>LR990048.1:6038562-8538562 GCA_905147135.1 Blastobasis lacticolella | reverse complement strand
CGATCTTATCTGCGATGTCCCTCACGCCAAGGCTGCCACGGATGTACTCGATACGTACTCGATCGAGTCGCGTAACTCCGCACATCCACCGTAGCATTTTCATTTCGTTGGTGTGGAGTTCGCAAACGTGTTTCGTCAGCGCTGGTCATGACTCACAGCCATAGACATTACCGGTCTTATTATACTCTTGTATATAAGCCCTTTGAGCTTTACAGGGTCACAGATGACCCGCCATTTGGCCCAAGCTGCAGAGATTCGGGACTTGACATCGGAGCCGATATCGACGGACTCGTGCATCCCGGATCCGATGTATTTGGATTTATCAGTTCTATTGACAGCTACGTTACCTCCAAGCTGGCCATATACTCCGTTTTGGTGATATTCAACTTCAAACCCCTGTTTTCTAGCACAGCCTTCCACGTGTTTACTCTGGTCTCAAGTTCCTGCCTAAGCTTGCTCACCAGTACAATGTCGTCAACGTACTTCATAAGCCATGGAGGCATGTCCTGAATTTCCGCTGAGTAAACTACCTACATTAATTTCCATAATTCTAATACAGCTCACTCCTTCCGATGTGACTACGAGCACTACCCGGAAGCAGAAGGCTGGTTCAAGCTGCATACGGAACCTCTTACGTGGCGCGATGCGATAAGCACATGTTCAAATGAAGGTAAGAAAATAGGAAACCTGTTGTATCTATAGATATAGCTTTCCACATGATTTTTGGTCTCATCAGCAGCCCATATCACGCCCTTCACATCGGCTGTGCGTTCATACGTCAGTTAGCCAGAGACCTTTATTGATGAATGGTTTACTGATAACTTAAGATGATCTGTGATCACATAGTTTAATTCGTTGTGTTAACTTGTATTCCAGGAGCAGCTTTGGCTTTGCCCACGACTTATTCGAATACCAATGCGTTGCAGGCCGTCATTAATAAAACCGATAATGTAAAATTAATTTGGACAGATATCAACGCAGTCTGTGAGTATTTTATACAATTGCAATTTTATGCAAATGTAGGAATGGCGTTACACTTGATACTAAAATTTAACTATATTTTTTACAGTATATCCTGGTAAAGTTTCCGATTACGCAATGAATGACGAAGTTTTTGTAATGAACAAGTATATTACATTGGAAAAGAAGCAGAGAAGTGAGAAGTTCCCTTTCGTTTGCTACATAAACAATAATAGCGAATTTTACACTGGCTGTGGAAACGATAGCAGTACGTATTAATTGTAATGATAATAACAAACGTCGGCCTCTCTCAGAGATAGGCAGAGACCATATCGTCCTTCTCGCGACCGTCCCGACAAATTGTTTTCGTTTCTTCGACATTAAAAAATTATCATCTTGGCGTTAATGTACCGGGCGTGCTCTCGCGCACGAGGGCCCGGGATCCGCATTGACCATGGTCCTGAATTTGGCAGGTAATTACAATGGAAAAACTGCTATCTGACCTCTGTGACCTTGCTACCACCTGACCCTGACCCTGACCAGATTGGATCATAGTTATATATTCAGTCGCCTGAATGTACAGGGTTCATCACGATGTTTTCCCTCTTCGTAAGAGCATCGGTTAGTGTTCAACTAATGTATATATAATTCAGAAGAGAGCCATTGGTACATAGCGGCAGTGGGATTCGAACCCGGTACCTCTTGCTTGCGAGTCGGATACCTTTACAACTAGGCCACCGACACACCGTTTTACCAAATTCTTCAACCATTTTAGCACTCGTGGGGTTCAGATATTCTTGACTTGACCTCTCTTTTATTGTAAGACGTATCTATTACTACTTATTTTTCAAATTATTCAAGCTTTTATGCATTTTCTGCCTAACTTCGCCACCAATGTTTATATAGGCCACAACTACAGGAAATCACGTATGCAACATAATCATTGCTGAATCTGTAATCGAGACTAATAATAATTCTTGCTATTTTTATACGACTAAGGTGGCAAACAAACTTACCCTGATGGTAGGTAGCAGTTACCATGGACGTGTGCAATGCCAGAGGTATTGCCGATCACGTAAACTCCTCACCCCTCTCTAAAGAACTTCATGTAGTATCTATCTTAAATTCTACAAAATGATTGTTTTTTATAGCATACATTCTCGGCAAGGGCATGGATAAATGCTACAAATTTCACCGCATGCGCAAGTCATGGCCGCAGGCTGGCAGCATGTGCTCAGCCGAAGGTGGCAACTTGGCTGTTATCCAGAACGAAGATGAAGCACAAACTATTAGAGATATATTCGCCATGAATCCTTCCGAAACTATTTCTGGAATATTTTGGCGAGACTCCGCATTCCTCGGCTTCCGTGCTAGAAGACGGAATAGAAATTGGGTCACCGTAAAAGGCAAGTAGTTACAGACAAGCAGCAACATAATATCTTAAGTACCAACATCTGAGAACCTGGCATTCAGCTTAACCAGAGTTGTGGAACCTAATTTAATATTCGTATGGTTTTGTGAGATGTTGCTCAAGTCCATATCTTGATATGGTACAAACCATGTAAACCAAAACTAACAATTTACTAATTATCTCTGTTACTTTCTAGGTCAACCATTGGCAGAAACTGCTGGAAAGTGGGCGCCTGGAGAACCCAACAACGCAAGTGGCAATGAATTTTGCGGCTCCGTGGGTCGCAGTGGATTACTCTACGACGACCCTTGCGATCGCGAGTTACCCTACATATGCGAGAAACAGAGCGAGAAGATCTCGTGTGTAGGAACATCACCTGTTGATTCACTGAATGGAATCAACGATACTATAACAGTACTAGGCACGTAGTTTGAGTATAATTCGTTAATGCTCAAGGTGTTTACGTAGGTCCCATAAACCTGATTATGACTGTTAGGTAGTATTTGATATGTAATTATAACTTTTTCTGGGATGAAACTGGAAGGTTTTCATGTAAACTGACTGATTAGAATTTTAAACGGTGATCGGCTCTTACACAGAAAGAGTACCTACTAGGAAATGCAATTCAGGAAGACAATTTCAATCCAGATATTTGCGGGACTGAACCATCTTAGTCCCGCTGGATCCAGGTATTTGCCGTATCCAGGACTTAGGACTAGAGGTGGACTTAGAGCCCAGAAATCAATTACAATAAAGAACTTTTTTTATATATTTTATGCTCGTAAACATCATAAGAAAAATAAACATTATTTTGGAAACTTTTATAGACTGTTTTTTAACGCCAGAAATGTATGAGCGTATATGAAAAATATGGGGTGGTTCGATAGTTAAGCTCGCAAATGTAGGCTTGCATCGCTTAGCCAGCGCCTAGTCAGCCAATCTACGGCCCACGAGCTGCCGCGCGCAGATTAACACGTATGCACCGCGCTTTTTGTTATCCCGCCAGTCCGACGGGATCCCGCAAAATTTTCGACCGAGATTAGTCCCGCAATATGTATGCGGGATACCGGTATTTCGGGATCTTGGTGTGCCGGTATTGCATTCTCTAGTACCTACCTATTTCGGCGTGTTTACCTCAAATCAGTGAAGACTGCACTTTAATTTCAATTTTCAAAACCAAATCCTATTGAAAAATAAAATAACTTACGAAATCTGGCCCAAAAATAAAAAAATACCTATATTGTTCTCTACTATATTTTGCTTAGCAAATATGATAATTTTTTATGTTCTATATCTAATATAATAATTATTGAAAGTTGACTTAATGTTATAATATTAATTTAGTTTAAACGATCAAATAAATGAATTTATTTATTGAACGCAACTTGTTCGTAATTCTTTCCTAAAATAGCGTGGCTCACAGAGGCTCACAGAGCAACCACCACGACTGCCAATCGATTACCGAAACTGTTCAACCAGTTCAACCAGAGTAAACATCGCTTCGGCAACGGTATCGACGCACACCTAACGCTAATCGTATTTGAATACGTAGGTAAGAAGAAGTAGGTAGAGCCATCCATAGTACCTATAGAGAACGAAGCTGTCAACAGAACATATTATATACCGGGGATATGTCAAGTCCCGTATCTCTACAGCTTGAGACGAATTCCTTTTTATACCACTAAGCTAGCAAACAAGCTTACGGCCTACCTGATGATAAGCAGTCACCGCAGCCTATGGACGTTTGAAATACCAGGGGCATCACCCACCCACCCGCAAAAATGACTAATGCAACCTAAAGGTTGTGTGTGACCGTAAAACTCACCATCAAACTCAAGGGGCTTATTAACGAAATAATTAAATACTTGTAATGCTCTGCGGGACTTGTCGACTCAACTCGGGAGTCGTCGGTGGCCGAGCGGTTAGGTTAGGTAAGGGTATTCGACTCGTAAGCGAGAGGTACCGGGTTCTAATGCCGCTGTACCAATGCCGCGGCCGTGTACCAATAACTCTTTTCTGAGTTTTGTACATTAGTTGAATACTAGCCGATGCTCTCACGGTGAGGGAAAACATCGTGATGAAACCTGCACTTTTAGGCGTCTGAATGTGTAACCATGATCCAATCTGGTCGGGTTCCCTGGGTAACAGGGTCGTGGAGGTCAGATGGCAATCGCTCCACTGTAATTAACTGATGTGCCAAATGCTGGAGCATGGTCAAGGCGAACCCCAGGCCCTCGTGCGCGCGAGCACAACCGGGACATTAACTCCAGATGATGATGAATGCTCTGCGGGACTTGGCTGGCACTGTCGAAGCACGTCCACTTAAATGAAACAAAAATGCTACGGTGTATGTTTGGCGTAACACGACTCGAACGAGTACGTAATGAGTACATCCGTGGTAGTCTTCACGTGAGAGACATCGCGGACAAGATTGAGGACGCTCGCCTACATTGGTTTGGTCACGTAAGCACCAGGGATAGGTAGGAAATTTGTGACAAAACCTGCCAGTATCAGGAAAGAGGTCCCGAGGAAAGCCTACATGGTCTAGAGATAGACATCGCGGATGCGAGAGTGAACTAACTGCTTACGACGCAAGGATACCGAAGACCGCGTGAAGTGGAGTAGAATGAGTAGAAAAGCGGTCACAGACAGCTTCAGAAACAGGGATAAGCACAGATGATGATTAGGATGAAAACGACTGTTTCATAGATTGGCTGAAATTGAATAGTAGGTTACCTACTATCTATCCAGGGTGTGCCACCGAGCATCACTCAAGCGGTATCACGATTTCCGAAACATCGATTGCAAGTTTGATGGGAGTCACAGTATGTTATTAGGTTTACTAAATACAAAGCTATTATACAGCAAGTATGAACATAGTTCCTACAGCGTGATAAGTATCGGACCCCTAACTTAAAATCGACTTTCATTATACTCTATTAATACGACATCCACAGCTAACTGCTGAACATAGCACGAACATACACGCTTTCCACACCTGCATAATTTACAATGAGTGAATGCCACTTTATCATGACAGTGAATTCGCGAGCAAGGATATGTGTTGGAGTTGCAGGGCAACACAATGTTGTGGTATTAGTTGTGAGGCGATGACAAAATTAGGTTATAATGAGGTTATGCAGGCGAGACACCGCAGCGTCGGAGCGCTCCCGCCAATTTCCTCTAATTACCGGTCGGGGCACAGAAGCGCGGGAAATGAAGTTTGCGAGCGCTCGGCGCGGCGCCATGCGCCACCGTCCGCGCGCGTCGCATCGCGCCAATCTCATTTTGTGGCGACCACCTATGTGACCTTTAGGCGCTAAGTGAGTGCTGCCACTTTAGTAAAAAAATAAGTTCTCGCTGGCTATAATTTATCCGGAAGATTTTACGCGGTTACTACTTCACGCAAAAAATTATGGACGGATTTTCATGAAATGATAATGGAATGGATTTTCAGGCAATGAATTATGCATTTATAAAAGTGATTGCTTAAAGGTACATGACAAACAGACATTTTCATTCTTAAAATTACCCTTCCTTGTGAATAGAATTTTGTGCGTGGAAATCTAATATTTCTATACCAGATTTCCTATTCTTGTTATTTTAAAAGGAAGTTACATAGAAAGTATTGTATGGTTTTATGGTTAACACTAAAATGAACTTTACTAACGTAAGGGTTGATTGATCGATTGATCCCTTAGCGCACAGAGTGAATACCTACAGTGAAAAGGATATTTTTTGTATTTCCTCGTAAGTTTGTTGAAAAGACCTATAATGTATTTAGTTCATAACCAGGGTAGGTAAATCTATCTTCAGTTTCTTCGAAGTAAAAGTTAAATATGAACTCAAGCCAATTTCAAGGCGCATATTAATTAAATGTAACAATAATTCACTGAACATTTAGAGAAACGATTACGAACTACAGGTGAAGAGTAACTATTTTATTTTATTTTATTTGGATGTCTCACAGCTTACAACAATAAGATAGCATAATTTCCATCAGCCATTTACGAGACACAGACACAGATAAATTTCACAAATTGACTATAACATTCTAGTACATTGAAATGTTTAGTGCTGGTAGGTACTTATACAGAATCAACACTGTGTTAAACATACATTAGGTATATGTATCGTACTTAGAAATAAAGGTCTTAACCATAATGCTCCTAACTTGCGCAACGCTACTGAAAAACAAGTCAATATGCTCATTAGCGGGTAAATCATTAAGTGCCCTTGCCGATTGCAACATAAAACTGTTCATGGGATAATTTGTGCGAGCGTATGGAGTATGGAGTAATTCTTTACTACGTGAGTGGCAATATGGAATATTTAAAAACAAGTTAGACAGAAGTAGTGGACAATCAATTTTGGACTGAGCCATCTTCATCAAAAACGCGATATCTGCAATTTCTCTGCGAATTGAGAGAGGTTGCAAGTGAAACCGGATACAACGTTTCTCGTATTCAACTTTACATATTTTAAACTTAAAACTAAGAAATCTGGTAAATTTCCTCTGCAGTTTTTCTAGCCTATCAGAGTAAATATTATAGTGCGGACTCCAGACTTGACTCGCGTATTCAAGATGACTTCTGACATAATCACAGTAAAGAACCTTAAGCGTCTTCATCCTTTTGAGTGACTTCCCACAACGAAGGACAAAGCCTAGAGCACGAGAAGCCTTGCTGACCACCTGGTCAACATGACTCTCGACTGATTATCGAGTATAACTCCCAGGTCACGTGTGGAGTCAGATCGTGACAGAATTTGATTTTGAATACTGTAGTCATATACTTACAGCTGCTTCTTGCGTGAAAAGCTTACTACAGTGCATTTAGATACGTTATGGTCCAGCTTATTGAGCCCACAATAGCGATCAAGTCTTAGAAGATCTTCCTGTAGCAGAGACGCATCGGTAAAACTATCCACTGTTCTATATATTTTCATGTCGTCTGCAAGCAGGACAAATTTAGAGTTGAGGAAACAGCTGCCGATGTCATTGACAAACGCCACAAAAAGAGTTGAACCCAGCAGAGATCCCTGGGGCACGCTTGACGGTACTGCTCTCCAAGCAGACGAATACCCATTTAAAACAACTGCTTGCGTCCTATTCTTCACATAAGAGATAAACCACCGGAACAAATCGCCACGAATACCTAGACCGAAAAGCTTCTCTAAAAGAATGTCATGGTCGATACGGTTGAAGGCTTTGCTATAGTCGGTATAGATAGCGTCTGTTTGGTAGCCTTTGTCCATATTGGCACTGACAAATTCCGTAAACAGTACAAGATTCGATACAAAGCCATGTTGTTGGGACAATAAGCTGGTCTGGATAGAGGAATATAGCTGGTTGTAAACTACGCGTTCAAGCACCTTAGCAAGCAGGTAGAGCTTCGAAATAGGTTTGTAGTTTCCGACGTCATCCTTGGTTCCTGTCTTATGAATAGGTGTAATAAAAGCAGATTTCCACAGAGAAATGACGTCCTCCTGCAGCGAACGTTTGAACAACAAGGAGACAGGTAATGCCAAGTCAGCCGCACAACCGACCAGAAACAGCGCTGGAAGACCATCAGGTCCAGCAGATTTGCCCAGATCCAGACACCCCAACAGCCTGTGCACCTTATCAACGTCTACCTTAATAGACGTGTTGTCACAGGCCGAGTTAGGACTGTTTATAGTTCCGGTAACAACTGCAGCCGACTCGGTGTCAAGGAAGGTCGATTGAAAATATTTGGAGAACAGCTCACATATTCCAGGGTCAGTGTCAGACGTGGAATCCGCATAAAACATACTTGAAGGATAGTTATTGCTAACACGTTTGCTCTTAATAAACGTCCAGAACGCTCTTGGATTGGTCGTGATGGAGTCCTCGATGGTCGACATATACGCATCATAACATTTACGCTCCAAAGTTTTGGCCCTGTCGCGCAGTAAACAAAACAAAACGATGTTGAACTTAGCTAAAAATTTGGACTTTTCTTTTAAAATTTTGATGAGAGGTGAACTATACCAAGGGGGATAAGAGTGAGTGTATGTTACTCGTTTAGGTATATAGCTGTCTCGTAAATTGTTGATAATGGAATAAAATTCCCGAACTGCGCCCTCCACATCGCCCCGAAGAAGAACTTCGCCCCATTTCGTAACAGTCAATGATGCACGGATTCTATCATAATCACCTTTCCCATACTGAAATATGGTCCGCCTTGGTACATCCAATAGGTGCAGCTGTACAAAGTCAGCACAGATTAAAAGAGATCTATGATATGAATCTTC
The DNA here is from genome assembly GCA_905147135.1 of Blastobasis lacticolella. Taxonomy (NCBI): domain Eukaryota; kingdom Metazoa; phylum Arthropoda; class Insecta; order Lepidoptera; family Blastobasidae; genus Blastobasis; species Blastobasis lacticolella. The sequence continues at coordinate 8,529,918 of LR990048.1, read as the reverse complement.
GACTAGCAAAGGGTTAGAAGATGCAAATACGGAGATAGTGTCGTTGGAGAGCACCAAGTCTAATATTTTCCCTTGAAAATTAGCGACAGCATTAAACTGGCTAAGATTACATAGCTCCAAGGTGTCGGTAAACTCCATCATAAAGTTGACCGGTGGCGCAACCGGGCGAAGTCCAACGTCAGCGGCAACCCAGTCGATGCAGCTCATATTAAAATCACCAAGGATTACGAATCTGTCAAGAGGGTGATTGACGGTTAATTGCAATAATTTGTCTATGAAGTTAGCTAGTTGAGTCGCAAGAGTAAACACACGATCAACATCAACCTTTGATAAACCTTTTTGTTCAACCAATTACGATACAAATAGATTTGTGGTAAGGGTGTTCAGGACCTATGATGAGCACTATGATCACATTGATATCTTTCACAACAAATACGCAAGATATGTATCACTTGTAAAGGAGAAAAATTAGTTACTTTTATTTATTTTTGTTTAGGATTAATTAGTGCTTAATAGGAAAACTAGTCTTAATGCAATAAATGTACAACTAATATAGTGGAAACTTTGTTGGCTTTTGCAAGAACATATTGTTTAATACTTTATTTGTTTAATACTTTTTCTTCTATCTTTAACTTTTGAAAGTTATTTTAGTTCAAACTTTTTTTACTTTTCTCGGTCCACCGTGACCTAAGGAACATAAAACGAAAAAGCTGTTTGTCTCCCAAAAAAAAAAAAAAAAAGTTACCACGGTTTTGTTCACACAGGTATAAAGTGCATAGATGTAGCTTATATACAGACCTAAGGCAACTACTGCGCAATGAGAGTGTTGCCCATAGGTCTTCTGCACTGGACTGCCAATCCAATTTAGTAGATGCTGCTATATCGCGACGGACCGCTATAATAACACCACCACCCCGCGACTGCCCTGTTGCGTCGTAATCGCGATCGCGACGCCACACTAAATATCTGTCATCGAAAAGCTCGCTGTTTGATATTCCTTCCACCAGCCATGTCTCGGTCAAAGTGATAACGTCGAAGTTGCTGAGTCTCACGTTTCTTAGGAAAGTCTCGGTTTTAGTGCGCAGTCCACGTACATTCTGGTGATAGATAGTTAGGGCCGCCATTTTTCAATCGAGGACAACAATAAGTTATAGAAATAATTATCATGAAAGACCCAATGTGTTCCAAAGCAAGTGCAACCATGCGTAAGCAAGAAAATTGTCCATACTCCACCCGAACGGCACGAGAAAGCAGAAACATTACAATAAAAATAAGCAAACAGCAAGAAATGAAAAGCGTTAAAGAATGCCAGCAACATAATATCATAAAAAGCATCAGCACAAGAGAGCAGTACGTTAAATATAGAAATACTAGCATGGTTCACAATAATAGATACACACATGCAAACAATGACAATTAAGCAGAAGAGCGTCAAGCAAAAAACAGCCGCCGTCTGCTCCATAATTCCAAAAATATATATTTTTAATTTAAAAATGCAAAGAGATGTAATATTACATGCGAGAACAAGCAATTGAATTCGAATTATGAAACAGCTGTACGGTCAAAAAAATTATTAAAGGATTTTGAGAAGGTCCTTCTCCGACCTCACTATGAAGGCTATGTCCTTCCTGACAAAAATCTTCATATCTTTTACCCACATATACTGAAAATTATGTTCCTTCGCAAGGGCTTTAGCTTTAATCAGGAGAGCTTTGTTCTTCCTTGTGAGATGGTCGTTCACAAAGATACTGCCCTCTCCACTCAGTCCAATATCGGCTGGATTAATCCTCCTTGACGTACCTTCCCATGAAAGAAACTATGATGTTCTTTTTGTTGATGGAACTCGGTGAATAAAGTTGATGTGATGTTTAGTTACCGGATAAGATATCTTGTTACCTATGTTGGCTACTATTTCAAATAGGTTCTCCTTATCCTTCATGGGGACACCCTTAAAGGCCTTGCCACACACAAAGCTCGGCGCGAGCGCGGCGCGAGCGCGGTGCGATATTTGCTAGGCAACCATCGCGCGGCGCGATAGTTGCCTAGGCAACGCGCCAGCATCGCGCCGCGCTCGCGCCGCGCTCAGGCCGCGCTCACGCCGCGCTCAGGCCGACGTGAGCGCGGCGCCGCGCCTGCGCTGTGCAGTGCCACAAACTTATCAGACCTGGTACCGGCGGCGCTGTTTTTGGGATTGACATGTCAGTTCAAATACATTTCAAAAGTAAAAGTCGTTATTTTTCCGCAGTTCCAGTTTTGGCCACCGCGTTTCTATGTAAATCGGCACACATAGAGTGGCTGCTCCATTATTCGGGGAAATGAATTTTTAGGATGGTAATACTCCCGCATGTCGTAATAGCGGGTTAATTACTCGTTTCTTTTTACCAACAGTCCGAATCTTTCCTCCTAATTTGACTGGTGCATTACGCAGATAATTTTAAACCTGAGGAAGAATATAGGCTTACTTTTTATTCCCCTCCACTCGCTAGCTTGCAAGAGTATATATAAGGTAGGTAAAAACCTGAAGCTTGGAAAAGTAACGCCCTACCTCTGAAATAAGTCGCCTTTTACGACACCTCTTAGTGTGGACAGCGATGCTATTTTACTCTGTTGGACACCACACTGCAAATTTTGCTCCCTAGGTAGGCCCCCTAAGGTAGGTAGGATGAGGGGGCACAGCTCTCCTACATCAGAATCAAAACATTTCAGTACGACTTACTTGTCGAGTTAGACAAACTTTTAATGATACCGTAACATAGAGCACAAATTCTACAGTGCAAAAATTCGGTGGCTAGAGTCTAACGCTGATATAGATGTTTTGTTTAATTACCCGCTACAGTGCACAGAAAATTGCGCTCAATCTTATCCACCACAATTTTCAGTTCAGTATAAAATAGACGAACAATTGCCCAAAGCTTACTTCATGGCCATGGATCGTAGTTCTTCTTGTTCGTGTACAATTGACTTACCGCCATACAGAATCAAATTCGACTTTTTTCTAACAGATTTATCTCTAGCGGCTGAACCGGGATTTGTCGCTAGAATAGTCCCCGCGGGCTTAAGTAACCCACTCTTACGTATTTGTGTCTTTGACAGTTGTCAAAACGCACTTGCCAGGTGAAATTATTAAATATTTTTGGTAGAATTTTTTTGTAGTTTTTTAAATATTTATGGTAGAATTTTTTAGTAATTTATATAATCTGGCTATAATAGGACCACGCTTAGTCCGAATCAACTGACAGTGGTAGAAATTATAAAATGTGGATATGGCAATATCTATTGGATAATCTGTCCTTGTCAGTCATTGTCCATTATTATTTAGGCGATCCGCACACTGGAACGCAGCACCGTACTTTTGTGCGTGACGTGCGTTAGTGCGTGACATAAAGTAATTTGAGCTGTCATCGGTTTCTATGGAAATTACTCATAGTCGAACACACTGACAACGCATCCACGCGCGTTCGTGCGGATCCGTCGTTTTTTTTCTTTGCAACATTTGACACGGGCTGCGGGTCTATAAGTTTTTGGCGCTGTACTTTCTACATAAAAAGGCGTCAAATAGGCCGCTGCTGTGAAGTGAGGTTTCCAGGATTGTCAAATAGGTATTCCGTTACTCAGTTCTCTAATTATTTTTTGCCTAAATAATATAATTTTATGAAAAGATTATAACAATTTGGAGAATTCCTAAATTTTTTATTGTATTGTATAAAACAATATAAAAAATTACACATATTTCTAAATTTCGCCAGAATGAATGCTGCGCTCCAATGTGCCAATCGCCTCAACAATATTTTTCAAATCAGTCAAATTCTTTGTTATGACTTTTATAAATGACGTTCTATGACGGATAAAAGACATGGCATTAGTTGCCATACAGAGATTTTTTTTTTTTTTAAAGCGATTCGGACTTAGCGTGGTCCTACTATACCAGTAGACACTGGCAAAGACACATAACAGACTAGACACAAATCAAAAATATTCCCTGTTCGCTCACTCTACAATTATTATGAACCTCGCTATCCCGTTTTTTCGTCTATTGAAATAAGCTGTCAGAAAATAACGCGCGCAATGTTTTGAACGCTCCACATGTTGCTGGAGCTCCTGAAGACCTGACGTTTCTTTTGAAACATCGGTGTATAATTTTATAATTTCCTAATATAATTTAAATCAAAGCACCTAAAAGACGGTGTAATTTAGTGCACATCTAAATGAAAATTTTAGAAATTTAAATATTGTAATCGAAAAGTATAAAATAATAACATAATTCTTTTTTTTTTTCAATAAACCCACTACGTAATAGAAAATAATAATTGACCATAGATAGGTAACATGTAGGGAAAGCAAAATTGTCATAATGTCTACTCGAAGCAAATGGAACAAATGGGAGGTTTATTAGATACATGACTGTTTTAATCAATGTCTAAACAATCCTAATGTCAAACTGAGTACCTACTTCAACTGTCACAATATAGATAAATTGCTGATATAATAAGTTTAAGGGAAGTGTTGAATATAGAAATAATATTCTTGTATATATCCTTATTAATTTATTAGCCGCAACACTGACAACGTTGTAATGTCAATCTCTTAGAAATGTTCTGTCTCTCTGTGTCACTGTTTGACCAGCCAGTGATAATGATTTACTACGATTTCCGAAATTAAAAATAGATTTCTCAAGTTTCTCTGACCGAGGGTCAGCAGGGTTTCATTTCACCAGCACCGAATAGCCTTAGGTACATTGCACTGTGCCTGGATATAGATCTAGATACTGTCAAACAACAAATATCAAAAATACAAAACGAACAAAGCTACCATAATATTTTTCGGTTAATTTTGTAACCTCAAATAAATGTAAACAATAAGTACTACAAAATACATTAATTCCACTTAAATTCAAATGATTTCCAAAAGATCACATTTATTTCAATAATTTCAAAATCTATCTGAATACATGTTACGTACCGTTTAAATCTTTGCTGTACATCTTCCAAATCAAACAGCAACTTATCTGCTCTAAACTCGGCCGTACATGCTTGAGAAACTCAAAATATTACTGTTTTCGTGCCGCTTTTATGTTTTTGTACTTATTTCGAAAATAAACGTCCCACACAGTAAAATGCTGGAAATATCACTGTGATATCACATGAAAACTTAAACATAAAAAAAAACAATGTCTGGTCGATGTGACAGCTGAAGTATCAGTTTGTTTACAGATAGGAATATTATATTTGAGTTTTAACAATAGAGCTCCAATGTCGTCTTAGTGACGTCTCGGACATGTCTACGAATGGTCGTTACTTTACAATGTAAAGGTCCTCAGCCCGAGGCATGCTCGCCGTGCGCGGCGAGATGCTCACCGCGCGCGGTGAGGCTGCTCAGCTGCGCATTTGTTTGTTCGTTGAGGCAACGTGCTCGCGGCGAGCCACAAATGCGCCGCACAAATAAAATGCTGATGCTGCTTTTATCATAATTGATGGGATTGTTAAAATAATTTTAGTTTATTCGATCCTCGTTGGTATCTTCAATCAAATTCAATGCACTCCATCTGATTGTTTTTTATTTGGCCGTCTTACATGCATGCGCACGATGTGACTTTGCACTGGCGGTATAACACCGTGAATTTAGTTCTGACCATTAAATGTGGGTAGAACAGAAAAAAATACTTATTACTGTAATATGTTTAGTACAGCATAAACCGGAACGGACTAATATTTGGAACAAGCGCCATAGTTACTTTTGTTCAGCTTGAAAATAGCTATCCAACGACGTATTACACATAGCTATTGGAATGGTTACCACTGTCCATACAAATTCTTGTACGCGTTAACAATGTTATATCTGGCGGCTTGACAAGATTGTTGACAAACCTATTCGATCCGGTGGCCAAAACCGGAACTAAGTGTTGCCGTTTGAAATGTAATGTCAATGCCAACAACAGCGATGCTGTCACCCGGTCAGACATTTTTGTGGCACTGTAGACGGCGCTGTTTTATTAACTACGGTAACCGTCAGAGTTATTTGTTCGTTCAACCGCATCAAGATGTATATCTCTATGGGTGCTAGTGTCAGCAAGAGCAGTAGTAGGTAAATGTACTTGGAACTCACAGTCATTCGCGAAACCGTCGGGTGTTCTCTCTTAAGTTTATGTTTATTTATGTACCTTGGCCCAAAGCCTGAGATAGCCTAAACAATTTGCCATTACAATTTTTTCGTCGCCAATTTTAATCTCGAATAACCCAAATGGCGATAAATAGCCTACATTGGCAACACTTTGTTGGCGCGACGCCGGCAGTACCGGACTAAGTCCATCAGAGGCCCACGGCGGACAACCTTTATAAGGCCCCCAGTTTAAGAAGTTTTATGTAATTTTACAAGCTTTTTATTCAGTTCACATTTGTATGTTTAAGTATTTTTATTTATTTAGTTAAAATTACTTCTTTGGCGGAGGGGGTCCTCGACCCTGATCTTAATTCTGTTTGAATAGTGATACGGCGATAGCTACGCCCCTGTCACAACTCCGAACCACCTCTTCGATATGTTCTAAGCATATTTTAAAGCTTTGTATAGGATTTGATCAAGGCAACTTGGAGACGTTTGGAGGCCCCCCTGGACCAGAGGCCCGGGGCGGGCCGCCTTTCCCGCTTTGTTCGTTAGTACACCCCTGGCGGCGCGATGCCGGCGTGGCGTGAGCTCGGCGCGAGCGCGGTGCGAGCGCGGTGCGATAGTTGCTAGGCAACCATAGCGCGGCGCGATAGTTGCCTAGGCAACGCGCCAGCATCGCGCCGCGCCCGAGCCGCGCTCGCGCCGAGCTTTGTATGTGGCAAGGCCTTAATCTCAACATTGTTAGCGCGCAGCCATTGGTCCTTTTCATCGAGATCACACTCTAATTTGGAAATCACATCCTTCAGAGGAGCAATATCCTCCTGTGCCTGCTCAGTTTTCGCTACTCTTGACTCAAGAGTGCTAAGCTTGGTGTTAAATTCAGCAGTAGAAAATTTTAAGGGCTGCTAGTTCCTTCTTCACGTCCTGGATGGCAGCGGCGAGGGCGGCAAGAGACGTAAGTTTGATGTTAATATTAGCAATTTCCCTCATTATGCTACATAAAGTAACCGCCGGGGAGGCCACGGGCGAATGCGTACTTGGAGTGCCGGCCGTTTTACACGAAGGGCACCTCCAGGTGGCCTGGCGGTCACCCAGCTTACGGTAGCCTACCTCGGTGACACCAGAGCAAGCGTAGTGATACTGTTTCGTACAGGCAGTACACTGGACAGCATCGGTTGCCTCATCACCGCATCGCCCACAGGTCACCATTTTGATAATAGGTTAATAAAATAACAAATTCCAAATCAACAAAATAGTCCTCTAAGAGACACGCACACCCAGGCGCGCGCTTCACACAGTACCTCGATCAATCTGCGCAAACTACTCTATGACGAGTAGCGCAATGACGACAATAGGGCGACCCGTGCACGCCGTACTCACTATCGTGCAGCACGTTTACCTGCGAGATTCGCTTGCGCTGCTGCGTTTGACTTTTACCGTCGTACCCGCCACCGGTCACTTGTTATCACTCGCAATGTTATTATTCACACAGATCGTTAGTTTATAATCGTGAATTTGCACTAATACAGAGAGATCATTTAACAAAACGTATCAAAAGGTATTTAATACTGAATTGATATTTTTCTGAATAAAAATATTAGGTATAGCACGGAAATTTTACAAATATTGTGGGACCGCTCGCGAAGCAGTAGTAGTAGTTATTTGTCAAAGACTGACAGACTATAAACAACCTGTTGACCGATTAGACGACCAGAGTGGTTCAGTTGGTCAACATTGGTTCGATTTGCTTTTGAGCCGTTCGGGTTCGATTTCCGTCCGGGCAGAAATTGAAATGATGAATTTTAATTTCTGTAACGGGTCTGGCTACTATTTGTATAATAAGTATGTATTTCAAAAATAGATAAGTATTATCAGATTTCTGGCACCCATTACACAATTTTTGCTTACTTTGGCACTGTGTGAATAGACCAAGCATATTTACTTCTTTATTTATAAACGAAAATGGTACTGGGATGCTAGATCTGCGTAATTGTGATGAATATGTCTCGGTTAAGATAACGAGTGTGACCTTCATAAATGACCACTAAGTACAGCATGATCCGGAGGTCATTACATACCTATAAATGTGAGCGCTATCAATAATAAACGTAAACATGATATTCTAGTTTCCCCGAAGTCTTAGGGTCAGTTCATGTGCGACTCAGAATTCGCAATGAGCAGACCATTGTCGGCGTCACAGATTCCATAAACATTTTCACTACCTTCAGCGAAAACTTTTTGAAATCTGTGGTCAACGTCGGGCTTCTCAGCTTGGTTGAAATATAACATTACAATCCATAGTCACTTGCCATACTAATTTACTTAGCGATTTTGAATCGATAATACAAAACTGTGACAAACGAGATACGACCCACCTGATGGTAAACGGTAACTGTCGCCCATAACATCTACGATCTACGATTCAGGTACTTAAGTTTTATTATTATAAAATTAGAAAACCTAACATGCGTTGTTTTGAAGATGCCTCATTCCTGTGGTCAATACCCAGGCTCAGGCATTATAGAAACGAGTTGAGAGCGCGCGCCTTACATAGAGAGAGCAAAGTCCTCTGCCTATTTGTTACCTACACTGCAATTTTTTTTATACCACCAAGGTGGCAAACAAGCTTACGGCCTGCCTGATGGTAAGCAGTCACCGCAGCCTATGGACTACGTACTACTTAGACTAAGTACTAAACAAAAATATTCAATTTGGGGTAACAATTTAAGATTTGTTTTTTCAGCAACGTCGCTGGCATTTACTAACGGCTTTTAATCATGATTAATATGCAGCCTTGTAAGAGACGTTGAAACAGTATGAACCAAAATACGCTATGAAATAAGCGCGGCGCGCGGGCTCTCTCTAATATTTATTTCTATATGTTGGTATCTATCAATAATGACATCAATAATGTCGTTGAGTGGAGTAAGCGGAACCAACTCGAGTTCAACATCGCAAAATGTAAAACCATCTCATTCACTCGATCCCGTTCACCTATTAATTATACCTACGAAATAGATGGAACACCGCTCCAGCGGGTATATATTATTAGAGATTTGGGTCTATTCCTTGACGTTGAACTAACATTCAACTACCATATCACAGAAATGTGTAAAAAGGCATTCAAGTCCTTAGGATTTGTACTGTGGCAAACAGCTAGATTTTATAATAGGGAAACTATCTTGCTTCTGTATTATGCATTTGTACGTAGTAAACTCGAATTCAATTCGCTAGTTTGGGACCCACATGAAATCACGTACACAGTCATGATAGAACGGGTCCAAAAAAGTTTTGCCGTTATCTGTACATGAAACTATATGGATACTATCCCTACCTATATCCATCTCTCTTTGTATCAGGTATGGTAGGTATTGATAGTTTGAAACTAAGACGGAAACTCGCACTAGTATTGCACTACTTCCTCCTCTTTAATGGAAAGGTAAATAACATTAGCACTTTATCTACATGTTCACTGTATGTGCCTAATAGTTATACGCGAAATACGCGAGCGGGACGCAGGCACCAGCTGTTTGCACCGGCGCCCGCGCGTACGGACACTGCCAGGTATGCTCCTACACCGCACGCACTCACACTACTAAATCAACTGGTAACAGACCGGGTCGAAGGATATCTTTGGCACTAATATTCAAAAATTTATAAATATATGCGCTAATTGGCTAAGCTGTTGTAACATTAATTAAGTTTGACTGTTATATATATATATATATATATATATATATATTAAGATAAGTACCTAAATGTAAATAATGGCTCTCCAGACGTTTTGGTTTCTCAACTGTAAGTCTGAAAGCATTTGAATAATAATAAATAAATAAATAAATCTATGGCTCAGAGAATTTTATCGTACAGCCAGTGTCAAATAAGAAGAGACTTGGCGGGTCACGTGGTTCGACTTGCGCTGTACGATTACCTGCGCGAAATGCCCTTCACTGCCATTTGACAAGTCTCTTCTTTCATGACGTGGGTTATAACAAGGTGTACTTTGAATACTTATTGCGGGACACATTTAATACCTCGTTCAATCGACTTAAGGCTTGTATGGTTTCGCATTGTAAAGCAGAATGTAGACTTATAATAATTACTTTCACGCCTACCTATATTAAGTATTTCTACAGTCGTCGCGTCACTTCAGACCTCAGATGTGAGCTCACCCTAAGCATTGTTTTTATACTTAATTTGTTTTGGACAAACACATTTGCGGTTCACATTATTTGGACGTAATTATTGCTGCAAAAATGTAAATACGTAGATACTGACCACCGAAACTTATCAATGCGTAACCCCTGAAATGTTATATTTATTGTTGGCGTTTTAGTTGGTGTGTTGTTGTGGGTTTGCTGTGTTTATTGCCTTGTTTTACATAAAATGGAATTAAAATGTGCATTGTTATTAATTTTACTCATAAAAAGTTTTGGTAAGTACAACTTTCACAATTTGATAACTTCGATATTGTCAAAATCTTTGCTTCCATCACTTTTAAATTAGTACCTATCATCTTGTGTCATATGGTAGCTTAATGATTGACTATTGAAAGAGATATCTGATCTTCTATTTAATAAATAAATTTTTACTTTGTGTTTAAGGAGCCCGACCCGCATTAGCGTATCTAGGGCTATTTTCCACGGGTGGGGGGGGGGCCCTGACGTGGCCGATGAAGTCGAACAATCGCCAATGTACAGTCAGTGAGCACCCGATCCTGGGGTGGGCACCAGACCATTCTGGGGTGGGCACGGCCCACCCGGCCCCCCCCTCTTCCTACGCCTATGCCGACCCGCCCAGTGTGGTCATGTACCAATGTCTTTCATATGTTAGGTACATTAGTTGAACACTAACCGATGCTCTTACAGTGAGAGAAGTCATCATGAGGAATCCTTTACATTCAGGCGACTAACCATGTTATTGTAACCATAATCCAATGTGGTTACGTTACCCTGTTAACAGCGTCTCGGAGGTCAGATGGCAGTCACTCGGCAATGGCAATTATCTGATTTGCCAATTCTATACGTTTTATAAAATAAAGTCCCACGTCACGGCTGTCTGTATATTAGCAATAAACCTAAAAAAACGACTGAACGTATTTTCATCCGGTTTTTACAAACACACAGATTAATGTTACGGTGTAAAATTTGATAAGGTTACTGACCCGTGCGAAACCGGGGCGGGTCCCTAGTTAAGAATAAGAAAAAGAACATTTATTGCCACATGACGACACAAATAAACAAAACTATTACTGAACTCTTTCCTAAGCTGAACGCATACGATCCTGGCTTGTATAATAAGAACATTATTTTCGTCAACGTTAACAGAGACTAAGCAGTTTCGCTGTGACTACACTTACTCCAAAAACTCCATGGGATGGTATAAACTACATCCTATCGCCGTAACCTGGGATCTAGCCAAGAAGTTGTGTATGCTAGAAGGTAAATAATAATAATAAAATAATTAATAATCGTGGACAAATTCAAAGTAAGCTAAGTTTGTGTTATGGGTGCTAGATAACTGATAAACTACTTATATACTATTTTTTTAAATACATACTTATTATACATAGAACACCCAGACCCATAACAGAAATTAAAATTCATCATTTCAATTTCTGTCCAGCCGGGAATCGAACCCGGCAACTAATGCGCGGCAGACGGCATGTTGACCACTGAAACACTCAGGTCGTCAAATCTATAATAACTTTAAAATAAAAATGAATGCCAATAAAATAAAACATTTTGAATGATCTCCAATCTGACTTCACATGTACATTTATCATGGTACAATCAACGGTTCCCTCGATTCATCCTTTCGTAATGTTTTATTTTATTTCTAAACACTCCTTGCCGTAATTCTTGGTGTCGACATGTCCATTGAGTTACATTTCGCGGTCAACTGGAGGATAAAGCTAAGTTGTCAAATAAAAGCTGGAGGTATTTCTGTAAACTTGAGGTAAACTTCCTGCCACTTTCGTTTTACTATTCTAGGGAATGATCTACAACGTTCTGACATTTCTGAGCCTGTATGACATTGGGGCCTTCAAGAAGCGAGCCAACACCTTTCTGAAAGGCCGGTAACGCATTCGTAATCTTCCAAGTGTCGCAGATTTCAATGGGCGGCGGTCGCTGATGGATCACTTACATCAGGTGACCCCCTGGCTAGTTTGCCTCCAACTTTATAAAAAAAAAAATAACGGTACTGCCCAAAAATACAATAGAACTCCCCGGACAGCACTTTATTTGCCTGCGATTTCGTTCGTCATTTTTTAGATAAGAAAAAACCTAATTGATGTAGCAATAATTATAATATTCAAAATTAATTTTCAGGTGCGGATCTAGTGAAGCCATCAGGGACCAACAAAGACATGGGAAAGGCTATACAACAACTGATGCAGAAGAAAAACGTGGCCTCAATACACACAGATTATAGGTTATTTAAATATCGAACTCCAACCAAAAAAGGTAAATAAAATAAACTGCAAAGAAAACGAAAGCAATAAAAAGATACAACTAAACATAGACTTACTTACTTACTATACAGGGTGACCTCAAATTGGTAATACAAAGGGGCACCATGTGCATGTGCGCGCAATGCAAACCTTTAACTATGGCACCAACTCTGAAATCGCGATAAATAAAACAGCTGTTTCGAAAATAGAAAATCAAACAATATCAGCGAATAATATGTATGAAACAAACAGCTGATATTTTTTGGGATTTCAGAGTTAGCGCCATAGCATAAATAGTTTGTTATCATCAGCAAATGCATACGGCACCCATTTGTATTACTAATTTGAGGTTACCATAATGTCATATACATTAATGCAACTAATGTTAATCATTTTCGATCCACAGAATTGGAACAGCAAGAAACAGATAACTACGTGTTACGCCCGTCATCTCCGATAGAGCAAATTTTGATTATGCATTATAACGGAACGTATGATGTAGTAGATCTACATGTGCAGCTTCCATTTATGTGTCATAAGAAAGATAACGATATCACTGACATGACAGAGTGTGGAACTGTTGATTCTGGTAAGTGTGTTGTTCCTGGAAAGTTAAAAATGGGAGATGGAGAAGAAAACTGTTTAATTTGGTGCCACCGTCACTTCTCCATTACCGCATCCTCCGAGGATGGAATATATGCCTGTTTCCAGATAACATATGGGCATGGCGAGCCTTTTTACCGCGCACATGCAAGATGTAGAATTACCTACCCGAGATCTTTCTTTTGAACTATAACGCCGGATTCTTCAAAAGGAAATGTCTACAGGTACTTCAAAGCCGGTACCGCATCCGCTCCTTTTAGATTGCTATCGATGAGATGGATCATATGACCGCATGGGTTTGATGGACCGATCACAACTGAATAATCACAGCACTGGTTTCAAACTGACTCGTAGTTCGATGCGAGTACTATGCGAACGAGAAAACTATAACGAGAGAACTATAAAACTATCATGGAAATGATATAGTTAAAATAGCTTGCCTTAGTACACAAGTTACCTTTTGTTGAATCGTTGTATTTTTTGTGTGTTAGATCCGTTTAATTTTAAAGCAGCATTACAATTATTTAATACATGTAAAACAATTTCATAATCATTATCAAGAACTCATAACTGTTGTTCGAGTCCACCTGTTGGTCTCTGTTAAAAAAAATATTTATTGCACCTATGCTCTGTACTCTAAGGTAATTTACTTTTCAGAATACATATTGAACACAAGAACTGACCGCTGTTATAAGTTCCATCGGTTACGCGACAATTGGAGTAACGCTTTCATGACTTGCATGGCCGAAGGTGGAGACCTAGCTGTCATCAATAGTGCGGAAGAGGCTGAAGTTATCATGGAAGTGTTTGAGGAAAATCCTCCCGAGTCTATCCGACCTGGATGGAGGTGGGTGGACTCCGCTTTTCTTGGATTCTTTAACGTAAATAGTACCTGGATTACTACTAATGGTAAGTGTTTAAATTGGTTTTTGGTTTTTGATGTATAACATCTTTCCTCTCGCTTTTCTGCAATCTGTGGGAAGGATTTCGAGGAAAGGGACGGAAGTCGTCAAAACTGTTATCAAAACCTATAGAGTAGCAGATCTTGAATCTTAGAATTTGGCATGCAGCTAGGTCTTGTAGCATAAGTAAAGGGAAAAATATAAAATCCATGAAAGACTTGATATAGGACACAAAAACATATTTTGATTATCCTAAACAACGTATTTACCATCTAACATACACTAGAACATGCCGCTAATCTTTTTGCGGTTTTATATCAAAGTTATGGTTTTAATATGAAGAACATGAATATGCTAAGAAATTTAGCCGATGTTTACGAACTAAATATGTTGTATGTCAAAAATGACGCTTTACAAGATGGCAACTCTAGTACCGGATTTCGGTCACGTGCCAAATTATCTTTATAGCCGTTTTTTTATTCACGCAAGCCTCAATTAGGACTTATTTCATTTACGTATTTCATCAAACTAAGCTGGGCTTGCTTTACAATTCTTATAACACATTTAAAGATGACGTTTAACATCATTTTGAGTAATAATTTGGTGCAAACCGCCCAAGTCTTACTTCAACGTACTGGTTGGTAAAGGGACACACGTAAATAGTATAGATATTTCATCGTGTTCTGTCATATTAAGTCCAGAACGTGACGAAGCTCCTAGGGAGAGAAAATGGCTATTACTAAACTATGACGTTTTATGAATCGTAGATGTAATGGGCGACAGTTACCGCCCATCAGGGGCCTTACCATGAACTCTTGTAGCAGGACCTAAACAGAACTGCCTTGCTTAGAACGAGACAGCGCTATACGTGTCACATAAACTTGTCTTGTTCAAAGCGAAAGTAATTCTGTTTAGGTCCTGCTATAAGAGCTCATGGTAAGCCCTCTGGTGGGCTGTCTGTTCGTTGGCACTGCGCGGAATAAAAAAAGTTTATTTTCTTTTTTTAGAAGAATTTCCTTATGTATTCAACTATTTTCGCAGGCAAATCATTATCAATGAGCGGCTACAATACATGGTCACCAGGCGAGCCTAACAATGCAAACGGAGACGAGTTATGTGGTACAGTAGGACGCAATGGGTTGTTGTACGACGATCCTTGTAATCGAGAACTGGCGTATATTTGCGAAATGGAGAAATCAAGCCTAATTGAATGTAACGACAGCCCGGATTATATACAGAGACAGTTGCTATTCATGGCACTGATCGACGATACATATTTGACCATAAATTGGACTGACGTATCTAGTATTACAATTACACACAATCTAAGATTTCCTGTGAAAAATTAATAAGAATTAGCTAGTCTTTAACATCCCCAACAGCATAGGTATTAGTCCACTCGGCATGGGCCTCCAATGAGCGCCAATGCACTCTGTTGTCGGCTTAACTCATCCAGGTAGGTAACATTACTTAACACTCTAAACAAAAACGAATGTTGTCATTCTGTTAATTTTATTGAACCAGGGTTTATATTAAATTAAATAAAAATATTAAACCGCAATCGTTTTATTTGACACCCATTTAAAGCTTAGTTTTCGCAAGCGTATATCATTTCATCGCCAGAACAGACTGCTGCATCACTGGTCAATTTGGAGCTCTCACCATTTAATTGTACATTATCCTCATAGTTTGATAGGTATACTTGACCCGGTTGTCGAATTCTCTCATGTCGGGACGGCGTTGCAGAGCCCTTTCTGCGTCTCTTGGAATGTACTGCCGGCGACCGCATAGGCAGCAAGCTCCACATGGACAAATCGTATGCCGGGTAGGAACGGAGTCCCAAGCTCCTGAGAAGCATTCAATTCAAGGTTAGTTACAAGCACTCATCATAAAAAAATTACGTAGTAGAATTTCGAAATGCTCAATGTTTCTCTGCGTGGCAAAATTAAAATGGTAATTATTTTGCTATATAGCTCGATAAATTAACGGTTGATGTAGCGGAATTGTTGTCGAGTGGCGAACACGTACCTACAGTCTATCGCAGGGTACGACACATGAGGCACAAAATCATCGATACGGAAGGCGTGGAGGGAGGCCTTTGACTAGCAGTGGGCATCGTGCAGTTGGGGTGAGCTGCAGGTGACGATTTTAACGAGAATTCCGTTATTAATAGAGACACTTTACGCAGCGTGGGTAGGCCTCCCACAAGGTGGACCGACGACCTGGTACGGATCGCAGGTACTAGCTGGTTGCGGAAAGCACAGGACCGGCCTTTGTGGAGATCTCTGGGGGAGGCCTATATCCAGCAGTGGGCGTCTTCTGGCTGATATGATTCCAATATCTTTGCGACACCCACGACCGTAGCCTCCGTTCTTCAAACACTCTCTCCTTAAACCTTCCCCTTCACCGGACTGGATTTCTGTCCAATTCTTTTTCCTTAATCGCTGCTAGACTTTGGAGTGATCTACCTTTGGAGATCAGACGAAGTTCCAGTAAATTTACTTTTAAAGAAGCAGTTCACAGTTATTTCCTTAAGTCTCTGTAACACCTTATATATTTTCCTACATAGTCTTTCTCTTTACCCTCTTTTTTTTTTTAATGTTTGGGCAGTAGTGTTGTTGAGTGTGCCAGTAGCTTGTTATGCTCAGTTCCTTGTTCTTTCTCTCTTTCTCTCTCTCCTATTTTGACTGCCTCTAATGCCGGTTGCACCAACCTTATATGAAAACTTAGGTAACTCTTAAATTTATGACACTGATTGTGTGTCTCCTGAAAGCTTAGGAATGGTTTATGGCATCACAATAGGCATCGCCTAAGTTTAGTGCAATTGGGCATTATGATCTGTCCATACTGACTTGTCTTATTTGGTAAACAAATAATGTC
The DNA here is from genome assembly GCA_905147135.1 of Blastobasis lacticolella. Lineage (NCBI taxonomy): Eukaryota > Metazoa > Arthropoda > Insecta > Lepidoptera > Blastobasidae > Blastobasis > Blastobasis lacticolella. The sequence continues at coordinate 8,512,980 of LR990048.1, read as the reverse complement.
CAAATCACGACTTGTCGTATCAATTACGCTACGTACATTGTGTATAGATATCTAAGATTACATACAATGTGAAGTTCAAGTAATACTGTTGCAAACTATCCATTTAAATACATTATTTCCATAACCAAATAAGACAAGTCAGTCTGGACAGATTTTAGTTAATTTGTCCCGACACCCTTAAATAGAAAGGGGTGCTCCTTTTTACTGCCACCAGACCAGGCATCTATTTCTGCCAAGCAGCAATGATTGCATTATTGTTTTACGGTTTAAAGGCTAAAAAAGCCAGGAAAATTACAGGCATGAGGAATTACGTCTTCACAGTGACATCACCATTCTCAATACCGTTCATTTTACTTCCCTACGTAGGCACTATTAAATATAATAGTTAATAAGCACTATTAAATATAATAAAAAATAAGTTGATCTTCTGCATCAATTAACTGTATCAGCGAAATTAATTGCAAATGTATTTTACTTTATTATTAATAAACCGTGACGGTATACTTTACGTTTTCAAGACTAAGTCGGTGTAATGTAGAACCGACTTTAATGAAATTTTTATGCAGATAGCTGGAGATGAACCTGGGGAAGTACATAACCTTTGATCGAAATGGCGGGCCAAACCTAGTCCGGAAATCGGACGATTACACCCGTATAACAGAAAATGGAATGGAATTTGACATAATATACTTAAATTGGCACGAGTAGCTATCATCATCACAGTCCGTAACAGTCCACTGCAGGACTAAGGGCCTCTCCCATGAAAGGGGAGGTTATTGCCATAATCTCCACCGTAGTAAATGTAACAGTGGAAAACGCTGCTACCCATTTTCCAGCCTACGGAGACTCTAGATCTTTTGCCTCGAAAACATTAGTCGCCTTGTACGACACCCACGAGTTTAAGGGGTTGGTGCTATTCTACTCTGCCGGACACCACACCGCTATGAATAGCTATAGCTAGCTATACCTTTCGATATTTCAAATATCTTCAATTTGCAGAAATAGCTATTACAGTTTTATTATATGTATAATAGAAAATGTATTTCCGAAAATTCCCTACTTTTTCTTATCTCGTACCACTCACTCGTACCGTCACGTGTTTTTCCCGTAGGGTTAGGACATATTGTTCCAATTGCTATGGTCCTAACAAATCTCTCTCGCTTCTTCCACATTCGTCAACCTTTTCATTCATGTTCGTCGGTTAGTCCTAAAATTAAACTTAAAAAATTATTTTAACTATAGCCTACAATTTTTTTTATGTATTGTAGGACGAAAAAATAAAATTTATTCATTTATTCTAGATTTTTACCGAGCCTTACTCAAATGGATTGACTATGACAGCCTCATTGTTTTATTTATTTATAAATAAAATGGATACACAGTTCTTCATAACTATAATACTTAATCTAACTTAGTCTGTTTGTATCTATCTAAACGATGAACTGCATAATTGAAATAAGGTAACAGTTGCAGTGGAAACTCTCAAACTATTGCTCAATGCACAATCCAGCAAAAAGTGCATGATGTCGTGCATTAAAGTTAACTAATTTATTATAACTCAAAAAACCATTGCTACTTTAATAAGAAAAACTGGCAAATTGCATTTAAACTGCATTAAAAATAACTAAAAGATTGCGATACTTTTTCATTTTAAAATGTTGTCTACTTTATGCCCTTTCTAACGATATGCTACTTACTTGCTATAAAACCTCTTAACAACTGCACGGGAATTTGATTTTTAAAGTGGTAATGCATATACGCTTTTGAACTGTATCTGCTTACATAAATGTTAATTGTTTATGCGTTGATTTCGCGCAAATTACGTATTTTATTACGAGGTTAAGATGAAATTAAAAGCAAAGAAAATGGTGCTACTGTAACGATCACTATGTACCATGAGCTTGTCAGCTTTAATATATGTCCTACTTATAACTACAGTGTCTTTTATTAGTAAAACCTTTATTTTAGTCATTAGGCTACAGGATAATAACAGAGTGTGAGTATGTATCCAAAACCCCAGTGAAATATAAGGACAACTATGATGATGAAGTATCCATGGCTGATATTTGTGTAGGAGTTTATTAGAAAATATATTATCTGGGATAACGTATGATTCTAGTGGACATAATTTAATCAAACAAATATGTTTTAAAGATATTAGTAATATTGTAATAAGCAATGTAATCCATTATAAAATGAGGTATTTATTTAAACAACATTAGCTGAATTAAACAAGATTTTATAATACAAACAAAGTACCATAGGCAAACCACATTTATACAAAATTCTCACCAAATGTTAAGACACAATTATCGATCACATAATTAAATATTTATCCTTTAAAATGGGACAGTAGTATTACGTATGATTCAATAAATAAACAATTATATAAATAAATTAACCAATACAAAATATAAAGCAACAATAATACAATGCAAGTTTGTACTTAACTCTGTGCCGGCTCTGGAGCAAAAGTACCACCCAGTCTTTTGACTGGACCTTTATACTACCTTCTAGCCGGAAATGTCATTTTCTATTCTCATTTCCGGTCTCCTAAATTTACTGATAGATTGATTAGATGTTAATTTAATGTATTACAATACTTTGAACATTATTATAAATTTATTACATAATTAATTAAGGAAGTTTCTCATAAACAGTACTTAACTGATCAAAGACAAACCATCGTTCAGAAACACCACACTTCGTTCTGAAGTTGGTGAAATGTTTACAAAAGTATTTTGAAATATTAATTATTATTAATCACGATATTTAATACCAATTAAAACATACTAAAATACCTTATGTCTAACACGGCCATACTGACAAGTACTTCGTCCCTGAAGTACCTATTTATATCAAACTTAGGACAAATTTCCATTTGTGAATCAAATAATAATGTAACATTTTGTGTCATTTACTTATTTAAAACGACTTAAATTATTATACCACAAATAGGTAAGTTGACTACCAAATTCATTCAGAATTTCAGAATATAATAACTTCTTGCAATGCCACAAATAATTCAATCACAAACCAGCAAAGTATAAAAATCATATCAGTAATCAGCTTTTATAACTATTAAAATATATTGCAGTTATTTTTATTGTGCACATTTGTAAATAACCAAATACTGGTCTGTACTTTCAAAGTCATTTGTCCCGTCATGCCAATTTCCTCACCAGTGCACCGGCACCACCGGTCTCACCGGAGAACCAGATTAGCATCGTCTATGGGACTAGCAAAACTTTCTTTATCAATGTAACCTTCAATGCTGAATTATTAAATATTATTCTCGAGATTTCAGAATTATAGCCAAGTTCAAATATAGTCATGAAGAATCGCATTACAATATTATTATTTGGTTTGAGTAGTGACCTGTAATGATGGCCCCATCACCGCCGCCCGTGATACAATGGCCAAACATCAGGATTACTACCTAGCACAGCTAAGTTTCGGTAGACGCATAGAGATGTTGGCAGCGTCACTGCTGCCCGGTGAAGGTCGTCTTGCCAACATCAAGCTAACTACCTAGACAGCAAAGTTCAGTATAAGCCTCCAGGTGTTGGCTGCAATCACCGCTGCCCGTGAAGCCAAAGCCACACCAAGCTAAATACCTAGCAGCAATATTCAGTAGTAGCCTTCCAGGTATGGTCCCATCACTGCTGCCCGAGAAATGGACTTAACCAAGCTCACTACCTAGCAGCAACGTTCAGTATAAGCATCCAGGTGCTGGCTGCAATCACCGCTGCCCGTGAAGCCAAAGCCACACCAAGCTTACTACCTAGCAGCCATATTGTAACACGGTTTCCCACAGCTGGATTCAAACAATCTATATAATCATGTCATAATTGGCATTTTTCAATTATAGAAAGTTCAAGTTATCATATCACTTTTACTTCTATTTATCGAATTATTTACTTAATACATGTGACTGAATAACTGGTGGCATTTCAAAACTTGTACATCATTAGCATGATTTTCTATAAAATATTATACACAAAATTTCTTCGAATAATTACGAATGATGAAATAATTCAAACTAGCATAGCATCTTCAATAGCGTTGTTCTTATAGACCCACATCGCAATTTATACCTATAATATTTATCTATCACCAAAATATCAATTCAAATAATATTGGTTAATGAAATGGAATACATCACAGGTACAGAGACGATTTTTATAGTACCTTATTAGTAATTACTTCAATTTCTACTTGGACGGGAATCGAATCCACTGTGCTACTGAAATAGCATATTATTAACGATACGGTCAGCAGACAAGAAAATAGAAAATGTGAATCATGTTATTGTAGGTACATACGTTTTCAATTTGCTCGGCCAATTCTGACGTTTTATTTCGAGACTACTAACGGTAGATAATCCGAATATAGTATATGGAAACAAAGGTAGGCAAACATTTTTAAATACGAATCGTGTCTATGTAGGTACTTTAATAAATAGCTTGAATTGAATATTTATTGTATGGTAAAAGTTTGTTGAAATAAAAATGAAGTAAACAAAATAAATATTTTGCGTTAAGCCAGGTATCCACCGATCAAAAACTTGTGTTATCAACACGTGTTGATAACAAAATGTGCTTTAGGCGGAGAAGCGCACTTTATGCATCGTCTAATTTTTCGTCAAAAATTTAATGGATTATTTACGATTTTTCTCAATTTCCTATCATGAACATTATGATTTAAGTAGCTAGTTGATTTAGGACCAAAAATTGCTAAACGTAATAAAGTATTATAACAGTACAACCTTGGATTATATCTACTGTGCCGACCCTATGTCATATAGAAATGATTTTATATAAATATTTTCCATCACTTATTTTTCGGCTGGGTTGAGCCACCTTGTAAAATAGCTACCAAGCTACTCGTGAGTTACGAGTAAATTCGGGAATTTTAAACGAAAATTTAAGTATTTACGAGATATAACGTAAAAAGAAAATTTACAATGAATTGTGTCTAAAGGGCAATAAATGAGAAGTTTCGTAATATTCAACTGATGTATCCTTGGTGGGGCCAAGGTACGTACTGAAATAAGAGTTTGACCTGTTATCAATAATCCAATATTAATAATAATGTAAACCTATATAAAATTTTAGTGATTCCTAAAGATATGCAACATGTTGCAACATGTTAAGTATTCTTGAGAGGAAAAATAATTTTTCTCATAATTTATGGACAATTGCTAAAACAACACTTTCATTGGAAACTGTGGAGCAGAAGCTTCGAAAAATTGTCTCATAAACATCAACCCAAACATAGTTCAATGTTGGAAGGTGGAATCTACAACATTTCCATCCAGTCAATGATTTTAATATTTTCCAATGTGGGTAACCGGTATTTTACGTTTACATCTTATGTTAAAGGCGGTTAATATCGGTTATTTCTTTTTATACAAGACTAATTTTTGGATTGACAGTAAAAATGCGAAGACTACCTACAATAATGGAAAATAAAGATGTGTTTTCATTTTCGATAAACTAGGTCCAATTATTACAAGTAGGTACTAAAGCTGCCTATCATATAAATATACCCATCAAAATTTACGGGAATATAAAGTTTCCGATGTTCTTTAACTTAATATTTTTAAAACTTAGCAAGTTTTCATCGGTCAAAAGCACAAAATTTTAATTTTTTTTTTGTCTAGCTACCAACAAGAAATTTTTTTGAAACATTTTACTTTCGTTAACGTAGTTTTGGCATGGAAAAGAAGGTTAAACAATTATGATGTGGTCTTTCTTTGCTAATTGAGGATGCTATTCTCATATAAATGTTTTGCATTTCTAAAAATATTATAATAAAAGCGGCGTTTTATATCTCGATGTAGTGACGCTCGACGTGCAAGAAACAATTCGTGATTCCATAGTGTCCAGGATTTGTGCCATAGTAGATGCAGAAGTCACCGACATAGTTTCCACGAGTTTCAAAACTAAAGTGGCAGTGGGCAGGCCACAAAATTTCATAGGACCGATGGCCGATGGGGCACAAAGGTCTTTGAATGGGGATCACGTACCGGAAATTATAGTGTAAAACAGCCCCAGCAGATAGACAGAGCTGGTGGATGTAAGGGCACCAAGCCGATCGTTGCGGAAGGCCAGGGGGAGGAGTCTATGTCCAGCAGTGAATGTCCTGGCGTCCGAGATGTTCAGATACAGAACCGGTCGGGGTGTTACCTGCCATGGCAGCTTTGGTGACGCTGTTCCGGGGACGATTTCAAACAGGATCTGCAAAGCTCTTGACAGCAACGGTCCGCGAAGACAGCACAGCACATTTCCTTTGGTTCTTCGGTCTCTCGATCCCTCCGACGTCGATTGGTCGTTCCGAACACCGTCGTCGTCGATTTGCAAGATGCCTCGTGGAATGGTCTCGTCCATTACGCAGAATCTCTGAAAAATTGTGATTTTTATATCGATATCAAGAGTTAACGAATCCCACTTCTGATGTCAGCTTTAATATATGTCCTACTTATAACTACAGTGTCTTTTATTAGTAAAACCTTTATTTTAGTCATTAGGCTACAGGATAATAACAGAGTGTGAGTATGTATCCAAAACCCCAGTGAAATATAAGGACAACGATGATGATGAAGTATCCATGGCTGATATTTGTGTAGGAGTTTATTAGAAAATATATTATCTGGGATAACGTATGATTCTAGTGGACATAATTTAATCAAACAAATATGTTTTAAATATATTAGTAATATTGTAATAAGCAATGTAATCCATTATAAAATGAGGTATTTATTTAAACAACATTAGCTGAATTAAACAAGATTTTATAATACAAACAAAGTACCATAGGCAAACCACATTTATACAAAATTCTCACCAAATGTTAAGACACAATTATCGATCACATAATTAAATATTTATCCTTTAAAATGGGACAGTAGTATTACGTATGATTCAATAAATAAACAATTATATAAATAAATTAACCAATACAAAATATAAAGCAACAATAATACAATGCAAGTTTGTACTTAACTCTGTGCCGGCTCTGGAGCAAAAGTACCACCCAGTCTTTTGACTGGACCTTTATACTACCTTCTAGCCGGAAATGTCATTTTCTATTCTCATTTCCGGTCTCCTAAATTTACTGATAGATTGATTAGATGTTAATTTAATGTATTACAATACTTTGAACATTATTATAAATTTATTACATAATTAATTAAGGAAGTTTCTCATAAACAGTACTTAACTGATCAAAGACAAACCATCGTTCAGAAACACCACACTTCGTTCTGAAGTTGGTGAAATGTTTACAAAAGTATTTTGAAATATTAATTATTATTAATCACGATATTTAATACCAATTAAAACATACTAAAATACCTTATATCTAACAAGCTCGTTATCGTACAATTTATTTATATCGTATGTTTATAGTTGATGGACTTGGAAATAAATAGGTATATCATATATAGAACAGTGTGTGGTTAAAGTGTAACTCGCTTATCATTTGAAACGATGTTTATTATGTATTGTTTTACCTTTTATAGGTAAATATTTGTATGTTTGTATTTTTTACAGATAAATAGGTATTAGGGTGACTAGAAAGTTACACTACCCACGTAAGTGTTCATCGTACTCGTCGCCGAAATTGCAAAGATCCATTCTTGGCTAGGGTTGAAATTAAGGTTTAATCAGACCTCTTTTTATCTCCTTGATGATTTATATACTTTGGCTTTGATTTATATACTTTGGCATATTCTGTCGAAAACATTATTAAAATTACAGGCCGACCCAATTAAATAGCCTGGTAATGCTACTCTACTGCCGTCTGTATATGACATTCTTTAACTTTAAGCCCCGCTTGCACAAAATTCTTAAATACATTTAAGAATGACCTTAACGTTTTCTTGTATGCAATACTTTTTAAAGTATAAGCTTAAAGTTTAGTGTGTGTGAACATGGGTTATATTTTAACTCTCTTCGATTTTTTTGTCTTTGGATGTAGGAAATCGCCTAGTGACGCTATCAAGAAAGAGAAGCCCAAGAAGCGATGGATTGTCATGAGTGAGCTGAGTGGGATGCGAAAGCTAACGGATTGAATGAGGATGACGATGGGGGATGAAGAGTAGTGGAGAAGGGAGAACAGGTAAAGATATAACAGAAGCCGGCAGACTATTGTTTTAACAGGTATCGGCCATAAATAATGCACATCAGCTGGTTCGGCTTCATAGAACATCGTCTCTGTCGCACGCGTGTGAGTAAATACGAAGCCGAAAGAAGCCGAAACTAGCTAATATTCGTTACCTTTGGCCGATACCTGTACCCGTAATTTCACGCACGAAATGCACAGTTACATGAAGTAGCAGAAATAACACCTGATGTGATAACCCTAACTGGTCTTCAGCGCCGATGGGCACTCAAGCTGAAACATGGACGTTTTGTGGTTGGAATAATTATGTAAATTGTGTCCTTAAAACCGATGGGGCCTTCTGAGATCACGATTCTATACCTACATGATTATGTCATGTAGATTTAGTGGCTTCGTTCACGTTGTCTCCTGCCCCTAATTGAACGACAGGGATTAAATGAACTACCTACGCTACTCTACCCCTACCTAGCCTTTTTTCATACATACCTTGTCTTAACAATTACAAACCCAATAGAAAAAGAATTGGTCAATAGCTGCACTTGTTCTGAAGTTATGAGGTGGGGTAGGCAGAGAAGGCCACTTTGCTCTGACCTACCACAACACACCGAGGAAAACTAAAGGAAATGTTAAAATATCGGTTTTATTCATATTTTCCCATTTTGAGATTTCAAGTTTTACTAGTGAATTTACATTTGTTAGTTGATAAAGTAATCGAAATGTAGGTATGCTGTTGGAAATAAACTTAAGTAAGCACAGACAGGTAAAAGGTCCTTATGTGGTCCAGTCAATTGTATTAAGGAAAAATTTTTTTTCGTAGTCTGGTAGACCAAACCACACTTAGGGCAAAGTGTGGTAAAATAAGAAATCGATGTACCAAATCTAATAATGAATAACAGTGGTTGACGAGAAAGCATTAAAGCTCATAATTATGAAATTCGTACAGGTAATGAAAGTAGGTACATTAAAATGGATGGCAAACATTACTTCTTTACACTATGATCTGTTTAAACTAACTTGTCTTATTTGGTGAACAAACAATGCCCAAAATCACGACTTGCGTATCAATAAATAATCATCTTGGCGTTAATGTCCCGGTTGTGCTCTCGGGCTCGGGCCCGGGGTCCGCCTTTACCATGATCCAGGATTTGGCAGGTCAGGAGATTATAGTGGAACGACTGCCATCTGACCTCCATGACCCTGCTACCAGGGGAACCTGACCAGATTGGATCATGGTTACACATCAAGTCGCCTGAATGTGCAGGTTTCATCACGATGTTTCCCACACCGTAAGAGCATCGGTTATTGTTATAGTATTCCACTTATGTACATAACTCAGACATAACTACATAACAGTCATTGGTATATGGCCGAAGCGGGATTCGAACCCTGGACCTCTGGCTTACGAGTTGTATACCTAGTCTAACCGCTCGGCCACCGACGCTCACGACTTGCCGTATCAATCACGCTACGTATATGGTGTATAGATGTCGAGAATTATATAAAAAACACATGAACGTGAATTTCAACGAATACTGCTGCACATTATCCATATAAATAAATACATAATTTCCTTAACCTAATACGACAAGTCAGTTTGGACAGATTATACATTGGCACCCCATCAAATCTATCAAAACAGCTAAGCTGAAGCAGAATCTGTTGAATATTGTTTTCTTAAGCTATGAACTTTCGGTAGGTCATGGTTCTTCGCTCGTAGCGGTGTAATTGTCTATATGAAATTTGTCATGTTTTGGGGATTGCTCGTATGACGGAATCATTCTCTCGTACATATCATAATCGCCGGCTTCGGGGTCACAGGTTATCGACAGACGATTTTTACTTGTAAACGGTGTCTTGTTACGTATCTGCAATACAGAGAAATTGTTTTTTATCTAGTTTGCCTCCGTTGCACGTTTATGAGTAAATATTTAGCCGAAACTATATTTAGCATCGACTAATTTTATTTATAATAGCTTCTGCGACTGCGTCCGCGTGGAAAGTTTTTAGGGCAGTTCATCTTTTTCCCGATCGACCATTTTAAAAGACCTCCCCTAATGTATGAAAACTAGTACTACGAAGAGGTCAAGCTGTAGCCTTTTTCTAACTAGCCGAATTAGATGAAACACGATCTAGATTTTAAGTTGGACATCAAACTACCAAACTGTGAATACCGATCGAAATCCATTCGCCATTTCAATTATACTTATAGTTTAGCTGGTTTATCAAGGTTCTGCATTAGGTGTTCCAGTTTCTAAAATTAATTATAACCTATATGTTGCCCAGGTTTAATAGCTACGCAAAAAAATAAGTTTTACTCAAATCCGTCCAGTAGTTCCATAGATTAGCGTGTACAAACAGACAAACAAACAGCAAACAGAAAAACAAATTAAAAATAATCTTACTACCTACTATTTCTTCATCGCCCTAAATTATTTTTTTGTAAATATATTTAACGTAAATAACCGTAAATACTTACAAATGTTACAATTTGAATAAGAGATTGTATGAGTACGTACAGCGCACAGTTTCGCCTTTTATATCATCATCACAGCCCGTAACAGTCCACTGCAGGATTTAGGGCCTCTTCCACGAAAAGGGAGGTTATTGCCATAATCTCCACGCTTGGCAGGCGGGTTGGAGATCGCAGTGTTTGAATATAACAATGGAAAATGCTGCTGCCCATTTTCCAGACTACGGAGACTCTTGATCTTTTGCCTCGAAAACATTAGTCGCCATGAGTGTAAGGGGTTGGTGATATTCTACTCTGCCGGACACCACACGGCCACACCTACATTATGAAATAAAAGTGATTTATCAATTCACCATATCTTTCCTGTTCTACAACCCCTATCACGTATCAAGTCAAATTATTATATCAGTAATCAAATGCTCGTACAGAGTAGAATTAAATCTTGAACCATTATGCAGGTGATGTCGTCAATGTCGATGATGTAACTGCAATTCTATATTTACTGGGTTTTACTTCAACTCCAGTGAATCAAAGCCTGGTCTATAGGCAGCGGTAACCACTTTGCAGCAGGTGGCCCGTTTACCTACCGTATGACAAAAAAGAATCTCCCAAAATATACTAACCGCATAATATTCTGAAACATCTGGAAATGACCTTCGAGCAATGCCATAAGTAGCTAACCCTCGCACAGAAGGGATGGATGGTGAAGCAACTTACTTCAACCATTTTGCTTTTGTTAGTTCATGCAATGCGAAACCTAGTTATTCAGAGAATAGAGAGAAGTGGAACACTTCTGATATGGATTAAAGGATATGTTACTTATTCATTTTGTTTTATATGGTACATGCATAGTAATTGTAGGTTTTTGAGGTGGATTTTGCAAGGTGTTTTGTATTTATGTGTCACTGTCAAATCAATGTCAATAATTGATGTGGACAACAGACAATTTTTTTTTTCATCTTGGCATTTTTGTTGCCGCCACAGACAACAGGCTAAACACAAATCACAAATATTCCCTGTTCGCTCACTCTACAATTAATATGAATCTTGCTATCCCGTTTTTTCACCCATAGGAACGAGCCTGTCAGAAAGTGAAGAGCGCAATCTTTTAAACGTTCACCACGTTGCTCTAGCAAACAACGACCAAACGCTTCTTTTGAAACATCGGTGTAAATTTTATAATTTCCTAATCAAATTTAAATCAAACCATTTAAAAGACGGTGCAATGTAGTGCACAGTTATGTGAAAGTGCAAAGTATGGAAATACACCTGGATTATCCTTTCACCATTATATTAATTAGGGTTTCATTTAAAAAATGTACCCCAATGACATTTTAAATGTTCAGACATTTTATGAAACAATTATACGCTTTTTTACATTTATTTGTTTTTCTAGGTCTCCTGAAGACCAGACCTAGTGATGTCTGGGTTACAAATTGGAAGTGCTGTGTTGTAAACATTTTGAAGAACAAGATAATAAGTTGATGCAAGTCCCTTCTGTCCTGATGCACCATCATTATTTGAATTTTTAGTGAAAATTAAGAATATGCTGCCTGTTTAATATATTTATGTAAATACCCTTTTCATTAAATTTTTTTGTTCATGTTCATGAAGTTATGAGGCAACAAATAAACATTGATACCGGTCAAGATCATAACCCTCCTTTTTGCAAAAGCAGGCACTGCCGATTCACGGTATGCAGGATCGAGAGATCAAAAATACGTTGGTAGGTATCATGGCGTGGGTTTGATTTACTAGACACCTTATCTTTTCTTATAATGACAATATTAAATTATCATTTAGGACAAGTTTAAAAAAATTATGAAATCGTCCGGAGCGAAATATACCTACAAGTCAAATTTGTTTATGTTCGTTACGAGTAGCAATTCGTAGCAAAATATAACTTATCTGCAGATCTGCCTTGTTCCGTCCCTGCATTTGCGTTTGTAGTATAATTTTGAAGCTTAAATTAAACTGCCTTACAATATCTTAGAGGATTTTAATTGTTGGCAATGCACATGTCATTTTAAAACTTGTTAAGACCCGACAAAAACTTCAAAATTGAAATATTTACTGATGCGTAAGGGACTGGTTGGAGGAGCTTTCTGTGATGGCAGCGGAGTAAACGGAAAATGGAAAGACGACGAGCTCCAATTCCATATAATTTTTTTAGAGCTGTACTTGTGGCGTTAAAGTTTTTCGCCAAAAATATAAGTGCTCCATTCTGCTGAGGGTGGATAATACGACTGCCCTGAGTTATGTTAACAGAATGGATGAAACTCAGTTTCCACACCTTAATGAATTAACACGAAGGACAATGTCGAGGCTGATCAAGAATCGCGAAGAATAAACGCAGACATAGAGTGGGAGCTATCTGATTGGGCTTTCAACAGAATAGTCACCAACCTCGGACAGCCCGATATAGATTTCTTCGTGCCAAGGCAAAATATGTCACATACATATCTCGGAAACAAGACCCTGATGCGTTAACAGTAGATGCTTTTACTGTGTCTTGCCAGTCATATGATTTTTGCCAAGACACAGTAAAAGCATCTACTGTTAACTCAAGAGTTAACAGTAGATGATCTATCCCAAGGGATAGCTTTTAGCAGACGAAATACTCCACCAATAGCTTTAGACCTTATGCTAGCTTCTATTTCTAACAGTACCTTGAAACAATATTCAGTTTCTTATAAGTAGCAATGGCAGTTCTATTAAGAAAATGAGGTAGAAGTTTTTAATCCTGAAATAGTGTCGATTTTGACTTTTTTGACATCTTAATTTGATAACGGGGCTTCATATGGGTCAACAGTCATCGATCTGCATTATCACTTCTTCTCGGGAATGATGTTGGAAAGGAATATACAAATTAAGACCTTGTCGACCCAAGTACTCCAGTACCCCATGTACTGGAGTACATGTACATCCTCAAATCGTTTTAGATTACGTATCGATACGTAAGAAACGACGCGATACGTAACGATCGCGTTGATTTCAGAAGTGAGTTTACAAATAAATACAAAGAAGTTAGTGATTTTACTGGCTTTACGTATGTATGTTGGATTTAAAGATGTTGGCGGTAGTAGCACTTTTAACGCTTTCCGGCGGTTTTTTGTAAACGGAAGGCCCTAGTACGTAAACAGATCGTTCCAACTTTGTTAGCCTATGGCGCACTGGAAGGAGTTGGCCCTCGTCTCTGTTGCTCCTCAAGGCGCGCGACATTGCCTTCTTTCGTTCGAATAAGGCAGTAAGTTTTAGGCAGTAAATATTACAGTAAGAAAATACGGCTATCTGGTATAAGTACTCGCAAGGAAGTGGCAGTATACCCAACTGTTTGAAGAGGGGTCTACATGGTTCCTGCTGATCACCTATACCGAGAATGGCACGGACAGCTCGCTTTTGCGACACAAACGCACGATGCCTTTCGGAGGCGCGAGCCCACAGGTCGGCGCCGTAGGATAGGACTGAGTGCACTGTTGCGAAGTAACACAACCGAACTATTCCGCAGTCGGCGGTGCTTGCAAGGCGTCTTAGTGCAAAGCTTTCGCGGCCAAGCTTACCACACACCTCGTCGATATGAGTTTCCCATGTGAGAGCACTGTTGACGTGGAAACCCAATAACTTAGTGGCTTCCACTTGTTGTAGCGTCGTACTGCCTATATTCACCTACAGTGAGTAGGTGTTTTTGCCATTCAAGGAGAACCTCATGAAACAAGTGTTTTTTCCTGTTCAGTGCTAGACCGTTGGCTCTAAACCACTCTTCGAGGCGCCGAACCGTGCAGTTAAGGTTCATCTCGAGCTCCCGTTCCGTGGGCGCGGTGACTACGACCACGACTTCATCAGCGCAGATGTATATTTTGATGCCCACGCTGTCTATCGCTCCCGGCAGATCATTCAGCAGGAGGCTGAATAATGTGTTCGAGAGCCAGGACCCTTGTGGAACACCCATCGTGCTGGTCATCTCAGCCGACGCCACTCAAGCCCCTCCTCCGACCAGCACCTGTGATCTGTTGCTCATAAAAGACAACAACAGTGACGGTGCGGGCCCACGGATCCCGTAAAGCTGCAGCTTATCTGCTACAAGGCGATTTATTTATTTATTCGTATGGCATTAATAGCCGAGTCGCTAATGATAACCTAGGTAATTAATGATCACTAAAGCTACAAGGCGATGGTTCGCGGTGTCGAAGGCGCTTGAGAGATTGCAGCAGACGAGTACGACCTGGCGACCACCCTCGCGGGCATTCAGCACGTCCCGTAGTACCTCACGCACTAAGTCAGTCGTCGCGCGGCCTGGCCTGTACGCGTATTGCCGGTCGGACAACATTTGACCACTAGCCAGGAATTACAACAGCCTATCATTAATCCCCACCTCGAAAGACTTACTTATTATGGGCACTAAAGATATCGGGCGATATGATTTTTTGAGAAATATTAAGGAAATCTTAACTTTCTTCAATGTTGTCGGGTATGTTTCACTTCGACAGCATTAATTGGATAGATGGCATACGACGTGACCTATTGTGGCCATAATGTTAGTCTGCAGACTCGACGCAAGGCCGTATAGGTCTATGCTCTTTTTGGGTGTAAATCTGGTTTGCACTAGACGCACCAGTTCGTCAGGAGTCGGAGTCGCATCGAGACGTCGGCCGACGGTGCGCCCGCGCTGAGCAGGCCAGCCGCCGCGGGCGCGTCCACGGCCGGCGCCCCGCAGCGCGCGGCCGCCGTCACGAACTCCAGGTTGAGCGCGTCCACCAGCGCTCGCTTAGAGGGGAAAGGTGTTCCGTCTTCCTACCGCACCAGGTCCGTGAAATCCGTCCGTTCACGAGTCCCGCGGCCTAGTTCGCTATTTATAAATATCTACATGAATTTCGCCTTGTTAGGAGCGTCGCTTATTAATTTATTATAAAAGTTAGTGCGTTTTGTTTTTAATATGATGTCATACTTTGTACTTAAACTGTTTACTAAATTGATTATAAAGTCATTGTTAGGGAATTGATTTAATAATTTTAATATGTCGTTAATTATCTCGTCATCAATCCATGCCTTTCGGTTCTGGAAAGTGTGGCGCGTTTTGTATGGAAAGCAAATGTCTGTTACCAACTCTGTGATGCACAGCTGAGGAGATAGCTGTCTTGATTGTTGTTACAACTTCGAACGGTCGATTCCCAATCTACTAACTCGAGTGCTGCTACAAAACTAGCCTTGTTGGCGCGGCTGTACGTGCGTCAGCTCAAGGCCCGAATCAGCGCTAGGTGCTTGTGACGAGCTCATCTCCGCTCTTATGTAATTCATCTCCATCCGTAGATCTCGGATAGAGTTCTCATTTGGTATTCCTGTTGGCTTTTGCACCTGGATTTCGGACTATCTGAGTGGACGATCAATCCGGGTAGATCTCGATGGTTACTCGTCTGATCTTCAAGCTATCGACGCGGGAGTTCGCGACTCTTTTCTTACTGCATATTAATGATCTTCTAGTACCTGGTACCCTTGGGAACGCTGACGACAGCACAGTAACGGATAGATATCTGTTAGAGGCAAAAGCTAACAGGGACGACATTTAGTCTTGTCGAGTGGCCATGATTAGGCGTTTGAACAAAGCTCTCAAGGCAGTCTCCGACTGGGGCGAAGCCAATCTAGCGGCGTTCAACGCTACCAAAACACAGGCGTGTTTATTTTCCACCAAACGGAGTCCATTCCATCTAGCTCCGGCTTTCCGGAATGTGGCTGTGGAAATTACCGACAACTTACAGCTCCTTGGTGTTGAGCTATCAACCAATCTTAACTTTGGACAGAACATCAAATCCAAAGCTAAGAATGCGGCCAAGAAACTTGGTATCCTTTCGAAGGTCAGGCGGTACTTCACTTCAAAGCAGTTGCTTCAATTAGATCAAGCACAAGTCCGATCATGCATGGGAGTACTGCTGCCATCTCTGGGATGGATCAGCCAAATACCAACTGGCCGCTTTGGATTCGGTGGAAAGACGTACAAAAAAGATAATTTGTGACCTGCAATTAATTGAGGCTAAGCTGCTGAGCCTCCAGCATCGGCGCAGGGTTGCGTGTCTGTCAGTCTTCTACAGGTTGCATTTTGGAGAGTATGCGAAACAGTTGCACGACCTCATTTCGCCGGCCTCTTTCCGCCATTTGGAAACGCGATCCGGGCAAGCGCTTCATCCTTATGTCGTGGATCTTCCAGCTACCCGCACGAGCCGCTTTGGTCAACCTTTAAAATGCGAACGGCTAGGAAATGGAACGATGGCGGTGAGATGGCGGTCAAATGCCTGGATAATATAAAATTAAAAAAAAAAATGTTCACAATAGTAATGCCGTCCACGGGTGTAGGACACGAAGACTTATCTTTCTTACACGAAGAACAGCGCCAACTCGATTTAGGCTTATTTTTAAGCCCAGTGCAGGAAAAGTGACTAGGATGCACATGCACTGCATTGAATTATCGCACCATCATCAACATTGCCTATAGCAACACTTCAAACAACACAGGACACCATTTCCACACAAGCTATCGAGTAATAATCTAGAAATAACAAAATTAGGCAAATATTTAAAGTAAAAATATAGCAGCGCAGAATTATACATATTGCCACTTCAACGTATGGGGGTAGCTTCGTGATCATGTTTGTAGCTGATAGGTAAGTAGAACACACTGCCTACGAGTCCTATGACATACTTTACACTTAGTGGGTAAAATACTAAACAAGTTAACTTTGCAATAGAATATCTTTGTCCTTCCTACTTTCCTACCTTAGATATTTAATGTCCTAAACAATAAAGAAATTTAGAATTTAGAATTTTTTTAAATTTAATGTTTAATAGATTCACTGTTATCTTTATCTACTACCACATACAAAATACAAACTACTGTACTAAAACTAAATGAATTAGTTATGTTGACTTAATTTTAACTCAGGCTCTCTGGAACTGCGCATTTATTAGTCTATAAGTAGTGTACAGCACTGGGGCTGCTTCAGAAATCGAATCAGATTTCGGATCGTCCAGGTTGTAGACGACTTTTAAAGGAAGGCTGGAGGATTCTGGGGCTGTGAATATAAGCCTCCTTTTTTGACTTTCTGAGATACTTGTTAAGGAATCTTCCGATTTTAACGCATCCTCTTATAATTCTTCTTCCAGTATTCTAGTTTTTTCTTTATATGTATAACTCATTTAAACTTGATGGCTTGGACATGGAATAATCAGTTGAGGATTCTGTGTCTTCTTCAGTTTCTCGAATATTAGCCCTATCTTCGAAAGTTGAGTATATTGTTGGAACCATTATTGGTTTCGTATCTTCTCTATAATTCGAAGTCGAAGGTTAAGGTGTACTTTTCTGATCATTTGTCGAATAGAAAAAAGCATAATCAATGTCTGTTGAACCTTGAACTTCTTCTACTTGTTCTGTAATTGGATCACTCTTAGGCGTTGTTGATGTTGTTGTTGATGTTATCGGCAGCGTGTCTAAGTCTTTCTCGCAAATGAAAGGTTGGCTGTAGCCACACCATAGGTTATTTAATCCTAGACCTTTCCCCATGTCCATGGCTTCACAGTACTCACCTTCACCGTTCTGAGTGGAATCCGTATAATTGTTTGGTTCGCCATTTTCAAAGGTAGAATAGCCCACCTGATCTAAAGTATGACCTGTAACAACGCTGTCTCTGCGCAGCGATATATAAGGTTGGGGAAAAAGTCTTTTCGCATATAGTATTTATGAACTTGTAATAAAACCTCCTTGGCTATACTATTTGAACCTGGCTGGTTTTGGTATCATTTAAAAGTTTAAATTTTAAAGAAGATATGTCCAAATTCAAATTTGAAAATACGTGATTTTCATTTGTTTTTCTTATCGTCAAGATGAGTGAATCTAATGAAGAAATTAGATATATTTTAAAATTTTACTACAAAAAAGGTAAAAATGCAAAGCAAGCCGCGAAAAAATTTGCGATGTTTATGGACCTAATGCAGTGTCTGTGAGAGTAGCACCAATTTGGTTTAAGCGTTTTCAATCCGGAAATTTTGATGTCAAAGATGCACGTCGCTCTGGTATGGATGCTATTTTTGAAAAAGTGGAGCAAGATCGGTATATCAGTAGTTACGACGTAGCTGAAGAAGTAGGAATTGACCACAACAGTTTTGGCGCATTTGAAAAAAAATGGGTACACAAAGAAGCTCGATATTTGGGTACCACACGAGCTCTCTGAAAGAAACCTAATGAACCGTGTACTCATTTGTGATTCTTTATTACGACGTAATGAAACCGAACTACTTTTGAAGAAATTGATAACTGGTGATGAAAAGTAGATCACGTACGACAAGAACGTGCGAAAAAGGTCATGGTCAAAGGCCGGTCAGGCTTCACAGACTGTGGCGAAACCCGGGTTAACTCGCAACAAGGTGATGCTGTGTGTGTGGTGGGATTGGGAGGGCATTATTCATTGTGAGCTGTTACCACCAGGCTGGACCATCGGTTCAGAACTCTACTGCGAACAACTGATAAGATTAAAGCAAGAAGTTGAGATTAAGCTGCCGGAATTAATCAACAGAAGGGGTGTGGTTTTTCATCATGATAACGCTAGACCTCACACATCTTTAACAACTCAGCAAAAATTAAGAGAGTTTGGCTGTGAGGTGTTAATGCATCCGCCGTATAGTCCTGACCTTGCACCTTCAGATTTCCACCTGTTTCAGTCTCTTCAGAATTCTTTAGGCAGTGTCAGGTTAACATCACGAGAGGACTGCCAAAACTACTTGACGCAGCTTTTTGATCAGAAGCCCCAAAATTTCTATAGCAATGGGATCATGTCCCTACCTATAAGATGGCAAAAAGTTATCGAACAAAATAGTACTTACATACTTTAGTTAAATGTAAATAAACTGTATTAAAAAATGTTTTGAATTTTCATATTAAATGCGTAGAAACTTTCTCCCCAACCTATTATTATGTATTGTTCGCGTTATTTGGTGTTGTGGCGTTGGTGTGGGTGTGTAAATGCTTTAATTATTTACTAAGATAAGGTAAGGTCGAGTTTCGAACTTAATTAGGAATTCCTACTACGTACAACGACTAAGTACTTAACTTAGCTAGATACAAAGTCTAGCTAGGAGATGGTAGTGGTGTAGGGTGAGGTTATTGGGGTAGCTACAGGCCAATTTCTCCCTGTTTAGGGTTCGTCATCCCACCTGTCAGACTTTCAAGATCCTTATTCTTTGTAAAAGATAATATGAATGAAATATTAAGGTTGGTAATAAATAAATCTAATTTAACACAATCAAAATATGGCCATTAACATCAAGTATAAATCCTCCCTTATTCAGCCATTAAAACATAATGTCCGTAGACCTAGAATCATGAATGTTAAAGTTTCGAAAACCTTGTGGACCTACCTATACCTACACATTGCCTTATCACACAAAAATAAAATATACTTTACTTGTTTTATACATCTATCTATTTGCTTATTTGTGAAATACTTAGGTAACTTCCCAGTAACGTTTTGTTTCTTCCTTGTGGATAAAGCCCATACTAATAAGTAAAACACGAAAAAGGTTATCGCGTGTGGTCAATTTAGTATCTGTTGCAAGTTGTATATGTCGCAGCCATCTGGTTAAATCAGCCATTTAATAAGTAAAAACGAAATTATGACGAAAGAAATTCAAAAATATTGTTTGCTGTTTGAGCAGCAGCTGTCTGACGCCATATTTGTTTGGGTGCGCTAACCAGCGCTGCAGTGGATAAAATTTGAACTACATTTAAATCACCTGCCTGATTTTACGTCAGCCGTGTTCAAAGGGCTGGCTTAATATAAGCCAACTAGTTAAACGTTAAATGGTTACAAGTTCAATCAACGATCGGCCTAGACATTCAATTTAAGGCCGATGTTTAATTAACGGACTAGCCTTCTCATCAAATGGCTGAGTTAACCATCTGGCTGCGACATATATACTAAGTATATAAAAAGACCCAGTTGCTGATCAGTATACATTACAAACAGTAACGTGAAAGTGTAAACATTGCTGTATACTTAACTTAAATATAAGGTTTTAATTATTAATAAAAAGAAAAATTAATTTACTTAAAATGAAGAGTTTATTGTCTGCTTGGATGTTGCTGCTCGTCGCACAACTAAATCGTAAGAATATTTTACATATTTATATTTTAGCCATTGATTTTTCTTAAATCTTTGGAAATAAATCTATGTACAGTGCAAATTTCTTTTTTATATATTTAAACAAGTCTCTACTTCGTTGAATTGGAGTAATAGAATTTATAATTTTTTGTAACTTTGCAGCAACCACATGCCGTGGGTTCAGTTAACTTTTTACGTTTACTCTGACGAATTTAGACATAATACTTATTCAACTGGCCGTGTGGTGTCCGGCAGAGTAGAATAGCACCAACCCCTTGCACTCATGGGTGTCGTACTAGGCGACCAATGTTTTCGAGGCAAAAGATATATTTAAATACTGCGATCTCCAACCCGCCTGCCAAGCGTGGAGATTATGGCAAAAACCTTCCCTTTTGTGGGAGAGGCCCTAAGCCCTGCAGTGGACTGTTACGGGCTGTGACGACTTATTCAACATTTTCACAGGAGCCGACATACCTGTCTTCCGACCAGACTATCAATATGTACAGGAGTTGGATGGATTCATTAAATTCCACTTGGTGCCTGCTACTTGGACTGATGCCATGGTCCGTTGTAATATGGAAGGTAAGTCTACTATATGTTCATATCCTCATCATTCATGTATATTTATTACTTACTGATGGGATGATTCGCCTCATATAATGTGAAGATTTGAGAAATAAAGAAATTTTTATTTATTTATTTTATTATTATTATTCATGATGTTAGGTTCTTATTACTTCTACTTATTATGCTATTATTCATTATGCTAGGTTCACCTGGCAATCAATTCAACCTTGCTACTTTTCTTCCGATATTTAATCATCTCTTTACAAGAACATCCGCAGCCCTTACGGGGATTGACATAACATGTTTCTCACTCTTGAGTCATGTTTAATATTTTGTAAAACTGAGAATTTGATTTTCGTAGGTGCTGCGTTGGCTTCCCCGCTTACGAAGGAACTAATGCTAGTAATGATGGCGCAAGCAGCAAGCTTCGACCCACCTAGGACGCTCTTCACTGGCTTCAGCGACCACTTCTTCAAGGGAGAATACAAAAGTGTTGAAGGTCAGTTCAGCCAAAATTTAAATTATAACAGCCCGGGAATCTACACAACCGGGCTTAAATGACAATTAAAATCATCCCTTTACTTACTATTTTGTTTTTAGGTATTCCCCTCGGGAAGGTGCAGGCAGTAAGTTGGGCGCTAACCGAGCCCAACAATCTCGACAACTCTGAAGACTGTTTGGTGATAGATCATGAAGGATTGATGGCTGACGTTAATTGTCGAGACGTGTACTCGTACATGTGCTACAAGAAAATGACTGATAACATGCCTCCGATGAATGAATGCGGTACGACTGATCCCGGTAAGAAGTCCATTATATATTAGACTTGTTACACACAGTACTTTGATTAAATTATAAATTATTTCATAGATATATATCGAAATAATAAAAATTTTGCTTTTCTGACATCACAGAATACCACAGAGATGAAAACACCGATAGTTGCTACAAGTATCATCCCGAAACTCGCCATTGGAGCCGTGCCTTCGAAACCTGCGCGGCGGAGGGCGGCCACCTGGCCATCGTGAACTCGAGACAAGAGGCCAGATTGCTGAAGGATATGTTCTTTTCCGGGCCTAAGAGTAGGGTAATCAGCATTCACAAGAAAATGGTCCTACTTGGATTCCGGTACAATGAAGAGTTGGGACATTGGCTGACTGTGAACGGTTAGTTTCAATTCGTCTACAGCAAAAACTATAACGCACTTTGTCTAAAATATGGTTTTTATGTAGATACGCGAAAGTATTTTCTTGGCTTTGGCTTCGTATTTACTCACATGCGAGCGACAATGACTATGCTCTATGAAGCCAAACCAGCCAATGTGCATTAATTACCGCTGATGTCTTGTGCTTTATTAAATATAGATTTTTGAAAAAACTTTTAGTGAACACATTTTTTGAAAAGTCAATAATCTAAATTAAACTGAATATTTTTATTATTGTTACAGGTCATACTTTGGATCAGGTGGGCTATTCTACCTGGGAAAATGGCGAACCAAACAACCATACGGATTCCACTCAGAACGGTGAAGGCGAGTACTGTGGAACCATGGACATGGGGAAAGAGAAACTAGGATTAAACGACCTATGGTGCGGCTACAGCCAGCCTTTCATTTGCGAGAAAGACTCAGACACGCTGCCGATGACATCAACAACACCTAAGAGTGATCCAATTACAGAACAAGCAGAAGAAGTTCAAGGTTCAACAGACACTGATTATGCTTATTTCTATTCGAACAATGATCAGGAAAGTACACCTGAACCTTCAACTTCGTATTATAGAGAAGATACGACAGACTCTTCTTTCGAAGATGCCATTCGAGAAACTGAAGAAGACATAGAATCGTCAACTGATTTCTGAAGCAGCCCCAGTGCTGTACACTACTTACAGACCAATAAATGCGCAGTTCTGGAAAGCCTGAGTTAAAATTAAGTCAACATAACTAATTAATTTAGTTTTATATAGAAGTTTGTATTTTATATATAGTAGATACAGATAACGGTGAATTTATTAAAATTATGATACTCTATTGCAAAGTTAACTTTTATTGTGTAGTATTTTACCCACTAAGTGAAAACTATGTCGTAGGCAGTGTGTTCTACCTACCTATCAGCTATGAACATGATCATGAAATTAACGTACAATTTACTCAAGTAGCTGTAATTAAAACTTAAGCTTCAACAGTAGTGCTTCCTCTATTATCAACTTCACTTTTGTAATTGGTTTAGATTTTAACAATTAGTTCCCGTAAACATAAATATAAATAAATGCCTCAAATGTGCAACATATTTGTGCTGTATAAGTAATATTAACAGGTAGTCTTTCGATCCTACAGACAAACATTTGCATATTTAGAGAGAATCGATTTGTTAATCGATTGAAGGTATTTTTTTTTCACTTGTTGTAGCCCCGTGGTTACCTACATAGCTCATTATTTAAGGGTCTTTTCTATTGGACAACTACGGTTAGGTTAATTGGGAGGGAGGGTGCTTATATTTTCGAATGAAGCGACTCATATAATATCGATCGAACTTCACTCGGTAAGTTCGTTTGATCATATATTGTATTTCGTCCGTTACAGAGATTCTTTTTTTTGTTTTTTTATTTAACCATTTATTGTACACAAGATTGTTACAAAAAGTATATTACAAAATATATTAGGCACAACAGGCCAACTTATTTCTATAAAGAAATTTCTTCCAGCAGGCCTACAGCAGAGAGATCGTGATAATTAAATGCAGTAAAGACGTGCACAGTAGCAAAAACAAAATAATGATGCTTAACTAATACAATACATAAATAAATACATACCATATTGGTATGTATTTATTGAAAACAAATACATATACATACATACATACAAATACATATACACATACTTACATATATTAGACAGATAGAGAAAGGTAGTGCTCTTTTACACGTTTCTTGAAGATGAAAATAGAAGAGCTATCCCGTATTTCATGCGGAAGAGAGTTCCACAATCTTGCCGCATGGATAGTAAATGAGTAGGAGAAAAAATCAGTGTGATGGGGAGGAATGTCTCACATAGATTTAACGGAGGATCGACAGGGCTTGTCTTGCGACCGGGAAAATTTAAAACGTTCACGAAGGTATGAGGGAGCGGAGGGATTATAAAGGACGTTATAGAGGGTAGAAAGGATCCGAGCATTCCTACGAAGCCGAATCGGGAGCCACTTGAGCTGTGTCCGAAAGCTAGAGATATGGTCGTACTTACGCAGACCAAAAATGAAGCGTATGCATAAATTTTGGAGACGTTTAAGCTTGTTTAATAGCTCCTCAGTGGCATCCAGATAGCAGGAATTGGCGTAATCAAGGATAGGAAGGAGAAGGGATTGAACGAGGGAAATTTTAGTTCTCAGGGGTAGAAAACGTTGGAAGCATTTAATTGAATGAAATGAGTAATGAAGTTTTTTGCTAACCTCATTGACGTGAGAGACCCAAGATAAGTTAGAGTCGAATATCACTCCAAGGTTTTTCGCAGATTTACTGAGCGGAATAGGAACACCGTCAAAAAGAATCTGAGGAATATTAGAGTTGCCTCGCAGTTGTCTACACATATAAGGGCTGCCGATTAATACAGCCTGAGATTTAATTGGGTTTCTTTATATATAAGTAATAATAACCATGTAGATGTTGAGGGATCGAGAGCTGTTTAGCAGAACATAACTATAATAGAAAAGATGGTTTAATATTTGCCCTTTTACTAAAGTAAATTAGATAATTAACCAAAAATACAATCGTAATTATTCATCTTAATAATTATGTATTTTTTAACAAAAAGTAGAATACGATCTACATCTTGGTCATATTAATTTATGTACGACCGACTCTATCAATCAAGACAGACCTGGCATATTGTCCTTCATCAATAATAGGACGATTGTATAATTTTGCGAAAGCCTACGATGTGCTGGTGCAGCCAGCCATCTTTCTAATGGTATTAAGACAAACGCCGGCGCAGGCCACCGCCGAAGTCGACACATGTCTTGCACTATGTGCTCTGAATACGCCGACGTCGATGCCACTCTCTGATAACATCTGATTGATCCAGTAACTTTAAGTTTGGGATGAGGGCTTTCTGTGTAGTTTCTTAATTGTATGAAATAGTTCCGTTACGTTATTGGGTCTTAGAGATGATGTGAGTTCGACGTAATTAGCTAAAGCTGTTGCTGGACATATCCTAGGTTTGTCTTGAAATTCCGGTAAAAATAACACAGGTTGTGTTCTATCTGCTGCAGATGGCATCAACAATGACATAAGACATTGAAATATTGATAAAATAATTTAGAATTTATTTAAATTAATTGCTCCAAATGCCTAAGGCCCGAGCTCCACTCATGCAGTGCAGTGCACTGCGCGGCGCACCGCGCGGTGCCACGTCACGGTGACAACAAATAAAACGGTGGTATTATTCTGGTTTTTCAAGTTAGGCAACGTTCGCACGAGAGATTTACGAAAGATTGTGAGTTAGGCAACGTTTGCACGAGAGCTTTTTCGACGCTTTTTCACGCGTTATTTTAAACGACTCGCCATGATTATTGACCATATGTCCACGGCTGTCTGTTCACACGCAGACGTAAAAAGTGACTGGAGATTTTTTATCTCCAGTCACTTTGCAACCAAGAGACTGTCTCAAATGCAACCAAGAGAAACGTACGAAAAGGATGTCATTCATTTTGGATTAAAACAATTTTCAGAGACAGCACACAGTTTCCATTATTTCTTACTATGGTGCCAAACCAGTACGCCCACCACCACCACTATGAACCACCGGGCGTACAGTAGGTACTAAGTATCGCTTTTCTAAAAGCCAATTACAATCGACCGTCGGACGTGCGGATTTGACGTCACAGTAAACAATGTTGAGAACCGTTTTCTCTATTGGAAACTAATAATTTTGTTCTGGCTGACACTTAGATTTTTGATCCAAAAATGTATGAAACGCGAAACAATAGAAATATGTAAAGAAATTGGACCACATCGATTGATCTTCCTCGAATACTATGATAACTGATATTTTTACCCGACTACGTGGGAGCCAAGGAAGGGTAATGAAATTAACAGTAAATGTATGTAAAGTTGATAAACGTGGAAGAATCGACAGAGATTTGTCAGAACCATAGCAAGTGGAACAATGTCGTCTCTACCTACTCTTGCGGGAGAAAGGGGTTTGTATGTATGTATGTGGATATCAATGTTTGTATGGATGTTAATTCTAGCTCAAAAACTACTTGGCCCATTTTCGTTTTAAGCGTATTGATTGTCCGATGGTTACAGGCTCTATAATAATACATTCAATATTCATCTTGAGGCTATAAGAACATATAAACTTCAAATTTTTTCAATTCAGAAGATTGATTCGTTTATGTTGGGAATTTTATTCACATTGATTGTTTCTCTTGTGGGATATACCGCACTGCTTAAATTTGTTCTCAACTGGTTGAAGACATGATTTTGGGACAATATTACGACAAAATATTTTAAAACGTAGTTATTTCTGTCCTTTACGAATGTTTACTTAAACTGAGTGTATACCATGGTGGCTCATTCAAAATTATAACTACAAAGTATAACATCAGTAGTAAGTATAAAGAGAGTGTATAAAACTTAAATAACTCGGAAACCATTGCTCTTAGAAAACTAGATCCTAAAAAGAAATGATAGTGCCCGTCGATATCTATAAGTATTTGATGTTCTGGAACAAGCGTTAATACGCTTAAGGCCAATAGTTTCAGAGTTAATACAGTTTTAAGATTGATAGCCGTTAACCGAAATGTAGATATCGACGAGCACTATCATTTCTCTTCAGGAACTAGTGTTCGAGGAGCGATCGTTTCAGAGTTATTACAGTATTAAGTTTGATAGCTGTCATCCGGAATGTAGATCTCGACGAACACTATCATTTCTCTTTAAGAACTAGTATTCTAGCACCAATAGTTTCAGAGTTATTACAGTATTAAGTTTGACAGGTGCTATCCAAAATGTAGATTTCTACGAATACCAGCATTTCTTTTTCAACAGTTCTGTATGAATTTTGTGCACGTTTTTCAATTTGGCCCCATCGTGTAGCGTACGGCGCGTCACATCTGACTGTTTCTTTTTACCAACAGTTCGAATCTTTCCTCCTTATGTGACACAGTTAACACACATATATCTGTCTACTTTTTTTTAGAACAGATACAACGCGTGTGAATGAAATAGGAAACCGACCTTGTCAAAGAAAGTTTGACCCCTGATGCGTAAGCCCCTCCCATTTTTCTGATTCTTTAACATTATCTAAGTTGTTTGGCTTTCGTGATCCTGTCGTCATTCTCTTCTCAGTTCATCCCGAATTATAAATAATGCATGTTTGGTTGTAGAACACTAGTTTCTAAAAGGAAATGCTAGTGCTCGTCAAGGTCTACATAAATCGAAAAAGTTTTACATAAATCGAAATATAGCTCCGACTTATAATAAATTTTAAGTCTTTTGCACAGGTGCTTCATAAACCTAATCTGAACACTTTCGAGTCTTGTTTTGTAAACGTCGTAGATGGGATTCCATATTTGAGAAGCGTACTCTAAGGTGTTTCTTACATATGCGCAATATAAGACCTTGAAAGTCTCAGGGTTTTTAAAAATCCTTGAAAACGCATGAGAAAACTCAATGACTTCGATGTCTTGGCAGCAATGCTCTCAATGTGGTAATTGTAGACCAATTTGTGGTCTAGTACAAGACCCAAGTCTCTAATTGAAGTATCCCTAGTAAGTGACTGGTTTTCAAGGAGATAGTTATACATAACAGGTTTACGAGTCATCATTATCGTTCTAGCGCTTATCCCGGCCTCTGCCTTCTTCTCCACTTCGTATGGTCTTCGGCATCCTCGCATCGTAAGTTGTTGACTCTCGCATCCGACTCAGCGATGTCAATCCATCGCTTCTTGGGTCGCCTACGTTGCCTCATTCCTGATACCGGAAGGTTCAGGTACCTATTTCCCACGTATCCCTGAGGTTACGCAACACGTGACCAAACCAGCGCAGGCGAGCCTCCTCGATCGTGTCCGCGATATCCTTCACGCCAAGACTGCCACGGATGTATTCATTATGTACTCGATCGAGCCGTGTAACTCCGCACATCCAGCGCAGCATTTTCATTTCGTTGGCGTGAAGTTCGCGAACGGGTTTCTTCAGCGCTGGCCA
This sequence comes from Blastobasis lacticolella, assembly GCA_905147135.1. Lineage (NCBI taxonomy): Eukaryota > Metazoa > Arthropoda > Insecta > Lepidoptera > Blastobasidae > Blastobasis > Blastobasis lacticolella. The sequence continues at coordinate 8,484,472 of LR990048.1, read as the reverse complement.
TGTCTCGCAGCCATAGAGCATCACAGGTCTACTTATACTCTTGTATATAAGCCCTTTGAGCTTGAGAGGGATTTTAGGGTCACAGATGACTGCCGTGAGTTCCCGCCATTTGGCCCAGGCTGCATAGATTCGGGACTTGACATCAAGACCGATATTGCCAGACTCGTGCATCACGGATCCGAGGTATTTGGATTTATCTGTTCTATTGACAGTTTCGTTACCTATACGAATGGTGTCGGTATCCGCGCTGCAGCTGGCGATATACTCTGTTTTGGCGACGTTCAGTTTCAAACCACCCTTTTCTAGCACATCCTTCCACGTGTTTACCCTGGTCTCAAGGCCCTGCCTAAGCTTGCTCACCACTACGATATCGTCAGCGTACTTCATAAGCCAGGGAGGCATGTCCTGAATTTCTACTGAGAGGGCATCGATCACAATGCAAAACAAGTAAAGGCTCAGCACAGAACCCGGCTGCAGCCCGGCCTGAAGCTGTATTGGCATTCCGACAAGCATTCCTGACGAAATCTCTGGTCAATAATCCGTTCTAATAGCATAGAGATCTTCATTTCGGGTGACAGCTATCAAACTTAAAACTGTAATAACTCTGAAACTATTGATCCTAAAACACTAGTTCCTGAAGAGAATTTATACTTCTCGTAGCGATCTACATTGTTGATGCCAACTGTCAAGCTAAAAACTGGAATAACTTCGAAACGATCGCTCACGAAAATGTTAGAATATGTATGGTCTCTCTAAAAATTGTATAATTGTTTTTTGGACATGCCGGCCACTATTATTTTAGTTCATAATGAATGGTATCCTTTTTGTACGTTTCGCATGTAAAAGTGTTGAAGAAGCTCTAGTGCAAACGTTGCCTAACTCACAATCTCTAGTAAATTTCTCGTGCGAACGTGGCCTTACTTGAAAAACCAGAATAACACCACCTTTTTCTTTGTTGTCACCGTGACGTGCCACCGCGCGGAGCGCCGCGCGGTGCACTGCACTGCATGAGTGGGCATCGAGCCTAAGAGTGATCCAATTACAGAACAAGCAGAAAAAGAAAAAGGTTCAACAGACACTGATTATGCTATTTCTTTTCGACCAATGATCAGAAAAGTACACCTTCCGAAGATCCCCTTCACACCTAGATCAACGATGCAACACCAAATAACGCGAACAGGACATAATTTATCGCTGCGTAGTGATAAATATCGTGATGTGAAACGCTACTTGCTAAGCTCTACAGTATTTTCATTTATGTAGTTATTGTTTGAAAGGTCAAATTCCGGCTACGAGTGTTAATGACATGGTTGATGGGAGGTATTCAGGGATATTCAACGTCCGCCCTTAAGTGGATTGTATTGGTACATACTGATTTAAGTAGGCACATTTGTTGTACATTAATTAGACCGGAATGAGACATTAGCACGGCGGTAATTTGATCTTCAATTCAATTTATTTATTCATCATCATCATTCAGACACTGTGTACAGCAAAAATATAAGTTAGTATTTGCTTAAATCAATCTATAATAACAGCTGTTCGTAACGGTGATACAGTTTCTTGACCTTGGCATTTTCTATTGTATCGGCATCATGTAACAAATCATCCATATAGAACGAATCCTCCAGCACTTATGGGCCATACTGATTGGATATCTCCTCATCATGCACAAACAGCTTCAGGGTCATCATGGCTAAGAAAGGTGTGGCTTTAGTCCCGTCTGTCACCACCGCGAGCTTGTATTATCTCAAACTTTCTGCTGGTTCATCTCTCCATATGATCATCTAAAGGTACTGATCATCAGAGGGGGCCCAAATTTGCCTGTACATCTTTTCCATGTCTGCTGTTACAGCATATTGGTATTGTCTCCACTTGATGATGAGACATTGAAGATCTTGCTGCAAATGTTGACCACTACTACATACAGTCATTCAAACTCTTCCCAGTGATTAGGCGTTACAAAATCGTTGTCTTAAAGTTAAGAGTGACTAAGCGAGTTTATGTAGTACCCCTTAAGGTTGGTGTTGGTGCAGTACTTCTTCTTGTTAGGTATATCTTAACCTAAAGTTTAGTCCAATCGGGCATGTCTTAGTTAAGGCTGACCGCAAAAAGCATTACCATAGTACAAATAAGCGAACATAGCCCAATTCGTTGTTAAATGTTTGGTTTGTGGTGCACAAGTCTGTAATATACAAAGACTTATATATAGTAATATAAATAAAATAAAATAATATATTCATTTATTTCGGATAACTTACAGATTCATAATAATAGTAAAATTGGTCACAGTTGCACAGAAATCTAATTAAGTTATTTAAATCTGTGCAAAGTATGTTATCAAAATAATGAAAAAAATACCAGCGATTAAAAACCCATACGGTATTTACAATTAAAATAATCCCACATGTAATGAGAAATCATTAAAAAATGTTTATCAAGTGTTTACACGCTTCCATGCTATCAATTTACCCACGAGGTTATGGATTCCCGAGTAATCAGGTTATCTATGAATATCTTACTTATTACAGTGTAATAATTTACTATAAAAGTGTTTCACCGAGTTAAACTACTACAGTTAATAGATAGTCACTGTTTACAATGGAGATCACAGCGAAATATATTTTTCTAGTTTTTTGTTTTCCAGTTTTGGGTAAGTGAACAATTGCCTATTTTAATTGTAGGTAGGTTTAATGTCGCGTATTAGCTTCACCCTATGTAGAGAAAACTACCTACCTAAATACAAGTTACGTTATAAAACTTATTCTTCATAACATTAATCCTCTTAATATTATAAGTGCCAAAGTTTGTATGTTTGTTTGTTTGTTACTCCATCACGCAAAAACGAGTCAATGGATTTGAATAACATTTAGCACACAGATAGTTCATAATCTGGATTAACACAGGCTACAATTTATCAATTTATAATATCAATTTAATATAAAGGAATATACGTATTTTATTAATTACGTATATTCCTTTTGATAATTTGTATAAATCCATTATATTTGACGATCTCTTTTCGCAAAAATGTATTTAAATATATCTTAAATGTATTATCTTGTGTAAGAGTAATAAATAAATCTAAATCTAAATCTATCATTAAGTTCAAAATAATTCCCTCGGGATCACGCTATAACCGAATTTCGAAGTCCACGCGGACGAAGTAGCGGCCGAAAGTATTTAGTGTAATAAATAAAATACCAATGAAGATTACTCTAGTTAGTTACGGGGGATAGTAAGAATGATTAATAAGCACTCTTATAACTAAGCAGCAATCCATTTGAATTTCAGGAAACTCCGAAATTGTCATCACATCAAACATACATACGTGTACCTAAAACCAATATTTTATAATATTAGTAAACTACCTACATTCATCATTGTCCTAGCGCTCACCCCGGCCTCTGCCAGGGTTCGCTTTCCTACTCAATCTTCTCCACTTCGCCCGGTCTTCGGCATCCTCTCGTCGTAAGCCGTTGGCTCTCGCATTCGACTCAGCGATGTCAATCCATCGCTTCTTTGGTCGCCCACGGGGCCTCTTTCCTGATACCCATACCATACGGGGCATATTTCCCACGTATCCCTGCGGCTTACGCAACACGTAGTCAAACCAGCGCAGAGGAGCCTCCTCGATCTTATCTGCGATATCCCTCATGCCAAGGCTGCCACGGATGTACTCGATACGTACTCGATCGAGTCGCGTAACTCCGCACATCCACCGTAGCATTTTCATTTCGTTGGTGTGGAGTTCGCAAACGTGTTTCGTCAGCGCTGGCCATGACTCACAGCCATAGACATTACCGGTCTTATTATACTCTTGTATATGTCGCAGCCATCTGGTTAAATCAGCCATTTAATGAGTAGGCTAGCCTGTTAATTAAACGCCGGCATTCGATTGAATGCCTAGGCCGATAGTTGCCAAAACTATCGACTCTTAACGTTTAACTAGTTGGCTTATTATAAGCCAGCCCTTTGAAGACGGCTGACGTAAAATCAGGCAGGTGATTTAAATTTAGTTCTAATTTTATCCACTGCAGCACTGGTAGTCGTTAAAACAAATATGGCGTCAGACAGCTCGCATAGCAAGCAATGTTTTTGTATTTTTATCGTTTTAACTAAATTTAAAGTGTGGTACCTAGATGTTTTTAAGTAAGAATAAGGATAACTTAATTTGTTCATTTTCTTTTCATACTTACAATTAGAAACAAATGTCTAAGAAAGTTTCGTGCCATTTTATATTTAATTTTATAAAATAAGAAAGTGCATTCTTCCTTTACTACATTGTTGTTAATAAGTTATAAGTTATTATTGTGGTAAATACTATAAATTTTATAAGTACTCGCAATGCAATTACTAATTGAATTTGTTGCCACTTATATTTTCGTTTCTAAATAAAAATTATATTTATTAATTCGTATTTTTTATCTTAAGTAAAGTTATATAATTTACGAATGGTCACTCAAACTAAACATATATATTCTATTAACAAAATGGCTAAATAACGTTCAGCCAAGTAGCTGCACGTTACATTCAACTACTTGGCTAGTTGTCTTTTAGCCATTCAATGGAATGCCGGCGCTTAATTAACGGACTAGCCCTCTAATTAAAAGGCTAATTTAACCAGATGGCTGCGACATATATAAGCCCTTTGAGCTTTAAAGGGTCACAGGTGACCCGCCATTTGGCCCAAGCTGCAGAGATTCGGGACTTGACATCGGAGCCGATATCGACGAACTCGTGCATCACGGATCCGATGTATTTGGATTTATCAGTTCTATTGACAGCTACGTTACCTCCAAGGATGGTTTCGGGATCTGCGCTGCAGCTGGCCATATACTCCGTTTTGGCGACATTCAACTTCAAACCCCTGTTTTCTAGCACAGCCTTCCACGTGTTTACTCTGGTCTCAAGTTCCTGCCTAAGCTTGCTCACCAGTACAATGTCGTCAGCGTACTTCATAAGCCATGGAGGCATGTCCTGAATTTCCGCTGAGTAAACTACCTACCGGCCGTGTGGTGTCCGGCAGAGTAGAATAGCACCAACCCCTTACACTCGTGGGTGTCGTACAAGGCGACTAATGTTTTCGAGGCAAAAGCTCTAAGCGCCTCCGTAGCCTGGAAAATGGGCAGCAGCATTTTCCATTGTTATATTATAACACTGCGATCTCCAACCCGCCTGCCAAGCGTGGAGATTATGGCAATAACCTCCCTTTTTGTGGGAGAGGCCCTGAGTCCTGCAGTGGACTGTTGTGGGCTGTGATGATGAAACTACCTACATTAATTTCCATAATTCTAATACAGCTCACTCCTTCCGATGTGACTACGAGCACTACCCGGAAGCAGAAGGCTGGTTCAAGCTGCATACGGAACCTCTTACGTGGCGCGATGCGATAAGCACATGTTCAATTGAAGGTAAGAAAATGGGAAACCTGTTGTACCTATAGATATAGCTTTCCACATGATTTTTGGTCTCATCAGCAACCCATATCACGCCCTTCACATCGGCTGTGCGTTCATACGTCAGTTAGCCAGAGACCTTTATTGATGAATGGTTTACTGATAACTTAAGATGATCTGTGATCACATAGTTTAATTCGTTGTGTTAACTTGTATTCCAGGAGCAGCTTTGGCTTTGCCCACGACTTATTCGAATACCAATGCGTTGCAGGCCGTCATTAATAAAACCGATAATGTAAAATTAATTTGGACAGATATCAACGCAGTCTGTGAGTATTTTATACAATTGCAATTTTATGCAAATGTAGGAATGGCGTTAAACTTGATACTAAAATTTAACTATATTTTTTACAGTATATGGTAAAGTTTTCGATTACGCAATGAATGACGAAGTTTTTGTTATGAACAAGTATATGAAATTGGAAAAGAAACAGAAAAGTGAGAAGTTCCCTTTCGTTTGCTACATAAACAATAATAGCGAATTTTACACTGGCTGTGGAAACGATAGCAGTACGTATTAATTGTAATGATAATAACAAACGTCGGCCTCTCTCAGAGATAGGCAGCGACCATATCGTCCTTCTCGTGACGGTCCCAACAAATTGTTTTCGTTTCTTCGACATAAAAAAATTATCATCTTGGCGTTAATGTACCGGGCGTGCTCTCACGCACGAGCGCCCGGGATCCGCATTGACCACGGTCCTAAATTTGGCAGGTAATTACAATGGAAAACTGCTATCTGACCTCTGTGACCTTGCTACCACCTGACCCTGACCCTGACCAGATTGGATCATGGTTATATATTCAGTCGCCTGAATGTACAGGTTTCATCACGATGTTTTCCCTCTCCGTAAGAGCATCGGTTAGTGTTCAACTAATGTATATATAATTCAGAAGAGAGTCATTGGTACATAGCGGCAGTGGGATTCGAACCCGGTACCTCTTGCTTGCGAGTCGGATACCTTTACAACTAGGCCACCGACACACCGTTTTACCAAATTCTTCAACCATTTTAGCACTCGTGGGGTTCAGCTATTCTTGACTTAACCTCTCTTTTATTGTAAAACGTATCTATTACTACTTATTATTCAAATTATTCAAGCTTTTATGCATTTTCTGCCTAACTTCGCCACCAATGTTTATATAGGCCACAACTACAGGAAATCACGTATGCAACAAAATCATTGCTGAATCAAACAAACTTACCCTGATGGGTAGGTAGCAGTTACCATGGACGTGTGCAATGCCATAGGTATTGCCGATCACGTAAACTCCTAACCCCTCTCTAAAGAACTTCATGTAGTATCTATCTTAAATTCTACAAAATTATTGTTTTTTATAGCATACATTCTCGGCAAGGGCATGGATAAATGCTACAAATTTCACCGCATGCGCAGGTCATGGCGGCAGGCTGGCAGCATGTGCTCAGCCGAAGGTGGCAACTTGGCTGTTATCCAGAACGAAGATGAAGCACAAACTATTAGAGATATATTCGCCATGAATCCTTCCGAAACTATTCCTGGAATATTTTGGCGAGACTCCGCATTCCTCGGCTTCCGTGCTAGAAGACGGAATAGAAATTGGGTCACCGTAAAAGGCAAGTAGTTACAGGCAAGCAGCAACATAATATCTTAAGTACCAACATCTGAGAACCTGGCATTCAGCTTAACCAGAGTTCTGGAACCTAATTTAATATTCGTATGTTTTTGTGAGATGTTGCTCAAGTCCATATCTTCATATGGTACAAACCATGTAAACCAAAACTAACAATTTACTAATTATCTCTGTTACTTTCTAGGTCAACCATTGGCAGAAACTGCTGGAAAGTGGGCGCCTGGAGAACCCAACAACGCAAGTGGCAATGAATTTTGCGGTTCCGTGGGTCGCAGTGGATTACTCTACGACGACCCTTGCGATCGCGAGTTACCCTACATATGCGAGAAACAGAGCGAGAAGATCTCGTGTGTAGGAACATCACCTGTTGATTCACTGAATGGAATCAACGATACTATAACAGTACTAGGCACGTAGTTTGAGTATCATTCGTTAATGCTCAAGGTGTTTACGTAGGTCCCATAAACCTGATTATGACTGTTAGGTAGTATTTGATATGTAATTATAACTTTTTCTGGGATGAAACTGGAAGGTTTTCATGTAAACTGACTGATTAGAATTTTAAACGGTGATCGGCTCTTACACAGAAAGAGTACCTACTAGGAAATGCAATTCAGGAAGACAATTTCAATCCAGATATTTGCGCGACTGAACCATCTTAGTCCCGCTGGATCCAGGTATTTGCCGTATCCAGCGAGGTGGACTTAGAGCCCAGAAATCAATCACAATAAAGACCTTGTTTTTGATATTTTATGCTCGTAAACATCATAAGAAAAATAAACATTATTTTGGAAACTTTTATAGACTGTTTTTTAACGCCAGAAATGTATGAGCGTATATGAAAAATATGGGGTGGTTCGATAGTTAAGCTCGCAAATGTAGGCTTGCATCGCTTAGCCAGCGCCTAGTCAGCCAATCTACGGCCCACGAGCTGCCGCGCGCAGATTAACACGTATGCACCGCGCTTTTTGTAATCCCGCCAGTCCGACGGGATCCCGCAAAATTTTCGACCGAGATTAGTCCCGCAATATGTATGCGGGATACCGGTATTTCGGGATCTTGGTGTGCCGGTATTGCATTCTCTAGTACCTACCTATTTCGGCGTGTTTACCTCAAATCAGTGAAGACTACACTTTAATTTAAATTTTAAAAACCAAATCGTATTGAAAAATAAAATAACTTACTAAATGTGGCCCAAAAATAAAAAAATTACCTATATTGTTCTCTACTATATTTTGCTCTGCAAATATGATAAATTTTTATGTTCTATATCTAATATAATAATTATTGAAAGTTGACTTAATGTTATAATATTAATTTAGTTTAAACGATCAAATAAATGAATTTTATTTATTGAACGCAACTTGTTCGTAATTCTTTCCTAAAATAGCGTGGCTTACAGAGGCTCACAGAGCAACCACCACGACTGCCAATCGATTACCGAAACTGTTCAACCAGTTCAACCAGAGTAAACCTCGTTCCGGCAACGGTATCGAGGCACACCTATAGCTAATCGTTTTTGAATACATAGGTAAGAAGAAGTAGGTAGAGCCATCCATAGTACCTATAGAGAACGAAGCTGTCAACAGAACATATTATATACCGGGGATATCGCCCCTATGTCAAGTCCCGTATCTCTAAAGCTTGAGACGAATTCCTTTTTATACCACTAAGCTAGCAAACAAGCTTACGGCCTACCTGATGATAAGCAGTCACCGCAGCCTATGGACGTTTGAAATACCAGGGGCATCACCCACCTACCCGCAAAAATGCCTAATGCAACCTAATGGTTGTGTGTGACCGTAAAACTCACCACCAAACTCAAGGGGCTTATTAACGAAATAATTAAATACTTGTAATGCTCTGCGGGACTTGTCGACTCAACTCGGGAGTCGTCGGTGGCCGAGCGGTTAGGTTAGGTAAGGGTATTCGACTCGTAAGCGGAGGTACCGGGTTCTAATGCCGCTGTACCAATGCCGCGGCCGTGTACCAATAACTCTTTTCTTAGTTTTGTACATTAGTTGAATACTAGCCGATGCTCTCACGGTGAGGGAAAACATCGTGATGAAACCTGCACTTTTAGGCGTTTGAATGTGTAACCATGATCCAATCCGGTCAGGTTCCCTGGGTAACAGGGTCGTGGAGGTCAGATGGCAATCGCTCCACTGTAATTAACTGATTTGCCAAATCCTGGAGCATGGTCAAGGCGAACCCCAGGCCCTCGTGCGCGCGAGCACAACCGGGACATTAACTCCAGATGATGATGAATGCTCTGCGGGATTTGGCTGCCACTGTCGAAGCACGTCCACTTTAATGAAACAAAAATGCTACGGTGCATGTATGGCGTAACACGACTCGAACGAGTACGTAATGAGTACATCCGTGGTAGTCTTCACGGGAGAGACATCGCGGACAAGATTGAGGACGTTCGCTTACATTGGTTTGGTCACGTAAGCACCAGGGATAGGTAGGAAATTTGTGACAAAAGCTGCCAGTATCAGGAAAGAGGTCCCGCGGAAAGCCTACATGGTCTAGGGATAGACATCACGGATGCGAGAGCGAACTGCTTACGACGCGAGGATACCGAAGACCGCGTGAAGTGGAGTAGAATGAGTAGAAAAGCGGTCACAGACAGATTCAGAAACAGGGATAAGCACAGATGATGATTAGGATGAAAACGACTGTTTCATAGATTGGCTGAAATTGAATAGTAGGTTACCTACTATCTATCCAGGGTGTGCCACCGAGCATCACTCAAGCGGTATCACGATTTCCGAAACATCGATTGCAAGTTTGATGGGAGTCACAGTATGTTATTAGGTTTACTAAATACAAAGCTATTATACAGCAAGTATGAACATAGTTCCTACAGCGTAATAAGTATCGGACCCCTAACTTAAAATCGACTTTCATTATAGTCTATCAATATGACGTCCACCTAACTGCTGAACATAGCGCGAACATACACGCTTTCCACACCTGCATAATTTACAATGAGTGAATGCCACTTTATCATGATAGTGAATTCGCGAGCAAGGATATGTGTTGGAGTTGCAGGGCAACACAATGTTGTGGTATTAGTTGTGAGGCGATGACAAAATTAGGTTATAATGAGGTTATGCAGGCGAGACACCGCAGCGTCGGAGCGCTCCCGCCAATTTCCTCTAATTACCGGTCGGGGCACAGAAGCGCGGGAAATGAAGTTTGCGCGCGCTCGGCGCGGCGCCATGCGCCACCGTCCGCGCGCGTCGCATCGCGCCAATCTCATTTTGTGGCGACCACCTATATGACCTTTAGGCGCTAAGTGAGTGCTGCCACTTTAGTAAAAAAATAAGTTCTCGCTGGCTATAATTTATCCGGAAGATTTTACGCGGTTACTACTTCACGCAAAAAATCATGGACGGATTTCTATGAAATGATAATGGAATGGATTTTCATGCAATGAATTATGGTATTTATAAAAGTGATTGCTTAAAGGTACATGACAAACAGACATTTTCATTCTTAAAATTACCCTTCCTTGTGAATAGAATTTTCTGCGTGGAAATCTAATATTTCTATACCAGATTTCCTATTCTTGTTATTTTAAAAAGAAGTTACATAGAAAGTATTGTATGGATTTATGGTTAACACTAAAATGAACTTTACTAACGTAAGGGTTGATTGATCGATTGATCCCTTAGCGCACAGAGCGAATACCTACAGTGAAAAGGATATTTTTTGTATTTCCTCGTAAGTTTGTTGAAAAGACCTATAATGTATTTAGTTCATAACCAGGGTAGGTAAATCTATCTTCAGTTTCTTCGAAGTAAAAGTTAAATATGAACTCAAGCCAATTTCAAGGCGCATATTAATTTAATGTTACAATAATTCACTGAACATCAAGAGAAACGATTACGAACTACAGGTGAAGAGTAACTATTTTATTTTATTTGGATGTCTCACAGCTTACAACAATAAGATAGCATAATTTCCATCAGCCATTTACGAGACACAGACACAGATAAATTTCACAAATTGACTATAACATTCTAGTACATTGAAATGTTTAGTGCTGGTAGGTACTTATATAGAATCAACACTGTGTTAAACATACATTAGGTATATGTATCGTACTTAGAAATAAAGGTCTTAACCATAATGCTCCTAACTTGCGCAACGCTACTGAAAAACAAGTCAATATGCTCATTAGCGGGTAAATCATTAAGTGCCCTTGCCGATTGCAACATAAAACTGTTCATGGGATAATTTGTGCGAGCGTATGGAGTATGGAGTAATTCTTTACTACGTGAGTGGAAATATGGAATATTTAAAAACAAGTTAGACAGAAGTAGTGGACAATCAATTTTGGACTGAGCAATATTCATCAAAAACGCGATATCTGCAATTTCTCTGCGAATTGAGAGAGGTTGCAAGTGAAACCGGATACAACGTTTCTCGTATTCAACTTTACATATTTTAAACTTAAAACTAAGAAATCTGGTAAATTTCCTCTGCAGTTTTTCTAGCCTATCAGAGTAAATATTATAGTGCGGACTCCAGACTTGACTCGCGTATTCAAGATGACTTCTGACAAAAGCACAGTAAAGAACCTTAAGCGTCTTCATCCTTTTGAGTGACTTCCCACAACGAAGGACAAAGCCTAGAGCACGAGAAGCCTTGCTGACCACCTGGTCAACATGACTCTCGACTGATTATCGAGTATAACTCCCAGGTCACGTGTGGAGTCAGATCGTGACAGAATTTGATTTTGAATACTGTAGTCATATACTTACAGCTGCTTCTTGCGTGAAAAGCTTACTACAGTGCATTTAGATACGTTATGGTCCAGCTTATTGAGCCCACAATAGCGATCAAGTCTTAGAAGATCTTCCTGTAGCAGAGACGCATCGGTAAAACTATCCACTGTTCTATATATTTTCATGTCGTCTGCAAGCAGGACAAATTTAGAGTTGAGGAAACAGCTGCCGATGTCATTGACAAACGCCACAAAAAGAGTTGAACCCAGCAGAGATCCCTGGGGCACGCTTGACGGTACTGCTCTCCAAGCAGACAAATACCCATTTAAAACAACTGCTTGCGTCCTATTCTTCACATAAGAGATAAACCACCGGAACAAATCGCCACGAATACCTAGACCGAAAAGCTTCTCTAAAAGAATGTCATGGTCGATACGGTCGAAGGCTTTGCTATAGTCGGTATAGATAGCGTCTGTTTGGTAGCCTTTGTCCATATTGGCACTGACAAATTCCGTAAACAGTACAAGATTCGATACAAAGCCATGTTGTTGGGACAATAAGCTGGTCTGGATAGAGGAATATAGCTGGTTGTAAACTACGCGTTCAAGCACCTTAGCAAGCAGGCAGAGCTTCGAAATAGGTCTGTAGTTTCCGACGTCATCCTTGGTTCCTGTCTTATGAATAGGTGTAATAAAAGCAGATTTCCACAGAGAAATGACGCCCTCCTGCAGCGAACGTTTGAACAACAAGGAGACAGCCGCACAACGGACCAGAAACAGCGCTGGAAGACCATCAGGTCCAGCAGATTTGCCCAGATCCAGACACCCTAACAGCCTGTGCACCTTTTCAACGTCTACCTTAATATACGTGTTGTCACAGGCCGAGTTAGGACTGTTTATAGTTCCGGTAACAACTGCAGCCGACTCGGTGTCAAGGAAGGTCGCTTGAAAATATTTGGAGAACAGCTCACATATTCCAGGGTCAGTGTCAGACGTGGAATCCGCATAAAACATACTTGAAGGATAGTTATTGCTAACACGTTTGCTCTTAATAAACGTCCAGAACGCTCTTGGATTGGTCGTGATGGAGTCCTCGATGGTCGACATATACGCATCATAACATTTACGCTCCAAAGTTTTGGGATAAGAGTGAGTGTATGTTACTCGTTTAGGTATATAGCTGTCTCGTAAATTGTTGATAATGGAATAAAATTCCCGAACTGCGCCCTCCACATCGCTCCGAAGAAGAACTTCGCCCCATTGCGTAACAGTCAATGATGCACGGATTCTATCATAATCACCTTTCCCATACTGAAATATGGTCCGCCTTGGTACATCCAATAGGTGCAGCTGTACAAAGTCAGCACAGATTAAAAGAGATCTATGATATGAATCTTCGACTAGCAAAGGGTTAGAAGATGCAAATACGGAGATAGTGTCGTTGGAGAGCACCAAGTCTAATATTTTCCCTTGAAAATTAGCGACAGCATTAAACTGGCTAAGATTACATAGCTCCAAGGTGTCGGTAAACTCCATCATAAAGTTGACCGGTGGCGCAACCGGGCGAAGTCCAACGTCAGCGGCAACCCAGTCGATGCAGCTCATATTAAAATCACCAAGGATTACGAATCTGTCAAGAGGGTGATTGACGGTTAATTGCAATAATTTGTCTATGAAGTTAGCTAGTGATAAACCTTTGATAAACCTTTTTGTTCAACCAATTACGATACAAATAGATTTGTGGTAAGGGTGTGCAGGACATATGATGAGCACTATGATCACATTGATATCTTTCACAACAAATACGCAAGATATGTATCACTTGTAAAGGAGAAAAATTAGTTACTTTTATTTATTTTTGTTTAGGATTAATTAGTGCTTAATAGGAAAACTAGTCTTAATGCAATAAATGTACAACTAATATAGTGGAAACTTTGTTGGCTTTTGCAAGAACATATTGTTTAATACTTTATTTGTACTATTTGTAAGCTGTTTGTCTCCCAAAAAAAAAAAAAAAAAGTTACCACGGTTTTGTTCACACAGGTATAAAGTGCATAGATGTAGCTTATATACAGACCTAAGGCAACTACTGCGCAATGAGAGTGTTACCCATAGGTCTTCTGCACTGGACTGCCAATCCAATTTAGTAGATGCTGCTATATCGCGACGGACCGCTATAATAACACCACCACCCCGCGACTGCCCTGTTGCGTCGTAATCGCGATCGCGACGCCACACTAAATATCTGTCATCGAAAAGCTCGCTGTTTGATATTCCTTCCACCAGCCATGTCTCGGTCAAAGTGATAACGTCGAAGTTGCTGAGTCTCACGTTTCTTAGGAAAGTCTCGGTTTTAGTGCGCAGTCCACGTACATTCTGGTGATAGATAGTTAGGGCCGCCATTTTTCAGTCGAGGACAACAATCAGTTATAGAAATAATTATCATGAAAGACCCAATGTGTTCCAAAGCAAGTGCAACCATGCGTAAGCAAGAAAATTGTCCATACTCCACCCGAACGGCACGAGAAAGCAGAAACCTTACAATAAAAATAAGCAAACAGCAAGAAATGAAAAGCGTTAAAGAATGTCAGCAACATAATATCATAAAAAGCATCAGCACAAGAGAGCAGTACGTTAAATATAGAAATACTAGCATGGTTCACAATAATAGATACACACATGCAAACAATGACAATTAAGCAGAAGAGCGTCAAGCAAAAAACAGCCGCCGTCTGCTCCATAATTCCAAAAATATATATTTTTAATTTAAAAATGCAAATAGATGTAATATTACATGCGAGAACAAGCAATTGAATTCGAATTATGAAACAGCTGTACGGTCAAAAAAAATATTAAAGGATTTTGAGAAGGTCCTTCTCCGACCTCACTATGAAGGCTATGTCCTTCCTGACAAAAATCTTCATATCTTTTACCCACATATACTGATAATTATGTTCCTTCGCAAGGGCTTTAGCTTTAATCAGGAGAGCTTTGTTCTTCCTTGTGAGATGGTCGTTCACAACGATGATAACGGAACGTACCGTGATAAGTAAATAACCTGTTGTCCGTATTTTAATCAAAGTAAGAATAAAAACTTAACCTTAACTCACAATTTTAGTGTCGAAAGATTGGTTGACTTTCCTGGGACATAAAGTGACAAAAGTGGAGATTATTACGCCGAATTACACACATTTCACACCAAGGTATGGGCCAAATTTGACCGTTTTTTGAGATAATTTAAATATTTTTAGAAGAACCACAACAAATCACAGCACACAAAATATCTTAAACAGCTGATTGGATACGAATTGGTGTAGTTGACAGTCGTTTGACAGCCCGTTGACATCATAACGTCATTAAGGCTGCGTTCAGAAATTGATTAACCGTTATAACATCGTTATAGCTGTTATTATTCCGATCAACGCAGAACGAAAAAAATAACAAGCTGATTACATTATATATTTTTTTATTAACCTTAAATAATGCCACCAAAGCGAATTAAGTGCGCTAAATGCAATAAAATAATTTCTAGCAAACATTTCTTAACATGCAATGTTTGTAAAAAGATTTATGATCTTACGTGCGCAAACAGAGAAAAACTTTATCTATTAATGGACGATAAAAAGAAGTCAAACTGGACATGCGTTACTTGTAAGCGTGATCATCAAAAAACCAGCACTCCGAAAATTTCAACTCCAATATCAATAGCATCTCCGCTAACTACCGATACCAACAAATTGGAAGTTGCCAGTATCTACCAATACATTAATATCGTCGGATCCTGAGCGTGTAAATAAAGATATCGTGCGCAGAGTCATAACCCTTAATTATCTGATCATGATACGGATTTCAATGATTCTCCGTTATGCAATGAAACCCTACAACGAAGTTGCCCTGAACTAACTAGTAATTATAAAGACGAACTAGAGGAATTGAAAGAAAGAATGATTAAACTGGAAGAAAATCTGGAAACAGCGGATAAAGAAATAGCGGATCTAGGATTTGAAAATAACCAATTGAAATTTAAACTAAAGGAATATGAAAACCAAATACATTGCTTAAAACTTATTGCGAAATCCACGCCCAAAATCAAGAACAAGGCAAATATGACATATTATAGTTTTGGAATACGAAGGACAAAAAGAGACCATATAATAAACTTTTCACAAACAATTCCAAATATACAGTATATCAATGATACGGAAACTTGTAACATGGAAGTTACGGACACGGATATTGCGGACACGGCGCAACACCAAGACAGAGACCGAGGTCAACCCAATGAGCAGAAAATACCAACAACTGGAAAAGAAGATAGACATATTTACATTCTGGGAGGAAGACAGTGTTCAGGATTAGCATCAGCGCTTATAAGATCCAGAGAGAACACAAAATACGAAGACTACAATATCAGAGCCTACATTAAACCTAACGCAATCAGCGAAGACATCTTGAAATCTGCAGACACACAAACAGCCACTGCTAATGATGCGATTGTTGTAAGTATTGGAGAAAATGATGTAAATCCGACAAAACTTTACACAGAATTATTATATTTTCTTAAGACACACTCCAAGCCAATGATCATCGTTCTGGGTATAAAAAACAGTGTCCATCTCAATGAAAATAAAATAAACAACATGTTACGTCTTGTGTGTAAACAGTTCAAAAATAGTATATTTCTAGATTTAAGTGACATTGAATATTTTGACATTAAATTCTTATCTAAGGTAGTTTTTAAAATCAATATAAATATTGACTCAATTTATTATGACACTAAATATTTAGGTTATAAGCAAAATATTGGAAGGCGTTGTAAAAAGTCAGTAACTATTGCTACAATTGTAGGAAACGGAAAACTATTTGAAACGAAACCAAATTGTGACCTAGGAAAAAGACAAATGGTGCAAAAAGTAATAACTAACTATTATCCGAGGCATAGCGTAAGAACCTTAATTAAAGACAATAGTAGGGAGCTTTTTCGTAGCTGATAAGTTCACGATACTACACCAAAATATTGCAGGTTTATTAAGTAAAAGAGAAATTATTGAAATTACATTACATGAATTTGAAAATAAAGACAAGACTTGACATCATTTGCTTAAGTGAAACCGTTATAAAATTAGGTAGTGAAAAAAATATACAAATACAGGATTACCAAGTTGGGGCTACATATTCTAGACAGCATCAAAAACGTGGAGGAGTATGCATATTAGCAAAGCGAGAAACTTTAACTAAAAAAGTTACATTTTTAATGGAATTTCAGGAGGATTACGTCTTTGAGTGTTGTGGTGTAGAGATACCCTCTATAAAATGCATTGTTCTGTGCATTTATAGAACGCCTACATCTAATGTGAAACTGTTTCTAACAAAATTTGAGCGATTATTAAATTTATTAAAAAATAAAACAAGACAAAAAATTATAATAACAGGAGACTTCAATATAAATACACTGAGAGACACACATGAAACAAACGAATTGAATAGAATAGTTAAAAATAATAATTTCGTAATACATATTAAAGAACCAACAAGAAAAAAGGCGTGTTTAGATCTTGTAATGAGCAATCTAGTAGGTGTAGAAAGTGAAATACATTACTTAGGCCTCTCAGATCACGAAACAGCGCAGAGAATTAATTTTACTGTGACAAAACATAGTACACCTCAAACTTGCAAGTATTACTGGAAGCGGGACTTATGCCAGGAAAATATTGCGAAGTTTCGGGACTGTATGAAGTCATTACTTTGGACAGACGTATACGAAGCAAATGACTTACAAACTGCGTTTACAAATTTTTATGAGTGTTTTGTAATGTTTTATAATTTATGTTTTCCAAATCAAAAATATAAATGTCTCCTCAAAAAACATCCTACAACATGGATCACTAAGGGGCTAAGAAAGTCTACAATCACAAAAAGACATTTACGATACAGCTACTACACCAACTCAAATACATCAACAAAAGTAAAATATACAAGATATTCGAAACTACTTCGACGATGTGTAAATCAGGCTCAAAAAATCTCAAATACTAATTACATAACTCAGTCTAAGAACATCTGTGGAGCTACATGGAACGTAATAAAAAATACAACGAACAATATTGCGCATAATAAATACATTGACAAAATACATTTAAATGACATTACAATTAATGATCCCTTTGACATTGCTGATTCTTTCAATAAATATTATCTTAGTTTGACTAATTCAAATTCTCTTGACTCTGCATCTACCAGAACACACATTAAGCCAAATAACGCCAGTATATTTTTAAAGCCCAGTTCATGAAATTGTTAAAATAATAAATTCCTTGAATTCATCAAATGCGACTGGCTATGATGACATACATACAAAAGTAGTCAAAGCCTGTAAATTAGAAATTGCACCCGTCCTCAGCTATTTGGTAAACTTATCGTTCACTAATGGCAAATTTCCAGAACAATTGAAAGTCACAGTCATAAAGCCATTACATAAAAAAGGAAGTGAGGGTGAGATAAGTAATTATCGACCTATAGCACTGTTATCTATTTTCTCGAAGGTTTTTGAAAGAGCAATGCATGACCGTATAACTAGTTTTGTAAATGCATTTAAATTAATTAAAGAGGAGCCGTACGGTTTCCAGAAAGGCAAATCCACATCTTCAGCTGCATTTTCCCTGATAAATAATATTTTGAAAGGGCTCGATAAGGGAACTGCCGTTACAGCTATCTTTTTCGATATGAGCAAAACTTTTGATTGCGTATTGCATGGGAAGCTACTCGAAAAATGCGAGCGATATGGTATACGTGGACTAGCTCTTCAATGGTTAGAGAGTTACCTGGGCAATAGAAAGCAGTACGTAGAAATAGCAAATGTCGATACTAGTAGAGAACGCAGAGCCTACACTTCTTCAACTGAAGTAAATAGAGTAGGTGTTCCACAGGGCAGTATATTGGGACCATTGCTATTTTTGTTCTACATAAATGATTTATCCGAAGTAACTGATTATGATTGCACATTATTTGCTGACGATATATCCGTTGTTATACACTGCAAAGATATGGATACATATAATGATGAAATAAATAAAACAGTTAGCGAAATAATACAATGGCTCAATAATAACAATCTTAAAGTTAATATAAATAAAACTACATACATACAATTTGTTAATAAGAATGGTCGGAAAAATAAATTAAAGGTATCATTTGAAGATCAAGTTATTAGAGAATCTAATGAAACTCCATTTCTAGGGGTTGTACTGGACGACCGGTGCACGTGGTACTCACACATCTCAAACTTGTGCAATAAAATAAATTCGTTTGTGTATGCACTTTGGCGCTTCGCAAAAATCAGCAGCCAAAAGGTGGCATTGCAAGCTTACCATGGCTATGTGTGCTCCATTTTGAAGTATTATACTTTGGGGAAATTCATCACTTGCAAATCGAGTTCTTCTCTGTCAAAAGCAATGTATCAGAGCCATCTGCAA
This sequence comes from Blastobasis lacticolella, assembly GCA_905147135.1. Taxonomy (NCBI): domain Eukaryota; kingdom Metazoa; phylum Arthropoda; class Insecta; order Lepidoptera; family Blastobasidae; genus Blastobasis; species Blastobasis lacticolella. Next base: position 8,465,189 of record LR990048.1, on the reverse strand, counting down.
CGTAGATACACTAACCTCGTGTAGACCTCTTTTTAAACATTTTAACCTGCTGACTGTGCCTTGCATGTATATATACGAGGTCTGCGTATTTGTAAAAAGTCATCTGTATCTATTTAAAAAAGTATCCGATACTACTAAATTTAATACAAGGTTTCCCGATAGACTGGTTGTCCCTACCCATTCAACGACACTTTACAGCTGTAATAGTTATTCGATGGCAATTAAAATATATAACAGCTTAGACACTGACCTGAAACTTCTGCCATTAACGCAATTCAAATATAATTTAAAAAAATGGCTGATAGAAAACTGTTTTTATACAGTAAAGGAATTCTTGGACTCGTGTAAACGTAGATAAGAACTAAAAATAGTGAAGGTAGTAGGTATGAAATTATTTTATAATGATGTGGGTGTTTTAATAATTTTATGAATTTGTTATGACATATAATGAATGGGTACTATTAGTAAATAAGTACCTTGACATATTATTTAATTCTAATGACATATTTTATTTTAATTTATTGGATAAATAATTATTTATTGGGACTTAATTTAATTAGGTATTGAAAGTGACATTGTACTTATTATTGAATTTTTAATTTTATATCAATTTAATTTATTATTTTATCACATGTTATACCACATTTTAAGTATTGGGTTATTAATTATTTTTAATTATTGAATCTGACATTTTAGTATTATTAAATTATCATAAATTATTGCATGCCAGATTCTGGCAAAGTGTGTGAGTCAAAAATTTTACTTATAAGAACCTATTGTATACCACATTTTAAGCAATAAAGACATTCTATTCTATTCTATTCTATTCTATTCTATTCAAAGATACTGCCCTCTGCACTGAGTCCAATATCGGCTGGATTAAGGTACTCTTTCAAAGCACGCGGCGAGGAAATCCTCCTTGACGCACCTTCCCATGAAAGAAACTATGATGTTCTTTTTGTTGATGGAACTCGGTGAATCAAGTTGATGTGATGTTTAGTTACCGGATAAGATATCTTGTTACCTATGTTGGCTACTATTTCAAATAGGTTCTCCTTATCCTTCATGGGGACACCCTTAATCTCAACATTGTTAGCGCGCAGCCGTTGGTCCTTTTCATCGAGATCACACTCTAATTTGGAAATCACATCCTTCAGAGGAGCAATATCCTCCTGTGCCTGCTCAGTTTTCGCTACTCTTGACTCAAGAGTGCTAAGCTTGGTGTTAAATTCAGCAGTAGAAAATTTTAAGGGCTGCTAGTTCCTTCTTCACGTCCTGGATGGCAGCGGCGAGGGCGGCAAGAGACGTAAGTTTGATGTTAATATTAGCAATTTCCCTCATTATGCTACATAAAGTAACCGGGAGGCCACGGGCGAATGCGTACTTGGAGTGCCGGCCGTTTTACACGAAGGGCCTGGCGGTCACCCAGCTTACGGTAGCCTACCTCGGTGACACCAGAGCAAGCGTAGTGATACTGTTTCGTACAGGCAGTACACTGGACAACATCGGTTGCCTCATCACCGCATCGCCCACAGGTCACCATTTTGATAATAGGTTAATAAAATAACAAATTCCAAATCAACAAAATAGTCCTCTAAGAGACACGCACACCCAGGCGCGCGCTTCACACAGTACCTCGATCAATCTGCGCAAACTACTCTATGACGAGTAGCGCAATGACAACAATAGGGCGACGCGTGCACGCCGTACTCACTATTGTGCAGCACGTTTACCTGCGAGATTCGCTTGCGCTGCTGCGTTTGACTTTTACCGTCGTACCCGCCACCGGTCACTTGTTATCACTCGCAATGTTATTATTCACACAGATCGTTAGTTTATAATCGTGAATTTGCACTAATACAGAGAGATCATTTAACAAAACGTATCAAAAGGTATTTAATACTGAATTGATATTTTTCTGAATAAAAATATTAGGTATAGCACGGAAATTTTACAAATATTGTGGGACCGCTCGCGAAGCAGTAGTAGTAGTTATTTGTCAAAGACTGACAGACTATAAACAACCTGTCGACCGATTAGACGACCAGAGTGGTTCAGTTGGTCAACATTGGTTCGATTTGCTTTTGAGCCGTTCGGGTTCGATTTCCGTCCGGACAGAAATTGAAATGATGAATTTTAATTTCTGTAACGGGTCTGGCTACTATTTGTATAATAAGTATGTATTTCAAAAATATATATGTATTATCAGTTTTCTGGCACCCATTACACAATTTTTGCTTACTATGGCGAGTGAATGTGAACGGACCAAGCATATTTACTTCTTTATTTATAAACGAAAATGGTACTGGGATGCTAGATCTGCGTAATTGTGATGAATATGTCTCGGTTAAGATAACGATTGTGACCATCGTAAATTACCACTAAGTACTGCATGATCCGGAGGTCACTACATACCTACAAATGTGAGCGCAATCAATAATAAACGTAAACATGATATTCTAGTTTCCCCGAAGTCTTAGGGTTAGTTCATACATAAACACGTTATTTGTGCGACTCAGAATTCGCAATGAGCAGACCATTGTCGGCGTCACAGATTCCATAAACATTTTCACTACCTTCAGCGAAAACTTTTTGAAATCTGTGGTCGATTTCGGGCTTCTCAGAGATATCTTAAGCCAAATGCCGTCGGAGAGTAGCGTAGTAGCAGCTTGGTTGAAATATAACATTACAATCCATAATCACTTGCCATACTAATTTACTTAGCGATTTTGAATCGATAATATAAAACTGTGACAAACGAGATACGACCCACCTGATGGTAAAGGGTAACTGTCGCCCATAACATCTACGATCTACGATTCAGGTACTTAAGTTTTATTATTATAAAATTAGAAAACCTAACATGCGTTGTTTGAAGATGCCTCATTCCTGTGGTCAATATCCAGGCTCAGGCATTATAGAAACGAGTTGAGAGCGCGCGCCTTACATAGAGAGAGCAAAGTCTCCTGCCTATTTGTTACCTACACTGCAATTTTTTTTTATACCACCAAGGTGGCAAACAAGCTTACGGCCTACCTGATGGTAAGCAGTCACCGCAGCCTATGGACTACGTACTACTTAGACTAAGTACTAAACAAAAATATTCAATTTGGGGTAACAATTTAAGATTTGTTTTTTCAGCAACGTCGCTGGCATTTACTAACGGCTTTTAATCATGATTAATATGCAGCCTTGTAAGAGACGTTGAGACAGTATGAACCAAAATACTCTATGAAATAAGCGCGGCGTAGACTGCGCGGCGCGCGGGCTCTCTCTAATATTTATTTCTATATGTTGGTATCTATGGCTCAGAGAATTCTATCGTACAGCCAGTGTCAAATAAGAAGGGACTTGGCGGGTCACGTGGTTCGACTTGCGCTGTACCTATACGATTACCTGCGCGAAATGCCCTTCACTGCCATTTGACAAGTCTCTTCTTTCATGACGCGGGTTATAACAAGGTGTACTTTGAACACTTATTGCGGGACACATTTAATACCTCGTTCAATCGACTTAAGGCTTGTATGGTTTCGCATTGTAAAGCAGAATGTAGACTTATAATAATTACTTTCACGCCTACCTATATTAAGTATTTCTACAGTCGTCGCGTCACTTCAGACCTCAGATGTGAGCTCACCCTATGCATTGTTTTTATACTTAATTTGTTTTGGACAAACACATTTGCGGTTCACATTATTTGCACGTAATTATTGCTGCAAAAATGTAAATACGTAGATACTGACCACCGAAACTTATCAATGCGTAACCCCTGAAATGTTATATTTATTGTTGGCGTTTTAGTTGGTGTGTTGTTGTGGGTTTGCTGTGTTTATTGCCTTGTTTTACATAAAATGGAATTAAAATGTGCATTGTTATTAATTTTACTCATAAAAAGTTTTGGTAAGTACAAATTCACAATTTGATAACTTCGATATTGTCAAAATCTTTGCTTCCATCACTTTTAAATTAGTACCTATCATCTTATGTCATATGGTAGCTTAATGATTGACTATTGAAAGAGATATCTGATCTCCTACTCAATAAAGAAATTCTTACTTTGTGTTTAAGGAGCCCGACCCGCATTGGCGTATCTAGGGCTATTTTACAGGGGGGGCCTGGCCCCTGACGTGGCCGATGAAGTCGAGTCAATCGCCGATCCTGGGGTGGGCACCAGACCATTCTGGGGTGGGCACGGCCCACCCGGCCCCCCCTCTTCCTACGCCTATGCCGACCTGCCCAGTGTCGTCATGTACCAATGTCTTTCATATGTTAGGTACATTAGTTGAACACTAACCGATGCTCTTACAGTGAGAGAAGTCATCATGAGGAATCCTTTACATTCAGGCGACTAACCATGTTATTGTAACCATAATCCAATGTGGTTACGTTACCCTGTTAACAGCGTCTCGGAGGTCAGATGGCAGTCACTCGGCTGTAATTATCTGTTTTGCCAATTCTATACGTTTTATAAAATAAAGTCCCACGTCACGTCTGTCTATTGGCGATAAACCTAAAAAACTACTGAAAGTATTTTCATGCGGTTTTTACCAACAGACAGATTAATGATACGGTGTATAATATGATAAGGTTACTGACCCGTGCGAAACCGGGGCGGGTCCCTAGTTAAGAATATGAAAAAGAACATTTATTGCCACATGACGACACAAATAAACAAAACTATTACTGAACTCTTTCCTCACTCATCAGAACCTCAGAACATTATTTTTGTCAACGTTAACAGAGACTAAGCAGTTTCGCTGTGACTACACTTACTCCAAAAACTCCATGGGATGGTATAAACTACATCCTATCGCCGTAACCTGGGATCTAGCCAAGAAGTTGTGTACGCTAGAAGGTAAATAATTATAATAATAAAATAATAAATAATCGTGGACAAATCAATCTAGCCCCAAAGTAAGCAAAGTTTGTGTTATGGGTGCTAGATTCATCATTTCAATTTCTGTCCGGCTGAGAATCGAATCCGGCACCTCTTGCGCGGCAGACGGCATGTTGACCACTGAAACACTCAGGTCGTCAAATCTATAATAACTTTAAAATAAAAATGAATGCCAATAAAATAAAACATTTTGAATGATCTCCAATCTGTCTTCATTTTTTTTTTTTTTTTATTACTTTTCTAGACAGGCATTTGACCGCCACCTCACCTGGTGGTAAGTGACGATGCGGTCGATGATGGAGCATGCCTGTCTAGGAACAGCCTATTCACTCTAGCCTTGAAGGCATCCAGATTATATTGATCAGGGAACACACTCGCAGGCAACGCATTCCATTCCTTAGCCGTACGAATTATAAAAGTCGAGCCAAAGCGGCTCGTGCGGATAGTTGGAAGATCAACGACATATGGATGAAGCGCTCGCCCAGATCGCGTCTCCCGATGGCGGAAAGGGGCCGGCGGAATGAGGTCGTGCAACTGCTTCGCACACTCACCGAAGTGCAATCTGTAGAAAACCGACAAACGCGCAACCCTACGCCGATGCTCGAGGCTCTGCAGCTTAGCCTCAATCAACTGCGGATCCCAAATTAATCTCTTTGCACGTTTTTCCACCGAATCCAAAGCAGCCAATTGGTATTTGGCTGATCCATCCCAGAGGTGGTAGCAGTACTCCATGCAAGATCGGACTTGTGCTTGATATAACTGAAGCAACTGCCTTGAAGTGAAGTACCGCTTGACCTTCGAGAGGATTCCAAGTTTCTTAGCTGCAGTCTTGGCTTTTGATTCGATGTACTGTCCAAAGTTGAGATTGGTTGATAGCTCAACACCCAGGAGCTGTAGGCTGTCGGTAATTTCCACAGACACATTCCGGAAAGTCGGAGCTAGATGGAATGGACTCCGTTTAGCGGAAAACAAACACGCCTGTGTTTTGGTGGCGTTGAACGACACTAGATTGGCTTCGCCCCAATCGGACACTGCCTTGAGAGCCTCGTTCAAGCGACCGACCATGGCCTTTCGACAAGACTGAATATCGCCCCTGTTGGCTCTTGCATCTGACAGATATCTATCCGTTACTGTGCTGTCATCTGCGTACCCAAAGATAATCTAAACAGGTCTAAACAGATTGTTAATATGCAGCAGGAAAAGAGTCGCGGACAGAACCGACCCCTGAGGAAGCGTCGATAGCCTTAAGTTCAGACGTGTAACCGTCTAGAACTACACGGATTGATCGTTCACCCAGAAAACTTGTACATTTATCATGGTACAATCAACGGTTCCCTCGATTCATCCTTTCGTAATGTTTTCCTTTATTTCTAAACACTCCTTGCCGTAATTCTTGGTGTCGACATGTCCATTGACGTCCAATTTCGCGGTCAACTGGAGGATAAAGCTAAGTTGTCAAAAAAAAGCTGGAGGTATTATATACTGGCACATCGCCTTCAGGTTTATAAGGTGCTTAAGGAATACTGTTTCCTTCTCTGGGTCGCGGCATCATATTATCAGCTTCGTCCTCTTGACCCGAAATTTTTGACATTGAAGTTCTCTGTGTGAATCTTTTACCGCTCATATCAAGAGGAGTGTTCTGAGGAGTTTTTGGGTACGACCGCTGCCGAGTTTCACCACCGTACTATCGGCCACAAATTAAAGATCCATTGCTACTTGGATAAGTGACAACTACTGTACGCTGTTCAAGAAACTTCCTGCCACATTCGTTTTACAATTCTAGGGAATGATCTACAACGTTCTGACATTTCTAAGCCTGTATGACATTGGGGCCTTCAAGAAGCGAGCCAAAACCTTTCTGAAAGGCCGGTAACGCATTCGTAATCTTCCTAGTGTCGCAGATGTCAATGGGCGGCGGTCGCTGATGGGTCACTTACCATCAGGTGACCCCCTGGCTAGAATGCCTCCAACTTTAGAAAAAAAAAATAACGGTACTGCCCAAAAATACAATAGAACTCCCCGGACAGAACTTTATTTGCCTGCGACTTCGTTCGTCATTTTTTAGATAAGAAAAAACCTAATTGATGTAGCAATAATTATAATATTCAAAACTAATTTTCAGGTGCTGAACTAGTGAAGCCATCAGGGACCAACAAAGATATGGGAAAGGCTATACAACAACTGATGCAGAAGAAAAACGTGGCCTCAATACACACAGATTATAGGCTATTTATATATCGAACTCCAACCAAAAAAGGTAAATTAAATAAAATACAAAGAAAACGAAAGCGATAAAAAGATACAACTAAACATAGACTTACTTACTTACTTACTATACAGAGTGACCTCAAATTGGTAATACAAAGCGGCACCATGTGCATGTGCGCGCAATGCAAACACCTTTAACTATGGCACCAACTCTGAAATCGTGATAAATAAAACAGCTGTTTCGAAAAAAGAAAAACAAACAATATCAGCGAATAATATGTATGAAACAAACAGCTGATATTTTTTGCGATTTCAGAGTTAGCGCCATAGCATAAGTGGTTTGTTATCATCAGCAAATGCATACGGCACCCATTTGTATTACTAATTTGAGGTTACCATAATGTCATATACATTAATGCAACTAATGTTAATCATTTTCGATCCACAGAATTGGAACAGCAAGAAACAGATAACTACGTGTTACGCCCGTCATCTCCGATAGAGCAAATTTTGATTATGCATTATAACGGAACGTTTGATGTAGTAGATCTACATGTGCAGCTTCCATTTATGTGTCACAAGAAAGATAACGATATCACTGACATAACAGAGTGTGGAACTGTTGATTCTGGTAAGTGTGTTGATCCTGGAAAGTTAAAAATGGGAGATGGAGAAGAAAACTGTTTAATTTGGTGCCACCGTCACTTCTCCATTACCGCATCCTCCGAGGATGGAATATATGCCTGTTTCCAGATAACATATGGGCATGGCGAGCCTTTTTACCGCGCACATGCAAGATGTAGAATGACCTACCTGAGATCTTTCTTTTGAACTATAACGTCGGATTCTTCAAAAGGAAATGTCTACAGGTACTTCAAAGCCGGTACCGCATCCGCTCCTTTTAGATTGCTATCCATGAGATGGATCATATGACCGTATGGGTTTGTTGGACCGATCACAACTGAATGATCGCAGCACTGGTTTCAAACTGACTCGTAGTTCGATGCGCGTACTATGCGAACGATATGAAACTATAATGAAAATGATATAGTTAAAATAGCTTGCCTTGGTACACAAGTTACCTTTTGTTGAATCGTTGTATTTTTTGTGTGTTAGATCCGTTTAATTTTAAAGCAGCATACAATTATTTTATACATGTAAAACAATTTCATCATCATTATCAAGAACTCATAACTGTTGTTCGAGTCCACCTGTTGGTCTCTGTTAAAAAAAATATTTATTGCACCTATGCTCTGTACTCTAAGGTAATTTACTTTTCAGAATACATATTAAACACAAGAACTGACCGCTGTTACAAGTTCCATCGGTTACGCGACAATTGGAGTAACGCTTTCATGACTTGCATGGCCGAAGGTGGAGACCTAGCTGTCATCAATAGTGCGGAAGAGGCTGAAGTTATCATGGAAGTGTTTGAGGAAAATCCTCCCGAGTCTATCCAACCTGGATGGAGGTGGGTGGACTCCGCTTTTCTTGGATTCTTTAACGTAAATAGTACCTGGATTACTACTAATGGTAAGTGTTTAAATTGGTTTTTGGTTTTTGATGTATAACATCTTTCCTCTCGCTTTTCTGCAATCTGTGGGAAGGATTTCGAGGAAAGGGACGGAAGTCGTCAAAACTGACTGTTGGACTGTTATCAAAACCTATAGAGTAGCAGATCTTGAATCTTAGAATTTGGCATGCAGCTAGGTCTTGTAGCATAAGTAAAGGGAAAAATATAAAATCCGTGAAAGACTTGATATAGAACACAAAAATATATTTTGATTATACCAAACAACGTATTTACCATCTAACATACACTAGAACATGCCGCTCATTTTTTTGCGGTTTTAAATCAAAGTTATGGTTTTAATATGAAAAACATGAATATGCTAAGAAATTTAGCCGATGTTTACGAACTAAATATGTTGTATGTCAAAAATGACGCTTTACAAGATGGCAACTCTAGTTCGGATTTCGGCCACGTGCCAAATTATCTTTATAGCCGTTTTTTTATTCATGCAAGCCTCAATTAGGACTTATTTCATTTACGTATTTCATCAAACTAAGCTGGGCTTGCTTTACAATTCTTATAACACATTTAAGGATGACGTTTAACATCATTTTGATTAATAATTTGGTGCAAACCGCCCAAGTCTTACTTCAACGTACTGGTTGGTAAAGGGACACACGTAAATAGTATAGATATTTCATCGTGTTCTGTCATATTAAGTCCAGAACGTGACGAAGCTCCTAGGGAGAGAAAATGGCGATTACTAAACTATGACGTTTTATGAATCGTAGATGTAATGGGCGACAGTTACCGCCCATCAGGGGCTTTACCATGAACTCTTGTAGCAGGACCTAAACAGAACTGCCTTGCTTAGAACGAGACAGCGCTATACGTGTCACATAAACTTGTCTTGTTCAAAGCGAAAGTAATTCTGTTTAGGTCCTGCTATAAGAGCTCATGGTAAGCCCTCTGGTGGGCTGTCTGTTCGTTGGCACTGCGCGGAATAAAAAAAGTTTATGTGCTTTTTTTAGAAGAATTTCCTTATGTATTCAACTATTTTCGCAGGCAAATCATTATCAATGAGCGGCTACAATACATGGTCACCAGGCGAGCCTAACAATGCAAACGGAGACGAGTTATGTGGTACAGTAGGACGCAATGGGTTGTTGTACGACGATCCTTGTAATCGAGAACTGGCGTATATTTGCGAAATGAAGAAATCAAGCCTAATTGAATGTAACGACAGCCCGGATTATATACAGAGACATAAATTGGACTGACGTATCTAGTATTACAATTACACACAATCTAAGATTTCCTGTGAAAAATTAATAAGAATTAGCTAGTCTTTAACATCCCCAACAGCATAGGTATTAGTCCACTACTCGGCATAGACCTCCAATGAGCGCCAATGCACTCTGTTCTCGGCTTAACGCATCCAGGTAGGTAACATTACTTAATACTCTAAACAAAAACGAATGTTGTCATTCTGTTAATTTTATTGAACCAGGGTTTATATTAAATTAAATAAAAATATTAAACCGCAATCATTTTATTTGACATCCATTTAAAGCTTAGTTTTCGCAAGCGTATATCATTTCATCGCCAGAACAGACTGCTGCATCACTGGTCAATTTGGAGCTCTCACCATTTAATTGTACATTATTCTCATAGTTTGATAGGTATACTTGACCCGGTTGTCGAATTCGCTCATGTCGGGACGGCGTTGCAGAGCCCTTTCTGCGTCTCTTGGAATGTACTGCCGGCGACCGCATAGGCAGCAAGCTCCACATGGACAAATCGTATGCCGGGTAGGAACGGAGTCCCAAGCTCCTGAGAAGCATTCAATTCAAGGTTAGTTACAAGCACTCATCATAAAAAAATAACGTAGTAGAATTTCGAAATGCTCGATGTTTCTCTGCGTGGCAAAATTAAAATGGTAATTATTTTGCCATATAGCTCGATAAATTAACGGTTGATGTAGCGCAATTGTTGTCGAGTGGCGAACACGTACCTACAGTCTATCGCAGGGTACGACACATGAGGCACAAAATCATCGATACGGAAGGCGTGGAGGGAGGCCTTTGACTAGCAGTGGGCATCGTGCAGTTGGGGTGAGCTGCAGGTGACGATTTTAACGAGAATTCCGTTATTAATAGAGACACTTTACGCAGCGTGGGCCTCCCACAAGGTGGACCGACGACCTGGTACGGATTAGCTGGTTGCGGAAAGCACAGGACCGGCCTTTGTGGAGATCTCTGGGGGAGGCCTATATCCAGCAGTGGGCGTCTTCTGGCTGATATGATTCCAATATCTTTGCGACACCCACGACCGTAGCCTCCGTTCTTCAAACACTCTCTCCTTAAACCTTCCCCTTCACCGGACTGGATTTCTGTCCAATTCTTTTTCCTTAATCGCTGCTAGACTTTGGAATGATCTACCTTTGGAGATCAGACGAAGTTCCAGTAAATTTACTTTCAAAAAAGCAGTTCACAGTTATTTCATTAAGTCTCTGTAACACCTTATATATTTTCCTACATAGTCTTTCTCTTTACCCTCTTTTTTTTTTTTTTTTAATGTTTGGGCAGTAGTGTTGTTGAGTGTGCCAGTAGCTTGTTATGCTCAGTTCCTTGTTCTCTCTCTCTTTCTCTCTCTCCTATTTTGACTGCCTCTAATGCCGGTTGCACCAACCTTATATGAAAACTTAGGTAACTCTTAAATTTATGACACTGATTGTGTGTCTCCTGAAAGCTTAGGAATGTTTTATGGCATCACAATAGGCATCGCCTAAGTTTAGTGCAATTGGGCATTATGATCTGTCCATACTGACTTGTCTTATTTGGTAAACAAATAATGTCCAAATCACGACTTGTCGTATCAATTACGCTACGTACATTGTGTATAGATATCTAAGATTACATACAATGTGATGTTCAAGTAATACTGTTGCAAACTATCCATTTAAATACATTATTTCCATAACCAAATAAGACAAGTCAGTCTGGACAGATTTTAGTTAATTTGTCCGACACCCTTAAATAGAAAGGGTTGGTGCTCCTTTTTACTGCCACCAGACCAGGCATCTATTTCTGCCAAGCAGCAATGATTGCATTATTGTTTTACGGTTTAAAGGCTAAAAAAGCCAGGAAACTTACAGGCATGAGGAATTACGTCTTCACAGTGACATCACCTGCGATTCTGCAATTTTGTTGCCTGCAACCTAAACGCATGTATGCATGTTGTGTTGGGCGACAGTTACCGCTTACTTACTAAAATTATTATGTAATTTGCATTATGTTATTCTGACAGGCTAAACGTGATTGTACATATCTACTAATAACTCCACCTCTGTAAGACTATGTTTATAGCAAATAAATGATTATGATTATACCATCAGGCTGTCTGTTCATTTGTCACTGCGTAGCATAAAATACTCAAAATTTCAAGAACTGACCTTTAATTAAATAAGACGCCGTCATTATGGCCACATCTTTTAAACGTAAGGACAGCTTAGCACTTAACAGCTTTCCCAAGTTTGGTTAACTCTAGTTAACTCGCCCCATTGTCGTAAAGTGTTTGAAATTAATACGAAGTACTCATTTCATTATAATTACTGAGAAGGATTTTCATGTGTCACCTACTTATGTCGAGGACACATACCTATTTAAAACTAGCTTTTACCTGATTTCGTCTGTACAGCGATGGTATTTTCTCAATTCCGTTTATTTTACTTCCCTACGTAGGCACCATTAAATATAATACTGCATAATAATGTATAGTGTATAATAAAGTTGATCTCTTGCATCAATTAACTGTATCACCGAAATTAATTGCAAATGTATTTTACGTTATTATTAATAAACCGTGACGGTATACTTTACGTTTTCAAGACTAAGTCGGTGTAATGTAGAACCGACTTTAATGAAATTTTTATGCAGATATCTGGAGATAAACCTGGGGAAGTACATAACCTTTGATCGAAATGACGGGCCAATCCTAGTCCGGAAATCGGACGATTACACCCGTATAACAGAACATGGAATGGAATTTGACATAATATACTTAAATTGGCACGAGTAGCTATCATCATCACAGTCCGTAACAGTCCACTGCAGGACTAAGGGCCTCTCCCACGAAAGGGGAGGTTATTGCCATAATCTCCACGCTTGACAGGCGAGTTGGAGATCGTAGTAAATGTAACAGTGGAAAACGCTGCTACCTATTTTCCAGCCTACGGAGACTCTAGATCTTTTGCCTCGAAAACATTAGTCGCCTTGTACGACACCCACGAGTATAAGGGGTAGGTGCTATTCTACTCTGCCGTACACCACACCGCTATGAATAGCTAGCTATACCTTTCGATATTTCAAATATCTTCAATTTGCAGAATTAGCTATTACAGTTTTATTATATGTATAATAGAAAATGTATTTCCGGAAATTCCCTACTTTTTCTTATACGTGTATGTACTCGTACCGTCACGTGTTTTTCCCGTAGGGTTAGGACATATTGTTCCAATTGCTATGGTCCTAACAAATCTCTCTCGCTTCTTCCACATTCGTCAACCTTTACATTCATGTAAAGTCGGTTAGTCCTAAAAATAAAATAAAAAATGATTTTTAAATATAGCCTACAATTTTTTTTATGTATTGTAGGACGAAAAAATAAAATTTATTTATTTATTCTAGATTTTTACTGAGCCTTTCTCAAATGGATTGACTATGACAGCCTCATTGTTTTATTTATTTATAAATAAAATGAATACACAGTTCTTCATAACTTTAATACTTAATCTAACTTAGTCTGTTTGTATCTACCTAAACGATAAACTGCATAATTGAAATAAAAGTAACAGTTGCAGTGGAAACTCTCAAACGATTGCTCAGTGCACAATCCAGCAAAAAGTGCATGATGTCGTGCATTAAAGTTAACTAATTTATTATAACTTCAAAAAAACCATTGCTACTTTAATAAGGAAAACTGGCAAATTGCATTTAAACGAGCATTAAAAATAACTAAAAGATTGTGATACTTTTTTCATTTTAAAATGTTGTCTACTTTATGCCCTTTCTAACGATAAGCTACTTACTTGCTATAAAACCTCTTAACAACTGCACGGGAATTTGATTTTTAAAGTGGTAATGCATATACGCTTTTGAACTGTATCTACTTACATAAATGTTAATTGTTTATGCGTTGATTTCGCGCAAATTACGTATTTTATTACGAGGTTAAGATGAAATTAAAAGCAAAGAAAATGGTGCTACTGTAACGATTACTATGTACCATGAGCTCGTTATCGTACAATTTATTTATATCGTATGTTTTTAGTTGATGGACTTGGAAATAAATAGGTATATCATACACAGAACAGTGTGTGGTTAAAGTATAACTAGCTTATCATTTGAAACGATGTTTATTATGTATTGTTTTACCTTTTATAGGTAGATATTTGTATGTGTGTATTTTTTACAGATAAATAGGTATTGGAGTGACTAGAAAGTTACACTACCCACGTAAGTGTTCATCGTAGTTGTCGCCAAAATTGCAAAGATCCATTCTTGACTAGGGTTGAAACGAATGTTTAATCAGACCTCTTTTTATCTCGTCGATGACCATGACAGAAACATATTTTTTTGAATATCTTGGCTTTGATTGATATACTTTGGCATATTCTGTCGAAAACATTATTAAAATTACAGGCCGACCCAATTAAATAACCTGGTAATGCTACTCTACTGCTGTCTGTCTATGACATTTTCTAACTTTAAGCCCCGCTTGCACAAAATTCTTAAATACATTTAAGAATGACCTTAACGTTTTTTTGTATGCAATCTTTTTTAAAGTATCAGCTTAAAGTTTTGTGTGTGTGAACATGGGTTATATTTTAACTCTCTTCGATTTTTTTGTCTTTGGATGTAGGAAATCGCCTAGTGACGCTATCAAGAAAGAGAAGCCCAAGAAGCGATGGATTGTCATGAGTGAGCTGAGTGGGATGCGAAAGCTAACGGATTGAATGAGGATGACGATGGGGGATGAAGCGTAGTGAAGAAGGGAGAACAGGTAAAGATATCCTAACAGAAGCCGGCAGACTATTGTTTGTACAGGTATCGGCCATAAATTATGCACATCAGCTAAATACGAAGCCGACAGAAGCCGAAACTAGCCGTTATTCATTACTTATAGCCGATACCTGTACCTGTAATTTCACGCACGAAATGCACAGTTACATGAAGTAGCAGAAATAACACCTGATGTGATAACCCTAACTGGTCTTCAGCGCCGATGGGCACTCAAGCTGAAACATGGACGTTTTGTGGTTGGAATAATTATGTAAATTGTGTCCTTAAAACCGATGGGGCCTTCTGAGCTCACGATTCTATACCTACATGATTATGTCATGTAGATTTAGTGGCTTCGTTCACGTTGTCTCCTGCCCCTAATTGAACGACAGGGATTAAATGAACTACCTACGCTACTCTACCCCTACCTAGCCTTTTTTCATACATACCTTGTCTTAACAATTACAAACCCAATAGAAAAAGAATTGGTCAATAGCTGCACTTGTTCTGAAGTTATGAGCGAACAAACATAAAACATACATAAAGCTTACACCTCTGTCCTACAGGTGGGGTAGGCAGAGAAGGCCACTTTGCTCTGATCTAGCACAACACACCGAGGAAAACTAAAGGAAATGTTAAAATATCGGTTTTATTCATATTTTCCCATTTTGAGATTTCAAGTTTTAGTAGTGAATTTACATTTGTTAGTTGATAAAGTAATCGAAATGTAGGTATGCTGTTGGAAATAAACTTAAGTAAGCACAGACAGGTAAAAGGTCCTTCTGTGGTCCAGTCAATTGTATTAAGGAAAATATTTTTTTTTCGTAGTCTGGTAGACCAAACCACACTTAGGGCAAAGTGTGGTAAAATAAGAAATCGATGTATCAAATGTAATAATGAATAACAGTGGTTGACGAGAAAGCATTAAAGCTCATAATTATGAAATTCGTACAGGTAATGAAAGTAGGTACATTAAAATGGGTGGCAAACATTACTTCTTTACACTATGATCTGTTTAAACTAACTTGTCTTATTTGGTGAACAAACAATGCCCAAAATCACGACTTGCCGTATCAATAAATAATCATCTTGGCGTTAATGACCCAGTTGTGCTCTCGCGCACGAGAGCCCGGGGTCCGCCTTTACCATGATCCAGGATTTGGCAGGTCAGGTGATTATAGTGGAGCGACTGCCATCTGACCTCCATGACCCTGCTACCAGGGGAACCTGACCAGATTGGACCATGGTTACACATCAAGTCGCCTGAATGTGCAGGTTTCATCACGATGTTTCCCACACCGTAAGAGCATCGGTTAGTATTCCACTTATGTACATAACTCAGACATAACTACATAACAGTCATTGGTATATGGCCGGAGCGGGATTCGAACCCTGGACCTCTGGCTTACGAGTTGTATACCTAGTCTAACCGCTCGGCCACCGACGCTCACGACTTGCCGTATCAATCACGCTACGTATATGGTGTATAGATGTCGAGAATTATATAAAAAAGACATGAACGTAAATTTCAACGAATACTGCTGCACATTATCCATTTAAATAAATACTTAATTTCCTTAACCAAATATGACAAGTCAGTTTGGACAGATTATACATTGGCACCCCATCAAATCTATCAAAACAGCTAAGCTGAAGCAGAATCTGTTGAATATTGTTTTCTTAAGCTATGAACTTTCGGTAGGTCATGGTTCTTCGCTCGTAGCGGTGTGTAATTTTCTATATGAAATTTGTCATGTTTTGGGGATTGCTCGTATGACTGAATCATTCTCTCGTACATATCATGATCGCCGGCTTCGGGGTCACAGGTTATCGACAGACGATTTTTACTTGTAAACGGTTTCTTGTTACGTATCTGCAATACAGAGAAATTGTTTGTTATCTAGTTTGCCTCCGTTGCACGTTTATGAGTAAATAGTTAGCCGAAACTATATTTAGCGTCGACTAATTTTATTTATAATAGCTTCTGCGACTTTGTCCGCGTGGAAAGTTTTTAGGGCAGTTTATCTTTTTCCCGCACGACCATTTTAAAAGACCCTCTAATGTATGAAAGCTAGTACTACGGAAAGGTCAAGCTGTATCCCTTTTCTAACTAGCCGAATTAGATGAAACACGATCTAGATTTTAAGTTGGACCCCAAACTACCAAACTGTAAATGCCCATCGAAATCCATTCGCCATGTCAATTATACTTATAGTTTCGCTGGTTTATCAAGGTTCTGCATTAGGTGTTCCAGTTTCTAAAATTAATTATACCCTATATGTTGCCCAGGTTTAGTAGCTACGCAAAAAATAAGTTTCACTCAAATCCGTCCAGTAGTTCCATAGATTAGCGTGTACAAACAGACAAACAAAAAGACAAATTAAAAATAATCTTACTACCTACTATTTCTTCATCGCCCTAAATTATTTTTTTGTAAATATATTTAACGTAAATAACCGTAAATACTTACAAATGTTACAATTTGAATAAGAGATTGTATGAGTACGTACAGCGCACAGTTTCGCCTTTTATATCATCATCACAGCCCGTAACAGTCCACTGCAGGATTTAGGGCCTCTCCCACGAAAAGGGAGGTTATTGCCATAATCTCCACGCTTGGCAGGCGGGTTGGAGATCGCAGTGTTTGAATATAACAATGGAAAATGCTGCTGCCCATTTTCCAGACTACGGAGACTCTTGATCTTTTGCCTCGAAAACATTAGTCGCCATGAGTGTAAGGGGTTGGTGATATTCTACTCTGCCGGACACCACACGGCCACACCTACATTATGAAATAAAAGTGATTTATCAATTCACCATATCTTTCCTGTTCTACAACCCCTATCACGTATCAAGTCAAATTATTATATCAGTAATCAAATGCTCGTACAGAGTAGAATTAAATCTTGAACCATTATGCAGGTGATGTCGTCAATGTCGATGATGTAACTGCAATTCTATATTTACTGGGTTTTACTTCAACTTCAGTGAATCAAAGCCTGGTCTATAGGCAGCGGTAACCACTTTGCATCAGGTGGCCCGTTTACCTACCGTATGACAAACAAGAATCTCCCAAAATATACTAACCGCATAATATTCTGAAACATCGCTTGTTTCCGACATGGGATCGATGGGCGAATCGCAACAGCAGCAACAGCAGCCCAAGTATACAATCAATGAGAGCCACGTGGAAATGACCTTCGAGCAATGTCATAAGTAGCTAACCCGCGCACAGAAGGGATGGATGGTGAAGCAACTTACTTCGACCATTTTGCTTTTGTTAGTTCATGCAATGCGAAACCTAGTTATTCAGAGAATAGAGAGAAGTGGAACACTTCTGATATGGATTAAAGGATATGTTACTTATTCATTTTGTTTTATATGGTACATGCATAGTAATTGTAGGTTTTTGAGGTGGATTTTGCAAGGTGTTTTGTATTTATGTGTCACTGTCACGTCAATGTCAATAATTGATGTGGACAACAGTCAATTTTTTTTTTCATCTTGGCATTTTTGTTGCCGCCACAGTCAACAGACTAAACACAAATCACAAATATTCCCTGTTCGCTCACTCTACAATTAATATGAATCTTGCTATCCCGTTTTTTCACCCATAGGAACGAGCCTGTCAGAAAGTGAAGAGCGCAATATTTTAAACGTTCACCACGTTGCTCTAGCAAACAACGACCAAACGCTTCTTTTGAAACATCGGTGTAAATTTTATAATTTCCTAATCAAATTTAAATCAAACCATTTAAAAGACGGTGCAATGTAGTGCACAGTTATGTGAAAGTGCAAAGTATGGAAATACACCTGGATTATCCTTTCACCATTATATTAATTAGGGTTTCATTTAAAAAATGTACCCCAATGACATTTTAAATGTTCAGACATTTTATGAAACAATTATGCGCTTTTTTACATTTATTTGTTTTTCTAGGTCTCCTGAAGACCAGACCTGGTGATGTCTGGGTTACAAATTGGAAGTGCTGTGTTGTAAACATTTTGAAGAACAAGATAATAAGTGGATGCAAGTCCCTTCTGTCCTGATGCACCATCATTATTTGAATTTTTAGTGAAAATTAAGAATATGCTGCCTGTTTAATATATTTATGTAAATACCCTTTTCATTAAATTTTTCTGTTCATGTTCATGAAGTTATGAGGCAACAAATAAACATTGATACCGGTCAAGATCATAACCCTCCTTTTTGCAAAAGCAGGCACTGCCGATTCACGGTATGCAGGATCGACAGATCAAAAATACGTTGGTAGGTATCATGGCGTGGGTTTGATTTACTAGACACCTTATCTTTTCTTATAATGACAATATTAAATTATCATTTAGGACAAGTTTAAAAAAATTATGAAATCGTCCGGAGCGAAATATACCCACAAGTCAGATTTGTTTATGTTCGTTACGAGTAGCAATTCGTAGCAAAATATAACTTATCTGCAGATCTGCCTTGTTCCGTCCCTGCATTTGCGTTTGTAGTATAATTATGAAGCTTAAATTAAACTGCCTTACAATATCTTAGAGGATTTTAATTGTTGGCAATGCACATGTCATTTTAAAACTTGTTAAGACCCGACAAAAACTTCAAAATTGAAATATTTTCTGATGCGTAAGGGACTGGTTGGAGGAGCTTTCTGTGATGGCAGCGGAGTAAACGGAAAATGGAAAGACGACGAGCTCCAATTCCATATAAATTTTTTAGAGCTGTACTTGTGGCGTTAAAGTTTTTCGCCAAAAATATAAGTGCTCCATTCTGCTGAGGGTGGATAATACGACTGCCCTGAGTTATGTTAACAGAATGGATGAAACTCAGTTTCCACACCTTAATGAATTAACACGAAGGACAATGTCGAGGCTGATCAAGAATCGCGAAGAATAAACGCAGACATAGAGTGGGAGCTATCTGATTGGGCTTTCAACAGAATAGTCACCAACCTCGGACAGCCCGATATAGATTTCTTCGTGCCAAGGCAAAATATGTCACATACATATCTCGGAAACAAGACCCTGATGCGTTAACAGTAGATGCTTTTACTGTGTCTTGCCAGTCATATGATTTTTGCCAAGACACAGTAAAAGCATCTACTGTTAACTCTTGGGATAGCTTTTAGCAGACGAAATACTCCACCAATAGCTTTAGACCTTATGCTAGCTTCTATTTCTAACAGTACCTTGAAACAATATTCAGTTTCTTATAAGTAGCAATGGCAGTTCTATTAAGAAAATGAGGTAGAAGTTTTTAATCCTGAAATAGTGTCGATTTTGACTTTTTTGATAACGGGGCTTCATATGGGTCAACAGTCATCGATCTGCATTATCACTTCTTCTCGGGAATGATGTTGGAAAGGAATATACAAATTAAGACCTTGTCGACCCAAGTACTCCAGTACCTCATGTACTGGAGTACATGTACATCCTCAAATCGTTTTAGATTACGTATCGATACGTAAGAAACGACGCGATACGTAACGATCGCGTTGATTTCAGAAGTGAGTTTACAAATAAATACAAAGAAGTTAGTGATTTTACTGGCTTTACGTATGTATGTTGGATTTAAAGATGTTGGCGGTAGTAGCACTTTTAACGCTTTCCGGCGGTTTTTTGTAAACGGAAGGCCCTAGTACGTAAACAGACCGTTCCAACTTTGTTAGCCTATGGCGCACTGGAAGTTGTTGGCCCTCGTCTCTGTTGCTCCTCAAGGCGCGCGACATTGCCTTCTTTCGTTCGAATAAGGCAGTAAGTTTTAGGCAGTAAATATTACAGTAAGAAAATACGGCTATCTGGTATAAGTACTCGCAAGGAAGTGGCAGTATACCCAACTGTTTGAAGAGGGGTCTACATGGTTCCTGCTGATCACCTATACCGAGAATGGCACGGACAGCTCGCTTTTGCGACACAAACGCACGATGCCTTTCGGAGGCGCGAGCCCACAGGTCGGCGCCGTAGGATAGGACTGAGTGCACTGTTGCGAAGTAACACAACCGAACTATTCCGCAGTCGGCGGTGCTTGCAAGGCGTCTTAGTGCAAAGCTTTCGCGGCCAAGCTTACCACACACCTCGTCGATTTGAGTTTCCCATGTGAGAGCACTGTTGACGTGGAAACCCAATAACTTAGTGGCTTCCACTTGTTGTAGCGTCGTACTGCCTATATTCACCTACAGTGAGTAGGTGTTTTTGCCATTCAAGGAGAACCTCATGAAACAAGTGTTTTCCCTGTTCAGTGCTAGACCGTTGGCTCTGAACCACTCTTCGAGGCGCCGAACCGTGCAGTTAAGGTTCATCTCGAGCTTCCGTTCCGTGGGCGCGGTGACTACGACCACGACTTCATCAGCGCAGATGTATATTTTGATGCCCACGCTGTCTATCGCTCCCGGCAGATCATTCAGCAGGAGGCTGAATAATGTGTTCGAGAGCCAGGACCCTTGTGGAACACCCATCGTGCTGGTCATCTCAGCCGACGCCACTCAAGCCCCTCCTCCGACCAGCACCTGTGATCTGTTGCTCATAAAAGACAACAACAGTGACGGTGCGGGCCCACGGATCCCGTAAAGCTGCAGCTTATCTGCTACAAGGCGATTTATTTATTTATTCGTATGGCATTAATGGCCGAGTCGCTAATGATAACCTAGGTAATTAATGATCACTAAAGCTACAAGGCGATGGTTCGCGGTGTCGAAGGCGCTTGAGAGATTGCAGCAGACGAGTACGACCTGGCGACCACCCTCGCGGGCATTCAGCACGTCCCGTAGTACCTCACGCACTAAGTCAGTCGTCGCGCGGCCTGGCCTGTACGCGTATTGCCGGTCGGACAACATTTGACCACTAGCCAGGAATTACAACAGCCTATCATTAATCCCCACCTCGAAAGACTTACTTATTATGGGCACTAATGATATCGGGCGATATGATTTTTTGAGAAATATTAAGGAAATCTTAACTTTCTTCAATATTGTCGGGTATGTTTCACTTCGACAGCATTAATTGGATAGATGGCATACGACGTGACCTATTGTGGCCATAATGTTAGTCAGCAGACTCGACGCAAGGCCGTATAGGTCTATGCTCTTTTTGGGTGTAAATCTGGTTTGCACTAGACGCACCAGTTCGTCAGAAGTCGGAGTCGCATCGAGACGTCGGCCGACGGTGCGCCCGCGCTGAGCAGGCCAGCCGCCGCGGGCGCGTCCACGGCCGGCGCCCTGCAGCGCGCGGCCGCCGTCACGAACTCCAGGTTGAGCGCGTCCACCAGCGCTCGCTTAGAGGGATAAGGTGTTCCGTCTTCCAACCGCACCAGGTCCGTGAAATCCGTCCGTTCACGAGTCCCGCGGCCTAGTACGCTATTTATAAATATCTACATGAATTTCGCCTTGTTAGGAGCGTCGCTTATTAATTTATTATAAAAGTTAGTGCGTTTTGTTTTTAATATGATGTCATACTTTGTACTTAAACTGTTTACTAAATTGATTATAATGTCATTGTTAGGGAATTGATTTGATAATTTTAATATGTCAAATAATATAAATTTTAAACTAATTATCTCGTCATCAATCCATGCCTTTCGGTTCTGGAGAGTGTGGCGCGTTTTGTAAGGAAAGCAAATGTCTGTTACCAACTCTGTGATGCACAGCTGAGGAGATAGCTGTCTTGATTGTTGTTACAACTTCGAACGGTCGATTCCCAATCTACTAACTCGAGTGCTGCTACAAAACTAGCCTTGTTGGCGCGGCTGTACGTGCGTCAGCTCAAGGCCCGAATCAGCGCTAGGTGCTTGTGACGAGCTCATCTCCGTTCTTATGTAATTCATCTCCATCCGTAGATCTCGGATAGAGTTCTCATTTGGTATTCCTGTTGGCTTTTGCACCTGGATTTCGGACTATCTGAGTGGACGATCAATCCGGGTAGTTCTCGATGGTTACTCGTCTGATCTTCAAGCTATCGACGCGGGAGTTCCTCAGGAATCGGTTCTGTCCGCGACTCTTTTCTTACTGCATATTAATGATCTTCTAGTACCTGGTACCCTTGGGAACGCTGACGACAGCACAGTAACGGATAGATATCTGTTAGAGGCAAAAGCTAACAGGGACGACATTTAGTCTTGTCGAGTGGCCATGATTAGGCGTTTGAACAAAGCTCTCAAGGCAGTCTCCGACTGGGGCGAAGCCAATCTAGCGGCGTTCAACGCTACCAAAACACAGGCGTGTTTGTTTTCCACCAAACGGAGTCCATTCCATCTAGCTCCGGCTTTCCGGAATGTGGCTGTGGAAATTACCGACAACTTACAGCTCCTTGGTGTTGAGCTATCAACCAATCTTAACTTTGGACAGAACATCGAATCCAAAGCTAAGAATGCGGCCAAGAAACTTGGTATCCTTTCGAAGGTCAGGCCGTCCACGGGTGTAGGACACGAAGACTTATCTTTCTTACACGAAGAACAGCGCCAACTCGATTTAGGCTTATTTTTAAGCCCAGTGCAGGAAAAGTGACTAGGATGCACATGCACTGCATTGAATTATCGCACCATCATCAACATTGCCTATAGCAACACTTCAAACAACACAAGACACCATTTCCACACAAGCTATCGAGTAATAATCTAGAAATAACAAAATTAGGCAAATATTTAAAGTAAAAATATAGCAGCGCAGAATTATACATATTGCCACTTCAACGTATGGGGGTAGCTTCGTGATCATGTTTGTAGCTGATAGGTAAGTAGAACACACTGCCTACGAGTCCTATGACATACTTTACACTTAGTGGGTAAAATACTAAACAAGTTAACTTTCCAATAGAGTATCTTTGTCCTTCCTACTTTCCTACCTTAGATATTTAATGTCCTAAACAATAAAGAAATTTAGAATTTAGAATTTTTTTAAATTTAATGTTTAATAGATTCACTGTTATCTTTATCTACTACCACATTGGTGTTGCTAATGTCTATAGGCAGTGGTGACCACTTTCCATTTGGTGGCCCGCTTGCCTGTTTGCCTACCGCATGACATAAAAAAAAAAAAAAAAAAAATCTACTACCACATACAAAATACAAACTACTGTACTAAAACTAAATGAATTAGTTATGTTGACTTAATTTTAACTCAGGCTCTCTGGAACTGCGCATTTATTAGTCTATAAGTAGTGTACAGCACTGGGGCTGCTTCAGAAATCGAATCAGATTTCGGATCGTCCAGGTTGTAGACGACTTTTGAAGGAAGGCTGGAGGATTCTGGGGCTGTGAATATAAGCCTCCTTTTTTGACTTTCTGAGATAGTTGTTAAGGAATCTTCCGATTTTAACGCATCCTCTTATAATTCTTCTTCCAGTATTCTAGTTTTTTCTTTATATGTATAACTCATTTAAACTTGATGGCTTGGACATGGAATAATCAGTTGAGGATTCTGTGTCTTCTTCAGTTTCTCGAATATTAGCCCTATCTTCGAAAGTTGAGTATATTGTTGGAACCATTATTGGTTTCGTATCTTCTCTATAATACGAAGTCGAAGGTTAAGGTGTACTTTTCTGATCATTTGTCGAATAGAAAAAAGCATAATCAATGTCTGTTGAACCTTGAACTTCTTCTACTTGTTCTGTAATTGGATCACTCTTAGGCGTTGTTGATGTTGTTGTTGATGTTATCGGCAGCGTGTCTAAGTCTTTCTCGCAAATGAAAGGTTGGCTGTAGCCACACCATAGGTTATTTAATCCTAGACCTTTCCCCATGTCCATGGCTTCACAGTACTCACCTTCACCGTTCTGAGTGGAATCCGTATAATTGTTTGGTTCGCCATTTTCAAAGGTAGAATAGCCCACCTGATCCAAAGTATGACCTGTAACAACGCTGTCTCTGCGCAGCGATATATAAGGTTGGGGAAAAAGTCTTTTCGCATATAGTATTTATGAACTTGTAATAAAACCTCCTTGGCTATACTATTTGAACCTGGCTGGTTTTGGTATCATTTAAAAGTTTAAATTTTAAAGAAGATATGTCCAAATTCAAATTTGAAAATGCGTGATTTTCATTTGTTTTTCTTATCGTCAAGATGAGTGAATCTAATGAAGAAATTAGATACATTTTAAAATTTTACTACAAAAAAGGTAAAAATGCAAAGCAAGCCGCGAAAAAATTTGCGATGTTTATGGACCTAATGCAGTGTCTGTGAGAGTAGCACAAATTTGGTTTAAGCGTTTTCAATCCGGAAATTTTGATGTCAAAGATGCACGTCGCTCTGGTATGGATGCTATTTTTGAAAAAGTGGAGCAAGATCGGTATATCAGTAGTTACGACGTAGCTGAGGAAGTAGGAATTGACCACAAAACAGTTTTGGCGCATTTGAAAAAAAATGGGTACACAAAAAAGCTCGATATTTGGGTACCACACGAGCTCTCTGAAAGAAACCTAATGAACCGTGTACTCATTTGTGATTCTTTATTACGACGTAATGAAACCGAACTATTTTTGAAGAAATTGATAACTGGTGATGAAAAGTAGATCACGTACGACAAGAACGTGCGAAAAAGGTCATGGTCAAAGGCCGGTCAGGCTTCACAGACTGTGGCGAAAGCCGGGTTAACTCGCAACAAGGTGATGCTGTGTGTGTGGTGGGATTGGGAGGGCATTATTCATTGTGAGCTGTTACCACCAGGCTGGACCATCGGTTCAGAACTCTACTGCGAACAACTGATAAGATTAAAGCAAGAAGTTGAGATTAAGCTGCCGGAATTAATCAACAGAGGGGGTGTGGTTTTTCATCATGATAACGCTAGACCTCACACATCTTTAACAACTCAGCAAAAATTAAGAGAGTTTGGCTGGGAGGTGTTAATGCATCCGCCGTATAGTCCTGACCTTGCACCTTCAGATTTCCACCTGTTTCAGTCTCTTCAGAATTCTTTAGGCAGTGTCAGGTTAACATCACGAGAGGACTGCCAAAACTACTTGACGCAGCTTTTTGATCAGAAGCCCCAAAATTTCTATAGCAATGGGATCATGTCCCTACCTATAAGATGGCAAAAAGTTATCGAACAAAATAGTACCTACATACTTTAGTTAAATGTAAATAAACTGTATTAAAAAATGTTTTGAATTTTCATATTAAATGCGTAGAAACTTTCTCCCCAACCTATTATTATGTATTGTTCGCGTTATTTGGTGTTGTGGCGTTGGTGTGGGTGTGTATAAGTGTATAAATGCTTTAATTATTTACTAAGGTAAGGTAAGGTCGAGTTTCGAACTTAATTAGGAATTCCTACTACGTACAACGACTAAGTACTTAACTTAGCTAGATACAAAGTCTAGCTAGGAGATGGTAGTGGTGTAGGGTGAGGTTATTGGGGTAGCTACAGGCCAATTTTTCCCTGTTTAGGGTTCGTCATCTCACCTGTCAGACTTTCAAGATCCTTATTCTTTGTAAAAGATAATATGAATGAAATATTAATGGTAATAAATAAATCTAATTTAACACAATCAAAATATGGCCATTTACATCAAGTATAAATCCTCCCTTATTCAGCCATCAAAACATAATGTCCGTAGACCTAGAATCATGAATGTTAAAGTTTCGAAAACCTTGTGGACCTACCTATACCTACACATTGCTTTATCACACAAAAATAAAATATACTTTACTTGTTTTATACATCTATCTATTTGCTTATTTGTGAAATACTTAGGTTACTTCCCAGTAACGTTTTGTTTCTTCCTTGTGGATAAAGCCCATACTAATAAGTAAAACACGAAAAAGGTTATCGCGTGTGGTCAATTTAGTATCTGTTGCAAGTTGTATATGTCGCAGCCATCTGGTTAAATCAGCCATTTAATGAGAAAAAACGAAATTATGACGAAAGAAATTCAAAAATATTGTTTGCTGTTTGAGCAGCAGCTGTCTGACGCCATATTTGTTTGGGTGCGCTAACCAGCGCTGCAGTGGATAAAATTTGAACTACATTTAAATCACCTGCCTGATTTTACGTCAGCCGTGTTCAAAGGGCTGGCTTAATATAAGCCAACTAGTTAAACGTTAAATGGTCACAAGTTCAATCAACGATCGGCCTAGAAATTCAATTTAAGGCCGATGTTTAATTAACGGACTAGCCTTCTCATCAAATGGCTGGGTTAACCATCTGGCTGCGACATATATACTAAGTATGTAAACAGACCCAACTGGGTCTGTTTAGTTGCTGATCAGTATACATTACAAACAGTAACGTGAAAGTGTAAACATTGTTGTATACTTAACTTAAATATAAGGTTTTAATTATTAATAAAAAGAAAAATTAATTTACTTAAAATGAAGAGTTTATTGTCTGCTTGGATGTTGCTGCTCGTCGCACAACTAAATCGTAAGAATATTTTACATATTTATATTTTAGCCATTGATTTTTCTTAAATCTTTGGAAATAAATCTATGTACAGTGCAAATTTCTTTTTTTTATATTTAAACAAGTCTCTACTTCGTTGAATTGGAGTAATAGAATTTATAATTTTTTGTAACTTTGCAGCAACCACATGCCGTGGGTTCAGTTAACTTTTTACGTTTACTCTGACGAATTTAGACATAATACTTATTCAACTGGCCGTGTGGTGTCCGGCAGAGTAGAATAGCACCAACCCCTTGCACTCATGGGTGTCGTACTAGGCGACCAATGTTTTCGAGGCAAAAGATATATTTAAATACTGCGATCTCCAACCCGCCTGCCAAGCGTGGAGATTATGGCAAAAACCTTCCCTTTTGTGGGAGAGGCCCTAAGTCCTGCAGTGGACTGTTACGGGCTGTGACGACTTATTCAACATTTTCACAGGAGCCGACATACCTGTCTTCCGACCAGACTATCAATATGTACAGGAGTTGGATGGATTCATTAAATTCCACTTGGTGCCTGCTACTTGGACTGATGCCATGGTCCGTTGTAATATGGAAGGTAAGTCTACTATATGTTCATATCCTCATCATTCATGTATATTTATTACTTACTGATGGGATGATTCGCCTCATATAATGTGAAGATTTGAGAAATAAAGAAATTTTTATTTATTTATTTTATTATTATTATTCATGCTGTTACGTTCTTATTACTTCTACTTATTATGCTATTATTCATTATGCTAGGTTCACCTGGCAATCAATTCAACCTTGCTACTTTTCTTCCGATCTTTAATCATCTCTATACAAGAACATCCGCAGCCCTTACGGGGATTGACATAACATGTTTCTCACTCTTGAGTCATGTTTCATATTTTGTAAAACTGAGAATTTGATTTTCGTAGGTGCTGCGTTGGCTTCCCCGCTTACGAAGGAACTAATGCTAGTAATGATGGCGCAAGCAGCAAGCTTCGACCCACCTAGGACGCTCTTCACTGGCTTCAGCGACCACTTCTTCAAGGGAGAATACCGAAGTGTTGAAGGTCAGTTCAGCCAAAATTTAAATTATAACAGCCCGGGAATCTACACAACCGGGCTTAAATGTCAATTAAAATCATCCCTTTACTTACTATTTTGTTTTTAGGTATTCCCCTCGGGAAGGTGCAGGCAGTAAGTTGGGCGCTAACCGAGCCCAACAATCTCGACAACTCTGAAGACTGTTTGGTGATAGATCATGAAGGATTGATGGCTGACGTTAATTGTCGAGACGTGTACTCGTACATGTGCTACAAGAAAATGACTGATAACATGCCTCCGATGAATGAATGCGGTACGACTGATCCCGGTAAGAAGTCCATTATATATTAGACTTGTTACACACAGTACTTTGATTAAATTATAAATTATTTCATAGATATATATCGAAATAATAAAAATTTTGCTTTTCTGACATCACAGAATACCACAGAGATGAAAACACCGATAGTTGCTACAAGTATCATCCCGAGACTCGCCATTGGAGCCGTGCCTTCGAAACCTGCGCGGCGGAAGGCGGCCACCTGGCCATCGTGAACTCGAGACAAGAGGCCAGATTGCTGAAGGATATGTTCTTTTCCGGGCCTAAGAGTAGGGTAATCAGCATTCACAAGAAAATGGTCCTACTTGGATTCCGGTACAATGAAGAGTTGGGACATTGGCTGACTGTGAACGGTTAGTTTCAATTCGTCTACAGCAAAAACTATAACGCACTTTGTCTAAAATATGGTTTTTATGTAGATACGCGAAAGTATTTTCTTGGCTTTGGCTTCGTATTTACTCACATGCGAGCGACAATTACTATGCTCTATGAAGCCAAACCAGCCAATGTGAATTAATTACCGCTGATGTCTTGTGCTTTATTAAATATAAATTTTTGAAAAAACTTTTAGTGAACACATTTTTTGAATAGTCAATAATCTAAATTAAACTGAATATTTTTATTATTGTTACAGGTCATACTTTGGATCAGGTGGGCTATTCTACCTGGGAAAATGGCGAACCAAACAACCATACGGATTCCACTCAGAACGGTGAAGGCGAGTACTGTGGAACCATGGACATGGGGAAAGAGAAACTAGGATTAAACGACCTATGGTGCGGCTACAGCCAGCCTTTCATTTGCGAGAAAGACTCAGACACGCTGCCGATGACATCAACAACACCTAAGAGTGATCCAATTACAGAACAAGCAGAAGAAGTTCAAGGTTCAACAGACACTGATAATGCTTATTTCTATTCGACCAATGATCAGGAAAGTACACCTGAACCTTCAACTCCGTATTATAGAGAAGATACGACAGACTCTTCTTTCGAAGATGCTAGAATGGAGGATGCGTTAAAATCGGAAGATTCCTTAACAACTATCTCAGAAAGTCAAAAAAGGAGGCTTATATTCACAGCCCCAGAATCCTCCAGCCTTCCTACAAAAGTCATCCACAATCTGGACGATCCGAAATCTGATTCGATTTCTGAAGCAGCCCCAGTGCTGTACACTACTTACAGACCAATAAATGCGCAGTTCTGGAAAGCCTGAGTTAAAATTAAGTCAACAAAACTAATTAATTTAGTTTTATATAGAAGTTTGTATTTTATATATAGTAGATACAGATAACGGTGAATCTATTAAAATTATGATACTCTATTGCAAAGTTAACTTTTATTGTGTAATATTTTACCCACTAAGTGAAAACTATGTCGTAGGCAGTGTGTTCTACCTACCTATCAGCTATGAACATGATCATGAAATTAACGTACAATTTACTCAAGTAGCTGTAATTAAAACTTAAGCTTCAACAGTAGTGCTTCCTCTATTATCAACTTCACTTTTGTAATTGGTTTAGATTTTAACAATTGGTTCCCGTAAACATAAATATAAATAAATGCCTCAAATGTGCAACATATTTGTGCTGTATAAGTAATATTAACAGGTAGTCTTTCGATCCTACAGACAAACATTTGCATATTTAGAGAGAATCGATTTGTTAATCGATTGAAGGTATTTTTTTTTCACTTGTTGTAGCCCCGTGGTTACCTACATAGCTCATTATTTAAGGGTCTTTTCTATTGGACAACTACGGTTAGGTTAATTGGGAGGGTGCTTATATTTTCGAATGAAGCGACTCATATAATATCGATCGAACTTCACTCGGTAAGTTCGTTTGATCATATATTGTATTTCGTCCGTTACAGAGATTCCTTTTTTTTTGGTTTTTTATTTAACCATTTATTGTACACAAGATTGTTACAAAAAGTATATTACATAATATATTAGGCACAACAGGCCAACTTATTTCTATAAAGAAATTTCTTCCAGCAGGCCTACAGCAGAGAGATCGTGATAATTAAATGCAGTAAAGACGTGCACAGTAGCAAAAACAAAATAATGATGCTTAACTAATACAATACATAAATAAATACATACCATATAGGTATGTATTTATTGAAAACAAATACATATACATACATACATACAAATACATATACACATACTTACATATATTAGACAGATAGAGAAAGGTAGTGCTCTTTTACACGTTTCTTGAAGATGAAAATAGAAGAGCTATCCCGTATTTCATGCGGAAGAGAGTTCCACAATCTTGCCGCATGGATAGTAAATGAGTAGGAGAAAAAATCAGTGTGATGGGGAGGAATGTCTCACATAGATTTAACGGAGGATCGACAGGGCTTGTCTTGCGACCGGGAAAATTTAAAACGTTCACGAAGGTATGAGGGAGCGGAGGGATTATAAAGGACGTTATAGAGGGTAGAAAGGATCCGAGCATTCCTACGAAGCCGAATCGGGAGCCACTTGAGCTGTGTCCGAAAGCTAGAGATATGGTCGTACTTACGCAGACCAAAAATGAAGCGTATGCATAAATTTTGGAGACGTTTAAGCTTGTTTAATAGCTCCTCAGTGGCATCCAGATAGCAGGAATTGGCGTAATCAAGGATAGGAAGGAGAAGGGATTGAACGAGGGAAATTTTAGTTCTCAGGGGTAGAAAACGTTGGAAGCATTTAATTGAATGAAATGAGTAATGAAGTTTTTTGCTAACCTCATTGACGTGAGAGACCCAAGATAAGTTAGAGTCGAATATCACTCCAAGGTTTTTCGCAGATTTACTGAGCGGAATAGGAACACCGTCAAAAAGAATCTGAGGAATATTAGAGTTGCCTCGCAGTTGTCTACACATATAAGGGCTGCCGATTAATACAGCCTGAGATTTAATTGGGTTTCTTTATATATAAGTAATAATAACCATGTAGATGTTGAGGGATCGAGAGCTGTTTAGCAGAACATAACTATAATAGAAAAGACGGTTTAATATTTGCCCTTTTACTAAAGTAAATTAGATAATTAACCAAAAATACAATCGTAATTATTCATCTTAATAATTATGTATTGTTTAACAAAAAGTAGAATACGATCTACATCTTGGTCATATTAATTTATGTACGACCGACTCTATCAATCAAGACAGACCTGGCATATTGTCCTTCATCAATAATAGGACGATTGTATAATTTTGCGAAAGCCTACGATGTGCTGGTGCAGCC
Source organism: Blastobasis lacticolella (assembly GCA_905147135.1). Lineage (NCBI taxonomy): Eukaryota > Metazoa > Arthropoda > Insecta > Lepidoptera > Blastobasidae > Blastobasis > Blastobasis lacticolella. Next base: position 8,433,547 of record LR990048.1, on the reverse strand, counting down.
AGCCATCTTTCTAATGGTATTAAGACAAACGCCGGCGCAGGCCACCGCCGAAGTCGACACATGTCTTGCACTATGTGCTCTGAATACGCCGACGTCGATGCCACTCTCTGATAACATCTGATTGATCCAGTAACTTTAAGTTTGGGATGAGGGCTATCTGTGTAGTTTCTTAATTGTATGAAATAGTTCCGTTACGTTATTGGGTCTTAGAGATGATGTGAGTTCGACGTAATTAGCTAAAGCTGTTGCTGGACATATCCTAGGTTTGTCTTGAAATTCCGGTAAAAATAACACAGGTTGTGTTCTATCTGCTGCAGATGGCATCAACAATGACATAAGACATTGAAATATTGATAAAATAATTTAGAATTTATTTAAATTAATTGCTCCAAATGCCTAAGGCCCGAGCTCCACTCATGCAGTGCAGTGCACTGCGCGGCGCACCGCGCGGTGCCACGTCACGGTGACAACAAATAAAACGGTGGTATTATTCTGGTTTTTCAAGTTAGGCAACGTTCGCACGAGAGATTTACGAAAGATTGTGAGTTAGGCAACGTTTGCACGAGAGCTTTTTCGACGCTTTTTCACGCGTTATTTTAAACGACTCGCCATGATTATTGACCATATGTCCACGGCTGTCTGTTCACACGCAGACGTAAAAAGTGACTGGAGATTTTTTATCTCCAGTCACTTTGCAACCAAGAGACTGTCTCAAATGCAACCAAGAGAAACGTACGAAAAGGATGTCATTCATTTTGGATTAAAACAATTTTCAGAGACAGCACACAGTTTCCATTATTTCTTACTATGGTGCCAAACCAGTACGCCCACCACCACCACTATGAACCACCGGGCGTACAGTAGGTACTAAGTATCGCTTTTCTAAAAGCCAATTACAATCGACCGTCGGACGTGCGGATTTGACGTCACAGTAAACAATGTTGAGAACCGTTTTCTCTATTGGAAACTAATAATTTTGTTCTGGCTGACACTTAGATTTTTGATCCAAAAATGTATGAAACGCGAATCAATAGAAATATGTAAAGAAATTGGACCACATCGATTGATCTTCCTCGAATACTATGATAACTGATATTTTTACCCGACTACGTGGGAGCCAAGGAAGGGTAATGAAATTAACAGTAAATGTATGTAAAGTTGATAAACGTGGAAGAATCGACAGAGATTTGTCAGAACCATAGCAAGTGGAACAATGTCGTCTCTACCTACTCTTGCGGGAGAAAGGGGTTTGTACCTATGTATGTATGTGGATATCAATGTTTGTATGGATGTTAATTCTAGCTCAAAAACTACTTGGCCCATTTTCGTTTTAAGCGTATTGATTGTCCGATGGTTACAGGCTCTATAATAATACATTCAATATTCATCTTGAGGCTATAAGAACATATAAACTTCAAATTTTTTCAATTCAGAAGATAGATTCGTTTATGTTGGGAATTTTTATTCACATTGATTGTTTCTCTTGTGGGATATACCGCACTGCTTAAATTTGTTCTCAACTGGTTGAAGACATGATTTTGGGACAATATTACGACAAAATATTTTAAAACGTAGTTATTTCTGTCCTTTACGAATGTTTACTTAAACTGAGTGTATACCATGGTGGCTCATTCAAAATTATAACTACAAAGTATAACATCAGTAGTAAGTATAAAGAGAGTGTATAAAACTTAAATAACTCGGAAACCTTTGCTCTTAGAAAACTAGATCCTAAAAAGAAATGATAGTGCCCGTCGATATCTATAAGTATTTGATGTTCTGGAACAAGCGTTAATACGCTTAAGGCCAATAGTTTCAGAGTTAATACAGTTTTAAGATTGATAGCCGTCAACCGAAATGTAGATATCGACGAGCACTATCATTTCTCTTCAGGAACTAGTGTTCGAGGAGCGATCGTTTCAGAGTTATTACAGTATTAAGTTTGATAGCTGTCATCCGGAATGTAGATCTCGACGAACACTATCATTTCTCTTTAAGAACTAGTATTCTAGCACCAATAGTTTCAGAGTTATTACAGTATTAAGTTTGACAGGTGCTATCCAAAATGTAGATTTCTACGAATACCAGCATTTCTTTTTCAACAGTTCTGTATGAATTTTGTGCACGTTTTTCAATTTGGCCCCATCGTGTAGCGTACGGCGCGTCACATCTGACTGTTTCTTTTTACCAACAGTTCGAATCTTTCCTCCTTATGTGACACAGTTAACACACATATATCTGTCTACTTTTTTTTAGAACAGATACAACGCGTGTGAATGAAATAGGAAACCGACCTTGTCAAAGAAAGTTTGACCCCTGATGCGTAAGCCCCTCCCATTTTTCTGATTCTTTAACATTATCTAAGTTGTTTGGCTTTCGTGATCCTGTCGTCATTCTCTTCTCAGTTCATCCCGAATTATAAATAATGCATGTTTGGTTGTAGAACACTAGTTTCTAAAAGGAAATGCTAGTGCTCGTCAAGGTCTACATAAATCGAAAAAGTTTTACATAAATCGAAATATAGCTCCGACTTATAATAAATTTTAAGTCTTTTGCACAGGTGCTTCATAAACCTAATCTGAACACTTTCGAGTCTTGTTTTGTAAACGTCGTAGATGGGATTCCATATTTGAGAAGCGTACTCTAAGGTGTTTCTTACATATGCGCAATATAAGACCTTGAAAGTCTCAGGGTTTTTAAAAATACTTGAAAACGCATGAGAAAACTCAATGACTTCGATGTCTTGGCAGCAATACTCTCAATGTGGTAATTGTAGACCAATTTGTGGTCTAGTACAAGACCCAAGTCTCTAATTGAAGTATCCCTAGTAAGTGACTGGTTTTCAAGGAGATAGTTATACATAACAGGTTTACGAGTCATCATTATCGTTCTAGCGCTTATCCCGGCCTCTGCCTTCTTCTCCACTTCGTATGGTCTTCGGCATCCTCGCATCGTAAGTTGTTGACTCTCGCATCCGACTCAGCGATGTCAATCCATCGCTTCTTGGGTCGCCTACGTTGCCTCATTCCTGATACCGGAAGGTTCAGGTACCTATTTCCCACGTATCCCTGAGGTTACGCAACACGTGACCAAACCAGCGCAGGCGAGCCTCCTCGATCGTGTCCGCGATATCCTTCACGCCAAGACTGCCACGGATGTATTCATTACGTACTCGATCGAGCCGTGTAACTCCGCACATCCAGCGCAGCATTTTCATTTCGTTGGCGTGAAGTTCGCGAACGGGTTTCTTCAGCGCTGGCCATGTCTCGCAGCCATAGAGCATCACAGGTCTACTTATACTCTTGTATATAAGCCCTTTGAGCTTGAGAGGGATTTTAGGGTCACAGATGACTGCCGTGAGTTCCCGCCATTTGGCCCAGGCTGCATAGATTCGGGACTTGACATCAAGACCGATATTGCCAGACTCGTGCATAACGGATCCGAGGTATTTGGATTTATCTGTTCTATTGACAGTTTCGTTACCTATACGGATGGTGTCGGTATCCGCGCTGCAGCTGGCGATATACTCTGTTTTGGCGACGTTCAGTTTCAAACCACCCTTTTCTAGCACATCCTTCCACGTGTTTACCCTGGTCTCAAGGCCCTGCCTAAGCTTGCTCACCACTACGATATCGTCAGCGTACTTCATAAGCCAGGGAGGCATGTCCTGAATTTCTACTGAGAGGGCATCGATCACAATGCAAAACAAGTAAGGGCTCAGCACAGAACCCGGCTGCAGCCCGGCCTGAAGCTGTATTGGCATTCCGACAAGCATTCCTGACGAAATCTCTGGTCAATAATCCGTTCTAATAGCATAGAGATCTTCATTTCGGGTGACAGCTATCAAACTTAAAACTGTAATAACTCTGAAACTATTGATCCTAAAACACTAGTTCCTGAAGAGAATTTATACTTCTCGTAGCGATCTACATTGTTGATGCCAACTGTCAAGCTAAAAACTGGAATAACTTCGAAACGATCGCTCACGAAAATGTTAGAATATGTATGGTCTCTCTAAAAATTGTATAATTGTTTTTTGGACATGCCGGCCACTATTATTTTAGTTCATAATGAATGGTATCCTTTTTGTACGTTTCGCATGTAAAAGTGTTGAAGAAGCTCTAGTGCAAACGTTGCCTAACTCACAATCTCTAGTAAATTTCTCGTGCGAACGTGGCCTTACTTGAAAAACCAGAATAACACCACCTTTTTCTTTGTTGTCACCGTGACGTGCCACCGCGCGGAGCGCCGCGCGGTGCACTGCACTGCATGAGTGGGCATCGAGCCTAAGAGTGATCCAATTACAGAACAAGCAGAAAAAGAAAAAGGTTCAACAGACACTGATTATGCTATTTCTTTTCGACCAATGATCAGAAAAGTACACCTTCCGAAGATCCCCTTCACACCTAGATCAACGATGCAACACCAAATAACGCGAACAGGACATAATTTATCGCTGCGTAGTGATAAATATCGTGATGTGAAACGCTACTTGCTAAGCTCTACAGTATTTTCATTTATGTAGTTATTGTTTGAAAGGTCAAATTCCGGCTACGAGTGTTAATGACATGGTTGATGGGAGGTATTCAGGGATATTCAACGTCCGCCCTTAAGTGGATTGTATTGGTACATACTGATTTAAGTAGGCACATTTGTTGTACATTAATTAGACCGGAATGAGACATTAGCACGGCGGTAATTTGATCTTCAATTCAATTTATTTATTCATCATCATCATTCAGACACTGTGTACAGCAAAAATATAAGTTAGTATTTGCTTAAATCAATCTATAATAACAGCTGTTCGTAACGGTGATACAGTTTCTTGACCTTGGCATTTTCTATTGTATCGGCATCATGTAACAAATCATCCATATAGAACGAATCCTCCAGCACTTATGGGCCATACTGATTGGATATCTCCTCATCATGCACAAACAGCTTCAGGGTCATCATGGCTAAGAAAGGTGTGGCTTTAGTCCCGTCTGTCACCACCGCGAGCTTGTATTATCTCAAACTTTCTGCTGGTTCATCTCTCCATATGATCATCTAAAGGTACTGTTCATCAGAGCGGGCCCAAATTTGCCTGTACATCTTTTCCATGTCTGCTGTTACAGCATATTGGTATTGTCTCCACTTGATGATGAGACATTGAAGATCTTGCTGCAAATGTTGACCACTACTACATACAGTCATTCAAACTCTTCCCAGTGATAGGCGTTACAAAATCGTTGTCTTAAAGTTAAGAGTGACTAAGCGAGTTTATGTAGTACCCCTTAAGGTTGGTGTTGGTGCAGTACTTCTTCTTGTTAGGTATATCTTAACCTAAAGTTTAGTCCAATCGGGCATGTCTTAGTTAAGGCTGACCGCAAAAAGCATTACCATAGTACAAATAAGCGAACATAGCCCAATTCGTTGTTAAATGTTTGGTTTGTGGTGCACAAGTCTGTAATATACAAAGACTTATATATAGTAATATAAATAAAATAAAATAATATATTCATTTATTTCGGATAACTTACAGATTCATAATAATAGTAAAATTGGTCACAGTTGCACAGAAATCTAATTAAGTTATTTAAATCTGTGCAAAGTATGTTATCAAAATAATGAAAAAAATACCAGCGATTAAAAACCCATACGGTATTTACAATTAAAATAATCCCACATGTAATGAGAAATCATTAAAAAATGTTTATCAAGTGTTTACACGCTTCCATGCTATCAATTTACCCACGAGGTTATGGATTCCCGAGTAATCAGGTTATCTATGAATATCTTACTTATTACAGTGTAATAATTTACTATAAAAATGTTTCACCGAGTTAAACTACTACAGTTAATAGATAGTCACTGTTTACAATGGAGATCACAGCGAAATATATTTTTCTAGTTTTTTGTTTTCCAGTTTTGGGTAAGTGAACAATTGCCTATTTTAATTGTAGGTAGGTTTAATGTCGCGTATTAGCTTCACCCTATGTAGAGAAAACTACCTACCTAAATACAAGTTACGTTATAAAACTTATTCTTCATAACATTAATCCTCTTAATATTATAAGTGCCAAAGTTTGTATGTTTGTTTGTTTGTTACTCCATCACGCAAAAACGAGTCAATGGATTTGAATAACATTTAGCACACAGATAGTTCATAATCTGGATTAACACAGGCTACAATTTATCAATTTATAATATCAATTTAATATAAAGGAATATACGTATTTTATTAATTACGTATATTCCTTTTGATAATTTGTATAAATCCATTATATTTGACGATCTCTTTTCGCAAAAATGTATTTAAATATATCTTAAATGTATTATCTTGTGTAAGAGTAATAAATAAATCTAAATCTAAATCTATCATTAAGTTCAAAATAATTCCCTCGGGATCACGCTATAACCGAATTTCGAAGTCCACGCGGACGAAGTAGCGGCCGAAAGTATTTAGTGTAATAAATAAAATACCAATGAAGATTACTCTAGTTAGTTACGGGGGATAGTAAGAATGATTAATAAGCACTCTTATAACTAAGCAGCAATCCATTTGAATTTCAGGAAACTCCGAAATTGTCATCACATCAAACATACATACGTGTACCTAAAACCAATATTTTATAATATTAGTAAACTACCTACATTCATCATTGTCCTAGCGCTCACCCCGGCCTCTGCCAGGGTTCGCTTTCCTACTCAATCTTCTCCACTTCGCCCGGTCTTCGGCATCCTCTCGTCGTAAGCCGTTGGCTCTCGCATTCGACTCAGCGATGTCAATCCATCGCTTCTTTGGTCGCCCACGGGGCCTCTTTCCTGATACCCATACCATACGGGGCATATTTCCCACGTATCCCTGCGGCTTACGCAACACGTAGTCAAACCAGCGCAGACGAGCCTCCTCGATCTTATCTGCGATATCCCTCATGCCAAGGCTGCCACGGATGTACTCGATACGTACTCGATCGAGTCGCGTAACTCCGCACATCCACCGTAGCATTTTCATTTCGTTGGTGTGGAGTTCGCAAACGTGTTTCGTCAGCGCTGGCCATGACTCACAGCCATAGACATTACCGGTCTTATTATACTCTTGTATATAAGCCCTTTGAGCTTTAAAGGGTCACAGGTGACCCGCCATTTGGCCCAAGCTGCAGAGATTCGGGACTTGACATCGGAGCCGATATCGACGAACTCGTGCATCACGGATCCGATGTATTTGGATTTATCAGTTCTATTGACAGCTACGTTACCTCCAAGGATGGTTTCGGGATCTGCGCTGCAGCTGGCCATATACTCCGTTTTGGCGACATTCAACTTCAAACCCCTGTTTTCTAGCACATCCTTCCACGTGTTTACTCTGGTCTCAAGTTCCTGCCTAAGCTTGCTCACCAGTACAATGTCGTCAGCGTACTTCATAAGCCATGGAGGCATGTCCTGAATTTCCGCTGAGTAAACTACCTACCGGCCGTGTGGTGTCCGGCAGAGTAGAATAGCACCAACCCCTTACACTCGTGGGTGTCGTACAAGGCGACTAATGTTTTCGAGGCAAAAGCTCTAAGCGCCTCCGTAGCCTGGAAAATGGGCAGCAGCATTTTCCATTGTTATATTATAACACTGCGATCTCCAACCCGCCTGCCAAGCGTGGAGATTATGGCAATAACCTCCCTTTTTGTGGGAGAGGCCCTGAGTCCTGCAGTGGACTGTTGTGGGCTGTGATGATGAAACTACCTACATTAATTTCCATAATTCTAATACAGCTCACTCCTTCCGATGTGACTACGAGCACTACCCGGAAGCAGAAGGCTGGTTCAAGCTGCATACGGAACCTCTTACGTGGCGCGATGCGATAAGCACATGTTCAATTGAAGGTAAGAAAATGGGAAACCTGTTGTACCTATAGATATAGCTTTCCACATGATTTTTGGTCTCATTAGCAACCCATATCACGCCCTTCACATCGGCTGTGCGTTCATACGTCAGTTAGCCAGAGACCTTTATTGATGAATGGTTTACTGATAACTTAAGATGATCTGTGATCACATAGTTTAATTCGTTGTGTTAACTTGTATTCCAGGAGCAGCTTTGGCTTTGCCCACGACTTATTCGAATACCAATGCGTTGCAGGCCGTCATTAATAAAACCGATAATGTAAAATTAATTTGGACAGATATCAACGCAGTCTGTGAGTATTTTATACAATTGCAATTTTATGCAAATGTAGGAATGGCGTTAAACTTGATACTAAAAATTAACTATATTTTTTACAGTATATGGTAAAGTTTTCGATTACGCAATGAATGACGAAGTTTTTGTTATGAACAAGTATATGAAATTGGAAAAGAAACAGAAAAGTGAGAAGTTCCCTTTCGTTTGCTACATAAACAATAATAGCGAATTTTACACTGGCTGTGGAAACGATAGCAGTACGTATTAATTGTAATGATAATAACAAACGTCGGCCTCTCTCAGAGATAGGCAGCGACCATATCGTCCGTCTCGTGACGGTCCCAACAAATTGTTTTCGTTTCTTCGACATTTAAAAAATTATCATCTTGGCGTTAATGTACCGGGCGTGCTCTCACGCACGAGGGCCCGGGATCCGCATTGACCACGGTCCTAAATTTGGCAGGTAATTACAATGGAAAACTGCTATCTGACCTCTGTGACCTTGCTACCACCTGACCCTGACCCTGACCAGATTGGATCATGGTTACATATTCAGTCGCCTGAATGTACAGGTTTCATCACGATGTTTTCCCTCTTCGTAAGAGCATCGGTTAGTGTTCAACTAATGTATTGTATAATTCAGAAGAGAGTCATTGGTACATAGCGGCAGTGGGATTCGAACCCGGTACCTCTTGCTTGCGAGTCGGATACCTTTACAACTAGGCCACCGACACACCGTTTTACCAAATTCTTCAACCATTTTAGCACTCGTGGGGTTCAGATATTCTTGACTTGACCTCTCTTTTATTGTAAAACGTATCTATTACTACTTATTTTTCAAATTATTCAAGCTTTTATGCATTTTCTGCCTAACTTCGCCACCAATGTTTATATAGGCCACAACTATAGGAAATCACGTATGCAACAAAATCATTGCTGAATCTGCAATCGAGACTAATAATAATTCTTGCTATTTTTATACGACTAAGGTGGCAAACAAACTTACCCTGATGGTAGGTAGCAGTTACCATGGACGTGTGCAATGCCATAGGTATTGCCGATCACTTAAACTCCTCACCCCTCTCTAAAGAACTTCATGTAGTATCTATCTTAAATTCTACAAAATGATTGTTTTTTATAGCATACATTCTCGGCAAGGGCATGGATAAATGCTACAAATTTCACCGCATGCGCACGTCATGGCGGCAGGCTGGCAGCATGTGCTCAGCCGAAGGTGGCAACTTGGCTGTTATCCAGAACGAAGATGAAGCACAAACTATTAGAGATATATTCGCCATGAATCCTTCCGAAACTATTCCTGGAATATTTTGGCGAGACTCCGCATTCCTCGGCTTCCGTGCTAGAAGACGGAATAGAAATTGGGTCACCGTAAAAGGCAAGTAGTTACAGACAAGCAGCAACATAATATCTTAAGTACCAACATCTGAGAACCTGGCATTCAGCTTAACCAGAGTTCTGGAACCTAATTTAATATTCGTATGTTTTTGTGAGATGTTGCTCAAGTCCATATCTTCATATGGTACAAACCATGTAAACCAAAACTAACAATTTACTAATTATCTCTGTTACTTTCTAGGTCAACCATTGGCAGAAACTGCTGGAAAGTGGGCGCCTGGAGAACCCAACAACGCAAGTGGCAATGAATTTTGCGGTTCCGTGGGTCGCAGTGGATTACTCTACGACGACCCTTGCGATCGCGAGTTACCCTACATATGCGAGAAACAGAGCGAGAAGATCTCGTGTGTAGGAACATCACCTGTTGATTCACTGAATGGAATCAACGATACTATAACAGTACTAGGCACGTAGTTTGAGTGTCATTCGTTAATGCTCAAGGTGTTTACGTAGGTCCCATAAACCTGATTATGACTGTTAGGTAGTATTTGATATTTAATTATAACTTTTTCTGGGATGAAACTGGAAGGTTTTCATGTAAACTGACTGATTAGAATTTTAAACGGTGATCGGCTCTTACACAGAAAGAGTACCTACTAGGAAATGCAATTCAGGAAGACAATTTCAATCCAGATATTTGCGGGACTGAACCATCTTAGTCCCGCTGGATCCAGGTATTTGCCGTATCCAGGACTTAGGACTAGAGGTGGACTTAGAGCCCAGAAATCAATTACAATAAAGAACTTTTTTTTGATATTTTATGCTCGTAAACATCATAAGAAAAATAAACATTATTTTGGAAACTTTTATAGACTGTTTTTTAACACCAGAAATGTATGAGCGTATATGATAAATATGGGGTGGTTCGATAGTTAAGCTCGCAAATGTAGGCTTGCGTCGCTTAGCCAGCGCCTAGTCAGCCAATCTACGGCCCACGAGCTGCCGCGCGCAGATTAACACGTATGCACCGCGCTTTTTGTAATCCCGCCAGTCCGTCGGGATCCCGCAAAATTTTCGACCGAGATTAGTCCCGCAATATGTATGCGGGATACCGGTATTTCGGGATCTTGGTGTGCCGGTATTGCATTCTCTAGTACCTACCTATTTCGGCGTGTTTACCTCAAATCAGTGAAGACTGCACTTTAATTTAAATTTTCAAAACCAAATCCTATTGATAAATAAAATAACTTACGAAATATGATAAATTTTTATGTTCTATATCTAATATAATAATTATTGAAAGTTTACTTAATGTTATAAAATTAATTTAGTTTAAACGATCAAATAAATGAATTTATTTATTGAACGCAACTTGTTCGTAATTCTGTCCTAAAATAGCGTGGCTCACAGAGGCTCACAGAGCAACCACCACGACTGCCAATCGATTACCGAAACTGTTCAGCCAGTTCAACCAGAGTAAACCTCGCTTCGGCAACGGTATCGAGGCACACCTAACGCTAATTGTTTTTGAATACATAGGTAAAAAGAAGTAGGTAGAGCCATCCATAGTACCTATAGAGAACGAAGCTGTCAACAGAACATTATATACCGGGGATATCGCCCCTATGTCAAGTCCCGTATCTCTACAGTTTGAGACGAATTCCTTTTTATACCACTAAGCTAGCAAACAAGCTTACGGCCTACCTGATGATAAGCAGTCACCGCAGCCTATGGACGTTTGAAATACCAGGGGCATCACCCACCCACCCGCAAAAATGTCTAATGCAACCTAATGGTTGTGTGTGACCGTAAAACTCACCATCAAACTCAAGGGGCTTATTAACGAAATAATTAAATACTTGTAATGCTCTGCGGGACTTGTCGACTCAACTCGGGAGTCGTCGGTGGCCGAGCGGTTAGGTTAGGTAAGGGTATTCGACTCGTAAGCGAGAGGTACCGGGTTCTAATGCCGCTGTACCAATGCCGCGGCCGTGTACCAATAACTCTTTTCTGAGTTTTGTACATTAGTTGAATACTAGCCGATGCTCTCACGGTCAGGGAAAACATCGTGATGAAACCTGCACTTTTAGGCGTCTGAATGTGTAACCATGATCCAATCCGGTCAGGTTCCCTGGGTAACAGGGTCGTGGAGGTCAGATGGCAATCGCTCCACTGTAATTAACTGATTTGCCAAATCCTGGAGCATGGTCAAGGCGAACCCCAGGCCCTCATGCGCGCGAGCACAACCGGGACATTAACTCCAGATGATGATGAATGCTCTGCGGGATTTGGCTGCCACTGTCGAAGCATGTCCACTTAAATTAAACAAAAATGCTACGGTGTATGTATGGCGTAACACGACTCGAACGAGTACGTAATGAGTACATCCGTGGTAGTCTTCACGGGAGAGACATCGCGGACAAGATTGAGGACGCTCGCCTACATTGGATTGGTTACGTAAGCACCAGATATAGGTAGGATATTTGTGACAAAACCTGCCAGTATCAGGAAAGAGGTCCCGAGGAAAGCCTACATGGTCTAGGGATAGACATCACGGATGCGAGAGCGAACTAACTGCTTACGACGCGAGGATACCGAAGACCGCGTGCAGTGGAGTAGAATGAGTAGAAAAGCGGTCACAGACAGATTCAGAAACAGGGATACGCACAGATGATGATGTGGATGAAAACGACTGTTTCATAGATTGGCTGAAATTGAATAGTAGGTAGGTACCTACTATCTATCCAGGGTGTGCCACCGAGCATCACTCAAGCGGTATCACGATTTCCGAAACATCGATTGCAAGTTTGATGGGAGTCACAGTATGTTATTAGGTTTACTAAATACAAAGCTATTATACAGCAAGTATGAACATAGTTCCTACAGCGTAATAAGTATCGGTCCCCTAACTTAAAATCGACTTTCATTATAGTCTATCAATACCAGTGTGCGCCGAGCAGTTATACGAAACAGACACGTAGCCTCAAGTCAGTAATTGTCAACCTTTGGCTCTTTTTAACTTATTTTATTTTAATTAATTAAAAGTATTTACAATGCTGAAGTGTGCTACGTCCACAGCTAACTGCTGAACATAGCGCGAACATACACGCTTTCCACACCTGCATAATTTACAATGAGTGAATGCCACTTTATTATGATAGTGAATTCGCGAGCAAGGATATGTGTTGGAGTTGCAGGGCAACACAATGTTGTGGTATTAGTTGGGAGGCGATGACAAAATTAGGTTATAATGAGGTTATGCAGGCGAGACACCGCAGCGTCGGAGCGCTCCCGCCAATTTCCTCTAATTACCGGTCGGGGCACAGAAGCGCGGGAAATGAAGTTTGCGAGCGCTCGGCGCGGCGCCATGCGCCACCGTCCGCGCGCGTCGCATCGCAATCTCATTTTGTGGCGACCACCTATATGACCTTTAGGCGCTAAGTGAGTGCTGCCACTTTAGTAAAAAAATAAGTTCTCGCTGGCTATAATTTATCCGGAAGATTTTACGCGGTTACTACTTCACGCAATAAATCATGGACGGATTTTCATGAAATGATAATGGAATGGATTTTCATGCAATGAATTATGTATTTATAAAAGTGATTGCTTAAAGGTACATGACAAACAGACATTTTCATTCTTAAAATTACCCTTCCTTGTGAATAGAATTTTGTGCGTGGAAATCTAATATTTCTATACCAGATTTCCTATTCTTGTTATTTTAAAAGGAAGTTACATAGAAAGTATTGTATGGTTTTATGGTTAACACTAAAATGAACTTTACTAACGTAAGGGTTGATTGATCGATTGATCCCTCAGCGCACAGAGTGAATACCTACAGTGAAAAGGATATTTTTTGTATTTCCTCGTAAGTTTGTTGAAAAGACCTATAATGTATTTAGTTTATAACCAGGGTAGGTAAATCTATCTTCAGTTTCTTCGAAGTAAAAGTAAAATATGAACTCAAGCCAATATAAAATGTAACAATAATTCCCAGAACATCAAGAGTAACGATTACGTACTACAGGTGGAGAGTAACTATAAACGACCTGTCGACCGATTAGACGACCAGAGTGGTTCAGTTGGTCAACATTGATTCAACATCGATTTGCTTTTCGGCCGTTCGGGTTCGATTTCCGGCCGGGCAGAAATTGAAATGATGAATTTTAATTTCTGTTACCGGTCTGGCTACTATGTGTATAATAAGTATGTATTTCAAAAATAGATATGTATTATCAGTTTTCTGGCACCCATTACGCAATTTTTGCTTACTATGGCGAGTGAATGTGAATGGACCAAGCATATTTACTTCTTTATTTATAAACGAAAATGGTACTGGGATGCTAGATCTGCGTAATTGTGATGAATATGTCTCGGTTAAGATAACGAGTGTGACCTTCATAAATTACCACTAAGTACTGCATGATCCGGAGGTCATTACATACCTACAAATGTGAGCGCTATCAATAATAAATGTAAACATGATATTCTAGTTTCCCCGAAGTCTTAGGGTCAGTTCATGTGCGACTCAGAATTTGCAATGAGCAGACCATTGTCGGCGTCACAGATTCCATAAACATTTTCACTACCTTCAGCGAAAACTTTTTGAAATCTGTGGTCAACGTCGGGCTTCTCAGCTTGGTTGAAATATAACATTACAATCCATAATCACTTGCCATACTAATTTACTTAGCGATTTTGAATCGATAATATAAAACTGTGACAAACGAGATACGACCCACCTTATGGTAAACGGTAACTGTCGCCCATAACCGACGACCTGAGTGGTTCAATGGTCAACATGCCGGTCTGCCACGCAAGAGGTCCCGGGTTCGATTCCCGGCCGGGCAGAAATTGAAATGATGAATTTTAATTTCTGTTACGGGTCTGGGTGTTCTATGTATAATAAGTATGTATTTAAATGTATTTAAGTAGTATATCAGTTATCTAGCACCCATAGCACAAGCTTTGCTTAGTTTGGGGCTAGATGGCGCTGTGTGAATTTGTCCACGAATATTTATTTATTTATTATTATAACATCTACGATCTACGATTCAGGTACTTAAGTTTTATAATTATAAAATTAGAAAACCTAACATGCGTTGTTTTGAAGATGCCTCATTCCTGTGGTCAATACCCAGGCTCAGGCATTATAGAAACGAGTTGAGAGCGCGCGCCTTACATAGAGAGAGCAAAGTCCTCTGCCTATTTGTTACCTACACTGCAATTTTTTTTATACCACCAAGGTGGCAAACAAGCTTACGGCCTACCTGATGGTAAGCAATCACCGCAGCCTAACTTAGACTAGTACTAAACAAAAATATTCAATTTGGAGTAACAATTTAAGATTTGTTTTTTCAGCAACGTCGCTGGCATTTACTAACGGCTTTTAATAATTAATAATATGCAGCCTTGTAATAGACGTTGGAACAGTATGAACCAAAATACTCTATGAAATAAGCGCGGCGTAGACTGCGCGGCGCGCGGGCTCACTCTAATATTTATTTATTTATTTCTATATGTTGGTATCTATGGCTCAGAGAATTTTATCGTACAGCCAGTGTCAAATAAGAAGGGACTTGGCGGGTCGCGTGGTTCGACTTGCGCTGTACCTATACGATTACCTGCGCGAAATCCCCTCCACTGCCATTTGACAAGTCTCTTCTTTCGTGACGCGGGTAATAACAAGGTGTACTTTGAACACTTATTGCGGGATACATTTAATACCTCTTTCAATCGACTTAAGGCTTGTATGGCCGCCACTCCGCCCGAGTCGTACCGTCGAGACTCTGTCAGCACGCCCCACCAGAGGGCGCACTCCCACTTCCGTTTTCATCGTCATGAGTCCGTACTATTGACCACATGATTCCATACTATTGATCGCGATCCGTCATATATATTATTATACTAGCTTTAGGCCGCGACTTCGTCCGCGTAAAATCCGGTTATTACGTTCCGAACACGTTCCAAGGGTAACCACATAGCCTATGTATTATTCTGTGATTTAAGCTACACCATAGTCAAGTTTCATCAAAATCTGTTTAGTAGTTTGTGCGTGAAGGAGTAACAAATATCCATACAAATGTTTGAGAGGTTAACCAGCTTGAACCTCCTTCCGTAGATCAAGAAGAAAATGTCCAGCATTGTTTTCTGTTGAGTATTTACATGACTGTAATCTCCAAACCCGTCTTTCAAGCGTGAAGATTGTGGTAACAACACTTTACTAATGAGAAGGAGGATAAAGTCAAGTAGTTAACTGTTATGGGCTGTTGGTGTGATTATTATATTGTAAAAGGATACGAGGCCGTATTAATGATGAACAACAATCTTAAAAATGGACATTTTGGGAATTGGACTTTGTGGGAATTAGACATTTCGGGAATTGGACATTTCAAGAATTGGACATTTCAGGAATAGGACATTATGGGAATTTGACATTTCGGGAATTGGACATTATGGGAATTGGACATTTTGAAACTGTTGGACATTTTGGGAATTGGACATTCTGAACTTAAACGATCTGAATAAATGATTTTTGAATTTGAATTTGAATTTGAAAATTGAATTTGAATAATTACTTTCACCTATATTAAGTATTTCTTCAGTCGTCGCGTCACTTCAGACCTCAGATGTGAGCTCACCCTAAGCATTGTTTTTATACTTAATTTGTTTTGGACAAACACATTTGCGGTTCACATTATTTGGACGTAATTATTGCTGCAAAAATGTAAATACGTAGATACTGACCACCGAAACTTATCAAAGCGTAACCCCTGAAATGTTATATTTATTGTTGGCGTTTTAGTTGGTGTGTTGTTGTGGGTTTGCTGTGTTTATTGCCTTGTTTTACATAAAATGGAATTAAAATGTGCATTGTTATTAATTTTACTCATAAAAAGTTTTGGTAAGTACAACTTTCACAATTTGATAACTTCGATAATGTCAAAATCCTTGCTTCCATCACTTTTAAATTAGTACCTATCATCTTGTGTCATATGGTAGCTTAATTTTATTTTTTTATTTTTTATTAAGATGTTCTACCTATTTGACAAGTAGGTAGAGCATTGCAATTACAATCTAGCCTAAAGACTAATAAGTAATTTAAATTTAACATAATTTGCTAGGTTAGAATAATATAAGAATGTGTCCATTAACACCTTTTCTTATTGTCTCTATTAAGGGGAAGACACATTGTTATTGTGTTCTTTGCAGTAAGTACTCATCGCACTACTTATCACTAATATTCACTACACTAACTCAAAAGGTTTTGTCCTTTTTAGTCTTCGCACTATGTTCGTGTTGTCAAGGAGCTGGATAGCCTCGACATTCACATGATGATGAAGCCTTCTTTCATGGGCTTCGGCGTGTTTTTTAATTATAGTTGCAACAAGATCCACATTGAGGTCCCGGTGAAGATCATTGTTTCTAATGTACCAGGGCGCATTTACAATGTCCCTCAGTACTTTGTTTTGAAAGCGTTGTATCATCTGTGTGTTGCTTTGTTTGGTACAGCCCCATAGCTGAATACCATAAGTCCATACTGGCATTAGGACTTGTTTGTACAAAAGTAGTTTGTTGTGTACTGATAAAGAAGAATGCTTTCCAAGTAGCCAGTACATCTTTTTATAGCGAAGTTCTAATTCGTCGCGTTTCTTTTTGACATGAGCTTTCCAGCGAAGCTTTGCGTCTAAGGTCATGCCTAAATATTTGGTAGCTTAATGATTGACTATTGAAAGAGATATCTGATCTTCTATTTAATAAATAAATTTTTACTTTGTGTTTAAGGAGACCGACCCGCATTAGCGTATCTAGGGCTATTTTCCACGGGTGGGGGGGGGCCTGACGTGACCGATGAAGTCGAGTCAATCGCCAATGTACCCGCCATGTAGTCAGTGAGCACCCGATCCTGGGGTGGGCACCAGACCATTCTGGGGTGGGCACGGCCCACCCGGCCCCCCCTCTTCCTACGCCTATGCCGACCCGCCCAGTGTCGTCATGTACCAATGTCTTTCATATGTTAGGTACATTAGTTGAACACTAACCGATGCTCTTACAGTGAGAGAAGTCATCATGAGGAATCCTTTACATTCAGGCGACAAACCATGTTATTGTAACCATAATCCAATGTGGTTACGTTACCCTGTTAACAGCGTCTCGGAGGTCAGATGGCAGTCACTCGGCAATGGCAATTATCTGATTTGCCAATTCTATACGTTTTATAAAATAAAGTCCCACGTCACGGCTGTCTGTATATTAGCAATAAACCTAAAAAAACTACTGAACGTATTTTCATCCGGTTTTTACAAACACACAGATTAATGTTACGGTGTATAATTTGATAAGGTTACTCACCTGTGCGAAACCGGGGCGGGTCCCTAGTTAAGAATAAGAAAAAGAACATTTATTGCCACATGACGACACAAATAAACAAAACTATTACTGAACTCTTTCCTAAGCTGAACGCATACGATCCTGGCTTGTATAATAAGAACATTATTTTCGTCAACGTTAACAGAGACTAAGCAGTTTCGCTGTGACTACACTTACTCCAAAAACTCCATGGGATGGTATAAACTACATCCTATCGCCGTAACCTGGGATCTAGCCAAGAAGTTGTGTACGCTAGAAGGTAAATAATAATAATAATAAAATAATAAATAATCGTGGACAAATTCACACAGCGCCATCTAGCCCCAAAGTAAGCAAAGTTTGTGTTATGGGTGCTAGATTCATCATTTCAATTTCTGTCCGGCCGGGAATCGAATCCGGCACCTCTTGCGCGGCAGACGGCATGTTGACCACTGAAACACTCAGGTCGTCAAATCTATAATAACTTTAAAATAAAAATGAATGCCAATAAAATAAAACATTTTGAATGATCTCCAATCTGTCTTAATTTTTTTTTTTTTTTTTTTATTACTTTTCTAGACAGGTATTTGACCGCCACCTCACCTGGTGGTAAGTGACGATGCGGTCGATGATGGAGCATGCCTGTCTAGGAACAGCCTATTCACTCTAGCCTTGAAGGCATCCAGATTATATTGATCAGGGAACACACTCGCAGGCAACGCATTCCATTCCTTAGCCGTACGAATTATAAAAGTCGAGCCAAAGCGGCTCGTGCGGATAGTTGGAAGATCAACGACATATGGATGAAGCGCTCGCCCAGATCGCGTCTCCCGATGGCGGAAAGGGGCCGGCGGAATGAGGTCGTGCAACTGCTTCGCACACTCACCGAAGTGTAATCTGTAGAAAACCGACAAACGCGCAACCCTACGCCGATGCTCGAGGCTCTGCAGCTTAGCCTCAATCAACTGCGGATCCCAAATTAATCTCTTTGCACGTTTTTCCACCGAATCCAAAGCAGCCAATTGGTATTTGGCTGATCCATTCCAGAGGTGGCAGCAGTACTCCATGCAAGATCGGACTTGTGCTTGATATAACTGAAGCAACTGCCTTGAAGTGAAGTACCGCTTGACCTTCGAGAGGATTCCAAGTTTCTTAGCTGCAGTCTTGGCTTTTGATTCGATGTACTGTCCAAAGTTGAGATTGGTTGATAGCTCAACACCCAGGAGCTGTAGGCTGTCGGTAATTTCCACAGACACATTCCGGAAAGTCGGAGCTAGATGGAATGGACTCCGTTTAGCGGAAAACAAACACGCCTGCGTTTTGGTGGCGTTGAACGACACTAGATTGGCTTCGCCCCAGTTGGACACTGCCTTGAGAGCCTCGTTCAAGCGACCGACCATGGCCTCTCGACAAGACTGAATATCGCCCCTGTTGGCTCTTGCATCTGACAGATATCTATCCGTTACTGTGCTGTCATCTGCGTACCCAAAGATAATCTAAACAGGTCTAAACAGATTGTTAATATGCAGCAGGAAAAGAGCGCGACAGAACCGACCCCTGAGGAACTTCCGCGTCGATAGCCTTAAGTTCAGACGTGTAACCGTCTAGAACTACACGGATTGATCGTTCACCCAGAAAACTTGTACATTTATCATGGTACAATCAACGGTTCCCTCGATTCATCCTTTCGTAATGTTTTCCTTTATTTCTAAACACTCCTTGCCGTAATTCTTGGTGTCGACATGTCCATTGACGTCCAATTTCGCGGTCAACTGGAGGATAAATCTAAGTTGTCAAAAAAAAGCTGGAGGTATTATATACTGGCACATCGCCTTCAGGTTTATAAGGTGCTTAAGGAATACTGTTTCCTTCTCTGGGTCGCGGCATCATACTATCAGCTTCGTCCTCTTGACCCGAAATTTTTGACATTGAAGTTCTCTGTGTGAATCTTTTACCGCTCATATCAAGAGGAGTGTTCTGAGGAGTTTTTGGGTACGACCGCTGCCGAGTTTCACCACCGTACTATCGGCCACAAATTAAAGATCCATTGCTACTTGGATAAGTGACAACTACTGTACGCTGTTCAAGAAACTTCCTGCAACATTCGTTTTACAATTCTAGGGAATGATCTACAACGTTCTGACATTTCTGAGCCTGTATGACATTGGGGCCTTCAAGAAGCGAGCCAACACCTTTCTGAAAGGCCGGTAACGCATTCGTAATCTTCCTAGTGTCGCAGATGTCAATGGGCGGCGGTCGCTGATGGGTCACTTACCATCAGGTGACCCCCTGGCTAGAATGCCTCCAACTTTAGAAAAAAAAAAATAACGGTACTGCCCAAAAATACAATAGAACTCCCCGGACAGAACTTTATTTGCCTGCGACTTCGTTCGTCATTTTTTAGTTAAGAAAAAACCTTATTGATGTAGCAATAATTATAATATTCAAAACTAATTTTCAGGTGCTGAACTAGTGAAGCCATCAGGGACCAACAAAGATATGGGAAAGGCTATACAACAACTGATGCAGAAGAAAAACGTGGCCTCAATACACACAGATTATAGGCTATTTATATATCGAACTCCAACCAAAAAAGGTAAATTAAATAAAATACAAAGAAAACGAAAGCGATAAAAAGATACAACTAAACATAGACTTACTTACTTACTTACTATACAGAGTGACCTCAAATTGGTAATACAAAGGGGCACCATGTGCATGTGCGCGCAATGCAAACACCTTTAACTATGGCACAAATTCTGAAGTCGCGATAAATAAATCAGCTGTTTCGAAAAAAGAAAATCAAACAATATCAGCGAATAATATGTATGAAACAAACAGCTGAAATTTTTTGCGATTTCATAGTTAGCGCCATAGCATAAGTGGTTTGTTATCATCAGCAAATGCATACTATATATAATATATAATGCATGTATTACTAATTTGAGGTTACCGTAATGTCATATACTTACATTAATGCAACTAATGTTAATCATTTTCGATCCACAGAATTGGAACAGCAAGAAACAGATAACTACGTGTTACGCCCGTCATCTCCGATAGAGCAAATTTTGATTATGCATTATAACGGAACGTATGATGTAGTAGATCTACATGTGCAGCTTCCATTTATGTGTCATAAGAAAGATAACGATATCACTGACATGACAGAGTGTGGAACTGTTGATTCTGGTAAGTGTGTTGTTCCTGGAAAGTTAAAAATGGGAGATGGAGAAGAAAACTGTTTAATTTGGTGCCACCGTCACTTCTCCATTACCGCATCGTCCGAGGATAGAATATATGCCTGTTTCCAGATAACATATGGGCATGGCGAGCCTTTTTACCGCGCACATGCAAGATGTAGAATTACCTACCCGAGATCTTTCTTTTGAACTATAACGCCGGATTTTTCAAAAGGAAATGTCTACAGGTACTTCAAAGCCGGTACCGCATCCGCTCCTTTTAGATTGCTATCCATGAGATGGATCATATGACCGCATGGGTTTGTTGGACCGATCACAACTGAATAATCACAGCACTGGTTTCAAACTGACTCGTAGTTCGATGCGAGTACTATGCGAACGAGAAAACTATAACGAGAGAACTATAAAACTATCATGAAAATGATATAGTTAAAATAGCTTGCCTTAGTACACAAGTTACCTTTTGTTGAATCGTTGTATTTTGTGTGTGTTAGATCCGTTTAATTTTAAAGCAGCATTACAATTATTTAATACATGTAAAACAATTTCATAATCATTATCAAGAACTCATAACTGTTGTTCGAGTCCACCTCTAGGTCTCTGTTAAAAAAAATATTTATTGCACCTATGCTCTGTACTCTAAGGTAATTTACTTTTCAGAATACATATTGAACACAAGAACTGACCGCTGTTATAAGTTCCATCGGTTACGCGACAATTGGAGTAACGCTTTCATGACTTGCATGGCCGAAGGTGGAGACCTAGCTGTCATCAATAGTGCGGAAGAGGCTGAAGTTATCATGGAAGTGTTTGAGGAAAATCCTCCCGAGTCTATCCGACCTGGATGGAGGTGGGTGGACTCCGCTTTTCTTGGATTCTTTAACGTAAATAGTACCTGGATTACTACTAATGGTAAGTGTTTAAATTGGTTTTTGGTTTTTGATGTATAACATATTTCCTCTCGCTTTTCTGCAATCTGTGGGAAGGATTTCGAGGAAAGGGACGGAAGTCGTCAAAACTGTTATCAAAACCTATAGAGTAGCAGATCTTGAATCTTAGAATTTAGCATGCAGCTAGTACTTGTAGCATAAGTAAAGGGAAAAATATAAAATCCGTGAAAGACTTGATATAGGACACAAAAACATATTTTGATTATCCCAAACAACGTATTTACCATCTAACATACACTAGAACATGCCGCAGTGGCGTAGCATGGGGGGGGCGGAGGGTGCGGTCCGCACCGGGCGGCACTTTGCCGGGGGCGGCGCTGCGAAGGTGGCAGTTAGAAAAAAAAATTAAAATATAGAAAAAAGTTAATTTCTTTCAGTGTTTTTTTCGTCATTTTTTTTTGTTGTTACCGCAGGTACAATCGGAACGAAAATAGTAACATGCCAATTAAATATATAATATCTAACTACCAAACTTTACAAAATGGTATTCGTAATATAGGTAGATGCATATTCTGAGATTAACTAATCTAGCTATATTGTCGATTGAACAAGACCTCACTGATGCAATCGATATTGAAAGTGTGATCAAAAACTTTGCTGAAAGGAAGACTAGAAAAGTTAAATTTTAATCTTTCAGTTGAGGTTAGAATGATACTCGTGCGCAAAAGAGCGTTCGTGAAGTAGGCGATTTCTCCATTATTGTATTACGTTTTCTCTGTAATTTTTCTAAGTGATATTCTACCTTCTACTCTATGTCAAAAAATGTTAATTTCACTTTTCAGGTTAGTGTTAATCAATAAAAGTACTCTTTTTACCATGCCCCAAATTTTTTATAATGGATTACAAAAATAAGAGGGCGGCAAATTTGGAATCCGCACCGGGTGCTAGTGACCTATGCTACGCCACTGACATGCCGCTAATGTTTTTGCGGTTTTAAATCAAAGTTATGGTTTTAATATGAAGAACATGAATATGCTAAGAAATTTAGCCGATGTTTACGAACTAAATATGTTGTATGTCAAAAATGACGCTTTACAAGATGGCAACTCTAGTTCGGATTTCGGTCACGTGCCAAATTATCTTTATAGCCGTTTTTTTATTCATGCAAGCCTCAATTAGGACTTATTTCATTTAAGTATTTCATAAAACTAAGCTGGGCTTGCTTTACAATTCTTATAACACATTTAAAGATGACGTTTAACATCATTTTGATTAATAATTTGGTGCAAACCGCCCAAGTCTTACTTCAACGTACTGGTTAGTAAAGGGACACACGTAAATAGTATAGATATTTCATCGTGTTCTGTCATATTAAGTCCAGAACGTGACGAAGCTCCTAGGGAGAGAAAATGGCGATTACTAAACTGTGACGTTTTATGAATCGTAGATGTAATGGGCGACAGTTACCGCCCATCAGGGGCCGTACCATGAACTCTTGTAGCAGGACCTAAACAGAACTGCCTTGCTTAGAACGAGACAGCGCTATACGTGTCACATAAACTTGTCTTGTTCAAAGCGAAAGTAATTCTGTTTAGGTCCTGCTATAAGAGCTCATGGTAAGCCCTCTGGTGGGCTGTCTGTTCGTTGGCACTGCGCGGAATAAAAAAAGTTTATTTTCTTTTTTTAGAAGAATTTCCTTATGTATTCAACTATTTTCGCAGGCAAATCATTATCAATGAGCGGCTACAATACATGGTCGCCAGGCGAGCCTAACAATGCAAACGGAGACGAGTTATGTGGTACAGTAGGACGCAATGGGTTGTTGTACGACGATCCTTGTAATCGAGAACTGGCGTATATTTGCGAAATGGAGAAATCAAGCCTAATTGAATGTAACGACAGCCCGGATTATATACAGAGACAGTTGCTATTCATGGCACTGATCGACGATACATATTTGACCATAAATTGGACTGACGTATCTAGTATTACAATTACACACAATCTAAGATTTCCTGTGAAAAATTAATAAGAATTAGCTAGTCTTTAACATCCCCAACAGCATAGGTATTAGTCCACTACTCGGCATAGACCTCCAATGAGCGCCAATGCACTCTGTTCTCGGCTTAACGCATCCAGGTAGGTAACATTCCTTAATACTCCAAATAAAAACCAATGTTGTCATTCTGATAATTTTATTGAACCAGGGTTTATATTAAATTAAATAAAAATATTAAACCGCAATCGTTTTATTTGACACCCATTTAAAGCTTAGTTTTCGCAAGCGTATATCATTTCATCGCCAGAACAGACTGCTGCATCACTGGTCAATTTGGAGCTCTCACCATT
This sequence comes from Blastobasis lacticolella, assembly GCA_905147135.1. Taxonomy (NCBI): domain Eukaryota; kingdom Metazoa; phylum Arthropoda; class Insecta; order Lepidoptera; family Blastobasidae; genus Blastobasis; species Blastobasis lacticolella. The sequence continues at coordinate 8,409,243 of LR990048.1, read as the reverse complement.
TAATTGTACATTATTCTCATAGTTTGATAGGTATACTTGACCCGGTTGTCGAATTCTCTCATGTCGGGACGGCGTTGCAGAGCCCTTTCTGCGTCTCTTGGAATGTACTGCCGGCGACCGCATAGGCAGCAAGCTCCACATGGACAAATCGTATGCCGGGTAGGAACGGAGTCCCAAGCTCCTGAGAAGCATTCAATTCAAGGTTAGTTACAAGCACTCATCATAAAAAAATAACGTAGTAGAATTTCGAAATGCTCGATGTTTCTCTGCGTGGCAAAATTAAAATGGTAATTATTTTGCCATATAGCTCGATAAATTAACGGTTGATGTAGCGCAATTGTTGTCGAGTGGCGAACACGTACCTACAGTCTATCGCAGGGTACGACACATGAGGCACAAAATCATCGATACGGAAGGCGTGGAGGGACGCCTTTGACTAGCAGTGGGCATCGTGCAGTTGGGGTGAGCTGCAGGTGACGATTTTAACGAGAATTCCGTTATTAATAGAGACACTTTACGCAGCGTGGGTAGGCCTCCCACAAGGTGGACCGACGACCTGGTACGGATCGCAGGTACTAGCTGGTTGCGGAAAGCACAGGACCGGCCTTTGTGGAGATCTCTGGGGGAGGCCTATATCCAGCAGTGGGCGTCTTCTGGCTGATATGATTCCAATATCTTTGCGACACCCACGACCGTAGCCTCCGTTCTTCAAACACTCTCTCCTTAAACCTTCCCCTTCACCGGACTGGATTTCTGTCCAATTCTTTTTCCTTAATCGCTGCTAGACTTTGGAATGATCTACCTTTGGAGATCAGACGAAGTTCCAGTAAATTTACTTTCAAAAAAGCAGTTTACAGTTATTTCCTTAAGTCTCTGTAACACCTTATATTTTTTCCTACATAGTCTTTCTCTTTACCCTCTTTTTTTTTTTTAATGTTTGGGCAGTAGTGTTGTTGAGTGTGCCAGTAGCTTGTTATGCTCAGTTCCTTGTTCTCTCTCTCTTTCTCTCTCTCCTATTTTGACTGCCTCTAATGCCGGTTGCACCAACCTTATATGAAAACTTAGGTAACTCTTAAATTTATGACACTGATTGTGTGTCTCCTGAAAGCTTAGGAATGTTTTATGGCATCACAATAGGCATCGCCTAAGTTTAGTGCAATTGGGCATTATGATCTGTCCATACTGACTTGTCTTATTTGGTAAACAAATAATGTCCAAATCACGACTTGTCGTATCAATTACGCTACGTACATTGTGTATAGATATCTAAGATTACATACAATGTGAAGTTCAAGTAATACTGTTGCAAACTATCCATTTAAATACATTATTTCCATAACCAAATAAGACAAGTCAGTCTGGACAGATTTTAGTTAATTTGTCCGACACCCTTAAATAGAAAGGGTTGGTGCTCCTTTTTACTGCCACCAGACCAGGCATCTATTTCTGCCAAGCAGCAATGATTGCATTATTGTTTTACGGTTTAAAGGCTAAAAAAGCCAGGAAAATTACAGGCATGAGGAATTACGTCTTCACAGTGACATCACCTGCGATTCTGCAATTTTGTTGCCTGCAACCTAAACGCATGAATTGTTGATGTTGGGCGACAGTTACCGCTTACTTAATAAAATTATTATGTAATTTGCATTATGTTATTCTGACAGGCTAAACGTGATTGTACATATTTACTAATAACTCCACCTCTGTAAGACCATGTTTATAGCAAATAAATGATTATGATTTTACCATCAGGCTGTCTGTTCATTTGTCACTGCGTAGCATAAAATACTCAAAATTTCAAGAACTGACCTTTAATTAAATAAGACGCCGTCATTATGGCCACATCTTTTAAACGTAAGGACAGCTTAGCACTTAACAGCTTTCCCAAGTTTGGTTAACTCTAGTTAACTCGCCCCATTGTCGTAAAGTGTTTGAAATTAATACGAAGTACTCATTACATTATAATTACTGAGAAGGATTTGTATGTGTCACTTACTTTAGGTCGAGGACACATACCTATATAATACTAGCTTTTACCTGACTTCGTCTGTACAGCGATGGTATTTCCTCAATTTCGTTCATTTTACTTTCCTACGTAGGCACTATTAAATATAATAAAAATTAAGTTGATCTTCTGCATCAAATAACTGTTTCAGCGAAATTAATTTCAAATGTATTTTACTTTATTATTAATAAACCGTGACGGTATACTTTACGTTTTCAAGACTAAGTCGGTGTAATGTAGAACCGACTTTAATTAAATTTTTATGCAGATAGCTGGAGATGAACCTGGGGAAGTACATAACCTTTGATCGAAATGGCGGGCCAAACCTAGTCCGGAAATCGGACGATTACACCCGTATAACAGAAAATGGAATGGAATTTGACATAATATACTTAAATTGGCACGAGTAGCTATCATCATCACAGTCCGTAACAGTCCCCTGCAGGACTAAGGGCCTCTCCTATGAAAGGGGAGGTTATTGCCATAATCTCCACGCTTGACAGGCGAGTTGGAGATCGTAGTAAATGTAACAGTGGAAAACGCTGCTACCCATTTTCCAGCCTACGGAGACTCTAGATCATTTGCCTCGAAAACATTAGTCGCCTTGTACGACACCCACGAGTGTAAGGGGTTGGTGATATTCTACTCTGCCGGACACCACACCGCTATGAATAGCTAGCTATACCTTTCGATATTTCGAATATCTTCAATTTGCAGAATTAGCTATTACAGTTTTATTAATAGAAAATGTATTTCCGAAAATTCCCTACTTTTTCTTATCTCGTACCACTCGTACCGTCACGTGTTTTTCCCGTAGGGTTAGGACATATTGTTCCAATTGCTATGGTCCTAACAAATCTCTCTCGCTTCTTCCACATTCGTCAACCTTTTCATTCATGTTCGTCAGTTAGTCCTAAAATTAAACTAAAAAATTATTTTTAAATATAGCCTACAATTTTATTTATGTATTGTAGGACGAAAAAATAAATTTTATTTATTTATTCTAGATTTTTACCAAGCCTTTCTCAAATGGATTGACTATGACAGCCTCATTGTTTTATTTATTTATAAATAAAATGAATACACAGTTCTTCATAACTATAATACTTAATCTAACTCAGTCTGTTTGTCGCTATCTAAACGATGAACTGCAAAATTGAAATAAGGTAACAGTTGCAGTGGAAACTCTCAAACTATTGCTCAGTGCACAATCCAGCAAAAAGTGCATGATGTCGTGCATTAACGTTAACGAATTTATTATAACTAAAAAAAACCATTGCTACTTTAATAAGGAAAACTGGCAAATTGCATCTTAACTGCAATAAAATAACTAAAAGATTGTGATACTTTTTTCATTTTAAAATGTTGCCTACTTTATGCCCTTTCTAACGATATGTTACTTACTTGCTTTAAAACCTCTTAATAACTGCACAGGCTTTTGATTTTTAAGGTGCTAATGCACTTTTGCTTTTGAACTGTACCTACTTACATAAATGGTAATTGTTTATGCGTTGATTTCGCGCAAATTATGTATTTTATTACGAGGTTAAGATGAAATTAAAAGCAAAGAAAATGGTGCTACTGTAACGATTACTATGTACCATGAACTCGTTATCGTACAATTTATTTATATATCGTATGTTTATTGTTGATGGACTCGGAAATAAATAGGTATATCATACATAGAACAGTGTGTGGTTAAAGTGTAACTTATCATTTGAAACGATGTTTATTATGTATTGTTTTACCTTTTATAGGTAGATATTTGTATGTTTGTGATTTTTACAGATAAATAGGTATTAGGGTGACTAGAAAGTTATACTACCCACGTAAGTGTTCATCGTACTCGGCGCCGAAATTGCAAAGATCCATTCTTGGTTAGGGTTGAAATTAAGGTTTAATCAGACCTCTTTTTATCTCCTTGATGATTTATGTACTTTGGCTTTGATTGATATACTTTGGCATATTCTGTCGAAAACATTATTAAAATTACAGGCCGACCCAATTAAATAGCCTGGTAATGCTACTCTACTACCGTCTGTCTATGACATTCTCTAACTTTAAGCCCCGCTTGCACAAAATTCTTAAATACATTTAAGAATGACCTTAACGTTTTCTTGTATGCAATACTTTTTAAAGTATCAGCTTAAAGTTTAGTGTGTGTGAACATGGGTTATATTTTAACTCTCTTCGATTTTTTAGTCTGGATGTAAAAATCGCCTAGTGAAGAGAAGCCCAAGAAGCGATGGATTGACATGAGTGAGCTGAGTGGGATGCGAAAGCTAACGGATTGAATGAGGATGACGATGGGGGATGAAGCGTAGTGGAGTGGAGAAGGGAGAACAGGTAAAGATATCCTAACAGAAGCCGGCAGACTATTGTTTGTACAGGTATCGGCTATAAATAATGCACATCAGCTGGTTCGGCTTCATAGAGCATCGTCTCTGTCGCACGCGTGTGAGTAAATACGAAGTCGACAGAAGCCGAAACTAGCCGTTATTCATTACTTATAGCCGATACCTGTACCTGTAATTTCTCGCACGAAATGCACAGTTACATGAAGTAGCAGAAATAACACCTGATGTGATAACCCTAACTGGTCTTCAGCGCTGATGGGCACTCAAGCTGAAACATGGACGTTTTGTGGTTGGAATAATTATGTAAATTGTGTCCTTAAAACCGATGGGGCCTTCTGAGCTCACGATTCTATACCTACATGATTATGTCATGTAGATTTAGTGGCTTCGTTCACGTTGTCTCCTACCCCTAATTGAACGACAGGGATTAAATGAACTACCTACGCTACTCTACCCCTACCTAGCCTTTTTTCATACATACCTTGTCTTAACAATTACAAACCCAATAGAAAAAGAATTGGTCAATAGCTCTTGTTCTGAAGTTATGAGCGAACAAACATAATACATACATAAAGCTCACACCTCTGTCCCACAGGTGGGGTAGGCAGAGAAGGCCACTTTGCTCTGACCTAGCACAACACACCGAGGAAAACAAAAGGAAATTTTAAAATATCGGTTTTATTCATATTTTCCTGTTTTGAGATTTCAAGTTTTAGTAGTGAATTTACATTTGTTAGTTGATAAAGTAATCGAAATGTAGGTATGCTGTTGGAAATAAACTTAAGTAAGCACAGACAGGTAAAAGGTCCTTCTGTGGTCCAGTCAATTGTATTAAGGAAAAATATTTTTTTTTCTTTGTCTGGTAGACCAAACCACACTTAGGGCAAAGTGTGGTAAAATAAGAAATCGATGTATCAAATCTAATAATGAATAACAGTAGTTGACGAGAAAGAATTAAAGCTCATAATTATGAAATTCGTACAGGTAATAAAAGTAGGTACATTAAAATGGGTGGCAAACATTACTTCTTTACACTATGATCTGTTTAAACTAACTTGTCTTATTTGGTGAACAAACAATGCCCAAAATCACGACTTGCCGTATCAATAAATAATCATCATGGCGTTAATGTCCCGGTTGTGCTCTCGCGCACGAGAGCCCGGGGTCCGCCTTTACCATGATCCAGGATTTGGCAGGTCAGGTGATTATAGTGGAGCGACTGCCATCTGACCTCCATGACCCTGCTACCAGGGGAACCTGACCAGATTGGATCATGGTTACACATCAAGTCGCCTGAATGTGCAGGTTTTATCACGATGTTTCCTACACCGTAAGAGCATCGGTTAGTATTCCACTTATGTACATAACTCAGACATAACTAAATAACAGTCATTGGTATATGGCCAGAGCGGGATTCGAACCCTGGACCTCTGGCTTACGAGTTGTATACCTAGTCTAACCGCTCGGCCACCGACGCTCACGACTTGCCGTATCAATCACGCTACGTATATGGTGTATAGATGTCGAGAATTATATAAAGAACACATGAACGTGAATTTCAACGAATACTGCTGCACATTATCCATTTAAATATAATACATAATTTCGTTAACCTAATACGACAAGTCAGTTTGGACAGATTATACATTGGCACTCCATCAAATCTATCAAAACAGCTAAGCTGAAGCAGAATCTGTTGAATATTGTTTTCTTAAGCTATGAACTTTCGGTAGGTCATGGTTCTTCGCTCGTAGCGGTGTGTAATTTTCTATATGAAATTTGTCATGTTTTGGGGATTGCTCGTATGACTGAATCATTCTCTCGTACATATCGTGATCGCCGGCTTCGGGGTCACAGGTTATCGACAGATGATTTTTACTTGTAATCGGTTTCTTGTTACGTATCTGCAATACAGAGAAATTGTTTGTTATCTAGTTTGCCTCCGTTGCACGTTTATGAGTAAATATTTACCCGAAACTATATTTAGCGTCGACTAATTTTATTTATAATAGCTTCTGCGACTGCGTCCGCGTGGAAAAATTTTAGGGCAGTTTATCTTTTTCCCGAACGACCATTTTAAAAGACCCTCTAATGTATGAAAGCTAGTACTACGGAGAGGTCAAGCTGTATCCTTTTTCTAACTAGCCGAATTAGATGAAACACGATCTAGATTTTAAGTTGGACCCCAAACTACCAAACTGTGAATACCCATCGAAATCCATTCGCCATGTCAATTATACTTATAGTTTAGCTGGTTTATCAAGGTTCTGCATTAGGTGTTCCAGTTTCTAAAATTAATTATACCCAGTTTTAATAGTTACGCAAAAAATAAGTTTCACTAAAATCCGTCCAGTAGTTTCAGAGATTAGCGTGTACAAACAGACAAACAAACAGCAAACAGAAAGACAAATTAAAAATAATCTTACTACCTACTATTTCTTCATCGCCCTAAATTATTTTTTTTGTAAATATATTCAACGTACAGACACACCTTATTACTGTATTATATGTAAATACTTATAAATGTTACAATTTGAATAAGAGATTGTATGAGTACGTACAGCGCACAGTTTCGCCTTTTATATCATCGTCACAGCCCGTAACAGTCTACTGCAGGACTCTGGGCCTCTCCCACGAAATGGGAGGTTATTGCCATAATCTCCACCCTTGGCAGGCGGGTTGGAGATCGCAGTGTTTGAATATAACAATGGAAAATGCTGCTGCCCATTTTCCAGACTACGAAGACTCTTGATCTTTTGCCTCGAAAACATTAGTCGCCTTGTACGACACCCATGAGTGTAAGGGGTTGGTGCTATTCTACTCTGCCGGACACCACACGGCCACACCTACATTATGAAATTAAAGTGATTTATCAATTCACCATATCTTTCCTGTTCTACAAATTATTATACTAGTAATCAAATGCTCGTACAGAGTAGAATTAAATCTTGAACTTGAAGGTGATGACGTCAATGTCGATGATGTAACTGCAACTCTATATTTACTGGGTTTTACTTTAACTTCAGTGAAACAAAGCCTGGTCTATAGGCACCATACATTTTTTGTTTTCTTTTTTATATGGCCTATACTATCCAAGTAACCGTTGTCCGCTCGATGGTGCTGTGGTGCCTAGTATTCATTTTATATTATAATTGTGACGTTCATAAGTGTTTGTAAAAACCTAAACTGAATAAACGTATTTGAGTTTGAGTTTGAGTTTGGCAGCGGTAACCACTTTGCTTCAGGTGGCCCGTTTACCTACCGTATGACAAAAAAGAATATCCCAAAAGATACTAACCGCATAATATTCCGAAACATCGCTTGTTTCCGACATGGGATCGATGGGCGAATCGCAACAGCAGCAACAGCAGCCCAAGTATACAATCAATGAGAGCCACGTGGAAATAACCTTCGAGCAATGCCATAAGTAGCTAACCCGCGCACAGAAGGGATGGATGGTGAAGCAACTTACTTCAACCATTTTGCTTTTGTTAGTTCATGTGATGCGAAACCTAGTTATTCAGAGAATAGAGAGAAGTGGAACACTTCTGATATGGATTAAAGGATATGTTACTTATTCATTTTGTTTTATATGGTACATGCATAGTAATTGTAGGTTTTTGAGGTGGATTTTGCAAGGTGTTTTGTATTTATGTGTCACGGTCACGTCAATGTCAATAATTGATGTGGACAACAGACAATTTTTTTTTTCATCTTGGCGTACTTGTTGCCTCCACAGACAACAGACTAAACACAAATCACAAATATTCCCTGTTCGCTCACTCTACAATTAATATGAATCTTGCCATCCCGTTTTTTCACCCATAGGAACGAGCCTGTCAGAAAGTGAAGAGCACAATGTTTTAAACGTTCACCACGTTGCTCTAGCAAACAATGACCAAACATTTCTTTTGAAACATCGGTGTAAATTTTATAATTTCCTAATCAAATTTAAATCAAACCCTTTAAAAGACGGTGCAATGTAGTGCACAGTTAAGGTGGAAACAATATTCAGTTTCTTATAAGTAGCAATAGCAGTTCTATTAAGAAAATGAGGTAGAAGTTTTTAATCCTGAAATGGTGTCGATTTTGACTTTTTTGACATCTTAATTTGATAACGGGGCTTCATATGGGTCAACAGTCATCGATCAGCATTAGCACTTTTTCTCGGGAACGATGTTGGATCTGACGACCGCATAAAATGTCTATTGAAAGGAATATACAAATTAAGACCTTGTCGACCCAAGTACTCCAGTACCCCATGTACTGGAGTACATGTACATCATCAAATCGTTTTAGATTACGTATCGATTTGTAAGAAACGACGCGATACGTAACGATCGCGTTGATTTCAGAAGTGAGTTTACAAATAAATACAAAGAAGTTAGTGATTTTACTGGCTTTTTGTATGTATGTTGGATTTAAAGATGTTGGCGGTAGTAGCACTTTTAACGCTTTCCGGCGGTTTTTTGTAAACGGAAGGCCCTAGTACGTAAACAGACCGTTCCGACTTTGTTAGCCTATGGCGCACTGGAAGGAGTTGGCCCTCGTCTCTGTTGCTCCTCAAGGCGCGCGACATTGCCTTCTTTCGTTCGAACAAGGCAGTAAGTTTTAGGCAGTAAATATTACAGTAAGAAAATACGGCTATCTGGTATAAGTACTCGCAAGGAAGTGGCAGTATACCCAACTGTTTGAAGAGGGGTCTACATGGTTCCTGCTGATCACCTATACCGAGAATGGCACGGACAGCTCGCTTTTGCGACACAAACGCACGATGCCTTTCGTAGGCGCGAGCCCACAGGTCGGCGCCGTAGGATAGGACTGAGTGCACTGTTGCGAAGTAACACAACCGAACTACTCCGCAGTCGGCGGTGCTTGTAAGGCGTCTTAGTGCAAAGCTTTCGCGGCCAAGTTTACCACACACCTCGTCGATATGGCTTCCACTTGTTGTAGCGTCGTACTGCCTATATTCACCTACAGTGAGTGGGTGTTTTTGCCATTCAAGGAGAACCTCATGAAACAGGTGTTTTCCCTGTTCAGTGCTAGACCGTTGGCTCTAAACCACTGTTCGAGGCGCTGAACCGTGCAGTTAAGGTTCTTCTCGAGCTCCCGTTCCGTGAGCGCGGTGACTACGACCACGACTTCATCAGCGCAGATGTATATTTTGATGCCCACGCTGTCTATCGCTCCCGGCAGATCATTCAGCAGGAGGCTGAATAATGTGTTCGAGAGCCAGGAACCTTGTGGAACACCCATCGTGCTGGTCATCTCAGCCGACGCCACTCAAGCCCCTCCTCCGACCAGCACCTGTGATCTGTTGCTCATAAAAGACAACAACAGTGACGGTGCGGGCCCACGGATCCCGTAAAGCTGCAGCTTATCTGCTACAAGGCGATTTATTTATTTATTCGTATGGCATTAATAGCCGAGTCGCTAATGATAACCTAGGTAATTAATGATCACTAAAGCTACAAGGCGATGGTTCGCGGTGTCGAAGGCGCTTGAGAGATTGCAGCAGACGAGTACGACCTGGCGACCACCCTCGCGGGCATTCAGCACGTCCCGTAGTACCTCACGCACTAAGTCAGTCGTCGCGCGGCCTGGCCTGTACGCGTATTGCCGGTCGGACAACATTTGACCACTAGCCAGGAATTACAACAGCCTATCATTAATCCCCACCTCGAAAGACTTACTTATTATGGGCACTAAAGATATCGGGCGATATGATTTTTTGAGAAATATTAAGGAAATCTTAACTTTCTTCAATGTTGTCGGGTATGTTTCACTTCGACAGCATTAATTGGATAGATGGCATACGACGTGACCTATTGTGGCCATAATGTTAGTCTGCAGACTCGACGCAAGGCCGTATAGGTCTATGCTCTTTTTGGGTGTAAATCTGGTTTGCACTAGACGCACCAGTTCGTCAGGAGTCGGAGTCGCATCGAGACGTCGGCCGACGGTGCGCCCGCGCTGAGCAGGCCAGCCGCCGCGGGCGCGTCCACGGCCGGCGCCCCGCAGCGCGCGGCCGCCGTCACGAACTCCAGGTTGAGCGCGTCCACCAGCGCTCGCTTAGAGGGGAAAGGTGTTCCGTCTTCCTACCGCACCAGGTCCGTGAAATCCGTCCGTTCACGAGTCCCGCGGCCTAGTTCGCTATTTATAAATATCTACATGAATTTCGCCTTGTTAGGAGCGTCGCTTATTAATTTATTATAAAAGTTAGTGCGTTTTGTTTTTAATATGATGTCATACTTTGTACTTAAACTGTTTACTAAATTGATTATAATGTCATTGTTAGGGAATTGATTTGATAATTTTAATATGTCAAATAATATAAATTTTAAACTAATTATCTCGTCATCAATCCATGCCTTTCGGTTCTGGAGAGTGTGGCGCGTTTTGTATGGAAAGCAAATGTCTGTTACCAACTCTGTGATGCACAGCTGATGAGATAGCTGTCTTGATTGTTGTTACAACTTCGAACGGTCGATTCCCAATCTACTAACTCGAGTGCTGCTACAAAACTAGCCTTGTTGGCGCGGCTGTACGTGCGTCAGCTCAAGGCCCGAATCAGCGCTAGGTGCTTGTGACGAGCTCATCTCCGCTCTTATGTAATTCATCTCCATCCGTAGATCTCGGATAGAGTTCTCATTTGGTATTCCTGTTGGCTTTTGCACCTGGATTTCGGACTATCTGAGTGGACGATCAATCCGGGTAGTTCTCGATGGTTACTCGTCTGATCTTCAAGCTATCGACGCGGGAGTTCCTCAGGAATCGGTTCTGTCCGCGACTCTTTTCTTACTGCATATTAATGATCTTCTAGTACCTGGTACCCTTGGGAACGCTGACGACAGCACAGTAACGGATAGATATCTGTTAGAGGCAAAAGCTAACAGGGACGACATTTAGTCTTGTCGAGTGGCCATGATTAGGCGTTTGAACAAAGCTCTCAAGGCAGTCTCCGACTGGGGCGAAGCCAATCTAGCGGCGTTCAACGCTACCAAAACACAGGCGTGTTTGTTTTCCACCAAACGGAGTCCATTCCATCTAACTCCGGCTTTCCGGAATGTGGCTGTGGAAATTACCGACAACTTACAGCTCCTTGGTGTTGAGCTATCAACCAATCTTAACTTTGGACAGAACATCGAATCCAAAGCTAAGAATGCGGCCAAGAAACTTGGTATCCTTTCGAAGGTCAGGCGGTACTTCACTTCAAAGCAGTTGCTTCAATTAGATCAAGCACAAGTCCGATCATGCATGGGAGTACTGCTGCCATCTCTGGGATGGATCAGCCAAATACCAACTGGCCGCTTTGGATTCGGTGGAAAGACGTACAAAAAAGATAATTTGTGACCCGCAATTAATTGAGGCTAAGCTGCTGAGCCTCCAGCATCGGCGCAGGGTTGCGTGTCTGTCAGTCTTCTACAGGTTGCATTTTGGAGAGTGTGCGAAACAGTTGCACGACCTCATTTCGCCGGCCTCTTTCCGCCATTGGGAAACGCGATCCGGGCAAGCGCTTCATCCTTATGTCGTGGATCTTCCAGCTACCCGCACGAGCCGCTTTGGTCAACCTTTAAAATGCGAACGGCTAGGAAATGGAACGATGGCGGTGAGATGGCGGTCAAATGCCTGGATAATATAAAATTAAAAAAAAAAATGTTCACAATAGTAATGCCGTCCACGGGTGTAGGACACGAAGACTTATCTTTCTTACACGAAGAACAGCGCCAACTCGATTTAGGCTTATTTTTAAGCCCAGTGCAGGAAAAGTGACTAGGATGCACATGCACTGCATTGAATTATCGCACCATCATCAACATTGCCTATAGCAACACTTCAAACAACACAGGACACCATTTCCACACAAGCTATCGAGTAATAATCTAGAAATAACAAAATTAGGCAAATATTTAAAGTAAAAATATAGCAGCGCAGGATTATACCTATTGCCACTTCAACGTATGGGGGTAGCTTCGTGATCATGTTTGTAGCTGATAGGTAAGTAGAACACACTGCCTACGAGTCCTATGACATACTTTACACTTAGTGGGTAAAATACTAAACAAGTTACCTTTGCAATAGAGTATCTTTGTCCTTCCTACTTTCCTACCTTAGATATTTAATGTCCTAAACAATAAAGAAATTTAGAATTTAGTATTTTTTTAAATTTAATGTTTAATAGATTCACTGTTATCTTTATCTACTACCACATACAAAATACAAACTACTGTACTAAAACTAAATGAATTAGTTATGTTGACTTAATTTTAACTCAGGCTCAATGGAACTGCGCATTTATTAGTCTATAAGTAGTGTACAGCACTGGGGCTGCTTCAGAAATCGAATCAGATTTCGGATCGTCCAGGTTGTAGACGACTTTTGAAGGAAGGCTGGAGGATTCTGGGGCTGTGAATATAAGCCTCCTTTTTTGACTTTCTGAGATAGTTGTTAAGGAATCTTCCGATTTTAACGCATCCTCTTATAATTCTTCTTCCAGTATTCTAGTTTTTTCTTTATATGTATAACTCATTTAAACTTGATGGCTTGGACATAGAATAATCAGTTGAGGATTCTGTGTCTTCTTCAGTTTCTCGAATATTAGCCCTATCTTCGAAAGTTGAGTATATTGTTGGAACCATTATTGGTTTCGTATCTTCTCTATAATACGAAGTCGAAGGTTAAGGTGTACTTTTCTGATCATTTGTCGAATAGAAAAAAGCATAATCAATGTCTGTTGAACCTTGAACTTCTTCTACTTGTTTTGTAATTGGATCACTCTTAGGCGTTGTTGATGTTGTTGTTGATGTTATCGGCAGCGTGGCTAAGTCTTTCTCGCAAATGAAAGGTTGGCTGTAGCCACACCATAGGTCATTTAATCCTAGACCTTTCCCCATGTCCATGGCTTCACAGTACTCACCTTCACCGTTCTGAGTGGAATCCGTATAATTGTTTGGTTCGCCATTTTCAAAGGTAGAATAGCCCACCTGATCCAAAGTATGACCTGTAACAACGCTGTCACTGCGCAGCGATATATAAGGTTGGGGAAAAAGTCTATTCGCATATAGTATTTATGAACTTGTAATAAAACCTCCTTGGCTATACTATTTGAACCTGGCTGGTTTTGGTATCATTTAAAAGTTTAAATTTTAAAGAAGATATGTCCAAATTCAAATTTGAAAATGCGTGATTTTCATTTGTTTTTCTTATCGTCAAGATGAGTGAATCTAATGAAGAAATTAGATACATTTTAAAATTTTACTACAAAAAAGGTAAAAATGCAAAGCAAGCCGCGAAAAAATTTGCGATGTTTATGGACCTAATGCAGTGTCTGTGAGAGTAGCACAAATTTGGTTAAGGCGTTTTCAATCCGAAAATTTTGATGTCAAAGATGCACGTCGCTCTGGTATGGATGCTATTTTTGAAAAAGTGGAGCAAGATCGGTATATCAGTAGTTACGACGTAGCTGAAGAAGTAGGAATTGACCACAAAACAGTTTTGGCGCATTTGTAAAAAATTGGGTACACAAAAAAGCTCGATATTTGGGTACCACACGAGCTCTCTGAAAGAAACCTAATGAACCGTGTACTCATTTGTGATTCTTTATTACGACGTAATGAAACCGAACTATTTTTGAAGAAATTGATAACTGGTGATGAAAAGTAGAATAAGAATAAGAATAAGAATAAGAATATTTATTTTAAGTTAGATCACGTACGACAAGAACGTGCGAAAAAGGTCATGGTCAAAGGCCGGTCAGGCTTCACAGACTGTGGCGAAACCCGGGTTAACTCGCAACAAGGTGATGCTGTGTGTGTGGTGGGATTGGGAGGGCATTATTCATTGTGAGCTGTTACCACCAGGCAGGACCATGGGTTCAGAACTCTACTGCGAACAACTGATAAGATTAAAGCAAGAAGTTGAGATTAAGCTGCCGGAATTAATCAACAGAAGGGGTGTGGTTTTTCATCATGATAACGCTAGACCTCACACATCTTTAACAACTCAGCAAAAATTAAGAGAGTTTGGCTGGGAGGTGTTAATGCATCCGCCGTATAGTCCTGACCTTGCACCTTCAGATTTCCACCTGTTTCAGTCTCTTCAGAATTCTTTAGGCAGTGTCAGGTTAACATCACGAGAGGACTGCCAAAACTACTTGACGCAGCTTTTTGATCAGAAGCCCCAAAATTTCTATAGCAATGGGATCATGTCCCTACCTATAAGATGGCAAAAAGTTATCTAACAAAATAGTACCTACATACTTTAGTTAAATGTAAATAAACTGTATTAAAAAATGTTTTGAATTTTCATATTAAATGCGTAGAAACTTTCTCCCCAACCTATTATTATGTATTGTTCGCGTTATTTGGTGTTGTGGCGTTGGTGTGGGTGTGTATAAGTGTATAAATGCTTTAATTATTTACTAAGGTAAGGTAAGGTCGAGTTTCGAACTTAATTAGGAATTCCTACTACGTACAACGACTAAGTACTTAACTTAGCTAGATACAAAGTCTAGCTAGGAGATGGTAGTGGTGTAGGGTGAGGTTATTGGGGTAGCTACAGGCCAATTTCTCCCTGTTTAGGGTTCGTCATCCCACCTGTCAGACTTTCAAGATCCTTATTCTTTGTAAAAGATAATATGAATGAAATATTAAGGTTGGTAATAAATAAATCTAATTTAACACAATCAAAATATGGCCATTTACATCAAGTATAAATCCTCCCTTATTCAGCCATCAAAACATAATGTCCGTAGACCTAGAATCATGAATGTTAAAGTTTCGAAAACCTTGTGGACCTACCTATACCTACACATTGCCTTATCACACAAAAATAAAATATACTTTACTTGTTTTATACATCTATCTATTTGCTTATTTGTGAAATACTTAGGTAACTTCCCAGTAACGTTTTGTTTCTTCCTTGTGGATAAAGCCCATACTAATAAGTAAAACACGAAAAAGGTTATCGCGTGTGGTCAATTTAGTATCTGTTGCAAGTTGTATATGTCGCAGCCATCTGGTTAAATCAGCCATTTATTGAGTAAAAACGAAATTATGACGAAAGAAATTCAAAAATATTGTTTGCTGTTTGAGCAGCAGCTGTCTGACGCCATATTTGTTTGGGTGCGCTAACCAGCGCTGCAGTGGATAAAATTTGAACTACATTTAAATCACCTGCCTGATTTTACGTCAGCCGTGTTCAAAGGGCTGGCTTAATATAAGCCAACTAGTTAAACGTTAAATGGTCTCAAGTTCAATCAACGATCGGCCTAGACATTCAATTTAAGGCCGATGTTTAATTAACGGACTAGCCTTCTCATCAAATGGCTGAGTTAACCATCTGGCTGCGACATATATACTAAGTATATAAACAGACCCAGTTGCTGATCAGTATACATTACAAACAGTAACGTGAAAGTGTAAACATTGTTGTATACTTAACTTAAATATAAGGTTTTAATTATTAATAAAAAGAAAAATTAATTTACTTAAAATGAAGAGTTTATTGTCTGCTTGGATGTTGCTGCTCGTCGCACAACTAAATCGTAAGAATATTTTACATATTTATATTTTAGCCATTGATTTTTCTTAAATCTTTGGAAATAAATCTATGTACAGTGCAAATTTCTTTTTTTTATATTTAAACAAGTCTCTACTTCGTTGAATTGGAGTAATAGAATTTATAATTTTTTGTAACTTTGCAGCAACCACATGCCGTGGGTTCAGTTAACTTTTTACGTTTACTCTGACGAATTTAGACATAATACTTATTCAACTGGCCGTGTGGTGTCCGGCAGAGTAGAATAGCACCAACCCCTTGCACTCATGGGTGTCGTACTAGGCGACCAATGTTTTCGAGGCAAAAGATATATTTAAATACTGCAATCTCCAACCCGCCTGCCAAGCGTGGAGATTATGGCAAAAACCTTCCCTTTTGTGGAGAGGCCCTAAGTCCTGCAGTGGACTGTTACGGGCTGTGATGACTTATTCAACATTTTCACAGGAGCCGACATACCTGTCTTCCGACCAGACTATCAATATGTACAGGAGTTGGATGGATTCATTAAATTCCACTTGGTGCCTGCTACTTGGACTGATGCCATGGTCCGTTGTAATATGGAAGGTAAGTCTACTATATGTTCATATCTTCATCATTCATGTATATTTATTACTTACTGATGGGATGATTCGCCTCATATAATGTGAAGATTTGAGAAATAAAGAAATTTTTATTTATTTATTTTATTATTATTATTCATGATGTTAGGTTCTTATTACTTCTACTTATTATGCTATTATTCATTATGCTAGGTTCACCTGGCAATCAATTCAACCTTGCTACTTTTCTTCCGATCTTTAATCATCTCTTTACAAGAACATCCGCAGCCCTTACGGGGATTGACATAACATGTTTCTCACTCTTGAGTCATGTTTAATATTTTGTAAAACTGAGAATTTGATTTTCGTAGGTGCTGCGTTGGCTTCCCCGCTTACGAAGGAACTAATGCTAGTAATGATGGCGCAAGCAGCAAGCTTCGACCCACCTAGGACGCTCTTCACTGGCTTCAGCGACCACTTCTTCAAGGGAGAATACCAAAGTGTTGAAGGTCAGTTCAGCCAAAATTTAAATTATAACAGCCCGGGAATCTACACAACCGGGCTTAAATGACAATTAAAATCATCCCTTTACTTACTATTTTGTTTTTAGGTATTCCCCTCGGGAAGGTGCAGGCAGTAAGTTGGGCGCTAACCGAGCCCAACAATCTCGACAACTCTGAAGACTGTTTGGTGATAGATCATGAAGGATTGATGGCTGACGTTAATTGTCGAGGCGTGTACTCGTACATGTGCTACAAGAAAATGACTGATAACATGCCTCCGATGAATGAATGCGGTACGACTGATCCCGGTAAGAAGTCCATTATATATTAGACTTGTTACACACAGTACTTTGATTAAATTATAAATTATTTCATAGATATATATCGAAATAATAAAAATTTTGCTTTTCTGACATCACAGAATACCACAGAGATGAAAACACCGATAGTTGCTACAAGTATCATCCCGAGACTCGCCATTGGAGCCGTGCCTTCGAAACCTGCGCGGCGGAGGGCGGCCACCTGGCCATCGTGAACTCGAGACAAGAGGCCAGATTGCTGAAGGATATGTTCTTTTCCGGGCCTAAGAGTAGGGTAATCAGCATTCACAAGAAAATGGTCCTACTTGGATTCCGGTACAATGAAGAGTTGGGACATTGGCTGACTGTGAACGGTTAGTTTCAATTCGTCTACAGCAAAAACTATAACGCACTTTGTCTAAAATATGGTTTTTATGTAGATACGCGAAAGTATTTTCTTGGCTTTGGCTTCGTATTTACTCACATGCGAGCGACAATGACTATGCTCTATGAAGCCAAACCAGCCAATGTGCATTAATTACCGCTGATGTCTTGTGCTTTATTAAATATAGATTTTTGAAAAAACTTTTAGTGAACACATTTTTTGAAAAGTCAATTATCTAAATTAAACTGAATATTTTTATTATTGTTACAGGTCATACTTTGGATCAGGTGGGCTATTCTACCTGGGAAAATGGCGAACCAAACAACCATACGGATTCCACTCAGAACGGTGAAGGCGAGTACTGTGGAACCATGGACATGGGGAAAGAGAAACTAGGATTAAACGACCTATGGTGCGGCTACAGCCAGCCTTTCATTTGCGAGAAAGACTCAGACACGCTGCCGATGACATCAACAACACCTAAGAGTGATCCAATTACAGAACAAGCAGAAGAAGTTCAAGGTTCAACAGACACTGATTATGCTTATTTCAATTCGACCAATGATCAGGAAAGTACACCTGAACCTTCAACTTCGTATTATAGAGAAGATACGACAGACTCTTCTTTCGAAGATGCCATTCGAGAAACTGAAGAAGACACAGAATCGTCAACTGATTATTCCATGTCCAAGCCATCAAGTTCAAATGAGTTATATAAAGAAGAAACTAGAATGGAGGATGCGTTAAAATCGGAAGATTCCTTAACAACTATCTCAGAAAGTCAAAAAAGGAGGCTTATATTCACAGCCCCAGAATCCTCCAGCCTTCCTACAAAAGTCATCTACAATCTGGACGATCCGAAATCTGATTCGATTTCTGAAGCAGCCCCAGTGCTGTACACTACTTACAGACCAATAAATGCGCAGTTCTGGAAAGCCTGAGTTAAAATTAAGTCAACATAACTAATTAATTTAGTTTTAGTATAGTAGTTTGTATTTTATATATAGTAGATACAGATAACGGTGAATCTATTAAAATTATGATACTCTATTGCAAAGTTAACTTTTATTGTGTAGTATTTTACCCACTAAGTGAAAACTATGTCGTAGGCAGTGTGTTCTACCTACCTATCAGCTATGAACATGATCATGAAATTAACGTACAATTTACTCAAGTAGCTGTAATTAAAACTTAAGCTTCAACAGTAGGCTTCCTCTATTATCAACTTCACTTTTGTAATTGGTTTAGATTTTAACAATTAGTTCCCGTAAACATAAATATAAATAAATGCCTCAAATGTGCAACATATTTGTGCTGTATAAGTAATATTAACAGGTAGTCTTTCGATCCTACAGACAAACATTTGCATATTTAGAGAGAATCGATTTGTTAATCGATTGAAGGTATTTTTTTTTCACTTGTTGTAGCCCCGTGGTTACCTACATAGCTCATTATTTAAGGGTCTTTTCTATTGGACAACTACGGTTAGGTTAATTGGGAGGGAGGGTGCTTATATTTTCGAATGAAGCGACTCATATAATATCGATCGAACTTCACTCGGTAAGTTCGTTTGATCATATATTGTATTTCGTCCGTTACAGAGATTCTTTTTTTTTGTTTTTTTATTTAACCATTTATTGTACACAAGATTGTTACAAAAAGTATATTACATAATATATTAGGCACAACAGGCCAACTTATTTCTATAAAGAAATTTCTTCCAGCAGGCCTACAGCAGAGAGATCGTGATAATTAAATGCAGTAAAGACGTGCACAGTAGCAAAAACAAAATAATGATGCTTAACTAATACAATACATAAATAAATACATACCATATAGGTATGTATTTATTGAAAACAAATACATATACATACATACATACAAATACATATACACATACTTACATATATTAGACAGATAGAGAAAGGTAGTGCTCTTTTACACGTTTCTTGAAGATGAAAATAGAAGAGCTATCCCGTATTTCATGCGGAAGAGAGTTCCACAATCTTGCCGCATGGATAGTAAATGAGTAGGAGAAAAAATCAGTGTGATGGGGAGGAATGTCTCACATAGATTTAACGGAGGATCGACAGGGCTTGTCTTGCGACCGGGAAAATTTAAAACGTTCACGAAGGTATGAGGGAGCGGAGGGATTATAAAGGACGTTATAGAGGGTAGAAAGGATCCGAGCATTCCTACGAAGCCGAATCGGGAGCCACTTGAGCTGTGTCCGAAAGCTAGAGATATGGTCGTACTTACGCAGACCAAAAATGAAGCGTATGCATAAATTTTGGAGACGTTTAAGCTTGTTTAATAGCTCCTCAGTGGCATCCAGATAGCAGGAATTGGCGTAATCAAGGATAGGAAGGAGAAGGGATTGAACGAGGGAAATTTTAGTTCTCAGGGGTAGAAAACGTTGGAAGCATTTAATTGAATGAAATGAGTAATGAAGTTTTTTGCTAACCTCATTGACGTGAGAGACCCAAGATAAGTTACAGTCGAATATCACTACAAGGTTTTTCGCAGATTTACTGAGCGGAATAGGAACACCGTCAAAAAGAATCTGAGGAATATTAGAGTTGCCTCGCAGTTGTCTACACATATAAGGGCTGCCGATTAATACAGCCTGAGATTTAATTGGGTTTCTTTATATATAAGTAATAATAACCATGTAGATGTTGAGGGATCGAGAGCTGTTTAGCAGAACATAACTATAATAGAAAAGATGGTTTAATATTTGCCCTTTTACTAAAGTAAATTAGATAATTAACCAAAAATACAATCGTAATTATTCATCTTAATAATTATGTATTTTTTAACAAAAAGTAGAATACGATCTACATCTTGGTCATATTAATTTATGTACGACCGACTCTATCAATCAAGACAGACCTGGCATATTGTCCTTCATCAATAATAGGACGATTGTATAATTTTGCGAAAGCCTACGATGTGCTGGTGCAGCCAGCCATCTTTCTAATGGTATTAAGACAAACGCCGGCGCAGGCCGCCGCCTAAGTCGACACATGTCTTGCACTATGTGCTCTGAATACGCCGACGTCGATGCCACTCTCTGATAACATCTGATTGATCCAGTAACTTTAAGTTTGGGATGAGGGCTTTCTGTGTAGTTTCTTAATTGTATGAAATAGTTCCGTTACGTTATTGGGTCTTAGAGATGATGTGAGTTCGACGTAATTAGCTAAAGCTGTTGCTGGACATATCCTAGGTTTGTCTTGAAATTCCGGTAAAAATAACACAGGTTGTGTTCTATCTGCTGCAGATGGCATCAACAATGACATAAGACATTGAAATATTGATAAAATAATTTAGAATTTATTTAAATTAATTGCTCCAAATGCCTAAGGCCCGAGCTCCACTCATGCAGTGCAGTGCACTGCGCGGCGCACCGCGCGGTGCCACGTCACGGTGACAACAAATAAAACGGTGGTATTATTCTGGTTTTTCAAGTTAGGCAACGTTCGCACGAGAGATTTACGAAAGATTGTGAGTTAGGCAACGTTTGCACGAGAGCTTTTTCGACGCTTTTTCGCGCGTTATTTTAAACGACTCGCCATGATTATTGACCATATGTCCACGGCTGTCTGTTCACACGCAGACGTAAAAAGTGACTGGAGATTTTTTATCTCCAGTCACTTTGCAACCAAGAGACTGTCTCAAATGCAACCAAGAGAAACGTACGAAAAGGATGTCATTCATTTTGGATTAAAACAATTTTCAGAGACAGCACACAGTTTCTATTATTTCTTACTATGGTGCCAAACCAGTACGCCCACCACCACCACTATGTACCACCGGGCGTACAGTAGGTACTAAGTATCGCTTTTCTAAAAGCCAATTACAATCGACCGTCGGACGTGCGGATTTGACGTCACAGTAAACAATGTTGAGAACCGTTTTCTCTATTGGAAACTAATAATTTTGTTCTGGCTGACACTTAGATTTTTGATCCAAAAATGTATGAAACGCGAAACAATAGAAATATGTGAAGAAATTGGACCACATCGATTGATCTTCCTCGAATACTATGATAACTTATATTTTTACCCGACTACGTGGGAGCCAAGGAAGGGTAATGAAATTAACAGTAAATGTAAGTAAAGTTGATAGACGTGGAAGAATCGACAGAGATTTGTCAGAACCATAGCAAGTGGAACAATGTCGTCTCTACCTACTCTTGCGGGAGAAAGGGGTTTGTATGTATGTATGTGGATATCAATGTTTGTATGGATGTTAATTCTGGCTCAAAAACTACTTGGCCGATTTTCGTTTTAAGCGTATTGATTGTCCGATGGTTACAGGCTCTATAATAATACATTCAATATTCATCTTGAGGCTATAAGAACATATAAACTTCAAATTTTTTCAATTCAGAAGATTGATTCGTTTATGTTGGGAATTTTTATTCACATTGATTGTTTCTCTTGTGGGATATACCGCACTGCTTAACATTATATTACCATAATATGCACCATTTCTCTTCAGGAACTAGTGTTCGAGGAGCGATCGTTTCAGAGTTATTACAGTATTAAGTTTGATAGCTGTCATCCGGAATGTAGATCTCGACGAACACTATCATTTCTCTTTAAGAACTAGTATTCTAGCACCAATAGCTTCAGAGTTATTACAGTATTAAGTTTGACAGGCGCTATCCAAAATGTAGATTTCTACGAATACCAGCATTTCTTTTTAGAAACTAGTGTTCTACAACCAAACATGCAATATTTATAATTCGGGATGAACTGTGAAGAGAATGACGACAGGATCACGAAAGCGAAACAACTTCGTCAATGTTACAGAATCAGAAAAATGGGAGGGGCTTATGCATCAGGGGTCAAACTTTATTTGACAAGGTCGGTTTCCTATTTCATTCATACGCGTGGTATCTGTACTAAAAAAAGTAGACAGATATATGTGTGTGAACTGTGTCACATAAGGAGGAAAGATTCGAACTGTTAGTAAAAAGAAACAGTCAGATGTGACGTTTCATTATGACATCTGTTGACATCGCGCCGCACGCTGCAAGCTTAGCTTGAAGACACACTCATGCAGTGCGCTGCCAGGCGCACTGCACGATGTGGCAAAACTTGTTACACGCCGAGCAAATTGTATGCAAGTACATTGACAGATGGCGAAATATCCCACTGTGCAGCGCGCCGCGCGGCGCACTGCATGATGGGGCAAAACCAGCAATCCAAGCCCGAAATGTCAGTTCTGTATGAATTTTGTCCACGTTTTTCAATTTGGCCCCATCGTGTAGCGTACGGCGCGTCACATCTGACTGTTTCTTTTTACCAACAGTTCGAATCTTTCCTCCTTATGTGACACAGTTAACACACATATATCTGTCTACTTTTTTTTAGAACAGATACAACGCGTGTGAATGAAATAGGAAACCGACCTTGTCAAAGAAAGTTTGACCCCTGATGCGTAAGCCCCTCCCATTTTTCTGATTCTTTAACATTATCTAAGATGTTTGGCTTTCGTGATCCTGTCGTCATTCTCTTCTCAGTTCATCCCGAATAATAAATAATGCATGTTTGGTTGTAGAACACTAGTTTCTAAAAGGAAATGCTAGTGCTCGTCAAGGTCTACATTTTAGGTGACAGCTGTCAAACTTAAAACGGTAATAACTCTGAAACTATCGCTCCTAGAAAACTAGTTTCTAAAGAGAAATGAAAGTGCTAGTCGAGATGTTTATTTATTTATTTATTTGGAAGATCGTCAGCTTATTAAACATATCAGTACTTAATGGTAAAAAACTGTTAGCTAATAATAGACCTTCACTAATAGATCTAGAATAGTTTATAATCATAGCGTAGGTAGATAGCCGAGGAAAATCCGTAGGCACACGAAATATTAAATGCCGTGATAAAAAAAGTAAGAAATATTTAGCACTTAAATAACAAAGTAGTAATCAAATGACTGAACAAAATACCCACCCAATACTTACTGCTCAAAGAATACGCTACTTAGCAATTTACGCGCTGCGTGAACGCTTGTATTAAAAACATCAAGATGAACGCCCGATTCCAATAAGATACGAATTCTGTCTGTAGTTAGTAGAGGCTTGGGGATACATAAATGGTACTCTAGGTTCCTGAAACTGCAATTTACTGAGTAATTTGGGACAGTCTATTGAACTAGAAGCTATTTTTAAAATGTAAGTCACATTTGCAATATTGCGTCGGAGAGAAAATGGCATTAAATGGAATTTTTTACATAAATCGAAATATAGCTCGGACTTATAATAAATTTTAAGTCTTTTGCACAGGTGCTTCATAAACCTAATCTGAACACTTTCGAGTCTTGTTTTGTAAACGTCGTAGATGGGATTCCATATTTGAGAAGCGTACTCTAAGGTGTTTCTTACATATGCGCAATATAAGACCTTGAAAGTCTCAGCGTTTTTAAAAATCCTTGAAAACGCATTAGAAAACTCAATGACTTCGATGTCTTGGCAGCAATGCTCTCAATGTGGTAATTGTAGACCAATTTGTGGTCTAGTACAACACCCAAGTCTCTAATTGAAGTATCCCTAGTAAGTGACTGGTTTCCAAGGAGATAGTTATACATAACAGGTTTACGAGTCATCATTATCGTTCTAGCGCTTATCCCGGCCTCTGCCTTCTTCTCCACTTCGTATGGTCTTCGGCATCCTCGCATCGTAAGTTGTTGACTCTCGCATCCGACTCAGCGATGTCAATCCATCGCTTCTTGGGTCGCCTACGTTGCCTCATTCCTGATACCGGAAGGTTCAGGTACCTATTTCCCACGTATCCCTGAGGTTACGCAACACGTGACCAAACCAGCGCAGGCGAGCCTCCTCGATCGTGTCCGCGATATCCTTCACGCCAAGACTGCCACGGATGTATTCATTACGTACTCGATCGAGCCGTGTAACTCCGCACATCCAGCGCAGCATTTTCATTTCGTTGGCGTGAAGTTCGCGAACGTGTTTCTTCAGCGCTGGCCATGTCTCGCAGCCATAGAGCATCACAGGTCTACTTATACTCTTGTATATAAGCCCTTTGAGCTTGAGAGGGATTTTAGGGTCACAGATGACTGCCGTGAGTTCCCGCCATTTGGCCCAGGCTGCATAGATTCGGGACTTGACATTAAGACCGATATTGCCAGACTCGTGCATCACGGATCCGAGGTATTTGGATTTATCTGTTCTATTGACAGTTTCGTTACCTATACGGATGGTGTCGGTATCCGCGCTGCAGCTGGCGATATACTCTGTTTTGGCGACGTTCAGTTTCAAACCACCCTTTTCTAGCACATCCTTCCACGTGTTTACCCTGGTCTCAAGGCCCTGCCTAAGCTTGCTCACCACTACGATATCGTCAGCGTACTTCATAAGCCAGGGAGGCATGTCCTGAATTTCTACTGAGAGGGCATCGATCACAATGCAAAACAAGTAAGGGCTCAGCACAGAACCCGGCTGCAGCCCGGCCTGAAGCTGTATTGGCATTCCGACAAGCATTCCTGACGAAATCTCTGGTCAATAATCCGTTCTAATAGCATAGAGATCTTCATTTCGGGTGACAGCTATCAAACTTAAAACTGTAATAACTCTGAAACTATTGATCCTAAAACACTAGTTCCTGAAGAGAATTTATACTTCTCGTAGCGATCTACATTGTTGATGCCAACTGTCAAGCTAAAAACTGGAATAACTTCGAAACGATCGCTCACGAAAATGTTAGAAATTGTATGGTCTCTCCGAAAATTGTATAATTGTTTTTTGGCCGTGCCGGCCACTATTATTTTAGTTCAAAATGAATGGTATCCTTTTTGTACGTTTCCCATGTAAAAGTGTTGAAGAAGCTCTCGTGCAAACGTTGCCTAACTCACAATCTCTAGTAAATTTCTCGTGCGAACGTGGCCTTACTTGAAAAACCAGAATAACACCACCTTTTTCTTTGTTGTCACCGTGACGTGCCACCGCGCGGAGCGCCGCGCGGTGCACTGCACTGCATGAGTGGGCATCGAGCCTAAGAGTGATCCAATTACAGAACAAGCAGAAAAAGAAAAAGGTTCAACAGACACTGATTATGCTATTTCTTTTCGACCAATGATCAGAAAAGTACACCTTCCGAAGATCCCCTTCACACCTAGATCAACGATGCAACACCAAATAACGCGAACAGGACATAATTTATCGCTGCGTAGTGATAAATATCGTGATGTGAAACGCTACTTGCTAAGCTCTACAGTATTTTCATTTATGTAGTTATTGTTTGAAAGGTCAAATTCCGGCTACGAGTGTTAATGACATGGTTGATGGGAGGTATTCAGGGATATTCAACGTCCGCCCTTAAGTGGATTGTATTGGTACATACTGATTTAAGTAGGCACATTTGTTGTACATTAATTAGACCGGAATGAGACATTAGCACGGCGGTAATTTGATCTTCAATTCAATTTATTTATTTATCAACATAGGTGTTACAAGGATGTCACAGTTACAGAGATTTGTTCGCCATGTTGCACACAGGAGTTTTAGTTGACACTGTGTACAGCAAAAATATAAGTTAGTATTTGCTTAACTCAATCCACTTATAATAACAGCTGTTCGTAACGGTGATACAGTTTCTTGACCTTGGCATTTTCTATTGTATCGGCATCATGTAACAAATCATCCATATAGAACGAATCCTCCAGCACTTATGGGCCATACTGATTGGATATCTCCTCATCATGCACAAACAGCTTCAGGGTCATCATGGCTAAGAAAGGTGTGGCTTTAGTCCCGTCTGTCACCACCGCGAGCTTGTATTATCTCAAACTTTCTGCTGGTTCATCTCTCCATATGATCATCTAAAGGTACTGTTCATCAGAGCGGGCCCAAATTTGCCTGTACATCTTTTCCATGTCTGCTGTTACAGCATATTGGTATTGTCTCCACTTGATGATGAGACATTGAAGATCTTGCTGCAAATGTTGACCACTACTACATACAGTCATTCAAACTCTTCCCAGTGATTAGGCGTTACAAAATCGTTGTCTTATAGTTAAGAGTGACTAAGCGAGTTTATGTAGTACCCCTTAAGGTTGGTGTTGGTGCAGTACTTCTTCTTGTTAGGTATATCTTAACCTAAAGTTTAGTCCAATCGGGCATGTCTTAGTTACGGCTGACCGCAAAAAGCATTACCATAGTACAAATAAGCGAACATAGCCCAATTCGTTGTTAAATGTTTGGTTTGTGGTGCACAAGTCTGTAATATACAAAGACTTATATATAGTAATATAAATAAAATAAAATAATATATTCATTTATTTCGGATAACTTACAGATTCATAATAATAGTAAAATTGGTCACAGTTGCACAGAAATCTAATTAAGTTATTTAAATCTGTGCAAAGTATGTTATCAAAATAATGAAAAAAATACCAGCGATTAAAAACCCATACGGTATTTACAATTAAAATAATCCCACATGTAATGAGAAATCATTAAAAAATGTTTATCAAGTGTTTACACGCTTCCATGCTATCAATTTACCCACGAGGTTATGGATTCCCGAGTAATCAGGTTATCTATGAATATCTTACTTATTACAGTGTAATAATTTACTATAAAAATGTTTCACCGAGTTAAACTACTACAGTTAATAGATAGTCACTGTTTACAATGGAGATCACAGCGAAATATATTTTTCTAGTATTTTGTTTTCCAGTTTTGGGTAAGTGAACAATTGCCTATTTTAATTGTAGGTAGGTTTAATGTCGCGTATTAGCTTCACCCTATGTAGAGAAAACTACCTACCTAAATACAAGTTACGTTATAAAACTTATTCTTCATAACATTAATCCTCTTAATATTATAAGTGCCAAAGTTTGTATGTTTGTTTGTTTGTTACTCCATCACGCAAAAACGAGTCAATGGATTTGAATAACATTTAGCACACAGATAGTTCATAATCTGGATTAACACAGGCTACAATTTATCAATTTATAATATCAATTTAATATAAAGGAATATACGTATTTTATTAATTACGTATATTCCTTTTGATAATTTGTATAAATCCATTATATTTGACGATCTCTTTTCGCAAAAATGTATTTAAATATATCTTAAATGTATTATCTTGTGTAAGAGTAATAAATAAATCTAAATCTAAATCTATCATTAAGTTCAAAATAATTCCCTCGGGATCACGCTATAACCGAATTTCGAAGTCCACGCGGACGAAGTAGCGGCCGAAAGTATTTAGTGTAATAAATAAAATACCAATGAAGATTACTCTAGTTAGTTACGGGGGATAGTAAGAATGATTAATAAGCACTCTTATAACTAAGCAGCAATCCATTTGAATTTCAGGAAACTCCGAAATTGTCATCACATCAAACATACATACGTGTACCTAAAACCAATATTTTATAATATTAGTAAACTACCTACATTCATCATTGTCCTAGCGCTCACCCCGGCCTCTGCCAGGGTTCGCTTTCCTACTCAATTTTCTCCACTTCGCCCGGTCTTCGGCATCCTCTCGTCGTAAGCCGTTGGCTCTCGCATTCGACTCAGCGATGTCAATCCATCGCTTCTTTGGTCGCCCACGGGGCCTCTTTCCTGATACTCATACCTTACCGGGCATAATTCCTACGTATCCCTGCGGCTTACGCAACACGTAGTCAAACCAGCGCAGACGAGCCTCCTCGATCTTATCTGCGATATCCCTCATGCCAAGGCTGCCACGGATGTACTCGATACGTACTCGATCGAGTCGCGTAACTCCGCACATCCACCGTAGCATTTTCATTTCGTTGGTGTGGAGTTCGCAAACGTGTTTCGTCAGCGCTGGCCATGACTCACAGCCATAGACATTACCGGTCTTATTATACTCTTGTATATAAGCCCTTTGAGCTTTAAAGGGTCACAGGTGACCCGCCATTTGGCCCAAGCTGCAGAGATTCGGGACTTGACATCGGAGCCGATATCGACGAACTCGTGCATCACGGATCCGATGTATTTGGATTTATCAGTTCTATTGACAGCTACGTTACCTCCAAGGATGGTTTCGGGATCTGCGCTGCAGCTGGCCATATACTCCGTTTTGGCGACATTCAACTTCAAACCCCTGTTTTCTAGCACAGCCTTCCACGTGTTTACTCTGGTCTCAAGTTCCTGCCTAAGCTTGCTCACCAGTACAATGTCGTCAGCGTACTTCATAAGCCATGGAGGCATGTCCTGAATTTCCGCTGAGTAAACTACCTACCGGCCGTGTGGTGTCCGGCAGAGTAGAATAGCACCAACCCCTTACACTCGTGGGTGTCGTACAAGGCGACTAATGTTTTCGAGGCAAAAGCTCTAAGCGCCTCCGTAGCCTGGAAAATGGGCAGCAGCATTTTCCATTGTTATATTATAACACTGCGATCTCCAACCCGCCTGCCAAGCGTGGAGATTATGGCAATAACCTCCCTTTTTGTGGGAGAGGCCCTGAGTCCTGCAGTGGACTGTTGTGGGCTGTGATGATGAAACTACCTACATTAATTTCCATAATTCTAATACAGCTCACTCCTTCCGATGTGACTACGAGCACTACCCGGAAGCAGAAGGCTGGTTCAAGCTGCATACGGAACCTCTTACGTGGCGCGATGCGATAAGCACATGTTCAATTGAAGGTAAGAAAATGGGAAACCTGTTGTACCTATAGATATAGCTTTCCACATGATTTTTGGTCTCATTAGCAACCCATATCACGCCCTTCACATCGACTGTGCGTTCATACGTCAGTTAGCCAGAGACCTTTATTGATGAATGGTTTACTGATAACTTAAGATGATCTGTGATCACATAGTTTAATTCGTTGTGTTAACTTGTATTCCAGGAGCAGCTTTGGCTTTGCCCACGACTTATTCGAATACCAATGCGTTGCAGGCCGTCATTAATAAAACCGATAATGTAAAATTAATTTGGACAGATATCAACGCAGTCTGTGAGTATTTTATACAATTGCAATTTTATGCAAATGTAGGAATGGCGTTAAACTTGATACTAAAATTTAACTATATTTTTTACAGTATATGGTAAAGTTTTCGATTACGCAATGAATGACGAAGTTTTTGTTATGAACAAGTATATGAAATTGGAAAAGAAACAGAAAAGTGAGAAGTTCCCTTTCGTTTGCTACATAAACAATAATAGCGAATTTTACACTGGCTGTGGAAACGATAGCAGTACGTATTAATTGTAATGATAATAACAAACGTCGGCCTCTCTCAGAGATAGGCAGCGACCATATCGTCCTTCTCGTGACGGTCCCAACAAATTGTTTTCGTTTCTTCGACATTAAAAAAATTATCATCTTGGCGTTAATGTACCGGGCGTGCTCTCACGCACGAGGGCCCGGGATCCGCATTGACCACGGTCCTAAATTTGGCAGGTAATTACAATGGAAAACTGCTATCTGACCTCTGTGACCTTGCTACCACCTGACCCTGACCCTGACCAGATTGGATCATGGTTATATATTCAGTCGCCTGAATGTACAGGTTTTATCACGATGTTTTCCCTCTCCGTAAGAGCATCGGTTAGTGTTCAACTAATGTATATATAATTCAGAAGAGAGCCATTGGTACATAGCGGCAGTGGGATTCGAACCCGGTACCTCTTGCTTGCGAGTCGGATACCTTTACAACTAGGCCACCGACACACCGTTTTACCAAATTCTTCAACCATTTTAGCACTCGTGGGGTTCAGCTATTCTTGACTTAACCTCTCTTTTATTGTAAAACGTATCTATTACTACTTATTATTCAAATTATTCAAGCTTTTATGCATTTTCTGCCTAACTTCGCCACCAATGTTTATATAGGCCACAACTACAGGAAATCACGTATGCAACAAAATCATTGCTGAATCTGTAATCGAGACTAATAATAATTCTTGCTATTTTTATACGACTAAGGTGGCAAACAAACTTACCCTGATGGTAGGTAGCAGTTACCATGGACGTGTGCAATGCCATAGGTATTGCCGATCACGTAAACTCCTCACCCCTCTCTAAAGAACTTCACGTAGTATCTATCTTAAATTCTACAAAATGATTGTTTTTTATAGCATACATTCTCGGCAAGGGCATGGATAAATGCTACAAATTTCACCGCATGCGCACGTCATGGCGGCAGGCTGGCAGCATGTGCTCAGCCGAAGGTGGCAACTTGGCTGTTATCCAGAACGAAGATGAAGCACAAACTATTAGAGATATATTCGCCATGAATCCTTCCGAAACTATTCCTGGAATATTTTGGCGAGACTCCGCATTCCTCGGCTTCCGTGCTAGAAGACGGAATAGAAATTGGGTCACCGTAAAAGGCAAGTAGTTACAGACAAGCAGCAACATAATATCTTAAGTACCAACATCTGAGAACCTGGCATTCAGCTTAAGTAGAGTTCTGGAACCTAATTTAATATTCGTATGTTTTTGTGAGATGTTGCTCAAGTCCATATCTTCATATGGTACAAACCATGTAAACCAAAACTAACAATTTACTAATTATCTCTGTTACTATCTAGGTCAACCATTGGCAGAAACTGCTGGAAAGTGGGCGCCTGGAGAACCCAACAACGCAAGTGGCAATGAATTTTGCGGCTCCGTGGGTCGCAGTGGATTACTCTACGACGACCCTTGCGATCGCGAGTTACCCTACATATGCGAGAAACAGAGCGAGAAGATCTCGTGTGTAGGAACATCACCTGTTGATTCACTGAATGGAATCAACGATACTATAACAGTACTAGGCACGTAGTTTGAGTATCATTCGTTAATGCTCAAGGTGTTTACGTAGGTCCCATAAACCTGATTATGACTGTTAGGTAGTATTTGATATTTAATTATAACTTTTTTCTGGGATGAAACTGGAAGGTTTTCATGTAAACTGACTGATTAGAATTTAACACGGTGATCGGCTCTTACACAGAAAGAGTACCTACTAGGAAATGCAATTCAGGAAGACAATTTCAATCCAGATATTTGCGGGACTGAACCATCTTAGTCCCGCTAGATTCAGGTATTTGCCGTATCCAGGACTTAGGACTAGAGGTGGACTTAGAGCCCAGAAATCAATTACAATAAAGAACTTTTTTTTTTATATTTTATGCTCGTAAACATCATTAGAAAAATAAACATTATTTTGGAAACTTTTATAGACTGTTTTTTAACGCCAGAAATGTATGAGCGTATATGAAAAATATGGGGTGGTTCGATAGTTAAGCTCGCAAATGTAGGCTTGCATCACTTAGCCAGCGCCTAGTCAGCCAATCTACGGCCCACGAGCTGCCGCGCGCAGATTAACACGTATGCACCGCGCTTTTTGTAATCCCGCCAGTCCGACGGGATCCCGCAAAATGTATGCGGTATACCGGTATTTCGGGATCTTGGTGTGCCGGTATTGCATTCTCTAGTACCTACCTATTTCGGCGTGTTTACCTCAAATCAGTGAAGACTGCACTTTAATTTAAATTTTCAAAACCAAATCCTATTGAAAAATAAAATAACTTACGAAATCTGGCCCAAAAATAAAAAAATTACCTATATTGTTCTCTACTATATTTTGCTTAGCAAATATGATAAATTTTTATGTTCTATATCTAATATAATAATTATTTAAAGTTGACTTAGTTATAATATTAATTTAGTTTAAACGATCAAATAAATGAATTTATTTATTGAACGCAACTTGTTCGTAATTCTTTCCTAAAATAGCGTGGCTCACAGAGGCTCACAGAGCAACCACCACGACTGCCAATCGATTACCGAAACTGTTCAACCAGTTCAACCAGAGTAAACCTTGCTTCGGCAACGGTATCGAGGCACACCTAACGCTAATCGTTTTTGAATACATAGGTAAGAAGAAGTAGGTAGAGAAATCCATAGTACCTATAGAGAACGAAGCTGTCAACAGAACATATTATATACCGGGGATATCGCCCCCTATGTCAAGTCCCGTATCTCTACAGCTTGAGACGAATTCCTTTTTATAGCACTAAGCTAGCAAACAAGCTTACGGCCTACCTGATGATAAGCAGTCACCGCAGCCTATGGACGTTTGAAATTCCAGGGGCATCACCCACCCACCCGCAAGAATGCCTAATGCAACCTAATGGTTGTGTGTGACCGTAAAACTCACCATCAAACTCAAGGGGCTTATTAACGAAATAATTAAATACTTGTAATGCTCTGCGGGACTTGTCGACTCAACTCGTGAGTCGTCGGTGGCCGAGCGGTTAGGTTAGGTAAGGGTATTCGACTCGTAAGCGAGAGGTACCGGGTTCTAATGCCGCTGTACCAATGCCGCGGCCGTGTACCAATAACTCATTTCTGAGTTTTGTACATTAGTTGAATACTAGCCGATGCTCTCACGCTGAGGGAAAACATCGTGATGAAACCTGCACTTTTAGGCGTCTGAATGTGTAATGAATGTGAATGATCCAATCTGATCAGGTTCCCTGGGTAACAGGGTCGTGGAGATCAGATGACAATCGCTCCACTGTAATTAACTGATTTGCCAAATGCTGGAGCATGGTCAAGGCGAACCCCAGGCCCTCGTGCGCGCGAGCACAACCGGGACATTAACTCCAGATGATGATGAATGCTCTGCGGGACTTGGCTGGCACTATTGAAGCACGTCCACTTAAATGAAATAAAAATGCTACGGTGTATGTATGGCGTAACACGACTCGAACGAGTACGTAATGAGTACATCCGTGGTAGTCTTCACGTGAGAGACATCGCGGACAAGATTGAGGACGTTCGCCTACATTGGCTTGGTCACGTAAGCACCAGGGATAGGTAGGAAATTTGTGACAAAACCTGCCAGTATCAGGAAAGAGGTCCCGAGGAAAGCCTACATGGTCTAGGGATAGACATCGCGGATGCGAGAGCGAACTAACTGCTTACGACGCGAGGATACCGAAGACCGCGTGAAGTGGAGTAGAATGAGTAGAAAAGCGGTCACAGACAGATTCAGAAACAGGGATAAGCACAGATGATGATGTGGATGAAAACGACTGTTTCATAGATTGGCTGAAATTGAATAGTAGGTAGGTACCTACTATCTATCCAGGGTGCCACCGAGCATCACTCAAGCGGTATCACGATTTCCGAAAGATCGATTGCAATGTTATTAGGTTTACTAAATACAAAGCTATTATACAGCAAGTATGAACATAGTTCCTACAGCGTAATAAGTATCGGACCCCTAACTTAAAATCGACTTTCATTATAGTCTATCAATACGACGTCCACAGCTAACTGCTGAACATAGCGCGAACATACACGCTTTCCACACCTGCATAATTTACAATGAGTGAATGCCACTTTATCATGACAGTGAATTCGCGAGCAAGGATATGTGTTGGAGTTGCAGGGCAACACAATATTGCGGTATTAGTTGTGAGGCGATGACAAAATTAGGTTATAATGAGGTTATGCAGGCGAGACATCGCAGCGTCGGAGCGCTCCCGCCAATTTCCTCTAATTACCGGTCGGGGCACAGAAGCGCGGGAAATGAAGTTTGCGAGCGCTCGGCGCGGCGCCATGCGCCACCGTCCGCGCGCGTCGCATCGCGCCAATCTCATTTTGTGGCGACCACCTATGTGACCTTTAGGCGCTAAGTGAGTGCTGCCACTTTAAAAAAAAAAAGCTCTTGCTGCCTATAATTTATCCGGAAGATTTTATGCGGTTACTACTTCACGCAAAAAATCATGGACGGATTTTCATGAAATGGTAATGGAATGGATTTTCATGCAATTAATTATGTATTTATAAAAGTGATTGCTTAAAGGTACATGACAAACAGACATTTTCATTCTTAAAATTACCCTTCCTTGTGAATAGAATTTTCTGCGTGGAAATCTAATATTACTATACCAGATTTCCTATTCTTGTTATTTTAAAAGGAAGTTACATAGAAAATATTGTATGGTTTTATGGTTAACACTAAAATGAACTTTACTAACGTAAGAGTTGATTGATCGATTGATCCCTTAGCGCACAGAGTGAATACCTACTTTGAAAAGGATCTTTTTTTGTATTTCCTCGTAACTTTGTTGAAAAGACCTATAATGTATTTAGTTTATAACCAGGATAGGTAAATCTATCTTCGGTTTCTTCGAAGTAAAAGTAAAATATGAACTCAAGCCAATTTCAAGGCGCATATTAATTTAATGTAACAATAATTCACAGAACATCAAGAGTAACGATTACGTACTACAGGTGGAGAGTAACTATAAACGACCTGTCGACCGATTAGACGACCAGAGTGGTTCAGTTGGTCAACATTGATTCAACATCGATTTGCTTTTCGGCCGTTCGGGTTCGATTTCCGGCCGGGCCGAAATTGAAATGATGAATTTTAATTTCTGTTACCGGTCTGGCTACTATTTGTATAATAAGTATGTATTTCAAAAATAGATATGTATTATCAGTTTTCTGGCGCCCATTACGCAATTTTTGCTTACTATGGCGAGTGAATGTGAATGGACCAAGCATATTTACTTCTTTATTTATAAACGAAAATGGTACTGGGATGCTAGATCTGCGTAATTGTGATGAATATGTCTCGGTTAAGATAACGAGTGTGACCTTCATAAATTACCACTAAGTACTGCATGATTCGGAGGTCATTACATACCTACAAATGTGAGCGCTATCAATAATAAACGTAAACATGATATTCTAGTTTCCCCGAAGTCTTAGGGTCAGTTCATGTGCGACTCAGAATTCGCAATGAGCAGACCATTGTCGGCGTCACAGATTCCATAAACATTTTCACTACCTTCAGCGAAAACTTTTTGAAATCTGTGGTCAACGTCGGGCTTCTCAGCTTGGTTGAAATATAACATTACAATCCATAATCACTTGCCATACTAATTTACTTAGCGATTTTGAATCGATAATATAAAACTGTGAAAAACGAGATACGACCCACCTGATGGTAAACGGTAACTGTCGCCCATAACCGACCACCTGAGTGGTTCAATGGTCAACATGCCGGTTCGATTCCCGGCCGGGCAGAAATTGAAATGATGAATTTTAATTTCTGTTACGGGTCTGGGTGTTCTATGTATAATAAGTATGTATTTAAAAAGTATTTAATTAGTATATCAGTTATCTAGCACCCATAGCACAAGCTTTGCTTAGTTTGGGGCTAGATGGCGCTGTGTGAATTTGTCCACGAATATTTATTTATTTATTATTATAACATCTACGATCTACGATTCAGGTACTTAAGTTTTATTATTATAAAATTAGAAAACCTAACATGCGTTGTTTTGAAGATGCCTCATTCCTGTGGTCAATATCCAGGCTCAGGCATTATAGAAACGAGTTGAGAGCGCGCGCCTTACATAGAGAGAGCAAAGTCCTCTGCCTATTTGTTACCTACACTGCAATTTTTTTTTATACCACCAAGGTGGCAAACAAGCTTACGGCCTGCCTGATGGTAAGCAATCACCGCAGCCTATGGACTACGTACTACTTAGACTAGTACTAAACAAAAATATTCAATTTGGAGTAACAATTTAAGATTTGTTTTTTCAGCAACGTCGCTGGCATTTACTAACGGCTTTTAATAATTATTAATATGCAGGCTTGTAATAGACGTTGGAACAGTATGAACCAAAATACTCTATGAAATAAGCGCGGCGTAGACTGCGCGGCGCGCGGGCTCACTCTAATATTTATTTATTTATTTCTATATGTTGGTATCTATGGCTCAGAGAATTTTATCGTACAGCCAGTGTCAAATAAGAAGGGACTTGGCGGGTCGCGTGGTTCGACTTGCGCTGTACCTATACGATTACCTGCGCGAAATCCCCTCCACTGCCATTTGACAAGTCTCTTCTTTCGTGACGCGGGTTATAACAAGGTGTACTTTGAACACTTATTGCGGCATACATTTAATACCTCGTTCAATCGACTTAAGGCTTGTATGGTTTCGCATTGTAAAGCAGAATGTAGACTTATAATATTTTTATATTGACATTATTATTGTGTGATTATGAATTATTGTTATGATAATTATTATTATTTTTTAATTTTATTGACATGGATTATTAATATATTTAAATTTGTATGTACAAATTAGTGGTGTGTGGTGCCACCACTTAAAAGAATAGCACCACCCCATCTCTTCCCGTGGGTGTCGTAAGAGGCGACTAAGGGAATAACCCGGAAGATGGGCAGCAGCATCTTTTGGGTACATTTACATCTACTGCACTGCGATCGCCAACCCGCCTGCCAAGAGTGGCGATTATGGCAACCCCCCCCCCGATGACAAGCACACACAGGAAACGGCCCCCAGTACCCGGCGGCCCCGCTATTCCGGACTATGGTAGCGGTCACGGTAACGGCGGGGCAGGGGGTGCGAAGAATCACCGGATGCGACCAGGCTACCACAAAACACGACCACTGGCCCTGGCAACATACAATGTCCAGACACTGCGGACCGACGAAAAGCTCGTGGAACTGGAGGAAGTGGTAAGCAGATTAAATTGGGATATTATAGGGTTATCTGAAGTCCGAAGAAAGGGGGAGGACTCGATAATCCTAAAGTCCGGAAATCTGCTTTACTTCCGGGAGGGCAACCAACTGTCCCTAGGTGGTGTCGGGTTCCTCGTCCACATATCCCTCGTGAACAACATCGTCAAAATCGAGAGTGTGTCGTCTAGGGTAGCGTACCTTATACTCAGAATTACCAAGCGGTATTCGTTGAAGGTCATACAGGTCTACGCACCGACTTCGACTCACTCCGACGATGAAGTGGAGGCTATGTATGAGGATATTTCTACAGCCATGCATACCTCCAAGACACATTATACCGTTGTCATGGGGGATTTCAACGCGAAACTGGGCAAACGAGGCGGAGACGAGTTGAGAGTGGGGCAATTTGGAATTGGAAGTCGGAACGCCCGTGGCCAGTTGCTGGCCGGCTTTATGGAGAAGGAGGGACTCTTTATGATGAACTCATTTTTCAGGAAGCCGGATCATCGCAGATGGACGTGGGTCAGTCCCGATGGTGTCACAAAAAATGAGATTGACTTCATCCTATCTACGAAACGGCATATATTCAATGATGTCTCGGTGATCAATAGCGTTAAAATTGGCAGTGATCACCGCTTGGTAAGAGGTACATTGAATATTAATCCCCAGCTGGAAAGATCGAGATTGATGAGGTCCACGCTCCGGCCTGTACCCATCCAAATCCAAAACCCCGAGAGCTTTCAACTCGAATTACAAAATCGCTTCGAGTGCCTAGGAGAGTGCGTCGACGTGGACGACTATAATAACAGGTTCTAACTGTCTATACGATTGGGTCAAAGTTTTATAAGGCCTGACGTACAAACAGAACAAACAAAATCTCTGACGATACCCTCAAACTCATCGAAGAAAGACGCGGAATGACTCTGCAATCCCCTGATGATGTCTCTCAATTTAGGCGACTTAATCGACAGATTTCCAAGTCTCTGACTCGCGACATACGCCGCTTCAATACTACCAATATTGAGGCGGCGATCGAGCGGAACAAAGGCTCTAAAGTCTTTGCGAGAGATCTGTCGATTGGACAGAGCCAGTTGACGAGACTAAAAATGGATGACGGAAGAGTTGTTTCGACCAAGTCCGAGGTTTTGAGGGAAGTCGAGAGGTTCTATGGACAGTTATACACGACAACACGGGCACCTGTTACCAGTATGGCAAAAGATCCCAGAGCCAAGTTGACCCGACACTACACCGAAGATATCCCGGACATCAGCCTGTACGAGATTAGTATGGCTCTCAAACAGCTTAAGAACAACAAGGCGCCGGGTGATGATGGAATTACGGCTGAGCTTCTGAAAGCTGGTGGCAAACCTGTGCTTAAGACCCTTCAGAAGCTGTTCAATTCCGTCATCCTCGAGGGCAAAACGCCGGAAGCATGGCACAGAAGCATAGTGATATTGTTCTTCAAGAAAGGTGATAAGGCTCTCTTGAAGAACTTCAGACCAATATCGCTACTGACCCATGTCTATAAGCTGTTTTCGAGAGTCATTACGAATCGTCTCGCACGCAGGTTTGATGACTTCCAGCCTCCCGACAAGCCGGATTCCGAAAAGGTTTTAGTACCATAGACCACATACATACGCTGCGGCAGGTTGTACAGAAGACCGAAGAGTATAACCGGCCATTATGCTTGGCGTTTGTGGACTATGAGAAAGCCTTCGATTCGATCGAAACTTGGGCGGTGCTCCAGTCTCTACAGCGGTGCCAAATTGACTATCGATATATCGAAGCATTGAAGTGTTTGTACAAAAACGCCACTATGTCAGTTCGTCTCCAGGACAAGACCACAGAACCTATTCAGCTGCAGCGAGGTGTTAGACAAGGTGATGTCATATCTCCGAAGTTGTTTACCGCTGCACTGGAGGATATCTTTAGGCTTCTGGACTGGGACGGACTTGGCATCAATATTAACGGCGAGTACCTCACGCACCTCAGATTTGCTGACGATATCGTAGTCATGGCTGAAACCCTGGAAGACTTGGGCAAAATGCTCGATGACCTCTGTAGTGCCTCTCAACAAGTAGGTCTTAAAATGAACATGGACAAGACGAAAATTATGTCGAATGTCCATGTTGTGCCTACTCCAGTGACAGTTGGAGGCACTCCACTTGAAGTTGTTGACGACTACACATACCTAGGACAAAAAGTCCGGCTAGGTAGGTCCAATTTCGAGAAAGAGGTCAATCGACGAATCCAACTCGGTTGGGCAGCATTCGGGAAGCTACGCCACATATTTTCGTCCCAATTACCGCAGTGTCTCAAGACGAAGGTCTTTGACCAATGTGTGTTGCCAGTGATGACTTACGGAGCTGAAACGTGGCCACTCACTATGGGCCTTATAAGAAAGCTCACTGTTACCCAAAGGGCAATGGAAAGAGCTATGCTCGGAGTTTCTTTGCGCGATCGATTCAGAAATGAGGAGATCCGCAAGCGAACCAAGGTCACCGACATAGCTCTAAGGATTGCCAGACTGAAGTGGCAGTGGGCAGGGCACATAGCTCGAAGAACAGATGGCCGATGGGGCAGTAAAGTTCTCGAGTGGCGACCACGTACCGGTAGACGCAGCGTGGGTAGGCCTCCTACAAGGTGGACCGACGACCTGGTAAGGATCGCAGGTACCAGCTGGATGCGGAAAGCACAGGACCGGTCTTTGTGGAGATCTCTGGGGGAGGCCTATGCCCAGCAGTGGGCGTCTTCTGGCTGATGATGACGATGATGATGATGTACAAATTAGTATTTAAGATCTACATTTAAGTGTTTTTCCTGTTATGTTGTGACGTTCATAAGTGTTTCGTCGATACCTAATCTGAATCGTTTTAGTTCAGAATGTCCAATTCCCAAAATGTCCAACGGTTTCAAAATGTCCAATTCCCATAATGTCCAATTCCTGAAATGTCCAATTCTTGAAATGTCCAATTCCCGAAATGTCTAATTCCCACAAAGTCCAATTCCCAAAATGTCCATTTTTAAGATTGTTGTTCATCATTAATACGGCCTCGAATCCTTTTACAATATAATAATCACATCAACAGCCCATAACAGTTCACTACTTGAGTTGATCCTCCTTCTCATTAGTAAAGTGTTGTTACCACAATCTTCACGCTTGAAAGACGGGTTTGGAGATTACAGTCATGTAAATACTCAACAGAAAACAATGCTGGACATTTTCTTCTTGATCTACGGAAGGAGGTTCAAGCTGGTTAACCTCTCAAACATTTGTATGGATATTTGTTACTCCTTCACGCACAAACTACTAAACAGATTTTGATGAAACTTGACTATGGTGTAGCTTAAATCACAGAATAATACATAGGCTATGTGGTTACCATTGGAACGTGTTCGGAATGTAATAACCGAATTTTACGCGGACGAAGTCGCGGCCTAAAGCTAGTATAATAATATATATGTCGTCGCGTGAAGGAAAGGGGTGTATCAGGATCATTGTCATCAGGGTGGTGATATCAGTATTAGGTCGTATTCGTCCAGATAAATTAAAGAAAAGGTTCACATTTACTCCACTGTATTTATTCCATTTCATTTTTGCACATCACTTATAATTTCACTAGAATTCAGAGCGGTATTACAAATGTAGGCAGTTGAGGTAATTTACTTTCTTATTTCAAAGGTGATTTTAAAATTACTTTATTTTTAAACGTAAATAACACTTTCTATTAACGAACTTCAAACGTAAACAAACGAAATGTGGAGACAGTTTCAAGACGCGTCACTCCTCGGCGGCGGTCGCGCCAAGAATGGCCGCCACTCGGCCCGAGTTGTGCCGTCGAGACTCTGTCAGCACGCCCCACCAGAGGGCGCACTCCCACTTCCGTTTTCATCGTCATGAGTCCGTACTATTTACCACATGAGTCCATACTATTGACCGTGATCCGTCATATATGACGGATCGCGATCAATAGTATGAAAACGGAAGTGGGAGTGCGCCCTCTGGTGGGGCGTGCTGACAGAGTCTCGACGGTACGACTCGGGCGGAGTAGCGGCCATTCTTGGCGCGACCGCCGCCAAGGAGTGACGCGTCTTGAAACGGTCTCCACATTTCGTTTATAGAAAGTGTTATTTACGTTTGAAAATAACGTAATTTTAAAATCACCTTTGAAATAAGAAAGTTAATTACCTCAACTGCCTACATTGTGATACTGCTCTGATTTCAAGTGAAATTATAAGTGATGTGCAAAAATGAATTGGAATAAATACAGTGGAGTAAATATGAACCTTTTCTTTAATTTATCTGGACGAATACGATCAAATACTGATATCACCACCCTGATGACAATGATCCTGATACAACCCTTTCCTTCACGCGACGACATATACATATATTATTATACTAGCTTTAGGCCGCGACTTCGTCCGCGTAAAATCCGGTTATTACGTTCCGAACACGTTCCAAGGGTAACCACATAGCCTATGTATTATTCTGTGATTTAAGCTACACCATAGTCAAGTTTCATCAAAATCTGTTTAGTAGTTTATGCGTGAAGGAGTAACAAATATCCATACAAATGTTTGAGAGGTTAACCAGCTTGAACCTCCTTCCGTAGATCAAGAAGAAAATGTCCAGCATTGTTTTCTGTTGAGTATTTACATGACTGTAATCTCCAAACCCGTCTTTCAAGCGTGAAGATTGTGGTAACAACACTTTACTAATGAGAAGGAGGATCAAGTCAAGTAGTTAACTGTTATGGGCTGTTGGTGTGATTATTATATTGTAAAAGGATACGAGGCCGTATTAATGATGAACAACAATCTTAAAAATGGACATTTTGGGAATTGGACTTTGTGGGAATTGGACATTTCGGGAATTGGACATTTCAAGAATTGGACATTTCAGGAATTGGACATTATGGGAATTG
Organism: Blastobasis lacticolella; assembly: GCA_905147135.1. Taxonomy (NCBI): domain Eukaryota; kingdom Metazoa; phylum Arthropoda; class Insecta; order Lepidoptera; family Blastobasidae; genus Blastobasis; species Blastobasis lacticolella. Next base: position 8,367,148 of record LR990048.1, on the reverse strand, counting down.
GACATTTCGGGAATTGGACATTATGGGAATTGGACATTTTGGGAATTGGACATTCTGAACTTAAACGATCTGAATAAATGATTTTTGAATTTGAATTTGAAATTTGAATTTGAATAATTACTTTCACCTATATTAAGTATTTCTACAGTCGTCGCGTCACTTCAGACCTCAGATGTGAGCTTACCCTAAGCATTGTTTTTATACTTAATTTGTTTTGGACAAACACATTTGCGGTTAACATTATTTGGACGTAATTATTGCTGCAAAAATGTAAATACGTAGATACTGACCACCGAAACTTATCAAAGCGTAACCCCTGAAATGTTATATATATTGTTGGCGTTTTAGTTGGTGTGTTGTTGTGGGTTTGCTGTGTTTATTGCCTTGTTTTACATAAAATGGAATTAAAATGTGCATTGTTATTATTTTTACTCATAAAAAGTTTTGGTAAGTACAACTTTCACAATTTGATAACTTCGACATTGTCAAAATCCTTGCTTCCATCACTTTTAAATTAGTACCTATTATCTTGTGTCATATGGTAGCTTAATGATTGACTATTGAAAAAGATATCTGATCTTCTATTTAATAAATAAATTTTTACTTTGTGTTTAAGGAGCCCGACCCGCATTAGCGTATCTAGGGGGGGGGGCTGGCCCCTGACGTGGCCGATGAAGTCGAGTCAATCGCCAATGTACAGCCAGTGAGCACCCGATCCTGGGGTGGGCACCAGACCATTCTGGGGTGGGCACGGCCTACCCGCCCCCCCCCCTCTTCCTACGCCTATGCCGACCCGCCCAGTGTCGTCATGTACCAATGTCTTTCATATGTTAGGTACATTAGTTGAACACTAGCCGATGCTCTTACAGTGAGAGAAGTCATCATGAGGAATCCTTTACATTCAGGCGACTAACCATAATCCAATGTGGTTACGTTACCCTGTTAACAGCGTCTCGGAGGTCAGACGGCAGTCACTCGGCTGTAATTATCTGATTTGCCAATTCTATACGTTTTATAAAATAAAATCCCACGTCACGTCTGTCTATTGGCGATAAACCTAAAAAACTACTGAACGTATTTTCATGCGGTTTTACCAACAGACAGATTAATGTTAAGGTGTGTCCAAACATAGAGCGGCACGTGCGCGGCAGCAACACGCGGCATGTCCAGGAAACAATTCTGCCGCGCTCTAGTTAGGACTATTGACGAATGTTTGCGCGGCAATATTGCGCGGCACTTGCGAGACACGCCGCGCATTTGAATTCAGTCTGAACCAAAACTACAATGAAGGCGGTCAGTGTTTTAGAAGAGTGTCCTTGGAAGAGTTTGAACAGTTACATAGCCCACAACTATGAGCCATATATTTCAATCAATCTAATTGATGTTTCATTGTCCATTTTTGAGAAGCGCAAACACGTCCAGACAGGATTACGGACGAACGATAACTGCCTGTGCAAACACAGCGCGGCACGCCGCGCGCGGCAGCCGCGCACACTTGCCGCTCAACGCAACGTTCGCGACGGCTGTTGTATAAATAAAGCGCGGCACGCCGCGCGCGGCTGCCGCGCACACTTGCCGCTCTATGTTTGGACACACCTTTACGGTGTATAATTTGATAAGGTTACTGACCCGTGCGAAACCGGGGCGGGTCCCTAGTTAAGAATAAGAAAAAGAAAATTTATTGCCACATGACGACACAAATAAACAAAACTATTACCGAACTCTTTCCTAAGCTGAACGCATACGATCCTGGCTTGTATAATAAGAACATTATTTTCGTCAACGTTAACAGAGACTAAGCAGTTTCGCTGTGACTACACTTACTCCAAAAACTCCATGGGATGGTATAAACTACATCCTATCGCCGTAACCTGGGATCTAGCCAAGAAGTTGTGTACGCTAGAAGGTAAATAATAATAATAATAAAATAATTAATAATCGTGGACAAATTCAAAGTAAGCAAAGTTTGTGTTATGGGTGCTAGATAACTGATAAACTACTTATATACTATTTTTTTAAATACATACTTATTATACATAGAACACCCAGACCCGTAACAGAAATAAAAATTCATCATTTCAATTTCTGTCCGGCCGGGAATCGAACCCGGCACCTCTTGCGCGGCAGACGGCATGTTGACCACTGAAACACTCAGGTCGTCAAATCTATAATAACTTTAAAATAAAAATGAATGCCAATAAAATAAAGCATTTTGAATGATCTCCAATCTGACTTCACTTGTACATTTATCATGGTACAATCAACGGTTCCCTCGATTCATCCTTTCGTCATGTTTTCCTTTATTTCTAAACACTCCTTGCCGTAATTCTTGGTGTCGACATGTCCATTGACGTCCAATTTCGCGGTCAACTGGAGGATAAAGCTAAGTTGTCAAAAAAAAGCTGGAAGTATTTTATACTGGCACATCGCCTTCAGGTTTATAAGCTGCTTAAGGAATACTGTTTCCTTCTCTGGGTCGGGGCATCTCATTATCAGCTTCGTCCTCTTGACCCGAAATTGTTGAAACTGAAGTTCTCTGTGTGCATCTCTTACCGCTTATATCAAGAGGAGTGTTCTGAGGAGTTTTTGGGTACTACCGCTGCCGAGTTACAAATTAAAGATCCATTGCTACTTGGATAAGTGACAACTACTGTACGCTGTTCAAGAAACTTCCTGCCACATTCGTTTTACAATTCTAGGGAATGATCTACAACGTTCTGACATTTCTGAGCCTGTATGACATTGGGGCCTTCAAGAAGCGAGCCAACACCTTTCTGAAAGGCCAGTAACGCATTCGTAATCTTCCTAGTGTCGCAGATTTCAAAGGGCGGCAGTCGCTGATGGATCACTTACTATCAGGTGACCCCCTGGCTAGTTTGCCTCCAACTTTATCAAAAAAATAAATAACGGTACTGCCCAAAAATACAATAGAACTCCCCGAACAGCACTTTATTTGCCTGCGACTTCGTTCGTTATTTTTTAGATAAGAAAAAACCTAATTGATGTAGCAATAATTATAATATTCAAAACTAATTTTCAGGTGCGGACCTAGTGAAGCCATCAGGGACCAACAAAGACATGGGAAAGGCTATACAACAACTGATGCAGAAGAAAAACGTGGCTTCAATACACACAGATTATAGGTTATTTATATATCGAACTCCAACCAAAAAAGGTAAATAAAATAAAATGCAAAGAAAACGAAAGCGATAAAAAGATACAACTAAACATAAACTTACTTACTTATTTACTATACAGGGTGACCTCAAATTGGTAATACAAAGGGGCACCATGTGCATGTGCGCGCAATGCAAACACCTTTAACTATGGCACCAACTCTGAAATCGCGATAAATAAATCAGCTGTTTCGAAAAAAGAAAATCAAACAATATCAGCGAATAATATGTATGAAACAAACAGCTGATATTTTTGCGATTTCAGAGTTAGCGCCATAGCATAAGTGGTTTGTTATCATCAGCAAATGCATACGGCACCCATTTGTATTACTAATTTGAGGTTACCGTAATGTCATATACATTAATGCAACTAATGTTAATCATTTTCGATCCACAGAATTGGAACAGCAAGAAACAGATAACTACGTGTTACGCCCGTCATCTCCGATAGAGCAAATTTTGATTATGCATTATAACGGAACGTATGATGTAGTAGATCTACATGTGCAGCTTCCATTTATGTGTCATAAGAAAGATAACGATATCACTGACATGACAGAGTGTGGAACTGTTGATTCTGGTAAGTGTGTTGTTCCTGGAAAGTTAAAAATGGGAGATGGAGAAGAAAACTGTTTAATTTGGTGCCACCGTCACTTCTCCATTACCGCATCCTCCGAGGATAGAATATATGCCTGTTTCCAGATAACATATGGGCATGGCGAGCCTTTTTACCGCGCACATGCAAGATGTAGAATTACCTACCCGAGATCTTTCTTTTGAACTATAACGCCGGATTTTTCAAAAGGAAATGTCTACAGGTACTTCAAAGCCGGTACCGCATCCGCTCCTTTTAGATTGCTATCGATGAGATGGATCATATGACCGCATGGGTTTGTTGGACCGATCACAACTGAATAATCACAGCACTGGTTTCAAACTGACTCGTAGTTCGATGCGAGTACTATGCGAACGAGAAAATTATAACGAGAGAACTATAAAACTATCATGAAAATGATATAGTTAAAATAGCTTGCCTTAGTACACAAGTTACCTTTTGTTGAATCGTTGTATTTTGTGTGTGTTAATACATGTAAAACAATTTCATAATCATTATCAAGAACTCATAACTGTTGTTCGAGTCCACCTCTTGGTCTCTGTTAAAAAAAATATTTATTGCACCTATGCTCTGTACTCTAAGGTAATTTACTTTTCAGAATACATATTGAACACAAGAACTGACCGCTGTTATAAGTTCCATCGGTTACGCGACAATTGGAGTAACGCTTTCATGACTTGCATGGCCGAAGGTGGAGACCTAGCTGTCATCAATAGTGCGGAAGAGGCTGAAGTTATCATGGAAGTGTTTGAGGAAAATCCTCCCGAGTCTATCCGACCTGGATGGAGGTGGGTGGACTCCGCTTTTCTTGGATTCTTTAACGTAAATAGTACCTGGATTACTACTAATGGTAAGTGTTTAAATTGGTTTTTGGTTTTTGATGTATAACATCTTTCCTCTCGCTTTTCTGCAATCTGTGGGAAGGATTTCGAGGAAAGGGACGGACGTCGTCAAAACTGTTATCAAAACCTATAGAGTAGCAGATCTTGAATCTTAGAATTTGGCATGCAGCTAGGTCTTGTAGCATAAGTAAAGGGAAAAATATAAAATCCGTGAAAGACTTGATATAGGACACAAAAACATATTTTGATTATCCCAAACAACGTATTTACCATCTAACATACACTAGAACATGCCGCTAATTTTTTTGCGGTTTTAAATCAAAGTTATGGTTTTAATATGAAGAACATGAATATGCTAAGAAATTTAGCCGATGTTTACGAACTAAATATGTTGTATGTCAAAAATGACGCTTTACAAGATGGCAACTCTAGTTCGGATTTCGGTCACGTGCCAAATTATCTTTATAGCCGTTTTTTTATTCATGCAAGCCTCAATTAGGACTTATTTCATTTACGTATTTCATAAAACTAAGCTGGGCTTGCTGTACAATTCTTATAACACATTTAAAGATGACGTTTAACATCATTTTGATAAATAATTTGGTGCAAACCGCCCAAGTCTTACTTCAACGTACTGGTTAGTAAAGGGACACACGTAAATAGTATAGATATTTCATCGTGTTCTGTCATATTAAGTCCATAACGTGACGAAGCTCCTAGGGAGAGAAAATGGCGATTACTAAACTATGACGTTTTATGAATCGTAGATGTAATGGGCGACAGTTACCGCCCATCAGGGGCCTTACCATGAACTCTTGTAGCAGGACCTAAACAGAACTGCCTTGCTTAGAACGAGACAGCGCTATACGTGTCACATAAACTTGTCTTGTTCAAAGCGAAAGTAATTCTGTTTAGGTCCTGCTATAAGAGCTCATGGAAAGCCCTCTGGTGGGCTGTCTGTTCGTTGGCACTGCGCGGAATAAAAAAAGTTTATTTTCTTTTTTTAGAAGAATTTCCTTATGTATTCAACTATTTTCGCAGGCAAATCATTATCAATGAGCGGCTACAATACATGGTCACCAGGCGAGCCTAACAATGCAAACGGAGACGAGTTATGTGGTACAGTAGGACGCAATGGGTTGTTGTACGACGATCCTTGTAATCGAGAACTGGCGTATATTTGCGAAATGAAGAAATCAAGCTTAATTGAATGTAACGACAGCCCGGATTATATACAGAGACAGTTGCTATTCATGGCACTGATCGACGATACATATTTGACCATAAATGGGACTGACGTATCTAGTATTACAATTACACACAATCTAAGATTTCCTGTGAAAAATTAATAAGAATTAGCTAGTCTTTAACATCCCCAACAGCATAGGTATTAGTCCACTACTCGGTATAGACCTCCAATGAGCGCCAATGCACTCTGTTCTCGACTTAACGCATCCAGGTAGGTAACATTACTTAATACTCTAAACAAAAACGAATGTTGTCATTCTGATAATTTTATTGAACCAGGGTTTATATTAAATTAAATAAAAATATTAAACCGCAATCGTTTTATTTGACACCCATTTAAAGCTTAGTTTTCGCAAGCGTATATCATTTCATCGCCAGAACAGACTGCTGCATCACTGGTCAATTTGGAGCTCTCACCATTTAATTGTACATTATCCTCATAGTTTGATAGGTATACTTGACCCGGTTGTCGAATTCTCTCATGTCGGGACGGCGTTGCAGAGCCCTTTCTGCGTCTCTTGGAATGTACTGCCGGCGACCGCATAGGCAGCAAGCTCCACATGGACAAATCGTATGCCGGGTAGGAACGGAGTCCCAAGCTCCTGAGAAGCATTCAATTCAAGGTTAGTTACAAGCACTCATCATAAAAAAATAACGTAGTAGAATTTCGAAATGCTCGATGTTTCTCTGCGTGGCAAAATTAAAATGGTAATTATTTTGCCATATAGCTCGATAAATTAACGGTTGATGTAGCGCAATTGTTGTCGAGTGGCGAACACGTACCTACAGTCTATCGCAGGGTACGACACATGAGGCACAAAATCATCGATACGGAAGGCGTGGAGGGAGGCCTTTGACTAGCAGTGGGCATCGTGCAGTTGGGGTGAGCTGCAGGTGACGATTTTAACGAGAATTCCGTTATTAATAGAGACACTTTACGCAGCGTGGGTAGGCCTCCCACAAGGTGGACCGACGACCTGGTACGGATCGCAGGTACTAGCTGGTTGCGGAAAGCACAGGACCGGCCTTTGTGGAGATCTCTGGGGGAGGCCTATATCCAGCAGTGGGCGTCTTCTGGCTGATATAATTCCAATATCTTTGCGACACCCACGACCGTAGCCTCCGTTCTTCAAACACTCTCTCCTTAAACCTTCCCCTTCACCGGACTGGATTTCTGTCCAATTCTTTTTCCTTAATCGCTGCTAGACTTTGGAATGATCTACCTTTGGAGATCAGACGAAGTTCCAGTAAATTTACTTTCAAAAAAGCAGTTCACAGTTATTTCCTTAAGTCTCTGTAACACCTTATATATTTTCCTACATAGTCTTTCTTTACCCTCTTTTTTTTTTTTTAAATGTTTGGGCAGTAGTGTTGTTGAGTGTGCCAGTAGCTTGTTATGCTCAGTTCCTTGTTCTCTCTCTCTTTCTCTCTCTCCTATTTTGACTGCCTCTAATGCCGGTTGCACCAACCTTATATGAAAACTTAGGTAACTCTTAAATTTATGACACTGATTGTGTGTCTCCTGAAAGCTTAGGAATGTTTTATGGCATCACAATAGGCATCGCCTAAGTTTGGTGCAATTGGGCATTATGATCTGTCCATACTGACTTGTCTTATTTGGTAAACAAATAATGTCCAAATCACGACTTGTCGTATCAATTACGCTACGTACATTGTGTATAGATATCTAAGATGACATACAATGTGAAGTTCAAGTAATACTGTTGCAAACTATCCATTTAAATACATTATTTCCATAACCAAATAAGACAAGTCAGTCTGGACAGATTTTAGTTAATTTGTCCGACACCCTTAAATAGAAAGGGTTGGTGCTCCTTTTTACTGCCACCAGACCAGGTATCTATTTCTGCCAAGCAGCAATGATTGCATTATTGTTTTACGGTTTAAAGGCTAAAAAAGCCAGGAAAATTACAGGCATGAGGAATTACGTCTTCACAGTGACATCACCATTCTCAATACCGTTCATTTTACTTCCCTACGTAGGCACTATTAAATATAATAGTTAATAAGCACTAAAAAATAAGTTGATCTTCTGCATCAATTAACTGTATCAGCGAAATTAATTGCAAATGTATTTTACTTTATTATTAATAAACCGTGACGGTATACTTTACGTTTTCAAGACTAAGTCGGTGTAATGTAGAACCGACTTTAATGAAATTTTTATGCAGATAGCTGGAGATGAACCTGGGGAAGTACATAACCTTTGATCGAAATGGCGGGCCAAACCTAGTCCGGAAATCGGACGATTACACCCGTATAACAGAAAATGGAATGGAATTTGACATAATATACTTAAATTGGCACGAGTAGCTATCATCATCACAGTCCGTAACAGTCCACTGCAGGACTAAGGGCCTCTCCCATGAAAGGGGAGGTTATTGCCATAATCTCCACCGTAGTAAATGTAACAGTGGAAAACGCTGCTACCCATTTTCCAGCCTACGGAGACTCTAGATCTTTTGCCTCGAAAACATTAGTCGCCTTGTACGACACCCACGAGTTTAAGGGGTTGGTGCTATTCTACTCTGCCGGACACCACACCGCTATGAATAGCTATAGCTAGCTATACCTTTCGATATTTCAAATATCTTCAATTTGCAGAAATAGCTATTACAGTTTTATTATATGTATAATAGAAAATGTATTTCCGAAAATTCCCTACTTTTTCTTATCTCGTACCACTCACTCGTACCGTCACGTGTTTTTCCCGTAGGGTTAGGACATATTGTTCCAATTGCTATGGTCCTAACAAATCTCTCTCGCTTCTTCCACATTCGTCAACCTTTTCATTCATGTTCGTCGGTTAGTCCTAAAATTAAACTTAAAAAATTATTTTAACTATAGCCTACAATTTTTTTTATGTATTGTAGGACGAAAAAATAGAATTTATTCATTTATTCTAGATTTTTACCGAGCCTTACTCAAATGGATTGACTATGACAGCCTCATTGTTTTATTTATTTATAAATAAAATGAATACACAGTTCTTCATAACTATAATACTTAATCTAACTTAGTCTGTTTGTATCTATCTAAACGATGAACTGCATAATTGAAATAAGGTAACAGTTGCAGTGGAAACTCTCAAACTATTGCTCAATGCACAATCCAGCAAAAAGTGCATGATGTCGTGCATTAAAGTTAACTAATTTATTATAACTCAAAAAACCATTGCTACTTTAATAAGAAAAACTGGCAAATTGCATTTAAACTGCATTAAAAATAACTAAAAGATTGTGATACTTTTTTCATTTTAAAATGTTGTCTACTTTATGCCCTTTCTAACGATATGCTACTTACTTGCTATAAAACCTCTTAACAACTGCACGGGAATTTGATTTTTAAAGTGGTAATGCATATACGCTTTTGAACTGTATCTGCTTACATAAATGTTAATTGTTTATGCGTTGATTTCGCGCAAATTACGTATTTTATTACGAGGTTAAGATGAAATTAAAAGCAAAGAAAATGGTGCTACTGTAACGATCACTATGTACCATGAGCTCGTTATCGTACAATTTATTTATATCGTATGTTTATAGTTGATGGACTAGGAAATAAATAGGTATATCATATATAGAACAGTGTGTGGTTAAAGTGTAACTCGCTTATCATTTGAAACGATGTTTATTATGTATTGTTTTACCTTTTATAGGTAAATATTTGTATGTTTGTATTTTTTACAGATAAATAGGTATTAGGGTGACTAGAAAGTTACACTACCCACGTAAGTGTTCATCGTACTCGTCGCCGAAATTGCAAAGATCCATTCTTGGCTATGGTTGAAATTAAGGTTTAATCAGACCTCTTTTTATCTCCTTGATGATTTATATACTTTGGCTTTGATTTATATACTTTGGCATATTCTGTCGAAAACATTATTAAAATTACAGGCCGACCCAATTAAATAGCCTGGTAATGCTACTCTACTGCCGTCTGTCTATGACATTCTCTAACTTTAAGCCCCGCTTGCACAAAATTCTTAAATACAATTGAGAATGACCTTAACGTTTTCTTGTATGCAATACTTTTTAAAGTATAAGCTTAAAGTTTAGTGTGTGTGAACATGGGTTATATTTTAACTCTCTTCGATTTTTTTGTCTTTGGATGTAGGAAATCGCCTAGTGACGCTATCAAGAAAGAGAAGCCCAAGAAGCGATGGATTGTCATGAGTGAGCTGAGTGGGATGCGAAAGCTAACGGATTGAATGAGGATGACGATGGGGGATGAAGAGTAGTGGAGAAGGGAGAACAGGTAAAGATATAACAGAAGCCGGCCGACTATTGTTTTAACAGGTATCGGCCATAAATAATGCACATCAGCTGGTTCGGCTTCATAGAACATCGTCTCTGTCGCACGCGTGTGAGTAAATACGAAGCCGAATGAAGCCGAAACTAGCTAATATTCGTTACCTTTGGCCGATACCTGTACCCGTAATTTCACGCACGAAATGCACAGTTACATGAAGTAGCAGAAATAACACCTGATGTGATAACCCTAACTGGTCTTCAGCGCCGATGGGCACTCAAGCTGAAACATGGACGTTTTGTGGTTGGAATAATTATGTAAATTGTGTCCTTAAAACCGATGGGGCCTTCTGAGATCACGATTCTATACCTACATGATTATGTCATGTAGATTTAGTGGCTTCGTTCACGTTGTCTCCTGCCCCTAATTGAACGACAGGGATTAAATGAACTACCCTACGCTACTCTACCCCTACCTAGCCTTTTTTCATACATACCTTGTCTTAACAATTACAAACCCAATAGAAAAAGAATTGGTCAATAGCTGCACTTGTTCTGAAGTTATGAGGTGGGGTAGGCAGAGAAGGCCACTTTGCTCTGACCTACCACAACACACCGAGGAAAACTAAAGGAAATGTTAAAATATCGGTTTTATTCATATTTTCCCATTTTGAGATTTCAAGTTTTACTAGTGAATTTACATTTGTTAGTTGATAAAGTAATCGAAATGTAGGTATGCTGTTGGAAATAAACTTAAGTAAGCACAGACAGGTAAAAGGTCCTTATGTGGTCCAGTCAATTGTATTAAGGAAAAATTTTTTTTTCGTAGTCTGGTAGACCAAACCACACTTAGGGCAAAGTGTGGTAAAATAAGAGATCGATGTATCAAATCTAATAATGAATAACAGTGGTTGACGAGAAAGCACTAAAGCTCATAATTATGAAATTCGTACAGGTAATGAAAGTAGGTACATTAAAATGGGTGGCAAATATTACTTCTTTACACTATGATCTGTTTAAACTAACTTGTCTTATTTGGTGAACAAACAATGCCCAAAATCACGACTTGCGTATCAATAAATAATCATCTTGGCGTTAATGTCCCGGTTGTGCTCTCGCGCACGAGAGCCCGGGGTCCACCTTTACCATGATCCAGGATTTGGCAGGTCAGGTGATTATAGTGGAACGACTGCCATCTGACCTCCATGACCCTGCTACCAGGGGAACCTGACCAGATTGGATCATGGTTACACATCAAGTCGCCTGAATGTGCAGGTTTCATCACGATGTTTCCCACACCGTAAGAGCATCGGTTAGTATTCCACTTATGTACATAACTCAGACATAACTACATAACAGTCATTGGTATATGGCCGGAGCGGGATTCGAACCCTGGACCTCTGGCTTACGAGTTGTATACCTAGTCTAACCGCTCGGCCACCGACGCTCACGACTTGCCGTATCAATCACGCTACGTATATGGTGTATAGATGTCGAGAATTATATAAAAAACACATGAACGTGAATTTCAACGAATACTGCTGCACATTATCCATATAAATAAATACATAATTTCCTTAACCTAATACGACAAGTCAGTTTGGACAGATTATACATTGGCACCCCATCAAATCTATCAAAACAGCTAAGCTGAAGCAGAATCTGTTGAATATTGTTTTCTTAAGCTATGAACTTTCGGTAGGTCATGGTTCTTCGCTCGTAGCGGTGTGTAATTTTCTATATGAAATTTGTCATGTTTTGGGGATTGCTCGTATGACGGAATCATTCTCTCGTACATATCATAATCGCCGGCTTCGGGGTCACAGGTTATCGACAGACGATTTTTACTTGTAAACGGTTTCTTGTTACGTATCTGCAATACAGAGAAATTGTTTGTTATCTAGTTTGCCTCCGTTGCACGTTTATGAGTAAATATTTAGCCGAAACTATATTTAGCATCGACTAATTTTATTTATAATAGCTTCTGCGACTGCGTCCGCGTGGAAAGTTTTTAGGGCAGTTCATCTTTTTCCCGATCGACCATTTTAAAAGACCTCCCCTAATGTATGAAAACTAGTACTACGAAGAGGTCAAGCTGTAGCCTTTTTCTAACTAGCCGAATTAGATGAAACACGATCTAGATTTTAAGTTGGACATCAAACTACCAAACTGTGAATACCCATCGAAATCCATTCGCCATTTCAATTATACTTATAGTTTAGCTGGTTTATCAAGGTTCTGCATTAGGTGTTCCAGTTTCTAAAATTAATTATACCCTATATGTTGCCCAGGTTTAATAGCTACGCAAAAAAATAAGTTTTACTCAAATCCGTCCAGTAGTTCCATAGATTAGCGTGTACAAACAGACAAACAAACAGCAAACAGAAAAACAAATTAAAAATAATCTTACTACCTACTATTTCTTCATCGCCCTAAATTATTTTTTTGTAAATATATTTAACGTACAGACACATCTTTTTTACTGTATTATATGTAAATACTTATAAATGTTACAATTTGAATAAGAGATTGTACGAGTACGTACAGCGCACAGTTTCGCCTTTTATATCATCATCACAACCCGTAACAGTCCACTGCAGGACTTAGGGCCTCTCCCACGAAAGGGGAGGTTATTGCCATAATCTCCACGCTTGGCAGGCGGGTTGGAGATCGCAGTGTTTGAATATAACAATGGAAAATGCTGCTGCCCATTTTCCAGACTACGGAGACTCTTGATCTTTTGCCTCGAAAACATTAGTCGCCTTGTACGACACCCATGAGTGTAAGGGGTTGGTGCTATTCTACTCTGCCGGACACCACACGGCCACACCTACATTATGAAATAAAAGTGATTTATCAATTCACCATATCTTTCCTGTTCTAAAACCCCTATCACGTATCAAGTCAAATTATTATACCAGTAATCAAATGCTCGTACAGAGTAGAATTAAATCTTGAACCATTATGCAGGTGATGACGTCACTGTCGATGAGGTAACTGCAACTCTATATTTACTGGGTTTTACTTCAACTTCAGTGAAACAAAGCCTGGTCTATAGGCAGCGGTAACCACTTTGGATCAGGTGGCCCGTTTAACTACCGTATGACAAAAAATAATCTCCCAAAAGATACTAACCGCATAATATTCCGAAACATCGCTTGTTTCCGACATGGGATCGATGGGCGAATCGCAACAGCAGCAACAGCAGCCCAAGTATACAATCAATGAGAGCCACGTGGAAATGACCTTCGAGCAATGCCATAAGTAGCTAACCCTCGCACAGAAGGGATGGATGGTGAAGCAACTTACTTCAACCATTTTGCTTTTGTTAGTTCATGCAATGCGAAACCTAGTTATTCAGAGAATAGAGAGAAGTGGAACACATCTGATATGGATTAAAGGATATGTTACTTATTCATTTTGTTTTATATGGTACATGCATAGTAATTGTAGGTTTTTGAGGTGGATTTTGCAAGGTGTTTTGTATTTATGTGTCACTGTCACGTCAATGTCAATAATTGATGTGGACAACAGACAATTTTTTTTTTCATCTTGGCATTTTTGTTGCCGCCACAGACAACAGGCTAAACACAAATCACAAATATTCCCTGTTCGCTCACTCTACAATTAATATGAATCTTGCTATCCCGTTTTTTCACCCATAGGAACGAGCCTGTCAGAAAGTGAAGAGCGCAATCTTTTAAACGTTCACCACGTTGCTCTAGCAAACAACGACCAAACGCTTCTTTTGAAACATCGGTGTAAATTTTATAATTTCCTAATCAAATTTAAATCAAACCATTTAAAGGACGGTGCAATGTAGTGCACAGTTATGTGAAAGTGCAAAGTATGGAAATACACCTGGATTATCCTTTCACCATTATATTAATTAGGGTTTCATTTAAAAAATGTACCCCAATGACATTTTAAATGTTCAGACATTTTATGAAACAATTATACGCTTTTTTACATTTATTTGTTTTTCTAGGTCTCCTGAAGACCAGACCTGGTGATGTCTGGGTTACAAATTGGAAGTGCTGTGTTGTAAACATTTTGAAGAACAAGATAATAAGTTGATGCAAGTCCCTTCTGTCCTGATGCACCATCATTATTTGAATTTTTAGTGAAAATTAAGAATATGCTGCCTGTTTAATATATTTATGTAAATACCCTTTTCATTAAATTTTTTTGTTCATGTTCATGAAGTTATGAGGCAACAAATAAACATTGATACCGGTCAAGATCATAACCCTCCTTTTTGCAAAAGCAAGCACTGTTGATTCACGGTATGCAGGATCGAGAGATCAAAAATACGTTTGTAGGTATCATGGCGTGGGTTTGATTTACTAGACACCTTATCTTTTCTTATAATGACAATATTAAATTATCATTTAGGACAAGTTTAAAAAAATTATGAAATCGTCCGGAGCGAAATATACCCACAAGTCAGATTTGTTTATGTTCGTTACGAGTAGCAATTCGTAGCAAAATATAACTTATCTGCAGATCTGCCTTGTTCCGTCCCTGCATTTGCGTTTGTAGTATAATTTTGAAGCTTAAATTAAACTGCCTTACAATATCTTAGAGGATTTTAATTGTTGGCAATGCACATGTCATTTTAAAACTTGTTAAGACCCGACAAAAACTTCAAAATTGAAATATTTTCTGATGCGTAAGGGACTGGTTGGAGGAGCTTTCTGTGATGGCAGCGGAGTAAACGGAAAATGGAAAGACGACGAGCTCCAATTCCATATAAATTTTTTAGAGCTGTACTTGTGGCGTTAAAGTTTTTCGCCAAAAATATAAGTGCTCCATTCTGCTGAGGGTGGATAATACGACTGCCCTGAGTTATGTTAACAGAATGTATGAAACTCAGTTTCCACACCTTAATGAATTAACACGAAGGACAATGTCGAGGCTGATCAAGAATCGCAAAGAATAAACGCAGACATAGAGTGGGAGCTATCTGATTGGGCTTTCAACAGAATAGTCACCAACCTCGGACAGCCCGATATAGATTTCTTCGTGCCAAGGCAAAATATGTCACATACATATCTCGGAAACAAGACCCTGATGCGTTAACAGTAGATGCTTTTACTGTGTCTTGCCAGTCATATGATTTTTGCCAAGACACAGTAAAAGCATCTACTGTTAACTCTTGGGATAGCTTTTAGCAGACGAAATACTCCACCAATAGCTTTAGACCTTATGCTAGCTTCTATTTCTAACAGTACCTTGAAACAATATTCAGTTTCTTATAAGTAGCAATGGCAGTTCTATTAAGAAAATGAGGTAGAAGTTTTTAATCCTGAAATAGTGTCGATTTTGACTTTTTTGATAACGGGGCTTCATATGGGTCAACAGTCATCGATCTGCATTATCACTTCTTCTCGGGAATGATGTTGGAAAGGAATATACAAATTAAGACCTTGTCGACCCAAGTACTCCAGTACCTCATGTACTGGAGTACATGTACATCCTCAAATCGTTTTAGATTACGTATCGATACGTAAGAAACGACGCGATACGTAACGATCGCGTTGATTTCAGAAGTGAGTTTACAAATAAATACAAAGAAGTTAGTGATTTTACTGGCTTTACGTATGTATGTTGGATTTAAAGATGTTGGCGGTAGTAGCACTTTTAACGCTTTCCGGCGGTTTTTTGTAAACGGAAGGCCCTAGTACGTAAACAGACCGTTCCAACTTTGTTAGCCTATGGCGCACTGGAAGGAGTTGGCCCTCGTCTCTGTTGCTCCTCAAGGCGCGCGACATTGCCTTCTTTCGTTCGAATAAGGCAGTAAGTTTTAGGCAGTAAATATTACAGTAAGAAAATACGGCTATCTGGTATAAGAACTCGCAAGGAAGTGGCAGTATACCCAACTGTTTGAAGAGGGGTCTACATGGTTCCTGCTGATCACCTATACCGAGAATGGCACGGACAGCTCGCTTTTGCGACACAAACGCACGATGCCTTTCGGAGGCGCGAGCCCACAGGTCGGCGCCGTAGGATAGGACTGAGTGCACTGTTGTGAAGTAACACAACCGAACTATTCCGCAGTCGGCGGTGCTTGCAAGGCGTCTTAGTGCAAAGCTTTCGCGGCCAAGCTTACCGACACACCTCGTCGATATGAGTTTCCCATGTGAGAGCACTGTTGACGTGGAAACCCAAAAACTTAGTGGCTTCCACTTGTTGTAGCGTCGTACTGCCTATATTCACCTACAGTGAGTAGGTGTTCTTGCCATTTAAGGAGAACCTCATGAAACAAGTGTTTTCCCTGTTCAGTGCTAGACCGTTGGCTCTAAACCACTCTTCGAGGCGCCGAACCGTGCGGTTAAGGTTCATCTCGAGCTCCCGTTCCGTGGGCGCGGTGACTACGACCACGACTTCATCAGCGCAGATGTATATTTTGATGCCCACGCTGTCTATCGCTCCCGGCAGATCATTCAGCAGGAGGCTGAATAATGTGTTCGAGAGCCAGGACCCTTGTGGAACACCCATCGTGCTGGTCATCTCAGCCGACGCCACTCAAGCCCCTCCTCCGACCAGCACCTGTGATCTGTTGCTCATAAAAGACAACAACAGTGACGGTGCGGGCCCACGGATCCCGTAAAGCTGCAGCTTATCTGCTACAAGGCGATTTATTTATTTATTCGTATGGCATTAATAGCCGAGTCGCTAATGATAACCTAGGTAATTAATGATCACTAAAGCTACAAGGCGATGGTTCGCGGTGTCGAAGGCGCTTGAGAGATTGCAGCAGACGAGTACGACCTGGCGACCACCCTCGCGGGCATTCAGCACGTCCCGTAGTACCTCACGCACTAAGTCAGTCGTCGCGCGGCCTGGCCTGTACGCGTATTGCCGGTCGGACAACATTTGACCACTAGCCAGGAATTACAACAGCCTATCATTAATCCCCACCTCGAAAGACTTACTTATTATGGGCACTAAAGATATCGGGCGATATGATTTTTTGAGAAATATTAAGGAAATCTTAACTTTCTTCAATGTTGTCGGGTATGTTTCACTTCGACAGCATTAATTGGATAGATGGCATACGACGTGACCTATTGTGGCCATAATGTTAGTCAGCAGACTCGACGCAAGGCCGTATAGGTCTATGCTCTTTTTGGGTGTAAATCTGGTTTGCACTAGACGCACCAGTTCGTCAGGAGTCGGAGTCGCATCGAGACGTCGGCCGACGGTGCGCCCGCGCTGAGCAGGCCAGCCGCCGCGGGCGCGTCCACGGCCGGCGCCCCGCAGCGCGCGGCCGCCGTCACGAACTCCAGGTTGAGCGCGTCCACCAGCGCTCGCTTAGAGGGGAAAGGTGTTCCGTCTTCCAACCGCACCAGGTCCGTGAAATCCGTCCGTTCACGAGTCCCGCGGCCTAGTTCGCTATTTATAAATATCTACATGAATTTCGCCTTGTTAGGAGCGTCGCTTATTAATTTATTATAAAAGTTAGTGCGTTTTGTTTTTAATATGATGTCATACTTTGTACTTAAACTGTTTACTAAATTGATTATAATGTCATTGTTAGGGAATTGATTTGATAATTTTAATATGTCAAATAATATAAATTTTAAACTAATTATCTCGTCATCAATCCATGCCTTTCGGTTCTGGAGAGTGTGGCGCGTTTTGTAAGGAAAGCAAATGTCTGTTACCAACTCTGTGATGCATAGCTGAGGAGATAGCTGTCTTGATTGTTGTTACAACTTCGAACGGTCGATTCCCAATCTACTAACTCGAGTGCTGCTACAAAACTAGCCTTGTTGGCGCGGCTGTACGTGCGTCAGCTCAAGGCCCGAATCAGCGCTAGGTGCTTGTGACGAGCTCATCTCCGCTCTTATGTAATTCATCTCCATCCGTAGATCTCGGATAGAGTTCTCATTTGGTATTCTATTTTTGAAAAAGTGGAGCAAGATCGGTATATCAGTAGTTACGACGTAGCTGAAGAAGTAGGAATTGATCACAAAACAGTTTTGGCGCATTTGAAAAAAAATGGGTACACAAAAAAGCTCGATATTTGGGTACCACACGAGCTCTCTGAAACCTAATGAACCGTGTACTCATTTGTGATTCTTTATTACGACGTAATGAAACCGAACTATTTTTGAAGAAATTGATAACTGGTGATGAAAAGTAGATCACGTACGACAAGAACGTGCGAAAAAGGTCATGGTCAAAGGCCGGTCAGGCTTCACAGACTGTGGCGAAACCCGGGTTAACTCGCAACAAGGTGATGCTGTGTGTGTGGTGGGATAGGGAGGGCATTATTCATTGTGAGCTGTTACCACCAGGCAGGACCATCGGTTCAGAACTCTACTGCGAACAACTGATAAGATTAAAGCAAGAAGTTGAGATTAAGCTGCCGGAATTAATCAACAGAAGGGGTGTGGTTTTTCATCATGATAACGCTAGACCTCACACATCTTTAACAACTCAGCAAAAATTAAGAGAGTTTGGCTGGGAGGTGTTAATGCATCCGCCGTATAGTCCTGACTTTGCACCTTCAGATTTCCACCTGTTTCAGTCTCTTCAGAATTCTTTAGGCAGTGTCAGGTTAACATCACGAGAGGACTGCCAAAACTACTTGACGCAGCTTTTTGATCAGAAGCCCCAAAATTTCTATAGCAATGGGATCATGTCCCTACCTATAACATGGCAAAAAGTTATCGAACAAAATAGTACCTACATACTTTAGTTAAATGTAAATAAACTGTATTAAAAAATGTTTTGAATTTTCATATTAAATGCGTAGAAACTTTCTCCCCAACCTATTATTATGTATTGTTCGCGTTATTTGGTGTTGTGGCGTTGGTGTGGGTGTGTATAAGTGTATAAATGCTTTAATTATTTACTAAGGTAAGGTAAGGTCGAGTTTCGAACTTAATTAGGAATTCCTACTACGTACAACGACTAAGTACTTAACTTAGCTAGATACAAAGTCTAGCTAGGAGATGGTAGTGGTGTAGGGTGAGGTTATTGGGGTAGCTACAGGCCAATTTCTCCCTGTTTAGGGTTCGTCATCCCACCTGTCAGACTTTCAAGATCCTTATTCTTTGTAAAAGATAAAATGAATGAAATATTAAGGTTGGTAATAAATAAATCTAATTTAACACAATCAAAATATGGCCATTTACATCAAGTATAAATCCTCCCTTATTCAGCCATCAAAACATAATGTCCGTAGACCTAGAATCATGAATGTTAAAGTTTCGAAAACCTTGTGGACCTACCTATACCTAAAATAAAATATACTTTACTTGTTTTATACATCTATCTATTTGCTTATTTGTGAAATACTTAGGTAACTTCCCAGTAACGTTTTGTTTCTTCCTTGTGGATAAAGCCCATACTAATAAGTAAAACACGAAAAGGTTATCGCGTGTGGTCAATTTAGTATCTTTTGCAAGTTGTATATGTCGCAGCCATCTGGTTAAATCAGCCATTTAATGAGAAAAAACGAAATTATGACGAAAGAAATTCAAAAATATTGTTTGCTCTTTGAGCAGCAGCTGTCTGACGCCATATTTGTTTGGGTGCGCTAACCAGCGCTGCAGTGGATAAAATTTGAACTACATTTAAATCACCTGCCTGATTTTACGTCAGCCGTGTTCAAAGGGCTGGCTTAATATAAGCCAACTAGTTAAACGTTAAATGGTCACAAGTTCAATCAACGATCGGCCTAGACATTCAATTTAAGGCCGATGTTTAATTAACGGACTAGCCTTCTCATCAAATGGCTGAGTTAACCATCTGGCTGCGACATATATACTAAGTATATAAACAGACCCAGTTGCTGATCAGTATACATTACAAACAGTAACGTGAAAGTGTAAACATTGTTGTATACTTAACTTAAATATAAGGTTTTAATTATTAATAAAAAGAAAAATTAATTTACTTAAAATGAAGAGTTTATTGTCTGCTTGGATGTTGCTGCTCGTCGCACAACTAAATCGTAAGAATATTTTACATGTTTATATTTTAGCCATTGATTTTTCTTAAATCTTTGGAAATAAATCTATGTACAGTGCAAATTTCTTTTTTATATTTAAACAAGTCTCTACTTCGTTGAATTGGAGTAATAGAATTTATAATTTTTTGTAACTTTGCAGCAACCACATGCCGTGGGTTCAGTTAACTTTTTACGTTTACTCTGACGAATTTAGACATAATACTTATTCAACTGGCCGTGTGGTGTCCGGCAGAGTAGAATAGCACCAACCCCTTGCACTCATGGGTGTCGTACTAGGCGACCAATGTTTTTGAGGCAAAAGATATATTTAAATACTGCGATCTCCAACCCGCCTGCCAAGCGTGGAGATTATGGCAAAAACCTTCCCTTTTGTGGGAGAGGCCCTAAGTCCTGCAGTGGACTGTTACGGGCTGTGACGACTTATTCAACATTTTCACAGGAGCCGACATACCTGTCTTCCGACCAGACTATCAACATGTACAGGAGTTGGATGGATTCATTAAATTCCACTTGGTGCCTGCTACTTGGACTGATGCCATGGTCCGTTGTAATATGGAAGGTAAGTCTACTATATGTTCATATCCTCATCATTCATGTATATTTATTACTTACTGATGGGATGATTCGCCTCATATAATGTGAAGATTTGAGAAATAAAGAAATTTTTATTTATTTATTTTATTATTATTATTCATGATGTTAGGTTCTTATTACTTCTACTTATTATGCTATTATTCATTATGCTAGGTTCACCTGGCAATCAATTCAACCTTGCTACTTTTCTTCCGATCTTTAATCATCTCTTTACAAGAACATCCGCAGCCCTTACGGGGATTGACATAACATGTTTCTCACTCTTGAGTCATGTTTAATATTTTGTAAAACTGAGAATTTGATTTTCGTAGGTGCTGCGTTGGCTTCCCCGCTTACGAAGGAACTAATGCTAGTAATGATGGCGCAAGCAGCAAGCTTCGACCCACCTAGGACGCTCTTCACTGGCTTCAGCGACCACTTCTTCAAGGGAGAATACCAAAGTGTTGAAGGTCAGTTCAGCCAAAATTTAAATTATAACAGCCCGGGAATCTACACAACCGGGCTTAAATGACAATTAAAATCATCCCTTTACTTACTATTTTGTTTTTAGGAATTCCCCTCGGGAAGGTGCAGGCAGTAAGTTGGGCGCTAACCGAGCCCAACAATCTCGACAACTCTGAAGACTGTTTGGTGATAGATCATGAAGGATTGATGGCTGACGTTAATTGTCGAGACGTGTACTCGTACATGTGCTACAAGAAAATGACTGATAACATGCCTCCGATGAATGAATGCGGTACGACTGATCCCGGTAAGAAGTCCATTATATATTAGACTTGTTACACACAGTACTTTGATTAAATTATAAATTATTTCATAGATATATATCGAAATAATAAAAATTTTGCTTTTCTGACATCACAGAATACCACAGAGATGAAAACACCGATAGTTGCTACAAGTATCATCCCGAGACTCGCCATTGGAGCCGTGCCTTCGAAACCTGCGCGGCGGAGGGCGGCCACCTGGCCATCGTGAACTCGAGACAAGAGGCCAGATTGCTGAAGGATATGTTCTTTTCCGGGCCTAAGAGTAGGGTAATCAGCATTCACAAGAAAATGGTCCTACTTGGATTCCGGTACAATGAAGAGTTGGGACATTGGCTGACTGTGAACGGTTAGTTTCAATTCGTCTACAGCAAAAACTATAACGCACTTTGTCTAAAATATGGTTTTTATGTAGATACGCGAAAGTATTTTCTTGGCTTTGGCTTCGTATTTACTCTCATGCGAGCGACAATGACTATGCTCTATGAAGCCAAACCAGCCAATGTGCATTAATTACCGCTGATGTCTTGTGCTTTATTAAATATAGATTTTTGAAAAAGCTTTTAGTGAACACATTTTTTGAAAGTCAATAATCTAAATTAAACTGAATATTTTTATTATTGTTACAGGTCATACTTTGGATGAGGTGGGCTATTCTACCTGGGAAAATGGCGAACCAAACAACCATACGGATTCCACTCAGAACGGTGAAGGCGAGTACTGTGGAACCATGGACATGGGGAAAGAGAAACTAGGATTAAACGACCTATGGTGCGGCTACAGCCAGCCTTTCATTTGCGAGAAAGACTCAGACACGCTGCCGATGACATCAACAACACCTAAGAGTGATCCAATTACAGAACAAGCAGAAGAAGTTCAAGGTTCAACAGACACTGATAATGCTTATTTCTATTCGACCAATGATCAGGAAAGTACACCTGAACCTTCAACTTCGTATTATAGAGAAGATACGACAGACTCTTCTTTCGAAGATGCCATTCGAGAAACTGAAGAAGACACAGAATCGTCAACTGATTATTCCATGTCCAAGCCATCAAGTTCAAATGAGTTATATAAAGAAGAAACTAGAATGGAGGATGCGTTAAAATCGGAAGATTCCTTAACAACTATCTCAGAAAGTCAAAAAAGGAGGCTTATATTCACAGCCCCAGAATCCTCCAGCCTTCCTACAAAAGTCATCTACAATCTGGACGATCCGAAATCTGATTCGATTTCTGAAGCAGCCCCAGTGCTGTACACTACTTACAGACCAATAAATGCGCCGTTCTGGAAAGCCTGAGTTAAAATTAAGTCAACATAACTAATTAATTTAGTTTTATATAGAAGTTTGTATTTTATATATAGTAGATACAGATAACGGTGAATCTATTAAAATTATGATACTCTATTGCAAAGTTAACTTTTATTGTGTAGTATTTTACCCACTAAGTGAAAACTATGTCGTAGGCAGTGTGTTCTACCTACCTATCAGCTATGAACATGATCATGAAATTAACGTACAATTTACTCAAGTAGCTGTAATTAAAACTTAAGCTTCAACAGTAGTGCTTCCTCTATTATCAACTTCACTTTTGTAATTGGTTTAGATTTTAACAATTAGTTCCCGTAAACATAAATATAAATAAATGCCTCAAATGAGCAACATATTTGTGCTGTATAAGTAGTATTAACAGGTAGTCTTTCGATCCTACAGACAAACATTTGCATATTTAGAGAGAATCGATTTGTTAATCGATTGAAGGTATTTTTTTTCACTTGTTGTAGCCCCGTGGTTACCTACATAGCTCATTATTTAAGGGTCTTTTCTATTGGACAACTACGGTTAGGTTAATTGGGAGGGAGGGTGCTTATATTTTCGAATGAAGCGACTCATATAATATCGATCGAACTTCACTCGGTAAGTTCGTTTGATCATATATTGTATTTCGTCCGTTACAGAGATTCTTTTTTTTGTTTTTTTATTTAACCATTTATTGTACACAAGATTGTTACAAAAAGTATATTACATAATATATTAGGCACAACAGGCCAACTTATTTCTATAAAGAAATTTCTTCCAGCAGGCCTACAGCAGAGAGATCGTGATAATTAAATGCAGTAAAGACGTGCACAGTAGCAAAAACAAAATAATGATGCTTAACTAATACAATACATAAATAAATACATACCATATAGGTATGTATTTATTGAAAACAAATACATATACATACATACATACAAATACATATACACATACTTACATATATTAGACAGATAGAGAAAGGTAGTGCTCTTTTACACGTTTCTTGAAGATGAAAATAGAAGAGCTATCCCGTATTTCATGCGGAAGAGAGTTCCACAATCTTGCCGCATGGATAGTAAATGAGTAGGAGAAAAAATCAGTGTGATGGGGAGGAATGTCTCACATAGATTTAACGGAGGATCGACAGGGCTTGTCTTGCGACCGGGAAAATTTAAAACGTTCACGAAGGTATGAGGGAGCGGAGGGATTATAAAGGACGTTATAGAGGGTAGAAAGGATCCGAGCATTCCTACGAAGCCGAATCGGGAGCCACTTGAGCTGTGTCCGAAAGCTAGAGATATGGTCGTACTTACGCAGACCAAAAATGAAGCGTATGCATAAATTTTGGAGACGTTTAAGCTTGTTTAATAGCTCCTCAGTGGCATCCAGATAGCAGGAATTGGCGTAATCAAGGATAGGAAGGAGAAGGGATTGAACGAGGGAAATTTTAGTTCTCAGGGGTAGAAAACGTTGGAAGCATTTAATTGAATGAAATGAGTAATGAAGTTTTTTGCTAACCTCATTGACGTGAGAGACCCAAGATAAGTTAGAGTCGAATATCACTCCAAGGTTTTTCGCAGATTTACTGAGCGGAATAGGAACACCGTCAAAAAGAATCTGAGGAATATTAGAGTTGCCTCGCAGTTGTCTACACATATAAGGGCTGCCGATTAATACAGCCTGAGATTTAATTGGGTTTCTTTATATATAAGTAATAATAACCATGTAGATGTTAAGGGATCGAGAGCTGTTTAGCAGAACATAACTATAATAGAAAAGATGGTTTAATATTTGCCCTTTTACTAAAGTAAATTAGATAATTAACAAAAAATATAATCGTAATTATTCATCTTAATAATTATGAATTTTTAACAAAAAGTAGAATACGATCTACATCTTGGTCATATTAATTTATGTACGACCGACTCTATCAATCAAGACAGACCTGGCATATTGTCCTTCATCAATAATAGGACGATTGTATAATTTTGCGAAAGCCTACGATGTGCTGGTGCAGCCAGCCATCTTTCTAATGGTATTAAGACAAACGCCGGCGCAGGCCGCCGCCGAAGTCGACACATGTCTTGCACTATGTGCTCTGAATACGCCGACGTCGATGCCACTCTCTGATAACATCTGATTGATCCAGTAACTTTAAGTTTGGGATGAGGGCTTTCTGTGTAGTTTCTTAATTGTATGAAATAGTTCCGTTACGTTATTGGGTCTTAGAGATGATGTGAGTTCGACGTAATTAGCTAAAGCTGTTGCTGGACATATCCTAGGTTTGTCTTGAAATACCGGTAAAAATAACACAGGTTGTGTTCTATCTGCTGCAGATGGCATCAACAATGACATAAGACATTGAAATATTGATAAAATAATTTACAATTTATTTAAATTAATTGCTCCAAATGCCTAAGGCCCGAGCTTCACTCATGCAGTGCAGTGCACTGCGCGGCGCACCGCGCGGTGCCACGTCACGGTGACAACAAATAAAACGGTGGTATTATTCTGGTTTTTCAAGTTAGGCAACGTTCGCACGAGAGATTTACGAAAGATTGTGAGTTAGGCAACGTTTGCACGAGAGCTTTTTCGACGCTTTTTCGCGCGTTATTTTAAACGACTCGCCATGATTATTGACCATATGTCCACGGCTGTCTGTTCACACGCAGACGTAAAAAGTGACTGGAGATTTTTTATCTCCAGTCACTTTTCAACCAAGAGATGATGTCATTCATTTTGGATTAAAACAATTTTCAGAGACAGCACACAGTTTCTATTATTTCTTACTATGGTGCCAAACCAGTACGCTCACCACCACCACTATGTACCACCGGGCGTACAGTAGGTACTAAGTATCGCTTTTCTAAAAGCCAATTACAATCGACCGTCGGACGTGCGGATTTGACGTCACAGTCAACAATGTTGAGAACCGTTTTCTCTATTGGAAACTAATAATTTTGTTCTGGCTGACACTTAGATTTTTGATCCAAAAATGTATGAAACGCGAAACAATAGAAATATGTGAAGAAATTGGACCACATCGATTGATCTTCCTCGAATACTATGATAACTGATATTTTTACCCGACTACGTGGGAGCCAAGGAAGGGTAATGAAATTAACAGTAAATGTATGTTAAGTTGATAAACGTGGAAGAATCGACAGAGATTTGTCAGAACCATAGCAAGTGGAACAATGTCGTCTCTACCTACTCTTGCGGGAGAAAGGGGTTTGTATGTATGTATGTGGATATCAATGTTTGTATGGATGTTAATTCTAGCTCAAAAACTACTTGGCCGATTTTCTTTTTAAGCGTATTGATTGTCCGATGGTTACAGGCTCTATAATAATGCATTCAATATTCATCTTGAGGCTATAAGAACATATAAACTTCAAATTTTTTCAATTCAGAAGATTGATTCGTTTATGTTGGGAATTTTTATTCACATTGATTGTTTCTCTTGTGGGATATACCGCACTGCTTAAATTTGTTCTCAACTGGTTGAAGACATGATTTTGGGACAATATTACGACAAAATATTTTAAAACGTAGTTATTTCTGTCCTTTACGAATGTTTACTTAAACTGAGTGTATACCATGGTGGCTCATTCAAAATTATAACTACAAAGTATAACATCAGTAGTAAGTATAAAGAGAGTGTATAAAACTTAAATAACTCGGAAACCATTGCTCTTAGAAAACTAGATCCTAAAAAGAAATGATAGTGCCTGTCGATATCTATAAGTATTTGCTGTTCTGGAACAAGCGTTAATACGCTTAAGGCCAATAGTTTCAGAGTTATTACAGTTTTAAGATTGATAGCCGTCAACCGAAATGTAGATATCGACGAGCACTATCATTTCTCTTCAGGAACTAGTGTTCGAGGAGCGATCGTTTCAGAGTTATTACAGTATTAAGTTTGATAGCTGTCATCCGGAATGTAGATCTCGACGAACACTATCATTTCCCTTTAAGAACTAGTATTCTAGCACCAATAGTTTCAGAGTTATTACAGTATTAAGTTTGACAGGTGCTATCCAAAATGTAGATTTCTACGAATACCAGCATTTCTTTTTAGAAACTAGTGTTCTACAACCAAACATGCAATATTTATAATTCGGGATGAACTGTGAAGAGAATGACGACAGGATCACGAAAGCGAAACAACTTCGTTATTGTTACAGAATCAGAAAAATGGGAGGGGCTTATGCATCAGGGGTCAAACTTTATTTGACAAGGTCGGTTTCCTATTTCATTCATACGCGTGGTATCTGTACTAAAAAAAGTAGACAGATATATGTGTGTGAACTGTGTCACATAAGGAGGAAAGATTCGAACTGTTAGTAAAAAGAAACAGTCAGATGTGACGTTTCATTATGACATCTGTTGACATCGCGCCGCACGCTGCAAGCTTAGCTTGAAGACACACTTATGAAGTGCGCTGCCAGGCGCACTGCACGATGTGGCAAAACTTGTTACACGCCGAGCAAATTGTATGCAAGTACATTGACAGATGGCGAAATATCCCACTGTGCAGCGCGCCGCGCGGCGCACTGCATGATGGGGCAAAACCAGCAATCCAAGCCCGCAATGTCAGTTCTGTATGAATTTTGTCCACGTTTTTCAATTTGGCCCCATCGTGTAGCGTACGGCGCGTCACATCTGACTGTTTCTTTTTACCAACAGTTCGAATCTTTCCTCCTTATGTGACACAGTTAACACACATATATCTGTCTACTTTTTTTTAGAACAGATACAACGCGTGTGAATGAAATAGGAAACCGACCTTGTCAAAGAAAGTTTGACCCCTGATGCGTAAGCCCCTCCCATTTTTCTGATTCTTTAACATTATCTAAGTTGTTTGGCTTTCGTGATCCTGTCGTCATTCTCTTCTCAGTTCATCCCGAATTATAAATAATGCATGTTTGGTTGTAGAACACTAGTTTCTAAAAGGAAATGCTAGTGCTCGTCAAGGTCTACATTTTAGGTGACAGCTGTCAAACTTAAAACGGTAATAACTCTGAAACTATCGCTCCTAGAAAACTAGTTTCTAAAGAGAAATGAAAGTGCTAGTCGAGATGTTTATTTAATTATTTATTTGGAAGATCGTCAGCTTATTAAACATATCAGTACTTAATGGTAAAAGACTG
The DNA here is from genome assembly GCA_905147135.1 of Blastobasis lacticolella. Lineage (NCBI taxonomy): Eukaryota > Metazoa > Arthropoda > Insecta > Lepidoptera > Blastobasidae > Blastobasis > Blastobasis lacticolella. Next base: position 8,339,190 of record LR990048.1, on the reverse strand, counting down.
TAAGCTAATAATAGACCTTCACTAATAGATCTAGAATAGTTTATAAACATAGCGTAGGTAGATAGCCGAGGAAAATCCGTAGGCACACGAAATATTAAATGCCGTGATAAAAAAAGTAAGAAATATTTAGCACTTAAATAACAAATTAGTAATCAAATGACTGAACAAAATACCCACCCAATACTTACTGCTCAAAGAATACGCTACTTAGCAATTTACGCGCTGCGTGAACGCTTGTATTAAAAACATCAAGATGAACGCCCGATTCCAATAAGATACGAATTCTGTCTGTAGTTAGTAGAGGCTTGGGGATACATAAATGGTACTCTAGGTTCCTGAAACTGCAATTTACTTAGTAATTTGGGACAGTCTACTGAACTAGAAGCTATTTTTAAAATGTAAGTCACATTTGCAATATTGCGTCGGAGAGAAAATGGCATTAAATGGAATTTTTTACATAAATCGAAATATAGCTCCGACTTATAATACATTTTAAGTCTTTTGCACAGGTGCTTCATAAACCTAATCTGAACACTTTCGAGTCTTGTTTTGTAAACGTCGTAGATGGGATTCCATATTTGAGAAGCGTACTCTAAGGTGTTTCTTACATATGCGCAATATAAGACCTTGAAAGTCTCAGCGTTTTTAAAAATCCTTGAAAACGCATGAGAAAACTCAATGACTTCGATGTCTTGGCAGCAATGCTCTCAATGTGGTAATTGTAGACCAATTTGTGGTCTAGTACAACACCCAAGTCTCTAATTGAAGTATCCCTAGTAAGTGACTGGTTTCCAAGGAGATAGTTATACATAACAGGTTTACGAGTCATCATTATCGTTCTAGCGCTTATCCCGGCCTCTGCCTTCTTCTCCACTTCGTATGGTCTTCGGCATCCTCGCATCGTAAGTTGTTGACTCTCGCATCCGACTCAGCGATGTCAATCCATCGCTTCTTGGGTCGCCTACGTTGCCTCATTCCTGATACCGGAAGGTTCAGGTACCTATTTCCCACGTATCCCTGAGGTTACGCAACACGTGACCAAACCAGCGCAGGCGAGCCTCCTCGATCGTGTCCGCGATATCCTTCACGCCAAGACTGCCACGGATGTATTCATTACGTACTCGATCGAGCCGTGTAACTCCGCACATCCAGCGCAGCATTTTCATTTCGTTGGCGTGAAGTTCGCGAACGGGTTTCTTCAGCGCTGGCCATGTCTCGCAGCCATAGAGCATCACAGGTCTACTTATACTCTTGTATATAAGCCCTTTGAGCTTGAGAGGGATTTTAGGGTCACAGATGACTGCCGTGAGTTCCCGCCATTTGGCCCAGGCTGCATAGATTCGGGACTTGACATCAAGACCGATATTGCCAGACTCGTGCATCACGGATCCGAGGTATTTGGATTTATCTGTTCTATTGACAGTTTCGTTACCTATACGGATGGTGTCGGTATCCGCGCTGCAGCTGGCGATATACTCTGTTTTGGCGACGTTCAGTTTCAAACCACCCTTTTCTAGCACATCCTTCCACGTGTTTACCCTGGTCTCAAGGCCCTGCCTAAGCTTGCTCACCACTACGATATCGTCAGCGTACTTCATAAGCCAGGGAGGCATGTCCTGAATTTCTACTGAGAGGGCATCGATCACAATGCAAAACAAGTAAGGGCTCAGCACAGAACCCGGCTGCAGCCCGGCCTGAAGCTGTATTGGCTTTCCGACAAGCATTCCTGACGAAATCTCTGGTCAATAATCCGTTCTAATAGCATAGAGATCTTCATTTCGGGTGACAGCTATCAAACTTAAAACTGTAATAACTCTGAAACTATTGATCCTAAAACACTAGTTCCTGAAGAGAATTTATACTTCTCGTAGCGATCTACATTGTTGATGCCAACTGTCAAGCTAAAAACTGGAATAACTTCGAAACGATCGCTCACGAAAATGTTAGAATATGTATGGTCTCTCTAAAAATTGTATAATTGTTTTTTGGACATGCCGGCCACTATTATTTTAGTTCATAATGAATGGTATCCTTTTTGTACGTTTCGCATGTAAAAGTGTTGAAGAAGCTCTCGTGCAAACGTTGCCTAACTCACAATCTCTAGTAAATTTCTCGTGCGAACGTGGCCTTACTTGAAAAACCAGAATAACACCACCTTTTTCTTTGTTGTCACCGTGACGTGCCACCGCGCGGAGCGCCGCGCGGTGCACTGCACTGCATGAGTGGGCATCGAGCCTAAGAGTGATCCAATTACAGAACAAGCAGAAAAAGAAAAAGGTTCAACAGACACTGATTATGCTATTTCTTTTCGACCAATGATCAGAAAAGTACACCTTCCGAAGATCCCCTTCACACCTAGATCAACGATGCAACACCAAATAACGCGAACAGGACATAATTTATCGCTGCGTAGTGATAAATATCGTGATGTGAAACGCTACTTGCTAAGCTCTACAGTATTTTCATTTATGTAGTTATTGTTTGAAAGGTCAAATTCCGGCTACGAGTGTTAATGACATGGTTGATGGGAGGTATTCAGGGATATTCAACGTCCGCCCTTAAGTGGATTGTATTGGTACATACTGATTTAAGTAGGCACATTTGTTGTACATTAATTAGACCGGAATGAGACATTAGCACGGCGGTAATTTGATCTTCAATTCAATTTATTGATTCATCAACATAGGTGTTACAAGGATGTCACAGTTACAGAGATTTGTTCGCCATGTTGCACACAGGAGTTTTAGTTGACACTGTGTACAGCAAAAATATAAGTTAGTATTTGCTTAACTCAATCCACTTATAATAACAGCTGTTCGTAACGGTGATACAGTTTCTTGACCTTGGCATTTTCTATTGTATCGGCATCATGTAACAAATCATCCATATAGAACGAATCCTCCAGCACTTATGGGCCATACTGATTGGATATCTCCTCATCATGCACAAACAGCTTCAGGGTCATCATGGCTAAGAAAGGTGTGGCTTTAGTCCCGTCTGTCACCACCGCGAGCTTGTATTATCTCAAACTTTCTGCTGGTTCATCTCTCCATATGATCATCTAAAGGTACTGTTCATCAGAGCGGGCCCAAATTTGCCTGTACATCTTTTCCATGTCTGCTGTTAAAGCATATTGGTATTGTCTCCACTTGATGATGAGACATTGAAGATCTTGCTGCAAATGTTGACCACTACTACATACAGTCATTCAAACTCTTTCCAGTGATTAAGCGTTACAAAATCGTTGTCTTAAAGTTAAGAGTGACTAAGCGAGTTTATGTAGTACCCCTTAAGGTTGGTGTTGGTGCAGTACTTCTTCTTGTTAGGTATATCTTAACCTAAAGTTTAGTCCAATCGGGCATGTCTTAGTTAAGGCTGACCGCAAAAAGCAATACCATAGTACAAATAAGCGACCATAGCCCAATTCGTTGTTAAATGTTTGGTTTGTGGTGCACAAGTCTGTAATATACAAAGACTTATATATAGTAATATAAATAAAATAAAATAATATATTCATTTATTTCGGATAACTTACAGATTCATAATAATAGTAAAATTGGTCACAGTTGCACAGAAATCTAATTAAGTTATTTAAATCTGTGCAAAGTATGTTATCAAAATAATGAAAAAAATACCAGCGATTAAAAACCCATACGGTATTTACAATTAAAATAATCCCACATGTAATGAGAAATCATTAAAAAATGTTTATCAAGTGTTTACACGCTTCCATGCTATCAATTTACCCACGAGGTTATGGATTCCCGAGTAATCAGGTTATCTATGAATATCTTACTTATAAAAGTGTAATAATTTATTATAAAAGTGCTTCACCGAGTTAAAATACTACAGTGCATTAATAGATAGTCACCGTTTACAATGGAGATCACAGCGAAATATATTTTTCTAGTTTTTTGTTTTCCAGTTTTGGGTAAGTGAACAATTGCCTATTTTAATTGTAGGTAGGTTTAATGTCGCGTATTAGCTTCACCCTATGTAGAGAAAACTACCTACCTAAATACAAGCTACGTTATAAAACTTATTCTTCATAACATTAATCCTCTTAATATTATAAGTGCCAAAGTTTGTCTGTTTGTTTGTTTGTTACTCCATCACGCAAAAACGACTCAATGGATTTGAATAACATTTAGCACACAGATAGTTCATAATCTGGATTAACACATGCTACAATTTATCAATTTCTAATTTCAATTTCATATAAAGGAATATACGTATTTTATTAATTACGTATATTCCTTTTGATAATTTGTATAAATCCATTATATTTGACGATCTCTTTTCGCAAAAATGTATTTATTATATCTTAAATGTATTATCTTGTATAAGAGTAATAAATAAATATAAATCTAAATCTATCATTAAGTTCAAAATAATTCCCTCGGGATCACGCTATAACCGAATTTCGAAGTCCACGCGGACGAAGTAGCGGCCGAAAGCTAGTGTAATAAATAAAATACCAATGAAGATTACTCTAGTTAGTTAACGGTGGATGGTAAGAATGATTAATAAGCACTCTTATAACTAAGAAGCTATCCATTTGAATTTCAGGAAACTCCGAAATTGTCATCACATCAAACATACATACGTGTACCTAAAATCAATATTTTATAATATTAGTAAACTACTTACATTCATCATTGTTCTAGCGCTCACCCCGGCCTCTGCCAGGGTCCGCTTTCCTACTCAATCTTCTCCACTTCGCCCGGTCTTCGGCATCCTCTCGTCGTAAGCCGTTGGCTCTCACGGTCTCACGTTCTTTGGTCGCCCACGGGGCCTCTTTCCTGATACCCATTCCATACGGGGCATATTTCCCACGTATCCCTGCGGCTTACGCAACACGTGATCAAACGAGCGCAGACGAGCCTCCTCGGTCTTATCTGCGATATCCCTCACGCCAAGGCTGCCACGGATGTACTCGATACGTACTCGATCGAGTCGCGTAACTCCACACATCCACCGTAGCATTTTCATTTCGTTGGTGTGGAGTTCGCAAACGTGTTTCGTCAGCGCTGGTCATGACTCACAGCCATAGACATTACCGGTCTTATTATACTCTTTGAGCTTTACAGGGTCACAGATGACCCGCCATTTGGCCCAAGCTGCAGAGATTCGGGACTTGACATCGGAGCCGATATCGACGGACTCGTGCATCACGGATCCGATGTATTTGGATTTATCAGTTCTATTGACAGCTACGTTACCTCCAAGCTGGCCATATACTCCGTTTTGGCGATATTCAACTTTAAACCCCTGTTTTCTAGCACAGCCTTCCACGTGTTTACTCTGGTCTCAAGTTCCTGCCTAAGCTTGCTCACCAGTACAATGTCGTCAACGTACTTCATAAGCCATGAAGGCATGTCCTGAATTTCCGCTGAGTAAACTACCTACATTAATTTCCATAATTCTAATACAGCTCACTCCTTCCGATGTGACTACGAGCACTACCTGGAAGCAGAAGGCTGGTTCAAGCTGCATACGGAACCTCTTACGTGGCGCGATGCGATAAGCACATGTTCAAATGAAGGTAAGAAAATGGGAAACCTGTTGTACCTATTATTATAGCTTTCCACATGATTTTTGGTCTCATCAGCAGCCCATATCACGCCCTTCACATCGGCTGTGCGTTCATACGTCAGTTAGCCAGAGACCTTTATTGATGAATGGTTTACTGATAACTTAAGATGATCTGTGATCACATAGTTTAATTCGTTGTGTTAACTTGTATTCCAGGAGCAGCTTTGGCTTTGCCATCGACGTATTCGAATACCAATGCGTTGCAGGCCATCATTAATAAAACCGATAATGTAAAATTAATTTGGACAGATATCAACGCAGTCTGTGAGTATTTTATACAATTGCAATTTTATGCAAATGTAGGAATGGCGTTACACTTGATACTAAAATTTAACTATATTTTTTACAGTATATCCTGGTAAAGTTTCCGATTACGCAATGAATGACGAAGTTTTTGTTATGAACAAGTATATGACATTGGAAAAGAAGCAGAGAAGTGAGAAGTTCCCTTTCATTTGCTACATAAACAATAATAGCGAATTTTACACTGGCTGTGGAAACGATAGCAGTACGTATTAATTGTAATGATAATAACAAACGTCGGCCTCTCTCAGAGATAGGCAGATACCATATCGTCCTTCTCGCGACGGTCCCGACAAATTGTTTTCGTTTCTTCGACATTAAAAAATTATCATCTTGGCGTTAATGTACCGGGCGTGCTCTCGCGCACGAGGGCCCGGGATCCGCATTGACCACGGTCCTAAATTTGGCAGGTAATTACAATAGAAAAACTGCTATCTGACCTCTGTGACCTTGCTACCACCTGACCCTGACCCTGACCAGATTGGATCATGGTTAGTATTCAGTCGCCTGAATGTACAGGTTTCATCACGATGTTTTCCCTCTTCGTAAGAGCATCGGTTAGTGTTCAACTAATGTATATATAATTCATTTATTTATTTATTATTATTTATTTAATTTAGACATAACAACAAATATGACAAATCAATTAGTTCAGGCACTGAAATCTACTAAAGATTTGTAATGTGCCAAGCCTGGCGAGTATGTTTACTTTAGTATAACAATAGGTTTATAGGTACATAAACACGCGCGCGGCGACCACCGACCCACCCGCCAACAAACGACACAACGATAGGTAACAATAGTTATTTAATCGTTGGTTCCACGTTTTGTCGCTTATTTATCTGACGGCAGGAGGGACGACATTCGCCGCACCCGAGTATCTTATCACTCCGATACAAAGAAACCGGTTATCGAACACAATGCAAGAAAAGCGAAGTGAAGTGTACTGGTGCATGTATAGTGTGATGTTTTTAGGACGACCTGAGTGGCTCAGTGGTCAACATACCGGTCCGCCACGCAGGAGGTCATAAGAGAGTCATTGGTACATAGCGGCAGTGGGATTCGAACCCGGTACCTCTTGCTTGCGAGTCGGATACCTTTACAACTAGGCCACCGACACACCGTTTTACCAAATTCTTCAACCATTTTAGCACTCGTGGGGTTCAGATATTCTTGACTTAACCTCTCTTTTATTGTAAAACGTATCTATTACTACTTATTATTCAAATTATTCAAGCTTTTATGCATTTTCTGCCTAACTTCGCCACCAATGTTTATATAGGCCACAACTACAGGAAATCACGTATGCAACAAAATCATTGCTGAATCTGTAATCGAGACTAATAATAATTCTTGCTATTTTTATACGACTAAGGTGGCAAACAAACTTACCCTGATGGTAGGTAGCAGTTACCATGGACGTGTGCAATGCCATAGGTATTGCCGATCACGTAATCTCCTAACCCCTCTCTAAAGAACTTCATGTAGTATCTATCTTAAATTCTACAAAATGATTGTTTTTTATAGCATACATTCTCGGCAAGGGCATGGATAAATGCTACAAATTTCACCGCATGCGCACGTCATGGCGGCAGGCTGGCAGCATGTGCTCAGCCGAAGGTGGCGACTTGGCTGTTATCCAGAACGAAGATGAAGCACAAACTATTAGAGATATATTCGCCATGAATCCTTCCGAAACTATTCCTGGAATATTTTGGCGAGACTCCGCATTCCTCGGCTTCCGTGCTAGAAGACAAAATAGAAATTGGGTCACCGTAAAAGGCAAGTACTTACAGACAAGCAGCAACATAATATCTTAAGTACCAACATCTGAGAACCTGGCATTCAGCTTAACCAGAGTTCTGGAACCTAATTTAATATTCGTATGTTTTTGTGAGATGTTGCTCAAGTCCATATCTTCATATGGTACAAACCATGTAAACCAAAACTAACAATTTACTAATTATCTCTGTTACTTTCTAGGTCAACCATTGGCAGAAACTGCTGGAACGTGGGCGCCTGGAGAACCCAACAACGCAAGTGGCAATGAATTTTGCGGCTCCGTGGGTCGCACTGGATTACTCTACGACGACCCTTGCGATCGCGAGTTACCCTACATATGCGAGAAACAGAGCGAGAAGATCTCGTGTGTAGGAACATCACCTGTTGATTCACTGAATGGAATCAACGATACTATAACAGTACTAGGCACGTAGTTTGAGTATCATTCGTTAATGCTCAAGGTGTTTACGTAGGTCCCATAAACCTGATTATGACTGTTAGGTAGTATTTGATATTAAATTATAACTTTTTCTGGGATGAAACTGGAAGGTTTTCATGTAAACTGACTGATTAGAATTTTAAACGGTGATCGGCTCTTACACAGAAAGAGTACCTACTAGGAAATGCAATTCAGGAAGACAATTTCAATCCAGGTATTTGCGGGACTGAACCATCTTAGTCCCGCTGGATCCAGGTATTTGGATCCGTATCCAGGACTTAGGACTGGAGGTGGACTTAGAGCCCAGAAATCAATTACAATAAAGAACTTTTTTTTTGATATTTTATGATCGTAAACATCATAAGAAAAATAAACATTATTTTGGAAACTTTTATATACTGTTTTTTAACGCCAGAAATGTATGAGCGTATATGAAAAATATGGGGTGGTTCGATAGTTAAGCTCGCAAATGTAGGCTTGCATCGCTTAGCCAGCGCCTAGTCAGCCAATCTACGGCCCACGAGCTGCCGCGCGCAGATTAACACGTATGCACCGCGCTTTTTGTAATCCCGCCAGTCCGACGGGATCCCGCAAAATTTTCGACCGAGATTAGTCCCGCAATATGTATGCGGGATACCGGTATTTCGGGATCTTCGTGTGCCGGTATTGCATTCTCTAGTACCTACCTATTTCGGCGTGTTTACCTCAAATCAGTGAAGACTGCACTTTAATTTAAATTTTAAAAACCAAATCGTATTGAAAAATAAAACAACTTACGAAATGTGGCCCAAAAATAAAAAAATTACCTATATTGTTCTCTACTATATTTTGCTCTGCAAATATGATAAATTTTTATGTTCTATATCTAATATAATAATTATTGAAAGTTGACTTAATGTTATAATATTAATTTAGTTTAAACGATCAAATAAATGAATTTTATTTATTGAACGCAACTTGTTCGTAATTCTTTCCTAAAATAGCGTGGCTCACAGAGGCTCACAGAGCAACCACCACGACTGCCAATCGATTACCGAAACTGTTCAACCAGTTCAATCAGAGTAAACCTCGTTCCGGCAACGGTATCGAGGCACACCTACAGCTAATCGTTTTTGAATACATAGGTAAGAAGAAGTAGGTAGAGCCATCCATAGTACCTATAGAGAACGAAGCTGTCAACAGAACATATTATATACCGGGGATATCGCCCCTATGTCAAGTCCCGTATCTCTACAGCTTGAGACGAATTCCTTTTTATACCACTAAGCTAGCAAACAAGCTTACGGCCTACCTGATGATAAGCAGTCACCGCAGCCTATGGACGTTTGAAATACCAGGGGCATCACCCACCTACCCGCAAAAATGCCTAATGCAACCTAATGGTTGTGTGTGACCGTAAAACTTACCATTAAACTCAAGGGGCTTATTAATATACGAAATAATAAAATACTTGTACTGCTCTGCGGGCCTTGTCGACTCAACTCGGGAGTCGTCGGTGGCCGAGCGGTTAGGTTAGGTAAGGGTATTCGACTCGTAAGCGGTGGTACCGGGTTCTAATGCCGCTGTACCAATGCCGCGGCCGTGTACCAATAACTCTTTTCTGAGTTTTGTACATTAGTTGAATACTAGCCGATGCTCTCACGGTCAGGGAAAACATCGTGATGAAACCTGCACTTTTAGGCGTCTGAATGTGTAACCATGATCCAATCCGGTCAGGTTCCCTGGGTAACAGGGTCGTGGAGGACAGATGGCAATCGCTCCACTGTAATTAACTGATTTGCCAAATCCTGGAGCATGGTCAAGGCGAACCCCAGGCCCTCATGCGCGCGAGCACAACCGGGACATTAACTCCAGATGATGATGAATGCTCTGCGGGATTTGGCTGCCACTGTCGAAGCATGTCCACTTAAATTAAACAAAAATGCTACGGTGTATGTATGGCGTAACACGACTCGAACGAGTACGTAATGAGTACATCCGTGGTAGTCTTCACGGGAGAGACATCGCGGACAAGATTGAGGACGCTCGCCTACATTGGTTTGGTTACGTAAGCACCAGGGATAGGTAGGATATTTGTGACAAAACTTGCCAGTATCAGGAAAGAGGTCCCGAGGAAAGCCTACATGGTCTAGGGATAGACATCACGGATGCGAGAGCGAACTAACTGCTTACGACGCGAGGATACCGAAGACCGCGTGCAGTGGAGTAGAATGAGTAGAAAAGCGGTCACAGACAGATTCAGAAACAGGGATACGCACAGATGATGATGTGGATGAAAACGACTGTTTCATAGATTGGCTGAAATTGAATAGTAGGTAGGTACCTACTATCTATCCAGGGTGTGCCACCGAGCATCACTCAAGCGGTATCACGATTTCCGAAACATCGATTGCAAGTTTGATGGGAGTCACAGTATGTTATTAGGTTTACTAAATACAAAGCTATTATACAGCAAGTATGAACATAGTTCCTACAGCGTAATAAATATCGGTCCCCTAACTTAAAATCGACTTTCATTATAGTCTATCAATACCAGTGTGCGCCGAGCAGTTATACGAAACAGACACGTAGCCTCAAGTCAGTAATAAAATTGTCAACCTTTGGCTCTTTTTAACTTATTTTATTTTAATTAATTAAAAGTATTTACAATGCTGAAGTGTGCTACGTCCACAGCTAACTGCTGAACATAGCGCGAACATACACGCTTTCCACACCTGCATAATTTACAATGAGTGAATGCCACTTTATCATGACAGTGAATTCGCGAGCAAGAATATGTGTTGGAGTTGCAGGGCAACACAATGTTGTGGTATTAGTTGTGAGGCGATGACAAAATTAGGTTATAATGAGGTTATGCAGGCGAGACACCGCAGCGTCGGAGCGCTCCCGCCAATTTCCTCTAATTACCGGTCGGGGCACAGAAGCGCGGGAAATGAAGTTTGCGCGCGCTCGGCGCGGCGCCATGCGCCACCGTCCGCGCGCGTCGCATCGCAATCTCATTTTGTGGCGACCACCTATATGACCTTTAGGCGCTAAGTGAGTGCTGCCACTTTAGTAAAAAAATAAGTTCTCGCTGGCTATAATTTATCCGGAAGATTTTACGCGGTTACTACTTCACGCAATAAATCATGGACGAATTTCCATGAAATGATAATGGAATGGATTTTCATGCAATGAATTATGTATTTATAAAAGTGATTGCTTAAAGGTACATGACAAACAGACATTTTCATTCTTAAAATTACCCTTCCTTGTAAATAGAATTTTCTGCGTGGAAATCTAATATTTCTATACCAGATTTCCTATTCTTGTTATTTTAAAAAGAACATACATTACATAGAAAGTATTGTATGGATTTAGGGTTAACACTAAAATGAACTTTACTAACGTAAGGGTTGATTGATCGATTGATCCCTTAGCGCACAGAGTGAATACCTTCAGTGAAAATGATATTTTTTGTATTTCCTCGTAAGTTTGTTGAAAAGACCTATAATGTATTTAGTTCATAACCAGGGTAGGTAAATCTATCTTCAGTTTCTTCGAAGTAAAAGTTAAATATGAACTCAAGCCAATTTCAAGGCGCATATTAATTTAATGTAACAATAATTCACTGAACATCAAGAGAAACGATTACGAACTACAGGTGAAGAGTAACTATTTTATTTTATTTTATTTGGATGTCTCACAGCTTACAACAATAAGATAGCATAATTTCCATCAGCCATTTACGAGACACAGACACAGATAAATTTCACAAATTGACTATAACATTCTAGTACATTGAAATGTTTAGTGCTGGTAGGTACTTATATAGAATCAACACTGTGTTAAACATACATTAGGTATATGTATCGTACTTAGAAATAAAGGTCTTAACCATAATGCTCCTAACTTGCGCAACGCTACTGAAAAACAAGTCAATATGCTCATTAGCGGGTAAATCATTAAGTGCCCTTGCCGATTGCAACATAAAACTGTTCATGCGATAATTTGTGCGAGCGTATGGAGTAATTCTTTACTACGTGAGTGGAAATATGGAATATTTAAAAACAAGTTAGACAGAAGTAGTGGACAATCAATTTTGGACTGAGCAATCTTCATCAAAAACGCGATATCTGCAATTTCTCTGCGAATTGAGAGAGGTTGCAAGTGAAACCGGATACAACGTTTCTCGTATTCAACTTTACATATTTTAAACTTAAAACTAAGAAATCTGGTAAATTTCCTCTGCAGTTTTTCTAGCCTATCAGAGTAAATATTATAGTGCGGACTCCAGACTTGACTCGCGTATTCAAGATGACTTCTGACATAAGCACAGTAAAGAACCTTAAGCGTCTTCATCCTTTTGAGTGACTTCCCACAACGAAGGACAAAGCTTAGAGCACGAGAAGCCTTGCTGACCACCTGGTCAACATGACTCTCGACTGATTATCGAGTATAACTCCCAGGTCACGTGTGGAGTCAGATCGTGACAGAATTTGATTTTGAATACTGTAGTCATATACTTACAGCTGCTTCTTGCGTGAAAAGCTTACTACAGTGCATTTAGATACGTTATGGTCCAGCTTATTGAGCCCACAATAGCGATCAAGTCTTAGAAGATCTTCCTGTAGCAGAGACGCATCGGTAAAACTATCCACTGTTCTATATATTTTCATGTCGTCTGCAAGCAGGACAAATTTAGAGTTGAGGAAACAGCTGCCGATGTCATTGACAAACGCCACAAAAAGAGTTGAACCCAGCAGAGATCCCTGGGGCACGCTTGACGGTACTGCTCTCCAAGCAGACGAATACCCATTTAAAACAACTGCTTGCGTCCTATTCTTCACATAAGAGATAAACCACCGGAACAAATCGCCACGAATACCTAGACCGAAAAGCTTCTCTAAAAGAATGTCATGGTCGATACGGTCGAAGGCTTTGCTATCTTCTTCGTCGAGTCAATTTTTCGAAAACCCTAGATAAGACATGCCCAGTAGTTGGCCACGGCAACGGCATTATCAGTCGCCAGGAACAGTTCTTCCCTAGTGCAGGTAGCAGGACAAAGAGGACAAGAAAGCAGATGCTCCATGGTTTGGGATGGAGCTCCACAGTCGCATCGCTGCTGTGTCTGGTCAATGAAGCCCCACTTAGTCAGAGAGTCTTTGCAACGGCCAACCTGCGTCCGTAAACGGTTAAGTGACTTCCAAGTTGGCCACTGCAGCTCGTGTCCTGGTGGCAGGGATTCACTGGGTGCGATGGATCCAGAAGGCACTGAGTATTGAGCACGCCACAGCTGCTCCTTTGCCTCCCTAGAAGGTTCGTTAGCGGAGATGGTAGAACTCAGAAAACTGTTCCGGCTTTTGAGGCGTGCGGGGGGCATTATATGGCCATTCAGTGGATGTCGTGCGTCTATTTCCTGCCTGAGTTTCTCCTCTGCACAGGCCACTTCGCGCCGTACACATGGTGGGGCAATACCTGCTAAAGGATATACCATTCCAAGCGGTGTAGGCTTGAGGCAGCCCGTTATGATACGGCATGTCTCATTTAAGGCCTTGTCGACTTCCTTCGCATGGGCGGATCGGTGCCACACTGGACACGCATATTCACCTGCCGAGTATGAAAGTGAGAGGCCCGTCGTCCGGAGAACATGCGGATCTGCTCCCCAGGTAGAGGATGTGAGACGCCGCAGCAGATTATTTCGTGCACTAACTTTTTGCCTTGCATTGCGACAGTGCACTTTGTAGGTCAGAGATCTGTCTAGCGTAACACCAAGGTAACGCGGGTGCGGGCAGTGCTCGATGTTGACGCCTCGCCACGATAGCTTGAGAGCTCGGTTCGCATCTCGGTTGCTCAGATGGAACGCACATGACTGGGTTTTAGACGGATTGGGTCTTAGGGCATTTGCATCGTAATATTCATCAAGTGCGTCCAGCGCCACCTTGAGCGATATTTCGGCTTCTTCGAAGCTAGACGCCTGAGCAGCCAATGCAAGGTCATCGGCGTAGAGGAAGTGCTGAGTATTTGGTGTTTTTGGCTGGTCATTTGTATAAATGCTGAAGAGAGCAGGAGCGAGAACACTTCCCTGTGGCAAGCCGTTCTTTTGAGACCGCCATCTGCTTTTATCGCCATTGAGATGCACCTGAAACCGCCTGTTGTGTAGTAGCTCCTTCAGGATTAGGACGAAACCCGCGTCGTTTGTAATATTATGGACTTTTGACAGTAAACGTCTAATATTTATAGTGTCGTACGCAGCTGATAAGTCGACAAATACGACGCCAGTGATTTTGGGGGTCTCAAATCCGTCTTCAATATGCTGAACGAGCTTTAGTGTTTGGCTGGTGCAGGATTTACTTGGGCGAAAACCGGCTTGTTCTGGAATGAGAGATGGATCTATGCAAGGTGTAAGGCGATTCAAAAGAATTCTTTCAAACAATTTAAACGTATGGCACAGCAAGGATATAGGGCGATAGCTCCTCGGATCTTTTGGGCATTTTCCTGGCTTGAGCAGTGCTATGACTTTGGCTTGCCTCCATAGCCTTGGAATCTGAAGTTCTGTAAGGCAAGCAAGGCTTTGCTATAGTCGGTATAGATAGCGTCTGTTTGGTAGCCTTTGTCCATATTGGCACTGACAAATTCCGTAAACAGTACAAGATTCGATACAAAGCCATGTTGTTGGGACAATAAGCTGGTCTGGATAGAGGAATATAGCTGGTTGTAAACTACGCGTTCAAGCACCTTAGCAAGCAGGCAGAGCTTCGAAATAGGTCTGTAGTTTCCGACGTCATCCTTGGTTCCTGTCTTATGAATAGGTGTAATAAAAGCAGATTTCCACAGAGAAATGACGCCCTCCTGCAGCGAACGTTTGAACAACAAGGAGACAGGTAATACCAAGTCAGCCGCACAACGGACCAGAAACAGCGCTGGAAGACCATCAGGTTCAGCAGATTTGCCCAGATCCAGACACCCCAACAGCCTGTGCACCTTATCAACGTCTACCTTAATAGACGTGTTGTCACAGGCCGAGTTAGGACTGTTTATAGTTCCGGTAACAACTGCAGCCGACTCGGTGTCAAGGAAGGTCGATTGAAAATATTTGGAGAACAGCTCACATATTCCAGGGTCAGTGTCAGACGTGGAATTCGCATAAAACGTACTTGAAGGATAGTTATTGCTAACACGTTTGCTCTTAATAAACGTCCAGAACGCTCTTGGATTGGTCGTGATGGAGTCCTCGATGGTCGACATATACGCATCATAACATTTACGCTCCAAAGTTTTGGCCCTGTCGCGCAGTAAATAAACAAAACAAAACGATGTTGAACTTAGCAAAAAATTTGGACTTTTCTTTTAAAATTTTGATGAGAGGTGAACTATACCAAGGGGGATAAGAGTGAGTGTATGTTACTCGTTTAGGTATCTCGTAAATTGTTGATAATGGAATAAAATTCCCGAACTGCGCCCTCCACATCGCCCCGAAGAAGAACTTCGCCCCATTTCGTAACAGTCAATGATGCACGGATTCTATCATAATCACCTTTCCCATACTGAAATATGGTCCGCCTTGGTACATCCAATAGGTGCAGCTGTACAAAGTCAGCACGGATTAAAAGAGATCTATGATATGAATCTTCGACTAGCAAAGGGTTAGAAGATGCAAATACGGAGATAGTGTCGTTGGAGAGCACCAAGTCTAATATTTTCCTTTGAAAATTAGCGACAGCATTAAACTGGCTAAGATTACATAGCTCCAAGGTGTCGGTAAACTCCATCATAAAGTTGACCGGTGGCGCAACCGGGCGAAGTCCAACGTCAGCGGCAACCCAGTCGATGCAGCTCATATTAAAATCACCAAGGATTACGAATCTGTCAAGAGGGTGATTGACGGTTAATTGCAATAATTTGTCTATGAAGTTAGCTAGTTGAGTCGCAAGAGTAAACACACGATCAACATCAACCTTTGATAAACCTTTTTGTTCAACCAATTACGATACAAATAGATTTGTGGTAAGGGTGTGCAGGACCTATGATGAGCACTATGATCACATTGATATCTTTCACAACAAATACGCAAGATATGTATCACTTGTAAAGGAGAAAAATTAGTTACTTTTATTTATTTTTGTTTAGGATTAATTAGTGCTTAATAGGAAAACTAGTCTTAATGCAATAAATGTACATCTAATATAGTGGAAACTTTGTTGGCTTTTGCAAGAACATATTGTTTAATACTTTATTTGTACTATTTAAAAGCTGTTTGTCTCCCAAAAAAAAAAAAAAAAAGTTACCACGGTTTTGTTCACACAGGTATAAAGTGCATAGATGTAGCTTATATACAGACCTAAGGCAACTACTGCGCAATGAGAGTGTTACCCATAGGTCTTCTGCACTGGACTGCCAATCCAATTTAGTAGATGCTGCTATATCGCGACGGACCGCTATAATAACACCACCACCCCGCGACTGCCCTGTTGCGTCGTAATCGCGATCGCGACGCCACACTAAATATCTGTCATCGAAAAGCTCGCTGTTTGATATTCCTTCCACCAGCCATGTCTCGGTCAAAGTGATAACGTCGAAGTTGCTGAGTCTCACGTTTCTTAGGAAAGTCTCGGTTTTAGTGCGCAGTCCACGTACATTCTGGTGATAGATAGTTAGGGCCGCCATTTTTCAATCGAGGACAACAATAAGTTATAGAAATAATTATCATGAAAGACCCAATGTGTTCCAAAGCAAGTGCAACCATGCGTAAGCAAGAAAATTGTCCATACTCCACCCGAACGGCACGAGAAAGCAGAAACATTACAATAAAAATAAGCAAACAGCAAGAAATGAAAAGCGTTAAAGAATGTCAGCAACATAATATCATAAAAAGCATCAGCACAAGAGAGCAGTACGTTAAATATAGAAATACTAGCATGGTTCACAATAATAGATACACACATGCAAACAATGACAATTAAGCAGAAGAGCGTCAAGCAAAAAACAGCCGCCGTCTGCTCCATAATTCCAAAAATATATATTTTTAATTTAAAAATGCAAATAGATGTAATATTACATGCGAGAACAAGCAATTGAATTCGAAATATGAAACAGCTGTACGGTCAAAAAAATTATTAAAGGATTTTGAGAAGGTCCTTCTCCGACCTCACTATGAAGGCTATGTCCTTCCTGACAAAAATCTTCATATCTTTTACCCACATATACTGGAAATTATGTTCCTTCGCAAGGGCTTTAGCTTTAATCAGGAGAGCTTTGTTCTTCCTTGTGAGATGGTCGTTCACAAAGATACTGCCCTCTCCACTCAGTCCAATATCGGCTGGATTAAGGTACTCTTTCAAAGCACGCCGCGAGGAAATCCTCCTTGACGTACCTTCCCATGAAAGAAACTATGATGTTCTTTTTGTTGATGGAACTCGGTGAATAAAGTTGATGTGATGTTTAGTTACCGGATAAGATATCTTGTTACCTATGTTGGCTACTATTTCAAATAGGTTCTCCTTATCCTTCATGGGGACACCCTTAATCTCAACATTGTTAGCGCGCAGCCATTGGTCCTTTTCATCGAGATCACACTCTAATTTGGAAATCACATCCTTCAGAGGAGCAATATCCTCCTGTGCCTGCTCAGTTTTCGCTACTCTTGACTCAAGAGTGCTAAGCTTGGTGTTAAATTCAGCAGTAGAAAATTTTAAGGGCTGCTAGTTCCTTCTTCACGTCCTGGATGGCAGCGGCGAGGGCGGCAAGAGACGTAAGTTTGATGTTAATATTAGCAATTTCCCTCATTATGCTACATAAAGTAACCCCCGGGGAGGCCACGGGCGAATGCGTACTTGGAGTGCCGGCCGTTTTACACGAAGGGCACCTCCAGGTGGCCTGGCGGTCACCCAGCTTACGGTAGCCTACCTCGGTGACACCAGAGCAAGCGTAGTGATACTGTTTCGTACAGGCAGTACACTGGACAGCATCGGTTGCCTCATCACCGCATCGCCCACAGGTCACCATTTTGATAATCTGCACTAATATTATAAAGAGGAAAGATTTGTACCTATTTTTGTATGTTTGTAATGAATAGGCTCAAAAAGTACTGGGCCGATTTAAAAAATTCTTTCACCAATAGAATGCTACATTCTTCCAATTTGACATAGGCTACATTTCATTTTGAAAAAAATTAGGGATCCTTGGTAAAATTTGAACAATGTAACCGAAGGTGTTGAAAAATGAGTCTTAAAATGTCTTTCGTCGAATGCGCTGCCGAAACTATTAGCGATAGAACAAAATAATGTACAACAATACTGAAGAACATCATTATGTCTACAAAAAACTCCGCGGTAGCATATGTCCAACTATTGTAGTTATGTCACAATAAGTGTTCTTTTATTTTCAAAATTTAATTAAAATGCCGCCGCTAAAAAACGCTCTTTATTTGTACCTTGGTATTAATCCATATCAAAATCAATTACTTCATATTCACGACTGCTTCAATACCTTTATATAACTTTTTGAATTATTCAATTCAGACATTCCATTCGAAAGATATCACGAGTTTTAAAATGTGAATATTAGAAAAAAGTCGCGTGTTCGCCGCTCAGCCCGCTCGGCTATCTAGGCAGCATGGGGTACGTACGGGAGCAGTCAATGTCAATATAAATTAATAATAATTTTTAATAAATAAAAATATTTGTGAAAAAAAGTGTTTTATATCCAAATTTCCAAAAATAAATAATTGTCTACCCCGTGCGAAGCCGGGACGGGCTATCTATACTTATCTATACTTAATATTATAAAGAGGAAATGTTTGATTTTTTGTTTGTTTGCTTGTTTGTTTGTTTGTTTGTATTGAATAGGCTTCGAAACTACTGGACCGATTTCAAAAATTCTTTCACCGTTAGGAAGCTACACTATCCGCGGGTGACATAGGCTATATTATATTTTCTAAAAAATTACGGATCATTAATAAAACTCCAATAATGTAACCCAAGGTGTAAAAAAATACCCAAAAAATTCCTTACATCGCGTGCGCTGCGAAAACTATTGATGATAGAACAAAATAATGTACTACGACTTTGCAGAACACATCATTATCTACAAAAAGTGTCGCGACAGTATATGTCTAACTATTATAGTTATGTCACAATAAGTGTTCTTTTATTTTCAAAATTTAATTAAAATGCCGCCGCTAAAAAACGCTCTTTATTTGTACCTTGATATTAATCCTTATCAAAATCAATAACTTCACAGTCACGACTGCTTCAATACCTTTATATAACTTTTTGAATTATTCAATTCAGACATTCCATTCGAAAGATATCACGAGTTTAAAAATGTATATATTAGAAAAAAGTCGCGTGTTCGCCGCTCAGTCCGCTCGGCTATCTAGGCAGCACGGGGTACGTACGGGGGAGTCAATGTCAAGAAATACGGCAGTCAGGAGCCGGGTCGCCCCTTCCCTCTAAAATGGTTGAGGAGACGGTTGGAACTTTTGTGATCGTAATATGGTGTCCTGTTTGTAACGGGACACTACTCAGTACATACTTAAGTATAATATAATTACTTCATATTATAAAACGAAGTCCCACGCCGTGTCTTACTGTCAGTCTGCACGCGATAAACTCAAGAACTACTGAACGGATTTTCATGCGGTATTTACACACAGACTACATAGTGCGGTTTTAGACAACGTGATTCATGACGAAGGTTCAGGTGTATAATTTGTTAAGGTTTACTACCCGTGCGAAGCCGGGGCGGGCCGCTAGTAGGTTAATAAAATAACAAATTCCAAATCAACAAAATAGTCCTCTAAGAGACACGCACACCCAGGCGCGCGCTTCACACAGTACCTCGATCAATCTGCGCAAACTACTCTATGACGAGTAGCGCAATGACAACAACAGGGCGACCCGTGCACGCCGTACTCACTATCGTGCAGCACGTTTACCTGCGAGATTCGCTTGCGCTGCTGCGTTTGACGTTTACCGTCGTACCCGCCACCGGTCACTTGTTATCACTCGCAATGTTATTATTCACACAGATCGTTAGTTTATAACCGTGAATTTGCACTAATACAGAGAGATCATTTAACAAAACGTATCAAAAGGTATTTAATACTGAATTGATATTTTTCTGGATAAAAATATTAGGTATAGCACGGAAATTTTACAAATATTGTGGGACCGCTCGCGAAGCAGTAGTAGTAGTTATTTGTCAAAGACTGACAGACTATAAACAACCTGTCGACCGATTAGACGACCAGAGTGGTTCAGTTGGTCAACATTGGTTCGATTTGCTTTTGAGCCGTTCGGGTTCGATTTCCGTCCGGGCAGAAATTGAAATGATGAATTTTAATTTCTGTAACGGGTCTGGCTACTATTTGTATAATAAGTATGTATTTCAAAAATAGATAAGTATTATCAGTTTTCTGGCACCCATTACACAATTTTTGCTTACTTTAGCACTGTGTGAATGGACCAAGCATATTTACTTCTTTATTTATAAACGAAAATGGTACTGGGATGCTAGATCTGCGTAATTGTGATGAATATGTCTCGGTTAAGATAACGATTGTGACCTTCGTAAATTACCACTAAGTACTGCATGATCCGGAGGTCACTACATACCTATAAATGTGAGCGCAATCAATAATAAACGTAAACATTATATTCTAGTTTCCCCGAAGTCTTAGGGTCAGTTCATACATAAACACGTTATTTGTGCGACTCAGAATTCGCAATGAGCAGACCATTGTCGGCGTCACAGATTCCATAAACATTTTCACTACCTTCAGCGAAAACTTTTTGAAATCTGTGGTCGATTTCGGGCTTCTCAGAGATCTCTTAAGCCAAATGCCGTCGGAGAATAGCGCAGTAGCAGCTTGGTTGAAATATAACATTACAATCCATAATCACTTGCCATACTAATTTACTAAGCGATTTTGAATCGATAATATAAAACTGTGAAAAACGAGATACGACCCACCTGATGCTAAACGGTAACTGTCGCCCATAACATCTACGATCTACGATTCAGGTACTTAAGTTTTATTATTATAAAATTAGAAAACCTAACATGCGTTGTTTGAAGATGCCTCATTCCTGTGGTCACAACCCAGGCTCAGGCATTATAGAAACGAGTTGAGAGCGCGCGCCTTACATAGAGAGAGCAAAGTCCTCTGCCTATTTGTTACCTACACTGCAATTTTTTTTTATACCACCAATGTGGCAAACAAGCTTACGGCCTGCCTGATGGTAAGCAATCACCGCAGCCTATGGACTACGTACTACTTAGACTAGTACTAAACAAAAATATTCAATTTGGAGTAACAATTTAAGATTTGTTTTTTCAGCAACGTCGCTGGCATTTACTAACGGCTTTTAATAATTAATAATATGCAGCCTTGTAATAGACGTTGGAACAGTATGAACCAAAATACTCTATGAAATAAGCGCGACGTAGACTGCGCGGCGCGCGGGCTCACTCTAATATTTATTTATTTATTTCTATATGTTGGTATCTATGGCTCAGAGAATTTTATCGTACAGCCAGTGTCAAATAAGAAGGGACTTGGCGGGTCGCGTGGTTCGACTTGCGCTGTACCTATACGATTACCTGCGCGAAATCCCCTCCACTGCCATTTGACAAGTCTCTTCTTTCGTGACGCGGGTTATAACAAGGTGTTTGTTTCAAACTAAACTCGCGTTCTTTACACATATTATTATATTAGACGGGACTTGGACGCGACGTACCTTTATGATTTGTTTTCCCGACGTTTCGGTAGGGTTACACCCACCGTGGTCACGAGACGACTGCCGTGAGAGGTGACAGCTGCGGTGATGTGCTAGTAGACTCCTACCCTCACATAAAATTGTCAATTTGTTGTTGATTCGGAACTGCACGACACACAACACTCACGATATCCACGGATGCGTCCGACGATAACTCTTGTGTCTTACGGTTATTTATTTTGCACACCACCGGATTCCACGACGCCGAAAGCTTATATCCATCTTCCCGATTGAAAGTTTTGTACTTTTTAATTTCAATCGCTTCCCGAACCATGCGTGGATAATATTGCCGGTCAGTGGAGAGGACATTAGGCGCATGCAGTTCTATCCAGTGGTTTGGGCCTGAGTTGAGCAGGTGGTCTGCTATGGCAGATTTATTCGTCTGGTGGTTTTTAACTGCAGCTATATGCTCTTTGACCCTTTCGGCAATCGAACGTTTAGTTTGGCCAATCGTCTCGTGACCACGGTGGGGTGTAACCCTACCGAAACGTCGGGAAAACAAATCATAAAGGTACGTCGCGTCCAAGTCCCGTCTAATATAATAATATATAACAAGGTGTACTTTGAACACTTATTGCGGGATACATTTAATACCTCGTTCAATCGACTTAAGGCTTATATGGTTTCGCATTGTAAAGCAGAATGTAGACTTATAATATTTTTTTATTGACATTATTATTGCGTGATTATGAATTATTGTTATGATAATTATTATCATTTTTTAATTTTATTGACATGGATTATTAATATATTTAAATTTGTATGTACAAATTAGTATTTAAGATCTACATTTAAGTGTTTTTCCTGTTATGTTGTGACGTTCATAAGTGTTTCGTCGATACCTAATCTGAATCGTTTAAGTTCAGAATGTCCAATTCCCAAAATGTCCAACGGTTTCAAAATGTCCAATTCCCATAATGTCCAATTCCCGAAATGTCCAATTCCCATAATATCCAATTCCTGAAATGTCCAATTCTTGAAATGTCCAATTCCCAAAATGTCCATTTTTAAGATTGTTGTTCATCATTAATACGGCCTCGTATCCTTTTACAATATAATAATCACATCAACAGCCCATAACAGTTCACTACTTGACTTGATCCTCCTTCTCATTAGTAAAGTGTTGTTACCACAATCTTCACGCTTGAAAGACGGGTTTGGAGATTACAGTCATGTAAATACTCAACAGAAAACAATGCTGGACATTTTCTTCTTGATCTACGGAAGGAGGTTCAAGCTGGTTAACCTCTCAAACATTTGTACGGATATTTGTTACTCCTTCACGCACAAACTACTAAACAGATTTTGATGAAACTTGACTATGGTGTAGCTTAAATCACAGAATAATACATAGGCTATGTGGTTACCCTTGGAACGTGTTCGGAATGTAATAACCGAATTTTACGCGGACGAAGTCGCGGCCTAAAGCATTGTTTTCTGTTGAGTATTTACATGACTGTAATCTCCAAACCCGTCTTTCAAGCGTGAAGATTGTGGTAACAAAACTTTACTAATGAGAAGGAGGATCAAGTCAAGTAGTTAACTGTTATGGGCTGTTGGTGTGATTATTATATTGTAAAAGGATACGAGGCCGTATTAATGATGAACAACAATCTTAAAAATGGACATTATGGGAATTGGACATTTCGGGAATTGGACATTTTGAAACCGTTGGACATTTTGGGAATTGGACATTCTGAACTTAAACGATCTGAATAAATGATTTTTGAATTTGAATTTGAAAATTGAATTTGAATAATTACTTTCACCTATATTAAGTATTTCTACAGTCGTCGCGTCACTTCAGACCTCAGATGTGAGCTCACCCTAAGCATTGTTTTTGTACTTAATTTGTTTTGGACAAACACATTTGCGGTTCACATTATTTGGACGTAATTATTGCTGCAAAAATGTAAATACGTAGATACTGACCACCGAAACTTATCAAAGCGTAACCCCTGAAATGTTATATTTATTGTTGGCGTTTTAGTTGGTGTGTTGTTGTGGGTTTGCTGTGTTTATTGCCTTGTTTTACATAAAATGGAATTAAAATGTGCATTGTTATTAATTTTACTCATAAAAAGTTTTGGTAAGTACAACTTTCACAATTTGATAACTTCGATATTGTCAAAATCCTTGCTTCCATCACTTTTAAATTAGTACCTATCATCTTGTGTCATATGTTAGCTTAATGATTGACTATTGAAAGAGATATCTGATCTTCTATTTAATAAATAAATTTTTACTTTGTGTTTAAGGAGCCCGACCCGCATTAGCGTATCTAGGGCTATTTTCCACGGGTGGGGGGGGGGGGGGGCTGACGTGGCCGATGAAGTCGAGTCAATCGCCAATGTACCCGCCATGTAGTCAGTGAGCACCCGATCCTGGGGTGGGCACCAGACCATTCTGGGGTGGGCACGGCCCACCCGGCCCCCCCTCTTCCTACGCCTATGCCGACCCGCCCAGTGTCGTCATGTACCAATGTCTTTCATATGTTAGGTACATTAGTTGAACACTAACCGATGCTCTTACAGTGAGAGAAGTCATCATGAGGAATCCTTTACATTCAGGCGACTAACCATGTTATTGTAACCATAATCCAATGTGGTTACGTTACCCTGTTAACAGCGTCTCGGAGGTCAGATGGCAGTCACTCGGCTGTAATTATCTGATTTGCCAATTCTATACGTTTTATAAAATAAAGTCCCACGTCACGTCTGTCTATTGGCGATAAACCTAAAAAACTACTGAACGTATTTTCATGCGGTTTTTACCAACAGACAGATTAATGATACGGTGTATAATATGATAAGGTTACTGACCCGTGCGAAACCGGGGCGGGTCCCTAGTTAAGAATATGAAAAAGAACATTTATTGCCACATGACAACACAAATAAACAAAACTATTACTGAACTCTTTCCTCACTCATCAGAACCTCAGAACATTATTTTTGTCAACGTTAACAGAGACTAAGCAGTTTCGCTGTGACTACACTTACTCCAAAAACTCCATGGGATGGTATAAACTACATCCTATCGCCGTAACCTGGGATCTAGCCAAGAAGTTGTGTACGCTAGAAGGTAAATAATAATAATAATAAAATAATAAATAATCGTGGACAAATTCACACAGCGCCATTTAGCCCCAAAGTAAGCAAAGTTTGTGTTATGGGTGCTAGATTCATCATTTCAATTTCTGTCCGGCCGGGAATCGAATCCAGCACCTCTTGCGCGGCAGACGGCATGTTGACCACTGAAACACTCAGGTCGTCAAATCTATAATAACTTTAAAATAAAAATGAATGCCAATAAAATAAAACATTTTGAATGATCTCCAATCTGTCTTCATTTTTTTTTTATTTTTTTTTATTACTTTTCTAGACAGGCATTTGACCGCCACCTCACCTGGTGGTAAGTGACGATGCGGTCGATGATGGAGCATGCCTGTCTAGGAACAGCCTATTCACTCTAGCCTTGAAGGCATCCAGATTATATTGATCAGGGAACACACTCGCAGGCAACGCATTCCATTCCTTAGCCGTACGAATTATAAAAGTCGAGCCAAAGCGGCTCGTGCGGATAGTTGGAAGATCAACGACATATGGATGAAGCGCTCGCCCAGATCGCGTCTCCCGATGGCGGAAAGGGGCCGGCGGAATGAGGTCGTGCAACTGCTTCGCACACTCACCGAAGTGCAATCTGTAGAAAACAGATAAACGCGCAACCCTACGCCGATGCTCGAGGCTCTGCAGCTTAGCCTCAATCAACTGCGGATCCCAAATTAATCTCTTTGCACGTTTTTCCACCGAATCCAAAGCAGCCAATTGGTATTTGGCTGATCCATCCCAGAGGTGGCAGCAGTACTCCATGCAAGATCGGACTTGTGCTTGATATAACTGAAGCCTGCCTTGAAGTGAAGTACCGGTTGACCTTCGAGAGGATTCCAAGTTTCTTAGCTGCAGTCTTGGCTTTTGATTCGATGTACTGTCCAAAGTTGAGATTGGTTGATAGCTCAACACCCAGGAGCTGTAGGCTGTCGGTAATTTCCACAGACACATTCCGGAAAGTCGGAGCTAGATGGAATGGACTCCGTTTAGCGGAAAACAAACACGCCTGTGTTTTGGTGGCGTTGAACGACACTAGATTGGCTTCGCCCCAATCGGACACTGCCTTGAGAGCCTCGTTCAAGCGACCGACCATGGCCTCTCGACAAGACTGAATATCGCCCCTGTTGGCTCTTGCATCTGACAGATATCTATCCGTTACTGTGCTGTCATCTGCGTACCCAAAGATAATCTAAACAGGTCTAAACAGATTGTTAATATGCAGCAGGAAAAGAGTCGCGGACAGAACCGACCCCTGAGGAACTCCCGCGTCGATAGCCTTAAGTTCAGACGTGTAACCGTCTAGAACTACACGGATTGATCGTTCACCCAGAAAACTTGTACATTTATCATGGTACAATCAACGGTTCCCTCAATTCATCCTTTCGTAATGTTTTCCTTTATTTCTAAACACTCCTTGCCGTAATTCTTGGTGTCGACATGTCCATTGACGTCCAATTTCGCGGTCAACTGGAGGATAAAGCTAAGTTGTCAAAAAAAAGCTGGAGGTATTATATACTGGCACATCGCCTTCAGGTTTATAAGGTGCTTAAGGAATACTGTTTCCTTCTCTGGGTCGCGGCATCATATTATCAGCTTCGTCCTCTTGACCCGAAATTTTTGACATTGAAGTTCTCTGTGTGAATCTTTTACCAAGAGGTGTGTTCTGAGGAGTTTTTGGGTACGACCGCTGCCGAGTTTCACCACCGTACTATCCGCCACAAATTAAAGATCCATTGCTACTTGGATAAGTGACAACTACTGTACGCTGTTCAAGAAACTTCCTGCCACATTCGTTTTACAATTCTAGGGAATGATCTACAACGTTCTGACATTTCTGAGCCTGTATGACATTGGGGCCTTCAAGAAGCGAGCCAACACCTTTCTGAAAGGCCGGTAACGCATTCGTAATCTTCCTAGTGTCGCAGATGTCAATGGGCGGCGGTCGCTGATGGGTCACTTACCATCAGGTGACCCCCTGGCTAGAATGCCACCAACTTTAGAAAAAAAAAAATAACGGTACTGCCCAAAAATACAATAGAACTCCCCGGACAGAACTTTATTTGCCTGCGACTTCGTTCGTCATTTTTTAGATAAGAAAAAACCTAATTGATGTAGCAATAATTATAATATTGAAAACTAATTTTCAGGTGCTGAACTAGTGAAGCCATCAGGGACCAACAAAGATATGGGAAAGGCTATACAACAACTGATGCAGAAGAAAAACGTGGCCTCAATACACACAGATTATAGGCTATTTATATATCGAACTCCAACCAAAAAAGGTAAATTAAATAAAATACAAAGAAAACGAAAGCGATAAAAAGATACAACTAAACATAGACTTACTTACTTACTTACTATACAGAGTGACCTCAAATTGGTAATACAAAGGGGCACCATGTGCATGTGCGCGCAATGCAAACACCTTTAACTATGGCACCAACTCTGAAATATATTGTTTCATACATATTATTCGCTGAAATATATCAGCGAATAATATGTATGAAACAAACAGCTGATATTTTTTGCGATTTCAGAGTTAGCGCCATAGCATAAGTGGTTTGTTATCATCAGCAAATGCATACGGCACCCATTTGTATTACTAATTTGAGGTTACCATAATGTCATATACATTAATGCAACTAATGTTAATCATTTTCGATCCACAGAATTGGAACAGCAAGAAACAGATAACTACGTGTTACGCCCGTCATCTCCGATAGAGCAAATTTTGATTATGCATTATAACGGAACGTATGATGTAGTAGATCTACATGTGCAGCTTCCATTTATGTGTCATAAGAAAGATAACGATATCACTGACATGACAGAGTGTGGAACTGTTGATTCTGGTAAGTGTGTTGATCCTGGAAAGTTAAAAATGGGAGATGGAGAAGAAAACTGTTTAATTTGATGCCACCGTCACTTCTCCATTACCGCATCCTCCGAGGATGGAATATATGCCTGTTTCCAGATAACATATGGGCATGGCGAGCCTTTTTACCGCGCACATGCAAGATGTAGAATGACCTACCCGACATCTTTCTTTTAAACTATAACGTCGGATTCTTCAAAAGGTACTTCAAAGTAGTTCAAAGCCGGTACCACATCCGCTCCTTTTAGATTGCTATCGATGAGATGGATCATATGACCGCATGGGTTTGTTGGACCGATCACAACTGAATGATCACAGCACTGGTTTCAAACTGACTCATAGTTCGATGCGCGTACTATGCGAACGAGATGAAACTATCATGAAAATGATATGGTTAAAATAGCTCGCCTTAGTACACAAGTTACCTTTTGTTGAATCGTTGTATTTTTTGTGTGTTAGATCCGTTTAATTTTAAAGCAGCATTACAATTATTTTATACATGTAAAACAATTTCATCATCATTATCAAGAACTCATAACTGTTGTTCGAGTCCACCTGTTGGTCTGTGTTAAAAAAAATATTTATTGCACCTATGCTCTGTAGTCTAAGGTAATTTACTTTTCAGAATACATATTGAACACAAGAACTGACCGCTGTTATAAGTTCCATCGGTTGCGCGACAATTGGAGTAACGCTTTCATGACTTGCATGGCCGAAGGTGGAGACCTAGCTGTCATCAATAGTGCGGAAGAGGCTGAAGTTATCATGGAAGTGTTTGAGGAAAATCCTCCCGAGTCTATCCAACCTGGATGGAGGTGGGTGGACTCCGCTTTTCTTGGATTCTTTAACGTAAATAGTACCTGGATTACTACTAATGGTAAGTGCTTAAATTGGTTTTTGGTTTTTGATGTATAACATCTTTCCTCTCGCTTTTCTGCAATCTGTGGGAAGGATTTCGAGGAAAGAGACGGAAGTCGTCAAAACTGAAAGTTGGACTGTTATCAAAACCTATAGAGTAGCAGATCTTGAATCTTAGAATTTGGCATGCAGCTAGGTATTGTAGCATAAGTAAAGGGAAAAATATAAAATCCGTGAAAGACTTGATATAGGACACAAACATATATTTTGTAACAACGTATTTACCATCTAACATACACTAGAACATGCCGCTCATTTTTTTGCGGTTTTAAATCAAAGTTATGGTTTTAATATGAAGAACATGAATATGCTAAGAATTTTAGCCGATGTTTACGAACTAAATATGTTGTATGTCAAAAATGACGCTTTACAAGATGGCAACTCTAGTTCGGATTTCGGTCACGTGCCAAATTATCTTTATAGCCGTTTTTTTATTCATGCAAGCCTCAATTAGGACTTATTTCATTTACGTATTTCATCAAACTAAGCTGGGCTTGCTTTACAATTCTTATAACACATTTAAGGATGACGTTTAACATCATTTTTTGATTTTGATTAATAATTTGGTGCAAACCGCCCAAGTCTTACTTCAACGCACTGGTCTGGCACTGGTAAAGGGACACACGTAAATAGTATAGATATTTCATCGTGTTCTGTCATATTAAGTCCAGAACGTGACGAAGCTCCTAGGGAGAGAAAATGGCGATTACTAAACTATGACGTTTTATGAATCGTAGATGTAATGGGCGACAGTTACCGCCCATCAGGGGCCTTACCATGAACTCTTGTAGCAGGACCTAAACAGAACTGCCTTGCTTAGAACGAGACAGCGCTATACGTGTCACATAAACTTGTCTTGTTCAAAGCGAAAGTAATTCTGTTTAGGTCCTGCTATAAGAGCTCATGGTAAGCCCTCTGGTGGGCTGTCTGTTCGTTGGCACTGCGCGGAATAAAAAAAGTTTATTTTCTTTTTTTAGAAGAATTTCCTTATGTATTCAACTATTTTCGCAGGCAAATCATTATCAATGAGCGGCTACAATACATGGTCACCAGGCGAGCCTAACAATGCAAACGGAGACGAGTTATGTGGTACAGTAGGACGCAATGGGTTGTTGTACGACGATCCTTGTAATCGAGAACTGGCGTATATTTGCGAAATGGAGAAATCAAGCCTAATTGAATGTAACGACAGCCCGGATTATATACAGAGACAGTTGCTATTCATGGCACTGATCGACGATACATATTTGACCATAAATTGGACTGACGTATCTAGTATTACAATTACACACAATCTAAGATTTCCTGTGAAAAATTAATAAGAATTAGCTAGTCTTTAACATCCCCAACAGCATAGGTATTAGTCCACTACTCGGCATAGACCTCCAATGAGCGCCAATGCACTCTGTTCTCGGCTTAACGCATCCAGGTAGGTAACATTACTTAATACTCTAAACAAAAACGAATGTTGTCATTCTGTTAATTTTATTGAACCAGGGTTTATATTAAATTAAATAAAAATATTAAACCGCAATCGTTTTATTTGACACCCATTTAAAGCTTAGTTTTCGCAAGCGTATATCATTTCATCGCCAGAACAGACTGCTGCATCACTGGTCAATTTGGAGCTCTCACCATTTAATTGTACATTATCCTCATAGTTTGATAGGTATACTTGACCCGGTTGTCGAATTCTCTCATGTCGGGACGGCGTTGCAGAGCCCTTTCTGCGTCTCTTGGAATGTACTGCCGGCGACCGCATAGGCAGCAAGCTCCACATGGACAAATCGTATGCCGGGTAGGAACGGAGTCCCAAGCTCCTGAGAAGCATTCAATTCAAGGTTAGTTACAAGCACTCATCATAAAAAAATAACGTAGTAGAATTTCGAAATGCTCGATGTTTCTCTGCGTGGCAAAATTAAAATGGTAATTATTTTGCCATACAGCTCGATAAACTAACGGTTGATGTAGCGGAATTGTCCTCGAGTGGCGAACATGTACCTACAGTCTATCGCAGGGTACGACACATGAGGCACAAAATCATCGATACGGAAGGCGTGGAGGGAGGCCTTTGACTAGCAGTGGGCATCGTGCAGTTGGGGTGAGCTGCAGGTGGCGATTTTAACGAGAATTCCGTTATTAATAGAGACACTTTACGCAGCGTGGGTAGGCCTCCCACAAGGTGGACCGACGACCTGGTACGGATCGCAGGTACCAGCTGGTTGCGGAAAGCACAGGACCGGCCTTTGTGGAGATCTCTGGGGAAGGCCTATATCCAGCAGTGGGCGTCTTCTGGCTGATATGATGATATTGATGATAGACACTTTAGGTAGGTCCGTCTGCAGTGTGGGATCAGTGCGGGCGGCGATAAAATCTGATGTAACAGCTTATATGCGCGCGAACGATTGTAAACTCGTAATTGTCTATTGAATTCAAACGACGCAGCATGGTACTGGGCCCATACCGCTCCCATTCCATAAGAACCTACCGACGTAGATTTGCACATATTTTATCCAAGTTACTAGACCAACGAACAAATTAACAAATGCTAAGAGTGAAGGGGGCCAGGGTAGAATAAAAAGGATTGTAATTAGAGAAGTTAGATTACCAATTTTTTTAGCCATCTCGGCTAATTTGAGGTACGTGGTCTCAACGAGGTCATCTATTTGTGCCTGGCAAATCCGGACGACTACGGTCGGAGGTCGTATCGTGTTGCGATATTCGATTGACATACGCCCTTTCCTCGCGAAGAGCGGACAAGGGCTGTTTGGAGATATTTTCTGAAAATTAATTTATAGATTTCTATGTCACATATATAATCATAGGTAGGTACAGTCAAAGAGTATGCCACAATCTACGAGTTAGTATTTTATATGTAAGGAAATATACAAAACATGACAGGAGAGGTTTATTAATACTTTCACAGGAAAGATGCCTTTTATTGTAATGGTACTCTACTAACCGCAGCGTAAAGACATTTAAAAATTAAAATAGTAAATAGCATACGTACATACCTTGTGCGAAGTAATATACATAATATACTTGTCGGCGCTTGTACATACTTACTATATGATTTTTTTATAAATTTTAGATATGTACTTACCATAGGCCATCTTTGGAAGCATTCAGCGAGCGATTTTCGTTCAATCAAGAGTTCACCGGAAGTCTTCTGAAGTTTCCCTTTCCACTGTCGCCGTCGGCTTCCGCAAATCGGTCGGCAACTGTGGACGGTACAGGGACGATCGTTCAACACCTTATACTCTCACCGGCACCACCTCATATTTTTCATATAGCATATACATTTCTGGCGTTCCAAATGAGTCTTTAATATCATAAATGCTTAAGTGAATTTAATCACGTCTTCGGCGTTTGATTGACAATAACACAATGATTAGTTCTGTGCTTAATTAGTTTCTTTAACACAATCGCTTTTTTCCGTAGATAGACTTTTTTAAAAGGACAGTTACAATTATGAGGCGTTTTCCATACTAAAATAACTGCAATTAGAACAGCCAATAAAAAAATCTGTGCACGGAAAAGAGCTGTCGTGATGAAGAAATTATTTGAATACAGAGGTACCTAATCATTGTCTTATTGGCTATCATACCGCGAAAACATCATTATAATCGATTTAGTATTCATGAGGTGATAGACTGATTTGTAACATCTGAAATAAATAAATAAATCTTTATTGGAACACGAACAATGTACATTAACCACTAGTGTACGGTAACAACAGCATTAGCTTTCACTGTGTTGCTGTCATTAACGCCCACCTCTCGACTAATATACCAGAGCATAACTAATCTAACACTCAACGCAATTAACTAACAGGGTCTGCCTCGACCATTATCTAGGATTTGGCAGATCAGGTAATGGAGTGTGCACAGTGGAGCAACTGCCATCTGACCTCCGTGACCCTGTTAACGGGGGTACTTGACCAAATTGGATCATGATTACACATCAACTGAATGTGCAGCTTTTGGAAGATTTGAAATTCAGTCTTAAGTTTAGTTAGGGAGCATAACATTAATTATCTACATTAATTATGTTCAAGATTATTTAAAAGTGG
Organism: Blastobasis lacticolella; assembly: GCA_905147135.1. NCBI lineage: Eukaryota > Metazoa > Arthropoda > Insecta > Lepidoptera > Blastobasidae > Blastobasis > Blastobasis lacticolella. The sequence continues at coordinate 8,306,339 of LR990048.1, read as the reverse complement.
TACGGCAGCTCCTAAGGTGTAGCCATAAAAAAAATATATATTCCTAAGCATTTTACATTAGGTTGGCGTTTGTACAATACTTTTTGTTGACAATGAATATTTTAAATAAAGTTAGGAGTCGCCTAAAGTTTAGTTTAAACTTACCTGCAAAGATTTTCCCTACGCTTTGGATCGATTTCCTTTTCAGGCAAATATATTGATTCGTCCATAATATAATTTGATTCTTTTTATTTTATTTCAAAAATAATTTAAAAGCACAATATATAACATAATGTTAAATTTATTTTAAAGTATGAAATATACACAAGAAATTCAATTAAACATTTCTATCAAAATGGGCTAAAGAGAAAAATTAATATATCCCTAATATGGGCGTACCTAAACCAAAAGCGTAAACAAAAAGCCGCACAGATGAATGTGTCATTTTATGTCGAATTATATCCTTCATCGTGCCTTCATTTGTAAACGTCACCATGACAGTTCCATGTAATAAAGGAGAATAAATAACTTGGAATAATTCCTGTATAGAAAAATTTTACCTCCATGTTAGGATCAAGGATTTTGATAATAATAAGTCTGTGACTAGGATATAAATATAACCTTTGCAAGATTACACATTTTGTTGGATGTAAAGCGCCCCAAACTGGAACTAAGTGCCGCCATTTTGAAAAGTGATTTTGTTGTCAACAAAAGCGCCGCTATCACCTGGTATGCCAAATATAATAACATAGGTATTTAAACCTGCAAAGCATAGAAGACAAAATTATATGCTCAAAATGTAGACAATCAAAGCTCCAAGGATTTTTTTATATGAAACCTGTATATAATATTTTTTCTCTATGTATGAAACCTTTGATTTTGAACCACGAACCAAAGATTTTGCACATATAGAAACAAAATCTTTGCCAAGAACCTGGCAAACGTTGTTTTTATCACCTCTCTGCTTTGCAAAAACTTGATTCTCTCTGCGCATCTATGCGACCATAGCCTCCTTCAACACGACAAGTTCTTTAAAAGTATATAAAAATAATTTTACAATAATATTACAACGCGATTTTACATATAACAGTGTTCAATATTTCAATTTTGATTGGTTACATTAGCAACTTAAAAACAAAACTTGTCGGTGTATTGTGCATTAATTTTGAGTAGGTTCTTTACAGTAGATACTTTCAATCAATGGCTATGGGTAGCGGATCCTTTCTGTGCCCCCCAACCTCAGATCCCCCAACCGATAGTAGCACTATCTTGACGGCTTGGTCCCAGGACCAGGCTCCTCGGTCGATCTCGTTGCCTATAAGTGCTTTCAGCGATACCGCAAGCGGGGAGCCGTTTGCAGCCCAACATCTGGTCATAGACTTCACGCCTTCTACAAAGATGGACACAGAAGTGGTACAGAAGAAATGTCTGGAGTTCTGGAAGCTTTTCGAGAGATATCCAGAGCTGAGTAACCTGATCGTTGACCCGTCACTTGAGGTTGTAATGGCTGTCTAACCTAGATGTTGATATAAAGTTATCTTTTAGGATATTTTATTTAAACGCAGTATGTTAATTTCCCCTTCCCAGATACCACCGAAATTCGTTAACAGTGTACCATATAGCGATTATAGGTTTGATGTCCCACCACTGGATTTGAAGACAACGGTGAAATCAGCAATTTCAGGACTGTCCCTTGCTAATCAAAAAGGTACAAAATTAAAACAAATATCATGCGAAGTATTTTTACGTGACTGAATGTGCCGGAAGAGCTTCCGGCAAGCGTACCCTAGGGTGACCTCTTATATATGAACGGACGACATCTACCTACGTAGGCGATTTCAGTAGCTTGGGGAAGGCTCTAGCAATTGACGTCCTGCTCGTGAAATTTTAAATTATTCCCGTGTAGATAAGTAAATTTTTTTTGGAAGACATAACCTTTATTTCAACAAACAAGTAAGTAGTATTTCGCGGCAACATCATTTTTGCGGTCACTCCCCGCTTTTGCCAGGGTTCGCTTTTTTTAATGTAATACGGCAGACAAACATTCATTTGATGGAAATTAGTCATCGCCGCCTATGGACACAAGCAGCACCAGGGGCGCCACCAATGTGTTGCCGGCTTCTAAGAACACCTGTAATATATGACACTAATATTTGAACGATCCCATGTCATAATCTAAAGGAAACACTGTGGCTCATCTCTCTCTACTTTTCTTACTCTACTTCGCAAGGATTACGGCATTTTGCGGCGGCGTGGCGCCCTATCTCTGGACGCATTGACCCGTGAAACCGACCGCCTAATGCTGTGTACACACCGGCAGAAGTAACGCCAACGAATGGGTATCGTCCGCCTTTTATTGGTCCTATATGGACGGCGTAGCAACCACCGACGATCGTTGGTCGGCTTGTGGGGGCGATTCGCGGCGTGGCGTTAACATCAAGGGGATAGATGCATTCGATCAAACGCAGTGTGGTGGGTGCCGAAGATTGTGACGTAGCGTTTGTGATTGAGACGGGTGGAGTACGAATTGGACCTCGAATCAGGTCCACACGATCGTTTGCCCTACCACAAAATTTTAATGGATTTAAAATGACATTAATAGAATTTTGAACTTCGAAATCGAATGTTAATAATGTTAACATTATTACGGAATTCATATGATAGTCGCTTTACTGTAACTACTTGATCGGCTAAATCCTGGAACATTCCAAAGCAGACAACGGCCGCACAACCACAAGATATTGATGCCAAGATGATTATTTTCAAACACAGAGCGTGTTGAAGTGTAGAAATTTCTGAAAGAGAGATTTTATATATTTATTTCTATTTTAGCTACTTATTAAAAAGTGATTTATCTAATTAAACTAATAAATATTCCAGGACTGGACACTGTATTTGTTTCTAAATGTTCCCGGTCGGACTGTACGCTTCGCTCTTTTAAATTTACGGAGAAGAAGACTAAAAGTAAGTGCCTACTTAACGTGTACCAATTTTCATCATCACAGCTCATAACAGTTAACTGCAGGATTAAGGCGGAGGACACAAAAGCCAGTCTTGCGCCTTCCGCATCCAGCTGGTGCGATCTTTACCGGGTCGTCGGTCCACCTAGTGGAGCCACGTTGCGGCTTTCGGTACGTGGTCGCCACTTGAGAACTTTATTGCCCCATCGGCCATCTATTCTGCGAGCTATGTGCCCTGCCCACTGCCACTCATAACATATGCGATTATATATAGCTAGCAGGTCTCTGGTAACGGTTTAAGAACAGCCAAGTCCAAGGACCATAGCAAGTGGAACGATGTGGTCTCTGCCTACCCCTACAGGAAAAAGGCGTGAAGTTATAAAGTCGAAACCCTAGGCCTGGCTACCGCTAGTTACTATGCGACACGAAATTCCAACCCCGACTTTCATTAAGGGACGTGATCGGATTAAAATGCGCAAATACTTCGCACAAGGAAGTAATGAAGGCCGGACAATTGGGAAAGTGCTGGTAATTAGGGGGCGCCAGTTAATTAAATTTCTCGCTAAAACTCGGAAAGTAGCATATCAGCACAAATCCTCGCATTTATTTACACATATTTTTGCCTCGGTTTAATAGTAACGCTGTGTAAATGTGCTCCTTGAAAATGTCGACATTTATCTTTTCCAGAACCGGCGAAAGGCTCCAGAAGCGCAAGGAAGTTGTGCCAAAACATGGCGGCCTGGAACGAGAGTCATTCCAAGTATCTATTATTCAATTACTTAAATCGTAAATGGTCCTTTGTGCGAATTAATACTTGAGACAGATTTCGATAAATAGTAGCCAGTAATATAATGTGTATCTGATAGTAATATTTAATTGAATGCCCCCTTCACTGCCAAAGCTACGATTCTCCATATGTATTTGATGTGGTCAGATCTGTAAGGTAGACATTTTACAATACCTTTGCATATTTTAAGGACATCGGAATGCCCCGACCTTACACCGACTTTGGCTCCCCTATGGTTTGGTGAAACTCAGTGTACCTGCAATAACTGCCAACTATATCTGTTGCGTGGAGAAAAAGTCAACTGATACGAGTTAATTCCTAATTGTTAAACTTTTATTTTAGAATATGGTTTATATTTTGTCTGTGTTAAAGATTTGTATGTTTAGGATTCTACTTTATAAATATTAATATAATTTATAATATAACTTATTACTACCTACTTTAAAAAGTGATTTTACTTTTTACGCCCTGTCGGGGCCTATATATCCTTACTATCCTTTTATACATGCTCCATTGTCCATCCCGTTCAGTCAGTTTAGAAAGCTAATCACTTCGAATGTTCAGCAGTACTACAGCAAAACTAAATAAATAAGTAAGTATGCTTGGAAAATTCACACAGCGCCATGTAACAGTCTGACCCCTAGGCCAAAATATTTCACATGGGAAATGTTCCACAAAAACCTATTTCGATTTCGGGAGCTGATACCTTTAAAATAAATTATAGGATCGAGTTATACTTTAAATATTTCGTTTAAAACCAGAGAGATTCGAAATAATATTATTAGTAATTATTTTGATAGTTAATACCATAGCCTCCTACATCTTACAAGCCATGCGCAGAAGTTTGACAATATCGCATTTTTTATTTTTAGTGAACCTAAAAATTACTTTAAAACAATCATCGCGGTCGTCTTCGTTTAATGTTATTCGTTATTTAAGTGATAAAGTATATTAATAAATAAATATTCGTGGACAAATTCACACATCGCCATCTAGCCCAAAACTAAGCAAAGCTTATACTATGGGTGCTAGATAACTGATATACTACTTAAATACTTTTTAAATGCATACTTATTATACATAGAACACCCAGACCCGTAACAGAAATTAAAATTTATCATTTCAATTTCTGCCCGGCTGGGAATCGAACCGGGGACCTCTTGCGTGGCAGACCGGCGTGTTGACCATTGAACCACACAGGTCGTCATTAATAAGTATATACATTAGGTAGATAATATGAAATTGGATAGATTCCTGTACTATTTACCTATAGTAGGACCACGCTAAGTCCGACAGTGGTAGAAATTATAAAGTGTGGATATGGCAATATCGATTGGAGAATCTGTCTTGTCAGTCATTGCTCATTAGTATTTAGGTGATTCGCACACTCAAACGCAGCACCGTACAGTTGTGCGTGACGTGCGTTAGTCCCTAAAGAGAAATGGTAGTCTTTTTCCCATGATTCTATGTTTACCAGTAGTCCCACGACTACCAGTGATTTGTTTATCACGATCTTTCGTTCCTTGATAATATTTCGTAAAGCCGCGTATTTTTGTTTCATTATATATTTTCCTCTCTTTCGTATGGAAGCCATCAACATTACCACGGGCTAATTCGTCAAACTGACAAATAAATTGAAGTCGATCACAATCATTATCGAAATGCATCGCCTTCTGACTATAATCTAAAGTATATAGTAGTATATCTGAATACTTGCCCATTATATATACTTGCTCTAAACTGATAATAATGTTGTAAATATATCCTATTGCTAGAAGAGGGCGACGTTCAATTCGAATATAAGGCAGTCGGGCTGCGGGTCAGATAAGTTTTTGGCGCTGTACTTTCTACATAAAAAGGCGTCCAATAGGCCGCTGCTGTGAAGTGAGATCTCCAGGACTGTCAGATAGGTGTTCCGTTACTCAGTTTTCAAATTATTTTTCGCTTAAATAATATAATTTTATAAAAAGATTATAACAATTTGGAGAATTCCTAAATTTTTGATTGTGCTTGAGAATGGTAAGCGTCTACCCTCAGGATTAAAGGCTAGAAATGACCTCACACCTGCTCAAAGGTACTACCTTCAAAAACTGAGTCAGGAATTGCAGCGCAGAGATCTAATCAGGGTGAGACTGCTCTGATTATTAAATATGTCAATAACTCACCAAAAATAATAAAAGGTAAAGAACCTCCAAAAAAGTAACTGGCAGCTTAACAGAACTCACGTTTTTATACACGGACCTTGCATCCCTAATGGCCAAACGAGATTTATTGCTTATAGAAATTAACAAATTACAACCGACACGTGTGATGATTACTGAAACCCACTTAAAACCGGAGATAAAAATATTTTAATTTACATCAAGGGCTACACGCTGTTTAGACATGACCGTGCTACAGGTAAGGGCTGGGGAGTTGCTATTTACGTTGCCCACACGCACCAAGATACTCCAATACAATTTACCCCTCATGCATCCTGGATGCAACAGGCTCAGTGTGGAGTCCCTCTGGTTGGATCTCAGGTATGGAGATATTACTTTTTTAATGTATGTCTCAACTGAAAGTATATATTTCTATAGCAAGATGTTTGTTTAAACCATTTTAAATTAATTTAATTTACGGAGTCGTATGTTCCGAGAAGGTGGCGCCCTCAACCCTGCTGTTGCGTTCCAATGTGCCAATAGCCTTAATAATATTTTTCAAGCCAGTCAAATTCTTTGTTATGACTTTTATGAATGACGTTCTATGACAGAAAAATGACATGGCATAAGTTGACATACAGCGATTTTTATTTAATTTTATTTAAAAAGCGATTCGGACTTAGCGTGGTCTTATTATGTCTACCTACTAGAAGTCTATTTGTTTAATAGAATTACATCTTTTGAAACATCGGCACAGCTTCTTTCCCATTTTTAAATGCATCAACGCCTTTGTATCTGTTAGAGAAAGATTACGTTTATAAAACAGAATTTTATTTATGAAATAAGTAAAAAACTTACAACAAAAATGGTCAAGAGGTGTTTTTAAAAAATCGTATTTATCCATAGATATAAATATAAGTCATTGTATTTATCCAATTTTAGCACAATTATAAATATATATACTTTTATTTACCTTCGTAGATAGTCCATACAAACGCGTTAATTTACAGTTTTATCAATATATTTTTAGATGTGGCTTGTAAGATGAAGGAGGCTATGATAATACCCATAAAAAGGACACTTTTGATTACACGAACGAATTACGTGATTGCCGCCGAAGATTTTCCCTCTTCTTTCCTATCCCATAGATACCAATGCCATCTATGTGCGGGAGCGTGGTATCATTCATGTTTAAAATGTGTTTAAAGCTTGACCAGTGACAGATGTGACCTGTCAATGGTGGCGCTAGTTCTGCGTTTTATGTAGCAACACCGGAAGTAGTATAATCTGTCATCAAATTCATATGACGCTTAAGAATGTCAGATGGACATGATGGATGGATGTGATCGTACCATGGACTTACTACCCAAACGGACTGCGCACTGCATTGACTAAAACCGGGCAGAGCGAGAGTCACCATCGATAGTCCTGTGTCCCTTTCTAGTGTTGCCACCATTGTTGATGCAAATTCCGAATTACTTTTATTATTTGGCGCGGACACCGACCTTGGGCCAGGCAGAGCCGGACCGGGTGCAATCTGAAGGTCATGTTTTCACCAGGGTCCAGCCCAAGCTTACTCAGATGCCTAATTATAAGAATTTTCCATGTTGCTGTCGTTCAAGACCGATTGCAGCGGAAGTAGCCCATTAAGTAATACTTTTTTAAATGTAAACGAAAGCTGAGTGTCTGTCGCATTTTTGAGGCCTACTAAAAAACCATGAAGTCACCTGTTTAGATTTTTAATTAAACGTTGAAAATTTAAGTTATAACTCATTGAACATAATTTTTTCACTTTAGACCAACATTTTTATAACTTTTCCCAAAGTTACGAAGCTGATTATTTTATGCATAAAAGTGCAACTCATGAAAATTCAGTTGCAACAAATAAAATTCGAAAAAAAATTCTACTTCTTTTATTTGAAATTTTTTAAGTTGGTCATGTCGAAAATACTGAATAATTAAGAAAAAAAATTCATAACTCGAAAACTATGAACAATCGGATTGCATATATGGGGGTGATTCAGATACCCCACGACACGAGGGATCAAATTTTTTTTAGACGTCAAAAGTTCGGCCGCCCTGTTTACACGATATAATCTTTCTTTCGCTGCTACGAATTAAATTAGGCATTTCGTTTTACTGAATTATAATTATATTTAATAATTATGGAGATTATTTGGAATTTGATTGACAGCAATCAACAGGAATGCATGAACGGGGTACATTCCCGTTGTCCACAAAATATTATCCACCGACAACGACAACAACGGTAATTTTAGTATCGTTGTACCCCAAATGCTAAAACGAATAATTGTTTTTGTCGAAAAATTAATGGCCATTGTGCTAGGCTGTATGAACTTGAGTTACATTTACATTCTCACGTAATTAAATTAAACTACAATAGAGTTCTTTCTAATATTAAGAGCACTTAAGTTTTTTTAATATATATAAAATTATATTATAACAAAAATCGACATTATTGGTGATATAATAAAATATCAATTTTTTGTTTTAAAAAAATCAAAATTCAAAATTTCTTTATTGATAAGGACATTAAATATCTCTTTCAATCGTCAGAAAGGAGGGGGGTAGGAAAGTAGAAAGTAAACACACAGTGACGCGCTGACCGCCCTATGGCCGCAGCAAACCCACCCCACGCCAACCACGACCGGACCGTGCTCGACAATGCCAGGAAGAGCCGAACCGCGTTCGATATATTATATAGGTATGTCTTGTATAATGAAGAAAAACCACCTTAAACTACAGCAAGAGTAAGCCAGTCCACCAAGGCAGCACCCGTTCACGAGTATAACGCAGGGCCCAGCCATCGTCCAATTCATCCATATTTGAGAGAAAAGAGCGACCCGGCCCCAACGCCACCGCCAGACAGACTTTTAAGTGAGCGTGAATCACACATGCTGCATGTGATAAGTAGTCGCTCTCACCTTACTCTATCCTATCCCTACCCTACCGCTACCTTACCCCTACCCTATCCTACCATTGCCTTAACCCTACCCTACCACTACCTTACCCCTACCCTACCACTATCTTACCCCTACCCTACCACTATGTTACCCCTACCCTACCCTATCACTACCTTACCGCTATCTTACTCCTACCCTACCCTACCCTACCCCTACTATAACTACTACCCTACCCCTACCCTAGCGCAGACAGGAGACACCATGTGTGGGAGAGGAAGGTGAGTCTCGTAGAGGGAGTATATGTGATTCTTGATCCTAGGTGCCTCTAGTATACAAAAAGAAATCTCTTTGTTTTTCTATAGATATTCTTCGCAAAAAGGTTGGGAAGTAGCTACCTTCACGGTACTATACAAATAGAGACCGGTCTTCCGGTAATGGATCTCTATACTGTCAGTACAGAGATTATGTTTCCGGTAGAGTGCTAAATTTTTTGTTGTCCAATCTCCTTGGCTGTAGCCATAATGACGTAAGGCTCCTACTCCGTACTGTGCAACAAACTTATTTGATACAATGACGGAGTCGCTATTGTTCAATTGTATTATAGTATTACCGTGAAACGATACGTAGTTCCAGTTTTGGTCACCTTAAGTTTGTGGCACTAAGGGGCTACAAGTCATTATGTTTTTTTGTATCCTCTTTGCAATTCATAATACCATAGCCTCCTTCGAAGGAGGCTATGATAATACTAAACCTAAACTAACACAAACGTAATCTACAAAATATTTCAAGAATTTGGCTACCCATATACTTACTTTTTCAAGATTTATTTATATTGTTATTAAATAAAGTAAGTATTTAATTCACAAGTGAAATAATATCCAATACTTATAAGTATGTATAATTTCAATGATTTTTATTGTTTACAGCTCTTTAAAATAAAATTTTACACGAATTGGATCACGAGCAGCAAAATAGTCTGGTTAGCGTCAAAGAATTCAACAATAAGCACAGCACAGAGCATATATTCACAGAAATAAAAAATAGGTTAGTCATTTTATTTACATTTATCCAAAGACTTCTACATAATGGACCGGTTCATTGTACAAAGGTAATGAAACCACTTCATTGAAGCTAAAACTGCAATGGCGCGCTAACGTCGTCTCAGTGATGTTTTGGCCACGTATACGAATGGTCGTTAATTTACAATCTAAGAATGCCGAGTTGCAGTAGCGTGCCTAGGGGTTCAGAGTAAGGCAAGCCGAGAGATGAAGTTTGTGTAGTTATTACGGTTATTAAAAATAAATCCAACCCCTTGCCACATTACTGATCAATCCTCACTTATCACTTTTCAGTTTTATACCAGCAATATAACTTGTAAGAGAGACAACCAACAATTCAATGAGTTTGGTACACCGATCTATGAAATTGTCTTATAAGCGATTTACTAATCTGAGAAATAGGTATAATAGGAATACATATAAGGAAATAATTTGTTATTTTCGGAGAAATGATTAAAAACTTTACCTTTTCCATGCAAATCAAAATTTGTGCACATTTTAAACCATCACAAGGGACTTTACTTCGTCTATTGTTGATCAATCTAATTAAATCACTTTTACTACAAAACACAACAAAAAACTAATTACTTATCCGCCCAAACGGCTCAAACAAAACAATAGTGAAGTTGGTACGTATTACAGCTTTCAACAAACGTACCTACTGCGCATGCGCAAAGTTGCCATTTTCAAAGATTCGTGTACAACTTCATACGCATGCAGGGCTTAAAGTCTCGTACAATTTACTATATAAACAAACGTATAGTTATATCTCATTATAGGACAGTTTTCATATGTAAGAAAGAGACATACCGGCCGGAATCAAAGCCCGCTTACAAGCCAGCGCGTGCGAGCGAGATGACTGACCGAGTCTCAATTTCCTCAACTTGCGTGTGCGTTCGGATCGTGTTTCGTAACCTAGGCGCACGATGGCGCTGCTTTGCGGCGCGGCAGTTTGAAAAGCATTAGGAGCGCGAACTTTAAATAGTTCGCGCTCGCATTATCTTTGATTTTTTATCGATAATTATTTTTATACGGCAAGCCCGGCTTTTGGGCTTGTATGACAGTAACGCCACTGCCGAGTTGTGTAGGAAACACATGCACTAATTCCGATAAACAGTAACCAAAACCAAAAATGGAGTATCCTTTTTCCGTAAAGTATAACAAACATCATGTATTACTTGTAAAACTTATGTTTTTAGCATTTTCAATAAATATTTCAGTGTTTATTGCTAAATTATTAACCGGCCATGATTAGTTGGTATGTTCAATTAAATTCAATGCACGCCATCTATTTATTTTTTATATGCGCACTTAATACACTCCTTTGCAAAAAAAGAATGGACATATGGGCAATTTTCATACAATCGAGACAATTTGGAGACCTTGGAATCACTCCCTGGGAACTTTCTGGGTGCAATCTGATTTTGCATATTAAGAGCACGGATGGAGGAGGATTTCCTATGGTACCTAATTAATCCAAAAGGCCGTTTACGTAGCGGGGAAGTTTGCTTCGGAATTTCTATTTCATGCGGTTAGTATTCAACTAATGTACATAACTCAGAAAAGAGTTATTGGTACATGGCGGTACTGGGGTTTGAACCCGGTACCTCGGGGTAAGAATCGTACCCTTTTTAGCCATTAGGCCAGCGTTCTATTTTTTAAAATTTTTATTTTTAACTTCTATATTTTTGTCATACGGTATGCAAAAAGGCAAGCGGGTCACCTGATGGAAAGTGGTCACCACTGCCTATAGACATTAGCAACAACAAGAGTATCGCCAATGCGTTTCTCACCTCTATAACACGTTGCTCTGGCAGCAAAAAGGCAAATGTCTCCACTGCCAAAGCCCCGGTTCCCCCAATTCCCACCCTATGGAGCACTGGAGACCTTACTCACCGGCAGAAACACTTTACCAAACTTCATTATACCCTGGCCCGGTTATTGTAATGTTTCCCCAACACGACCCACTACACGTTTTAACCCTGCCAGTGCTAGGGGAAAAGCACATTTCGATGTCCAAATTTTTTAACCATTTCACTCCTTACTTGAAGGACTCTATGTTGTTCTCTTTAGGGAAAACCTCTCCAGGGAGCTTGCTTAGAGCCTTGTGGGAGAAAGTACTTTTGGATCCGTATAGTTGGCCACCAATTATTTAGAATGGTTTGGTCACGTGTCGCATAAGCCTCAAGGATACGTAGAAAATAGGTGCCTGAACCCGCCGGTATCAGGAAAGAGACCCCGTGGGCGACCCAAGACGCGATTGATTGACATTGCTGAGTCAGATGCGCGAGCCAACGGCTTACGCCGCGAGGATGCCGAAGATGGGGCGTAATGGAGAAGAATAAGTAGTTAAGCAGCCTGGCAGAGGCCAGGATAAGCGTTAGATAATGATGATTATGATGAGTTGGCGACCAATTAGGTTCCAAGGTGTGATGATGAACTCCCTGCCAATGGCGTTTTTTCATTTCAAACAGTTCTTCAGAACGTGCGTTGTGTGTCATACAAAAATATGCTTGACCACCACTAGTCACTCCTTAGTGAGCTCAGTCAATAGCGGAGTGATCTTTTGCGTTGAAGCAAAAGCTACACGTCTCTTGATTATGAACGTGTGTTATTGTTATTCTACGCAGTAACAAACAAGCAGACAGCCCGCAACCTGATGGTAAGCGTTACTTACGATTCGTGCATTTAGGGTGCAGGTAACAAAACTGCATAACCGCAGGTGCATTGTCACTGTGAGAAGTAAGATGAAATGCCTCATATCTTACCTCATCATTGAGCTGTCTACCTTATCCTTCAAACCGGAACACAACAATGCAAGCATTGTTGCTTGCTGCCAGAAATAGATAAGGCGGTGGTATTCACCCAGGCTTGACAGTCCTTCGATTTGACGAGACGATTTTGCGTCCCAGTGTTTTATTTTCGTGGCCCGGTGCCGGGTCGCGACCCATCATGTGGAAAACGTTGCATTAGGCCACTGACACTCAATTGCGCACACGCCACATTCTTGTGATGTGATTCCATGCCACGTTACACGTCGTTAACTATACTACCTAATCCTTACGTATAATAAAATAAAGTCGCTTTTGGATGCATGGGCGAGCCGACCTTGGTCGGACGTGGTCAGCTTGCTTGCGCACCCGAAAGCGACTTTATACTAGCTTTCCAGACGCGGTTCAGCCCGTATGGACTACACGCTGTATCACCTAAGTGGCGGGAGGTATAAAAAATAGCCTATATGTTATTCCAGACCCTAATATACAAAATGCATTCTAATCTGTTCATCTGTTTAAGCGTGAAGAAATTTCGAGTTATTCTATTCTGCCAAAGCCATGTCGTCTAATAGCTCTATGTACCTATTTGTTAATAGACAATGCAGTCATTTAAGGACGTAAGTGGATCAGCATTGAAACAATCCTTCAGTTCCCAAACCGTTATGCCATTTGAAGACACATCGGTTTATAATTTACGGAGGACAAACACGCACATCGAAATATCTAGCAGTTCTGAAATATTTAGAACACAGGTGCCGATAGAAGTAAAGTTTGAGAAGGAATTGGATCCCAGTGACCTGATTGAGGGTGAACCGTTCTTGCCTCAAAAACTACGCATTGACTTCACTCCGATCCCAGGCGTAGACGATAATGAAATGCTTCAAGATAAGTGCATACGTTTCTGGAAGATGTTGGAAAGACATCAGGACATTGAAAGTCCTATATTATGGACTTCTTCGCACCCACCCGTAGGAGATGGAATGGTAAGACAATTTTAGTACTGCCTAGAAAGGCACATGGACGGGCGGTCCACCTGATGCAAAGCGGCCACCGCCGTCCAGATCTGCAACTTAAGGGGAGCGGATGCGGTGCCAGCCTTTGAGGTACCCGTAGACATGCCTTGTGAAGAACCCTATGTTATAGTGCAAACGAAAGACTATTTTTCGATGATGGCTTTTATTCTGAAAATAAGTCATTGGAAAATAGCTACGAATGGTTATATGTGTGGTTTAAATGAATGGTTGATTGTTTGATTGAAATAATCGACTAAGGTAATTTAATACTTTGTAGTATTAAACTAGCTTATGGGCTATTGTTGTGGTATTTTGTAGTGCGGGGTACATCGTTTTTATTTTTGGGCCAGCCGCCATTTTATACTTTTTTCTCTTAGGGAATTAACTCTGGACCTGGGACTTTCAACTTAAGCATTATTAAGGTCACCTGTGTGTCGATTTATATAGGGATGGCGCATATTTTAATGAAAAATAAATTAAGACCGCCTCATTGGCCACTAATTTCTAAACACCTTTGTTTTAAATTAATTGTCATGGTAATATTTGTGATCAAATGTTTTTGTTACAGACAACGAATTTTGAGCTCCAAATCGAAACAATGCACACAAATGAAGCTCAACCGAAAATGGAGAGTTGGAAACAACCCGGTAAATTTGCCAATTCGAGTATCGAAATAGATAAAAATAATCATCGGTTTTACCGGTGGTAGGACTCAGTCAAACCTGAGGACTCCACATGGATGGGAACCTATCACCCGTACCTATCTATTTCTATGGCGAAACAACAATGTTTACATTGTTGTGTTCCAGTTTGAAAGACAACGCTGCCAGCACAAGAGGCTTATCATTATAATAATTACAGTGACAACGCACTTTTGGTTAATAAAACTGTTAATAATTAATAAAATGGGAGATACTTACCGCTTTTCATCAGTTGAGCTGTGTGCTCGTATGTATAAAAAACAAAAAAGAAATGACCTTTCGTTCGTAATCTTGACTATTAAAAATCCTTCACAGGTTGCCCCCTGGGGAGACATCCAGTTGAAAAATACAATGTACGTATGAATCACTCTAATGTTATGGTATTTACTGTTACTTCGGAAATATTGCTCAGTGATCAGGTAGCTGTAATTGGTTTATGTATAAAATAAACGCATTGTAAATATGATATTCTGCTAATGAAATACCATTTAATAATATTTTCTGCTAACCGCGCATCCATCCGCTTAAACGATTCCATAAAGAGAACGAAGCTGTCATGTCAGTAGGACAGATAAATTCGAATACCTCGGATCCGTACTGCATGAGTTTGCTGATATTATCGGTTCCGATGTCAAGTCCCGTATCTCCGCTGCTTGGCCCAAATGGCGGGAGCTCATCGCAGTCATCTGTATGACGACTGAGTGGTTCAGTTGGTTAACATGCCGGTCGCCACGAATGTGTTATGGGTATTAACCTTTAACACAAGCTTTCCTTTCTTTGGGGCTAGATGGCGCTGTGTGAATTTGTCCAAGCATATTTATTTATCTATGACCCTTAAATCCCGATGATGCTCAATGGCCTATACATAATATACATGAGCAAAATGTGATGCTCTCCGCTCTCGAGTACATCCGAGGCAACCATGACGTGAAGGATATCGTGGATATGATTGAGGAGGCTCGCCTGTGCTGGTTTGGTCACGTGTTGCGTAGGTAATGCCTGAGGGATAGGTGGGAAATAGGCCTAAACCTGCCGGTATCAGGATAGAGGAGGAAAGAAATCTGCCGATGTGAAGTGGTGGATTGGCCTTGCTGAGTAGGACGTGAGAGCCATCGGTTTACGACGCATGGATGAAGTGGAGAAGAAAGAGTAGGAAAGCGGACCCTGGCAATTTACCGCTAGGATGATGATGACGATGACTGTAGGCTAACAGGCAAGCGGTCTTGATGGAAAGTGGGCACCATTGTCTAAGAACATCATCAGCATTAGGGGCGTTGCCATTGCATTATCCACCTCTAATTCTAAAGTGACCTCTAATATACTTCTTGAAGCATCCAAAGACAACCCTGTGGTTGAAGGAGTTAATTCCACATTACAGTAGTAAGTGCGAGAAACATTATTTCGAACCCTCTCATAGTACAAGGGGTCAATGTTACGTACCCAAGGGTACGTTTTGTGCGACCATTTTATTTTCTGTCAACAATGTTAATAATCGGATCATGGCCAAAGGGGCTATTGGCTAACTCAGTGGACAACTGAAATTGAGATCAAATAATACTACACTACTTTAATTTGGTAGACGCTATTGCTAGTGGCCTAGGTACGTAGATGACGTAGTGTATAATTATTTAATGTCAAATTCAGTTTCCGACTGAGTTAGCCAATGGCCCCGCAGATCTAGAAATTTTGAGAAAACGAGAATGAAGGAAAATGTTTTGTTCTCAATTGATGGGATCCTAAATACACCCATCAATCCTAAAAATAATTATAAATCATTTTAGTTCTCGTTCATCTACAATAATTCTAGTTTAAAATCCCAATCGCAATGGTTTCGAAGACTTTATTGTTTTAGTACTTACAATTTTTGTCCCAAAAAAAAAATATTACCAGAGCGGCCTCTTAATTATGGGATTTTTTTTATTACAGAGACGTACAAAGTACGAGTTTCAAAGAGACCCTAACGAGATCAGAAAACGTGCATCAAAATCGAGGACTTTGAGAATTTTGAAGCAATCTGGTAAATTTACATTGGTGTAGCTCTAAATTGCAGTAGCACAGATTAGAAAAAAATTACAAGGTACGTAACAGATACATCAGTTCCATATAAATTCGGAAGTAGAACGCTATTTCAGCTTACAATTTTTTTATAATAGTAGTACCTAAAGTTAATTACCCTCAAAAATATACTGTCTGTACCTGATAATAAATCTATTAAAAAAAAATTACTTCACCCGAATACCTACGAGTAAGTTACTATTACTTATCACTAGTAACACGTTTGTCAGTTGCCTAGGTAATTCTAAAGATATTGTTCACACACATTCAAACGCACATCTATATTTCAGTTCTAATACTTTCAATGAAAAGGGGATAAAGGCAGTGAACTAGGTAATAAGACGCTCATATGGAACTTCCACGCCGGTCGTTTGCAGTTTGTCTGTCAAAGACACTAACTAACACTAGTTACTATCCGAATTCCAGCTCTATATTGTTGTTCGTAAGCTCTATATTTCAAAATCGTTTCTGAGAAGGTAGTTGGTTCCGCTAAGAGAAGTCTTCAGAGCGGCATGCAGTAATGGCTTCTTAAATATGCAGAGGCTATCTCGGGTTGCAGTGCCAAGGATTAGTAAGCAATGGAATGGTCATAGTTCATTGATTCTTAGTTAGGGAAATTGGTTACTTATAGCTTTTATATATCATGTGCACTAGAGGCAGCCTATGTACATACATATAATAGGACCACGCTAAGTCCGAATCGACTGACAGTGGTAGAAATTATAAAGTGTGGATATGGGCATATCGATTAGATAATCTGTCCTTGTCAGTCATTGCCCATTATTATTTAGGTGATTCGCACACTGGAACGCAGCACCTTACGGTTTTGCGTGACGTTCGTTAGTGCGTGACATAAAGTTCTTTGAGCTGTCATCGGTTTCTATGGAAATAACACATAGTCGAACACACTGAATACGCATCCACGTGCTTTGTAGTCAATATTGCCATGTAGGTCTACTGTAGGTCTGTAGGGCTACTGTAGGTCATTTTAAGAGAGGTAGGGCATAGCGGGGTATCCTGTTCGAATTGGAGCTGCCCGACTGGGGAGGTACCTTCACCTTACAGAATACCGCAGTTAAACAATACTCTTTTAAATAGTATTGTGTTTCTGCCGGTGAGTAAGGTCTCCAGTGCTCCATGGGGTGGGGATTTGGGGAACCGTGGCTTTGACAGTGAAGGGGCATTTTTCCGTTTTGCTGCCTGAGCAACGTGCTACAGAGGAGAGCAACGCATTGGCGATACACTTGGTATTGCTAATGTCTATAGGTAGTGGTGACCACTTTCCATCAGGTGGCCCGCTTGCCTGTTTGCTTACAGCATGACATAAAAAAAAAACGATTACGTTTTGAATTTAGTGCTGAATCCAAAGAGATAGTATAGATTGGCTGAATCCACGGGCTGTCCCTAATTAAATGTACAAAATATCTAATGCTTTGTGGGGACATTTTCTGTATGTTCAATGCAATATATAAAAGCCAAAGCCAAGCGTGTCGTGTAATAACTCTGAAACTAATGGTCCTAGATATTAGTTTCTAAACAGAAATAATAGTACTCGTCGAGACCTACATTTCGGAGAACAGATGTCAAACTTGAAAAATGTAATCACTTGGAAAGTATTGATCTTGGATCTCTTTTTCCCATGAGTCTATGTTTACCAGTAGTCCCACGGCTACCAGTGATTTGTTTATCACGATCTTTCGTTCCTTGATAATATCTTCGTTTGATTATCTCTTTTTCTCTCTTTCATATGGAAGCCATCAATAATACAACGGACTAATTCGTCAAACTGACAAATAAATTGAAGTCGATCACAATCATGATCGAAATGCATCGCCTTCTGACTATAATCTAAAGTAGTAGTACATCTGAATACTTGCTCATCATATATACATCGTACTTGCTCTAAAGTTTAGAGCAAGTATATATTTACAACATTATTATCAGTTTAGAGTCTAAACTGATAAAAATGTTGCAAATATATCCTACTGCTAGAAGAGGGCATTCAATGAGCAGTTTTCCAATAGGTATCTAAAGCATTCCTAACCACTCCCTAGATGGCGCCCCGACCATTTTGGTAATTGATAATCGCTTGAAATAGGTTCTTAGCAAAGAGGATATAAACACTGGATACGTTGTTTTGGTAAAATATTGTATTTATCAATAGTTTTCACCCATTTTAGAGGTTGGATTGCGTTTAGGATTGCCACGGCCCTTCGTCTTTGTGCACCCTGTAGCGCTCCTCATCAATGCCGTTGTGGTCGTCCTGTAGACCAGCTCGGCCACCACGGCTTGTCTTGCGGCAGGAGCGCTGGTCGCTTGCCTCGTCACGCGGAATTAAACGATATCATCCGCCGGGCCTTTACCACCGCTGGTGCACCCGCGGTGCTGGAACCGATTGGGTTAGCCCGCGATGACAGTAAGAGGCCCGACGGAATGACACTCACTCCGTGGAAGCTGGGACGGCCTCTGGTATGGGATGCTACTTGCATCGATACCCTTGTGCCGTCTCATCTTCTAGTGACCGCGTGTCAGGCTGCGACGGGTGCTGCCGCAGCTGAGAACGCCAAGCGGCGCAAATATGCTAGTCTCAGTGGCGATTACATATTTGCGCCATTTGGCGTTGAAACACTTGGGCCGTGGGGACCAGGCGCACATTCCTTATTTCGGGAGTTATCTAAGCGCCTGGTCCAAATTACAAATCACCAGAAGGCTGGCCTCTTTTTGGGTCAGCGTTTAAGCCTCGCTATTCAGCGGGGCAACGCGGCCAGTCTTCTGGGGACTTTTCCAAATTCGGGGGACCTGGGTCAAGTTTTTTATCTTTAGTTTACTTAGAATTAAGGTTGGTGTTAGAGTAAGATTTTTTTTATTATAATATGTAATTGTAAATTGTAATTTAAACTGTAAATAAATGATTTATATTTTTAGAGGTTGTAATAAAATATTACAAATAGAACAAACATCAATTTGACTGAGTTAATTCGTTTCATGGACACTAGGATCAAGAATGGACGCAATGCAAATATGAAAGGTTTGTATTAAAATACATTTCGTTGAACCTTTTGGTAAAAAATTACCAAAATTGTAGGAGCGCCATCTATTGATGCTTTTTGAAACCAATTGACAATACCTACTGGAAAACTCCTCATTCGAATATTAGGCGGTCGGGCTACGCGTCAGATAAGTTTTTGGCGCTGTACTTTCTACATAAAAAGGCGTCAAATAGGCCGCTGCTATGTAGTGAGGTCTCCAGGATTGTCCGATAAGTGTTCCGTTACTCAATTCTCAAATTATTTTTCGCCTAAGTAATATAATTTTATGAAAAGATTATAACATAAAATTTTACATACTTCCAAATTTCGCCAGAGTAACGAATAAATAGCCCAATCTTGTAACACTAGTGTGGTCTATGGAATGGCAGCTCTATGAAAATGTACGGTAATGCGGATCCGCAGCCACGCGCGTGGATGTGTTTTCCGCAGCTCCATACGGTTCTGCGTTCCAATGTGCCAATCGCCTTAATAATATTTTTCAAGTCAGTCAAATTCTTTGTTATGACTTTTATGTATGTATGTTCTATGACGGATAAAAGACATGGCATCAGTTGCAATACAGAGTTTTCTTTTTTTAAAGCGAATTAGTCTTAGCGTGGTCTTATTATACACACTCACACCCATGTCCCACAGGGGTAGACAGAGACTATAGAGCAGCCTATGTTTTTCGTAATTTAAAACTAGGCAAGCATTTGACTGCCATCTCACATGATGGTAAGTGACGATACGGTCGAGGATATAACAGCTTATTACACCATTCATCATCGCATCTTTAAAATCTATGCTAAAATGAGAGTGCGCGACATGAAGGCTTGTTCATCCTGCCTTCATGTCGCGCACTCTATATCAGTGCTATGTGTATAGGTAGTTAGGTATGCAGAATAAACAGAAGCACAAAGGTTCGTAAATAGGAGCACAAAGGTTCGATTGATGAGGTGCCTGATCTTTCCATTATGGAGCTGAAACGTGGACGCTGAGGACGCGAGACCGTCACGAGATCGACGCACTAGAAATGTGATGTTGGAGACGCATGCTCAGAACCAATGCTTCGATACTGAAAGAACTCAACATCAAAGAGAGATTACCGTTGTCTGTGATCCTCAAGTACTTCGGGCCCATCACCCGCAATAAGATATCCATGGAACGATTGGTGGTGCAAGAGAAAGTCGAGAACAAAAGATCTCGTGGGCGCTCTCCAACGCGATGGACAGACTGTGACGTCTGTGTGTGTCTGTGAAACCTCCTTTTTTAATCAAAATTCTCACTACGCCAAACACAGATATACATGGTGTTGCATCACGAGGGCTGCAGTCGCGGTCGAGTACTCGACAGACACATTTCATAACCACGACAACTCTGCCAAGAGTGCATGACTGATACGCTGTCAGATTGACTTAACCAAGCTAATCTGTTCTTATTTTAGCGGATTATGTTTTAATATTTGAGCCCGTGTCAAACATATATGAAAAAATTGTGTTCTATGTTCATTCTATTCAGAATAAACAGTAGGTATTTGTTAGAGCAAAGAGGGAGGGATCGTATAGAAGGCGATGCGAAATAATACGTACATAGTAGTTTATAGTACTAGGGCAACTATCTATATTTATGTTTGCAGTCAGTGTCGCAATAACTGCCCTTAAATATGTACATGGATGAGAGCTAATGAGAACAAACAAACAAAATAGAGAAAATATTAAATTTCTTTGCTTCAAGCAAGCTGCACTGGGACATAAATCTGCCTCTCTGCAGCCACGTGGTGCATGGCTCCGTTTTTCTGCAAATCGCAATGTTGTGCGGAGCAGTAATATTATCGGAGTAAGCCGGTGATGCAGACCTGCTTCTTTTCAGCCACGCCCATAGCTCTTTTTATCTGCATCCTGCAATATTCTTCAGAGCAGTGTGATAGCTTTAGGCGGACCATGGGCCTTCGCGTGCCGCGCGGAGCCGCAACCGGGACATAACGCCAAGGTGATGATGATGATGAAGACGAGTGTGATACTTTAAACCTGTGGCTTTACCTCACAAAATTGTGCTCAAAGTTTGTTTGTAGCACATTCTATTATAAAATATCTTTATTATATCATAGCCTCCTTTCATAGAACATTTTTATATACAGACCTCCATTATTTGAATTAAATATGTTTAGTGAGCTCTGTGGTTAATTTGACAGATTTCTATTAAGTCAATTTGACAGGTTCTTAAGTTATGGTTCATGATTTGGGTATTTGAGTATAATAAATTGTGTACAAATACAGTTATAGTTTATTATTGTAGCCGCTTTATTAAGAAAGGAAGCCACATTTTAAGTGAAGTATAAGTTCAAGCTTGTATAAATATGCAACAAAGAAGTCACAATGCAAAACTCTTTCATTTTGGTGCTAAACTTTCAAAGTTAAGCGTAATGAATAAAAATCATGATCATAATACTAGAAAAGTGGCAAAAGAAGTGAATACAGAAGTTGTTATAAGCAGTGAAACAATAAATACAATATTCACTGATATTGATAAGGAAAAAAGCGAGTCTGTACTCGTGCGATCTTTGTCACAGTTGGACAGTGAAGGAATAGGCAAAAGTTCGTCATTTACTACTGCTTTGAACGTAGGTCATAGATATAAAAAAGACGACACATCAACACACTTTAGTGAAGTGAAGCAGCCAGGCAAATTAGACCATCTACCATCCGAAGATTCTGAATACTGCGTTCCTCAATTTAAAACCCTACTAATAGATTTTACTCCAAACGAGGATGATGAGATTTATTACGAGAAGGCTATGCAGTTCTGGAAGTTTATGAATGCCAGGGAAAACCCTAACGAATTTATAGTATCAGTGAAGGACCAGTTGCGGGAGAAGACGATGATCCCAGATGAGATTTGTAAAGATGAAAATCTGTCTGTTGATTCGCTATCTGATATTATACCCAGCGTTAAAATGGGCAATAAGTATGCGGGTATTTATTTTGTGAATAATTAATTAGTCTCTTCACCGTATGTTCTATGTTTGATCTGGCGCCGCTTTACTGCATGAATGATATCTGAATTGCTTTTGTTATGGTAATTAGGGCTATGAGCCATCGAATTCTTGAGATTAGGAGATAGTTGACACTGGTATGGTACCTATATCGTGGAAGCTTGATTACGTGCAGCCCGTGCCCAGAAAGGGCAGTCGCGCAGTCATGACAAGTACCGTCCTATTTCAATGATTGGAGAGCGTGTTAACAAACACTGACACATATTAAAAGTAATGATCGCCTCAGCGACAACTAATACAGAGTTCGCTGTAGTCGATCGAGTGAGGATCTCCTGGTGTATTTGAGGCTATTGAAAAGCACGGCGAGGCCCTTGCCGTGTCTTTTTAAAACTCCAAGGCTTTTGACTGAGTTTGGCACGCAGGCCTTCTAAGCAAGCTTCTTCATTTGGCTCCTTTTGGTACTCCTGTTGGCTTTTGTACATGGATATCGGATTTTCTTAGTGGCCGAGCAATCCGAGTAGTTATTGATGGCTACTCATCCGATCTTCAAGCTAACGACGTGTGAGTTCCTTAGGAGTCGGTTCTGTTCACTTCGCTCTTTTGATCTGTTCGTATTCTTACCTTTGGGTATGCAGATAACAGCTCAGTGACGTTCAATGCTCCAAAAACTCAGGCGTGTTTTGTTTTTGGCAAAACGGATCACTTTCCACCTAGTTCTGGCTTAACAGGTTCTCGGTGTTTGCCTAACATTTAATTTCAAGTTTTCTTCGGTACCTATATCGAATCGAAAGGAAAAAGTACCGCAAACAACTAGGAATTCTCTCAAAGGTTAGGGGGTTACGTCACTTCGAAATAGCTGCTTCAGCTTTATCGTGTTCGTTCTTGTATGGAGTACTACTGCCACGATTGTTTGGATTTAGAAAGTAGCGCGCAGAAGGTTATTCGTGATCCAGAGCTGATAGACGAGAAGATAAACCTTGAACATCGGCGTAATGTTGGACGTTTGTCGTTATTTTACTTTACATACTGCAATTCGGGGAAAAAAATTGTTCGATCAAATCCCGCAGGCGCCTTTCCGCCTTTCCCTTTTCGTGGTACAGCCGCATGTGCAGGCGGAGTAAAAAACGGCAAATTATTAATTGTATTACATTACTGCTATGCGTATTGAAGAACGTAAAGCACCAATACATTCCAGCGGCATTTTCAGCCGTATTAGGGTACTCATTGAGCTGCCGCAATAAATAACGGCCTTGGTTTTTAGAAAGACTAACGATAATGTAATACGGTGACTTATAAAATCCGACTGCGATACCAGCTATCCCCACGAAGCGCCTTGGCGCGACCTATCTAATGCCTAAGAAAAGGACATTTTGCCTGCTAAAGTTCCCTGAACAGTACGGTTGTCCTTCATGACCTGAGTAAATAGGCTGTTTAGAAACTTGCATGCTCCATCTTCGACTGCATCGTAGTTTTCCATCAGATGACACATGGCGATCAAATGCTTGAATTGCTGGAAAGAAGTAAAAATAGATTGCTTAAATTAGGCGAATTATTATGGTATGGTAATGGTTGGTCTAGGTGTTCTAAATTAATATGGTTAAAACGAAGAGGTGTCGCAGATTTGTCGTATTTTGATAATAATATTTTCGTGGCCAACAAAATTTATGATTGGCTGTAGCAAGAGAAACAGAATGGGCTATTTCATTGGAACTTTACAATTATTAATTTTTAGCTTTGTTGACCGCGACTGCGTGACTGACAGTCAATGTTAATGTGCTTTATGTGCCTGCAGTAGTGAAACACGCGTCGGAGTTTGTTGGTTACTATCTAGTGTCCTAAATAGGGAAGGATGAATAACATACGGTACGAGACGTTCTAAGAAACGTATTATTTTGTTAGTATAAAAAGTACCCTATGTCACTTTGGGATAAAATAGCTTTCTTCCTATTAGTGAAATAATTTAAATAATTAAATAAAATTATAATTTTTTGATACTTTATAAATTTTGTTTAGATAATTAATATGTACGAACTGTGTGTGTGTGTGTATGTTGAATAAATGAATATGAATATGAATACGTAACTGTATGTTAATTTTCCTCCAGATAAGGTGGAGCATGCGTTGGAGTTGACCAAACTTTGCGAACCGTGCGCCGAAACTGACAGCTACAAGGTCAGCTCGACGAAAGTGACGCAAAAAAGTCGTTCCAAGAAGCTTAAAAATATCAAAAGCTTGATGGATGAGTTCGATATAAAGAATCCTAAGTACCTACTTATTCCTTTCATACAGTTTCTAGTTAATTATCATTTGTCTATATTGTCACAAGAATTGCTTATGTATATACAAGTAGTAGTAAAGTTTGTGCTTTATTAAGACCATCAAACAGCTGTAAGCATCGTTGCATTGAACATAGTTTATCGTTAGATAGTCATAGTATGAAATATTGGGAAATTCGATCCAAAAGACAAATAGGAATAACGCCCTCTCGCCCAACCCTCTAACATGTCCTAGGGTATTCCGTTTCGACCCGGCCTGGTTTTGGTCCGCGGGCCAAAACAACTGATGCATTAAAATTAATATTATTGCCCAGGCGTTTAGGTCCGCACTTTATTATTTAATAAAAATTTTAGCTGTGGCCCTCTAACATTTGTAAATTCTATGGACGCGACGCAACAAGACCCCCATCCGCTTGATCTCTTCTTGGTATTTTATAAATTACCTAGACATTCTATATTAACAAAAAAAATAGATGAAATATTTTATACATTGCTGGTTAAAGATACATTAAGTAGATAGTCTAAGTACCTGAATGCCTATACAAAATTATTTTCTCGTATCATTAATTTTTCCATAGTAGTTATAAACGGTCCGTTTTTTCAAAATTATAATGGATTTTGTGTAAAAATGGTTTTAATTCCATAGTAAATAGTTTACTAAATTCATACCCTAATAGACAACACAAAAGACATTGAAATTTATAATTTAAATTTCTGTCAGCCCTATACTACGTGATAGTGCAAATGCAACGAAAGTCACTTGGGAGAGATCTCATACAAGACCTTAAAGAATATTAAAGTTTGAAAACTTCTAATTGTGTGTGGTTGAGGAGTTGGCCATGCGGTGTCCGTCAGAGTAGAATAGCACCAACCCCTTATACTGGTAGGTGTCGTACAAGGCGACTAATGTTTTCGTGGCAAAAGATCTAGTCTACGTATGCTGAAAAATAGGCTGCACCGTTTTACATTGTTATATACACTGCGATCTCTAATTTGCCTGCCAAGCATGGAGATTATGGCAATAACCTCCCCTTTTGTGGAAGCCCTTAGTCTTGCAGAGGACTGTTATGGGCTGTGATGATGAGGAGTAATATTGAAACGTACAGGGCTGGTTTTGTTTTACAATGTGTTTTTCATTCCAGGTCGTTCGACCCCCCAGCGCCTATGCCTTATTTTCCTAATATAGACCGTCTTGCACCGATATCTCTGCACTCCTGCTCATCTCAAAAATATATATAGATGCGTTTCTAAAACGTGAAGGTAACAGAAAAACCCTTCTCTTAAATGGAGGAGGTTTGATTCCGAAAACAAAATAAGAGCAACAAAGGCAAAATAGGCAAGTGTGTCTTTGTCAAAACGAAGAAGAATGCAGCTCGGCAGGAGCTGATTGGCAGGTTCAAGATCTATAGGAAGTATGGGTTGGAGAAACCAAAAGAGAAACAATTAGACTATATTTTTATAGAACCAAGGGTTTCACAATAATTAACTTTAATGTCTGTCTGTATCGCCTACTAGGTCCTTATTTTTTATGGATAAATATTGTTAGTAAGGTTTCATAATTTACTTTAATTAGATTATTTATTTTAATTTAGACGTTTGAGGTAAGATGTTGTTTAAGTTTAATAGACGTATTATTCTATTTCGTTGTTTCATTTACACTTTTGCAATAGGTACTATTGTGAATATGATAAGGTTCTAGAGGAGTGGAGGCGGTGCGGGCAATAAGGTCAATATGGTTCGTATGTTAATGAGGTCACCATGTCCCCAATAAGGCTCACCTATTTGTATATCATTCTATCTATGATACACGAAACTCACTTCTTGGGGCTACCGGTACAATTAGGATGGGTAGGTACTTACTAGGTACTGCGAGGAATAAATCGTAAACTAGAATTTTGGAATGACAAGAAGGCAGCTCAACCCAACAAGCGGTGGCCCTTCACGTAATACGAATGTGTTGTTTTCTCAACAAATGCAATTACTTTCGACTCTCATTATATGTAGATAAGTACTTTTTTTATGAGTTTTATTACTACAGGTTTTAAGTATTACGAATTTTTTACAGATTTTCAATGGTGAAAACTCAATGTTAGACCATTCGTAGTTACGGATGTTACATTAGTATCACCCAGAGTTTCGTAACTGGTTACGAATCACTTACGTATCAAATACCGATATGAAACGGACCTAAATACCTTTGTTAGAAAATAGCAAATATTGCAGGTAAAATGTCAAACAGGGTGCGTGGTGAACGTGCCTCAGCGCACCGCTGTGGGATGAGTGGCTACAATAAATAATAAACAACGCTACTTGCCGCGGCAGCATCGACCCAATTTAGCGAAATCGGTTTGTGAATAAATTAGTTCCGCCCGATTTGTCTGTTTCCAACATCCTACTAGTTTTGTGGTAAATACGCAACCTGTAGTTTAAAAACGAAGAAATTAAAAGATCAATCCTTGTTGAAAAATTAGTTCGGTATTGTTATTGAAGTAACTAGTAGTGTAGTCGTGTAGTCTCTACACGTAGAGAACTACTGTTTTAGCGATTAAATTAGTAGGTTCCTGACAATGTACAGGTTTTGTATGAAATACCTAATTAGATTTTAAATGTGAATGCCTCTGGGTTAGGACACAAGAATTGGTTACTTTTGCATTGCATTAGGGCATTATAAACAACTAAACTATAGCATTTAAAATCCCTAATAGATCATGTTTTACTTAGGTAGTAGTTTAAACTTCAGCAGGTACGTAAGCGGCTCGTGACCCCTCCCATGCAACCTCGTGCACCCCCGTGCGTGCGGTGACGTATTTTTTTGTCGCCCTCCATCGTTAGTGTCTGTCACTCCCGCCCATACAGCTCGACTTCTCTGGAATACACATCTTTGATCTTTGGCCTTTAAATGCAAGGTTCTACCCACAAATGCTAATGATCCTACCCTGAATAGTTGACAGAGAAAATACATTTTATTTTCACCGAAGATTGAAAATTTGTATACAGCTCATTTTACTAAGCACCTCCACTCGCGCTGGCTGTTGTAGGTTTGTCAACTTGTCACATACAGGTGCACTCTATATAATATTCATAGTAAAATTGTGAACTATTAATTAACTAGCCGTTGTCAACGGCTTTCATCCGCGCTCTGTTCAGATCTCCTTAACCAATCAACTTTCCTGCGGAATTTTATTTTTTTCTCGTGATAAAAAGTAGCCTGTTTCTCAGTAATAATGTAGCATTCTATTAGTGATGGAATGTTTAAAATCTGTCCAGTAGTTTTTAAGTTTATTCATTATCTACTAACAAAGATGTTAGTGACATCAGTCAGTACATATAATAGGACCACGATAAGTCCGTATTGACTGACAGTAGACAAAATATTAAATGTGGATATGGCAATAATCTGGGGATAATCTGTCCTTGTCAGTCCTTCTTGTAAACATTCAGTTATTTGGTCACCATTAGCTTGAACTTGTACTTTTAGTTTGTCTAAATTATTAGTCATGCTGAAAATTATCTCCCGCACTTCCTTTTTAATTGTTTTGCCCATTATTTAATAATACTTTTCATAACCTATGAAAATAAACAATCCTACAGAAATCAAATTGTATGTTATGAGTTTTATGAATGCTGTTCTATGACGTTTAAAATGTTGCCCCACAGAGATTTTTTTATAATAAGCGATTCGGTCTTATCGTGGTATTACGAGTACTATAACAGTCCACAGCTAGACTTATCTTCACACTTGGCAGGCGGGTTGGAGATTGCAGTCACGGACCTGAAAAAAAATACGGACGAATACTTTCTAAAATCATGAGTGAAGCATAAAAATAGTCGCCCACAACATGTGCGTGCTTTGACATTATCACGACACTGACAACGCTGTACAAACAAAGTGGCGGTGGATTGCCAGATTTATGACTGAATTTGACATTAAATAATCACGTCATCTACGTTGGCCACTGGCAATAACGTCTACCAAATTACAAATCAGTTGTCCACGGGTATTGCCAGTAGCCCCCCTGCTGTATATGCACG
This sequence comes from Blastobasis lacticolella, assembly GCA_905147135.1. Lineage (NCBI taxonomy): Eukaryota > Metazoa > Arthropoda > Insecta > Lepidoptera > Blastobasidae > Blastobasis > Blastobasis lacticolella. The sequence goes on along the minus strand of LR990048.1, from coordinate 8,277,618 downwards.
AGTGTGTAGGTCGTCGCAACATGTACATTATACAACAAAATATTGTCAAGAAATTGTCGTACCTTGCATGCTTCACTTCTCTAGTGTAGGATGGTGTCCGTATATTTTTCAGGTCTGTGATTGCAGTGTAGAAAATATTCTCCAGAAAATTTTGCTGCCCATTTTCGGTTTATGAAGGTAATAAATATGGCCTGTCTTTTGAGAGTAGTTGGCTTCATGGATGGTGTTGGTGTTTATTATTTACACTACTTACTCCACCACCACATGGCCAAAGGATGTATGTTGTATGTATACATGCTGTTAGGTTAATGCAATTGGTACCTAAATACTATTTGTAATTGCAAAAGAGGTGTGTCAAGACAGTAGCCAGTAGAACAATGTGGTTTCTGCCTATCCATACTGAAAAAAATCGTGACGTTACGTAGGTATGTATATAGATATGAATAGTCAACATTATTTTATTCGTTATCTGGTTCAAAAAATATTTTAGGCACAATTTTTCATTTACTTACAGAACTGATAAAAACTAGACTTCAACTTGTTTCAACAATAACAAAAAATTTAATTACAGTTCCAGAAACCACACGGCAATTTATGTAATTCTGTAGTTTTCATAAAATTAAGTTAATGTGCATCTAGGACACCCGTATGAGAGTGTAATTAATTAGCGTGCACTGGACCCACCACTCGACTGAAGCGCTGCAGTGTGCCCGCGCCCTTAATTTAATTTTCACTCCAATAAGGTAATTAAGATCTCGCCTGTGTTAGTAAAGTGCTGGCCATATTAGAATATGTAGAATACATAAAATACAATTTAGCAGTAGCAGCTGTTCTACTTTTTCATCTGCGCGCAATTCAAGGTTGAATTTTACAAAGAAAGGAAATAGTAAAATTGAATTTATATACAAACAACTGAACCGATTTTATTGAAGCAAAGCTCTCGATTAACCCTTTAACCGCCAAGGTCGGATATATCCGACAAAAATTTTCGTGCTCATTTCGCCAAGGACGGATATTTACGACCAAATACCACTACTCGGTTAATCTGCCTTTTTGTTTGATAGCACTGTATTATATTAAAATTATGTTCATAATTTGGTAAATAGTTTATGAAGTAATCATATACAATTGCTTACACTTTAGTTTCTTAATTAGAAGACTTAAAAATAATGTCTAAAGTTGAATAAATTACTGATAGTATTATTCGATAAGTGTATTGGTGTTCAGCGCCAGTGACGGAAAAATCCGACAATAAGGATGGGACATAAGCAATGATTTACTGGTAGAAAAATCCACATAAATTAAATTATTTCTGTTTATACTTACTAATTTATTTTAAAACAAATAAAGCAAATGTTACTCTATAGTAAACACATTTATTTCTATAAATAAATGTGTTTATTTTGTTTTATTTATAATAAATAAAGCTTAAAAATGTCAGTGACTGAATCGACAATTCCCATCCCTAGTCTGCATGTTTAGAAACTAATGTTGCTAGTACACCCAGCGCCACGGACGGAAAAAGACGACCGCTTCTGACGTCATAAACGAGTGCCGCCTTCTGGATTTTTCCATTGGTGTTGTGCTTATGCGTGTTATTATTATGTTCGTGTTATCGATTAATGTGATTAAACATGATTACAGCTGAAGAATTAATACGTATTCTGGAAGGTGATCTGTAGTTAAATATCATTAGAATCTGTCAAGGTTCGATTCGGTAAACTGATATTAATATTGTTGAAATAAGTATAATCATGTTTGTTAAAAAACTGACCAATGTTGTTTGTTAACTATTGCATTTAGATAAAGAATACTCTATAGGACTGCATTGAAAAATAAGAATAACAAAATTCTTTTCATGACCAATTTTATTGTGCGGAAATCAAGAAATCTTTCAATATCTGTAAACGCTTTTTGTTTCATTGTGTTACCAAAATACCTGCTAATATTAGAAATAAAATTACAAAGTAACGTTTTCTATCTACTGTCTGTTACGATATTTAGATGAAATTGTAAGCGTTTGAAGGGGAATTACCCATATCGATATACTATTGAACATCACTATTTGTTGTAGGTATTTATTTTTCGTTTTACTGTGCGTGGCGCTGAGGGCACGCCAACTGATTCTAAGCGTGGCGGTTAAAGGGTTAATCTGGTTTTAAATAAAGAAACCGTATCGAAATCCAAATCTGTTCGGGAGCTACAATGTCGCAGCCGTCGGTTTGTAACACAGATTATGTAAAGAGTGTCTTTTTGAAACCTTAGGTTTTAAAAAAGAAATATAACAATGAGAAATATTTGTAATATCAATGAAACTAGGTTTATTGGAAAGGTAATGAAATGTCATTTATGTTTGAATTTAATTTCGGCCATATCGATACATAAATGGCATTACATTATCTATTCAATGAAGGTAGTTTCAACGATATTAAATATATATTTATGTCAATCGGTAGGACAAACAAGCAACCAGGCTTCCTGATGGAAAGTGGTTACCGCTGCCAATGAAACATTAGCAACATCAGAGGTATCATCAATGTGTCCCTATAACTTCCGGGACACTTTGCCTCAAGCGGCAAATCTAGGCCCACCCACAGCTAGATCCTCCTCGATGTTCTAGACATCTTACTCACCGGAAGGAACACAATACTTTTTTAAATATGATTGTTTGGTATGAGTGTTCTGGGGAGGTACTTCCCCAGTTGTGCCGTTCAAATTTGAACAGGATATCCCGCCATGCTATCCCTCTCTATAGAATCCCCCAAGGATATCCCTCTCTTTTTGCGCCGTGGGTTAAAAAGATACGCCTTGACGAATACTGAAGATTCCTATGTATCAGCATCATCTTCATAGCTATATTACGTCCACTGCTGAAGAACATCGATACACCGATTGGCTCGTGCCTCTTTCATCCATGGTTCTTCGGCTGCTAACGAACGATCTTTACAAGGTTATCTGTCCATCTCTTGGGGAGGCCATCCTATGCTGCGATTTCTGGCCCGTGGTCGGTCGCCACTAGATAACTCTTACGCCTCATCGACCAATCAGCAGTTTGGCCGCAGTATCTGTCGAGTTGAAGGTCATGTATATGGTGATGATTTTCCGACATAATATCGACACTACGGAAGATTAAGTTTGAGAGTCAGTACTTTGTTAGTCTCATAATACAAAAACTGTCATTTACTTTTCCCACATCAAAAGCAGCAGAAAAGTTTTGTTTCAGAAAAAATGCGCACTCCCGTTCTGGGTGCTTTGTACTTTTCGTTGCCTTTCGCCTTTCCGTTGTATCGGGGGTCTGCTGTGGCCAGTGGTTTTGGCATTATGAATGTATTGTACTCGCAACGGCTTTTTCCAGAGCATATCCCGCGTTTTTCGACTTCTAAAAATAAAGGATTTCCTTTCATGGAGTACGTACGTACGTGGTATCTAAGCTTCTTTTACTAAAACTAGTTCAGTTTCAGTATCAGGGTGAGTACCGCCGCTTTGTTTTCCGGTTTGAAGTATAAGGCAGCCAGTGCAATTACTAGCATTGACCTATAATGTGATAGACTGTATTAATTTCAATTTTATTTATAAATGACATGTAAAATTTTGAATTTTATGTAATAAAGAGTATTTGAGTATTTGAGGCATTTCACCTTAGTCCTCACAGTGACAACGCACCTGAGGTTCTGTATTTTTATTACCTGTACCTAAATGCAAGAATCCCGCATGAAATACGGGATAGCACTTCTATCTTCATCTTCAAGAAACGTGTAAAAGAGCACTACCTTTCTCTTTCATGGGGTTCGTATTCCGCTCCGGCCATGTGGGAGAGTGGTGGCAGGGTAGGGTAGTGGGCCTGATGGATTTAGTTATTTATTGCTCAGTATAACAGCAATCTAATTATATTTAAAATATATACATCAAGTTTATCAAGTTAATCAAGTTGTAGTGCCAATAACTAAACTGCAATTTGCCGTGTGGTGTCCGGCAGAGTAGAATAGCACCAACCCCTTACACTCCTGGGTGTCGTACAAGGCGACTAATGTTTTCGAGGCAAAAGATCTGTGGACTGTAATGGGCTGTGATGATGAACATAACTGACAGAAAAAGTCAGATAACGTCCGATCAAGTTTACTGGCCATGTACCAATGACTGTTTTCTGAGTTCTGTACATTAGTTGAATACTAACCGATGTTCTTACGGTGAGGCAAAACATCGTGATGAAACCTGCACATTCAGGCGACTGGATGTGTAACCATGATCCAATCTGGTCAGGTTCCCTTGGTAGCAGGGTCATGGAGGTCAGATGGCAGTCGCTCCAATGTAATTACCTGACCTGCCGAATCCTGGATCATGGTCAAGGCGGACCTCAGGCCCTCGTGCGCGAGAGCACAACCGGGATATTAACGCCAAGATGATGATGATGATGACTTTAATGCAAGACATAATTTGAGTCTTAAACTCCAAGTGCTTAGTAACTTTTGAGTTACAAACTTCGTAAGGAAACAGCGCTTCGAACTTGGGCAGATTAAATTCGCACCGAATCAGAGATTTATCTCACGCCTGTCTTGAATTCGAGAATCATGCTCTTTTATGCGATGAACTTTTAGCGTTACCGTAGGTACAAAAATAGTAGGGCACTTTCAGATTAAAATTTGGACAAATTGGATAACAGCGTGGCCGTGTGGTGTCCGGCAGAGTAGAATAGCACCAATCCCTTACGCTTGTGGGTGTCATACAAGGCGACTAATGTTTACGAGATAAAATATCTAGAGTCTCCGTAGGCTGGAAAATGGGCAGCTATCCATACTATTTATATTGTTATATTTATAAAATTGCGATTTCCAACCCGCCTGTCAGGCGTGGAGGTTATGGCAATAACCTCCCCTTTCGTGAGAGAGCCCTAAGTACTGCAGTGGACTGTTGTGGGCTATGATAATAAACAATAGTGAAATCAACCATTTTATTTAGTCTAATCCTCGACGATCGCCACAGTCTCCTGTTGCTCTCTATCCAGTTGCGATTCCTGGTGGTAGTGGGGTCTTGGGTCGGCGCGAGGTTTATTCTTAATAAAATTATTATACTGAATCACGAATTATCACAATTTTTCGCTCTTTCTCGGTGAGAAAGGTTTCTCCAAAATATTTTAATTTTACGAAATTTTTGTTAGACACTTAATTTAATAGAAATAGATTGCGCGCGTCGTCGGGTAACGGTAAGTCAAATTATATGAACCCATGAGTTACAAAAATAACTTGATAATAATGATTCTTGTACATAAACTTTATTTACATAACATAAACGATAAAGTAACTTATTTATTTGGTTCATTATTGGTTATGCAGTGCCAAACCACTCTTTTAGAAAGCTAAGAGAAATCGCCACTGTCTCTATCAGATTTGTTATGGGCGAAAACTAACAGTGCACTTTGAACGTTACAAATACGAATAGAAAACAGCACCGAATTATTGCGCCACAGATACTGAATGAAAATGAGCACATTACCGCAAGCAAACAACACTGAAAACTACCGCGCATTTCTAGGCGGCTGATTAGTTGAAGCTGTATACTTTTTTCTATCAATATTCATCTCGTTTCGTGTTTCCCGGCTTCTGTCAGGCTCCGCTTTCCTTCTCTCGCCCCACTACGAACGGTCTTCACGCTTATCAACTCATCGACTCTCGCCGATGTCAACCCATCGCTTCTCTCTTACGTGACCTCTTTCCTGATATCGGCAGGTTTAAGGAATTTTCCAAGTTTCGTCGTCAGCCAATGATTTTCAGCCAAGGCCGTGTATTCATAAACCATACTTATTTATTTTGTTTGGGCCAAGACTCGATATCCCACTAGTAAGAGGATCGAGTATCCTATAAACACTAAAGTTTCTAGCTTGTGCCAAGTGTCAGGCGTTGTTCGGAATTTAAAAGGCCACATTGCGGAGGTTATCTGTCAGGATTACCCGGCTACCGTTTGGCCCGGACGGCTTCCGGCGACGCCGTCAACCGGCTATAAACCGGAACTGTGCAGCTAGTAAACTATTATTGTAGCCTGTCTGGGATCTGTGTTACGCGCCTGGAATGCCCAGGAATACTAGGCTGTAAGCTGTGGGAGATTATAAAAAGGTCTAGCAAGAATAAACCGTGATTATACATTGGTCACGGTAAAAATATGTCTACATTTAAAACACTTCTCGCGATTGTTTTGGGTTCGTTACAGGAGGGAAGCAATTTACAATTGGCTTGCAATTTATTTGTAACTAGGTTTTGTAGGGTTCGTATTGTATATTTATGCATGTACCTACAGACTTATTTGTACCCACTCGTGTGCCCGTTAATAAACCAGTGTTAAACTAGCAGTTGGCGTTTCCACTTGTTCCCTCGGCACGTAGTTCGCATATTTAACAGTGGCGACGAGGATGGGATAATATTGGGGATGACGGTATAGAACGGCCCGTGTCATACGCGTCTAGTTTGTTAACTAAAAACCGAGAGAAAATACTCTCAAATTCAAAAAGAAGCAATGGGATTCATATTTGGGGTCAGGATGGTCGGTCCCAGTCGTTTATTTTACGAACGGACCACAAACCACTAACAGTAATATTCGGAAACAAACGTGGAATCCCAGAAATGTCCACAAATCGTCAGCAGCGCTACGCCACATTTTCAAGTGCCTATAACTATTCGATAGTATACGTGAGCAGTGCAATGAATAGCGCGGATCATTTGTCGCGAGCGCACAGAACACGCTAATCGTACGTCGACGTTCGACTTCGACAATAACATAATAACTTCGGTACGTGGCAGCACTACAGAGAGCTGCGGTATGGATGCGACTCCATCTCCACATTCCGAGGAGCAGCCAGCGGGGGGCGAGCATGCCCTTGAAGGTTGAAGATCCCGACCCACATATAGAAGGGGTCGCTGCTGACCCAGAGCCACCTTGTACGCCGCAGAGACCAGCCGAAGCAGCAGAAAGATCCATGTCCAATGAGAGCCCCCAGTTTTCCACACCACTACCGGAGCCACCTGCCCACACTCAAATTGTTACGCCTACACCTGTTCGGTCTCGCCGTCCTAGGTCTAACATAGACTATAAGAAGTATTTTAATTTTTTTTTTGTGTAAACTAGCAGTTGGCGTTTCCACTTGTTCCCTCGGCCCGTAGTTCGCATATTTAACAGTTCGTCTGGCTATGTTTTCTTCGAACCCGGTCCCGTGGGAACCACAATGAATTTCAGGATGAATTGTAGCGCATCTATGTTACTCGTTGATAATGTTGCTTTCTATAGGCGAAAGAATTACTAATATCGTGTGAGCAGTTTTCGAGTTTATCTACCATCTTTCTCGTTCAAATGTTATGGTATAGAATGAGGAGTAATAAAAATATCTATACTATAGATAGACCAGCAAACATAGGAAAGAGTTATTCTTTTTCTTCATACTATAAGTATCATATGTTTCAAAATATGTGTCTACTTTGAATTGTAATGGGTAGTATAGTGCATCTAACATAAATTTTCTCCTATTGACGATGATTTTTCTTTCCCCTCAGTCTTCAAGTGTATACTATACAGCATGACTACTAAACGGTGTTCTTACGCTGAGGGAAAATATCGTGATGAAACCTGCCCACTCATGCGACTGAATGTGAAGGTAACCATGACCCAATCTGGATCCCTGACTAGAGTTACGGAGGTCACTCCACTGTTACTACCTGATCTGACAAATCCTGGATCATGGCCGTATCGTACAAGGCGACTAATGTATTACAGGCAGGCCAGCTACGGCCTACGTGGACGAGAAAATGGACGGCAGTTTTTTTCTTAAATTATGGTGAAACCCTCCAATGAAGAGGAGACCCAAGTCCCAGCAGTGGACTATTACGGGGCCTTTGATCTGTGATACGTTTGCAACTCACGTGTTGTGCATCTAGGGAAACCTTTCAAGCATTTCCTGAAGAACTCCATGCTGTACTCTCCACTGAAAAAATTTAAGAACAAGTGGCGTGGAACTAATGGCCAACAACATAACTTTAAAACAGCAAGTTATGAACCTTTAAAATTCCTAATTAGAGAGAAAAGGCGATGCCATTTGTTTTTAAAAGTTATTGACATTTAATTTGATCCTTCGAGTATATTTCGCGTTAATTAATATTACATTCAGTATCAGGCCAATCCGGATAAATGAAGAAAAGCGACATTTTAATTAATACTTTAGAGTAGAGGGTAACATTGCTTGGAATGTCCTGTTATTATGTTGATTAAACTTTGTCAATAATTTAGAGGTGTTTTCGTGTTTAATATTTAAGTCAAGCACATCTTAAACATGAATAATACGTACCTGAATAATAATGCTTCAGTTCGCGATTAACGTTTGGGTGAACAATATTGGATTTAAATGCGTTTGATCTAAACATTTATATCGTATCCTGGAAGAGCCGTTCGCTTTATTCCCTTTCCTTAGTGTTAGGTGCTTGATTGCTTTTTTCATTACGATTTCTTCATGGCGCCGTAGTAATATTTCAAAGGCTGTTTAGAAATATTACGCGATTGAAACTTCCAGCGTCAAAGAGTGACACTGACTTTGAGCATTGACTACATTTTGCCAAAGTGTGGTTATAGTCTACGTGTACGTTGACCGCGGTCACTGTATATTGGCGTTTATTACCTAACCATAACATATCGATGTCATTTTCGATTCTTTGTCAAATGCAAAGTCAACCATCTTCTAAAGATTGGACTGTCAAGGTCATTACTTACTATTTTTAGTATGCTGTTATCAAAACACCTCAGTCTAGCCCAAAATGCAGCCACACGCGCTCTCATAACCGCGAAGAAGTCGGGCACACTCCGCGAACATTCCGGATGCGCTACAAAATCTTGGCAATCTCATGAGGATGCGAAATGCATCATTATATTGCACCCTCATGGCTCCATAGGTTTTCATCCGGAAGCTGGCCCAGAGTTGGCAAGTGTATAAATATTGTCAAAAAGCGATAAACAATGTCTTCTTGACTTCAATGTCACACTTGCCAAATCTGCGTGCAATCATATTGCAACGGACTGAGAGCGCCCGCCTTTACCTTTCTATATCTAAGTCGTGGAATTTTCAATATGTACTAGATATATTCCTACGTACGCTCAGTATCATAAATTTCCCAGATTGGACCCTTGAGGCACGCCTTCTTCTCATAAAACTCAGAAGTAGGTATTCAGGGCTTAGTGCGTGGCGGCAAAATAAAGCATCATATAATTTAATCTAAATTTTCAAATTATGTGCTGGTTTTCTTCATTGTAAACGCACAGTTGTATGTATTGTGTATTACGTAATTCAATTTGTTCCCTTTGAGTTACTGTGTGAAATGAAATCTAAACTTGTATAGTTTGCAGTCAAGCCGCCTCCAATTTCACTCGATATTTTATACCTTTCTCAATATGAAAATAGCTGTCGTAAAATCAGACATGTTATGGCGTAAGACCTCTATGATATATGGCGTTTTTACTAGCCTAGCAATAAATATTATTACTCTATTACTCTGACTAAAAGGCAATTGCCCTCCGTAATCTAGGGTGGTTAGGGGTAGAAGATTTTTTTTTTAAATATAGCATACCAACATAGTAATGTCATTTCTATAAATGAAAAGCATGGGCAAGAAGAAATATGTAAAAATAGTATACATTTTATTCATTTTCTTCTATTTGTTACAATCGTCAAAGAACGTAATATCTTTGATCATAGATTCACCTTTATTCAGAAAAAAGGAGTAACTGAAATAGTATCTACTACTAAGAAATTCGTAACGACTCAGCAATTGTCCTCTCGGATAACAATTTTGACTCAAATATAATGTAAGGGATAAAATAAAACACCAAGTAGGTGGGGTAGGTATAAAGAAAATGTGGGATTTCGACATTTATCTTGAAAACGATTACTCAGAGTTTTTGTAATAGGTACTACCATTTTTGCTACAGGTACTTTAATGTAGGAAATCATTATTTTACGGCTACTAGCGTCAGCTATCCTAACATTGTTTAAATATTTAATTGTTTAATATCGGGTTTCATAGGCAAAATGAACGAATAAAGTAATGGATTCCGAGAATCAATCAGTAGTTCGATCAAAGTAAGCGGTTTGTAGACGGACCGACGGCTCTAAAATAATCAGGGGGTCTAAAAAGGCCACATTAACTTTTCATAATAAATATGATTCATTTCAATCGTCATAAACTCATTTGCAGCATCGCTGTTGTTGAGATTTAAATGACAAGTCAATATGGTGTCACTTAGTTCCAATGGCACCGGATCAAGGGGTCTATAAAGGCCACATTAGGTGTTTCATAATAATATGAAACACATAATGATCATAATATGTTTTATTTCGCCAATCGCAAAATGGCCACTTTGCCCGTGAAACGCCAAATGATTCATATTATGATTCACATTGCAATGAGGAGTTTTCCAGTAGGTATTGTCAGTTGGTTTCAAAAAGCATCAATAGATGGCGCTCCTACAATTTTGGTACTCTTTTTTAAATCTGTATGATGGTGGCAGTGATTTCATGCAGCCAACTAATACTGAACCTAAAAAAAACATAGCTGTTAAAGGTTGAACGAATTTTTTGAAGTTTTTATAGAAGTTTGCACTATGTCCCATTATTATTACATCCTCTAAAATGGTTAAAAACTATTGACAAATACAATATTATCCAATACAACGTACCCAGTGTTTATATCCTGTTTGCTAAGAACCTATTTCAAGCGATTATCAATTACCAAAATTGTCGGGGCGCCATCTAGTGAGTGGTTAGGAATGCTTTAGATACCTATTGGAAAACTGCTCATTCATCCAATTTGACAATTTTGTGCGGAAATTCGTAAAATGGTCCACTTATTATGAATTGCTAATATGTCAAATAGGAGAATACTGAATGAGCAACATATTTGTTTCATATTTGTATTTTACAAGCTTTTACACTTGATTACAGTTTTCATTTAGATTGATTTCGTGATTTTGTAACATTTATTAGCATTGTATAGAATCAAAATAGGATAAAAGCGCGGAAATCTTCGGTTACGGTGGGATTGCTTTTCCTTACTGAAATTTTTAAAATATTTTCTTTGTGAATATTGTGATTGTGGAATCTTGTAAATACATTTTGTGAATTTCTAATGTGTATTAATATGTTTGTAGATAGTTTAACCTCAAATTCAGTTCTTTCGAATAAAAAAATTTACCCAACATTCCCGCTACATTTAATTTTATGTTTGACATTCATTTTATAGTGTTGCCAGTTATTATAATTATAATTGAGTTTAATTTCTTTTTGTATTTAAATGTTTATTTTACTTTTATTTTTAAATACATTTCATAAGAAAATAATAGATTTGATAATTGAAAGGCGCCAGTAATTTGTTTTCGATAATTTGGTAATTATTAACACGAAAAATTTTAACGGAAAAGAAAACCGTACAAACAGGTATAAAAATTTTTACAGTGGCAATATCGGAGTCAATAATATGATTCGCTTAAAGAATTGAATTGAATATGATTCATATAGAATAAGCAGCCATTTTACGAAATTTAGAGGAACTGCTTATGTTCTGCTAGAATTCACCAAATGAATTCAGTCTCGCAGTATGCGCTATGTGAGTAGGTCGTGTTCTGCCGACTTTGTAATATTAGTGGTTTACTGAGGCGGCGGTGCAAACTGTGGCGCATGCGTCACTGCGATGGCTACGAACATCATTGTGAACGAGCTCCTCGCGTTCTTACAGCAAAAATTAGACGTGATGGACGAGGTTAGTGCCGTGCAGATATGTAAAACCAACTTCTCGGAGACGGACATATCTGAAGCCAATGTGTTATTGTACTCTTCACTCAACGTGATGGAGAAGATGGTGTCGCGACGGCGTGACGGGACGCCGAGAAGCATACAGGACATTATCACGCTGCTGAAAGAGACAGATCCTGACGACGTGCCAACGTTTGTGGCGAGGGACCTGAATAAGCTCCCGCCCGTCACCTTCGACCACGTCGATGTCACCCGGTTGCTGAAGGACATTGTGCTCCTGAAGGCAAATCTGGCCGAAATGGGAGCAAAATTTGAGGCATCCCAAAAAAATGTAATTGAGTTGCAGGAGGAAGTCAACGCCTTGCGCAACTCTATTACAGTCATCGGGTCGCCTGCTGACGCTGCTAATGTGGGTATTCAACGCGGCTGTGCGAGTGTCGACCTCGCGGGCTCGAGTTTCGAGTCAGCAGTTTTGTCGCCGCCGCCTGCCGCACGGACACCCGACACGTACGCGGCCCGCATCGGCGCGCGCGCTTCGGCCGGGGCGCCGCAACCCGCGCCCCGCCAGCCTGTGCCAGCCGCTCGCTCGCTTGCGCTCGCCGCTCGAACGCCGGCGCCCACCGCGCCCACGGCTCTCGTCCGCGCATCGACAGCGCGCCAACATCTTCGCGTGGGGGCTTCAACTCGACGAGAATCGGCGGCATTGAAGCCCCCATGCGCCTCCGACGTAGACCGTGATGAGAAAGGATTTGTCACGGTCCAGAAGAAGAGTAGACGTCGTTCTGCTCAGAATTTTCGCGGCACCGCAGTAACCGGTCCCAACTTCCTGCTGCGCCCTGCGATACCGACGACGGCGCTCTACCTGTCTCGCCTTCACCACACGGTGACGGCAAAGGACGTGGAAGAGAACATCCACTTAACCAAGAAGTACCTCGTGAAGGTCCAGCTCTTGGAATCAAGTCATGAACGTACGTTCAACTCGTTTGTGGCGTTGGTTCCCACCGCAGATTTGGATTTCTTCATGAGGGAAGATTATTGGCCGAAGGGTGTGGTGAACCGGCGATTTCGTGGGCGACCCAGAATTTCCGGTGCCGCCGAACGACATTAAGTGCCAGTTAGGTTTTAAGATATTAATAAATTATATTTTTATATATTAGTTTACAATTTTATAGATAAGTTTTTATCTTAGTCTGTATTTTGTATCAGTTTATTTTGTATTTATGTTGTGTGTGTATTTATAGATATGGGCCTCAGTTGCCTGAAATAAATGAATAAATAAATAAATGAATCATATTTTTGACGTTTCATCCAAAGTGGCCATTTTAGACCCCCAGATAAGTTTGGGGCACTCTAATATGAATCATAATGTAAAACGCTAATGTGTCTATTTTAGACCCCTTGGTGCGAGGCGGAGCTTGTAGCGTGGTTTTATGAACTTCGTTGTTCTTCTATGGTTCTAAATTTATCCTAAGCTGGCCCTTTAAATTAACGCTCCTACTTCTGATCCCTATAAATAGGCATAGAATCTAGAAAAATAGATAGACAGATAGATAAATTCTTTATTGGTCACACAAGAATAATTACATTAAAAAGTTCCGACAAAAAAACATAACTTGTTGTGGGCAAAGGCGGCCTTATCGCTGTAAGCGATCTCTACCAGGCAACCTTTGTGTAAAGAACCGCTTTATACACAGGCAAGTCAACAACATGGACTTATAAAGATGTATGGATATGGAAAGTAGAAATATACACTTACATGCGAATATACACATATAACAAAACTAAAATATATATAGACAATATACCTACATAAACTAAACAAAATAAAAAATTGCCAATTAAGGACATCAAAATTCATATGCCAGCCGAGAGTAGATGCGTGCGCAACTTTGCCTTAAAGGAGTTGAGTGACTTGGAGTGACGAATCTCTTTGGGTAACGGATTCCAGAAGACGGTAGCTTTCACAGTGAAGGAGTCTTTAAAATAGCCTGATCGAGTTAACGGTGGCCTCAGAGTATTATCGTGAGCTGATCGAAGATTCCGGGCTAGGTCAACACTCTGGAATCTGAAGCCATCTCTAAGGTATTTGAAACATAGAGATTATTGTATAAATAGTTCCTCCATCTGGTCATACTGTGCCAGCTACTTAAATAAGTTACGTATATTAGCTAGGTACATTCGGTCCCTAAAATAATATTGTATTTATTTGTAGTGTTGTACAAGTTTTGCTCAGTTTGTTTCGTTTAGTTTGGGACCAAAGGGCGCTGTATCAATTTGATGTATAGCTTTAGGATCTTTTTTTATTCCTTTATAAATATTTGATTGAAATGTTTCGAATAAGCAGACCTTAGGTCATTCCACTGGTAGGTACTAAATTTCCTTCGACCTTTCTTGTTTATTGAGCTATTTCACGATTTGCTACCCTTTTATCTTGTCGCGTGGATAATTGGACATCGGTGACGAAAAGAGAAAAGATTTACAAATGATACAAAACATTTTCATGTGAAATATCTTTATATTAGTCTACATACTTAGCTAAAAAGTTAAATAGATAGAATATCTTTAACAAACAATGATAAGTTTTATTGTTTATTTTAAATCTGTAGATTTTATAATTATTTAGTAAAATTAATCTCGGCTCCTAATAAAGTGGCACTGACTGATAAAGACACACTGGAAAGGGAGTGGCCACAGGAACCTGGAGAAGCATACAATTTTCTTCTCAGGAAATGAATCATCTAGCTTCGCCGGAATGGCTATTGCAGTGCCCACACTATGGTCGGGGTCTGTCCTGGGTTATAACCCCGTCAGTGAGAGGATCATCACCATGAAACTCAGTGCTTCGCCATGCGCGTTGAATATCATCCAGGTATAGGCCCCCACAAGTGCTGCTACCGAGGAGGATATCGAGGACTTTTATAAACAACTTCCCAAGAAGAGAGATCCTGATGGTCATCGGTGACTTTAACGCGAAGGTAGGAACCACCGCTCAGGATGTAGGTCTGCGAAATATCGTGGGTCGTTACGGTCTTGGCTGCAGGAACAGTAGAGTAGAGCGCTTAATCCAGTTTGCAGCAGATAATAACTTTACTGTAATTAATACACTCTTCAAACACCACCCTAGACGACTGTATACCTGGACCTCCCCAAACGGTAATACCGCAACCAGATTGATCTAGTCAGAGCAAGATGGAGAAGCTCCATAACCAACGCACATACACTGACTGGAGCCGACGTAATGTCTGAGCATCAGCTGCTTGTGTGTAATATAAGGATCAGATTGCGCACACCCATAGTTAAGAAAATGCCAAAACTTATAGAAGTCACCGATAATGACTCCTTTCTCCAATTGCTTCAAGAAAAAAAGCAATACTGGATCGAAAACTGCAGCAAAGAAGAGAACGTCGACCACCTTTTAAATCCACCGTGCAACTTATAAAAGATAACGTGCGTGAATCACAACCAAACGCTAGATCTAAAAAGAGGCAACACTGGATGTCACCCGATACTTGGAATTTGATCGAAAAGCGTAGAGAACTGAAGGTTAGTGGCGCCACTATGCAAGAGCTTAATTTAATGAATTCTGTTATACAAGTTGCTTCCCGTCGAGACCGTAATACAGCGCTGCAATCAATTCGACGACCTGAGTGGTTCAATGGTCAACGTGCCGGTCTGCCACGCAATAGGTCCTGGGTTCGATTCCCGGCCGCGCAGAAATTAAAATGATAAATTTTAATGTCTGTTACGGGTCTGGGTGTTCTATGTATAATAAGTATGTATTTAAAAAAAAAAAGTATTTAAGTAGTATATCAGTTATCTAGCACCCATAGTACAAGCTTTGCTTAGTTTGGGGCTAGATGGCGCTGTGTGAATTTGTCCACGAATATTTATTTATTTATTTATATTTATAATGTTGCTTGTAATGTTGCATCCACTTAACCAATATGTACATACATTTAAAAAAAAAATTTGAAGGCGATGAACGACATTCTCAAAAGTTTGAAACAAAAGACTTGCACATGTAAATCAGACACGTAACACGTCAGTTCAAACCGAAGACATGGGCCATCGAGAATGAGTCAGGAAACACTATCACAGAGATAAGGAAGATTGTCGGCGTCTGGAAGGACTACTGCGAGACTCTTTTTGCCGATGTGACAACAGACGTCGCAACAGCCTATTTGCCTATTTGCTTCAAACAAGAAATAACATTTACAAACACAAATTACAACAATTAGAAAAAAATATCCTGTTTAGCGGGAAAATAATTACACACAAATATAAACAGGAAAATTTGAATTTTGAATTTGTCAAAGACATTTAGGTATTCAGCCTATATTTCGCCGTGTCTCGGCGCCCGACAACAATTTAAAAAATAAAAGTTTTGCATAATGATTAAAAAGTTATTTTACGTTACAGCTGTAATGAAATTAGTATGGGAAATGCTGTATCATAAAGTAATTTTTTAAAATTTTATAGACAGTCGTGAAAAAAGTGTATCCTTAAACGACTGTTTTCGATGGACAAATCTTCATACTTCTTAATAGAACAAAGAGCTGCATAGTTAATTAAAATACGTACTAGTTCTTTGTACCTAACTAGTGAACCCGGCGAGACTTCGTTCTCGTTCACCTACGTTACCCCCCCCCCCTATCTACCCTTTTTCTTGCTTATAAACCTCCCTTTTCTATCACTCTATCTGTTGTTGAAAACCACACTAAGATGAGCGTTGGTACATAGATACCAAGGGACAGACTATATCTATATATATATCTATAGATAGATACTCTTTTCCACTAAAATTATTTTTTTCTTACAAAAAATAATAAATATTCTCTTGGCGTTAATATCCCGGTTGTGCTCTCGCGCACGAAGGCACGGGGTCCGCCTTGATCATGGTCCAGATCCATATTTTTTCTAATGAACCTACTCGTATTTACGTCGTACGTACCTAATCGAATTTCACGTCGTAAAATGCGAGTTTTACGTCGACTAAAAATAATTCCACTTTGGGTGCGCATAATGTAATTTTGATTGCTCATAATGAGTTTGGGAATTAAATTTTTTAACATGGCAACTTTTAATTGATCCTCGGGAGTTGGGCTCCACTTTCGGTCTTAATAAATAATTAAGCAAGTCTTGGAAGGAAGGAGTCATTAGCAAGTTGCGATTTGTTATGTTACCCGATACTTTTATAGCAAGTAAAGTATATAGCATGTTTTAAATATTATTTTGCAGTCTTAAATGGCGCAACCGATGCAGAGCCACTAAAGTGTTAAATATTTAACTCTTTATTGTACACAATACAAGGAAAAACACAATTATAAACGACAACTACTTATTTCTTAAAAGAAATTTCGTCCAGCAGGCGAGATATGTATTTACGAATCAGACTCTACTGTAAAGAAAGTGACAATAATTGTTTTAAACTATCGCGGTTATTATTACACATTTTAAGGGTATGTTACGAGTTTCCTACCGCGTACCTTTGTTGACGAGTAGCCCAATATTTCGACACACTTGCATACATAAGTCGTCCCGTGACCATGATGCATGCAAGTGTGACCCGGAACATACCCTTAAAAAGAAAGTGACAAATTGCAAATGAATATAGGTACTCGTAAACACTGGCATGTTCAAGGAGAGGGTGAATAGATATCTGCTGATTAAACATTCGTCTTCGGCCTTATCATCGATTTCCATCAGCCGAGATTGGGGATAAACATTCTTTTAAAATAAAAAAAAGACCGCCTAATGTAAAACCATTGCAACAAGAATTGCCGCAACCAATTCTAGACAAAGGAAAATGTTGCCGGTAGCCGGCAGCCGGCTCCTAGTTGAATAAGAGTCCAGCCAATTTCATTTAAAGCTACACAAATGTATTCCAGGCGTGTCTCTAACGGTATGAGACGAAGCCGAGTTGGGCAGAACACCGGTACAGACGGCGTTGCAATGTTTTGCTATTAGTCAGGAAAAGTTGATAAAAAGTAAGTAAGAAATATAGCCTCTTAACGAGTACGCAGTAACGTGAAAGATTATGAGTATCATATATACTCGTAGGTATGTCGATCCATACATTATTTCTTGTAAGATAGTATCATAGAGTTAATCTTTCACGCAAAACTACACTTGTAACTTTGAACCAACTGAACATTGCAGATTGAAGATTTTTAAGTTTTTAATATTGTAGTGCCCGTCAGGCTCGTTACTGTAAAATTTACTTTTATTAAGCAATAAACATTTGAGTATTTGAGTATTTGAATTTTGCAGATCACAGATCGCATGTGGCAGGAACTTAATGTGGTAGAATTTTTAGTCGTAAATGTTATATTGATACAGACGACACCGCCTCTGTCTGTTCGTGTGTCACTGGGAGACATAAAAAAAAATATGTAATATACCGAATTCAAGGCATCCGTAGTTGTGGGCGGAAGCTTTTGACTTTATAGCTATGTATGTACCCGGTATGCACATAAAATCAATCTAAACTCACGCCTACAAAAGTAAACATCGGCTTATAACGCCCTGATGTTGACGCACGGGCTTCCTTCTTACTAATCTTAATGAGGGGGTGCCTTAATCCACCGCCATGGGAACGCGGCTTTAGAAATTATCATTTACAGTTGTGGACTTTAGCCAAACTCGATTATTATAGACTCGGCAAACGTAATTTAGGCGTCTTCAGGCCTAAGATGAGCAGGATGATGATGACGACATTAAACTAATTCGTTTTAAGAAATCTGGCGGCAAAGTAGAATAGCACCAACCCGTAGTCCGTTACTCGTGGGTGCGTGCAAGGCGACTAATGTTATCGAGGCAAAAACTGTAGTCTCCGTAGACTGGAAAATGGGCAGCAGCATTATATTTATAATACTGCGATCTATTACCCGCCTGCTAAGCATGGATATTATGGCAATAACCTCCCCTTTCGTGAGAGAGGCCCTAAGTCCTGCATTAGATGTTGTTACTGTTATGGGCTGTGATGAAGTACATACTGCCAACAGCACCTATCCACCTACCCTAATCCAGTAACAGGTGAGCTAGGATCTCTATAGAAGAAAAGTTGCAATCTTGTAGATAAAATGCCTGTCTGTCACGAAGAGGTCCCGGGTTCGATTCCCTGCCGGGCAGAAATTGAAATGATGAATTTTAATTTCAGTTACGAGTCTGGGTATGTATTTAAAAATTTGTAAGTAGTTTATCAGTTATCTATAGCACCCATACCACAAGCTTTGATTACTTTGGGGCTAGATGGTGCTGTATGAATTGTCCAAGCACATTTATTATATTAATGTTAGCTCCTGTCACACACCAGTATTGGTCTGGTATTGGTCTGATGATACTGGTAGTGTCTACCGTACTTAGACGTAGACGAGATAATATCTCCGCAGACCATAACATACGAAGCAGCATGCGATTTCAACACGTCAACCTGCATCCTGCCAAGCGGAGAGGATTACGGCAAACCACGATGTGAATGTGACGTGAAGGACACAACAATGGGCTGTTACGAGCTCTTGATCTTGTAAGAAAACGTTATAAATGATGGCTCACGTCGCCGACTGTACCAGGTGTAGGGCGAAGGTGGTCTGTGCAGGACGAGTTATGCATTAACATGCAGGTCTCGGAAGTAGCGGGATGAACGTCGGTATTCGGAATGTTAACAATGCGACTCGCAATGCTAGCTCCGCTACCGACTACAGACTGCTGGGTTAGGGGTTGACAACTTTTGGAAACATGTTCAATTTAAATTTAGTTTAGTTTCAGGTATGTCTTTTGTATTAAAGCTGTGAAGCTTTCTAAATGTTCACAGAGTGTTCTGAAGGCTGAGTGTAAGTTATGCTCCGGTTTTACTTTACTATCGCGTTTACGTGAAAATTTGAATGGAAAAAATGTATAGCGCCATCTAGTGGTACGTAAATGAAGTTTTTTCGTTATACTAATTTCAACGTAAACCCAAACGCGCTAGTAAAGTTGGAACAAAACTTACACTCAACCCTCAGGTATGACTTACAAAAGTCATACTGAAACTTTCTAAATGTTCACAGAGTGTTTTGTATCCGAAAATGTTGTTCACCTAAACCGTACTATCCCTAATAGGTATAATTACACGGACTCTCCAAGGGCCATTAAGATTGCTATCAGCGTACAAGTTCACTAATGATGCTCCAAGCTCCAATATCGTACAACATTTAATACTAACAATATGTTATTATAATTTAGTCATGTTAGGTATGTTAGGTTAGGGATTTTGGAAAAGCTAACGATATAAACATACTGTTTAATTAGTGAATTAACAAACCTATAATAAAGTATAAAGTATACACTTTTCATCAAGTGGCCCAATTGCCTGTTTGCCTACCGTATGACAAACAAAAAAATACAGGGTATTACATAATAGATGTATGAAGTCGTGAACTGGATGGAGTGCTAAACGTATTAAAACGATAGGTACAATTATTTCTGTCGTACGTACGGAATAGTTGTACTTATCGTATTCATACGTTTAGCACTCCACCCAGTTCACTGCTTCATACATATATTATGTAATAACACCCCGTATACCCTGGATGGATAATTTTCAATCCAATATTTCAAGGTTTCTAACTCCCACCAGCGGGGCTATTGGCTAACTCAGTTGACAACTGTATTTGACACTAGATAATTCTACACCACGTCATCTACGTTGAAAACTGGCAATAGCGTCTACCAAATTAGAGTAGTGTCAGATTTTTTTATGTCAAATTCAGTTGTCCACTGAGATAGCCGATAGGCCCTCTGGAGCGGGTTGAAAATATGTGTTACGAGTTTGATGTGTGTATCTGTGACATTGTGGCTTTGTGGCTGTGTGTGTTTGTTTGTGGTATCGTAGTTCCCGAACGGATTACCCGATTTCGATGCGATTTTCTTAGTTCGAAAGGCAGTTTAATGAAGACCGTTCTCACGCTTTGTTTCATTAAAGGTCGAGTCGTTTAGGAAATATATACTGGGTCAGAGGTTATCTGACGTCTTGCAGTCGATTATATTATCTTTGGGGTCATCAAAGCGAGCTTCGAAAAATGCGACGACTGGAAGCTTTGTAAAATGTTTGAATGAAAGCGATAGGATCAATCGTGTGTTTAGAATTATTAGAGTTGTTTAACACAGTGGGTCTCGAGCATTTTTCGGATATGTACTGGTTGCATTTTCGGGCGCGGTGTGGCTTACCTGTCATTAGATAGGTAAATATTATTCGTCCATGAAATTTTAAGAATGCACATTAAAAAATAGTAGTAATATCGGCTGGATTACTAAACGCATACAACGTACACTTATACTATAAGGTAAACCTACATAATCCAATTATTACCACAAGAGCCACTTGGATTAAATTAATAGGGTACAGCAACACGCAGCCGCCGCAAATATTACATCAATGCATTACATTACTAAACATATTCGAAACAGTCTTTAGGAATAAGCCGCAATACCATATAGCCAGTGTATAGTTAGTCTAGGCAAGTTAAGTAGCGGACAAAGTGACATAGGCAAAACCAGTGTTTTTTTTATACCACAAAGTTGGCAAACAAGCATACGGCCTGCCTGACGTTAGCATTACTAGGGGCATCACCTACGCGTTGCCGAACCTATTACCCCTTTCTTGAAGAACTCACATCTTGTACTCTCCAGGTAAAACCTCCAGTGAAAACTACCTCCCAACCCAAGACATAAATTGACGTGATACGACAGACCTTTGTGTCCAAGGTTTCCGGAGTGAACAGGGTAGCCCTGCATACGTTACATATTACGAATACTGTGTCACATTTGACTCGACAGATCTTTGGTCTAAGGTTTCTGGAGTGAATAGGGCTGCAATCACTGCATAAGTCCGTGGGTAATACAGGTGTCACAAACTGACAAGTTGCTGTTGTTTATAGTGCGTGCGTTGTACATCGTTGCGACTTACATCTTGCCATTGTGGAAACAGAGTCCATCTTCGAAAAGAAACTAGTGCATTCCTTCGCGTTCAATAAGTCTCGCCAGATCCGTTATCCGAAATCCCTCATCCGTTCTTTTGACGGGTCGCGTGGTCAAACGTTCATGTAAATATATAGACCGCTTGTTCGGACCGGTTTTTTCTCGGATGACGGATCCGGCGAGACGGCCTAAATTAGAGCCTAAAAATATTTGCAAACTTGTTTTACTTATAGGGCTTAACAAGAAAAGATACTTTGCTAGAAAGACATTGTAATGGACGAGGGGACACGCCGACTAAGTTAATTAAAGAATTTGCCGGTAAATAAAAAAAAAGAAAAGAGAGATAAGCAGAATTAGGTTCAAAGTTTATCTAGCTTTTGTTGTGTAACAATTTAGATAAAAATTTATAAAAGGTAGTATTCATACCAAAAGTAATTTTTTATCTAATTCCAAATTTAATCAACTTCAGGTGCAGTAATTGAGCTGTATTTTAGGAACCTCCTTAATACACATATATAGGCCACTTATAGTAATTATAATTAAGATGTGCTTTTGGATGGGATGGTGAATAGAAATAATCCGGCTGTGAGAACCGACTTATGTGCTGATTACGTCGGGATGAAGGGACGACACACGCTTGACGCTTGTGGAATATTACGCAGCAGTGGAGATGGAATAAACAGGTTTGATTCTGAAGTTATTTATATAGACGACAATAGTATCGAAGAAATGTATAACGCATTAAGAACTGATTACTGTAGGTATAGCTTAAAAATACTCCATTCAGTGCCTAGCTGCCGTTGCGAGGAATTTCTAGGTAGGTAGGTACAGTCGAGTTCATTAATATGTGAGCATTGCCAAGGCTTCAAATATAAATGTACATGGAAGGGTAATTATATATCTGAGCAGATTCATCAATCAAACATATGTACACACTGAAAGGCTTGCTCAGATTTGTATGACAGGTGACATATATATTTGAAGCCTTGGCAATGCTCACATACTAATTAACACGACTGTACTTCGTTCTTACCTAAAACAATTGATATGTATGGAGCGACATCTGTCGCCCCAATATGGAAACTATACAATACTTACACTACGAGTACACGAACACAAGGTTGGTAAGCATCCGCACATAGATGGCGCTGACCGTCCTACATTGCGCTGGAGAAATCTGCCAACTTCCGCGGCATAAATACAACTTCCGGCGACCAACTGTCGGACCCCTGGTCAGGGGACCAGGGGGTCATACCATCCAGTCAGGTGGTGGTACCCTTTTCCGCCTTCACTATCTTCGCTTGCCAAGATTGCCGGCTACCTTATTCCCTACACCGCCAAATGTACAATAGCAGTTTACATCAGGCATGCTGTATAAGAAAATTAAAATTTGTATTTTTATTTCTTGGTTAATCACGTCCTATCAGAATTGAAAAGGAGCGTAAATTATTATTATCCACTCCTTTGCTACACTTGCTACTCGATCTTTAGACAATTATTTCACAGACTAAGAAGAAGATGCTTCAAAGGGCTTGGCTAAAAAGTCATAGACAAAAAACCCAGAATCGCCAGCAACAAAATGAATAAAAATGGGTTCACTATAGTATACTCATTTATGTTTTGGCACATATAGCACATTGCTATAACATTCTGGTGGTCTTGACGCATACTCTAATTTTGAAAATGTATCCCTAAGCGCTTTCAGATTTACTGAAAGCGATTTCCTACCAGAATCTTTAATTAAAACTTTGTGGTAGTTTTTTATGTGCGGGCACAACCCGTTAAAGATCAGCCGGTTCGCCAGAGCCTCGTCCGTCTGGCAGCAGAGGGACCGGGTGTCCACTTGGATTTTGGCTGGGGCCCATAATCGCTCTCAATGCTAATGTAGTATACCAGGAAGGTAACTAATAAAGTATACCTGCTTATATTCTACTCTGCAGGTCACACACAACACACGGTTTATTTCCACAAATTTAATCAAGACTAATAGATATGCGGATTATTGCAATACTTAACTACATAAAATACCTACATCAAACCCATATTACTCTTCAGAGTCGGGACGTTCAGGCCTTGGACGTATTCTCGGCATTACTCGTATCTTGTCGGTATTTTGTGGCCAGTTCAATCTGATTTGATTAATATACGTCCGTGAAATGGAACTGTGGGTCTGGAGCTGTGGAATTAACCGTCAATTTGCGCGGCCGGCATATCGGGCGCACTGAGTCGAAACAGCAAACGTAATCTGGACCCATTAGTTACGCTTGATCGGTGATGGGATCCGTGAACATTTCAGATCGCAATATTCGCAACAAATTATAACAAAACAAAGAGATTAATTCGTAAACGGATATAATAACCTACGAATAAATAGCACTCGACTTCGGCGAACATTCGTAGCGTGGGAGTCTATTTTACGACAGTCAGCATAGTCTTTGGCGAACAAAGCTTTCGAGGAAAGACTGCGCCATTTTTTTTGTACAAAATATAATAAAAAATAATCATCTTGGCTTTAATGTGCCTTGACCATGATCCAGGATTTGGCAGATCAGATAATTACAGTGGAGCGACTGCCATCTGACGGAGGACAATGGGCAATGCGAAACCTCGATTTTCCCGTCGAAAAACGTATCAACGTCAATCCATCGCTTCCTGGGACTCCCGCGAGATCTCCTTCCAGATACTGGCAGGTTTAGTCACCTAGGTAATTCTCACGAATCCCTAGGTCTTACGTAATACGTGGCCAAACTAGTACAGGCGAGACCCTTTAATCTTATCTGTAATGTCTGTCACTTATTCATAAACATTCCATGTCAATTATTTTTTTACTGAAGTCAAAACTAAATTTTATGGCGTCCAAGAACAACTACAAGAAACCCACGTAGACATTACCAAGATGGTCGGGAAGATATGGATGAAGACTTCCTGTCGATCAGGATGAAAGAAGCTGGGGAAAGCATATGTTCATAAGAAGAAGATTTTTTTACCATATAAAATGTTTCGCAAATATGGTCTTTCGTTAGGGCAAACGCAGTCGCCAAGCCGAAACCGATTATCACAAATCCTTACAATAATTTATAGCAACATTGACAATCCGGAGCCATTAGTTTCCTACGGTCATATATTAGCGGACAATCTCTCGTATTTCATACCATTTCCATATTTACCATATATATAGTAAGCGTATAATAAATATAGTAAGCGAAAGGGGTAACATTGAACACATACTTTTCTCTATGGAATTCTTAAAGAAAATGTCAGATTATCGCCGTTGCCCACATATACTACCACTTGTAAAAATATTGCGTATCTTGTGTAAAACCTGACTAGGAATATTTAGAGGTCTGTTAAAGAGTATCAAGGGGAAGCTACTACTTGCCTACGTCTGCAAGCGCCTGTGTAAAAAATGGCTTCTAAAAAATTTCGCAATGTGGCGGCACCTCAATATTCTCTACAGTGAGTGACCAATATTACACCTCAAATCAGCTCAATCGACCTACTCCTCGAGCATCCTGCAGTACATTTTAAACAACTTGATGAACAACCTGGCTAGTAGTTGATTTTTGAGCATGAATTTTGAAGCTTTAATAAAATGCTTTGATAAATGTAATGTTCTTTTATAATTTTTTAATTTTTAAGTAGGTTTTTTAGGTATGTTAGCCGTCAGAGTAGAATAACACCAACCCCTTGCACTTGTGGGTGTCGTATAAGGCGACTAATGTTTTCGAGGCAAAAGATCAAGAGTCTCCGTAGGCTGGAAAATGGGCAGCAACGTTTTCCATTGTTATATTTATAACACTGCGATCTCCAACCCATCTGCCAAGCGTGGAGATTATGGCAATAACCTGCCCTTTCGTGAGAGAAGTTTTAGGCCTTAAGTTCGGCAGTGGACTGTTATAGGCTGTGGTGATGAGGTTTTCTTAAGCTACGCAGTGACCATTTAACGAACAGGCAGCCCACCTGATGGTACCATAATATCTACGATTCTTGCTTTTAGATTGCAGGCAACAAAAATGCAGAACCACGAGTGCGGTTGTGGCTAAGATAAAATACCTGATGCCTGTAGGTAACTACGCTGATATCCTTCAAACGGCAACACAACAATACAAGCATTGTTGCTTAGCGGCAGAAATACATAAGGTGGTGGTAGCCAAGCGAACTCCTTAGGCTTGACAGTGTCCTACTCACTGTGTATATGTTAGTAGGTATAAGCACCTACAGTTGATAATACTGGCAGCTCAATTATTCTCCCCATTTTAAGTTATATATCATGCAGCGAGATAAGAGTAAATGTTGATTCTAGGAAAATTAAT
Source organism: Blastobasis lacticolella (assembly GCA_905147135.1). Classification (NCBI taxonomy): domain Eukaryota; kingdom Metazoa; phylum Arthropoda; class Insecta; order Lepidoptera; family Blastobasidae; genus Blastobasis; species Blastobasis lacticolella. The sequence goes on along the minus strand of LR990048.1, from coordinate 8,251,575 downwards.
TCATTATATTTGTGTGACGTGCGCTCAGTAGTGGATGCGGATTGCAAATGGAATAATTTATTGAACTATTTGAACTAGCTGCTCGGGTGCCATATAGGTACTTCAACCAATTGGGGTGATAATAGTTTGGGAGATGAGTTACGCCTTCTCATTTTGGTACATTACTGCCATCACCCAAATTTTTGTCTTCGGTCAAAAAAGAAACTATAGCTTTCATTGGCATTTTACAGAAATTAGAGTATAATCGAGAATCGAGATTAATTAAGCTTTAATCAGCTACACTGCTTTAATCGCTCTTTTTAGATGATATAATTATAGTCAATTGTGATACGAGTGGATCTTGTTGGTTACCTATGCTGCCGTGTGCGCAATGAGGAGTTTTCCAGTAGGTATTGTCAGTTGGTTTCAAAAACCATCAATAGATGGCTCTCCTACAATTTTGTAATCTTTTTTTAATCTATATGATAGTGGCAGTAATTACATGCAGCCAACTAATACTAACTTAAAAATAAAATGTTTATTAATATAAATATAGCTTTTAAAGGTTGAAAGAAATGTAAAAAAAGTATTTATGTAAGTAGGCTATGTTCCATTTTAATACAAACCTTTTATATTTGAATTTCGTTAATTCTTGATCCTAACGTCCATAAAACCAAATGACTCAATCAAATTGTTTTTTTTTTGTAATTCTTTATTAAAACCTCTAAAATTGTTGAAATGTTATATGTATATGTTATATGTAATATGATACAGTACAAGATACCCAGTGTTTATATCCTCTTTGATAAGTACCTATTTCAAGCTATCTTCGATTACGATTACCAATATTGTTGAAGCGCCATCTAGCGAGTGATAAGGAATGCTTTAGATATCTATTGGAAAACTGCTCATTACTAATGATCAAGTGTGACGTACGACGTTTTCAACACATAATAAACAACACAACAACAGGAATAAATAAATAGGATCACAAATCACAAATATAATTGGCAGACGTATTTTGTCAATAATCATTGATGGCCGGAAGAACGTTCTTCTATTCAAAATTATTATATTACGGGCTAATGAGATACATTGACAAAATGATATTATTTCGTTTGTTCGAGTAAGAAAATATTTACGTTTGGTAACGGTGGGGTCATGTTTATGTAAATAACTTTTCTTATTTAGTATAAAATTAAGTCGATTTGCGCGTCTGTATATAATATGTGGTACTTTTCCACCATCAGTGAAAACCGCATCAAAATCTGTTGCGTTGTTTAGGAGGACGGAAATACATACAGGCAGACAGACGCGGGAAGCGACTTTAATTTTATTTTTGCGGGATATAAAGTACCTCTTTAATAGATACCATGGTAGCAATTAACTGGATAAGAGTACTAAATGGTCGGAGTGTAAACAGCGCATCCGATTCATTTGTTATTTATTAGTTGGCAAAAGACCAAAGAGCGGTGTTACGGCTGACTGCACGTGTTCATAGATGTAATTACCCATGGTGTGCTAGTAGTCAATAATTTATTTATGTTTAGGTTGCGGAATGCAGGAGACGTATAAAGCTGCTAGGACCTGAACCGTCAATACCGATTAGGTATACCTATACTTACGTTTTTATAGAAAATTAGATAAACAATAGAAAAAGTCGGATAACCTCCGACCAAGTTTATTTAAATTCAAATATTTTCTAAACAGCTTAATCGATTTTAATGAAACACACCTAAGAATAATGTCGATTAAACTGGGTTTTAAATAGAGAAAGGTGCACCCAAAGCTCTCAAGGCAGTCTCTGATTGCGATGAAGCCATATGGTGCCTTCTGGCTGAAGCAATATGGTGGCGCAACCTTAACACAGACTTGTTTGTTTTCCGCCAAAAGGAGTCTAGTTCATCTAACTCCAAATTTTCGGGATGTTCCTGTGGTAATTACCGACAATCTACAGCTTCTTGGTGTTGAGCTATCTACAAATAACTTCGGTACATCGAATCCACTGCAACTATAAAACTTTTTGTCCTCTCGAAGGTTAGGCGGTACTTCACTGCAAAGTTGCTTCAGTTATATCAAACATAAATCCGATCCTGAATGGAGTACTGCTGCCACCTCTTGGATGGATCAGCTCAATATCAACTGGCGGCTTTTGATCCGGTGGAAAAACACAATGTGGTTCCAGCGGGAATACGGCATAGGTAAAGGAATGAACGAAGCCGCGGGGAAACGCTAATACTGCAAACCGTACATTCTATTGTTAACAGCATAGCGTATAAATAAATAATAACATCAAACGCATCAATCGGCTAGCACACACTGTAGCTACCAGCACAATGCATCGATCTCTGCTCACTATTAATAGATCAATTGTCACAATGATTAATCGTATTGCAATGAAGGGAAAGAAGCGTGCGCGAATTTAAATATTTGATTGAGTACTATACCTATATATTTCGAGCATGTGCATGCGAATGACTATGTGAAAGTTTTTAAGGATGCATGTGTGTATGTATATGGGTGGATATTTGTTACTTACTCTTACTTACTGTGCCGGCTCAGCGACCCAAAGAGGATCTTAGCCTCCGACACCAAAAGACGCCACTCATGTTGATCTTGAACCGTCCATTTCGGCCTCAGAAGCCTCATTCTTACACGATAAAGGTTTATCGCTCGCAGACCGAATAACAAAATAACAGAATAACACAGCTATAATTTCCCTGAGTTCAAGGTGATTCGCGTGGGAAATAAGGTATCCTAATTTGTACACGTAGCAGGAAAAAGCTAGTTTGATTTTAAAACATAATTAGCGTAGCCTTGCCCACTTGGCGCAGGTCTCTCGGTCCCCCACTACGCAGGGTATCATGCGTAATCAATTCCTTGCGCAAAAAAAAAAACAGGTGTGGGGGATGTGCCTGCGCGACGTTTCTCGGCGACGGTTACCGTTTGGTTTTCATCATGGGGCTACTACCGACAGCAACCTGTTATGGAAAGACCGACCTTTATTCTGCAGGCCGATCACGAGCAGGTGGCTTTGGCTTAGGCCTTTGCGTTGTTGATGGGCAGGGCCTCATTTAGTGAGTTTATAAGATTGTTTGCCACTTTAGTGGTATAAAAACAAATTATAGAGACTATCTAAATACAAAAAATAAAAATTAAGTTTATTGAAAAATTCGAATCAAGTACATATAATATTATTAGTATATTATTATATAGCTTATGGCCGAAAAAAAAATGGTTTTTTATCAGATATGTCATCAGCTATTTGTCGATATCGTTACTAGTACAAATATACTTTTCCAATCCAAATGTACCTATGCTATCAAGTAAAAGCATTGCTGAGACTCGACAGACACCTAGACATCGTCATAAAGGCGTCGATGTTATTCATTGACGTACTCCATTCCCATATTGATTTGCCATTAACTAATGAAATGCCATTAACTCTTTATAGATCCATTGGACAGTTCCCATCAATTCTCTGAATCAGCACGTTGTTTACGACTAGACGATCACTGACATTTGAATGGGAGTATTAAAATAGTTTGAATGGGAGGGCCGACCGGTTTGGGTATCCGACTCGAAAACAAGATGTACCGGGTTCAAATGCCACTCCAGGACTCTTTTCTAATAATTTGAATACCAACCAATGCTCTTACGAGGGAAAAAATCGTGATGAAACCTGCACATTCAGGCGACTGAATGTAATCATGATCCAATCTGGTCAGGTTCCCCTGCTAGCAGGAGGACTGCTTTACATGGAGGTCAGATGGTAGTCGCTCCACTGTAATTGCCTGATCTGCCAAATCCTGGATCATGGTCGAGGCGAACCCCGGGCCCTCGTGCGTGAGAGCACAACCGGGACATTAACGCCAAGATGATGACTTTTTATTAAAATAGTTTGGATCGACTCCGCTCACTTACACGGATAAATAGTTAAAAGTACCTTGAAGGTACCTTTATATAATTACATAATTATCTGACTCCTTGTTGATTTTGTTACTCGGATGCCTCATCCTGTGTCTCATACATTATTTGTTTGCACACATTCAACTTGTACAAGCACGCACCGAATACAAAGCTAATCGATACTGTTATGTCAGTATTTTCCTCCGTATCGTTTATTTTTAAGCTCTTCAAAGCCCAAAGAAGCAGATTACGTCGAACGGTATTGTGTCTGGTCCCTTTAAAACCCGAAGCGTAAGCTCACAAAGAGAGACACACACCCACGCGTGTTTTATCACCAGATGTTGACATGAGTCTTCGTAAACGACAGGTTACACAATTCCTTTCAATGGGAGAATAAAATTAGATTTTAAACGTTACGTCGTAATGAATTGTAAAGATTAGATTTAGATAGTTAGATGTTACTGAACAGGCAGTTAAAGGTATTATGAATATCTTAGGTTTACTGTCTTACACAATGAGGAGTTTTCCAGTAGGTATTGTCAGTTGGTTTCAAAAAGCATCAATAGATGGCGCTCCTACAATTCTGGTAATTTTTTTATAATCTGTATGATTTTGGCAATGATATCATGCAGCCATCTAATACTAAACCTAAAAATAAAATGTTTATTAATATAAACTTAACTTTTAAAGGTTGAACGAAATGTACAAAGACATATTTTTACGAATAGGCACTATGTTCCATTTTATTACAACCTCTAAAATTGTTGAAAACTATTGATAAATACAATATTATCCAATACAACGTATCCAGTGTTTTTACTAAGAACCTTTTTCAAGCGATTATCAATTACCAAAATTGATGGGCCGCCATCTAGTGAGTGGTTAAGAATGCTTTAGATACCTATTGGAAAACTCCTCATTAATACGAGTTCCCATGTGTCTTGTCTACAATATCGCAATCCAAAACTATCCTGTTTATGTTTTATTTTAATGAATAGTTACTAAAAATAAAGCTTAAAAGAAATAAATTAAAATACTGGATTCTCCAAAAAATGCGGCACTCTACTCGCAAACCCCGAGTATGGTCTATAATTTACAAAATTCAGTTATTGTTGGTGTCGAAAATCTCAAATTATCAAACCATTGGCTAAGAACGGTAAGAGCCCTCACGGCAAAGCTCATAATTGATTTAGAGCAATACAAAATACCGACACACGTTAGTTACGTGAGGTATAAGATATTAGGTATTTCTTACCGTGAATTCAAAAAACAAATGAAAAGCTACCCGTCCCAGTCGCACCCGAAGGAATTACTCTACGAAAGAAGCGGCCAAGAACTTCTTTCTCGCTCGTACTCGCGGTTCGCATTGCAAATCGTGCGTGCGAGTCTCTCCCGGCGATGCGGATGCGCGCGCGCAGCGTGGCTTGCCCGACGTGTTTCGTGCAATAGGAATTGTGCAAGGGCCGGACTCTGCAGCTGTAATACGGTCCATAATGCGCATAGAATAATTTTAAATATTAGGGGCATTTTAAATTCCTAAATATATATCTGTCTGTTGCTGGCATAGCGTAATATGTGCATGTTTAAATTTTTTTATACCGTATATATGAAACAACAACAATGTATCTCTGTATGTTGTTTTACAAGGAAGAGACTTACATAATTAGTATATAGTCGTTTCATAAAACATTTCTTTTCACTACGTTATAATACACGTTTCTTTTTCTGTATATCTAAGTTTACGATAGAGAGCTAATGCTCTATTTTTTAACCGCTTGCCTCGACTCAAATTTGCAATACAGAAACGTATATTTATACGTTAGGGAAAATCAGCGTCATGCATCAAAATGTTGGAACTTTCATGCCGAAAATAAATATTGAAAATCATTCGACTCGCGGCGAGAGTGGTTCAAAAATAGGGCCCTAAATATGAAAGTATACAGTGGCTTTAACTATAAATTGGGACCACATAATATTTTATTCACACCCTGAATGCTTCTCTGTACATACCACTCTGGTTGTTTGTCGTCGTGGTATTCCATTGTCTTGTTGCTACAAATTGACTTCTATATTATTTATAAAGCATGTACCGTCTATAGTCACCAATTGATTTGATTAAATTTTATAGGAATGCATTTATTATGGTACACATAAAATGTTTACAGTTACAGTAAAAAATACGACTATAGGTAGTACTATTTTTAGTCAACAGCACTGGCCAGACCCCCTTTACATCTAAATAAGGACTAAGAAATACTGCTTACCATCGAGCAGACTGTATGATTGTTCGTCACTTTAGTGGTATATGAAAATAACTACTATAGAATCTTATCCTATCCTATCCTAAGAATGTTATAATGAATGAATGAATAGATGGACCTTAACGTTCATACGAACCAATTTTTCTGTACGATGTTGTAGCTTACCTACCCTTACTTTTTGTTATTAAGTTAGACATGACAATAAATATGACAAATTAATTAGTTCAGGCACTTAAATCTACTATAGATTTGTAATACTAACTAAATATATATGTATTTGTTGCAAATGTTAAATTATGACATTTACAACACCACCATTGAGCGCTACTTGGCTTCCTAGACTGCTACTCGTAGGTAATCAGATCTCCATAACGTATGTCGTAATGCCGTCAAATTTATTTTGTTCGAGACACATATTTCGACTTTTCGTAGCGATAATACTTGCATATGGTGGATGCTCTTGTGTGGATTCTAGAAGATAATAAAACCGATCTGCCTCACATACATTTTGCAGTTTCGCTTTTCAGCTACATTATAGTCACCACATAGAAAAGTTATTATTCATGCATGAAGAGTAACTTTTTAGTGCACTAAAAGTACAAAATTCGATATTAGAACAACCCGTAGCTAGCTACGCACAAACCAGCTAACGTACCTATCGATCAAACGGAATGGAAAGCGTCATTGTCACACTTCAATCAGTTCCAATTTAGATTCAGCAGTTAGCGATGCCCAGTTAGTCAAACCACTGCAATCAGTCAAAGTGAAACGCAAGTGACGCCTGAGCAGTTGTTCAACGATGGGATAGTGTGTTTAGTGACTACTAGTGCAACATGTATTGGATAGGCATGAGTAAGGTATAGAAATTATAACCATATTATTTACAATAGCGCTTGGCGCAATAACTCGTTGCCAGACGAGATCACCGGCGCGGAATCCATTGCCACCATGAAGCGCAAATTTCACCACTAAATTTCACTAATCACCCACTGCATTTTTATATCTATGTAATGTAATTCAAACGTTATACATAGAAGTGTTATAGCTTACTTAGAGAGTACTCTACCCTAAAACTGAGCAGCAGTTAGACAGACCGACTTTAATGTGTTATGTGTAAATGTTAAGAAAAACATACGAAAACGACAATTATCCTGTTATTCCGTTCTTCTTGAACGCCAATATTGACTAAAATTATTTGATTTCGCCAGATTATGTGGTTAGTAGTAATTAATCAAAATGGACAAAGGCATTCCAGATTTTCCGAATGGGGAATGATTATCAGATTTTACCGAAATAATTTTCAATTAACGAATACGCGGAATAACTGTGAAATACTGCAGCTTTTAGTGCTTCAAAAGGTTTAATTTGTTTTCCTTTGTTTTAACCAAAACCAAAACCAATTAAACCTTTAATAAACCTAAATCTTTATTTGGTCCAATAACACATTTAATAAACTTAAAACTAACAGAAAAAGTACATATTAAGAAAGCAGGGCGATGCGTCCTCGGGACGAATTGGACCAGCCTCAGCTTAATGCTATGAATGGCAGCAGCCAAACACAGCACTGGTTTTCAGACTGACCCATAAACTGCGATAAAATATTTTCAGAAATTATTGTATTTGCTATTTTCGCGTTAAGAGCGTCGCTGGCCTAGTGGTTAACGGGCTCTCTTACAAGCGAGAGGTAATTACGGCAAAGTACCAATGACTCTTTTATGAGTTATGTACTATATTGTACATTACTTGGAACACTAACAATGCTCTTACGATGGCAGCAAAACAGTGAATGAAGGTGTATCCATGCTCCAATCTGCCCGGCTGGTAGGGTCATAGAGGTCAGATTATAGTCGCTCCTCTGTAATTACCTGATCTGCCAAATCCTGGATCATCATCAGGGTGGACTCCGGGCTCTCGTTCGCGTGAGCACAACATTAATGCCAAGATGTATTCCCTATTTTAGTTTTTAAATTAAAGACTGGTGTGCGCTATATAACAGCGACGTAAAATGTTCCGTAAGACTAGTTGGGAACTAAAAACAGGCGGGACATTTTTCTTTGATTCAAAAACATTTCGCAGTAGCGTACATAATAAGTGTGGCACTTGGTGAATGGTGTAGCTTAAAAATATACTCTTTCAAATGAATTATACATATAATTACCGAGTTGCAGTCCTGTGTAGGCGACATGTTTATACCTACGTACTTACTAAAAGTTTTAATTTAAATGCAACAGAATATTACATACTAATTTCCATTTATTTGTACATTGAGCGCCAGGAAGAGCCCTATAGGAAACACAAACACTTCACTATTATTATAAATTTCTTTAATAACTTGCAGCACCTATTTAGTAAATAAATAACAAATAACTTATATTTATAGACTCTTGCCATTCATTGATGCTTTCCAATCCATAATTACAAAACGAGTGACAGGTGTAATTTAATCAATTTCCTCTTGAATATCTTTGTGACAATATACCTGCATGCTATTCGCTCGTCAATGTCACGTGCATGGCTCGTAGATGCTATATTTAAGTGCTATTTATGAGCGGAACTTGATTCATTATTCTAAAACGATTATTACTACGTATATGATGAACCTATCTTGAAAGATACGTACACTAAGGAGAGATTTCCCTGAGAGTACAACATGGAGTTCTTCAAGAAAGGGGTGAAAAGGTTTTTACGTGGTCGGCAAAGCGTGGGTGATGCTCCTGCTATTGCAAACGTCTATAGGCGGTGACTGCTTACCATTAGGCAGACCGTAAGCTTGTTTGCCACCGTAGTGGTATAAAAAGAAAGTGTATCTACCACAATATAAATAATAAATAACATCCATACAGATTCTTAAAAAAAAAATTGATTTCCCACTTCTTACATTATAGGTATTCTTGTGCAGTTTATGCAAACCGCTTTGTTCCTTTTGCATATATTGGTCGGACATATGTTGTCATTCTGTGTTGTGATTGTGTGTAGATATGACAGATTTAACGAGGTGACCTTAGGATTACCAACCTATCCTATTTCCATAGTTATTCAGAGAATAATTTATAAATAACAAATTTTTAAAGTAATTCTAAGATTTTAGACGGCCAAGATGCATCATTCTCAAAGTAGTCTAACCAGGCTCACAGTACATAAATACGCTTAACTTACAACTCTAACATCAAGGGAGGATATTTCGAAGGAAGCGTATGTTTCGTCACTGTCGATCATAAAAATTATGACAAATTTAGGTGCAAATGAGCTTCTGCTTCTGCAGTTTTCCTTCTTAGGAATACGACATTGAAACCTTGAAGACACTGGTATAACTGGTGCCGGGTGTCTATAGGAGGTGGGGATCAGTTTATATCAGGTGACGCGCATTCTCGTTTGTCTCTATTTCTTACGTAAGTTGTACTATACAACCCCCGGTGTTTTCATTCTCGCGCAGTTCGGATCTCTGTAAACATTCAATTATCCCACAGGATCTTTATCCCGGGATCAAGACATGACACTCGGTCTCGGAAAAATATACAAACTGTTCTCTAATACCTATCTTTATCTATTTATATATACACAGTATAAAATTGAGTCGCTTCCCGCCGTCTGTTCCTAGGTATCTTTGTACGCTTATATCTTTTAAACTACGCAACAGATTTTAATGTGGTTTTCAACAACAGATAGAGTGTGTTAAGGGGAAAGTCTATAAGCAAGAAAAAGTAGGTAGGGGTAAAGTAAACGTACGCGAACGAAGTCGCGCTGGGTCTACTAGTACTTATCACGAGAAAAAAAAAAAGCTCCTGGCGGGCATACAATAAACATATAGTTTGTATAGAGAGCGAAATAGTCAGAAAAGCGAAATAGTGCAACTAAATTATGCAGTTAACAACCTGTGAGTTACTTAAGCCCCACTGAATAAGCTAGGATAATACCCATTTATCCAGATTTGTTGCAGCTTTCACCCAGGCTTTTAGTACTTATTCAAAATAAGACGCTGATAATAATACCTGTTTTGAGACGTTTGTGTGTAAAAATTCAGTAGTTTAAGGATTTTGGCAGTCAAATGTAAGCCTGGTGATTAGTAAAACCACTCGGACTAACGACATTATAATGCCCGGGCGTACTTTTATGTGGCTAATAATCCGTAGATCATTAAAAAATACGATGAAGATTTTAAGTGATGAAATAAAGAAGAATTTTTCTTGAAACGTTGGCGTGGGTGCCACTTGTATAGGTACTACGGTTTCATAATTATTCTCAACTTCTGGGAACTCTCAGTTATCGTCTTCACAATAAAAAAAAGGAACTATCGAACCATATAGTAGTAAACATCGACTTATTCTTATGACTTGCATTCTATAGGAAGGCATGAATGGACCGAACTATGATACCCACAGGAAATGACAATACAATGACTGTACACTGCAACAATTCCGATGCATAATTTTAATTCAGTATTGAATAGATACATTTTCATGTCAAAGATGATGAACGGAATAGCCGTCACTTTGATTGGCAAATGGGCGTGTCGATTGTACCTACTGCCTATTATTAGACTTGAATGACAAACGAGTGATAAAATAGATGGTCTAATTTATAAGTACGTGTTATAGGCATGATGTTGTGTGTATGATTATGTGGTGTAGGCAGCATAAGTTGACACAACTAGTGAAGATTCTGGACAGCTGTTATATACGCGTAACCAATTGTAGTTAATCCAACTCTCTTTAGGAAATACATAAGCACTACTATTCAGGAGACTACGCTGAAATCTGTTCCGCTCTTAGAAAAACTAACTCAAAGAAGTTATAAATAACGAGATGATTGAGGGGAGATGGCAGTCAATAACCCGACTAATTGGAAGATTCTCAGCAATAAACAAGAAAGCGGTTAAAGGGTTTTTACGGGGTCGGCAACCCGTGGGTGATGCCCCTGGTATTGCAAACGTCCATAGGCTGCGGCCTGCCTAATGGTAAGCAGTGTGACTGCTTACCATTAGGCAGGCCGCAAGCTTGTTTGCCACCTTAGTGGTATAAAAATAAATAAAACAGAAATAAGGAAGTCTAGAACATTCGAACGGCTTACTAGAGAAAGACTAACATCCGCCTTGTTTATGCAGAGTTAAAATAAATACTGTCTCGGGGCCCTAAACTGTTCGACTACTTTCCAGGTCCCTAGAGGATGACCACCAAAAATTATCCCGAACAAATCAACTGCTGCAGAATGTTCAGAGGCGGTCACTTCACCTACACGAAGGAAAAAAGATCACTATGTATTTACCACGTATCCTTGGAGCTTACACAGCACGTGACCAAACCAGTGCAGGCGGATCTCGTTAATTTTATCTATCCCCAATATCTCTCATGCCAAGACGGAAATACGGGAAAATCACATTTTTCCCCTTAAGCTAAATCATGTTTATTGTTTATATTACTCAAGTTTTCTCGCAACATCTACCCACCACCATCACAGCCCATAATAGTCCATTGCAGGACTAAGGGCCTCTCCCACGAAAGGGGAGGTTATTGCCATAATCTCCACGCTTGCCAGGCGGGTTGGAGATCGCAGTTTTACAAATATAACAATGGAAAACGCTGCTGTCCATTTTCCAGCCTGCGGAGACTCTTAGATCTTTTGCCTCGAAAACATTAGACGCCTTGTACGACACCCAGGAGTGTAAGGGGTTGGTGCTATTCTACTCTGCCGGACACCACACGGCCAATCTACCCATTCATCATCATTTTAGCGTTAATGTCTCGGTTGTGCTCTTGTTCTTGTTGTGTCCCGGAAAGGACGAGGGTCCGGGGTCCGCCTTAACCATGATCCAGGATTTGGCAGGTCCAGTAATTACAGTGGAGCGACTGCCATCTGACCTCCATGACCCTGCTACCAGCGGAACCTGGCCAGATTAGGTCATAGTTACACATCCAGTCGCCTGAATGTGCAGGTTTCATCCCGATGTTTTCCCTAACCGTAAGAGCATCGGTTAGAATTCAACTAATGTACAAAACTCAGAAAACAGTCATTGGTACATGGCCGGAGCTGGATTCGAACCCTCGGTGAATTCGGTACCTCTTGCTTACGAGTTGGATACTCAACCGCCCGGCCACCGACGCTCTGGGCCAATCTACCCATTAACATGTAATTAATTAATCACTTCTCTTTTTGGGAAGCATTCCGTATTTTACGGGAATATTACGGAGCTTTTAATTAACAAAAGTAAACGAGGCTTACAGATTTTCTTTTGGCACTTTGCGAGGGCATTACTTCACCTAATTCGGCTTTAATGGCAATTAAAAGATAATAATTACCAATTAGATGAGCTCGGGACAGATTTGAGGACGCGCTTATTGTAAGGGAGATGGTAACTCTAGCGTTTTATTACGATAATGACCTAACCGACAGAAAAGTCGAAAAACTACCAACAAAGTTGACATATTATACTCAAATATTTTCTAAACATTTAATAGATTCATATGAAACAAAGCTAAGAACCATCTCGATTAAACTGCCTTACAAATAATGAATACCACATCGATATCGGTTAATCCGTTCGGGTTCTACGATGTCATAGCCACATATACTTTTGTACATCTACATTGATTCTTAAATAATTTTTTATTAAAATCTTTGCCCTTGGCAATAAAAAATTGACTTTGACTGTACATAAAGTGCTAACCTACCTGAATAAAATAATTCAAAACAAATTAGAATACAGTGTACAAAATTGTTTCAATTGCCTGACTTGAATTTTGTCAGCGACCTTATATAATCTAACTACAAGTAACAATTTAAGCGATTTATTTAACTTTAGCTATCTAGGTAACTTTTCTATTAAAATGTAATACGAAAGTAATATAGCAAAACAATTTAGGGGAATGTCATGTTCGTTCCAAGTAATTTTCTGGGTATATCAACTAGACATTTGTCTTCAATAGTACCTACACCTCGGTACATTTTGTTCAATTAGGGGTTCTGATGCACGCAGACCACATGATGATGATGATGACCGTAACCATCTTCCCTATTAACATTAGAATCATTCTTGGTATACATCCATATATTTTGATTCTTCAGGGAGGACATGAGGTTTGTTAATCTAATGTAATCATCATCATTATCTTGGAGTTATGTCCCGGTTGCGTACCCGCGCGGCACGTGAGGGCCCAGGCTCCACGGTACCCACGGTAATAATGGTTAGGCTTTAACGCATGTTCACTAGACGAGCATTAGTAGAGTTATAACGGTTCTACATATTTTAAAATTTGGATTAGGAGAGGGTTGTGCGTGACAATGCTCTTTGTTTCTTTTTTTTTGTTTTATACCACCAAGGTGGCAAACAAGCTTACGGCCTGCCTGATGGTGAGCAGTCACCGCAGCCTTTGGACGTTTGCAATACCAGTGGCACTGCCCACGCGTTGCCGACCCCGAAACCGTTTAAAACTTTCCTTGAAGAACTCCATGTTATACTCTCCAGTGTGTGTTGTTTGCTCTACGTAAGTGATCACACTTATAATCAAGTGTTGTCCATCCCTGCATCTTGTAAAAGGTCATTGCAGGTTTAAAGACTGTTTTTACGTAAGCACCTTCACGACATTGCTAATCTTATCAGTAACGTGAAAAGAAAAGTAATTAAGCTGCAGTAACTGCGTCCAATCAGGCAGGCCGTAATCTTGTTTGCCACCTTAGTGGTATAATAAAACGGTAGATGGCCTAACACGATTTTTGTGCCATTGCCGAGGAAACAGTTTGTGATCACGAAGCGACTGCTTCACATACCGAAGCTCCTCTGTCTGTAATCGTGGCCACTGACTCCGTGAAGCTTCTTTCATTTATAATGTCTGAACAGCGCGTGATGGTAAAAAAAGTATTATCTTTTTGAGTTACTTAAGCACGAGATAATGTACATATTTCGTGGTGTTTTCATGACATTGGCATTTGCCTTCGAAAAGGACAACTCCCGACAGATCCCAAACGTCCCTTTTTCAGATTCCCACAAAACCACTCCTCGCGTCACCACTATAGGTACATACAACCCCAACATAGGTGTGCGAGTGCACATCTACACCCCCTCTCGTTTAATCGACGGCTATGCCAAAATGCAATCGTTGGTGACACGTAGCTCGCCCACGTCGACCCAAATCAGTATAATTGCCGTCGTTGCGCGCGCCATATTAAGTGACCACTGTGACATCGGCCGACTATAGTTCGACAGGTAGGGTTCCAACCTGTAGGTACCTGTAAACCACCTGTACAGGTACCTGTAGGTACCTGAAGGTCAGTGAGCGCATTTGTGTAATGACTTGTGTAGTGACTAGTGACTTAACAGGTGTTGGCGTTCGAAGGTGGAATATGCAGTGGTCTATTACTGTTGTGTCATTAGAGAGGGGATGCAGTGATTGTGTAATTGGTTTGAGTTAGGTATACAAGATGGTAGTAGTCGGATTTTCGTTATTTAAGTTGAGCTTTTCTTTCTCGCCTTTTCTCCTTAGCTCAGTCATGTTCATCCTCGAAAATAAGTCGAAAGTGCTTCATTTTCTATTTAATAGTTTCCCGATTTAATTTCTCTAATTATTGACTTCTCTTTATTTTTAGCTTTTTAGACAGTTAAGTCAACAATAGACTACATTTATACAATCGGAATTAAATTCTAGTTAAGGTTGAAAGTTGCTTCTACATCAAATTAGTTTTCTATTCATTCACAAGTCAAACAACGGATATAAACTTTACAATCTTGAAGCATTTCAGTTTAAGTAAAAATTTCTTTTACCTAAAAATATAGTATTCCTGCAATCTTGTTAATATTTCTTTCAGTTAAAATATACACCACCATTGCCACTTAAATAAACAGTAATTAAATTACACGTGGCATTTCGAGCAAATGCTAATAAAACAGCTGGATTTCCTCGTTCCTTATCATTTTACGACGTAAAATAACACCCACGAGGTCCTGTAATTCTGACAAAAATCTAAAAAAGATTTCGTTATTTTTTAACTTACTTGAAACGAAATAAATATTACAGGAAAATAAATCTGAAGTACCTAAGGGTATGACTATAACCACGCTCTAGCTTTATACATACATGCGTAAAGTATAAATAAAACAAATAAATAAGTCAATTCATTTAGATTTCTGTGGATAATACTTATCGTTTTGTGCTCTGGTTTTGTCATTTTCTATTAAAACGAACTATAAAAAAAATAAAAGATGGGTTTGCTCTTACTTTACATAAGTCACTTCACACGACAGCGCATTAGCTTATTTACACAAATTAGAACCTTTCCTCATTTCGTCAGAAATGACAAGAATATCGCGGCTCTGAAACCAATTAACTGAGCACCATCACCATAAAAGCAGCACCGGCTACCGGATACCAGCTTGGTCGTTGCGACGCGATCCAAAAACGCTCTGTGAGAATTGTCGACGATATCTTGCTCACAAATGCTATTGAGGAGGCATGTCACCTCCCTTAGCGTGCTCTACAGCTTGTACAACAGTTTTTGTTCTGAAAAACTGTTTGACATGATGGCCACAGCCTCGTTCTATCATCGTACAGGTCGCCATCGACAGATAGCGAATTGTGCGGTTGCAAAGGAACTTTGTCCCACGCACACTAAGGTTGTGGAATGAGGTCCCTGGAGATAGACAGTGACCTACGGCGCCCTCACAATCTAAAAGTACAAAAAGTCGGTAGCATGTGGGTGATGCCCCCTTGTTTTGCTAGCGTCCTAGGCTGCGGTAGCTGCTTACCATCAGGCAGGCCGTAAGCTTGTCTGCCACCCTAGTACTATAAAAAGAGTTGCTGTCTAAGCTAGACACAGTAATATTCCTGTCTGATTCTTCTAAAGATTTAGGAAAATGAGGGTGTCGGCCGTTTAAATACAGATATAGTACCAAATATGTAGTATTATTGTTATTACTACAGCAATTCTCTAGATGTTACGGTGTACAAAAACTAGATAATTTTTTTTTCTCTACCTCTGTACAATACGACGACTCTCATACCCGGGGTGTTTTGTTTGCATTCCGTAATGTGTATCTTTAATTTCAACGACATTGTGTCCCCGGGGTATTACCGCGATAAATCTGAGACATTGAAAATAGACTATTAAACTGTGAGACTTTTATATATTTTCCCGGTACAAAAGTGTCTTTTATCTCGAGAATATTAGAATAAAATAATCAGCATCTTTTCATCAATATCCTGGTTGTACTCTCGCGCGCGCGGGCCTGGAGGCAGCCTTGACCGTGATCAAGGATTTTGTAGATCAGGCAATAATAGAAATCTATGAGAAGTAGGGCATAGTCCCGCTCGAAGTGGTGACCTCCACCTTACAGAATACCGCACCAAACAATAGCATTTTAAATAGTATTGTGTTCCTGCCGGTGTGTAAGGTCTCCGTGCTCTATGGAACCGTGGCTTGGGGTGAGGAAGGGGCATACCTTTTTGGATGTCAGAGCAAGGGATCCGGTGATTTTAAAGGTTGCTAGTGTCCTTCACAGAATCGTGTTCCCAGTATTTAGCCGGGTAATAACTGGGATTATAAAAGAGGAAAATGAGAACGAACAAAGGAAAGTTTACTAACTACTAGATTAAGATTAACTAAGAAACATATGGACTTTTTATGTAAATTAATTTATGTAATATTTTTCTGAAATAATTTTTTTATTACTATTGTTATAGGCAGCGATGACCACTTTCCATCAGGTGGCTTAACTGTTTGTCTACAGTACGCCATAGCATTTTTAAAGTTCTAACTCTTTTCTTGACCTATGTATAAGACATATCAATCTATTGAATGATGAATTACGCCTTCGAGTACAATATTCGGTGTATGCTTAGACGTAACAACCTAACAACATTCGATATAAAGGGTATCATCTGTACATGATAGACACAATTTACACATATTATGAGTGTAACCTTAACCTGTTGAATTGCAGCTCCATGAAGCCAGAAGAGAAGCCCAGCATGGAGCTGGACATGCGCCATTCCAAGCTGAAGCCGGAGGAGGCGGCCCTGCTGGCCGGGGAGCTGACCAAGCCCTCCTGGCAGTCCAAGAACGAGGGTATCCACGAGAGGGTCAGCTTCGAAGACTCAATCTGGGGATTCGATCTGGCTGGCGGCTCTTTCTACAAGACGCCCCTCAGGGTTGTTGGTGTAAGTTGCTGCTTTATATCTAATTGGTTTCCTAAGCGTAAGTGCATTTCAAACAACTTGACTTAAGATTTGCTCTCTTAAGACTCGTATTATTTTATAAGCTCGGAGCGGCATTTTCTTCCTCAGATTTTTCCTCGTCCATTCCGCGTCCATAGTACCGTAGCAACTTATTGAGTTATACACCACCTTTAGTTTATGTTGGATATCAGTCGGGGTCTATTACTTCTTGTAACCAGAAGAGTAGTAAAATTATAACTTAGTAGTAGCAGACTTTTCGTCCCCACGTCCCGTCGTTAAGGTTCTGCTCGGTATCTACCAGCGAAAAGTTTGTGACACTTTAAGCTTTAAATTTTCCCACATAAATATTCCGGAATTAACGTAGCAGACTACCCTAAAAGAAATAGTGAGAGAGAATTTTAAATTTATTCATTAGCGACTCTACGAAAATGCTAATATTGAAAAAGTTTGGACTTCAAAGGCTCTTTGAAGAATGGAGGTCAGCAAAAGTGGATTAACTCATCATCATTTAGACTCGTGCGAATGTGTTATCTGATCATTATAATCTGGATGCCTTCAAGGCTAGTGTGACAGGCAATACAGGCATGCTCCACTATCGGCCGCATCGTCACTTCCCACCAGGTGAGATGGTGGGCAAATGCCTAGCTAGTCTAAGAAAAAACGAAAAGAACTCCTGGCTTCGGTCAGAATCCGCTTTCCTGCCTCTTTTCTAACACCAATCAGTTTAGGAAACTATTTTAGGTGAACAAACCAGCGCTGGCGAGCCTCTTGAATCTTATCTACCGAAGCATTTTCATTTCGTGTGTCGTCCAATAATTAATATATTATGTCGATGTGGCAAGGCTAAGCACATAGACACGATGGGCTATTAATTAGAATTGAAACAGAACGATCACTGTTTACATAAGTGGTCATCTTGGCATTAATGTTCCGGTTGTAATCTCGCACACGAGGGCCCGGGGTTTGTCTTGACCATGAGATTTTGGCAGATCAGATATTTATAGTGGAGCGATTGCAATCTGACCTGCGTAACACTGCTAACAGGGGAACCTGACCAGAGTGGATCATGGTTCCCACTGTTCACATTTAGTACTAAGAATACCTTTATACCAAAGAAATCATCAGAAAGTTAAACAAAGTGGTCCATTTTCCAGGTGAAACCTGACAGTCGCGCAGAGAAAGCTGGTATTCGGCCCGGAGACAAACTGAAACGTATAAACGACATCGACACTTCTACCCTGACCATCCAGGAAGCGCATGAGATCATCATCGAGTCTGGAATATACCTGCGAATTGCTGTCACAGCGTGAGTAGACCAAGCTCTAAAGGATCAAGTTCATTGACGACCTGAGTGTTTCAGTTCGAATAAAATGCTGGTCTGCCACGCAGAGGTCCCGGGTTCGATAGTTGGACGCTTAATGATACTGATAAGCGACTTATAGAGGTTTCGCCTACTATAATATAATTTTTAAGTTATAGTAGGCGGTTACCTAAAACAGTAGGATACTATATTATATAGTAGGGTAGGCAACCCTAGTCTTGACCTTTTTTCTAATTTACGATTTTCCTGACACTCGAGATTACTCCTTGTGTTATATTCTACTAGTCTGGATACCACGCAGCTAACAGCTATTAGTGGCGAAGTACTCGCGTAAAAAAAAAAAGAAACGTTTACTAACATAGCCACCGCGCCACGACTGACACATCTAAGTCAGTCATCAGAACAAGTATCACGAAATTTTTTCATTGATATCTTACTAATCGCATCGATTGTACTTTCCCCACATGATTCTGTGGATCAGGTAGTGCTGTAGGTAATCATGTTAATTGGAAACACATACAAAAGTTTTTTATTGCTATAAATTCGCGACAAATACAAATAAAATAAGCCATTCTCACTATTTCGCATCCGATTTCGTATACAGCTATTTTGTGTGCATAAACATCTCGTCACGGGATATTCGTAGTTTCAGTGTACGTATTCCAGGATCATATTTAATGCCGCGCATGTATCCAGTTGACGGTCTTGATTGATGACTAGAACATGTCCTGTCGACGCGTGTTGTGAATCCAGAAAGGTTGCGCGCACCTGACTTTAGAAGGTCACTTGTGTCTTCGAAATAATATGGGATTTCTAGTAGCGTTCATGGTGAACGTCTTTTATCGTAAATTGGACGAGTCCATTGCTTTGTTATAAGTGTTTTACCTACCTGTTTAATAATTCTATTTAAGTGATTCTCACCTGTCAGCCTGTACGATCCCACTGCCAGCTGAAAATTACTTTCCAAATATTATACATATTTATGCTTGGACAAATTTAAACAGCGATATTTAGCCCTAAAGTATAATAAGTTTGTGTTATGAGTGCTACCTAATTGATTAAATAAATTAAAATCGAAATTACTTATGAAAGAAAAAATATACGACGTTACATAACATTATCTATACATAGTTAAAAAAACAAAGTCGCTTCCCACTGTCTGTCCCTCTGTATTTATGTATGTACGCTTAGAGATTTTACGGATTTTAACACGGTTATCAACAATAGATAGAGTGTTTCAAGGGGAAGGTTTATAGGGTAGGACAACACGCGAACGAAGTCACGGCAGGCCAGCTAGTAAAATATAAAACCTAAAAGGTAATACGTGTGCACAAAATAACTTGATAAAAGAAAAAGCCCACTATACTCTCTTTGCTCCCACGCTAGCTGTTTTTGCGGCTTCGTAGAATTTAAAATATTCATGATTACACATTCAGCTGTGGCTCTATCGTGATATTTGATTTATATATATCGTGTTTTTTGCTAAGTTAGTAAAAATGCAAGCAGTAAGCTAGTGGCAAAAAAGGTTTTAGGTTTCTATCTTTGACTTTTCAGTGTTAATACTCATAGACAGAGGCTAGAAAATATAATAAAATAAGAATATTGAAACAGTTCTTACATCTAAACTTACTGTATGTACAGTGAGCTGCAGATAAACGTGTCTCGGTTGTAGGTACCTAGAAATTACAATAACACTTTTACACACGGGTATTACCTACAACAGGCGTCTATTATTCATTTTAAATTAAACCGGGAACTTCTGGTACTTTACCGTCAAAGCTATTGAATAAGAAAGCAATTAGATTCCAGGCTAAACAATTTGTTTTCCATTCCAGCCCTGAAGACGAGGAAGATGCCTACTTCTGCTATCAGGACCCTACCGTGAGTAAAATGTTATCGAACACTACAACATTGTCCCAAACTAGTGACACAGCTTATCGATATTGAAGTATCGATAAAACTACTAAACTACCTATAATAACCGAAGTATATAAAATAAGTGATATCCATGCATTCAAATCTCGCAAATGCAGCGTTGCAGCAACGGCACAGCATTCTTGCGTTCACGCATCTCTCTGTGAGATCTTCGATATCAACTTGCACAATTAAATCGCTGCAGCATTGGAAAATCTTTAGATTTTCAATTTGACTTAAAAAATCAAGGGCGAGAGCTAGGATGTAATCAAACGCAATGTAAAATGTTTTACTTAAAGAATATATTAAATTTCAATTAAGTCTGTGAGTAGTTTCATCTCACGCCGTTAATAAAATTAAACTGTTGCTTTTTATTTGTACTCTGGAATAAGAGATTGAACCCCTAAAGTCACAAAGAGGTATGGAATTTTCTTTTTCAAAAGGCATACATTGTTCCCAGAAATCCCAGAAGATAAAAAGATTTATCGAAGTAGTAGAAGTATTATCGAGAAATTATTCTATCGAAAAGGTACAAGGGTAGCACTAATGGAAGCCACAGGCCGCAGCTGCCATTCATGCAATTACAGCCTTGTCTCGCCCCTTGGCCGCCTCCATGTCCTTTAATTAAAGTGTTTAGGGTCTATGGGGCATTATTATCACTGTAGAGGTCGTGATGTTTACTTATAATTACTGTTCACACCTAAGAGCGGTTAATATCAATTTACAGGTGATTAGTACGAATATACAAAATAACATGTTAATTAAATATCACTTCGTTACCGAATTATGAAAATGGTGGCATGAGTTTTAATCTGTTACTGTATTTAACGCGCAAAATTCAAACTCACATAAGTCGATAGTAACCTAACCCTAATTGGAGTAACCCCCAATTAGGGTTTTTACTCGATACCACAGATAATATATTATTACACTAATATCGATACTAAATAGATAGTAAGTGGTATGTTGTAGGATTGCGACACGAATTCAAATATACTAAATATATTTAGTACGTATTTAAGAGATATTATTTGGGTTTGATTCAGAAATGCCACATAAAGTTGCAAAGGGTTAAAAAGAATCTTAGTTTAATGTCAACGTTTTTACTCTTTATTTTTTTATATTAGGCGTTAAGTAACGCGGTGAATATTTAGTTGTTCAAATGAGTACATATATATAATTATCAATGTGTTTTGGAAAATCGAGTATATGTATACTGACATAAGATTAATATCTAAGAAATTCTGTTTTAAGAGAGCAGTACATAACCATTTCCTGAACACTCCTTAGCTCCTAATTTATTCCTTGTTCCTTTATTCCTTTTTCATCTCTTTTCTTCATAAAGCCTCAAGTACCTGAATAATTTTGGGTAACTCATGCAGTTAATTAATTAATTAATTAGTGTAAAATATCTATTGCTACTTTTAACTTTTAGTGTATTTATTATTATTATTTATTTAATTTTTTTTTTATAAATTTGATTGTGGTTGAATAAGCTTTTGTGTAATCTTTACTTGTAAGTAATCTTCCTGCACCGCATACCTTTTGTCAATTGTTATCTCTCCTGGTAGACTGGTAGATAATGCTATTTTAGCTTTAAGTCCGCCAATGTACTGTTTGTGCATGAAGTATAAATAAATAAATAAATGTACCGTTACTTTTTTAAGCTCTCAATACGTCTTGATAGTGATTGAATGAGGCAAACAAGAATTTTCTACCTGATTGATGATAGTTGTGTACTTTTTAGGAGACGGGCTACGACAGCGACGAAGAGAGACGGAAGGAGGAGGAAAAAGCGAGGAAAAGACAAGTCCATGCTAAAGTTGTAAGTTGTTTCACCAAAGCAAAGAGAATATTCGTTGACACGCTCACAGGGGAGAAGATTGATAGCGTATAAAATGAAAATGTTTAACGGTATCAACCGGCGAGCAGTCGAGCCCGATAAGGTTTAAGGGCGAGCTTTTGAAATCCGTATTTCTTTAGTTTACGATACTGTGTTACAAAGAGCGATGTCCATTAAAAGGTTCAACATTTTGATGGGCATCATAGAAATAAAAGATTTTATATTTAATTTAGGGTTAGTTGGAGCCGATGTACTATTCTGGCATAGTACAAAATTTAGGCTTAGTGTAATTTCATACGTGGTTTTTACGTGAAAGAGTAACAAATATCCGTCGTAAGAAACGCTTTCGCATTTACAATATTAGTAAGAATAGACTGAACGCCTTTTTTAGGTGACGCCTAAATCAAATTAAAATATTCCTAATACGAAAAGCATTGAACCAACATAAATAATATTTAAAAACTTAACTCACTAAGACACTCTTATCTTTATAACACAGATTTTGTGACTCCTAAATGCTTAGAAATGTCTTAAGGAGCAGGACTTAGGAGTCGCCTAAGTCAAGTGCGATCGGGCATTATACTGTGACACTCGGAGACTGTGTTTAGATTTTTATGAAATACTCCATTGACTAGGTATATAATACATTTTTGATTCATGTGTAATGTGCATACTCAGATGTACATAATGTCGACAGCGGTAGTTACACGAGCCATTGTGTGTTGATCTTCACATTGACAACGCATCTGCGATTTTAGTTCAGATTTCTGCATTAAGTTTATTTACGGAATGGTGTATATGAAAGTAGGACATTAAAAAAATACCCGACCAGCTTTAGATTGCCGGGGCCGTTGTCGCGCCATTGAATTTGACGGCAAATCAGCTACCCACTCGGCTGCAAGGCACTGACAATGAACAGCTCGATGCGATGAGTCACTGGTCCGGAAAAATGAGCAGTAAAAGTGGAATAGCATACGTCAATGCTGAACCAGAAACCCCTTCCGGCCATTTGTTTGTCAATTTATTAGGAGCTTTTTTGTTTTGGTGCAACTGTCGTGCTGCGTTCGTATGACTTTTACTTTGTGTTAAATCTGACGCTATACGAACTGCGGTTTAATTAATATTACTTTGTTTGCTAGGTTTCGAAAGACTTTTATATTTGATTTACTGCAATTGCTGGATCTCTTTCCTGCGATTATGCACCGCAATGCTTTCTATTCTTGATATTATAGTGTTTCAAATTATAATGTAGCAAAGTAAATAAGAAAAAGCGAATATTTGGAGACAAATTTGATAAGTCAACAAATGGTATACTCCTATTTCAAGAGTCCCCGAATGTTAACGGTATAATCGGTAATTTATGTAAAGACCACCAGAAATCTTGCAGAAATGCATAAAAGATTATTTATGTATGAAGTATGAAGTCAGATACAACCTCGCTTGGCCAACGGTATTAGGAGGCACACCGCACAGGCAACCAGTGGCTAACTCGTTGCGTCACCCATCTAGATCCCGGATATTGCGAGAATTGCTTAACCCTGGTTATCGGTCTCGCAAGCTCGCTGCACTGGGTGGTGTCCAGCACCAACCCTTTATACTCGCGGGTATCGTACAAAGCGATGTTTTCAAGGCAAATGTTTTAAAGTATCCGTAGGCTGCAAAATGCAGCAGCGTTTTCCATATATTTACAAAACTGCTATCTCCAACCCGCCTGCCAAGCGTGGAGAAAATAGCAATAGGTTTCCCTCTCGTGAAAGAGACAGTCCCAAAATGAACTGTTACGGGCTGTAATGATGATGAACGCCACTGAACCAGTGCCGCTCTATTATGATCGAGCTCCATTTAAATATTTATGTGTAAAATAGGTACATATACAACATTATCCTAATGTTATTGTATCCCTAAAATGTCATTTTTTTGTTCTAGAGCTCTTACTGGAGTTTGCAATGGCCTTGGGTTAGCAAGAGGAGGATAATCTACAGGGAGTCTAACTGCTTTAAGGTCCCGAGCAAATACGAGTCCAAACACATGTAAGAAATCCTGTTATTTATATAGTCTTTAAATATACTCCTTACTATTCAATTGACATGTCACAGATTATTGCATATGTTACCGGTTTATATAATCCATCATCTCCTAGGAATTTCATACATTTCTTACACAGGAATCGTTAATGTTAATTTCACTCTATAATTTAAAAATTTTACAAAATTCTGAATGTATCAAAAACGTCTGTCACAGCGGGTTAGGCTGCGAGGAGCCAAGCGACGAGCATATTAGTTGTTATAATTCACCGCCAGAACCAAATATTCAATTTTTCATAGTCATCATCATCGTCATAGCGCGTATCCATTTTCTTCACATACTTCTATGTGTATTATTTTATAAATAATTGAGATTGTTGCTTAATACCATGACATTTTGTTTTCAGAGATAAATTCTCTCCACAACCAGAAATAAGGACTGAAAGCGACATTGTACTGGATAGCTCGCAGAGCATAAAAGCAATATCAGATGCGAGATCAGCAGCTAAAAATGCAAAAGACCCTCTAGCGAGCGATAATGACGATGACATCGGTAACAAAACAAACGGTATTACAACCAACGGCGATGAGTCTGACAAGAAACCAACTGATGTCAATAATGAGAAAAAAAACAAAACGACTAACAATGGCTTGAAAGATAACAATGGCTTACTGGAAATACCTGAAATTGAGGAAGAATTAGAAAATTCCCAATCAGACAGTATAGTTCCAGAGTCAATTGATGAAGTCAGTTCACTATCTGATGATTCGCAGAAACAGAATGACCTTCATAATGAAATCGCCTTACAAAATGGTAATATCGTAGATTCCCATGATGATAAAATCATAAATGAAGTCCTTGATATCAACGATGACGAATTATCAAGAGGTGAAGAAGAAGAAATCTTAAATAGCGTTTTAAGTGAATCCGAAGAAATAAGTGTTGATGCTGCTGAATCAATTGATAATGGAAGATAATTTTATTGATCAGCAGTAAAACATTTGTGATATTAGTTTAATTCTTGAATAAAACATGAAAGTACTGTTTTATGTCACTAAGCATTACGAATGAAAATAAATGTAGTAGACGTTTTAGACTTTAGCTTCTATTTGTTGATTAAATTGTCAATAACATAGAATGTGTTAGTACTTCTATAAAAAGACACTCAATTTTACTGAACTGAATATTTTAGCTTAATAAATATTTATATTTCGCTGTATGGTTTGTCAATGAAAAAAAATTGCACTTCAGGTAAAAAAATGACTCGATGGGGAGTCGCGACAGCCCGCCAAACCAATCGAACTCAAATCAGCTAGACTGGACCTTTTTCTTGCGGCGCGCGCTCGTGTAGCTTTTATTTTCCGTGCTAATTTCTGCTTTGCGTTGTAATTAAGTAAGTAAATGTTTGTTTTGTTTTTATTAAAAGAATAAATCTAATTTGTTAATTTGTCGGTAATTCTTCTTCTCTTATATAAAATTTTGATAACCTCTTTTAAAACACATGTTCGCACTATTTTAGGGTAGCTTTTTGTTTGTATGTAGGTTTGTTTATTAACCTCGAACTTGTTGTCATATTGCCAAGTAGGAAAGCAGACGCTGAGGCTTCCGAGACCACATGCATGATGGATTAACCAATCGAGGTCAATAGTCAAGCTGATGATGATGATGAATCTCGAGGACACAGTCAAGTACAAGTATGGTATCTTTCGAGTATGATTCTTAATTAACCCGACTACTAGGGGGAGGGGGCGTTATTGACACAGCGTGTAGTAGATTACTTGCAATTTTGAAACTGTGAAAGCGACGTCGCTGTAATTCTCATTAGCTGTAGTTGTCTCTCACTGGTTTTCACACGAATTCAATCGAGGGCCAATCACACGAGAAGCACCCATGTCCCGTCCCTGTTGTTGATGTAAAAATTTTTTTACATATCACATATAATTTCCATTTTTAATATGTTATAATATAGGAGTCATATTGACGCCTCCCCCACGTATGTGTAACTATTTTCTACCACATGACGCCAGGTTAAAATTAGTCGCCACTACTTTACTGTAAGGCTTAAACGGATGAATAAAAAATAGTATTTAATGTTCAACTTTTCTCCTTGTAGGCTTTATATCTTTACGTCTCACGTTTATCCAACGCTCTAGCCATACCAAATCATGTTTTGCGTCCATATGACGTCAATGTCCAGAGCTACAGCAAATATTGGGTAAGCGAGTATTTGCTCCACGGTCTCGTTTGCTTAGGGGTACGTACCTAATATTGGGCAAGAGTAACCTTTTCCCAGTCAAGGCTATATTTCCTCATAAAATCGGACATTATTATTGGGCATGTTATGTTACTGTACTAAAACCTTATTGATATTGTAAAAGTTTTATGGCATTACGCGTCGGATTTTGAAAAACTTATGTTTGGAAATTGGTAGATATATGGGGCGTGTTAGTGTAATTGAATTTAATTGTTAAAAAGTTGTTAGCGCCCTTTAATTATAATTTAAACCAACTCAATCATTTGGAGTTATACCGCCGCCTTATCTAGCACTTATTTCTACCGCTTAGCGACAATGCTGCGTTCTGTTCCTGCTTGAATAATTGTACCCAGCGTATTGTAAAATTACAAGCAGGCGACTGAATGTTTAACCATGATCCAATCTAGTCAGGTTCCCCTGTACACTGCGTCACGGAGGTCGGATGGCAATCGCTCCACTCGTAATTAGCTGATCTGCTTTTTTAAAAATGTAATACGGGAGAAAAACAGGCAGGCATTCTACCTGATGGAAAGTGGTCACCGCCGCCTATGGACAGCAGCAACACCAAATGCCAAATCATGGTCAAGGCGGACCCTCGGGCCTACGGGGGATACGTTTTTTATAATATGCTGTTGTGAAGTTGCACTGGTCTAGTGGCAGCGTGCTTGCCAGACCGATAACCAAGAGAAGCAATTCTCGCAAGGTCCGGGAACTAGGTGGGTGACCGTATTTTCAGGCAAGTCGACCTTAAGCACACCAACGAGCCCGCTATTTGTTAGGTATGCCTCCTTTGGCAAAGCGAGATTGACCAAGGTCATCCGCTCTGGACCCGGAGACTGGTTGAACAGTTTAAGGCTCCGTAATGATATTTTTTTTGTTAATGTACACCAAAATCAGAGATGTTTTAGATGGCAATTAGAGTTTTCCATCTGATGGGCTTGTGGTCATTTGTAAGCAAGCAGAATGTTCAGAGTGAACTGTCTAGATGACGAAGTTTAAGGGTTATCAGTTCTAGATTAGAATCACATTTGTCGTGAAATGCCGCCTGCAACTTTTATTATCAGTTTTCGGGGTAGACTGTAGACTTTGTACTATTTTGTGCATAAAGTATTAATTAAATAAATAAATAAACGGAATTCATGTCGTGAAATTAATTTTCGTAGCTATGCAAAATATTGCTTGGCTGTACTATTTATGTCAAAAGGGCTACATAACAAAAACGTACTTATAGCCAATACAATAATACGAACTAAATCAAAACTTGGTCCTAAAAGTAGATATTTAGAGTTTCTATCGTCCTTCGATGTAGGTGCTCCTGTATAACTAATACTGGGCTTCGTTAGTCAAGAAAAAAAAGGGAAGTACTTCTTGTTATTACCAGCTATAACTTAAACTTTTTAATTAAGAAAGGGAGGGAAGAAAGCTTAAGCCAATATCCAACTCCAACATCTGGAAAATTATACAAATGGAACTATTCACCTGGCTGTAATTAAAGTGCAGCTTTGGAATTTTCCACAGTATTATTGACGTCGACTCTTTCATTACGAATGGCAGTATTCGCACTTTGTAACATTTTATGTCCGAAAGCGTTTTCCTATTTTGTCTCTACTTTTTCTATTTGCAAATCCTTTCGCGCTACCTGCTCTACGTATCCACGTTTTCGTCTACAGCTCGACTGACTTCAAATTTGTTTAAATATTATTTTTATATTGCGTAACACCTCAACATTAATAATGGATTTGAGTAGGTAGGAATGTGTTTAACTGCTACTAAATAATTACAAATAAATACTGTATACACATGGCTCCCGTCTACATTTGATATAGGTCCGATTTTATGATTATACACATAACGTTTCATTGTAATCGGATTTGTCATTATCAAGACATTGAATAATTTGCATGACCTATGTAAATCTCTATTGCTATAAAAGTGCAATTTCGTAATATATTATAAACATTAAAGTTACTGTGTTTTGCAACTTGGCTCAGAATATTTATGAACCAAAAGTCAGTTCAATTAAAAAAGCGCACGCAAAAATTTTTTACATTAATTAAGTGGAAAGCCAACAAAGCTCAAGGATTGTGTTAATTATTAAAGGGAGACTTGAATAAAATAGGAGAAACGGCTTCAATTGGGCACTCTTAATTACTTTATAAAACGGAAAAGGAAAAACGGAAATCGCGATTACTTAATCATAATATTTCAAAAGCAAATAATTAATTATTCTAAATGAACTGTCTGTGGTTACGGTCATTGCTATTCAATAAAATTTATTTAAAATTGTATGGCTACTTAGGTATAAAAAACATAAATAACCATAGGGCGCGCATACACGTCTTCAGCTTTGGGGTTGAAGGACGTTAACTTTATAATCTTTTTAGATAATATTTCTTAATTTTGTATTTATACCACATTTTAAAACGTGCTACAAATTTTTACGCGAATTTTTAAAATTTGTTTTTGAACATTGGAAATTCGCGTAAAATAAGTACGCCTGAGGAAAGTATGCAAACGCATATAAAAACGTGATCTATATAAGAATTTGCGTACTGTAAAAAATTTACCTCTTATTTACATAGAAATAAAGTCATTGCTTATTTACAGTTATTTCAAGTAAGTTGCACGGGGATGTATTTCCTAATTTTGATATAGCTTACTAATATCGTCTTAACGTTCTCGCAAATTTGAATACTGTTAAAAATGGGAAACCACAAACTGTCGCCTCAGCTCAGTTTAATTCGCGCCACCTTAGCGAGATTTGGAAGCACCCTGCAAGACGCCCCACTCCATTTTCGTTGCTACAATCGTTATACATACATAAGTAATAAAACTGTTTTCCATAATGACTGATGTGGCTCAAAGAAAGACCGAAAGTGAATCTTGACATCCGATAATATAGTCTATGCTACTGTTGTATTTGACTATTATATGATGAGCAGCCCATAGAGCTTATGCTTAACATACGTTTATGGTTCTTCACCGTTAGATTTGCTCAATCTCTATGGCGATACTTTTCTTGGGCGATAGGTTTCAAAAGGTACCAAAAGTGTTTTTATCATTGTACCTCTGTTACCCCCAGTTTTACAAAACTAATGGTACAGTAAGTTAGTGCACAGTACCACCAACTTATCAGTTCAAAGCCTTAGACAAAACCTTAAGTAACATGGCAGCTTGCACTAAAATGTCATATTTTAGATTGCAACTATCAGCTACTACCGGCTACATCCTTTTTTTTTTGTATTGTATTTGAACCTTTTATTTCCGCGATTCATGGACTGTTCATAGTGGGTGTTTTGATAATTAGAAATGCTACATCACGAAAACGGATAAACTCTTGCCATTTTAAAAAATCAGTAAAGATGCGAGTCGATGTGCGGCAAATCATTTTATTATGGTGCATGAAAAGAAAAGTGGTACAGAATTTTATATAGGAGTTTTGTCGTCTCACGACATAAGCGGATTGCAGCCTAAGTGTGTTTAACTAAATAAAGTAGGCACTCTGCAAAGTCGCCGTGCCACTCACTGCTATTAAATTATGTATGCTAAGGGGATTCACTGATTTTAAAGGCAACTGCATGATATTGCCTTCATCATATCAATATATGAAGGCAAAAAGGTAATTTGTTAGTGAAGAGTTTCTTACTTTTCTTATGAACGGGTTGGCCGTCTGACTACGGCGTTTGCTTACCATCAGGCGGACAGTAAGCTTGTTTGCCACCCTAGTGGTATAAAAGAATAGATTTAAGTTGATTATTATTGCCCTACCTAAAGGAAATATTACCTACTTTCAATACAAGATAACTTAGGGTTAGGGTAGAGTTTAACGACTCAATTTGTTTGTTATTTGTTGTGACAAAATAGGGATCGCCCGATTTATTTCCCATCATAAAAACTTATCCTTTTGACTCTGGATCAAAGTAATGATGTATTCAAAGTTCATAGCTAAGTTGGGTTTCCCGGAAATGAAGAGCCTGGGGAACATCCGGTGGCCATGTTGGATTGGCCGAGGGCCCAATCACGATTCCCAAATTTTATTCTAAAATTCAATTTATTGTCGCAAAATATTTTGATGGAAGCGTAATTTTTAAGTTCGCTAAAGTTTTATGTATAAAGGGTGTAAAAAGAGCGTTAGCATTAAATGAAACCCCATATTCTACCCATGAAACTGAACAACTTAGATATTAATTAACGTTAACCTAATTCAATAAATACTTTAATTTTATACTTAATATTAAATACTTTAATATTTCATTTAAGAGAGGTAGGGCATAGCGGGGTATCTCGTTCGAATTGGAGCCGCCCGACTGGGGAAGTACCTCCACCTTACAGAATATCGCAGCTAAATAATACTCTTTTAAATAGTATTGTGTTTCTGCCGGTGAGTAAGGTTTCCAGTGCTCCATGGGGTGGGGATTTGGGGAACCGTGGCTTTAGCAGTGGAGTGGCATTTGCTTTTTGCTGCCAGAGCAACGTGTTATAGAGGTGGGCAACGCATTAGCGATACTCTTGGTGTTGCTAATGTCTATAGGCAGTGGTGACCACTTTCCATCAGGTGGCCCGCTTGCCTGTTTGCCTACCGTATGACATAAAAAAAAAAAAAAAAAAAAACTTTTTCATTTTCATCAATAAATTTTTGTTATTGTGGCGTTTGGGGCTACCGGAGACATATATCACAAGGCTTGCCTTGGTAAGGCTCCGGTCTCCCAAAACATATGAGCAACTAAAAAATTCCTAGTAAAATTTGATGTTTGCGGTGATAATACATCTAACACGAGTAATGCTTAATTACAGAAAAAACTGTTTTTGAAATGCAATGACAAGACTTCTTCATATTACCGTTAATATAATGAATAGGCAAAACAGACACATCTTAAATATTTTCTTATTTGTTTTAAAGAATTTTAACAATGCTCAACTATGTTTGTACATAAAACGGACGCATTTCAAAATATGGCTCTTTTAAATAAATATTTAAAACATACCTTATGTTAAATGTTGTCAACAAAAGGGATATATTCCAAAATATGACACTATTTACTATTTGGCTGTTTTGCATGGAAGTTCTGTGACATAACACGTTGATGCAAAAGAGGCGGCAGCGTAATTAACTGTCAAATTCGTTATTTTATCATAAATTATTTTTCATAATTTTATTGTGTCCCTTTAGTATTTAAGGAGCGACATAATTAGGTTCATGCATACCTATACAAAAGCCCCCCTTTCCCCGTTGGGGTATGTGACATGCAGGGAGTACAATCTTCCACTTGCTACGGTTCTTACAAGTCTCTCTTGCTTCTGTCACATTCATCGACCTCGTCCATAAAAAACAGATTAAAAGAAAGAAACATATATCTTTGTTACGTGCTCGTCGGTTTAGGGTACTCTTGCCCTGTCCTTTCTTTAAACTACCATAAATTTCATCGTGCATCAAAAATACAAGCGCATATTACCTATATCTAATGCTAATACGAAAATATTTAAGCTTTCCGTATTTAAGAACTATGTTATATGTCAATATTTACTATGAAAAGAATGTACGTAGCGACGCTCTAGGTGAGAGGTATGCTGCCGGTATGGTGCTGGTATATAGAGAGGTATGCTGTACGAATTGGCGCCACACGACTGGGGAAGCACGTATCCTATATATACCTTACAGCCTTAATACCTTACAGAATACCGCGGCCAAACAATAAGTACTATTTTAAATAGCAATGTGCTCCTGTCGGTGAGTAAAGTCCAATGCTCCATGGGGTGGAGATTTCGTGGGGAACGTGGATTTGGCAGCATTTGCCTTTATATCTGCCAGAGCATCGAATCTCGGAGTTTGACAGGTGGGCAATGTATTGGCGATTCCCCTGGTGATGTTAAGATCTTTAGGCAAAGAGACCACTTTCTATCAGTTTGCCCGCTTTCCTGTCTGTTTACCGTATGACATAAAACACCGTGCCATATTGTTTTCATAGTTAACGATTCATAGATGTCTTTCTATCACGTCATGCGTCGTTTATCCTAGAATAGGAAACCATGCGTTTAGGTAGAGTCTTCTTCCATTACTTATGACGCAACCACTTCGTATTCTCCATTTAAATTCAAGTTTGCGTACAGTTGGCGTCTTTAAATAGATAATTTAATATGAGGTTGTGCAATTACGATGTCCGCGACACGAGTTCCGAGTTGTTTACGTGTTCGGTGACTGGCTGCGACCCCGCAGCTGATAACTTCGAGGGTGCAGCTACGCGTGAATAGCTTAGGGAAATCGGCGTGCAGGCACTCGTGTGTTCACGTTCCTATTTGCTTTAAGCTTATTATTAACTATGTTGCCACGTGTTTCGATGAGTATAACGTGTTTTCTATAGCAAAATATAAAACAATTGAGCGCAAGGTGTGGTGGTGGCTCATGCTTGTTGGCCTTATTGGACTGTTTTCTAAAATGGCAGCATTAACGGTCTTGTTCAATCAAGATTGCACTTTATTTAATCTTTATTTTTATGAGGGCTTGATACAAAGTTTGCACTTGTAAGAAAAACGCCGTCTTGGTTCTTTATGGCATCACCCTTTGTCATATATTTACCGACACGACTTCACGACTTTTCCAACTTTAATATTAGCATCTACCCCTCTACCGTATCAAGCGCGTCGAAGTGCGGAGCCAGCTGAGCGGACCGTGCCTTTACCACCATCATTTTAGCTCGACGAGAGCACCCGTTTAGTCTACATTTGACTGATCATACTTGTGATATTATAATCTATTATTGCTCGATTCTGCATTAGACCGATTCTAGTTTACACGCAAATACCTTCACCTCCTTATCCAAAGCGCATTTAGGCTACAACGAACTGAAAACAGAAATCTACATTAAGACTTGTAAATTATATAACCAGACTTCAGTTCCCCTTTCCCCCTAATTTTTATTGTAGAAGTGTGTTCTTGGTCGTGATCTCAGCCCTTAGGTGTAAAGTTTTCGGGATATTGGGAAATTAATTCGAAAATATAGGAAGATGGCGGGGATAGATATATAGCGTCGCGAAAAATAAAGATTATAAATAAAAATATGAACACAATTCAGCTTAAGACAGCTCGATATTGCCGAGCTTATCTGACCAACCTATTGTTCGTCTGTGTTTGCGCTAGTAAACAGAAAACATAGGTCCATGTGACAGTAAATAATCAGTAGGTTTTTGATTAACTAACAAAGTTTTAGGGATATATTGTACCTTTCCCCTCCTGAAGAACATGGGTTTAACTCACTCACTGTTGAGGTTTCCACCGTAAACTTCTTTCGGTTAACAGCTTTGCCCAGAAGTTTATGCTTTAATTGATTTGAAATAAACATTACTGATTACTGTCTAACCTGCTTCTTATAGATATATTTATGCTACGCAGAGACAAACGTGCTAACACAGCCCACCCGACTGCCTAAACAGTAAAGAGATTTGGGGAAAATTATAAGATTCATCGAAATCAACAAGTAAGCAAAACTGTTTAATTAAGACGTCCGTCAGTATAAAACAATTTAGTAGCTAAAAGATGGATGACTTTATTATTCAAGACTTGTTGATTTCAATTAATCTTCTAATTTCCGAAGTCGCTTTACTTTTAAGACAAGAGTTTAAGCGGTAACGGTAAGAATACGGTAGCGGTAAGAATTAAAAGCACATCGCTAATAAAACTTACGTCTTATTTGGTAAGCTTTTCTTTTATATTTTTAATTATAAACTAAACATAACGTAAGTACATTCGGATGGCTGTATAGCTCAAATAATTTTGTATTAACTGCACTATTCCTAAACGGCGATATTATTCGCATAACAGTCCACTGTTGGACTTGAGCCTCCTCCACATACGCAGAGGGCTTTGCCATACTCTCCATGCTTGGCAGGCTGGTTGGAGATCGCAGTGTTTAAAGTACAAACCAGAAAACGCTGCTGCGCATTTTTTGGTTATTAGTCGCCTTTTAAGTCATCTAGTCCAAGAGTTGGTGCAATTCTGCTCTGCCGGACACAACATACTCACGGTATGACTTATGGAGAAAAGCCAACATACAATATCATTAGGCCTTAGGTACTAGTACAGTCAGCTGCAAAGTGAACGGAACCCCAGAGCATAATTATTAAGTGTATGGTAGGGGGTTCGTTCCAAATTCATCCTTGTCCCAGTCCCACCTTGACACATTATTTACGAGTACATTATTCAACTGCCTATCTATAATATCTACAAACTTCTAATCTAGATGATAATGAATTGGAACTAAATTTTTTTTTTTATATGACTAAGGTGCCAATAAGCTTACGGCCTGTGTGTAATATCATTGTTTGCTAATTGTGTTGGAAGATAGATTTTCAATAAATCCATAGATGGACCATAAAATCGACATCACAACAATCGCATCGACCCAGACGCCGTATCGGATAGCAGA
This sequence comes from Blastobasis lacticolella, assembly GCA_905147135.1. Lineage (NCBI taxonomy): Eukaryota > Metazoa > Arthropoda > Insecta > Lepidoptera > Blastobasidae > Blastobasis > Blastobasis lacticolella. The sequence continues at coordinate 8,216,487 of LR990048.1, read as the reverse complement.
TAATACTATTTTGTAGAAGACATAGGTACTGGACCAATCTGTTCGTGTGGCATATGTTCAGTGGCGTGCCTAGGGGTTCAGAGTAAGGCAAGCCGAGAGATGCAGTTTGTGTAGTTTATACGGTTATTAAAAATAAATCCATCCCCTTGCACCCACAATAAATCATCCACAACTAGTTATGGTTTTTTGTCTGAACTTTTTAATGTAATTATTCTTGTGTGAGCAATAAAGAATTTATCTATCTATCTATCTATCTTGCCACATTACTGATCAATCCTCACTTCAGTTTTATAACAGCAATATAACTTGTGAGAGAGACAACCAACAATTCAATGAGTTTGGTACACCGATCAATGAAATTGTCTTATAAGCGATTTACTAATCTGAGAAATAGGTATAATAGGAATACATATAAGGAAATAATTTGTTATTTTCTGAGAAATGATTAAAAAATTTACCTTTTCCATGCAAATCAAAACTTGTGCACATTTTAAACCATCACAAGGGACTTTACTTCGTCTATTGTTGATCAATCTAATTAAATCACTTTTACTACAAAACACAACACAAACACAAAAAAAAACGAATTACTTATCCGCCCAAGCGGCTCAAACAAAACAATAGTGAAGTTGGTACGTATTACAGCATTCAACAAACGTACCTACTGCGCATGCGCGAAGTTGCCATTTTCAAAGATCCGTGTACAACTTCATACGCATGCAGGGCTTAAAGTCTCGTACAATTTACTATATAAACAAACGTATAGTTATATCTCATTATAGGACAGTTTTCATATGTAAGAAAGAGACATACCGGCCGGAATCAAAGCTCGCTCACAAGCCAGCGCGTGCGAGCGAGATGACTGACCGAGTCTCAGTTTCCTCAACTTGCGTGTGCGTTCGGATCGTGTTTCGTAACCTAGGCGCACGATGGCGCTGCTGTGCGGCGCGGCAGTTTGAAAAGCATTAGGAGCGCGAAGTTTAAATAGTATGCGCTCGCATTATCTTTGATTTTTTATCGATAATTATTTTTATAAGGCAAGCCCGGCTTTTGGGCTTGTATGACAGTAACGCCACTGCATATGTTGTGCGTAGGAAAGCGTAATTTTCTGTTGTCCTTCAAGTATAAAAATGTGACTATGTCGTTGATAAGTAAGTCACTAATAAAATAACTATAAACAATATGTATCACAATAATGTACACGTAGATGTAAATATTTAGGTATGCACGGTCCAGCAAAGAATGCATACGTCTTTCTCTTTGACAATTTCCTTGCGTTCTTTTCTCGAATGCCAGAGAAATATTTTGCTATTTGCGACCGCTGGTATGCTGTTACTTCATTTCTGACAACTGTTCTGATTTTAAATATCTTACTTCTTTTTTATACCAAGGGTGGCAATCAAGCTTACGGCCCGCCTGATGGTAAGCAGTCATCATGTGTAGGAAAGCGGACCCTGGCAGAGATGAACAAATGTTTAAAGAAAAAATGTTATTTTATTATATCACCAATATTGTCGATAGGTATCGATATTTTTTTAACCCTGCTTATGGACGTTTGCAATAACGGGCATCACCCTCGCGTTGCTGACCCAGTAAAAATCTTTTCACCCCTTTCTGGAACAACTTCATATTGTACTCTTCAGCGAAAACTTACTTACGTATTCCTTTAGTAACACAATTCGTGCGCGACAGACGACCTTAACTAACTGAACATTTTATTATAACACGTCCGATGAATAACTTTAATATTTCTCATAATTATAACGGATTGGGGTACGATGCAGGTATGTATAGTGAAATATTTCAACATGTGCGCGTGTCATTGGACATAATTATATACTGGCATAAGCTGAGATAAACTGGGATCGTCAGTGGCCGAGCGGTTTAGTATCCGACTCGTAAGCGAGAGGAACCGGGTTCGAATCCCGCTGCGGCCATGTACCAATGGCTCTTTTCTGAGTTGCGTTCATTAGTTGAATTCTAACCGACGCTCTTATGGTGAGGGAAAACATCGTGATGAAACCTGCAAATTCAGGCAACTGAATTTGTAACCATGAATCAATCTGGAGAGGTTCCCCTAGTAACAGGGTCACGTAGGTCAGATGGTAGTCGCTCCACTGTAATTAACTGATCGCCAAATCCTGGATCATGGTCAAGACGGACCCTGGGCCCTCGGGTTCGAGAGCATAACCGGGACATTAATGCCAAGATGATGCTGATGATAAGCTGAGATAAACGCATAGATGATGATGATGACTATCTGAGGCAGCCACAATTTAATTTCTATGAAAGCTTAAGGCGGCTATACATACAACACTACGATTTAAGAGGTAGCTAGACAGTTGATACAAAATCCTTATGCAGTATAAAATAAACTTGCTTTTCGGATATGGGAGACGTGTTAGGATGTCCGACCGAGGCCCGAGGTCGGCTTGCCCGTGCAACCGACAGTGACTTTATTTATACTACAAACATAAGGATTATTAACAATATCAACTACCTCCTAGATAGATAAGTATAGTGCTTTACGCACGGTGAACAATACTTGACTAAGTACACACGGTGTCTACTGAGTGAACGCACTGCATTCAATACGGCTCTGTGACTGGTCAATTTCGTTCATTTTGACGGACGAGCAGTACTGATTGCCCATTCGCTACACACGTAGGTAAAATAATAAATGCAAATTTTTTTCATGGTTTTTGGTGTCATATTTTTTTTTGGCGCCTTGTGTGTTGGCGCGCACTGTCAGATCGCATACAACGTTTCTGAATAGATGTATTCGCGTGGCCAGAAAGCGAAACAAATTTTGATAGGAATGTAAACTTAACCTGCCGGACATGGTATCGGATCAGGAGCAGTGCGTAAATAAGTACGTATCATAACTTCCGACGGCTAGACTCGAAGAAATTGCTTTGTTACCAGGAGACCCTGCGCCTCCCTAAGCAATAATAGCGAAGATAACAATTTTCTTACACCAAACAAAGGCAATGGAAACGTTGATTAGGTATTGTTTTAGTTCTAGCGTCTGGATCGTAAGTAATGGGCGACAGTTACCACTTTGGGTGAGGGCCGAGGGGGCGATTTTGTCTAGCCAATAAACTGGATTAAAGCGTCACTGAAATTGATCGTCGACAATATACGACTATCGAAGATAGATGAGAAAATATTTTTTGGCTACAATAGATATTTCAATGTCATTATTAATGGAGATAAGTGGGTCAGAAAAAATGTCGAATTCGATGTGTCACACCGCGAGTATTAGACCCCAGGTGGTCTGCTGGTAGGTTACATTGCTGTATAAAAATCAATGACTGTTCGATCAGTCTCAGAGACCCTAGAGGAAGACCTTGGTCAACCTCGCTTCTCCAACAGTATTTCGTCACATTTATTATACCTGTTATTTTAATGTTAGAAAGAAAGAAAACATTTATTACAAAGGACGTAACGACATGATAATTTAAAGCTCCTTATCGTTACCCTGGGTTTAACTTCATCCATATAGAATCGATAACAATTTTATTACAGTCACGTACTTGAAAACGATAGATACGGACGGATACTCTCTAAAATTATGAGTGAAGCATAAAAACGGCCGCCCATTATGTGTGTGCATGCTGTGATACTATGATTGGCGTGACAGCGCGGAACAAAATCAAACAAAATGGCGGCGGATTGCCAGACCAGCGCCCTTAGCCAAGAGGTTTTGTTAATCTACAATCGTTTGTGGTAGAAAAAATGTATAGGATTTGACATAAGCTAACGTTATCTGACATAAGCTGTTTGTGGTAGAAATTCTTGGGCCATAGACAATTCACGTACTTTCGGTGTACAAAAGAGGCGGATTGGCGGATGATCCTACGCAATCAGAGTCAATGTAGATGTTGGTAGAAATAGTCGAACTTCGGCTTGTAAATTTTCTACCATACACGCATCACGAAAGCGGAGCTGTCAAAATGGCTAGACCGGCTGGTGTATCTGTGTGAATGTGTAGGTAATGTACAATAAAATAAACTGTCAACAAATTGCCATACCTTGCACGCTTTACTTCTCCCCAGTTAAATCTTTTGGATATGTTATGCAGGTAGAAGCCTTCATGAAGAATTTTCGAGCGATGTCCATGAAACGCCGAAAATTACGACTTTTTGGGTCACTTACTCAGCCTTTCGAAGGCAGAGAAAACTAAAGGTTTAATTTGACCTTAAATGCACTTCAAATGTAAAAAGATATCACATAATTTACTATTTTATGGAAATATTTGTGGCAATATAGCTGCTGCTATCTTTTAAATAATTTTACATTTTGTGTAGTCTATTCACATTTATTATTGAAGTCTCGAATGAATTTATTGAAACCTGTACACACTGTATGGTGCAATTTGTATAAATCTTGGTGAAAATATAGTTTACTCTGCCTTAAGAAAGACCTTAAAATATCTCTAAACCGGTGCGACGTGGAGAAAACTTTTCTTCAACCGAATTAAAGCTTATAAAATTTGCCTTCCACTTTTTAAAATTCCCAAGCAACACATTTTCGTTCGTGGCGGTCTGTAAAACACCCGTTTACACAAAATGTACATGTATTTTTATTTTTTAATGATTATACGTTACACCGATTACTGTAGGTGTTCACTACGCTTGGCTTATGAAGTGCGCTGACGACATTGTATTGGTGAGCAAGCTTAGGCAGGATCTTGAGACCAGAGTAAACACGTGGAAGAATGTGCTAGAAAACGGTGGTTTTAAGCTGAATATCGCCAAAACAGAGTATATGGCTAGCTGCAACACGGATCCCGACACCATCCGTATAGGTAAAGAAGCTCTCAATAGAACAGATAAATTCAAATACCTCTGAGTGCTAGGATGATGATGACGATGATGAACAAATTTACAATTTTGTTTTTCTCCCCTTTACTAGGGCTATGCAGGTTGTAAAAAGACCGCTAGCATTAATTGAAACCCCATATTCTACCTATGAAACTGAACCGCCCGGCCACACGTGTGCCTAACTAACGAGTCACGTGGGCGAGCGAGAGGCGTGCGCCGATGTACATTGCGCGTCGCAATCAATTATTTATTTTAGGTAGCGAAACTATGAAGTCATTTTTGCGGGTATGTTTCTTGGGGAAAGTTGTTCAGTTTCATGGGTAAAATATGAGGTTTCAATTAATGCTAGCGGTCTTTTACACCCTGTATAAGCTTGCTTGTTGCAAAATTTCATGATTGTAGGTTATTGTAAGTACCTACCCTACGAATGATAAAGTTGCTTTAGTTTGCTTAATGTCATACTAACACAGAAAAGGAGACTGAGTACTTATGTAGGCGATATATAGTATTTATGTTTAGCACCTGTAGCGACATCTATCGCTCCAATAGGGAAACTTAACGATACTCACATTACGAGTGCACAAACACAAGGTTGGCGCTGACCGTCCATATCCCGCTAGAGAAATGTGTTTCCACGGAATATATACAACTTCCGACGATCAACTGTCGGACCCTTGGTCCCCTGGTCACAGTCCCCTGCCAAACACCCTCAAATACATCCTTATAGTGAAAGGCATCAAGATATTTATTTATCACATATTGTATGCGAAGTGCCTTATACTATGAACCAATGACGGTATGCTTTCAGTATATATGTTGAGCACCTACAACTGTATTCTCATCCTGCATGACATCAAAATCAGACCCGGCAGCTTCGAGGAAAAAGCTTTCGTATGTCACATTTCTATGGAAAGTGCCGTATTATTTGAATCAGAAGTAACATCTTTACGGAGTACAGGTTGGAGTACAAGTACATCTTCAACTATATTCTTATGCTGCATGACATTAAAATCTGACTATTTTTATGTAGTGCGGCATATAGACGTAAAATTTGCCCAACTTTGTTCCGTAAGCCATGTCGCTGCTGGTTCAAAGAGCGGCACTTGCCCTACAAATGTAAAAATTAAATGCTTTTTTCTCTAAACTGCTGGGACCGATTTTGATACCCTCTTGTTTAAATATGCGGCTGAGACACCCTAATCCATAGGTCATCACCGTAATGCTGCTAGTCCATAAACCACTTTTGCCAAGTCTTCCAGTATATCGATAACCTGCAATCATTAAATTTGGCAACAAACAAGGTCACATGTACCACGATCCAATCTGGACAGGTACCCCTGTTAACAGGGATACGGAGTTCAGATGGCAACCCCCCACTGTAATTACCTGATCTGCCAAGTCCTGGATCATGGTCAAGGGCACAAGCAGGGAGAGCACAACCGGGACATTAACGCTAAGATAAACATGATCATTTACAGTAGATACCTAATGACATCTACATACATCGCCTTTTTACTACAATAATAACCTTAGAAATAAACAAAAATCTGTAAGTCGCTAAATATAGTATACTCGTAAGTTTACACTCTCTGAATTTGCTTCGTATTCCTTTAAAACGATCAGTTCTATTAGATTATTTATGTGTTAGAATCTCGCGGGGCGTTTCACTTCACACTCAATTTCTTATAGGTACTATTTACACACTCGTTTAACACTGTTGGTGGAAAATTAAGGAATTTCTGGCTGCTGGCAAATACGTTGTCATGGTACGGGAATTTAATTTATTTTATTTTGTGCTTGCCTCTTTTTAGAAATTCGTAGAAATTTTCTTTAGACATTTATGTAATGTTTGAATAAGTTGTAAAGCTTTACTGGCGGAATAATGAATCAATTTAATTTTTATATTTTCGTTTATGTAGCGTAATTTAATGGATTATTAAGAGGAAAAGGTAGGTACATGAAAATGTTGGGTATTTAATTTGTACTTATTTTTTATAATAACTCACAATTTGTTGTATAACTGTTCGCTATAAAACCGAGAACTCTTACTTCTATACTTGAGGTCATTAGTAGGGTTAGTGTGAAGACTTTAAAGGAATCTGAGCAAGCTCGTTTACAAAATCACTTGCGTCACTTCTCTTACTTTTCCATACAGCCGAGTTCGATTCTTGATCGGGCTCGATAATGATGCATGACAATTTTACGACAAACAGTTCTATCGTTTTAAATCTTACACGTATTTACATAGCTTAAAAAAATGTTGAATTACACATGTTCCGAAAAGAATTTAATCCTTTTTTTTCCAAATGTTTTTTATTTACTATATTTATGACTGAGTTATAACTTACATACCTAACATGAAGATTCGCGACAATCTTGAAATATTAAAGAATTAACACTTTTTGTACAAAAAAATGAGAAACTAAAAATATCAATTTATTTCTTAAAATTAAATAAACATTCCACAGGATAGAATAAAAAATCTGACATCAAGTTCATCTGTTCCAAATTGCAGTGCAACGTCTTCATTTTTTAATAGCACAAAACAAACATTCGCAACCCGCGCAACAACCTCACTCTTTGTGGTTCCACGTCACTACACTCCTCATCCGTCCTATTATAATAGTTTGGTCATTATCATTAATGTTGACAAAAAAACAATCATGTATTTCATTTACCTAGACCAAACGCGCATATGTATACTCGTCGAACACCATTATTATAGTGTTCGACATCACCATACGATACGCACACTTCGAAAGTTTTAAATTTGAGACTCGTTGCGGTCTGATGTAGGTGGTTGAGGGTTAGAATCCATTGATAAAGCATTCAAACTTGTAATGTCAATTATTTTACACCTCGGTACGTTCCCGTCATTGCTTTACTACTTCATGTAGCAATTGGCACCCGTTAAGTTAATACTCTAAAACTTATAATTTACCACTGTAAAGTAAATAGGAATACAATATGCATATAAAAAAATTTCGTTACTAAGAAATCACCAACCAACAGACATACCATACGTTGCAATATTTTCTTACAATCCAGGTCCAAAGCAGACAGGTCGTTCGGAACAGAACATACAACATTTCAGAACTGAAATGGCACGATATTTCGACGCTTCAGTATTCTTACTTTCAGGAGATCCCGGAAAACAGTACTAATAAATGAAATATTAATAATCCGAAGGGTTGCGCGATATTGCCACGGGTAACTGCAGGCACCAGATGTTTGTTATTACAGGCGCCAACTCTGTATCCATAGGTTCCAGGTGTTTGTCTAAAACTTATTAGGCTCAGTACCTACCTATAGTATATTAACTTCTTGCTTTTTTATTTGACGCCACGTCGTCTGCACAGAAGTCTAAGAATCGGAATGAAAGGTGCTATAGGTATCTACTACACACAGGTGGAAAACTGTCTCCGTTCCGAATTGATCAACTCGTATATTAAGAATTTATCTAGCATACAGAAAGACATAAATTAGTAGATATTTTATGTCTTTTTGCCTTCTAGTTACTGATAAAGATCCCCAAAGATAATAAAGATTATTAAGTCTTATATGCCATATTAATGCCAGCTAGCCCGTAATCATTGTATACAGACATACATGTAAAATTTTCAATATACAGTGTGTGGCCTAGAATTGGGGCACATATTAAAAACGGAGGCTCTATAGGTCACCAGTAATTAAGTCATCATCATCATCACATCATCACAGCCCATAACAGTCCACTACAGGACTTTGGGCCTCTCCCGCAAAAGGGGAGGTTATTGCCATAATCTCCACGCTTGGCAGGCGGGTTAGAGATCGCAGTGTTGCAAACATAACAATGAAAACCGCTGCTGCCCATTTTCCAGTTTATGGAGACTAGATATTTTGCCTCTAAACGTTAGTCGCCTTGTACGACACCCACGAGTGTAAGGGGTTGGTGCTATTCTACTCTACCGGTCACCACACGGCTAAGTCATCATGGTCCCAACTAATTAAAATCAAAACTTAACTTTTTGTTTATATCTTATAAACTAATTCGTAAATTCAATGTAAACAATAGTTCCGCTCAACTCGATCGAGCTCATTCTGCATCGTACTTATTCGGAGCTACTCGGAACGTCTCGTTGACATTTTATGGATTGTGTCGGACGATATTACCGTACGTACCACGACATTGACAATGTTAGCGATAATATTGTTTTGCAATAATCACTGATTATGAATCGTAACTTTAAATTGTTATTGTGTGTAATGCATGGGTTTTGGTTAACTAGAATCTTTTCAGAAAAAATACCAATACTCTAGAGAGTATCTATTTTCAATATTAGCCCCGGTTCCAGGCCACACACTGTATAAGTTTAACCATTCCTCAGTTAATAAGGATATCCATATTAGAAGGATGTGAGGGATAAAGTAGCCACCGAGAATTATTAGAGTGAAGAGAGGCGATTGCTCCATCGACAAGTCTTCTGACCTTACTCGTACATCTAATGGAAAGACACACAACATTACACACACTTACATTTATCTGTTAGGTACGCCCTTAACGTAATAATGTTAGCGATGTACTAGACACGGATAAAAGCAACTTCCCTGACTAAGTTGGAGCTAAACTTTGAGTATACAAACATCCCGGCGGGTGCGGTCCATATAAATAATACTGAGAGAGTTTCCATTCGATCATTTAGTCAATAATGTAGAAGTTGAGCGCAAGTTTTCATTCCAAATTGGTCTGTTGATGGACGAGGCCGAGCGCGGTCGAGTTTGGAGCGGATTCAAAATTCCAGCGAAATTCATAATCGCGTTCCCAAATGTGGGTAGCGGATTCCGACAACTTTTATTATGGAGGACGGTACGTTATTAATTTCTAGGAAATGCCTCCGCTGCTGATTCAGGTGTCGGCGATGCCTACCCCTGCGGTGTCTGTACAAATTATATTATATCATTTTGGTGTCAATAATCCGGTTGTACTCTCGCGCGACGCAGCGTGGGTAGGCCTCAGGGTGGGTGGTAGGTAGGTAGGCAAGGTGGACCGACGACCTTGAAAAGATTGCAGGTACCAGCTGGACCTGCCTTTGTAGAGATCTCTGGATGAGGCCCATGCCCAGCAGTGGGCGTCTATTATATATTTTCTGGCTGATATGATGATGACTCTCGCGCGAGGGCGCGGGATCCGCCTTTACCATGATCCAGGATTTGGTAGTTCAGCTAATTATAGTGAAGCGACTGCCACCTGCCTGACTCTTTTAACAGATGAATCTGACCAGATTGGCTCACATTCAGTCTTCTGAATGTGCAAGTATTATCACGATATTTTTCATCACGTAAGAGTGTGTCACGGTTAGTGTTCAACTAATTTACGTAACTCAGAAAAACTCATTGATACATGGCGGCACTAGGGTTCGAACCGGGTAGGTACCTTTCGCTCACAAGTCGGACCCCTCACCGACCACCGACGTTCTTAACCGTATAACAATACAAACTGTCTTTCTTTAACGTATACTCGTTAACGCACACAATTTTATTGTTTCTAGTCCTTTTTTAGTGTTCATATCTTGGCACTGTCACATACCTTGAGATACCTACTAGTGGAGCCAGCATTAAGGTACACGACGAAACATACCTAAAGCTCGACTGGATCCTCCTTTTAGACTCTCTGGAAATAGTAATTTAGTCTGAAGACCAGTAAAAATTTCTTATTATGTTTGCTGGGTAATAAATGTAGGTACTCAAAACAACTTTGAAGGCCATTTACGACGACGACTCGAAGCACTGGCACCCTTTCACTATACTTCAGATAATTGTAGTTATGTCCCATTCTTATTATTTATTCGTATGGCATTAACAGCCGAGTCGCTAATCCCATGTCCCATTCTAAATCGTATGAACGTAATAAATAGGTTTCATTCCTTAACCACAATGTTAATTCTACCTACTCCAAGTAGAATGTACCTACCTATACTATTATTAGGAAATTAGACAATTAAAGTTCGAACCGGCGTCTGTGCGTTTGTAACTTTTAAGAGCCTGAGGTGGTTAACTGAAAGTTCTAATAGACGAACTTGGAAGCAAATCTTAAATCGATAATAGCATCTAAAATTTAATGGAGTCCATAGTATCTAGAGCTGTTAAAATCTCTAGTTTGATTACAGGGTTAATGAGTAGTTATTGGTAGATGAATTAACGATAGGTACCGCGTCCAACCATCTATTTAACTTTTTACATATGCACGCCTATAGGCGTTTTTATAATTCTGCAAGTCACGTTATCGTGGACATGGAATTCCAAGATATATTTATTTATTAAATAAATCTTCATGCACAAAATATTACAAAGGCGGACTTGAAGCTAAAATAGCCTTATCTACCAACCAGGAGATAAAGGGTAAAGAAAAAGTAAAGCGGTGCAAGAGAAGCTACTAAACAAGATGGAGATATCGTAGACGCACCCGTCCACGCTAAAATGCGTTTTTATTATTCAGCTGTGGGCGCGACGAATGGCATTTTTTCATGCAACATTTTTTTATCTGTAGATTCTGTGTCCCAGCGAGGGAGCGCGAGCTTGAGGACTAATTCACTTTACACACACTTAAATTACCCTTGTAGCTACGCAATCCATCCTAAAGGGAAGCTGTCACACCAAATTATCTTAGCGCCATATCGCGGACGTGGACCTTGTCGTGAACAGAAATATCTTCTTATATTTCCATACAATTTACTTCCTTGTCTCGTTGCCATTGCCATGTAGCTTTTTCTATCCTATTATTATTGTTCGTAAAGTGTCTAATGTACTGCGATAATATCTAATCCCTTCCAGATTACTGTAGGTCTTCACCAGGGTTTATCCCTGAGCTCTTCAGGTACATGAAAGCGAAACCAAATATTCTGGAGGCGCCTCCTTGGCTTATGAAATACGATGATGACATTGCACTGGTTAACAAACTTAGGCAGTATCACACACAGTTTAATGTAGCCCCAAAGATAAAAAAATGTTTATGCCGTGCCCATTGAAACCCGTGAACAATTAACGGCTAGGATTTTTGCTGCTGCTACTGAAATAAAAGAAAATCCTGCAGAATTGCGTCGCACAACCAAAAGTGTTGCCATGAGAGCTTCTGTTTGTTTACAGGAGGGTGGGGGCCATTTCGAAAATTTAATTAACTAAAATTCTTGTATTTCTTTTATTTATTAATAAAGATCTGTCTTGATTGTTTGTTTTTAATTCCATTATCTTCCTCATAATTAATTTAACCTTTTAGTACTCACTCCTAAGAACAGGGATATTTAATTGATTTTCCTTATTTTTTTTCGAAAATTACTCTTAGAGTTTTAATTTTTTTTCCTCGGATTTAGTTACAGTTAGGTATTAATAATGTACTGTGAATTTGTAGCTGTTATGTAATAGATTATTAATAATGATTAAAAAAGTCCTCCTATGGGGGGATTTTATGGATTTACATTGTTTTTAAAAAAATAAATTACTATTTTTTTAGAAAACAGTGTCTCTACCACCGTTTTTTTTCATAGTCGATAAATTTTAACAAATAATGTGAGTTAATCCGATAAAGTAACTCGTAAGCTTTTAGAAATAACAAACAAAATCCAAATCGAACTAATAACATCGAAGGTATGGCAAAAAATGTAAAGCAAGGTCACAAATGGTACTCAAAAAACTAAAAATTGAATAACATGAAAAATATTAAAGATAGACCCCCTTTTAAGGTTAATTTTAGATAATTTTTCATGAATATTCAGAAAAATACGGACGGTCACATGCCCATGGGCGACATTGTATAAGTTACATATAAGTAGTTAATGACTTATCTAGCACCCATAACACAAGCTTTGCTTACTTTGGGGCTAGATGGCGCTGTGTGAATTTGTCCACGATTATTTATTTATTTAATTATTTACATATTACGAAACAAATTCCCACGCCGCGTCTGCCTGTCTCTCTGTATCTTCACGACAAACTCAAAAACTACTGAACGGTTTTTTATGCAGAGTGATGCGAGACAAAGGTTCATAGGGTAGGACAATATGCGCACGAAGTCACGGCGGGCCAGCTAGTCTTCTATAAAAGCAAAGTTTATACAATTTAATGTTACAGCCACGTTATTACTGTAAGGGTGAGGACTAACTAGATGTGACTCATGCCTACAATATAGAGTAAATTAAGACTGAAACTCGTAATCTATAGGTAGGTACATGATAAGTCCCTCTTGTTTAGGCTCGTTTGTTTTGTGTTGACAAACACTGTAATCTTGAAATCTAGGGTCTGATAATTAAGCCTGGTAGGGATTATATTAATTCCAAAACTACTATAATCCCTTGGAGGTTGGGTTCGTATGAATAGTCTTGACAAATACTCTGACAGATCATAGATTCTAGCTAAAAAGATCACTCGCGAAAAGCCTGTTAAGAAATAATATTTTTAATTTGAGAACTTAATAAGAGCTTATCAAGAGCTGGTAACAATACACGGGATTTTTGTAACTGGAGGATACTACTTTACTCGCTTCATTAGTCGCAACGGATAGTGTTTAAAGTACACCAAAGATAACGCTGCCGCCCATTTTTCTTGTCTCTAAGACATTACTCTTGAAAAGATATTACTCCTACAAAAAAGTTGAGTAGAAAAGGTTGAATTCATTCGTAAGCAAAACACTGATATCAGCCTTGTTTTAAAGCAGTGAGGGTTTTCATTTTGAAGGGTTAGATTAGATTAGACCACGGGCCTTATTATTGAAACCGCACGCATCCTATCTCTCATAGAAGTTGCTAGATATAGAGAAGTCAAGCATTAGAAAGCGAGCACTTGCGTGGATGCGAGCCGATTCAAAAATAGGACCCCATATATGTAATAATGGAACAGAAGTCGGAAAATCCCATTCAAATAATTTCAAAGCAACTGAGCTAAGATCTCATTTCGTGTCAAGGAATCATCATCATCACAGCCAGTCCACTGCAGGACTAAGGGCCTCTCCCATGAAAAGGGAGGTTATTGCTATAATCTCCATGCTTAGCCGGCGGGTTGGAGATCGCAGTGTTATTAATATAACAATAGAAAACGCTGCTGCCTATTTTCTAGCCTACGGAGACATTCTGCCTCGAAAACATTAGTCGTACAAGGGTACGACACTCATGTGTAAGGGGTTGGTTCTATTCTACTCTGCCGGACACCACACGGCCAACATAATAGAAAAAGAAAGTTGCTACTTTAATTTGTGGTCTGTTACGTGAAAGTAGTTGGTGCTACTGTATACCTACAGGGGAAGTTTTTACGCAATTTCTACCTTTACATAACACGATCTCCGGCTACCTATCACTGAGTAATATAAAAAGATATAGATTACTTAACTAGATTATCCCTGTGTACAAGGATTTGCAACCGCGCTCCCTTCCATACAAATTACGCTAATTAAGCCGGAGATAAAGCACTACCCACAAAGAGATCGGAATTCAGATTGGGTACAACGAGTAATTGAATTTATTGGCTCCCGAAAGTTTTATTTACACGTTTCTAGTCCCTTCCACGTTTTAGTTTAGCTGTTGTACTTCACTACGTGTTATATGAGACGAAATGTTAAGGTGATATGTTTTTCATATAAATATGTAACTTTATTTTTCTATTATTTCAAGGGCTTGACGTTTCTTATGTATGTTCTTGATATTGGCCGTTAGTAAATGTATCGAAATGAGCGTGAAATGGATTTCTACATGCTAATAATATAAAACAAGGCAAAAAAAAGAAAAACAAGTATAATAATAAATAAGAAAACACCTTTCAATACATTTACTAAGAGTATACAACTCAATTACTAAACGTAAACGAATGAAAGAATGGAAAAATAAAAGTATGGAAATCTAATGCCCTTAACATCCATTATTTCCTTGGCGTTATTTCCGTAGTGGCCTTGATTGGCCTTGGTTAAGTATCTGATTTAACAGCGGGTAATTTTTTCTGAAAGGCTGTTTGAAGGCCGTCCAAGATCGATGTTCAAAACCCAGTTGCCGCCGGAAGTATGGGAAATTGAATGGAGCTCGTGGACATTTCGCAGATGCTGAGGTATTCTACAACCCTGCAGTGGTCGCGCGGATGTAATTTTTTTAGCTACTCAGTGACAAACGAGCAGATAGCGCACCAGATGGTAAATGGTAACTGTCGCCCACAACATCTACAATTCATACATTTAGGTTGCAGATAACAAAAATACAGAACCGCACGTGCGTTGTCACTGTATGGACTAAGATGATATGTCTCATGCCTGTAATTTCGCGGGCTACATTATCCGTCAAACCGGAACAAAACAATGCAAGCATTGTTGCTTAGCGGCAGAAATAGATAAGGCGGTGGTACTCACCCAAGCGGACTCTTCAGGCTTGACAGAGACCTACCATCTGATATTACATGACAGTAGATTTTCAGACGGCTAAATACATCATTTTTGTTTCCATTTTAACAACGTCAGATTTAGCCAGCTTAAATTATAAATTATGCTGGGGTATTGCCCGTGCTGTATGATTTCCGTAGGAATAGAATTGAGCACCAACCCCTACCAGTCTAGGGTATACCTATGGCGTATAATGCGGCTAAAAACTTAGATTAAAGACATCATTCACCAGGTGGTAGGACTCTGTCAAGCTTGAGGATCCCGCCTGGGTGAGTACACTGTTTTAGCTATTTCGCTGTCGAGCAGCAACGCTTGCATTGTTGTGTCCCGGTTTTAAGAATTATGTAGCCAGCGTATCTACAGGCATGAGGCATTTCATTGTCCTCGTAGTGGCAACGCTTCTGCGGTTCTGCATTTTTGTTGCCTACAACCTAACGTGAACCGTAGATGTTATGGGTGACCGTTACCCCTTATTATCAGGTAGGTTGTCTGTTTGTTAGTCACAGGGTAGAATAAAAAAGACAAACCAGTTAGGACCACCGTAAACCGGAAAATGGACAATAGCGTTTTCTGTTGTGGGTTAAACATTGCGATCTCCAACCCGCCTACCATTTTTTGCTAGGGTTTCGCATGATTATGGCAAAACCTTACACTCCGCATGTGGATGAGTGTCAAGTCCAGCAGTAGATTGTAGTCCAGTAGTGATTCAGTAAATGCTGGGCAGTAAATTACATTAATACAAAGACATTGGTGTAGCAGTCTTATTTTCAAGTCTATGCCAATGACGTAATGTAAGTTTTTAAACTGAATTAGGTATTTTTATCTCCAATAATAAAACAATAATCATCTTTGCGTTAATGTCCCGGTTGTACTCTCATGCACGAGGGTCCAAGGTCTGCATTGACCTTTATCCAGGATTAGACGAATAATTTAATTACAGTGAAGAGACTCCCATCTGACCACCTTGACCCTGCTACCTGGCGAACCTGACCAGGTTGGATCGTGGTTACACATTCAGTCACCTGAATGTGCAGGTTTCATCACGATGTTTTCCCTCGCGTAAGAGCATCGGTTTGTATTCAACTAATTTGATTTCTGTATTTATTCTTTGGCACGTATGGTTTTTTATTCACCGTGTGTTCATGTTTCTCACCTCATTAAATAAACTCACAGTGTCTACTATTGCTTCTCTGTCAATCTTATTGAGTATGAACTGGTAAACCGGCTGCAATCAGGTCCACCATGGTATTGGTATCCATAGAGCTCCTCATCTCCAATAGCAGATTCCTTTTTATATCATAACTAGCGGCCCGCCCCGGCTTCGCCGTTAACCTAACCTAACCGGTGTATAATTTGTTAACCTTAACAAATTATACACCTGAACCTTCGTCATGAATCACGTTGTCTAAAACCGCACTATGTAGTCTGTGTGTGAATACCGCATGAAAATCCGTTTAGTAGTTCTTGAGTTTAACGCGTACAGACTGACAGTAAGACACGCCGTGGGACTTCGTGTTTATAATATGAAGTAATTATATTATACTTAAGTATGTACTGAGTATAGGCCAGTCAAATCTTACAAAAAAATGGCCCTAAAACGCAAAGCGCGATGTAACGCTGCATTTTTGGTATGTTATTTGGACCCCTTAAGAGAGTGTGAAACTACATTTTGCAAGCAAAAAAAAATTGTGCTTCCTGCGTAATACGTGAAAAACTGCGAAATTTTCGGACTTTTTTCACTTTCTGGTCTAAAAATAAAAAACTATGCATTTTTCGACCAATAAAGCTTAAGGGCTTTTAAAGTTCATTATATTTGCCAATATTTAAGCTGAAACGCAGCTCTACAAAATGTACAGTAAGCAAGTTATGACTCTTCAAAGATGGTCAATTTTTCCGGAAAATTTACAATTTTTGGTTTTTTCCCGTCTGGAGCAAATTATTGATAAAATCGCTAGTCCTATGATAAAAGTAACTAAAAGAAAGTTGTAGTACATTTAATTTACTTTCATTGAAGTAGAAAACGAACTAAGTGAGACTAATAGTTTACTTACAATCTTGAAAATGGGTTTTTGAAGAATTCTGTGAATACTTATTTGTGTGAATGGTACCAAAGTACTTATGTTATGCTTGCTAGAAATTACGTTATAATAATAATAAAATACCATCACAAGGTGCCAATCAGCTTTCGAGACCGTTCTATCAGGCTCAGGGTCCAGTGGAAGATATTTGTCAACCTCGCCAATGAATTGCTCGCTTTGATTCGAACGATTTTCAATCTTAATTTTCGTTATGAAAAATGTTATTTTTTCCCTATTTTTGCCCATATTTCGGCTCCTCTTTCGGTGTTGCCAATGTGATTTTAAAAATATTGAATTTTTCACGTCAATATTCGACATTGTAAATCGTTCGAATAGAGGCGAGCGATTCAATAACTGAATCCAGGGCCGTTTGTATGTTAGTTTGAAGTTGCTTAGTTTTACCATGGGTTACTGACATTCTACCGAGTTCTATTGAAAGCGTAATAATGTACTTTTTTGACATAACTTGGCTTTAATGTTGTATCTACATTCATACGACGACGACATTAGCGCCTTCAAGGAACAAGCCTCTATAAACGAATTCTCGACACCACTGGCAGGCTAGGTAGAACAGTCCTTAATAAGTACGCGCCAAGTATGGCGCCTAAAACTAAAAAATGATGGTTTCATTCGTCCTATTGCGGTAGGGACTACCTACCGACGCCGGTTTTCCACCCCCCAGCCCAGCAAATTACTTCTAGCATATCCAGCTCGACTTTGGATCTAAAGGTGACTGCGAAGCCGCCGTCCACGCCATGAGACCTTTCCTCCAAAGCAATAGTGTTGAAGTCGTACTGAAGGGTGACGTAAAAATGGATTCAACTCCGTCGATAGAGGCGCTTTGCTTGGTCAAATACGATCTAAGCTGCCGGCCGCTTATAAGTTGATGCGGCAATGCTACAAAAAGCCGAGCAATCTTATATACAAAGGCTACCTCTTGCAATCAGTAGTCGGCTGCCAGCAATAGGCGACTCTCGAGAAGCTAAATTCTAAATTTAACGTGTGGTAGTACGACCTACTTAGAATACGGGATCCTACGAGGGGATTCGAACACGGTTTTACAGGATTTACAGCTCCTCATACGCGAGTTGAGGGTGATTGGTGTGCTGTCCGAGGGCTGGTACCATTTCTGCAGCTTTTGACGCTATTGCTATTAGAATGTCGTCGACAAGACGTGACTTCACCTTCTAGGTAGCTTTGATTAATCCCTCTCGGACTTCATTAAAGAAAAAATTCCAATTCTATGGTTGTGTTTTGCGGTGTTGTCAACAATACAGTGAAACATATTCTTATATTTTAATTCTTAACATAAATCTCGATAATTCATCTTGGAAACAGATGGACATGGAGGTCTAAGCGTTAGGAAAGTTTCAGATGGGTCTGCTTTTCTGTCCTCGGTGCATAGTTCACAGTATCCAGTGTAGAAGTTATTATCTAAACTAGGAACTTTTATTACGGCGTATTCTATCGAGGCCAAATAAATGCCTTTGGCACGAGGCTTTTCCGGAGGTCGAGCTCCCGAAAAATTCCTGGCTATGGGGCGAGCCTCGCTGCAGATTGGTGCGAAACAATATTTTAAGCGCACCAACCAACTCTGCAGAGCGTGCCCGTTTGCTGGCTGCTGGCGAGTGTAAGTCGGGTCTCTAACTTCAGGCAATGTCTTCTTAAAATATTGGGACACTTCTCGACCGCGTTACGCACTATATTATCCGCCGGGCCTTCACCTCCGCTGGAGCACCCGCTAAGCTTGAGCCAGGTGGTTTGGCCCGTGATGACGGTAAGAGGCCCGAAGGGATGACAGTCCCGCCCTGGGAGCTGGGATGACGTTTGGTCAGGGACACCACGTGTAGCGATACCCTTGCACAGTTCCATCTTCCAGTAACGGCCCGATGCCGTCTCAACTGAAAGTGTCAAACGGCGCAAGTGTTGGTGGAAACCACATATTTACGCCGTTTACGCACACTCCCTATTTTGGGAGCTAGCTAAGCGCTTGGTCGATATTACTAAAGACCCATAGGGCTGACTTCCACTTCGGACGGGGGACAATACGGCCAGCCTTCTGAGCAGCAATCCTAATAGTTCTAATACCGTGGACCTTGGACAACATTAGTGATTGTTTTATTAAGTTAGTTGTTATTTGTAATTTGTATTATGTCAGATTAGTATTCATAATATGTATAATTGTTATTCCTACCTTAATAAATACTTTAGTTTTCAAAAATACATTTTTATGTTCTCCTCGTTTTTTTAAGATTGTGAATGAACCATTAGTCTCACATAGTTCGTTCTGTACATCATTTAAAGCAAATTAAATGTACTACAACTCCATTTTAATTTTTTTTTATAATAGAACTAGCAATTTTACCAATAATTTGCTCCGGACAGGAGCAAAACCTAAAATTGAAGTTTTTCGGGAAAAATAGACCATTTTTATAGAGTCATAACTTGGTTGCTATACGCTTTATAAAGCTGTGTTTGGGCTTGAATCCTTGCAAATTTAATCAATTTTAAAAGCTATTGAGCTTTGTTGGTCGAAAAATGCATAGTTTTTGAGTTTTAGTCCTGAAAGTGAAAAAAGTCCAAAAATGTCGAAGTTTTTCTCGTATTACGCAGGAAGCACAATTTTTTTTTGCTTGCAAAATGTAGTTTCACACTCTCTTAAGGGGTCCAAATAACATACCAAAAATGCAGCGTTACATCGCGCTTTGCGTTTTAGATGTAAGATTTGACTGGCCTAGTAGTGTCCCGTTACAAACAGGACACCATACCAAGTTCCAACCGTCTCCTCAACCATTTTAGAGGAAAGGGGGCGACCCGGCTCCTGACGGCCGTATTTCTTGACATTGACTCCCCTCCCGTACGTATCCCGTGCTGCCTAGATAGCCGAGCGGACTGAGCGGCGAACACGCGACTTTTTTCTAATATTCACATTTTTAAACTCGTGATATCTTTCGAATGGAACGTCTGAATTGAATAATTCAAAAAGTTATATAAAGGTATTGAAGTAGTCGTGAATATAAAGTAATTGATTTTGATAAGGATTAATACCAAGGTACAAATAAAGAGCGTTTTTTAGCAGCGGCATTACAATTAAATTTTCAAAATAAAAGAACACTTATTGTGACATAACTATAATAGTTAGACATATACTGTTGCGACACTTTTTGTAGATAATGATGTGTTCTGCAAAGTCGTAGTACATTATTTTGTTCTATCATCAATAGTTTTCGCAGCGCACGCGATGTAAGGAATTTTTTGGGTATTTTTCTACACCTTCGGTTACATTGTTCAAATTTTACCAAGGATCCCTAATTTTTTTCAAAATGAAATGTAGCCTATGTCAAATTGGAAGAATGTAGCATTCTATTGGTGAAAGAATTTTTTAAATCGGCCCAGTACTTTTTGAGCCTATTCATTACAAACATACAAACATACAAAAATAGGTACAAATCTTTCCTCTTTATAATATTAGTGTAGATAGTGTAGATGTAGATTAATCAACGAGCCATATTTGTATCTATATGACAATGCGTTAGTAACTGCACTCTATCCCTTGTTAGCAAAAGTCTCGCAAAACTCTTCTTTCCAAGTAGACCATTCTAAGTGTATCGTACATTTTACTATCATGGAACTGTACCAGTCTGCACAACCCTTATCCATAAACAGCCTTAATATCTCAATCTTCTTTTCATCAGACTTCACATCAAATCGTTCGCATTCTTGTTCAGAGTAAGTTATCCACTGCTTCGCATTCATATTTTTATTAGTAAACTTTTCAAGTATAAGCCCTTCAGCAACATTTTTCAAGTTCTGCGGTCTTTTTTCCTGTGTTTTCTCTATCAGTTTTTCGAGCAATTTGTCTAGTGTAGTACCTTCGTCTAGTTGTGCTGGGGCAAGATCCTCTTCATCTTCTTCTAGAAATATACCGTCAAACTGCAGATTACCATCCTCATCTAGATATGTACTCTTGAGTTCTTCGGTCAAAGTGATCCACACCCTTCGTATTTGGTGTCTTTTGACAAAGCTTTTCTTCACTTTGGCAAATGCGCTTGTCTGTGCAATGCCTGTGTGTAGAGCTGCAGGACGTGATTCCTCTGGTATGACATATACTTTACTGTCACTTGTCGATATTGAGGTTATACTATAAACGTTTGTTTTCCCATCCTTTCCTGGTAACAGCGTAAATTCAAAACGAGATTTCTTCATTTTCGGCAATCATCACAGCCCGTAACATTCCACTGCAGGACTTAGGGCCTCTCCCTCGAAAGGTTATTGCCATAATCTCGACGCTTGGCAGGCGGGTTGGAGATCGCAGTGTTTGAATATAACAATGGAAAATGCTGCTGCCCATTTTCCAGACTACGGTGACTCTTGATCTTTTGCCTCGAAAACATTGGTCGCCTTGTACGACACCCATGAGTGAAGGGGTTGGTGCTATTCTACTCTGCCGGACACCACACGGCCAGCAATTTCAGTTTCGGCAATAATTGAGACAAAATGTCGTTTTATAATATGTTTCTATTCCAATGAAACTAAAATGTGTTTCTCTGTAAATTAAAGATTATATTTTAAACTTATTCAAATATTAACATTAATTCTAAATTAACCAAAATACATAACACTTCCTACCTGTAAATTAAAGAAACGACATTTAAAGTCCATTTCTTACACTATTTATTTTATTATTTACATGGTAGTTCTATAGTCGATACAATACACACATTACATACGCCATCTTGTTATTCAGCTGTCATGTCTAGACAAGACAGCTGATGGAAAATAAATTTAAAGAGTCTTGCCATATAAGAACTCTTTACATGAGGCTGACCCGCTCTCCATTACGCCACCGACGCTCTCTACAATTTAAGATTAGGTAGTAAGTATTACTCAATAAATACAACGTTGTGGGAAACTGTTAATTTGCCAGCTTGTAGATCGAATTATACTGAACAACAAAAGTTGCAATTCGAAGTGACGCGTACGTGCCAACAATATCATATCATTCAGTGACATTGCCTTGTTTCATTTCTTCTTAGTTTGTCTGTAATATAACTTTATTACGAAGTTCCAAGTACCTTTTCACGATGCCGAAAAGGCATAAAGTGCTTAACTTGACTGTTTATTTGTTACTCTGTGTCTCAAAGGGCCAATATTACTTTAGTCCTTTACTTTTTAACTGAAATTTACATTAAACAAAAATGAAATTCAACTTTTACTGTACCACTGTGAACAGTAACTTACAAACAAATTTAAAATGTTGGTTTTGTGTAGGTAGGTTCATATAAAATTTTGTTAGGTACTAACATAAACGTACACCAATCGGGCCCCGTTTTTCCGGCACCGCTTACAAACCGCGTCGTGTCTGCCGAGTTACCGCATAACGACCGGACAGGAAACGTGCGTGATCAAGTGGATACGTGATCAAGTGGACTCTACGCGTTTGCTGACAGATCATAAAATAAGCTTTCTCTCTTTTGTATAGAAACCAAAATTGCGTGAGCTTATGGGACAAGCTGTGCAGAAATTGTGTAGGTCTGTATGAGATCTCAAGGCGTCCAAACCTCGCGAGCGCACCCTTAGGCGCTGTCCTAGTAGGCAACGGTCGTACGACCAGAGGCGTGCGACGGGCGGTATTGAGAAATCCTATTAGTAGGGCGACGTAAGTGGTACGACCATGGGGGTCGCATGACCGTTGCCAATCAGAACAGCGCTTTAGGTGTATCCATTAAGTACCGAAAAAAATGACATTTGGTTCAGGCATTGTAGATCGATTTTGTTGCAAATATCCAATTTAAGTCACTTTTTAAAAACTAGCTATTTGAGTATTAAGTAAAGTAGTAAAGTAAAGACTTTTTATGGTTTTAAGTTACTTACTAAATCGTGTTTGTTATATACACGATTATCTTGATGATCTTAGTTACCTATACTTATTTTAAATACCTACATGCAAAAGTTCAAGTACCTACATAACATTCTTATTCTTACAATCTTAACTTAAAAAAAAAAATGAAAGTTATACCAATCTCGGTTAAGTTTAATTCTAATGCGTTATGACTTATGAGTTCCGAATACCCATACTGTCGGTTGAAAAGCTATTAGGTACTGCTTTACTCTACAAAGCTGCAAACTCACACAAAGGCAAGTTTATAAATAAACAGCATAGTAATGCATTATGGAGCTTTTGATACATACTCATTAGAATTATTTTTTTCCAAATCATCGGAAATGAAATCAAGATATTCCATTACTGGAATAGTTAACTTGGGATAAAAGGTCATAAATGAAATTAGCCCTAAGGAACAGCCTCCTACAGTCAGCGTCAGGCATATTTGAAAGGCAAATGAGCTCGTTGAAAAATCGGACATGTCCAACACGCCCGGAGTCTGCGTCGAGAGAATTTGAGGCGAAAATTACTCACTGCAAAGTGAAAAATCATGTCCGAAATTGCGATCCCCTTGTTTTTTAAAAGAAACGCTGATGGAAGCTAGATATGGGATGTGTAGCTGGAATCAGCTGGACGGGCTGAGTATTATCATCATCATTGTCACAGCCCGTAACAGACCACTGCAGGACTTAGGGCCTCTCCCACGAAAGGGGAGGTTATTGCCATAATCTCCACGCTTGGCAGGCGGGTTGGAGATCGCAGTGTTTAAACATAACAATGGAAAAAGCTGCTGCCCATTTTCCAGACTACGGAGACTCTTGATTTTTTGCCTCGAAAATATTAGGCGCCTTGTACGACACCCATGAGCGTAAGGGGTTGGTGCTATTCTACTCTGCCAGACACCACACGGCCAATGGGCTGAGTATAAGAATCATAAAATTTAAGACAAATATTTTCCACTAGGTATAGTTACATGTAAGTAGGTACATTTATTATTATTATTCTTTTTTATTTTCTAGCACTATCTTTTTTTTTTATGTACGCTTATTTTCTTGTTATTTTTTTTGTACCTAGTTATCGTCACGTAGACTTGTTCTAAATGTCTTCTTTCTTTTTTTCTATTTTAAAGTCATTAAAATCATTTTGGGTAAGTATGCAAAATTATTCGCTTCGCCAGTTTATTTGGAGCTAAATGCACCTCGAAGGCGCGTCGCGTTGGAGCGTAACGTAAGTTCATTAAGACCATTACTTTGCCAGAACTAGAGTGAATATCAGACTGCATTCACTCATGATATTCAAGAATTATTTTAGGGCGTGAGCTAACAGATTACGACGTGAGGATGCGAAGATCGGGCGAAGTGGAGAAGAATGGACAACGGACCCTGGCAGAGGCCGGGATAAGCGCTAGGACGATGATGATGATTCAAGAACTATTTTGAAGTCTCCTATTCATTTTGCAAAATATGTTCTGGGTACACTGTTTACGGGTGCGTAGCACCTCGAACAGCATCCTGAACATTAGCAAACCGGGGGGACTCGCCTTTCTTGGCGCATTGGATAGGGCTTCATGCGATGCGATAGGGCACTCAGCCAGGCGCCAACATGAATTAATTATTACCAAATTTTTTAATTTATGAGTGTTATATAAATCATTATTATTATTGACTTTTGGAACTACTGTTACTAACATGTTACTAACACTAGGTTCAGTTCATTGTTACTAATGGATGTAAATCTGAAATAAATATTATATGATTTTTATTTATACCACTAAGGTGGTTACCACCCTTTTCACCCCTTTCAATTGAAATTCATTTGAATTTAGACGTGTCAAGTCTAAAATATACGCTTCGCAGTACAGCACTTCCACCCGTTCTTTAAACGAGTTTGTTTGAAGCTGCACCTGAAAAGGCGCGAAACCTCGCGTCGCAGAGCTCAACGTAAGATCATTAACACCATTAGTTTGACAGAGCCGAGCGAATGTCAGACCGCATTCACTATCCTGCAAAGTCGATTCAGACATTCCTACTGTTACTCCAAGTACCTATTACAAAATTAGATTTCAATCGGCCTTGTAAATCCCTAAGCGGATGAATTCTAATTTGTGTGTTTAGGTACTATTTGCATGTCGGAGAGCCTACTTAATTCCACCTAGAAACAAACATGGGCTCCCAGCTGTCAGCTGGCCTATGTAAATATTAATTGTTGGGGAAGTTAGACCATCTCGTTTTTTAAATTGGCGTGACGGTCTCTAATTAACGGGGGTACTGAAGTTACAAATTGGGTTTTGGTTTAAACAAAGCCTTGCTTTTGTACGTAGGATACATGTAGAGGCATATAGATTAGATATGACCATGTGTATCCTTGTGTTAGTGTGACCTTGACTATGATCCAGAAATTCCAGGACGTCAAGGTGATTCATTTTAATGATCAAGTCCAGCAACACTACCTAGGTATGTTTTACGGGTTTTTAATCTGAGAAAGATTCCATATTGAGTGACACCGTGTAAACAAAATCCCACCAAAAACATTTAATTTAAAAATGGTTCTCTAAGCCTTGTAAGGTTTCCCTGAGAAAAATTGATCAGATTTCACTGATAAAAAAGTACTCATGAAGAGCCAAGCTCCTAACTCAACAAACCGTATTTTGGTCAAAAAGTATGGCTTGGCCGTTTCATAGAACTATTGCATGACTCACAGGATGGATTCAGTGCTTGGTAGGACCAAGATAGGCCGTAGGCATCAGTTGATCATTGTCTCTGATAGAGCTATATTTGAATCTATGAAACGACTAAAATATATTGTTGTTGAAGCATGGTGAGGGCAGGAAATAAAAAATAACAATATATTCTATATTTAATTAATATTATTTGTTACTAATATGTACATTCGATCTTTATAGTAAATAAGCCGTATAAACTTACTAGATCAAAGATGTAAGTACCTAAGATAATTTATAAAATATAAAATAGGTATACATATAAAACTCTCTTTTGCCACTTATTTGCGAATAGAATTAGATAAAAAAGTAAGGTAATATAAAATAGGTACCCATTGATTTGCCAACCTGTGTATGTCCGTACAGCCGTTTGTACTTGACTCAAAACTTACTTATAAACATTAACAAAATAACTTACGTTAATATTAGTATAATAAAGACTAATACTTGCTCTATTAATATTATTTTATTTTCTACCACAAAGGTGGCAAACAAGCTTACGGCCTGCCTGATGGTAGGCAATTACCTCAGCCTATGGACCTTTGCAATACTAGGGCCATGGGTATCACTCACGTGATGCCGGCCCGGATAGTATTATAATAATATTAATATTATATTGGTATTAGTTCACCTAGTAATCAATGTAAATAGGTACAGTCAGCTGCAGAATGAACGACTCCCCAGCATACATTATTAATGGTTGGGCTGGGGCCTCCATTCACTCTATACCCATTTGTTTATTACAATATTAAATCGATTATTTATTATAAGCCACACGATCATTGTTTAGATTACATTAATTTACTTAATTCATATTGGCACTGTCATATCACAATAACAAAGGACGGTGGAAATACATGGAAGGATTAAAGGTCTAACCACACCGACGCTGAGTTGCGAGACGCGTGCGGTATTAATATTTATCTATTAACGTCGAAGAATCGTTACCATTAGCCCATTTCCTTGATGTCACAAACCGTTAGTCTATAAACTAACGTAGTCGGACTATTTTAGGTCTAAACTGTCGAAAAATTATAGGTTTTGTGCAGCATATTGCAAGTGAAGTTATTAACTTTAAGAATATTTAATTAATACAATTAATTATTTCACTATAAATAGTTCAGGCACCAGCACACGTGCATGTAGACCCATTGTTCTATTTAGCAGTGCGTTAGCGACATATGGCATAGAGAAGAAGAAGTAAAGACGACATACTGTCCAACATATCACTGTGTCTTGATTTACTTCTGACCCCACTGAAAATATGTTAATGTATCTAACTTTATATAGCAATTAAATTCAATATTAAGGACACCAGCACGGTACTTTGCAGTGGACGAGCCCGAACTGTTCATACTAATGTATGCTATGGGGGTCCGGTCAATTGTTCTACGAGTGCCAGCTACCGGACGACTAGTATACAGAGTAGATACATATTAATATAAATAATCACTGCACCATATTTTAAGACACACCAATCTTTAACTACTTTTATCACTTTTATTATTGTTTACGCTTATACCAGATAACAACGAATAACGTCAGTAGAGTGGTCTATCATCATCGGTTTATTATTATATATTTTAAACACGATAACATAATTCGTAAAGAAAATAACTGCAAGAAAGAAAGTCCCAAATGCAGTTATTCAGCGTTTGGAAAACTCATCTAAAAAAATTAAGAATTTGGTGCAAGCCGGGCTTAAAATCGATCAAACCTTTCGGGACATTGGAAGCCACAAACTGGCACACATATACAAACAGATATTTACCTCCTACTTGTAAAAACACTTATATATAAACACTTTAAACTTGAAACACCCCGCTTTTTCCGTCGTGTATCTAAAAAGAAACTCGCCTCGATCAGCATTTCAAAGGGTTAGAATTAGAACTCACTTCACTTTGGATGAGTGTTATTTGTTATTGTTAAAAGTTGTCATGCCTTGGTCTCGCCATTGGTGTATCCTCCCTGGCTTCGATCGAAGAGCACTGTTCCATTCCATTCCTCCTTTGGTACCACAGGAGTACTACCACACACGTCAGACAGAGTATCACGAAGAACACCAACATAAACAGAAGATAGAGCTGCAAAGAAAAGTAAGTTGAGATGTTTTAAAATAATAATCTGATCTTGGCGTTTCGTCCCGGTTGTGCTCTCGCGCACGAGGGTCCGGGGTCCGCCTTGACCATGATATAGGGTTTGACAGATCAGATAAGTTGAGATGCTTCATTAGAACATCAAGGACGTGTGTGTTTTTAAACAATGTTTTAAACGTGTGTGTTTGTGGTCAAACAGGCAAAGTACCAGAAAATGGGTGACAAAGTACCCTGATATGCAAAACTCGATTATACAAAAAAGCGACACCATAATAAGGCTTAGCCTTATGGTGTTAATGGACCTAAATAAATCTTAATATAATTTTGAATCAAAAAATTACCTACAAGGTATAAAGGGTACAAAATGGTACAAAATCCTACTATATCCTACCAATTTTATAAGCGCGACAGTTTGTCCTATCAATTTCGGATGTTTGTTTGTTACTCCTTCGTGCTATTGTAACTACGTTATTTTCTGACAACTTTTACATGTGGGAAGTACAGATGGAATTATGTTAGTCTATTTTTCAACCCCTAAAATCACATTAATGCATTCATTTCTCACTCTTGCCATGTTAGAAAATGCTAACAAACATACTTTAGCATTAACAGATAACACAATGTAAGGTTACATTATTCTCCTCATTGCATTAAATTGTTATTCTTGTACTGTAAACAATATTGTTGAGTAATTACTTCCTTCTTACCGAGCACTTCTCTTCAAAACGTTGGGGGTTGTAAACGTAATTATGCGCACTGAACCGAAAAGACACATAATTAAATTCCATTAAATTAAGACTTCACGTTTCAGCCTTCCCGCGATCCAATAAACCAATTTCGACGTTCAATGTGCCACTTGCAAAGTGGGTAGCGTACAAAGCGGCCGAATACAAAAGCTTGCACTCAACACTTGCTCTTCACAAGGCACGTGACCTACTTAACGTGGCATCATAAACACCAGTAAAGAGATGACATCACCGCGCGGGAAAAACAGGACTCCGCGCATGCGCTCGCAAATCAAATATGGAAACAAATCACAAAACAAAAGAAGTTTTATCCCACAAAAAAGAAAAGAAAAGGCTGACAACAAATTAAAAAAAAAACTTTTTGAATTTAAATAGGAACGTACCCCAAATATGTAGAATAAATTCGTGTATGTAGCCATGGTGTCGGCGAAGGCTCCGATGGGACTGCCGGGAGGCAATGGGAGTCGGG
Organism: Blastobasis lacticolella; assembly: GCA_905147135.1. Taxonomy (NCBI): domain Eukaryota; kingdom Metazoa; phylum Arthropoda; class Insecta; order Lepidoptera; family Blastobasidae; genus Blastobasis; species Blastobasis lacticolella. The sequence continues at coordinate 8,187,282 of LR990048.1, read as the reverse complement.
GCAATCTGCCAACTCTTTTTCATACAAACCATCCCCTTGAACTCCATCATATACTCGCGTCTAGCGGTATTGATTGTGTAAGATAACTTTTCGTTGTTGTCATAAACTTTGTCGCTCGGGTGTTTAACAAAGTTTTTTTTTGTTTTGGTTACTGCCATCTGTCTTTTTTAACAAACATTAAATCCTTACAATCTTTACAAAGATTAATCTTAACAAAGATTAAAGAGAAAGGGTGTGACTGTTGAAATAAAAAAACACTTAATTGTGTATATAATGTAACAAGGTTTCTTTAAACTGGACGAGACTGGAGTCTTATAGACATGTCTACCTATGTTTTATCTTCGACCGCAGAGTCACTTACTACCAGGTCAGATGACCAGGTGAGAATGCCTGGCTATAGTTCTTTAAACATTAGGTGTATTATTATCACTTTCATTCATACTACTTACCTAATTACCTAGTCAAACAGTTTTCAACCTTATTACAGCTACTGTAACGTTACACCTTAGGGAGTGGCGTAAGTTCAGCTAATAAGTAGGAGCGAACCTACGTAAAGGTGGTGTAAAGTTTAAACAATAGATGCAAGTGAAATATGTGTGAAACATTAAGTGGCGTAGGCACACGTCATAAAGAGGAAAACTACTAAAGATTTAAAGTTTTATGGAAGCAACGTATTTTGATTAACCTGTTGTCCTTCGTCGTCCCTTAGGGGGTTAACACAGGGGGTGGAATTTTGTAATTTTGACTAACTGCAAACAAAGCACAGACAAACCCGCTACATGTAGGCGCTTGAAATTTTGCATAGAAATTTATAATAGCACTAAAAGGGAATTTTTGAAAATTCATCCCCTGAGCAAGTGGGTAAAAATCGGTTTAAAAGTTTTAATACCTTCAGTCGATTTTCTTGAAACTGAGTACAACAAAACAAATAATTTAATACGTAATTCAAGAAAAAATTATTTGTTTCAAAGTAAACTCGCGTTCTTTACACATATTATTATATTAGACATGACTTACACGCGGCATACGTTTTAGATTTGTTTTCCCGACGTTTCAGGATGTTTCGTGAAACAGATATTTAAATTTTGCAATATTGACTAACTTGTAACAACATACCGGAGAAACTTCTGGATGAGCTTGAAATTTTGCATGGAGGTTTCTAAGGTGACGTAAGTGAGCACTAAGAAGGAATTTCTGGAAAGGTTCATACCAATATCTACCCCCTATTCTTGTTGTATTCCTATTGATATTTTTAAAGGCGTCCGCTTAGAGCGGGAATGAGTTTAAGAGGTTTGCATTTGAAATGAACGGGAAAACATGATACGTGGTCCACGCGCACGAAGTCGGGGACAAAAGCTACCTATTCACATAATATTATAGTACCTATTTTTAAAGTCGCAGCGAAAATCCCTCATACAATGAGACGCAGATATGCTACTATGTATACCCATTCATGTCTGTAGATATTATGCCAAATTATATTCGCGTACGAATGGTTCATTGTCAGCAGATGTCTGGGCTCGACTGTGAGCAAAATATTTTCCTGTCTCGCACACAGATCCATTTCTGCGTCTGATAACTTAGTGAGGGGATCCGGACAATGGTTGTTCCGGAAATATTCATTACAATATGAGAATAGATAACAATAATATAAGATTGCATTCGGTGCCGGCGGGCGTATGTTTGCGACGACCTCCGTGGACTACTACACTACGTACACTTTGAAATGGCATTGCTCATGCGTGAACGTGACGTTTAACTTCATACCATTTTTTAAAATTCGCTTTAGCTTCCCAACAGACGTATTTCACTTTTTAGTTTTTATGAATGACATAATTCTTGCATTTCACTGCCGTGACTTCTTCGACGTAGTACCCATATTGTACCCATATTACCTTACGCCGTATTGAAATCCATTGCATAATTTATAAGAAGTAAGCGGGCACGCGGACATGAGAATAACGAATTTATTTCTTACCATTTGCGACATTTGATTAAGGAATGGATAAATAATAATAATAAATGTTTGTTTATTCACAGATCGTTTTTTTTGGTAGGACTCCACTGAGATTCTACCTCAGTGGAGTCTCAGCAAAAAAAAAAAAAAGCAAAAAAATTGTACAAAAACTAAAAACCCCTACTGCTATTAAAAACTGAAACGTTAGTACAGTAAGAAAACAGTTGTGTAAAGTGCAAACGTTAGTTTAATTTAAACTTGTAAGCAGGCGGGCCCCATTTTCATATTTAATTAGGTCAACACCGATACTTAATATTTAAAGAATTTTATAAATGGGTCCCGCCCGCCTACTTTTAAGTTATGATCGGTACCTTCAAATCGTTATAGATACTGAATGATCATTCTAAATGAAAAATGGTAAGAGAAACCTAAAGATAATTTTTCAATACCTATTCAACGATAACCCACTTCACATAGTTTGTCGAGTTTCATTTAGTACTGTAGTATGCTATATTCAATTTTGACCAATATCATGTCTTCAGTGACATTTGCAAGATTAAGACAAATCGATAGACGTAAGAATTATCAAAATCGGCCCACGGGTTTGGTCTCTAGAGTGCATCATTTGCGTCGCGCAGTCTAGTAAAAATGATCAGCAACATGTCTGTAGAGTACTTTCAACGCTGCGAACTCCAACCCGGCTGCCAATCGTGGAGATTATTGCAAAGCCCTCTACTAATGTAAAGGCTCAAATCCAGCAATGAACAGTTATGGGTTGTTGTTAATGATGAATGAGATTCTCGGTATTTCGTAGAACGGAGATCAGATTCCATCCATCATCATTGTCACCACACTGTTTTTGAAATATCACACATCGAACACGTCAAATGCATGGATTTGCATGTTCCCAACTTTTCTAGGCTTATAAAATCATCAAAGGAAGTATGTACAATTCCTAGATTTTCAAATATCCGGCGCTGAGCGAGCGTGTTTCTCGTTAAAACCAACGACTGTGTGTTCCGACACAGCCACACAGGATTTAATTAATTAATTTAGTAACAATATTTTATAAGATTTGCATTTTACAAATAAATAATGAAACCTATTTTCTGAATAAACAAATATTTTGCTTATTTATTAATTTCTGCGAGGATATAAATTTGAGAGTTTTCAAGGATAAATTATTTCATCGTGGTAGGTAGCACCTTGACGGAAATCGCGCTAAACTCGCTTATTGTATTAAAGCAGCACCGTCAATAACACCTTTATTTTTTCGTTGGCGTCGGGCGCGTTAAAGAATCTAATAACGGATATAGTAGCAGCTATAAATAAATATATAAATTGACCAGGTTTCACATGTCAACATTACGAAAAAGCCATTAAGGCGAAAAATTGCAGACTGTTACTGTATAGAAGAGCTAAGATATGGGTTTATCCATTGATCTATTAGGTTATTTGGCCTAAAGACCAATTCTTAGACATAGAAAACTTCTTCCCCACCCATTTCCACCTTAGATTCAGGGGGGCGATTTTCGCGCTGTGACATCTCAAATTCGACATTATCTCTAGCCAAAAACCTGTATTAAAACGCCACTGAAATCGATCTTTGACAATATACGACTGTCGAAAATAGTTGAGAAAATATGTTTTGTCTGCAATAGACATTTCAATGCCTTCATTACTGGAGACATGTGGCTAGAAAAAGTATTGGATTCGAGATGTCACATCGAGAGAATTAGGCCTCTGTGCTTTGTCGGAGCTAACATCATTCAAGTTACAATGACAAGCTAAGTAAATACGTACCTACAAATTAATTACTTCGATGGATAAATACGTAAATGTCGAATACAGTGTCTTCTAGCTAATAATGTTTTATTTAAAACGCGACGAGGTGCGCAAACAATTTGGTTTAGCGTTCTCGTAGGTCAATTAACATTCCTCTCGAGCTAAAATAACAAAGGGAGTCGAAACTTCAATTAATAGGCAGGTATTGTAATTATTTGTTAAGTTCCGACAGACGCTTAACACAATGAAAGTAAATTAAATTATAATCTGAAAATAGCTTGTAATAAATTTAGTAAATGTTAATATTTCTACATGAATTATTGTGACGAAATACCTGTAACTATGTAGCTTCTTTGCAACCCATGCATGTAGATATTTATTAAGAGAAATTTTGGATATAGATTAAAAGACCGTGATAGTGATCTATATACATATAGAGTGCCAAAAAACAATGACATATCCAAATATTTTGACATCGTTTTCAATAATTTCCTAACATAAGCATAATAATAACCTAATAAGTAAATTATACTATGTGGAGACATTAATATTATAGGAAAGTTGAATCATTCGTTCTAGTTTCAGAGTTAAACAATCTTTAAATGGCTATAAATGATTGATGATTGGTCGCAAGGTGTGCGATTCCAAAGGAACTCTCTCCCTCGCACACAAAGGTTGTGAAATGAACTACCTGGAGATGTACAACATAGAGTTCATCAAAAAAGAGGTGAAAAAGTTTTTGCGGTGTCAGCAACGTGTGGGTGATGCCCCTTGTCAGACTGGATTCTGATCACAATCATAATTGTGGGGTTTATAAAAGGAAACAAAATATGGGATGTAAAAAGTATAAAATATATTGTTAAAGGTAAAATTAAAGAAAAACAAAACAATAAATAATTACATCAACAGAACAACATGAAAATACAAATGAAAATCATCAACCTTATCATCAGAGTAAGTCCCTCTTTACTCTCTCTAGAAAATGTACTATACAAAACGATACATTTTATAATCTACTGTTATAGCATAAGCAGAAGCAGGGTGCTGGTGGTGGATTTGCAGGTAAAGGCTGGATCCTGTATGGGTTTGTTGAATGGGGTGTTGGTGAGGCAACCTGGGTAACGCCCATGAGACTGCCATGGCATAAAACTGAGCCCATTTTCAGTGGTGGTATGCCAAACTTGACATAAAGATGTCAGTAAACAGTTACAAAGTTGGTTAAAACAGTGGCAAATTGGTGTAAAAAGACAAACTAGAGTTAAACTGAATTTTCTGGCTCCAGGAAATGGAGCATTCTCTCCACTTCTCCATATATGACTTTCGTCAGCAACAGGTATTAGACACTACTTATCTGTTTTGGTCCCCATCACCACACATTTTAAATATAAAACTTGTCAAATAAAGCTTGTTGTGAAAGAACTTATAAAAAACTCCGCGCTCAAAGCCCTTCAAAAATGGGGTACCTAGCACGTTAAAATCATTACCCCAAAACGACATACCAAAATGTGAGGAAATATAAATATAAAAATAAATAAACAAACAAAATAATAAATAAAATTTAATTCGTTAATTTCAGGCGTATACCCATAGTATAGATTACAGACAGTGTAATAAGTCAGTTTTACAGTGTATTATTATTATTAAAAACAATTCAATTTGTATGTATATCGTTATAAAAATTACAAATTTACAAGATTTAGGTAGGTAAAGATACAAGATTAATCAAGCAGTCAAGCCCAGCCCTAGTGGGCATTACAACTTAATAATTTAATTAGATTATACAGTTATGCGTAGATCTTTACTGAACAAGTATACATTCTGCAGTACTGTGGACACACATCCATTGTTTAATCCAAAACAATGAAAAGAAGCCCTTAGTCGTTTGACCAGCGCGCAGAAGCCCAGGACCCCGCTCTCCGCGAACATACCAATCGCACTGCACCGCCACGGGAGGCGCAGCATGGCCCTGAACGCGATACTGCACGCGCAGGGTGCTGAATGCGCTCTTCGTGTATGAGTACCACAGCTGGCTGGTGTAGAGCGACTGGTAGTGCGCCTTGAACAGGGTCACCTACACCTGCGTAGAACAATGCGTGAAGCGCCTGGCGAGCATGTTGCTTCGCATAGCGAGGGCTCTTCTCTGTCTCTTTAGGACTTCATTATCTCTTAATGAATCTGTGAGGATGTGTCCTAAATACTTAAATTTCGTTACAATATTTCATTCGGTGCCATAAAGTGACAGTGATGGCACATCATTATTTCTGATTTTTTAACATTGTATGTTAACCCGTGAGCTTTAGCATAAGTTTCACAAATAGACAGTAATTTTCTTAGTCCACTCACCGACGGGCTCAGCAGCGCCATGTCGTCTGCGTAACTTAAATTGTTAAGGCACTCGCCGTCGATGTGGCAGCCGACTCTGGTCGCGCTGAGTAGGATGAGCTCGTTAATGTACAAATTGAAAAGAACGGGCGACGTCAGACCCCCTTGTTTTACTCCTCACTCCAGTTTATACATATGTGACAATGAGTTGCCCCACGTGACCTGATTATATTGATTATTATACCAATATTCTAATATTTTCGTTATTTTACGTGGCACGGTCGTCTTTTTGAGTTTATCCAATAAAATATTATAATCAATAGTATCAAAAGCCCGACTAAGATCTAGGAAACACGCAAAGACCGTAGTATTCCTCAGCCTATAATTTTTGAGTGAAAATATAGCTAAATCAGTTCCCAACTCACTTCGGAAGCCAAATTGAGCTCTATTTATAGGAATATTAATTTCATTTAAATGTTTGTTAAGTAAACGTTCCATAACTTTTATAGAAAAATCATACCATGTCATATCATCATATCTCTTCTACGTCATACTTTCAAACTCTTTGAAAGAATGAATCTAAACCGCCTCACAAGCATCATAGACCCGAAACTGATTCCCGAACAAGCTGGAATCCGTCCGGAAAAGTCTTGCTGCAGCCAAGTTCTCAACTTGACCCAGTATATTGAAAATGGCTTCGAGTTGGGAAAAGTCACGGGAGTCGTTTTTGTCGACCTATCAGCGGCATACGACACAAATAATTGCTATGGAAGGTGGAGAGCGCTACTTGGGACCACAAATTCGTCCGACTTCTGAGCGAGCTTCTGCATAACAGAATTTTTCAAATGCATATGCTTGAAGGAAAATGTAGGTGGCGACGCCAAAAGAACGGACTACCACAGGGTAGCGTGCTCGCACCTACTTTATTCAACATATATACGAACGACCAGTCACCAGAGACGGTACGTTTCTTGTATGCCGACGATCTGGCACTCGCTGCACAGACGGATTCCTTTGAAGAGGCGGAAACCAAGCTCGAAACCGCCTTCTCCAGTCTCAGTGAATATTATAAGGAGAACGCGTTGAGGCCCAATCTTACAAAGACCCAGTCAAACTTAATATCTCATGGGAGGGAATTCCAGTAGGCCATTGTAGCTCCCCAAAATATCTTGGCATCACCTAAGACCGTTTGCTTACTTATAGAAAAACCTGTGAGAACATACGCCACAAAGTAACCGCCCGAAACAACCTACTCTCACTCCTCACTTCCTCAAAATGGGGTGCCACGCCACAGGTTTTACGCTCTACCGGTTTAGCACTATGTTTCTCTGAGGGCGAATATGTGCGTCCCGTATGGCACTGATGAGCTCATGCTAAGACAGTGGATACAGCTCTTAACGACACATGCCGGAAAATCACAGGATGTCTTAAACCGACTCCGGTGAATAAGTTGTATCCACTAGCTGGCATTGCTCCACCAGCCGTTCGCAGAGAGATAGCCAGTGCAGTTGAGAAACGCAAACAGGAAACGGACTCACGGCACCCTCTCTATGGTCAGGAACTTACTGTCAAGAGATTGAAAAGCCGATCCAGTTTCTTGACGACCACCACTGCCTGCGAAAGCGACGCCCCCACAGCCAGAAGAAACCTGTGGATCAATAAATTTTCCAATCCCGCCTTTATCCCTCCTACTGAAAAGCTCCCACTTTGCCAAATTACGGACGTGCTAGACAGCCTTAAAAGAAAAATAAAAATATAGGGAACGTTCATAAAATTGCAACGTTACACCCTAGTATTGTAAACGTCCATTGGTTGCGGTGACTGCATACCATCAGGCAGGCCGTAGGCTTGTTTGCCACCTTAGTGATATAAAAAACATGAGCCATTGGATAGTGACCTTTGCTTGGGTAGTATTATAATACTTATTATAACAAAGATGAGGTGTTTGAGGTTATCTAAAGGTATTGGCTAAAAAAAACCCAGAGTCGCCAGAAATGTCGTCATATATACCATTATTTTATTCATAATATGTACATCAAAGATGAATAATAATTTACTGAAAAATCGATGTGTAATAATAGATATTTTAATCTCCATACAAAAAATCAATTGCTCTTTGTTTATCTCGCTATAACTCGAAAACGGCTGGACAGATATGAACAATTATTTTTATGTTTTGTTGGTTATAATATAGGAGTGATTTGTATGAAAGAAAAAAAGGGTAGATAGGGGTAAAGTAGCCTACTACTTTGCTACATACCCTTTTTTTCTTTGAGTTTAAGTGATCCCAAAATTATAACGAATAAAACGAGTTTTAGCGAGACTAACGCTCTACAATTGATTTTTACATAGGTATAGAACTATAGTTAATGAAATAGAATAAAAATGTTATTACGATGTAGTAAAATATGTATTAGAGGGTATATTTTTAATATTTTGTAATATGAGTATTATCATTTAATAAAATGATATTGATAAAATAAAAATCAAGAAAACCAATGAAAAATATTATAGTTATGATTCTCATACAGTATTATAACTTCTATATTACATGGGTTATGGGGCTGATTTTTTAAAAACGTAATGATTTTACTATAGCGAACCCATTTTTATTTATTTCGTTGCTGGGGATCCTGGGTTTTTTATTTATGACTTTTTAGCCAAGTCCTTTAGTGCTTAAGTACACTGAGCAAAGTATTTACTGTTATGTAGCACCCTCTTCATGGTCTGCTGGTTGACGGTTAGACAAAGCCTCAATGGCTTTAAGTCCACCAATTGCTGTTTTTGTGCAATAATGGTTTTAAATAAACATTTCTTTCAAACTTATATAACTTAGGCATTAAAATATGGAAATCAAAAATTCTTTGACTGGGTTTCATTTTAGGAAAATGCGTTTAGATTTTATCAACTTTATATATTTTTTAAATATAGGTACCATCTAATATATCCTCACGTCTGATACGTAAAAATAATAAAGACAAGTTTTGTCAGTAGTAACAATTGCGTTTTGGATTGTTTATTTTCATAATCTAGGCCATAGCCATACCCTTTCTATATAGTTTCGTATTATGCGGCGTGCATCAACGAGGTCCCAAAGGCAATTACAATGTCTCGCCTTTAAAGTAATACCATCAGGAAAAATGAGGGCATCGGAAGACTGGTTACAAGATATTGGGCTCTATACGATTGTATCACGACATATATTGCAATGAACATATCGTTTTCTCTGCGCTTAGTCACGTAAAAGTGACATATTAAAAATTCTTATTAAGAACCAGTGATATCCGTCTGCTTTTATGAGGATGATTGCAAAATGAACTCCATATTTTACTGTCTTTGAATGTAATATGTATTTTCTTTTTTCAAGGTGGCGTTATATAAAACTGAGAGTACTTACATACCTATATACAAACTGGTGGTAGGAGTCTGATGTCAGCCTGGAGAGTCATTTATTGCATGCTTTTCGATTTACTTAGAGCGCTTACATACTGCATCAGATCTGAGAAAATTCAGATCTACAATCAGTACAGTACATCAAGTTGACATTCTAATTGCGGTGCTCTTGCTACGCACATACCGCACCTACTGACGGACGGGATTCCGTCATGAGTATGGACTCATGATCCATGAATAAATGTTTGACTCTGATGTCAAGTTTACTACAGCGAATACTATGACCGACTCTCCCCCACAATATATATGTTATGGACAATGTGATAAATAGGGCACTATTTATAATGCCCAATATGAGTAGATAATGTGATAAAAGCTATTGAAATAATGAAATTGACCGGGCATTATAAATACTGTCCGTCACTTATTGAGTAGAGAGAGAAAATTCAATTGAATCTATTGAAAATGTCGTTCTGTCACAGAGTTGCGAGAAGCGAAGCGACAAGCGTGTTAGTCGGTATGAACCAACATGAACCAAATATACAATATGTATGATGACTGGGTTACCATTTTAAAATTCTAATTAGTCCGTCAGTTAGATTATTAAAAGTAGTAGACATGTATTTTTTGGGCACGAAATTATTATACGGCAGTTTTTATATACCACGCGACAAACGTCTAAAATAATTAAAACATATAAGTAATGTTTTTAACTATTGCGGTTATTATTACACATTCTAAAGGTATGCTAAGGTAACAAAGGTACCCGATAGGAAACCCGGAACATACCTTTAAATATGAAGTAAAAAATAACAATGTAAACAATGTTTGTAAAGACTTTATGATGTAATTACTAGGCTTAGGATTTGTATCAAAGCCTGTAAATAAATTTAAAAAGAAACTGTTTCTTATCACGTGACGGACCTCTAGTGCGTCTGTCGTACCTAGTAATAGCATCCTAGGTACCTCGGATAGATTTTGGCGGAATTAGATTGGGTGCAGTGCGTAAGCGCCTTAAGTCTGCACTGTGTGATTCAGAGCTATTGTTACTTCCATGTCCATTTATATTACTTAAATTACTAATTATTATTATTAATTTATTATTAATATTTACTTTTAAATAAAAATCAATATTTGATTTTTAGGCTATCCGGACAAATCTCTCTCGCTTCATAACATTCTTACATGAACTCCATACATGAACGTCGGTTTAGGTTACCTTTCGTACCTGGGTACCTTTCTTCTAGATACCTATCATCGATTTGATGGTGGAACAAATGGAACGATGTAGTCTTTACCTACGCCTATGGCGCGACGTTAATCTTAAATTATTTCAAAGCTCCAAATTAGCAACTCGATTTCAGAATGCGGTGTAAGTGTTTTGTACCTGCTCATGTAACTCAATCCATATAACTTCTAGTCACGTGTCTTTCCATGAAAACTGGAGGGCGTTGCTATGTGACAGAATACGAATCTACGGATAAACAATAAAGTTCATTAGCTACAAATTATTCTCCGAAAGAAGATCACGTCACATGCCCCTATCTTGCGCAGTGGCTGGCTAATCAATGGCTTGCAGTTCCCGAATATATTACTTATGTACGTTAAAAATTGTCCTCCTGGTCCTTGTTCACCGAAATCGTTGACGGAGATTGAAACATAAAATTGCAGGTAAATTAATCTGGGATGTTTTTCCGGCCCTCTCCGTGCGAAGAGTTTTCTAGAGACTTTCAATGCTGACTTGATATATTGTAGGTATTTGTCTAAAAGGTTATGTTGCAAATGTTAATTTTTTATTCAATATTACTCAACAGGAGTCAACGACTTAAAAAAGTCGTTTTCTTTTGACCCCTTTCTTCGATCGAGCCTTTCGCGGAATACGTCTTTCTTAAGATGTCAATAGAGTCGATAATCACATCGTTGCCAAGTCAAGCCCTCTTCACGATAGGTTCACTCTCGCCCACAGTATCGGAGCAAAAATAGAATCTTCATTATCTCTCACACTGTAAGCCGCAGGCTTTCTCGGTATTGCTGATGTTTGTCCCTCTTTACCTTAGAGGATAAACTTAATCGGATCTAAGTATATTACAAGTAAGTTGTATTACAGCAATATTAGATACGGTACGCAAATACTTAGGGAAAGACAAGGAGACGACTTTGTACTTACTTATTACAGACACGTGCAAATACATATTAAGGGGTCACCATTGTGTGGGTTCGGATAAGTACCACAAGGCTAAACGAAAGACAAATTAATCTACTTTTTTCTGAGATATGAAAGTATGATGTTGTTTGAATAAAATGTTTATGAACGATAAAAAGGTTTTGAAAGGACGACTGTTTGCCATTATCTGGTTTACACAGCCAGAGTATTAGATGGTCTACCACTATAATATCAGTCGACAATTATTTTAGTCTGACGGACAACGCACGGTTAATTACCTTTTTATTTTATTTTTTAGCCAGGCATTTGACCACCATCTTACCTGGTGGTAAGTGACGATGCAGCCGAAGATGGAGCATGCCTGTCTAGGAACAGCCTATTCACTCTTGTTTTAAAGGCGTCTAGATTATAATGATCAGGGAACACACTCGCAGGTAACGCGTTTCATTCCCGAACATATATTTTTACACCAACTGATTTATTTTTCTTTATTTGACCAAAGCGCCGTAAAAACCGGACACGTCTCCTTAAACCCTCAATCAACAAACGAGGCTGCAAACTACGCTGTTCACTCTCACACTAAATTCTCAAGTGGGCTGAGCACGCTGAACGATACGCGGATCCCCCGAGATCAAGTCTCGTTCCCCCCGTCACTTCCAATCGCCGCCAACACAGGATTGCGAAGTGACGTTTCAGAAATACTCCGGCCACTTGGCACTTTGTCACGCGCGCGAAATGCAGTGGCCACGCGCCACTGCACACGGTAATGGACGCAGTAAACGATGGCTACAGTAACGAGCGAGGGCTACTTATCGCATATAAAGTCGCCCGGACTGCAAAACGGCTAATTTGCCCCAGTTGCCAAACACCGTAGTTTGTGCTAGTATTGTCGTTATGTTCTACAGTTTTCCTTTTTTACTAGCTTTTTCTTGCTTTGATGTAAATTGTTTTAGGTGTTATTGTATCACTTTTAAGCACATCATCCTAGATGTTACGTACGCGTGCTTTTTACTTTACTGTTACGCACTAGTGTATTATGATACCCCACTGTAAGTAATATGGTATATAGACCAAGCATGTTTAATTTAACCGGGTAATAAATACCACAGCGTCCTTTGTAATACTCATAGATCTATATAGTTTTTTAAGACCAACAGAGAGGTTTGATGCGGCTGAAAAATATTTTCTTTGATAAATAAATTTGACTTCCTTAATTATGATAGATAAACATTTAATTTTTATAAAATTATTCATAATTCGCAATAAGTGATGTTATAAATATGAAAATATTCGCTATATTAAATTTTTAATATTGGCTGTACGTTAATTTTTTCTTTTCGCGCCCTTGCCTACTGTTATTACGTGTTATTAGTTTGACGTGTGTATCTGTGGCTTTGTGTATCTGTCTGTGGCATTGTAGCTCCCGAACGTATTTACCGATATGGATACGGTTTTCTCTATTTGAAAGTCAGTTTAATCGAGATGATTCTTAGCTTTGTTTTATTAAAATCGGTTTAGAAAATATCTCAGTTGAAGTACGCGGTGGGGGGTTATCCGAGTTTTTCTGTTTGTTAGGTTATATTGTTTATCTTTTCTTTTTGCACGTTTGGTGACGTGAACTTAATTATACATTAAATCTATAATATATCTGCTACATGTCACATAATAAACAGTTAGTATACGAGTACTGCAATCGCTCCCAGCTTTACGAGAAGGTTACTTTACGAGATTAGGTACACTTGAAACGAAAAGGCTTAGTTTATTGTGAGAGGTATATAAAGAAATTGGCTCTCTAGGTTATGTCGAGCCTTCTAGTCGTTCGTGTCTTATTATAAGGCATGATGTCATGCGATTACGATTGTCTTTTGAATACAACCACGCTTAAGAACGAACTTCCTGCAGCGATGTTTTCAAACCTTTATAACATTGAAGCCTTCATGGAAAGCACCTACACCTACCTCAAAAGTCGTCAACGCATAGAATATTTTTATTGTTTCGTACTTTTTAGAACTCGATTTTTGCTGCAGTTTTTAGTTTGATTTTTTAAAGCCATTACAATCGTTTTACAATTAAATACTTACCGTATTTACCAGTAAAACGACCCACGATACCATATTGAAAAATGGCAAAAGCGGCTGCTGAGGCAACTCTTCGTGTAGTCATGCAGGGCAAATCTACTTTCCATCAATCTGGGGAAAACAAAGATAATACGTTTTCCTCTGAGGAAATCCAATTTGGACCCTTAAACTATGTCTCTTATACCAAGTATTTGGGTGTCTACATCGACGAGAGGCTCGGGCCCGGGTCTACTCGCAGCGTCCTTTTTTATAATAGTGGGAGGCAAGCGAGCAAGTTGGTCACCTGCCACACCCAATGAGTAGCAAAAGTGTTGACGACCTTTGAGATAGGTGTAGGCGCGTTTCTTGAAGGCTTCAATGTTATAACGGTTTTAAAACAGCGCTGCAGAAAGCTCGTTCTAAAGCGTGGTCGTACGCGGCAGAAAACAAAATAATCATCTTGGTGTCAATATACTGTCGTCAGTTGGCTGTGTTCTCGTGCGAGGGCTCGTTGTCTGCTTTGTCCATACAGGATTTGGTAGATCAGTTTTACAAAGAGTGACCGCCATCTGACCTCCGTGACTCTCTTTAGCAAGGAATAGTAATATATATATAATCTATATATCTAGATTATCTAGCCCCAAACTAAGCAACGTTAATAGATACTATGCGTGCCAGATAACTGATATACTACCTAAATACTTTTAAATACATGATTAAAACACCCAGGCCCGTAACAGAAATTAAAATTCATATTTCAATTTTAGAAAACCGTCAGTCGGCTGAAAGTGCAGGTCCCTCATGATGTTCCCTCTAGGTAAGAGATTTGGTTTTAACTAATGAACCGGCTGGAAGATTCGTGAAAATCATACGATGGTCGAGGTCTCATCAAGGTGGTATGGAGTTTTCATTTCGAGGCGGATTGTATGGTGCTGAAATTCTGCAGCTGCTCAATAAGTATTCCCCATTATATCAACAGCTAGAAGATGGTTGAGATACCAAAAACTAAAGTTAAGCAGCGCACGGAGAGTCCAGGAACTAGATGGTTAGGTAACTGTTTCGTACTTTGAAGCTAGTCGAACTTCAGCAACGCAACGAACTCGCCACTAAGTGGGTGTGCCTGCGTGTGTAATTTTTGTGTTTGTGTGTGACAGATGGACGCGGCGGACTACTTTAAATAGTAAGTTGTAAACTATGGTAATAATGTAAATTATGCAATACAAAGCAATCGTAAAACAAATAGCAAGCTAAAATTTTCACAGACATAGTTTGCCTGTCTCTGAAAAATAGCCTTGTCTCTTGTAATAAATCTTGTCCTAGATTGGTACCCGTGTTGTCTGAAACTTTCGTATCCTTCTCATATTATAATCAGATGACTACATATATTTATATTTTTTGTTTTTCTTTTATGCTTTATGCCGTTGTTTTGTCTTTTCATGCCATCAAAGGTCGCATAATTCTCAGTATTCGAATTTGACTTCTTTTGCTTAAGGAACCCGCTAAAATATTATTTTATTGGTTATTGTTCCCAATTTAGATCTATTGTATTTAGAGTTCAATATGGTACTTACTTTTCCGTGTGATGTCTGGCAGAGTAGAATAGCACGAACCACTTACACACCCACGTAGGTTGTTGTACAATGCGACTAATGTTTTCGAGGAAAGAGTTCTGGATTCTCCGTAGGCAGGAAAATGGGCAGCAGCGTTTTCTATTTCTATATTTACAACACTGCGATCTCCAACCCTTCTGCCAAGCATAAAGATTATGGCAATAACCTCCCCTCTCATTGGAGAGACCCTGTAGTCCTGCAGTGGACTGTTCTGTCTATACCCATATAACTACAAAAGAACACTAGAAAATTACAAGACAGAAAATGTGATAAAATAAAGGTAGTCATGATAAAAGTTTTATATATTTTCAGAAGCTCCAGGACCCTCTCCATATCAGTTAGGTCATAAAAATCTTGGACAATTCTTACATTGACATCGAAGCAAAGTTAGCTATGTTATAATGTAGGACATTATAATATAATTTATAATATACCAACGATCTTCGTAACACAAAAACGGGTAGCTGTTCTATGCTGACAGTCAGTATTAATTGGGTGTATGTAGATTGAATAGAACTCATTCAGACTGAATCTGTAACCATGATCGAATCTGGTCAGGTTTTCCTGGTAGCAGGGTCACGTAGGTCAGATGGCAGTCGCTCCACTGTAATTACCTGATTTGCCAAATCCTGGATCATGATCAAGACGGACCCCAGCCCCTCGTACGTGTGGTCACCGGGACATTTACGCTAAGATGATTCTTTTGGATAGATTGAATGGGAAATGAAACGTTTTATAGCCTCTATTTTAGTTCCTTCACTGTGCTGTTGCAAACGTACAATTTTATTTTATCGGTGACAGTAGCTGCCACAGAGTGTTATATCCTGGGCGCAATATGGCTCGCATTCTTTCAGTAACTGTACTTCATCGCAGACCACATAGCCAACAGCCGGGAATTTAAAACATTCGGACTTTTCAAGAACTATTTTGGTGCTCCGAAATTGAAGTGGGTCTGGGTCAGGGATTTCCAATCTATTTTGTACAGTGACTTCCTTTGGATGCTGTAATTTGGCCGTCTACTAGCATCACAGCGCAAACTTATTTATTGCTGGTCGGGGCTTAGCTTAATTACCTTTCAGATTGAACTTCGATTTTTAATACAAAATTGCAAAGGAAAATTCGTTTCCATCGTAAATCTTTTATTTATTCCGAATAAAAAAACAATTTCTTTCTTTATTCTTTATTGTACACAAACATAACATAGTGATACAGTACAGTAACAGAGATGTACAAAGGCGAATTTAACTCATTAATTGACTACCAGCAAACCTTCGAGTCAGGAACAGGTTTAACTTAAATGCAGATTCTAAAAGTGTACACTTAAACTTAGTACGGTGGATACGATAAAAACAGTTACTTACATAAACATATACTAAAAATACATACATATTACTATATATACCTATACATTATACATATATATATACCTACCATGGAAAACTAAAGGGAAAACTAACGAAATCTTGTTTTCGTTAGTTTGATTTGTTATAAAGCGAATATTTCATATTTTTATAGCTAGCCAAGTAGACTAGACATGCAGTTGAATCTACATAAGTACTGCACCCGTACCATGACGGGCGCAGATGTCGTGCGAGACACCAACTCGTATCTCGCATGTCAACGCCAGTCATGCTACACAGGCAGATGTCGGCAGTATATACAATTGGGCTTTTGTGTCAGTGGCAGTAAATAATGCGCATAAGGTTTGGCTTTGTAGAGCTGTATACCTACAATAATTTTTCTGCATCATTTGGGAAGAACTGAGGCTTGTAGCACAGTTTAACTACCACAGGCTTCAGTATCTACTTGTTAAATGTGTAATCAGTTTTTATTGAATAAAGAATAAAGATTATTATTGAATAAAGAGCACCGTCTCTATCTCACACATGTGAGTAAATACGAAGACGAAATTAGCCGACGACAGCTCGTATAAAGTGGATTGGAGATTCCAATTTGTAAATATGCCAACAGAAAACGCTCTTACATTATTCCTACAACAATTTCTACGTAGACCCAGCTGCTCTTATCTTTGAGACATTAGTCGCATTGCCCTTCGTAAGTGGAAAGGGTTGGAGCTATTGAGGGTAATCATTAAAAATGTTTTATCGAAAGCGCTTTTATGGTCGTTAAGCCCTTTTGAGCAAAGTCACCCGTTTGCATAGTATAGACCCTGGCCGGTGTGTTCATCCGGGCGGACCCTGTAATATCCGGCCATTGCTCCACAAAGGCTTCACACATTCCAGCCCCAAAAGACATTGGGTATACTCTGATCTGCGGAATTACGCACATAATACTACTCGCTTCCTTTAATTTCGCGATTGCAAATTGTACTATTAATTTTAAGTTTTACGCTGTGGCGCTTACGACGCTTTTTCCTTACGTAATATTACAAAACACGAAAATTGCCGAAGTGACGGAAGAGGTTCCTACCTCTTACGTCACTTCGGCAATTTTAGTTTGCTAGGACGAACAGAATCATTAATGTTTTTAAGGTTTTATCAATTTCACTTCAAATAATTGAATTTCTATTTAGATTCCCTTGAGAATTTTGCGACTCACTCATAATGTAAGCTACAATTCTATGTTGTGTATTATAGCTATGTAGGTAGGTATGCCCGGCGTAGGTATTTTTCCAAACGAACATTCCCGAAGTCCTTAAATTAAACAGGAAGTGGACCTCCCCGATAGAAGTCAAATTTTATTGGACACCTATTTACTCGGAAATCAAGATTGCAATAAAAAAACCCGGTTTGAAGGCGTAGCCAGCAAAATTACAGGCATGAGGCATTTTATCTTCGTCCTCACAGTGACAACGCACCTGCTGTTTTTGTTACCTGAAACATGAATGTATGAAATGTAGATGTTAAAGGCGACAATTCCCACTTACTATCAGCTCATTTGTCATTGAGAAAAATAAAAATAAAAATTCTGAAAACGACAAAAATAAGTTGTTGACAGAGAATATCAATTGTCTTGAAGGTATGCGCGCTGGGGCTCTTTACGAGTGGGTGCTTGAAATACTTACCTACCTCGTAACAGTACATATAAATAAGGTTAGCTAGGGGTTTCATTTTCGTCCTTTATATTCGAGGCTTACAAAATAAATTGTGGCGGCTTGATAAGCAACGGAATGTAAACATTGTGTGGTTATACTTATGTCTTTCTTTTTCTGACAATCCATTTCGCTTCGTCCACATATATCAACCTTTTCTTTTTACACTTGCTCGTCGGTTTAGGGCACTCTTGATCTATTTTACAAATACTAAATAATTATAATTTTTACCATTCTAATCACGCTTATTGGTGTGAGAGAAACCATTTCAATATTTGTTTCAAACTAAACTCGCGTTTTACACATCATATTATCGGGAAAACAAACTGAAGATGTACGTCGCGACATATAGATAGACATATTCTTTCCTTGGCATATCAGCGGGGCGTTTAATTCTTAAATCACCCTAACTGCAGGTGTTTGGGTTAAGCCAGAGTTATCAGTCGGTTTGCAGACCACTGTCTGGGATCGCCGAACGTCAACTGCCTCTGGATAATCCCGGCTTAGCGGGCTCCTATCTCCAGTACTGAACTCTTGCAGTCGTTCCGCGAAATACTGATAAAATCACAGAATTTAATTAGTAATGCAACTTTCTAGGCCAGTCGAGCGAATTCCTCTTGATCCAGTCTATTTAAAACAGATGCTTTCCGTTACGTGACTCGATGAACTAAGTTTAATATTACTCGTATTGTCTTCCGGTTTTGATGGATATCTATAATTTTTTTTGTAAACAGGTAATGTTAAAAACATTTTCTAAATGTAATAATAAGTATTTAGATACGTGTAATACTCTAATATGTAGAAATGTGTATGCTGACGACCTGAGTGGTTCAGTGGTCAACATGCCACGCAAGAGGTCCCGGGTTCGATTCCCGGCCGGGCAGAAATTGAATTGATGAATTTTAATTTCTGTTACGAGCCTGGGTGTTCTATGTATAATCAGTATGTATTTAAAAGTATATAAGTAGTTTATCAGTTATCTAGCACCCATAACACAAGCTTTGCTTACTTTGAGGCTAGATGGCGCTGTGTGAATTTGTCCACGATTATTTATTTATTTTATTTTTAGTTAGTTTTTAGTTATGCTTTCTAAAGGAAAAACGAAAATTCCAGGATTTCACAAAACTCGCTAACAATTTTAATTGGAACACAGTTTTTGTGGTTACGTGTATGTAATTGTTTGGGCCACAGCTCGGATTCTGAGAATAGAGGAAAGTAACCAAATATGGAATAGTATCCCTAATTTGGAATACTGCCATTTCTCATAAACAAAGACCCCTAGACGCAATAAGCAATCATCATCTATCTCTTTCATTCACTATTCGCGCGTGCAAGTTTCGACATGTCATTCGACCGAGTCCTTTGGCCGCGGTGACAGTGTTTTGTTTTGTTGCTGCTGGAAAACTTTTTTAGGTACGTAAAAATTAAGTATTTTTCGTAATGTAATTGCAAATAGTATTGTATTTATTGCTTCTATATATTGTATACATGTTCGTTCAAAAGTTATAGAGGCATTTTATAGTTTACTTCATCAAGTGAAAAAATATGAATATTTGTTTAAGACAGTTAGAAATGCCAAATACGGACACATCATGGAGTCCAAATATGAACTATTCCATATTTGGACTCCATGGTATTGATTATTTTTTTTCAGAATGGCGGCAACAAAACGAAAAGAATGGAAATCAGATGATATGGCGGAAGCTATTAAAATGGTTAGGGAGAAAAGGATGGGATATTTTAGGGCTGCCAAACACTTTAGTGTACCGAGAGCGACTTTGTTTCGTTTATGCCAGAAAAATGAACTGGCTCCAGAAGAAGCCGCAGCCACTAAGTTAGGGAGAAGGACCGTGTTAGGTGTCGACCTTGAAAGTCTTTTGGTAGAATATATTTTAAAGATGGAGAGCAAGTTTCATGGTTTGACGAGAAACGACGTTCGCAGAATGGCGTACATGTTAGCAAGACGTAATCATTTGGAGAATCCGTTTGGTGAGTCCGGAATGGCTGGAAAAAAGTGGCTAAAGTTATTTTTAAATCGTCATAAGAAACAACTATCGGTGAGAAGACCAACTGGTACGTCTTTGGCAAGAGCGTTTGGGTTCAGCAAGGAAAAAGTGGACGCCTTCTTTGATCTCCTTGAAGACATTTATACTAAAAGTAACTATCCTCCGAATCGCATTTATAATGTTGACGAATCTGGGCTTACAGTTGTACAAAGCAAGATACCCCAAGTCATCGGTCACAAAGGAAAACGGCAGATAGCTTCACTTACCTCTGCTGAAAGAGGATCATTAATGACAATAGTTATTGCTATGAATGCTACTGGTCATTTTGTGCCCCCCTTTATTATCTTCCCCCGTAAAAATATGAGTGAACACCTAATGAGAGGCAGTCCCCCAGGTGCAGTTGGGGTTGCACATCCATCAGGATGGATACAAATGAATATTTTTACTGACTGGTTCAAACATTTCATCAAACATACAAATCCAACTCCAGAATCGAAAGTATTGTTGATCTTAGATGGTCACTTTACTCACACTCGTAACATCGACGTGATAGAACTTGCCAGAGAAAATAATGTAGAAATTATATCCATACCTCCGCACACAACCCACAAACTCCAGCCCCTGGATAAAACGTTTATGGGACCACTGAAAACCTATTACAGTGAGGAAATAAGAATGTGGATAAGAAATAATAATAGACCTCTAAGCGCTTATGACATTGTTGAGCTGTTTGGCAAATCTTATTTGAAAGTGCAAACAGGCGAGATCGCAGTGAATGGGTTTCGTGTCACAGGACTATGGCCATTGAATAAAAATATATTTAGCGAAGTCGACTATTTAGCTGCTCAACAGGATGCAGTTAAAGATGGCTGCACAGTCAATGATACTCCAAAGAAATCAAGCTTCCAGTCTGAAGAACCATCAGTGGCCAATTTAAGATCACCCGATGACCGTGAGGCCTTAACTGAAACTTTTACTTCCAGACAAGACATATATTTTGAACCGGAACCGTCAACTTCTGGACTCTCTCGCAGTAATCTAGGTCAGGTATCACCCTATGATATCAGCCCAGTGCCAAATAAAAAGAGAAAATCTTCTAACAGGGGAAGAAAAGCATCTGTTGCAGCAATCATCACGTCTTCACCCTATAAAAATGACCTCGTAGAAAAAAGTAAGCAGAAAGAAGAAAAAGAAAATAAATTGACAAAGGCAAGGAATAAAAAACAAAACGAAAAGAAAACGAAATCCAAAAAACCAAAAGGGAAGACCAAGACTAAGAATAATCCGGCAAATTCGGATGATGATGACGAGATGTTACTGTTGGACTCAGACAGTGAGCCCGATGCCTTAATAGGTTATACAGCTCCAGACTCCGAAGATGCCGAGTGTATTTTCTGTCATATGCTGTTTTCTAATGACACTCAAGGGGAAACCTGGATCAAATGCCTCATGTGCGGTCTCTGGGCACATAATGATTGCGCTGGTGCAGAGTTTGACCCCTGGATTTGTGACTTTTGCAAATAATTTACGTTCCTTTTTATATTTGACCAAAGTTCCCAAAGATTCTCATAGAAGTTAAGGTTGATTTTTGATAGATTTTGTAGTGTTCCATAATTGGGGTACCTATTCCATTATTAGATACCTTTATGTTGATTTTGTTTTCGAGAAATTATAGTACTTAAAATTAATAAATAATATATAAGTCTATTACTATGTGACACGCACATATATGTTAGTTGAATAATTACCATTATAAGTTTTGGATTATTAATATTTGTTTTACTTTTGCCTTAAAAACAAAACGGTATTCCATATTTGGTTACTTTCCTCTACGTGGAATTTTATTTTCAGATCCATAGTTGCCCGTGTGGCAGTTCGTGAAAGTTTTCGAGTTTCACGAATGGTGTGGTTGCTACAAACTTATTTAAAAAATTAATTAAGTTTAAATTAGGTAGAACAATTTTGTGTACATCTGAAAATACTTACAAACCAATTATTACTAAGTGCATGGATATTTGAAATTGAAATTAACTTTAAGACTAATATCAACGTTATTATTAGGTAAGAATACTAATATTTGCGTCAGCAGAACTGAACACTTGTTGATATATGTCAACAAAATTCTTTACCACATAATTTGTCGAATGTTTGCGTTTAACATACTAAATGTTAGATATTTTAGGGTTATTGTTGAGTGTGGCAGATTAATTCTTAGATAGATAGAGAATAGATTTGTTGGTGTAAGTTTAAACTACTAGTAATGATAATATTTTGGTTTCTTGACTAAAACGCCCACGATACCGGTATCTATTTTACTATTAAAGGTGAAATACGAATAGCTGAACCACTAGAGAACGATAATAATAACATATTATTATACAATAATTAGGTATACAGTTAGGTATAAAGTTACCACAGTTACTTTGTTATTGTTTGCTCTAGAGTTGTCTATTATGTAACATTATATTTATGTATTCATGATTGTTATGCATAGAACCTACATCAATAACTCAATAAGACTGCTTGTTCGCGGGTGGAGACCTGGTGACCTGATGCACAGGTTTCACTAGTTCAGGCACCAGTTTTCACAAATTAGTATATATAAACTGATGTATATGAAATTACAGTATCTGCTGTTTAATTGTTGCAAATATGCATGATTGTGAAGCAATAAATGGATTATTTATTAATTATTATCACTTAACTAGCTTTAGCTGCGGTTTCAGTTAAATCTGACTATCAATTTATAATTTACAACTTTTTAACAATCATATCAATAACCCTAAAAGTCCAGTTCTGGACTAGAGAGAATTGCCAAAATCTCCACGGGTTGGAGATTGAGATATTTGAAAATACTCTCCAGAAAACAGGCACTGCTAGGGTCAGCGTCTATAATTATAAGTCGCCTTGTAAGATGCTATATTCTACTCTACCGCACACCGCGCGATTTGTTTATTAATAATTTTAGGCTCCCGAGACTGTCCAACCCTGAGATAGGTCAGGGTCCCCAGCGGAAGACCTTGGTCAACCTCGCTTCGCCAACAGCATAAGAAGGCACGCCTAACGACTGCGAACATGAAAAGTCACCCATCCAGTTCCGGACTCTGCAGGCGGTGCCTAACTTGGATATCGGTCTCGCAAGCATGCTGCCACTAGAAAAATACCGCTTGTTTCGCCGCCGCTTCTTCTTATTTAAATAATAGTCGAAATAATTGCCACAAATCATATAGAAATCAATATGACGCACGCACCACCAAAAACGCCATTTGGTTCCCAGAAGTAAACACTAGTGCGAAAAGGAAACAGTGATTCATTTTCCCATCCCAATCTCCGAACAACAGGCGCTAAACAGGAAAACACTGGGCGGCAAACTCGTCAAAGCAACCATAGCGGGAAAGCGAATCAACCCTTATAACACCCATTATTTCTGCCGATTCACCCACCCTCTGTAATAATAGTCGGCTCAACAGCGAGTCTTCTCTTTACCTTGCTCAACTTTTCAGTATTCCGACTATATTTCATCGGCGCCTTGGCAAATATTTGTTGACGGGCCTCATGATTTTGCCTCTCCAGACTTCGGCTCTCACAGCGATAAGCCCGTGGGGGCGAATCAGTTTCCTCCAGTCAATGTTGATAACTCGCGTCGGGCGGTCGCGCATAGCGTTGCTCGGGAACCTCTGTCGCGTTCTACGCTTGTGCGTTACGTAGGCACCTGGATTCCGATAGCTGAGTAACTTTTGGTTTACTTTTTAAAAATCACGCAGTGGTAAATTCTCGAATACAACTGTTTATTTTTTTCATATTATTTTTTTGAATACGAACGTTTGTATTTGGAACGAAACTTGCCGGATAAACTTTTTATTTGATAGGAGTGCAAAAGAAAAAGTTGGAATATTAAGGTTGCCAGTGTGAAGTGACTAAACGTCGAGATAAGGGGCTCATTATTATTTTTTTCTTTGCGACGTAAGTTTCCTGCACAGCCGTTGGGCGCCGCCTAATGGCCAGGTCTTGACATCTACGGGTGTAATGTAAGTAATTAAATTGTCGTTAAGATTTATTTTTTGTTGTGGAACTGATGAAGTGTGTTTTGTTTGTGTAAATAGTAGAAGATTTAATTACTTCGCCATTACTTATGTATGTATGCCGTATGATCCTTAAATCGTATGTATTCCTATTGTTTAATTAGGTATATAAAAAGATTTAAAAATCTTCACGTTATATCGAAGTAGCAAAAAAATATGGCGTTCATGGTCAAGGAATCCAAAGGAATATTTATGTTATTAATAAAAAAAAACTGTTTTCATTCCACATCCATTGAGACAAAAGCTTTAAGAGGAGTGTTTGTATCCTATGAAATTTTGTAGACGTGATCCAGAAACCAATATCTAAGGTACATGGAATTTACAAATTTTTAATCCCGTGTAACTTTGACACGATACATATCTATATTTTAACGAAAACGAAATAAACCACAAGCTTAGATATTGGTTTCTGTTCACGTCTACAAAATATCAAACATTTTATAGCGTAATATTAAAAATATTATCAAACTACGTTTGTATTGAGCGCGCTCGGGAAATGAGCCATAAATTATAAATCAATCCTATAAAATAAAAAATACATTACATTTCACAAACCGCCCAAATCATTTGATACAGTCTTAAAATAATTTGTCAGAAACGTTTCGAAACTTATGTTTGAGGAATAAAGACATAATGATGAAATTCAGACACCCTGTCAAATCCATAAAAAGTGGGCCATTAAAAATGATTTTACACCGAAAACCTTGCGTGAGCAAATTCTTTAAAGCAGCTAAGTATTTTGGCAACGTATTTTGGATATTATACCTAGCCTATAGGTACCTACACGCTGCGAGGATTAAACTAACATCATACATATGGCTCTGTGCTTACTCAATCAGTAACACGAACTAACCACGTAACAAATAAAAATGTTCATCGTAAAGAAAAATGAGGTTCTCATGTCATGCCGCTCCCTATTATGAGCTTTAAGAGAAGTTTTAAAATTAAATGTCACTATCGTACTGCAGCTTAAAAGAAATGTATTTTAACTCAAGAAAAGTGTTAATTTCCTCTCTCTTCTGACGGTTCTCTTCACGGAAGATGAATTTGTTGTGTGTGTTTCAACTGGAAGTTTCCTTCTGAAAGTTCAAGAATATTTTTTTAGGGGTTTAATTAAATTTGTATTTCACGTTTTGATACAAATATTTTCTTAATTACTGCGCGCTATATAGTTGAAGTTTAACTGAATAAGTAATTTTTACAAAAAAGTCTTAGTTGATTCTATTAATCCATTAGAGTATTCAGAATTATCTGGCCTCTACCTGGCTTGATTCTATAAGCCCATCATTCTTTAACATTATAATAGTTTTAAATATTAAATCCTACTAAAACCTGTTTAAAATATTAATAACGGTTCTATTGACATTGAATGCAAAAGAGACTGAAATCCAACTGTATATCCAGCGAAATGTCACATATTTCACGAGTCCTTTATGATCAAACATACCTTATTCATATAACCTTTACAGACCCAGTCCCACTATTACCATACAAAGCATCTCACACGGGATAAGCATCCCACATTCAGAGACTATAGAAAACCACTAACTACGATCCTCACACCTTGTCTGTTCCATTTTCATAATATTCCCTCAAGCATTTCTACCGGGTACCTCTGACTTGCATATACCTACATAGGTACTAAGAATCGCAAATGCCTAGGGTGCAACCGACCGAAGCAGCTGCAACTCGTTTCAAAGCACATATGAATGTTGAGGATGCACGTGCCATAAAGTTGCAGACTCTTTTACGACTTAATCCGTTCCATTTATAGGGCGATACAAATAGAATTCTATTAGAAGTGCATAGATTCAAAAGTGTTTGTGGTGCCAGCGAGTTATTACGTTACCACTTCGACGGAGTGAAATGTGGAAATGAATGCTCTTTAACTCCCGTCGAAAAAAGGGGGGTTTGACGTGTTTATCTATGTATCTGTGGCTCTGTGGCATCGTAACTCCCGAACGGATAGACTGATTTGGATGGGATTTTCGCTATTTGAAAGCCAGTTTAATCGAGATGGTTCTTAGTTTTGTTTCATTAAAATCTGTTCATTAGTTTAGAAAATATTTGAGTTTAAGTAAACTTAGTCGGGGATTATCCGACTTTTCCTGTCGGTTAGGTTATTTCAATGGGTTTGTCCGTATAACAAAATTTTTTATTTATGTTTAGACAGAAGCTTAGAGCGTAAAAATAGCATATGTAGACAATAATACATTACATATTTATATTTTTTTGTGAATGTGGTACCAAACACAGTTAATTGACTTGGCGGCACTACTAGAGGGCCACAAGGAGGAGTTCCGCTCAACGGAAATGAAGATGCTGCAGTGAAAGTGTGAGGTCGTTTCACGTAACGACCGTGTCCGAAATGCCAACATTCTCTGTAGTCTTCAATGAGATAAATTACGTACAGAACACAATATCTGCCGATGGCACGGAAAAACAGGCTGGGCCAAGAAGCCATGCCTAACATCGTGAAGGATTTGCGTGCCAACAAACTTACCACCAAATACGCCGAGGACAGCGTGAAACGTCACTGTTCCTCCAAAAATAACAAGAGTACGGATGGCGGCCGAGTGGCGAGAGCGAGATTGGAATCCCACTCGGTGCATCAGCAGGAGCTTGTGAGATTATACCACCACCAGACGGTCAGTGCCTCAGAGAGTTAAGGCGGTGGTTTTGATGGCAAGCGATGTACAGCAGTCGCCATAAGCTACGTCCGAGGTCCCTTGCGCGGCTGAAAACTCTGATGTCTATACCTCAAATGTCGATATCTCACACGATTAATATATAATGAAAAGTGAATGGTTATTTTCTATGCATTTTAAGTTATTTTCTAAAAAAAATTTACGACTTAATCGTACCTATATACAATACTACCCTGTGTATTCTCATCCTCCCTTACCTATTAAATTGATAGAATTTTTGAGGTACTTTTCAATTTTTCAGGCGCGATGACGTAAAATGCAAGCCAATATTGTCCATTAAAAAATACTGGTCCCTGGTGGTGTTGCCGCGGACAAGGCTAGTTAAAACATTAACTGTGCATGACACACAGCAGAGTTTCGAACAAATTTAATTATTTGTCGCCTTTTACAAGTATGAATTTTTTATTGATGCCATACACGAGTTACCTTTACTTTTAGTCGAAGGTAGTGAATTAAGCAACATAAAAGCGACTAGGCTTTTTCCCATATACTTGTACGTATGTGGAAATATATGGAAAAATGCCTATGGATACAAATATTCTACGTAAGCGAAATTTTCCAGGAACTTAAGTTGCAATTTTATCATTTTCGGGCTGCATAGATAACTTGTTAAAAGTCTGTTTAACTGTCTGTTCGCGATAAGCTCAAAACGCCCGTGATGTCAGTATATAGTAGACCCTAGTTAGAAACTACATGAAAACTGCATGAAAACCGTTTATTTCATGCGGTTTTCATCAATAGACAGAGTGATTCATAAGGAAGGTTTAGGTCTATAATTTATTGATGTTGGTATCTGAAGTACGGGTCGCTACTACTTAATATTATAAATGCGAAAGTTTGTAAGGATGGATGTATGTTTTTATGTTTGCTGCTCCTCCACGCAAAAACTACTGAACGGATTTTGATGAAATTTGGCAGCAACATAACGTACAGCAAAGAACAGCACATATGCTATAATTTATTCCGAAAACGGATCTGGAATATTATAAACGAACTTTACGCGGACGAAGTCGCGGGAAAAAGCTAGTCTATTACAAAATACGAGGTATATGTGCGACCTGGAGAGGCTACTTTTTATTTGAATTTAACGCAGATGAAGTCTCCGGCAACAGCTAGTAGGCGTATAAAAGAAAAACGAAAGAAAAACAATCATCCTTGATAAGATATCATTCAGGCCTTTTACGATGCGGGAGAAACATAAATATGGTTCCTTTTTCCACACGCCTTCGCTTCATGTGACTGCGAAGTAGGACCATATCGTATTTATGACTCAAAGTAAAATGAATATAAACGGCTTGAACATATAGGTGACCCGATGAAATAACTCCACCTAAGTTATTTGTTATACAAGAGAGCAGTTATTTTTTACTTCGAGTGCCGACTTTAAATCACAATCTAGCGAAGTAGTCTGAGCATAGAGAGTGATTTAAAAGCACGAGTCATAAAAATAGTTGCTCTCTTGTTAAACACACAATTTTTCTCCTCGCCTGATTTCCGCCATAACCACAGATAATAATAGAACCAGTAAAACCACTTTACGCCATTCTGTTTGAAAAGTTTATTTTTTAATTAGATATTGCGTTCGGAGACTGCTTGACATTTTTATGAAAAAAAACTGATATTTTTCTTCAAAAAGTGATATTCAAGTAAGTGCTATTAATGTTTACTAGTCATTAATGTCTACTTTTAGTTTAAATTTGACGTGTTTTCAATGCAATAGTACAATTTATAAACTAAATTTCAATACATAGTATACGAAATATTGTGCCTAATGATACAAAATTTAATTCATGGAGTTTAATTACTATGCCAAAATGAGTTACTGAATGAACCATCGCCTAGTTAATTTTTTCCAGTAAAGAGTATGTGTTTTTTTTATGTCATACGGTAGCCAAACAGGCATGCGGGCAACCTGATGGAAAGTGGTCACCACTGCTTATAGTAGTGTTTACTAAGGTGGCAAACAAGCCTACGGCCTGCCTGATGGTAAGCAGGCTCCGCTGGCTGTGGTTGTTTGCAATACCAGGAGCAGCACCCATGCGTTGCCGACCTCGGAAAAAGATTTCACCCCTTTCTTGATGCACTCAATATTATAGGTACTCGGTACTCTCTAGGGGAAACCTTTTTTTCGCTTTTCCTTTTTACTTAAAATAAATAAATAAATGTGAAAGTAGTGAAGCGAATTACCCGCCGTTTGATATGCTCGACGCGTAGATACAACAGAACTGACTCGCAGCTTACTTCCAGCAAAGTTGAAAAAATTATAGGTACGAAATTTTAACATGAAAATATGAGTGTAGAATAAAGTAGTGTATGCAATTGCTTATAATTAGGTATTAAAACACTCGTGTCAAACTATTATCATACTCGGCTACGTCTCGTATGTTAACAGACACCAATGTTTTAATACTCCCTCTTATATGACAGTTGCATAAACTACTATTTTGGGTTTCTTACCTTGATTTACTAGTAGCAATAAATAACTCTTGTATGGCAATCGCACTTTTTTATATACTGTACAGATAATCCCGCAGACCATATTACATTTCAAGCTTGGGACAGGAAAAGGAGGGGTGAGGGGAGGGGGCTATGGCCAACAGTAGAGGCATAGCCGTAGCGGTAATGGCTGAATAACTGAAAATCTTATAACAGATAATTAAATTTTAAAGGGTTGTTTGTACTAGGATTCCTTCAAGCTTGAGGAGTCGGTGTATTTACAAGGATATTGCTAATCAGCTTAATCTTGGATTTAGGCCCCTGGTGTTGCTGATGTCCATAGGTGACTTCCCGTCAGGTGGCCCGCTTGTCAGTTTGTCTGCCGTAATAAATAAATAAAAAAGATAACAAGAAGTTCCAGCAATCGCCACCAGGTGGTGCACCGTTTTTCCGCTACCGTTCCATTAAGAATACGGTTCTGCTGCTCCCAGTTTACTTACAGTTTCTAAAATAGGTTGATACTACCGTCTGTGCGTAGGTATTTGAAAGTAAAATTGTTCCAGTCAATATGTAAATGGGACCATCTTGCACGGGCCACGAACCTCAACGACGCCAAGAATTTTCATTATCATCGAATTTGAAAATCAAATAGTTAAGTAAGTGAGATTAGAATCCACCCTTTCGCGTTTTGCGGTATAACGAATTCCTGCTTTAATCGATATACCTTTGGGTACCTAAGTATAGAGCGAGAACGTGACCTTGCGAACTATACTCGTGTTGGGGTCCATAATTTGGCTTATTGATCAAAGGCACGCCTAGTCACAGTTATTTATCTAGGGTAATATATAAAAATAGTGGATATGATTTTGAATAGGTGCCTAAACCTTCCGGTATCAGGAAAGGTCCCGCGAAAAGCCCAAGAAGCGATGGATTGACATCGCCGACTCAGATACGAGGGCCAATAGCTTACGACACGAGGATGCGCAAGACCGGGCGAAATGGAGAAGAATAAGTTGGAAAGAGGACCCTGGCAGAAGCCGGAACTGACCACTCGGATGATTATGAGTGGATCTATTTTGAAGTACCTTACGATAAAGCAATGATTTGGTAAGTACAGTGCAAGGTGCAAGAATAGAAGTGCAGAAGTGCTACAAGAAAATTTCCCTTTGCATTTGGGGTATTTGGTCCATCTTTAGTCAAAATAAATTTACTAAATGAGGTGGGCATTAGCTTTCCCTTACGCCCAAAATCCTCGTCATTGAGTATTTTTAATTGAATTAATAAAAAAATATTTTGTGAATGCTATAAAATCTTATAGCAACTGCACAGCAACATGATTCTTAAGGTGGTCATGCACATAAGTGCATGCTCTTTTAGGTTTTTACGGGTCGGCAACGCGTGAGTGATGCCCTAGGTATTGCAAACGTCCATAGGCTGCGGTGACTGCTTACCATCAGGCGGGCCGTAAACGTTGAGACTGAAGCGTGTTTGATACGCATTCCGTCGCGTGAGATGGGGGTTCATGGCACTCCAGTAGTGTTCATTGTAAACATTGAAAAGTCCGATTCGCGTAAAAGTAGACTCGTCGGTCCAAAGAATGTTAGTTTGCTCATTCTTCAAAAGCCACTGACAAAACCGCCTTCGTAAGGCGAAATCATCTGGCGAAATATCTTGAACCGGTTGATAGTGATACGGATGAAGCCCCGTAGCGTTTTATAGCCGCGAAACGTATGACTGAGACTTATGGTATCGCCTGGAAGCTTTCCGAGTACTCCGCCGCGTGCCCCAACCAAAATAATTTAGTATCTGTCTGTCTAACCTTTCTAAATCACGATGCAGTCCACCTCGTGCTTGAGCGTGAGTGGGCACTGCGAATTGCCCATAGTCACGTAAATTTTGAACCATCCGGAGTATTAATCCATGGGTTGGCACTGGCAAATTCGGATAACGCTCATGAAATAAGTCCTTTGCTCTGTTTGTGTTATTGGTCTGTAGGTAAAACCTTATCATGTCGCATCTTTCAATTTTGGAATAAGGATATGCTGCAGGCATGATTTTCACGAAGTTTTTTGAAGAATTCAACAATATCAACATACGTAAATGTTGACAATGCAAAAAGTGACAATTTACTTTTCTTTTAAAGGGCTGTTCAAAGAGACCATGAAGGTCGCTAACATTGGGGCTGTTATTACAGTTAAAGAGGTTGGGTATCTTTATCAATCAGTGTAGGGTGACCATTATTTTAGAGACTTAAACTTTTAATTAACAGAAAATAAAAAGAAATAAAAAGGTGTGCTATTTAAACTAAATTACGATGGTAATCGATCAAATAATATTTACTGTATATGTAGTGTTAGTCCTGCTCACGTCTCTTGAATCACCCTGTATATGTCGTCGCGTAAAGAAAAGGGGTGTATCAGGATCATTGTCATCAGGGTGGTGATATCAGTATTAGATCGTATTCGTCCAGATAAATTAAAGAAAAGGTTCAAATACTAGGTATATAATCCACTCCACTGTATTTATTCCAATTCATTTTCGCACATTACCTATTATTTCACTTGAAATCAAGGAGGTATTACAATGTTGAGGTAATTGACTTTCTTATTTCAAAGGTGATTTTAAAATTACTTTATTTTCAAACGTAAATAACACTTTCTATAAACGAAATGTGGAGACAGTTTCAAGACGCGTTACTCCTCGGCGGCGGTCACGCCAAGAATGGCCACCACTCCGCCCGAGTCGTGCCGTCGAGACTCTGTCAGCACGCCCCACCAGAGAGCGCACTCCCACTTCCGTTTTCTTCGCCATGAGTCCGTACTATTGACCACATGATTCCGTACTATTGACCGGATCTAAGTTACTTGTTAATATATCTCAGTCACCGCCGCCGTCGGTAGGAAGAAACGTTCCACATGTTCCTACAATTTACGAGATCAGCGAAAGATATCCTAAACTAATTTTGGAAAGAGAACCAATTTATATTATTGTACGTATGTTTGCTTGCAAATCCACTTAATACCCCACCTCCGCCTTATTAATATGATATGTGACGTAAGCTACTGAACGAATTTTGAAGTATATAATCCTATATATAATTTATCCCGAACTTTAATGTTATACAAAAATAAGTATTAGAATAGGATTATTCTACTGAGATGAATATTTCTTTCGTTTTAATTATGATATTTTTCCATCAGCTTTGCGTTGTTATAAGGATAAAAAGGCTATTTTTCCTCTAAGAATATCATGGCCTTGTAGATAGAGGGATCTACCCACGCTTTCACTTCCGAGAATATGTTCTCTACCTGCTTTTACAATTCTTAGAAAACTCAACATTAGCAGCTCTTAACAGTCCACTGGTGAACTGGCGCCTCCTCCACTTACTTAGGCCTCCGCCTACTCCACTTTTCAATATTTCTCCATACCTACCTCAATAATTCAAGATACTACATACAACAGAAAATAGCTACTGCGCTTTTTCTGAACTATAAAGGGCCAAGCAGATTAACCTCTACGACAAATCGTCTTTTTTCGGCACTCGTCGGTCAGGGTTAGTAGGGAAAATACTGTAACGCAAAATGTCCACTCATATTGGACGACGACATTGCGTGATGCAATATTTCCTTTTACAATTAGTGATACCTACAGAAACCATATTAATGCATTTACTTGTACCTACAGTTTATGTTAAAAATCTTGTCTCCAGAAATACGTTTCGCCAGTAAATTACTTACATTTCCTGAGAGTGTAATTTGAGTATGTCTTCCTTGCGTCTCCATCTAGTTTCTCAGTGAAATTGCCCGCTTTTAGCATCATTTGCACAGTCATCGTTGGCGAGAACCCGGGCTGATGTGCTGCTGAGTGTTTGGGAAATTGCTCGAATGTACAATGGCGATACAGGATGTTGCGTTATACGCTGTTTATCGCGTAGGAGTGCTATAACGTATGTATACTTGAGTTTTAGTCAATAAAAATATAAATGACAGGTTGAATGAAGTATGTAACGATTTAAAAAAAAAATTATATGCTTTTTTTATATCACTACGGTGGCAATTTTTGCCACCGTATTAACCCTTTGGGTTACGGCTTGCCTGGTGGTAAACAGGATGGTGATGGAATTTAACTATAAGCTTTCATCACATATCTATCCTACCGAAAGTAACTAAATTGTAACTAACATTTTTATATGGTTATTCTTTTATCTTAATCTATATAATTTTTGTAGATAAAGTATAGGATAGAGAGAAGTACATAGACCAAAGCTACTTTTATAAAAAAAAATCTGCATACGTAAAGCCAGATTAATCCACTCACTCACGCATCAAGATAAAAGCCCGTGTCAAAAGTAAAAGGTCAAATTTTGTCAAAATTGGATACGAACGCGAATATTCCATTTGGAGTTTCTTTCCCTTGACATACTGGAACTATCGTAAATATTTTCGTATCATTCCCGCCTTCAGATACCTTTCAAGATACACGCAACAAAATCCCAAGTTTATGTAATTTTCCTTCTCCCGACCTGCACATCATTTGTTATTTTTTCCCAGAATTACTTTACCGGATTTACTTACTCCCATTATTTTACATTATTTTGGATTTCTCTGACAACGGTAGTGAAGGATTTCTCTCGTGAAAAAGTGTCTTGGGTAAATTATGTCGCGAAGATCTACAACCGCGAATGATTTGTAGCAGATTTACATTTGTATGGATATTTCTAAATGGTGACTTCAAATTCATTTTACAAAGGGGGGTATGCATATATAATATGCTCGTGATAACAAATAACTTTTACTATGTATGGCACCCGACTTTGAAATCGCGGAAAAAATACAACATACAAACTTGAAAACGAATTGTGCCAAAATGTGTGAAACAGCTAAATTTCTCGCGATTTCAGAGTTGGTGTCATAGTAAAAGTTTTTATTATTATAAGCACATTCATACATTACGCCGGTATCATGAATTTGAAGTCATCCTGTAGAAACATCCTGTAGAAGAACAGGATCTATGTAGATCTATGTCAACATTTGCAATGCATCCTCAGTACATATGGTGATATCCGCCCCACGATAAAAAAAATATGATTCAGTACCAAGTGCCCAAAAAATTCCAACAGTAACATTGGAAAAACTAACAGAAGCTAACAGACAAAAAGGTTCTTTTAACGAAATTAGAGATAAATTGCTACCAATTTACGTATTTATAGTAATAAAAATGTTAAGAGCTCTGCCACGTAAACAAGATGTTTTCTAATAGAATTTGTCAAAGACATATTTTAAGTATGTTTAACATTGTAAAAACAAACAGAAGCTAAAAGACGAAAAGGTTCCTTTAACGAAATTAGAGATAAATTGCTACCAAATTACGAGTGTATAGTAACAAAAATGTTAAGAGCTCTCCCATGTAAACAAGATGTTTACCTAAATGAATTTGTCGAAGAAATATTTTAAGTATGTTTAACATTGGTATAGTCCTTTGTAACAAAAGAAGCCCTTCATAAAAGCTTACAAGGACAAAAATATAAACTGTGGCGTACTGTTTTTCACTTAACTTATCTGACCCGGTGACCAAAACTGAAACTAAATGGCGCCATTTTGAAATTTTACTTTGTTATCAACAAAAGCGACGCCGTTACCGGTTCAGATAAGTTTATGGCACTCTACAGTTTGCAACATTAGAACGCAAATTCATATATAAGTATCGCCTGGAGGTAGACGTTTGGACAAGTGAACAATTAGTCAAGGTCATTCCTAAAGATAAGAGTTTCCTAGTAAGGTAATGCTTAATTCCAGTTTAGTGGTTTTAATCGATACCTATCCAAGTTGGACACTTTAGATTTAATGAGGACCCATTCATATGGACATCATTCATTCGTGTCGCACTGTTTTGATCACATAGAACATATTTTAGTAACGGCTATTAGGCGCAGACTCCATCAATTGGAGACGAGACGGTCTCGTCTCGATGAGAGATGTGTGTTTAACAAGCAAGATTTCATTATATACAATCTCATATCAGCTTTCCTAAATTGTGGACACGGTTGAGCAGAGAGGAGAGGAGATGTTTCATACCTATTTGTATGACGCGATCAAAGCAGAGATGTGAGCCGGGCGACGAAGAGGTTTTATCGTAACTACGTTGTATTTCGAAATTCTGTTAGGCAAGACCGTAAGAGCATAGGTTAGTATTCAAGTAATGTACATAACTCAGAATTTAGTCTTTGCTTTCTATAGTATAGTAGTAATTTTATGTATTCTATGTGCAAATTGAAATACTAAAGTGACTTAGTCTAATCCCCATTGAAAATTCCTACAATAACCACAGTTGCGAGCCTCATAATTATTTAGGTTCTACGTACCTATTCAAAATACACAAACAGAATTATAAGGTAGGGACATGCCTGTGTATTTATCTATTAAAAGCTTGTCATTTTGTGATTGTGATAACAGTGGGAGATAATGTCGGGAACCCACGCACGCGTTGCGCTAAATATTCATGGGGATTATTTTGAAGTTGTCACGCTTAAGCTCCGTTAATAGTGTTTTTATCATATTATCATAATGCAAGGTTAAACGTCTGTTTAAGCGACTAATTTTCTCATGCATTTTGTTACAATTTATTCGCCTTTAAAAATAGGTATCGTTAATAAATAAATAAATATGCTTGGACCATTCACACAGCGTCATCTAGTCCCAAAATTAACTGCTTGTATATTTTTTAAATACATAAACAGCCAGACCTGTAACAGAAATTTAAATTCATCAGCGGCTGGGAATCGAACCCGGGACCTCTGCGTGGCAGACTATCGGCACAGTGGTTCTGTTGGATAACAATCCAACAGAACCACTCAGGTCGTCGTAGGTATAATCTTGAAGGTAATAATAGGTCTCTTCTGCTTATACTTACGCCCGAATACTGGAATGCTTCTTAACTTTAAGGGCTCCTTAAAGATCATGATGTCATATTCGAATCTTTGAAATTCAAAAGGTATAGCCTGATATCTAATGAGCCCTTAAAATTAAGAGACATACGAGTATTCGGACGTCAGACATGAGAGATATCAAGTTGTTACATTTTAAATAGTATCTTGTTTAGGGGTGGGACGCGTTGTGACCAAGTAGAACGTATCACAACTGAACTTGTAATGTTGGGTGTGTTTAGAAAAAAGTCAATAAATAAATAATCGTGGACAAATTCACACAGCGCCATCTAACCCCAAACTAAGCAAAGATTGTACTATGAGTGATAACTGATATACTGCTTAAAAACTTTTAAATACATACTTATTACATATAGAACACCCAGACCGGTAACAGATATTAAAATTCATCATGGATAATGAAACTTGAAACTTTGCACAGGGAGCTAAAGTAACGCAACGCAGAACTCTCAAAAAGATGCTTCGGAATTTCCCTGCGGCAAGGCGATGTACATGTTGAGATAGGAACATTGTTTGGAAAATAATGTAGAAATGTCTAGGAAAACCAGTACAAAACTTGGAATTACAAATAAGTACAGAAGCAATTTAATTTTTTTTTAATCATAAACAATTCGTGTGAGTAATAAATAAATAAGCGAAAGAATATTAAAACACTCACGGGAGCAATTACGTTGTTATTACTGAAAACAGGATATTAAATTGCGTGATTGTTGCGCCATCTGCCTTACCTCGCTGACTGTAATGCTATCTCGAAATGTAATTTACTTTCTATTTACAAATAAAAATACAAATAAGTTTATTGAAAAACTCTAGTTATACATATTATGTTGTTACACGTTTGCAGTACATCAGCTGGTGTTACAGATAAATGGAAAGGTCATTATGGCCCCCACACTAGGACAGGCCTGTATCGTGGGGCCAGATTGTATATAAGGATTAATCTATGCTTAGGTAAAACTATACTGTGGGCACCATAACGATTTAATTGTGGATTAAATTCAAGTAATTAAAATAATTTAAAAATAAAAAAAGCAATATAAATAATTACTTAAAATAAGATTATGGTGAGTGTGTATGTGTGTCTGCGTGTGTGTGTGTGTGTCAGCGTGTGTGCGTGTGTGTGTTTGAGTGCGTGAGTGCGCGTGGGTGTGTGTATTTTCTTTATTGGATTACTTTCAAAATGTCTTCAGTCTCCGAGTAAGATAATACCGGCTGGTGATTTAACTTGTGCTTATACCTAGTTATCCGTTTTTTTTATAGCATAAAGGTGGCAAACAAGCTTACGGCCTGCCTGATGGTAAGCAGCCTATGGATGTTTGCAATACCAGGAGCATCACCCACGCGTTGCCGACCCCGTAAAAACCTTTTCACCCCTTTCTTGAAGAACTCCATGTTGTACTCTCCAGGGAAAACCTCTCCAGGTAGTTCATTCCACAACCATGGTGTGCGTGGGAGAAAGTTCCTTTGGAACCGCACAGTTCGTGACCAATTTGGCTCCAAGGCAATTTGGCTCTATCTGTATGCGGTAAAATCATTATGTAGATACTATTGTTTGGGTAACCGGTTAATGACACTTTGTACTCAAATATGGATTATTGTAGCAATTGTTTTAAGTTACATGATTTTGTATTTTTTTATTTTTATTGAACTCATTATTGTGCACAATACAACAAAAAGGAACAACGACGAGGAAAAACGACACAATAGGCACTAATTATTTATAGAAAGAAATTTCTTCGAAATTTCTTCGAAAAGAAACGCAGATACGACGTGAATATGAACAATATAGAATATGTCTTAGATAAGGGCAGACTCTAGCAGGGAAGTGATCCATCAGAAGGTAGTTTTGGGATAGTTTCGTGAAAATAAAGATCAGCTGAACATTTTAACAGTGTATTGAGATAATAAAGCGATATTGCAATAATAAAAATAGCAAATAATGAAAGCATAGGATGACTGTAGGATAATTTTAAGTAGCAGATAATAATGTGGGACTACCGAATCCGTGGGTCACTGGAAGACCCGCCACCACCTATGGCCATCCCGCGAGGCTGAAACGCAAGGTGCGCCAGGGAATCTATTCACGTGCAAACTTGCACAAATTATAATTTGGTAGTCCCTTCTGTACTCACACTCTCCTTTATGGAGTCAGGCTATGTGATGTGAGGCAATAAATAAAGTCTTCTTCTTTCTTCAATGGATGAGCAGCTAGTTACACGTCTTGACTCGTCGATGGTCGAATGGGAAGTGTTCGTTGCGACCGCGCGCCGAATATGACGTCTTCACATTATTTCAAGCTACTCGCAAGGTGGCGCTTCGATTGACGTTGCGTTTCTTAGTCAAAATGATGACTAGGCTCATGACCCTCTACGACAAATATAAATATGCTTGTATGTATACATGCTAAATGAATGTGTGATATGAATTCACATATATAATTATATAATAACTTGTAAACTA
Source organism: Blastobasis lacticolella (assembly GCA_905147135.1). Taxonomy (NCBI): domain Eukaryota; kingdom Metazoa; phylum Arthropoda; class Insecta; order Lepidoptera; family Blastobasidae; genus Blastobasis; species Blastobasis lacticolella. Next base: position 8,148,307 of record LR990048.1, on the reverse strand, counting down.
CTATAGGTATATACATAAATACATATCTATTTAGAACTAGACAGAGAAAGGTAATGTGCTCTTTGACGCTTTTTAAAAGTAGGTAGTGACGGACTGACCTCATGTGTAAGACAGTAATTATTTGGCTTCACCTCACACTAACTCACTTTATTACTCTGTCAACCCTGAAGTGTCTGCCTGGGTGTGTGTCGCCACCTTATCTATTTCTGCCTGATATTAAGATGAGGTAGACAGCGCAATTAGAGGCATGCCATCTCGGTCCTCGTTGCGACAACGCACCTGCGGTTCTGCATTTATTTCGAATACATGTTTTATTTAAGATATATGAAACCTAAGTCCTAGATCTGAAGATGTTATGGACGACAGTTACTGCGTTCTGCTCGTGTATAATTAAGTAGCTTATAAAAACTATCACAAATAATGGTGACATATACTTTGGGTATATTATAGTACCTCTTCTAAGATACCTACGCGCTGGATTCATTACGATGAAGAGTGCCGCTTTCGATGGTATGGCAACGTCTTGCTCAGACCGACAAATTATGTAGGGAACAAATGCCTGGCCATGCCGCCCCCGCCGAGCACGGAAGATGAGGTCGGCGCAAGAGCGATGGCTTCACGTCTTCAAGAATGCAGAAGATCGAGTGAAGTGGGCCAGGAAGAGTAGGAAGGCGGACCCCGGACCCTCACGTGTCACGCGGGAGTGCAACCGGTACATAGCGCCAAGAAAATGATGATGATATGACCTAGATAAATTCCAAACTGTTCAGACAACAATCACAGTTACTCATAAACTAAAGTATAATGGAAGTATAGAAGTTAATTTAAAAACTAAATACTTATCTACTTATCACAAGCGTTAAACAGAAACAATTGCACTGATGGAAACCGTTACATATTCCATTTTTGTACGGGAGGAAATTATTTTTATTAATCTAAACGGCGGATTCCATTTCGCGGAGAAATGAACGGAAAGTATTATACAGTTTAATTCAAACCAGTATCAAGAGAAGCGGTTTACATAGGCCCGGTTTGAATTAAAAGGGGAACCAACCTATTGTTTCAAGCCGAAGAGGGGACGTAAAGGAATTTGGATAGCTGTAAAATTTAAATTTGTTTCAGTTCAATATGTCCCGGGGCAGGGTTCCGAGTTTGGAGTATTGGGGACTTTTGCAATATTATTCGAGTAGGTTAGGTAGGGTATATGTTTTGATAGAAATCGAAATAAGGCTTAACACACCCCTTACATAAACCGAGACTCGGGTATAGAACTCTCTAAAATCTCTTTGTCGTTTTCGTCGAAGTATATGCCTATGTAAATCTCGTTCATCTACAGATACACATCAACATCTTCTTTATAAGTGGACCCGGCGCGACTTCGTTCACTTACTTTACCCCTACGTACTCTTTTTTTTTCCTTGCTTATGATCCTTCCTCTTGAACCACTCTATCTACTGTTGAAAACCGCATTAAAATCCGTAGCGTAATTTAAAAGCTACATTTTACAGCTAATTTTTAAGCGTACTTAGATACAGACGGCAGGAAGCTACTTTGTTTTATACTAAACAAAGATAATTCTTTTGAACGTGTGATTGTCACGTAGGGTTCGTGTAGGGCACGTGTAACGTACGTGAAGGGTAGGTGCAGGGTAGGTGTAGGGTTTGTGTAGGGTATGTGTAGGGTACGTGTAGGGAACGTCTAGGGGGCGTGTAGGGGTCGTATAGGGGACGTGTTGGGTAGGTGCAGAGTAACCTACACCAGGTTACGTAGCAAGCGAACGAAGTCGCGCCGGACCAGCTAGTATAGTAAAAGTTTATAAAAAATCTGTACAACATCAGGAGTTCCTTAAATGTGCGCCGTGGAGACTATCGCCGTAAACCCCGTATGTCGATGGGGGAAAATGTCCCATTGAAGTTGTGCCCAGATAAAACTAAATGGCCGTGAGTAGTTAAATTTTCTCGTCTCTAGAGAATAGAGTTAGATATTTTTATTTTTAGTGTGCGTTTACTTATTTAATGCGTGTGGATCAGTGGTGGAGGCTAGTCGATGCATAATAGTTCTGGAGCTACGATGACACAGACAGACACGCCCATACTTACACAGATCACCGCCACCCCTCTTTTTGCGTCAGAAGTAATAAAATCTCCTGACATTGCAATTTTCTGTACCCTATACGGACCAAACAACATTCGTTACTATAACCAGCCAGTAGAATTGCTCGTAAGTGTCGGGCACTCATCCGCGCGGGACATCTCTTATGGGTCCTGAGGTCGTGAGTATCTCATAAATATAATGAGGGTCATGCTTGAACAACAGTTAGTTGCATGTCGCTGGCAGTGGCCCAGCAGTAACGACCTGTTGTATGGATTAGTTTCCTGGAGCGGTCAACTGTGTCTCTACTCTGTCGCCCTTTTTGTAATTAGCTGGCTCTACTTAATCTTTTGGAGACAATTCTTGTGTATGATCCGTTTAAACTAACTTGTCTTATTTGGTTAAGTAAATTATGTATTTAAATGGATAATGTGCAACAGTATTCGTTAAAATTCACATTCTATGTGTTTTTTATATAATTCTCGACATCTATACACAATATTCGTAGCGTGATTGATACGGCAAGTCGTGATTTTGGGCATTATTTGTTCACCAAATAAGACAAGTCAGTTTAAACGGATCATACGTATTTTATAATTGGTACAAGTACTTTTTTACACTGCTATACAATTTTGTGCATTAATGCCTTCATTATTTCAACAACAATTGTTTTTTATATTGTTAACAATTTTATATGTAAATGCAATTACGCAAAATAAATTAGTAACAGTATAATTTTTTTATGTTGACGATGGATGATGCCAAAGTTTATATAAACGTCAGATCGAATTTCTTTTTTGGGCTGAGGTAAGCTTACATAGATTACCATTAACACATATATTATTCAGACGGTACAGAAAGCAAAACATACATAAATTATGTATACACACATACCAGTTGTTTGCCTTCCCCTAGCTTCGTGTTACAAGACTACAAGTTTTCCGCAAAATAAACAATTCATCAAATACGATGTAAACAATAATTTATTGCTAAGCACATAGTTATCGGCTGTGTTTGTTGCCAAGTCAGCTTTCATTGTAGGACGCGTTCCAGTTGAATACTGATGAGGTTGAAGGAAAATAAGGATCAGCTGCGAGGATAGAGATTTGCCTTCATAATGTAAACATTTAAAGCTATTGTTAGCTGCTCTGAACAAATTTGTGTTAGATGATAAAGGATTTAGTAATATTTTTCTCTGCAATTTACTTGGAATTTTTCCGATTCTCCCTCGTGTTTACATTATTTTTCAATTTTGTGCTGTTAAATGCCCGTACAGACAGTTGCGCCTTCTGCGTGTGGACTCCGTTACTCTCGTTGGTTGCTTTGATTCAACCTTTATAATGCGTATGAATAAATAGGCTGTTCCTAGACAGGCATGCTCCACTTACCACCAGCTGAGATGGCGGTCAAATGCCTGGCTAGTGTAATTAAAAGAAAGCTTACTTCAAAAACACTGCGTACACGCAGCGACCGAACAGTGAACGTGCAGCGTCCGTACGTCCGAACAGTGTCCGCGCAGCCACCGCGCAGAGTCGCCATTATCGTGGATTCTATCTTCTCCCTCATTTCTAAGTGTACGCTGCTCGGACGATCAGATATACCTATAACAGGATTTTTTCGAAAAGCATTTTTTATTCTCAGCTGTACGGTGCGTAATAGCTAAAAGAAATCGTGATTTTTTAAGGCGGACTTAGCAATAAAATGTTGTAGTCAATCAAACACCTACTGGAATCCGTATGAAGTTTTTATGAGCTCCTTTCCGAAGATAACTTGTGTAATAATATACAGCCGGATGCTTCCAAATCGACCTCAAAAGGGTAATCCAGGCACGCGTCACCGTCTACGTGACATGTCAGCAATCCGGTAACAATCTATGAAACCCCTCGGGAGAATAAGCAACACGACATAATTCCATTTACAAGTATAGGTAGGGCTGTTGTGAATTGTGATAACTATCAAAGGTGGCGTGTTTCCTGCGGATTTGTTGAATCAATTGAAATACAATTGTACGTTTTTAAAGTATCTACATACTAGATTCATCTTAGTAGGTTCGCTCGCCTGGAAGAGACGTTATAAAATTAAAACTTCGTCGCGTGACTTAGTAAAATCGCGCAAATATATTGTTCAGTTTTGGCCAATTGGCAATTGTAAAAGCGTCGGTGGCCGAGCGGTTAGAGTATCCGACTCGTAAGCCAGAGGTCCCGGGTTTGAATCCCGCTTCGGCCATGTACCATTGACTATTTTCTGAGCTATGTATATTAATTGAATACTAACCGATGCTCTTGCGGTGAGGGAAACACATCGTGATAAAACCTGCACATTCAGGCGACTGGATGTGTAACCATGATCCAATCTGGTCAGGTTTCCCTGGTAGAAGGGTCATGGAGGTCAGATGGCAGTCCTGACCTGCCAAACCCTGGATCATGGGCAAGGCGGACCCCGGGCCCTGGTGCGCGAGAGCACAACCGGAACATTAACGCCAAGATGATTATATATTGTTCAGTTTTGGTTAAGCCTGCAAAACTCAAACTTTCTAATTATAACTTAAAATGTAGTTTTTTGGTATGTAAATAATGTGTATGTGTATTTGTAGGCACTATGGCATAGCTCGCACGCAAACAGTGGAGCGAATACTTTATGAGGAAAGTGTTAATATTGTATCTTCGAGGTGATTGCAACCTCTCTATTGGTAATATCATAAAGAAAAAAGAGGCACCTATTATCGTTTGTAATGAATAAATTCAAAAAGTATGAGACCGATTTTAAAAATTATTTCTCTAATAGAATGCTACATTTATCTCACTGAGTACCATAGGCTACTTTTTATACCGGGAAAATAATATGATCTCGCAGGAAAGTTGATTGTTTACAACATCCGAATCGAAAGCCGCTGAAAACAGCTAGACAAATTAAAACGAAACGTTGCTGGTCGTATAGATAAACGTTCGCAAATAATTAGTGGGCTTATTCCCCGGTACAACTTAAACCCAAACTGTATCAACTAATCGCTGTTTGAATAAGCCACAAATAGCAGTCCAGTTACCGCTGTGCGCTCGCTCTATTTGAAATTTAATGGCTCCGAACCCGGGATCGCTTTTCTTATATGATTGGTTGTGATTTCGATTGGTTAAGTACCTATTTTCCGTTCATGGAAGCAGGTTTGCGTATAATATGTACACAGCGCACGTAACCCGTAGTAAATATTATAGTGATGAATTTTAGTTACTGTTACGGATCTGAGTTTAGTATGTATAATAAGTATGTATTTAAAAGAAATAAATATATAAGTAATTAATCAGTTATCTAACACCCATAACACAAGCTTTGCTTACTTTGAGGCTAGATAGCGCTATGTGAATTTGCCCAAGCATATTTATTATATTATAGAAGATTTTAAGAGAGGTAGGGCATAGCGGGGTATCTCGTTCGAATTGGAGCCGCCCGACTGGGGAAGTACCTCCACCTTACAGAATATCGCAGCTAAATAATACTCTTTTAAATAGTATTGTGTTTCTGCCGGTGAGTAAGGTTTCCAGTGCTCCATGGGGTGGGGATTTGGGGAACCGTGGCTTTGGCAGTGGAGTGGCATTTGCTTTTTGCTGCCAGAGCAACGTGTTATAGAGGTGGGCAACGCATTAGCGATACTCTTGGTGTTGCTAATGTCTATAGGCAGTGGTGACCACTTTCCATCAGTGGCCCGCTTGCCTGTTTGCCTACCGTATGACATAAAAAAAAAAAAAAAAAAACCAACTGAAATCCAAATTTTGTAGGTAATATGTCCACCTTATTCTTTGGTCTGGTAATTTAATTGTCAGATAATAGGACAGACTAGATTACAAAAATATAATTAGGAATGTGAAACATAAAAAATATAGGTACTATTATTTATTGTTTTGTGAGTCTAATAAATAAATTAAAGCAACACGACTGGTATTACTTCTACTGGTTAAATATTGCATACTATAAATCAAAGTCGCTTTCCGCCGTCTGTCCCCATGTATATATGTACTACGCAACGGATTTTAATTAGCTTTTTAATAATAGAGATATTCAAGAGGAAGGTTTAAAAATGTAGGTAGGGGTAAAATAAAGTCGCGCCATCTCCACAAGTAACTTATAATCCGATTTAGGTAGGTAGGTAGGTAGGTAAAGAAAATGACTTCAAACTAGGTACTTTTTATAAAACTCCTAGCTTCCTGGAACTTCCGCATGTGCTATCAGATTTCTTTGCATAAAAGTTGTTGGCAAAGTTGCTAGCGGCACCTCTTTTGTTCAAAGTTGCGAACAAATGCGACGCAAGTAGTTCAGTTTGGCGAATGGAAAATTTTACCGCCGAAGAAAAGCTCATTTAGGTACCTTTTGCTGCTTTTTATATTTTAACTTAGTTTAATATAATTAATCGTCGTGAGGGATATTCGATATACATCGATGCATCGAAAACATCGATGTTTACAATGCTATACATAGAATCGATCCGATGTTTTGAAAGGCTATCGATATGTTTTCTCATAAAACATCGAATTGATGATAACCAGTTACTTTCACAAAAACTCAAGTTTGACCACTAACATTTTACCTAAAATCTAATAAACAATGTTTGAATTAGCTATGGTTTGCATGAAAAGTTGTGTAGAATGCCAATTTTAGCGTATCTAGGGCTATTTTTCAGGGGGGGGCGGGGCGGCCCCTGAGGTGGCCGATGAAGTCGAGTCGATTGCCAATGTACAGTCAGTGAGCACGAATCAGCACAATTAAAGCCACCCAACGCGGATGCAGTTTTTAAGTTAGGCGTTAGTTTTCAGTTGTCACATGACATAGTCGAGCTCTGTAATTCTTTTTAATTTTTTGATATGTTGGTATTTACAGGATTTGGTTTAAGGGGGGCAAAAGTAAAAATTAGGTCATCATAAACAAACGCCCTGAGTTAAAAAAAATTGCCGTTTTAGGGGGGGGTTAAATAAACGAATAAGCGAGCGAAGTGAGTTCGGAAATTTTCGGTTTTAAAACCTAGAGGAGAACAACGTATTAGCGACCGGAGTTATTAGCGAGCGAACTAGAAATGTTTGTCATTTTGGGTCTTAAAAGCTGGGGTGATCAATGAATGAGCCACCGCAGCGAACTCCACAGTTTTGACGTTTTAGGTCTTAAACGCTGGGGTGAGCTCAATGAAAGATTGAGCGAGTGGAGTGAGCTTGAAATTTGTGGCATTTTGATTTATAAAATCTTGAGGTGATCATTGAATAAATGAGCGAGGGAGCGAGGGAGCAATTTTAGACATTTTTGGCCTTAACAGCAATGGGTGATCCTCAAAATAGTAATTTAAAGAAAACAATAACCGTAACGAGCTAGGTGAATGATAAGAAAAGTACCTGAAACTTACGAATGAGAAAATGTTGTACATTATAAGTCGTAAAAGTTGGTGCGACCAACGAATGAATGAGCGAGCGGAGCGAGCTCGAAATTTTTTATTTTTTAGCTTAGGTGCGATGATGTGTTTTTTTTTTTTTTTTTTTTTATGTTATCCGGCAGACAAACAAACAGGCATGCGGGCCACCTGATGGAAAGTGGTCACCGCCGCCTATGGACATCAGCAACACCAGGGAGTCACCAATGCGTTGCCCGCCTCAAAATGCGTTGCATGTGTGATGCTGATCGTAATAAAAGTAATATAAATTATTGTATGAGCAATCGGAACGCGCACGAAACTTTTAACATTATGGTTTTTATAAACTGGGGTGATTGTTAAAATGGAAATTTAGGTTTTTAAAGTTTTGTAAATAGTATGAATAATTAAACTGTAGCAAATAAATGAGCGAGATATGCGAGATCGAAGGGGAGGGGGGGGGGGGGGGGGTCAATTGCATAATTATCACTCGGCGTCCAACGGGGGCACATTTGACTATATTATACACTGGTGGACTGAAACATTTTCATTGTTATTGAATTTAATTGTAATGAAATGTGGTTGTTATTTGAAATGGCTAACACCCGGTTTCTGAAACGCTTGTCAAATCATTGATTAGCTAACAGACTGTCACATTTAACAAGCTGTTAAATCACTGTAGGTTTCTGAAAGGCCAATCAATCTATTGTTAGCTAATCGACCATTAACAAGAGATCAAATTTTTCGTCTGGGTACCCCTGCTAAAATCAGTCACATTCATTCACTCATATATGTTTCGTTTCTGTCTAACGTATTGATTTGTCTCTGTCCCTAGCGGCCTTTTGATAGCGGCGGGATATTCAACTTTTAGATGAAACTGATAGCGATTGTATAGTTTTCGTGTAAAATCGAATATTATCAACAAAAAAATACAGAGCGAGAAAAGAGAAATTATAACAATATTTATGTTATTGGGTCACGTGTTCCAGTGGATCAGTAATCCCATCATCATCATCTTTAGGCATCTTGGGTCCCGGTCCACTGCTGAATACAGGCCTCCCACGGCTTGCACTCTGGTCGACTCTGTTATCTTGCATCCATCGGCTCCCTAGGCCCTTAAAGAGGTCGTCCGTCCATCTCTTGGGAGGCCATCCAGAGAAAGCCACTCAACGACATCCGCCCCATCGGCTATCGATTCTGTGAGTTTCACCCAATAATCCCATTAGTTAAATCCTGGTTCAAGTCCTGGACACGGGCCGGTTCGTGGTTCAGGTTCAGGTCCTGGCCCCGGACTTGTCAGGGTCCAGGACCTGGACCTGAACTAGGAGCTGGTCCGGGGCCAGGGCCTGAACCTGAACCAGGACCTGGCGCGGGGCCAGGACCTGGTCCGAAGCCAGGACCTGGACCTGAACCACGAAATGGTCCGAGGCCAGTACCTGGACCTGAACCAGAACCTGGTCCGAAGCCAGGACCTGGACCTGATCCAGGACCTGGCCTGGACAATCGGTTAATTGGTAGATTTTTGCTAATTAAAATAACAAGGCGATAACATACAGTTAACATGAGAAAAAGCTTTCCGGAAATCCAAAATTACATGAATCAGCCGTTAATTGGAGATTTGACAATCCGTTGACAAGCTGTTAACAAACTGTCAATTGGCCCTTTCAGAAACCCAAACTGCATTTAATCAGAGATTAACAAGCTGTTACGTAATTTTTGCGTTGACAAGCGTTTCAGAAACCGGGTGTAAGTGTCCTCCTTTCAGAATTCGACGTCCTGCCCAGAATTACGTATTGGTACATCCTGTGGGCACCAGATCATTCTGGGGCGGACCCCCCCCCCCCCCCCCCCCTTCCTACGCCTATGTACGAGAATTAATATATCTGATCTGTGTCTTGTGAAAAGTAATATGTACCTTAATCTCAAAACAGGTAATTTTTTTTCTAAGTGACTGTTTTTGTATGTTCTTGCAGATAATGAAAGGAGTTCAATCTATATGAAAGATTAAAATCTAAACTTTAATAAAATAATGGATTTAGCTCTTTTCATAACCGTTATATATAAGAATGTTCACTCTGAATGGATGACCTGTTTTGAGATGTATCCACTTTTCACATGACTACAGCTTTGTAAAATAATGTTAGAAAAAGTACGTATGTTTTCATCCGATACATCGAAAGACATCGATGTATTTTCAAAGTGGACACCCCTAATCGTCGTCTTCGTCGTCCTAGCGCTTATCGCGGTCTATGTCAGAGCCATTAATACGCCATAGACAAAAACAATAGACATTTTTATGATGTCTATTTGTCTTTTACGCACGGACATGAACTTTTAGATAGATATTTGGCATCCTCTTTATAGTTTAGCGGTACACCAAGCAGAAGGGTCGGTCAAACTGTGTGGATGTCGCGCTATCTGCTGTAGGTAGGTACTTTATACGTGATCTACCATCGTTAAGTTTAATGTAGGGTTCGTCACTCAAACTGTTACTAATCGTATAATAATAATCACAGCACATTATAATTATATTGCTGGTTTCTTTTTCCTATATTTGTTTGACGTTCATTAATTACCCTCATTTTGGACGAAGCGTGATTTAGAATTAATTTATGTTGACAGTTGTATTTTTGACATTATTTCAATGTGACATGTATTTAAATTGGTTACTAATTGAAAGTGCTGTAATTTTGTTAATTTTAAATCAAAACCTTAGTATTATAACCTCATTTTCATTAAGCAGGACTTAAAGTAAATCTATAAATCCAATCTATCGTTTTTACAAGAAAAAGTTTCCAGCTTCATATCTTCACAACAATGTTATAACACAATATTCCCAGATATATCCCCAGACCTAAACCTAATGGATGTTCCCAAATTGTCTTTCGTGAAGCCAAAGTATCAGCTAAACAATATGAGACGGCCGATGTCTTAAAGGTCGCTCTTTGAAGAAAATGGGACAAAATGCCATCAAACCGCATTGGTGCAGCGAGCGAATTATTCGGGACAGAGTCTATGTAGTTATTCGTGCTAAAGGTGGCCACATATAACAATACCGTAATACTATTCTTACTTTGAAATATTGTCTTGATATCTTAGTATTAGTATTCTGTGGATATACTAAAATTTCCAACAAAACATTAGAGGATTTATAATTGATAACACTTCGAATGACTACCTGACCGACTGTAACTCCAATTGAAAAAGACAAACAATTTCGAGCGACAACGATAAAGAAATTAACATGCCGTCAATAAAGAAAATATAAATACTGTACGAGTATATTGTTGTTGAATGAGTTGTCTCGTGTCAAAGGGCCCTAGAGACTCATTAGCGACGACAACCTCTTCTATTATTTCAAGCTTCAAGTTTAGAACACCGGCGTTTATTTGCCAGCCTCGTAAAATATTTATACAGAGTATTTTTACAAGCTTATATTTAACTTCACTTGTATGTCCTGGACTCCTGCAATCCTAATTTGACCCGAGACAACTCATTTCACACTGAAATTTGGTATACCTACCTATGTAAGTTGGATGACAATGCATTACTAATGGAGTCGGAAGGTGGTCATTAGAACTAATGAACGCAACAAGATAACCCCAATGTGCTCAGGCTCTTTGGAATGGTCTTGACGAGTACTAGATATACGTATAGTGTTTTTCATTTAACAACTTATTGAGAAAGTGTAAGGTTATTTGTTCCCTTCCAGAACAGTACATTCTAGATATTCCAGAAACCGCACACTCAATGGTTTTTATGGCGATCCCAAAGTACAGAAATGTTTTTCCGATGATATTTCGACCTCTGGAAATGAAGTGTTTATCGCCTATTAAGAAGAATGTAAGTAAGTTTCTTCAAGATTCAATAGTCGTACATGGAATAACTTCAAGGTAGGAGTAAATAGGCGCATTTTGATGAAGCCTGTTATCATTTCCCTTCCCTTAATATTGAGGTTTAACTGAAACTTGATTTAATTATGTTTTATCAACTAATTTATTTGTTATAATTTACAATTAAAATTTAAGCTCTGCAACGTTCAGCTGCAGAGATATTAGCCCCAGTCTAGGTCATCATATAAATTCATGTAATATCATATAAAAATATTCTTGAATTGGAACTGATAGATGCTAAGCTGCAAGGCGTTGAGGTCATGAGTGAGCGAGTGAATGAGTGAGTGATCTCTGTCTGTCGTTTATCTCTTGCATTTCGATGAATGTGCGAAGGAATTGACTAAATTTGGAGAACAGGACACGGGGCAGACGCTGACTTTCTCTATTTTTGCCAATATAATGTAAAAAATAAGGCCCCATATCCTAAATTAAGGTGCTCCCATACCTGTGACAAATTTTGCAAAATGTCTCCATTTGTTTATAAAAGTTTCTAATTGTATCTGAAACATTTCGAAACGTTTTTACTGGTCCCAACCCAATTGTTTTTAAACGTTTACAAAAGATACTCGACACCAGTATTGGGCGCCTTCAGGATTTACCCTGATTTATCTTGCTTCCGTTTGTCGTTGTGAGTCAATTCCGCGCCGACAATGTATCGGTTGTTTGCACCGATCCATAATTAATTCCTCTACGGGCAACGTACCGTGAGTCTTAGTAAATGATCGGTGATGCCAACAGGCGTTTAATATTCATTGCGCTGTCGTCTCAGGGATTTGCGGGATAGGAGATAATGGGTCGTGTACTTATCAATTCGAATCCATCGCGGAGCATGTCCCAATTAAGTGTACGTGGGTGCTATGTGGAAAATCCGGTGTCTATTACTAACGAATAGTTTGGCTGTTTCGCACGCAGAGCCCAGAGGAAAGTACATTCTCACACTTTGTAGAAGTTGTGTGAGAGAGCGACAAGTGATGAAAAGCGTAACTTAGATCCTGCTATCTCTTTCATATTAGTATTGAAAGAAAGAAATAATGGCTATCTCACGGCACGAGCTATGTCGTGGTCGCGCTTATGCTAGCCGTACTGTTATAGTTAAGTAGGACGCCCTTCGCCGTCGATGTGATGTAACGATTTGCGATTTAGTGCAGGCTTGATGCGGTCAATCAATATTACGTTAGTATATATATTCTGTGGCCGACGATAGAGTGTATTGGCGTACATTGAAGAAAGCCTAGCAGCCGGGAAAGTCGAGCAGTAAACTAGCATAGACTGATAATGACAAAGATGCTAGTATCAGAATCGGATAGCAACCGGATAGAAAACGACGTGAAGTCTACCCTATTAACTGCTGTGCGTTTGTTTAAAAATAATAAACAAAGCGTTCTGTCATTAGTACAGAAACCAAAATTGCTAAAATGTTTGGAACAAATCGTGCATAAATCGTGTACGTCTGTATGGATTCTGAATGCGTAAAAGGAAAAAGTATGTCGGGCTCGTAGCTTATGACGCTCGATACTCTTTGCCTTCTCCTATGGGATACGGCGTATTCATAGTTTGAGTTTAAATGGATATGGCAGTTCAATCGATTCATAAATTTCAATCTTGGGCACATTAACCCAATTCAATCAATGGCTTTTGAATCATCCTAATTTCCTCTAGTTTTTAACCTTTTCTCTGTCTGGATTTCAGCCTTATTTATGATTTTAGCCGTAGTGCATTCACTTAGCAGGTAAGCACTGTGAGAACGTACAGTAACGCTACTTTACTCAAAGAAGTGTTATTTAAGTTTCAATCGTGTGAATGTATAGATTTTCTCACGATGTTTTCCGTAAGAGACTATCCGTTAGAGTTCATCTAATGTACATGATTTAGAAAAAGATGCAATATAGTTCGAACTCGGTACCTCTCGTTTACGAGTCGGGCCCTCTACCCATTAGGCCAGCGACGCTCGATATCTCACACTATTAAAAAAATTGTGGTGGGTGCGGTTTTTAGTAGTCAAACCTGAATAGGTAATTTCGAATAGAAGCAAAATCCAATAACTAAACTACATCATTAACATTTGAAGAATTAAAATTACCTACCTAATAAATACGAAAACAGAAACAACCATCTGTTTTCACGAATTTCCAGCAAAGTATAATTTAATATAAATTTCCTTCTTAAGTGAATATGAACATCTGGTTCGCCTTTTACTGGGCGTAATTTGATTTCTCTGCTTATACTAACTGAAAAATAAATAAAAAATACGCTTTCAGGGTCTTCTTTCTAGAAAACAAGGCCCAGACCCTTCAAGCCATCTCTCCATCGCCATCTCTTTTAACAATACTTTTGCTTTAATAATGCTGTTTGTAATTCATTTTATTTTCAATTAAACTCTAAAGTGTGCTCCATTCGAGAGTAAATCTACAAATCGTAATTGCTCTCATATTACAAGACTAAATTGCTCTTAATTGAAGATGTATCCTCATTTTCTATTTTCTATTTCTATTATATAACAACATTTATTTAAGAACTTACGAAAAATGTTGTATATTTTACTTTTGTCTCTTAAATCTCGCAACCACTACAAATGATATTTTTATTTTTATGCCGAGAAGATATACCTTGAGGGCTCTCTTTTCAATTAAATTTCACCAAGGGACGATATAGGTCAAGAGTGCTTTGTTATGAAATGGAGAGCGTTTATGTTTTGGGGTACCCGCCTACAGATACTGCCTACATGAATTATATAATCACTTAGTAGCACAGATTACAATACCTATTTTAAAATATTTTAGAAAAAGATTTTGTTGTTCTGAAGTCGCCATTTGTTGTCCGGTTTGTAGGCGGTAACCGCTCGGGCCCTGATATAACAAATACGTAGTGTTTATAATATAGCTTTTATGATTTTCGTGGTTATTCACTACACATTCATTACACATATTATCGGATTTGTTACCACGGTTAGTATTATTTTTTCATGGATATTGCGACGCAGTTGCATGCGTTATGGTCACGAGTAGACTGCGGTAACAAACCCGATAATATGTGTAGTGAAAACGTAATTTTTACGTTTGCAAGTTTGGGTAGTGCTTTCAACCACCAAATAAATTATGAAGCAGCGTTGCAAGTTACAACATATACCGACCGCAATTACACATATATAATGTTCTGTAAACCCTGCAGGGACTCGGCGGAAAGAAACAAAGCCGTACCCGTTAATAACAATTTATTCCGACCTCCTTATTTGCATACGTTATACCGCATTTTTTTCCGAGTCCCACCCGAGCGTTTCGACGCAATGCAAACACTTAACCAAAATTGATTTACATGATTTTCACACATGCGTTAACACACAAAGCCATGTAACTGTGTTACACGCTGAGTAAATAAAGATACCCGAGATGAAGGTGGGGGGATTCGATACAGATATATGAGGGCGTGCCCACAGGCTTTGTGTAAGGAAATTGGACAAAAAGGACTGTGTGCATTGATCGGTATTTTGAAATACGAGACCTTCGCCAGTCAAGCGACTGTGATTTATGAATAGGTACCCTGAATGGGGCGTCGTTAATGAATGACTCGGAATGACGGCCAAATGATAGGCCGCTACGCAAGCTCAACCCCCTTTCCAATCATGGCAGCCTAGTAACAGGTACAGTGCTAGATTTTGCTATTCACTAAAAATATAATAAGTGCAGCGATAATAGTTACAAATAAGCGGATTCCTAAAACTAACAAAAACTAAATACAACTAGCTAAACCTAGAAATGTTCAAAATTATATAAGTGTGTCTTTAAGATCAATAATTGTCGAATTTAAGATCGATAATTTTATCGTTGATAAAATTACAATAAAAGGCAATAATCAGTAATCCGTTGGTAATAGTGTAGGTATAGGTAAACAGTTAAATAAATAAATAACTTTGGCAGTGGACATTGGAGAGGCCTAGCAAGAAATGTATCCCGGGCTTTTTGGACGTAGGTAAATGCATGGTGTTGCTAATATTCAGTAGTGAGCACCCTCTGTTGTGCTTGAATATTTCTCTACCGATTAACATAAAAAGAAATGACCAATTAGTTTGACCAATCTTAGTCCAGTTCATAGTAAATTCTATTAATTTTATAAATGCTACTAATCCTTCTATACCTAATAACAAATGTGAAATTTGGGAATGATGGTAATTTTAATGGACGTTTAGGACGTTAGTCTTTCATGAAGCAACTGCTGAAAGGGTTTTAATGGAATTATGCAATGTTGTAACTTAAAACCCAGAATAATAAATAAGCTATAATTTATCCCGAATTTAAATGTTATTCTCGCTGGAACCCTGTGTAACGAGTTTTATGCGGGCGAAGTCGCGGTCAAAAGTTAATTGGACATAATTTTGATGTGATTACGATGTTGAGTATAGCCTTGTGCTGCGGTACCTATACTGTTATTTAGTATCTAAATTGAAGGTCCAGTCATTCAGGATGTTATGCTCGCTCACCGAATAATAGCAACGACTACTGCCGAAATGACCTAGATCCTTTGTAACGCCCAGTTTTAACCACAGTGCATTGTGCCCGAAATTTTGTCAGTGCATTGTGCCCGAAAATTGGTAGGTACTTATATCACCTTTATAAATCATATTATAAAGAGCATCTAGACATCAACACTGTAGATAATATAACACGACTGTAAATTCTATACGAACGGTTCGGAGCCACTTTTGACCCCTTAATAACTCAAAATATATTTAACATTAACACAAGAACTTTGGTTTATTGACAAATTAAAATTCATTAAAGGCTGTTATTCTAGAAATGATGTATTCTAGTTGAATTTCAAATGTAGTAAATACCGCTCAAACGGTTATTGAACTTGGCTAGTTTTTACCGGCGCGCGGCATACCAAATTTTCAGAAGAGTAAGGCAGTCCGCACATGACGCAACACGGACGCGACAGCGACGCGACGGAGACATGCAGGACGCATGCACGACACATGCACGACACATGCAGGACGCATGCAGGACGCATGCACGACACATGCACGACACATGCAGGACGCATGCAAGACGCATGCAGGACGCATGCACGACACATGCACGCGACACTGTCAACTGACGTTTTACAAAGATCATTTGGCTCGTGGCCGAAATCAGAATTAACGCTGCCATATTGTACAGCGTCACTTTTGACAGACAGCTGGAGTTAATATTTGTCACTCACACCCTCATCCAAATGCCAAATTATCCTTGTAACTGTGATGCAATGAGAAAAGAAAAAGCTCCTTTTAAGAGGAGAGAGCACAATGTCAAATAATGCGTAAAACAGATGTGCTCAAACTAGAAGAACATTATATAAAATACCATTGCATCATAGTTTATCTTATCTTATACACTCAGCTGCACAAAAACTTGGCCAAGTGCTTGTCGCAAATTTATAAAAAAAACCAGGGGTTATTTATGAAATGTTTAGTCGTGCGTATAGATAAGAAGGAACTTGTTTAGTTTATATACTTGTCTAGGACACGATCGTTCGTCATTTATTTTAAATGTATGCAAAATTTTAATTCATTTGATAACCGGAAAGTGGGGAATGTATGTATGATGTGAACGATGACTTGTAACCAATGAGAATGGAGAACAGCATCCCAGTACTTTAAAGTTAAAAAAATATAGTATAACTAGTGGACCCGGCGCGACTTCGTTCACGTACACCTACCCACCCTCTACCCATTTTTCTTGCTTATAAACCTTCCTCTTGAATCACTCTATCTATTAAAAAAAGCCGCATCAAAATCCGTTGCGTAGTTTCAAAGATTTAAGCATACAAAGGGACATAGGGACATAGAAAGCGACTTTGTTTTATACTATGTAGTGATTACTAATTTCTTGCTTACAATTGTATACTCGATAGTTTAAAGGTTCAGATCATTTAAGGTTAATTCTGACGTCAGCTAGGTGAGTCAGGTAAATGTAGCTAGGTACGTATAATATCTAAACTTCTTAAGTGTATGCGGGCACACTCTATTCTCCTAAATTACCAGATCAACTGCGTTACATTTGAGTCAGTATGTTTATTAGTCTTGTTCGAGGCCAGTCCAAAGGCTGTATGTATCTCCGAATACTGGGCGAATAAAGTGTAAGATTCGATAAGAGTAATCCGAGAAGTACGATGATGATGAGACTAAAATCAAAGAAATCGGCCAAGAACTCAGAAAATTGCAATGATTAGAAGATTAACGAGACCCCCAAAGCGACTCAAATCGAGCGTACAGCTAGCTCTAAACTGTTATGACTAGGAAACTATTAGTCCTATAATACTAGTTTCTAAAGAGAAATGATAGTACTCGTCGAGATCTACATTTCAGATGACAGCTGTCAAACTTAAAACAGTTAAAACTCGGAAACTAAAGGTCCTAGAATTCTAGTTTCTAAAGAGAAATGATAGTTCTCGTAGATATCCACATTTCGGATAACAGCTGTCAAAATTAAAACAGTTATAACTCGGGAACTTAAGGTCCTAGAACACTCGCTGCTAAAGGGAAATGATAGTTTTCGTCACAATCTATATTTTAGATGACAGCTGTCAAACGTAAAAGTGTAATAACTTGGAAACTATTGCTCTCAGAACTCTTGTTCCTGAAGAGTAATGATAGATCTGTGCCATTCTGTCCATGATTCCATGTCTAAAGGAATGTAATTAAAAAAAAACAAAATAGGTATTTAATGTATAATATACGGAGTGTGAGGTCATCATCATTAGTGATAAAATGAGGAGTAATCTCATAAAAGTTCGTAAGGATTATGAAAGAGTATTGAAAGAGGTATGCTGAGATTGCCCAAGAAGGACATTATACTGATCAAATAAAGGTCAGGAGTACCCTCAACCGGCGCAAATGCATGAAAAGATGTATGAATGTGGAAGAGGCAAAAAGGTGTGTTAGGATCGTAGCTTGGGGTACTCGATAGTCTCTGCCTACCCCTAAGGGACACGGGCGTGAGTGTTGTATGTAATGTATGAATGTAATAATAGTACCTACACATATATGTATATTTAGGTTTACTTAATTAAAATTGAAAAGCCAATTCGGGACCAATTTTCTTATCAGAAGTACCTTATTGCCACACCACATAATATTTAATCGATGAGGGTCTTACTTTTGAATACCGGGACACAGCTCTTTAGTTTTTAGATTCAATTATACAAAAACTGGAACATCCCTAGGAGACACGTATGCAGTGAGTGTCATGTCAGTTTCAAGTTGCATGTCGTTACGATGTCGTTAGCGTGCGATGTGCGCAGACTAAATATATTATTTTTTTCTCATACGCGACATGCATCCGACGTGTCGCGCCGTGTGCGGACTACAGTTGTACGCGACACGTCGGACACATGCATCCTACACGTCGGATGCATGTCGCGTCGTGTGCGGACTGCCTAAGTTATGTTGACCTAATAATATAACTCACAGTAACTACTGTAAGACTGTTGAAGATTTTGTTGTATTCATGTTGCGAATCGCACGTCTCAACACACGTCACCTTGGTGTGGTAAAAGAGGCCATAAAATTTAAAATAAGAAATTAAAAAAGGTATATAAATACTATTTTTAATAAGTTTTAATTGTACGCTATAAACTACATCATAATCTACCAAAAAATAATAGAAAAAAAAATGGATACCTCAACAGCACACATAAATTAGTTTAACGAGTTTAAGAGATGTCACAACTCACATTTTATACAATAATTTTGAAATCTAAACTAGCAGTGAACACGAAAGTGTAACCACTAGTAGTGTAGTAGTTAGTACTTGTAATCAAATATCGAGGATTTTTAACTTATATAATAAAATAAATATTTGTCCGTCGTATGTTTATTTACGACATCATAATTTAAATCAAGTATTTAGTTAAATAAAATAACGTATTTTGATTATAAAACTGCCGAAATCACATAATTTTGATGTGATTACGATGTTGAGTGTAAGCATTACAATACTGTGTCCTATTTATAAACCAACGTCATCCATTTCCGAGAAACCATATTCCATGCTAAACAAAGCGATACTAAACCATACTTCGTCTCGTGTTCAACAAGACAATATACTGGCTACTCCATTACTAAAACAGTGAAATTATTACTGCATAGTACCATCCGCTACACCGCTGAATTTTATGGGACAGGTGAGACGTTTGAAAACTCAGATTTATCACGAGGCGAAATAACGCTGTTAGGGCATTTCGTGCTCCTGACACTTGAACTTAGTCTGAGAAAGGGATTTCGCAAATTTATCGCTTTTTTTCCTCCATCTTCGAGGATAAAACTTCGCAGGGAAGTTATTAGTACTTTGGTGTATTATAGTTAAGTACGTTTTATAATGCCCAATGTACAAAAACGTAGTATTATAAAAATTAAACACACATGGTTCACGGTTGAGTGCCAGCGATTTTATAAAAATATATACACTTTTGTTTATGTTTCCAAAAGGATACACATGGGGCTGAACGTGTCAAGGATATATCTCTACGCTTGACTTTAAACTGTAAATTAATTCGGTAAATCGACTGTAAATTAATTAGGGAAATCGTTGTTTCCATTTAGAAATTCATAGCACTTAATTCACAACAACAGTTTTAAAACTTAGGTAGGTATTCACAAAAATTCTAAGCAATAATAATACTCATCTTGGAGTTCATGTCGTGGTTGTGCTCTCGCGCCCGAGGTCCCGGGGTCCGCCTTGACCATGATCCAGAATTTGGCAGATCAGGTAATTACAATGGAGTGATTGCCATTTTACCTCCGTGACCTTGCTACCAGGAGACTTTACCACACTGGATCATGGTTACGCATTCAGTCGCCTGAATATTTAGGTTTCATCACGATGTTTTCCCTCACCGTAAGAGTATCAGTAATATTCAACGACTGTACATAACTCAGAAAATAGGTATTGGAACACTCAGCCACCGGTTCTCTAAGAATTTTTTTTTCCTGAGATATCCTATTTTCTTATTAGGATCATGTCTACGGTCTACGATATCCTTGTAACCACAAAGACAAGCCCTATCCCACAGACGATGCTGTCCCGAGGCGATATTCTCTATAATCACTCAGATACAACACAGAGAGTGTGTATCGTTGTTTTCAACTTAATTTACAGTTAGGCTGGAATCTATTTACGTTTCACTTGCTCCCACTTACAACTTGCCAATTTCGTTAGAGCAGTTCGCCAGTCGGGACAAGTTGCCATTCTCTCAAATTAAGCCCCACTACTCCGGGAACGGTATGTGTCGCCAAAGGTAGAAGTTGCTTTGTTCTTAGTTGCGTCTTGGTAAGAACTTGCATATGCTTACTACGGGTGACAACATAGTAAAAGGAGCCTTCGTAAAAGTATTGTGTTAGCGTAATGCGGTGTGGCGGGCGGAAAATGCGTTGTGCCAGAAATTTCCGAGTTCATTTTTATGCTTTAAAAGTCCGGGTTTATTACCGAATTGCCAAGGAAGGGTCATGTTTTACAAGCGTATCTTTTATGTATGTATGTTTGTAAATTTGTTTATAACCTCGTATCTCCCAAACGGGTAAAGGATTTTGACGGTTGAAGTATCGTTATATTCGTCTCAAACCCCCAAGTCTCCTTAGATAGGAGTTTAAAAAAATCTAAGTAGCGGATTTTGGGCGCCATATGTTCACAATGTTAATCATGTTCAAAAAACTATACTCAAAATTTCTATAAATATTAAGTATCCGTGTCACCTATATGAAAATAGGGCCAAGTTCAAATTAACTAACATTTGCTCTATGCACACCCATTTACTTCCAACATTCGTCTTGTTTTTATCTTTTCAGATTTTTAAGAGCAGTCTGGGTTTTTAGTTCTTGAACAATTTTTTTTATTTTGGTACATCAAACTGAAGTGAACGTACAAACATACCTAATTATAATTTCAGCCACAGGGTGTACAATTGCAAATAGACAAACACGGAAATGTTCCATTTACAATTGACTCCTTTGTTTACAATTAATATCTCGGTTTTCGCCTCAAACATTTCTAACAATGACTCAAGATATGCGCACCTAAATATATTGCACTTCCATGTCTCTTCAAGTCACTGAAATTGTATAACCACAAAGCCAAAATGAGTGGCAAATGTTGTGTTTTTGTGACTTAAACAACTTAAGCTTTCTGTCAAAAGTCAACATTATTCTGTATGCTTATACAACAATACACAATTACGGTTTGAACATTTAGACTTACGTAATAATTACTGTTAGTTATTATTTTAAGTAACTAGTGGACCTGAAGCGACTTCGTTCGCGTACCTACCTACTTTACCTTTACCTACCTAATCACTATATCTATTGTTGAAAATCGCATTAAAATCTGTCGCATAGTTTAAAAGATCTAAGCGTACATAGATACTTAGGAATAGCCGGCGGGAAGCGACTTTGTTTTATATTATGTACCGTATGTATGTATGTATGTAAACTCTTTATTGCAATTAAAAAGAAATACAGTAGGTAGAAAAATATCATTTTACAAAGCAAAGGCGCGCTTATCCCACAATGGGATTTCTTCCAGCCAACCTTAGACCCTCTGAAAGGAGATCTAAAGAGCGGTGGAGGCAATATTGAGCACTTATAACTAAATTACTTTTATTTTACAGGTATTAATTAACTTAAACAATATACATTCATTTATGTATAATTTTGAACATAGCAAATATATATATATATATATATATAGATATTAAAATATATATTATTACCGTATGTATGTTAAAGTTATACGAGCTGATGTGTAACCATGATCCAATCTAGTCAGGTCCCCCTGGTAGCAGGGTCATGGAGGTCAGATGGCAGTCGCTCCACTGTAATAACCTGACCTGCCAAATCCTGGATCATGGTCAAGGCGGACCCCGGGCCCTCGTGCGCGAGAGCACAACCGGGACATTATGATGATTATTATTAGATATACGAGCGGTCATGTAATAGGTATTGACAAGAGCGTGTAATCTTCACAGTTATATTTCTGCACAAGGCTACATAATTAATCCAAATTCATATATTACGGGCAACGGTTCTCTGGAAAAGAACTAATTAACGCTAAATGACTGCTAAACGCAAAGCTACTTAAAGCAATAAATCAAAATGTCGGCTCGGCCAAATCGAGGGATTCATACGAGTTAACGTTTTTATTTAGGGTGGCGTAATATTACGCAATTCTTGTTTTTGTTAGACTTATTTATGGCTTATTTTATTAGACCTTCGAAAAAAGGCAATCTGACTTTGCAACTAAATTAATTAGGGAATGACAACACAACACTTTACTACTAATTACTAAATGTCAGCAAAAGCTATTAACAGAAATTCAGTTTGGCTACCGACCAGAACGAGGCATGTGTGAGGACATATTCCCAGTACATCAATTTAAGAGAAGAGAGCACAGAACATAATTAGACCTTTGTACCTTTGTACTTTGGTAATCAGGCCTGTATTTTATTGACCTCGAGAAGGCTACACGAGAAACCTGCTCGGAAAGATAGGATACACGGAGAAGTTGTGAGACTCAGGACTTTTGCATAACTTGATTTTCCCCCCGTTTCTTGTAAGGTAAGACAAGGGTGCGGCCTCGCGCCTACTATGTTTGCGTCAAAGACTTATTAATATACCAGGTTCGCGTTGTATTTATAAGATAAGATTTGATGGCGCCTAAAACAACAACAGCAAAACGTTTGGCAATGGTTGCTGGCAATACCAGCCACATATTGCAGTAAAAATATTGCCTGTTTAGAAGCCTATTGGTATATTTTTGATTACAGAATGGGGGAATGTCCGAAGAACTGTTTAAATTGGTGCCATGCACCGTCATTTTTCCCTTACCGCACCCTTCGCGAACAGAAAATATTACATCCACACCATGAGATGCTTGGCATCCAACTAACGTCGCTAGCCGTTTTACCGCGCACGAGCAAGATGTGTAATGAGTTCCCTTCCTTAGTCTTTCATTTGCACTATAAGATGAAGTTCTTCAAAGGATACAAAGGCCGGCATCGCATCCGCTCCCAAGATTGCAGATTTCCTGGGCGACAGTGGCCATTTTCAATCAGGTGGACCGTTTGTCCGTGTGTCTCCCTAGACAATAAAAAATGCAATAGCTTTATTTCTTAATGGTATAAGTTATTCAGTCACCTTGCAGCTGTTCCCTGTAAATCCAGTTATACGCTTCCTCTATAGACGATAACTTCGACATAATAGAAAGTTGTTAAAAACTTTTAACAACATCGCGCAAGAGTGTTGACTTTTGAACAATATATATTATTAGCTTTAGATTGCTATTCTACTTCTGAAGATATTGAATATATTTAATAGAATTTAGCATATTTAAATAGTGTTATATCTACAGAATAATATTTTTTATTACAACAAATGATTTTGTTATTAATCCAAATACTGACTTACCCTTTTAAAATGTTGTCGTCTAAATCAGACACCTTGTGCTGGTAGAAAATTAAAACAAATCTACAGGCCTGTAATTTTTAAGATATTGTAGTTTTAGGTAAACTACAGTAGGCTGATTATAAAACGGTTATGACCACATGACTTATACAACAATGCACTGATTCGAATTCTATGTAGCTCCTACAATGGTTGTTTTTCTGACATTACAGAGTCACGTGATTTTCGAATTCGAGGATATGTATAAAATTCACCAGCACGTAACACGACTGTATTCCGCCCTACTGTAATTTGTCTCTCCCAATGAGACAAAATTATAGACTACCGCATATCGCGTATTCATTTTGGGTTCTGTACTCTTGACAAAAAGCATAATTTATAATATTTCTACCCAAAGTCGATCGTGCGTAGCGTCCGTGTAGTCACCGCGCAGCGACCGCGTAGCCACCGCGCCCGGTGTCATCTCATTCCGTTCTACGCCGCGCTGCTCAAATATGCTAGGTATTAATCAAACCGTGAGGCGGGGACATGCAGGTTAAGAACGACAAGAAAATAATATCGTTACATACTAGATATCCGAATAAGTGCTAGAAATAGGTGATAAATAAAGTCACTCTGACTTTTCATGAAGGAACGACGTTGCAAAATCACGTCATAACATAAAGGACACAAAGGACCGTGTCTTTTCATCAGTATCTAGTTTCCCATTTCGACGGCGTGTTAGGACAATAACGAATGTGGCGTAAAAAGGTACTAACATGCTTCCGACACTGTGACGTATTTATCACCCATTTCTTATTCGAGTGAAGTTAGTGAACGGCCTTCCTATTGTAATTGTAATCGGTTAGTACGTTTTATACGAACTCTTTTATACACGTCAGTTATTTCGCTCATTTACGTCATGTTCGGAGCCGTGGCCTGAGTCAAATGAAAACGCAAATACATCCCTGACTCGGCACATGATAATACTGGGAGCATATTATTCGTAATAATATTGTGGGCTTAATAAAGAAAAACGTTATTGAATATTTAAGATCAAAGACTGTGTCTAGACAGGGCATTTAGATTTTCTCCATTGGACACTGCACGTCTTTCAGTGTACCTACATCTTATATTTGATTATGGATTAAGATATTGTATACGTACGGCACCTTAGAACAACTTTATCTGACAAATAATCCTTTTTTAAATAGTATTGTGTTCCTGACGGTGAGTTCAGTTTCCAGAGCTCCATGGGGTGGGGATTTGGGGAACCGTTGCTTTGACAGTTCACTGTTCCTTCAGGACCATTAACTTTTTGTTGCCAGAGGAAAGTGTTATAAAAGTGGGCAACACATTGGCGATGCCTCTGATGTAGCTAATGTCTATAGGCGGCGGTGACCACTTACCATCAGATATCAGCCGTATTCAAAAACGTTAATATGAGGTCTCACACTGTGCGCGATCACACAGGGTTCCAAGTGACTTAAGCGGAGACTGGCAAGCACTATGCCTCCGTCAAAATGAACAAAATTGACTTTAAATAGAAAAATAATTATCTTGACATCAATGTCGCGGTTAGGCTCTCGGACATGAGGTTCTGGGGTCCGTACGACCGTGATCCAAGATCTGGCAGATCAGATAATTACAGTGGAGCGACTGCCATCTGACCTCCGCGACCCTGCTACCAGAGAAGCCTTAGCAAATTCGATCATGGTTACAAATTTAATCGCCTGAATGTGCAGGTTTCATCACGATGTTTTTCCTCACCGTAACAGCATCGGTAAGTATTCAAATAATGTACAGAACTCAGAAAAGGGTCATTGGTACATTGGTGGCTGCAGTGTTATTCGAACCCAGTACCTCTCGCTTACGAGTCGGATACCATAACCACCCCACCACCGTCGACCTTTAAATAGAAAATACGGGTGTAAATGTATTGTAACAACATCCGTAAGTGCAAGGGGATGGTGCTATATCCTACTCTTCCGGACACTACACGGCCAACCCACTAGCCGAAATGGCCATTTATCCCAGCTATATTCAATAAACACGTAACCCAAAATGGCGCGAAAATGTTACAGCGACGGTAAGGTAGGGTAGTTGGGTCATAATTACGTTGACGGTAAGCGATATTTATCTTCCAGCGTAGCGCGCGACTAAACAGAGGCGGAAAATAAGATGCGACGTATCTTCGTATCCACCTGCTTAGTAAGAATGTCGTCGTATTTATCACCGAAATATTAACAACTTAGAAATTATATATAACTAGTTGACCCGGGCGATTTCGTTTTATAAGCTAGTAAGGTTTATAAGAGTTTTATAAGCTAGAAAAAAGGGTAGGTAGAGGTAAAGTCGCGACCGGTCCACTAGTTTAGAATAACTAAGTAACCCTTCTTTCTTGCTTATAAACTTTTCTCTTGTCGCAGTCTATCTATCCGTTGCGTAGATTAAATGATCTAAGCGTACAAATAAATCGATGGCGTGAAGCGACTTTGTTTTATACGATGTAAAGATACAGCAGGTCAGAATGACCCAATATGAGTCCGAGGGTTAATAATGCGGTTGTGAATGGCCAAGGCGAAGCCAACAGAACATAGTACTTTCCAACGAGAGTCGAAGCCCTCATAGTCGGTGTACTTCAAACGACTACTTCGATACCAGGCAAAGTCATTAGGGGCATCCCTAATGATTGAGCCAGGTTTTGAAGTGGGGAGCAGGTGCTTGAGATGAGGTTGAACGTAGTACTTCAACAGACATGGGAAACAAGCACGTCTCTGCTTCGTCAGAATCACAATCTTAGCATTGAAGGACCAACCGATTATAAGTAAGAGTATCAAGCCTCAATATTCCATAAGATTTTTAGTAACATTAGTATCTATTAGTAAATGACCTAGTCGTCAACTTGATCCAGTTACGAATTGCGTTAGAGTCTACTAGCTTAATATGTCTACAATTTTTCGACAGTAAACTGTCTAAGATAGATTGTAAAGTACCGGTCATCATAATCAAATCAAATCATAATCATAGACAACTTGCTTGTGTGTACTAAACATAAACGATAATGTGAACTCATGCCCGTCCCTTTTACTAATCACGAGTCATAAAAGTTTTCCCCTGCTCGAAACACGCCTTCATATCATGACTGTTCAATAAAACGTTATGTCCAACTATAACCATTAGGTAAACTTCAGTCCACCCAGCTTGGATATTATACGTGGCGCTCTTGTCCCAGTTACGATGACCAACTTTGTTACTGCTAAGGTAGTTCTAAATTTAGCCACTTGAATATCTATTTTGGTGGAATAGCAGTCTGTATTAATTAGACTATTGTCGTTTAATTGAAAGTACTGTCGGGGTGCCAACCCACATAGTGCTTTGTCTAGAATAGACTCAGCGTGGTATACTTGATTGATTACAGAAATAAAATATTTGATTTTCAGAAAATACACTCCTCTGCAAAAAAGCGGGCACCACATGCGCAGTTTTCAAACAATCGTGACGATTTGGAGACCTTGGATCTCTCCCTGGAAACTTTTTTGTGTAATCTAATTATGCACATCTAGGGCATGGATGGAGGAGGTTCTAGAGTACATAAGGTACCAACCTAACCGATTGAAAAGGGCGTTTGCACCACATCGGGAAAGTTTGCATCGGATTTTCAATTCCACACAACTGGTGTATGATATCGTAATTCAGACACAAACTTTCCCGCTGTAAAGTAAACAGCCTTTTGGATCGGTTAGGTACCTTAGGAACTGTAGACCTCCTCCATCCATGCTGTAGATGTTTAGCGAGCTGTCCGTGCCATTCTTGGTATAGGTGATCAGCAGGAACCGTGCAGACCCCTCTTCAAACAGTTGGGTATACTGCCACTTCCTTGCGAGTACCTGTACCAGATAGCAGTATTTACATACAGTAATATAGCCTTGTTCGAACGTAAAAAGGCAATGTCGCGCGCCTTGAGGAGCAATAGAGACGAGGGCCAACTTCTTCCAGTGCGCCATAGGCTAGTAAAGTCGGAACGGTCTGTTTACGTGCTAGGGCCTACTGTTTACAACAAACTGCCGGAGAACGTTAGAAATGCTACTACCGTCAACATATTTAAATCCAAATTAAAACATTGGCTATTAGAACATTGTTTCTATGACTTTGACGAATTTGTAGATTATAAATTGCCTCCACATAGTGTAAAATGAATTGAAATGACAATTTTACCTGATTATGACATTAATAACTGAAACTATGACATTTTATTATTGTATTGCGTATGATTTAATTTATTGTGAATGATTTTTAATAATTTGAAATTTTGACATTTTTATATTTTGTTATGAATAATTTAGTTTAGTCTACGGTGTCGACATTGTAAATTATAATGAATTGTAATGTGTTTCGTATAAAGATACTTCCTGGGTACCAACTTGCCACTTTGACGTGTAACTCTGTTACTAATAAAGTATTTGTATTTGTATTTGTATTTGTTCCAGGGCGACGGCCAAGGTCCAAATTGTCTCGATTGTATGAAAATGGCTCATGTGCTCGATTTTTGTGTTTGAAAAAGATAAAGCAATTTTTTATTTCGCAAATACTCACCATAAAACCGATAGTTTATTAATAATATTTTTAAGCTCTGAAAAGTTACTCAAATTAGCGAATAGAGCAATAAATTTTGGATCAAATACCTATTTCAAAATCTGTAATGGACAACATCTAAGTATTTAATTAAATCATATATCCTTCAGTAAGCGAAATTTTCCGATATTAATGAGGTCTGCCTCCACATAATATTAATATTTGATGGGGAATAATTAAACGGGTGACTGTAAAATGAACGAGCGCCGGATTATGAGATACTGTAATATTAACTGAGGAACATTATATGAATTATTTTGGCTTATGTCCAACCATGCAGTGTGGTGTCCTACAGAGTAGAATAGCCGTATGGCCATATGGCTTAAGTTATATCAAGCGTCGCCGACTGTGTATTTATTTGCCAAACATACGTAAATTTAATGTCTAAATTACCCACGTTTCTTAACAAACCGCGGTAGCTACATTATTTGCTTAATTTTAATTGTCGGCGATTATTTCATTCTGTTTGTTTGATGTTTCAAGTTATATTTAATGACGACAATGTAGGTATAATGAACCATTAATCCGAGCCACCAGTAGTATTTTCCTTATTTATGTTATTCACAATAGAAATTCACATTCACAATAGTGGGTATACCTTCATAAATTTTAGATGAAACACAATTGATTTACGAAATATTTAGTAGGTAGTATCCAGAATCGAACTGGAATTCCAGCGGCTGTAGACAGAGCTCAGTCAATCATAAAACGCATTCGGGATGGCGTGAAGTGACTGAAACGTAACCAAACATTTTATGGACGGAAATAAGCTGCGCACTTAGAGACTAGAGATGGGCCTGGACCAGAAACGGTGTGATGAAGAAAACCGAAACAATGCCCTGGAAATTTTTTGCTTCTATATTTCCTTGTATGAATATTGAACAAAGATTTACATACATTAAAATAAGCTCCTCAACGGTACTAAGAGTTCACGGCCAAATTATTCCATAATGAATGCTATCTAAAATTCTGATCGTATATGAAATTAGCGGCTTGGAAAATTAGTAATTACAAAATCATGAATAAAGTAATCTAATCTAAGTTTACATAAACACCTAATCTTAGATGTTTCACTTTTAAGTACTTTAGTGACCATTACAAATATTTTGATAAATATTTATATTTTTCTTAGTTCTTCATTGATTAAAGTCGTGTCCATATTGGAGTTTCTACATCGCAGTTGATGTTGGGACCTTTCAACTTTCTCTATCCTCGACATTTCTTAGGGCATCTGTTACTGGGGTTCCAAGTAGTTGCTTCTGATCTACGCACCGTGACGGAGATCTGCCTCGCGGCAGTTCTCTCACTACTTTGCCAACAATGATAAGTTTTCAAGACTATTCGGCTTTCTGCGCGCCACGTGGCCAAAGCAGTTGAGGATTATTTGATAGCCATAGTTGACAGTCTTGATTTCACATTCACAGTTGTACGATCTATTTATCAGTTTGTCTGTCCAAAGAAGACGAAGCATGCGTTACCAGCATCATATCTCGAATTTTCTTTCTCTCGGTACCACGAATTGTTCACGACTCTATCTTGGAAGATTGAGAACACCAACGTTCGCACTAGTCTCATCTTAGTACCGTTCCTGATATTTCAGTCTTGCCATATTCTAGTTGTGTTCGATTCGCAACCATCGCTTTTGTCTTTCAACGGTTGATTGTTAAGCCTACAGCTTCACTTTCTGGATGATATCCGAAAATATTGAAGGTAGGGCAATAAAAACAAAAAAGGTCTTTTCATTTTTCATTTTCTCGTCACGTACTGGAGATATGAAACCTTCACCAGCTGGCGCAGTGCGCTGCACATGCTGCATGCTAAAACGGTAAATTCAGAACGGAAATTTAATCTTTTAAACTTAATTTTTGTAGCTTCTGCCACATACAGGATATTAGGTGCTTTGTAAACAAAATGAATTGGCTAAAAGAAGCTTAGGCATCAATAACACATTTTTAAAATGCAGGTTCTTTTTATTTAATAAATGAAAATTGATTTAATTAATTATCATACTTTGTTTTATGATAATACAGCTTCAATTTTTTTTAAAAGAGTAATTATTACTGTATGGTTACAATATTTGGAATTTGACAAACAGACCGTAAAAAAAATTTTTTTTGGCATATTTACGCCTAACATCCTATCGTACCTAATGTACAGACACGACATAACACTTTTTTATAGTTTTATAATAGTATAGAGGTCGATCCCCAAGAGCAGCCTTGCAGACGAGAATGCTGTTGTGTGTCTATCTGTTTATTATTATAACTGTTTGTAAGCATGCTTGACTTAATATTAGCCCGACAGCTACAGAAGGAGGGTTATGTTTTTAGAACGTACCTATGTGTGTATGTATCTATTAATTTGGCACGGGCTACATCCCTAATAGCTCAATGGATTTTAACATGTCGGGTGTTCTTAGATTTGCACGTCATAGTCGCACGAGTGACATTGCATATCTACATAAAAATTTAAAAAACGCAATATGGTGGATTTAAGGTGTGATTTTTGAGAAAAAGGATTTTTTTTAAACTAATCGAGGTGGGGTATCAAAATGAAGATATTCAAAAGGCGAGTGTAAAGATATATACAACTTATATACTTACCTAAAATAATTTATTGCTTTTCAGTTTTTTTAACAGCGGTCTATTTTTTTAGTTTTTATATTACCTACTTATTTGTTAATGATTGTTTTGTTTTAATAATTTGATCAATAACAAACGTGTTTTTCTTTCAAATGACATAACTCAAGCTCACCAATCCAATACCGCATCTATTTATTGAGCCGTTTCTGACACGTGAACGGATTCGTGGTCACTCACTAGTATTTTACGTTATTTACGTTACATATGGGTAGGTACCTAAGTCCACAAATCTTGTCAAGCAGAACAATATTATGTTTGTTCTGTGCATTGCATCCCGCTCTATAAATAACTATGTCCCAGCTATGCTTGCGTCGGCAAACACACTCTCAATAAAGTCAATCACCACTTATTGGTCTTGGTCCTAAACGTCAAGGGAGTCAACGTCCCGCCCTAGCAGTCGTATAAACAGGCCAATCTCCCAGAATTCAAACACGGCTCCGTTCCATTTAGCTAGCTGATCTGACGTCACAGTCACTCTGACACTATAAACATTGTTTTTTACTGCCGATCGGCACTTATGACTTAATTAGAACGACCGACCTCCAGTTGGCGAGGTCGTCCAAATATCGAGGATTTTTTTCCAGTATTTTGTAATATAAGTACCAAACTTGTGTAAATTTTCCCTACTTACGAGATATCCAATTGACGAAATGCTAATCGAATAATCTAATGTAAATAAATCGGTATTAATATTGATAATAAGGCTATGGCAAACGGCTAACGCACACTCCTAAACGCAACCAGCAAATGTTTTAAACCACGGAAGGTATTTGGAAAACTTATACTAATACCTACTTATCACAAAATACTAATCGATTAAGTACTTATCTCAAAGATGCCATAATACTCTGCATGTAATAATTAATCGAAGTACAAGGAGACAGTTGAGACTAATGTTTTTTACTTTATAACCTGCTTGTTAATATATTATCTAATAAATAATGATTTTAGTTGCTATAATAATTTCCACGTTAAATCCATTGTAATCTTCGTTTTAGAGTTGCATTTCATCGGTACCGATAATAAATAAATCGAAGTCATATTTCATTCTTATTTATGTATTTGATTTACGATGTCTCTCTGTCTCTGGAAAACAATATATTGAAAGATTCGTGACCATAAATTCCTAAGGTCCCTGCAATAAATAAGAAATCTGACTTATCAGTGTCCATTTTTCGAAGCGTCACCCATTAAAGTACACAAATTTTCGAACCTTGATCGAATCTTCCTTTCCCGAAACACGACAAACCAGACAATGTGAATAGGTAAACAAAATCTCTAGTTTACTATCAAATATTTTTCGGGTCGGCCTAAACAAATTTACTAGAGACTGAGGGCCAGCGCTCGCTTATTGACTGCAGTAACAGTATCCCTCAAGCTGTATCCATTAGCTTGATGTTTGTACGCACACAGAGAGGTCGTGTTACCCGAGGACTGCAATTTGAGACAGTTACATTGCAAGCCGTTCCACGTTCAAAGTTTATTTTTTTACCTCCCACGTAGCTGTTTTTGTGCGGGATCGAAGGTAAAAATACGTTTTTTGGATACGAGGTTTTTATTATTTGGCAGATGTTTAACATATGTAGATCATAGGTAACTTTTGGCAACTAATATTGTGCGGAGATGAGTCAGGTACAAATCCAGTGATATTAAGAGGACCTACGACCTACTTTTATACACAAAACACGCAGAGTATAACCATCGCACACATACTACAGGTACTTCTGAATGCGTAGATGATTCTGAAAGGCCAAAGTTTCTCAAAGAGCGACGCTCACACTCTCGCTCACGCTCACGCTTTGAAAAACTTGTCAGCGTCTATTTGATGCTCCAGACACGTATCTATTTGTGGAAGCGCTATGATGGAAACTAAACTTCTATTATAGGTTAGCATATCTAAAGATAAAATTACTGCTAATATTATTTGTGAACAACATACAGAATACATTTTCAGTAGTTGATAATAAGATGCTTTTATTATGACTAAGGATACTACATAATTCAGTTTGAACAAAAAAAACTGAAAGTGATGGCCAGATAAAATATTATAATTTTCAAGTAGATTATACAACCTCTATTACTACGACGCCGAATAGTAATAGAAAATGTTCAATGAGGTTATTCCATTCTCATTTATATGAAAATATTCCACAATTAATCACAAAAATATTGATAAATCCTTTAGTGAAGGTACCTAAATGTGCCCACGACATTGATCGCGCAGCGACACTGTCTTTTCCTTCTCTCAATACTAAGATTAAAGATAAAGTAGGTCTATGTCGCGCCTGTTCTCGCCGTACAACTCTCACTCCCTCAGTACTGTAACCTTTTAAGATTAATTATTTATCATTCATATGTTGACACATTGCAATTAATAAGAGACCTAGGGATGGTTACAAGGTGTGCGTCTGAGGGCCGCTCTCCTGGTTTGTGTTTAATGTAAAAGAATCTTAGGTGTTACACGCTAACATCACTTATTTCCTACATACTTAGCCATTCGTTTGAAATAATACGGCGAAGCCGAGGGAGGTATAGGCCTGGTCGCCCGACGCCAGGTCCGGATGTGCTGCCGGCAGACTTGCTCCGCACTTAAAAGGCTCCACGGCTCTTACACCCTCAGGCTCTCCGCCTCGTAACAGGTTGGCAAAAAGTTTTTTGTATCATATATTTATGTACATTATTGTACTCTACATCCAATGTATCCGAATAAAATAACGACCGTTAACTATGAAATTTACCGTCGCGTCGTTTTGTCGGTTTGTTTATAACTTAGGCTGTCGCAGTTTCTAGACTAGTACACGTTACGGTTAAAAATATTGTAGGTGTATAATAATCGTTGGTGTTTAACACTTCAAAGTGTTTGAGGCAATAGTATCCAATTAGCGCAAATTAAATAATTGACAAATGTAATAAAATTTTCCTTAAATACAATATTTCAAATTTTTCTATGAATACGTACATTTATATAAGAAACCGTCATTTCGCTATTTGTTTTCATCGTTATGAACCTCATCTGTAACAGACGAACAATCTCAAAATGGGCGAGGTCATTGTGTTGCACCTACGTAAGGAGTAGACTACGATACGATAGAACCAATTCCTTTCACTCTCGAATAGGAAAAGTGGAAGGCAAATTAGACTAAATAAAAAATGCCTTAAACAAATTGAGCTGCAAATGTTTTTAAATGTTCTGGTACAATATATAGAAACAACATCGTGTGGCTGACCAAAGCATGTATAACCCGCGGGCAATATAAAGGGCACGGCTGTTTGAGCGTAGGTACGTGGTCGTGAAGGTTTTGTTTTGTGCGTACATTATACCATGTATGCTAGATTCTTGTTTATTTTACATAGTATCCCGGCAGCATAATAGAGGTTATTTGTAAATCTATATACCCATAGTATAAAACTAAGTCGCTTGCCGCCGTCTGTCCCTATGCTTCTATGTCGGTACGCTTAGATCTTTTAAACTACGCAACGGATAATTCATTTTTGAACAATAGGTAGAGTAATTCAAGAGGAAGGTTTATATGCAAAAAAAAAGAGTAAGTAGGAGTAAAGTAAACGAAGTTGAAGAACGAACGAGAATGAAGTCGCACCGGGTTCACTATACTGATGTATAACGAAATAGCTATTGTTTTATTCAGAATATAGATCATATTAGCATAAACGCCATGACATGGACGTCAGCTCGCTACATAGACACGTCTGTTACAATCATGAGCGGAGGTAAATAATTATGTAAATTCCAGTCACCGTGGTTACGAAGAACTAAGTTAACCCGTATTATTGCTTAACGTAAGAATTTAAAGTACATCTCATACAAGGAAACCTCGTAAAACTTTGAAAATTCTATAACGTTTTCCCATCTCCCAAGGAACTCTCTGAAAGTTATTTTTATGCTTGCATATTATAATTCTTTGTAAACGTTAACTACGTTGCTGTGTACCCGACAGTATACGTGGTGTACATTGAAAGTTTTGCGTAACTCATTAATAAAACAAACTAATATATTATTGCTTTCCAAAGTATTACATTTTAAACGCATTTTTAATCAGTTGGAAGCTATCACGGCCTCCTCCGACCCCGTAAATGTCAAACCTCACCTCAAATGTTGATTTTTGGGAAAATAAAAAAATAGCTTGGTGCCAGGTGTGAAGTATGTGCGGGATGGGTCACTAGCTTAACCTTAAGCCAAAAATGACTTTGTCTTGATCGCGGCATGCGTCGAAGCATTGTCACGGTGCAATAGGATGCGACTTCTTGGTCGTTGCCCTAACTTTTTCAAAGACACTGGGCCAACAAATGGTGGTGGTGGTGGTGTACCACTCAGCAGTAACTGTTTTCTGGTTTATAAAGGCTGCCTGAAAGAAATCGCCACCGATAAAGCCAACTTGGTACCTATATATATCCCTTAAGATTGTAATTGATTGATTGTTGTTATGTTTGATGAGCATTAAAGTGTTTATTTAGGTATTACTTATACCTATATCTCTAAAAAATAATGAGTTTGCTGGGCGATTGACGTTTAAACTTGCCCTGACGTAATTCCATACACATTTTACCTGGTAACAAAGAATATTAATACTTTACGCTGGTAGTAATAATTCTTCGCAATTTTTCCGGGAACTGCTAGTCAGAAATACTATTTCAATACTCAAGCGAGCAGATTTTATTCTGTTTCGCGATATACCTCTTAGCGTTGAAAAGTGATAAAAACTTTTCCCACAGTCTATTGCAGTCGGGACTGCAACAATTGTCGATAACGGACAAAGTTATTCTATAACCGAGCGTAACTTTGGAGTACTGTTGGAGATAACTTCAATAGGTCATTGTTTAGTATTTTTTTCTTTTCATCGGCAAATAGAAAGCAAACCTAGCTTTTTGAAACTTTATTTTACACAGCCAGTAAAGCAGTCGTATAAAAACTTTTATTCTGTGTGTAGTATTAATATTCTGTGATTGTGATTGTGATGTAACCATCATTCATCATCACCAGAGAGCGGTAACTTTGGTGTCCAATAATAATGATGTAAGGGACTAACCACTCATTATTTCATTAACATCTTCTACTTATACAGGTGTTATATAAGCTGTTCTCTTTATTATTATTTTCAGCACTGTGCTTAGCAAATAGCAAGCGTATTACGGTAATAGCCTCCACCAGAACGAATTAAAATAAATATAGTTCGAAAGCTGTCGCACTCCGTACAAACGAAGTTAATAATCATAAAATCAATTACAGACAGGGATATTGGTTTCCAAATCTTCCTCCTCTATCCTTGATTGGTTAATATGGCTTTCGGTAATCGATCTATACCAGCCTGTGTCGCAGGGCTGTGTCGCGTGAGATATAACTTTGTGTCTCACTTACTTCAACGCAAATTGAAGAGCTAGATAGGGACGGACAAAGCCTGTCAGCTACGGGTGCTGGATGAAGCGCGGCTCTGGCGCCCTTGTGTACTCAAATGTCTCGCACATCTTGTTTCTACATGTCGATCAAATCAAGAGAAAGCATCTGAGATTGACGATAATAAAGAGATGATAATCTTGAAAGGTCTCTACACAGCGGGGGTCTAGTCAACTGATGAAAACTTAATTTTGAATTATGTAGGTAAATATTAAAGTTTAGTTATTTGCTTGATGTTATAATTGATGTTATAATTTGTCCAAAATAACCACAAATTCTGATAACCTTTCGACGGGCCGCAACATACTGATAAAGGTAGAACGCGTTTATGTATCAAACGACGCGTTTATTTTATATTATCAAATTGATGTCATGTTGAACAGTCTCGAAAGCCGATTGGTGCCCCGTGACGGTATATTATAATTATTAAACCGTACCATCACTATTAGTTAAGTACCATGTCCAATTATGACCTATCCTTAAGGGATGAGAAGCCCCAAGTTTTGGGACAATCCTAAATTTCACTCAAACTAATCTCAACTTGAGAATTTATTTGAAAATTGGATCTAGGACTACTCTGATTCAGCAACTGTTCTGACGAGATTTAGTACTTATCATTGGTAGAATTATTAATACAACCGGCATATTAACGACGTAATTGGTTTAGTTGGTTAACATGCCGGTCGCCACGCAGAGGTCCCGGGTTCGATTCCCGGCCGAGCAGAAATTGTAATGACGAATTTTATTTTCTGTTACGGGTTTGGATGAAGTATGTATAATAAGAATGTATATAACAATAGTATTGTAGTAGTTTATCTGTTATCTAACACCCATAACACAAGCTTTGACTACCATGGGGCGCTGTGTGAATTTGTTCAAGCATAATTATTTATTTATTTATTCCAAAACAAACCGTTACCGGCTCAATGTTGCCACGGGAAGCGGCCCCATTTCTCTAAATGTATTTGTACCATGATTTGTATTTTCTCTGACGTTCATAAGAGTTTTGTAAACCCAAATTGAATAAAATTATATGACTTTAACTTTGACAAGAGGATTTTTATTTTAAACAAAACCATCATTCTGTATTTCTTTATTGTGTGCAATAAATTGTTAAATAAATAAATAAATAATCATTAATAATGCAATACAATGATACCAACGCACAATCGCAAAGCAGCAATAACGAAAGTGGAAAGAAAATCTAATAACAACACAACAAAGTAAAAGTCGAAGAAGTTTTTTAATAAAACCCATCGTAAATCATGAAGGCAGGACTGTTTTGAAGTAGATTCCTTGCAATATCAATGGAATACTTTTCCAGTGACTATAAAAGAATTACTGCCTGTGCTCGTCTTTTATTCACGACGTATAATGTTTGCTTGGTTATTTAGATAACAGCGTTTTACCAGACTGAAAAGCAGTCTTTATCACCTTTCATGCTTTTTACTTACGTATCTTAGGTGTCGGATACTAAAAAGATGAGAATACCCTCATCTTTGAATGCCATTTTACGATCGGATTAGGGCTTTTGCAAGCGAATTTGGACGTTTAAAACTCTGTTACTTTTTGCAATAAAAAGTATTCTATATACTCTCCCAGGTTGTCAATAATAATATAATAAAATAATAATCATTAATTCAAACAAAATCTTAAACATAAATTACAATAGAGCATAGTTACAATATCTCCTTGCCCAAATTTTATCTATTAAACTTTTAGTTTTCCGTTGGTTAACGACAATGGAGCTTTTTAACAAAGGAAATATTTAATTTTTTGGTAGGTGGCGTTGGAAATTAACCATTATAATATGAAATTAGAAAAGTGAGCAAGATTTATTTATAATTGAGGAGCTGGCGAACAAAACGGTATAATTATGTGAAATTAAATGTTACAGGGGCAGTAAATGCTAAAATGTTTCGATCAAAAACGGTACAATTACATAGTAATTATACCGTTGTGATAAACCACAAACATGAAATAACCACGAGCTTTGGAAATTTTGACACCATTTTAGGCTCTTTTTTAGGTTCTGATTGGAAATTAGTTGAGGTTCGTATTCAGCGGGTATAAAACCTTCGTTTTAAAAATAAGTATTTTATCAGAAGCGTAGTTTTACCGTTTTGTTCGCCAACTTTTCAATTACCCTGACAACTCATTTTACGTTTTACCGTTCGTCGTGACATATTCTAACCATAGAGTGAAGTTTATCTCTGTTAACAAGCCTTTCAAATTAGTCTTTAATTTTAAATCACATTTTTATTCACTTTAGAAGGGGCGCGTTGTAATATGAAAATTCATAAAGTAAGAATTATCCAAATTGGTCTATAAAGGGTTCGGAAATGACTAACATTTAAAAAGTAATAAACAAATAAGCAACATACCTACAACCGAATTGAGAACCTTACCCTTTTTTTGAAGTCAGTTAAAAATAGCGACAACGTTTCTCATTAATTTCATTCTGATTAGTTTTTATTACTAGCGTGGTAAATTAATAGAACATGAACAACCGCTTTCAAGGAAAAGTTATAATTTTATATTTGTTTAAACAAACAACACCGCTATTTAGGGTGGCTACAACCAGGGGATCAATAAAAATCTAGGAATGGGAATTTATAAACTAATGTAATTCAATTTTGGGAACTACATTACAACTATACAACTACCCTAACCTAGCGAGAAGCAGTCCTAGTCAATGTTGGACTGAGCTAATTTTATTGTAAAACAATTTTCATCTTAGGTTATTTATTAATACTATCACGTATAATTAAATAAGTAAGTGCAGAGTGGCTTTTCGTGATTTCCAAAGGTACGTGCAGGCAGCTTTCGTGATCTCAGCAGTGCCGTATGTGAAATGTGTAACATCTCCACCCTCAGTATAGGGCTAAAGCCAGTTTTATCCTAGCCTACAATGTCAAAATTTCATCTATGAAACCTCGCTTTGTAGGCCATGGGCTTTGGGGATGTCACGTTCGCAACCCTATGTGACTGGAGGGCTCATGTACTGCAAACGTGTAAGAGAATAATTCATGCGTACAATGAGGAGCTTTCCAGTAGGTATTGATAGTCGGTTTCAAAAAGCATCTATAGATGGCGCTCCTACAATTTTGGTAATGTTTTGTTAATCTGTATGGTGGTGGCAGTGATTTCAAGCAGCCAAATAATACTAAACTTAAAAATTAAATGCTTATTAATATAAACATAACTGTTAAAGGTTGAAATGTAAAAAGAAATATTTATAGAAGTTGGAACTATGTTCCATTATTATTACAACCTCTAAAATGGTTGAAAACTATTGACAAATACAATATTATCCAATACAACGTACCCAATGTTTATATCTTGTTTGCTAAGAACCTATTTCAAGCGATTATCAATTACCATTCATTCATTCGGGCGCCATCTAGTTAGTGGTTAGGAATGCTTTAGATACCTATTGGAAAACTGCTCATTGGAAAAATAAGGCAAAAGGCCTCTTTAGCTTGTCTTAGAATAACTGTGAACTACCTAGGTTTTAAAATATCTAAAGTTATATTTCTTCTAAATTGTGATTTTCGGCTAGATTACAATAAGCCTGTCACGATGCAGATCGCTCCTCGTTTTAATTTTTCGATATCTGGAAAATTATGAAATAAACGACTAAGCTCCTTAAGGGCGAGGAGTGGGGGGGTCCATTTCTAGTTTTCCCGTGAATCGATGTGTGGATTCTCCTGTGAACTGCAGCTGGTTCGTAGATTCATTGAACTCCCGGTGACAGGACTTTAAAAGCCACCTAGGCGACTCACGAACGGGTACGAAATCGCTTATAATTGGGAATCAGCCCCCGGGATCCTAACGACTGCGCCAGTTACGATGGCTTCGGGGACCGAGAAAATCTGATAGGAATTTATAAACAAATTAAATTAAATTTTGGGTGTTATATTTCTACAACTAGCCTAACTTAGCGAGTAGCAGTTTTAATTCTCATCTCAGATAATTAAATAAGTAAAAACGTCGCGCGGAGTGACGTTTCGTGGTTTCCAAAGGTACGTGCCATGTAAGCAGCTTCCGCGATCTCAGCGGCGTCGTATGTGGAATGCGTAACTGAGTTGACAGTCGTTGAACATCATTACACAACAAAGACTCTTCCTGCCGTCTGTCCATCTGTATCCATTTACAGGTATCGGCCATAAATAATGCCCATCGGCTAGTTTCGGTTTCGGCACTCACACGCGTGCGACAGAGACGATGCTCTACGAAGCCGAACTAGCCGATATGCTTCATTTACGGACGTTTAGATGTTCTAAACTACACATGGACTTTAATGCGATTTTCAACAATATATAGAGTGATTCAAGAGTAAGGTTTATAAGGTCGGATAACACGCATACGAAGTCAAGGCGCGCCAGCGAGTGTAAATAAATAATAAATATGCTTGGACAATTCACACAGCGTCATCTAGCCCCAAAGTAAGCAAAGCTTGTGTTATGGGTGCCGGACAACTGATAAACTACTTATATATATTTTTAATATATGCTTATTATGACAGGAAGAGAGAT
Source organism: Blastobasis lacticolella (assembly GCA_905147135.1). Classification (NCBI taxonomy): domain Eukaryota; kingdom Metazoa; phylum Arthropoda; class Insecta; order Lepidoptera; family Blastobasidae; genus Blastobasis; species Blastobasis lacticolella. The sequence goes on along the minus strand of LR990048.1, from coordinate 8,107,309 downwards.
TTAGATAATATTACGTATCTACCGTTAGTATAGAAAAAGAAATTGTCGTTATCCACAGATTTTAAAATAAAGCCGGTTTAAATTTCGTTCGACACCAAGTTATTTAATTTTAAATGTGCCGTTTAATTATTTACTACATTATATATTTTGTATTAATACTAAAACGCCTCCTTCCTTTAAGGTATCTTATTCATTTATCTAATGTAAATAAGGCGTGGCGGTATTGTGTATGTATGAATATATGAAAAAAAAAACAGTTTATCATTCACCGCTTTATAGTCTACCTATCATTTTTCATATCAAATTAAAACGTTTATTCATTTTAGGTTTTTTACAAACGCTCATGAATGTCGGAGAGTATTATATATTAAAATAATTTTACGTAAATAAACAATAAAAATACATTCGCCGCGGCACCACCCTCACGGCCATAGAAAAGAAAAAAAAGCTCCGTGACGTCACTGTCACTGTCAGTGGATGATGTGATGCCCAATGAACAATTCATAATGCAACCGTATTCGTAGCAGGTCTACGATTCGAAAGGCTCTACAAATATTTGTTGCTACGGGACGTTAGTATAAATATTTTGTGCTACGGGCTACAAAGTATACACCTCTTGCTACAACTGTAAGGTATGAGATTGAATTAAAGATCAAAAATGTAAACTAAAAGATTGCCACTATAAAAAAAATTACCCAATCGGTGGATTATTTACAATAATTGAAATATTGATTAAAATTATTACACTTAAAATGAAATAAAATCATAAGAATATTTTACTGAATTAAATAGGCAACTATGTATTTTTTTGTCCACGATTATTATTTGTGCTGTTTCAATAAAATATGGCTAGTTTTCATTTATGCCACTGGGAATGGTGAGAAATTCTAAACATTTGGTTCGTTGTTATAGTACATTATTGGCAGAGGCTTGGAAAGTAAGGGATTAACCGACGCCGAGTCATATTTAATTAATTTCTAAATTAATAATACATAAAATAATATATTTGATATATGATTCAAAATGGCGGCCACTTCTTATATTGGAGTTTTCTAACTAATGTTCTTAGACTTATAGTTTCCGAGTTACTTATTACGTTTTTAATCAATTGAATAAATGGGGGTAAATCGATTTGTTTCGTTTTCGAAAGTTTACCAGCCATTGTAAAGCACACTGAAAAGTGTGCGTGATGCATAACCATTTGGTTATGCAAACCAAAGGTTTTATACCCCTGGACAATCTCTTTGACATTGACAGTTGTGTGTTTACATTCTTGATATTTAATTTCATCTCCAACTTTAGTAAGTCCTAGAAATAATATTTAATAAAAAAGTAAAGCCGACTTCAAATCACAAAAAGCTTTTTATCATATAATAATACGAGTAAGGTAAATATATTATTTTTAGACTCAGTGAAAGCACAATAATGTACGTCAGGGGAGGAGGTAAGACCTTTGGACGTTTAGGCGGGTTTCTGTGTGGTGCCGACTCCAAAATTAATTATATATGGCTTCCTTGTATTCTATGATAAAAAGCATATTTTTTCCTTTATTTGTGATTCGAAGACGGTTAAATATTTTTAGTTCAAAATTTTCATTGGTATTTATGACACCCTTTCATATACCAAGTTACTCTTAGATACTACTAAGTAGTTCTTGTCGACAAATTGCAGTACTATACTCCAACTCCTAATCGTTAAAGAGGTCTATGGCTTCATCATAAGCAGACCATCATCCGATAAAGACACTGAAGCGAACATCTGACTAAGGTATGACAACGTAACAAACACCCCATATGAGCCTATAATTTCGAGGGTTGCCCTCGATTACTCCAGGACGCCATCATCAGATCCTGACCTGATCCGCCTGCCTGCCTGGAAAGTGCCATTCAAACAAAAAAAGAATTTTCCAAATCGGTCCATGCGTATTCGAGTAATCATGGAACATAAGTAACTACGAATTGAGAACCTCCTTCTTTCTTAAAGTATGTTAAAGAAATTAAGGAATCGATGAAAAAATGTAAAATCAACTAATAAATACTTTGTTATAAAGAGCCCCTTACCTTAAAAGCTTATTCAGTAGAAAAAGTATATACCTACATAAATTTACAACCGGGACATTAAAGCCAAGATAATTATTTTATAAGTTATTAAGAAATTGTTGTTTGTTTATATTCTAGAAATAGTCAAATAAACATTATGTCTATCTCTATGCCTTATGTTTAAATCAGTTAATACACCACTGCGTGTATTTCACGAGCACATCCTAATCCGAATGGTTTACTCGTACAAAGACTCAAATTGAAAGCCTCGTGGTGTTCAAGACCAATCTCTTTGTTCAAAACTCACAACAGAAAACGCTGGTGCCCATTTCCTTGTATCGTGAAAGGTCGTCGCTTTGTACGCCACCCATAAATTAAACGGGTGTTCTATTCAACTGTGGTTACTGTGCTGTCTATAATATATTAATAATATAGTTAAACAGGGTATTAGACTGTAAATGTACGATAAGTTATCTTACGTCATCGAGTACAAAAAAGTTCCACTTTGTAGTGATAAACGACGTTTAAGAGACCCTCAAAATGTTGGTCTGCCCGTGCACAACCTGGCACAAAACCAAAAACCACCTTAAAGTCCAAACCAAAAAGAAAAGTGTGTCTTTAGTGTGTCTGAAAAGCGCAACTGACAAGAGAATGTGAGGTCGATTGGTTATTTTTACTTTTAAAAGCCACACAAGATGACATGTAAGTATTATCGATACGAAAAGAACAACTTCACGTAACAAAAATAAAAAAAATTGTGCCTTGTCCATGCACACAGACTAATGTTTTGTTAGACTATAAAGTGGAGCTTTTCTTGTACTGGTTCACGTAGGATAATCTACGTCACCCTCAAAGTCTATACACAGCAGGATAACTATAAAATATTAATCCTTTGACTTTTCTTTTACAGGTAAGTACAGTACACTGAATAATCTTCACTGAGATGACGGTAAGAGTAATGACCTACATTTCCTCACAGATTCTTATGGACTTCGACGCCATTAAAATTCTGATTTATGAACTAAGATAAATTTAGGTAGGTACTTCAATTTATCTGAACTGATATCTGATTCTTAAATTTATTTTTTAATCCATTGATTTATTTAGTTGATATTTTAATCCTATAGGTGCAGAACAATAATACTTTTATTATGTTTCAATTAATTATATTGTATCGCTTATTAACCTAACCGAACCCTAAATGAATAAACATTTTTTGTCTGTATTTACTGCTAAGTATATAAATGTACTTGTATTCACTTTGGGCAATAAATTAATCTAGTCTAATCTAATCTAAACTCCGTAAGGAAGAGCAAGAATGTTACACAATTTGTATTACCAGAGTTATTTGGCACATCTACTTTCCAGATGTTTTATTAGTTTCTTGTATTTAATCTGAACAAAGACATGGATTATAATTTTCCGTGAAGTTCACGCGGACTTTGCCAACAAAAGTCAGTAGTACCTACAATAGACTGATAGAAGCTAGACAGTTCCACAGTGTCTACTTTAGCTCTAAATTCTCTTGGAAGCAGAGCAACTTCGCTAAGCAGTCTACAAACAGCAACAGCAACATTTATCGCAACTTCAACTAAACTGAAGAGATATGGCGTTTAACTGTTTGAATATTGTTTCTAGCGAATCAACTTTGCTTTCTGACTGGCATAAATTCGCTTTAATATTGTAGCACTTTATTTAAAGCGTCGGTAGCCTTGTTACGGTTAACTTTAATTTCTGTAAATAAAATGTTTAAGCTATTTCCCTGGTTCTTGTAATTCTTGTAAGTCGTTGTTACCAGATACAAGGCTTCTAGATAACGGGCAAGTTATACAATAACGAGGTAATGCTATTAACTTTGTTTCCTTTGAGGATCTTTCCGCCTTCGAGGCACAAGAAGCATGCTTTATTCCAGATATCTACGACGTAGATATACCAGCTATTCGCATGAACCGCATTAGAACGACCGTTCGTACGGCACATGAGTGGAACACTGCCTGTTTATTTTAAAGTGCATTCTGTTTAGAGGATGAGCGAGGCAAAAACTGTCAGGGTTTTGTAAGGGCCCGTTTATATGTCGCCGCTTACAAACTATATCCGCCTATAGTCTAATACTCCTTTTTCTATGGACGAATGGAATACAATCAGGAACAAACAGGAATCGTGCAGCCTACCATATTGGCACGAACGATGACGCGGTGACTAAGTGGGCGCAGACTGACGACTGTGCGGGCACGATGCGAGCGCTGCCCGGTTATTTATAAAGAAATAAAATAAACTTTATGTCATTAGTATAAAAATCAAAATTGCATAAACAGATAGGAAAAAGCAGAGAACGCGCTCTCATAGCAGCTATTATTTCACCTTATAAAAACATACACAATCACATCCTTATACCAGTAGGTATGCTAGTCATGCCACAAGCAAGAAAGATGGACTTGCCCACAAGCTACGATCCCGACACAGATTCTTCCACAATTGTATTTTCTTCCTCTATATCTCCTCATAGGGAAGGTGGCTAAAAACGGGTAAGTTTCGCGCGAGAATAAACAACTGGAAATGTGATGACTATCTTAGCTTGATTTAGTTTATAAGATAGGATGTGTATTAAACTTGAAAGTAAAATACTATTTTAAAGCATTTTCTATCAAATATTTTATATTTAGAAAAAATAAGAAACCTCTAGAAAAACCCGTTTTGCCCGCTTATGAGCCTAAAACAGGTATCTGATTTGGGAAAAACAGGTAGACGTCATAATTTTGAGGATAGATAAATCAAACTTAAAATCTAATAAGAAGGAAAAAACACTGTACTTCGACTGTAAGCATTAACATTATATTTACTGTTAAATGTTCAAACTTAAAAACCTCAACCGCCTAACAAAATCAACCTTTCTATTGATGTAATATTAATAGCTACAGTTGTTGTAGATCAAAATACCCATACTTCTTTGAGGTATTTTTACAATATGGATTGAAATAACAAGTTCTTCATGTAATCCATTTTGTATAAAATGTTTCATACAAAATCATACCCGTTTTGCCCAACCCTGTTTTGCCCAATAGCACATATTTTTGTAAAGTAATGGAAGACTTCAAAATGAAAGGTAATCCGAGATAACTCTTTGTCTTAATTTAAAGTTAAATAGCGCTAAAATATAAGCGCAATATTAACAATGTGCTAATTATAAAGGTTTTCGACCAATCAAGGAACACATAAATATCATAATTTTTTTTTAAGAAAAGCACTAGAAACTTTCGTTAAACATACATGTGCCATTACCTGCCCTAGCAAAACAGATCGAAACTCGTCAATATTCGGCTACTCTCGGAACATGCACCCGTCGGCACTACTTATTGAATGGCAGCGTACGAGCGCTTACTTTAGGCATGTGTAATAAGCGCATTAGGCGGGCCACCCATCTTAGGCCACCTTCCCCTACATTTACCCCGGTTAAGAGGTACTCCTGGTTTACCCTGTTTGGAGAAGGAATGCGTCCTTAATCTTGGGATATGTTAATTTTCTGTTATATTATTGTGCCTCTAGGCAACGGGTCTTACAATAACTTAATTATCCCTTTGCTCCGTACAGAAATCAGTACCTAAATCATATAGGTTCTAGATATTCGCTCGCGGCTACACACGTATAGACTGTTGTAGTTACCTATATAATACATATTGTGAGCTTGCATGATGAGGGCATTAAAAAGTTATCAAAATTGTAGGAGCGCCATCTATTGATGCTTTTTGAAACCAACTGAGAATACCTACTGGAAAACTCCTCATTGATGATATATTTTGAAAATATTGTGTATTTTCACCTTTTTTTAATCGTCATATTTATCGCTCTGTAACGATAAAATGTTTATATCGCGGCAAAAATTTTTATCGCAGCGGTGTGCTTATCGTTTACGGGTGACGAAAAATATTAAAGCACTAGGTACTACAATAATAGCCTATGTGGACTGCAATCTACATTAATGCCATAGGGGACCGGCAGAAACATGGACCTCAGTCTATATGACCAATAACGTTGAGCGACAAGTCATAGGAAATGGTTTTTCGTTTTCTACAACTTTTTCTATGGCGATTACTCGGATCACCGTGGGAAAAAACTTATGGGTAATTACAATAAACTTCTATTTGTACTGGAAAATTCGGCCTATATGACCAATAACATTAAGCGGTATGACATTGGAAACAATATTTCATTTTCTACAACCATTACTATGGCGAAAACTCTCGAATCGCTATGGATCATATAGGCCCAATTTGTTAGTACAAATCGAAGTTTATTTTAATTGACCATAACTTTCTTCTGATTCGATAGTTGTCGCTATAGAAAAAATTGTAGAAAATGATTTTTTTTCTAATGAGTTTTCGCCCAACGTATTGGTCATAATTGGCCGAATAACACTGACACATTAGTATCAACTAATCATAATACTATAAAGATAAAGATTGATTTGTTTGTCGGTATGTTTGTTTGTGTAATTGATAATTAACCGATTCTCATATAGAAAGCTACATTATCAGTAACATAGGCTATATTTTAGCTTCAAAAAATTAAAGATCCTTTTAAAATTTTTAATAATATAACCAAATGTATCAAAATTTTGCACGTATGCGCATAATTTCAGAACAAATCTAATTATGTTTTTATTGGGTTTGTAATTTTCGAATAATTCAGGACAAGGTTTCTATAGGTACAAGAAAAGAAGGGGCAGAGTAAGTGTGGGGTAGGTGTAGGGTAGGTGTAGAGTAGTGGTAGAGTATGGTAGGGTAGGTGAGGGGTACGGTAAGGGTAGTCCGCCATTGTCGCGCCTAGTTCACTAGTATAATTATTATATTACTAATATATCTAGTTAAAAATGATATACCTACTAACTTTACTTTGACGACAAAGCCGTTCGACACTTACTAATGTTAAAATAGCTCAATCAATAACATCTTGACAACGTCTTAAAGGGATTTGGAGAAGTAAAAACGTTTTATTTAATGAACAATCCCACAAGACAAATTTTACGACATTACGACGGCGGATTTAACGGCTACGAGAAGACTGATCGTTAAATTTTATCATTGGTCCTTAGAATTGGGACTAGCCAATTAATAATTTTAAGGCATAATGTAATTTTTGCTATAGGCACTTAAATATATCATTTCGAGAGTTTCCGTAAAATATTGCAATTTGAGAAGTTCTCAAATGATGAAACAAATCGAGAAGGCACGTCGCGTGTAAGTCCCGTCTAATGTAATAATATTCTCTACAATTTTTTTTCGAAAGATTTTGTACGCGTTCTATTTTAACTAGATACCATTTTACGATCAGTCAGAATATTTGCAAATACATATCAAAGGAGCCGAACTTAATAGGTTTATCATGCGTAATTTAGGACTGCATATGACCGACCACCTTTAGTATTATTGTCAGACCTAAAATGTCATTTACGGGTATACAGGGTGTAAAAAGACCGCTAGCATTAATTGAAACCTCATATTTCTACCCATGAAACTGAACAACTTTCCCCAAGAAACATCCCGCGGAAACTAATGGTTTAGGCAGAAATCGAGATTCTTAGTAAAAAAAAAGTTGTATTTTTGTACTAAAAAGTATCAAGTATCGATAACTACATCGTTCACAATTAATTTAGGCACTCAAAGTTCAAATTTAAGTTGAAATAAATGCGCTTTAAGTAAAAGCACGCAATGTTGCGCGTGCAGGCCGGCCGGCCGCGCGACGTCAGTGGCCACTGGTCACGTGGGCGAGCGAGAGGCGTGCGCCGGACGATGAACATTGCGCGTCGCAATTAATTATTTATTTTAGGTAGCGAAATTATGAAGTCATTTCCGCGGGTATGTTTCTTGGGGAAAGTTGTTCAGTTTCGTGGGTAGAATATGGGGTTTCAATAAATACTAGCGGTCTTTTTACACCCTGTATATAGAACCTACGCGCAACCTACCTGAGCGCAATTACGATGGGGTTATCTTCTTGCGTTCATTTATTCCTCTGACCACCTTCAGACTTCATCATCAGACCAGCTCCATGGTATCATAATAATGCATTGTGGTCCAAATTACAAAGATATACCGAATTACAGCTCAAATGATTGCTGGGAAGTGAATCGAATTAGGCTTGCAAGATTTGACCCGATTACAAATACATACCAACATTGCGAGTTAATTAAAAGCTTGTAATATTGCTCTCACCCGTTACACGCAGAAATGAGTTCATTTCGCTCAGAAATGTTGTGAATCGATACAAAATATAAAGCCGTTAATGGACCGCACCCTAATGTAACGTGTAACGGAATGTCAAATGTTTAATCTGTGGTTGTGATTTTGACATATCGGCGCTGCGTTTTAAATGTTCCCGAGCTTGCCACTAATTTCGAATTTTACCGATAGAATTCGAATTTGAGTGGTGTGGAGCGTTAAAATAAGTTATCGACATGAATTTGAAAATTCGGGAAACTGAGAGAGTGCGATTTTACGATTTTCGCGTACGTTTTTTTTATGTCATACGGTAGGCAAACAGGCAAGCGGGCCACCTGATGGAAAGTGGTCACCACTGCCTATAGACATTAGCAACACCAAGAGTATCGCTAATGCGTTGCCCACCTCTATAACACGTTGCTCTGGCAGCAAAAAGCAAATGCCACTCCACTGCCAAAGCCACGGTTTCCCAAATCCCCACCCCATGGAGCACTGGAAACCTTACTCACCGGCAGAAACACAATACTATTTAAAAGAGTATTATTTAGCTGCGATATACGTATGAAATAATCGAGCCCCTGCCTCGTCAATAGTATCGTAGAGTGTCGTCTCTGTCACATACGTGTGAGTAAATACTTAATCGAAACAAACCGATGTGCATTATTGTGCAACCACGTTAAAAACAAATACCTAGTACCTAGACTTAATAAAACCATTAGTTCGCAGAAGCTCGTTGTAAATTCTATCAAATATATGAGTGTTTACAATAATAAACTCCGCTGCCGCACGTAAGTAAAATACGTAGATTTACTTATCGCATCTCCCGCCAGAAATACCTACGCGTGTGGTATTCACGTCGTATAATCGTAACGTAGTTGCGTACAAAGCGTACAGTAGTTGACAGCCTTATCGGATGGCGGGTAGTACGATGGTAAAATTCTGCGGCAGGTACCCAAACAACTCCTTAGAGCATGATCCGTGTATACAGGAGCGGTAAAAGATGAATAGAGACGCTACATCTTTCCACAGAGCCAGATTGTCGAGACGGCGAGTTAGAACTTCGTGATCAAATCGGATCGCCCGACGTTGAATGCGGTCAGAAGGAAGAATCCGATACTGTGGTGCCTCGGGCCAGAGATGGGAACAGTATTACATGTGCACCCTGACTTGCGCCTTATATAGCTGGAGGCGATGTGCCAGTATGAAATACAAAAGTTCGGTATCCCAAGGATACCCAACTTTTTGGAGGCCGACGTTGTCGCATGGCTGCCGTGAGGCTTTTATGGATTGTTTCGGTTTTAGTTATTACATTTGTGAGTAGATTATTATGCTACTCGGCTCAGCCTTTCTCTCCAACAAGTTTGGTTGCTGTAGCAACGACAACATCAACAAATAATACAAACCTGATAATACATTCATTGGACGTGACTAAATACAAATAGTCACATATTGTGCGAACGTAACGTTCCAAGGGTGAATGAACCATGTCATTCGAAATGTTTACAGGATAACAGCAGTAAATTCGTGAGCCGGTATAATTCTAACATTATGTTGGCGTAATATTTGTACGATAAATCGTGTATTTATTTGTTTACACTACCACACCGCGCGATTTATGGGAGCGCTGAATTACTTTAAACGATTCGGCACACTGCACAGATGTGCAATGATCTATCTCTATGACAAAAGGATCCTTAAAATTCATAAGCATGATTTAGATTTTCGATTTATTATCTAAAATATAAATCTACATCATGCTCTTTTGTTATCAGCCTAAATAGTACTTATGTCGTATACTTACAATCGGGCCCAGTCTCCTTTGCCTTTTCTGAAAATATATCGTTTCAAAATTGCACGGGATTTAAAATATGTATGGAAACCTTAAATCTCGTGTAACTTTGAAACGATATATTTTAATGAAAATCTGACAAACCATATTTAGATATTAGTTTCTAGATCACGCATACAAAATGTGTTCAAATTACGTACGAGCGCGCTCGAGAGACAATACTGTAGTGATTCATAACTTTGTATTCATTTTATAATTGCATAGCTTCTATTTAGGTTACCAACATTAATTTGTAGTCAGTTAGAACCGAGGGTGCAGGTGCATTGGGGACTGGAAAATAATTATCTATAATGATTTCCTGTGATTGGTTTTAGAGATAAGACTGGTGGAAGCTGTGCCAGTAAAGATAAAAAAAAATCATCTAGGCGTTAATGTGCCGATTGTGCTCTCGAGCGCGAGGGCCCGGGGTCCGTATTGACCATGACCCAGGTTATTAAAGTAGAGCGACTACCATCTGACCTCCGTGACCCTGCTACCAGGGGATCCTGACCAGATTGGACCATGGTTACAAATTCAATCACCTGAATTTGCAGGTTTCATCACAATGTCTTCCCTCACCGTAAGAGCATTGGTCTTATAATATACATAACTTAGAAAAGAGTCATTGGTACATGGCCGCAGCGGGATTTGAACCCGGTACCTCTCGCTTACGAGTCGGATACTCAACCGCTTGGCCACCGACGCTCTGCACTTTGCCTTTACTGTGCCAGTAAAGATGCTGTAAGGATATCGACTTAAGATAAACCTAAAAATTCCTTAGTGCCCGTTTATACGTTGCCGATTACAAACCGCGTACGCGTCGCGTCCACCTAGATACCGCGTAGCTCTCAAACAGGAAACACACGCAATGCAAGGCACAGACGATGACACGGTGACTACGCCGGACATTGCGTCGCTGCGCGGTTGTTTACATAAAAATAAACTCTCTGTAATTAGTATAGAAACCAAAATTGCATAAACATGTGAGACACATCCGCGTACGCTCTGTATGGGGTGGAGACCGCTTGGTAATTAACGAACGAAGGCAAAGAGGGGGTGGGTAGAGGGGTACTCTGTGAGCTACTCGATACCAGCTGTCTCGCTATGGTAATGAGAACATTTAAAACACAATTATCTCGGCAGCCCGTAAGTTTATACTGATACCGAGTGCATTTAAGTGCAGCTGAGCTGGGGTTCTACGGGCTCTGTTGTGTAGATGTTTAGCTTTGAACCCAAGTTTTCTGGATCTACTTTCCATATGTTTACACGGGTCTCCAAAATTGTGTCTACGCTTGCTCACCAGTGTAAGTGATCTGCAATGAAAACCAACTACAACAAGATACCGCGCGCCTAATCATGATTCAAGATTTGGCAGATCAAGTAATTATAGTAAAGCGACTACCATCTGACCTCCGTGAATCTGTTAACAGGGGAACCTGACCAGATTAGATCCCGGTTGCACATTCGTCAGTCGTCCGGTTACACAAGGTGTAAGTTTGCTCACAATGTTTCCCTGACCATAAGAGCACCGATTAGTGTAGTATATAACTTAGAAAAGTCATTGATGAGCTTAAGTTCCGTTTAAGCCGGTAAATCTTAGTAATTTATTTTACTTATTTCGTTAAAGGAAAAGTGTAGGTATATGTACTCCATTCAAATAAAACATTTATAGGAATGGCAAAGTTCTTTATTCAATTTTATAAGACTTCTCTTGCTAAATTGAGCTCACCGCCCTTTGTTTTTGCGGTAAAATAAAACTATTGAACGCCTCCGCTTTTCAGCCTTAATTAAAGTTGTAAAGAAGGCTCTTTTAATACTTAAATTTTATAAGGTTTCTTGGTACCTATTTGCAATTATTTTTCCATTAGTAGCCTAAATATTATTTAATTTATTTGACTTTCACTTCAATAGAAATGTTGATTGCTTTGCTGGCCGAAAAGCAAAAAAAAAATATTTGGTAATAATTCTAATTCTTGCTCTGGCCAGGCAAGTGGGATTGGTATGGGCGCTGAAGAATTCGGTTCTAAAGTTACCTATATCAATATCAGTGTCGGCAATGCATAAAAATAATATATGTATTGGAACAAAGTGGGATGGAACCTTGTCGAAGTAAATCGAACTGACAGCGAGTACTCTCGGAAAAAAATTAAAAAATTCAATTTCGCTCGTATTATAACTGTCATTTCGGTTTACAAATTTACTTGATTCAAGGCGTGCAGATTATAGTGTTGAATGAACCCACTAGCAGGCAACGCGATCCATACCTTACCGTATTATTACCCCGGTGAGGCGGTGAGGCATTTGCCCCTCGAAGAAGTGTCACACTAAGAGATCCTTCGACCGAAAAAATTGCGTCCAATAAGCAAAAAATTCGATATAAAATAAAGGCGAAAACAGAAACCTATCTCGAGCCAGCCCAATGAAGCCTAAGACGGCTCAAAGGGATATAATAAAATTTCGAGACATAATTCTTGAACGCCATTCGATTGCGTTCTATGAATACTACTCAAACAAAAGGTGTTCAAACTACTCGTATATTAAATAAAAAACCGTGACGGACTTTTTTAGTTCAGTAAAAGGTCACAATTGTGTTCACAACAATTTTCTTGATAAGAACAGCTTTTTATTAAACGTCTAGTTAAAAAGTATGAAAAAATATTATTTCGTTACATATTTTAGTTTTTTTTGAATTATTTGATAACCGTCGTTAGAAATGAAAGTATTTCTACCTACCTACTTGACGGGGACTTCTTGTTGTAATTTCACCTCACATAAAAAAGTATACCTAATACTCGTACGTATTCTTAGGTTCACTTATAGGTACTAAATTATTATTATTTTTAATTAACGGCCATCATAAATCGTCTATTGCGGGACATCACAGCCCCAGCCCACTGCAGGACTTAGGGCTTGTCCCACGAAAGGTGAGATTATTGTCATAATATCCACGCTTGGCAGGCGGGTCGGAGATTGCAGTGTTTAAATATAACAATGGAAAATGCTGTTGCCCATTTTCCAGACTACGGAGACTTTTGATCTTATGCCTCGAAAACATTACTCGCCTTATACGACACCCATAAGTGTAAGAGGTTGGTGCTATTCTACTCTGCCGGAAACCACACGGCCAAGGATACATACCTAGTTAATATTTATAAATATTTCAACGGTCTTATACCTATTGTTTGCTTGAATAACGACATTTGAATAAAATATATCACCCAAATCCAATACAAGAACCCTACCTATTTAATTTACATAGGCATAGCAGCACCCTGTATTTCAATTTTGTAGATCTCGTATTGTCATTCGCAGACCTTTTCGTCTGTCCCTTTCTTTTACAACGCCATAAAGAGGATAGGAAATTTCGCTCTCTAGTTTTATCGTCGCCTCGGAACCTGGTGCAAACAGCTGAGATATTCCGATGCTAACCAAGTCAGATAGAATTTCATTGGGAGCAAATTTGGACGTCTATTTACTTGCAAATATATTTCACCCGTGTTTAGTCTGAATCTCTGCTAACAATTGGCTAACGCGCGGGAAATTGTTAGGTACTTTTCTGCGACTTTACCCTATGACACTCGGGAAGAATGAAGCTTCTTATTTGAATTTATGTATCTATATCTATATACATCCAACGTAATGGCACCTCGTCGGTTAGCTTACACAAACTGACAGAGTCTTTTCCAGCAGGACGAGGGGTGCGCCAAGGCGATACTATTTCACTTAAATAATTTTACGCCGCTCTGGAAAACGTGTTCAGGACCCTTGATTGGAGTAACAGAGGGATTGTGGTTGATGGGGAAAGGCTCAACAACTTGCGGTTCGCTGACGATATTGCACTGCTGGCAGATAGTGTCGACGACATGATTATAATGTTAGAAGATCTCCAGCGTGAAGCAGGAAAAATTTGTCTTAAAAATAACAAAACCAAAACCAAGATAATGACGAACATAGAGGAGGCGAAAAACATCCAACTGCCGGTAGAAGTCGTCGATCACTACATATACCTAGGCCATAAGATCACTCTTGGATTAGAAGACCAAATAGCTGAAGTGGAACGACGCATAGCTCAAACGTGGGCAGCTTTTGGAGCAAACGGGGCAATATTTAAATCTAAAAAGATATCTCAATACCTTAAAACTAAAGTGTTAAACCAGTGTGTCCTGCCGGTATTTACGTACGGAATGGAAACCACCACTTTAAGAAAAAAGTCTGCTGAAAAACTACGGGTTGCACCGAAAGCGATGAAAGGAATAATGTTCCGTATTACTCTAATGCATCGTAAAAGAAACGAGTGGATCAGAGAAAAGACAAAGGTGGTGGACGTTGTGGAAGAAATAGAGCGCCGGAAATGGAGATGGGTAGGACACATTGCCAGGATGGACTAGTGCCGTTGGGCGAGAAGGACCTTGAAGTGGAGACCCCGCGCTAACACTCGCGGCAGGGGCAGACCACCCTTAAGATGGACCGATGATATCCGCCAACAAGCCGGAATAAATTGGCTACAGGTAGCCGGAAACAGACAGGCGTGAAATCTTGGAGAGGAGGCCTACGTTCGAAGACGGACACACTATGGGCTGATATGATGATGATGATGATCTCTATACTATTATAAAAATACAGAACAATTACAATAATGCTATTGCAACAAATTGTTAAATTAATTTTCAACTCCACATATTTTTAAATATACTTTCTATGTTTGACATGGGATATTTTTAAATTTATTTAAATCTAAATTTATTGAAATTAAAATAGAACCTACTTAAAATAAAAACTAAGATAAATTATACAGTTTTTCTGTATTAATAAATGGCCTGTAATAACTTAGATCATCGATCAGACCTGTATCTGTATTAGTGAATAAATTTATATTCTGTAGTTTTGACACGCATTGGTAAAATAGCAAAGGCGTCTATAACGCTTTTAGCTATCTGAATTTTCAAAACCCTCTGAAAAATGATAATATCTAACCAGAAAAGTTTGCAAGTTTGACGCTGAGTGTCCTTATAATAAATTGGTAAAATTAATATTTTTAATTTCCGTAAATCGGCTACCAAGACCGACTACTTTGTATTTTGTAAAAAGCTTTTTGAAAGTTTTTAAGTAACTTTATCTCGACACTAACAGAAAACCGAACCATTTACTGAGTCCGCCAGGATGAGTACCATCGCATTATCTGTTTCTTCTTCAAACAATAATGCTTGAGTTTGCAGATTAATTGACGGTTAATTAATCCAGTATAATTAATGAGACAAGTCTAGATGGGAATGCGATTCCGCTTCGTAGTTTAAAAAAGTAGTATAGAAAAGGTTCTTTGTCCTATTTTATTATAGCAGAGTGAGGTAAACGATCAAGCAGGTCACCTGACGGTAAATGATCACCGCCGTCTATATATAAAAATATTGGTATTGTTAAAAATAATCATCTCTAATATCTTACCACAGCAGTCAATATCACGAATATATAGAAATTCTTAAAAGTGAAGCTATAAGGTAAAATTCGATAAAAAATGTTGATGTCGCATGTCCTTTTGACTCGGGTCACTTATTCAGTTCAGGCAATTTTAAAGGCATCCTTTTAAAAAATAAATCCACTTACTTAAACGGGGTGCCATAGAAAATTGGCATTTTCCAAAAGTGGCATTTGACCTCCTGCACAGCTGATAACTATTGAAATCTCATGAAAAGAACTTGAAGTGCCACTGCGACGGTTCCAAAAGGGAACGGAGTCGATCGATTGTTCAATATGCTGAGAACATTGTTGAACGACTACTTGAGAGATGCTTGGATATTTATTGCTGAGGTATAAAAAATTGAGATGTACCTTTTGCCTCTTTACAGCCTTTCTCTACAAGCAGTTTTGTTATTGGCATTACAACTGTGGATTGTATCATTGTTTTATTTTGATCTTTCGTTGGTCTTTATTTGTGTAATTAATAAATAAATAATTGTACTATATTGAGCAAAAGTAAGATTAATTTTACAATATTGGTAAAATAATAAGTAACCTGAGTTTCTTATTCCATCAGGCTGACAAGTTTAAAGTTTTATGTTCTGACCCGGCGCCACTTTGTTCGTGTACACCTACTTTACCCCTACCTACCCCATTGTTTTTGCTTATAAACTATCCTCTTGAAGCACTCTATCTATTGTTGAAAACTGCATTAAAATCCGTTCCCTAAATTGCCATGTTTTAATTATATTATTTTGCCTGTCCCAGTAAAATCATAGGTATACTCCACACCTTCGACCACATTCATTTACTGTTTTAAAACTAATGTTATTTAATATATTGTATCTGCGATATTATAAATTGCTAATTCGCTGCTAAAATAAAAATTCAAATGGCATCAAAAACAGGATGATAAATTATTATTACTTCTACGGCTCCCACGTACGTGACCTCCAATATGGGTCACCAATCAATTACTAACCATTGAGCTAATTGCTTAGGGTGAATGGTGTGTTGCAAAATTGTCTTTATCATTCTCAGCGTTGAGTTCAGTTTCGATAAACGTTACGTTGACCAATGAAAACACGTTATTTTGTCATTGGTATTATTCTTGACCAATTTATTCAATGGAAGGGTTATAATATCTTCTTGTTGTAGAACTGCTGCTAATAAAAAGTAACAAACTTGCTCGTAAAGGTCATTATAACCGATTTTTTTCTTACAATGTAGCGGGCACAAACCGGGATTGATGCTAGGACGATTATGATGCTCACGAAACCTGAATGATAATGTAAAATAGTAACTATAAGAAGTTCTTAATGGCTTCTTTCTAACGGTCTTGTGAATTTTTCAGGAACTTCGACACTGTTGGATATTGACACCAGGTGTGATGGGACAACAGTTAATCATGCTAGTTACTTGAACACTTATTTATGGCATAATATTTTTTTTTTTTTTTTTTTTTTTATACGGCAGACAAACAGGCAAGCGGGCCACCTGATGGAAAGTGGTCACCGCCGCCTATGGACATCAGCAACACCAGGGGAGTCACTGATGCGTTGCCCGCCTCTGAAGAGACCTCTAATATACCTCTTGAACGATCCCATGTCATAGTCCAAAGGAAACACTGTGGCTGGGAGCTCATTCCACATCCGAATCGTACGAGCGAGAAACGTTCTTTCGAACCTTCGCGTCGTGACCAACAGAGGGTCCACGTAGTGAGGATGAGTACCAAGCCCACGGCGGGTGGTGCGATGGCCAAATTGTGCTGTGGGCACCAGATCGAAAAGTTCCTCGGAACACTCCCCATTTTACAGCCGATAGAACACACACAGGGAGCCAAAGTCCCTTCGGTTTGCCAGTGGTTCCAACTTGCGTGTTAGTATGGGATCATCGACAATTCGTACAGCGCGTCTCTGTACGGAGTCTAGAGGATTAAGCAGGTCGGCAGTTTCGCCGGCCCAAAGATGGGAACAATACTCCATATGTGGCCGCACTTGTGCCTTGTACAGCAGCAGGCGCTCCCCAGGGTGAAGTATCGCTTGGACCGGTTAAGCACTCCAAGCTTTTTCGAAGCTAGTTTGGCCTTGCCTTCCAGGTGACTCCGGAATCGCACGCTATCCGATATGTTGACACCGAGGATCCCAATACTTTTTGAGATGGAAAGGGGTGTTCCTTGAAACTGCGGCACTATGTCAAAGCGATCTTTTTTGGCGGAAAATGCGCAGACCTGTGTCTTCAAGGGGTTGAATTGGACTAGGTTTAGTCTGCCCCACTGAGCAACTTGCTCCAAGGAATGTTCGATATTCGACACAAGTCTAATTCGGCTCTCCGACACCTCGGAACGCCCGAAGTGCCCTGTGCCAGACCCGATCAAATGCCTTGGCTATGTCAAGACTGACAGCCAGAGCCTCCCCCTTGCTCTCGACGGCCTCAGCCCACCGGTGCGTTAGGTACACCAGAAGGTCACCAGCTGAGCGACCATGGCGAAAGCCATATTGACGGTCACTAATCAGCTGGTGGTCCTCTAGGTATCCGAGGAGCTGGATATTGATAACCCGCTCCATCACCTTAGAGAGCAAGGAGGTTACCGCTATAGGCCTGTAATTTGATGGGTCTGAATTATCACCCTTTTTGGGTATCGGATGCACAAGAGCTAGCTTCCACGAAGACGGCACCGTTCCGGAGGTGTAGGAAAGCTCGAATAAGCACATTAACACGGGAGACAACTCGGGAGCACATTTTTTAAGAACAATAGCCGGAATGCCGTCAGGTCCACTGGATGTCTAGGGAGAGAAGCACACGTCTTATAATTTTTTGGGTGAAACGAACTTCGGGCATGCTGCCCTCACACCGCGAGATGGTAGGCGGTGCAGCTCCCCCATCATCCAGATTTGAGTTTTTGGCAAAGAGATTACCCAAGAGATCGGCTTTCTCCTTTGCCGTGTGGGCCAATAGGTCATCCGGCTTGCGCAAAGGTGGAAAAGAAGTCCGACAAAAGTTCCCCTCAACAGCTTTGGAGAGAGACCAAAAAGCACGACTCCCAGATGGGTAGCTGATTAGTCTCTCCCCAATTCCACCAATAAACTTGAATTTTGCTCCAGCCATTATCCTCTTTGTAGACCTCGATACAGCATTATACTTTTTCCTCAAATTGTGGGTGTTAGGGTCCTTATGGGCCCGAGCCATTGTCCAGGCACGAAAAGCATCCTGCTTGAGGCGAGTTGCCTCAGCACTAGGCCTGTCGTACCAGGGCTGGCTCTTGCCGCCGAGGCGGACTACAGAGGATGGGATAAAACATTCCATTCCCTGCAGTACGACATCAGCTACAGCGGCAGCACAGGTGTTGGTGTCATTTGAGGAAAAGCAAAGCTGTATCCACGGGTACGACGCGAAGAATTCTCGCAATCCATCCCAGTCTGCTGAGCCATAGTGCCATACCTTGCGTGACCCACTGGGGCGAGCCCGTTCAGGTATAGCAAGAGGCACCTCAGAACGGACCAGGCAGTGGTCAGATGTCCCAAGAGGAGCATCGACGGACACCCGATAACCGTCTGGGTGGGAGGTCAGCAGAAGGTCTAACAAAGAAGGATCACGGTCCACAACATCCGGTAAGTAGGTGGGTTCTAATACCAGTTGCGTGAGACCATTGGCCAGAGCAAATTCGTGGGCGGATCTCCCGGCTGGGTTGGTAGGACGGCTTGACCAGGGCCCTTATTTTTAATCGCTCGCCTCAATTTTAACGGGTTTGAATTTTTATTTTTATGATGCTCATTTTCCCGATTGTTGATCCATACCCTTTCGATGTTTCCGCAGTGATTTAAGAAATAGAAGCAAGTGATTCAAAAATAAAGTCTCCGGTGACCCGGGGACGCAGCCAGTTTTATAATCGCCTCGTACCCCAAATCAAGCTTGAATGTCGACGCAGATAGTGAACTTCACAAAATGCCACGCCTCTTCACTGACGTTTTGTCGGTCTCCGAGGTTATGTCCCATGACCCAGTGATCTAATTGCGATTTAAAGCTGTTCCATACTCCCGAGAACATTTTAACGCCATAAAAGATTTGCAAGTCGCCACGTGTTCGATATTGATACAACAGTGAAACGCGCTAGTTGATTGCACACTCATTTATTGCATAACTACCAGGTGAGCCGGGACACCAAATACTATAGATACAAAACACTACCCACACATATAGGTGAAAATATAACAGGCACTTTAACAAAACAAGTTATAATTAGCAAATACGTAGTGAATACTGAAAGTTCTGCGCTCCTGGCCGCTCATACTTATTTGAATTTCGAATGTTATATTTTTTCAAACATAAGAAACTCAAACATTGATTTAAAAGGAAATTGACGGGAAATTGAGTGTCAATTGTTTTTTATCACAAGTTGAAATTTTTATCACGCAAAGATATTTTATCTACACTCATAGCGTAATGTTCCAATTACACATTCGAAAACAGTCGTTTAAGGGTACACCTTTTTCACGCCAGTCTATAACATTTTAAAAAATTACTTTTCGATACAGCATTTCCCATACTATTTTCATTACAGCTGTATCGTAAAATAACTTTTTAATCATTATGAAACACTTATATTTTTTAAATTTTTGTCGGGATACGGCAAAATGTAGGTTGAATACTTAGATGTCTTTACAAATTCAACATTAAAATTCAAAATTTAAATTATCCTCTTTATATTTCTGTGTAATTATTTTTCCCTCTAAACAGAATATTTTCTCTAATTGTTGTAATTTGTGTTTGTGAATGTTTTTCTTATTTGAAGCAACTAATCGATAAATGTGAAAGTAGTATTGTGAATTTCCTGCCGCTTGATATCCTCGACGAGTAGATGCAACAGAACTGACTCGCAGCTTACTTCCAGCATAAGTGAGTAAATTATAGATACGATATTTTAACATAAAACATGAGTGTAGATAAAGTAGTGTATGCAACTGCATATAATTAATTACAAACTATTATCATACTCGGCTACGCCTCGAATGATAAACAGACACTCATGTTTTAATACCCCCTTTTATATGACAGTTGCGTAAACTACTATTATATGAATTTTTATTTCACTTGATAGATTTTCAATGTTCACAGTCTCACAGTCCTTTTTGGCGTGAAGCACCTCATTTGAGCACCGTAAGGCGTTAGTACCCAGAATATGATAATGGCCGTGTTTCTCTCCATGATGAAATTTGTGAAGGTCGACCCTCAACTGTGATCACTGAGCAAAATGTAACTACAGTCACCTACTAATTTAGTTTGAGCTAAATTTAAAAAATCTTACATCGCCATTTAGGACTTTGTTTTCATTTATATACACATTTATAGGGCCGGAAAAGGCCGTGATAGCTTTCAACCACCACATAAAAAACATGAACTCAGAATAATGATCCTCATGATGAACTGTCTAAAATGTAATGGAGAATATTTCGAAAAGTACCTAGTAAATATATCACTTTACATGTAAATTGTTTTATTAATGAGTTACGCAAAACTTTCAGTGTACCCCACGATGATACAATGTTTCTAAATAAAACGAGTAATGTGTAGCGTAGGCTTGAAAAGAGAAACTTCCGTAATTATTTTAGGCTTAAAAGGATTTTCCGGATCTGCTTAGAGACTTAATTGATAAACTTATCAAATTCCTTCGCTTTGGTGCCAGCTAAATTTATTAAGGTTGTTTTGCGAACTGTACAGGAATTTTCTTTGATCATTCCGGTTAAAATTCAGGAGTGATTAAATTTTTTAAATTTAAATTTCATTCTATTTTTAGTCACCATTATTTATGTACGATATTGGTGAATGTAGACTGCCCCCAGCCGTATAGATTTTTAGGTACCTAGGCTGTTTTAAAAAGAGAGATTTTTAATTGCACGTAAAAATACAAAAAAGCGGTCCAATGTTATGGAAGTTTCTCTTTAAAAACGAGTGTGCCTAAAATATAAAATCTATACCATGTTAACGTTGTATTTGCTATAGCACAGAAACAAATCGTTTGTATTCGATATGACAGGCACCTTATCAATTTAAAATCGACAGTAAAATGTGCGAACATTTTTAAACGAACGCGATATAAATTGATTCAATTTTGCAAGCTGTGAGTGATTGGGTGAATTCTAACTTGTCTCGTGATTGAATAGTTCGTGCATAGTTAGTTAGGACATCAAACAAAAGTATTTTAGTCGACAGAGGAACATATACTTACGTTACGATTATGAATGGATACTTTTTGTTTATTCATACACACCATAGCTCAAAAAATCATATTTATTTGGTTAAGGTTGTGGTTGTGGAGCGTTATTTTCTTTTGGGTTTCGTCGTTATTTCGGTTTTTTTACTTCACATAATGTGCTATAAACATAATAATTATTTTACGTAATTCTCTCTCTGAGAGGGCGTTAATAGGTTTTGGTACTAGAATCTATTAATCATTTTCAAGAAATAAGTATAATAATGAATGAATGAAATGAAAAATTATTTATTTTACATAGAATAAAATAAAAACATAGGAAAAAAAAAATAAACAAATAAAAGCAACCGGCGGCCTTATCGCTTAAAGCGATAAGGTTCGTATAATAATGACATGCTTTTCAGCAAAATTGTATTAAATGTTTATTTATTTATTTATTATTGCAAGCATTATCATTACAGCTAAACCAATGCGATAATGTTTAATTGTAATAATATTATTGTGAAATTTATTCATGAAGCATTAAAACAGATTATATAAATAACTACAGACTACTAATCACTAATTTACTAATTGTATTTGTTCAATATTAACCGGAAAAATACGCTAACTACACCTTCTTAGTACTAACGAGTATTCAGGTACTCAATGTCCGTGCTCTCTCGTGCGGTATAATTAATTATGTCGTGACAATAGATTGTATCTTACCAATATGGCTTTATCAATAACTGTTTTATATAGCATCAGTGATAGCCTACCTTCATCCACATTATCTACTTATACAAATTATATTTAATCCACTTGGTAATACTTGCTGGACTTGACCATCCGCCCTAGAGGCACTAGCTGATCGTCTAAGATATTAGTCGCCTTGAGTAGAAATGGTTTGACACTGGCACCACACCGCTAAAGCCTTCAAACGAACAAATGCAGAACTGCAGTTGCGCTGTCCCTGTGTGTTGAAGTTAAATTGAAACAGTTGAAACCCCAACTTGTGTTTAAAATCCTTTCTATGCGTCGGTAGGTCAATGAATAGCACTAATTTTGTTGGATTTAACTGCGAACCTGAAGCGAACAATGGCAATTCTGTGCTGGAGTTCGTCAAAAACTCAGCAGTAAAATCCGTGTGCAGTTGAAATAGCAAATATAGGAAAGTTTGTCCTTTGGCAGCAAACCAAACAGGATCTGGGTAACCTGCTTCACGACAAATCAGTAAATATAATAATAGAATAGTCATCACTGTGATCAAGTTGTAACCGTTTACTATAAAATAAATGTTGAACTAGAAGATTGGATAAAAAAAATAACGGAAATAACAACGGAAAATTATAATCATCCTGGCGTTAATGTCCCGGTTGTGCTATCGCGCACAAGGGCTCGGGGTCCGCCTTGACCATGATCCAGA
The DNA here is from genome assembly GCA_905147135.1 of Blastobasis lacticolella. Classification (NCBI taxonomy): domain Eukaryota; kingdom Metazoa; phylum Arthropoda; class Insecta; order Lepidoptera; family Blastobasidae; genus Blastobasis; species Blastobasis lacticolella. Next base: position 8,084,160 of record LR990048.1, on the reverse strand, counting down.
ACTTGACAGATCAGCTAATTACAGTGGAGCGACTGCCACCTGACCTCGGTGACCCTGCTACCAGGGGAGCCAGATCAGATTGGATCATGGTTACACATTCAGTCGCCTGAATGTGCAGGTTTCATCACGATGTTTTCCTTCGCCGTAAGAGCATCGGTTAGTATTCAACGAATGTACTTAACTCAGAGATTGGTACATGGACGCAGAGGGATTCGAACCCGCTACCTCTCGCTTACGAGTCAGATACCCTAACCACTCGGCCACCAAGGCTCAACGGAAAAGTACCTTTGATGATATTTTTCTTATAAAAGCCATACGATTTCTTTTTAGTCAGGTATCCAGCACAATATTCATCACAAGGTAGGTATCACGGCCAACATGGCACGAGGCAAATTCATCCCACCGGGACGTATACTTTCACTGACTAGATTAAACCTAAAATCCATTATCTTTATCTGAGACTATTATTTAAAAGATATTTCGCTGACGACTTCGAGTCCATCGGATTTAAGCACTTTCTGTCTTTTTAAGTAAATTCGGCCATTATTCCGAGTTCTGTAGGCCCTTTTATTACGGCAGAGACAGATTGCTCAAATTACAATTACATTTTCCTCTGTTATTTATTAGTGTAATTAATTACAGAGTATACCATATTTTGAGGTCATCTGTCTTTATTTCTAGTTTTATTTTAAACATTGATAAAACAATTAAAAGTAATGCAGTTGCGGTGAGAGAACTCGCAGAAACTTAATTATTATATCCATTGTATTAATCACACGACGAAACTAGACGACGCTCTACAAAACCGACAAGGCAGAAATGTACTACACAATTTTTTTGCTAATACGTCCTAGGCCGTCCGCCTCTTACGAATTTTACTTCGAATAAGTTGTATAATTACCGATAAATAACGTCACGGTCGTATCACTGACTATTCAAGAAGGAGCTATATCACAAAATCACGTCATAACTTAAAGGAATCACGATAATAAGAACCATGAGGACCGTTAGTGTCTATTCTTTAGCAGTTTTCCTATCGACGGCATATTAGGACAATAATGTCATATTTGCTACAATACTAGTGCCGTTATTTATCACCCATCTCTAGCACTTATTCGAAGTGAAATTCGTGTGAGGCCATCCTATTAGCAAAAAAATAGGATAGTACATTATTTACTGACAACATCTATTTAATAGTACAATCAACTTAGCGCTATAGTAGTGGCATAAAAATACAAAGCGGTCGACTTACATAACAAAATTCTGACGAATCTGCTTCCCACAATTTTATTTAGATTTCTGTGGTTTTACCACACTGCGTCTCTAGTGTCATTTACATTTGATATGCGTCTTAAAAGACAAGATAAGAATTTTGACATATACATAGAGAAAATAATCAATGGCACAAAATTTTCATTCAAATACTGACCTTTAACCTAGCTGTGGGTGAAAGATCAAAAAGACCTCATTAGCCTTGAGGCTTTTGGGTCACATTGTTTTATCTGATGGTAGATAAGTAGGGACCGACCACGTAGCTCACTTTGAAGTTTATTATATAAATGTCGAGAGTGAGCCTTATTTGATGCTGTGGTGACACAGGTCGAGTAGGACAGAACCTTTTCATCACAAAACATTTACAAATTAACGCGACCGTGATGCAACGTTGCGAAATATAAAATATTTTATATTAAGTTATGTTAGGTTAGGGGCTCCTCAAAATTCGGTCCTACATACGTAAATGAGAGCCGTATATAGAGCCAGCCCAGCTCTTTCGAGAAGTCTATTAGTGTCCATTAGTAGTGTGGACATTCACAGACTTCTCGAAGAGCCCTTCGAAGAGACTCTCGAAGGGGATGTATATTGGAATTCTCGTATCCCAGACCAGACTATCTCCGTCTCCGCAGTTTAGGTTTGGTATCTTTTACCAAATGTAAACTACTTCGGAGTTCTGTCACACTTGGCCCAAACAATGGGTTATTTGACATCATTGTTTTCCATAAGGTGTGGTAGGAACCAACTTTGTTGCACAAAAGGTTTGATACCTTGAGTCTGAGAACTGTCATCATCCTGCCTCCTGTTCTATATACAGGTCAAGTGGTGCGAGTCCCAATATTACCTCAAGGGCTGCTGATGGTGTCAAACGCATGCATGGTGGAACAGGCCACCCTCTGGAGTCGCTGCAGCTTTTTAATTGACGTGGCCAGCTTGGTTCTAGTCCTCCGGGCATTTGTCCCTACGAACGGTCTCACTGCTGAAGCATACAGCCACCTAGGAGTCTGTTACACTGCAACAGGAAAGTGCTTTGGTCAGCTTGTGTTCCAAGTGTTTGTTACATAACATTTTTTTGTCAAAGATAACCCCAAGGTTCTTTCAAGATTTGACTTCATTTGTTAGGGATGTGGTCGAGTCGAACAGTTTGGGTAGTCTGAGTTACCTAAAGATTTTTCTTGTGCGTGAAAGTAACCATTTCTGTTTTGGTTGGGTTCACTAAAAGTTTATGTTCATGACACCAGCCTCTTATATACAGCCTTAAATACACATGAAATTAATGTCAACACAAAGTTATTCATAATCATGCTTCGTCCGAAATAAGGGGTAGTAAAATCAATAAATGACAAAGAAATGGTAAAGGTATGGTATTTTGTCACATTGCACAGTTTAATATATAACATATTTTCTAGCAATACATTTTGTTCACCTTATTGTCTCTTTGAACCTATGTTTTGTTTTAACCGGCTAGATTGTCACTGGAAAAGATTTTGTTCGGTGTGAACTAGGCTAGAAAAGGAGAACAGACTGAATGATTGATTATTTCTTTGAACTAGCGTCGCAACACTCTATCTGTAACTTTCTCACAGTTTGTTGAGAGCTCCGGTCGAGACGGCTAACTCGCTAGGGGTACCAATTATACTTTAATCTAGACTAATCTTGAGAGACATTATTAGACTGTAAAAGCGCCGTAGGTTATCCTACGTCATCGAGTATAAGAAAAATTCCACTTCGTAGCGATAATAGAAGTGTAGAAGATTCACAAAACGTTAGACTACCCGTGCACAAGTCACTTTTCTTTTTGTGATTTTACCCTGAAAATCGAAACTTATCCCGATTTTGCCAATCGATATATCGATATCGATTAGTCAGTGACACTCTTGTGGACTCACCGTATGTTTCACGGTGATTGTCTAGGCATTTTAAAAGAGATGGATGTTTCCAGAGCTGACAATACCGCAAAACGTACATAAATTTAGGTACAAATAAATAATACCGAATTATAAGTACAATTACTTTGGAGAAGGCGGTTCGAAATATAATTAAAGTTTTAAAACTTTTTCACACCAAAAATAGGTTGACCCAAGGTGGAGCAAGGTTTTGTCGAGGACTGTGATATGCGGGGCCAAGGTGCTAAAAGCCACAGAAATAACACCAGCCGTCAGACAAGATTCAGAAATATACAACTCATGTCACTGAACTATCGAATGAGGAGCTGTAAATCCTATAACACAGTGACCGCATCACCTGCCAGGGTACCGTCATCAGGAATTCTAAAGAATTTTTTTTTAGTATGGGTTGGATGGATAGCGAGACTAAAAATAAAATATAGTGGGTAATACTAAGATTTAATTATTTAAAGCAAACAACATGTTGATGAACATTGATGCAACTTCTATTCAACAATTGTATCAAAACCTTAGGCACATGGTTTGACGAATTATGAGACCTTCGCGATTATGATTCAGATTCACATTTATTTTTATAAGTCATACATAATAGTAGTTTATGCAACTGTCATATAAAAGGGGGTATTAAAACATGAGTGTCTGATTATCATACGAGGCGTAGCCGAGTATGATAATAGTTTCACACGAGTGTTTTAATACCTAATTATATGCAGTTGCATACACTACTTTATCTACACTCGTATTTTTATGTTAAAATATCATACCTATAATTTTCTCAATTTGCTGGAAGTAAGCTGCGAGTCAGTTCTGTTGTATCTACGCGTCGAGGATATCAAGCAATTCACTTTACTACTTTCACATTTATCTATTTATTTGCTTAAAATATGAAAAAGCATTCACAAACACAAATTACAACAATAACAAAAAATATTTTGTATAGCGGGAAAATAATTACACAGAATATAAACAGGAAAATTTAAATTTAGAATTTGAATTTTGAATTTGTTAAGGACATCTAAAGGTGTGTCCAAACATAGAGCGGCACGTGCGCGGCAGCAACACGCGGCATGTCCAGGAAACAATTCTGCCGCGCTCTGGTTAGGACTATTGACGAATGTTTGCGCGGCAATATTGCGCGGCACTTGCGAGACACGCCGCGCATTTGAATTCAGTCTGAACCAAAACTACAATGAAGGCGGTCAGTGTTTTAGCTCTGCTTATTATTCGAATTTGCTTATCATTTCTGTTGAGGATCCCACAACTCATTATATGAGCCATATATTTCAATCAATCTAATTGATGTTTCATTGTCCATTTTTGAGAAGCGCAAACACGTCCAGACAGGATTACGGACGAACGATAACTGCCTGTACAAACACAGCGCGGCACGCCGCGCGCGGCAGCCGCGCACACTTGCCGCTCAACGCAACGTTCGCGCGCGGCTGTTGTCCAAACAAAGCGCGGCACGCCGCACGACACACCTTAAGGTATTCAGCCTACATTTGGCCGTATACATTTTAGGTATTCAGCCGTGTCCGGGCGCCCGACAAGAATTAAAAAATATAAGTGTTGCATAATGATTAAAAAGTTATTTTACGTTACAGCTGTCATGAAAATAGTATGGGAAATGCTGTATCATAAAGTAATTTTTTAAAATTTTATAGACTGGCGTGAAAAAAGTGTATACTTAAACGACTGTTTTTGAATATGTAATTGGAACATTACGATATGAGTGTAGATAAAATACATTATAATTTCTTAATATAATTTTTATTTCTCAAATACACAATTCATACCTATTTAAAACAATATGAGTAGGTACCTAATATCTGTGTATGTGTTTCTATAAACACTAAAAAAACGTCGTCACACATTTATAAAAATTGTACCCTCGCATAAAACAGATAAGTAATATATCGGCCGCGTTTTCATACCTTTTTGCCTTCAACGTGAAAAACTGAGTTGTAATCCGTTATATTTGATTGATGACAAGACAGCTTTCCGGAAATGTTTAATAACTACCTACTTCATACGACGTGATTCATTCTCGTAAAGTCAAGAGAGGTTTCTATCCGATTTGATATATGAGGGCACACTCAGAATATTATCTACATAAATTTTTTTGTTCAATAAATAAGGTATTTATAAGACGAAAGGTAAGCTTACGCGGAGCAGAGGAAAACCTTGTCCAGTTCAACATAAAATAATATACAAGGATGTACTTTTATGATACGGATCTCACTTCCGAAGTTATTTCCTTTGTAATAAAAATTAAGGTTTCAAAATGCACGCCTATATGAACCGTAAGGTCAGCACGCACCAGCTAATGCCCTGGTCGGGAGTGGTTTCCCTTTAAATGATAATAAAAAAAAAGAATAGAATCATTTTCAAAAAATCGTTATGTTTTATCTACGTAATGAAACAACTAGTACATGTGTCTTATATGTACTTATTTCGTAACATGAAGGAGGCTATGAACATGAACTAGCATCCAAGTTAGTAGCACACTGCCTAATTAAATTAATTAAGAAGACCTATGTATAAGACCTAAGTTACAAGACCTATGTATGTACCTCTATTGTGACTTTCTTTTGGAGATGGTAAATTATTTATTATTATCAAATCCTAAAGAAATGCGCTTTTCGAAAGTCTAAGTAACTTCAGAGCAATTGTAATGGCAAATCGGTGACGTTGAAAACAAACAAGAACATGAATCATTTCCTTGCAGATACAGCCACATATGGGATATTCAATGCACCGTTAGCCAAATTAAAAGCACAAAGAAAGAAGAAGTCTCATCGAAGTTATCATACAAGAACTCATCACTGTACCTACCCATGAACTATAGGTTAGAGTTGTAGCATAATAATACCCAATATGTTGGCGTCGTCAACCTGGTATGCCAGTAAGATGATAATTTAAAGTTGCGAGTTCTCAGTAAAAAGCACGAGGTCTTACTCTCTCGCCGAGTACCCAGAACAGTGCGACAGTATAATATTCTTGGTCTAAATGTAAAACAATATCCTATAAAATTAGCACAAGACCGCACAAAATCGTTCTGAACTGGCAGACAAACAGGTTTTGTAACCGCTGAGAACTAGCTGGAAACACACTGCGCACAGAATAGAATTTGAATTTAAAAGCAGAGCTACTTGGTATTGGATAAAGCTAGTCCTGCGTGGCTATGAATAAAACATTTGAAATGATTTTGTTGTTGCAAGAGTGTTGAATTCAAACATCGTTGATAGTTTATGTCAAAATGTAGACAGATACATTGTAAATTATCACGCATTAGGTAAATAATTATGGAGTAAAATCTGTCAAGCACAAAGGATTGCCAAGCTGAAGTGGCAGTGAGCAGGGCACATAGCTCGAAGAACGGATGGCCGATGGGCAGTAAAGTTCTCGAGTGGCGACCACGTACCACAAGACGCAACGTGGGTAGGCCTCCCACAAGGTGGACCGACAACCTGGTACAGATTGCAGCTGGATGCGGAAGGCACAGGTCCGGCCTTTGAGGAGATCTATGTGGGAGACCTATGACCAGCAGTGAAAGTCTTTCGGCTGATATGATGATGATGATGATGAAAATCTGAAAACGGAAAAATCGTAGATACTTAAAGCGCGATGGTAGATGGACCATCTATTGTGCCAAAAGTGTGCTCCCCACCTTGATGATAAGCTGTAGTCTTCCCTACATAATGACTAGTCGCTGTTGACTATGTTCTACTATGCACTCGTAATCACTTCACTACCTATTTTGTATTGTGTGTTCGGTAAATAATAAATAAATATGCTTAGACAAATCCACACAGCGCCATCTAGCCCCAAAGTAAGCAAAGCTTGTGTTACGGCTGTTAGATAACTGATAAAGAACTTTTATACTTTTTTTCTTAAAACAAAGTCTCAAGCCGCATCTGTCTGTCTGTCTGTCTGTCTGTTCGCGATAAACTCTAAAACTACTGAACGGATTTACATACGGTATTCACCAAAAGATATAGTGATCTATGAGGAATTACAAACAAAATTGAAGTGTTTTGTTAGGAGTACCCGTGCGAAGCCGGGGCGAGTCGCTAGTTCATCTATATGAGAATGAGTTCTGTGGCGGAACGAACTACACTGGCGCACATCTCGAGTGCATTTGAATTTAAAATGAGATTACTTCCATATGTCGAGTGAGATGTACTAACGCAGTATAAACCTAGGAAGTTGATTAAAATATTTAAATAATTGAGTTGGTGCGGCGAACATGATGCTCAGAGCGTTTACGCAGTCCATACAAGTTCGTTAAAATACAGATGATTAATCAGTGTTGGCTATTAAATACCATTACCAATTAATTCGCTAATGAATATGTGTACAAGTTTATGTATTTTTAAAAACACAACACGTATTATCGAGTGCTTAGATAAATAAATAAATAAAAGGCGAATCTAATAACTGCAGCTTATTTTCTAATTGACAATTTTAGTTTACCTATCTAGGTATAAGGACCTAGTATCTTATCTCCAACTGATAAAACAAACAAAATTAGCCAACAGTATTTTATAGGTACTAATAGTAAGAAGCTCATATAATTTCATTAACTTTTTATAATTTCACATCTGTACTTTTCCCAGGCGTTTCATTTAATTGGCTAAGTTATAAGTGGAATTGTGTTTTGTGACTCCAGCCTTCAGCCTCCGAGGTCACAGTGTATAAGTTTTAGAGTCATCATCCGCTTTAGCCTAATTACGGTCATATATACAGGGTGTCCCAGAAGTGACACGTCACAGTGACACCAGGGGTAGGTCGCCGTATGAGGCACCGAACCAGCCTAACATGACCCCAGTAAAAGTTGCACGGTTTTCGAATTATTGCCAAAATAAAGTTTTTACTGAATTTTCCCTTTTTTTAACAGTGCTACTGCCAGCATTCACTTAGAAAGCTCTCGAAGTTAGTTTTTTTATGTGTATGGAACCATGAATAGTTAATTAAGATTTTTGAAATGTTATTTTGTCAATAAGTTGAGTAAAATACTGAAAATTTATGGGATTTATCTCGATTTAAATTTTCAGCAAAAAAATAATTTCAACTTTGACCACCTGCCGTGAAAAAAAAATCCTAGAAACGAAACGAGCAAATAACGTGGAAAAGTTGAGCATGTTATGCAGATTCAGAAATGGTACGACACAAGTATCTTACTGCAATAAAATAGGAATTCGTATCACTTTTACGGTGCCCTGAACTAAATTAGAACTAGGAACCCCGCAAGCTGTCGCTGTTAGGTAAAAGAATAATGCTGTACACTACGATATCTCATTTGTTACCTGACTCTTTTATTATTAGCGAAATGTACGAGAGTGAAAGAGATGGAAATAATGTTTATCTCCCTTTTGAAGGATATCGTTGGCTACTAGCTCCGACTCTGACGCACGTGCTACTTACTACCTAGCGTGACCCGTCTATCGCGGGCTTTGTACCTGTTTTACTTTATTTTGATGGATAGAGTTCTTTGTCCGTTTATTTACATGTAGCACGAGTAGCAGTGGCTCTGGGAACAATTCAGTTCGTTACCTTGCGTTTCGTGCGATACCTGTGTTCTCTGCGTCCCTGTAATTCGTGTGTTCCTAAACTAAATCGACTTGGCTTTTCTCTGGACTCTGTTTTTTTTTATTTGGACTGTTTGTGGTGTGGAACAAAACGACAACTCGGCACTCTATCGGACACTGATTTTGCTTTGCGGAGCTGCATTACTACGATGGCAAATCGTAATCTCCATTACACTCATACAGAGTACGCTGACATGCACTTAATTTATGGCGAAACTAGGCATGTTTCGAATCGAGGCAACGTTATGTACAACGCAAGACTGGCTGCAAGATTGTACTCGGAACGATATCCAAATCGTAACCCGACGACTTATGAAGTTATTTTACGAGTCGTAAACACTTAACTCTATCCATCAAAATAAAGCAAAGCCCGCGATAGAGGGGTCACGCCAGGTAGTAAGTAGCACGTGCGTCAGAGTCGGAGCTAGTAGCCAACGATATCCTTCAAAAGGGAGATAAACATTATTTCCATCTCTTTCACTCTCGTACATTTGGCTAACAATAAAAGAGTCAGGTAACAAATGAGATATCGTAGTGTACAGCATTATTTTTTTACCTAACAGCGACAGCTTGCGGGGTTCCTAGTTCTAATTTAGTTCAGGGCACCGTAAAAGTGATACGAATTCCTATTTTATTGCAGTAAGATACTTGTGTCGTACTATTCCTGAATCTGCATAACATGCTCAACTTTTCCACGTTATTTGCTCGTTTCGTTTCTAGGATTTTTTTTTCACGGCAGGTGGTCAAAGTTGAAATTATTTTTTTTGCTGAAAATTTAAATCGAGATGAATCCCGTATTTTTCAGCATTTTACTCAACTTATTGACAAAATAACATTTCAAAAATCTTAATTAACTATTCATGGTTCCATACACATTAAAAAAAACTAACTTCGAGAGCTTTCTAAGTGAATGTTGGCAGTAGCACTGTTAAAAAAAGGGAAAATTCAGTAAAAACTTTATTTTGGCAATAACTCGAAAACCGTGCAACTTTTACTGGGGTCATGTTAGGCTGGTTTGGTGCCTCATACGCTGACCTACCCCTGGTGTCACTGTGACGTGTCACTTCTGGGACACCCTGTATAATATGACAACCGCATTGTTGTAGCAACGCCGGAAGCATGGCACAGAAGCATAGTGATATTGTTCTTCAAGAAAGGTGATAAGGCTCTCTTGAAGAACTTCAGACCAATATCGCTACTGACCCATGTCTATAAGCTGTTTTCGAGAGTCATTACGAATCGTCTCGCACGCAGGTTTGATGACTTCCAGCCTCCCGAACAAGCCGGATTCCGAAAAGGTTTTAGTACCATAGACCACATACATACGCTGCGGCAGGTTGTACAGAAGACCGAAGAGTATAACCGGCCATTATGCTTGGCGTTTGTGGACTATGAGAAAGCCTTCGATTCGATCGAAACTTGGGCGGTGCTCCAGTCTCTACAGCGGTGCCAAATTGACTATCGATATATCGAACCATTGAAGTGTTTGTACAAAAACGCCACTATGTCAGTTCGTCTCCAGGACAAGACCACAGAACCTATTCAGCTGCAGCGAGGTGTTAGACAAGGTGATGTCATATCTCCGAAGTTGTTTACCGCTGCACTGGAGGATATCTTTAGGCTTCTGGACTGGGACGGACTTGGCATCAATATTAACGGCGAGTACCTCACGCACCTCAGATTTGCTGACGATATCGTAGTCATGGCTGAAACCCTGGAAGACTTGGGCAAAATGCTCGATGACCTCTGTAGTGCCTCTCAACAAGTAGGTCTTAAAATGAACATGGACAAGACGAAAATTATGTCGAATGTCCATGTTGTGCCTACTCCAGTGACAGTTGGAGGCACTCCACTTGAAGTTGTTGACGACTATACATACCTAGGACAAATAGTCCGGCTAGGTAGGTCCAATTTCGAGAAAGAGGTCAATCGACGAATCCAACTCGGTTGGGCAGCGTTCGGGAAGCTACGCCACATATTTTCGTCCCAATTACCGCAGTGTCTTAAGACGAAGGTCTTTGACCAATGTGTGTTGCCAGTGATGACTTACGGAGCTGAAACGTGGCCACTCACTATGGGCCTTATAAGAAAGCTCACTGTTACCCAAAGGGCAATGGAAAGAGCTATGCTCGGAGTTTCATTGCGCGATCGAGTCAGAAATGAGGAGATCCGCAAGCGAACCAAGGTCACCGACATAGCTCTAAGGATTGCCAGACTGAAGTGGCAGTGGGCAGGGCACATAGCTCGAAGAACAGATGGCCGATGGGGCAGTAAAGTTCTCGAGTGGCGACCACGTACCGGTAGACGCAGCGTGGGTAGGCCTCCTACAAGGTGGACCGACGACCTGGTAAGGATCGCAGGTACCAGCTGGATGCGGAAAGCACAGGACCGGTCTTTGTGGAGATCTCTGGGGGAGGCCCATGCCCAGCAGTGGGCGTCTTCTGGCTGATGATGATGATGATGATTGTTGTAGCAAAGACTTTCAAAAATTTGTGATAATCCACCAAGCTAGCCTAATTCCAAGGCATAATTTGCCTTCATTGTAAAAACACGATAAACAAAAAAGGGCATGGCCGTGATTGAGTGGGATCCATCCGAACCTGCATTGTCCTCTTACAAAGATAATGGATTAACCATTTTTCCACTTATTTTCGATATGTTTATTTCACAAATAAGAATTGGAATTTACCAAGTTTATTTCTCCAAATAAAGAGTCCAGACACTCAATTAATCATGAGGTTGTCTGTTATGCTCTTTCATCTCTATTTAAATAACGCCGCCAGTTTATTTATGAATACTTTATAGAGACGGCCAAGTTCGAATCGGACTTGGTCTGGAATCGTGTGCGAATCCTTAAATAATATATGTTTAAAAAACTATAATTAAGATTCAGCTGTCTGGAACTGTTTATAAAATTAATTATACCGATAAAGTTTTAATAAAGTAAGTAGATGTCCATTAGGTAAATGTCTTACATACGTCAAATGAACAGTGAATAATTTATTTATAAAATGAACAAATTGTAAGGGAAAAGTTGGGTGCCTACAGTAAATTAATTTTTGTGTGATACGGTAGACAAACAGGTAAGCGGGCCTCCTGATGGGAAGTGATTAGCTCTGAACACCGAGTGTATCGTCAATGCGTTGCCTACCTATGAAACCCTGGTACACATTGCTCTATCAGAAAAACAGCAAATTCCCCTCTACCGCCAAAGGCACTGTGCAGTGAAACTATGCAATTTTATAAACCAAATAACGACGACATTGCTCGGTATGACACCCACAACAGTACGATACTGCGGGTACTAGAGATTTCCAAGTGTAGACCTTAGTGCTCAGACACACGATTTATATAGCAATTTTTTCATCAGTATACCTACTGTAGGAGCCTCGGTGGCCGCGTGGTTAAGGTTCCGACTAAGCGAGAGGTACTGGGTTCGAATCCTACTGCGCCCATGTACCAATGACTCTTTTCTGAGTTATGTACATTACTTGAATACTAACCCATGCTGTTACAGTCGGGCACAAGAATACAACCAGGACATTAATTTCAAGATGATTACTATTTTATTTTTATACCTATACTTTCATATGTTTTTGCTGACTTAAGTTACCAGACTACCCCAAAGAGGCAGTTAATGTCATTTATGGCTGATATAAAACATCATTTTTATAAACATATTATGATTGATTTAGGGCCGATTTTTCAATCCTCAGATAAAACATATCAGTCTGATAAGTTATTGTGCGACCAAAATAAAATTGTATAATTACTTCATAATTGTAAAGGATCATAGTTTGTTTTAATTTGGCAGTGTATTACTTTATTGGACAGATTAACTTTATCTGAGGATAAAAATTGGCCCTTAGTCATATTAAACTGTACTATTTCAAACCTTGTACTTAAACTATGGTTAAACTGTTTTTTTAATGTCATACGGTAAGCCAAAATAAAATTAAATTCCTGTTAGTCCCTAGTTTGCATACCTATTGCAACTCAACTGAATATGGTACACGCGCGTCAGATAAGCACTGTTTAACTGTAGGTACAGACTGAAATATCATAACGTCGATCACCCTTACCGTTAAAAAGATAAAGGTTTGTTATGGGCAGATGGATCGTTTACGGAACCCTAAACCATCCGACAAAGGAGTTTACCACAATCAATCAAGAATGCTCAAGTAACGTTCTGTTTCTCGTCTAGTTAGAAATGGTAAATAGACAATTTACGAGTATGTTAAGCGCGATGATACATCTTAACAGGATCTACAATGCACGTGCAAGTGGTCAGATTCATACATCAAAACTAAATATTTTTAACTACATTGATATAATATAGAAAATTATGTAATGTACCTATCCATATATACTCAGTTTATTGATATTATTCTCTTTATATTGTCCTTAAAGTGTTAGCTTCCGAGTTTTTATGAATCAATGTTTGTTTTCTTTTTCCAAAGTTTTTTCCTCCAGTCTATTTTTAAATTTGGCGTAGGCGAGCTAGGACCAATAATCTCTACGGAGCGAAGTAAAACGTTTTCTCTTCTCTGGAGCAAAGCACAGAAAATTCTGGACTGTCAAAACTCATTTTCGAAAACTATGGTGTAATTTTTTTTGTTTATTTATTGGATATTAATAATTTTTTGCGCAACATTTTAACATGCACGATTTGGTCATGCGAGATTGGTTCCCTCATAGCCTAGAGGTAAGTTGATGTTTTCGTCTCTGATTTTATGCTCTCATAAATTTATCTGCGGTCACGTTGTTATGTTTCTATATCTCATTCCAGAGTTTTATTTACAGGGCTGATATTGCTATTGTGGATTTTATTTACCAGCGAGTTTATGGGTCCTATTCACTGTTGATAATACCGGAACTGGAGATTCAGTAGCCATATTCACCTATTCCGAAAAGGAGTGACACAGTGAAGGGCCCTGTATAAGCTCGCGGACGCAGCTTTGTTCAGGCAGATATCACATTTTATAATACTAGGACGACAGAAGTCTTCCAGTGAATCCCCTCAATGAGACATTGCACGTCGTGCTTTACAATTATCATTGAGGATGACGCCGAGCCTGAATGAACCTTTTACTAAGATAATTTAACCTTCAAATTTAGCCAATTTTAGTTTGTAATATTTGAATTTCACTTTGACACTGTGAAAAAATCTTTTTGAACCTAAATCTATTTCAATATGGGCATCCTTCATCATCATCATTGTATTTCTATTTTTGGTCTAAATAATTAACCAGAACCACTTTATCGATCGATTAGGCAGCCCTTTTTAACATTGCGTGATTTTTAATTTTTTGTTTATATAACTAAATAAGCTTCTATGGAGATATTTCGATTCTTCTGCTTTTATCAATTTTATATAAGATGGTTTCATGCGGCACTTTTGTCGTGTGCGGCGGAACCATGAAACCTTTTTTTTCTAAGTTTACTGTATAATTTGTCAACTCTAATCTGTTATTTTGCTCATTACTTATAAGTATTTTATAAAGTGGTAAGTATTTGTTTTATAGGTGGATGTATCGTCATGTGTACTATAACATCGAAACCTATTTATTTTTTTATGCTACAGTAGGTGTAAGTTAAACAATGATTTGTGGTAATTGTATGAAATTTTATCACCTAGGTGAAATAATTCCGAAATATTGCGTCTACCCACACTATTTACTGCTCCATACGAGCACCCTATCTATAAGCTAACGAGGCCATAGCAAGTCGTCCAATCAGAACGGACCGCTGTCTAGTAATCAGCATAGCACTTTTGCGTATTCAGTAATTTTTCCAGCTACCCTCATCCAGCCCCGTGATTGCGGAAAACCGGTAGAAAGGATTTTTAAAAGTAGGAATCTAGGATTTGTCGCTCTCTTTTTAGATTAACTAATGATCAGCCTTGCGTTTTATATAAATTGAGATTTGACGAAGAATTGACCGTTGAATTTTATTTTGAAAAATGGGTCATCTTTGGTTGTCAATTTTGCAAATGTAGGTATTTTCAATAAGTACAACAAAATTTTAATTTAAGCACTTCCAGGTTAAACACTCTACATTTTCATTCACAGAACTATTACCGCTTTTACCACAGAACATTCTCGTAACAAATTTTACTAGCTGAAAATATAACAATGGTACACCGCCGCTTCTGCACGTAGCTGAGATCAAACAATCCCTGACTAACGTGAGTGTGAAGTATTCGCATCGAATTGCCACGTGACTTACAATCGTATTCAGAACTGTTACTATGAGGTCTTACAGTGCAGGCTAATGCGCTTATTACACATTCCTAAATTCTAAAACAAAAAGCGTGAGAGCAAATCAAAGTGGAATGTATTGATCATAAAATAAGGTCCATTTTTGTATCACGGATTTTGAAAAGCGGAGCGACACGTGACATAATATTAGTGATACAAAAATGGACCTTATTTTATGATCAATACATTCCACTTTGATTTGCTCTCACGCTTTTTCTTTCTGAATTTAGTAACTGAATTTAGGAATGTGTAATAAGCGCATAACGGACAGGGTTCCAACTGATAAAACTTGAGGGTCGACCGGCACTATGCACAGATATTTGAAACTCAAAGCGTTCACTTAAAGAGCTGCATACAAGCACTGTGAGAATTAGTAATCCTACTTTACTTAGATAAGTAATGATTGTGAATAAAGTTTTTAGCGCCGGCGATTCGATCGTATCACCTGAATTCGCGTAACTACCGGCAGCCGTCCTTACGGTTATCTCATCCTTACGGCTATGGCCAATCACTTACTTTTATCTTGCACATTAAATCCCAGAAACGTTAAACGGAGCGACTCAATCTCAAGAAATATCTTCTAATCTTGAAACGAAGGCGAAAAAATCGTTATTATGGCAAGCCAAGGAGCACGTCGATCAATACGGCCGAATTGACGTGCCCTGTAACCCAAATGTAGCAGAATTCGGTTGCGAATTGCAAGGACCGTTCATTGATATAGACACCACATTGACATACACGTCATATTACTTTGCGCTATGTCGCTGCTGGGAGACAATTATCTTTTTCTCATCCTCCTTAATCGGTCCCTCAATGCTGAGGATCGTGACTCTGCCGTCGTAGCAAGGACGTTCTCGTTCTCCATGAGCTGCGGTCAGGGGCCTCCTGCAGGGCCGCGCTCACCGGCATTTCCAGACATTCCGACACTTGGTTGAGCCATCGCTTGGGGCTCCTTACTCTTGGTCTTCTGCCTTCCACGGTACTGGTTACAATTAGTCTCTCCAAGTTGTTAGTATCTCGGTGGGATTGTTGGTATCGGAGGAGGAGGATGTCGCTGCTGGGAGACAATGATCTTTTAGGTGTTAATGAAAAAGTTGCTTCCCAGCTGTTTGATCTTCGTTGAAATCATTACCTGCTCTAGAACATAGCGCCAAATCATCAGAAATTAATAATAATATAGAAGTATATATTTCATTGATTGATCAGCCTATTGTCGTCAACTGCAACGTATGTCACCCCTAAAGAGCGCAATTCTTCACAGTCTTGGGTAATTCACATCAATCTACTGCCCGTCATCTTGCGGTCCATCGTACCACATGGAATTTCAATATTATTTAGACTGAATCCTGGAAAATAAATCAGAAAGAAAGAGCGAAAATCGACACTTATGAAATGTGGCGCTGGAGGCGTATGTTGCGAATCCTATGGACCGCATGCCGAACCAACGTGTATATTCTTAAGGAGTTCGAAATAACCACAAGGCTGCGCACTATCTGCTTCCGGCGGATACTTACATCTTTCGGACATTTTGCTCGCAGTAAAACGGATAGTTTGAAAAACTTATGATGGTTGGTCAGGTCGACAGAAAAAGACCATGCAGTCGATCGCTTACCCGCTGGTCTGACCAAATAAAGACACTTACTGGCCTGCCGAAAGTAATTAAGACCGCCGAGGACAGAACCACATGGTATAGTAGTAGCCAACATTTAAAACTAGACACGACCTTCAGCAATGCAGATGCCAACTAATAAGAAAATTTAGGCTGAACGTTATACCTGCCTCTCTAATCTAGCTCTCTCTTTTTTCCTTAGGTCTACTGTGAGATGTTTCTTATAGAAATAAGCTGTGCGACGTCTAAAGACTGGCCGTTCCGCGCACGTTCCACGCAGTGATTGCGTGGATTGCGTATCGTACTGGATCGTGTTTGTATTATTGTTGACGGAGGGGAATGGTTTTTCGGTGATTGAGGGTCGAGTGGTAAGTGTGATGGAGTGCGTCATGTCTGTTGTTTAGCACAAGACTTGTATTACGCTTGGCTGGCGGCTTATTAAATCGCAGTGCTAAACCACACAACGAAAATGCTGCTGCCTAGTTTCTTGTCTCCCTGGTATTCACGTTTGACTGGCGGCTTGTTAAATCTCTTATACCACACAACCAAATGCTGCTGCTCAGTTTATTGTTCCCTGATATGTCTCTTATTAGTCACTTTGTGCGACACCCGTCAAATCGCGTGGTTGGTGAAAATTAGAAATGTTAGCATCACTGACAAAAACTAAGAACAGTGATAGAATATTCTGGTTTCAATTTAGACTAGACACTTTTTATCGTCGGCGCCGTTTAGGGATAGCCGAGCCGATATACCAAGTATAAGTAATAAGAAAATCTGAGAGTAAACTGTCTGTCAATTTAAAAAAAAGCAATAAATAAAGTATACTTTGTTACGCTTTTGACAGTATCATATCAAATGGCATTAGATTATGTTGATAACAAATGTAACAATGTAGGTCCCCTCTGTTTATTTAAAATGCAACAATGTTTCGCGTTGCGCAAGATGCTACAATTTACTTGAACAAACCAGAGATTTGCATCATACCCGAGCGCTAAGAGCTGCGATGAGCGGAGAGTAAACTCTAGCGACAAATATCAGACAGCTACGGTGCAAACTATATGTGATAGATAACTGTCGCCAGGGTACCGATTCTGGTGTGCAATGCAGTTGTTATTATGTTGCAATGTAACTGTGATGTTACTATAACTACGTCGAGGTATCGAGTCAGTCCCAGCATCATCCCAGTTAAATTGCAGTTAAATCATTGTTCGACCTTTGACACGTTTTCGTTGACAGAATTGAAGGCAGTTTGACAACAACAATTAGTAATTTATTTATTTATTAGAGTACTAACAGCCGTATAAAACCATAATGCAACTAAAGTACCAGAAAACGAATTGTGGAAAAGTTCGAACTCATGAAAGTTGCAACTCAATATCTGTCATTTGAATAACAATCACACGTTTGACATGCGATGCAATTGTAATGTTACTGCAACTGAGACGATTTCCGTAGCAGAATCGAAGCCCAGTGACATCTACAATCCATGGCGTGGGGGAAGGCTATGTTCAGTAGTGGACTGAGGCTGCGATAATTAAATTAAAATATTTGGTACATTTTTACAGTATTTGAAGCATATTTTTTAAGCATATACCTATTGCTTGTGTTAGGAAGCTTCGCTCTTCCTTTTTAATTAAATCTGAGGCTGAGATAATTAAAGAAAATATTTGGTACATTTTTACATTTTATTTGGTACATTTTTACAGTATTTATAGCATCTTTTTAAGTATATACCTATTGCTTGTGTTAGGAAGCTTCGCTCTTCCTTATTAATTAAATACAGTACCCATAATAGAACTTATCCTACGTGGCCGTAACCTGTATTTGTATTTATTGTGCAGCTGTGCGTGCATGAATGGGAAATTATTATTTCTTTTTTTTATAAGGATATATATATATATATATATATATATAATGGATAATACTTTCAGTTTCATCATAGATTTCGGTTTTTACCCATTTAGTAATGATGATGATGATGATATGATTATGATGATGATACGCCACTGAACGTTTTGGCTCTAACACAGTCGCCTGGCTCCCTAGCATAATTAGTAATGTTATTGTAAAGTCCGCTCTCATGAAAATCTTATATTTTGGGAATCGGCTATATTTCGTTTCTAATATGAATGCTACTATAGGTCGACAACTTAACTGGTATATCGCCTGCGGTAGGTGAGGTAGATGGGAGGGTGATATTTCGGTGATGAAAGCGGGGGTGCGGCGCGCGGAGCATTGAGCATTTTCTTCAGCGAAATGTCACTTGTTGACGTTGCTCGGAAAAAGAATGCACACGAGATTATGCCCGAACTTGTTCCAAGATATGTATTATATCCCGAGACGAGATAAAATTGCAGTAGCCATTTCTCTATGTTGGCGAGGTTGGCGCCGCCAAACAGCAATTATCACAGTTATGTATTGGTTTATTATGTTTAATAGAAATATTTACAGTAATTTTACTACATCTCCAATGTAGATAACATTAAATAAAGTTTACACGCTAAAAACAACCAAACAATTTATTAGTAAATTATTAAGTATCTCGTAGACAGATACATTCAATTTTAATTGACCGCGATAGGCCCGACGCGCATATCTTTTCGCGACTAGTATTTTGCGTATGCGGCCATCGCCACCAAATTCCATTCCAACCGTCCGCGCCACGCGCTCGCAAGGTTCTCGTAGGAATTGTGATAGTGTTGGATACGTTGGATTATTGGATTATTTGGCTTACTTTTTCGAATGAAGTTCTAATGAAAAAAGTAGTACAACGAAATCTTTAATAGAATCTTTTGGAGAAACCTTTCTCGACGAGATCGCTTGGCGAAAAACTTGATAATTTGTTACTTAATAGTTTTTCTTTTTTTTTTTTTGTGAAAAAATATAACCTTTTCCTCACGCCAACCCAAGACAGGTCAGGAATAATTCGCTCCCTCTGCAGGGTACCGTACATACAACTAATAATGAAATTTGCACACCTAAATAATCCAACAGGCATTACCCGAGCACGCATAACAATCACTTGCCATCCAACTACCATTAATCTGGCGTGATGAACGCCGTAATAGTTCCGCGGGGCCCAAATTCATTAAGGGAAATAAAGGTGTTAATGGCCCGACCGCCAGCAAGCCGCAAACCGCGACCGCAACCCCCGTATTCCGCGGGTCGGCTCCTTCGTGTACGTAATACATGAATGTAGCTATTAGGGTCCTACAGAGGAGAATACAGTACCAACCAACACCTTCTACTCGTTGCGCTTTATATTTTCATTTTATACAACTAAGGTGGCAAAAAAATTTACGGCCTGCCTTATGGTAAGCAGTCACCGCAGCCTATGGACGTTGGCAATACCAGGGGCATCACCCACGCGTTACCGACCCCGTAAAAAACCTTTTACCCCTTATGATTTTGTTATGCTTGGGCGCGTGTCATATTGAAGCTACGCCGGGTTCATTTGCGGTGAAGAGCAAGTGCAGTGTTAACAGTGTTGTCATAGCCTCCTTCATTTACAAGCCATGCGCAGAAGTTTAACAACGTCACATTTTCTAATTTTAGTGAACCTGAAAATTACTGTAAAACTATCGTCGCGGTCGTCGTCGTTTAATGTTATTTGTTATTTAAGTGATAAAGTATATAAATAAGTATATACATTAGTTAGATAATATGAAATTGGATAGATTCCTGTACTATTTACCTATCTACCTACTTGCAATTGTATGATCCTAATATTTTAAATGCGAAATATAATGTGTACATAATGGATGTTTGTTACTCCTTCACGCAAAAACTACTGAACGGATTTCAATGAAATTTGGCAGTTACATAGCATATAGCCCCGAATAACACATGTGCTATAATTTATTCCGATATTTAATGTCATTCCCGCGGGAACGGGTCCGGAACGTTATAGCCAAATTTTATGCGAACGCAGTGTCGGCCAAAAGCTATTATGAAATAAAATAATCTATGCCAGCCAAAATATTGCCCAATTTATTAAATATAAGATATAATACATTTTAAACAGTTTTATTTAAGTGCCTAAGTATATAAAAAGTAACCACTTACTTACTTATTGTACCTACCTACTTTTTCAACGCTTCCATCATCGTGGATAATCAAAGATAGCGGTTTAAAGTAGTTGTGATAACTTTTACAGTGCGAAAAGTATCGAAAGTTTCAGCGTGAAATTTCGGTAACCCGTAGGTGCCATATTGAATTTAGAAATAAATTATAGCTTGTGTTATTTTGGTGTATAGGCCGACATTTAACCGAAATGCATTCAATTGTTTTTGTACACATCCACCCAAACTTTTAACCTTGCTAACTATCGCATTTCCATTATTATTATTATTAATAAAAAGTAGGCAGTAGTACTTATAGCTGAACCTCAACGTATAAACATCCTCATACTTCCACCCCTTTTCGTATTTTGTAACTCAATAACATACTGAATAAGGAAATTAAGTGGCTACGACGCCAGCACGTGGACGAGATTTATATGTAAATGTTGGGTCCAGCAGAATAGAATGTAGGACCAACTTACGGATTTCGTACAATACCACTAATAACTACCTTAGAGGCTGGCCGGCAAGCGGCGTGTCTACCCAGTGAAAATATTAACATGAAAGTTTATATTGTCGTTTGAACTTTATTGAAATGGGCAGCAGGGTTTTCTATCAATAATATTATTTCTAAATCCGCCGGCCAGGTGTGGTGATTATGGAAACTCTTCACAAGTGTGGAGGCTCAAAGACCTCAGTGAACTATTTGTTGATGATGATTATTGAATTAATAAGTTTAACTTTACATTGTTAATAGATTAGTAGTTTAATTAGTGCCGCTAATGCCTATTTAATCTCCTCTTATTTGTTAAAGAGGCAGGAGTGGATAGAAGCATTGGAGGGGAAGCTCGAGATGTACATCAAATCATAGATATTTTAAAATAAGGTCAGGTCAACAGTAGATACCCTAAACCGACGAGTCGAGCACGTGTATGAAAAGGTTGATGCTTTATCTGGACCGCAGCAAGTATAACAATGTGGTCTCTGCTCACCACTTTTTTACAAGCTTTTATTTAACTTGCAATGTTTGTTATTATGTATGTTCAGGGAAAATTTTGCATGCCTAATTTGACCCACTTCCCGAGGTTCAATTGAGCTGTACACCATGAAGTCTGATGATAGAGTCGGAAGGTGGTCTAACTAATGAACGCAATAAGATAACACCATCGAGTTTGCACTCTTTGGAATTGTCTAATGAGTTCTTACTACATTACATTTACATTGTTATACACATTTATTATTATTTTCCTTCTTTAAACATAATTCCTTTGTTTTTTATTTACGCTTATTTCCTTGTTATTTTTTGTTGTTGTTGTACCTAATTATCGTGTCGTGGTGTCTACGTGTAATAAATGTCTTCTTTCTTGCTTTCTTTCTTACTCAAGGTCTGATGATGATAACGGAAGGCGACGTTTGGAACTACTGAACGCAACAAGATAGCCTCATTATTATTATTTATTATTAATATGTATTGAGATTAAAAATTATTGTATGTGAGCCTAATAATTAACATACCTATTTGACATTTTGTATTGAAATTATATGACATCATTGAAATATTGATGTATAACAATTTTCATAATTATAATGTATGTAAATTATGAAACTACTTATAAAAAAAAAACCTGTCATGGCAACATATTGACAAGCCAAAATTATTATTATAAATTATTATAAAATTTCGTGGCTTCCTACGCAGTTTTATGTGCTGTTACCTGGTAGAACCCGTGGCAGTGCGTACGCAGAGTTGTGGGTGGCTGCGGGGGCGCCATATACAAGGCGCAGTGCGTATATTATTATTTACAATTATTTTTGACATGACGCCACGCTATACGTTGCTTAGCTACGCCTAGACGTCTGCGCGCGCTGAAGAATTTCCTGGCCTGATTATGTCACCAGAGAGGATACAGAAACTAGATGTCACTGTCAAGTGAAGGACGAAATGATGAAAATTTTATTATTTATAAACAATTATGTGAAGTGCAATCGGGTGTGATAAAACTTTTTCTATAGTTATAAGTATATTTTTTTAGGCTTTTTATTCTCTTATACGTACAGTGTCAATAAGTGCCCCTTTTCCCTGAGCCCATTCCCATGCAAGATTGCGTAGTATGTTTACGGTCATTCAATAGCATCAAAGGGCTCCATATACATCAATCGCGAGTTCATCACGCGCGCATCCTTCTATGCTCACCTTGTAGCCAAAGCCACGACTCCCAGAACAACAACACACCACTCACAAACACATCTACCCCCTTACACTTACTCCTTAGCCAGTTAAAAAGTTCTACAGCCATAGTGAAACGCATACCTCGTGGTGCCCGATCCTGTGTAGCTTCCGCTCTAGCCGAGTGCATCAAAAGATGCACACGCGACAACAATCTCGTGTCCTGGCATGACCTCCTCACCTTTTCATACAAAACTCTACACACCTCACTTGAGAATAAGACCTCCCTCACACAGCAAATAAAAAACAACACTTCTCCAAACACACAATTACCCCAAGCGGCGCCTCGAAGGCCTCAGCATAGCAGACGTCATAATGACATATTTTCTAAAGTAGAAGAGAAAGTGCAAGACGGAGATTTAAAAGGCGCCGCTCGGCTACTTTTTTCAAATGATACCATTGCACCCGACTCACCGGAGACCGCCACCGCACTACAATCCAAACACCCCCCAGGCCCCTCCTGCCCCCCTTTTGTAGACCCCCCATCTGACATCGCAACATGTCTCCGCGCCAAAGAGGAAGATGTTGTTGCCGCCATCGCCACCTTCCCGACAGGTTCGGCGTCCGGTCTGGATGGCATCTCCCCTCAACACCTCAAGGACCTCACCAGCCACGGTGTGGGCATGGCCGGCGACCACGTCATCTCAGCCCTAACCGGGCTGGTGAATGTCATGCTAGAGGGGAATGTGTGCCAGGAAGTGACACCGATCCTATACGGGGCTAATTTAATAGCCCTGACTAAGAAAGACGGAGGCGTACGTCCGATCGCTGTAGGTTTCACCCTGCGGCGATTGGCTGCCAAAATTTGTGTTCGGCTAACTCGTTCTAAATTCCAGTCTCTTTTCGAACCCGTACAGGTTGGCTTCGGAACCCGCGGAGGCTGCGAGGCAACGGTCCATGCCGTACGCACCTTCACGCAAGACGATCTGTGCGAGGTGATACTTAAATTAGATGTAAAAAATGCTTTTAATTCGGTACACAGGGACACCCTCCTGAATAAAATTAAACTGCATGTTCCGGAGATTTATAATTTTATGCTACAGTGTTATCACTGTCCTTCAAAATTATTGCACAAAAATAATGAAATTCTTTCGGCCGTGGGGTGTCAGCAGGGTGATCCACTCGGTCCAGCGATCTTCAGTTTGGCCATAAATTCGATAATCCACAGTGTGAAATCAAAATTAAATGTATGGTACCTGGACGACGGTACCATAGCTGGGGATGCTCAGACTGTCCTAACTGATTTAGAAATGGTAAAACACAATTTTGACCTCATTGGTTTGGAACTAAATTTTAATAAATGTGAACTCTTCATTTCTGAAAAAATAGACACAACCTTGGCACAATCCATAATCCAAAATTTTAATAGCGTAGCCCCAAACATAAAAATACTCACAAAAGACAGTCTGAGCCTTCTTGGCTCCCCTATTTTCGACGAGGCCATTCCACCGCTACTAACAAGTTCGATTTCTAAATTTAATGAATTTTCGGACCGCCTCCTTAAAATTAGCAGCCATTCTGCCCTCTTCATACTGAAGTTTTGTCTTTTCGTTCCTAAATTTACTTACCTGCTCCGCTGCTGCCCAGTGTGGAAATTCCCTGTACTAATCCAACACTTAGATAATGTAATAAAATTCCAAATTGAATCCATCACAAATATCAGACTCAGCGAGCAGGCATGGACCCAGGCCTCCCTGCCAATTAGGTATGGTGGCCTGGGAACCCGCAAAATCTCTAGTGTAGCACTGCCGGCATTTCTGTCCTCTATCTATAGCTCGTCCGACCTCACAGGTAATATTCTTAAAGCCCCCGCGGCTACAAACTGTGAGGTCGCGTGCTTGGCGGAGGCTGAAACTGCCTGGCTAGCTGGACCGAGCCCAAATTTTCCTCCCACGCCCAAAATTCAAAAGGCCTGGGACAACATTTCTTCTCAAGTTATATTAGACACCCTTCTTAATATCTCACCATCTTTAAAAGACCGCGCCAGGCTGGAAGCAGTTGCCAGACCAGAATCCGGGCACTGGCTCCACGCTTACCCATCCCCCAACACCGGCACTTTCATCGACCCGACCACTCTCCGTCTCGCCATCGGTCTCCGGCTGGGAGCCGAGGTTTGTATGGAGCATAGTTGTGCTTCTTGTGGAGCGAGTGTTGACCGCCTCGGTCACCATGGGCTTGCCTGTTCTTCGAGCGCTGGCCGCCTCTCCCGTCACGCCGCGATCAATGACATCCTGCGACGGTCTCTCGTCAGCGCCAACGTCCCCGCAATCCTGGAACCTCAACACATTGCACGGGACGATGGCAAGAGACCTGACGGGATGTCTATGATACCATGGAGGATGGGTCGCCCGCTGGTGTGGGACGCCACGTGCGCCGACACACTAGCTGCGACCTATCTTCCGGCAACCGCTAAACGGGCCGGCGCGGCGGCTGAGATACGAGAGCGCTCGAAGGTGGGCAAGTACAGTTGTCTCGGCGCCCAATACGAGTTTGTCGCATTTGGTGTGGAGACACTGGGTCCGTGGGGCCCGGGCGCACACTCGCTCTTCATGGAGCTTGGTAAGCGGCTCAGGGAGGCGACGGGTGACCCACGTGCCGGCAGCTTTCTCGCGCAGCGGTTAAGTATCGCCATCCAGCGCGGGAATGCCGCCGCCATGATGGGCACCTTACCGCGTGGCCCTGGTTTTTTACATCTTTTTTAATTTAGTTTAGTTAGTTATTAAAATATATATCTTATAAGGGTTTAGTTTAGTATATTTTATATGTATTACTGTATATATTTTTGGTATTTTAGATGTAGGTATTAGTGTATTTTGTTATTATAAATGTAAATTATTATAATGTATTAATATTTGCATATCAGTGCCTAAACTGACTGAATGTTAGAACTGCATCTCTTATTAATGTATGACTTACATTGTTAATTAAAGCAAATACATGATTATATTTTTTATAATTCTAATTCCATCGTGTTTGGGCTCTTTGGTATAGTTTTGACGAGTACTATACCGCGCGATAAACGCTTTTTATAGAAAAATACTTTTCATTTGAGAACTTATTTTAATCCGTTCCCCTTCAGGAAAAAGTTACTTCACGTTAAGTACGTAGGTATGGATTTCCTTGAATATCTTCTCGTATGTGTGCAATAGGAGCCAATGTTAGCCTGTGGCAAATATGAGGTCACGGTAGAGCGAGTGCTCATAGAAGATGCCAATTCACTCGTGTGCGCCCTATTCGGTTGTATTCACTCGTAAATACAAACGCAGACAGGAATTCCACTCACGTTTGGTCGGAATATTCCCCATATTCGAATCAAGCATGAGTTGATACTACATACGTAAGTCACAATGCGGTTCAAATCTAAGATCTATAGTAGAATCGAAGGCGGGATGAGCTCACGAAGCACAGCTTAATATCCGAAGTAAAAACGGCAGGTGACTGACTTTACGTCCGTGATTTGTTTTAATACATTTCCTAACCTTTTTTAACAGGCTAGCAGGCTGCATAAAATATGGTAATGATGTAGTGCCATGGTCCAATCTGGTCAGGTTTCCCTGGTAGCTGGGTAACACAGGCCACCTGATCTGCCAAATCTTGGATCATGGTCAAGGCGGACCCAGGGCCTTCGTTCGGAAAAGCATAACCGAGACATTAACGCCAAGATGATGTTGAAACATTAAATTGCAGAATGTGTGTTATTTATTCCTAGTTATCAAAATCCCATTGCTACCAATCTATATTAGGTCAACATTCGCAAATAGTACCTACTTAAATATGTATGTCATTCATTAGCCGATTTCTGTTTGGAAACATCCTCCAACGATTTCCCGTTCGGAAGCATTTTATGTAATAGCCTACCAATTTTACGGCACATTTGTAGTCAAATGACGGATGGCATTCGTAAATAATGCATGGCGGTACCATTACCAATTCAACCGTCGAAGTTCGATCACTAAGCAAAACACGAAATGTAAAGTTCGTGTTTTGTTAACTCTGAATCAGACGTTTTGTTTAACGTTTATCAATATCTGAAAATAAAAAGTTTTTTTTATTCTACTCAGTGACAAACGAGCAGACAGCCCACCTGATGGAAAGCGGTAACTGTCGCCCATAACATCTACCGCAGAACCGCAAGTTGTGACTGCGAGGACTAAGATGAAATGCCTCATGCCCGTAATTGCGCTTACCTTAGTACAGTATTCTAAACGCAATCCCTTTCCAGTCCACTTCCAATTCCAATACAAGATTGCCTTTTTTGCAAATAGGTGGTCACTTGGATAGCACATCCTTGACCATGCAAAGGTCTTGTCATCCCCCCGTGCCCCCCTCGCCCTCTCCACTCCACCCGGCTACAATTCGAACATTTGTCGCGTGTCCAACCAACTCTACATAAGGGTTATTCTAGGTCATTTCGATGTCACGGCCGTCGCGCTTAACAAATCGTTTTATCAATGACAATGGTAATTTTTTGATGCGAAACCAATGACAATGAACATTTTTTTCTCGGCCTTTCTTCTAGAGTTTCTTTATCGTCACGTTTTATATTTCCGTAAGAATATGGCAGCAGCATTTTCCGATGAGTATTTTCAATACGATCTCCAACGCGCCAGCCACTCGTGGAGATTATTTTTATTATTATTCTTCCGACCGATTTCGGTCATGGCGACCTCTTCGACCCCTAATCGGATCGGCGCTGAAGCGTACGAAGATGGCTTGCATAGCCTATATTAACGGTAGACTCCCGTGCACAATGTGGGCACGTCAGTTTGCCATTTACAAAGTTATAGGTATGTAATGGCGTTGGGGGTACGAGCTTACCACTGGTCGGGTTTAGCATCGAGGTCAGCGCTGCTCCTTGAAGTCGCCTTTGCACATGCCTGCGCTATTCAGGCCGTTGTGCTGCCAAATCCTGCCATTGAGAAGGCTTAATGTTGCATATTTTCATGTGAACATTTATAAATCGAAAGAGTGGTCCGCAGCGTTTCCGCTTGCCTTGCTCAAGTTGAGAATAAAAGATGCGCTTCGTTCGCCTCTCTCTTCCTCCTTCTCTCTGGAGATTATGGCAATAACCTGTCAGCAACGTGGACGACGCTTAATTCTAGCAGTGGAGTTATGCGCTATTGAAATGATAATCATATTGATTGAATATTATTAATATTTAATTAATATAATAAATAAGATTATCTTGCATCAGAAACGATTACAATAACGGTGATTCTGTAGCTTTCTATCTCTACGTTTTTGGGTTTATGAATATTCATTTCATTCTTTTAAGAAACCAGTTAGCATAAAAAGCTTTTGAAAATTTGCTTGGTCTTGTTTTGTTCTCGAGCGGCCAAGCCACAAACATAGATCGGTTGATTGATTGGTCGATTGTTAAATCTATTAAGTACTCAATTGATTTAACGCTCTTGTCTTATTTTTATTATTTTATTCATTTTTTTAGAAACCTTCTTCTTTGTCCCACTGCAGGGCAAAGGCCTCTTTCCCATTTTTCCACTAACGCCTATTTGTTGCTCCAGTCTTTCGCATACGCAGCTAATTTGTCGTGCCATCGAGGCTGACTACGGAGTCTTTTTGCGTTAGATAGACCCATTCGGTGATTCGTTTCGCCCACAGATCACACGGCATTCGGGCAACATAGCCAGCCCAGTCCCACTTTAGGAAGGCAGCCTTTTGGACCACGTCAATTGTTTTAGTTTGTGCTCGTTACGTTGTGTTGATAACATGATCTGTGAATTTCACCCCGAGTATCTTATCTTATCTTACAAATATTATAAAGGCGAAAGTTTGCAGATGGATGTCTGTTACTTCTTCACGCAAAAACTACTGAACGGATGTTGATGAAGTTTGACAGTAATGTAAATTATAACCTAGAATAGGCTATAATGTATCCCACAATTCAAAGTGATTCCAGCAGGATCGGGTCCGAAATGTAAAAACCGAATTTTTATCACACGAAGTAGCGTGCAAAATCAGTTTAAGCAATAAAGGCACAAGACTTAAATCGTCTACAACAAGTACTCAAACTGATTCCTCACCTGGATAATTCCCTGACGTTCCCTTGTTCCGCCTACCTTTTTCTTTTTCATCGCACGCCCTCAGCTGTGATGGCGTCGCTTTTGGGCAATATTCGGCAATGATGTAGCTGGTGACGTTTATTGCCGCACGACGAAGGCAATGTGTCACGTCTGGAGCCTCCGTGCGAACATTGCCTTGGAGACGGAACGCATTAACTTTAACGATACATGCCGCTGATGGCAATTTTGGGTGTAATATGCTGTGTTTTGGAACAGGTCGGTGAGAGTTTGGATTCGTTGGAAGATATTGCAGACTTATTGCTTCGTGACTCTGACTTTGCCAGTTTATAGATTAGCACAGCTCTCGATAGTGGCGGCAGATAAAACACCTATTTTTATATATACAAATTAACAGGTTCGGTTTTCCCCCGTTCCTTGCTTTTTGCTAAATTTCAAGATCGTAGTTATAATTTATTATAATATCAAGTGAATTATATCTATAACTAGCTGTGTCCGCGACTTCATTCGCGTGGACTGCAGGATGTTTGGTATGTCTATATGTGGTATGTTTTTTATGTTTAACACTGTGGTCTGGTGAAGCACTCTTATCAAAAAAGGAGCTTTTTACTTTAGATTTGAAATTTCCCATTTATCAAAAGACAGTAAGTCAGGTGAGAGTTTCGTGGCATTTCGCACAATAAATGTTGAAGCAAAGTGGTTTGTGCGAGTAGTTATAATTGTTTTCTTACTCTGTAAAAAGCTACTTATTTTCTTTAATAAAAATAGTTGAATGTATAACGACCAACAGTTGTCCATTATTGGACGCTAAACTCCTCCACAGTAGTTTCATAGTAAACTAAAGTTCTAAAGAAACCGGAAGTAAAATCACATTTATCAATGGAGGGAACAAAGGGAGGGAACAGGAGGGAATTCCTCCCATTTATTTTTTGCGATAATACATTCGCGCTTCCGTATAAAAAGGCAATTGAGAATGGCGCACCAAACAAAATAGTTCCAGTTACAGCCGTCACAGAAAACCACTTCATTTCATTCCCCTTAAAATCTGGTGTTTCACAGGCGAAAATTGCCAATATTCACTCGCACGGGGACAAAGTGGGACATTTAATGCAATTCTCGTTACAAATGAATGACGTGCCGGGATCCAGTCCCGAAATCGCCTCAAAAATACAAGAATTGCCGACATTGGTTTTCATTTTAACTGGCCAACGGCACGACTTTTATTATAATTATGACTAAAGTTTTAGTTTACTATAAATCATAGACTTGTAAGTTGTTCATTTCGTACACCTCTAAATAATCTTTACAAATGAATGTACTTTTTACAATAAATTATTTAAACAAACTGATAATTAAAGGCTGAACCAAATTGATAATAAAAGCGTAAAAGCTAGTTGGTGATACAAGTATTTGTACGGAAATATAATTATATTTCCTTAAAATTCTACTTCTTAACAATTAAGCAACTATCGAGCCGCGCTATAGTTGCCTAGCAACTATCGCACCGCGCTCGCGCCGCGCTCGCGCCGAGCTTTGTTTGTAGCAAGGCCTTTACTATACAATTCCATGCTTTAACAAACATTTCGTGATTCAACCTTATCCTCTACTTATTCTTAGTCAATAAAAATTTCTTGTGAAATCGATGCTACCAAAAGAAATCCACTGATTCATAAATCTGTGAAATATCACGGATTCACGAACGAACTGCGCGATGAAGATTACAGACTTATTTTCTGAAACAATCGACACAGTTGTTTAGTCTACGTCAAAAGCATTCCGGTTATTGAGTTTGAGCAGAAAATTCGTTCGACGTGAAAATAAAACGTCTGTTACTGAAAATCAATTGAAATTCTTGATCATTTAGCAAGTCTTGAGACAAGTGTTTTCATTATCAAAAGACATTTATTAATCATAAAGCAATTTAAATACCTGTCAAGTTAAAACAATGTCAAAAATACAACTGTCAACATAAACTAATTCACAAACATGCTTCGTCCAAAATGAGGGTTAAAGAAATGGAGGAAAAAGAAACGAGCAATATAATTATAATCTGCTGTGATAAAACAGACGACGACTTCACTAATAAACATTCAAAAGTACTGATGATATTTCAGACGTTTTCTCAAAATATAGAAATTTTTGGTGACTTAATTTTTATAATATCCGCCCCGGCTTCGCACGGGTACCACTACGGGTACACGGGTTACTTTCAAGCGAAAATTATTCGATTCCGCACACAACCGCTGCCTAGATAGCCGAGCGGACTGAGCGGCGAACACGCGACTTTTACCCTAATATCAACATTTTTAAACTCGTGATATCTTTCGAATGGAATGTCTGAATTGAATAATTCAAAAAGTTATATAAAGGTATTGAAGCAGTCGTGAATATGAAGTAATTCATTTTAATAAGGATTAATACCAAAGTACAAATAAAGAGCACTTTTTAGCGGCGGCATTTCAATTAAATTTTGAAAATAAAAGATCACTTATTGTGACATAACTATAATAGTTAGACATATACTGTCGCAACACCTTTCGTAGATAATGATGTGTTTTGCAAAGTCGTAGTACATTATTTTATTCTATCATCAATAGTTTTCGCAGCGCACGCGATGTAAAGAATTTTTTGGGTATTTTTTTACACCTTGGGTTACATTATTGGAGTTTTATTAATGATCCGTAATTTTTTTAGAAAATATAATATAGCCTATGTCACCCGGGGATAGCGTAGCTTCCCAACGGTGAAAGAATTTTAGAAATCGGTCCAGTAGTTTCGAAGCCAATTCAATACAAACAAACAAACAAAAAAACAAACATTTCCTCTTTATAATATTAGTATAGATGAATACACTGAAAAAAATAGTTTCTTGTGTTAAAACACCATTCAATCACAGTGATGTATTAGAAAATACAAAACAAAAGACGCAATGTTACAATATGAAAAATACCTACCAATTTGTCGTTCTTGGAGGAGAAGGACCAAATCAATGAAAATGCAAGGTTACAAAGGGACTTTTATTCGATATCGATGGCCAAACTACTCGAAATGAGCAAGAAATTGCGTCGTCATACATTGTGTTTCTCTAGCTGGCCCACAGTAATTACTAGCTGCTTTCAGGGGCGCAATTCATATAACAAAGGGAAGGAGATGTGACTGTAATGATAAATTCATCGCTGCAACCACCAGAGGTCTAATGTACGTACATTTAGAAGTTTGTGGTTGTAATTAAGGTTATACATCGCTCTACAATACACACATGATAAAATTAACTAGTTTAGGGAAGAAAAACTTTAACATTATATTTTCAATTTAAGTATCTGTGGTTGCAGTAATTATTTCTACTTTGAAACATTCAACCTAGTTCTTCCGATGTAGCTGTTAATGTGTTAATGAACAAATAATTACGAAGATACACAAAGAAACAAAAAGGATAATTTTTGAAACGTAAACAATAATTATTATCCGTGAAAGCAGCGGTCCCTTATCTTAATTAAGATTTCGCGTAAGGCTAAGTTCCTGCTTTTTCTTTAGCGAGCCTCACAGTGGGACATTATACGGCCTATTGTCCACGGTGCCTCAGACGGGGTCAAGGCCTCGCGAACAATGTGACGGTAATGGGCTGCGAAATGAAGGCGCCAGAAAAACTTTCCCCAAAATTAAAAAGGCGCTAACTTAGGAATTAGGCGCCCCTTTCAACGTTTCTCTTGTTGAGAACGAACTTGCTTGTTAGTTATCTGAATTCATATGAAGGAATTCTAATGTTCTATTGGTTAGATATAACCTATTTTTGAATGATTAACTGGGTAAATATTATAACACCAAATGGATAGCGACCGTGCGAATTGGAGAAGAAATAGAAATAGTAGGAAAGCAGACCCTGGAATATTTGGCCAGATTGGCCACTAGGATCAACAGCTTTTTAAGACGCCCATCATAGGGGTTAGTGCAATATTTTTGCAATTTTCTACTCTTCCGGATACCGTCATCATCATCCTGGCATCATGATTGGGGTTGTAGCATTAAAAATAACTTGTAATCTGCAGGTACGGTGTTAAATTAATTTTTAGGCCTTCTAATAAATGTGTGTATCAAAAACTAATTTAGCATTATTAATATTAATGTAAATAGAATATTTACTTAAAATGAATAACGTAAATTATATTTTATTTTAAAAATATGTTTCTTTTGGCCTCATCTGTTACTATCAATCTCGGTTTAAATACTTGTTTAAACTTACAATTATGCTTTTACTTCAAGAATCTTGCGACTCCGTGAAATCTTTTGCTACCAGCTCTCCGATTGACTGGTAGATAAAGCTTATGCCTTTTTATGTCAACCGTTTAACATAACTGTGCATAAATTTTAAATAAAAAAAGAGAGATTAGACTTTCATGATTACCTATGACATTTACAAGGGCCCCAAGTAAAGGAAGTAAGTTCATTTTACTGTAAATTTATATCTCCTTTTGGCAAGCCCATTAGTGAAACAGAAAACTTGAATATTTTTTCTCTTTGCCATGTCCTCATATTTAAGAACAAGGTTCCCTCAATTTTCAAATAATGCTAATATTATGTCTGACGGCTTGATAATATGCGATTTTAGTTAGAAATACTGCAATTTCGATATATCTCTAGGAATATTTCGTGGCATGATAACTATTTCAACTCTGTAATAACTAGAGATGAAACGGATAGTTGTTTGGCTGGATACCGGATACCGGGTATCCGGCCACCCCATAAGCCGGATAGCCAGATATCCGGCGGCCGGATATTTGGCAGGACATAGTCTCTGAACAAGTCTGTGTAGCTCTGAGCGTGGGTGGGAAATTAGACAACTGCATGTGTTTACGTGATTTCAAGTCTTCGTTAAATACAAATAATTTGAACTTTATTCTGAACAATTCGTCCGACCTCGGGCGGTACCCTCGATTCAAAGCACGAGTAATTAGCCCCAGGAATCGTGAACCTTAGATTTACTTTTGATAGATTAACTTTGCAAAAAAATATATTTTTCTAATCTACCTACTTACCTACCTTTGATAAAGGAATATTTATAATTTTTGGGATTACTTTTTGCATATGAATAAAATCACTTTTATGTACTTTTCATACATGTTTTACTATTCGGTATCCGGCCGAATATTAGCGCACTATCCGGTATCCGGCCGAATAGTAAATTAACGCCGGATAGGCCGGATACCAGATAGTATCCGTATATCCGTTTCACACATATGAAGGTTAAAATTAAGGTTATTACTATAGATTCTATAGTAATAACCTTAATCTTAACCTTCATACTAATTTAATAATTAAATTATGATTCTCCAATTAAGTTTTGCACACGTTATTTGGAAAATTGGCTATTTATTTATATAATTTTTTGCGTTGGTGGGTTGTGTTGTTTGAAATTGGAATTGCTATTTGTTGTTTGTGAATATAATGTTATATTTCTACTTTTTAGTCATAATATCGTTACTTAGAAACAAGCATAAGAAATATTACATGGCGGTGGTTTGTACAGTACAAGACAAAATCACCACTTCAGAAAAAAATTGCCTTGCAGCTACAGCAACATTATAAGGTATTTAAATTGCTAAAAGAAATCAGTTTCTAGAAGAACGGGGCATTAGCTGTTCCTTAGGCCCAAAGAACTCGTTTTTACGCTATAAAAACCTTTTAACAACTGCACAGGAATATCATTCTTAAGGTAGTCATGCACTCTTGTACTGTACAATATTAAAAATAGCGATTTTTCTTCATCCTTAACACCCATAAGAATAATTTAGGCATGACATAACCGAACGATAACATTATTTCCCAAATGTTTGCTTTCGCATAAAACTCGCACACAAATTACTCAACTATCGCCTCTGAATGTGTTTTCGAACGCTATAAAAATAAATTTGTTTATATCTAACTCGGCTATTCGTGGCACTACCGTTTTGTTTAATCATTCAGTGGGTTTACATCGGTGTGGGCTTGTGAGTAATGTTTGTAATTTATCACTCTGAAATGGTCCATTCAAATAATTGTGTTGTATAGTAGAAGTAACGAGTTTTCCTTTTTTTATCTTTATTTAGGGAGCTTCATCACATTAGCGACCGGGCGCTCCATATGGTTACACTTTTATATAAATAGGTTTAAGCGGAGTTACCTTCAAATCCATCATAATCAATTTATATAGTTTTATCTTATTCTTTAACTTAATTCATATTTCTGTAGGGCAAAATGTAACTTGCTGATTAATTGGATAAGATTTTCTCGAACTCTGAAACTGACGTAGTAAAACTAAAATTTGTTATGAACTCATATATCTTTATAGGTAAATACACATATTGTAAGTACTTATGATCTGTAACATGCGCGTTTTATTACACTTCCGCCTAAAAAATATTCTAAATTGAAACACCAGAAGAAACGGGAATTCAAGGCAATATCTTAAAACTTTAACAATGTAATTAACAAATTAAATCCAATATGCACTTTATTGTAGTTATTATTGTGCACGATTAACTAAACATACCTCGATGTTGGTACCTATTATCGATATGTTGTATTCAATTAAAATATTTGAGCGAAAAAACGCCAATAGCCAATACTTACCGCCACAATCGAGAGTGTGTTGCTCGTAAACGGTTGATAATTTGAAAAATTGTGTTAGGTAAAAGTTGTAGCAAATTTTATAAGCTTTTATTCGATAGAGAAAAAAGTTTCTCTACGACGCACCATTTTGGAGATATTAGTGAGTGACCCAAAAAACGTCGTAATTTTCAGCGTTTTATGGACATTGCTAAGCCTAAACTAGGATTCTTCTTGAAGGCCTCTACCTGTATAGCACTACTTATATAACTTTTATGATACCTGACCTTTTGCAAGACAATGGGCAGGACTTACAAGAGGCGGTACATTTGTCCCGTACAAAACCGAAAATTGTACCGACGGCGGAGTACTTTAAGAAGACGTCCCACTTCAAAAGTAATATCCTATTACGACTGTGTAATATGTTCGACGTTCGTATTGCCCAACTATTGAGTTGCGAATAGAGACCAGTGAATAGAGAAGAAGGTGGGTTGGGCAGATGAAAGAAGCGTGGAGCACAGTAAAAAAATAAAAGATACACCTCAGTATTAAAAACAGTAGGCTATTTACACTCACCTTCATCGCTTCATTTGAAGTAGCACATTGTACTGGCTCAAAAAAAGAATGAGGCACCTCTTACAAACTCAATTTAAAACGTTGACCTGCCCATCAGTGGTTGGAAAAGCTCCTAACCAAATCCGGTTAGACCCAACAGAATACACTGAGCTGTCTCAGTGAGTTTGCGATCAGTCAGCGTACTCCTCTCGATAGCGGGTTGTATAAGGCAAGCAACGCCATCTTGCGTCTTTAAAATATTGGTGGAGACAGAAACTCAATTTATTTAGATTTCTGTGAATGATATCGTTGTCGTGCTCTATTTCTGTCTTTTTCTATTGAAATGTATCTGTTTGAAATATCTTCCTCAACACGGACACTTAACAGTTTGTCTTTCATGTCAAGTTTTGTAATAACGAACATGCGCTTAGACTAACTAGATACAGAACTAGCAGCTAAAGCAGTTGCTCTAACTACTGGATATAACTGCTGCTGTAAATAGTCTGGACTTTGGACAGATACAAAAGTATACGTGAAGTTAATGTCCTAGCTAAACTTGCGCTCTTTCTGTGGCTCTCCAAATTCGTCTGGCGAAATGTATTGGTCCCTGTGTTCACCCATGTTGGTTTTCACTACAATTTGATCATAAAAGAAACACATACAAACATAAATAACACATGTTATGCACTTGTCACAAAAATAGTCATCCGAATAATGAATGTCTAGATTATGCCCGCCTGTCCGCCCCTGGTTATTTTTAATACGCATAATGTCTAAAACTCAAAAGGCCATTTATACGCTAAACTCCAAAAAGCCGGTATTGGCAAATTCTGATAATGTCAAACACGCATAATGGCAAAGCTGTATAAAAACTAAATACGCACAATACCAAAAATGTAGGTATAAAAACTAAATACATATAATACTAAAATTGTATAAAACCCATAATGCCAAAAGCTTCTTAGAGAAATGCTAAACACGCATATTGCCAAACATTTTTAAAGTGAAACGTCAAAGTTAATAATGTGAAAATATGATCAATGTACAACCTTTTCCTTCATGGTTTATGTCACAGCTACAAGAAGAAATTTGCCGTGTAGTGCGGCGGAGAAGAATATTGCACTAACCCCTCCAACTTACCTACTCTCTTAACCTAACACCTCCGTAGACCATAACTTTCATACATACGTAATATAACATAAAGTTCGATGTATGTATCTGTGATAAGTCTGGGCACCGGAGCTACCGAACGGATTGACCGGGATTGACCGAAAGTGATGCTGTTAGCTTTACTTAAAAACTACTTTTTTGCGTAAAAGAGTAATAAATAAATAAAAAATAAATATGCTTTGACAATTTACACAGTGAAATCTAGCCCTAAAGTAAGCAAAGCTTGTGTTATCGGTGCCAGAGAACTGATAAAATATTACTTCTATATTTTTAAATACATACTTATTATACATTTAACACCCAGACCCGCAACAGAAATTAAAATTATTTTTCAATTTCTGCCCGGCCGGGAATCGAACCCGGTACCCCTGCGTGGCAGACCGGCCGTGTTAACCAACTGAACCACTCAGGTCGTCGATCAAGGATGAATACATACATCCATATTTCACATGACGTTTTTAAATATTAGTAGGCTCAGTAGGATAGTATCATAGGTAGACCCTTACAATCCTGACCTAGTGCCTGTGAAACCGAGCACACAGCGGAACGCGCACAAAACGATAGCTATTACGTTTATGTACTTCCCGACATTACGGCGAACGCGCGTTATAAACAGGATGTTACCGGCAAAATGCGCATCTTAAAAACAAACACCGACAGTAAGGCAGGCCATAAAATTCCACAGGCATCACATCCGGTTAAATCCGGTCATGAAGAGTTTTGTTTCCCTTATTATGTTTCCGACGTTATGGCGGCGCGCGGCGGTGACACGAATCGTGTTGTTAAGGTAGTGTTTGTGAGGGTAGTTTTGATATTTATTTATTCATGCTTTGTACAATATTTGTACATTAGGTTAGACTTGAAAAAAAGAATTTGAGGCGGGCTACATATTGGTAGAGCTCGTCTAATCTAAAATGACGCGCCCCACTATCGCATTACCGCACACAAGAAAGTTTAAAATATGGACGCAATACATATACAAATGCCGTTGTAATTCGTCATTCAGTTGCCGGTAAGATTCAAACGTAGGAGAACGCGTCGTTCATTGGCTCCCACACAGATGAAGTGTCGTTATCAATATTTGCACTCACACATCGAAATCAACTAACTAAGTAGTGGGGCGCGTCATCTTAGACTAGACGAGCTCTAACTCCCCTGGTGTTGCTGATGTCCATAGTAGGCGGGGACCACTTTCCATCTGGTGGCTCGGTTGATTGTTTGTCTGCCGTACAACATAAAAAAATATATAATCCTATAGGATTATATTTTTTTTTATGTCTTATAAGACACACACACACAGTAGGTAGAATACCGTTGTAGAGTACCTTTAAGATGTGGGAGACTCAATTTCTCTTCTTCTCTCAATAATCTCTGTATTACCGATAGACTTTTCTTTCGATATGCTGAATACTTACGACAGCACTTAAATGATTAATGACCCCGTTTGCATTCCACAAAATTTCAATCTCATTCGCGCCTCCTCATCTTTCTTATCCCCTCATTTACATCCTCTTTACTGAATTAAATTGTTATACCTACTGCAAAGCATTTGCTTCGTCACTCTTCGTTGAATTTTTCATGTATTTTGGATAAATTCAATTATTTAATGGTGCCTTTGACTGGAATTCTGAAATCGTGTTATATTACGAAACAAGATAATGTAAACAAAGTTAGCGATAGAAGCAACGTCGCATGTTTAGATATTTTCATCTATTTAGGGTTGTGTTACTTGAAAGGAAAAATGGAGTAAATGTTTTATATCTCTCTATTTTGAATATTATTCTGCTTTTTAGGGATAATAACAATAATAATAATAATAATAATAATTTATTTGCCAAAATTACAACCTTACAAAGTATTATGGTACAATTATAACAATCTTTAAGTTCTTACAGATAATAACAAAAATAGAAATACAATGCAGGATATGATTCAAATAGGTAGTACTAGGTATATCATAAGTCTCAATAACCCTAAGCTAACCTAAACCAAACCTCAAATAGTTATGGGCGACAGTTTCAGCTTTCCAATAGATCTGTGATGTAATATTTCAAATGTGTGCTTGCGCGACAACAAACGAATTAAAAATGTAATAAAGCAAGTCTAACGTAGTAGTCACGCTGGCAAACAGACTTGACAAAGTTCTAGCAAACCGGTGAAAACTGACACCATATGTCTCTATAAGTAAATACAGAGACACAAAGTGCTCAAAGCGCTGCGGGGCGGTGCGAAGATAGACATCTATGCTTTCCTTAGAGCAATACGGCCGTCGCTCGTGGCTATTAATTGAAGCTTAGCTGCAGAGCCTCGAGCATCGGCGTAGAGTTGTGCGTCTGTCGATCTGCCATCGGGAAACGCGATCCGGGCGAACGCTTCATCCTTATGCCGTGGATCTTCAAGCTATCCGCACACGCCGCTTTAGTTTAACGTTTATAATGCGTACGGCTAAGGAATGGAACACATTGCCTGCGAATGTATTCCCTGATAATTATAATCTGGAGTAATCTGGACGCCTTCAAGGCTAATAGAGTGAATAGGCTATTCCTAGAGATGCATGCTCCTTCTTTGCCGTATCGTTACTTATCACTAGATGAGATGGCGGTCAAATGACAAAGAAACTATGAACGAAATCAAAATTGCTATACTTTTTATTATCTAATGTGAGTTGACGATGTCAATGCAGAATATAAATTTTATGTCGAATTGTCTATTCAACAAGGGTTCTTTTTGTTGCAGGTAGCCCACCCGTCGGATGGCCAGGCCAGGCAGTGAGCTGCCACCCGCAAACATGTACTCCACGGAGGACGAGTTCTACAGCATATGCGTGAATTTGACCCACGATGTCTACGCCAGCATGCAATGCAACTACTCGG
Source organism: Blastobasis lacticolella (assembly GCA_905147135.1). Lineage (NCBI taxonomy): Eukaryota > Metazoa > Arthropoda > Insecta > Lepidoptera > Blastobasidae > Blastobasis > Blastobasis lacticolella. The sequence continues at coordinate 8,044,015 of LR990048.1, read as the reverse complement.
CAGCGGATTATGAAAGCGGCGAGCTACTGGAAAAAGTTGTGTCTCGAGTTGTGCCTATATTCTTCGGTTTCATAGGGATAGTAGGTCTCGTCGGCAATGCTCTGGTCGTCCTCGTGGTCGCTGCCAACCCCGGCATGCGGTCCACCACCAACCTCCTCATCATCAACCTCGCTGTAGCTGACTTGCTCTTCGTAATTTTCTGCGTGCCTTTTACCGCTACGGACTACGTCATGCCCAGATGGCCATTCGGGGACGAGTGGTGCAAAGTAGTGCAATACTTCATTGTCGTCACTGCGCACGCCTCAGTTTACACATTGGTGCTCATGTCACTGGACAGGTTCATGGCAGTAGTGCATCCAATAGCGTCGATGTCGATACGAACTGAGAGGAACGCTTTGCTGGCCATCGCTTGTATCTGGGTGGTAATTTTGACGACGGCGATACCCGTCGGGATCTGCCACGGTGAGAGGGAGTACTCCTACTTCAATAGGAATCACTCCTCTTGCGTCTTCTTAGAGGAGCAGGGGTACAGCAAGCTAGGGTTCCAAATGTCGTTCTTCCTTTCCTCGTACGTGATACCACTAGCTTTGATAAGTGTTTTGTACATGTGTATGTTGACGAGGCTGTGGAGGAGTGCGCCGGGAGGGCGCGTGTCGGCGGAGAGCCGGCGGGGGCGGAAGAAGGTCACGCGGATGGTGGTGGTGGTGGTCGTGGTCTTCGCAGTGTGCTGGTGTCCTATTCAGGTAATTGTCATATACTTGCACTATTAATATTCATGTAGAAGTTTTAGTAATAATTTATTCCCGCGTCTTATCTTGAGAAATCAAAGAATTAATTTGACTGAAAAAAGTTTTAAGCCCTGAATTCTATTCAAACGTAAACAGCGAAGATAGTCTCTAGCTTAACCTTAGGTAGGTACATATTTAAAAATATGTATTTTAGGGTAATCTTATCATAGGTAGGATCTGTGAATCCTGCAGAGTGTGTTTGGTGGGTGCCTGCCTTCCTGGTGGAAGCAACAATCATCTCAGTCCTCACAGTGGCAATGCACCTGCGGTTTTGCATTTGTACATATTGCTTCCCGTAAGGTGTGCTCTTACTTGTCACTGTATAAAATAAAAAATGCTATTTCTTAGGTTACAAAAAGCTTGGTAGTGTGTGTGTGATACGTGACGACGAATTCGGTGTATAGGATAATGTGTATATTTTTAACCTGATATTTCTTTAAATCGGCTCAATCTACGGATATCTATAGATATAGGATAACGTTACGCATCAAATGTTAGTAAAATTTCGAGGGAGGCTGAACGAAAAACGTTATCACGAGTTAATATATTAGGGAGACGGAAAATCGTCTAAACGATAAACGGATAAGGGAATCTGCGTCAAGATCTAATGAAAGTACTTTTAAAAGAGATCAGTGGCTATTAGATAACGGATAAGATAGATAGAAACCGCCATTAATTCAGCAACGACTTGAAGAACTATCGGTTTGGCACGATATCGTACAAAGTTTTGTAAATGACAATTTTGTGTGTTTATCTGCCAATCCAGCAAAGATTTGTATAAATATTCCCACATCGACCTAGAATACATGACGTCACTCCTTTTTCAGCTTACTCAACAGCTCTTCAGTAGCATCGAGATAGCAGGAGTCAGCATAATCCAGTATGGGGAGCACTAGAGTTTGGACAATGGATATTTTGGTGTTTAAAGGAAGGAAATATTGAAGACGTTTGAGAGAGTATATAGTGTGATGAATTTTATCGCTCACGTTCTTGACTTAGGCCGTCCACGACAGGTTAGATTCAAAAACCACCCCCAAATTCTTCGCAGTTTTAACGGTTTTACTTAGCTTTTAACGGTGATATCGTCTGCACTGTTAAAATATAGATTATGGTAAAATAATTATTTTTAGTGCATATTAATCTACGTCCATAAACCATCAATGGCCAAAGCCACAGTCCCCTAACTCTCCACAGGGAAACACCCCCCAAACAACAGTGCCGCAAACTTAACTAACCCAGTATTCTTTGTCTTTGGACCCGGTTACCAAAACTGGAAAAGGAAAAATCGCGGCAGTTAACATGATAATGCCAAGAACAGCGCTGCCCGCAAAGCCTCCCGTCACCAAGGCCGATAAGTCTGTGGCACTGTACTCGTATTTTAATTCTCAGTCACAGCCATTGTTATCATATATAGCTGTTCTTTTATCAAAATATGTTTTCACGAAACCAATCCTGTTCTTGAGCGGTATTGTAAGCAAATAGTTGTTGTTGAATGAGGAGGTTTCCAGTAGGTATTGTCAGTTGGTTTCATAAAGCATCAATTGATTTCGCTCCTGCAATTTTGGTAATCTTTTTTTAATCTGTATGATGGTGGCAGTGATTTCATGCAGTCAACTAATACTAAACTTAAAAATAAAGTGTTTATTAATATAAACATAACTGTTAAAGGTTGAACGAAATGTAAAAAGAAATATTTACTTACAGAAGTTGGCACTATGTTCCATTATTATTACAACCTCTAAATGGTTTGAAAACTATTGACAAATACAATATTATCCAATAAAACGTACCCAGTGTTTATACCCTGTTTGCTAAGACCTATTTCAAGCGTTTAAAAATTACCAAAATTGTGAAATAAGTAGTGCCTGTTGTGTCAGTTATATCTCTGTATTTCTTTATTGTGTGCAATAAATTGTTAAATAAATAAATAAATAAATAATATGTGTTCAAATATGAGATTGAGATCAACGTATGCTAGATTTTGTCCGCGACTACATTCGACTAGTAGCCTATGTCCTTCTCCACTGTGTTAACTCTCTCCATGCCAACATTTAATCGGTTATGCGGTTTAGCCATGAAATCGTAACAGACAGACATATCTTTTTTTGCATTTGCATGTTACATTTGCGTGCCTTAACCGCTAAACATACTTGGATAAAATTTGGCAAAGGTGTAGGGAATACCAACCGGGGATAGGTTTTACCTCCAAAAATATCTAATTTAATTTTAAGTGGACGGAAGTCACGGAAAGAGCTAGCAATTTATATAAAACGGCCCCAAGCTATGTATGTACCTATACTAGGAGATTGAATAACTAATATTAACAAAGTAAGTAAATTAATTATTCATATAATGGATGAAATATTCTACCATCAAAGATTACAGCCTCTCGGCCAACACTCTGATTAAACAACTAAAATAAATATTCCAGAACTTCGGCTACAATATTCATTAAAGGAATATTGGAGTTCCAAAATAAATAATGTACTTATTGAGTTCAGCCACTTCATAACTTCTAATTTAAGCGTAAGGATATCAAAGATCTCTCCTCGTAATATTTTGTGAATCCATCAGTGGCGTAGCTAGCCGTCCAGGGGCCCCGTGTCAATAGTTGTATAGGGGCCCCCTAGTTGATACTACGAGGGGTGCTATGAGCCATTGGCTATATTAAAACCTAAAAAAATAATTGATGCTATTGAATGAGCAAGCGTAGAAGCTCGAATTTTTGTAATTAATCTCTTAAAACCTTGCGCTATTTTAATAAAAATGACGTAAAATCAGTAAATGGATGATAGCACCGGGCGATCTCGAAATTTTAAAAATTCTGGATTGAAGACATTGTATAAAAAATTAACTTCGCGAATAATGAATATGCGAGCGCATCGAGCTCGAAATTTCAAAAATTTTAGCTATCAAAACTTAAATTTTAATTGCTATTTTGGCCCCCGCCTCTGGAAATTCTCTTTTAAATATTTTTTTTCCGGGAAGTAGGGAATAGTGTAACTGAAATTATGGATAACGAATTTTTGCTTACCCACGTTTTGGGGCCCCTGTGGTCCGGGGGCCCCGTATCATCGATACGGCTGATACGGCAGTAGCTACGCCCCTGATATCCATGCTAGTATCCTCAGAATCAGCCAATTCCATCATCTGATGGTCGTCTTGGCTATCCATAGATTTGTGTTATCTTAACGATGTCGTCCTTCCACGATGTCGGCCTTCCATCGCACTTTTGGTTGACCTGATGATCGGCAGCCAGTTCGTGGGCACCACTCGGTAATCTTTCGGCTCCAGCGTCTAGTCAACTGGCCGACCATTGGCACTGGCGCGCTATCTTATGCTCTCTTAATCTCTTCGTCTATCCGAACCTTGGACCTCGCCATAGCTCTCTCTCTCTCGCCTCTCCTTATCTCGCTCTGCGCAATTTTTAGCATCGTCGTAAGTAAGGTTCGCACAGTGAGATATCTTAGCATGTTGGACTTGAAATATGTAGAACTCAAGGCGCCAATCCAATTTTTAGGCGCCTGTTAGGCCCTGGGCTAATATTGTTTTCCATATAAACGCGTTATGTAAGGACTTGGTCTCTGTGACCCATTCCGACTGCACAATACAGTACAATTTAATTCTTAATCATTATTGATAGTAACGTCAAGCCCAGTTGTATGATAAAGAAATAAGGCGGTGGTACCAAGACAGGCGGACTCCTCAGGCTTGATAATTTGTTAATAAATAACATAATTACAAAGAATCCTCTAATTTTGTTCACGTTTGACATAAGATAGACGTCTAGATATAAATTAGAGTAAGACTGTCTAGATATAAATTAAGGATCAATGGCCTACCTAATATTTTAAATTAATTAATAGTTTTGTAATATAATGTGTGAAAGATATTTTTCAGTTATATAAATCAAAAATGCCTATTCAGTTCAAGTTACTATAAAATTCAAGTAAAAAACATTTAATCAAATAAAGGGATATTTCATTCGCTTGGTTGAACCAGAACAAGCACATTCAGTCGTTCTTCATCATCGAAAGCCTTTCATAGTCTACTGCTAGACTAAAGACCCTTTCACATTGGTGGAGGGCATTAAAATAATCTCACTCCACGACTGTGACATAAGTCGCCTTTTACAACACCTGCCAATGAATGGGATTAGTTGATTTTCTTTGGTCAGGCCGTTACCTTGGTTCACACGTTTTTTTTGTAGAATTCGTCCCAGAGATGTGTGTCAGGTTTTGACTCACAATAACGAGAGTTTCGATAGCAAATATCTGTGCATCTGCATTGTGCAGTGATTGAAGAATGCTATAAAAAACCTATGTGGGCTTGCGGACTGTCCCAATAAAATCCACTTAACCTGCTCTAACTTTAATTTAAACACTGTAAAACGTTTGTATCGACATTGGTTCGGAGCAAGTGGGGCTAAATTTAATATGAGTATTGTTACAAAAACTTAACCAAAATTAATATCCAGAATTAGGCACGATAGCTTTAATCTGCGACTTTGCCCGCCTAAATACGGGATCAATCAAATAGAAGCTGCAACACTGCAAAACCAGTACTCAAACTCCAATAAACAAATTGATATTACAAGCATCCCAATTTCAATATGAAAGATGGTTGGCAGTATGAGGTCCCTGGCAGGTACAGGTACAGGTATCGAATCATCTGGGACTAAGTCATTACCATAATGCTTTATCTCAAGATACCACTAGGGTCGCCTGCGTGCAATAAAGCCCCTAATAATTCAACCTAATGTAGGCATATTATAATTCATCATCAACCTTGTGATACATTCTGATTGCGCTCCCGCACGGTACAGGAGGGCCCGGGGCCGCCACTAATGTATATAATTATAGTGGGTAATTCAACACAACACTCTTTAAATTTGAAAGACAAATGTCACCTTAGTCTCCCCTCAATAACTGAAAAGCGAATGAAACGTTGTTCGGATACAATTTTAAAAATACCCCCATACGACATACCGCTGTAAACCGCTACTACCACTACAATTTCTTCTCCACTCGTTCCAGATCATCCTGCTAATGAAGGCGCTGGACCAATACCAGATCACGTACTTCAGCGTGACCGTGCAGATCGTGTCCCATGTGCTGGCCTACATGAACAGCTGTGTCAACCCGCTCCTCTACGCCTTCCTCTCGGAGAACTTCAGGGTCGCCTTCCGGAAGGTCAGTATGTGGATGGACTGGACTGGACTATTAAAGCCTCTACTGGCTGCGAAAATTCGTTCCGTTGTTGCAATATATATATTCAGAGTATATTATGTGAGGTGATCTACCCTATAGTAATTACGTTTAATCTCTTAGATCTCGGGATTTACAGCCTCAACTACAATTTATTTATACTAATATCTATAACTTAACTAAAAGTATCGCCGCACTAAAAGTATAGCATTGTTATAACAAAGAATCAAATTTTGCACTTTTTTGCACTACGCATCGCTACGCTTTGCAATAATGCGTGATACAACAATGACCCTTATTCTATGAGCAACACGTTACAGTTTGGTGCGTCGGTGTTGGTCCAAAAAAAAAGTTTTAAACGGTCCTCGTTTTTACATCATCGTGTAAATGTAACTATCCTTTTCAAAGAAACCGATGCTTTTCAATTATTATTAAAATGTTTATATTTGACTTCAGCTTACCTAATGGAAAGCGACGATGAGGTCCGAGGAGTAAAAATGCCTTTTTACTAATAGAACGACCCATCAGGAACTTCACTCGAATTACGTGCTAGAGATTAATCTTTTCAGAAGTTTCCCAATCATGTCAATACCTCATTCCGCCTCATTAATTATTGTAATAACATGCCGCATTGCGAAACTACTCATGAAAAGATTCTGACGCCCGCTCACGATCCTTATTATCGTGTGTAATGTTATGACGTGAGATTTTTTAACATACTTTTTTTGTGAAAATTCAGTGATACTGCCGTGACGTTATTTAGAGCCCATTTCTAGCATGTTCTTCGAGTGAAGTTCGTGAGAAGCCGTTAGCAAAAAAATCAAGTAATACGCAACTTTCAGGGTGTTGCAAACATTCTTAGGCTGCGGTAACTGCTTACCATCAGGCAAGTTGCAGGGTATAAATTGAAAGCAACCGTTTAAAATAATCTTTACCTACAATATTTTAAAAATACAAAATTCTAATTTACGAATAATTTACAAACTTTGCAACCGAACCATTTGTTTCATGAAATATGTTATTACGTTGTGCATTTCTAAGAACAACATTGCAAAAATGTGGTTATTAGAATATTTCATTTAAATAGTGTACTTACGAAATCTATTCCTGTCCAACCCACCAACACCGAGTGAAATAATACGTATTGTAAATAAGAATTTATGTGTTTACGCCATTGAAAAAACATCAAAGTGGATGTACGTGGCCGCGTTCTTTTGAAAGCGTTTGGATAAATCATAAGCTCTTAGATAAATCATAGTTATTTCATCGCTGTAGTAAATCATTTCCTCCAATCGACTTATATTGAGGTTCGTACTTTGAATGCTGATTGTGGTACAGTCAGCATCAAAAGTAGCTAAGAGAAATAAAAATACAGAATGATCTGAACAATTAAGGTAATTTAGACCTCATATCAGTACAGTTCACGACAAATGTTATTCTAATTTGAACTGTATAATGTTTACATAAAGCTCAATTTTCCCTGTTTTGTCAAACTATTCTAGTCTGGTTCCTTAGCTACTTATAATGCTGACTGTACCAGTCGGTTGGATTTATCAGGTTTAAATCGCCTTTATTGGTTTACGTCACATCTTCTAATATAATACAAAAATTAAACGAAATACCTAAATGTAAACTTGAAAAAGTATTGCAAAAGTTGCTACGTATTTTAAGACACTCTCACTCGCGATTGGTACGTATGTAGGTACCTATATCTTATTCTATTTAAATTTATTAATCTAAGCTCAATACGTACCTAACTACATGTAGAAAATACGCTTCAATACATTCATACACACATATACAACCTACCAACCTGCGAACCTTTTAAATAAATAAGCCAACATAAACTCGTCGAAACGGCCTACACTCGCAATTTCCTGCACTAATTAAGTATGTGTAGTAAAAGTCTAAAGACACTAGTACCACTATAACCTAATTTGATTCGTTTTTTATTATAAATACCTATAGTAGACTAGTGGGCCCGGCGTAACGTTTTTTTAGTGTAATACGGGCGACAAACAGGCATGCCGGCCACCTGAAAGTGGTCAACGCCGCCAATGGACATCAGCAACACCAGAGGCGCTACCAATGCGTTGTCAGGCACTTCGTTCGCGTGGCGTCCAACCCCTACCCTACTCTACCCCTACCCCTACTCTAAACCTACTTTAGGTAGGGGCCTACCCTTTTTTCATGCCTATAAACCTTTCTCTTCAATACTCTATTATTCATGATAACCGCATTAAAGTCGATTGCGTAGCTTAAAGATCTAAGCGTACATAAATACAGAGAGAGAAACAGACGGCGGGAAGCGACTTTGTTTTAAAGTATGTATTATATGTGTTTTTCCTTGAATTTAGACCCAGGAATAACTACTTACAAATAAAACCTATACCTCTCAGGAAGTTATGATACACCAGAACCAAATCCGCAACCTATTCTGAAATTTAAACCCACGTAAATATTCATAAGAATTGAATTACTTATTTATTCAAATAGACACTGATGGATATTTCTAAACAAATCATAAACGTTTTACTTAGAAAGCGGCGAGGAGGCACTCTTCCAATTTGAACGTATTAGTTTTAATTGAACTAAAGTAAAGTACGTTTCATACATATACCTTAAATACAGGCAAGCAAAGTCTAATGATGTTAAAGGGAGGTGGCCCGTTTGTCTTTTGTTTATTTACACACAGCTCACAGACCAAACTGGAACGCGTTGCTCATAGAATAAATACCATTGTTGTATCACGCATTTTACAACGCGGAGCGATCGAGTAGAGCTAATTAAATTTCGTAACTTTTACCAATTTTGAGTAGATTAGATCCATAAGTAGTTTTTGTATATAGTAGCCCTCTGTGTCCCACTGGGCAGAAACCTCTCTCCCATTTTTCCAGGTAAACCTATTTGTTGCCAGGTCTCTCCACTCTTTCGCATACGTCGTAATTCGTCGTACCATCTTTTTCGAGGCCGACCACGATGTCGTTTTGCGTTAGCTGTCATCCATTCGGTGATTCGTTTCGCTCACAGATCAAATTTCAGGCATTCAGGCAACATGGCCAGCCCAGTCCCATTTTAGAAAGGTGCCCGTATCGTTGTGCTCCGTACATGATCTGTGAGCTTCATTCACCCCGAGTACGCTACGTTCCATCGCTCTCTGACAGAGGTTGAGCTTAAACTCAAGGCCGACATGCCGAAGTTCAAGCTCAAGGCCTTAACTAGTACATAATGTATATACTTTTATTTAAAACCGCTATTTTCTATGTCTAAGATTCTTTGAATACCCCAAATTCTGGAATTAAGAGATCAGCGGCCTTAATCAAGAGGTTTCGTTTATCTACAATCGTTTGTGGTAGAAAAAATGTATGGGATTTGACATATTAAGCTAACGTTATCTGACATAAGCTAACGTTTGTGGTAGAAATTCTTGGTCCATAGACAATTCACATACTTTCGGTGTACAAAGGAGGCGGATTGTCGGATGATCCTACATAATCAGAGTCTATGATGTTGGTAGAAATAGTCGAACTTCGACCTGTCAATTTTCTACCATACACGCATCACGCAAGTGGAGCTGTCAAAGGTGGCTAGACCGGCTGAGGCGGCTTATGTCCAACTGTAAACGTCCTTTGGCTGATATATTGATGATAACTTAATTCGATTCTGTCAAGGCAGTTGTACTAAAACCTTACATCTTACTGGCTTCACACTACAGTGGACGCACTTTCCGTAGATGCCCTACTAATATTCAGTTCCTTTCCAGGTGATGTACTGCCCTCCACCATACAACGACGGCATGTCGGGAAGGCCGACGAAAACTACACGAACGGGCAACGGGAACTCTTGCCACGACATAGTCTGAGACTCGGTCCGCAGTCGCCAGCGGTTCAACGCCGACCAAGCGACAGTAGTGTGAAGACCTCTTTAGATCGCTGGCGACTTAGTCTATTTTCAAATTTAGAACCGTGTCGAGAACTCCTTGCGGCATCTTCATGGTGCTGTCTTCTTTTTAATTTCCGGTCGTTGCTTTTCACTTTACTTTTTTATACTGTACAAGTAGGTTTATAAAGTTATCAAAGTTTTTTAAATTGTATGTAATTATTGTAATGAATGAGAATGAATATAATTAAAGGCTTTGTATGAAATACAATGATACGATGTAGATAGGTATAGATGAAAATGAACTTGATAGTTATACTTATTAAATGTCTAGGTACAATAAAATATACGAAGACTTGCTTTGAATTAGGTACCTACTTACTTTTTTACTTACTAATCTTATACAGATGTGCAGGTACCTATACTTGCACATAGTAGTTTTCTGCTCTGTGTATAATTGTATATAATTTTGTATTAGAGAATTGTTAGATAGCATATAATATCATGTTGTGAGTGCTTAACATCTAGAAAAATAGGAGCTTAAATAATTAAGATTAAAATAATTAGTAATCATATTTAAAAGAGGTTACTACATATAAATATAGGTATTGTAAATAGAAATGCTTAAATTTAATGCTGTATATAAAAAATAGAAAATTTTCTCACTTGTTTCCTTGTCTTTATTGAGCCCATAATAATTAAGCAAAGGAATTAAGCGAAAAAATTTCAATAATTATGTAAATAATAGCTATTTGATGTACGTTAGTTTATAAAATATAATTATATTGGTGTTAAAGCTATGTGATTAAAAATAAATCAATAACTTATTATAAGTAGAACTTAGAGAATACATCGAACTATATTCACTTCTTTATAAATAAGCTAAACATAATCCATACATATTCTCATAGATAGATTACTATTATTATAAAGTAATAATTATAGGTTGAAAATGTAGACTTGTACCTTTACCATGAATGTTATTTACGATCATGGATAAATTAAGTGATAAACTTTCAGACACACGTTGATCGAAAGTAGTAAAAAGCTTATAGTAAAAAAATAGTAATATTATTTTATAACCGTTAAACATATTGACAAATAATGTTGTCGATTTGAACAAATGCTTATCAAAAATTAACTGAATAATGAAATTTCACCATTTGATATTTTTAAGTAGGTATCTATTATTTCTGTTACTTATAGTATAAATTATAAACTAACTACCCAATAAAAGTAAATGTTGAAAAACTTATTTGTTGTACCTTTATATGTATAATCCGTTGTGGTATACCATGCTCTGGGAACGTTAAATAAAATAAATGTTTTGGTAAATTGTGTACATTTATTACAAAGAACCAGGTACCAGGAACTTACACGGCGAAGCCCTTACTGAATTTTTCGATATCTCCAAGGCATTTAACAGGGTTTGGCGCGCAGAACTTGTAAACAAGCTTCCCTTCTTCTTCTTCATTCGTTCTTCTGTTGGCTTTTGTACCGGAAAATTTGTCTTTCTGAGTTAACATTCAATCCACGTAGATCTCGATGGCTACCCATGTGATCTTCAAGCTATTGACGCAGGAGTTCCTCAGTTCACGACTTTCTTTTAAAACCCCGACAAAATTAAGGGTTATAAGTTTCACGTGAGTATCTGTAGTTTTGTGTCAACGTCTATGGCATCGTAGCTACCGAACGGATGGACTGATTTGGATGCGGTTTTCTCTATTTGAAATAGAGTTTAATGGAAATGGTTCTGAGCTTTGTTTCATTAAAATCGATTCAGCAGTTTCGGAAATATTTGAGCATATGTGAACTTGGTCTGGGATTATACGATTTTTGTCGGTTAGGTTAGGTTATTGTTGCACATAACAATCTGCTCAAACCGGCAACGGGTATACAGTCCAAAGCTGCATAGAATGATCTGATATCTCCCAAATCTATGGTTAGATGCATAAGCCAGCAGAGGTGGGTAGCGCGCGAGGGCTAAGGGTACGCCTAGACCTTGACCCATGATTTGACAGATCAGGTAAATACAGTGGAGCGACTGCCATCTGACCTCCGCGACCCTGCTACCGGGGACCTGACCGGTTGGATCATGGTTACACATTCAGTCGCCTGAATGTGCAGGTTAATCACAATGTTTTTTCCCTCACCGTAAGAGCATCGGTAAGTATTCATAATGGGTACATAATGAGGTATGTACATTAGTTGAATACTTACTCTTTTCTGAGGACTTTTCATCAGTCATTGGTATATGGCCGTTCGAACAACTTATATTTTGTTGGAGCAGAGATATAAATAAATTGCACAGTGTATTGAAAGGTATATTGGCAAGCAGTATCAAACAAAAGTATTGACACACATCAAATAGAAATATACATAGTGTTCTTTTTGTAAACCAAAACAGCCAGGCCCTAAAGAGTTTTAATAGAACACGGTAACTTTATCTCGCTTACGATTCGGTTACCTTAATCACTCAGCTACCGGCACTCCTTAATAATACCAAACCGACCACTTGCTACAGCAATCTAGATTTGCCATGATATTGTAGTACAATAATAATTGGTAATTTCTGCCCCATGCTCGCGATGGCTTATCAAGTGACATTATGGCAACTTGATATGGGCCGATAAAGCCTTGGACGCAATAAACTTGCTAATTCGTTTCCTAGACACGCGCGGCTGTTTCATTTATTGTAATAAAACAGCTGTTATTGCGTAAATGGCAGTTTTGGGTCACACGATCGGATTTCTTGGGAAACGTAATGGGGAAAGTTGTAAGATGAGAAAATTGACGAAACTGAAGCGTTCGGTGTATCCGTTGCAACATGCAAGGAGTGGCAATGCCTCATTATCATTATCATCTTAGCATCAATGACCCGATTGCCCGATTGCGACCGAGTGTTCTCGCGCACGAGGGTCCGAGGTCTGCCTTGAATATGATCCAGGATTTGGCAGATCAGATAATTACATTAGAGCGACTGCCATCTGACATCCGTGACCCATTCAGTCGCCTAAATGTGCATTTTCTCATCAAAATGTTTTCCCTCACTGTAAGAGCATTGATAAGCAAGCCTCAGAAAAAAGTCATTGGTACATGGCCGCAGGGGGATTTGAACTCGGTACCTCTCTCTTACGAGTCGGATAACTCAACCACTTGGCTACCGACGCTCCGAGGAATGGTATTGTCTATCGGCGGATTGCCTGGTAAACATAGTCTGGTCAGTTTTAAAGAAAAAGTGAAATGACTATAGCCCAGGCAAGCATGCTACACCATCGCCTGCCCTGATGAGGTGGCCTGATTTGTTTATGTGGACGATGGTTGAGGAAAAGATTTATTTTTCGGAGACTCAAGTCGAACACTAATTACAGGTTGTTGATAAACTTGATGATAGGTAGTAATGGAAAACAAAACATTGTTGATAATCAAACGTTAAAACTTGACGTAGTTACGCAGGCCAAATAAATACGAGACTTAACGACGGCAGCTCAATGCCTCATCGACTCGACTTAATGAAGCGGCCGATTGCCGTCCATTGTTAAAAGCCTTTGTTTCGCTCTGGCCGCCGTTCCATCATTTTTATAACAATAAATCTGATAAGTAAAGTCGACAGGTCGACAGAGGGTCCTCAGAGTGCCATGACAATAAGACCGCAATCAATTTCCTGGTAATTTAATGTAACACTTAATGTAAAGAGTTTGTCTTTTTTTTCATACTATTAATGTGGCAAACAAGCTTACGGCCTGCCTAAAAGTAAGCAGTCACCGCAACCTATGGACGTTTGTAATACCAGGGGCATCACCCACGCGTTGCCGACCTCGTAAAAACCTTTTCACCGTTTTCTTGAAGAACTCCATGTTGTACCTACTCTCCAGGTAGTTCATTCCACAACCGTAGTATGCGTGGGAGAAAGTTCTTTTGTAACCGCACAGTTTGCGCCCAATTTGGCTCCAAGGTGTGAGGGTGTCGGTAGCCAGTGGTTCGATGATAGAATGTAGCTGTAGGCATCATGTCAAACAGTTCTTGTGAACAAACACCGTTGAACAAGCAGTTGAAGACACAAAGGGAGGCAAAATCACTCCTCTGACTCAGCGGCTCAATACCACTTGTGAGCATGGTATCATCGACATCCTTTAGTGTGAGCGGTAATTTTATTTATAAAAACATTAGGCTCATATACATGGTCATTTTCATTATAAATCTGCATATGTGTCATACGCGATAACGCTTCAAGCGCTCGTTATTTTTGATACATTGTTGCAATTAACTGCACACATTTGCATTGTACATTAAAATTAATTTGGAGCTCTATTCCTAAGTAACAAGACTCAATTTGGATTAAAACTTGATAGCTTGTAAAACCAATGTTGCGTGTACTTAATATTCAACGCCGAGAACATTTGCTCCACAAGAAACCAGGCGAGCTAAAATAAGAAAATGTTTTAAAGGCCACTTATTTTATTAAACAATTATTTCAGAAAGCCTATATTTACTGAGATTGGGGAAACGCAAACTTAAAATTGTCTTCCATGAAGCACGAAATTAACAAATTTGGAACTTGTCAAAGCTAACAAGTGCAGAATAAAATTTCAACTGTCTAAAAGGAGGAGAAAATGTTCAATATTTTAGATGAGTACGGAAGTTGTCGAGAGCCATGGGCAGGGAAGTGACGGGCCACATCGGAAAATTACTTTCAAAAAAATGGCACAGTTCATGCTTACAAATTAGGCGATCAATCATATTTTGAAAGTCAATGAATGTCAGTTTCTTTTCTGTAGGTAGGTAGTCTATGGTCACTTTCTAGCTGATTAATACCGTGTATTGTCGTCTGCATAACTTGCTAACAGTATGGACTTTATTACACCGGCTTTGATTACTTATATTGGATACACGAGCAAAAATAAAACAGATGTTTCTTCGCACGTTCTGACTCTAGTGAGGATGTTCCATTTGAACTCCGGACGAATGAGGTGGATGACGATTGAACGACGAGAAAGAAAACACTGAACAGGCCAAAGAGTATTTACGAAAACTTGGAAGCGTCTTTTATTTTCCAATGTATTTACGACTTTTTATTTCTCTGAAAGTTTTGCTCCGGCAGCGACCCTTGTAGTGAGCTGTCGTTAACACACTCCTTCAGTTTCGCCCTGCGTTTCGCCCCCTAAACTGTTCTGAGAAGCCGGAGTTTGGACCAGAGCCGGAGTCAGATGTAACTAACGTAAATTAATAGGAACTTAGATTATTTTTTTACTACTCATTGATAAACGAGCAGGCAGCCCACCTGATGGTAAGCGGTAACTGTCGCCCATAACACCAACCAACCAAATAATAGGAGTATACTACACCTATTTCAAAGACCGGCAATGCATTCTCGTGTAATTCGGGTCTCTATGAGTGACGGCCTGCATCTTATCTTGAACGCACACTCATGCAGTGCGCTGCGCAGTGCACTGCACGATGTGGCAAAACTTGTTACCCGCCGAGCAATTTGTATGCAAGTACATTGACAGATGGCGGAATGTCCCACTGTGCAGCGCGCCGCGCGGCGCACTGCATGATGGGGCAACACCCGCAATTGAAGCCCGAAATGTCAGTTCTGTATGAATTTTGTCTACGTTTTTCAATTTGGCCCCATCGTGCAGCGTGTGGTGCGATGTCAGTAGATGTCAACATGAAACGTCACATCTGACTGTTTCTTTTTACCAACAGTTCGAACCTTTCCTCTTTATGTGACACAGTTCACACACATATATCTGTCTACTTTTTTTAGTACAGATACAACGCGTGTGAATGAAATAGGAAACCGACCTTGTCAAAGAAAGTTTGACCGCTGATGCGTAAGCCCCTCCCCTTTTTCTGATTCTTTAACATTATCGAAGTTGTTTCGCTTTCGTGATCCTGTCGTCATTATCTTCTCAGTTCATCCCGAATTATAAATAAGGCATGTTTGGTTCTAGAACACTAGTTTCTAAAAAGAAATGCTGGTACTCGTAGAAATCTACATTTTGATTGGCACCTGTCAAACTTAAAACTGTAATAACTCTGAAACTATTGGTGCTCGAATACTAGTTCCTAAAGAGAAATGATAGTGCTCGTCGAGATCTACATTTCGGTTGACAGCTGTCAAACTTAATACTGTAATAACTCTGAAACTATCGCTCCTTGAACACTAGTTCCTGAAGAGAAATTATAGTCGAGATCTTCATTTCGGTTGACAGCTGTCAATCTTAAACCTGTAATAACTCTGAAACTATTGGCCTTAAAACGCTTGTTCCATATCAGCAAATACTTATAGATATCGACGGGCACTATCATTTCTTTTTAGGATCTAGTTTTCTAAGAGTAATGGTTTCCGAGTTATTTAAGACTCTCTTTATACACTCTCTTTATACTTACTACTGATGTTATACTTTGTAGTTATAATTTTGAATGAGCCACCGTGGTATTCTTAAAACATTCGTAAAGGACAGAAATAACTACGTTTTAAAACATTTTGTCGTAATATTGTCCTAAAATCATGTCTTCAACCAGTTGAGGACAAATTTAAGCAGTGCGATATATCCCACAACAGAATCAACCAATGTGAATAAAAATTCCCAACATGACCGAATCTTCTGAATTGAAAAATTTTGAAGTTTTTAGGTTCTTATATTCTCAAGATAATATGTATATTGAAAGTAATATCATAGAGCCTGTAACCATCGGACAATCAATACGCTTTTAACAAAAATCGGCCAAGTAGTTTTTGAGCTAGAATTAACATCCATACAAACATTCATATCCACATACATACATACAAACCCCTTTCGCAAGAGTAGGTAGAGACGACATTGTTCCACTTGCTATGGTCCTGACAAATCTCTGTCGATTCTTCCACGTTTATTAACTTTACATACATAGATTGTTAACCTCATTACCCTCCTTTAGCTTCATCGTAGTCGGGTAAAAAGTAACAGTCATAGTATAGTATTCGCGGAAGATCAATCGAGGTGGTCCAATTTCTTGACATATTTCTTTTGTTATACTTTTTAGTTAAAAAAAAGCAACATTTGCGTTTCATACATTTTTGGATCAAAAATTTAAGTGTCGGCCAGAACAAAATTATTAGTTTCCAATAGAGAAAACAGTTGTTAACATTGATTACTGTGACGTCATATCCGCACGTCCGACGGTCGATTGTTATTGGCTTTTAGAAAAGCGATACTTAGTACCTACTGTACGCCCGGTGGTACATAGTGGTGGTGGTGGGCGTACTGGTTTGGCACTATAGTAAGAAATAATAGAACCTGTCTCTGAAAATTGCATAATATTTTTCTGGCCGGCACTTTTAGCGTTTTAATCTAAAATGAATGATGAATCACATCCATTTCGTACGTTTCTCTTGGTTGCATTTGAGACAGTTTCTTGGTTGCAAAGTGACTGGAGATAAAAAATAACGCGCGTAAAAGCGTCGAAAAAGCTCTCGTGCAAACGTTGCCTAACTCACAATCATTCGATAATCTCTCGTGCGAACGTTGCCTAACTTGAAAAACCAGAATAACACCACCGTTTTCTTTGTTGTCACCGTGACGTGGCACTGCGTGGTGCGCCGCGCAGTGCACTGCACTGCATGAGTGGAGCTAGTCGCTTACAATTCAGAGTCCACTGGCTCGTTCGACACCTTCTTATATGAACAAATGAACAGCGACAGCGAATTTGAGTTGCGACTAGGTCAGTCCTTTAATCTTACAAGTGACGTTATAACATCCGATGGTGGACGATTTTAGGCTGATTATATTGCTTTATCAATACGTATGCTTAGATTTTTAGTAACCTACATAAAATATTACCGCAGTGTCTCAAGACGAAGGTCTTTGACCAATGTGTGTTGCCAGTGATGACTTACGGAGCTGAAACGTGGCCACTCACTATGGGCCTTATAAGAAAGCTCACTGTTACCCAAAGGGCAATGGAAAGAGCTATGCTCGGAGTTTCTTTGCGCGATCGAGTCAGAAATGAGGAGATCCGCAAGCGAACCAAGGTCACCGACATAGCTCTAAGGATTGCCAGACTGAAGTGGCAGTGGGCAGGGCACATAGCTCGAAGAACAGATGGCCGATGGGGCAGTAAAGTTCTCGAGTGGCGACCACGTACCGGTAGACGCAGCGTGGGTAGGCCTCCTACAAGGTGGACCGACGACCTGGTAAGGATCGCAGGTACCAGCTGGATGCGGAAAGCACAGGACCGGTCTTTGTGGAGATCTCTGGGGGAGGCCTATGCCCAGCAGTGGGCGTCTTCTGGCTGATGATGATGATGATGACATAAAATATTTATTTGCTCATACCTATAAGAAGGTAACAATTGGCTTTTTGTATTTATTTAAGTTTTATCTGCTTGTATTAAAAGCTGTTGGTTTTCCATATTAATAAAAATAAAATAAAACAAACGAGCCAGTGGACCATGATTGTAAGATGGCCGCCGCTCATATAAGAGACGGCTTATCGGCTCATGCGTTGCGTTTTCTCGAGTCCTCTCCACATAGAAGCTCAAAATACGCCGAATCTAGCTTAATAAACGCATGAGCCGATGAACCGCGTATACGCAAGGTCCGCGTATTTTTAGCTGCGATATGGTCAGTCAGTAATGATACCCACTTAGCGTAACTTCATGGCTATGGAACGTCAAGACGCGGCTAATTATTCCTTATATTTATTTTCCAAAAAGTATATCATGCATTGTACAAAAACAATTTTTTCGCCAAAATGTTTGAATAAATAACAACAATTGTTTTGAAATAGTATCAGACAAAATACAGTAAGATAACCAACAAAGTAGGTATAGTGTACCTCCTAAATCCGTATCTGTGCAAACTCTATCCAACTTCTTGAAAGTTGGAAGTCATTGAGTAATTTCAAATAGACCGCTCAAAAGGGCATTGTAATGTTTTAGCTTAGGTGATCTCTCTCAAATTCATTATATTAATAACTAAGTTTTAGCTGTAAAGCTTTGAGCTGGCTGTAACTTTATTCTAATAGCGAAGGTGGCCATGAAACTTCATTTACGTCCAAGTCGGTTATTATTTCAAAGGCATTTCACCAAAATATGTAATATTAGTCAAAACTTAGAATTATGTTATAAACGTAAAGATTATAATCAGGCTATGTAGAACATAGGAATATTGGTTAACATCTAACACAGCTTTTCATGTCCGCAAAACATTGAAAATTCAGTACGATCAGATTGTCTATCAGTATCAAAGGATATTAACCACAAACAATTTTAAACCACTTGATTATTACATTTAGTACGTTTATCGACAAAGAACTTACTAAAAGATTCATACGTGAATTTTATTATTCTGTATTTTATTACATACTAGTGGACCCGACGCGACTTACTTCACATACACCTTTAACCGTAACTACCCTTTTGTCTTGCTTATATATATATATATATATATAATCTTCCTCTTGAATCCCTCTATCTTCGGATCTTGTAAAAGATCTAAGCGATCCCAGATACATACATATTGACAGACGGCGGGAAGCGACTTTGTTTCATACTATGTATAGATTGATAGGTATACATCAGGCACAGGTGATGAGAAGTATTTATTAAGGTACCATAGGTGCATAGTAAAACAAACGACGGGATTTAATAAAAATTCAATATATTTATATAAAGTACAAACACCGGGTAGAAAAGCCACCAACCGTGCAAGAATAGAATCACAATGGCCGCGACGCTCTGTGCAGGGAACCGGATGTTCTATAGTAAAGGACTAACTTCCGCGTTCCTATTTCTCTTTTTAAAAACATCTCTATAGTGGCGGGCGAAGTGCCTGCAAGAAGATCGCATTCGTCTAGTCTAAAGTACCAAACTATTTACAACATCAACCTAGCGTCAATTCCGGTTGTACTCAATAAGATTGACATCATTCCCATCCACCACTCATTCCTGTTGCTGTAATTCCTGTCGCGCCTTATTTGTAGTTACCTATTGTGTTTTTTGTTAATAAATAAAAAACTGTTTTTATTTAAGAAAATAAATTTGCAATACAGTAAATTCTAAGTAGTTACCTTATGGCAAAGGCCTCCACCTACCTTCTCCACTTATGCCTGTCATCAGAAAGGTGGCAGGCGTACCTTAGTCAACAGTAGCTCGGAACAGACATGAGTGTTTTTGGGGAAAGTGTTTCCTAAAAACACAATGAGTGTGTAAGACGACTCGTAACAAGTTAATTAAGAAGTAAAAGAGTCTTGGTAGCAACTTTTTACCAACTTCCTTTCTTAAAGGAGCGGACAGTGAATTGGCAAAAAATAGCAAGGGAAGGCGAAAGGCACTTTTTATTGCCAGATCACCAATGATTTCGACTTACAAAATACGACTTATACCCTCTAGCTAACACCCAAGGGCAGTTTACTCGTTTAAGGGCACGAATTATACGTAATAAATAATTTTGCGCTATTCGCTGGGTACGTTAATGTACTTTAAACAAGCATTGTTTAAAGTACAGTGTTCTATACAGTATCCAGACCAGAGCACCAAACGTACCGACAATATAATACGTTGTATTCAATAGAATAATAAAGTAGTATGTTGAAGTCCGAAATTCGTTTCGCAATTTCACCTACTTTGCTGTTATATTGGTGTATGCGTGATTTTTGTTATCGTATCACCTATTGTTAAATAAGATTTTAAAAGGTAAAGGATTTTTTAAATATGTATGTATTGTGGGGCCTAAGTTATCTCCCTGGAAGGTTGTTACAAACCTCTTTCCATCAAAAATAACGACGAAAAAATGTAACGTTAAATATACCTGTAACAATACTTGTAAGAATGATTAGATTGAGAACGTCAGTGCTGGTATTTTAAACATATTCACCCCGTGCTCGATAACCTTCTAACTATAATTAATAAACTCAGGTCCGCCTTGACCATGACCCAGGATTTGGCATATCAGATAATTACAGTAGAGCGACTGCTATCTGACCTCCGTGACCCTGCTACCCGGGAAACTTGAACAGATTGGATCATGGTTTTACATTCAGCTGCCTGAATGTGTAGGTTTCATCACGATGTTTCCCCTCACCGCAAGAGCAACGGTTAGCATTCAACTAATGAACATAACTGAGAAAAGAGTTACCTATTGGTACATCGCCACAGTGGGATTCGAACCCAGTACCTTTCGCTAACGAGTTGGATAACTAAACCACTCGGCCACCAACACTCCTAAATAAATATTATACTTTAACCGACATTAATAAGGGGTGTCGAAGAACGAAGAAGAGGAAGAGCATGATGATTGAAAAAGTGTCAGTGTCTAAACAATACTAAATGTTTACACGTAATAAACCCAAAGATAACTGTTAATACGGCCTCCATATTGTCAGTAGCGGGATAATGGCTCTCATTTTGTACACTGTTAACGACAGGCAGTTAAAGCTCTATCATCAAACAATTTGGGCTTAAACGTCTAGTGTCACTAACAAATGCCTTGTAATCCTCAGCTTAGTGTCACAAATGATATTGCCTGAAGCTTAACCCGTTGATAAATCAGCCGACACATTAGCGATTATTAAAGACTTTAATATTGATACCCACATTAATCTGTATCTCATTCAGCGGATGACATTATGGGTCTGAAATGGGCTGAATCTATAAGTAATAAATTAAATATTGAAAGCCACTGAAAGGCCTATTGTGAATTTAGTGTTAGAATGTATTCAAGACTTTATAAATAGATTTTCTGTCGGCTTTAATATGAATTCGAGCTATTCATTTCGTGGTCGTTTTGTGATAGGCCGAGTCGATCGTGTGTAGGTGATAGGTGATCGTGTGGGGTGGTGACAACTCATACCAGAAAATAGGTAGCAGCATTTTCTGTTGAATACTTTCAACATTGCGATCTCTATCCCGCTTGCCAAGCTTAGAGCGCGGGTAATGTCCTCCACTAATGATGTAGATAAATGTGATGGTAATAATGTAGTCTTTAATTAAGCACGTTAAAACCACTAGTTTATAAATCTAACGTTAGATTAGAAATATTGTGAACTGCAACAAAATTCACCGAACCGTTTACAATGTTTATAACGCATTATTTTTTTTAAACTGTATTATTTAAAATTTGTATTGTATTATATTTGTATTGTGATAAAGTTCGCTGTGCTCTGTCAACTCGGCCCGACTACTGCGCAGAATATAGCAGTTCATAATTTTGTGTAAGTCGATATCATCATCATCATGTCAGCCGAAAGACTCCCTGCTGCTAGCTGCTGGGCGCGACTGCTCGACATAGGCCTCCTCCAGAGATCTCCACAAAAGCCGGTCATGTCCCATCCGCATCCAGCTAGTACCTACGATCCTTACCACGTCGTCGCTCCACCTTGTAGGAGGCCTACCCACGCTGCGTCTTCCGCAACGTCAGCGTCTTAATGTGAGTGAGTACCTTTGTTAAACACAAAACTAACGGTTTCCATAATCATAGATATATTCCTATTTGGGGTTAAGTCTTCAGTGAAGTGTAAACAACAACACGTGAAAATTCAAAACGTATACTTTACAACTTCTCTCTGTTATTTTTCGCACAAAAGGTTTATTGTATAAAATGTTTTGATGCTCGTACAAATGCCGCAACAGTCCAGATAACGGTTTGATTAATCACAGGTCTAAGCACTCATTCGTGTATAAATCGTTCGTACATTATGTGCCATTCATCTTCACGTTACTTGTCCATGCGGGCTGATACACAATCATTCCAGGCCATTCGACGACAGTGAATGATCCGGGAATTTCGCGCCGAGGGAAATATACTGGCACTCATAAGCAGAAACGAAAAAGAGGAACGGGAAACAAATCACGCTATTATGATCATGTCATAACGGCGGGGTTCTCAGCATGTTGGGTGGTTTTTATACAAGCCTACATTATGTCAAAATATTTGGGCAAAGAAACAAAACACGACTGGTAAACAAGAAGAAAATGAAAAAAGTTTAGATATCTACTTACTAAATTTTTACGCACAAAACACGCTCAAAACTCACAAAGCCTTTAGCAATTTCTTGTGGTGAACATCAACCAGGCAGTTGAGAAAAACAAACATCAACACGACGTAAACAAGTTTAAAGTCCTCATTCGTTACAATCAGCTAAATTACACCAATCCAATTTAACTAATCCTGTTCATTTCGCTTCAAACTGATTTCGACTGGATTCAGCTGAACCCGTGCGCAATAATTAACAAGACGTAGACGATTTAAGTTCACGTAATCTTTGAAAAACATATCACACAGCAACACAATTTACCGCTTTCTTTTCTGTATATTACTTATTAAACGTAGAGCGCTTTTAAAAAAGACAATCAAAGTTTTTATCTGTATTTAAATTATCAGTACCTAAACATAAAATAGTAACTACTATTTTAAAAATAACCGGATTCCTTATTTAATTTTCCGCCAAGCGTACTAACACTATTATAGGTACTAATATACTAATAAATACTACATATACCTACGACTATCGATAAAAGAATTGAACTCTAGTACATATGTACTTAATCTATCACCTCAGTCCTCACATTAAAAAAAATACAAAATACTTCAAAAAAAGAGTCTGTAAAATATAACCTCCTTTATGAAGGTTGGTCTAAAACTAAATGACTTAGGGATTTCTGACAGTATGGAGTGATCAGCTAATGAACTTTGCATTGTGCACGTTACGCTAACTTCTCACGTGAATAGTAAGTTATTATATATAAGCTACACAAACAAATAAAAAAATTACAAAAAAGAAGACTCTAGTTCGTTGCCGTGCGGAAGTGTCCTCATAAGGCTGGCGGCGTTACCTCTCTGAATTGTCAGACTTATACGCTGACCGAGGTAAACGAGGTAAACCTTTTTGGCGCCAGGGCCCTAATGTTTCCACCCCAAACGGCGCAAATAAAAACCCTGAGCTAGGAGTTATTGGAATGGATGGGTAGATGGCAAGATATTAATGCTTTCAGTATGTTTTAATTTTTAATTAAAAATACTAAGCTTATTAAACACTACAATACAGGCAATGCAACAATGTAAATTACGATTAAACGGAAGTGTGAGACAGTAAACTATAAAGCAATCATTAAGAACACTACAAGACGACGGTAGGCACGCCAAAGTCTCTGCAGAATTTAATGGACTCCATGTTTTGTATGCAAGTAGCGTTTAATAGTTTCCAACAGTTGGCGGTAACGCAGCATTTGTACAATTCTTGCTCCGGAATTGTGTAAACAACTGTGCTGCGCTGTGTTGTGGTGCTGAGTTGATTAAATTAATATTGGCAGTTGCCGGCGCTGGCACCCAAAAATATTGCCATTGGTAACCGAAGTACATTGCCGGCAGCCAAGATTTAAGCAAGGCCGCCAGCAACAAGTGAATTTTCTTATTTTGAGTCTGCCTTGCCCATGATCCAGGATATTGCAAAGTAGTTACTTATAGTGGAGCAATTCCCATCTGATCTCCTTGACCCTGTTCATCTCCTGTCAGGATCTCCTGACCGAAGTGACCATGGTTACACATTCAGTGGCTTGAATATGTAAGTTTCCTCACGATGTTTTCCCTTACCACAAGAGCATCTGTTTGTGTTTAATTAATGTGTACGTAACTCAGAAAAGTCATTGGTATAATAGCAGTACTGGGAACGGAACTCGGTACCTCTCACTTACGAGTCCGATGCTGTCCGAATATCACGTCACAATGGCTATAATATAAAATTCTTGTGAGCAAGACGATGACACAGTCGGAATTGGCAGACCTATATGAAGCCCAGAATTTAACCTGTTTCAATAATCTAATCGAACCGACAGAGAAAAGCGGATAATTTGGCCGGGACAAAGTTTACATGTACTCAAATATTTCTAAACTACTGGACTGATTTTAATTAAACAATCTCGATTAAACTGGCTTTCGATAAATCCGTTCGGGAGCTACGATGTAACAGACAGATACACAAAACCAAACTGCCATTGAGCTGCGATTGCGACGCGTGCGCCATTTGTATGCGGCGGGCGACGTATAAACGGACTCTTAATCTAAGTCAGCCAATGTAACCAATGTATTCGGTGGCACGTGCACCCTAAAGAGTTGTAGGTGTTATCCTCTCATACCGAGATGAATGCACATCGCGCAAACTAAGCTCATAACTTTAACCTATATTTAATGTGTAACGAAAATAGAGTATCATGAACGTAGTTACGGTTTATTGAAGCCTTCAGCATGATGTAATGAGATACTATTCAAACATAGTTAAGTGCATTGTTTAGGTCTTAACGACAGCGACCCTACGAAATATCGTTGTAGATATTCTCAATACGAACATTGAGTTAGATATGGGTCACAAACTATAGTTCAGAATGAGTTTCTTGTTTTTGGTTGGATTTTTTAATTATTCCAGAGGGATTTCGAGAGAGTTCTGGGATGTGGAATGGAGTGGATTCTGACAGAAGTTGGTCAAAACAAATACCTCTACACTAAAAACTGTAGCACTCATACATAAATTTAAAGGGCTTAGAAATAGGCCTGTAAATTACGTTTTAATGAAAAAGACAAAACAATTATGAGCGCGACGGCAATAAAAAGCATGTGGCGTAAAAAGAACCATCATGCTGCCAATAGGGAACTACCGAAGAAAAGCCAATTACAGTGGAACGACATTTTCCAAACCAGTACCGAACTCGAAGACCTTAACTGAAACCTTAAACTGAAACCTGAAGCTCAATTGTTACTTGTTGGACAAAGGGTGAAACGGCGTCTAAATTTGGAGTACCTATCCTTTAAATATATCCTGAGTCAAGAGATAAGGCTAAATACTGCTACAAATTATGAAGTGCTTCTTCAGAGAGCCCTTCGGCGGTTGCAGACAGCTCCTTTGTGAGCGCTTCTGTTCACGCCATACAATGTAGCCTATACTGCCGTAATATTTAGTGAAGAACGGGGTTTTGCGGTTTAGGTTATTTGGATATGTGGGTCAAAAAAATTTGTCGCAGGTACATTATTGGGATTTTTGTAAGAGTCCTACGTTTTTTTTATAGGTAACCCTTCCCTTCTAGTGTAGGCGCTGTCCTAATTGGCAACGATTGTACGACCGACTACCGTTGGTATTCACCAGGGTTCAGTGCTGAGCCCTTACTTGTTTTGCATTGTGCTCGATGTCCTCTCGGCGGAAATTCAGGACGCGGCACCTTGGCTTATGAATTACGCTGATAACATCGTACTGGTGAGCAAGCTTAGGCAGGATCTTGAGACAAAGGTAAACACGTGGAAGGCAGTGCTAGAAAACGGTGGTTTGAAGCTGAACGTCGCCAAGACGAAGTATATGGCCAGCTGCAGCGCGGATCCCGACACCATCCGTACAGGTAACGAAGTCGTCCATAGAACAGATAAATTTAAATACCTCGGATCCGTGCAGCACGAGTCCGGCGATATTGGCCTTGATGTCATGGCCCGAATCTCTGCAGCTTAGGCCAAATGGCGGGAGCTCACGGCGGTTACCTGCGACCCTAAAATCCCAATCAAGCTCAAGGGGCTAATATATAAGAGCATAATTAGACCTGTGATGCTTTACGGCAGCGAATCCTGGCCGACGCTGACGAAGCACGTCCGCGAACTCCACGCCAACGAAATGAAAATGCTGCGGTAGATGTGTGGCGTTACGCGACTTGATCGAGTGCGTAACGAGTACATCCGTGGCAGCCTTGGCGTAAGAAGATTGCGGATAAGATCGAAGAGGCACGGCTGCGCTGGTATGGTCACGTGTTGCGCAAGCCCCAGGGATACGTGGGAAATAGGAAAAATTTCTAAACCTGCCTGTATCAGGAAAGAGGTCCCGCGGGAGACCTAAGAAGCGATGAATTGAAATCGCCGAGTCGAACGCGAGAGCCAACGGCGTACGACGTGAGGATGCCGAAGATCGGGCAAAGTGGAGAAAGCAAAGCAGGAAGGCGGACCCTGGCAGTTGCCGGGATGTACCGCTCAGATGACGATGATGTACGACCGTGGTCATACATCGGGTCGTATTGAGGTCTCCTATTGGTCGGGTCGGGCCGGGCGACGTCCGCTGTAAATTTGGACAGCGCCTTACTCGCTGATAACGTAGATTAAAATCTGGTATGTAGTTTTTTAGTTTATCCACTACAAATAAATATTCAAGATATTAAATATTTTCTCTATAATATTAGTTTAGATTGTAAACACAAATTTTCTGCAGTTACGGTTACTATTTATTCAGGTCATCGGCAGCCTCAGTATGCACAAATTTGATAATTATTCTTCTTTTCGACCGATATTTATTATACAGAAATAACCGGCTTTATTCATTTCCTAATTAGCATTTTTCACCGATTTTGGTGCAGACTTAAGAAGTGTTCTAAACATATTCATACCACGACTGTACTATACAGGCACAGCTGGTGCATTCGATGGTTATTTACGACATCTGGCGATCTGTTTTACTTTATATTTTATTGAACATACGCCAAACTCATTTCACCTTTGCATCTGAGTGCAACGTAATTTGATGACCATCGCAATGGCTTGAACCAAGTAATTTGTGTGCGTACTAATATTGCTGACGTATAACTGTGGATTACTTTTAGGTATTGTGGAGTGGTGAGCTACTTCAAAATATATCTTGCTGGTCATAAATTCATCAGCAATGTAAATATACGATTTGGAGGAGAGCTGACTCATGTTTTCGAGAGTCAAACTGTACAGTTTTCCGATCTATTTATTCGCTGGACCCTGCTTGGTATGATGTACGCTGACTCTTGATTTACTCAGAAACTAACGACAACTTATCGATGTAAAATTGAATATATGTACATAGTATAAAACAAAGTCGCAACCCGCCGTCTGTCCCTAAGTATCTATGTATATATCTATGTACGATTATATCTGTTAAACTACTACTAAACAATAGGTAGAGTGATTCAACAAGAAGAAAAAAACTAAAGGTAGGAGTAAAGTAGGTGCACGCGAAAAAAGTCGCGTTGGGTCTAACATTTGTAACAAGAAAAGCTGACGGACTCACTCACTGATATATTAACATACAACAAACTACTGGATGGATCGCGACGCAATTAGGAGAAAGATAGGAAGAATAGAGGACAATTCATACGAAGAAACAATGGTGGAAACATTATATTGTGCGGAAAGTGAATTGAATTATCAAAAACTGGAAAAATCGGTTAGATTAGGTAAAAGTTAGATTTGATATTTGAGTATCAATCGTTATACTTATTATTTGTTTCAAACTAAACTCGCGTTCTTTACATCATATACGATAAATCGTCGGACGTATCCGTGGACATCGTGAGTAAATGTGTGCCGTGCAGTTCCGAATCAACAACAAATTGACAATTCTATGTGAGGGTAGGAGTCTACCAGCACATCACCGTAGCTGTCACTTCTCCACGGCAGTCGTCTCGTGACCACGGTGGTCGTAACCCTACCGAAACGTGGAGAAAACAAATCTAAAAGGTACGTCGCGTCCAAGCTCCGTCTAATATAATAATACGTTATACTTATTATCAATTTCTTATTAAAATATTTCCTCTCGAAACGACGTAATATAATAAGAAAAATAATAAAATAATTAATGAAAAATGCAATACTGAACACTAAAAATTAAAACAGACAAGAAATAAAACTTCTAAACGTTTTACTGTAAACGTCCACTTGATAAAAAGAATTTCCCAGAAAGATTTAGGTTGTATTTTGCTAGGATAAATAAAAGAAGATCCTTTACAAAGCAGAGGGGATTTACCCGGGTTTCCCACAGGGAAGGTGTAGGTTGACACTGAATTAAATTATCTGGCTTCGGTCGGGAGGGCACGAGCTAATTCTAAAGGTAGATTTGCAATGCTTGTAAGAGCTTTTGTACAGATTATATTTTTATGATGTTTCTTTATTACGGGGCTTTAAGGGTAACTGGGTTTGCATTTGGCCTCAATCTTTCAATCTCACCTAATGGAGGGTTACGATGGAAACGAAAATAACCACATAATCAAAATTTGGCCAAAAAAATAGACCCCACGTGGTGTGTCCATAATCGTAACTTGTGGCACTTGATAGTCAATGATGATGTCTCTTGATGGCACGGGCGCAAATGTGATTGGACTTTACTGCGTTGTACGCAAGAAGCTCATATGTCAATCTGTCTGACGTTTGAAACACCTAGCGTTAGTCTATTTGTGTCGCAATATAGTACTACTTACCTTACACATACGTATCAGTTGATATTTTTGTGAATAATAAATAATGCTAATGTACATACCTATTGTCGACATAGTTAAAAATGTCCCTAGAAAACAATCCCTATCTATCTAAAAGTTTTGAAAATGGCTGTTTGTCGTAGTGTACAAAGATTGCTATTATTTATTTTTAACCCCATTGTTTAAATTGTTATAAAAGCAGCATTGTATGCCTAGAAAATTATTGAATGCTAAACAAAATCAGTTATCAGTCACTGATTTGTAAAAGTTTATGTAAAATAAATAACATTTTAAAAACAAACGACGACGACGTGAGGATGCCGAAGATCGGGCAAAGTGGAGAAAGGCGGACCCTGGCAGTAGCCGGGATTGACCGCTCAGACGATGATGATGATTTTAAAAACAAACTATACAAAATGTACACACAACAAAAGTAAGGAATGTTTATGCCAAAATGTATTTGTCACTATTCTAATCTGTAGTAAAGCACACAACAAAAGTAGTATATTATCGCCGTCGCATGTACGTATTTACGTGTACGAGTACTGTGACGACAGCGAATTTACAACTTATACATTGCGCTAAATAACAGTTCCCGCGTAACTGACATCGTAAAAATTTTACTTGCATATTCAATTTTATACGCCGTAGTATTGTGCGGCGAAGAAGGCCTCTACTCGTATATCAAGCTTATAGCTGCTCTTGTCGAGTGGCTTGTAATAAGATAGTGTTGCGAACAAATTGTCGTTGTATAACCTAACCCCTCACACGTACAAAGGAAGTGTACTACCCGAAAAAAATTGCTCACCCGTCCAATGGGACTACAGGCCCCAAGGCAACAAGTGACAGTCACTGTCAGAAAAGTTACGTGGCCCTCAGTCTACATATAGTCTGTATCTAAACAGGTATCAACATTATAATCTAGACTTCAAAGCTCTCTAGCTTTGAAGTCTAGATTATAATGTCTCTACATATAGTCTGTATCTAAACAGGTAGAGACATTATAATCTAGACTTCAAAGCTAGAGAGCTTTGAAGTCTAGATTATAATGTTGAGGGAACACACTCGCAGACAACTCGCATATAGCCCGCCGCGCCTCTCAGGAGATAAAAAGGTTACCTAAGTACTTTCTCCGCCAACAAACTGTCATGCAGCTTAGCGGGAGCAGCATAATAATAATTTATTGTAGTTTTTGACGCGAACGGTCTTTAAAATCATAATGAGTACCAAATCTGAAAACTGGACTGGAAAGTTGATTGTAGCGCCATCTAAGAAAAGATTGTACTCTGTGTACTGGGTACATTATAATATTACCAATGCTTCAATGTTTACTTCATCATCATCATATCAGCCAGAAGACGCCCACTGCTGGGCATAGGCCTCCCCCAGAGATCTCCACAAAGACCGGTCCTGTGCTTTCCGCATCCAGCTGGTACCTGCGATCCTTACCAGGTCGTCGGTCCACCTTGTAGGAGGCCTACCCACGCTGCGTCTACCGGTACGTGGTCGCCACTCGAGAACTTTACTGCCCCATCGGCCATCTGTTCTTCGAGCTATGTGCCCTGCCCACTGCCACTTCAGTCTGGCAATCCTTAGAGCTATGTCAGTGACCTTGGTTCGCTTGCGGATCTCCTCATTTCTGACTCGATCGCGCAAAGAAACTCCGAGCATAGCTCTTTCCATTGCCCTTTGGGTAACAGTGAGCTTTCTTATAAGGCCCATAGTGAGTGGCCACGTTTCAGATCCGTAAGTCATCACTGGCAACACACATTGGTCAAAGACCTTTGTCTTGAGACATTGCGGTAATTGGGACAAAAATATGTGGCGTAGCTTTCCGAACGCTGCCCAACCAAGTTGGATTCGTCGATTGACCTCTTTCTCGAAATTGGACCTACCTAGCCGGACTATTTGTCCTAGGTATGTATAGTCGTCAACAACTTCAAGTGGAGTGCCTCCAACTGTCACTGGAGTAGGCACAACATGGACATTCGACATAATTTTCGTCTTGTCCATGTTCATTTTAAGACCTACTTGTTGAGAGGCACTACAGAGGTCATCGAGCATTTTGCCCAAGTCTTCCAGGGTTTCAGCCATGACTACGATATCGTCAGCAAATCTGAGGTGCGTGAGGTACTCGCCGTTAATATTGATGCCAAGTCCGTCCCAGTCCAGAAGCCTAAAGATATCCTCCAGTGCAGCGGTAAACAACTATGGAGATATGACATCACCTTGTCTAACACCTCGCTGCAGCTGAATAGGTTCTGTGGTCTTGTCCTGGAGACGAACTGACATAGTGGCGTTTTTGTACAAACACTTCAATGCTTCGATATATCGATAGTCAATTTGGCACCGCTGTAGAGACTGGAGCACCGCCCAAGTTTCGATCGAATCGAAGGCTTTCTCATAGTCCACAAACGCCAAGCATAATGGCCGGTTATACTCTTCGGTCTTCTGTACAACCTGCCGCAGCGTATGTATGTTGTCTATGGTACTAAAACCTTTTCAGAATCCGGCTTGTTCGGGAGGCTGGAAGTCATCAAACCTGCGTGCGAGACGATTCGTAATGACTCTCGAAAACAGCTTATAGACATGGGTCAGTAGCGATATTGGTCTGAAGTTCTTCAAGAGAGCCTTATCACCTTTCTTGAAGAACAATATCACTATGCTTCTGTGCCATGCTTCCGGCGTTTTGCCCTCGAGGATGACGGAATTGAACAGCTTCTGAAGGGTCTTAAGCACAGGTTTGCCACCAGATTTCAGAAGCTCAGCCGTAATTCCATCATCACCCGGCGCCTTGTTGTTCTTAAGCTGTTTGAGAGCCATACTAATCTCGTACAGGCTGATGTCCGGGATATCTTCGGTGTAGCGTCGGGTCAACTTGGCTCTGGGGTCTTTTGCTATACTGGTAACAGGTGCCCGTGTTGTCGTGTATAACTGTCTATAGAACCTCTCGACTTCCCTCAAAACCTCGGACTTGGTCGAAACAACTCTACCGTCATCCGTTTTCAGTCTCGTCAACTGGCTCTGTCCAATCGACAATGTTTACTTAGTAAAAGTAATTATTATTTATTAATAATAATAATAGTAATATATCTTAATATTATTAATAGGCATAAAGTAAATAAATCCTTTATAATTCATATTTCATGTTCCACTGTTTAAACGTACATCCTCACAGTGGCAAACAATTAATTAACACCTGGAAGCTCTAGAGAACTTTACCCGGACGTACAGTTCAGCTAGATCCGCCCGGTTATAAGGTTAGTTGGTTTCAAATTACAGCGAGTAGTTTATTTACTAACACGCTGCATACAGCAGACAGTTTACATTGCCTTTGAGCGTCTGATATGTGTGAGTAACACATTTAAAGGTTAAAAGATGCGCTTATATCAAATGATATCGCAGTTTCAACCTATGTAGCGAGTTATAGACCCCTTTCGGCGGTTAAGGACAACTTCTTAAAACGACGACTTCTTAAAATCTGGTTCACCTTGGTCCTTTAATGGCTCTAGTGAACATAGGTTGGTTCACCAAGGTTGACTTTGGTCAACTTGGTAGTGGCAGATCTACTAAGACTTAGTTACAGTGGGCTAATTACGTAAGGCTGTTGCTAACAATTATCTGATTATACAATACAAAACAATACAATACAAAACTCTTTATTGCACACCATAGAACACAAGTACAGATACAAAAAATATGGTATGATTATAATGAGTGATATTGTTACTTTTGCGTTTACGTATGATCGATTTCATACTTACTTACTTGGCTGGCTCAGCGACCCGAAGTGGATCTTGGCCTCAGACACAAGAACTCGCCATTGGTCTCTATCCTGCGCCACTTGTTCCCAGTTCGTTATCTGGAGTTCGTGCAGGTCTTTCCGGACTTCGTCTATCCTGGGCCGTCCAACCGGGAGTTTGATCAATTTCATAGTTTCAATTTATTGTAATGGAACTTCGTTAGCCAACTCACGAAATCCCACCCATGAACCCATGAAATCGATGATACGGAATCGCAAAAGTAACAATTTTAATCATTGAAATCAGAGAATTGTCGGCAACAGCGTTATGTAATTAGCCTACTGGTACCATCGCCTTCGTCTATTTCCCGTATATTTTCTCTAGTTCTTTGTCAGTGGGAGTCTCTAAGCAATTCAAACGCAGTTATAATAGCCTCTGTTGAAGGATTGCGAGTCCATTTTACATTCACCAACTTATTCGTCATGGAATCAAATAATTAAGTGAATTTTTGTTTCGATCATAACATGGATAATAACCAGCCAGCGACTTTGTAGACTGCCGAAATGAACACAAAAACGCCTTTGCCTTTTTTATGAAGATGACAAAGAAGCTGTACACTTACATTTGCCATGTCGTTCAATAACTTTATATGGAGACATCCAGGGGGCGGTTTTAGGCTGGTTTATAGCCGGTATTATATGGTAATACTAAAAGCTGATATCTGAAGCCCACAAAACCTTATTGAATAAGGAGGAGTATAAAATACAAAGGAAGTAATATATCTAAGTGAAAAATATAAAGTGAAAGTATGCGTTTGATTACCCTTTTACGTGGAGGTAACGTGCCGTAAAATATCTGTCACGTTATTTATATGCGTGTACTAGCGGCTCCCCCTGACTGCGCATGGGATTCAAAAATGCTTTCCCCAGTATCACAAAGCCTGGCTGTTGAATACTTGTTATTTTATACACGGACACTAGATGTCGCTGGTGTACTTTTACATCGCGGTTATGACATGACTGTTATGTATGCATATAGGGAAATTGTAGACTTAATGACTATGGGGTGTCGCATTCGATGAAACCTAAAAAGCCTTACCAGCTATAGCTACTCACAAGGCAGAGATTACCTAGTAGGCGCCTAAGTCCCAATAGTTAAAGAATTGTACTTGAAATGGTTCCGCTCCCTCCACAAAAAACAAACTTAAAAAATTCGCACTCTCTTGAGTATTCGTGTAAGTAGATACACATATTTCACTTAGGCTTTAAATGAGATGTTTACAATGCGCGTATGATCAAAGGAGGGTGGAAGACGTGAGAGTGCGAAAAATGTGTTTAGAATTCTATGTCTGAGTAAGAGTAACACAATGTTTGTGTAATAACGGAATTGAGTCTTTATAGAAAAGAGTAGTAATTACCTACATGTTCCTAGTTAGGGCCTGTTAGAAATAGGTATAACATTTTTGTTTTTAGGGTTCCATACTGGTGGCCAAACGGAGCCCTATTGCTGTCGCTCTTGTATCAGTCCGTCCGTCCGTCGTCTGTCTTTGGAACCGCAATACTAGATACTTGAAATTCTCGCAGAATAAGAGTTTGTATGGCCGCTATAATAACAACATATATATAACAAAAATAAAAATTAAGGGGGCACCCAGGCAAGTAATTTTTTTAATTTACTCAGTGACAAACGAGCAGACAGTCCAGCTGATGGTAGGTGGTAACTGTCGCCCATAACATCTACAATTCAACAAAAATTGTGAATCGCATGTGCGTTGTCACTGTGAAGACTAAAATTAAATGCCTCATGCCTGTAATTGCGCTGGCAACCTTAGGTATCCTTCAAACCGGAACACAACAATGCAAGCATTGTTGTTTGGCGGCAGAAATATATTATGCGGTGGTACTCACCCAGGCGACAGGCTTGACAGTGTCCTACGACCATTGTTTATAGATTGTTACGTAGACAAAGACTGTAGTTTAGAAAAATATTAGACAACAAAGACATGAGAAGCCACTAACGACAGCTCCGTTTTTCTAAAAAAACAATTCCGCGACTAGTTGAACCTTAACGTGTATGTATATGGTACGACTGTACGAAGCTCGCATTAATTAGCTCGAATTAATATCAAAGAAAAAAAATACTGCATAAATAAAATAAGTAAATAATTATAATTGCATAAGTTGATAAAAATGCTATGCAATAGCTTTACCGCGGCAGTCTCTGAGTGCCACACGTATTTTTTCTTTGCTGGCACGCTTGGTGCCTACGGGGCAACCTGCCCCGCAAATGGCCCCAGCTATCGGTGGTGTAGTACGACGCAGGCGTTGGACACAGTCCATAAATGAAAATGGCATACGCGCTTCTTATGGGGCTACAGAGAGGGGAACCAAACTGCCTGCATACTGTGACCCGATGCTGCCTCTGTTGATCGTTTATAACAGTTTTCATGTATTTTAATGAAACCAGTAGTTGACCGAGAGATCAAAGTTCGCTATTGTTAATCCATTTGGCACCAAGTATCCAGCCTGGATAATTATCAAGGCGGACCTCAGGTTATTAATCTCCAACCCGCCTGCCAAGGGTGGAAATTACAGCAAATCGCTCGTCTAACGTGAAGAAGACTTGGACTGGACTGTTACGATCTCGTGATGTACGTTGACGAAACAAACAAACAATAGATCTAAATTCTCGGCGGAACCCTCCTCTACATAAGTTTGTATTAATAATGGAAACGGTATCTTAACCAAACCAGCGCAAATTCCCAGAGTCTGAGCCCTATCACCATTGAATTACAGTCAAAAGACGCCCATGCCCCCATTTTACATATCATAAATTAGAATTACAGCCAAAGAGCCATGTCGGTAGAAAAAAAGGTCTTACGTTTCCCAATATAGCTCTTTTAACAGTAAAATTATAAAAAAGAAGGTAGGTATGAAGGCGAAAATCTGAACCAATTATTATTACGTAGTACTTGAGCTGAAACCGATTTACCGAGATGTGCAATATGATAATGGACAATAACTTACCTAATCCGTAAAATGTAACAACTTTCCTTGCAACTTCTCATAGACACAGGCCGTTCAACTAATTGCTTTTTGTTAGGAGTTTCTCATCCGTGATATAACAAAAATAAAACGAACAAACCTTATAAATAGCACTGACTTTTTAAATGCTAACTACTTAGTTACTTTGTGCTGAGTTCTCTTTGTCTTTATCTCGTGTCCTCTTTGCTGTGCCGGGTATCGCACTACAAAGGGATAAATTGGGGCAATTCCCGAAAGGCAGAATAATTATTTTTTTTACTGTGCTACGCTCTGGAACTGCTTTGGCTGTGGCAAAGCTTTAACCAAGCTACAAAACTTTTGTTAAAGAGATTAAAATGTTTTAAGCCTTTTTTTTCTTACCGAGGGAAACTCGGAACACACCGTCAAAATGGTGACAATAACCGCGATAGTTTAAAACATTATGTTTAAAACCTTTCATATTAGACCCGTTTCATCTTTTAATTCCTGAATTCCTGCGGAACTACGAACAATAAATAGGATAGAAAAAAACAGCACCTCTACAAATGTTGAACCGTCTCTACAGATTATCTACTCACGTCATCAAATTTAAAATAACATAAGGCTAAAACAGTTATTTACATACGTCGTGTACATTATGTTACTGCTGACTATGTGGGCGACTTTTTAGATTTACCTGTACCAGAATGATAGGCAGCCTTTTTAACTCCGCAATGATTTACCGTTGAAAGGTATGAGCGTTGGTTGCGTAGCGGGGCTTACCGATTGATTAATTGCATTCAGAGGAAAAATGCGCGAAATCCACCCTTCCCGTTGAATAAACGATGGATAAATAAACTAAACAAAACAGTGAACTCCCCTCTAGAATGTATACCGATTTATTCCAGATCCTCTTTATTGGAAATAGCTTTCCACACCACTTCGTCAGCGATAGTTTTTGTGCTTTCCTTAGATTTTACATACCACATGCTCCCTTTCATATTCTTCGCAAATTCTAGATTACGTATCTACCTAGTAGTAATAGTATGAGCTCCCTAGAGAGGTTTTAGGTGACCATAGGTGGTTTAGAGAGGAATTCTTCATGATGGCGTTGCAAAGGATTTTATTATACGGGATCGGCAGCGCGTGGGTGATACCCCACGCGCCCCTGTTACTTCAAACGTCCAGACTGCAAGCTGCTTACCATCAGGCAGGCAGTAAGCTTGTTTGCCACCTTAGTGGTATGAAACAACCTTATCATTTTAATCAACATTTCGTAACAGTCCACCGCTGGACCTACCCCTCCACCTCTATAAATTCATCATGGCTTTAATTTATTCGGTTGAGTTCTCGCGCACGAGGGCCTTGGGTCCGCCTTGACCATGATCCAGGATTTGGCAGATCAGGTAATCAATGTTCATTACGATGGAATGGAAAAACCTTGACCGTAAGAGCATCGGTTAGTATTCAACTAATGTACTTTATGACCGAAGCGAAATTCGAAACCGGTACCTCTCTCTCACGAGACGGATACCTTAACCGCTCGGCCACCGACCCCTTGACCTCTATCTCAGACATTAATAACTTTATACGGCACCGCTACTCTATGAAATAGCGCAGCCTTCCAACTAGTGATACAAATTTTAATTCGGATGTGTCCTCTTTTTCATTTACACTTACGAGTAATAAGTGGGGCGCACTGAAAACCAGCGCCACTGCGTCAGCCGTGGCATTATGCTAAGTGCGGTCTATTGCACTCCGGTCTATTGAACTCCATGGCACGGCTAATGACAATTTGTATTTTTGTTTAATTTTTTTTTTGTTTTTCTCTTTTATGTTTTGTCTTGTACCTCTGTTGTATACTTTTTGTGCCTTGGAATTAAATGCAATAAACATATTTTAATTTACTTTACTTTAAGTAGAAACCCGATTAATAAAATCATCTATTCACGCGATGCGCAGACCAAAAGCGCGATTTAAACCGCGATCAATCCGTTGAAAGTGTTTTATTTGGTAATAATCCGGTTCTATAATAAAAACTCCATTAGGGAAAGAGCTTCTTTGCCCGCCAACTAATAAAAATTATATTAAATAAAATTATGGATCTTGCCGTCGTTATTTCCACTCCAACGGTAAATATTAAGTAGGTTCTTATGTAACTTAATCGTATAGGGCGAACATTATTATTACACAAGCTGTTTACCCAACAAGGCGAGTTTCACAAGAGTACTTAAATCACAGCTCTCATGAAGCAGCATCAACAGCCCATAACAGTCCACTGCTTGCTGGAGCGTCCTCCACAGCAGTGAAGGGTTTCATGCTTTTCATGCAGGTTACAGATGCCAGTATTGAAAAGGAATTAAAGATATTAGTGGCCTTTTACGATACCTAAAAGAAAGGTTGATCCTACATTCTACTCTGTCCTCTGTCGAACACAACATAGTTGTAAGTCATCATCAAAATTATAGCCCATAGCAGTCCACCGCAGGACTTAGAGCCTCTCCCACGAAAGGGGAGGTTATGCTATAATCTCCACGCTTGGCAGGCGGGTTGGATCACAGTGTTACAAATTTAACAATGGAAAAAGCTGCTGGCCATTTTCCAGTCTCCGGAGACCCTAGATCTTTTGCCTCGAAAACATTAGTTACCTTGTACGATACCCACGGGTGTAAGGGGTTGGTGCTATTCTACTCTGTCGGACACCACACGGCCCCTGCCATATAGGTGCTTAATTGTTATTTTTATTGTGTAAACGTTAAATGTAGCATTGAAAGATTTTGTGGGTTTTTTGCTGTTGGAACGATCATCCAGTCCGACTAGTAAAATCTCATCCGGTATATACACAATTTTATCTAATAGTATCAAATACGGTGCTCATACAAAATTTTCTGTTACTGTTGTAAACAGACGGCAAACAGAGTTGCGGAATTCAGACAAAACTAAAAGTACCTCTAATGTGCCCAAGAGCCAAGTTCCCAACGATAATTTAACAAGGTAGAGCTTGTTATATAAATTATCGTTTATGAAATAGCAAGGTAAAGCTGTGCATAATGTAACAATTTTATTAGGTAGGCACTAACTCGCTATAAGCGCTCGAGACACGAAAGGAATTGGGCTTCGTTATTTTGAACCATAAATAGGCGAGCCTTAGTAAATATGACACAGTATAGACTAAATTACATAGCTCTTTAGGGATTCGAGCTTTACATATATAAGTTTTTTACTAATAAAAGTAGATCGGTAATGAGCGTTTACAAATAATGTAATCAAATCCGCCACATAAAATAAAGCATAAAGAAAATTGCAGGAGTAGGGAGCAAATTGACTCAGAATATATACCAGAAGCTATTGAATCTAATATTAAAATAATAATGTTCCAGGCAATAGCCTACAAAGTGAAGATGACACTTCAAAAAGAGGAAGGAAATGGTGAATATTATGGGCAGCAAATAAATACTTCTAATTACAAACAAAGCAACGGCACAATCTTGCCAGATTTTAAAGTTGATGACATCGCTAAAATATTGCATTTAAGTGATCCGCGAAAGCATTGATAGAAATATCCCCCCTGTCATTGACAGGTGGCGTACCAATTTTCTGGTGGGCTGTATAAAGTAAATTACTTTTTTCTTTTCTTTTTTAATGATTAATAGGCTTGCATTTGACCTCAACTCACCTGATGGAAAAAGACGATGAGGTCGTAAAATTTATCACATGTTTGAATGTACAGATGGCAAGATTTTTCGGTAAAAGGCAAGCTTTATCCTTAATTTATCCTTTGCAGTTATCCGAAATGTTCTTTATGGCCAAATCTAATTAAAGCATTTCTTCTTCGTGAAGCGTTTCCTACAAAACGACAAATTATCTATCAAATAGGCCTCTGCATAGAAACTAGAAAATGGGCCGCCTCTTCATCTACCTGATTACAGTAAAACACTTCTAATTTCCAACAATGGTACAGCTGTTTCCTGGCAGGTTATGATAGCTCGGAGTGGGGCATAAACCGGCATAACTTACTTTATGTCAAATACGTGCAGAATTGTGATTTGATTGCAACGATGTAGGATGTGCTGTCGGATGATAACAAAATTTCAAAAGTAATTTGGGCGTTGCTATGGCAACTTTACCACGATCTGTCACATTTTATCGTTGCGCTCACGGATATTGATTTAGAACGTAATTATACGACTCTTGATCTCGGGTCGTGATCTATTTATTTAAACATTTTATTTCATAATTAAAATAATAATCATTAATAGTTAAATAGTGCAAATCAAACACAAATGGCAACCAAGTCTGTGACACATTTCTTTTTCATTTCAGACGCGTGGACATAGTTATCTCAAACCAATTTGCTCTCCAATATTTCATTACATATACTAACGGGTGCCAGATTATACCTATGTTATTCGACACGTGTAACAAGGAAAATTCTCTTAAAACATATATGTTACACTCAAGATGTGTAGGAAGCGACCTATAGCTCACCTTTTGTTATCGGGCACATGAAATAGGGGCCATAAGTCTTGCAGCCCCTAAATTGTACATTGCGGTCCCTACACGACCTTAGAGACATATTCGGACATGAACGCATTCATTACTCATATCGTAAAACGTCGTCCACCCACAACCTCATATTTTAAGGCCGCGCCCGGAATTTATATTGTTTCTTTTATACAAGATTCATGCAGGAAGCACAGGCAGGAAATTAATTGTGTTTGTAGGTAGCAATGTATCTCGGAGATTCTCGGAAGTCGTTATCTGAAAATCGCCATTATTATCCTATTTACAACAGCCCGTAATTACATATACTCTGATTGACAGGAAACTGAACCTTATCTGATTAAAATTAATGAATAAATTGTTCAGTCAAATAATAAATAATAAGCTGGTGACTTAGTTCATATTAACATATAATATGGTGGTGGTACGTATGTGGAAGAATCACATACGTACATAAACCAAGCCGGACCCTCCTTTTTCTCAACGTACAATATTTTAATTTTCCAAGTCCAATTCCAAATTTAAATATCCTCTTCTTATTCTCATTTTCATCTTTATTTGGAAAAAACTATAAAGCTAAAAATAAACACGTCAAAATAAATTGATCACGGGTTTCCCTCTTTATTTCCGCTTGAAGTAAATTGAAAATAAAACGAGGATCTATTTTTATTTTGGTTTAATTTTCGGACGTTGTTTTCATGTTGTCTGCGGTTTTCTGGTCAATTTGAATTGGTAATGTGTTTCTTGCAAACAATTTTTAATTAAGCAAGTACTTTCAAAGGATTCCATCTTAATTTGAAGTTTAATTGAATTTACTGCTTTTGGCGTTTTATCTTTTAAATGTAAACATTTATAATTTTTGGTAGTCATGGCGAAGGCCTGTCCTGGTATAAACTAGTGTTAGTGCTTTCCTCGCTTATCTGGGAGTCTAAAAAAATTAGGTGTTTTATATTATGATCATAATATGTTTCATTTCGTCAATTTCAAAATGGCCACTTTGCCAGTGAAACGCCAAATGATTTATATTGCAATACATCCAATTTGACAGTTTTGAACGAAAATTCGTAAAATGATCCCCACTTACTATGAATTGCTAATATGTCAAATAGCAGAATCCTTAGAAGTTACTCAATGAGCAACATATTTGTATTTTACAAGGTTTTACACTTGATTACAGTTTTCATTTAGATTGATTTTGTGATTTTGTAACATTTATTAGCATTCTATAGAATCAAAATAGGATAAAAGCGCGGGAATCTTCGGTGATGGCGAGAGTGCTTTTCCTTACTGAAAATT
This sequence comes from Blastobasis lacticolella, assembly GCA_905147135.1. Lineage (NCBI taxonomy): Eukaryota > Metazoa > Arthropoda > Insecta > Lepidoptera > Blastobasidae > Blastobasis > Blastobasis lacticolella. Next base: position 8,002,373 of record LR990048.1, on the reverse strand, counting down.
TTGTTATATTTTCTTTATATTAATTATTTGAATATTGTGATTGTGGAATCTTATAAATATATTAAGAGAATTTCTAAAGTGTAATTTTTTTGTTTGTAAGTAGTTTTACCTCAAATTCAGTTCTTTCGATTAAAAAAAGTTACACAACATTCCCGCTACATTTCATTTTATGTTTTACATTCATTTTATAGTGTTACCAGTTATTATAATTATATGTATTTGAGTTTAATTTTTTTTGCATTTGAATGTTTATTTTAATTGCATTTCACTAGAAAATGATAGATTTGATCATTGAAAGGCGCCAGTAATTTCTTTTCGATGATTTGGTATTAATTAACACGAACAATGTTAACGGAAAAGAAAACTGTAAAAACCGATATACCATTTTTTGATGTGGCAATATCGGAGCCAAATATGATTCGCTTGATGAAATGAATTGAATATGATTCATATAGAATAAGCGGCCTGTTTGCGAAATTTAGAGGAACTGCTTATATTCTGCCAGAATCATATTTTTGACGTTTCATCCAAAGTGGCCATTTAAAACCCCCTGATACGACTTCACGATATTGTAGCATAGGCCGGTGAAAAGATACCACTCGTGTCTTTGTGGTAGCGGCCCGGAATTGCCGCGGCACTGCTGCATTAGATCAGGGCCGTTCTAATATTAAAAAATCGCAGCTATCGCAAACTACTTTCATATTTTCTGTGATCGTAAAGTTTCAAGCAGAAGGCGTAAATGAAATATTTATTCTAAATACTAACCTTTTTCTTAATTTCGTTTCGTAATTTGACGATTTTCGTGCTCAGACTGCTACTTGCATGATACTGCGGCGCCGTCACAGGTGCTTTAAGGCCACGTTGCTACCAGCTCTGCATACAAAGCCCTACAGAGTAGCGCGCCTTTCCCACCGCTAATGAGTGGCTTGGTCGTCATGATTCGAATTGTCAACGATATCGTTTGAGAGATCGTGGTTTGAATAAAAATTCCAAAGATTTCATACTTGCTTTCGTACAAGAGCACTGGTAGCAAAAATAAGGCGGATTGTGGAATTGCGTGAAATGTTACTTTTGAACGTAGTCCCTTATATTATTATATTTGGAAAAGTTTGTGAGGATTGAGTTTTAGGTGGATGTTTGTTACTCTTTCGCACTAAAACTATTGATGAAATTTTACAGTGTTGTAGTATATAATAACAAATTCAAATTCAGTGTGGTTCCCGCGAGAATTGTCAAATTTTTCGCGAACGTTGGTAAAAGTTACTTACTACAATATAATATAAAGTTGTATGTTGTAAAATATGATAAAAGCTCTACCTATAAATTGGTACCTGCAAAAACAACACCCGATTCGGTATCCCAAACGCCTCGCGCAACTATAAATCACATTTAACACATTCTCAAGTAAAGAGAAACAGCTCATTCCACAAGCTGCCAACTTTACTGCCCCACTAACAGTTTTATACGGCATTACCGTATCGCCCCTTGGAGGGATTCCACTAATTGGCCCCGAATTACAGGCTAACTCGACATCCTTAAGGCAGTTGCGTATTAAGCCCGTGGAGCGACCGAGACCGATTTCGGGTACAAACTATGCAAAACTACTAAGCTTTTGATGAGTTCTATGTAAGTTCCAAGTGTATGTAAGTAGGTATATTGCCGACATTTTAATTCACTGAATTCAAGGGCGATATCAGAATTATGTTATGAGCTTTCAATATCGCAGTTCTAGACTTAGATATTGAAACTAGTTTTCAAGGTACTTTGGTAGTTTTACCCGGTTTTCATTGTACAATCATTTGATAGAAGTTTCCCGGGAGGTTGAAATTAATATTATTATTCCTGAATAGACAGGCGGTTGGAACAACTATGTCTGTATCTCATTATCCTCAACCCATTGACATTCTCAATTAATTAATTTTAGTTTTCTTTAAATGTTCATCCAATCGATTCTTATTTTAAATTTTTTAAATTGGTAATTTTATTTTCGAATACACTTTCCGAATTTCAACTTTGCGACCTCGTGTCTTAACCGCTCGCACCGCCATATTGAAAAAATTACGCCTAATAGCAGTTTTTTGACAATTTCTCATTTCCAACTCATGTTACGATAAAAATATTTCTATTCAAAATTAAAGTAGAGAAAATTTCCTACAATTTAAGTAATATCAATGTTTTATAAAATGAACTTCAATTTTTGTATAATTACTAAAAATAATTTAATATTTTGCTGACGCAAAAGGTGGTGTGCTAAGGTGAAATCTTACTAAAGTCATGTTACTCTTATTTGGCCTCCAACGCATATCGTTGAATGCAAAATTAGATTAATTTTTCGGGTTATCAAAGGCAATCTTCAAAAAATAAAGACTCTACTCAAACAACTAAGTATCGGGAAAATTATTATTTTGTTCTCATAAGAACATCGGGTTACAATGTAGGAATGTTTTTCCACGTTTTTCAAATTGGTTGACCAAACTGGAACGAAGGCCGCAGCCGTATCTATCTGCCACCAAGCAAGAAAAGGAGAAGGTAGCGTAATCACAGTTTACATGGAAAATAGTTAAAATGTGTGATATTATGTAGTGTTTTATCTATAGGTACGCAAAACTTTTATGCCACCATTACAACGAAATAATATTATAATACATAAATATTATCACTACATATTATAAAACATCCCCACACAGTCCCACGCCACGTATGCCTGTCTTCGCGTTAAACTCAGAAACTGCTGAACCGATTTTCATACGGTTTTTACCAATAGACAGAGTGATTAATAAGGAAGGCTGTTAAGCTAACTACCTCTGCGAAGCCGGGGCAGGTTGCTAGTAGTACACAATTCAAGTAGTTGTTAACGCAACACTAATTAACACATATTATTATAATATAAACCAAGAATAACGTTGATGTCTGAACAAAATAACGTATGACATAAAAAAAAAAAAAAAAAACAATAATTTCTGTAATCGGTACCTGTACTCTCATGTGGCGCCGCCCAAATACACGCAAGCAGGAGCGAAACAAATCTCGGAAAAACTTGGGACATCCCTGTCAAGCTGTGAGCTGGGAACGCTTAACAAATGACTGATAATCACTGTGTAATTTTATAAGCCGCCGTTGATGAATGGCTGACTGATGTGTAATTAACCTAACGGGGCGCCGCCCCCACTTTTTGTTTCGGCTTTCCTCGGCTACGCATTTTCATTAAACCGGTACCGGATACCGAGCAATTTGTGATAATGTCTGATGTTAGGCGACCCTTTTAATTTCATCAGACACCATGGCGTGATCTTGGACCCTAGAGCGTTTTGTTACATTTTATTTGAGACCTCGCTTGCAGTTTAATATGCACCTAATCTAGATTTATAGCACCACACCACAGCAATTCCGAATCGATTTAAGTGGATTTATTTAGGCAATTGGAGGCCGGTATCAGGGAAGAGGTCCCGAGGGCGGCCTGAGAAGCGATGGATTGACGTCGCTGAGTCGGATGCGAAGGCCAACGGAAGACGCAAGGATATGTCGAAGGCCGTGCATGGAGTTGTTAGAAAGGCCTTGAAGAAACCAGGAAAGACGCTACAGACGATGATAGTTTTGTAATTTATTTTCTTTTGAGAGATATTCCTTCGTGTTTTTTAAGGTAAGCAATGCTTGTACGATGTGATTACCTGTCAATTGTTAATAATTAATTCATGTGCTTTGTATCTACCACAAGTACCGGTTTATTTCGTATACTTACTTGCAACTATAAATTAATTTATTTAAATTTTATTTTTTTAAAGAACGTAATTTATTTATGTACCTCACACTTTTAATAGAAGGTAGTTAAGTTTATGCTAATAACATCGCTCGTCATAAAGTTATACAATTTGTTATTACAAAAAAAACAAAGGCCCATTTTCCGAATCATGCCCTACAGGAAACGTACGTACCATTTGGTTTGAACACAGTAACTTTCTCCACGGTTACAGCCCCGCCGCACGCGATATCTTAATCAGAGTGGTTTTCTGATCGAAAGAATTAGCCAGATTGAATAGTAATATATATAAGTTAAGTATTATTATTATTGCAGATCGCGGACTACCTATTACGTGAATTTGTTTTGTCCCCTTCACAAATAAAGTCGTAGCCCCGGACTTTCTTTTTTGTTATTTTTTCTGCCAGAGCCATTGGCTTACGATGTGAGGTTGCTGAAGGCCAAGTGAAGTGGAGGAGAATTTATAGAAAACCTAACCTACACAAGCACAGATTGAGCACTAGGATGATGATGATGATTTATTTCTAACTCTGAATTGGAGTCTTCTTTTTTATATCATACGGTAGGCAAACAGGCAAGCGGGCCACCTGATGGAAAGTGGTCACCACTGCCTATAGACATTAGCAAATCACGTGTATCGCCAATGCGTTGCCCACCTCTGTAGCACGTAGACTGCTCAAGACTGGAGATTTTGTTATAATCTCCCCTGAGTCTTGGGAATCGCGGTGTTGATATTACAGAATTATACTCCCCACATGAGGGTTCGAGGCAGCATGTTTCTTGATCGCGAACTGTATCATCGTGAATGGAAGAAGATTGTGTCATTTTGTGTTGCAACTTTACAAGCGGACTGTAGGGCGCCGTTAGCTTTTAGCCGTTAGCGTTAGGTGACCATTTGCAAAAGGTTGCAGCTGCGCTCTGTTTGCTACATCTAGGTGGATACTAGATTAGGCAAGCCGAGGCCAAGGTGCATTGGCACTCATTAGGGAAGGCCTATGTCTCGGAGGACTCGTATAGCCTGATTTTGTGGTTCCAGGACAATTATTCGCCTACCCCTACGGGAAAAAAAGCCTGCCTTTATGTACTTATGAAGATAGGTATTATTTGCAATACAATGCTAAAACATTATCAGCCTTGTGGCGTCCAACGTAGCAGAATCTAACTAATTCACCCCTACAAACTGAGTGGAGACCGTGACTCCGCAAGCGTGGTTTTATATTTCTTCCTATGTGGACAGTCAGACAGTTAGCACAGTCTGAAAATGTCGAGTGTTCGCAAGCGTGGTTGTCTGTTGTCTGACGTGGAGAAGGTTAAATTCTAACGGAGGAGAGCCCGTACTGGCCCTGGGTGATCTAATGTTTTTATGGAAGATAATAGTGCGTATACAAGGTGTTTTTAAATTAATGAGACCACGGAGTATACGCGTGCTCGTGATAAGAAAACAAACAGCTTTAACAACGGCCCCAACTTTAAAATTGGTAAAAAGAAATCATCTGTTTCCATAGATTTCACGTGCGTAGCCAGGATTTTGTTTTGTGGGGGCTTCAAGATCAAAACATATATAAATATCCGTACCCCCCCTTTAAAATATGGGGTGATCGTAATACAAGTAACTGAAAATGAAAAATAAGCGAGCACGAAATTTTTTCAATTTTGGCGCAATTGACTCGGTTAGAACATGATACCTATGTATAACAAAACCAATGACTGAGTACGCGCAGCTAGCTCGGCTCGGAATTTTTCAATTTTTCGTTAAAAAGACCTGTAACAAACTTATTAAAGAAAACTAATGAATTAGTAGAGCTCGGAAATTTTGGTATTTTGGCTGTAAAAATCTGTAGATTTATACACCTCTTTGGCTGTTTCAAACAAATTGAAGACGAGTTCTAAATATGCTTGGACAAATATACACAGCGCCATCTAGCCCCAAAGTAAGCTAAGCTTGTGTTATGGGAGAGAGACACCTGATTCACACACAACACAACAGCTGATTTCTTTTTCGCGATTTCAGAGTTGATGCCATAGTAAAAGTTGTTTGTTATCTTGTCATGAGCACATGCAGACCCTTTAAGTATTTTGCATAAAAACAAGTGATCACCAACAGAGCCAGTACCGGCTCACCTCCGTTTGAATTGAACCTCCTCCACATCAATGGAACGCCTCGGTAAGAAGGCGTTGCAGATCACTGTAGAAATTTATAGTGTTGTGTATATTATAGTGTTCTGTTGTATCTAGTTGCAAAATACCTACGCACATTTCTCACCTGACATCTCAAGCCTGCAACACTATCTCCTAATTATTAAGTCGCACATAGCGCTATTAACATCCACCGGAGCATAATTCACTTAGGCTTACCGCGGTCTAGTACCAGGTGGCTTAAAGCGGCGAGAGAGCGCGGATAAATTGCACGCACTCACATGGCACGGTAATCGGCCGTACACTAATACATCACCCTCACTGAAAGCCTTCTGAATTACTACAAGGGCGTCTGAAAAGTGACTAAGGAGTAACCTTTTTTTTTGTGTTATACAGCAGAGTAATATGCAAGCGGGCCACCTGAGGGCCTAGTGTGAGTTCCGCTTCGATTTTACTTAACTATCGCGTTTGCGTTTACGTCGAAATTAGTATGAAGAAAAAAACTTCATTTACGTACCACTAGGCGGCGCTATACATTTTTTCATACAAATTTTCACGTAAACGCAAACGCGATAGTAAAGTAAAATCGAAGCGGAACTCACACTAGGCCCTCTGATGGAAAGTGGTCATCGCCGCCTATAGACATCAGCAACACCAGCTTCTGAAGAGATTTTAATAGTTATGTAGATACTAATAACTAGTTATGTAGGTTATATAATTAGCTTCTAGCGACACCGAGAGATAAGAGAGGTAGGGTAGTTTTAAGAGAGGTAGGGCATAGGGTATCCCGTTCGAATTGGAGCCGCCCGACTGGGGAAGTACCTCCACCTTACAGAGTAACGCAGCTGAACAATACTCTTTTAAATAGTATTATGTTTCTGCCTGTGAGTAAGGTCTCCAGTGCTTTATGGAAGGGGGATTTGGGGAACCGTGGCTTTGGCAGTGGAGGGGTATTTGCCTTTTTGCTGCAAGAGCAACGTGTTATATATGGGCAACGCATTAGCGATACTCTTAGTGTTGCTAATGTCTATAGGCAGTGGTAACCACTTTCTATCAGGTGGCCCGCTTGCCTGTTTGCCTACAATATGACATAAAAAAATCCGGTTGCGTAGATTAGAATTTACGTTATTTCGTGTATTTTCTATGGGTTTTAAGATTCATGTTTATTCTAGACGCGGCAGAGTATACCATTACAATTTATGGACTCAGTGTTCTTCACTAGCAGATATTAATTTATATATATTAAAGTCAATTATTTTATATTTTTTTGTCAGTTACATGTTAAATGTAGCAAACAAAATATTAAAAAGCCTCATACACTTATGCTACGAACATAGTTGAAAACATAAACATTATCCAGAGCCCCTCTGTAATTATTTATAAGATTCATACAGGGTAGATCGTATTAAAAAAAATTGCAATTTTTAAAGGTATTGTATGGAAAAACATATTCCGGTCGAGGTAACCAAAACTGCTCTTCTTAATTAATCTAATCATCTAAATCAAGATTAAAAATACTGAATACTAAAAAAGTGTTATTTTATTTGTAGTACTACCATACACTACAGTAGAACAGCGGGCGAAAAAAAGTCCTGTGGTACTACCATAAGTACTAGCAGTAGTACCATAGGTAAGCACGGATTCAACGTTAACAATTCTTGATTTTCATCTGCCAACAAATACCTACAAGCGCAATGCCAATTTTTTTTATTGAGGGACTAATTTGCTCACGTAGTAGCTTCCGCTGAAGCAACATTCCTCGTTAAAAATTATTTTGCTCCTACAACAATCCAGAACATTGTTTTAGGGCATAACGAGCGTTGCCAAAAACCAGTATTCGAGTTTCTGGTTGTTTGTTAGTCTTTATAAAAAAGGGTTGACACTTGTACCGAAAAGTTTAGCCAATTTGTACTTATTTCGGGGTTTATTTATTAACACTTTGATTATTTTGAATTGTGGATTTTGAAAGAACAACAAGATGACAGTAATCTCATTTTCGTTTAACCCCTGACGAAAAAACAGGGGTGTTAAAAGTTTGATGTGTAAGATTTGTGACGTCGTAGCTCTCGTAAGGATGGACCGAATTGAATGTGGTTTTCTTTATTTGAAAGGCAGTTTAATCGAGATAGTTGTTAGCTTTGTTTCATCAAAATCGGTGCAGTAATTTAGAAAATAATTGTGTATGTAAACTTGGTCGGAGTTTATCCGATTTTTTCTGTTGGTTAGGTTACTTTATCATTGTATCGGTATATTACGAGAAAAATACAACAATGCCGTCTTAACGTTGAAATTTAGTAGAGAGTAATCAACTGAACTGTGCATTGTATTGTCGACAGAAGTCATCGATTCATAAGTGAATAATGTATTTTCATTCAATTGTAATAGATTTTGGCGAGCAAGGTGAATGAATGAATCAAAACACTTTATGCATGCAGAGTTATTGCATAACAGGTGTGTTCAACACAGATTATCTACTCTAGATTAAGGAAAGGAAAATAAATATGTATTTATTATTTATTTACAGAGGAGCATGCATACATTATTTATAATAGTACGTAAATTAAAAGTAAGTAGAGATTCTGCACCACAAGAGCACAAGCTCCACTTATTGAAAATGTAGGTCGATTATACCACAATTTCTTTGGTTAAAGTACCTACATAGAAACATCAGTACTTGTATCGACTAGTATATTTTTATTCTTTATGTTGCTCGTCGTATATGCGTTTCTTTTATAACATCTCGCTTCTGTAGGCCTGTTGGAAGAAATTTCTTTATAGAAATAAGTAGAGCCTTTTGTGTCGTATGTAATTGTGCTTTTTTCTTTATGTTTTATTGTGTACAATAAAGGGTTAAATCAAAACAAAACTCAATACAAAATAAATAAAAAATAGTTTAAATATATAGTTTCTGGTGGAAGAAAATATTATTTAAACTTTGACTTGGATTATGTTAGTAAAGTTGGATATTACAATATTTAAAACGTATAGCAATCGCAATGACAGCGGCCTAACTGGTGGTAGTGGCGGGGACGAGCGGTGCGGTGGGATCCGAGGGGAATGGGGAAAGGGGCGAAGGTAACAGCGGCGACTGCCGCTTGATACATATATTTATATAGGTAGATACAAATTAATATCTACTTCGCTAACATTTGTTTAGTGCTAAACGGTAACTTATCACACTCTTAAAACAACGCAGTCTTAAAATCTAAGCTAATCAAGAATATTATACTGCAACATGTACCTGTATGTTTATCAAGTGCAGATTTTATGCCACCAGAGGTTCTCAGCGCAAGGTGGTCCATTAAATTCGACTCACCTGCCCTCGGAAAGGAAACAAATCTTGATTACACATAAAAGGTATTCCGAGTGTGCGAGCTCATAAATCGAATGTGATCCTTTCTGCGTGATTTGTTGAACTTTAAGAGCCGGCTCATGAATATTTTACGGATTATTTGCATTTTATATGCATGGTAAACGGGCCCGGGCTGTGTGGGTATTTAGTAGAACCGTAAATGATTATATTGACGTTTCCGAAGAGTATTTTTAATGTGTGCACTCATTAGAGCAGTTCGCCATACTGTTTATTTAGTAGACTTAACAGTCCTTTACTGGAGAGGGCTTTAGAGAGAGCTTGAACTTTCGTAGATCCATTCCGAAATCGATGTTGACTTAATAACAAAAAAACACGTTTACTACACATATAATCGCGTTTTTTACTACGTTTAGTATTGTTTTACATCGATATTTCGACTCCGATGCATGCGTCATGGTCACGAGTAAACTGAAGAAGAGTATAGTGGAAGTAAGGTGAATAACCTTAAAAGTCTTACAACCACATTATAAAAACACATTAGCAATTTAAAAAAGATTAAGCTATCGCTTTCAATCTACGACATTACAAGCGAGGAATTACAATTTATTAAGTTGTCTAAAGAGACCTCCGTTTCCTAACAAATATGCAGCGTCAGAGGCGTTTACAAATAACCTAAAATTTGTCATTGTATCCGCTCTCATAAAGAAACGTAAAGCTGGAAATATGGCACTATATTTTAGGGTTTCCGTAGTATGGACATTGCTCGTCGTCCATACATAGTTGGCCTAAGATCCAACAGGGAGGTGTATTTACTTTTTCGGTTTTAGATAATTTATATATTCGATTGAACCTAAATTAAAACAACGGACACTTTTGATAATTCGAAAAAAATCAAAACATTTTCGGATTTTGAGGTTATAATGACGTCAATAAAAACATTCGGTATGTAGCAATAACTTAGCATTTATTACTGAGTATAAGGGCGTACTTACATTGGATTATAAATTGTAGGTAAACGTTTTATTGTCACACTGCTAGGTCAGTCATAACACTCTGAACTACTGTTTCGAAAACAGCTCTGCTGATTTAATTCTCGTCATATCCCGTTGATGTTGAGTTTTAAAGGCTTGCATCCTTGTTTTCCACCCTACTCGTTATCCAAGTGAGAGCAATATAGGATACTTAACTACCTTAGTTTTCTTTGAATTATCGGTCAATCTGTCGTTGAAGCGGACCAAACTCCAGGAGTAGGCTTGACAGATGCGCGCTTCTTGACATTGAACTCTAGGAGTCTAGGAGTCGGGAGTCTTATGGACATGCAAGAGTTTTATTAAGGATTTCCTTTTCTATTTTCGTGTGATTATAAAGTAGGTATAGCATTGTACTAGTACCATATGTCAAATGTTGTCAAATGTCAATTCATCAACTGTCAGTGTCGATATTATTGCTCGTTTCAAACAGCGCTTTCAATCTAGTTTTTTGATTAGCCGTATTATGGTTCCGCGACATTATAGCGGACTGTTTGTAACTAAAAACCATTATCGTATATCAAGTGTTGAGAATACTGTCGCTTGTTTGTGTCAAACTCTTATTATGCTTTGTCTAAAATAGGATGATAATTTTGACAGCACACTAGTTGTTGGTCTTTGGCACGCCTATGAAGTTTTGTGGTTTTTTTTTCGGTAAAATGTACTACGGAAAATGTCGTACTTCATAGACCGCCCCCCCCCCCCTTTTAGTGAAGTGCCACGAATAACGAATAACAACAGACAATAGAAAATCGGTATTGATATAATATAATCGAATATTTAAAATTAACATTTAGGTAACCTTATTATTTTTGTAACTAAACTCTTATTCCTTGTTTGAATTTCACCTTAAGAGACCTTTCGCAACAACGATTTCGAGTCGCGCGTATTCTACGTAATAGGATGATAGAAATACGCACGTGTCATAATCGTTGTTGTAGAAGGGTTTTTAATGTCGTATTGATAAATTATCAATTTAGAAGAAAATAAATAGTTTATTTTGTATAATACGTATAGCATAACCATGCAACTATCGATTCCAAGTTCTATGAGAATGATAATCGATAATCGAATAGATTCATTAACGATTTTATACAACCACATCCCTACTGTAATTTGTCAAAATAGATAATGTCTAAATAGTAACACCGAGGATTATGACGGAAGTGAATACTTTTTAAAATGTTTTCGAAATTAAGAAGTGTCCGTTCTATTAAAATATTTGTAATGTACATTATAAAAAGATCTAGTAATTATAGTAAATGTTTCATGCGTGTTGATTCATAGGCCATTTTTAACAATGTCTTTTAAATTTTAACTGCATTGTGTTCAGATATATTGTGTTCTAAGCTTGAAATAATTTCCTTTGTGAAAGAACATTATAGGGATGGTCATCTTGGCATTAATGTCCCGGTGTCCTCGCGCACGACGGCCCGGGGTCCGAATTGACCATGGTCCTGAATTTGGCGGACTAGGTAATTACAGTGGAGCGACTGCCATCTGGAGCCCTATTTTTAAATTGTTTGCTTCAATTTGAACGGTTTTCAATGTTGATTTTCATCATGAAAAATACGATATTTTAAAGCATTATGCTGATTTTCCCTGTTTTTGAACAGGATTCTTTCGGTGTCGCCAATGTTATTTTAAAAATATTGTATCAAAAATGAGCTACGTGACCTTATAAACGGGGGAACCTGACCAGATTGAATCATAGTTACACATTCAGTCGCCTGAAATAAATGATATTAGAAATATCCACACAACGCCATCTAGCCCCAAAATAAGCAAAACTTGTGTTTCCATAACACAAGCTTTGCTTATAGAGAACCGCGGCCAGAAAATATTCAATCATGAATGTAAAGGTAATTCCAAATAAATAAATAAATATTCGTGGACAAATTCACACAACGCCATCTAGCCCCAAAATAAGCAAAGCTTGTGTTATGGGTCCTAGATAAGTGATAAACTACTTATATACTTTTAAATACATACTTATTATTTAGAGAACACCCAGACCCGTAACAGAAATTAAAATTCATCATTCCAATTTCTGCCCGGCCGGGAATCGAACCCGGGAATTCTTGCATAGCAGACCACTGAACCACTCAGATCATCAAGAAGGAAGCGAAAGAGTACCTGCAATAGTGAAACTGGTCTCCTCTTCCTCACAATAATGGCACAATCGTAAATAATGCACATCAGCTATTCTACTTCGGCTTCGTAGAGCTTCGTATCTGACACACGCGAAAGAGTAAAACAATGTGTAAAAGAACATGACCACTGACTAAAAATCAATTTAAATACAAAAGAGTTGAGTGTTAGCAAATAAGGTATCGCTTTCAATGCAGAATCTATATGTTGTTGCGTCAAGACTATACAGTATACTTCACCCCCTGATTCTGAGGCAGTGTCCCTGTCAATGATCTTCCAAGAAATTACCACTATTAAAAGCAGCTAGAGGGGCTACCATCATTGATGGAGGATGTCAAAATAATTAAAAACGACATATCTGACCTTAAGGCGACATGCGAATTTTATGGCTCAACTCTGGACGAGCACAAAAACAGAATCTCCACACAAGAAAATAAAATCTCCGGTATGAAGACATTGGAGGATAGTTTGAGTGCTGCGCTGGCTGATGTTGCAACGCTAAGGGGTAAAATGCCGGATTGGGATCAAATATCAAGATTAAATAACATCGAGGTTAAGGGCGTGCCAATGAGAAAGTCTGATAATCTTTTTAAGATTGTGGAGAACATTGGGAAGGCTATCGATTTTGACCTTCCCAAGTCAGAGATCAACTATATAGCTAGATAGGATTTTGTCGCTGCTGCCCGTGAATGTAAGACACTATCCACGGTTGATGTTTTTGGCGATGGTGATGCTAAGCAAAGGGTCTACGTCAACGATCACTTGACTCCGCACAACAAGCAACTATTATCCAAGACGAAGGCAGTAGCTAAGGAGAAAAACTATAAGTTCGTCTGGATCAAGTACTGCAAAATACATGTCGGAGCGAGCAGGCCCTGATGGCAGTAAAGGCGAGCTTCGGCCGTTTGCGTCCTCAGTAGGATCCATTGTTATTATGTATTTTGTTTAAATAAACACAAATAATCACTCAACTTTGATTTTATTCGATCCAATTACTTTTTCAGCTATTTTCTTAACAAAGGCCAAAACTACAATCCCAATTCTCCGACCCGAGGGTAGCTTCCTAAACCATGATTACAAATTACCCACATCAAATCGTTTTTCATTTATCTTATCTACACCAAAATCGATTTTATATATTTATTTTAAATTAAACACAATTTTCATCTCTATTAATAACAAAATAATAAATCCTAATTTGTCGTGAAAGCTGCATTAATCTGGGTTCCACCAGAAAACTGGAGATCAGCATTCTTCCATAGCAGTGTGTCCTTCATCGATATTGTAGAAGTGCCGGCGTTGGCCAGTAGATGGCACCCGCGCCGACACGGCCATTCTGCCGCAAGTCGCGCTCGACATGCCTTAAAACCCAAAAATAGCTTCGCTCGATTATCCTGACATAATCACAGGCGAAGAGAACACAAAAACACATGACATACGAAACATTTTCTGAAGACAATTAGTGGCCTCAGGCCTGAAAAATATGATAGATATAAATCGTGGCTCTGTCCGCTCACAAATTTTACAATAGTAGTCCTTGTCTGCTTCAAAGTTTAGGTAATGCATAAAGTAATGGTGGCCCCTGTCCCCGCAATACGTTATACATTAAAGTGGCCCCTGTCCACATCATATTGGTATCAATACTATAGCGGCCCCTGTCCGCTTAAAAAGTTTAGGTAATGTATAAAGTAATGGTGGCCCCTGTCCACGCAATACATTATACATTAAAGTGGCCCCTGTCCACATTTATAGCATTGACACCAGTAATATAGTGGCCCCTGTCCACATCATATTGGTATCAATACCATAGCGGCCCCTGTCCGCTTAAAAAGTTTATGTAATGTATAAAGTAATGGTGGCCCCTGTCCACGCGATACATTATACATTAAGGTGGCCCCTGTCCACATCATGTTGGCATCAAAACAATAACGGCCCCTGTCCGCATTTTGCCAAACATACACATCACACCATAACATTAGACACAGTATACGTACAATACGCCCCAAAACCTTACGTACCATTGAATAATGAACTTCAATATAGTAACATAACATACATAACTCATTTAGAAAGTGGTGCAGGTCAAAAAATAAGTAGATAAATATACTTAACTTTACGCCGACATGGCTCCTTGATCTGGTTTGGGTGCAAGTCGAAGTTGATCATGTGCCGCCTTCTTAGGTCGGCCCCTGTTAGTAATTATTTTCAGTAGATAGCGGTCATGTGGCAAAATTTTCCATATCTCATATGCATCTGGATATTTCAAATCAAGTCCAATCTGTGACCTTGTGTTTACCTTAAACAGTACTACATCACCTTTATTGAATCTTTGTACTTTAACCTTTTGCCTGTCAAATCTTTGTTTATCTGCGATACCTCGAGCCTTCATTTTATCTTGCATATATTGATCCAATTGTATGCGATTAACTGTACACTTTGATTCATCTATTAAAGAAATCAATTCGACAGGCACAGCGCCTTGCCTTCCAGTTAAAGCTTTTAGTGGACTGATGTTCGTAGTCTTATTGATTGTACAATTGATTGCTAGCTGAAGCGAATCAAGCGCTTTCTTCCAGTCCTTCGTTTCATAATTACGGATGATAGTTAATCCATTTTTGACGACAGACATGGTCCGCTCCACCTGGCCATTGCCTCTGCTTGCACCTGGAGCTATGAAATGCTGGTAAACTCCATGTTGTTTACAATAGTCTTCGAAGTCTGACCTAAAAGCGGCGTCCTGGTCGCTAATGATTTGTTTAGGTGCCCCAAATAACGACATTACTTTCTTTAATGCAAGTAGCATTGACTGAGATGTCTTGTCCATTGCGTACGTGAGTAGTGTAAATTTCGTAAATGCATCGATAATAACAACTACATATTCATATTTTCCTTTACGAGAAGTCAATTTTCCAGTCATATCGATGTGAATTGTATAGAAAGGGATGGGTTGTTTCTCAATGGGGAACATCCTGGATTGGGTAGCACCTGATTTTCCTTTGCTCGTTCTGCAAATCACACAATTGTCAACAAACCGTCTTACTGTACTACTCATTTCGGGAAACCAGTATTCCTCTCTCAGCTTTGCTAAGGTTTTCTCCCATCCAAAGTGCTTTAGAGCGGTGTGAAAAGCGTTTATAATGCTCCATTGATAAGATTTTGGTACCACCTTTTTCCAGCAATTTCGATCAAGGACGACTTCCGTTTGCTTTCGCCATAGCATAGAATCCTTTACCCGATAATCAGATATTTCTGTACCATTTTCAATTATCTTTATTATGGTAGCAAGATCCGAATCTCGTCGTTGCTCCACTTTTAACCATGATTCGGATGTCTTCGCCAAATTCACACAAGTTACAGGATTTCGGCTAAAGAAATCAGCATGTTGCATTCGGGCACCTTGTCTGTTGTATTCAACTTTAAAATTATAATGTTGCAAATATGCGTACCATCTATGAATTCTTGGCAACAATTCATGTTTACTCATTGAAGTCTTGATAGCATTACAATCAGTTATAATTGTAAACTCACGACCATATAGGTACTGCCTGAAATGCTTAACTGCTCGCACAATGGCCAATGTCTCTAATTCATACGAATGGTAGCGGCTTTCTGCATCAGTTGTCCTCATACTCATGTAAGCAACAACATGTTGACGTCCGTCTTTAATCTGAATTAGAATCGCACCGAGGCCCTTGCTGCTTGCATCAGTATGCAATTCTATAGGGTAACCCTCCTGAAAAATTGTAAGTACCGGAATGGACGTCAAACGTCTTATAATATCAAGTCTTGCATTTTCGCATTCAGCAGTCCATGAAAACTTTACATCATTCTTTGTTAGATTGTATAATGGTATCAGCCGTGTAGAAAATGATGGTATAAATCTTCTGAAATAACTAGCCAAGCCACAGAATTGGCGAACTTGTTTGACTGTTCGCGGCACAGGCGAGTTCACAAGTGCTGCAACCTTATTTGGGCCTGGTTTGACGGTTCCATTGGATACGACATTGCCGAGATACTCAATGGACTTTTTAAAGAATTTGCATTTGTTTGTATTGACTGCAAATCCAGCTTGTCGCAAAGCTGATAAAACTTGATCGAGTGTTTCTAAGCCTTCTTCAAATGTCCTACATTTAATCAACACATCATCAATGTATATTAATATCTTATCCATAAATGGCCTCAACGCTTTCGTAATAGCTCGTTGGTAAATCGCTGGGGCATTCATAAGCCCAAATGGCATCATTGTGTACTCAAATAATCCATCTGGTGTAATGAAAGCAGTTTTGTTTATGGAATTTTCATCAACCGGTATCTGATGGAAACCCTGTGCCATGTCTAAGCTTATGAAAAAATCAGCGCCTGCTAATTTGTCAATCTGATCGGAGATAATTGGTAGAGGGAATTTAACAGGAACAGTATTATTATTTAATTCCCTGTAATCGACGACCATCCGGTCATCGCCATTTTTCTTTTTAACGAGAATCACGGGGCTGGCAAAGTTGGATGTGCTTTCACGAACGATACCCTTCGCCATTAAATCATTGACAATGGTTTTAATCTTCTCTCGTTCTACAGGAGCCATTCTGTAAGGTCTTCGGGATACAACCCGGTTGGGCTCCTTCAACTGAATTTCAATACAACCAGTTGTTACCTTGGTATTTGGAGTATCGGTAGTAAAAATGTCGTTATACTTAGATAAAACTACATTTAACTGCTTTAGTTGCTCACCATTGGTTAAGTCTGTATCTATTTCCATTGACTTCTCCTTGGAGACATTAACAGTCATAACAGTATTTGTCCTGAAAAGGGAAGCTCCTTTGCTAGTAACATTTACTGATAAACCCGGTATCTTCAGCAAATCAGACCCGACTAATATTTCACATGGTATCTCATGGTCTTCCACTACATGTAAATTAATTTCAACGAAAACATTGGTAATCTCAGCAACGACTACAACCTTTTGACACGATACAATAGGTACGCCAGTACCCAATCCTTTTAGCATGAGCACACAGTCTTCTCTTCTTCCAGGCAAAGAAGAACTTACAGATTTTCTAACGAGGGATACTTCAGATCCACTGTCAAACAAGCTTACGAATTTGTGACCATTAATCATCATTACCATCGGTGTTGAAATATTTTCTTGGGAAGTGGTAAAATTTACCTTTTTAGCTTCATCATACTTTTTTTTAAAACAGCTTGCCTCCGAGTGACCAACTTTATCACAATATATACACTTGAACGACCGTCTATCCGTGACAGGTTCTGTTAATAACGACTTAGGCTCTTCAATGTTATTAGACAGGCAATTAGTTTGAATGTGGCCAACCTTGCCACATTTAAAACAAGTAGACTTAGAGTCTTCTCGAACTGGCTTTGATGGACGAAATCTTTTAGCTGGAGGTTCGCCCTGTCTGTATTCTCTTGGTTTCATAGTGGAGATTACGGAAATGAGCTCTGGTACTGTAGTACATTTACTTGACAACAGCTTAAAGCGGATATGCTCGGCGTCTATGCATCCTATAACTGCTTCAACAGCATCACTTTCTTTATTGCCCTTTATAATCCGCTTCCATATGTTCCATGCTTTTGTGACCGATTCCGCTGGGTTAGTCATATCAAATCTAAAATTGCGTAATTTAATCATATCGTTAGAGTACCTGGCCTCCGGTTCGAAGGTTTGAACAAGTGCGTCTCTCATATCACTCCAAACCGGTGACTTGACCAACCAAGTGTCTCCTAAACACTTAGCGCGTCCTTTTAAAAGACCGGCAATTTTGGTGCAAATTTCATAATCTGTTAATTTCCAGTGTTCCTTGGCGCGGTCAACATGCTCGCACCAATCTCGAACAGGTACGTCACCGTCAGGGTCGAACGAAGCGATGTACATATCAGCCAACCTGGGTCGCTGGTTGGATGCTAGGGTTCGATTAAACATACTAGCAAGAAATTCGTTGTTTGTTTTCAAATTTTCTTGTTGTTGTTTGGTCAAATTCTCTAAGATGGTTGCTAAGGCAGTCAAAGTTTCACTATTTGCACTAGGTACAATACCTTCAAGACTTGATGAACTTGGCCCGACAACTGGTGTCCGCGTAATATCAGGTGGCAGCTGCTACTGGTAGGCGCGGTGGGAGAAGTCTTTATCACGGCTTCTGATTTTGGAGCGAGCAGACCCTGATGGCAGTAAAGGCGAGCTTCGGCCGTTCGCGTCCTCAGTAGGATCCATTGTTATTATGTATTTTGT
The DNA here is from genome assembly GCA_905147135.1 of Blastobasis lacticolella. Classification (NCBI taxonomy): domain Eukaryota; kingdom Metazoa; phylum Arthropoda; class Insecta; order Lepidoptera; family Blastobasidae; genus Blastobasis; species Blastobasis lacticolella. The sequence continues at coordinate 7,983,744 of LR990048.1, read as the reverse complement.
TTAAATAAACACAAATAATCACTCAACTTTGATTTTATTCGATCCAATTACTTTTTCAGCTATTTTCTTAACAAAGGCCAAAACAACAATCCCAATTCTCCGACCCGAGGGTAGCTTCCTAAACCATGATTACAAATTACCCACATCAAATCATTTTTCATTTATCTTATCTACACCAAAATCGATTTTATATATTTATTTTAAATTAAACACAATTTTCATCTCTATTAATAACAAAATAATAAATCCTAATTTGTCGTGAAAGCTGCATTAATCTGGGTTCCACCAGAAAACTGGAGATCAGCATTCTTCCATAGCAGTGTGTCCTTCATCGATATTGTAGAAGTGCCGGCGTTGGCCAGTAGATGGCACCCGCGCCGACATACATGTGAGAAAAAATGATTCCGCTAAGATTCTCGTTATCACTAACGAGAAATATTTAAATCCGTCCGCCTTTTTATTTCTCTCAAGCCGTCAATCAATTTCAATTATATCATAGCCAGTCTTTTACGTAGGCAGCAAATAGAAATAAAATCTTCGCCATCATGGCATCGATCTGTGGTACGTCACTGCTTGACAACTTGAAATTTATACTAAAATATTAATGTTTAATAACATTATAAGAGAAAATACGTATTCAAAGCCAAAAGGAAATGAATTAACAGAACAAACAAGTACGTCAAGAAATACATAATTCGTAGACCAATTAAAATAATGGTCGCATCCAAATAAACATAGTATCCTCTCTTTTCAGAACATAATATAAGAAATAGGAGAGCCATTAAAACCTGAAGGGCCAAAACCAAAGATACCCATAAAAACAATTATTAATGTATGAAAAAAAAAGTATCAACGTGCCAAACCAACGTTTGAACAGAAGTCCTAATAGTCGTAAGTAAAAAAAAAATAATAAAAAATTAGTAAAACGTAGTTACAACGTAGTCTGATTTTACAGAATAGACTAAATTTTCCAGGGAGGAATGATGAGCGTGAAGGGCCAAATATAAAAATATCCTTAAAAACTATATTATACTATAAAAAAGTATTCAACATGCTGAACCAATGTTAAAACAGGAGTCCTCATAACCGTAAGTAATAAAGTAAGACAAGAGAGGTCCTACAATAGGAACTGTGATCAGGCAACAGCTTCCTCGTCACAGGTGACTTTAATTTGAGTGGTGTTGTATGGTCTAGTTCTGATACGAGTGATGGGTCCTATGTTCCCTCCAATTACGTGATGCTCTTGGTTGACACCATTAACACGTTAAATTTATCGCAATACAATAACATTAAAAACGATTATGGTAGGATATTGGATCTTATATTTGGCACTAGTGAAGTTACGGTTACAGATAACAGTGATGACCCGCTTTTGCCCGTAGATCCATATCACGGTGCTCACACCTGCGATATTAGCTTTACTAACCAACAATATCTGGATCGCCTGAAATTTACTAAATGCCTATATGATAAAGGTGATTTTGAATCAATAAATACCGAATTATTGACTACTGACCGGGCTAACGAGCTCGGTTGTCGCTCGTTGGAGGATGCAGTGACCCATTTTTATAATGTCTGTTTTCGTCTTAGGGACTCCTACGTTCCTTCAAGGTTAGTCTCCGTAACTCTTATCCTACAGGGTATTCAAAGGCGCTAGTTAGAACTATAAAAGAGAAACGAAAATTTTTTGTGAAATTTAGAATCGTACTGCTAAGAATTGTTACAAATTATTACGCGAAAGGGTTAGGTCTCTGGAGGCTTCTTGTTACAAGAACTATTTTGAAGTGATCGAAGGTGCTATCTTTAGAAACCCGAAATTTTTCCTTTCCTTGGTCCTACTTTAATTCTATAACAAAAAATAATGTAATGCCATATACTTTACGGCACGATGATTCGGTATTCAGCACTGGCGAGGACATTTGCAACGCATTTTCGGCCTACTTCCAATCCACTTTTTGCACTCCCCCAATCGTAATGTTGGTGATGATAACGCCGCTTCCTGTAGCACCGTGTCGGATATCTCTTCAATTTATGTTGATATCAACTCCGTCTGCAAATTGCTTGAGGATCTGAATCCAAATAAATCAGCTGGACCTGACAACTTGCCAGCTAGATTTTTTATTAGTTGTGCCAAAACGATATCAGTGCCTGTCACTATTTTGTTCCGTAAGTCCCTTGCAACGGGTGTCGTGCCTAGTGTGTGGAAACGTGCTTATATAACACCGGTGCATAAAAAGGGGTCTAAAAGCGAGGTGTCTAAGTATAGTCCAATCTTTAAGCTATGCATAGTCTCTAAAGTTCTTGAGAGGGTAGTATACGACCAACTATATCCGGCTCTGAAGCACTCCTTCAGTGATAATCAGCATGGTTTCCTTAGGGGTCGCTCAACGGTCTCCAATCTGGTGTTACTGAACAATTTCGTAACTGAAGCAATGCAGGCGGTTCGCGGGTTGATGTTGTTTACACAGATTACAGTAAGGCCTTTGACAGAATTCAGCATGACATCTTATTGGCTAAATTATGTAAGATCGGTGTTGGGGGAGATTTGCTTCGGTGGTATTCCTCTTACATCGAAATTTCTGGATGGGTCTCTGCTCCCAGCGGTGTTCCTCAGGAGTCTTTGCTGGGGCCGTTGTTATTTGTGATCTTTTGAACGACATCGATCTGTCCTTCCGCCATGCACGTCTACTGTATCTTGCAGACGATATGAAATTGTTCGCCAATCTTGATTTCTTGCAGGACGCTGAGGCTTTACAGTCGGACTTTTGCAGACTTGAACAGTACTGTTTATCCAATAGTCTGGAACTGAATCCTTCTAAATGCAGCATCGTTTCCTACACTCGTAAGCTATGCCACATATATGAGCCGAATTGAAAATATCCAGAAAATATTTCTACGATATTTATGTTTTCGTACCAAGGATTGTTTTAGATCTGAAGATTACATTTGTCTTTGCGGGAAGCACTACCATTTTACCTTTGTATAAGAAGCGTGAGACTGCAGATGTAGTGTTTTTTTTTTTAAATTACATCAGGCGTAATTGATAGCCCCCGTCTTCTGCAAGAAATTTTACTTAGACCCCCCGATAGGGCCCTGCGTGCTCTTGTGCTCTTTTATCAGTAACTAATGCTTCCACAAACTACAGACGAAACACATTTCTATGGCGCGTTTGTAACTTTTCAATGGGTTGTGCAAGGAGAGCGACATTGATTTATTTAACACTGAATTTGAAACAGTGAGGCGGGGGTTGACTCGGTCTTTTTTTGACGGTACTCTTTGAATTGTTACCATCTACATTTTTTTTTCTGCTTCATGTCTAGTTTAGAGCGGTGGGCATATCAAATCATCTTGGCGTTAATGTCCCGATTGTGCTCTTGCGCACGAGGTCCCGGGGTCAGCCTTGTCCATGATCCAGGATTTGGCAGGTCAGGTAATTACAATGGAGCGACTGCCATCTGACCTCCATGACCCTGCTACCAAGGGAACCTGACCAGATTGGATCATGGTTACACATCCAGTCGCCTGAATGTGCATATATATTATCTTATTCACAGAATAGTTTGTATGAAATGGGTTGTTGTCGGCAGCGTACAATGTACTTAATTGTGAATAATGTAAGCACTCTCTCCCTTATTTTCTTTTATTCTTGGGTACGCAATAATTTCATCTTGTATTCTGTCATCATATTATTGCGTGCAGTTTTGCTTTCCTTTTTATTTTTATTTTGTTGTTACTAGCGAGAACCTGTTGGACCTGAGGCTTGTTGGTTTTAAAATAATATTTATTATGTTTTATATGGCTGTTGGTACTCCAATAAATAAATACTTTTAAATTTGAAATTGCTAAAATCATAAAGTAGTAACTTTAACACGCTTTACTTCACTAGCTGTCTATATACTCTCAGCTCGTCGTCAATCCTTCGACCAAATCTGTACTAAGTCAGTAATAGGTAACACAGTCTATCTGCCATCATAACACGTAATAACAGTCTACGAGTTACACAATAAGTAATCGTCACAGACCTGAACAACTATTCATGATGTCATCACTACAAAAACAACATTACCTATCTCTACTGCCCATCATGAAATCTAAATCAGGATATCAATAATGAAAAGCTCTCACGTCTATCTGATACGCCAGTGATAGGTAACAACCACAAAACACGAAACTAGTTAGAAGTGCTAAGTGGGCGGTGTGGGCGCGCCACAACTATGAGCAAATGGGCTAGTTTCTTCCAAAAGGAAGGATTTCATTTCTCCGGTAGGTCTAAAAATCTTGTATTTAAGAGAGGTAGGGCATAGCGGGGTATCTCGTTCGAATTGGAGCCGCCCGACTGGGGAAGTACCTCCACCTTACAGAATATCGCAGCTAAATAATACTCTTTTAAATAGTATTGTGTTTCTGCCGGTGAGTAAGGTTTCCAGTGCTCCATGGGGTGGGGATTTGGGGAACCGTGGCTTTGGCAGTGGAGTGGCATTTGCTTTTTGCTGCCAGAGCAACGTGTTATAGAGGTGGGCAACGCATTAGCGATACTCTTGGTGTTGCTAATGTCTGTAGGCAGTGGTGACCACTTTCCATCAGGTGGCCCGCTTGCCTGTTTGCCTACCGTATGACATAAAAAAAAAAAAAAAAAAAACAATATTTTAGGAAAAATATTCACTTGTGCTCAAGAACACTTTGCGTCTAATCTAGTGCTGTGCACATGAATGACCTTATCGATAATATTTTTTGTTTATCGCTATAATATATTTGTTGTATAGTAGAATTGACAATAAAAAAAAGGAGGAGATTCTTATTTCGATTGAATGTACTTTTATTGTGTAGGTACATGTGTTCCTTGAAATTTTGGTCAATTGCGTACCAGTTTTGATGTTAGGTTTTAATAGGGGTAAGGTAGGGGCCCAGCAGAATATTGTAAGGGTACAGGTTTATACTGCCCGATGCGACTTCGTTTACGTGGTTCCTATCAACGAACTCCTAGCCCACCTAGGGTAGACCCTAGCTCTGCATTATCAATAACCCTACCCTACCTCTGCCGTACCTCTACCGTATATCAGCCATGACCCTGCCATACTTCTACTGTACCCCTACCTTAACACTAAAATAAAATAAATAATCGTAGACAAATTGACACAGCGCCATCTAGCCTCAAACTGAGCAAAGCTTGTACTATGGGTGCTTCTTCTTCGTCGAGTCAATTTTCAAAAACCCTAGATCTGTCCTGCCCAGTAGTTGGCCACGTCAAACAGCATTATCAATCGCTACGAACAGTTCCTCCTTAGTGCAGGTACCAGGACAAAGTGGACAAGATAGCAAATGCTCCATGGTTTGTGATGAATGCTGGATAACTGATATAGTACTAATACACTTTTTTTAAATACATACTTATTATACATCCAGGCCCTAAACAGAAATTAATACTCTTAATTTCAATTTCTGCCCGGCCGGAAATCGAACCCTCTTGTATGACAGACTAGCATGTTAACCGCTGAACCACTCAGGACGTCACATATTATCGTACTCCTGCCATAACTCTGCCGTACTAATGCCATACCCCTATAGTAAATCTACAGTACCTCTACTCTTCTGCTCTGTATGCGTCCTTCAACCCCTCAATATAATAATATTTTCTATTCATTACTATTAGTATTAGCTTAATCGAAATGTTAATATCAATAATAATTCGATTTTGTCAATCCCTAGCGTAAATGTAAATTCAGAGAGGAGTTACAGCACACACGCAACGCAATGTTTTTATGTGGTAGTGACCGATGGACTAATCACAGCTCTCCGTTTGTGTTTGCGTGTGCGTGCGTAAGTCTGTGCTATTAAGTTGCATAAGTAGTGGTAAAAATAATGAGGTTGGGAACGGCGGCATCGGTTCCGGTACAAACGGCGAAGATACCTCTTCTAACTAGTTTGATTTTCTATGGTAACAACAGTCTATCTGTTATTACAACAAAAGTAAACAAGTAATAATCATCATCATCGATTTTAACTGTTCGATCGAGTCTAGTCTATTTTGACGTAACGTTACGTTTAAGCTCCCATTTTGAAACGATTTAACAATGTTTGCAATAACGACGGCATCCCATATCCAGCTGCCTTCCATAAAAATCACAACATTAAACTTGCCATACAGTAACAACATCGAGACTTTCAGGGCTCTAAGCCCAATGAGTCACACACTTGACTCCCGGACCACTCCAAGTCAGCCAAATAAATTAGGATGTTTGACCTCAACAACAGTTCAGACGCTACGAAACTTTTACTGGCAGAAGGATATAAAATCTCACCATTGCTTACACTGCCTCCCTCATCTTACTAGTACAACTACAGATCTCGAAATAGTTACTTTATATCGGCAATCAAGGAAATTTCAGTATTCGAAGCTATAGTTAACATTATATAACAGACTGTTGAGCAATCACCAAAATATCTAGACTTTTTCATCATCATTATCGTTCAAAATTTTCCCACAAAGCTTGAAACAACTACCATCTGTTAGCCCTCTCCCATAGCCTCCATCAGGCCAGTAAGCAACCATAAATCTCTCCCATAGGCTCCATCAGCCCATCATCATTGATAAAACACGATCACCTCCATCCGGTGATGCAACAAACTTTGAGAAAACAAAACTATCATATAAATCTTACAAAACCTTGGCTCGATAGTCGTCAAGTATTGAGTTAGCTTCTTAGATAGATCCGTCTAACAAAGTCTTTATCCATTTCAAACTAAGTCACATTAACATAGTACAAATGGTTTTCGGGCGAACTAAGTCACAAGTTTATCTTTAGTCACTCAAAACATAATTTGGAATTATCTACCGTCAATCTGTTTACTTACTCGTATTAAATTTTTTTTTGTTAAATAATTTGATACCGACATGAAATTACGTTACTAACCAAACTGGCTTTATTTTAGTATGTTATAGTATTAAAAGAAACTAATATCGGTGATCCCAGTTTTACCGCGGATATATTCTATAACATTGGGCAACTACGACCATAAGAATAAACATTATACAGAAATAGGGAAAATTTTAAATAGAAGATACTTATAATTTTTTTTTCGATACTCGTTGGCACTCTCCGCTCGCATAGAAATCGCGGGGATCTGTACGAGGTCATTGTTGAAATTTTGCCCATTCGAAGCCGATATGAAGCGTACTCTAAGACACAACATCCTAAAGTACACCAGCTAATTTGTTCCACAAACTCACTGCTACGCCATCACTGCCACACTGTTTTTATCAAATATTTAGTCAATCAGCAATCTGGAACGACTTATGGTGACGGGAAAAGTCGAAGGCAAGAGACCTAGAGGCCGAAGCCCGAAGAGATGGGCAGATCAAATATCCGAACAACTGGATCCGTTAACGTCGCATTACATCAGGCGACTGATCGAAACTGATGGAGACATGCAGTTGACAAACTACGAAGATGTCACGATCCACAGCAGTGAGGCAACGATAAAGAAGAAGAAGTCAATTAGCAGCAGCACCACCATAACTATGCTTACGTAGCGTGCCATGTTTCAAGATGGTAAAATAATCTTAGATTAAAGCTACGCGTCGACTAGCCCGCACCGCAAGAGCCGCACGCGCCGCACGCGCCGCACGCATCGCATTGAGATATTGCTGACGTTGCTGATGGCATGGCCACACTGGCCGCACCGCACGAACCGCAATTGCGGGCAGGGTTGCCAACTGTGTGTCATGATTTGGTACTAATAATGACATCTCAAAAAATGCTTAGATGTTAACCCTGATTGCTCGTTCTCTGTGCTCTCAAAAAAAAATTAAGTCTTTGCTGTATGTCGGTTAAAGGATTATTCTCTCTCAAAGTGAAAAAGAGAAACAAAAATATACGGTTATCTCTCCAAATTTATCACCAATGTCATCAGTTTATTAACATATCATTTATTATCTTGCAATGGATATTGATGAAGATATCATTATTATCGGTTGTTTGTTGGCAGGTGAAGCGTAAAGGAGCGTAAACCTAAAAAACGTCAAGCATAGGTTCATGATATAAATTTGAAAAGACCAATATTTGGGGAATATCATTCGTTATTTGTTTCCCACTTATTACATGATGAAAAAAGATTATTTGATTACATTCGTATGTCAAAATCTTGTTTCATGGATCTACTAGATATTCTCATTTTTTTTGTTGAATTATTACCGATTTCTCTTACGGTGATGAAACTTGCACATTTAAGCGACTGAATGTGTAACCATGATCCAATCTGGTCAGGTTCCTCTGGTAGCAGGGTCACGGAGGTCAGACGGCAGTCGCTCCACTGTAAATATTTGATCTGCCAAATCCTGGATTAGCTCAAGGTGGATCCCGGGCCTTCGTGCGTGAGAGCACACCCGGGATATTAACGCCTAGAGTTTTTTTAATACCAAAATATTTAAAAAAAAATATACCATCTTGTTTTGTTATTGTTCCTATCTCCTCCCAAATGTTATCCCTTCTTTGGGCATTCGAATAATTGGGATGTTTTAAGTTGTACAGTTCTTCGTACTTTTCTACTAACATTATCAACAATTCGTCATTCATTTTTGAATGCCGCTTTCGCCCTCGAAATCAGACTCAGGTGATTGATTTAATAGAACAAGAAAATGACGCAGTCAATGGGGCAGAAAATTTTTGGCACTAATACACTATATTAATATCAAAACAAGATGACTATGGAGTCGCCAACGATCAAAGATATTGAAATTAATTATTGATAATATCTAGTGTTTACCACTAAGAAATCGGGTGAAATCTAAATGATACAATATTCATAATCTTGACCATCATCCAAACAGTCAATCCTGGCTTCTGCCAGGAACCCCTATCCTGCTTCTTCTCTCCTCCAATTCGCCTGATGTTCGGTATCCTCACGTCGTAAGCCTCGGTTGGCTCTCATGTCCGACTCAGCGATGTCAACCCATTCATTTTTGTATCTCCCAAGGAGAGGTGTGTTATCAATCAAGGAGACGCGTTCAGAATTTCCATGAGAGGGCGGCATAGAGCAACATCAGCAGCATCATCTTTTTGACAAGCTGTATGTATGTATTATAGCCCTTCATGAATATTTAGGACGTGGCCGAAATCAGAACTAACGTCGCCTTCTAGTAAAGTGTCACTTTTGACAAACAGATGAAGTTGGTGTTGACAATCACGTCCTCATCCAAGTACCAAAAGATAAATATGTAATAATCACAGAGGTCTAGTTTCTATATACCCATTCGTTATACCCGGCCCTTTATAGGTCGTTAAATGAAGTATTATTGAAGTTACTCCATAGATCTTCTGTTCAAAAAGCAACAAACAGTTTAATTATTGGCGATGGTTCCATGACAACCAGTTCTCAATTTATTCTTCGTCAAACTATTTATTTTAAATATAATATTGCCTATTTTATGAAAATAGTTTTATAAAAATAACGTAATTTATTTTTCGCCAAAGTCAAAAAACATTAAAAAATTTCTTCACGCTATCTCCCAATTTCGCCAGTATGACGAAAAAATTATCTAATGTGGCAACACTGTCAACGAGAATTTATTTCTTCAAAAGAGAAGATTATATTTTCGATTGCTCTATGCTCCAAAATCTTTGGTTTTGAGCAATAATCTAGAACTCTCAGTCACAAATTTAAAAAAAGTAACAATTGGCAATAGCAGAAGGTTCGAATGGGTACTTAACAACTTATATTTTTCTCTATCAGACATGTCATATGCACCATTAAAAAAGGAAACAAAATATAGATTGTGACTCAAGCTGTAAGTAGGCTCTAAAGTCGAAAATATTTGCAGCAAATTCTATAGTTTAATATCCGTGTGACGTCACGGGCCGGCCCTCAGGGTTCCCAACCCAGCGATTTCTTCCACAAATTTAGAGGTATGTGGGATTAGATATTTTAGATAATGTTCATATTGTTGGGGTATATTTAGTGGCTTAGGTACTTTGTTTATATTTAATTTTACATAAAATTATTAAGGCAGATTAGAATATAGCTTTAGACGCTGTCTAAAAAGTGAAGCGACTTAGGAAATTATAAGATTGATTGACATCAACAAGTAATCAACCTGATTTAGAATAATGAAGACGTCCATCTTTTAGCTCCTATCTTGTTGTATACAGACGGTCCTCATTATTCAATCAGTTATGCTTAGGTATCTACTTGTTGATTTCAATCAATCTTATAATTTTGCTGGTTGCTAAACTTCTTAGACAGAGTTTAACACATTAAGTTCACAGATGTTGTACGCGTACAAGGAAGGAGATTAGAGGCCAGCTCAGGACATTTCTTTTGTTATAAAATTGGTCAGCAGCGTTTCCTGTTTTTTGATTTATGTGCCAAGCGTGGAGTTTGTGACAAACCCCCCCCCCACTAGTTTATAGCAGGCTTAAATACTGAAGTGCAGTTACAATTTAAACTTACAATTTTTTTCTTATATTTATGGGTAAATATTTTAGGACTTAGTCTCCCATTTCAGGCAAATAACGCCTTTTTTTCTTGTATCCCTGTCCGCATCGCCCGCATTTTATGCTGGTATCCCTAACTACTGACAATGCGGTGCGGCTGTGCGGCGCGGCCAGTGCGGGTAGTGAACGCACTCCTATACAAACTCATACAAAGCAACCCGAAATGCGATGCGTGCGGCGCGTGCGGCTCGTGCGGTGCGGGCTAGTCGACGCGTAGCTTTAATGTCACTTTTTACTTTGAACACTGTGTATATTGTAATCAAAGAGATTGGAAAGCTAGCTACCGTCTTGCCAGTCTACCATAAAGGTAGCTAGCATTCCAACCTCTTCGATTGTAATATTGGGAGAGATTTAACATAATTCTTACTATTGTTGTGAAGTGATTTTTTTCAGCAACATTCTATCATACAGCCCACATCAATTTACAGTACCCGCAAAAGCTAACATTTATTAAACTTGGAAGTAGTTTTTGACATCTATACCGACAAATTGTAACACTGACGGTAACTGACGTTGTTTTTGTTTTGTTTTCTACCATAGATTGTCTACCATCGTCCCACGTTGAAACAATCACGTTGAGGCTACCAGTCCACGTTGCATTGCAATGTTGTTCTCGTAGGTGAAGCAATCCGTTGTACAGCATTGTTATGCAATAGAAGAAAATAATTGTAATAGTAAAACAAAAAATAAAAATAATACACACTGTTTTTAATTGTTTGATTTAATTTTATCAGCAGAAATCTAAGCAATTTATTTAATTGTGGTGTCAAACCACACTGCTAAATGAATCTAAATCTAAACATTTACTTTAAAGGCATTAAATAAACTTTAACTGGCTAATTTAGTAACTATGCAAATTATTTAGTTAGCACAACTATTTTTTTGAAAAGAGAAAAAATAGAAGAAAATGAGTACATGAGTAATGCAAATTAAGTAAACAAACAAACCAGCGCCGTCCATAAGTAAGTTTCACTAGATTTTTCGTCAATATCCCAGTGGTGCTCTTGAAGGCCCGGGGTCTGCCTTGACCATGACCCATGATTTGGTACAGATGATTTGTTATTTACTGTATAAATCCCCCAATCTCTCTGCCGAATTCTTTGTCTTATATCTCGGGGCGTTTGGACTCTTGGCTGCGCTTTGAACGCGTTAAATCATTTACATTTTAATGTTGGCAATTCAACTGGATCGATTAATCACTTTCCTTTTATTATTACGGTACCACGTAGCGTATCTGCGTTTTCTTTGTCGCTTTTCATCTTTACCATCTCTTGGGCATTGCGTTCGTCATCCCGCTTCTGATGTCGTGGCGTCAAGGAAAGTGGTGTATCAGCATCATTGTCATCAGGGTGGTGATACCACTATTCGTCCAGATAAATTAAAGAAAAGGTTCACATTTAATTCACTGTATTTATTCCAATTAAATTTTTGCACATCATTTATAATTTTACTTGAAATCAGAGCGGTATTACAATGTAGCCAGTTGAGGTAATTTACATTCTTATTACAAATCCTGGATCCGCGCCTGCTGTCAGCACGCCCCACCAGGAGGCGCACTCCCACTTCCGTTTTTTTCATGATGAGTCCTTACTATTGACCACATGATTCCATACTATTGACCGGACCCAGAGTAAAACAACGTGTAAAAGAAAATGACCACTGACTAAAAATCAATTTAAATACAAAACAGTTTAGTGTTAGCAAATAAGGTATCGTTTTAATCCAGAATCTATAGATTTCGGCGCTACAGCGTAGTAGGAACCAATGGAAAGCGCTTTTTTTTTTCGTAAAGCAAAACGAATACTCAGCCCGCAGCGGGCGTTGTAGGTATCTGATATGCCGGCATTTTGGAATCAGAAATTCAAATACGACTGTATTTGCAGAGGCTTGCTGCTCGAACTACCCCAATACAATATTCCCTTTGCGAAACAAGCGAGTTATTAATTTTTTTGGCGTCTTTTTTCTACACCGATGGCTGGCTCATAATGGTATTGCCAGCTTTATTAATATCGAAGCCTGGGCACTTAAAAGAAATTCGGATGTAGTGGAAATTCAGTACATTGTTTGATTTCGTGCGTTTCGTGTTCTCTTTTGAAATTCGTAAGTAATAATTGCTTTTCAACTGAGATTCTTATTTCCCGTCGAAGGCTATTGTGTAGTATCTGTGTGAATAATATATACGAAATCGAATCTATTTAAAACAATTTCGTTAACATATATATATATATAGCACACTTTGTTACTTTTTACCTACCGGATGTCAACAGAGAGAAGATGATGCAACTTGGTTTTAAAAGTTGCAAGTGATTAGGTTTTCTCAATATTCCGGAGTCTGAAGATTCGAAGCTATCGCTAAAGATAGGTAACTTTACGAATTCAGCTGCCAAAATAACGATTCTATAGGGGTACCAGGGACTTGGAGTACAACATGGAGTTCTTCAAGAAAGGGGTTAAAAGGTTTTTACGGGGTCGGCAACGCGTAGGTGATGCCCCTGGTATTGCAAACGTCCATAGGCTGCGGTGATTGCTTACCATCAGGCAAGCCGAAAGCTTGTTTGCCACCTTAATGGTTTAAAAAAACTCAGGGGACTTTGACAGTTGCGGAGAAATGATATACTCATTTTCCGATAACGATAACAGAAGAAAAAAAGGAAATGTACCTCGACATTATTAAATAGCCTAAAGCCTTTACCACCGTTTCCGTCATTGTATACCTTCTAAAATTAGTCAGTTTAAACAGGATACGAAAGGAATAATTATTTAACAATGTCACTACGAAAGCGTCAAAATAAGTTCATAGGGATTTAACGAGTAAAAAAGTATCGATATCGATCGGTTTAATGTAATTTTAATATTTTTGTCGATAACCAGAAAAGGAAAGGTTTACTGCTTCATTTCGAATATCATGTGCCCGATGGCTGGTACCCCAGAGTCTATAGCACCGATGTACCTACACAATTTCGAAAAGTAATTATATAATCGTGAGGTTTACCGGGAATATGGTCGAGGGGGCTCGCCTGCGCTGGTTTTATTTAATTATTTAGGACAACCAACAAGACTAACACTATCAAAAGTTATAGCAATATCTTATAGCTAAAAATATGGTCACGTGTTGCCATCGCTAAGTGGGATTTTCATTTCAATCATAGTTGTACATTCTTTCAAGCTTCAAGGGTCTGAAGTTTTTAATATACGTGCAATTAGTCTTTAGTATATATATATATATATATATATATATATATATATATGTATATGTATCCAATTGAGCTTAAAACGGATTTCTACATGTTAATAACATAAAATAAAGAAATATAATAAAATCACAATACAACGCCTAGTGGCGAATTGTTTTAACTGCTTTATTTTATATCGATACATATACTGAGAGTATAAACCGCAACACACTCAAACGATTGAAAGAATGGTAAGACCAATTTTGTATGGGTGACGAACCACCTTAACTTCTCCGATATTTCTTAGGTAGGTATAAGACAGGCATGATGGTATGAACCTATAAATGCAGTACTAGTTATTGTTCGCATCTTCGTCTGCCTATAATTCGGTTTTACATTGCGGACCCGTTCCTGCGAGAATTTTTTTTTCCAATTCATTATAGCCTACGTGCTATTTTAGGTATATTATAAGCATAATGCATTTTATCAATAATAAGAAGTGATAATTAAGAAATTTTATCTAATTTATTGATTTGGTTCCTAGACGGAGTAACATAAGTACATCCATCCATCCATATAATACATATTAGTAGGAGAGGATGTATGTATACGGGAACGTATACGGGACGTAATATTTATTATTTACTCAACGATGCATTCAATAAAAAATATTTCGATATGTAAAAATCTACGATCACATCACTGTCCATCTGACATTCTTATAGCGTCATATGAATTTGATGACAGATTATACTATTTCTGGTGTACTACAAAAAACACAGAACTAGCGCCACGATTGACAGGCCACCTCTGTCGCTGGTCAAGCTTTACGTTAGATATAACGAACAAGTTTGACAGACCGCGAAGTTAACAATCACAAATCGTTAGCAAACACGTCACGGAGTACGACTTTGACGTTGCCAAAATGTCAATTGAGAGGTAAACAAATATATAATTTTCAATTTCCTTATATTAGTAACATTACAGGAATTTTCATCAACAAACGCTTTACAAAAATACAATGGGCATTGTTACAAAACAATAGATAGGACAGTCTTACAGAATATCGTAGCTAAATAATACTCTTTCAAATAGAATTGTGTTTCTGCCGGTGAGTAAGGTTTCCAGTGCTCCATGGGGTGGGGTTTGGGGAACCGTGGCTTTGGCAGTGGAGTGGCATTTGCCTTTTGCTGCCAGATCAACGTGTTATAGAGGTAAGCAACGCATTAGCGATACTGTTGTTGTTCTAATGTCTATAGGCAGTGGTGACCACTTTCCATCAGGTGGCCCGCTTGCCTGTTTGCCTACCGTATGACATAAAAAAAAAAAGAAAAGTCTGGTAATTTCTTATAAATTTCAACTTTAGATAAAAACAGCCCCTGACATGACATAACGACCGAAATCAATAAGTTTGCGATCGCTATGTATGTCGAGACTGCAGCCATTGCATATTCAGGCGACGTAACCGTAATTCAATTTTGTCAGGTTCCCTTGGATAAACGGAGGTCAGATGACATTCGCTGTACTCTAATTACCTGATCTGCCAAATTTTGAATCACGGTCAAAGCGAAACCTGAGCCCTCGAGCACGATATCACTATTAGGATATTGACCCCAACGTGATGACGCAGTATAAATAAAAATAAGAATAATAAAATAAAATCAATTTATTTCAGACAATGTACATAATTAGTGTTAGTACATTCGTGATTTACATACTATCTTAGTAAATATATTTATTACTACAATTAAAATATCAAAATAATAATTTAGAATATATATAGGTATCTATAAATGTCAAAATTATTAATAAGTTATAACTCGTAGCGTCGCAGGTTACGGCAGGCTACATGTGAAGGCAGATGGGATGCATGGTTGCTCTACGTGGCCCGACTCGTAGCACAACATTCGCTACGGGGCGTAGCCCCACTACTATAGCGTAGCGGCTACGCTATGGCAATGGAATTCGTATTACAGTCCACTTCAGCACATTGGTGTGCACGTATCGCAAATACAAAATGTGTTATTTTATAATTTAAAACAACTAATCAACGTGTCAAAACTCCTAGTTTAGTTTGGATCCATATATTTTAAAATCATCCTTCATTTGTAAGCTCAACAAACAAACACCCCATTAATACAAGCATAACTGTCCTTTGTAGAAATTAAGCCCCCTCCATATTAATGAAGGGTTTGCAATAATCTCCTTGCTTGGAGTCGCAGATAGACAGCACAATATGCAACTGCATTTATGGTTCACGGAGCGTCGGTGGCCGCGTGGTTAGGGTATCCAACTCGTAAGCGAGAGATACCGGATTCGAATCCCGCGGCCTGGCACCAATAACTCTTTTCTGAGTCATGTAATTAGCTGAATACTAACCGACGCTCTTACAGTGAGGGAAAACATCGCGATGAAACCTGCTCATTCAGGCGACTGAATGTGTAACCATGATCCAATCTGGTCAGATTCCCCTGGTTGCATGGTCAGGGAAGTCAGATAGCAATCGCTTCACAGTAATAACCTGTTCTGCCAAATCCTGGGTCATGGTCAAGGTGGACCCCGGGCCCTCGTGCGTGAGAGCACAAACAGGACATTAAAGCCTAGATGGACCTTATGGGCTATGGAGGTCCTAGCTGCTCTTCCTCTGACAATTGGTGCTCTATTAAACTCCGCCAGACACTTGACGGCCATATTTGGACACAGTGCACGCAATCCCTATTTTATTTTATCATCCATAGGCTTGCATTTGACCTCAACTCATCTGATGGAAAGTGACGATGAGATCGATTATGTACCTACAATGCGTGCCTAGACGATACCTTGAATAGGTGACCTTGATTTGAAGACCAAGGTTACTATTATAGCGACATAATGCGCTAATGTCGGTGCTCAGAATTGATAAGCTCTCAGTATCAATCTTCTTTAGCAGCGGCCCTCACCGTATTTGCTGACTGCCACTTCGCCCCTTTAATAAATCATAGCGCAACGCCTTTCAACCAAAATGAAGGTAGGCCTTTAATCTGTTCTAGACGGGACACACTGCTTTGCAGGAACATTTTAAACTGAAATTGAAAAAATTTTAAACTGAAGCTGAGAACGCCAAGCGGCGCAAATGTGTTTCAGTAGCGGTTAAGTATTTGTGGCATTTGGCGTTGAAACTCTTGGGCCGTGGGGACCAGGCGCATATTCCTTAGTCCGGGATTTATCTAAGCGCCTGGTCGAAGTTATGAATCACCAGAAGGATGGCGTCTTCTTGGGTCAGCGTTTGTGCCTCGCTATTCAGCGGGGCAACGCGGCCAGCCTTCTGGGAACCCTTCCAAATTAGGGGAAATATCGGGCTTCTTGTCACATGGATACGCGGTAAGAAACCCGGAACATGTGTCTAACCGCGATAGTTTAAAACATTATATTACTTAAAATGCCGCAAAATTTCAAGAGGCAAATAAAGCTAAAGCCATTCCACGTGTGTGTGGGCGCGCAGTGTCTATCTATAGCATCAACCCCTACTATTTACCAGTGTCGACAAGGTGACTAATGTCTTGCACCGGTATTCAGTACCACAAACTTGTCTGACCCGGTGGCCAAAACAGCGCCGCCCGTCACCGGGTCAGATAAGTTTGTGGCACTCTATGTGTTTGTTGCTCTCACGCTTTTTGCTTCTGAATTTAGTCCCATTATTTCAACTGGTCTGCTGATAAACTCTTGCTTAAAATTTTGGACACGCTAATTACCCAAGTCCTTGTTAAGTAATTCAAAAAGTTTAGCTATTTTCTCGTAGTTAAGTTTAGCAATTTACTTTAATTAAAAGGTGACAAGTAGGTACGTACCTGTTAGAATAGATACCTTTTAAATGTATATCTGACTTCATTCGTTTTATTATTGTCATGTCTTGTGTCATTTAATCTCATATGTTTTTATGTGAGCTCCAAACCTTCGGAAGACAATAAAATAGTAATAAATACACATTTTCTTTATACCTAGGCTCGTCAAATTTATCCCAGTCTAGTGTGCCATTAAGAGCAAGCCGTCTGGGATACAGATGAAATCGGCAGTTCCAATTAAGTGACTAGGTATTAATACGAATTATTAGACTATGGCCTCGAGAAGGACACGGCAATGCCAAAGAAATAAGGCTGTTTTTCAATAGAGAAACTTAAGAGTGTTTGACCAATATTAAAAGGTTTAGCATAGCATTTTATCTAAATAGAGAACCGCAGCCAGAAAATATTCAATCATGAATGTAAAGGTAATTCCAAATAAATAAATAAATATTCGTGGACAAATTCACACAGCGCCATCTAGCCCCAAACTTAGCAAAGCTTGTACTATGGGTGCTAGATAACTGATATACTACTTAAATACTTTTAAATACATACTTATTATACATAGAACACCCAGACCCGTAACAGAAATTAAAACTCATCGTTTCAATTTCTGCCCGGCCGGGAATCGAACCCGGGAACTCTTGCGTGGCATGTTGACCATTGAACCACTCAGGTCGTCAAATAGGCTGTGAGATCCTACGTCATCAAGTACAAGAAAAATTCCCTTTTGGCAAGTTGCCAAAAGTGAATTTCCCTAAAATCCTAATCTAAAAGTCTATACCTAACCATTCAGGAATAAAGAAAAAAGTTCTCGGTACTTCTTGGTCAAGCTTATCGATAATAATAATATATTTTTTTAATATAATTATTATAAAAAAATCTCATCGGATAATCGCGTTCGCTACGTAAGGGAGAGATCCCTTAAAAACTGGCACGGTTTTTACATTTTTTTGTGCAAAGGCTTAATGGTCACATGGTGATAAGGCGCGTCTCTCACTTTAAATTTTGAATGGTATGTACGTTGAGTTTTTACAGTTGCGAAACTTTTTGAATGTGCAGCTGCGCCATAACACGTTTTCGTGGCGAATACTGTTTCATTATAAAAATTCGCAGACTGACACGGCTTGTCGCATGCTGCCGATCTGGCAACCGGTATCTAAGTTATAGGGATGCCAGATGCTAGCACTTTAATTGGGCCATTATTTGGTTTTCATTCACGTAGAAATTATGTAGATCAACGAATAAAAAGCACAAACAATATATCTAAAGAAGTATGAAAGATCATAAACGAGGAAGTATCGAATAAAAGAATGACCCCCCATACATTTAGTTTGACAGATTCTAACACATCTTATGTACCTCCTAATGAAATACGTAACAAGTTCAACAATCATTTTTTTAAATATAGCAAACAAATGAAAAACTAATACTAACAACGCAGCTGCCATTAAATTCTTAGAATTCTTAGAAGAGCTTAAAATTCCTCATTTTAAGCTGCATTTGAACATTTGAACGGCCGACCATGAACTGGTTGACTCTGTCATTACTGATATCGACAGGCGGGTTAAAACAGCTGGAATATTTTGCGATTTATCAAAAGCATTCAATATTGTTAACCATAATCAAGGAGATTGACAAGATAAAACGGTATGGCATAATAGATAACGCCCAACAATTATTAAAGTCTTTCTTATTTATCAGAACACAGACGGTAGAAGTTCCTATAAATGGAAAAAAGTACAGGTCAAATGTTGGTAAAATATCGATAGGTATCCCACAAGGATCATCACTTGGGAATACACTATTCCTGATTTTCATAAATGACCCAGAAATCTTTATAAAGATTATCAAATGGTGCTTTTTGCGGATGACACAACAGTAATAATAAAGGCACCGACAAATGATAAATTAGAAAAGGAAATCCAGGCTGCATATTCGAAGCTGAATAAGTGGTTTAGTTGTAACAGTCTAATACTTAACACTACGAAGTCGAAAATTATACTGTTTTCTGGACGAGCTCAACGTGATTTGCAGACATTATGTACCCCGATTCCCTTATAATCAAATAATAAATTTCTAGGACTCCATATTGATTCTACATTGAAGTGGACAATACACACAGACAACCTTTGCGCAAAACTATCCAGTGCAACATATGCCATAAGGAAACTGAAACCCATTGTTTAATTGACAATCGTGCGCCAAACATATTTTGCATATTTCCACTCATTATTGTCTTATGGAATCATTCTATGGGGGAACTCAACAGATGCAAAACGGGTTCTGATAGCACAAAAGAGAGCAATAAGAATAATAGTAGGAGCAAAAAGTGGACAATCCTGCAGGAAAATTTTCGCTGAAAATAAAATATTGACTCAAGTATCCCAATACATATATGAAATAATTCTATTTACTAGGCGTAATATTGATTCATTCAAACGTATTGAAAGTCGTTCTCGCCAAAATGGTAAACTGCAATCGGTGCAACACAATACCACACTGGCAACTAAAAATCCTCGTGTCATTGGGCCAGTGTACTATGAACACCTGCCATCTGAAATTAAGAATGCCAGTAGTGACTTACATTTTGCCACCCTTCTCAAAAGCTGCTTGTTGGATAAACCTTTTTATTCAGTGAATGAATATATTAATGATAAGTTTTAGCTAGGCACATACTGAATTATTAATAATGTATTTATGGAATTCATTATTTTATAATATATTTGTATTGACATTTATTTAATATTATTGACTTTTTGACATTTGTTTATGTAGTGAATTTTGAGTTTATGTTGACATTTGTAATTTATTTGGGATTTTCGATGCTGATATTTTGAAATTTTGACATTAATTGATAGTAATTGAAAGAATATATATTTTTTTAAATGAAATTGACATTATATAATTAAATTTATTAACGAAATTTTAAATTTATTTTGACAATTATAATTAAATTGAAACATTTTTATGTTCATAAAATAGGTATATAAAATTTTAATTATGTAAGTAATTGTTGGTGCTTTGTTAATGACATATAAATGATTTTATTTACTTAAATGATAGTAATGAATACCAATATGGTATTTATATTATAATGACTATCTCGATACATACTTTTATATATTATGTAATAATTTTATGTGAAAATTGTATCTTTGAGAATTAATAAAACTAAACTAAACATTAAATATGAAATATGCAACTCATCAGTGCAGAGCATCCGCATTCATTAGCAGTTCATTTAGACCTCGCTCCATCTCCACTATATGATGTGGTGTGTAAGCTTAATAAATTACAATATTCTAGTAGAATTTTAGATATTATCGTCATCGCTTGGCATTGATGTCCCAGTTGTGCTCTCCTCCGCGAGGGATCCTTCTCCACAATTATCATGATTCGGTATTTGGCAGTTCAGGTAATTACCTACAGTGGAGCGACTGCCATCTGACCTCGTTGACCCTTTTAGCAGAGGAAACTTACCAGATTGGATCATGGTTACACATTCAACCGCCTGAATGTGCAGGGTTCATCACGATATTTTCCCTCGCCTTTGCATGTAGTGTTTATAATTAGTTTTATTAATAATTACCGGTGAATATCAATCTCTCAAGCTCGTCAGCCTAAACACCCGTGAGTACGGTTCAACTCGTCAATAGCGGTTGATTGATGTACCTGTTCCAAGGCAAGGAAACAATCGCAACTCAATAAGGGCTTTTCATTGAAACCTTGCGGCGTAATGGTCTGGAAATGGGCGGTTTTAAGCCTGTCTGCCTTTCACAAGTTCAATACCACTATCTAAATACCCAAGGGCATAAGGTCTTAAGCAATAATAAAGTCTTTTAAAATGTACTTGGGTTTACGGTTGGGTCGGAACGACAAAAATCCTACTGCTCTCTTGAGAACGTTTAAACTAAATGAATGCTATAGATAAGGCCAGGTTTAAAAAAGTTTAGCACTTCATTGTCGTGTCGGAGGAATAGAACTTTTTATATTAAACAAAGGTGGCAAACAAGCTTACGAAAAGTTATCGAAGCCTTTACACGTTTAAACGTTTACAAGTTTGCAATGCAATACATCACAACTGAATCAACAAATAATTTAGGCCTAGCTGAATACCTGGTTGAAGTCAAACTACCTTCCAAGGTTAGAGACATATTCGTTTTTCGTTTGCCTAAGTCTGACGAGATACCTTTAATAATGTCCATACCACATTGGAGTTTCTTGTAGTTAATAATATATCAACTGTAACCATAGAGTCCTTCTGGGTGAGTGCAACCGCGTTATCTATTTCCGCCGCCAAGCAACAATGCTTGTATTGTCGTGTTTCGCTCATTCCACATCATGCTCGTGCGTGAAAAAAAGTCTCACGATGCCCGTACGTTAGTTGGATACCAGGCATCCAGATAGTGTGCATGAAATCTATCCTATCGTCGGAGTGTGCGGTGGCGGAAAAGTGACGGTGGCACGAAGTTTAATAGTTCTTCGGAACATTCCCGTTGTACAAACTATGGAGTACACACAAAGTGCCAACGTATGTCGGGATCTAAATCATCTGAAACATCTGGACGACGGTGGCCGCTTCCATAAATTGAAACGTCTGAACGTGTGCCCTAGCCAATAAAAAACCCGCAACCAAATCGCTCCATCATTTCGTGAACTACGATTATTATTTTACTACTTACTAGACAGATATTTGACCATCTCACCTAATGAGAAGCAACCTGATGAACAGACACAGACAGATACACCAATATAGACGTCAAACTTAAAACACCCGACGCATAAAATAGATTTCAGCGACGAAGATAAACGATTATTACAAACATTTCAATTACGTAGTCTCAATTATTATGACAAAACCCGTCTCGCAAAGGCATGGCAAATACCCGAGGACAAGTCGAGCAATTACGCCAGATAAGATGTTATAATTAAAGTTTACCTCGCGAGCATTTCTCGGCAGAATAGGCGGAACAGACAATTAAAGTTCGTTAAATAAATTTGCTTAAAGATAAACGATAACGGCAGTAATTATAGCCTATTGTTGTATTAATCAAGCGTTGATTATTATAAAACAAGTGGGGTGACCATGGGCGGCGGTGG
The DNA here is from genome assembly GCA_905147135.1 of Blastobasis lacticolella. Classification (NCBI taxonomy): domain Eukaryota; kingdom Metazoa; phylum Arthropoda; class Insecta; order Lepidoptera; family Blastobasidae; genus Blastobasis; species Blastobasis lacticolella. Next base: position 7,961,157 of record LR990048.1, on the reverse strand, counting down.
TCACTGCCATTAGGGTGTAGGCAAGGGGTGCCCCTTGCTCGTTAACCTCCCTTCAATATAAGAAAAGACTTCGGCAAGACTTACCTTTCATGATAACTGCCATGACAGTGTAGAGTCCAGTAGCTATCGTTCAGCAATAAAGTTTAATTATTAGTTGGAGTTTGTGGTTTTTGTCTTCCCCCCCTTTAAAGTTTTACTGTTCCCGACAATAGCAGAAAGAGCCAGACAGTGTCCGACAAAGCAAGACAGAGCCGGCCGCACCGGACATAATTATTATATAGGTATACCTGTTATACTTACGAAAACTATATCAAGAGTAAGCGACTGGCTACCAAGGCGGCACCCGTTCACGAGTATAACGCAGAGCCCAGCCATCGTCCAATTCAACTACATTTGAGGGAAAAGAACGACCTAGTCCCCACGCCACCGCTAGACAGACTTTTAAGCGAGCTTGCATTACAGATGATGCATGTAATAGGCAGCTACCCCTACCTCTACCCAACCCCTAACATTGAAAGTAAATGTTTTATTTGGATTGTGGTATTTACTGTATGTAATTATATTGTGAGCTAACATTATTATCATAGAGTGGAATGGATAGACAGAAATATGATTGCCATGTATTTGATGATTAAATTCAAATAAAATATTTCAACCAAACAAATTAGGATAATGAGATTGGTGTTTTGCTCTGTTTATATAACATTGCCCGTCAGTACTATAATAGATATACTTGTGTCTATAAATGATCATGTAAGTACCAATTTTAAGTGATATCTTTCGCAAACTACTATTCACATTTTCACTAAAGGCATCCAACATGTAATCGACCGAAACTTGTAAGGGAATAGTTTAAAAATTCTGTTCGGCCTCCGCCATTGTGGCCACGGAATTAATTAAAATTAAATCAAGTTTGCGAGCTCGACCCATGCTGTGGTTGTGTAACTCACTTAACTACTAAATTTTTCAATGGCAACCGCGCTGCAGGTCCCGGGTAATATATCTTAGAAATTTTCAAGTGTAGCTTGTTGCAAAGTTTCAGTAGCTAATATTCATGACCAGAAATGGGAAAATGTGGATACAAAAATTATTAACTGTTGTTGGTGGACTGTCTAATGAAATTCTTCGTACAAGAAGCTTTGTCACAATTTGTTACTATATAAGTTGTGATTGATGGATAAATGTGGCAAACTACTATCCGTTCTCAGCGGCTCTCACCCGCGCGCAGTTCGGTTTCTGCAAACTATCAATCAACTTTCTCGCGAGAACCTATTATTTTCCCGGGATAAAAAGTACCCTTAATTACTCAATGATAATGTAGCATTCTACTATAACTAGTAACAACGATTTAGTTAGTTAGTCTAGAGTTAACACAACTAAATCGTTGTTTGAGTTTATTCTTTACAAACAAAAATACAAATATATTTTAAGAAGAATAATAAAGTAAATCACATAAGTGGGATTCGTTTATAGAAAATTTTTAGGTATTATTCACTGGATATTTCAGTATACAAACTATAGGTATCTCACCCAGTTTAGACCAATGAGAATTCTTCTTAATCAATATCGTTATATCAATTAATATCTATACGCAGGAACAAAGTGCCTACGACGAGATATATCGGTAGAAAATACTTGAGAGTCCAAGAGTCGGTCGCGAGCTCACGAACACTCCACAAAGTTTAAAAGCTTATACACTTGGCTTAATTCAGTCGTCTACATTCAGAAGCAAAAAGCGTGAGAGAAATATCAAAGTGCAATATATATTGCTCAAAGAATCAGATCCATTTTTGTATCACTTAAATATGTTACGCATCGTTCTGCGTTCCAAAAGGCGTGATACAAAAATGGGCCGTATTCTATGAGCAATACATTCTACTGATTTGATCTGGCTCTCTTGCCTTTTCCTTCTGAATTTAGCCAAGTGTAAAACATTAGGACATTTGGAGATGAGTGCGTAATTCAACTGCTAAATACAAACGTGCGAAGAATACTGGTTCGAAAGATCGTAGTTTCGATAAACTGTTGGTCGACAGATTGCTTGTGCGATTAATGAAAGTGCGAAGGAATGGTAGTGCGATAAACAGTGCAGCGACAGAATACTTCTTCGACGAACGCTAGTGCGAAAGAACGCCACTGCTATGAACAATAGGTCGAAACAATACATTTATTTCATAAGATCGCAGTTCAATTACGCACTCTTTGGAGATATAGACTTTAGGTTATGGAGTTTTAGTTAATTAAGTTCTCGCCGTTGTTTAGCTTTTGTTTCATTTATTGTTGTTGTTAATAAAGCACTCAGTGTTATTACACTGGAAACTGCCTTTCAGCTGAAAACTCTCCACTTGCCTCTGTCATTCACAGACAATAGGTCGCTTTATACGCAACTACATCTTCATTTCTACTAAATAGAGACGTCGCCTTTGATGAAGCTAAGGAGAGAGTGTAAAGGAAATACGAAATAGTTGAAGGCTTTATTGTCGTAGCATGAAAAGAAAACTTCCTCAGTCGGATGACGCAAGATATAATTAAAAACTGTCCTCTTGCCTTTTCTGTAATTATTCTTTATTTTTTGTTAAAAGTTAAAATGGAGTTTATTTTACTACAATAATTTAAGAATAAAAAATATATGTTTGGTGTAGTGTGCCTACAACAGCCAATAAGCGCACGCTGAGTCATCGCCAAGCTTCTACAATCTACCCGCACCGTTAGCCGCTGTCCTTATTGGCACCGGTCCTGCGACCATGGTCGTACAACGGACGTCACTCGACCAATTGGAGACCTCAAAAGCGCCCGTCGCACGACTATGGTCGTACGACCGTTGCCAATTAAGACAGCGCCTCATAGCGGCTTGCAGTGTCCACAAGCTTGAAATAATTTAGCGCCGCACAGATGCTTCTTAGGGTCGTGATTCTTACGAGAACCCACTGGTGCCTAGAGATATTTCATTATATTACCCGACTGGATGCTTCTGATAATTGTCAGTGTATTGAAAACGGACATTTTTCCGGTGACCGGCTAGATTAGATGTTCCGCAGCGCACAGAGCGGTTGATGTGGCGTACTTATTTTACACAAATGCTGATATGTGTGCATTCTTATAAGCATAATATCCAAAAATATTGGAAAGTTCATGGCAACCTTCACAGCTGAACAAAATCTGGTATTTTTTTCGCATATATAAGTACCATTATCTTCCGAACCACTCAATCGTTCAACGAGTCCCGTACATGTATTCGAAACTCATTTAACCGTATAACTGATACCCTCCAAGCCCAGCTAATCAGTGATCGTGTCACTCCGGCCTTATGTAATAAAACAAATAATAAATAAGTCCATGCTGGACCCCCTGCCACCAATATTGTACTGAGAATTTTGACAACTTACCTCATGTTTTGTCTGCATGACAGTGCTTTTGCACCGAAAATTTCAAATTGTGGGGCAAATTAGTTAAACCTTCGGAATCGGAGTCCAATTTTTAGTTCCAGAAGCACTTCCAAATTATAACACAATTTGAACTTAAAAAATTACTCGACTCGACCTAAAAAACGAGATAAAAATCTAACCAAAAATCTCAAACCGATAACCAGCAAATTTAATTCAGAGCATCAGCAGGCCCATCGTTTGAACTAAAATCAAGATTTTTGAAAGATTAATGATACCTCGTCATCACCCAACCGGCCAGAATCTGCCGGTCATCCGATATATTGGAACTTATATAGACGGTGTTTATTGAACCAACCATTCATTTCTTCCCAAAGTACAAGTCTGCCCATTATTCCATCCCACAAAATTGGATTGAATTTTGATGAAAGAAAAAAAAGGGTAGGTAGTGATAGGGTAGAGTAGAGTAGGATAGGGTAAAGGGTATGATAGGATAGGGTAACGGTAGGGGTGGGTAATGTAGGGATAGGACACGGAAACAAAGTCGCGCCGGGTCAGCTAGTTTATTAAAATTTGTACATCGTCACGGAATGAGCCCGTCTTCATTTGTAAGAATCTCGACGCGACAAGGTTTTCTTACCAGAATATTTGCCGCAAGTGCCTTAATAAAGAGAGAAAGCCGAAAAATACATCTCGCATTCACATTTCCGACAAATCTTTTCATAGTAACACATGTGTGTACATTCGCTCAAGATAGGCAGGCAGTAGATCAGGAAGATGGATAGCGCTGGAGCGAAAGGCTACTTGTTAGCGTAAATAATTTTCGAGTGGATGAAAAACGTACCTTATTTATACACTAGTCGGCTGTCAATGCTGGGCTAGGACCTACTCATTCGCATGTGTCAGAGACGATGCTCTACGAAACCGAAGTAGAATAGCCGGTGTGCATTATTTACGAATATGCAATTATTATGAGGAAGAGGAAAATAGTTTTACAATTACAGGTACTCTTTTTACTTTCTCCGTGGCGCCAGTCAGGCGACTGAATGTTTACACAGTGATCCAATCCGTGATCGAATGGTCAGGTTCCTCTGTTAACAGGGTCACGGGGATCTGATGGCAGACGCTCGACTGTAATTAGCTGGTCTGCTTAATCCAGGACCATTATCAAGGCGGACCCTGCGCTCTCGCGCGTGAGAGCACAACCAGAACATAATGCCAAGATGTGAACTTCCACTTGCTCCAAGGCCGAACAGCCGTGCGATAATCTTTCACACTTCTGAATCGCTTTTCTACGTGTTTAGCACGCAGTTCACCGTCATTCCAATACATGAACACATTGCAGGACGCTTGTCGCTTCAATTGAGATTTTCTGATTGAAAGCGTGGTGTGGTGTTCCAAACCGCAATTTAATCAGGATCCAGCTGCGTGGCAGCGCGCCGGCTGTATTTACGGGCGCGGTCGTTTAATGCAACATTGACGGCATTTTACTCGAAAATGGCTGATGAATGGTTTATGAACTGTCAGAACATATTTTGTGTGGCATAGATTATTCTGTGCATAGATCAAATTAAAGGTTACGCAATTGTAAATACATTGTCCAAGACTATCTCAATGATTTTATATAAATAATTTGATGTTTTTTTTTTCATAACAGTCTAAAATTATTACTATTGAGGCTCAATCATCTTTCTCACAAATGTACCTAAGGTAAAAATTATGTAACCCTCTAAACACTGCTGGCTATAAGGGAGGGAGGAATTACGTGGTTTACAAAATTTTATACTTCATATATTTTTTCATAAGTACCTAATGAAGAGTCGTTTCACTTTATGCTTGTTGATTTTAACAAACCTACTTTAGGTTTAGCTTTTTTGTACTTTTACTTCTATTTTTTTACTTTAGAGAAGTAAAATCTTGGCTTGGACACTTTTTTGTTTATTAGGAACACAACAATTGCAAAACACAGAAAAAACGGTACACACTACTCTTTGTACAGGATTTATTATCGGTCTGTCCGTTTGTCAACATTCTTATTTCCAGTTTCAAAGTCAATACAACCATTTATGACCTCGAGAACGTATGAAACATATCCCATTAATATACAAATTTTGACTAGGGTTTCCACTAATGTAGGCAAAAATATCTCTGTATCCGAAAACTACCCCTGTAGTTTTTACCGTTAGCCCACGGTCCCAAATCCATAAAAAATAACAAATGGAAGTGTTATTACTCTTGCCCGGGAATGGAATAAACGTCAGAGGGGATGTCCATCAGCGCGTGTATGTAAAAATATTCCTGTACAAAGCTACGAATTGCCCCGCTGGGCATTTTAGCTGATCCCTGTCCATTAGATTTATATTGACCATCTGTTAGGTTTCCAATAAACGACTAGTTGCGTAGGCACAGTTTGTAAAATATTATTTATCAATCTATTGACGTCTACTTCTGAACGTATGGCAGACATACATAGGCCAAAGACATCTTAACGGTCTTGGGCGAATCGCATCCATCCAATGCCCGGCACGGCCGATCCGTGCAAGTATAAAATATTAAACGAATGAAATATATCTATACATGTTCTCCCAACCATCTTCACGGAATTAAAGGCTTTACTCCTCTCTAAATATAAGCGTTAGCATGAAATATCCTGTTCAATATCTCAAGGCTAGACGGTGTAAACGCTCTTGATACTTGGCTTTCGAGTCACGTATTCAATTAATCTTTTTGGCGGCGTGTGGCCGGCCGCAGCCGGGCGGCCGATTGAAATGGAGTGATACCGATAGAGATCGAACTAACGTATTTGGAACTCCCAACTGTCACAATTTGGGGACAAAAACTATAATCTACTGAACATTCGATCATCTTGGCGTTAATGTCTCGGTTGTGCTGTCGCGCACGAGGGCCCGGGGTCCGCCCTGACCATGGTCCAAGATTCGGCAGATTGGGCAATTTCAGTAGAGCGACTGCCATCTGACCTCCGTGAGCTTGCAACCAGAGGAATTAACCTGACCAGATTGGATCATGATTACACATTCAGTCGCCTGAATACGTTTCATCGTAAGAGCAGCGGTTAGTGTTCAACTAATGTACAGAAAAGAGTCATTGGTCCATGGCACAAAATAGAAAACTAACAGAAGGTCCACTCCCGTCGTCTTCGAAAATAATTACCCAAATTGCCGTCTCACCAGGGTTGCTACTGTGTTTATTCTGAATTTTGAAAAGAGTATTTAAAAGATCGACTAGAATTTTAAAGATCGTACGCAATAACATGTCCCTTGCAAAGGACCAATATCGAATCCTTGAAATAATGTGATCATAATTGCTTCCCAAGCTGTTCAGATTGTGTTCAAGTATATAAGATTTTCCATACCAGCTTCAGACATTATGCCTTTAGTGAACGTAATAATATCTATCTCAGCAAGCTGGAACGTTTGTTGAATAATTGTATTCGTTTTATTTTCGGGCTTCGGAAATATGATCGCATCTCTGAGTACCGAGTGAGGTTGTCTTGGTTGACTGTTCGGGAGAGGAGGAGATCGCGTGTCCTTTCTACACTTTTCTCAATTCTGGACAATCCTCTTTCGCCGGGTTATCTCAGGTACAATTTCCGTCTATTGTGTTCGACGCATGACCGTGATCTCCGCTCCTACGATACGCTATGTCTTGACATTCTCCCTCATCGGACCAACTTCTTCAGCCACTCATTCACAATACAGGCAGCTCGTTATTGGAATGACATACCTGAGGACGTACGTAAGGCGCAAAATCGGTTGATGTTTAAAAAACTACTGAAAGATTTTATTCTGAGTAAGAGGTCGTAGGCAATGAGTGATGAGCTTGGCGTAGTCATTATCACATTTTGTATCTAGTGAATGTATATATAATAGGTATATGTTTATTGTATTTTTTTTAAATAGTAATTGTAATGAAATGAAATGAAATGAAATGAAATGAAATGGTCATTTATTCAAGTAGGATTTAAAAAATCGCTTTCGAACGTCGAATATACAATTCATTTAACAATATTAGAAGTCTTACAATTTAAATGACTTAATAAAATATTGTGAATATATAAGTTACATACTTAATAAATTATAGATTGCAGTTGACATCACACCACGCACTCCTATCATTAACATAATCATCTATCTTATAATACCCTTTCGAGATCAAGATTCGTTTTACGGTGCATTTAAATTTCGTTTCTGACAGATTTAAAATGGTATCTGGTATTTTGTTGTAGAAACGTATACAGTTACCCATCCATGAGGAATTTACTTTACTTAGGCGATATTTTGGTACAAACAGTTTATTATTATTTCTTAAATTTAATTTGTGAATGTCACAATTCTTGGCAAACATAGATTGATTCCTACGAACGTGCATTATGTTTTCATATATATACTGACTGGCAACGGTTAGTATATTCACTTCTTTAAATTTTTCCCTTAGAGATTGTCTTCGTCTTAATTTATAAATGGCTGGCACAGCTCTTTTCTGTAAAATGAAAACAGTGTCTATATCTGCTGCTCGACCCCACAATATAATCCCATAGGTCATTATGCTGTGGAAGTAACTAAAGTACACCATTCTAGCAGTTACTTCATCAGTTAGGTGTCTAATTTTCCAGACTGCATAAGCTGCCGAGCTAAGCCGTTTTGCTAATGAGACTACGTGCGATCCCCATTGTAGGCTCGAATCCAATATAAGACCAAGAAATTTAGTTGTGTTAACAAATTCTACCCTCTCATTATCAATTAAAACTGTTATATCATTCATTTTAACATTTGGAAGACAGAAATTCAAACATTTTGTTTTCCCTGCGTTCAAAACTAAATTGTTAACAGCAAACCAGTCCTGAACTACCTGAAGAGTACCATTTACCTCGTCAATTTGGTTAGCTTTCCTACTGACTTTAAAAACAAGAGATGTATCATCGGCAAATAGAACGATTTCAGCCAAGTTGCGTACTACATAAGGCAAGTCATTCACGTAGACTAACAATAAAAATGGACCCATAATTGATCCCTGCGGCACTCCCATTTCTACTATGGAACCATTTGATTTAGAATGATTAACTTGCACTGTCTGTACTCTATTTTCTAGATAGGGCCTGATGATGTTCAAAGAAAGACCCTTCAGACCATAGTGTTCCAATTTTCCTATCAAAATATTATGATTGACGCAATCAAAAGCTTTAGAGAGGTCGCAAAAAATACCTATGGCATTATGTGAGTCCTCCCAAGCCTGATATATGTTACGGATTAGATTAAGTCCGGCATCAATAGTATTTCGACCCTTGATAAATCCATACTGTTTATTATGAAATAATTTATTTAAGCTAAAGTGTGACAGCATTTGATCCAAAATTATTTTTTCATAAACTTTACTAAAAACAGGCAAGACTGACACAGGCCTATAATTTGTTGGGTCCGATTTTTCTCCATTTTTGTAAAGTGGGACGACCTTACTATATTTCATAATATCGGGAAAGACTCCCACATCTATGCACACATTAAAGATATAGGCTAGAGGAAGCGCAACTGTCCCAATCACATTATTTATTACTTTTACCGACATTCCCCACAGATCTTCCGTGTTTTTTAAATTAAGTGACCTAAATGTTTTTATTACAGTTAAAGGAGTAACGTGAGTAAATTTAAATTCAGTAGGACATGCAGGTACATTCTCTTCAAGTAAAACAGCGGCACGCTCCGGTGATGAGTTTAGTTGCGCTGTAACTTTTCGTGGAATATCAGTAAAAAAGGATTCAAAGAGTTGCGCCACCTCCCCATCGTAAGAAACTAGTCCATCTTCTGTCTGTATCAAAAATTCACGAATTCCTTTAATATCTTTGCCTGTCTCTGCATTTACCACTGTCCACACAGATTTAATTTTGTTTCGGGATAATTTTATGATTTTGCCATAATGGTTAGCCTTTGCTATAGTGCATGCTACCTTAAATATTTTAGAATAGTTTTTTACATAATTGTTAAATGATGGATTATGATTATTTGATTTTTCGTCATATAGTTGAAATAATTTATCCCTACTTTTCCTTAAACCTACAGTTGCCCAGTCATTAAATCTAAGTTTGTTATTTATTTTTAAATTTTTAACAGGAAAACTATCTTCGTATGATTTATGTACTACATTGAAGAAGTCCTGAAACATTATATTCGGGTCATTATTAAATTTCATATGATTATTTACGTGATTTGCAAGAGTATTTTCAAATATTGTAATTTGTGCTGGAGTGACGGACCTTTTATTTACCTTATAGTAATGAGCTCTTTCCGGCTTCCTAAAAGTGATCAGCTTTCCACTGTGATCAGATCTAAAAGTGTTAATAATATTTTTGTTTATTATATCGCAATCACAAAACACATTATCCAAACAAGACGCAGTATACTCTGTTATTCTTGTTGGTTCCAAAAACAAGTTAATAAGATTAAAGCTTTGAAATAAATTTAAAATCCTCCTACTTAAAGAATTGTCAACAAGAAGATCCACATTAAAATCGCAACAAACAATTACTTCTTTTTGCTTAAGGCATATCATATTAAGTACTTCCTCCATATTACTTTCAAAAATATTAAAATTGTCATCATAGGGTGGTCTGTACACGCAAACGATAATATATTTTTCCAACTCTGCACACGAAATCTCGATTTTGTGTTCAACCGAAAAGGCAATTACATCTTTACGCTCTCTATATTTTAAATTTTTTCTCGCAATTATCATTGATCCTCCACGGTTTTTATCAATTCTACAGTAAGCACTTAGTAAATGATGATTATTAAAATTAAATAAGAGCTCATGCTGCTTCAGCCAGTGTTCTGTTAAACATAGAACTTGTATAGGGTTATTTTCTAAGTACATATCTATTTCGAACTCTTTGCCGGGAAATCCCTGTATATTTTGATGGATTAAAGTTAATCCTGACTGATTTCCCGTTGTCTTTCGTTGAAGTTTAAAGGACATGATTTTTCGAGGGTTATAAAGTCTTGTATTTGAGAGTCCAACCTACCCAATAAAGGTAAACTTGGTACATTTTTTGTACTAATACGTCTTACTACACAACTTTGCACATTATTTGTACTTGTCTCTTCCGTTACATGTAGCTTATAGGCTATTAGCTTAGCTAACTTTAACTTTAACTTTTTATTCAGGTACAATTTGTGTTTCGTCAGTAAAATCTTTGTGATAAATATATTAGTGTCAAAAAATTCAAAGTTTTCATTATTATAACAAGTCAAGTTGTACATAAGTGTATTCAATTTATGAATACGATTATTTTCGTATTTTTGAACATTACGTCGGAATGGAAATGCACACAACATTATTTTTTTAACATTAAGACAATGCAAACTATCAAAACAGCGTAATATATGACTTCTTGTAACATTCATGCTATTTCCGATTAAAATAATTATATTACTATTATTGTCTATTTTGATGGTTTTTATAATTTCTATAATTTTTGAATAACTTAGTTCAGGCATACAATAGTTAATTACATTTTGATTATGAACATATTTATGTAACGAAATTCCCATATTAATACCTATTCTATCCGAAAAAATTATACAATTTTGTTTAATATTATTATCAGATACGGACGCAGAATGTATGAGGGGCGCCGCGGGCGCTGGTGTTGTAGGCAAGGGCGCCGAAGCCGTGACGACGGCAGAGGCCGCAAGGACCGTGGGGTCCGCTAGGGTAGCAGGTGCTACCTCGAGGCCAGCCCATGCAGGCGACGGTGCCGGAGCCGCGGCGATGGCAGAGGCCGCAGGGACCGTTGGGTCCGCCAGGTCCACAGGGACCGCCACAAGGCGAGCACATGCAGGCGACGGTGCTGGAGTCGTAGCGACGGCAGAGGCCGCAGGGACCGTGTGGTCCGCCAGGGCCGCAGAGATCGCCTCAAGGCCAGCGCATGCAGGCGGCGGTGCTGAATCTGTGACCTCAGAGAAGGCCTCAGGGATCGCGAGGTTCGCCAGGGCCAGGGTGGAAGATTTTGCAGGTGTCGTATCCTCAAGGTCATTTATTAGGAAATCCAAAAGTTCAGTATTTTGCTCAGATAATTTCATCATATTTGAGACCTCTTTAATGTACATATCCCAGTCAGTGTGCAAACATAAATATTTTGTGTGCATATTCTGAAGGTCTAATTCGAGGGTTTTTATCTTAGAGTTTAACTCCTGTGTACAACATTCATGCAATTTTTTACTTGAAGACAATTGTCTATTGCCGTTATATATTCCTGCTAGGAGCTTTTTTTGCGTACGTTTCTGTTGTACAGCGTCCCGGTGTCGATATATGTATAATATTTTAGAAATTTTGTTTATCTTTTTATGTTTATTTCTTAGTTTTCTAGGTTTTTTATTTGTTTGAAGATGCTGGTTTTGACAAATTGATAATTCATCATGTAAGCTCGGAGGCTGAGAGTCATTTGTGCGCGATCTACATTGCTTTTGTGATCGACTTATAAAGTTATGCGCATCAGCCAACTCAATCTCCAGGGCTGTGATTCTATGCATTGCTTGCTCGTAGGTGTTTAGGCAAGTACTTACATTTTTAGCCGTCTCGTACAACTCATTCCTCTCTTCGGTCACTTCTTTTAACTGTAAATCTAGTTTTCTGAGTTCATGTTTCAATGCTAAGGTTTTTTGTAATGCGATTTGTATTTCCGTTTCATATTCTGCTCGATCCTCTACTTGCTCTTGCAATACACGCTCACAAAATTTTTTAGAAATCTGCAGTTCTTCCACTGCTAACTCAAGCTTACTTTCCATTTCTTGTAAAACAGCACGGCGTGTTAGTACCATTTTGTATATAACTAATTAGTAGATTATATATAGTATACAACAAAAGGCGCATACAAAAAAAAAATTAAAGAAAAGGAGATCGTGGCAAGGATCGAACTCGAACCCTTTATTCCCTAGTCAGAGCTTCTCCGGACACTCTACCACTGTGCTATTGATTCGTTACGCTATAGGTTTCAAATCGTGCTACTGTTCATAGCAGAAAAGTTACTGTGTCACAAGAGTGATTATGAATCTATTCTTCGACATACCCGCACAATTCACACATTCACTATCAGTAATGTTAGCTGCGTTCTCCGTGCAGAGGGCGCCACCAGTCAACGACCCTATATAAGGACCAGCGAGACCAATGAATCGGCCTATTTTGCCTGCGGCGCGCGCTCGTATAACTTTCATTCTCCGTGCTAATTTCTGTTTCGCGTAGTAATTAATTAACCGCATGTTTGTTTCGTTTTCAATTGATAAAATAAATCTGAAATTGTTTATTTGTCGGTAGTTCTTCTTTTTTTTAATAAATTGCAATCTTATCTTCTAAAATCAGAAGTGGGATTCGAAAGCCATCAGCCGCCGAGTGTCATTTCTGATCACGCGATATGTCAAGTAAAAAACGTGCACCACCGCGAGAGCGCGCGCCATCGCCCAGGATTTATCCCAATCTAGGTGCGTTAGCGGCGACCATGGACGCCATCCTCAACCGGCTGGCGACGCTGGAGGAACGTGGTGGGGCGACCCCCGCCAGCATCGGCTCACACCATACGATAGCTGCCGCCGGTGCCGCGAGAGCGGCGTGGTCGCGCCGCTGCCGCCCGACGCCGGAACTGGGTCCGCGGCGACAGCCGGCAGCGACGTGACGGGACGCCTCATTGACGGCTTGAAGTCTATGAATCCGGTGAGGTCTAACCAATATTATGTGTCTGATTTTGATCCCAATATTCACGACGTTGTTGGTTGGTGTGATGAAGTGGATCGTGCCCGTTCGCATAACTGGTGGGATAAAAAGTAGTGCTTAGCCCGTCTTGGCTTATCACTGAGGCGTGACGCAGACTCCTGGTTGCGCGAATGGTCTAGTGACGCTCGTACTTGGTCAAATTTTAAAAAGGAATTAAAATCATTATGTCCGCCTCACATTGATGTCGCGAATATTCTATTTGATGTAATGTGTACTGAATCCTGTAAATGAAATAAGTGCTCCTCATATGCCGACTACGCACGTAAATCATTGTTACGGCTACGTATCGTTAAAGGGCTAATTAATGAACTGTTGTGTGCCATAATTGTGCGTGGTATAAAATATCCCCAAATTCGGGCAGCCGCGACTAACGCCAAATTAACGCCCGAGACAATTGTGGAGTTCTTATCAATTTATTTGCAACCAAATCATTCAAGAGCAAGTGTACGTAATAATTCCCAAACGCGCGATCGACTTTCGATGTTATAATTGTGGCCTATCTGGTCATAGAAGTAATCGCTGCACGAAAAGACTAAAACTAGAGGTAGATTCTAAAACCGACCGTAACAAAAATATTTCTAGTACAACTACCCCCGAATCGAAAAATAAAATTGTGTGTACTTTTTGTAAGAAGGGAGGTCACCTCGAACAACAGTGTTTTAACGACAAAAAAGAGCGATCTGAGTCACGTAATAAAGCGAACGTAAATTTCTGTCGGGAAACAATGAATGAGTCTACTAATCGCGACGTAGTTACCGCGGTGTTATGTGGCGTTCCTACAGATGTGTTGATCGATAGCGGCTCCAGCATTTCGCTAATTTCAAATGAACTTGTCAAATATTTCTCGTGTCGCGTGGTCCCGAGTGTACAGATTTTACGCGGCTTAGGCGGATTAGAAATGCGTTCCATTACCGGTAGAATTTAGTGATGTAACACTAGAAGTCGACTTTTATGTAGTACCCCGTAGTTACCTCAGTACCCCGGTTCGCATTGGTACAGACGTTTTAAATAGATGAGGTATCGCATATGCTCGGGCGACTGTCAGCGCATTATTAGAAATACATCGGTAGTAAATCATGTGACTTGTAGTGAACCAACTGTGCAACTCGACTCAATTAATACACCGCTACGCGGCAACGAAAAGGTGCAACTGGCTTCCGTGTTGAACAAGTACTCCGAGTACTTTCTTAGCGGCACTGCAACGACGACTGTCCAAACAGGGCGCATTCGGCTCACTAGTGATGAGCCTGTTAATTACCGACCGTACAAATTGTCGCACGACGAAAAACTGCGCGTTCGCGACATCGTCCGCGATTTGAAAGAAAAAGGCATAATACGTGAATCGGAGTCCACGTTTGCAAGCCCTATTCTTTTAGTAAAAAAAGTAAGACAGCTCGGATAGGATAGTAGTAGACTATCGCGCCTTCAATACCATCACCATTAAAGATCGGTACCTGCCACATCAACAGGCTCGGGAACTATAACTACTTTACGGCATCAGATATGGTGACCATTATCCACTAAATAAAATCGCCGAGGATTCGGTGCATAAGACTGCGTCCGTTACGCCCGAGAGACATTTTGAGTACTTTAAAATGACCTATGGACTTGCAAATACACCGGTTGTATATCAACGCATTATTTCCGACCACGCTGAGGCCGTTCATTGATGCAGGCCAAGTCTTCGTTTATAGTGATGACGTGTTATTGCTTAGCAACAATGTTTAGAGTGGCCTATCTTTGCTCGATTCTATTCTGAAGACCTTAACTGAAGCCGGGTTTTCGATTAACCTACGCAAGTGCTTTTTTCTCACATAGGGGGCAGAATATTTTGGGAGAACGATAAGCAAGGGTCAGGTCTCGCCGAGCGCACTAAAGATTAATGCACTAGCCATGTTTCCCATACCTAAAACAGTAAAACAAGTGACAGATTCTCGGCTTGGTCGGATACTTCAGGAGGCATATCTCAGGGTACGATACCAAGGCGGCCACCATGGCGTTTTTGACTAAAAGGATGTTAAGTTTAATTAGGCCGAAGAGCAGTCATGCAAGAGAGTTCCATGTAAGGCCCGCCGTGGCGTTGGATAATCCTTATTGTCTTTATGTATGTTCAATTGCAGCGAGTGGCAGTTCATCCTGGCGTTAAGGGATGTGTGACCTATATAAGGCCCGCTGCGGCATTAGGTGGCCCATGTAAGACCCGCAGTGGCATTGGAAGACCCAGGTAAGGCCCGCTGTGGCATTGGGTGGCCCATGTAAGACCCGCCGTGGCGTTGGAAGACCCTCGTAAGGCCCGCTGTGGCATTGGGTGGCCCATGTAAGATCCGCCGTGGCGTTGGAAGACCCTCGTAAGGCCCGCTGTGGCATTGGGTGGCCTATGTAAGACCCGCCGTGGCGTTGGTAGACCCTCGTAAGGCCCGCTGTGGCATTGGGTGGCCCATGTAAGACCCGCCGCGGCGTTGGTAGACCCTCGTAAGGCCCGCTGTGGCATTGGGTGACCCATGTAAGACCCGCCGCGGCGTTGGAAGACCCTCGTAAGGCCCGCTGTGGCTGTGGGTGACTCGTGATCTCTTTTAAGGCTAGATTCGTGAAGACATTATTCTCCTTGTACACAAATAAGTATCTACCGGATGACACATAGCGTGGCGCATGGAAAAAGCTGACCCATACCGATGGGTAATGTCTATAACCTTTATTTACTGGCTCACGTATAATCTCTTACCCTCAGGTGCTAGACCAAGAGATCGTGGAACCTGCACATCCACAGCGAAAGCCACAACCTGGAGCCAGCAGTCACAGACCTTTAGATAGGCCGGAGCCCGCAGAAAGTTGCACAGAGCTGCCAAAATACCTGGAACCAGACCCAGTGAGCGGCGAGGACGCTGCTCCGTCAGGAGAGGCCGTGTTAGCTGCGTTCTCCGTGCAGAGGGCGCCACCAGTCAACGACCCTATATAAGGACCAGCGAGACCAATGAATCGGCCTATTTTGCCTGCGGCGCGCGCTCGTATAACTTTCATTCTCCGTGCTAATTTCTGTTTCGCGTAGTAATTAATTAACCGCATGTTTGTTTCGTTTTCAATTGATAAAATAAATCTGAAATTGTTTATTTGTCGGTAGTTCTTCTTTTTTTTAATAAATTGCAATCTTATCTTCTAAAAGTAATTTAATATTCAATTTGCGAAATATTTAATGTTACTATTATAGCATTGGTCAACTGTTTTTATTATAGCCACCACTTTAATTTCGAACTACGAATTTAATATATAATTTATAGTCTAATAGCCATTATTACTTTGGCACATTAGTTCGCCACTTAAATCACAATAATTCTACAATTTTTGCACTTTAGCCTTTGCCAACATTCACACTAATTCTACTTATGCTATTAGTGTTATTTTGCACATTTTTTGTTTGCTTTTCGGCACTAGACTATTTTTATTTACAATTTCAAATACAATGCAATGTTTACATTTATAGTATTCAATTTGTATTTATAGTATTCAATTTAATTTAATCTTATATTTTTTTTTCACTTATGTCAATGTTGTCCTGTTAGCACCTACTTAATCACTCTCTGCATGGTCTGCTGGTTGACTGTTAGACAAAGCCTCAATGGTTTTAAGTCCGCCAATTGCTGTAATTTGTGCAATAAAGTTTTTAAATAAATAAATAAATAAATAATCTACTGTTTATTCACTTTTTATAAATTCATCGCCATCTGATTATATTATCAGACCCTGAGAATAACCTTTCCCTGACCTGGGATTTGACCCACTTCCTAATCAATTGAATTGAAAATTTCATACACATGTAAATTCATGAAAACGCAATATTATGGTATTAGTCAGTTGATCTGATGATGGAGAAGGAAGGTGGTCAGCGATTTTTTTTATATTAGACTAGACATGTATTTCCGACTAGAAACCATTTAGGTCACCCTATTACGGTTTCTTATTCCGTTAAAAACTGTCACATGGTGCCTGAAACTATTCAACTAGTCCTAGGGTCTCTAGCGGAAGACCTTAATCAACCTCGCTTCACAATCAACATTAGAACTCGTAGCGGTGCTAAAGTTCGACTAGCCTCAAAGTTTGAAATGGTCACCCATCAGTACTTGGACTCTGCGTGCGTTGCTTGTATGATATTAAGTAATCTTAGTTACGTACAATTACTTTTATTTTATCAATAATAATATCGTTTAATTAAATAATATTTAATTTAAGTCTACACTACAACGAATTCTCGCGTTAACAATCGCGACCGAGCACTGCTTGAGAACTGCGTGAGAATGCCTGTAAACGTAACGTCAATGTGTACGTAACGTCAATGTGTGCGTGACGCAAATGGCGCATTGTTTCCAGTGGAACTTCTGCTTGGGGCGGGCCGTTCTTTATTTTGTGTCCATGGCGGCAGTGCGATTGCCCGGTACCTCACGCTTGCGAGTTGGATACCTTTATCACTAGGCCACCGATGGTCAAATCTAATGAACATCACGGGATGTAAAGTTAATTGTTACTTATTTCAACTTTACTTCAATTTAAGAATTTAGACTTTACTTCAATACTTCGATCTAAGATTTATTTTTTATAATTATGTTCGTATGCCAACTACCTTACCGTAGCCAGCTGTACTCGCACTGAACTTTGACGGTGGTGCGTACTTTGTAGCGACTGCGATCGGCTCTACTCCTGTACATTATGTGTTTGTGACTGTTACTTAGGTAGTTAGTGATGAAATGACACATTAACTTATGTCCATATTATTTTGTAAAATAAACCTACACGCTCTACGAATTTTGTTGTTCTAGAGAACTCTAATAACGTATCAAAATATATTTTCAACATCTACCTACGCAATTTTAAACCCAACGTAGCCAGTCCAAGCGTAATAGACGAGTATCTATGTTGAAATAATCTATGTTTATTAATGTCTATGTTTCTTGGAAATGTTATAATAGCAGAATTCGGGGTTCACTGGTCCTTGACGTGGGCGAGTACGAAATCCGATATCCAAATATTTGTACGATAAACAACAGTTTCGCCGCGGATTCTTCTGAAATTCGGTAGACTTTGAACAAACAATTTTCCCGTTCGGGATTGTCGTCCAGATCGTTCGCGAGCTGCACGCACGCTGCACGTGAGCAGTTACTATAATCATTTTGATCGCACCCTTAGGGGCAGAATCATCATCATTGTTGCTTTAACATTGATTCATATTTTGTTATATAATATTAGCTAAGTGTAACGACCCTGGTATACCAAACTCAATCACATACCTATTCATTTAATAAGACAAAATTCATTTTGTGAAATATGTCGGCAACGCGTGGGTGGCCCCTGGTATTGCAAACGTCCATAGGCTTCGGTGACTGCTAACCATCAGGAAGGCCGAATGTAATTTTTGTACGGTTTAATAATTAAGTATTTATGATTTTTTTACGGACATTTTAATATTAATTAGATTCATTTATAATTTTAAATATTGCTTGACAGATTCTGGTGAACTGTGAGAAGCGAGTTATTATTTTAACAAATTTTTTGACATCATCATTAATTAATTAAATCGTCGGTGAACAAGGGATCAAACTCGTAAGCGAGAGGTAGCGAGGTCGATCCCCAGTGCTGCCGTGTTACGTGTACCAATAACTTTCTGAGTTATGTACATAAGTGAACACAAACCGACGCTCATACATGAAACCTGAATATTCGGGCGACTAAATGGATAACCATGATCTAATCTCCTCAGCTTCCAATGTTAACAGGGTCGTGGATGTCATATGACAGTCGCTCCAGTACTGTAATTACCTGATCTCATAAATAATGGGGCCATATTTTTAAATTACTCGCATTCATGGGAGCGCTCACGCGCGCTACCTTTCTTTTTCACATGTGTGGTAAGTTGGTAGACAAGACAGGCACAAGACAAGACTAGAAAAAACAGGATGCTAGTGATTCAAAAATAGAGCCCCTGGATCACAGACAAGGACCCTGGACCCCGGCCACTTATTCGCAAGAGCACGACCGGGATTTTTCATTTTCCTTTTCGTTGAGCAGTTAGATACTATCAAAACGGAACCCCTAATCCTAACTGCATCAGCGTCAGGTTAATTAAAGCGGAGCATCCGCCGTGTGATTGATAACAATTAATTACGAAGCGCTTCCATGCCTTCCATTAATAAGGGGGGAGGGAGGGGCAAACTAACTGGGATCGTAAATCTCCCCCGCGACTACTACGGTACAGACGGCAGCGAAGTTATGAGGTGCGGTGAGCAGACGCTCGTATATGTGGTGAATTTCTGCGTTATACAGGATGGAGAGGTTGAGTGAACTCGCAATTGTACAAGAGATTTAACACTCTGGTCTTTACTGACACTATAAACTTTGACAGTTGCTATTGTTATAAATTTAATAAGCTACGTTCATTTAGTATTGCTTAACTAGGTTTATAATGTCATTTTTAGTGAGATAACTTGTCATTTCCGTGCCATGTATTTGCCACTGACATAAGAGTACAAAAAATAATCCATTTTGTATCTTCATATATTCATATTCATTTATTCGTAGTAATAATCATACATCGTCATTTAAAATAGTTTCATGAATAGAATTAAGTACTAATAGTTGATGTCAATGTTGGCGATAGTAAGGTTTAGGAGACCCACAAAACGTTGGTCTGCCCACGCTCAACCTGAAACATAAAAAAAAAATTTTTCTTTACCTACATTGTGACGTTTTATAGCAATAGTATTTACATATCTTCTTATATGGGTTTCAGAAGTAAAAGAAAACTGGGGTGCCTTAATTCCTCTTGGCAGTTTCGCTTTTCAGCCACATTAAAGTCACCGAAAAGTCGAGTTACTTTAATGTGTCTGAAAATAAAATTTTGAACTTTTCTTATACTCGATGTCGTAGGATAACGGCGCCCTCAAAGTCTATAAACTCAGCTCTTTACTGAAAATATGAACTCTAACTGTTACTATTATTATAAAATACGTTCGTTTAGTATTGATTAACTAGGTTTATCATTATATACCTCCTTTTTAGTGAGATATGTCATTTCCATACCCTGTATTTGCCACGGACTGTACCTAGACATATTTTATTTTACCAATATTTTTTGGTATATGCTCAGCACTCTTTTCGCTTGAGTGCTCGGTATGCGACAACACCTGGTGTACCTAAATAAATTATTTTACCGTCATCGATATCTTATACACGAGTACATATCATTTCCTAATGGAAAAAGCAACGACTTCCGAATAATCTGTTCATAGTGACTCCGATTTTCGATTCGATAAAATACTGGTATTCCAAACTGAAGTTTATGCTACAAACTGTCAGTTATTTCTATACTTACAGTTGTAATTATCATTTTACTGACTCCCTTCCACCATTAGAGCCCATACAGACTCCCTTCGTTTCAAATCAATTTGTTTTTACGATTACAGACATATCAAATGTCTATTATGTTAAGGTCATGTATGTGTTCGGGGCACAAGGGGTAAGTATAGACTACCCTTAGAGCCCATACAGACGTTCGTGATTTGTCCTAAATGTTTATACAATTTTGGTTTCCATACTAATGGCAGTAAACTTATTTTATTATTTGTAAACAAACGTGCTGTCGCACCCGCCTTGTTACCGCGTTTTCGTTCGGGTGCTACGCGGTGACTAGGCGGGCGCGACGCGTACGCGATTTGTAGCTAAGGGGCTATGTGTACACGGGCCCTTACACACGCACCGCTTTGGTTCGACTTTTCTAATGCGTACGTACGGCTAAGGAATGGAAAGCTATAGTGTGTTGCCGAACAGTACAACCCTGGACTCCTTCAAGGCTAGAGTGAATAGGCTGTTTCTAGACAGGCAGTGCTCCACCTTCGACCGCATCATCGCTTCCCATCGTTTCAGATGGCAGTAGAATGCCTATAATATAAAAAAATCGCAAAGTAAAGTCATTAATTAACTGAAACGCATCGAAATCGGTTCATCTGTTCGGGAGCTAAGATGCCGAAAACAGACACAAAAATACCTAGATATATATTTCAAACTTATAACCCCCTCTTTTTGAGTCAGTCGTTAAAACAGTGTACAGAACGGACTAATATTTGGATCTAGGCGCCATAGGAACTTTTGTTTAGCTTAAAAGGAGCTACCCAAAGCCGTATTAGAAATAGCTATCGGAGGTAGTTAAACAGCAAATGAATCTGTTGTCATGTTAGGTACAGCATATCTCAAAACGGACTTACACTTGGAACTGGTGCCATAGAAATTATTGATAAGAAAATAAAATAGCTATCCAACAACGTATACATGTCGCTATTGAAATGGGTACCACCGTCCACATAAAGCCTGGCATCATCCTTTACATAAATACAAAGGGACAGACGGCGGGAAGCGACTTTGTTTTATACTATGTATAGATAAGATATTATTACGTAGCCAAATTGACACGGCGTGGCTGATTTGATTGATGGTGGACGTAGCTTACGCAATGTGCCAGGAAACTGTTAATGATAATTACACCAACCTACAGCAACCAAAACTGTCATGGTGCTTCAGACACACGTCGTGCAGCCTGCCAAGCAGCCCTACATGCAACCCGGCACGCAGCCCGTGCACTACGCGGGCCAATCCGATCGAAAGCGTAAGCACGAGCACGCACAAACATGCTTGTGCCCGTGCTTGTGCTCGTTGAATGTCGCTTTGAACGCAAATGTCCGAACGCGCCATCAAACAAACAAAAAGTCGTAATATTTGCTTTCTATTACGGACTGTACCATTCAATTAGTATGCTAATTATGAAGTTTTTACCGCTTATTTCTGCACGAAACTTAGATTGCCTGTAGAATTGATACGAAAATAAACATAAATAATGAGGTGCCAATCCTTTAAAATCCTTTAGTGAAGTTTAGTGGGAAAAGAACAGCTTATTATTATGTAAATTGCGTCTTACAGCTGTGAAATTTAAATGGAGCTACGAAGACTCGTTGTCGCGTTATTAAATGTAACTTTGTGGAAAGTTAAATACGGTATTATGAAATTACTTACTTAAACTAGTAACAGACGTTCCGTTTTGGCTGGAGCCGACCAACCAGTTGATACTAATCCTTACGTTGCACGAAATAAAATTGACGCAACGACCCAAAATAAGTCTTGGCTTCCGACACTGAGTTGCTATTGTGAGATTAGAATCATCATCATCATCACAGCCCGTATCAGTCCACTGCAGGACTTAGGGCCTCTCCCACGAAAGGGGAGATGATTGCCATTATCTCCACGCTTGGCAGGTGGGGTGGTGATTGCAGTGTTTAAATATAACAATGGAAAATGCTGTTGCCCATTTAACAGACTACGGAGACTCTTGATCTTTTGCCTCGAAAACATTAGTTGCCTTGTACGACACCCATGAGTGTAAGGGATTGGTGCTACTCTACTCTGCCGGACACCACACGGCCGATTGGACGGAGATTCGAATATAGATAATTATCTACCATATTACAGCATGGCAGCAATGTCCCAGTTATGCTCTCGCGCACGAGGGCCCGGTGTCTACCTTGGCCATGATCCAGGATTTGGCAGTTCAGGTAATTACAGTGGAGCCACTGCCATCAGACCTCTGTGACCCTGTAGACATGGGAACCTAACCAGATTGGATCATGGTTCAGATCAGAGTGTACCATATCGAGATGTGTGTCATAATTGATAACTTTAAACTTGTCCGCAACGAATTGTTCCTTTCATGTAAAGTCTCACTATGTCGAAGAATCGACCAGTAATTTCGCATCGTCACGCTACAATACAGCACAAGCCTTCCAGGACCATAACCTCAAAATGACGTACTGTACGTAACATCTAAAACAATGCGCAGGCAAGCCCATCTCTGACGCTCACCAACCAATTTGTTAAGATGAAAAGTGCGATGGAGGTAATTTGTTGTTTCCATCCACACTCGGGTCACATCCTGCGCGTCGTCTGTCCCCACTTTGTGAAATTTAATAAATCTGCCGCCGGCGACACGTCACCGCTAGTGCTGGGCCGCAAAATGACTGCCTACTCCTTCGGTAATAGGAGGGAATCAAATTTGTGTGACCCATGGTAGCCATGTGGTGATGGCGACAGACGACGTCGTATTAGAAAGCGATCACGTGATCGGCGCTAGTTAGCTTGAATGTATTCGTACGTATAAATGTACCGTTGTCGAATAGTAGTAATAGATGATGACGCGGTTTAACAGAACCAAAATGTTTTATTATTTACTAGTGGACCCGGCGCGACTTCGTTCGCGTACTTACTTTACCCCTATCTACTCCCTCTTGAATCACTCTATCTATTGTTGAGAGTCGCGTTAAAATTCGTTGAGTACTTTAAAAGATCTAAGCGTAAAGTAAAGTGTTTTATACTAAGTCTAGAGCTTTGCGTGTCGAATAGGTAACCTTACCTCACCCTAGAAGCGTATCTCCTTTATTTTCAATCGGGGTATGTGTTGGGCCGGATAACCTCGTATGTCAACAGACAACATCTTGTATGTCAAAGAAACATATTTGTTCATTCATAACCACTAAGCGATCAAGATCGCTTGGTGGTCTCGTCAAGACGAGATACGTTATTTGATTTGTGTGGTGGCGCGTCCAATCCAGTGACGGATACAAATGGCGAATTTCAGGTGCTGTTTGAGTGATTTTGAAACGTTCGGCATGATTTTAGACGCCATTTGTGTGGTACGAATTTTATTTCTCCAAAATCCATCGAGCGTATCAAATTGATAGTCCTTAAAAGTTGTCTATAGGTACAACTTATATACTTAAAAGGAATTTAAAACAATAAATTGCACAACGTGCATGATTATTAAGAAACCCTAGGAGAAACGTGGACCAACGCCAGGCGCATCACTCTCGTCGCCGGCGCTCAGGAAAAATTTAATTTTTAACATAACTTTGTTCCCGAAGGCTTTGCCAACTAAAAGCTTTCCAGCAAGCGCCAGCTGCGAAACTGTCAAGTTTCAAAACAAACGTTTATAATTTTCAAGAGATACTTAGGAAGCTATTAATTAACGTCATAAAAGGTTAAATTACTTGTAGAAAGAGATATGATGATTAATAGAGTTCGTACAGACCATGGAAAGAAAACGAGGTACAGAAGTACACTTATTGGTAAGAAATAATTCACATCGGCTAGATTCGGCGTCGTGTTTACTCACAAGCGTGCGACAGAGTTGACAGACAGAGACTGTATTTTATTTATCCAATTGGAAAAGACTTTACTGTTATATCTTCTATCAGTTATATTTGTGCAGAGTATTGTTTTTCTCTGTGGTTATATCTATAGGATTTGTACAGTCTCTATAATATGTATCTCAGTACAAAAATAATTATAAAGCATCAGCACAACTAAAGCAGGTCATCTCTAATTGCAAAAGATCGAACATAATTAAGTCATTATTTATGAAATTATATTTCCTATGTGTGTGGTGCCGCCACCTCAAAGAATAGCACCACCCCATCTCTTCCCATGGGTGTCGTAAGAGGCGACTAAGGGACAAATCCGAAAGGTGGGCAGCAGCATCTTTCTGGGTAGATTTACATCAACTGCACTGCGATCTCCAACCCGCCTGCCAAGCGTGGAGATTATGGCAATGACCTCCCCTTTGGTGGGAGAGGCCCGAAGTCCTGCAGTGGACTGTTATGGGCTGCGATGATGATTTCCTGTTTGTATTACCACGCCGTACGAAGCCGAACTATACTTGGAGAAGAAATTCAAGATCAAAAGTTTAACAAATTGCCATTATAAAATAGTAGTTTATGTAACTGACATATAAAAGAGGGTATTAAAACATGAGTGTCTGTTTATATGATAATAGTTTGACACGAGTGCTTTAATACCTAATTATATGCAGTTGCATACACTACTTTATCTACACTCATATTTTTATGTTAAAATATCGTACCTATAATTTTCTTAACTTTGCTGGAAGTAAGCTGCAAGTCAGTTCTGTTGGATCTACGCGTCGAGGATATTAAGCGGCGGGAAATTCACTTTACTACTTTCACATTTATCTATTTATTTGCTTCAAATAAGAAAAAACATTCACAAACACAAATTACAACAATTAGAAAAAAATATTCTGTTTAGCGGGAAAATAATTACACAGAAATATAAACAGTCGTTATTACATATTCGACGTTTACATATAACAGTCGTTTAAGGAGACACTTTTTCACGCCAGTCTATAAAATTTTAAAAAATTACTTTTTGATGCAGCATTTCCCATACTAATTTCATAACAGCTGTATCGAAATAGTAGTTTATGCAACTGTCATATAAAAGTGGCTGTTTATCATACGAGGCGTGTCTAATAATAAGTATTAATGATTATTTATTTCTAAATAAATAAATATTTTTAACTTTTTTAATTATTTAATCAGATAAGACTACTTAGTTACATCTTTTATCAGTTATATGTATAGAATAAGTACGATTAACTCCCATAAAATACTGTATCTTTAATATGTATCTCAGTACTCGTATTACAGTATCAAAATGTTGAATATAAATACCTAGGTATACACAGTAATGTAATCAATTTAAATCTATACATAGTCGTAAAATTAAGTCGATTCCCGTCGTCTGTCCCTATGACGTATGTATCTATGTACGCTTAGATCTTTTCAACTACGCAACGGATTTTAATGCGGTTTTCAACTATAGATAGAGTCATTCAAGACAAAGGTTAATAAAGATAGAAAAAGCAAGAAAAAGGATAGGTCGAGATAAAGTTGGTGCACGCGGACGAAGTCGCACCGGCCCAATAGTTAAAAATAAGTTTAAAGCACCGGCTCACCGAAAGCAGGTCATCTTTAATAGAAAAAGTTCGTACATAAATATGTCGTTATTTATGAAATTATGTTTCCTGTTGTTGAAGCCGCGAAACCTCCGCCATTCCGCTAACAGTTGGGAAACTTTAATTGATGACGAGTCTCTTCCTCAGGATTCGCTCCATTCGAGACTACAACAACTTTTAATTTTGCAATGTACGTTGGGAAGAAATATTTTTTATATACTCTATTGGAACTAAAACAGCAACACGAAAGAAGTATAAATAAATAGAAAAAAATCCTTTAACATTTCACACAGCGCCATGTAGCCCTAAAGTGAGCATAGCTTGTGTTATGGGTGCTATTTATAACTAAAGAAATATTTATTTATTTATTTTAACAATTTATTGCACACAATATAAAGTATACAGAAATTACAAAATTAAAGACGACACAACAGGCACTACTTATTTCTAAGAAGAAATCTCTTCCAGCAAGGCCATAGAAGAGAAATACTTATTATACTTATTAAAATACATACTTATTTTACATGTAACACCCGTAACAGAAATTAAAATTCATCATTTCAATTTCTGCTCGGACGGGAATCGAACCTGGGACAGTGCGGTGTAAACCAATAGAACTACTCACGTCGTCAAAGGCTAAAATATTATTTTATAACTGAAACAAATCGTAATTAATAATAAATATGAACGAATACTTATGTGATTTCGTTAGAGTAGACCAATCAACTTAACAACATAACCAATCAACATATATCTTGTAAGAATGTTTTTAAACAGACGATAGATGGTACTTTAAAACGACGTGAGCAACCGACCAAGTTCCCCATACACACTTTCATCCCCTGTTTCACCCCCTCCAGATTTATTTTTGGAGATTGTGGTGAATCTATGGCACAGAAGAAAACAACTGCTCTCTGTCATTCGTACCTGACGTACCCTATGTCAATGTTTTTGCTGAGTAAAGCCTAATTAATATTCGGGTAATACTCTCACACTTTATTCAGCAAATATGGATAAATATTTACGGTCTGAGCGATCGACGCGGATCCATTGTCAAACACCGACAACACGGTTATAGACTCATTAGAAGAAAACCTTTTAAACTTTTCTCGGCTCGGTGCAACCTTCCGACAAAAAGTGCAGCGACAAAATAAAATACCAACTATAATAATAATATTATTATTAAGATCAGAAGTGAGATAGCTTAAAAAATAGTTTTTATTACTCAATTAATAATGAAATAATTTACAATATATAAATTACGAAGTTACGAAACGCCAACATGATTATAAAAATAGCAAAATCACACAGAGAAAGTACAATGGCAAAATAAAAAAATGAAAAAAATGATGTTCGAACTCATAAGCTGCAGTCTCTCTTGTCCTCGGTCAACTTGCATATTCTTCCACTTTCTTCCACCCATCATTATCCTAATTGTAACCCCTCTCTTCTTGATTTGTTGATTACATCTTCCCTAGAGAAGATAGCAGTACATGGTCAGTTCCCCTCCCCTTTTTCCTATCACGATTTAATATACCTCTCATTTTAAGTTCGGACCCCTAAGCCTAAACCTAAATTTAAATTCCTACGCAGTTTCGAGGCGATCAACTTGAAGGCTTTGAGGCGCGATGCAGTGAATATTGACTGGAGTCCCGTTCTTGATGCTGACCACATTGACGTAAAGGTTGAAGAGTTTCAAACCCTGATTTTTCAGCTCTACGACAACCATGCTCCTCTTAAAAAAGTCAAATTAAAACAAACACCTGCACCATGGATTACGGACGAAAGCAAGGTCATGATGATCAGGCGTGACAGAGCCAAGCTACGTGCTAAAAAATGCCCTTCTGGCACGAACGTCGAACGGTACAAACATCTGCGAAACTGTTGCAGTCGTCTATGTAGGAATGCCAGAAGACGCCACATTCACAATTCTGTTAATGGCTCAACCCCTTCAAAGGTCTGGGCATTTCTAAAATCTCTAGGCATCGGCAGATCTGCAGTAGACTTCGATGGCTCTATTGATTTAAATAGTCTTAATGCCCATTTTTCCTCTTCATCTGTGATCCTGGATGCTAATACTAAATCTAGCACTATAGCGCAGATTGATTCTCAACCACGTCCTCTTTGTTCTTCCTTTTCCTTTGCTTCAGTTGCTGAGGAGGATGTTAAGAAGCATATTATTTCTATTACTTCTACTGCAGTGGGTAATGATAACCTTTGTCCCCCGCATGATCACCCTCCTACTTCCTGAACTCTTACAAATACTCTCTCATATATTTAATCATTCGCTAGTAACGAGTACTTTCCCGTTGGCTTGGAAGCTTGCTAACGTTATCCCCCTTCCAAAAACCACCAATCCCTCTAGTTTTTCCGATTTCCGTCCCATATCCCTATTACCTTTCCTCTCCAAGGTCCTTGAACACATTATCCATGATCAACTCACTCAGTATCTTACATCGAACTGTTTACTTTCTTCATTTCAATCTGGTTTTCGTAAAGGCCAGCTGTGACAGTGTACTGTGACAGCACTGCTGAAAGTTACAGATGACATCCGTCTTGCGATGGAGAATAAGTGTCTAACGATTTTAACTGTACTTGACTTCAGCAGTGCTTTTAACTCTGTAGACTTCGATGTACTTCTCGCCATTCTTCGCTCTCTTAACATCTCTCCTTCAGTAATGACGTGGTTTGACTCTTATCTTCGCGGTCGCTTGCAGAGAGTCCGTTCCGGAGAGGTCTACTCGGATTGGTGTGATCTTCTTGCAGGTGTACCGCAGGGTGGCGTTCTATCTCCTCTTCTGTTCTCGATCTTCATCAATAGTGTTACGTCAATCATCTCCTCTAACTTCCATCTCTATGCAGACGACTTGCAACTTTACCGACATTTTAAAATCTCCGATATCGAGGAAGCTTTTGACTATGTGACCGCCGATTTGATACGTATATCCTCCTGGGCTAAGTCATTCGGGTTAGTGGTAAACCCAAAAAAATCGCAGGTTCTACTTATCGGCAGTCCGTACATGAGTAGGCAACTTAGTGCTATTACTGTACCTCAAATATTTTTTGAAGGGATTCCAATTCCCTTAAGCAAAACAGCTAAAAACCTTGGTCTCCTTTTAGATACAAACTTGTCTTGGGTGTCTCACGTCAATGCGGTCAGTAAAAAGATTAATTTCTCGCTTCATTCACTCAAACGCCTCCAAAGTTTTTTACCCCTAAAGACCAAAATTTCCCTTGTCCACACTCTTCTTCTACCTCTTCTCGATTACGCAGACCCTTGTTTTCTAGATGCCACTGAGGAGCTTTTAAATAAACTGGAACGTCTCCAAAATCTATGTATCCGTTTCGTCTATGGCCTGCGTAAATATGACCATGTATCTAGCTATCGATCTCAGCTTAAGTGGCTACCTATCCGCTTGCGAAGGAATGCTCATATCCTATCCTCCCTCTACAATATCCTTCACAACCCTTCTGCTCCTTCATATCTCCGTGAACAATTCCATTTCTCCCGTCCACAAGACAAACCCTGTCGATCCAGTGTAAGATCCTCATTGGCAATTCCTATCCACCATTCCGATTTCTATTCCTACTCCTTCACTGTTCATGCGGCAAGACTTTGGAATTCTCTTCCGCACGAAGTGAGTGACAGCCAGTCTTTTGCCATTTTCAAAAAGCGTGTAAAAGAGTTGTATCTACTACAGAGTGCTCCTAAGTTGTAGATAATGTATATGTATGTAGTATATGGTATCGTTATGTATGTATGCATGTGCATGTATATATTTGTAGATATTTATGTGTGTAAGTAAAATGAATATACTTATATATATATATATATATATATATATATATATATATATATACACTTTATATATATAATTCTTCTGTGAGTGTGTATGTCACTGAACTTCTCTCAAACGACTGGACCGATTTTGATGAAATTTTTTGTGTGTGTTCAAGGGGATCTGGGAATGGTTTAGATTCACACCTAAGGTGTAGGGTAGGTGTAGGGTAGGTGTAGGGTAGGTGTAGGGTAGGTGTAGGGTAAGTGTAAGGTAGGTGTAGGGTAGGTGTAGGGTAGGTGTAGGGTAGGTGTAGGGTAAGTGTAAGGTAGGTGTAGGGTAGGTGTAGGGTAGATGTAGGGTAGGTGTAAGGTAGGTGTAGGGTAGGTGTAGGGTAGGTGTAGGGTAGGTGTAGGGTAGGTGTAGGGTAGGTGTACGGTAGGTGTAGGGCAGGTGTAGGGTTAGAACGCTACGCGAACGAAGTCGCGCCGGGTCCACTAGTATATATATATGCCTTTTTAGATATAGGTAATATTGTGCACGTCCTATCGCCGTCTCATGATCACATCACGCTTCCGAAGGCCTGCTGGAAGAGATTTCTTTTAGAAATAAGTAGCGCCTGTTGTGCCATTTATTACTTTGCCTGTTATTCACTATGTATTTCCTGTGCATAATAAACTGTTAAATAAATAAATAAAAAAAAGCTATGTCACCAATGTCGCCACCAGTTGTTGCCGTCGCGAAGTCCTGAACACGAGTGAAAACCGACGACTTGCTTTTTATAGGCTGTCTCTACGTCTCTACCACCTATTCTGTCTTCCTCAACAATATCATATTTATATCAGGCAACAAGTAAACTTAACTATCGGCCAACGTGTACTCCTAAATTCAGGACAAGAAAACATACGACGACTCAATTAGGAACTAGATACTCTTGTCAAGCCGGCCAAAGTCTATTCACGATTCAAACTGTCTAAAAGGCAACATCAGGATATCAAGTCCGCTAATTGCTTGAATAAAATCGATTGAATTGTTATTGGATCGCAATCGCAGCTCAATTGTAGCACTGGCAGTTTGTCCTCACCCAGGTTGCTATCCATCTAATAATAATTGAATTTTTTGTGAATTTTTCAAATCCGATTGGTGGCTCCAAAGCTTAACGCGTTCAAACAAACAAAAACTTACCACATATAGGTTTTTAGGATTATTAAAAATCATTGAACGATTGTTTCAATTGTCTAATTAATAACGATTATCTAGTTTAGCAATGATGATCTTGTTTAATTAACAGACTAGATCCTATTACCTAACCGAAAAATAAAAATAAAAGTCCTAATCATAGTCTCACTTTGTATACATTTTTCAGAAATTTGCGGTCCTTATCTAACTTTACATAACTCGTAAATAAGTGATTGCGGAGCCAAATAACACGCCATCTGTTTAGACTTCAAATTAATCTGTTTCGAGTAATCAATGAGCAAACTCCTTAATAAACGGCGCAAATAAACATCGTATTAAGTATGGAGCGAGACGAAACTCGGCGCTAACACGAGCTTTAATTAATGAAATATTAATAGCAGTACAACGCCCCAAAGCTATAGTCGGAGTAGGCGTTGTTATTATTATTTACTCTCACTCCCGTCTTGACGAAAACAAACTTTCAGAGTGGATTTCGCTAGGAAACTCAAGTCAAATCTTAGGAAAGGTTGGTGTGTTGCTCGATTTTGCTTGTTTGTGCTGAAGTTATTCGATGTTCATCGTCCTAACCAAATTTGTGGAGGGTCAGATTCAAAGCTTACTTGTGTGTTAGAATTTTTTAATTTTTTAATTAGAAACAATCTTATACAGAATACAATTTCAAAAGAATATAATAAATAAAAACCTACAGTTTCCTAAATTGAATACATAAAAACAAACTAAACGATCTACATTATACATAAAATATCATAAAAACAAACTACAACAATTAAATGTGTATCAACAATTCTGTATCATACTTTTTAAACTTTGGTAAAGTACCTCCACAAACATATCCACGTCAAGAAGATGCTCATTGTGATATTTTCACGCACGACGAACAAAACCGTTTTCTTCGTAACGCTTTCTACGGCTTTTTACGGCAGTTCCTTTCACGTCTAAGTGGCACTCTTAAAGAAATATGCGCAAGTAAATTAGGTGAGTCCACTAAGTTGTGAATAACTTTATAAAGAAATACTGCATCTATGTAATGACGACGCTGTGCCAAATTTTCGATTCCATGCACTTGAGATGATGATTATAAACGAAAACGTATGTCTGTTTGTTATGTGCGCTTATGGAAGTAACCTATATTCTGGGGAAGATATTATCAAAGATTCTCCAGTGAAGACATCGGCAAAAATAATATTAGTATCATCATCATCATCACAGCCCGTCACAGTCCACTGCAGGACTTAAGGCCTCTCCCACGAAAAGGGAGGTTATTGCCATAATCTCCACGCTTGGCAGGCGGGTTGGAGATCGCAGTGTTTAAATATAACAATGGAAAATGCTGCTGCCCATTTTGCAGGCTACGGAGACTCTTGATCTTTTGCCTCGAAAACATTAGTCGCCTTGTACGACACCCATGAGTGTAAGGGGTTGGTGCTATTCTACTCTGCCGGACACCACACTGCCAAATATTTGTATAGTATAGTCAGTACATATTATACTGTATCCCCTAAACCGGGTTGAATGTATTCAAATAGATACTTACGGTTCAGTTTCCAAGAATAAGGTACCTACTGTAGGGTCTTGCCCTGACGATTGGTTATTTGTGTACTTACAGTTATTAAGATTAATTTTCAAATAACTGTTCAGCTCGTAGAAACATCTATTTTCAATTTTAATGTAATTTTCAGTTTTATTGCCTTGGGTTTGGCCCTTCAGGCTATAATAACTCTCCAATTCATTATATTATGTTCTGAAAAAGAGAGGAAACTATGTTTGTTTCCATTACTCTTAAATGGTCAACGAATTATGTATTTCTTGACGTACCTTTGATCCTTGTTCCTTGTTCTGTTAATTTATTTCCTTTTGGCCTTGAATACGTATTTTCAATATAATTTTTAATAATATCATGGCATAAATAGTGTTTTTAAGTTGTTGTGCAGTTGTCAAGCAGTGACAAACCATAGATCGATGCCATGATGGCGAAGATTTCATTCCTACTTGTTGGCCACGAAAAAGACGGTGGCTATCATAAATTTGAAATTGATTGACGGAGAGAAATAAGTTCAGACTGATGTCTGGGAGTCTGAAGTTTGGAAGTGTAAAAAGCGGAAGGATTTTTCATGCTATTTTACAATAATGAAAATTATTTTGAAGAGCCCGAGCTTCGATCAGATCAAAGGTGAATCAGTATTATCACCCAGAAGAAGCAATTTTTCAAGAAGAAAATAAAAATCCAAGTGAATTCAGTGATCCTGCCTGGAAGGTTATGTGGAGTAGACTCTTTTTGGAAATTTTGTGCTTTACTTAGACTTTTTTTTAACTTCATTGTATGTAGCTAGTTTCCGGACTGAAAGAATAAAAACCCATTACCCTGAATCTTTGTTTTCTTTATTAACTGAACCTGGCACTGTCCGTGGGACAGTGTTACGTTACACTACCTTCCTACTAGTTAAAGCAGACTGTCAAATTACGGAAGATGAAATAATAGATACGATGAAAGGAGTGTGATTGTGTTATTTACTATTCACTGCTTCTTCCCTGTTTTTCACTAGTCATGTTCGCCTGTTAACAGAGTCACGGAGGCCAGGTGGCAGTCGCTCTACTGTAATTACTAATTATCTATAATATATATAAAGTAACTAATATACTTTCCTACCATCACAGAATACCACAGAGATAACAGCACTGGCAGTTGCTACTAGTATCATCCTGAGACACGCATAATAATATGGAGCCAAGCCTTCCAGACCAGCGCGGCGAAGAGCGTCCACCTGGTCATTGTGAAATCTAAGGTCCAATGTGCTAAATAACTAATACTTCCATAAACCACACAGTGGGGTCATCCGTTTCTTTCAAAGGGATGGTCCACTTCGGATTCCGATGCTACGAAGAATTGGGCCAATGACTGACAATTTTGTTACTTAAATACAAAAGAAAAAACAGTGGGATAAATCAAGTCAGCACTTTTAAACCCCATATTTTATGCAAGAGTATCTCTCTTTTTACTTTAAAGTAATATGTTAACTACGGTTATCCGACACTGGTACAGTCAGCATTTCGACTGAAAGATTTTATTTTTCTTCCAGGAAAAACTAACATTTTTCCGAGACTAACAATTTAAAACATTCCACCCAGAAAGATGAAGGCTCGTACTGTGGGCCCAAGGAGTTGGAGTATATATGGGCTACAACTACCTGTATGTATGTATGTAAACTCTTTATTGCATAATAATTAAATGCAGAAATAATAAATTAGAAATTATACAGTGCAAGATCTTTGTTGCAGAGCTTTGTTACTTAATATTTCCTAAATATTTTGTACCTGTATAACGTATAGTTGATAAGGTATGAAATAGGTATGATACAGAAAAATCGTCAATTAGGTATTCGAAAACAACTCAATACTCACAAATCCGTAACCAGCCCCCTAGTTTTCGTTGCGTTGCCATGAGTCTGATACCCGCCTATTTCAGACTCGAGCTAATTTAGGTGACGCTCAGGAGAACATACTCGGAGCCCAGTGACGTTTCCGCCGCTCTGTAGCTGCACCTTATTCCCTTACCTTATAAATTACGCAACTTATGTGCGACAAGGATTAACGCCTAAATTATTGCGGTTGGTTTTTTTGGCTCTTAGCTCCTTTATTAGTCGTGAAGCTTTATGGTACAAGCTATACAACCCTGTAAAGCCACTTTATACAACTCCATAAAACTTGTTACGGAGCCTATTCAAGTGTTTTGAGGTGAATGTTTAATTGATTTTCGTAATAAAACTTCAGTTTCCCTTTGTTCAAAAACAACAATAGGTAACTTGTACAAAACAAAATGAGTGGAATTAAAATACTCCAGTAAGTAAACTAGCTGCTTCTCGCGGTTTTTGACCACGTGGAATTTAAGACGGTATACTTTAAAATTTTCCTACATCTTTCGATGCTTAACCTCTTTGATCTTTACATTGTTACCAGGTCAAAGGTAGCCCATGTTTATCAAAAATACCGGAACCGTTAATAAAAGAATTTTTCGAACTACTGTTGGAGCTCTAAAGGTTATCCTTGCCTAATTTTTTGTATAAAAATATACCGCACAAATAACCAGCTTTATCTAAACCCGGATATCAGATCGGAACAAAGAGAGATTTCCTTTGTCCCTTAAATTCTTTGTTAAGTAAGTACGTATACTTCGTATCAATGCTGAATGTATTGTATTCCTATAAGTAAATCAGATTGTTTTCCGAGTTATCCATACGAAGTCTACTCGGATAAACTTGCTGATTAAAGCTGTTGGCTATAAATACATATTATCCTATGTGAATTGTCTTCCCTAATCACAAGGAAACTAATCCGATTTATTTGGTAATAGGTATCAGTTTGCCGTTCGTAACCATGCTTTAATCAATTCCTTACTAATTTGTCATTACGTCATCTTCTTTTTTCTTGATTGTAATTTTACGGGACAATAAATTTAATTCTATTCGGGTATGCGTGACACGAGGTTAAGAACTATAATGAGGGTCAATCATATGGTAAAATTTTATAGATTTGTTGATAAAATCTGTACCTACTTATTTTCATAGCAATTAAACCCAGTGAAAGAATTTTGGCAGTCCATTTTTAAATGACTTAAGTTATATGGGTTTAAAAGAAATGTCAAGCGCAATAAAAATGTGATTTATTACGTATTAGGTAAGGTTTACCCGGGTGTCGAATGACGTCACAAAATCACAGTGTTCTAGCGCATATATCTTCTTTGGTTGAAGAGATATCGTGAAAATTTCTTCACAGTCGTTCATGTGGTATCATAAACTAATGATAAAGTCACTAAACAAAAATCATGGCTGTTCCTCAATGGCGTTAATGTCCGAGTTGTGCTCTCGCGAACTAGGGCTAGAGATCGCCTTGACATGATCCAGGATTTGGCAGATCATTTTATATCAGACGACTGCTATCTAACCTCCGTGACCCTGCTATCAAGGGAACCTGGACCAGATTGGATCATGGTTACACATTCAGTCGCCTGAATGTGCAGGTTTCATCACTATGTTTTCCCTCACCGTAAGAGCATCGATTAGTATTCAACTAATGTAATGTAAAAGAGTCATTGGTACATGGCCTCAGTGGACTTCGAGCCCGGTACCCGTTATGATTCGAATACCCTAACCACTCTTCTACCGACACTCTTCGCTCGATAATAACTATAATATAGGTATATAAAAGTGTTACCTACATCTTTGCTTGCTCTGAATTTCGTCAGTCAGGTATTTTTTACCCGGTAAAAGTATCTCGTGTCACTATCCTTCTAATAATCACCTTTTTCTAACCTTTTGTACCCTATAATGATCGGAATGGAGCACCTACCTATATCCATTAACCCACCTGATGGAAGTTGGACACTATCGACTATAGCATCTTCGATTCATATATTTGGGTTTGAGCTTATCTACCAGCCCATTTACTAGGTAACGTATACCCTTTATTAAAAGTAATAAATAAAATTATAAGTATCAATAAATAAATATACTTTGACAGTTCACACAGTGCCATCTAGCTCTAAAATAAGCTAAGCTTGTTATGGGTGCCAGAAAACTGATAAACACATGTATTTTTAAATACAATCAATGTATGTGTA
This sequence comes from Blastobasis lacticolella, assembly GCA_905147135.1. Lineage (NCBI taxonomy): Eukaryota > Metazoa > Arthropoda > Insecta > Lepidoptera > Blastobasidae > Blastobasis > Blastobasis lacticolella. Next base: position 7,924,566 of record LR990048.1, on the reverse strand, counting down.
ATACATACAACAACCCAGACCCATAACAGACATTTAAAATTCATCATTTCAATTTCTGCCCAGCCGGAAAACGAACTAAGGATCTCTGCATGTTAACTAACCGAACCACTCAGATCGTCAGTAATATTTAGGCGCAGAAAGAATCTACGACATGCACTGCCCAATTCATGTGCCCAGTGCCTGGGGTAGAACTGGGTTGCCCTTTTCGTAAGTGGATTAAGCTTGGGAGTGGCACGCTACACCATCTGGCATCTCATACATAAATCATACAAAACTTCGATATTGTATCGCGAGTCGCTCGTGTCTGTGGCAGGGACAGGATTAACTTCGGTGTAGATAGAACACGTTATTGAGTCATATTTTCCGTACTAAGAACAAACTCAATCTGAGTTATTAACTTTGAACAACTTTGAAGGAAACGCGTGTATAAATTATTTGAAAGCAATTTTAAAACAAAATCTGATGTACAAATAATACACGTCATTTTAAGGCGATCTTCCTTAGAATCTTTCATGAAACGTGAACTACAGATTAGGTTCTGGTATAGTTGATCTAAAATTAATCGTCATCGATGAAACAACATTTGATGAAGTAGGTTTCGAAATGACAGGAAATGCAGTTCAACTTGTTTAGTTTTAAAAATAAAAATTAAAAAGCTTTGCAGTAATTTTATATTCCATGATTTATTCATATGGGGCTGCATGAACAATCCATTGGAAAACCCTTATAGTGCCGAAGTAAGCCGAAGGGGAAGAGGCGGCATATTAATGGTTACCCCAATAAATTCTCCATAAAGATAATAACTTTGCGCTTAAAGTACCTACTCTTTTCTAAAAATAAGTACCATAAAAAACTACTCGGTGTTCGGATCGGATCAAAAACCGTAGAGACATTGTAAAATAACGGGATATGTTTGGCATTGTTTGGCCGGCCTGTTTTCGCAAAGATTCAAACTGTACGTAGGTAGGTACTGATACATACTACCTCTACATTTATTTATTTTCTCGTGAAACGTATATCCCTCAATTGATAAGTGAAAAGCCTATGAGATTACCGCACTTCGAAAAACGTATTTAGACATTAGTAAATAGTTAAACACAAAGGTGTACCTTCTAACGTGATATCTCCTTTACAACGTTCTAGAACCATTACTATTTAATTCCATTACTACTATCTCTTCCATGTACGTATAGCTTAGAGACCAATAGAGATGTAATACTGTAATACCGCAACTCCGCTAAAAAGGGGTTCAATGGAAATTCTTTGAAGAATGAAATGCTTCAGGGTCCAATAACAGACTTATAAGGGCATATCGGAGGGCCCATCAGCCTCTAAAGAGGGAAATCCCTCTCGAAATATTTATTCGTCCCATTTCCCAAGTAGTGTTCGGTACGATCCCTATGAAGTCCTCCGAGGAACCGGAAACCTGTGTTATTTTCTATTTTGCTGAAATATGTAAAGGGGCTCGACACTCGATTTGTCACTTTCGAAACCGATACTTCCGCTCGCACACTTGTTACTGGTCAAAACCGAATTCAAGCAAATGTAGCACTAAAACGCTTAGGATAGACTTGTTTGGACTAGGACAGGGTTTTACTTTTGGCAGCAATCATAAGATAATGGTAAACATGAAATATGTAAAAATTGCGTTGTTTTCTTATTTGATTCCAAAATTGTAATGTACGATATGGATGGAGTATTGTTGTAATGCCGTGTGCATGCTTTAGAGCCAAAAAAGTAAAGTATGTAAGTATGTTGGTAAAAGCGAAAAAGAAACTATTTTGGTGGTAGTTGCTGGACAGGTTTCAATTTTAAAATACGATATTTTTTTATTGTATTGCCATTCAGTTATTTAAATTTCGAACACCACATAGTCTGTGCTGAAAATGTAAACTAGGCGATGATTTGCTCAGAAACTAATTTGAGCCTAGTATTTTAACTTCTCCTTCTCCTGGGATCTCCATATGCTGTCACTTCTATATACAGTACTGTTTAGTCCCTCTGCTCCGCGTTATCTGAAAGAGCGTTTCCAATTCCTATATTCCTCTCATTGCCTTTCCCTCCGCTCTTCTGATAACCTTCTTCTAAACCCACTTCACTCCTCTAATTTCTACTCTAAGTCATTTACTGTCCAGTCGATTCGACTCTGGAACTCATTGCCTGTCGAAATTCGTCTAGCAAAAACCTTACCAACCTTCAAAAAGCTGGTTAAAGCGCCCTTTCTCAAAACTGTCACATAGAGATCCATCATCATCATCGTCTCACCTTACTTATAGGCGGATACATGATAAACATCAAAATTTGTATAATTTTTTATCATCTTTATATTGTTTTGTGATGTGTAATAAGTAGTTATTATGTATTTATAGTATTGTATTTTAGTGATATAGGTTTATTAGTATTAATGAAATATGCCACAGTGATGTTCTGTAGAACAGACTTACCACCTATTGTAGAGTTTATTCTGTTTCTATGTGTCTAAGGTTACCTGGGAGAAATCGAAAGCGCTTTAAGCGATAAGGCCGCCAGTTGCTTTTCTTTTTTCCCGTTTTTGTTTTATTGAAAGAAATGAAAAATTATTTATCTACACTCATAGCGTAATGTTCCAATTTCATATTCGAAAACAGTTGTTTAAGGATACACTTTTTTCACGCCAGTCTGTGAAAACAACTGTTTTCGAATATGAAATTCGAACATTACGCTATGAGTGTAGATAAAATTACTTTTCGATACAGCATTTCCCATACTAATTTCATTACAGCTGTAACGTAAAATAACTTTTTAATCATTATGCAACAATTTTATTTTTAAATTTTCACGGTCGCCGGGACACGGCGAAATGTACGCTGAATACCTAAATGTCTTTGACAAATTCAAATTTTCCTGTTTATATTTGTGTGTAATTATTTTCCCGCTAAACAGAATATTTTTTCTAATTGTTGTAATTTGTGTTTGTGAATGTTTTTTCCTGTTTGAAGCAAATAAATAGATAAATGTGAAAGTAGTGAAGTGAATTTCCCGCCGCTTGATATTCTCGACGCGTAAGTACAACAGAACTGACTCGCAGCGTACTTACAGCAATGTTGAGAAAATTATAGGTACGATATTTTAACATAAAAATATGAGTGTGGATAAAGTATGTAACTGCATATAATTAGGTATTAAAACATGAGTGTCTGTTTATCATACAATTTATTGACATTTATGTGACAGTTGCATAAACTACTATTATTGCTGATACTTATCTACATATATCAGCAATAAAGAATTTTTCATTTCTTTCATTTCATTTCATTAATTCATTAACTTCATGAGTCAAATCCATTAGACACATTTCGTATATTATTTATTAAAATTTAGTTTACAAATGATAAAAAACGTCATATTTAAAATAAGTGAACATTAATACTGCTTACGTAAAATATCACGTTTGGTTTTCATAAAAATGTAAGCAGCGCAGTTTCTGAACGAAAGATCTAATTTAAGCTACGCGTCGACTAGTCCGCACCGCAAGAGCCGCACGCGCCGCACGCGCCGCACGCATCGCATTGAGATATTGCTGACGTTGCTGATGGCATGGCCACACTGGCCGCACCGCACGCACCGCAATTGCGGGCAGGGATGCCAACTGTGTATCATGGTTTGGTCTAATAAATGACACTTAAAGCTTAGATGGTAACCCCGATTGCTCTTTCTCTTTGCTCTAAAAAAAATTAATAAATTTCAATTTCAAAACCAAACCTTAAAAACATCTTTATAACATTATTACTTACTTATTTCAGATATATTACTGTTCAAATTTGTACAAGCATTCAAACCCTCTGCACGAGTCGGATTGAGCAGAGTAACTATACCTACGAATGGCCACGAGTTGCTGATACATACAAAATCAAAATGCATATTTAAAAAGCGTGTTAAGGAACATTATGTGCCTGAATGTTCTACAATATCTGTATTTATTTTATTATGTATATATGTATGTGTATATACTATATTGTGTGTATTTAGTATCTCATTTATAATTTATGTAGTTTATTAAATATATATATGTTTTCAAATTATTGCGCACGTCTCATCCCCTATAATCTATAAGGTCTCTCTTCTATAGGCCTGCTGGAAGAGAGTTCTTCTTAGAAATAAGTAGTGCCTGTTGTGTCTTTAATTTTGTAATTTCTGTATACTATATTGTGTGCAATAATTATTATTTTTTATATTGTGTGCAATAAATTGTTAAATAAATAAATACAACAAAGAGTAACATCTAGGATCTACGAGCTCATCTAACTTAAAAGGTCGTCAATTACAATCAAATTACAATAATTTTTAGGACCTAAATGGTTTACTGTAAATATTTAAGTTTTAGTCAATATCTACTTAGTTACTTTTGGGTTTTGAATTTTTGAGGTACCTACTTAGGATTTGAATTTTTCTTATTAAGAAGGTTGTCAAAATAATGACCACACTACAATATTTTTGAGTAAATGTTTTTGTTTAATTATTAACGGTTTTGAAATTGTCTCCCAACAGCCGTGTCATTCTATTGCTGAAAGATAGGTATCTCCTACTATTGTACGTCTCAGCCTGAACTTCGAATTGTAATAGCATTATAAGAGTAGGTATAGTATTCTGTACTATACCCACTCTTATACTAGTATTGCGCACGAAAGTTAGCTGAGCCCTGTTATGTAGATCTACAAATTACAGAAAGATACATTGATTTATCAATGTTCATGCTTTGCTTCTTGGCTTTACAAAGCCGACACTTTTTGTGCTGGTAAGTGTGTCATCGCCGTCGCTGCCGCTGACACCGGGTCTATCTGATTGTCTGAGTTTGTGGCACTCTATAACTCTTTACAGCGGTATGCCTATGCACACCGGCCAAACGAATGGATCCGGCAAACTGCGTTTAGATTATAAAATTATTCAGCTTCAAACCACAGTAGATCTGTATATAATACCTACCCCTTGTATTTGATCCGTATATCCCCTGGTGTTGCTGATGTCCATAGGCGGCGGTGACCACTTTCCATCAGGTGGCCCGCTTGCCTGTTTCTCAGCCGTATAAAAAAAATTATACAAACGTCAATATGTAATAATCTCAACAGTGTGGCTTCTGCACCACCCGGCATTTTATAGGTCATCAAAATAAGTATTATTAAAGCTACTCCATAGATGCTCTGTTCTAGGAACAACAAACATTGGGCCAAATATTGGCAATGTTTCCAAGTCAACCAGAACTAAATTTATTTTTCTTCAATATGACTATTACTTATAATATAACTTATTGTATGAAAATAGCATTTCAAAATTTACCAGTTCCTAATTTATTTTTCGCCAAAGGATAAAACACTAAAAAATTTCGACACGTTATCTCCAAATTTCGCCAGTATAGCGAAAAAATAATCCAATGTGGCAACACTGACAACGAGAATTTCTTTCTAAAAAGAGAAGATTATAGTTTCGATTGCTCTATGATCCAAAATCTTTGGTTTCGAGCAATTATCTAGAACTCTCAGTCACAAATTAAAAAATACTAACAGTTGATAATAGCAGTAGGTTCGAATGGGTACTTAACAACTTATATCCTTCTCTATCAGACATGTCATATGCACCATTAAAAAAGGAAACAAAATATAGATTGTGACTCCAGCTATAAGTAGGCTCTAAAGTCGAAAATATTTGCGGCAAATTCTATAGTTTAATATCTGTGTGACGTCACGGGCCGGCTCTCAGGGTGCCTAACCTAGCGGTTTCTTCCACAAATTTAGGGGTATGTGGGATTAGATACTTTAGATAATGTTCATATTGTAGGGGTATATTTAGTGGCTACGTATTTTGTTTATATTTATTTTTTCATAAAATTATTAATACAGATTATAATATAGCATTAGACGCTGTCTAAAAAGTGAAGGGACTTACAAAATTATAAGATTTATTGACATCAACAAGTAATCAACCTGATATAGAATAATGAACACGTCCATCTTTTAGCTCCTATCTTGTTGTATACAGACGGTCTTCATTATTCAATCAGTTATACTTAGATATCTACTTTTGATATCAATCAATCTTATAATTTCGCAGGTTGCTTAACTTCTTAGACAGAGTCTAACACATTAAGTTCACGGACGTTGTACGGGTACTAGGAAGGACATTAATGTCTTAGAGGCCAGCTCAGGACTTTTCTTTTGTTTTAGAAATTGGTCAGCAGCGTTTCTTGTTTTTTAATTTACGTGCCAAGCGTGGAAGCTTGTGAAGCTTGTAAAGCTTGTGACAAACCCCCCCACTAGTTTATAGCAGGCTCAAGTACAGAAGTGCAGTTACAATTTAAACCTTTCATTTTTTCTTAGATTTATGGGTAAATATTTTAGGACTTGGTCTCCCATTTCAGGCAAGCAACGCATTTTTTACTGGTATCCCTGTCCGCATCGCCCGCATTTTATGCTGGTATCCCTAACTACTGACAATGCGGTGCGGCTGTGCGGTGCGGCCAGTGCGGGCAGTGAACGCACTCCTATACAAACTCATACAAAGCAACCCAAAATGCGATGCGTGCGGCGCGTGCGGCTCGTGCGGTGCGGGCTAGTCGACGCGTAGCTTAAAAATACACGTTCAAAACAGAATGGCGCAAAGAGTTTTTAAACAACAATATATCTATTATCATCATCTGTGGTTATGGCGGAAATCAGGATAGGTGAAGAGTTGTGTGTGTAACACGAGAGCAAATATTTTTGTCTCGTGCTTTTAAATCATTATCTGTGCTTAGTAGTCTATATTAGAATCACTAGCTACGCTAGTTATTCAATTCTAGACTGCTTCTCTAGATCGTGATTTAAAGTCGACACTCGTAGCAAAAAATTACTTTGGTCTCTTGTATAACAAATGCCTATACCCGGTTTCTTCCCGCGTCGTCCCGTGACAATGATGCCTGCACCTGCGTCGAAACATCGGGCTCTCGTAATCCAAGGGTACCTACGTAATACTGTTAAAATGTCTGATAATATCAGCGATAATTTGAAATTACTTCGTTCCTTGCATTAAAACTTCCAAGTAAATTAATAACCTAGTGCCTAGATCCTACAGTGTCGGGTCTCGCTTCGCAAGCAAGCCTGTAGGATATTACGCCCGAGGTGTGTAGGTATTACTCCTCGTGCGGAAGGCGCGTGCCGGCGAGCTTACACCAAAGGTTTATCAGACAAACAGCCGGTGTTTATCCTGGCCTCAACCCCGACGTGAATGTGGTGCTGAGCTTTTGTTGGGTTATTGGATAATGAGTTTTATTTATCTTATTAATATACGCGGAGGCTTCGTGGGTGTACGTGAAATGTGAAAGTGGGAAAGTTTATAGCATTTTCTATACTATAGTAAAGTAAACTAAAGTAGTAGTTATACTACTTAGGAGCGCCGGTGGCCGAGTGGTTAAGGTATCCGTAAGCGAGTGGTACCGGGTTCGAACCCCACTGCGGCCATGTACCAATGAGTCTCTTCTGAGTTATTTACATTAGTTAAATGCTAACCGATACTCTTACGGCGGAAAAACATCGTGATGAAACCTGCATATTATAGCGACTGAACTGTTATTCTGGTTCCCGTGGTAGCAGGTCAAATGGACGTCGCTTTATTATATTTATCAGATCTGGCGAATCCTGGATCATGGTCAAGGCGGACCCTGGGCCCTCGTGCGCGCCAATACAACCGGGACATCAACGTTAAGATGATTATTTTTATTATTAGTAGTCACACTAAACACACTACCTTTTTTAATTTAGAACTCACTCGAGCTCAAATAATCCAAAACCGGATCCACTCAACATTTTTATTCCGCTTCACTGCTACCCACATTCCGGCACCCAATGAAGATAAAGAGGGTATCGCATTCCAGATATCTAAACGTGCACATCTATAGCCGGATCCGTTCCACATACAACATCCGGGTGTAAGCGAGCGGGTGCTTCCGACGTGAGGTGGGTGCTCACAATGTGAGGAATGCTCAGGTACTCCAACGAGGGTGTAAGTATGCCGGAACTGTTCCGTATTAACTTTCGTAATTCTTGTAGGTGAGTTTAGGGATTTTTGCTTGGTTGGACGAATTTTCTCAACGCCATTTAGTGTCAAAGTATGCAAAGCTTGTAATAAGGGTTCAAGATAACTGGTAGTAGGATGACTGAAAAAGTAATGATGCAAATGATGACGACTTGAGCTGTTCAGTTGGTTAACATCGGTCTGGCACGGAGAAGTCCCGGTTTCGATTCCCGGCAAAATGAAAATATGAATTTTAATTTCTGTTCCGGATCTGGGTTTTGTATGTATAATAATTATGTATTTAAAAAAGTATATAAGTAGTTTATCAGTTATGTTACACCCATAACACAGGCCTTGCTTACTTTGGGGTTAGATGCCGCTGTGCTAATTTGTCCAAGCATATTTATATTTAGCTATGATGTATTATGTAAATCTTCGAACCCCTATAATGTAGGGTGTGGGTGGCAGTTAACATTGTTCCAATCATCGCCGTGAATTACTTAACAGGTAAGACAACAATCTGAAACTAAACTACTGTATACTTACCCTAGACTGTCGATGTTGGCAAAGTAATATAAATGGTCGTAAAATGTCAAGTATTCCGATTTCGAAGAGTTCCTCTCAGTACTTTATAAATATTCAAGTAGGTGATGCATAAAACCAATGCACTAAAATTCATGAATCAAATCCATTTCCGATCTATCACGGTACTTTCAAATAGTCTAATTTCCCTTCACATATCAGCAATTTTATTTCACATTCATGTGCAGCGAAACAGGTACGATCCTAAATTCCTTCAGGGGGATTTAGCTCCAATATTTCATTCGATTTAGGGCACAGATAAGGTTTTTGTTTTCTTTTTCAGAGTCTGTTTCAAATACAAATCTTTATTTTGGATAAATTGTCAGAGTTACGCGAACACGTTGGCAACCGTGCTTGTCAAAGACTGTGTTATGAATGGCAAAGCCTTCCACCAGCGCTTTTAATTTGTTGTACACTTAAACTAAAACAAAAAGTGTTTTTATATTTTTTTTATGTTATTCGGCAGACAAACAGGCAAGCGGGCCACATGATGGAGAGTGGTCACCGCCACCTATGGACATCAGCAACACCATGGAAGTCACCAATGCGTTGGCCGCCTCTGAAGAGACCTCTAATCTAATCTAATCTAAAGAAAATAATGAGAACTTACTTTTAGTTTTGTGAGTCTGTGTGTGCGCTTGCGCATGATCGTGTGCGTGTGCGTGTGCGTGCGTTGTGTGTGGGTGTGAGTCTGTTATACTCGCACTGTACTCATATGTACTCTTAGAGAGAATACAGAAACACCACCAGAAACCAAACGACTAGGCTGTGGTTTATAGTATTTTTTCTGTATCCGCATAGTTTAGTCCCAAGAGTCTGGAGACTGGAGTTTATTTTTGAAGCTTAAATTGTTTAAGTGATATATGCCTAGGGAATTATTAACTCTGTTGTAGAGAAATTGGCTTCACACAAGATGTTGTCTACTAACTCATTGCAGCTCCAGGACCAGATGAAATCCCAGCATCCATACTTAAGAACTGTGACCTAGCAAATGCACTAGCCACCATAATACAGAATTCGTATGATACTGGAACACTCCCAAAGCTCTGGAAAACTGCTACAGTGACTCCGATATTTAAGAAGGGAAGCAAACTGCAACCAGAAAATTACAGGCCAATAAGTCTAACTTGTATACCATGCAAGATAATGGAAAAAATTATAGTGAAACACATAAGAGAGTTCCTTTCCAAACATGCAATAATTGAAGATCAGCAGCATGGCTTTTGCCCTCGTCGCTCAACAGTGTCCAACTTGCTATCCTGTTTATCATCCTGGACCAACAGTTTCAATAACAGGGAGCCTGTGGATGTAATATACCTAGATTATGAGAAAGCATTTGACAAAGTACCTACATCGAGGCTGCTACACAAACTGGAGTTTATAGGTATAAGGGGCAAACTGCTTGCATGGATCGAAAATTTCCTGCGAGGTAGAACATTTCGAGTAAGAGTGGGAGAGAGCTTGTCAAGCCTGCGAGATATCTACAGCGGTGTACCTCAGGGGTCAGTTTTGGGCCCTGTGCTATACATTATCTATACATTCGACTTGCCTTCCTGTATTCAATGTAATGTGAGAGTATTTGCTGATGACACCAAGATATTTGCGAACCCACTGGTGGATTACACGAAGCTCCAATCTGATCTGGACGCCATTGCAAAGTATTCAAAGGATTGGCTTATTAATTTAAACTCCGAAAAATGTACTGTTCTGCATATAGGCAATAAGAACCCCCATTTGACATACAAGCTAAATGATATCAATCTAAAAGCTGTAAAGTCTCAGACGGATCTGGGTGTCATTATCACAGAAAATCTAAAGTGGGAAGAACATATAAGTATGATAACCAAGAGGGCTAGGAGTCTCATATACCTTATAAGAAAAGCATTTGGAACAATAACACCTGAAATCATGATAAAAATCTATAAAACATATATCAGACCATTATTGGAGTATGCCTTCCAGGTTTGGAGCCCCTATTTCCAAAAAGACATTGAAACACTTGAGAAAGTACAGCGTAGTTTCACTAAAATCCCAAGAGAATATAAGAAATTATCCTACGAACAAAGACTAGACAGCCTGAAACTAGACAAGCTACACGAGCGGAGACAACGTGGGGACCTAATAGAAACGTACAAAATCTTAAACGGACATTATGATGTAAAGAACTTTGAACAAATATTAAAGCGAGATCAGAACACTCGATTAAGAGGTCACCACTTGAAATTGGTACAAAGTTTCTCCAACAACAACCCGCACAAGCATTTTTTCAGCAACAGAGTCGTGGCACCTTGGAACAAGTTACCTGAGCAAGTTATATCAGCACCGAGTACCAACGCCTTTAAGAATCGATTAGATGAACATTACAAGAAAACCAAAAATAACTAATTGAGAATGTCAATGGGTTGAGGATAATGAGATACAGACATATCAGTTGTTCCAACTGCCTGTCTGTTCAGGAATAATAATAATAATAATAATAAACTTCATTTTTCATGGCGATTAAAACAGAGTTTTCCTACTGGCACAGTACAGTACATTTAAACTACAACATTCCTATCAATATTGTTATCTCCAAGGATGCGTAGGATATGCGCCCTATCCCTGCCGGTATCAGAGAAGAGGTCCCGCAACGCAGGAGACCTTGATGCGGATGATAGAGACTCGAGGGTGCTTAACTGCTGAAGACCGAGCGAAGTTGAGAAAGATCGTAGATCCGCTTTGCTACAGTAAAGCCACTCCAACTCCAACTTTGCGGTTAGAAAACTCAATGTTGAGTTATGCTCGCCTTTGTACTTAAAAGTTACTTCAGTTCAATTGTATGTATATTTTTGTCTACAATAAGGAATTAAAAAAGTGTCGCGATACCATCAAGGTAACTTTCCATTTAAGCTGTAATGGATTAACTGTTTAATTTAATTATTTTTAATAAAAGCTCAAAGTAAAAGGAAATTTGACATTTCATTTCACCAATTTATTAAATGCAATATTATTGATTAATGAGACGCACCTTTGTTTCACATTCAGTGTGTTTCTGGCTTGTAAGCTTCCGGCAAACAAACGGCTTTGTATTCAGTGCATTTCCGCGGCTCGGATGCTCTATGATTGATAAACGATTTTCGGCTTTCCGAGCCCGATTGTAGTCACCTCATTTAAGCGTATCAGTTATTTTGTCTTCGGCATGATTTATAGTTACCTAATCAGCCTTAGAAATTAAAATATATGTCTGTAGGCCGGAAATCGAACTATGTAGTGGTATATCTGATGTTGTCCACTGAACTACTCTAAAGTCATCAATAGACTGAAGCATTTTCGATGGCAATTACATGAATTTTCCGTAAAAACAATGTGTTAACTCCTATTTTATTCCTTTGCACTGTGCAGGTAGGTTATATTTTGGTCTCGGGTTTAGAAAACCATATAGCGTTCGTAGCTTGTAGCCTTACCAATGATAGTGAATTCTTAAATTTTTTTCATAACAAGCTTTTATCACGCAGCTTTTGATTGATCTTAGGGGTATGTACACAAGACCATTTCAAGGACCTAAACACGATTGAGTTAACGAGTTTGGCCGTGTGGTGTGCGGCACAGTAGAATAGCACCAACGCCTTACACTCATGGATGTCGTACAAGGCGACTAATGTTTTCGAGGCAAAAGATCAAGAGTCTCCGTAGTCTGGAAAATGGGCAGCAGCATTTTCCATTATTATATTTAAACACTGCGATCTCCAACCCGCCTGCCAAGCGTGGATGGCGATTATGGCAATGACCTCCCCTTTCGTGGGAGAGGCCCTAAGTCCTGCTGTTGACCGTTACGGGCTGTGATGATCCTATGGCCACGTTCCGTTATCATCAGAGCTTGAATGTCATCTAGGGGTACAGTACTCATCAAGACCAAAGACTCCAAACGCGATGGTGTTAGCTTGTTGCATTCATTAGTTCCTATGACCACTCCGACTCCATCAGCAGACCAGCTCCATGGTACCATATTAATGCACAGTCATCTTCATAGTCAGAAATTAGTTAAATTAGGCTTGCAAGATATGCCCCGAACATACATATAGGTATAGTAATTAACATTGCAAAATAAAAAGAAACCTACGAAAAGCTTGTAAAAAGTGACCTTCGTTACACATAAGTAAAAAACTGCAGTAAACACATAAGTAGCCGCATGGTATTTTACTCATTTCACTCTCTTAAGAGGTTACAAAATTTTTTGCCTGTGGAAACTAAGCTTATGTTGTTGAATTCACTAAACCTTCCATTGTTGGATTATGGGGACGTTGCCTACTTGTATCCTACGGAGGAACTTCTGTCTAGGCTGGAGCGGTTGCAAAATCTCTGTATTAGATATGTTTATGGGCTGCGTAAATTTGACCACGTGTCTGAATACAGAATCAAATTGAAGTGGCTGCCTATACGGCGAAGGAGAGAGTGCCACATACTAGGATTATTATATACACCATTCTTGTTAATCCCACAGCCCCTCTGTACCTCCGCGAGATGTTCGAATTCTGTCCGTCGGCGGATCCTCGTTTGCGCCCTCGTAGATAACTCCAACTGGCAATTCCCACTTATAGCTCGACTGCCTATGGGAAATCTTTTCGAGTGTATGCGCGCGCCTGTGGAATTCTCTGCCAGACGACATTCACAATGCTCGTACACAATTCAGCTAGCTTCAAAGAACTTCTGAAGAAGCACTTTCTCAGCAGTTAATAGAGCTTTATTATATATAGCAGCCGCCCCGGCTTCGCACGGGTACCACTACGGGTCGGGTATATAGCCTGTGTCACCCGGGGATAGCGTAGCTTCCCAACGGTGAAAGAATTTTTGAAATCGGTCCAGTAGTTTCGAAGCCTATTCAATACAAACAAACAAACAAACAAAATATCAAACCTTTCCTCTTTATAATATTGGTATAGATATGTATAGTATTATATTTATTTATTTATCTATATAGTATAGATATAGTATGTATTATATTAATATCTATATATATTTATATATCAAATAGTTACAGAACCACCGTGTTCAAAATTAAACATAAATAAATGTCTATTGTTTAGGTTAATTAATACCTGTAAGATAAAAGTAATTTAGTTATAAGTGCTCAATATTGCCTCCACCGCTCTTTAGATCTCCTTTCAGAGGGTCTAAGGTTGGCTGGAAAAAATCCCATTGTGGGATAAGCCCGCCTTTGCTTTGTACAATGTCATTTTTCTCATTACTGTATTTATTTTTAAATTGCAATAAAGAGTTTAAATATACTAACAAAAGTGTAACAGAATTAATAATCAGTAATATTTTTTATAATCGACTACTTTTCTAGGGCGCAATGTGGGGGAAACCACTGGAGTTATTCTTTGGGAGACTGTACGGTCGAGGTTTGCCTCAGTAGATGTAGGTAAATCAGAACGAGGAATATTAGGCATTAACACCGGGTCAGTGCCTACAGAAACTTCCGTGTTACAGTCCTCACTCTCACAATCTTGCCACTCTTCCCTAACCTCCTCATTAGCGCCCCGATCTCTCACCCGAGACGTATCATTTCCCTCTCGCTTATCAGGGGAAAGAGAAGGAGATGCTACCCCTGCGGACGGTAAGAATGAGTCTTCCGACAAGTTACTGTTATAGTACTGATTTTTACAATTTATCAACTGATCTATGTGTCTAATACATTCAACATCCTTTTTACACATGAGTAATTTAAACATTATTTTACCTATTATTTCGATAACCTTTCCTAACTGCCAACTTTCCTTCCTAGCGGCGTACCACCGTACCCAAACAAAAGAGAGGTAGGGCATAGCGGGATTTCTCGTTCGAATTGGAGCCGCCCGACTGGGGAAGTACCTCCACCTTACAGAATATCGCAGCTAATAATACTCTTTTAAATAGTATTGTGTTTCTGCCGGTAAGTTAGGTTTCCAGTGCTCCATGGGGTGGGGATTTGGGGAACAGTGGCTTTGGCAGTGGAGTGGCATTTCCTTTTTGCTGCCATAGCAACGTGTTATAGAGGTGGGCAACGCATTAGCGATACTCTTGGTGTTGCTAATGTCTATAGGCAGTGGTGACCACTTTCCATCAGGTGGCCCGCTTGCCTGTTTGCCTACCGTATGACATAAAAAAAAAAAACTCCGATTCGGAAAAGTCTGTGATGTTCCAGATTATCGTTTGGCTAAGTTTTAACAGTATGGTGACATTAGATCTAACCTAGAACGTAATTTTCTCCCAAACATTAACATTGCCTGAGATTCACCCGTGGCACAGTGCACCGTATTGCGTAAGTCAAACAAACAACCAAGTAGTTTTTCATAAACAATTTCTTGTGACAAATTTTCTTCTAGAATACATTTTTACATTTTTTTACATGTCCTTACTGAATTTTCTGCTTGACCGTTACTGGTAGGGTGTTAAATTTGCGATGTCATGTACTTAATGCCATTACTAGAACAAAACTCGAGAAATTCTTTTGTTCAGTTATCTGACACTAATAAATTAGGTATACCAAAAACTGAAAAAAGATGTTTTAATTTATTTATTAAAGCGCGTGTTGTAGTGCCTTGTCGCATTTGTAAATCATCATAACAGCCCGTAACAGTCCACTGCAGGACTTTGGGCCTCTCCCACAAAAGGGGAGGTTATTGCCATAATCTCCACGCTTGGCAGGCGGGTTGGAGATCGCAGTATTGCAAATATAACAACGGAAAACGCTGCTGCCCATTTTCCAGTTTACGGAGCCTCTAGATCTTTTGCCTCTAAACATTAGTCGCCTTGTACGACACCCACGAGTGTAAGGGGTTGGTGCTATTCTACTCTGCCGGATACCACACGGTTCATTTGTAAATACTCTAGCTATTTGCTATAAGCATTCACTACAATTACATATACCTGCAGTTAGTCTATGGACGTTGAGTCGATATGCACCTGCTGCCAGGGCCCGGCGGGGCGCGGCCAGGGCGCGGGGGCGGCGTGCGGCGGCATGGGCCGCACTCCCGCGCAGGTGTCGCACGCTTCCACCCACCGTTCGATCTCGCCGTCGATGCCCGGCCACCAAAACCTACTGCGTGCTAACTATTCCTATGTGCGAGCCGTACAAATCATTAGACGTTTTCAACATAACATAACAACCTTATGTCCTCGCAACAGACATCCTTTTTCATATTGTTTATCTATTTTACAGCGAAAATATGGTAAAATCGATGTACATTTTATCACCCGGGGCCAACCTTGGTTCATTTACTTAATAACGGTCTGCAACTTTTCATCTCTTTCGGTTGCCATTTAAATGTCTTTGAGCAATAAGGCTGGCGAATTAGTATCTAGAAACTTCAATGAACAATAACTGTCATATTAATAGTCGCTTTTACAATTCGTCGCCTCTAAGGGAGAACGAGAAAAATAATCGGCACTACAATGTTCTTGAGATGGTCTTTCCTTCCACACTTTATGCACTTGTAGTCTTTGTAACGGCAAGTAGATTTATCATGATTTTTTAAACCACACACCGCACACGCTGAACGTTGCTAATATTCTCCTCGCTACGGGTACCGCCCCGGTGACCGGCCAGGCGGGCCGCCGCCACTCGCGGTTCCCACGCCTTGCCTGGTACCTCCTCCGAACGAAGCTCGCAATACGGGCTCCTCTTTCACCACCAACGCCTTGGCCTCCTCGCACTCGCAGCCTGCTCCGCAATCTCCAGTGCCCGTGCAAATGTCAATGTCGATGAGTTTTGTTCGAATATCTTATCGCATTCGGGGCCAGAGCCCAGGCCAAGGACAAAACGATCCCGTAGGTTCGTTTCGAGGGCGGTGCCAAAGTCACAGTAACTCGCTAGACCTCTTAGTCGCGCCGCCCAGTCTCCTAAGTTTTCGCCAGGACTTCTTGTCGCCTCAAAAAACTTTGCCTTATGTTTTTAGGATATGCGAGATTACGTACCAGTCGATATGACTCATCCAATAGGTGCGTGATGAGTACGGCGCTCTTACGATCTTCATTCACCGCATTCACTTTAAAAAACTGACCATTCTCCGGTTTTCGGTTCGGACCATTCGATTGTAAAATTTCCGATATAAGACATTTTTAATAGCAGTTAATTATAGCACGCGGGTAAGTCACAATCGTCGTTTGCCAATGAACTATATGTATATGTATAGTAAAACACCGTTTCGTTAGGATGCCGATTTATTGCTGAGGTAAGTAGGTACTTGGACGCGGCGGCACAGCGCGCGCGCTATGAAGGTAGGTATATATATGTATACATAGGTAGGTAGACACAAACACATAATGTGAGTTTTGAATGTGATAATGACATAGGCATTTAAGTATCCAGCCTGCATATGCCGAGCGCCCGACAAACATTTTAAAAATAAAAGTGTTGCAGAATGATTAAAAAGCTATAATGAAAGTAGTAACTAATATAAGGGAAATGCTGTAACACAATTTTTTTTTATAGATTGGCGTTTTCGAATATGTAATTGGTACATTATGCTATGTGTGCAGATAAAAATATTTGTATACTTCGCCATCTATGTCAAAAAGCTCTATAGTAGTAGTTGCGCGCCTTTGATCGAGCATAATTGCCTGCACGCAGTCTGTGCTCTTAGTATAAATAAAGTAGAAAGAAATACCTACCAAAGGGCCGACAGAAAAGGTCATGAAAAACATTTTTATCATGATTATCTCCATCACAATAAATGGTACATTTCAAATCAATTCATTCGCCACCCATTCACGAGAAACGAATTCGGCCGAACACGTTTTTGGTCTAAACATGTTCACGGGTATTTTCACATATTGTTGGGGCGTTATTTAACCTTTTTCATTGGAAGGTTTTTATGTCTGACCTCACAATTTAATATTTTGTGTATAAAATGTAGTAAACCATAATGAGTGGTACTTGGCTACATATCATATCATAATCATCACCACCATCTACAGTGCACTGCCGGATTTGAGCGTCCTCCACGTCAGTTGACGGTTTTGCTATAGGTAATCTCCACGTATAGAATTTGCTGCCCATTTGCTGTCATTTCTGTTTATAGATGTATCACACAACTGATACATCGCTTGCGGGGCTAGAGGTTGGTGGGAGGATATTGTTTCAGACATGAACGCGGGCCGCGAGTCGCGCGATTTTTATTGCTATTTATTGCGAAAAAATACTAAGGTATTTGTCTTAATGACGATAGTACCTATAGTCAGATACCTATCCACCAAATTCGTTGCAAATTCAACTTTGTGCAAATTCAAAATTTTGGGATACAGCATTCTGAAAATTCAACTTTTTAAAATCTCAGCATTTTGAGAATTCAACTGTCAGGTCCGAAAAGAACCATGCGTGCTGCCTAAAACGGTGCAATAAAACTTACATCCAGACCCTAAGCCGGCGAAATAAGTCGGTTTTGCTGACAGATTTATTGACTAGCCGGGTTGTAAATAAATTAGCGCGACGCGCCGATACTTTGTCCCTTTCGGGCAGATTGGGTCCAAATAATTTATGCATGCCGGGCCCAGCGGTGGGCCAGCTGGCATCGATGGAGCATTACGACTACCTGTGAATATGGCAATAGGCGAAAGGCTAAATGTAATGCCTTAAACCTACGTAACTAATACAAATGGACCCTTTCGTCAGCAAAACTTTCGTAGAGAATACCCTTCTGATTGTTTTATTAAACTAAATTAAACTAAACTTTATACAAGTACTCAGTGACAAACGAGCAGATAAGGCTGATGGAAAGCGGTAACTCCTGAAGTAGTTCGTACTATAAGTACTAATACTAAGTAATACTAAATACTGGTTTAGTGTAATAAGTATTGAATCTCTAAGTTCAAAATAAGGATATACTGTGCGAATAAAATATTTAAAAAATAATCATCCTCATCTTAGCGTGGGTGGCATTGGGTGCCGGAACATGGGACGTTTAGCAGTGAAATGGAATAAAAATGTTGAGTGGATCCGGTTTTGGACGTTTTGAGTTCGAGTGAGTTCTAAATGAAAGACAAGTAGCGTGATTAGACAAGTAGTGTATCCATAATCAACTTAGCGTTAATAACAGTGGAGCGACTGTCATCTAACCTCCATGACCCTGCTACCAGGGAACCTAACGAGATTGGCTCGTGATTACACATTCAGTCGCCTGAATGTACAGGTTGCGTCACGATGTTTTTATTCATGCGTAAACGTACGAATTACTTAATTGAGAATGTTCAGCATCGCGAGAGTATGCTTCACGCCTTTAACAAAATTGTGCTGATTATCTTATCCTTCAAACCGTAACACAAGAGAGCAATAATAAAGAGTCATTAAGGGCCGATTTTTCAATCCTCGAATAAAACATATCAGTCTGATAAGTTATTATGCGACTAAAATAAAATTGTATCATAACTTCATAATTGTAAAGGATTATATTTTGTTTTAATTTGGCAGTGTATTACTTTATCGGACAAATAAACTTTATCTGAGGATTGAAAAATCGTCCCTTAAACGAATTAACGCTTACCGATTTATCGGTATTTAGGGTATTCAGCAAGGCTAGCACAAGTATGCCATCTCGTGCGATAAGCGATAAAATGCGCGACATAGATACTGCTATCTCTTTCAACTTAGTATTGTGAGAAGGAAACAAAAGGCTCCCTCGCGGCACGCTCTATGTCGCGGGCACACTTGTGCTGGCTGTGCAGGAGCGGTGACCTATTGTCGTACCCCGAGGTACCGGGTTCAAAGCCTAGAACCGCCATATACCAATGACTCTTTACTGAGTTATGTACATAATATTTTGTGCTCAGCAAAGGTATACAAATAAACATACAATGTGTATTTTTCTCAGAATTCGTACCCATCAGTGCCCATATCAAAGTAATGTTAATACACAAATTGGGTCCTCTTCTCCGTGGAAGCGCTGTTGAGGATAGTTACTGTTTTGCTAGGGTTCAACCAAGTTTTCCATGGCAAAAATGTGTTCAGCTCCAGTCGAGTACGTGCTGAGCTTACTACTTACTTAGTTTAAAAAATCGTTTCGTATTTTTGTAGCAGATTCAATCTTATAAATTGTTAAAAATATAGGCTAATCATGGGTCTACTATACTGTGGATCTATTTTTGAACAGAGGGCTCGTGTGCGCTACTTATATCTTTCACACTCGTGGTAATTTTCTAGAGATAGTAAAGAAAAGCATTAGAAGGCGAGCTCTGGCGTAGATGCGACCGGTTTAAATACGGTAAAAGTTATTCATTACGAACTTTGAATTTTATTGTCTGACGAATTAAAATCATCATCATCGTATCACCCGCGAAATGTCCACTGCTGGACATAGAGCTGCCCCAACCCTTTAATACCATTCGACTTTAAACATCCATCAGCTCCCTACGACCTTTACAAGGTCAGTTCATCTCGTGATGGCCCGTCGTTCGCAGTGATTGACGGTAGATATGTTATGTATGGTTGCCACTCGAGACCCTTTCCACCCCATCGGCCATCGGTTCCACGAGGTTAGTGGCTTGCCCATTGCCCGTTCAATTTTGCGGTACTACAAGTACCGATTGTCCCGGTTCTACACGGATATCATGATTTCTTATTAGATTATCTATGTGGTTATAAGTCATAAGTTATTACTGATTATGTTATTTTATTGCATAGGGAGGTACACAGACATGCGGTCTCTTTAGAGGCGAGAAACGCATTGGTAACTACCCTAGTGTTGCTATTGTCTATAGGCGGCGGTGACCACTTTCCATCAGGTGGCCTGCTTGCCTGTTTGCCATACGTAGAACACTAAAAAACCTACTACAAGAGGGTTTTAATGCTATTTCCACTAACGCGTGATTATTACATTTTACTAGTACTAGTTCTACAACAAGTAGTTCATTACCCTCAAGAGGCCTCATCATGTCAGTCGTGCCAGTCAATCATAACATAATAAAAGTGCTTTCATTAGACCCTGATTGCGCCGTGGAGCCAGGAAATTACCTAATAGACGAAAAAAGACTCAGATTTTACAAAAGGATGCTCAGAAAAAAAATTCTTGTTATATTTTTTTGTACGTAAGTACCTACATCCACGCAACGAGCGTCGCGTGTCTTGTTTCTTCAGGATATTGAGGATCAAAGGGAAGGCAATTATTCTTTTTGCTTTGTTTTTCATGAAAAAATATAAGTATTAATTTCTTGGAATATTATCAGTAGGCACTTCATTACATATAAGTCGATGGTTCGGTGAAATGTAAGCAATGCCTGATTGGTACAAATTATATTGTAAAGGTTATGTGTAAGTATAAATTAAATTTTCTATTTTTGACGTTCTCCAAAACTACGTACGGTTTTCACTTATGTGTCCACTTCATAAATTTACCTAGGAACACCGAACTCTTTGGTCTACACTTACAGACCTTTCCTTGTGTCGCCGTGGGCATATACGAGTATATATGACTAGCTTCTTTCACGTGATGTTGACAGGCCATTTCTACTATACCTACATTCAGTTCATAACTTTTTGTTTTACAAGTCATGATTGAGTAAAATTATAGACTTTCCATCAGGTGAACCGCTTGCCTGTTACTGCTGTCGGTGGAGCAACCGCCATTCGTGTTTCCTGCAGGCCAAACCTCTACCTCTACCTCGCCTGTTTATATAATTTAGATACTTATACAAAGTATTCACGAAAATAATAAACTGAAAATCTACTTTGGTAACAGCCCCTCGCCTATACCTGAATATTTTTCTATACCTATACTAATATTATAAAGAGAAAAGATTTGATTGCTCGTTTCTATATTTGTAACCTACTGTGAGGGCGCCGTAGGTAATCTTATGTCATTGAATACAAGAAAAATTATACTAAAATTTTTTTTATTTTATCCGGCAGGCGATGCGGGCCACCTGATGGAAAGTGCTTACCGCCCTGTCACCTGGTGGAAGATGGTACATAACGTTAGAAGACGTTTAGGAGACCCACAAAACATTGATCTGCCCATACACAACCTGGCACATGCGGTACAGTAAAAAAAAATTTTTGTTACCCAAAGTTTTGACTTTCCGTAGCGATAGTATTTAAACTGAAACCTCTACTATCGCTAGAAAGTGGATTTTTTCTTGTACTCGATGACGTCGGATAACCTACGGCGCCCTTACAGTCTATAATGGATAAACTCAAAAACTACTAAACCAATTTTTATATAGTTTTTAGAGGCGATAGTTTTTCACGAAATTCGATATGGATCCCACGGGAACGGGTCCAGAGCAAAGTAAACGAATTTAACACGGACGAAATTGCGGGCAAAAAAGCTAGTAACAATAAAGGTTAAATTATTGTAGCTCGTGTTCCAACACCGAAGCGCTGTATTATATCATCTGAACTAATATACCCCTAATATTTGTTTCAAACTAAACTCGCGTTCTTTACACATATTATTATATTAGACGGGACTCAACAACAAATTGACAATTTTATGTGAGGGTAGGAGTCTACCAGCACATCACCGCAGCTGTCACCTCCCACGGCAGTCGTCTCGTGACCACGGTGGGTGTAACCCTACCGAAACGTCGGGACAAATCATAAAGGTACGTCGCGTCCAAGTCCCGTCTAATATAATAATATAATATACCCCTCTTACTAACAAAAACTGTTCATACGTTGATTAAGCGTTGAACGCTCATTTAACAATTACGAGGCTACAAGGCTTATTTTTACAGGTGCAACAAATTTATCTGATTCGATGAAAACGTCGCTGTTGTTGGAATTGGCATGACGTTTCAAAATAGCGACACTTAGTTTCAGCTTTGGCCACCGGGTTAGATCGTTTGTGGAGTCAAGGCATGTAAAGTCACGCAGGGCCTCTGTCAAGCCACCACAAACTTAGGTATTTGACCAGGTGACTAAAACTGGAACTAAGTATCACCAATTGAAATATTATTTGGCGGCAATACTAAATTCAACAACAGCGACCCCGTCCGTATGTTTGTACACACGCCGTGTAACTGTCAAATGTTTCTAAATAGGCATTGAACGCTTGTTGATCAGTACTTTTTTATTAGTAAGACGCTGTACAAGCCTGCTGAATAAAAGCGTTAGTAGCACTGTTTCTGTTGATATAACTCTGAGAAAGGCACAAAGTTTTTTTTTATTTTATTTTTTCATTCCAGTAAGGTACAAGCTTGCGGTTTCATACAAGCTTGCGGCCTGCCTGATGGTAAGCAGTCACCGCAGCCTATGGACGTATGCAATACCAGGGGCATCACCCACGCGTTGCTGACCCCGCAAAAACCTTTTAACCCCTTTCTTAAAGAACTCCATGTTGTATTCTCCAGGGAAAACCTCTCCAAGTAGTTCATTCCACAACCTTAGTGTGCGTGGGAGAAAGTTCCTTTGGAACCGCACAGTTCGCGACCAATTCGGCTCCAAGTAAATAACAATTAGCTGAATTGCTGCTAAATAACTGTTAGTAACATCATCCCAAGAGTGATGTTTGTGTTGTAATACATATATAAGGTTTCGTTATGTTAAACTTCGATGTTATCCTAGATACACGTGTAAGGACCCTTCCTTCGATATCCATATTCAAGTAGCCGATAGAAAATACTTAGCATTACAAATTGGGACATGTCTTTTCTTTTTTTCAGTGCGTCCAGATGCGAGAGGACGCATTTTCATAAATAAATCACAATATAATATAAAAAGAGCTCTCAATACAAACTTTACTTTGATAATATTATAGGTAATTGCAAAAGTTTGTAATGTGTGTTTAGATGGATGAATGTTTGGACGTTGGTTACTCCTTCAAACATAAACTACTACTGAACGGATTCGCAAGCAAGCGGATACGAGCAATTTATCCCGCAATTCAAATACGAAGACTTTGTTCCCATTACGGAAAGGATATCTACTAATAACTGTATGCCGAGTATCGCCGAGATATTGCGGAAGCACCCAGAGAATCCCTCTTACCCCGTTCGCCGTTAATCCCCATTTGTAGGTACTCACATCAAAGCTAGAGGCCTACGGATTTGTCTATTAATGTACGTTCAATTACTGTTGAGCACTGCCTACCATTCAATGTCTATTTATTTCGAAATACCATATATAGAACGCCACTATTCACTAGAGATGACTATGGCTTTGGCCATACCTTACTGGAATGCTTCATAACTTTAAGGGCTCCTTAAAGATCATGCTGTCACTTTGCAAAATATCATCTTGCATCAAATTGCATGATATCTTATGTGCCCTTACAATTAGAGAAATTCGAGTATCCGGGCGTTAGACAGACAATTTCTTTTTCTGCTCAATGGTAGTCTCGTAGGTGTAAGCAGAGGCTACATTGTTCTACATGCTACAGTCCTGACGTAACGACTAATACGTAACATGAAACAAAACTACATGAGAATGCTCTTAACGTATTCGTTTCTTACCTAGCTCGTGTATCCGAACTTCGATATCTTGCGTGACCCAAAAACCTGACCATTTCTATCGTTAGAATCATAGCTAAGAAGCCGCATACATATAATTATTATCTCGTTCTCGCCCGCGAGGATCCGGGGTCCGCCTTGACCATGTACCAAGATTTGGTAGATCAGGTAATTACAGTAAAGCCACCTGACCTCCGTGACCCTGTTAACAGGGAAACTTGCCCAGTCGCCTGAATGTACATTCTTCATCACGGTGTATGGGTAGAAACCGAATACATTATTTATTGTGGTATAAAAGTTGATGTAGATCGTATATATGTTCATCGCCTATAGGCATTGTAGTAGGACGACCAGCGTAAATGTAACTAACAACAGTGTGTCCGGATCGTAGCTTCTGGCACTGGATCCTTCCTGTACTCTGTGGGATGCGGACGCGAGAGTACGTACGAGAGGAATGTACGTATGAAACAATAACTATGGTAATTTTCAACATGATTTTTAAACGAACATTATTCACTTGAATCTTAACGAAGTCGATGTTTGAGCCCAACTTAATAAATATAGAGTGAAACCTTTCTGCGCAAGACTTTATTTCTATCTACTTCAAAGGCTTACGGAAACTGTTTGAAAAATTTAAGATAATACTGTTATTTGCGTAGGTGGTAGATATCACATAATCTCCCTGGCTTACCTAATCGACTTATTTCAAAATAAACTTCTTCTATAGGCCACTGACTCGTGGAAGGAAATAACTGATCTGTAACTGGTGTCTTTTCCGTTCCATGAATAATTAAGTATGTTCCTACTTCAGTAGTGAGTAATATGAAGGAGTTTACAACAGGAAAATACAGGTGATAAAGTGTTTAGATAGATAACTAGTGACCCGCCCCGGCTTCGTACGGGCAGTAACCTTAACAAATTATACACCTAAACCTTCCTCATGAATTACTGTCTATTGGCGTAAACAGCATGAAAATCCAATCAGAAGATTATGCGTAAAAGAGTAACAAACATCTAAACATCAAACATTAGGATAATTTTACAAGCGCGGGGGACTCGGTTATTTAAACCGAACACTCAGTACTTACTTAATAAGTACTTGCTGCTAATAAGGACCGGCTTCTAAGAAGGGCCACTTCCGTAAAATACAGATCCCATCTTTTAATAAGACTATGTACTCACGCGTAACAGCAAGACCAATTAATAGTAGATCGCATCATCGTACGTAGTGTCATTTTGTCAGTAGCCCTGAGTTCGCCCGGGGCTTTGGGTTACCTTACTCCATTACAAAATTTTCTGCTACAAAAAAACAAACCTTTTTTAATAGTCTACCTACTTTGCTAAAAAGTTAAATAATACTCCTGTATATGAAAAAGTTTTCCTCCGTGAATACAAAGTATACATTTCATATATCAAGATAAGTAAAAATTAAAAGATAAGATTAAAGTAAGATTTAATCTTGTAAAGTTAGCCTCGGCTCCTAATAAGGGCCTCAATATACGTGGCGGGTGACAAGGGCCGTACATTATTTCAGAAATAACTTTTGTTATTATTTATTTAACAATTATTTTTATTAGTTTACATGTAAGTCATACCAACTTTATTTAAAACTTCATTTAATCGTAATATAATAAAAACGTAATCAATCTATACATAAAACAAAGCCTCTTTTCGCCGTCTGCATCAATGTACGCTTACATCTATTAAACTACGCAACGAATTTTAATGTGGTTTTCAATACAATACAATAAATGGATAACCACGAACTAAATCGCGCTAGGCCCAAAATAGGTAAAGCTTGTGTTATGGGTACTAGATGATTGATAAACTACTTTTAAAAACATACTTATTATACAAATAACACCGAAACTCGTAACAGAAATTAAAATTTGCATGGTAGACGGAATAATAATTTCATATTTTAAAAAGGGTCGTGAATTTACTATTATTTTTGTTTTTATTTTCATAGTCCGTTGTTGCTGTAAAATAATTATATAAAGTTAAAAATGTGCCGACATTTATTTATTAAAGACAATTTTGCGCCTTTTTAGTAACTCACTGAAGGAGAATCTCTAATGTAATAATACAAGACTTTTCGGTTTTAATAAAAGGCGGGAACTTAGAATTTTTGTTTTCCTATTTAGTTTCGTTTAATCGCTAGCCGGAGTCGAGTTCGTTTTTTATTTTATTTTTAAAGTAAAATATTCAATATTATAAAAGATTCTTATTTCTTTATAAGAAAGTAATTGCTTATTTCCTAGACGAATAACAGCGTTAATGTTCCTTGCGTCAACTAATAGCCAGAAAAAAATTAGGTACACCCATTACGCCTTTTTTCGTCTGACCATTAATTAACTTGTAATGATGTATGAGATCGCATGGCTTTGTTCTGGTTATATGTAAGAAATATAACATTTTCTTTTGATAAAAGTTATTTTGATAGAGACACAGATGAAGTATGGTCCATCTTCGGCCGCATCGTCATTTACCATCAGGTAAGATGGCAGGTAAATCAACCAAGTCCTATGAGTTCGCCGCTGCTGTCAACGATCTTAGTATTGCGACAGACGGCGAATCCATCCAACAACTCTGGGACAGAACTCTGGCAGCTATCGTACGGGCGGCAAGGACGGTGCTGGGGGTGTCAAGAGGCGGACGCAGGCTTGACAAGGAGACCTGGTGGTGGAACGACACAGTCCAGAGGGAGATTAGGGTAAAGAAAGCCCTCTTTAAAAAGTGGCAAGCGTCCAGATCTCCTGAAGATCACGCTGCATACAGGGATGCCAAACGTGCCACCAAACGAGCGGTAGCCAGAGCCAGACAAGACCACTTACGTCCTTTGTACGAAAAGTTGGAATCGTCTGAGGGGCAGAAACTCATCTACAAGTTGGCACGATCGAGGGTCAAAGCGGCACAGGATATTTCCATTTGTCGCTGTGTAAATGACCCTCAAGGTAACCTGTTATGCGACGACCGCGCGGTAAAGGAGAGATGGCGCTCGTATTTCCACGAGCTACTGAATAAGCAGCATAAAGAGGTGCATCCACCGGACCTCCCTCCAAATCAAGGACTCGTGCCATCGATAACGCCTGAAGAAGTCGAGGTGGCTCTTCGCCGCATGAAGAATCGGAAAGCCGCCGGACCCGATGGAGTCCCTATTGAGGCGTGGAAATCGATGGGCTCTCGTGGTGTGAGCATCCTTACCGCTATTTATAACCGCATTCTCCTCACCGGGAAGATACCAAACCAATGGAGGCTGAGTATAATTACCCCAGTCTTTAAAGGTAAGGGTTCAGTGCGGGAGTGTACCAACTACCGCGGTATAAAAGTGATGTCTCACACCATGAAGCTCTTCGAACGCATTGTGGACTTTCGAATCCGACGGCAGTGTACAATCTCGGATTGTCAATATGGGTTCCGGCCGGGTTGGGGGACCATGGACCCCGTATTTGCCCTAAGAACTCTCATGGAGGGATACAGATCAAGGAACACGCCCCTGTATTTCCTGTTTCTGGACATGCAGAAGGCCTTTGACTGTGTCCCTCGTGAGATGATCTGGTGGGCGTTGTGGTCCAAGTCAGTACCTGAGGCCTATATTGACATAATCCGAGACATGTACCGCGATTCCGATTCCATAGTTAGGACTGCTGTTGGCGATACCAACACTTTCCCGATTACCGTTGAGGTACACCAGGGCTCTGTGCTCAGCCCACTTCTGTACAACGTGATATTAGACGTACTGTCAGACAGCATCCGAGACTATCATGAGGTACCTCCGTGGCTACTCATGTATGCTGACGATATCGCGTTGACAGACTCTGACAAGGGGCGTCTTGTCCAACGGGTGGAAAAGTGGAAGGAGTCGCTTGAGAACGGCGGTCTGAAGATAAATGTGGCGAAGACAGAGTACATGGCTTGCAACAGTACAGACCCCCTACCCATCCGCATAGGTGAAGAGGAGGTCAAACGAACGGATCAGGCCAGATACCTGGGGTCGGTACTAAGCGCAACTGGTGACATCGACAGCGACGTCAAAGCCCGAATATCCGCGGCTTGGGCAAAGTGGCGGGAGGTGACGGCTGTCATTTGTGACCCCAAGATGCCGATGAAACTGAAGTCCATTATTAGACCTGTTCTCTTATACGGCAGCGAGACTTGGCCTCTACTAGAGCGACACAAGCAGGAGTTGCGAGTCACGGAAATGAAGATGCTGCGGTGGATGTGTGGGGTTTCCCGCAAAGATCGCGTGCGGAGCGCCCACATCCGCGGTAGCCTTCGTGTCCGTGACATCGCAGATAAGCTACTGGAGTGTCGCCTTCGATGGTATGGCCACGTCTTGCGCAGACCGGCAAATTATGTGGGGAACAGATGTCTGGCCATGCCGCCCCCACCAGGCACGAGAAGGAGAGGCCGGCCCAAGAAGCGATGGCTGGACGTCGTTAAGAGTGACATGCGTGCCAACGGACTCACTATGAAGGATGCCGAAGACCGAGCAAAGTGGACTAGACATAGCAGGAAGGCGGACCCCGGGCACCCGCGTGTAGCGCGGGGGCGCAACCGGGATTTAACGCCGAGATGATGATGATGAAGATGGCAGGCAAATGCCTGTCTTGTCAAATATAAAACAAAACAAAATTAATTACGGTGAAGAATTAGAAAATAAAATGTACCAAATAAAATTAAAATAAAGCCTGCACACTTAGACGTCTGAATGTGTAACCGTGATCCAATATCAAGTTCTCCTCTTATCAAGATCTCGTAGGCCTACCGAATGATTAGATCTGTTAAAAGCCTGGGTTATGGTCAAGCGTAACCTGTTTAGAGGAAAAGCTCTAACTAGAAGCTTGCGTTTTTCACGCGTTATGGAAGGAGGATTGTCACAGAGAATTACGGCAGTCTCTTGTTACCTTAATAAATTACATTTTACTGCCAACCAAATTGTTTACCTCCCGAGCGTACACGTTTTTTATTTGTAAATAATATTTTATAATGTATTTTCAATACTAATTATGAGTCTTATTTAATATTAAAAAAAAATCATATTGGCGTTAATGTCCCAGTTGTGCTCTCGAGAACGACTGCCCGGGGTCCGCCTTGCCCATGATCCAGGATTTGGCGATCAGGTTAATTACAGTGGAGCGACTACCATCTGACCTCCGTGACCCTGCTACCAGGGGAACCTGACCAGATTGGATTGTGGTTACAAATCACTTACAAATTCAGTTGCCTGAGTTTCATCACGATGTTTTCCCTCACCGTAAGAGCATCGGTTAGTGTTCAACTAATGTACATAATTCAGAAAAGAGTAATTGGTACATGGCCGCGGAATTTGAACCCGGTACCTCTCGCTTATGAGTTGGATACTCAACCGCCCGGCTACCGACGCTCTGATGAGTCTTATTTAATGATGATGATAAAAGTCTTCAAAATGAAATCGAAGTTATCACAACTAGACTTTGCTCACGTAGTCGATAGATTTTATGGGTGACATCAAAAACTCGCAAGTGGCAGCGATCTAGGGGATATTTGGACATAGGTATATATTTTTAGATTAGGGTTGTAGGTTAATTCAATTTTAGTTAGATAAATAAGTTTATTTATTTAGTTTATCATTTTTGTATATTGACCTTTTTTAATAATTTTTTTATGGTACATAATTAGCAGGCCTATGTTTCCAAGTAACAAAAAAACTAATAACTCTCTCGAACCCATTATCAAAATCTAGGCAACTAGCTGTGAATCTTGTTACTAAAGCTAGAAATACATAACGGCAGTATATCGGTATCGGTATCTCTCACTTGGGAGTCGGATACCTTTACCACTAGGCCACCGACGCTGTCGTGACAACCATGTGTATTATAATAGAATAATCTTGGCTTGATGCCACGTGTATGGGATCAACTCAAGATTAGGCGGGCCGATTTCAGTCCCTTACTACTTCGGTTTCATGTTAAAGAGGATCACATATAACAATGTTGATCTTTGAATCCTATTACAAAAACAAATATATGATTAAATTATTATTGGCAAAAGCTAGTAGGATGACTTACTATGCTGACCTCTTGCTCGTTTGCCTCCAATTAAATTTTAAAGAATTAGAGTGGCTAGTAGTCAGGCTACCACCGCAATTTTTTCGTGAATTCGATTCGGCTGTAAATCCAGCAACATGAATTATACTTTTAAAACCCGTATCAGTACAGACGAGTCCGTATGTATGGAAACACTTTTAATCAGCCATTCAAACGTGATAGGTGGCAAGTCTATCACCCTATTGTTATGGCTCAGTCATTCATCGGAGCCGCTTAAGACGCCTCCGACGTGTCCTATGACGGCTGATATACTATTGACAATCGGGCCGATGTTACGGCTTAACCAACCCTCTAAAACAAGGGCGCATATGATCTGTTCGTATGGTACCTTTATTTGTTTAGCAGTGTTTTGTCCTTTTTACATTGGTCATATAGCTAGTACAAGTACAGTGGCGTATGGCAAGCGCCCAAACAGTTTACAGAACAGCGAGTCCAATCCAGTCCAGTCCATAAGCGGCGGTAACTCCATAAGCGGCGGTAACCACTCTCCATCAGGTGGCCTGTGGCATGTCTGTTTGTCTGCCGTATGCGCGTTGTAAACCTTCTATCTAGTTGCTAAGCAACTTGCAAGGCAAGTTGACTTGCTACTGTCCGATCTGTTTACTCTGTACTTAGATACTCATAGACTGTGAGCGCGCCGTAGGTTATCCTACGTCATCAAGTACATGAAAGATTCAATTTTGTATGATCTGTTTAAACTGACTTGTCTTATTTGGTGAACAAACAATGCCCAAAATCACGACATGCCGTATCAATCACGCTACGTATATTGTGTATAGATGTCGAGAATTATATAGGAAACAGATAGAATGTGAATTTCAACTAATACTGCTGCACATTCTCTATTTAAATACATAATTTCCTTAATTAAATAAGACAAGTCAGTTTTAACAGATTATAGTGATAATAGACTTTTAGGAGACATTCAGCCATATTATAGTCACAAAAAAGAAAAGTTACTTTAATGTACCTGAAAAGCGAAACTGTCAAAAGGATGTTATGCACAACGGGTGTTTTACTTATAGGTCTAAGGTCTATAAAATCCCTTATTGTCAGGCATAGGTACACCTATACATAGGTAAGCATGTAGGTATACGTTTTGGTTAACGACTACGGTAAGATATTAATGATTACTATAGAAGGGTTATTTTAGTCCAAAAATGAAAACAATATTTTTTCTTCCTAGTGACTCTACACACACACAATTCGCAAGTAAATTCAAGAGGGTGCTGCGAATGAAAAACTTCAATATTCAAAATTTATTTGTTGATTAGGACATTAAATATCTCTTTCAATCGGCAAACAGGAGGGGGGTAGGAAAGTAGGAAGGAAGCACACAGTGACACGCTGGCCGCCCCATGGTAGCAGCAAACTTACCCCACGCCAGTCACGACCGGACCGTGCCCGGCAATGCCAGGCAAAGCCGGACCGTGCTCAATATATTATATAAATATGTCTAATAAAATTAAGAAAAACCACCTAAAACTACAGCAAGAGTAAGCCAGTCCACCAAGGCTCGTTGGGTCCACCCAATGAGCAACCGTCGCACGGTATTCATAATCATGTGTTGCACCGTTGTATACCTTGGGACCCATCCCGGGGTGTATAGTGGTGTAGTATATGGGTATGTAATGAACTATCTGTATGGCTCCACTTATTGTGTATGCACAGGATTACAAGTTGGTTGTGTAAGTAAAACTAAGTGATGAATTTGTTAACCAGTTGTAAGCGTTATCCGGATTGTATTACGAGAGAAACACCATTGCCAACAAACTGTTATGCAGTTTGGCAGGGTAACTATAAGTAAGACAGAATGTACGAAATATTGTAAGGATTAATAAATAAATAAAAAATAAAAGGCAGCACCCGTTCACGAGTATAACGCAGGACCCAGCCATCGTCCAATTCAACCATATTTGAGGGAAAAGAGCGACTCGCCCCTCACGCCACCGCCAGACAGACTTTTAAGTGAGCGTGCATTACACATGCTGCATGTGATAGGTAGCTGCTCCCACCCTACTCTATCCTATACCTACCCTACCCCTAGCTTACCCCTACCATATTCTCCTACTGCCTTAACCCTACCGTACCGCTACCTTACCCCTACCCTACCACTATCTTACCCCTACCCTACCACTATCCTACCCCTACCCTACCACTATCTTACCCCTACCCTACCACTATCTTACCCCTACCCTACCCCTACTTTAACTACTACCCTACCCCTACCCAACCGCAGGCAGAAGTCACTATGTGTGGGAAAGGAAGGAAATTTAACGCCGCTTCCAAGGTAATTCTCCGTGGGGGAAAGAAACGGCAAGAAACCCATAGAGCCTACGTTAATTAATTTTTTTTTAAACATGTCTTATGTACTAATACATTATTTGTCCTATATACTATCTTAAAAGTAAATACCTGTATAGAACAGCAGTTCAGTCCCATGGACTTTTGTCATTTTCATATTCAGATATACTATAATAACTTTTATGACATTATTTTTATGAACATAGATCAAGTTCTCATATATGTATTGTGATGGCATTGTTTTAATGTCAACATTCTTGAATTTATCTCTAAGTGAAGTTCTAGGTCCCAATTGGTAAATCGCGCGAATAGTTCCCAATTGGTAAATCTGCAGTACAAATACATTATGCCAGTCGGCAGCGTGTCCCCACAGCAGTATGCCATAAGTCATAATGCTGTGGAAATAAGTAAAGTAAACTAATCTTGCTGTAGCCTCATCAGAATAACCTCGTATCTTTTTTACAGCATATGCTGCAGAACTTTGCCCTTTCGCCAATTTATCAATGTGTGGGCCCCATTGTAATCAACTATCTAGAGTAAAGCCTAAAAATACTGTGGAATCAACAAGATCCAAATTTTCGCCTCTTACTTGTATATTAGTAGGTACTGATCTAACATTTGGCAAGGAGAATTTTAAACGTTATGTCTTTTTGCCATTCAGTAATAAATTATTAACCGTAAACCAGTTTACCACTTCTGAAATAGCTTTGTTCACGTCTTCATATGTTAATTGTTGTCTTTTTATTTTAAACACTTAAGATGTATCATCAGCGAACAAAACAATTTCGTGAGTATCTTTTACAAAGTACGGCAAATCATTTACATAAATAAGAAACAAAACTTCGACTTTGGTATCAGCAAAAAAATAGTAAATTTCCGCACCTTTTTGGAAATGGAATAGAAAAAATGGAAATTTCTGTGGACATGCACGCTAGTTGATGGAAGCATGCAAGTAACGGGGCAGAAACTTATCTGACCGCGGTGGCCAAACCTGGAACTAAAGTGTCGTGAGCGCAATTAGCAATATTTCCTTTTTATTGCCTTTTACAAAACATCAGGCGCTTGGTTAAAAAATTTAGAAGTATGTAGAATAAATACTACGAACAATCTACGTAAAATCAATACAATGCCTTACATGGGAGAATTATTGTTTCATGCGAAGAAATATGTTTTAAATATTTAGTACCTTTTTGTACTTATTATTATATGTTTATTCATTTTAAATATAATTGTTTCAAATTTAAACAGGGTAATGACCTTGGGCAAGGATCGAGCTGACCTACAAATGTTCCTTAACAAATTCATCGCATAGTTCAAGAGCTTTAAAAAACGCCAATATTCAAAATTTCGTGCAGAACCATGGACCCAGAGGGAAAATTAAACCGCTTTCAATTTATGGCTAAAGTAACCCTCCAGGGCCAAAGTAACCTGCTCTTACGATATGTACATTGTTCTTGTTGTCTTTTGGGAATAATTCCTTCTACAAGGGACATGGGGCAAGTTTTTTTTTGTATATATTATTTTATTATTTAGATTTTTTCTCCTTTTTAGTATTAGTATTAATATCCGTCATGTAAAATTTCTTTTGAATAAATATTATTAATACGTCATGCTTTTCTATTTCATGTCTGGTTACTACAGCGGGCAATTAACAGGTAGTTGGGGAAAAATATGAGCCATTTTTGTGACGTTCCGGCTTGTTTAATGTTAAAATGGGTTTTAAAGCGATGTTGCACGTTGCACGTTTTGCAATTTAAATCTCGTATCACGTATTTGTTAAAACTCTTTGTCGTATAATACCTATAACTTTGTAATCGGTATGAGATTACAATCGAATGACAAAAGACCTCGCGCATTGTAATTTCATTGATGATATGCTTCGAGAAGTTTAAGATTCAGTTCTCAGTTTAGTTACAGTTTTAACTACGCTGGTATATATAAGTGTTTAGTTTTAACATATATTTGTGGCTAGAGAAAATATCGAACTCGTTATGTTACAGTGCGAGAATTAGGCCCAAGGTAGGATATTTTGCGATTTATTAGTTAAATTATACCGTATGCTTTTCATGAATCTTCCTGCGGCGTTCGACTAGCGGTAGGAGGCCTTCATAAAACCAGGTGGCACCTCTATTAAAAGCCGGCAAAGCATTCACCACAATTCTGGTTGCGGATGTCCATTGGTGGCGGTGATCATTTACCATCAGGTGACCTGTATGCCTTTTTCATCATCCGACCACAACAGTCCACTGCAGGATTAGGGCTTCTCCCACGAAAGCGGAGGTCATTGCCATAATATCCACGCTTGGCAGGCAGGTTGGAGATCGCAGTGTTATAAATATAGGTAACAAAAGAAAACGCTGTTGCCCATTTTCTAGCCTACGGAGAATCCAGATCTTTTGCCTAATTTTTAGTCGCCTTGTACGACACCCACGAGTGTAAGGGGTTGATGATATTCTACTCTGCCGGACACCACACGGCTTTGCTTGTTTGCATCTCTTTAAAACATGCTATGTAAGAGCTGAAAAGTTACAGTAGAGAGTTACGGTAGAATCTTTCGCTCTAAACCCTATTAGAAGCAGCCATACAAATAGGTAGATGAAGAGTCTTACAGATGACGTTGACTCTTCTAGACTAGTTTGACATGAGTACCCATATCACAAACGTAACCCAGAGAATAACTAAACGGTATTGATCGTGGGGCGGATCGAGGCTGCGATGAATATTAACCGTTAGCTTAAAGTTTTAAGTGCGCTCCCCCCTTGGGTCATACAATCAATTTTATGGTCGGCCTAGCAACTTTTGGAAAGCTAAAGAGTAAAGTATAGTTCATTAATAACGTCCGCCCTTATTAGGGCTCCTGCCAGTACTTAAACAATAAATCTTCGAATTAAAGTGTATTTTATTGTAGTAGATGTAGCCGTAATACAAACAAGGTGTGTAAGCGCAACACACTACCGTTAACACAAATATAAACGGATGATAAATAATGCACATGATTTCCATTGTCTCTAGATAACACCGACTCGTAAAATTACCTTTAGTGCAAAGTAATTAGTATACTATTATACTCTTATACACCTATACAAATAGAAGGGCATTATGACTTCTCTTTGCTACACAACTCACCTGCTTTTATTTCCCATGGGAACTGATTGCAGATAACATTAGAAGAACCTAATAAACGCAGTTTATTTCAAATACAGTTAAATTCCTAAGTAGATTTTTCTTCTAAAATTATATCATGCCCTCACGCTCTTTTCTCGAAACCGTTTGTATTTTGACGAAGGATTTGCAAACTGAGCAAAACAACGCTGAGAGCGGTAATTTAAACTTACGCCAATAAACTCAACAAAAAGGGTCCTTGTCTAGAGACAGTCCTGGGCTAGAGCTCATAATAATTGGAAATGGAATTGCCTGAAGTATCCTGGACAGAGCGGGAGTAATTAGGCCTTGTTCGTCTGTCCACTTTTCGGGAGCAACTGACATTTCATCTTACCGTTGTCGTGCTCTATTGAAACATACTTTAAAATAAGCTAACCGACAGAAGTCTCAGTAATTTTCGAATATTCCAATTTGTCTGGTGTCTTTATCATTTTGTCTTACCCTAAAAACGTTATTCGGACGTTTTATTAGAAATAGACAAATCGATCTAATCGTTCGCCAGCGACACGCTCGCCAAATTACTTATTTATTTAAAATTAGACTAGACATTGACTTCATTCGCGTTAGCTAAATGCCAACCATCATTTTTCTATAACGTCCAACCAATCGATCCCTGGGAGCAATTTCAAAACCTAATACTAGCACTTTCAATATGTTAGTACTGACATCGAGGTTTTGCTGAATAAAAACGCGAATATTCGGTCCCAACGGCACCCTAGTGTCGTAGAGCCAGCTGTTAAAGGAGTCGTTATATAGCTGCGTTCTCCTCCTTTTGGAACTCGTAAAATTAGATTGAGCATGGGCGTCCAAAAGCTCGCTCAAATTGCCCTATTCGCGTCTAGTTGACTTTCTACTATTACCCTCACGTATGTAATGATTTGATTACGCTAATATCTATTCTTTATACATAGACAACAATAATCTTATCTAACATAAACAAATTTATATACCAATCTTGAGTTCATGCTTTCCACGGAGGAAAATTTAGATTCTTAGCAACTCTCGAATGTTTCTCAAAGCAACTTCTAAGCTTAGATCCAACGTATGTTTGTTGCGTTTAATCGATTGGTAAATCAAATACGGGCTTTCTTATGTGCCTCTTGAAATCTTGAGGGCGTTGACAAGGTGATGACGTTGGCCACTTGCTTTAAATTACCATTAATATACAAAAATCTAGTACAGAAGGCATTCAGGCGTTTAAAGCAAAATAAGACGAGTTTGTTTTGTGGAAATCTAGCTGAACCTTCAACTTTCCGACTATCCACGGTTTCTCAATGTACCGTCTAATCTAAACTAGCCTGTGAATCCTGTCGGCCAGTGGCCCTAGCACAAGTGTGTCCGTGACAAAGCTCGCGCCGCGAGAGAGCGTTTGTCTCTTTCTTTCAATACTAAGACGAAAAAGATAGCAATACCTATGTCGCGCTTTTTCTCGCTTATCGCGCGCAAGAGCTACTTGTGCTAGGCCTACAGGCACTATTATACCTTCGCATAGTACGACAGCACTATTAATATCACAGACAATTTCAGTTCTGGAAAGAGTTCTGCTGCCACATCTGCGATTGAGCCAAACTGGATAATTTATGTCTGTAGAAATGCGTGCTAAAATGCTGTTAAACAACGCTTGGCTAGTTAAGCTGCAAAGCCTTGACGAACGACATAAAATTATAATTGGCCCAATAACCTCCAAAATCGTGAGAGCTGTTTCTAAAAAACAAAAATGAACTGAATTGTGTCAAGTAAGATAAGTTTTATAATATTGTGGTTAATAAAAAAAGTAAAAACTGTAGCAAACACGCAGTTGCGGCCTTATAAAAGTAGATGGACTAAAGTGGCTTACGCACATTTGACACTCGCGGCAAAGTCCCAAATTTTTTGCTACTATCTCCGCGACCGCCCCACCTCCGCGTCGCAATTTACTAAATGGCCCATACCACGAACTCTTTGAAGAAACAACTCTAAAAGACACAAAGCCCTTAGCGACTTTTCTAAATGAAAAACAGCTATTGAAACGTGTACGCTCGGAGGTAAATAATTCGGTTGGCAGTAAAATGTAATTGCGGTAATTGAATTGAAGGGTTGTCTGTTGTGACAAACATATTTTTATTCTGACGAACATGACAGAGTTACTGTCGGTCGTGAGAGTGACTCCCCCCTTCCCCCTCCGCGAAAGGCCCCTCACTCTTGTAAATTATACCGAAACTTTCTGAAAGGTTCCTCGTGCGTGAACGATGCAATAGGATCCGGAATTAGCAATTCCGAAAACAACACAGCTGTTTTGTTTTTTCAATACCATGTCAATTTCAAACAAGCTACTGCCCGTTATTTCATCCGCGTGGTTATAACTTTTAGGACAGTTTAGATTTTACTAATACCAAGCTGCCACACATTGGAAACCATTTTTTTTTAATTCATCAAATATTCGTTCATTAGTTTTTGCGTGAAAGACTAACCGCGTCTCAACAACTTGCCGTGAGTAATTCGGTTACAGCGTAATCTAGTGGGAACTGCTTTAAATTTCGGGACGAATGACCTATGTGTTATTCTGGATAGAAGCTACAACACTGCCAAATTTCATCAAAATTTGTAGGCTTTGCGTGAAGAAGTAATAAACATCCAACCATCCTTGCAAACTTTCGCATTAAATTTTCGCGTATCCCGTGAGAGCAACTTTGAATGTCGGGATCCATTATAACCTATGTGTGAATCTGCGGTATAAGCTTCACCACTGCCACATCAAAATACATTTAGATATATAGTTGTCTCAGCATGGAGGATCATGACGTGATCCCGTGGGAACTACTTTGATTATTGTGATACGTTGTAGCCTGAATGTCATACAGGTATATAACAACAATTTTAATTTCATCAAAATCGGTTCAGTATTATGTGCGTGACGGAGTACATTACATCGAGATCCCGCGGGAACCACTCAGAATTATGGGATCAATTGTTGCCTATGTGTTAATCCATGTTATGTGTTAATCTGTATGCGTGCCAAATTACACCCAAATCCATTGAATCGTTTTTGCGTGATGTATTAACAAACATCCCAGGATACAAACTTTCTTTTGACTTAAGTTAAATCCCTCCAAAACACAGTTCTACTTAACATGTGTACCCGTCCCAAGACTCCCAATCATCATCATCATCATAATATCAGCCAGAAGACGCTGACTGCTGGGCATAGGCCTCCCCCAGAGATC
The DNA here is from genome assembly GCA_905147135.1 of Blastobasis lacticolella. Taxonomy (NCBI): domain Eukaryota; kingdom Metazoa; phylum Arthropoda; class Insecta; order Lepidoptera; family Blastobasidae; genus Blastobasis; species Blastobasis lacticolella. Next base: position 7,885,805 of record LR990048.1, on the reverse strand, counting down.
TACACAAAGGCCGGTCCTGTGCTTTCCGCATCCAGCTGGTACCTGCGATCTTTACTAGGTCGTCGGTCCACCTTGTGAGAGGCCTACCCACGCTGCTTCTTCCGGTACGTAGGTTACTGCCACATCGGCCATCTATTCTTCGAGTTATGTGCCCTGCCCCCTGCCACTTAAGTCTTGCAATCCTCAGAGCTATGTCCCAACACTCCGTCCGTTAAAAACTATTAAATTAATACTATATTTATAATTCTGTAGATCCCAACTCCATCGCAGGCTTTACTACGCATTTCGTAGAAACCTCGCAGCATAACGTGTAGCAAGACACGTAGCAGAGATTGGACCTGTCATCTGGGTCCCTAAAAAGCATTCAAGTACACCCGTTACAAAATTAGTTTGATCTCGTTGCGCTCGCTATTATTTTCATATTCAATTTCATATAGGCTATAAACAACTGTATAATTTATCTAAAAGATAATAGACATAAATATATTTTATTGAATCGTTCCTGAAATGCGAAAATGTATTTCATTTCTGGGTTTATTAGAATAATGGATTTGGTGCATGTTGTGTTTAATTTCAAATATTTTAGTAATTGTGGTGTTAGGATCTGAAAATCTATTAAAATTATGCTCACTATTCTGCGGAATCCCAGCTCAACATTTAATTGAAATAGTTTCATGGAAACCTTACCTAGTTTAGGTGCCTACGGAACGTAGAACGTGGCATAATTAGAATTCTCTTTCATTGTTCGGGAATATTAACATTAAGTATGTATATTACAGATGCATGCATTATTTGTAGTAAATATTTAGAATTTAGATTGTTCTGACTGTTGCACTGTTTGGGGAGGGCTTTTTAAGTGTTTTGGTGGTAGATATTTTTGTTGTAAATATTTAGATTTTAGGTATATTTTTATTAACAAACAGTGATGTTGGTTTTCCTATTTATCCTTGTATACTAATATTATCACGGCCTATCTCACAGATTATAATTATTTTCTTTTTTTTAGCATATACTCGTAGCCCCAATATAGTGGCAGCGAATTTTTTATAATATATAGAGGAAGGCAACCGAGTAAGCGGGTCACCTGATGGTAAGTGATTACATCTGGGAACGGAGCGCGCTTACGAGACCGATAACAAAAGTTAAGCAACACGTGATGTCAGTAACTGAATGGATAACCGTTTTGGAGTAATCGAACTTCAGTAAACGAGCTCACCACTCGTCTGACTGGTACCTCCGTAAATCGGAAAAATGGACAGTGTATCCTGTTGATTATTTTCGAACGCTGCGATCGTATTGCCTACGTGGAGGTTGAGGCAACCACCTCCTCTAATGTGGAGGATGCTCAAGTCCTACAATGGACTGTTACGGGTTGTAGAAATGATCGTAAGTCCTGTTTCTACCCTTTTCAATGTAAAAATCAAACACAATTTCCCTTCCCAAATGTTGTTTTCTTTTGCATATTTTATCACAATGCTAGAGCTCGTCTAGTCTAAAATGACGCGCCCCACTACTTAGTTAGTTGTTTTCGATGCGTGAGTTCAAATATTGATAACGACACTTCATCTGTGTGGGAGCCAATGAACGACGCGTGCTCCTACGTTTGAATATCACCGGCAACTGAATGACCAATTACAACGGCATTTGTATATGTATTGCGTCCATATTTTAAACTTGCTTGTGTGCGTTAATGCGATAGTGGGGCGCGTCATTTTAGATTAGACGAGCTCCACCTACTTATCTGTCCAGTAGTCACAATTGGAACTAAGGCATTACTGTACTAAAATAACAGATTGAAACACTCACTTCTTCACCGCTAGCGACGCTGTGAACTCAGAAAACTTGGTCGCAGTGTACTTAAATAATTTGTCTTGCGGGTTTCGAGAGTGTTAGCTTATCCTTGGGTTGCTCAAGTGTGTTAACTCATTGTATCTTCGGGTCGCTGGCTTAAATGGCGGGCGTTGTTAGAACAATATAAACATTTAAGTCGAACTTAAGCATCCTAAACTTAGTTTCTTAAGGACCCAAAGTACTTTCGCATAGCCATAGACCAATATTTGGTCTGTAACTTAACCTATTCAAATAAAATGGGTCTCTCCGCTAGTAGAGAACAACGTTCTTCTGTGCTATAGTGCCTATAGTTATATAGTATTACCATGTTCATGTCACATCAACGACAAGATTTGTTGGGCCTATTTAATTGCTCATTACTCCCCGGGTACGAATTTGATGAAGGTTCGTAAGGTAGTTTGTATTCGGTAGCCAGAGATTTGTAACGCCCACTTTTTGTTAGAGATATGTTACTAGATTATGTCGGCAATTCATTCGCGCAGAGTGATCAAAAGCCGGTCGAGTCCAGATTTTATTATGCTATTCAGTGAGAAACGAGCGGAGAGCCCGGTGGATGGTAGGTGGTGACTGTCGCCCATAACATATACAATTAATACATTTAGGTTGCAGGTAACTAAAATGATTATTTACGATTTGAATAATGACTTTGTTTCTCTGTGTCTATGAATGGAAAAGCATATTTTGTATGGAGGCTCATACTTTTAAACTTTTTATATTTTTTTACCTATGTGTTGTTATAGCGAACATGGTAGGCCATATATATCAAGTGCCTAGCTATGAGGTTACGAAGATACAGATTAGGCTTAAGGCAGACAAACAGCGGACATTTGTTTCTCTAAGGCCAGTTTCCTACAGAGCCAGATTCCCACAAAACAGATCCCTAAAAGGACGGAAATAATACATTCCCGCACTTAACCAGATTGTAGTTTAATATTTCAGTTATTGTCTTTTCTATTTAAACTCTTTTCCTGACAATGTTGTTTGTTCAGCGATTAGTCGCAGGGGTAACTTACATCATGCCTAAGGTCGAAAAAAACGATGACGGAGATAGTATTCAGGCTCCTCCTTTTCTACTAGTCCTACTAATATAATAAATGCGAAAGTTTGTAACTAAGGATGGGTGTTTGTGTGGATGTTTATTACTCATTCACGTAGAAACTGATGAACAGATTTTGATGAAACTTTTTATAGCTCAGAACAATACAACATAGGGCCTATAATTTATCCCGAAATGTGGTGCGCTCGGGAACGGGTCCGAGCCTAAGAACCGAAAATGGTAAAAACTAGTAATATATACACATCTGAATTGTTTTTTACCATGAATGTCTTTCTTAATAAGTAATTTACAACCACGACCGTCCTCCGTGTTTATAACGTACCTACTTGATATCTATTTCTTTACAGTATACATAACAAAAGTCCGAGATGTACAGACTCGTTTGCCACTGACACTAACCTAAACGTGATTTCCTAACAACGGCCCAACATTAAGTCATATACATCGCGGAGTGGCGTCAACAAGGGCCGAGTAACAAGCTGCCAAAAGCGACTGTCCCCAAACGGCCTTAGGCCGCGGCATCGTCAAAAGCTGCAAAAGCTCGGTCCCCACAAATTGAATTCTGGCTGTCTGGAAGTCAAAGCGAGCTTTTAAGTAAATGAGCACAGTGTAAGCTCCACTTATACGAGACCCTCTTCAGACTGAAGCGCAGAAGCGCTGAATATAGCGCCTATGAATTTACGACGTATTGTGGCTTTTTATAGAGATTACATGCCGTAAATGAGGGCCGGGGACAAGAATCGGGCACTTCAACTTAATGAATCGATCAACGGAGCTCGGCCACTTATTCTATCTCTGTTTAGGCCTCACCTAACTTAGACCATTTATAACTTCTGCTAAAACTACCTTAGCAGAAGTATCGAAAAAACCTACCTTAACAGAAGTTTTAATAGAGGCCGTCTTTGTGTCTGATCGTAAAATCCCTCCCAAAGTCTTTCCTTTGCAGTGTAAACTTGGCGTTCTTCAGGTACCTCAAAGGTCGGCACCGCTTCCGCTCTTTTTAAGTTGCTGATTCCAGCACGGCTAGTATAGGCGTGCCCGCGACACATCTCGCGCCGCGAGAGAGCGATTGTTTCCTTCACTCAATACAAAGATGAAGGAGATAGCAGTAACTATGTCGCGTGTTTTCTCGCTTATTGTGCTGGAGTTACTTGTGCTTGCCATTCTGGACGACATTAGCCGCTTTCCATCAAGTGGGCCCGTCTGACTGTGTGCCTCTGTGGGCTTACGTAAATTTTCACAAGTATTTTAGTCTGTTCCACACAGCAGAACCTGCAAAGCTATTTTAGCGATTTTTTCTTTAGGCTTGTACATAAGAAACAAAATATTACTGCTTCGTGGGTCGGTAGTCACGTTCAACCCGCATAAATATTATTCGTCGGAAAGAAATGGTATTTATGTTTAGTACTTGATCGTAATATTGTTAGCTTTTCAGCAAATGTTACGGGTATTGTTGAGAAGACTGCAGTTTCGTCAGTTGACTAAATATTGTTTTATAAATATTATTCATCACATAATAAGTATCGATAATATAATATAGTGGTGTTACTATCTGCCTGTGTGAAAGGTCGCCAAGGATCGATGAGAAGGTAAATCATCATCATCACAGCCCGTAACAGTCCACTGCAGGACTTCGGGCCTCTCCCACGAGAGGGGAGGTTATTGCCATAATATCCACGCTTGGCAGGCGGGTTGGAGATCGCAGTGTTTAAATATAACAATGGAAAATGCTGCTGCCCATTTTCCAGACTATGGAGACTCTTGATCTTTTGCCTCGGAAACATTAGTCGCCTTGTACGACACCCACGAGTGTAAGGGGTTGGTGCTATTCTACTCTGCCGGACACCACACGGCCAAATAAATACTTAACCTAAATGACGATGCTTCGTTTTCACCTGCAACGTCTCATCATTAGCAGCGATCTAGAATCAATTTTTATATGTAATTTTGTTTGGGTAACATATTTTATCTTTATTACATAGGTAGTATAAAACTTGATTGAGTGATTTAAGAGAAAGGTTTTAATGCAAGAAAAAAAGGGAAAGTAGGTGTAGTGCAAGTGTAGGGTAGGTACAGGGTAGGTGTACGGTAGGGGTAGGACGACACGTGAACAATGGCGTGCCGGGTCCACTAGATAGATTTATAAATGGTTGTTTTAAGTTTGTACATACTGTAGGTGAGCCGTGTGGTGTCCGGCAGAGTAGAATAGCACCAACCCCTTACACGCGTGGGTGTCGTGCACGGCGACAAATGTTTTCAAGACCAAAGATCTAGAGTCTCTCTAGGCTGGAAAATCAGCAGCAGCGTTTTCAATTGTTATATTTACAATACTGCGATCTCCAACCCGCCTGCCAAGCGTGGAGATTATGGCAATAACCTCCCCTTTCGTGGAAGAGGCCCTAAGTCCTGCAGTGGACTGTTAATGGGCTGTGATGATACTGTAGGTTCGTGGAAACTGTGTATACGGTTGGGTCAAAGTTTTATAAAGCCTGCCGTACAAACAGAACAAACAAAATCTCTGACGATACCCTCAAACTCATCGAAGAAAGATGCGGAATGACTCTGCAATCCCCTGATGATGTCTCTCAATTTAGGCGACTTAATCGACAGATATCCAAGTCTCTGACTCGCGACATACGCCGCTTCAATACTATCAATATTGAGGCGGCGATTGAGCGGAACAAAGGATCTAAAGTCTTTGCGAGAGATCTGTCGATTGGACAGAGCCAGTTGACGAGACTGAAAACGGATGACGGCAGAGTTGTTTCGACAAAGTTCGAGGTTTTGAGGGAAGTCGAGAGGTTCTATGGACAGTTATACACGACAACACGGGCACCTGTTACCAGTATGGCAAAAGACACCAGAGCCAAGTTGACCCGACACTACAGCGAACATATCCTGGACATCACCCTATACGAGATTAGTATGGCTCTTAAACAGCTTAAGAACAACAAGGCGCCGGGTGATGATGGAATTACGGCTGAGCTTCTGAAAGCTGGTGGCAAACCTGTGCTTAAGACCCTTCAGAAGCCGTTCAATTCTGTAATTCTCGAGGGAGTAACGCCGGAAACATGGCACAGAAGCGTAGTGATATTTTTTTCAATATAGGTGGTAAGGCTCTCTTGAAGAACTTCAGACCAATATCGCTGCTGACCTATGTGTATATGTGATGTGTGTGATGTGTGTGTGTGTGTGTGTGTATGTGTGTGTGCGCTGTGTTTGGCTGCTGCCATTCATAGCATTAAGCTGAGGCTGGTCCAATTTGGTCCGAGGACGCATCGCCCTGCTTTCTTAATATGTATTCATTATGTTAGTTTTAAGTATTTGAATGTGTTATTGGACCAAATAAAGTTACGTCTATGTCTATGTCTATGTCTATAAGCTGTTTTCGAGAGTCATTACGAATCGTCTCGCACGCAGGTTTGATGACTTCCAGCCTTCCCAACGAGATGGATTTCGAAAAGGTTTTAGTACCATAGAACACATACATACGTTGCGGCTGGTTATACAGAAGACCGAAGAGTATAACCGGCCATTATGCTTGGCATTTGTGGACTATGAGAAAGCCTTCGATTCGATCGAAACTTGGGCGGTGCTCCACTCTCTACAACAGTGTCAAATTGACTATCGAAATATCGAAGCACTGAAGTGTTTGTACGAAAACGCCACTATGTCGCTCGCGGCGCTGACAGACGAGCGAGCCGAAGCCGCGAGCCGCAAGCTACGAGCAAAAATCAAACATGTTGGATCGCCGGCGAACTTACTCGGCGGTTTTAAAGTACGCGTACTTAGGCTGACACACGAGTGAGCAAGGTCGTCGAGCCACAAGTACGCGTACTTATTCACACGTCTATCACCCACTTTAGACAAGGTGATGGTCATATCACCGAAGTTGTTCACCGCTACACTGGAGGATATCTTTAGGCTTCTGGACTGGGACGGACTTGGCATCAATATTAACGGCGAGTACCTCACACACCTCAGGTTTGCTAACGATATCGTAGTCATGGCTGAAACCCTGGAAGACTTGGGCAAAATGCTCGATGCCCTCTGTAGTGCCTCTCAACAAGTAGGTCTTAAAATGAACATGGACAAGACGAAAATTATGTCGAATGTCCATGTTGTGCCTACTCCAGTGACAGTTGGAGGCACTAACTAGGACAAATTTTCCAGCTAGGTAGGACCAATTTCGAGAAAGAGGTCAATCGACGAATCCAACTCGGTTGGGCAGCGTTCGGGAAGCTATGCCACATATTTTCGTCCCAATTACCGCAGTGTCTCAAGACGAAGGCTTTGACCAATGTGTGTTGCCAGTGATGACTTATTTATTTATTTGTGTTTGGGAATACTTACAGCTGTCAAAATTAAGTATATTGGTAACTTTAAACATCTTTAAGCCAATTACAAGTTTCCGCTTATAGCTTTAATGTAGGTATACTCCATCACAAGGTAGGTATACTTCATTACAAGATAGGTATACTTCATTATAAGTTAGGTATAAAAACAAATCAAGAGTAACAAATATAACTTTCACTATCACTATCATCGCAAACGAATAAATACCAGGCAGTATTTATTCGCTTGGTAAAGTAAAGGAGGTACTAAAAGGAGGCGTTCTTTTGGCGTCCCTCGAAATTGACTGACAACGACTTGGAACGAACATGATGTGCTTCTAAATTGACTTTTCAAGAAAATGACTTGCCTCGCCCAAAGGTTGTAGACTACTGTGCACTGTATAAAGGCGTGGGGCACTCACAGAACTACCCTACGTAAGTTTATGGGTATGCAATAAAGAGTTTACACACATACATACCAACTTACACGGGGACATAGTTCGTGGAATCCAAACTCCAAACGAATATATAAACAATCAAATATATATTTTTTAATGCCTTTAATATGAATAAAGGTAATGTGGCATCTGTAGACTACAACTATCTTAAACTAATGATAGCAAATACGTGTTCACAAGTGACAGAGTGTTTGATTTACGTCTCTGTAATAGCAACTAACTTTGGGGTAACATTAATTCATATTCACAATGTCAAGAAGTTAGCTGGGATCATATAGAACATTAAAGGTCCTCTAATTTATTGAGCCTTCGATAAGAAACATTTTAAGTAACAATAAAGTCTTAGAGATATTAAACACTATAAAACACATAGATAAAACACCTCGATTAGGAAATGTTCACATTGCGCACAAACGTGCTGGCGCAGGATATAACGCAGCACTTTTGGCATAAAATAAATGCCGAATATAATATGAGTTGCTAAATTCTTACACAAATAGAAATTTGCTCCCTTAAGAATTATTATACTGATCGTTCGGAGTAACTCGTAACTCAAACTCGTGTTTCGAAGTCGCCGGTTTCAATATCTGTGTTCGCTCTTTTTTTGCCCACTTTCACACACATTTCAGTACGCCATATTCATTTTTTTACCTTAGAATAAATATCATCATAATCGGTTCATAATAGGGGAAGATATGGCGTCAAAATGTCAAAATGTCAAAAACATTGTCCCACTCTTCCTTTAAAAAATGGCCCAGGCCACTTGGTCCTTTACCAAATAGTCTAGTAATCATCTTAGCGTTAATATTCCGGTTGTGCTGCGAGGACGAGGGTCCGGGGTCCGCCTTGACCATGATCCAGGATTTGATGTTTAGATAATTACAGTGGAGCGACTACCATCTTTTTTTTTTAATGTTATACGGCAGACAAACAGGCAAGCGGGCCATCTGACCAGATTACCAGATACCAGGGGAACCTGACCAGATTGCCTGAATATGCAGATCTCATAACGATGTTTTCCCTCACCGTAAGAGCATCGGTTAGAATGCAACTAATGTTCAAAACTCAGAAAAAAGTCATTGGTACATTGCCGCAGCGGGATTCGAACCCGGTGCCTCTCGCTTACGAGTCGGATACTCAACCGCCTGGCCACCGACGCTCTTAAAATTAAATGTTATAAAACCGCGAGTGCATTGTCATAGTGAGGTCAAACCTAACCTTGATTCTGACCTTCATCCTGAGCCGGAACCGGAATCGTCTCAAGACAGAAAACTGAAAACAGAGTTCAAGCCTTACCTGTGATGAGTTAGACTATTCTTTAGAGGTATGTCTGAGACACTGTCAGAAACAAGAATTCGACCACGACATGCAAAGTATACTAAAGACAGGAAAAGTAATAAATTCAAGCAAGCTACAAACAAAACGGCTTTGCCCTATAGTGGATGATAAAGGCGTTCCACGTGTTGGAGGTCGAATTCCGCATGCGAATATCGGTGATCCTACGCTTAGGCAAAACTTTTACTTTCTAAATATTGCTTTTTCGTTAAACCGTATCTGCAAAGAGCACTTTAAAAAATGTGTTATTTGCACCAAATGTTCACCAACTTTTTAAAGGGTTAAAATTATTAACGATGCCATCCCTCTATTTCTACGAAATTGTAATATTTGTGCGAACAAATCTGGATCTATTCCCGCATGTTGAGAACGCACGACGTCGACACCAGCTACATATTCATCCATGCAAGACCGCTTTATTTTATAAGAGTGTTTTTGCGATGGCCCCTAAATTGTACAACGCGATCCCAAAAACTATACGCCAAGCAGATAATCTCAATAAGTATAAAAAACAACTGTACAGTTTTCATGTTGAAGGGGTGTTTTACACAATTGATGAGATTCTTTTGGCGTGCAAGGAGTATAAATAGACAGTTACAATGTGACTTTGTATATGTTATGACATTTTATATTATTAATTAATTATTTTGACATATTTTATATGCATATTAATAATAAATTTTATTATTTTGACATTGTTGTAATTGGGGATATTGTTAGTAATATGAGGTTTATAATAATAATAATTCTTTATTACAGGCAATAGACCCATAGTACAATTAAAATAAATATACAATTAAATACACACAAATTGACATAAATATACAATAGTAAAAGTGAAAATAAAAAAATAATTACAGAATTATAATATTTCGATGTCATTTTCGATTCTCGGTCAAATGCAAAGTCAACCATCTTCTAAAGATTGGACTGTCAAGGTCATAACTTACTGTTTTCAGTATGCTGTTATCGGAGCACCTCAGTCTAGCCCAATATGCAGCCACACGCGCTCTCATAACCGCGAAGAAGTCGGGCACCCTCGCCTCCGCGAACATTCCGGATGCGCTACAAAATCTTGGTAATCTCATGAGGATGCGAAATGCATCATTATATTGCACCCTCATGGCTCCATAGGTTTTCATCCGGAAGCTGGCCCAGAGCTGGCAAGTGTATAAACAAAGTGTATAAAAAAGCGTTAATGAATGTCTTCTTGACTTCAATGTCACACTTGCCAAATCTGCGTGCAATCATATTGCAACGAACCGAGAGTGCCCGCCTTTCCCTTTCTATATCTAAGTCGTCCATGGAATTTTCAGTTAGAATATGACCTAAATACTTGAATTGCTTAACAATCCCAATCACACACCCATTCATTCTAATCTCAGGTATACGCTCCGGACCCCCGCCCGCCCTGAATACCATCGCTTCCGTCTTGAGGGCATTGTATTTTAAGCCGTGTCTCAGCGCGTACCGCTCACAGATAGATAGCAGCCTTCTCATGCCCTTGATCGAGGGACAGAGGAGAACCATGTCATCAGCGTAACTTAAGCTGTTCACACATACACCACCAAAGTGACAACCAGTTCCCGACTCCCTCAATTCCTCAATCAAACCGTTGACATATGCGTTAAAGAGATCCGGAGACGTAAGCCCTCCTTGGCGTACACCGCATTCTAACATATATGTGTTAGAGGTCGCGTCGCCCCATTTTACACAGTTTGTCTGGTTATCGTACCAGTAACTCAACAGATTAACTACACTATCGGCCACACCTGAGCCGCGCAATTTGCTCCAGAGAATTCCATAATTCACTAAGTCAAATGCACGGCTCAGGTCCAAAAAGCATGCGTAAACAGAAGTTTTACGTTGCACATAGTAGTTTACTATGTGTTTTAAACTAAGGATTGCAGAATCCGTTGAGAGACCGGCACGAAAACCAAACTGAGCATAATCTATATTGAGATTGTTAAGCAAATAAGGCTGCAGCAGTCGCTAAAAGATTTTTCCAATTATCGTACCCAATGAAATTGGTCGATAATTGTTTGAAGCACCTATATCTCCCGTTTTATTTTTTACGATGGGGACAACTTTAGTCTTCAAAAGGTCAGACGGCAAGAATGAATGTTTTAGGCAGAGGTTGTAGAGGCTACACAGTTTGGCAACAAGTATGTCTCCAGCACCAAGAATATGCTCCAAACTTAGTCCGTCATGGCCGGGCGATTTACCCCTTGTCATAGTCCTGATTGCACGTACTATGTCGTCCGTGCTAAATATGATATTTGTTACCAGTGCGCTGCAGTTTTCGCTCTTTTGTGAGTGACCCTTGCGAGTACAATCAGGTATGGGCAAGGGATCAATGCGAAATTTATCCGCGAACATGTTCGCAATTTCGATGGGGCTTTCTAGGCCATCCACTGACAAAGGCAGACTTTGCTTATAATTAAACTTTTTAACCCCTTTCCAGAATTTTACAAACGATTTTTCCCTTTTATGTGTAGCCAAAATATTTAGTTTAACTGTTTCTGCATTCCTTATTACCCACTTAAGTTTATTTTTAAAACAGTTCTTACTAACTTTCATTTCATTGTATATATAGCCAGTGGATGGCCTACCCGCCGCAACCCAGCTTTCAAAGCAGCGCCTGAGTACATGATGCAGCCTCCTGACCTCATGGTTCCAGCCTGGTACCTCCCTATGCTTTTCCCTTGCATTTGACCGAGACTCAGCAGACAAACTAGCTCCTGCCTGAAGAGTATTGACTATACAATCATATAAATTGGCAATACATTTTCTATGATATTGTGAATTAGGACATACACTTAAATAACTATTATCACAGTCGTCACATTGCAATGTATCCTCTATTTTGGCTAACTCCTTACAACAATATACATGATATTTTTCAATTTGAGAGGCATTACGCACACCCCACATAACTTTATCAGGCTTTAGTTCGCGTATTGGAATTTTTTTCTCTTCCGTAACCACTGCTACGTTAAACGTAATCCAGGACAATGAGCGGACCAACCCGGATCATAAGTGACGCTAGCCGATACCACAGTGTTTGCAGCCGCATCCGTGACCACGCAGTGGTCAAGCCATCTGCACTTACCATGTGCCTCGCTCACAAACGTGAAGGTGTCCGATTCATAGCCCAGTTTTGTAATATCTGTGCAAGTCCATCTCTGGTCGTCACAGAACTTGAGGAGTTCTTGACCGAATTCTGCCTTAGGGTGCGCGTTGTAGTCACCTAGGATATACGCCGCCTGCACGCCACTGTCCTCAATTATGGCACTCGCTCTAGCTAATATGTCAGTAAATTCAGTAAGATTGTCTGGATGGTCCACTGGCATATACACATTGATCACCAGAAACGATCTAAGGCCCACGGATTTAGAGACAGCAGCTATTCTATTTGAATTTGTCGACAAAACAGACACCCTGTCAAACCTCGATTTCCTCCACATGATCGCAATCCCACCATACGGTCTTCCACGCAGAACTCCTGTAGAGGTATCAACCGATGAGTAGGCAATGCATCCGAACTGAGAGTCAATAGAATGGACAAAATTCAAATCGTGCGGCAACAACCATGTCTCTTGAAGTGCAACAATGTCAGTATGTTTACATAGATCTCTTACGTACGAAACCGACCTCTTGATTGACTTACAATTGTAGGTTACTAGGTTAATATTTGTGGAAGTAGGTGTACTGTCCATGTTTAGTTTTTATTGGGACGGTTAAAAAATCGTTCTTTATAGTGCCTAAATACGAGTCCGACAGGCCAGAAGTTCTCATTTAAAAAGTTGTCTTTTTTAGTGCTTAATACCACTATTTTAAAAGAGTTGAACGAAGTTTCTCGAGTAGATTTTAGCAGCGTAACACTACGGCACTCTTCGCCCATATCTGCAATGTGCTCTTTAACTTCATTCTCCGACACATCTTTAGTGAACCTAGACACATAAATGTAGCTCGTCGACTCCGCCACACGTAATCTAGTACATTTTTCCATTGTCCCGCGTATATTATTATTTACCTTTCGTTTCTGTCTTTTTCGCATGACGGGTATAAACTCAGTTTCATTATCGTCCTTAATGCTTATTACCTCTGCGTCCATAATCGTTCGCGACTGCGAATGTTGCGTGGAGCGGCCGACGATAGTCATAGCTGGGTGTAAACAGCTGATCGCCGTGCGCGCTTGGGGACGGATCCCGCGCAGGTAAGGAACGGTCTCTCGATGCGGGCGGCGGCGGCCTGACAACAGTGTGTCGATCGGAGGCATTCGCGCCGCTCGTACGTTGTGATCTCGGTGCAGACCTCGGCTGTAAATGGGCCGAGTTTATGCATTCTTGCGGCGATATGGAAGCACGTTTCGTATGAAGCTGTGATAATTCTTCTTTAATCTGTTTAATATCGTCTTTGGTGACACAATCGTGTTTTAAGCACTGCATCTCAGACTTGAGGATAGATAAATCTTTTAACAGTCGAGTTACATCTACGTGATCAAAGGTCACCGGAGGTAGGCGGTTGAGATCCTTTGCTACGAAGGTCGGATGAATTTCGGGATCTGTTGCTTTAAGGAGTTTCAGCATGTCAGTTAGGTGTTTCTTATTCTTATCATCTCCCTTCCTATTAACACATCTCGTTCCACTAGGAATAGCGTCAAAAAGGATCGTTTTTGCGGATTCTATTTCCTCGTCGGTATAATTAGAGATACAGATTTGTATTATACTCACTTCGTCAATCGTGTCTATTTTATTTTGAATAAATGTCAACAGTTCATTCACTATCATGATCGAATTACTCACATCACTCGTCATTTTGGATGATTTTGTTGGCACGCATTGCAAACGATCGTTATAAATTTTTAAATTACTTTGACATTATCTTCTATTGACATATTAATTAATAATGACATTGAATGGTGAAATTTTATAATGATTATTTAAGTCTAATTATATATTCTTGAATTATTATTTAATGTTTAATGTATATTAAATTATTTAAATTAGTACCACTCCAAATTTGTATGCCGGTGGCCGGTAACAGGGCCGGATCTACTAAAATTGTAATAACTGCATAACCTGTGTACCACAAATAAATAAATTGAAATTGAAATTGAACGTTTCACACTTCTTACATGGGCAAACTGCCTCGCAGTCGAGTCACACCAAATCGTGCTTTCAAACATTCTTGAGTTGATTTTACTGGTCCATTCGACCTGAGAGTTTTGAAAGGACGAGGCAATAAATCATGCAAAGGCCACATTTGCCTATTTATTTGTATGGCTACCAAGGCCATTCGTCTCGTGGCCATAAGTTATTTAACCTCTCATGGACTTATGACATTCGTCGCTAGAAGAAGATATTGCAGTGAAATTTGGAGTGAATTAGATAAAAGCTTTGCCGGCGCTGCTAAAGAATTGAGCCACTTAGTCAAAGCTGAACAATCTTCAGTGGCTTGTGAGATCAGGATCTGGCTATAAACAAACAATGTTACTCACGCACCAAACTTTGGTGGATTTTGGGAACCTGGAATAATAATATAAAGCTACAAAGTTCCACTTGAAGCGTGTGATAGGAAACTACATTAACTTACGAGGAAATATCCACAATACTTGCCCAAATTGATGTTAGCCTCAACTCTCGGCCCACTTCACAATAATTAGTACCAATCCTGATAATCCCTTGCCTCTGGTTACTTACTAATTGGTGAGCCATTAATTACAGTGCCTGAGCGAAATTATGAAATTGCACCTGAAAACAGCCTAAAACGATGGCAATTGACCCAACTGGCTGGGTCACCATACGCTGCAGCGTATGTATGGTTCAATGTTTCTGGCGTCGATGGTCAGAAGAATATATGACACATCTGCTGCAACGCTATAAATGGACTAAAGTTACTGCTGAACCACAAATTGAGGATATTGTTTTGATTAAAGAAGACAATTTACCTCCAGCGTGATGACTAGGGTTGTCTACCCGGGTACCCGGGTTCGGGTATACCCGGGTATTTGAGAGATTTTGTACCCGGGTACAATCTGAGTGTTCTACCCGGGTACACGGGTATTTATAAAAAAATCGTTAATGCGGTAATGTAACGCCTTAAAGAGTTTAAATAGCGCATATCTTATCCGATAAGTCATAAAGCAACTAAGAAAGAACATGTTATAAATCACGATAAGTTTATGTATAGTTTATTTTTTGATAATTGTTTTCTTTTTTTATAAACCTTTGGTTTTTAAATTGAAATTAAACAAAGAAAAATAGTCCATAGGCGACGGTGACCACTTTCCATCAGGTTACCCGTTGGTTCGCCGTGTAACATAAAAAATAAAAAAGTTTTAATATCGGTGAAACTAACTTTATAGGAAAGATAATAAAATGCCATTTACGTTTGAATATTATTTCGGCCATGTGGCCGCGTAAGATGTCCATTGTGGACGTCCAATTTTCACACATTTCGCAGCAAATAATAACTCACCGAAAGCGGTTTTTTTTTTTGTTGAAAATAGGTATTTGACTGCCATCTCACGCGATATTAAGTACAGATGCAGTCTACGATGGCGCATACCTGTCTATTAAATACCTATTCAAACTTGTCTTAAAGAGAACCAAGTTGTACCGCTCAGGGAAAACCTATGCAGGCAGCGAGTTCTAGTCCACATTCCCCAAAGTTTAGTCTGTAGAAAACCGCCAGAGATGCCACTTTACGGCGGTGATCCAGATCCTGTAGATTGTCCTGCACCAACGGGGGATTGTCTATCAGTTGTCTACTCAACCGAGTCCACAGCAGCCAGATAGACCTTGGTAGATTCATCCAATAGGTGACAACAGTTTTCCATGCAAGGGCGAAATGGGCTTTATACAGGGTGTTTCATAATACATGTATAAAGC
The DNA here is from genome assembly GCA_905147135.1 of Blastobasis lacticolella. Taxonomy (NCBI): domain Eukaryota; kingdom Metazoa; phylum Arthropoda; class Insecta; order Lepidoptera; family Blastobasidae; genus Blastobasis; species Blastobasis lacticolella. Next base: position 7,869,874 of record LR990048.1, on the reverse strand, counting down.
CGTAAACTGGATGGAGTGCTAAACGTATTAAAACGATAAGTACAATTATTTTTTTCGTGCGTGGAATAGTTACCGAGAAAATGACTATCGAACTTTTTCTTTGTCAATGTCGATAATCACATTTTGAAAACGAAAGACCGCATCTCTAGAAATCAGTTGTAATAGATCACTCAAGTTCATAATCAGGTCAATCAACTGAATAATACAATTTTACCAGTTACAGATAGGATATAGGTTTTGTGCCTTTAAGTCTTTTCTACCTACCGTTTCATATGAGTTTTAAAATTCAATCTAAAGATCACTACGATCAATACCTCAAGTGGCTGGTTAATAAAATTATTATTACAAGCAGCTCGTGAGCAGTCCGGCACAAAAACAAGACATTTCGATGTTTGTTTCTACTTTAATTTATTTGTTTTTTGTTGCCTTCAACACAATGTTGCACCTAGGTACATAGTCTTCAAACTAATTGCGAAAACACAATAAACATTAATAGGCAAAAAAGTTACAGCTTGATTTCGCGTCTGCGCCATATCTTCTATTGTACTAGGCAGTCATGACTGAAGCAGGTGGACTATGTACGGGATACTGATATCACAGGGTGTCCATAAGTACATTCACTAGATTTTAATATTTTTGGAAAGTGCAGCAAAACTACACGATATTGTTGTTATACTTTTTTGTCTATTTTTTCACTCAGTCTACATCCTGTTGAATGCATGTGGTGAGTCTTGGCACAAGTTTATGCATTTCTCGTTGAACTTTTCCGCCAGCTCCGAAATAAGGAAAGATGTCATTTTAGTACCTATCTAATAGTAATTATTAAATTCTACTCATGTTTGAAGTCAAGAAGGTGTATATTAAAATTGAATAGCTGAAAAAATACCTAGCAACACTATTTACGTACTAGGATTTAAGCATTTAGGTTGCAGGCAACAAACATGCAGAACAGCAGATGCGTTGTCACTGTGAGGACTAAGATGAAATGCGTCATGCCTGTATTTGCACTGGCTTATTTTATGGACACCCCACGTACTAGGCGCAATATTAAGGAGGTCTAAATTATCCGTTTTGTATTTTTTGGTTTCGAGGGTTCTGTACAAAAAAATATTGTAATCAATTATGATTTTAATTCAAAAGGTTCATTCATAGTTTTTACGAAAGTGCACCACCACCTAACTAATAGCAAAGTAGTCTTATTCAAATTACTGTAGCATATTAATGTAGCAAACTCTAATTAATGTAAAATCTTTGTCTTTTTACGAGTTTGCTTTCTCATGTCATGTCTGTCAGTCATGTTTCAGTGTCGCGTAGGTAATCGTACCTATCGTTTTCACGAACATTTCTTATCAACTAAAATTAACTAAATGATTCTTAGTTGATGGAGCTTTACCTGTAAATATCCCATGCTTCACCCAATTGGAGAACCTAGGTCACCTAGGTGGAGCACGGACCCAAACACAATTTTAGAAATTACTGTCTAGGTTACTGTCATTGTACCAAACTACCCGATAAAATCGTGATAAGCAAATGTAGGCCATCGCCATAAGGATTATTATTAAGCCCACAGTTGGATTCGCTTGAGACTCACGCTAACAAATAAATAAAAAATCAACATTATGGTGCAACTACCAGGAGAACATAAAACGAGAGAACATAAAAGGCGAAATAAGTTAGACCCCTAAAACACGGATCCCTAAGTACGAATCCTTTTGCACGTGCCGTCAAGGTCAAGGCCGGCGCCGGAGCTGTGGCGGCGCTTTTGACATCAAAATAGAAACTGAAAACTACAAAATCTAAAAATAGAATACTTTGGCGGGCCGTTCTTTATTTTGTGGTTTGACCCACGGCGCGACTTCCATTGACGAAATTTGCCTACTTTCGCGTCGTATTCGTTCATTCAGTTTTTAGCTTTTCGCGTGACCGAAATGATTGTTGCGTTGTAGTTGTAGGATACCTAAGTACCTATTGTGAAGATAACTGTGATAGGAGTGTTAACGATGTGAACGAATGATTTATAGCTTCAGGTACCAGTATTAACGTAGTCTTGTCTGTGTTCAGCGTTCAACGTTTAAGTATTGTGATAATCATTATTCTGTGTATGAATGCAAGCTAGCAGTAGGCCAAACACCATGGTACCTATCTATTTACGTATTGCATAGCAACCAGAGCCTGCGTAGTGTTGTGTATCTGTGTGTATGGAGTGTACCTACCTAGCTACGCTACGATACGAGTGCAAGCTTACTTGATAATTAATACCTATCAGTCATCCGAGCCACAAGAAAGCAAGAAAGTATGGCACCTGACGCTGTTTGTTTTCATAAAATAACTTTAAAAAGGTACGTACCTACATGCTTTAAAGGTCTAGGTTCTAGCTAGACTTTAAGATATGCTACCTAGCTAGTACCTAATCGTAACGTTAGGAGGTTCTTTTCCGACGGGAAATAGGCAGAAAAGACAACGCTTTTATCTGTTCATGAAAACATGTAGGTATTTAGTAAAACCTGTCTGTAATCTGTTTCAACAAAACTAGTCTCATAAGTGGTTCCCTACGCTACGTAGGTCCCTAGATGAGTGAACCATTTTAGTAGGACATAGTACCTACTTATCTGTGTAGAACGATTTATCAATTGAACGAATTCTGTTTTAGTTATGTAGCTATCTTAAGTATGTTTTTCAAGAACGTTGGTGGCTGGGCGGTTGAGTATCCGACTCGTAAGCGAGAGAGGTGCCGGGTTCGAATCCCGCTGTGGCAATGTACCAATGACTCTTTTCTGAGTTATGTACATTAGTTGAAATTAACCGATGCTCCTATGGTGAGGGAAACATCATGATGAAATCTGCAAATTCTGGCAACTGAAATTGTAACCATGATCCAATCGAGTCAGGTTCCCCTGGTAGCAGGGTCATGGAGGTCAGATGGTAGTCGCTCCACTGTAACAAATTCTTTTCTCTCCACAAAATTATTTTCCGTGCCCGTGGTCCGCCTTGACTATGGTCCATGATCTAGGATTTGGCAGATTAGGTAATTAATTGCAGTGGAGCGACTGCCATCTGACATTCCTGGCTCCTAACCCTGCTACCAAGGGAACCTGACCAGATTGGATCATGGTTACTTACACATTCAGTCGTCTGAACTGAATGTGTAAGTTTCATCACGATGATTTCCCTCACCGTAAAAGCATCGGTTAGTATTCAGCTACTGTGCATAACTTAGAATAGAGTTAGTGGTACATGGCGGCAGTGGGATTCGAACCCGGTACCTCACGCGTACGAGTCGGATACCGCAACCTTAGGCCACCGACGCTCCGACTATTTAAGCATACCTACCTATCGAAAATAATTAGTGTAGGCAAGTTCCTAGTTAATTTGGTAGAGCCTATTCATGTAGATAAGTAGGTAACATTTAGTACGACGCCTGGTAGTAAGATGAAGGAGGTTGGTTTGTTTTGATATGAATGGCACGAGGTTATTACTCGTCCTTATGGTGTGTACACACTCAACGTACGCCAACGAAGGGCTGTCGGCCGAATTATTTGGACTTCTAAGGTCTAATACTTGCATTTCGTGGTCAAGCAAACGATCTTTGGGAGTTTTGGGAACCGATTCGGCTCGTAATTGCACGTTTGTTTGTTGGCCTTCGGTATCCGCCCAAACTGCGATTGGATGATTACTTCTATCCGTTTGATGTTACCGCCACGCTGCACTGCGGATTGCCGGCCGGCACACGCCAACGGACAATCGTTAGCCGAAACGGGTGCGCGTCACACATCGCCCGGTGTGTACGCAGCATTAGGCTCCTGGTAGTAGGCTTGAGGAGGTTGCTTTGTTTCGATAGGGGTCGCACGAGGTTATTAACCTGTTTTTTATATGATCATCAACTTGAAATAGAGCTGCGCTTCAACGTAGTCGATATGGTTATTTATCTTTAAAAATTTTTTTTTTTATTAAAATTAAAATTCAATGTCCGGATAAAATGAAGTCGCCGGTGCACTCTTTGAAAGCTCTACTTTAACACCCTTTCGGCTTTATACATGTATTATGAAACACCCTGTATAGTAGCAACCTCTGCTCAGATGAGAAGTACCGCCTTGCCCTGGAGATGATTCCTAGTTTTTTGGCAGCAGTTTTAGCTATGGACTCGATATACCCACTAAAGTCCAGCTTAGACAGCCTGGCCGTCACGTATTTGTAGGGGCACACCCTGGAAAGTTGGAGTCCGACGGAATGCACTTCGCTTGGCGGTGAACAAATCTTCCGGAGAGTTTGCTCCAGGCGATTAATGAGAGACTCCCGACAAGACTCGACATCGCAGTGGATGTGTACCTGTCCGTCACTGTGGTGCCATCTGCATACCCAAAAGCAACGGACACGAGCAGATAATTTACGTGCAACAGGAACAGGATGTTCTGTTCTGTACTGGGTGGTGTTCTATCGTCCCTAGTTTATCAGCGTAGACATATCCCCAAAGAAAATAATCTAATGGATAACTCTATTGATTGCACAATCTGGATGTCAAACGTGACATTATTCATTGATGTTAAATTTTTCCCCCATACAAAATCTTGTTTAGCGCTGAAAAGCGACTTTTGGTTGAATGGTTTCGACTTTTGTTAGAATAAACACGAAGCGGCCACATGACCGAAATCTTATTAATTCGATTTTCAATAAGGCTAGTTTCACTGATATTAAATATATTTCCCTACGTTATATTTCAATTTAAAAAAAGGTTTTTAAAAGTACCTTGTACTTAGAATTAGAACAATTAGAATATAGGTACTTTGAATACCTACGTATAATTAGTACATAAAAACATCTCAAAGTGTATAATTTTAATAATATGTGCCTTAGATATAATATAAATATTATATATACTTAAATAATAAGTGCAATGTCAAATACCTACTTACGTAGAAATTATGTTTATATAGCTCATCTCTATATTGCTGTGCCCTTACGGGGTATCTTGTACTACTACCATCAATGTACTTGATTATGCAATAAAACTGAATTACTGAATTACACATTCTTCAACAATCGGTAAATACCCGGGTATTAAAAATAATAATACCCGATACCCAGGTATTTAAAAAAGTCGGGTATTCAAAAACCCTAGTGATGACTCTTAGGCATGGTAGTTGAAAAGCACCCGGCTTTGGACCAAGTAAGTAGTTTCTCTTACATCAAATAGGTATGTTATTAAGAGACCTATTAGCAAATTATGCATTTTACCTGTTGCAAAATAAAAGGTAATTATTTACGAGTACGCAGTTTACCGAACAGTAGTTTAGTGTATCTGTTACTTTTATTGTTAAATTTTATAACCTAAATTGCCTATATTAACTTCGAATTAAGGTCGATATATTTATAAATAGTTAATTCATCTCATTTTAGTATTTAAAGTACATAAACAGTATCTGGGGGCGTACCACAATCTTTTCAAAACAAGGTTATAATAACCTTGTTTAGAATAAGGTTATAATAATGTTATTGTAATGTTATTGTATTCTTACTTTGATCCGTACCATGACCTCCTAAAACAAGCTTGAATTGTTGCCACTACAATCTTATCTGACCCAATGACGGCGTCGCTGTTGTTAAGTTTTGTATTGCCGTCAAATTTTATTTTAATTAGCACACACGTAGTTCCAATTTTGGTCACCGGTTTGTGGCACTAACATAGAGAGGTGCATGAACGAATGTTTTGTGGTTATTTTAGGCTAGAATCATTCACTCAAACAAGCTTACTTTCTAAACCGTACCATGATCTTTGCGTTTTTGTTTGACAGTAGGAAGTTTTGTTTGACATGATTATTGTTTTTATGTCAAATCCATCAATCTAATAAAAGTCACTTTTTCATGGTGGATATAATATTGTTTTACGATTTTTAAAGATTTACGACATATATAATACCGTTATGTTCTCCCAAAAAGCAAGTGAAATGTATTTATTCTCACAAAAGTTTGAAATAACTTAATGCATTGATATTTACGTCTCCAATACTACAACAACGGTAATGATTTTTAGACGGCCAACCAATACGAGATATTAGATATTGTAGAAGCTGTTATCGCTGATATAGCGTGTGAAACACGAGATGAGATGTGGGTGACTATACTGAAGAGCTCACACACAACCTATGCGACGGGGCAACTAAAGCCCACACTGGGAGAGTCCTACCAAATCGATTGATTTATCTGTAGGGCCAAGGACGTGTGCACCTATCTACTAAACCAAGCCTCCAACCAACCAACCAATACCTCATCAGGGTCTAGCTCTTGGCATAATACCATGAACGTAACTTCAATTTGTTCGTGGCATTGGTTCCCGTAGCAAATTCGGAGATCTTCGTGAGAGAAGATTATGGGCTGAAGGGTGTGGTTTATCCGATTCCGTGGCCGGTCTAGGATTCCCGTTGCCAGCGAAACGGAATTAAAAGTGTATACAATAAAGTGATGTGTTTCTAAAGTGTTTAGAATTTAAAATTATAATTTTTATGTTAGTACTAGTTCATAATGTTGTGTACATGTATTTTTAAACATGTGCCTCAGTTCCCTGAATTAAATAATTACGTAAAGTAGAAACATAGTGCTTTTTATTAGCTGAAAACCCTGAAAGGTCCTCTAATACTATCACAATAATTATTTCATATTTTAGAATTCCGTAACCAAAAGGTAAAAAGGAATCCTATTACTAAGAGCAGACATATGCGTTCTGTGCATGTTGCCCTAAATGCTTAAGCTATTTTTTATATAGGTACTCGATAACGTAGATAACCTACGGCCCCCGTACTACATATTATAAAACAAAGTCCCACGCTGTGTCTGCCTGTCGGTCTGTCTATCTGTTCGTTATATATTCATAAAGTACTGAACGGATTTTCATACGATTTTCAGCAATAGACAGAGATTCATGAGGAAGGCTTAAGTGTATAATTTGTTAAGAGCCGCCCGTCTTCGCACGCGCTTCGCACTTACTACCCGTACCCGTACCCAAACCTTAACAAATTATACACCTAAACCTTCCACATGAACATGAATCACTCTGTCTATTGGTGAAAATCGCATGAAAATACGTTCAATCGTTTTTAGTATATCGCGAACAGACAGACAGATGCGACGTGGGACTTTGTTTTATAATATACTAGTGGGCCTTCATTCGCGTGGCGTCTCCCCTACCCTAACCTACACTACACCTAGCCTACACTTATCCTACATCCACTCTACACCTACCCTACACCCAGTGGCGTGCACAGGCTTTTTAGACAGGGCTGGCAGAAATATAAAAAGCTTAATAATAACCAAAAATGCTGCATGTTAATGTTGAATCATAAAGAGTAGTTCAAAAAATTTAAATTCTTTAAATGTTTTATAACGGGCGCGACATTCGTTTGATATATTTTCTACAATTTCAATAAAAATCCGCCTAAAATTGATTTTTGAGCACCACCCCCACTCCGTTGTCCCCAGTCGACTAGCCAGCGTATATTGGTTTATAGTTTCGGGATCTGTTGCCTCTTTTTTGAGCCTTTTGCAGGAAAGCCATTTCCACCTAACACTGGAAGAGTATCGCTTTCCATGGTATGGCATCGTCTCGCACAGACCGGAAAATTATGTAGGGAAAAAATGTCATACCCCTGCCACGCACGAGAAGAAGAGGCTGGCCCAAGAAGCGACGGCTTGACTTTTTTAGAAGTGGCATGCATGTTAGTTAACAAACTCATCACCAAAGATACCGAAGACCTAACAAAGTGGAAAAGAAGAAGTTCCTACTTCTTTAGCACCTTTTGCACCGTTTCTACTTCTTTTTTAAGATTTGCATCCCCCTAGGAAAGGGGACCCCGGGCCGGGCCGGGCCGGGATGAATGCAATGATGATGAAAATGTTCTTAATAACCTAATATTAAATTAAGTATTTAAATATGATAGTAGTAAGGAACCCTTCAAATGCCTGTTGTACTCGCCCCTGACCAGTTCTTAAATATATATTGACTGCACTGACATTTTTGCACGCCAACATTTCCGTTTGACAAGCTTTGCAGCCGCCCCGTTCCACCCAAGTAAACACTTAAACACGAATACGTGTTTAAGTGTTTACAACATTATATTTTGAGGATATTACTATGAATAAAATTACATTTTTGTTTAGAAATCAACATTTTAGTATCATTTTCTGCTATGAAGTAGATTTGTGATAAAATTGTATTTAAAAATAAGTTATAAAATCAATCAAAGATCGCAATATTAATGCGTGATCCGGAGTAAGGTGCGAAAAAGATAATGCTATGTAGAGCTACAAACACAACTGACTCGGTGATAGCGTCACTGTTGTTGTGATTGACATGACATTACAATATGGCGACACTTAGTTCCAGCTTTCGCTACCGGGTCAGATAAGTTTGTGGTGCTGTACGAACATTATAACGCTGTCTCTTTTTCGCATATTTTACAATAGACAATACATTCGCTCATACCCCTCTCTAAACAATATTATTATAATGTTGTTTTTAAGAGATCATGGTACCAATAAATTCTTATAATACTTTGAGCTTGCTAAAAACATGATAGTTTTCCCATAGACCTATAGAGTCATCACCCATAGAGCAAACCGAAGAGCCGGTATATCGGCGTGCCCCAGCAATTAATATAGAGCAAGAGCCCATGAGGGCCAGACCTTCCTATTGTCCGTAAGTATGAAAGTTTTTCCATGTGTGTCCGCAACACAGGTAAGAATGATCCCCACCCATGAAACCTGGATCGTGGTTCCTTTGGCAGGTAACAGGTAACAAAGGTGTATAAAATCTTATCTCCAATTTCTTAAGTTAGCAAGCTCAATTTTTTTGTATTTTATTCGTAACAGCATTAATACTCACGATGCTCATTGCCAGACACATAGTATGGTTACAACCCTCCGCCGGACACCCCTAAACTATAATTCTCTGTAATTATACTTACCTTATATTAGGAAAGCTGAATTTTATAAATGTTATTCAGAGAATTATTAAACTGAGATTTCTCAGTAGCCAGACAGTTTTTTGGGTTCTATAATCCTGCCAGACGCATTAAAAGTGTAATAGTTGCGAGAGTGGGGCTCATATACAACAACTGGTGCGAGTGAGACAGAGCGCTCGGTTCGGTGCGATCTTTTACTGCGCATCAGCTGTCGTCTATACTTATATTATAAAAAGGAAATGTTTGATTTTTTGTATGTTTGTTTGTTTGTTTGTTTGTTTTTATTGAATAGGCTTCGAAACTACTGGTCCTATTTCAAAAATTCTTTCACCGTTGGGAAGCTACACTATCCCCGGGTGACCATCTTGGCGTTAATGTCCCGGTTGTGCTCTCGCGCACGAGGGCCCGGGGTCCGCCTTGACCATGATCCAGGATTTGGCAGGTCAGGTAATTACAGTGGAGCGACTGCCGTCTGACCTCCATGACCCTGCTAACAAGGGAAACTGACCAGATTGGATCATGGTTACACATCCAGTCGCCTGAATGTGCAGGTTTCATCACGATGTTTTCCCTCACCGTAAGAGCATCGGTTAGTATTCAACTAATGTACATAACTCAAAAAACAGTCATTAGTACATGGCCGGAGCGGGAGCGAAATTTTCTAAAAAATTACGGTTCATTAATAAAACTCCAATAATGTATCCCAAGGTGTAAAAAAATACCCAAAAAATTCCTTACATCGCGTGTGCTGCGAAAACTATTGATGATAGAACAAAATAATGTACTACGACTTTGCAGAACACATCATTATCTATAAAAAGTGTCACGACAGTATATGTCTAACTATTATAGTTATGCCACATGTATGCATGTGTTCTTTTATTTTCAAAATTTAATTGAAATGCCGCCGCTAAAAAACGCTATTTATTGGTACTTTGCTATTAATCCTTATCAAAATCAATTACTTCATATTCACGACTGCTTCAATACCTTTATATAACTTTTTGAATTATGCAATTCAGACATTCCATTCGAGAGATATCACGAGTTTAAAAATGTGAATATTAGAAAAAATTTACTGATTAAATGTGAATATTAGAAAATTTTTACTGATTATAGATTAAAAAATTTATTATTCTGACTGTAATAATTTTATTTTATTAAATTTCTTGATGAATTATAAAAAAAAATCACTAAACAATTTGGAATATATGTATATGTTTAGCATAACATTGCAATGAACTGAGCGCTCTGTCTCACTCGCACCAGTTGTTGCATATGAGACACTTTTTATGCGTCTGGCAGGATTATAGAACCCAAAAAACTGTCTGGCTACTAAGATAACTCAGTTTAATAATTCTCTGAATAACATTTATAAAATTCAGCTTTCCTAATATAAGGTAAGTATAATTACAGAGAATTATAGTTTAGGGGTGTCCGGCGGAGGGTTGTAACCATACTATGTGTCTGGCAATGAGCATCGTGAGTATTAATGCTGTTACGAATAAAATACAAAAAAATTGAGCTTGCTAACTTAAGAAATTGGAGATAAGATTTTATACACCTTTGTTACCTGTTACCTGCCAAAGGAACCACGATCCAGGTTTCATGGGTGGGGATCATTCTTACCTGTGTTGGGGACACACATGGAAAAACTTTCATACTTACGGACAATAGGAAGGTCTGGCCCTCATGGGCTCTTAGACTAATATACATACAGGAGGAAAATGCATGGCTAACGCATAGACGCGTATATTTAAACAAATTATTAAAATTAAACAAATATTCTACACCAACTACGCTATAACCCTTTGATATTCGGTGAAAAACCGACACGTAAATATTTGGGCCATCACTCCAATAATACCTATCAAGATAAGCATAAACCCCACTTTAATGATGATAATGGCAAGCATGTAGATGTAGACATAAGATGGTGGTAGGCTTCCCTTAAAGAAAACTAAAATGTTACTATCTGTTAAGCAATTATTAAGTTATTTACTACTCCCTGTTGGTCACCAATAATATTTAGATGCCAAAGCAATATGTTCAATTGATTTCGAAATATTGGTTCGCGAATTGGACTTAACCGGTTATAATTATATATTTATTGTTGATTTTTTATGCTACGCAGTGACTAATCAATAGGCAGCCCACCTAACAGTAAGCAGTAAATGTCGCTAATAAAATCTATGGTTCATACATTGCGCAAAAATGGAAAAGCGTAGGTGCCTTTGCACTGAGAGGAATAAGATGAAATGCCTCAGGCCTGTAATTGCGATGGCTGGTACCAGAACACGACAATGCAAGCATAATTGTTTGGCGGCAGAAATGGATAAGGCGTTGGTACCCACCCTGGGGGACTCCACAGGCTCGATAGTGTCCTAACACCTGATAAAACCTGTTGCTAGGTATTAGCACTATATTTAATCAATCAAATCTTTGCTTGGAGCATCGGTGGCCTAGTGGTTAAGTATCCAACTCGTAAGCGAGATACCGAGGTACCGGGTTAAATCCCACTGCCGCCATGTACCCATGCCTCTTTTCTGAGTTATGTACATTTTTTTTATGTCATACGGTTGGCAAAAAGGCAAGCGGGCCACCTGATGGAAAGTGGTTACCACTGCCAAGAGTATCGCTAATGCGTTGCCCACCTCTATAACACGTTGCTCTGGCAGCAAAAATGCAAATGCCCCTCCACTGCCAAAGCTACGGTTCCCCAAATCCCCACCCCATGGAGCACTGGAAACCTTACTCACCGGCAGAAACACAATACTATTTAAAAGAGTATTGTTTAGCTGCGGTATTCTGAAAGGTGAGGTACATAGTTGAATACTAACCTATGCTCTTACGGTGAGGGAAAACATCGTAATGAATCCTGCACCTCCAGGCGTCTGAATGTGTAACCATAATCCAATCTGGTCCGGTGCCCCAGTTAACAGGGTCACGGAGGGCAGATGCCTGTCGCTCTACCGTAATTACTCGATCTACAAAATTCTGGAACATGGTCAAGGCAGACCCCGGGCCAGTACGAAATATTTAAGTGTCTACCTACCGGGCAATTTACGACCGCATTAATTCGGGGCTTGCTTAGCGCCAAAAGCCTACTTTATAATTGTTGACATTACCTCGTCATGAAGTAAAACGATACCAATTCACACTTACGGAACTATAAAAATATTCAAGAATTGTTGTAATTACAGGCAATAAAAACCATTAAAAGCTCGAGAAATGTTAATATGTTATAAATTTACATCTTTATTTAAATACTTCAGGCAACTGAGGCTAGAGGTATACGTGTATGTATAACGAAATATACAAATATACAACATTATACATTCGTTTACAATAGGTCGTTTACAATTGATTACTCACATAAAAATATAATTTAAAATCTACACACTTCGGACACACATTATCACTTTCTGACACTTCTTTAATTTCATATCGGCATCACCGATAATTCTAGGTCGCCCACGGACACTCCGGTAAAGCATACCCTTGGCCTTCTTTGGGACAATAATATTCCCTTATGAAGAACTCTAAATCTTCAACGCAACGCACAAATTGTACGTACGTTCAAAGCGTGATTCCATGAGCTGTTCTCCTTGGCTAACTGGACGGTCCTTCACGTTCTTTGTTGAACAGACAAATCTGTCGAATTTAACGTGTAAGCTTCTGTGTTTGCATCTGTTGACGAACTCCGCATCATCTATGTTCGCCGATGGGGTCACATTTCTCATACAATGGCTTTTGACGCTCTTTCTTGGTTGAATTTAAAGCAAAAGCTTATCAGCTCTGCAACCGCGAATTCTTTGGCCATCTATGCAGAACATCACAATTGTTGTAGTATTGGAGAGACGAAGACATTAAATTGATTACTTAAGTATAAATATTTTACAAAATAACGTTTTAATATTACCTTCTCTATAAAAATAAATTATCAAAATTGCAATTCATGAAACATCTGACACAATATAAACAATGCTTTCCGTCAAATGGTAGCTAGGTGTCACTGTACTAGTCAAAGTACTAGAAAAGCGTCGCTGCTTTTGGTAACAAAATTACATTTCAAAATAGTCACACTTAGTTCCGGTTTTGGCCACCGGTTCAGATAAGTTTGTGATGGCTTTTAGTCTCTGGTTTGAATGAATGATTTGGCTGTGACGTCACAAAACTTCTAACCAAAACAACATTTTTTTAACATTATTTTCTTTGAGGTCATGGTACCAATTTGAAAACAAGGTTAAAGTAATCTTGTTTGTAAGGCTTGTGGTAGGCCCCCAGATAATCGGCAAAGGGCTCACCGACAGAAGCATAAAACTAAAAAGTACACTATTTTGAATTTGGTGCTTCGATAGCATTTGTTTTTTCATGGGTTTTTCGCTTACCTTTTACGAAGCATTGTAATAATTTGTAATCATGAAAACTCTCATCTCAGAAATTCCGAGGACATTTTAGGGACCCTTTATTCAAAATGTACATAATACAGGGACGAATGGGCTGGCAAAATAGTATTATTAATGCTAGGCGAAAATACCTATCAATCTTTTTGTCTGTTTATTAGCGAATTCCTGTCGATGGAAATTCCGTACCTACATAGTGGAAATCCTGCAATATGCCCGATTCACCTTTATAATCCGATCAAATATTCATGAAACTTTCGGTAGAAATTGTATTGCTTTTTGAAATGGATAAAACACAGATTTGGAATTGGAGCTTTAAATAAAGCTTTTTGCACGAGTACGAGTATTATCAAATAAATCGGATTAACAATATTTCTGGTAAGTATATTTTACGAACATCGACATTTTGTGTTAAACGGCATTGTGAACGTTGAATTGTTCAAGTCTATTTTGGTAGCAAATGTTGCTAACGAGGCTCTTCGGCCTCGATTGGAGCGCAAACTTCGAATTCTCAATGTACTCAGCACGTCGAAAGACGAAGGCGTATTCGGCTCAGCTCCGCTCTACGATGCGCAAGATCCAGTGAAGGGGCAGGAGCTCATCTACAAACTGGCAAAGTCGCAGAGTTGAGCTTGCCTGGTGAAGTGTGTTGTCATAATCGACGTATTATAAATCTCAGATAGACCTATTCTTATTCGTCAGAATGAATTCTGACGAGGTAGATAGGTCGCCGCAGTATAAAGAACGAGAAAGCTATTGGCCACAACGGAATACCCATAGAAACCTGAAAAACAATCAAGACCCGTGGCGTACTCTTGCTTACTGCGTTGCCATGCCAGAAACCCAAGAAGAGATGGATTGATATCGTTGAGTCGGAGGCATACGACTTTAGGATACTCAAGACCGGGCAAGGAAAAAAAGCAGAAAAGTGAACATGACAGATGCCGGGATTGACCGCTTGGGTGATGATTTTTAAGGATTTAAAAGATTAAGGGCCCTATTTTAAAAAGCGGTCACCGCTATGTACCTATGGTACATTGCTAGAGACAGGCATTAAAAGGCGAGCGTTCGCATGGATGAAAGCGGTTCAAAAATAGAGATCATAATACCATTGTAAATTACATCAAATTTGGAAATAATGAAATTGTGTAAAATATAAAACCATTATCTGATATAAGATAACTAAAATTATGTCATCATCATCATTATCAGTCTATACTAGTCCTCTGCTGGCATAGGCCTGCCCCAATAAGCGCAAATGCAGGCTGCATTCCATTCAATTACGTACGACCACACAACTAAGTTATCTAGCTATTATGTCAATATCAGGAGTAATAGACAGGAAATTATGTCTAATGGGCAATAACAAACCCCCTTTGAACATTCTTCAGTTATTAACGGACTAGCCTTCTTATTAAATGGCTAATTTAACCAGATGGCTGCGACATATGTAACGCCATGTATTTCCGCGCAAATTTCTTATGCGCTAGAACCTCAAATTAACATCCACGTGGCGTCATCCGAAACTAAAAGCTGTACTAAATAAGCTGTACCTGTTGTGATTTTTTTCTGTATGTCTATTTTGTATACTATTTATTGTGCACAATAAATGTTAAATAAATAAATAAAAGGTGCAGCTTGTTTGCAATTAGGTAAGGTGCTAAATTTAGCTTTGCTTGAAGGAAGGTTCTAACAGTTTCATTTCTGTAGGGGTACGCGTGTCGCTTGCTGAGTCACAAATGCGTCTATTATTCAAACATTATTCCGTTCATTCCCACTCTGTCTAAACCGCCTATGACACTTACATTTTACCACAAGTTTATTGAGCATGACATTTCCACGGCTCCGAAACCTGAGCCTATACATTCGGTCTCTTAGACTGACAGGGTCGCGGGACCCGAAAAAAGCGTCATCGGCGTCTTTCGGACCTTACAAATGGACGGGTGCCGTTGGACGGCCCCGACTCTCCCGCATTAACATGTCGTGGATGACGTTGATGGATTTTGTCTTTGAGGCCTCTCATTGTTTCTTTTGTAATTCAAATAAAATCCGAATATCTAATAACATTATCAAAAGTTTATTTTAATTAATTTACAATTATTTACATGTAGGTACCTACTTTAAAGTTTAAACAGGCACACTGCGTTTCAAAGAGTAAGCTTCAACGTTCAAGTTTTGAGTGCCTATGTTAGTTACCTTCCACCCGCCGGTGGGATACACCCGACTGCTGAAAACCACCTCTCCTTCCCCGCAGAATACTTCCAAGGAACTGGCATCCAAGAATATTCTCCAAGCCCATGATCCTTCTGGCCTCCACTCAACCTGACGTATATCACCATTTCTATTAAGAGCCACCTTCTCAGTCTCTGGGTTCCACGACAGCCAAACCAAATCTCCACCCTCACTGCCTTCGATTGAGATAATAAAACCGTTATTTAAGTCTCCTTCTACGAAAATTTCTGCTGTTTTATCAAAGGTCAGTGTTTCTCCAGGCTCAAGATTCCCTGCAATTCCTGTTTCGTCTCGCAGGGAGGAAAAGGCGTCCACGGGTGTCATATATATACGATTATTAGAAAGGCGTATTTCCCTTACCATGGTCAATAACCCTGACCAACCATCTTCGGTCTCCGGATTGGGTTTGTCCCACGAATTGAACCAAGCAACGAGATATCTTTTGCCGTCGTGCTCAGTTGTCTGCGCCGCGTAAAAATCGTGTCCGAAATCTATTTCTTGAAATTGGGTTTCTGGTATAAATTCAAAAGTATCGTAATTAAAGTTACCTATTATGTAACCAGTTTGGTGAATATTATGATATCTATCACCTACTGGTTCCATTCCTTGTGGAGACATTAATATCACATGTTTTCCGTTGAGTTCGAAAAAGTCTGGACACTCCCACATGTAGCCTAAGCTTCCATTTGATTCACCCAACACATTTAGGAACTCCCAGCTAATTAGATCTTCTGATCTATAAAGAAGGACCCTCCCTCTCTGGTCCGCTGTCTTGCTGCCGATGATCACGTACCAATAGTCTCCATATCTCCAAGCCTTCGGGTCCCGGAAGTCTGGCGATCCGTTAGGTGCTGCGGGGATGACTGGGTTTCCCTCATACTTCGTGAAGTCTACACCGTCTTCACTTATCGCTAAATACTGTGTCTCATTATAAAACGGGTCAATTTCGGTGATTAAATGTCCAGTGTATATTAACACCATGGTGTCACCATCCACGACAGCGCTGCCGGAGAAACATTGCTCTTTTTCTGGTAGCAAGGCGGTTGGTAACTCTTTCCAGTTTACTAGATCTGAACTAGCGACGTGGCCCCAATGCATTGGTCCCCAAACGGTGTCATAAGGGTAGAATTGGAAGAAAAGATGGTACTCCCCTTTATAGTGTGTGAATCCATTTGGATCGTTGATCCAGCCGACAGGACCGGCTACGTGATACAAGGGCCTATACCGATGATTAATTACAAGTTTCTTGTTTGCTATATATTCTTCTAATTCCGCTTTAGCACTGTCTTGTTGACGAACAGATTTGGAGAATGCAATTGTAATGATACATAGAAATACGAGGCAGGTTTTCAGGTATTCCATTGTAGATGCATATATTTGATAACGGTACGCTAAAACTGATGTGACCGGTCCTCGCTCCTCACTCTTAAAATATGAGCATGAGTTGAGCAATGCCTGTATATGAATCCACATAATTTTGATCGGTCATGATAAAAGGATAAGATATGTCAATGAAGTGTTTTGTTTAGAACTGCCTAGATAAAACGGTGCAGAAGATAAATACTATTGGTAATCTTCCCAAGTGGTTAACCTATTACTAGATAAACAATAACTGACTATTATTAAAAACAGGAAACTGGCAAATAACAGGATGCTACGCCTACCTGTGCTAATTCAAACAATACAAATAGTTCATTACATATAATATGATTAAACGCATGCGAACCAAGGTAACTGATATAACCCTAAGGCTTAAGTAGCAGTGGCCGATGGGGCAGTAAAGTTCTCGAGTGGCGACCACGTACCGAAAGAAGCAGCATGAGTAGGCCTCCCACAGAGTGGACCGACGACAAGGTAAAGATCGCAGGTACCATCTTTTTGCGAAAGGCACAGGACCGGACTTTGTGGAGATCTCTAGGGGAGGCCTATACCCAGCTGTGGGCGTTTTTCGGCTGATATGATGATTAAACTCTACATTCAACCATATAGAATCCAAAAACAGTCGAGATTGATAGGCTTCGGTTCACACTCACGCTGCTGTTCTCTAAACTTGTAATTATAAAATTCATAATAGAGCATCGGTGCTGTAATGGCTAGTGAGTTGGACTCGTAAGCGAGAGGTACCGGGTTCGAACCCCAGTGCCGCCATGTTCCAATGACTTTTTCCGAGAAAACTTATAGTGAGGGAAAACATCGTGAGGAAATCTGCACATTCAGGCTACCGAATGTGTCACCATTATCTAATCTGATCCCTTATCAACAAGGTCGTCGTCACCAGCCCATCACAACAGTCCACTGCAGGACTTCGGGCCTCTCCCACGAAAGGGGAGGTTATTGCCATAATCTCCACGCTTGGCAGGCGGGTTGGAGATCGCAGTGTTTAAATATAACAATGGAAAATGCTGCTGCCCATTTTCCAGACTACGGAGACTCTTGATCTTTTGCCTCGAAAACAAGGTCATGGAGGTCAGATAGTCGAGGATCATGATGGATCGCGGTCGAGACAGAACCCGGGTTCTTGCACAAGAGAGTACAACAAGGACTATAACGCCAAGACTTAAATTACCTTTTCGTTTTCCCTATTATCATTTTGTTTACATATTGTGGATAACATCAGCACAAATCATTTTCATAGATATCTGATAAGATATAAGATGTTCAGTTAAGTGGTTTGTTAAAATATTGCCAAGGTACCTACAGACGTGATACCAGTACTAAGAATTTGTCGATTGCCCATAAATACCTCTATACTTACTTATGATTGTCATCGTCTGTTGTCGAGATTCACCTATGATTTTCCGGCCAGGAAATAAGTGACCCTAACTAGTAAATTATCTATAAAATTATCGCAATCTTCTACTAAGGCGACACAGGTTGTGTGCTATGCTGTCAAGTCAAAATTGTATGAATTTTTAATGCGCGCGCCGACGCAGATTCCGTCGGTAACGCAAGTTGCGTCGGCGACGCAGGTTTATTAAGGACCGACCAAAACGGAGCTCAAAATACACCATCGCTGTGATAATGCCGCATATAGTCGATTACGTCGGGTTTTTAACGCGAGGTGTCCACACAATTTGTTCGACAAGTTTCACAAAAGCATTTTTTCATAGTAGCAAATTTTCACACCCTCTCGCTTAACTCGGAAGCGATTGGTCCTAGAACACTAGTTCCTAAAGAATTTTTTTTTTTTTTTTTTTATTCTCGTCGTGATCTACGTCTCGGATGACAGCTGTCAAACTTAAAACGGTTATTACTCGAAAACTACAGGTCCTAGAACACTAATTCTTAAAGAGAAATGACAGTACTCTTCGAGATATACATTTCGGACAGATTTGAGTTTGACAGCTTTTAGCTGAAATTCAGATCTCGACGAGTGCTATCATTTTTCTTTAGAAACTAGTTTTCTAGGAGCTGTAGTTTCCGAGTTATAACGGTTTTAAGTTCGGCAGCTGGCGTTATCGCAGTGTCGGCGTATTTTGGGCTTAGGTTTGGTCGGTCTCTAATGCTGTAACCAGTGTCAACTCAAAATTGTATACATTTTTAATGCGCGCTCCGACGCATGTTGTCGCTGACGCAACCTGCGTCGGCGCGCGCATTAGAAATTCATACAACCTGCGTCGCCGACGCTTGATATAATCCGGGCCTTAGGATAGCGCCTAAAACCTTTTCAAACGCTTTAGGGTCATTTTACGAAGCGGTTATATTCCTTTCCTTCGTACTTTCTTATCCCTATCGAAACTTATCTGACGAAATATCGTCGTTTGTGTATGTAGGTTTGAAAACCTACGGAATATATAGAACGAAGTATGAGTGTCTGTAACTAAATTAGGGAGAGAACGGTCTGAAGTTTACCCGTTTATTTGTTTTTAATGATCATAATTTTATAATAACGCAATTTGAGCTTCTAAACTACTAAGTGGATTTGTGTACGATTTACACCATCATATAAACGCGTAGGAAGGGGTAAGCAATGGAACGCGTTACCTGCGACTGTGTTCCCTGATCATTATTATCTAGACGCCTTCAAGGCTAGAGTGAATAGGCTGTTCCTAGACAGACAGGCATGCTACGTCGTCGGCCGCATCGTCACTTACCACGGGGTGAGATGGCGGTCAAATACCTAGTCTAATCATATATATTGTGCAATTAATGTTTATATTTGTTATTGCACAGCACAAATAAGAATTTCCCTATGTTATTATATTAACTACTTATTTATCGAGGTATACTATTGTGGAGCTCCCCGAACAGATTTTTCCCAGGAGACTGTGAAAAGGTTATCACGGGATCGGCAGTGCGTGGGTGATAACTTTAGTATTGCAAACGTCCATAGGCCGCGGTGACTGCTTACCATCATACAGAGAGGTAGGGCATAGCGGGGTATCTCGTTTGAATTGGAGCCGCCCGACTGGGGAAGTACCTCCACCTTACAGAATATCGCAGCTAAATAATACTCTTTTAAATAGTATTGTGTTTCTGCCGGTGAGTAAGGTTTCCAGTGCTCCATGGGGTGGGGATTTGGGGAACCGCTTTGGCAGTGGTGTGGCATTTGTCTTTTTGCTGCCAGAGCAACGTGTTATAGAGGTGCTAATGTCAATAGGCAGTGGTGACCACTTTCCATCAGGTGGCCCGCTTGCCTGTTTGCCTACCGTATGACATAAAAAAAAACACAGGCCGCAAGTTTATTTGCCACATTAGTGGTATAAAAAATATTACGTTTCGTCAATATGTGAAGAACGAAATGAAAAAAGAATGTAAGGAATAAAGGAAGGTTGAAACCACTACCGTAGGGGATTTAAACATAGAAGATATAGAGAGACAGGGAGAGAATTAAAAAACAAATTAACTCTGAGAAAAGTCAGCATGACTTAATTTATGGAATAAAAATGAAATTAATTCTATTTCATTTCAGTCCCAAGTCAAATTGTTTATAAACTGAGATAGGAAAGTTGTTTTGTACAATATAACTTATAATATAACGTTGTTTAGCCTAGAGGCATACAAATAATAAATTGAATATTATACATTAATATTATTACATTATACATAATACGCGAGGGACAATATTTTTATGGTCCTTATTAACGCAAACCGGTAATACCTAGTAACTTACTACTTTCCGTTCCCGCTAATAAGAAGGGCTACTAGTAACCGTCTATAAGATACCGTTGGTCTTTTATTCCCGGATGATAAAGTTTTATTTCTGTTCTGTGTATATATGAACGTCTATAATGTGTCCAAAACATCCACATTGGCAGGAATCCTAGTTCGAAGATTTGTTCGTTCGTTTGTTCTTTGAAGAAGAAGTTCGTTCACTAGAGGGCAAGCAATTCATGGGGGTTCCCTAATACTTGCTCGTAATTGCCTAAAATGCAAGGAACGCACTGATATTGTGTGGGTTATGAGGACTCCTGTTTAAACGTTGTTTTCAACATGTTGACACTTTTATTTTCAATTTTTCCATTTATATTAAATATTAATATTGGATTATTTTTGGATTTGAGCCCTTCAGGCTCTGTTTGCTTATCATTTCTCCCTGGAAAATTAAGTCTATTCTGTAAATCAGACTACGTTGTAACTACGTTTTACTAATGTTTAGATTCAAATATAATTTTGTTGTATGTAGGGTTTAACCCTGACTTGTGTTATCACTTACGACTATTAAGACTTCTGTTCAAACGATGGTTTGTCACGTTGATGCTTTGATTTTTAATTTTTTCATACATATTTAATGGTTTTATATGAGCATCTTTGGATTTAGCCCTTCAGGCTCTGATCGCTCACCATTCTTCCCTGGAAAATAAGTTAATTTTGTAAAACCAGACTACGTTGTAAGTACGTTCTACTAATGTTTTGATTCAAATAGATTTCGGGAAATGATTTCTCGTCTTCTAGACATCCAATTGATAAAAGTAATGATGGTTTCTGGATTAAAACAGGAGCATTTGGTTGTGTGTCTGGATTCTTACTTTCGTAACTTCTTGTTTTTTATGCCTATGGATCCAGACGGGCTCCAATGCCACGAACTTCATTTTTCCTGTCGATTGGCGATAGTTTTCTGGGAGATTCTTTACCGAAAATAAGTTAAATCGAGGTTTAAAGGATCTTACCATAGCCTCCTTCATTTTACAAGCCATGCGCAGAAGTTTGACAACGTCGCTTTTTTTAATTTTAGTGAACCTGAAAACTACTGTAAAACTATCGTCGCGGTCGTTGTCGTTTAATGTTATTAGTTATTTAAGTGATAAAGTATATTAATAAGTACATACATTAGTTAGATAATATGAAATTTGATATATTCTTGTACTATTTACCTATCTACCTACTTGCAATTGTATTATCCTAATATTATAAATGCGAAATATAATCTATGTTTGGTTTTATACGTAATGGATGTTTGTTACTCCTTAACGCAAAAACTACGGAACGGATTTTTAAGAAATTTGGCAGTTATATAGCATATAGCCCCGAATAACACATGCTATAATTTATTTCGATATTTAATGTGATTTTCGCGGGAACAAGTCCGGAACGTTATAGTGGAATTTTATGCGGGCGCAGTCGCAACCAAAAGCTATTATGAAATAAAATAATCTATGCCAGCCAAAATATTGCCAAATTTATTAAATATTAGGTATAAACAGTTTGGTGGTGTGTGGTGCCGCCAGTGGTGTGTGGTGCCGCCACCTCAAAGAATAGCACCACCCCATCTCTTCCCGTGGGTGTCGTAAGAGGCGACTAAGGGACAAATCCGAAAGGTGGGCAGCAGCATCTTTCTGGGTAGATTTACATCAACTGCACTGCGATCTCCAACCCGCCTGCCAAGCGTGGAGATTATGGCAATGACCTCCCCTTTCGTGGGAGAGGCCCGAAGTCCTGCAGTGGACTGTTATGGGCTGTGATGATGATGATAAACAGTTTTATTTAAGTACCTAAATATATAAAAACTAACTACTTTTTCAACGCTTAGATCATCGTGGATAATCAGAGATCGCGGTTTAAAGTAGTTGTGATAAGCTTAACAATGCGAAAATGTTTGCTGCATACAAAAGATCCTTCGGTGGGACTCCAGCATGCTTGGGGAATAGCAGAAGTCCATTTGTTTAATAGAATTACATCTTTTGGAAAGAAAAACATCGGCACAGGTACTTTCCCATTTTCAAGGTTTAATCAAATTTTACTTGCATTTTTTAAGTGCAACAAGGCCTTTGCATCTGTTAGAAAAAGATTACGATTATAAAACAGAATTTTATTTATGAAATAAGTAAAAAACTAACAACAAAACAGGTCAAGGGTTGTTTTTAAAAAATCGTTTTTGTCTAATTTTAGCACAATTATAAATATATTTACTTTTATTTACCTTCGTAGATGGTCCATACAAATGCATTTATTTACAGTTTTAACAATATATTTTAAATTTATCATCATAAAATTCATATTTTTCCCGCACATTGACATGTAAACAATGAGCAAATCGGTTCACAGCGACGTTGCCGTTCCGTGCTACAGCATGGCTTGTAAGATGAAGGAGGCTATGATCTTACCCAACTGTTTTGTTTATTTTACTCTTGTCATGTCATTTGATGTAAAGTGGGAAATTTTTAATAGTCAAAGGAGTTTTTGATCTTTTTTATGCCTCTCTTATTCTAGATAACTGCTGGATCCAATTCCTCATCAGGTCGGTATAAATTATATTCTTGGCCGTCGAACACCAGACCGTCCGAAAATTAATATTGACCATTTCGGGAATTGGCTGGTTGACTATGACTACTGGCTAACAAGACATTGTCTTCTTTTGTGCCAAATGGTTCTAGAAGGTGTTTAAACGAGGACCCGAGTCTGCAATTGAGAATGCAGAGAGGGATTTGGTCAGAGTTTTCCCAGCCTTCGGCCATGGAGGTGAATAGATTGTAACGTGATGTTACTATGAGAAATTAAATTGTGAAAATTATTATGTGTTTAGTATAAATCTAAAGTATATACTACGATGCATCAATTTCTATCTCCGAAGACCCAGTTCTAAGAATATGCACCTAGTCGCATGAACCTACTCCTATAAAAATCCCAAATTGACGTAGTCGCTTAACCAGTTCGCAAACCGGTACTTTCGGCCTGCGTTGACATCTCAAAAGTGAAATAAGTGTTCCCGCCCGGACAGA
The DNA here is from genome assembly GCA_905147135.1 of Blastobasis lacticolella. Classification (NCBI taxonomy): domain Eukaryota; kingdom Metazoa; phylum Arthropoda; class Insecta; order Lepidoptera; family Blastobasidae; genus Blastobasis; species Blastobasis lacticolella. Next base: position 7,846,126 of record LR990048.1, on the reverse strand, counting down.
AGGTTATGTAGATAAACTCTTTTTTTATAACTGTTGTGCTTTAGTAGACTATTTTTGATAAAATTCTTTGTTGTAGATAGTTTACAGATGGACTGAATATCATACCCACTACCCTGATTCTTTTGTTTTCTTTGTTCAAGGGGTCGGCTACCGACCTCCAATTAATCTCTCATAAAAATAAGCTTGCTACTGACCTCTAACAGAGCATTCCTTATTTTACAACTGAACCTGACCCACTGCTAGCAGTCCGTTACGTTACAATTGTCAAGCTGTCTGTTGAACGAACTGCTGAAATTGCCTGTATAAAACTTGAGCGACTTATTGTAATGACCGTATACAGACCACCAGCTTTATCATTTGATCCGCTCGAAAAAATTATGGATCTTCATCATAAGGGCTTCCCCTTATTAAAGTTAGCAATTGTAATAAGAATATTGTTGTTTGTGGAGATTTTAATATAGATTTATTAGATGTATCTTGTAAATATACTAATAGGCTAATTTCATTATTTAAGTGTCATAATTTAATGAACTTGTTTTTAGAGCCTACCAGAATAACAAGTACTAAATCAACTTGTCTTGACAACATTTTTTGTGATATCCAGGCATGTAGCCAGTCTGTAACAAACAAACTACAATCCGATCATTGTGGTCAATTAGCAGTGTTTAATGTTGATATGAGGAAAGAGACAAAAAATACGATTAAATTTGAACCAATTAACAACAACCGTCTGAATAGTTTGAGAAATAACATTATAGAGAAATCATTTCATTTAAAGTATTGTGATGATACAAATGAATATTATAATTCAGTTTTACACATGACAATAACTGAAAGTAATCGTATATTCAAACCAAATGTGAAGGCAATAAACAGCATACTTATGTTTAGCGGTTGGGCGACAGCAGCAATACATAAAAGTAGAAACAAATTATATGAGCTTTGTGCAGAACGGACGTATAATAATAGCTTAGAATTTGCGGACTATTTATTTATTTATTTATTTTATTTTAACAATTTATTGCACACAATAAAGAAATACAGAGATATAACATAGATATAACTGACACAACAGGCACTACTTATTTCTAAAAGAAATTTCTTCCAGCAGGCCTACAGAAAGGAAATGTTTAGCTAAGAAATGCAGATACGACGCGCACAATTAATGAATAATTATAAAATACATATGAATATGACTAATTTTTATATACTATATCAATAAATACATACATACTATACACTTAAATACTACTACATATCAATACAAATAGATAAAATTTATGGACTAGACAGGGACAGGTAGTGGTCTTTTACTCGCTTTTTGAATATAGGCAGTGACGGACTGTCACGCACCACATGCGGGAGAGAGTTCCACAGTCTCGCAGCATGAACAGTGAAGGAGTAGGAAAAGAAATCGGAATGATGGATGGGGATGGCTAAAGACGATCTTACATTTGAGCGACAAGGTTTATCTTGGGCCCGGGAGAAATTGAAGTTGGTGCGGAGATATGAGGGAGCAGAGGGATTGTGGAGGACATTGTAGAGCATAGAAAGGACATGAGCGTTCCTGCGATAGCGAATGGGAAGCCACTTGAGCTGAGATCGAAAATCGGAGACATGGTCATATTTACGCAGTCCAAAGACAAACCTTATGCATACGTTTTGGAGACGGTCTAATTTATTTAATAGCTCTTCGGTGGCATCCAAATAGCAACAGTCAGCGTAGTCTAGGATGGGTAAAAGGAGTGTTTGTACAAGGGAGATTTTAGTTTGCAATGGCAAGAAGCCTTGGAGAGATTTGAGCGAGTGCAGTGAAAAGTGTAATTTTTTGCTGACCTCATTGACGTGAGGGACCCACGATAGACTAGAGTCAAAGATTACCCCGAGATTTCTAGCGGATTTACTGAATGGGATTGGGATGTCGTCATAAAACAGCTGAGGGATAACAGTATCAGCGCCAATTCGCCTCTGCATGTAAGAGCTTCCAATAAGCAAGGCTTGAGACTTCTTAGGATTGACTAGGAGCCCAAAGGACCTAGCCCAAGAGGAAACACGTTTCAAATCAGCATTCATGAGAGCAATAGCATCGCCAACTTCAGAGAGTTTGAAGTGTCGATAAATCTGCAGATCGTCTGCGTACAGATGAAAGTTGGAAGCTATGACAGAGGTGACAGAATTTATAAACACGGAAAATAGAAGTGGTGAAAGTACTCCGCCCTGCGGTACGCCCGCAACGAGATCACACCAGTCAGAGCAAACCTCATCGGAGCGGACCCGCTGAGAACGACCCCGCAGATAGGAGTCAAACCACGCTATTGCCGGAGGAGAGACGTTAAATGACCGAAGAGTAGCGAGAAGAACGTCAAAGTCAACGGAATTAAAGGCACTGCTAAAGTCAAGCAACGTTAGGATTGTTAGTGATTTGTCCTCCATAGCAAGACGTATGTCGTCAGTGACCTTTAGCAGCGCCGTAACAGTACCGTGACCTGGCCTGAAACCAGATTGAAAGGAGGAAAGGAGACAATTTGACGTAAGATAAGTAGATAGCTGGCTGTGGACAATGTGTTCGAGGACTTTAGAAAGGTAAGGGAGTAGAGATATGGGTCGATAATTGGAGAAGGAGGAAGGATTGGAAATTTTTGGAAGAGGTATAACGTCGGCGCGCTTCCACGCCGACGGGAAACAACTCCTTACCAGGGAATGGTTAAAGATATGACATAGAATAGGTAAGAGTTCTGGAAGTAAGAGGGAGATCATACGGGAGGAAATATCATCATTGCCCACAGCTGTAGAAGTGATAGATAAAATATGTCTTTTAACGTCCTCCTCCGCAACAGCAGCGAGCTGAAAAGAAGAGCAAAGAGGGCGTGGCTGGCCTTCGAGCCGTGCCACAGTACTTGCTTTGATATCAGCTTCCAAGATCACGGGTGGAGAGGAGAAGTGTGTATTAAGGGCGTTCAAGTCAATAGAGCCTCCACAAGACTGTGACGACTTGCCTATGCCAAGAGTTCTTAAAAATGACCAGGTTTTCGAGGGGGATGAACCGATGATGGACCTATGTATAAAGCATCTCTTGGCGTCTCTACAGAGGCGACTGCACAGGTTTCGGTGGTATTTATACCTCTCGAGATTTCGACCCGAAGGGCATTTTTTGTAACGACGGTTGGCACTATCGCGTTTAACCATCTCATTCCTGATATCCTGCGTGATCCAGGGTGCTGGAGCTTGCTTAACTTTGACCCTTTTGACAGGGGCATGAGTATCGTAAAGCTGAAATATTATAGATTGAAACTTTAGAACCTTTACATCAATGTGGTCAGCTTCGAAAACAGAATTCCAGTCAGTACTGACTGCGTCTCGCTTCAAAGCCTCCAAATCGACATCTCTAAAATTGCGCAAGAGTTTAAATTTTGGTTTAGGTTTTGGAGATCGGATTTTAAAGGAAAGGTACAGTAAATCATGGTAGGAAAAGGGAGCTGGAAAATGGCCGTGGGTAGCAATCTTGTCTAAGGAAGAGGTAATCATAAGATCCAGAAGTGATGGATTACAATTTGGAGCGTGATGCGTTGCCGCGAGCGGGAGTAAATGCAGATTGACCGCGGACAACAGAGACTGTAGTTTTAGAGTTCGAGCGTCATTTCTAAGTAGACAGGTGTTAAAGTCACCAAGAAGCAGAATGTGCTCATAATTAGGGCGGATATCACACAACAAATTCTCAAGAGAATTAAAATAGTCGATGTGTAGAGAAGGAGAGTAGAAAACAGCTAGTAGCACTTTTGTATGGCGGAGAGTAATTAATTAACTATGTTAAGCATTACTCGAAGTTATTTAAACGATTTGTGCTTCAGCTAAATCGAATTTCTTTAAACACAAACTAAATAATAGCAAAGATGTAGTAAAATCCATATGGCAGATAATAAATAGTGAAACTGGAAAAGTCCAAACTCGCGATACAAAATACATTTTAAAAATAAATGATAATGTTGTTACCAAAAACTCGGAAGTAGCGGAAACTTTTAATGAATTTTTTACAGACATTCCAGTGTCGACTACAAAATCTTGAATGCGTCTCCTGCTCTCGCTGAATCCTTGCTAAAACTGACACCCAGTCGTTAGGTCTGGACTAGAGCTTTTTCCACTTTTTGTGATTCGCGTCTCGGACAGTGTCGACGGAATGTCTGAATTGAATTATCCAAATGAAATGTTCACAGCACCCGGGCGCGGCGCGGCGGCGTCATAAAAAGCCACAAAGTGATGCGCGAGGCGATTTCTCTTGCTACATAATATCAACTTTGTGCTGAGATAAAACGCCCCGCTTTCGAAATTGAAAAAGAAATTGTTTTACCATCAACAATTGTTGTCGGTTCTTTTCTCTCCGGCAACCTTTTCACTTCTTGTGTGCACTTGAGGCCTACTCTATTCTCTGACTTTCTAATATCCAATCTTTGACATTCCTCTTCCCCTCTTTTCTTGCCGTTTATTAGTCCCTAAGAAGTGAAGTTGTATTAGGTACTCAGGCGAAGAAAAAACATACAGTTACAGGCAAAAACCTGAAAATACGGACGCCATTCATTTTATGAAGCATGCGATGTACGACAAATTTCTTGACAATTGACTTTGACATGACCTACACACTCAAACAGATCCCTATATCAGGTGTCCTATTTTTTAATCACTCGCATCCTTCTATCTCTATCTCTAGCAACTTACCACGAGTGTGAAAGAAAGACCGCAAAACATAGGCGTAGCGAGGGTCAGGGGGTTCAAATAAAATCCTGAGTTGGTGTTTGCGCTGGTGGTATTGTGTGCCTAATCCGGTCCATCGTTTGAGACTTAAATCAAAGAAATCGGCCGATAACTCAGTATAGGTATAGGTAGGGGGCTCCCATTTTCCGTACTTGGACTCAAATTCGGTCCTTTATACGTGACTGAGAGCCGGCTATTGTAGCCAGCCCAGCTCCTTCCAGAAGTCTATTAGTCTCTTGGGACGTTCACAGACCTCTCGAAAGGACCCAGTTCCTATTGAGGCTTGGGCTCTGTAGTCCTTTAGCTCCTCACAGTCTAGGACCACGTGAGCTGTCGTTTCCTCAGCTACTAAACATCCCCTGCACAGGGGGCTGTCTGTAGCTCCGATGGTATGCAGTAGTTTGTTCAGGGGGAGGTGCCCTGTAATTGTACCAACTACTGTTTTAATTTCTCTCCGTTTTAGTTCCAGTAGTCTTTTAGTTAGCTTAGGTGATCTTTCGCTCACCACTAACTTAGACTGCCTGCATCCGGGTGTGTTTTCCCAGCGCTTGTTGTGCTGGTCATTAGTGTGTTTGCTCACCCACGAGCGTAGTGTGTTGAAAGAAAGGGGTAGAAACGGGGCGGGACCGGCAGTCCTCATCCCTGATCCTCTCCTTGCCAGCTCATCGGCAGCATTGTTGCCCATTGAGTTGCTATGACCCTTAATCCATTGTAGAGTGACCCTGTTCACCGAGGAGATGTCCTCTAGTGTATGGTGACATTCCAGGATCAAGGAACTGTTAATGCTGTTGCCCATTAGAGCTTTCAGTACGGACATGCTGTCTGTTAGTATTCTGACGCCTTGGTCGCGTACGCTAAGGCGCTGCACTAGCCGAGCGGCCTGTGTAATCGCAACACATTCGCACTGAAATATAGTACTATGCTCTCCTAATGTTAATGATGATCTGAAGTTCAGATCTAGCAAGAAGATTCCCGCTCCTATGCCTTAGTCGGTCTTTGATCCATTCGTGTATATTCGGACTTCTCGTATCCCAGACCAGTCTGTCTCCGTCTCAGCAGTTTGTATGTGGTATCTTTTGCCAAATGTGAACTGCTTCGGAGTTCTGTCACACTTGGCCTCAAAAAATGGGTTGTTTGCCACCATTGTTTCCCACAAAGTATGGTGAGAGCCAAGTTTGTTGCACCAGAGGTTTGATACCTGGAGTCTGAGTGTAGCCATCATTGCCTCCTGCTGTATATGCAGGTCAAGCGGTGGCAGTCCCAGTAGTACCTCAAGGGCTGCTGATGGTGTTGAGCGCATGCAGCCAGTAATGGCGGAAGAGGCCATCCTCTGGAATTGCTGTAACTTTTTTTTTTTTTTTTTTTTTTTTTTTTTATTACTCTACTAGCCAGGCATTTGACCGCCACCTCACCTGGTGGTAAGTGACGATGCGGTCTATGATGGAGCATGCCTGTCTAGGAACAGCCTATTCACTCTAGCCTTGAAGGCATCCAGATTATATTGATCAGGGAACACACTCGCAGGCAACGCATTCCACTCCTTAGCCGTACGCATTATAAAAGTCGAGCCAAAGCGGCTCGTGCGGATAGTTGGAAGATCCACGACATAAGGATGAAGCGCTCGCCCGGATCGCGTCTCCCGATGGCGGAAAGGGGCCGGCGGAATGAGGTCGTGCAACTGCTTCGCACACTCTCCGAAGTGCAACCTGTAGAAAACCGACAAACGCGCAACCCTACGCCGATGCTCGAGGCTCTGCAGCTTAGCCTCAATTAACTGCGGATCACAAATTAGTCTCTTTGCCCGTTTTTCCACCGAATCCAAAGCAGCCAGTTGGTATTTGGCTGATCCATCCCAGAGGTGGCAGCAGTACTCCATGCAAGATCGGACTTGTGCTTGATATAATTGAAGCAACTGCCTTGAAGTGAAGTACCGCTTGACCTTCGAGAGGATTCCAAGTTTTTTTGCAGCAGTCTTGGCTTTTGATTCGATGTACTGTCCAAAGTTGAGATTGGATGATAGCTCAACACCCAGGAGCTGTAGGTTGTCGGAAATTTCCACAGACACATCCCGGAAAGTCGGAGTCAGATGGAATGGACTCCGTTTAGCGGAAAACAAACACGCCTGTGTTTTGGTGGCATTGAACGACACTAGATTGGCTTCGCCCCAATCGGACACTGCATTGAGAGCCTCGTTCAAGCGACCAACCATGGCCTCTCGACAAGACTGAATATCGCTCCTACTAGCTTTTGCATATGACATATATCTATCCGCGTAACCGCGTATATGCGTAACTTGTTAATTGACGTGGCCAGCTTGGTTCTAGTCCACCAGGCGATTGCCCCATATGTTACATATGGTCTCACTACTGCAGTGTACAGCCTGGCGATTTTAGGGGAGATACCCCAGGTCTTGCCCAGGAGTCTGTTACATTGCCGTAGGGAGATGCTAACTTTGGCCAACTTGTGATCCAAGTGTTTGTTCCATAACAATTTGCTGTCAAATGTAACCCCGAGGTATTTGACTTCGTTAGTTAGGGATAGGGTCGTGTCGAACAGTTTGGGTAATCTGAGTTCCCCCAGATTCCTCTTGTGCGTGAACATAACCATTTCTGTTTTGGTTGGGTTCACGGAGAGTTCCTGTTCATGACACCAGTCTTCAACGATTCTTAAAGCAGACCTCATGAGATCACACAGGATGTTTTCAAAGGGTCCGCTAATTAGTATTGCTATGTCATCAGCATAGCCTACTGTATAAAAGTTGTGGTCGTTGAAGCGGCTAATAAGCCCGTTTACCACTATGTTCCATAAGAGCGGGGATAGGACCCCTCCTTGGGGACATCCTCTCGCAACCACCGCTCTTGTTGTGTTGTTCATAGTGAGACGCACAGCCCTGTATCTCAGCATGGAGTCGATCCACCCGGCAATGGTATCCTTTACTCCGTGCTTCTTCAGGGCATTGCTAATACTACCAAAGTGTGTTTTGTCGAACGCACCCTCAATGTCTATGAAGACCCCTAGGGTGGATTGTTTGGATGCCATAGCGTGCTCTATATGAGCTGTTATGCTATGTAGTGCTGATTCAGTACCCTTGCCTATGGAGTAGGCATGTTGATTTTTGTGGAGAGGGTAGTTTATTAGAGCAGAGTCTCTGATATCTCTGTCACATATGCTCTCCAGTACCTTCAGCATGAACGATGTCAAACTTAGCCGATAATTTAGAAAATAGCAATGATTAGAAGATCCCCCAACCCCCCAAAGCGACTCTAATCGAGCGTACCGCTAGCTTCAAACGGTTATGACTAGAAAACTATTAGTCCTAGAAGACTAGATTCTAAAGAGAAATGATAGTTATCGTCCAGATTTACATTTAGGATGACAGCTGTTAAACTTAAAATAATTATAACTCGGAAACTAAATGTCTGAAATGAAATTAGGAAAGAATTGTCTATGTGAATAGCATTTGTTTTTTCATGGGCTTTTCGCTTACCTTTTACGAAGCATTGTAATAATTTGTTATCCTGAAAACTCTCACCTCAGAAATTCCGAGGATATTTTAGGGACCCTTTGTTCAAAATGTACACAATACATGGACGAATGGGCTGGCAAAATAGTATTATTAAAGCTAGGCGAAAATACCTATCAATCTTTTAGTCTGTTTATTAGCGAATTCCTGTCGATGGAAATTCCGTACCTACATAGTGGAAATCCTGCAATATGCCCGATTCACCTTTATAATCCGATCAAATATTCATCAAACTTTCGGTGGAAATTGTATTGCTTTTTGAAATGGATAAAACACAGATTTGGAATTGAAGCTTTAAATAAAGCTTTTTGCACGAGTACGAGTATATCAAATAAATCGGATTAACAATATTTCTGGTAAGTATATTTTACGAACATCGACGGTAGCTTAATGTTAACGGCATTGTGAACGTTGGATTGTTGAAGTCTATTTTGGTAGCAAATGTTGCTAACGAGGCTCTTCGGCCTCGATTGGAGCGCAAACTTCGAATTCTCAATGTACTCAGCACGTCGAAAGACGAAGGCGTATTCGGCTCAGCTCCGCTCTACGATGCGCAAGATCCAGTGAAGGGGCAGGAGCTCATCTACAAACTGGCAAAGTCGCAGAGTTGAGCTTGCCTGGTGAAGTGTGTTGTCATAATCGACGTATTATAAATCTCAGATAGACCTATTCTAATTCGTCAGAATGAATTCTGACGAGGTAGATAGGTCGCCGCAGTATAAAGAACGAGAAAGCTATTGGCCACAACGGAATACCCATAGAAACCTGAAAAACAATGAAGACCCGTGGCGTACTCTTGCTTACTGCGTTGCCATGCCAGAAACCCAAGAAGATATGGATTGATATCGTTGAGTCGGAGGCATACGACTTTAGGATACTCAAGACCGGGCAAGGTGGAGAAAAAGAGCAGAAAAGTAAACATTACAGAAGCCGGGATTGACCGCTTGGATGATGATTTATAAGGATTTAAGAGATTAAGGGCCCTATTTTTAAATGCGGTCACCGCTAAGTACCTATGGTACTTTGCTAGAGACAGGCATTAAAAGGTGAGCGTTCGCATGGATGAGAGCGGTACTAAAATAGTGATCTTCATACCATTGTAACATACATCCAATTTGGAAATAATGAAATTGTGTAAAATATAAAACCATTATCTGATATATGAAAACTACAATTATGTCATCATCATCATTATCAGTCTAGACTAGTACTCTGCTGGCATAGGGCTGCCCCAAAAGCGCAAATGCAGGCTGCATTCCATTCAATTACGTACGACCACACAACTAAGTTATCTATTATGTCAATATCAGGGGCAATTGACAGGAAATTATGTTCTAATGGGCAAAAACAAACCCCTTTTGAACATTCTTCAGTCAAAGGAAATGATTGCAAATTAATTGCAAGTGGCTCTTCTTCTCCGCGGTGATTGCATTTCTTATCCCGTTTCAGTAAAAATGTATGTCCAGAAAGCGCTAAAGCTACTTAATAATCCTACAATTCCTCGTTCCATACTTCCAGTGTGTGAAATTCAACGCGTTGGCGGTTACCTTCTTAATTATCAAACTAAGCAGCCCAAGACCATAAACTCATATACTTGTATGTACGCCATGTATATCTGCGCAAATTTCTTATACGCTAGAACCTTGTCAAATTAACATCCACGTGGTGTCATCCGAAACTAAAAGGTACACAGCTTGTTTGCAATAAGGTAAGGCGCTAAATTTGGCTTTGCTTGAAGAGCTAGCTTAATTCGACAAGGTTCCTGCAGTTTCATTTCTGCAGGGGTAAGCGTGTCGCTTGCTGTGTCACAAATGCGTCTATTATTAAAACATTATTCCGGACGTCCCTACTCTGTCTAAACGTCTAAACCGCCTATATCACTTTAATATTATACGACCATTTTATTGAGCATGACTTTCCCACGGCTCCGAAACCTGAGCCTATACATTCGGTCTCTGAGACTGACAGGGTCGCGAGACCCGCAAATAGCGTCATCGGCGTCTTTCGGGCCTGACAAATGGACGGGTGCCGATGGACGGCCCCGACCCACCCGCATTAACATGTCGTGAATGACGTTGATGGATTTTGTCTTTGAGGCCTCTCAAGGAAGAGTTCGTAGCGTGTACCTACATCTACTTATGGTTATGTCTCGCTACCAAGCTATTACGTTGGCTCGGAAGGGTCTATAGGGGCCGTTTTCGAGGGATATCTACTTTTGTTTGCTCCAAAGTTTAAGCAAACAAAGTACATTGATATGATAAACGCTACAACCCGTAACTATCTATTGCTATCATGAGTTTTCCTCATTCGATGTAGTCGAAGTAATCGTCATATTATTTACTTAACTTAATCCCAATTTCGAATCAAATATAATCACAGTAATAACTCAAATAAAATAAAATAGAATGATTGACAAGGGGTTAATTAAACGAATTAATCATCGAAATAATTTCCAGAATGCGGGGTAACACTCCACCGGGGAAATCAATCCCGAGAAATTTGCGGGAATATTCCCCAGAATTAATGTTCAGGCGAGTCCGTCGGGTATTTCACTAACACCACCGATTTGTCTCCGACATTATTACTCTTAAGTTGGTAATTTTATCAAAATAAATAATTTAATTTTTGTTTATATTGTAAAGTACTCTGAACGCAACTAAGGTATCGTGGGACTCAGTTTATTAGCAATTTTGCGACCGATTGACTGAGTCCAACGATACCAGAAACTAAGAACTTAATAGTAGCTACTAGTATTAATATTGTTTAAGTTTCACATTAGTATTCTAACGTATATTTAATCTGCTGCAATATGTTGCACGTACGTGCTGTACGAATACCCAATATTTTGTTAAAGTAATCTGTGGAATAGGGAATTCCACTTATAAACAACATTGTATAACAGCTTGTTTTCCCAAAAAAAACTAATTGAAAAGAAAATCACTTTGGTTTGACTTCATAATTTAAAAATGAATATTATACCGTCACGGCTTGCCAATCGGCTTTCGAGACCCATCGCTAGTAGACCTTGGTCAGCCTCGCTTCGCCAACGATATTAGAATGCCTTCTCATACCGTTGTACACACCTAACGAGTGGCGAGCTCGTTGCGGAACCTTCGCTGCTCTAAGGTTAAAAAAGAAACCCTTTTTTATTTTCCCGTCTGCGGGAAACTCCCGCATGCGGAAAATTTTAAAAATTTTGCACGCCGAGCAATTTGTTGATTTATGTCAAAAATTTTAATACTGTAAGATCTTTCTTTGCTTTATGTAATACTTACGGTTATGAGGACTTCTGTTTCAACGTTGTTTTCAACACGTTGACACTTTTATTCTCAATTTTTCCACCTTTATTAGTTTATTATGGGCATCTTTGGATCTGGCCCTTCAGGCTCTGATTGCTCGTCATTATTTCCTGGAAAATATGTTAATTCTGTATTTGATGTAACTACGTTTTTACTAATGTGTTTAATTTAAATAGAATATAATAGTATGTAGGGTTTGCCTTGACTTGTGTTATTGAAAATATATGTAGTAGATGGTAACATACATTTTATTTACAATTTAAATTACAATTTACAATTATACAATATATAATTACAAACTAAAACTACATATAAATAAAAACCTTAAAATTACTTAAATAGGTAAAAAATTTGCCCCAAGTCCCCTGAATACGGAAAAGTCCCCAGAAGGCTGGCCGCCGCGTTGCCCCGCTGGATGGCGAGGCTTATACGCTGTCCCAAATAGAGGCCAGCCTTCTGGTCCTTACTAATGTCGACCAGGCGCTTGGCTAGTTCCTTACATAGGGAATGTGCCCACGGCCCCAGAGGTTCCACGCCAAATGCCGCAAATATGTAGTCGATTGTGTTATTACTTACGGTTATTAGGACTTTTAGACACATTTTTGTGTAGCACGTTGATGCTTTTTATTTTCAATTTGTTATATTTATTAGTTTTTATGGGTATCTTTGGATTTGGCCCTTCAGGCTCTGATTGCCCATCATTCCTCCCTGGAAAATAAAGTTTATTCTGTATATCAGACTATGTTGATTACTAAGTTCTACTAATGTTTTGATTCTAATAGATTTTGGGGAATGTCCTTTTGATATATAGACACCCAAATGATAAAAGTAATGATGGTTTCCGAATAAAGCAGGGGGCAATGGCGTGTGTCTGGATTCTTACCTTCGTAACTTCTTGTTTTTTAAATATTATGGATCCGGACGGGCCCCAATGCCTCAGAAGGGTTTTTTCCTTCATTTGGGTTTAATTTATATATAGTTTCCAATACGAATTATACACATAAACCCACATTTTTATTTGAAAGAAGAAAGAAAGAAAATACATTTATTACACATAGCACACCACGACACAATAACAGTTACAATTACAGACAACGGACACATTAACAATTAAAATATCTTAATTAAGACAATATAATGTAGTCTCCCATGACACTGTCGGTGCCGCAGCGGCTAGCGCAAATGGTACCCACTCAGCATGTGCTGTGAGGCGCAAGAAACGACTCACAGCGCTGGTATTCTGTGGGCCTATTGTTTGGGTATTTGGAGCGGGTCCTTTTTGTTTTTTTACGCTGGACTTGTCATATGTTGTCATGTGGGAAATTTTTAATAGTCGAAGGAGATTTTAATCTTTTTTGTGCTTCTCTTATTCTAGATAACTGCTGGATCCAATTCCTCATCAGGTCGGCTGAATTATATCCTTGGCCGTCGAACACGAGACCGTCCGAAAATTAATATCATCCATTTCGGGAACTGGCTGGCTGACCACGACCACTGGCTATCAAGACTTTATCTTCTTTTGTGCCAAATCGTTTCTCGAACGCGTTTGAACGAGGACCCGAGCCTTCGATAGAGAATGCAGCGGAGGTTTTTGCAGAATATTCCCGGCCCTTGGGCTGGAAGGTTGTCTATATCGTAACCTGGAGTTACCTATTTCGTCATGAAAAATAATTACTAGAAGATCGTCTCAAACCAATATATGCACATGGGTTGCATCAAATCATAATCTGAAGCTTCACACCAATAAATGCACATAGTTGCATCAATTTTCCTCCCCGTAAAATCCAAGCTGACGCAAATGTTCAGCCAGTTTTCAAATTGTTCTTTTCGGCCAGACTAAACTTTATCGCGAGTGAAATACGTGTTCCAGCCCGGACAAGGTTACGTGAATATGACTCTTTTCTAACTGTTGAGTTTTACTAGTGTTTTTGATAACTCAAATTGTAGTAGTTAGCTTTCGGACCGAATAATCATACCCACTACCCTGATTCTTTCGTTTTCTTTGTTCAAGGGGTCGGCTACTGACCTCCAGTTAGTTTATCTCATAAAATAAGCTTGCTTCTGACCTCTAACTGAGCATTCCTTTCTACAACTGAACCTGACCCACTGCTAGACAGTCCGTTACGTTACAATACCTACTTTAAAATGCTGATGATTTATTGTTCTCAAATAATTATTGCAGAAAATACACTGTATTTTATTGATAAAACCCGCACTAATTACATTTTAGTACATAAGTTGAATTTTCTTGTGCATAAGGTAATGAGCAGTTTTCTAATAGGTATCTAAAGCATTCCTAACCACTCACTAGATGGCGCCCCGACAATTTTGATAATTGATAATCGCTTGAAATAGGTTCTATGCAAACAGGATATAAACACTGGGTACGTTGTATTGGATAATTTTGTATTTGTCAACAGTTTTCAACCATTTTAGAGGTTGTAATAATAATGGAACATAGTGCCAACTTCTATTAATATTTCTTTTTACACCTTGTTCAACCTTTAACACTTATGTTTATATTAATAAACATTTTATTTTTTTAAGTTTAGTATTAGTTAACTGCATGAAATCACTGCCACCGTCATACAGATTATAAAAAGATTACCAAAATTGTAGGAGCGCCATCTATTGATGCTTTTTGAAACCAACTTTGAAAACTCCTCATTATAACCACTATTTCCATGTACTTGGCGACGGTACTTAAGGTATGCAGTTGCAAGAAATATTTCAAACAGATATTTCTTGTAATTCTTCTTAGATGAATGAGTAGGTAATTACTGTTTATGGTACATTCGTTCATTTATATTTCACTGACGCTATTTTCACTTACCTTACCTTACATCAGTTAAGATAAATAAATAAATAAGTTATAAATAATGTTTTAAAATCGAAAAAATCTGTCATGGTCATTTTGGGGCAGATCTGTTCCAAAGCGTCGTGGCCTGGTGCAGATCTACTCCGCAGCATATAGGAAGCCTTGTTTTAATCCGAAAGGTATCTATGATAATTTTAACTCTCCTCAGTTATTTTTTTAAATTCAGTAAAAAGGATAATTAAGCATAAAACGGTAACTCATACAGTTCTAGACTATGTGATTATCGATCTCAGTGGGCTGGATTTCATTTTGACATACATTATCTCTGAGAATTTCATTGTGTGAACCAGCGCAAGCATTTTTATTCCTTAACTCAAACAGTTTTTGGTTCACCACTACTACAGTAATAAATATAGGTGGCATGAGGATGGCAAAAAAGCGGACACTGGGAGTTTTAATATATTTGACACGATAAATCACTTGGACCGGCTGCGTCGGACACAAGTAGGTATTGCAGGGAAATTATAATTTGTAAAATCGGGTTAGTATCATCGCCTTATCTATTTCTGCCGCCAAGCAACAGTGCTTGCATTGTTGTGTTCCGGTTTGAAGGATAAGGGAGCCAGAATAATTATGAGGCATTTCATCTTAGTCCTCACAGTGACAACGCACCTGCGGTTCTGCATTTTTGTTGCCTGCAACCTAAATGTATAAATCGAAGTAGTTATGGGCGACAGTTGCCGCTTACCAGGAGGTGGGCTGTCTGCTTGTTTGTCACTGCGTAGTATTGGAAAAATGTGGAAGTTGAGGATGAGTTCTTGGGGGCTTGGGATTATAGTACTATAATATTATAATTAGTGCCTATACTGATTCTTTCAACAGATTTAATTTCGTTAATGATGCACCAAAGGCCTGGTATGTTGCTATAGCTGCAAAGGCTTTTATACTGTACCCCTTAACTGTAAAGCAAAACTGTAACTAGTAAAACCAACTTCAAAGGATTTTTTTACAACTTTTAATTTACAACTTTGGCAAAGCCGACCCCTTTAATAAGATACACGAATATCTCAAAATTATTAACAATTCCAATTATTTATCTACCGAACTTTACACCAATTAAGACAATTTGCTAACTCCAATCGCGATTTGCTTACATCCAAATATAAAGTTCGTTTCTAACTGAAATCTTCAGTTCACTAAATTGAAATTGATTTGATATTAAAGAGTTACAAGTAAATTGTAGATAGTCATTATAACGTTTTCGTATTTACTTATTTCAACTTACACTCAGCGGCATAAAATGTGGCCAATGTCCATGTCGCAGCCATCTGGTTAAATTAGCCATTTAATTAGAAGGCTAGTCCGTTAATTAAGAGCCGGCATTCAATTGAATGGCTAAACGACAACTAGCCAAGTAGTTGAATGTAACGTGCAGCTACTTGGCTGAACGTTATTTAGCCATTTTGTTAATAGAATATATATGTTTGGTTTGAGTGACCATTCGTAAATTATATAACTTTACTTAAGATAAAAAATACGAATTAATAAATATAATTTTTATTTAGAAACGAAAATATTAGTAACAAATTCAATTAGTAATTGCATTGCGAGTACTTATAAAATTTATAGTATTTACCACAATAATAACTTTAAACTTTTAACTTATTATTTATTTGCAACAATGTAGTAAAGGAAGAATGCACTTTCTTATTTTATAAAATTAAAAATAAAATGGCACGAAACTTTCTTAGACATTTGTTTCTAATTGTAAGTATGAAAAGAAAATGAACAAATTAAGTTATCCTTATTCTTACTTAAAAACATCTAGGTACCACACTTTAAATTTAGTTAAAACGATAAAAATACAAAAACATTGCTTGCTATGCGAGCTGTCTGACGCCATATTTGTTTTAACGACTACCAGTGCTGCAGTGGATAAAATTAGAACTAAATTTAAATCACCTGTTTGATTTTACGTCAGCCGTCTTCAAAGAGCTGGCTTATAATAAGCCAACTAGTTAAACGTTAAGAGTCGATAGTTTTATCAACTATCGTCCTAGGCATTCAATTGAATGTCGGCGTTAAATTAACAGGCTAGCCTACTCATTAAATGGCTGATTTAACCAGATGGCTGCGACATCCATACCACGAATTTGTAAACACACTAAAATAACACTAACATTACCTCGGCTAAATAAAAAGTAATTTTATTGGGTCGCCATGTTTTGAAGTTCGTCATATTTGATATAGAACGACATTGTGTAGCTAATCAATTTCATGGCAATAACATCCACACCAAACAACCCAAACTTGATTTGGATATCTTGTTAAAATTCCGTTTTGGAATATTACTTAAATAATAATTCGCCAAGATCGTGAATAACCGCGAAGTCTTTTTTTATACTACGCAGCTCACCTGATGGTAAGCGGTAATTGTCGCCCATAACATCTACGATTCATTCATTTAGGTTGCAGGCAACAAAAATTCTGAACCGCATGTGCGTTGTCACTGTAAGGACTACATGAAATGCCTCATACCTGTAATTGTGCTGGCTACCTTATCCTTCAAACCGCAACACAACAATGCAAGAATTGTTACTTGGCGGCTGAAATAGATGACGCTGTAGTACTCATCCTGGCGGACTCCGCAAGCTTGACAGAGTCCTACACCAGTTAAGTTTGAAATATACTGGTGACCTGCCACGGTTTCGCACGTGTTTTCTCAACTTTTCTTGACTATACAATGCATGTAATGGTATTTTGGAAGAAATTATGTAACTGATGGTGAAAACCGCTGTAGTGTGTAGCGGCGCCCGCCTTGCCCCGCTTTAGACTACATAACGTAGTATAAGTAATTTGATTCATTAATGGTTATTTGCTCAAAACACTCATATAACCTCAAAAAGATTGGAAAAATTTAGTTGCTCTATGGTTTAGCTAATCATTTCCCATAGAGAAAAAAATTTATATACAGGAGCCTTAGATCATATAGTAAAGGATAAGATTTGTGGACAAATCTTCTAACAAAACTTTCTGCCGATTTTGGTGCGGGGAGGGTAAATCACACTATGAAACAAAATCACACATTCACAAAAATAATGTTTGTCTTTACAAGCTCACACTATTTCAAAATTGACACACTAGCTTGTTTTTGCACACAAATATGTATCACACAGAAAAATCTGTGTACGTATACGTAATAATACACTCGCTCTAAAGGGAGGTAACCAATTAAAAATGGTATCGACATAATTATCGATATTACAAAATTAATAAATTTGTTGAAATTCGAAAATACATACATATTAATTTAATAAAAAATAGTAAACAGACATATTTAACCGTACTGCCAAGAAGGAAGACTAATGTTTTCAGCACGTACTGTATGTATGTTAGAAATGTTTGGATATTTGGATGTTTGTTACTCAATCACGCAGAAACGGCTAAACAGGTTTGAGTGAAATTTGGCATGGGTGTAGACTTTGACATGGAAAAGAACATAGGCTACCTTTTATCCCGACTCCTTAAGTAGTTCCCGAGGGAAAAATTTTTACGTGCTAAGCATTAAGTTGAGTCCACGCAGACGAAGTCGCAGGCAGAAGCTAGTATGGAATAAAAAACAAGAAAAATCCATTTCGTTCATCATATTTATTTGGACACAGAGAAGTTTCATAAATGGACAATAAAAAAAATAGAAGAAAATACCCAATTGAATGACAAACAGAACAACAAAATTAAATCAAAAAAACTTTAGTCAACCAAAATAATGAAAAAAATGACATCAATTGATTTTTAAAATGAATCAATTTAGTATAAATGTGTCGTATACATTTTTTAGGGTCACTTTTTTTGTAAGATATGCAATCCTAGTGTTTGCGTACTTTGATAATACTGTTTTAGTTAATTCTATTTTATGATTTACTAAAATGTCACCATCATGTTGTTCCACATCAGGAAACAAATTATCATTCATAACCTGACGTAGACAATTTGCCACAATATATGTCGTGGTACACGTACTTAGTAGTAATTTTTATATTTTCATCAAGATTTTGTCTTATGATTTTTTCGCAAAGTCGACACAACATTATTACATATTTTGAAGCATATTTTAAATAGCCTTTGTATTGTAGTATATCAAGCTTTTTTCCTCACACTCCCCAAAAATACCCTTTAAGCATGCATCACATTTAATTTGCTTTGAAATAGAATACACAACGTGAGAGATAAAGTTGTGATTCTATATCTATATCATCCGCGTAATCTTCATCCTTACTGTAAGTTTCTTCAATTGTTGTACGGGAACAAGAAGTGTTATTAATTTTATCTATTGAAGAACAATTTAGAATACCAATGTTTTCCAATGGAATGCAGTTGGTCCCTACGCTTGTTACTGACAGTTCATTGTGGATCAAAGCTTTTTATAAATAGACTCGAATTGTCGCGCTGTAGGATTGTCAGAAAATCCACCATGGCTTCGAATTTTAGAAAATAATATTTCTATATGGTCTTGACTGACCTTGTGAAATGGAACATATGTAAGTCCCCCCTCCCACTCAAAGTGCACCTCACTAACATCCGAGGCCTGCACTCAAATCTCAATGCAGTCCACCACCACCTCGAGACTGAAAAGCCGCAGCTGCTGTTCCTCACTGAGAACACAGATCAGAAGTCCGGCTGACGCGGCGTACCTCAGTTACCCAGGGTATACTCTCGAGCACAGGTTCGTACCTCGTGCCGGAATCTGTGTGTACGCTCGCGACGACATCTGCATTCGGCGTCTCAGATGCTTTGAAGGGGCTGCTTTGTCCATTTTGTGGCTTCTAGTGGATACTGGTCAAGTGCAAATCTTGTTTTCCTGCGTTTATCAATCCCACAGCGGGGACCAGGAGACGACTCGTTTATGTGACCATCTCATTGAAGCGGCGGATGAAGCGAAGGAATGTTACCCCATGGCGCAGCTGGTCATTCTGGGGGATTTCAATGCCCACCACCAAGAGTGGCTTTTCCCATACCAGGTGACCAATCATGCTGGGAGAGAGGCGCGTAAACTAGCTCTGTCGCTAGATCTCACCCAGCTAGTAAACTGCGCCACGAGGGTACCGGATGTCGACTCCCATTCCGCCAATTGCTTAGACCATCTGCTGACAACTGATCCGGACAGGCACTCAGTATCGGTTTCCGCACCGCTGGGTACATCCGACCACTGTCTGGTGAAATCTGTATCCGTTTATTCCCCACCCGAGCAAAGCCCATGCAACCCCCGACGGGTGTGGCGATACAAATCAGCAGATTGGGATGAGATGCGTCACTTTTTTTCGTCCTATCCTTGGCGGGAGGCATGCTTCTCTTCGGGCGATCCGTCGAGTTGTGCTGAAGCCGTTACCGCGGTTATACGGCAGGGAATGGAATACTTTATTCCATATTCTGACGTAGCGATGAATGGCAAGTCTCGTCCATGGTTTAGTGCTGACGGCAGTCGCGCTGAAGCGCTGAAGCAAGCGACATACTCTGTCTGGGCTGAGGCTCGAGCGCATGTCTCCGGATACTCTCAAACTGAAGAAAGCCTTTAACCTCGCCGCCAAGTCTTGCAAAAGGACGCTACGCAGGGCTCGCTGCGCATGCTGCGGAAGAGAAAGCAAATTTACTTGCTTCTCAATTCGCGGCGAATTCACGTTTGGATACTGCAGGTAAAACTCCACCTATCTCACCCCGCGCTGACTGCACTATGGCAGAGGTGCGTATACATCAGAAAGAGATTTTAAAAATCCTGCGGAGTCTAGACGTGAACAAGGCTAGTGGACCAGATGGTATACCAGCAATAGTCCTGCGTAGTTGTGCCCCCGAGTTGTCTCCTATTCTCACGCGCCTGTATCGCCTAAAGAAAATTTTAATTTCAGTTCTATGTATGGGGACCCCCAAAATTTATTATTATTATTTTCTATTTTTGTATGAAAATCTTAATGCAGTTCACACATAAGAGTTCGGTTTTTGCCATTTGGTTCCGGAACCCTAAAAACTATACCCCGACTACGTAATTTGATAACAAACACGTGATTATTATCACATTTTGATTTTTTTCACATTTAAATAAATATCACATACATACTTACATAATACATTAAACTACTTGTTTGTGCAGTCGTGTAAAAGTTCAAAACAATCGGATTTATGTTTCGTCTCATTAAAATTATACTAAGTATACATTTTTATCGACATCGATAGTTAAGAAGTAAAGTCACGTCACTCAAAAAGTCGGGAAATTTTTTGAAATTTTTTGATTGACTTAAATTCAACCACGATTAATCTCTATTGCTTAGAACATAGAATCTTAAGTTGTATTTCTTAAAACACTAGTCTCGTGGGGAGTGCATAGAGTCTCGTGTCGCACAAACATGAGTAACATGACTCGATTATTCATATTACTCACTATCTAATCGATAC
The DNA here is from genome assembly GCA_905147135.1 of Blastobasis lacticolella. Taxonomy (NCBI): domain Eukaryota; kingdom Metazoa; phylum Arthropoda; class Insecta; order Lepidoptera; family Blastobasidae; genus Blastobasis; species Blastobasis lacticolella. The sequence goes on along the minus strand of LR990048.1, from coordinate 7,825,296 downwards.
ATCATTACGATTATTAGAAATTACATTTAAATAGAAATATACGTAAATAAAATAAAAAAATACTCACAAATGAAAGGTTATTCCATCTTTTTTAATGTTTGATGAGTTGGACTTGTTTTTGCACGAGTTAACAGCACAAAACGGCATTTTAGCGGAGCACTCGCAGACGTCCTTACGATGATTTACCGATGCGCGACTGTTTGTAATCGATTACGCAAATGGTTTTTATGAAAGCATTAGATGTTTTGGAGTTCGTTAATCTTATATCTCGGCAGAAGGGAAAGCGCCTGTAAGTCTTATCCTTAACTATATGATCTAAGACAGGAGCAGAGAGTACATATCGATTTTAAATACGAGACAAAATGTCACATCTATAACACACACACTAATGCAAATGCAGGGACGGAACAAGGCCGTCCATCTGCAGATAAGTTATATTTCGCTACGAATTTCTACTAGTAACGAACACAAACAAATCTGACGACGGCGTCCGGAGCGAAATACGCCCTTTTTTAACCTTGTCGTTTTAATTTAATATTGTCATTATAATAAAAGGTAAGATGTCTAGTGAATCAAACCCACCCTGATACCTACCACCGTCTTTTTGATCTCTCGATCCTACATACCGTGAATCGGCAGTGCTTAGTTTTGCAAATAGGAGGGTTATGATTTTGACCGGTATGAATGTTGATTTGTTGCTCATAACTTCTAAACTAAGTAGGTACTTTCTTATGTCGTTAGAAGTATTGACGCAGCAAGTATTAAATGGACTCGTGTTCTTAGTGCTGATCTCATTAACTTAAAGGTTGAAAAATTTAACTCCATTCTTTCTCGGCTGTATGATAACCACGCACCTCTGAAAAGAGTAAAACTGCGACACGCGCCCGCACCGTGGATTACGAAAGAAATTAAATCTTTGATGGCGAAGCGTGACTGTGCAAAGCGGCGCTTTAGGAAATATCCGACCGAGCAAAACCATTAACGCTATAAGTACCTCCGAAATTATTGCAATCGTCAGTGTAGGGATGCCAGGAGACGCCATATTCATAAGTCAGTTAATGGATCAGCCCCAGCAAAGGTCTGGGCGTACCTCTAGGAATTGATAAATCTCCAATGTCTCTTGGTGGCTCTGTTGATCTAAATCCACTCAATCGCTATTTCTCTTCGTCACCTTAGACCTAAATATAAAAGCTTGTACTATAGCGCAGATAAATAGTAAGCCAGTCCCTCTGAGAACGTCTTTTTCCTTTAAATCTGTCACGGAGGAGGATGTTAAAAAGCATTTACGTTCTATCACTTCTACTGCAGTAGGCAGCGACAACCTCTGTCCTCGTATGATATCCCTCATACTCCCTGAACCCTTACCAATTCTCTGTCACATTTTCAACTATTCACTGGCAACGAGTTCTTTCCCGTCGGCTTGGAAACTTGCCAACGTTATTCCACTTCCAAAGATCTCCAATGCCTCTTCCTTTTCTGATTTCTGTCCCATACCTATGCTACCTCTTCAAGGTCCTTGAACACATTATCCATTGTACCTGTCTTCTGAGTACCTGAGTTAGGCGACTGAAATTATGATCCAATCTGGTCAGGTTCCCCTGTTAACAGGGTCACGGAGGTCAGATGGCACTCGCTGCACTGTAATTACCTGATCTACCAAATCCTGGATCATGGTCAAGGCAGACCCCGGGCCCTCATGCGCAAGAGAACATCCGGGATATTAACGCCAAAGTGACCATATTGTACATACCATGATTCTAAAAAAATCTAGTTCTTATGCTAGTTCACTTTGGGCACATCCGTCGGCCATTTTATGTATCATCAAAATTTTATGTAACATCCCGCGGCACGCCGCAATACCAGTGTTTTCTCAATGCATTACACGCAATATTGAACATAATGCCCTCTTCTCTTAAAAGAGTTTTTTCTTTCCTCATTTATTCTACGACTTGTTCCAATGTTGCATGAGTGTCGCATGAGTGTTGCAGTTTTGATAAAATATTTATTTTTCAAAAATAATTGTGAGGAATTGGCTCGACTTAGATTACTTATTTCAACTGATATGAGTTCCATATTTTACATTATTCCTTTTTTCATTCACTTTGTACCGGCTGGATCTTAGTGAACACCTTCTATGAACCGCTAGACCACAAAACAAAGAACGGCCCGCGCCAAGCAGAAGGTCTGCTGGAAACAATACGCCATTTCCGCCACGCACACATTGACGTTAAGTTTACAGGCATTCTCACGCAGTTTCAAGCAGTGCTCGGTCGCGATTGTTTACACGAGAATTCGTTGTAGTGTCGACTTAAATTGAATATTATTTAATTAAACGAAATTATTATTGATGAAATAAAAGTACTTGTACGTAACTGAGGTTACTTAACACGCACGCACATAGAGTCCTAGGACTGATGGGTGACCATTTCAGTCTTTGAGGCTAGTTGAACTTCAGCACCGCCACGAGTTCTAATGCCGATGGTGAAGTGAGTTTGACCAAGGTTTTCCGCTAGAGACCTAGGAATAGTTGAACAGTTTCTGGCACCACGTGACAGTTTTAACAGAACAAGAAACCGTAACGGCCATCTTAATGGTTACTAGTCGGAAATGCCTGTCTAGTCTAATATTAAAAAAAGTCGTTGACCACCTTCCTTTTCTATCATCAGATCAACTGACTAAAATTATCTGAAAGTGGGTCAAATCCCAGGTCAGGGAAAGGTTATTCTCAGGGTCTGATGATATAATCAGGTGGCGATGAATTTTTAAAAGTGAATAAACAGTCGATTATTATTACGCCTACTAAAGGCGTAATGTCTAAAGCTGGTATGGAAAATCTAATACACTTGAACACACAATCTGAACAGCTTGGGAAGCAATTATAATCACATTATGGCAAGGATTAGATATTGGTCCTTTGCAAGGGACATGTTATTGTGAAACATCTTTAAAATTCTATTCGATCTTTTAAATATATTTTTCTGAATTTTTTAAAAACAAAATTCAGAATGAATACAGTAGCAACCCTAGTAAGTTGGCAAGTTTAGGTAATAATTTTCGAAGACGACGGGAATGGACCTTCTGTTAGTTTTCTATTTTGTGGCTAGACCGCATCCTTTGACTTGTGACTTGTGTCAAATACTTCTATGTATTATGCTTGAAAGTGACTTAGTTTTATACTTTTTATACGTGTTACAAGACAACGCGATATTGGACCCTACAAGTTAGTTAGTTGTATATATCTATAATAATAAATAACAAAATCTTTATTCAATAAAAACTGATCACTGATACTGTAGCCTGTGGTAGTTAAAACTTTGCTACAGGCCATATATGAAACGAAAATCCTCATCACAATGGATGACTTTTACAGCCAACCACCGTAAACTAACTAATAATATATTGTATTTCTAATTACTACAAACTCCACTCGTTTTTTACTGCTTAATTCTAAACTTATTCATTCAATTGTTCTTAGCTATAATATTTCAAAACTCTTCATGACAGTTCTTTTCCGCCGCCTTCGCTACTTATTTGTTCATAAGATACATAAATCCAAAAAATATTTCTGAATTTTTCATCGACTTTGCAAACTGGGTGACAGCGAGATTTATCGGGGCACTCAACCGAGCCGCCGGAATATTTTTTTTCACACATATTTACTTAGGTCCTCGAAAGTTGTGAAGTAATGACCGGCAGAAATGGTCCAAGTTGGTAATGTTTATTTTTATAAGCAGCAGGGAATGCACTCTGGTCTCTACCTTATTATAGGGTGAGAGGCTTACGAGTAAGCCACACGTAAGTATTGCATAATACAACCTACTTTAAACTAGTAATTTATGCTAAGTATTGGGTACGCGATTTAAGGAAGTCCCAAGGGTTTAATGAAAACCGTAAAAAGGTGTTTTATTTAATTAACTAACATTGGGTCCCTAATTAATTGAATGTCTATATTTTATTACTTAAGGTGAAATTGAACGTAATTTCACACCAGTAGGTAAGTCCACCGGTGTTGAGATACATTTGTACACATTTTAAAACATTCGGTGTGGGATCAAAATTTTGTGACATTTGTTAACATTACACGAGCAAATACAAAAGTGGCAATGCATATAAAGGAATATATAATATTTCGGCTTCTTTCCGAGTTATGTACATTAGTTGAATATTAACAGATACTCTTACGGTGAGGGAAAACATCGTTCAACTGAATGTGTAACCATGATACATTCTGGTCACGTTCCCCTGGTAGCAGGGTCACGGAGGTAAGATGGCAGTCGCTCCACTGTTACCTGATCTGCCAATTCCTGGATCCATGACCAATGTCAAGGCGGACTCCGGGCCCTCGTGCGCGAGAACACAACCGGGACATTAACGATGATGATGACGATGATCTAGTTTTTCGACTTGAGACAGCGGTCTGGGAATTTTCATTTCCAACAGGTTACAACCTTTTAAACAAAACGAAACAAAATAAAACTGCACTCAACAGCTTAATGCATACTTACACTAGCTTTTGCCCGCGACTTCGTCCGCATAAAATTTAGTTTAAACGTTTTCGATCCAATTCCGCGGGAACCACTTTGAATTTCGGAATGAATTATGTTAATTAATTGATACCTAACTGATGGTCAAGTACGAGTATGTGTTTTACATTATTTAGTCTAAAATATTATTCATTATTTTAGCTCGTATTTCGAGAAATACAAACCATACACTATCCAGGGTATTCTATTAGGTATTTAATTTTAATGAGGAGTTTTCCAGTAGGTATTGATAGTTGGTTTCAAAAAGCATCAATAGATGGCACTCCTACAATTTTGGTAATCTTTTTATAATCTGTATGATGGTGGCAGTGATTTCATGCAGCTAACTAATACTAAACTTAACAATAAAATGTTTATTGATATAATCATAACTGTTAAAGGTTGAACGAAGTGTAAAAAGAAATATTTATAGAAGTTGGCACTATGTTCCATTATTATTACAATCTCTAAAATGGTTGAAAACTTTTGACAAATACAATATTATCCAATACAACGTACCCAGTGTCTATATCCTGCTTGCTAAGAACCTATTTCAAGCGATTATCAATTACCAAAATTGTCGGGGCGCCATCTAGTGAGTGGTTAGGAATGCTTTAGATACCTATTAGAAAACTGCTCATTATGCCAGTAATATCCTTTATAACCTTTTATAACCTTGGCCGTGTGGTGTCTGGCAGAGTAGAATAGCACCAACTCCTTACACGCATAGGTGTCGTACAAGGCGACTAATGTTTTCGAGGCAAAAGATCAAGAGTCTCTGTAGTCTGGAAAATGGGCAGCAGCATTTTCCATTGTTATATTTAAACACTACGATCTCCAACCCGCCTGCCAAGCGTAGAGATTATGGCAATAACCTCCCCTTTCGTGGGAGAGCCCCTTAGTCCTGTAGTGGACTGTTACGGGCTGTGATGATGATGATGTTTCTTCTACCATACCCAACATTTACTTCCCTTATAAGTGCTGGCACCAGCACGCTATTATGGCGGCGGGTTGCAGATCGCTATGTTATTATAAATAGAATAATGGAAACGCTGCTGCCCATTTTCCAGCCTACGATGACTCTAGATCTTTTGACTAGAAAGCATTTATAGTCGCCTTGTACGACACCCACGAGTGTAAGAGGTAAGTGCTATTCTACTCTGCCGGACACCACACAGCCAAGAAGAAACATGAAAGTCGATAAATGCGCCTCCTATCTGTGGGGTCACCATAGAGGATAAAATGAGCAATAGTGTGATGACAATACGTTGTGAGCTGAAGCATGATGTGGTAACTAGGATTAAAATTCTGAGATAGTTTAGACGCGTAGACAGGGTGGATGAGAACGGTTTACAAAATGTATCTATCGTGCGAATGTGTATAAAAGGGTGATAAAATAAAAGGGCAGGTCAGGAGTACCCTCAACCGGCGTAAATGTATGATTGTGGAAGCGGCAAGGTGTTTCAGGATCGTAGCTTGTTGCGCTCGATAGTTTCTGCCTACCCACGTTGGATACGGGCATGAGGATGTATGTATGTAAATGGAATAAAAACAAATATAAATATGGTTGGACAATTCACATAGCGCCATCTAGCCCCAAAGTAAGCAAAGCTTATGTTATGGGTCCCAGACAATTAATAAACTTCTTAGATATTTTTTAAAACATACTTATTATACATACAACACCCAGACCCGTAACTGAAATTAAAATTCATCATTTCAATTTCTGTCCGGCCGGGAATCGAACCCGGAACCTCTGCGTGGCAGACCCAATGTTAGTTGCAGACATGTTAACCAATGAACCAGGTCGTCATGTATGTATGATGTGCGAAAATAAATATATAAATCATAGTCATCATAATTCCCCATTTAAATTAAGCCTTGGCACATTAATATGCCAATTTGATGCAGAACTGTTGATAAAAATAATCGGTAATTTATTGCTTTACAGGTTTTCCTCGGTCATCCATTCATCATGGCGATTGCATTCATTTCATTATTTATGGCAAATTAACTATGATTTATAACCTGCCCGTTGCGATATAGCATCATTTGTTTATGTTAGGACACTTTTTAGGTTGGATACCACATTGTATGTCAAAATTTTGAAATATATATCTTCTCGCTAACCAGGGATAATAATTTTATAAACCACTAGCTTTTGCCCGCAACTTCGTCGGCATGAAAATTGTTTTAAAGCGGTTTATATTTTTCCCGATTTCCCTGATATATGACCTCCCTAAAGTATGAAATCTACGGATAGGAAAATCTGTGTCTCTGGTTCTACCCAACCGAATTAGACGAAACATGGCCTAGAATTTAAGTTGGAACCTAAACTACCAAATTGTGATAACCCCATCAAAATCCATTCGGCGCCATGACCATACTTCTTATAGTTTAGTTGGTTTCATAAAATACCACTGTATGTGACAAGCCGTTCTCAGCGGCATTCACCCGCGCGCATCTCGAATATCTGTAAACATTCATCTTTCCCGCGGGAGACTATTATTTTCCCGGTATAAAAAGTAGCCTTTGTCACTCGGGAAGAACGTAGCTTACTATTATTGAAAGAATTGTTTAAATCGGTCCAGTACTTTTTAGTTTATTCATTACAAACAAAACTACAAATCTTTTCTCTTCATGCTTACAGCCTTCCTGATGGTAAGCAGTTACCACAGCCTATTTTACTAAAGATTAGCTCGAACAGTTTCTGTGCCTCCTTTGATAAAAATATTTTACCCGGCTAATTCCACCTTTCTTTGACTTCCAGTGATATCTCCAAGGCGGTTCTCACGATTCCCCCTTTATCATAATTAAAATCGGCGCCCGGTTCTCACTCAAAGAGGAAAGTAGAAATAAAATTAATAAAAATCCGGGAAATAATAATGAAGAGGTCTTCCCTAACGGAACTGAACAATTGGGCTAAAAATTGAGGATTTAAATAAAAGCAGCGATTTCCTTTTCATCTAGAGATGAGAAATTATTTTAGCTTAATTAATAATGGTAGCTATTTCTATCTAGCTATCATTTATTTGCAGGAAATGTTCAGTAGAATCTCAATAACCCGTTGGACACCGTGTAAATGCGAAGTCGTGGCTCTGAAAAGCGCGCTGAGTCAGTTAAATAAATTGAACGGAGAAATGTCATGATCAAAAATAAAAGGCAAAAGTCGGAAAACTGGCGGAAAGCCAAATAGTAAATACAGGTTTCACAAAATAGGTTATTTTTTGTGATATTATTTTTATTTTAGGATGTTCTCTACTATTAAATCTTTTGAAACGATAATTACAATATTTACAGTCACAGTAAAGACATGCACTAATACATATAACATTATTAAAAATTAAAAAGTGGTTCACACCGCTGCCCACTGGTGCCTAGAAAGCTGGCTGCGTTAGAGATGGAATGTGGATTGAGAAAGGACGAGTTGCGTGTCAATTGTCTCCTATACGCTGACGTTCAAGTTTTATTTGCATCATCAGAGAAGGAGCTACAGGATATGTTTAATTTAGAGAGAAGGGTACGAACATTTATTTAAGTAATACGAAATTTATGGTGATGAAAGGAAAGGAGGATGTTACTCAGTGTAGTAGTAGATGACGAGAGAGTGGAACAAGTGAAAAACTTTGTGTATTTGGGAAGTATGATAATAAGGGATGGGAAGTGCGACAAAGATATTGAAAGAAGAGTGCCAGCAGGAATACAGTCATCGATTCTGTGCACGTGTTTGTGAGTAGCCAAACTGTCTAACAAAAGGCACGAATAGCTATTCACAATGGCGTGCTGCTGCCAGGGCTCATGTATTGATATGAATGTTGGGTACAGCAAAAGAAATATGAAAGTCAAATAAATGCGGTGGAAATACGGTCCCTACGGAGTATGTGTGGGGTCACCGAATGAGGAATAATATGTCGTTGTAGGCTGAAGAATAATGTGGTGACAGGGATTGAAAGAGGTAGGTATGGTAAGATGGTTTGAGCACGTGGAGGAAGACGGCTTACGAAAGGTACCGTGGTATCGTGCAAATGTGAAATTAAGGGTCAGTAGAGGGCGCCATAGATGGACCATATACTGATGAAATGTATGACCTTCTCCAAAAAGGGAAAGTCAGAAGTACTGTCAACCGGAGTAAATGTATGAATGAGAAAGAAGTAAAAGAGGTGGTTCAGGATCGTAGCTTGCGGTTCTTAATAGTCTCTGACTTTGAGTAATGGGTGTGAGTGTGTATGTATGTGTTTAGGCATTTAAGAAGATATTAAAAACCGAGGTAATAAATTGAGTTAATTTTTTTCTAGCTAATTAGAAAAATATCATAAATGACACCTGAGTATTTTGGGTAGACAAATACAATTAAGTGAAGCCATCTCATCCGGTGGTGTGCAAGGTTATGATATTAGGGAACACATTCTCAGGCCACATTATCCCTTCGTTATACCTACGCATTATAAAGGTTGAACCAAAACGGTTTTGCGGATTATAATTTATTTAATTTTATCCGAAATGTATTGCAAACACGTAAAAAAAATTTTAGAACTACTGATGCTGGAGGTAGGTCCCTCGTGGTTTTCGTATCCAGCCCCATTCAGTAGGATCATTATATATTCTTAACTAGTCACTGCCGCCCATGGACATCAGCAACACCAGGGGAGTCACCAATGCGTTTCCCGCCTATGAAGAGACCTCTAATATACCTCTTGATGGATCCCATGTCATAGTCCAAAGGAAATACTGTGGTAAGATCGGAAAGAATGAAAACGTACAGTATAGTATCTAATCAATCAACAGTTTGTCAGTCTGATGTTTTGTCAGTCCACTGAAGATCACGATAGCATTGAGTCGAGATAAGCTATATCGGTTTCGTCTTCCTGAAATACCTGCCTTTTATTACAGATGCTCAAACTTAGAACTTTGCTTGGAGACAATACTATATCTATTAATCTCGTAAATAGGTATATTTTTAATGAGATTTTGTGATAGGAGAATGGAAAAGAACTGAATCGAATGTTAAAAAAAAACTAATTCAGGTACCTGAGTTGGCACTACTTCCTACCTCGATAATACGGCCACGGAGGCACCCGCCAGAGGCATCAGTTTCAAGTAGAGCACACGTAGATCCGATAAATACTCGGGTCGGGATAATTCACTTGTTCATAACTTTGCAGTGAATATACCTAACATTGTAGTATTCTTATTATTATTAGTAGTAGTAGTAAAGTCTTTAATTACAGAGATTTTATGTCTAATAAAGCTCAAATTATTTAGGTACTTAAACTACCATGTACTCAAAAGTATTGTATTGTTTCGTTCGAAAAGCATAAGTACAGAATAATTTAGGTATATACGCGAAACGTATCGTTCAAATATTTATAAACCATAGATATATACTTTTCTGATTATTACATAAAATTACTTTAAGCAATGCATGAGTATATCATAGTCACAACTTATTATTTCTTTTGTAATTCAAATAAAATCCGAATATCAAATAACATTATCAAAAGTTTATTTTAATTCATTTACAATCATTTACATATAGGTACCTACTTTAAAGTTTAAACAGGCACACTGCGTTTCAAAGAGTAAGCTTCAACGTTCAAGTTTTGAGTGCCTATGTTAGTTACCTTCCACCCGCCAGCGGGATACACCCGACTGCTGAAAACCACCTCTCCTTCCCCGCAGAATACTTCCAACGAACTGGCATCCAAGAATATTCTCCAAGCCCGTGATCCTTCCGGCCTCCACTCAACCTGACGTATATCACCATTTCTATTAAGAGCCACCTTCTCAGTCTCTGGGTTCCACGAGAGCCAAACCAAATCTCCACCCTCACTGCCTTCGATTGAGATAATAAAACCGTTATTCAAGTCTCCTTCTACGGAAATTTCTGCTGCTTTATCAAAGGTCAGTGTTTCTCCAGGCTCAAGATTCCCTGCAATTCCTGTTTCGTCTCGCAAGGAGGAAATGGGTTCAACGGGAGTCATGTATATACGATTATTTGAAAGGCGTATTTCCCTTACCATGGTCATTATCCCTGACCAACCATCTTCGGTCTCCGGAATGGCTTTCTCCCACGAATTGAACCAAGCAACGAGATATCTTTTGCCATCGTGCTCAGTTGTCTGAGCCGCGTAAAAATCGTGTCCGAAATCGATCTCTTGAAATTGGGTTTCTGGGACAAATTCAAAAGTATCGTAATTAAAGTTACCTATTATGTAACCAGTTTGGTGAATATTATGATATCTATCACCTACTGGTTCCATTCCTTGTGGAGACATTAATATCACATGTTTTCCGTTGAGTTCGAAAAAGTCTGGACACTCCCACATGTAGCCTAAGCTTCCATCCGATTCACCCAACACATTTAGGAACTCCCAGCTAATTAGATCTTCTGATCTATAAAGAAGGACCCTCCCTCTCTGGTCCGCTGTCTTGCTGCCGATGATCACGTACCAATAGTCTCCATATCTCCAAGCCTTCGGGTCCCGGAAGTCTGGCGATCCGTTAGGTGCTGCGGGGATGACTGGGTTTCCCTCATACTTCGTGAAGTCTACACCGTCTTCACTTATCGCTAAATACTGTGTCTCATTATAAAACGGGTCAATTTCGGTGATTAAATGTCCAGTGTATATTAACACCATGGTGTCACCATCCACGACAGCGCTGCCGGAGAAACATTGCTCTTCTTCTGGTAGCAAGGCGGTTGGTAACTCTTTCCAGTTTACTAGATCTGAACTAGCCACGTGGCCCCAATGCATTGGTCCCCAAACGCTGTCATAAGGGTAGAATTGGAAGAAGAGATGGTACTCCCCTTTATAGTGTGTGAATCCATTTGGATCGTTGATCCAGCCGACAGGACCGGCTACGTGATACAAGGGCCTATACCGATGATTAATTTCAGGTTTCTTGTTTGATATATATTCTTCTAATTCCGCTTTAGCACTGTCTTGTTGACGAACAGATTTGGAGAATGCAATTGTGATGAAACATAGCAACACGATGCAGGTTTTCAGGTATTCCATTGTAGTTGCATGTATTTGATAACGGTACGCAAAAACTGATGAGACCGGTCCTCACCTCTCACACTTAAAATGTGTGTTTAGAGACAACCTATGCCTATATATGAATCCACATAGTTTTGATCGGTCAAGATAAAAGGATAAGATATGTCAATGAAGTGGTTTGTTTATAACTGCCCAGATAAAACGGTGCAGTAGATAAATACTATTGGTAAATAATCTTCCCAAGTGGTTAACCTATTACCTACTAGATAAACAATAACTAACTTTAATTAAAACCAGGAAACTGCCAATAATACCTGGCCTACCTATGCTAATTCAAACAATACCAATTGTTCATTACATATATGATTAAACTCTAGGTACATTTAACCATAGGTATAGACTCCAAGTCGAGATTCACACTCACGCTGCTGCTCTCTAAACTTGTAATTATAAAATTAATAATAGAGAATCGGTGGTCTAATGGCTAGTGAATAGGACTCGCGTGCGAGAGGTACCGGGTTCGAATGCCAGTGTCGAAATGTTCCATTCACTTTTTTTAAGAAAACTTACGGTGAGGGAAAACATCGTGAGGAAACTTGCACATTCAAGCGTCCGAATGTGTCACCATGGTCCAATCTGGTGAGGTTCCCTTATTAACAAGGTCGCGGAGGTAAGACGGTAGTCGCTTAACTGTAATCACCTGATCTGTAATCACCTGAATCCTAGATCATGGTCGAGGCGGACCCAGGATTCTCGGGCGCGAGAACGCAACCGGGACCATAATACCAAGACTTAAATTACCTTTACCTTTTAGCTACTACCATTTTGTCCACATAATTTGTGGATTACATCATCACAAATCATTTTCATAGATATCTGATAAGATACAAGATGTTCACTTAAGTGTTCTGTTAAAATATTACCATGATACCTGCGTGATACCAGTTCTAAGAATTTGTCGAGTGCCTATAAATACCTCTATACTTACTTATGATTGTCACCATATGTGGTCAAGATGAATCGATTTGCTGGATTTGAGTGACCATAACTAGGAAAAAATTGATCGCAATTTTCCTTTAAAACCTAATAAATTTATTATTGTATTTATAATTATTTATTATTGTTAGGGTTGACTAGGGTTTATCGAAATGGTCGATAAAAAACCGACGAATACGTGGTGAGTCACGAGCAGTGTGGGGTTCTATAGTTGACAGTCAATATGCATGTTTAATAGAGAGCTTTTACCCGACTGCGACAGGAGGAGCGTTGTATGTATGTCTATTTCTTTGACACGGGCTACAGCCTTAAAACTCAATGGATTTTTACATATGAGGTGTTGTTAGAATCGTCTTGATCACGCGAGTGACACTGAGTACTTACATACAAATAAAAAAATTCAAAATGGCTGATTTTAGGTACCATGTTGTAACTTTCGAAAATCTTTTTTCTTTTAACCAATCGAATGGAGTATCAAAGAAAAGATCAATGTCAAATTTCTCAAAGGTCAAGCTCAAAAGGTGATTTCAAAAATTAAATAAACTTATACACTTAAAAAAACTTTAACTTACTTTTGATACTATAAACACATTACAAAGATACAAAGGTTATAAATCCAGTAATAGCACATGGCGTCGCCTATTACCGAAAATATAACGCTTTCTGGCGAAAAGGACATGACGTTGCTGTGTCACAGATTACCTTATTATGTAATATTCAAAAATAACTACTTAGTTATGATAATTTTGCAACATAGGCGTACGAGGTCGTACTTTTATATGGATGCCCGACTGTCAGCGACACTTAAAGATGTACCAAAGCATAACAAATAATAAAATTAATGTAAAGTATTAATATCGCAATATTCAAGTAAAAACTCTTTGGACAATCATAAGTTAACCATAATTCGTTTGTATTACTTTATTTATCATTTTTGTATAAATATTTATACCGAACGAAGTAATTATCAAAAACATAACACCATCGTTTCTTACACACATCAAAAATATTCAAATTGCGTACTATTTCACAAAATTAAAGGTATCCTACGTACAGTCAGCTATTCATCACAACCATGAATCGTTGATATCTACATCAATGAATCATGGACAAATAATATTAGATTAGGTAATATTTTACCCACGTTTATCTCAGTTTAACAGTGTTATCGGTGACGTTTTAAGTTCCTGAGTGTCGATGATGTAGAATATAGACGTGGAAGCATCCACGTCCCCATCACGTGCAATGCCATTTCTGCAAACCCTACTTGTCGTTGTAAAATACCTTCGAGTAGTACTTATAGTGATAGTCCTCGTAAACTCATTTATCAAAATTAAAGGCCTTGCCACACACAAAGCTCGGCGCGGGCGCGGCGCGATGCTGGCGCGTTGCCTAGGCAACGATCGCACCGCGCTCGCGCCGCGCTTTAGTTGCCTAGCAACTATCGCGCCGCGCTATAGTTGCCTAGCAACTATCGCACCGCGCTCGCGCCGATCTCACGCCACGCCGCCACCGCGCCGCCAGGGGTGGACTAACGAACAAAGCAGGAAAGGCGGCCTGCCCCAGGCCTCTGGTCCAGGAGGGCCTCCAAACGTCTCCAAGTTGCCTTGATCAAATCCTATACAAGGCTTTAAAATATGCTTAGAACATATCAAAGAGGTGGTTCGGAGTTGTGACAGGGGCGTAGCTATTGCCGTATCACTATTCAAACAGAATTAAGATCAGGGTCGAGGACCCCCTCCGCCAAAGAAGTAATTTTAACTAAATAAATAAAAACACTTAAACATACAAATGTGAACTGAATAAAAAGCTTGTAAAATTACATCAAACTTCTTAAACTGGGGGCCTTATAAAGGTTGTCCGCCCCGGGCCTCTGATGGACTTAGTCCGGTACTGCCGGCGTCGCGCCAACAAAGTGTTGCCAATGTAGGCTATTTATCGCCATTTGGGGTATTCGAGATTAAAATTAGCGACGAAAAAATTGTAATGGGGAATTTTTTAGGCTATCTCAGGCTTTGAGCCAAGGTACATAAATAAACATAATCTTAAGAGAGAAAACCCGACGGTTCCAAGTACATTTACCTACTATAATAGTCCGAATCAACTGACAGTGGTAGAAAATATAAAATGTGGATATGGCAATATCTATTGGATAATCTGTCCTTGTCAGTCATTGTCCATTATTATTTAGGCGATCCGCACACTGGAACGCAGCACCGTACAGTTGTGTGTGAGGTGCGTTAGTGCGTGACATAAAGTTATTTGAGCTGTCATCGGTTTCTATGGAAATTACTCATAGTCGAACGCACTGACAACGCATCCACGCGCGTTCGTGCGGATCCGTAGTTTTTTTTCTTTGCAACATTGACACGGGCTGCGGGTCAGATAAGTTTTTGGCGCTGTACTTTCCACATAAAAAGGCGTCAAATAGGCCGCTGCTGTGAAGTGAGGTCTCCAGGATTGTCAAATAGGTATTCCGTTACTCAGTTCTCAAATTATTTTTCGCCTAAATAATATAAATTTATGAAAAGATTATAACAATTTGGAGAATTCCTAAATTTTTTATTGTATATAAAACAATATAAAAATTATACATATTTCCAAATTTCGCCAGAATGAACGCTGCGCTCCAATGTGCCAATAGCCTCAACAATATTTTTCAAGTCTGTCAAATTATTTGTTATGACTTTTATGAATGACGTTCTATGACGGATAAAAGACATGGCATTAGTTGCCATACAGAGATTTTTTTTTTTTTTTTAAAGCGATTCGGTCTTAGCGTGGTCCTACTATACTGCTCTTGCTGACACTAGCACCCATAGAGCATCTACACACCATCCCCACCATCCCCACCATCTCTAGATACATCTTGATGCGGTTGAACGAACAAATAACTCTGACGGTTACCGTAGTCAATAAAACAGCGCCGTCTACAGTGCCACAAAAATGTCTGACCGGGTAACAGAATCGCTGTTGTTGGAATTGACATTACATTTCAAAACGGCAACACTTAGTTCCGGTTTTGGCCACCGGATCGAATAGGTTTGTCAACAATCTTGTCAAGCCGCCAGATATAACATTGTTAACGCGTACAAGAATTTGTATGGACAGTGGTAACCATTCCAATAGCTATGTGTAATACGTCGTTGGATAGCTATTTTCAAGCTGAACAAAAGTAACTATGGCGCTTGTTCCAAATATTAGTCCGTTCCGGTTTATGCTGTACTATACATATTACAGTAATAAGTATTTTTTTCTGTTCTACCCACATTTAATGGTCAGAACTAAATCCACGGTGTTATACCGCCAGTGCAAAGTCACATCGTGCGCATGCATGTAAGACGGCCAAATCAAAAACAATCAGATGGAGTGCATTGAATTTGATTGAAGATACCAACTAATTATGGCCGTTTAATAATTTTGCAATAAACACTGAAATATTTATTGCAAATGCTAAAAACATAAGTTTTACAAATAATACATGATGTTTATTATATTATACTTTACATAAAGAAGATACTCCATTCTTGTTTTTGGTTGCTGCTTATCGGAATTGCGTACGAATTAGAGGCAGCCTCAGGTTGAGGCACGCACTAAAATATAAATATATAAATTACAAAAAAATTCTACCATAAATATTCAAAAAACTCCAAAAAATTTCTACCATAAATATTTAATAATTTCACCTGGCAAGTGCGTTTTGACAAATGTCAAAGACACAAATACGTAAGAGTGGGTTACTTAAGCCCGCGGGGACTATTCTAGCGACAAATCCCGGTTCAGCCGCTAGCGATAAATCTGTTAGAAAAAAGTCAAATTTGATTCTGTATGGCGGTAAGTCAATTGTACACGAATAAGAAGAACTACGATCCATGGCCATGAAGTAAGCTTTGGGCAATTGTTCGTCTATTTTATACTGAACATTAGCGAAATTGAAATCTTAATAAAAAAATCATAATCACCTTGGCGTTAATGTCCCGATTGTGCTTTTGCGCCCGAAGGCCTGGGATCCGCCTTGATCATGATCCAGGTTTTCGCAGATCAGGTAATTACAGTGGAGCTACTGCCATCTGACCTTCGTGACCCTGCTACAAGGGGACCCTGACCAGATTGGATCATGGTTACACATTCAGTCACCTGTATAAATTAAATAAATAAATATTCGTGGACAAATTCACACAGCGCCATCTAGCCCCAAAGTAAGCAAAGCTTGTGTTATGGGTGCTAGATAAGTGATAAACTGCTTAAATACTTTTGAAATACATATTTATTATACATAGAACACCCAGACCCGTAACAGAAATTAAAATTCATCATTTCAATTTCTGCCCGGCCGGGAATCGAACCCGGGACCTCTTGCGTGGCAGACCGGCATGTTAACCATTGAACCACTCAGGTGTATGTGCAGGTTTCATCACGATGTTTTCCCTCACCGTAAGAGCATCATTGGTACATGGCCGCAGCGGGATTCGAACCTGGTACCTCTCGCTTATTAGTCAAATACCCTAACCGCTCGGCCACTGAGGCTCTCCAGAAATTGAAATGTAAATATTATGGCAATACTTGCATACCATAAACCATTTCTTATTATATCATCTGGCAGGCCGAAAGATTGTCGAATGAAATGTAATTTGATATCAATGTGTTTTGTACCATTGTGGTGGATAAGATTGAGCGCAATTTTCTGTGTACTGTAGCGGGTACTCAAACAAAACATCTATATCAGCGTTAGACTCTAGCCATCGAATTTTTGCACTGTAGAATTTGTGCTCTATGTTACGGTATCATTAAAAGTTTGTCTAACTCGACAAATAAGTCGGACTGAAATGTTTTGATTCTGATGTAGGACAGCTGTGCCCCCTCATCCTACCTACCTTAGGGGGCCTACCTAGGGAGCAAAATTTGCAGTGTGGTGTCCAACAGAGTAAAATAGCATCGCCGTCCACACTAAGAGGTGTCGTAAAAGGCGACTTATTTCAGAGGTAGGGCGTTACTTTTCCAAGCTTCAGGTTTTTACCTACCTTATATATACTCTTGCAAGCTAGCGAGTGGAGGGGAATAAAAAGTAGCCTGTATTCGTCCTCAGGTTCTAAATTATCTGCGTAATGCACCAGTCTAATGAGGAGTTTTCCAATAGGTATCTAAAGCATTCCTAACCACTCACTAGATGTCGCCCTGACTATTTTGGTAATTGATAATCGCTTTAAATTGGTTCTTAGCAAACACGATATAAACACTGGGCACGTTGTATTGGATAATATTGTATTTGTTAATAGTTTTCAACAATTTTAGAGGTTGTAATAAAATGGAACATAGTGCCAACTTCCATAAATATTTCTTTTTACATTTCGTTCAATCTTTAACAGTTATGTTTATATTAATAAACATTTTATTTTTAAGTAACGTATTAATCGGCTGCATAAAATCACTGCCACCATCATAACGATTAAAGAAAGATTACCAAAATTGTACGAGCGCCATCTATTGATGCTTTTTGAAACCAACTATCAATACCTACTGGAAAACTCCTCATTAGGAGGAAAGATTCGGACTGTTGGTAAAAAGAAACGAGTAATTAACCCGCTATTACGACATGTGGGAGTATTACCATCCTAAAAATTCAATTCCCGAATAATGAAGCAGCCACTCTATGTGTGCCGATTGTCATAGAAACGCGGTGGCCAAAACTGGAACTGCGGAAAAATAACAACACTTACTTTTGAAATGTATTTGAACTGACATGTCAATCCCAAAAACAGTGCCGCCGGTACCAGGTCTGATAAAATTTGTGGCACTGCACAGCGCAGGCGCGGCGCCGCGCTCACGCCGGCTTGAGCGCGGCCTGAGCGCGGCGTGAGCGCGGCCTGAGCGCGGCGCGAGCGCGGCGCGTTACTGGCGCGTTGCCTAGGCAACTATCGCACCGCGCTCGCGCCGAGCTTTGTGTGTGGCAAGGCCTTAATAGGGTATTTCCCGTAGACCTAGATTCTTGAAACGCGTGGAGCGAGGTCTTACAGCAATGCAGGACAAGTACCTAAACGGAAAATCAGAAAATCATGATTTGTTTAATTAATATGACAAAAAATATAATTTTATTTTCCCAAATATGCTATCAAAATCTGTACGTCCCGTGCAATAAGAGAAGGTCTTACAGCACAACTACTTAAGGAAAAAATCCAAAAACCATTAATTTGTCAATACTTAAGTTTTTTAAACGGTCTTTGCCCCACCGCTGCATCATCTGTGATGATGCAGAAGGCCTTTGACTGTGTCCCTCGGGAGATGATGGGTGGATATTGCGGTCCAAGTCGCTGCCCAAGGCCTATATTGACATTTTCCGGGACATGTACCACGATTCCGATTCAATAGTGAGAGAAGACACCAACCCGTGCCCTATTACCGTTGGGGTACATCAGGGCTCTGTACTTAGCCCACTTCACATCAATGACATACATGCCAACACGCTCACCACCAAGGATGCCGAACACCGAGCGAAGTGGGCCAGGAAGAGTAGGTAGCCAAACCCTGCGCCCTCACGTGCCGCGCAGAAACGAGATGGACATAACGCCGAGGTGATGATGATGATGATGATGAAAAAGGTACTAATGTGTGAAATAAAATTATTTCTTATCTATGTAAGTACATTTTATTAAATCAAGCTTCTTTGCTATTTACGAAATATCGTAGTTTGTGTATGTAGGTAAAATACGGAAATATAGTACGAAGTATTAGTGCTGTAACAAATTAGGGAGAGAACGGTCTGAAGTTTACCCGTTTTTTTTGTCTTTAATGATCATAACTTTTTAATAACGCAATTTGAGCTTCTAAACTACTAAGTGGATTTGTGTGCGATTTACACCATCATATAAACGCGAAGGAATGGAACCCGTTATTTGCGAGTGTGTTCCCTGTTCATTATAATCTAGACGTCTTTAAGCCAAGAGTGAATAGGCTGGCATGCCTAGACAGGCATGCTCCGTTTTCGGCCGCATCGTCACTTACGACCGGGTGAGATGGCGGTCAAATGCCTAACTAGTCTAATCATATAAAAATATATGTTGTGCAATTAATGTTTATGTTTGTTATTGCACAGCACAAATAGGGATTTCCCTGTGTCATTATATTAACTAATTATTTATAGCTATACTATTGTGGAGCTCCTCGAAGAGGTTTTTCCCAGGAGAGTGTGAAAAGGTTATCACCAAGCCAACCTCACCTGCACGCGGTCCCTCTGCTGACAGACGAACGAGGCTCTGGCGAACAGGCTTTTCCCTAACGGGTTGTGCGGTCCGGCTGGTAGTAGCCTACTGCAGAACGTTGCAAGCCGTCTATTAAGTGGTGGACTATAAAAAGCAGGGGCCAGGAGTTCATGGAGGCAGCTGGTCTCTATTGGAGCACGAAGGGTGAAACCACTAATGAGCTCTGGGGCCATTTGCAAAAGTCCATCCTCAAACTCGGGCGAACAGTACTCGGTACGTCGAAAGGCGGCCGAAGAATTGACAAGGACACGGGATGGTGGAATAGTGAGGTGCAGGAAGCAGTTAGGCACAAAAAGGCATGTTTAAAGACATGGCAGCACAGTAACTCACCTTCGGATAAGGAGGTGTACCTGGGGGCAAAGCGGCGAGCTAAGACAATAGTGGCAAAAGCACAGTCGGGTCAGCTGGCTCCGCTCTACGATGCGCTGGATTCCGTGGAGGGACTGAAGCTCGTCTACAAGCTGGCAAAGTCGCGGAGTCGAGCCAGTGCTAACAAGTGCAAACTCTATTAAAGACCGTTGGTGCTGCCATTTCAAGGAACTGTCTAACGAGGCCAACAACCACGTGCCACCACCACAGCTTCCTGCAAACCTTGGCTTGATAAGCCCGATTACCCCTGACGAGGTGGAGAGGTCTCTGGCCCATATGAAGACAATGGGGACCAGAGGCGTACTTTTGCTCACTGAACTATTCAGTAGGATCGTAGCCACGGGGCTTATACATGACGCGTGGCGCGTAAACATTATTACGCCAATCTATAAAGGAAAGGGCAGTGTGCAGGAGTGCGGCAACTATCGAGGTATTAAACTCATGAGCCACACAATGAAGCTACTCGAACGTATTATGGACTAGAGACTTCGCCAGGAATGTTCCTTGGCGGAATGCCACACTTGAACTTGTTGTTCTGCATTGTGCTCGATGCCCTCTCAGCGGAAATTCAGGACATGCCTCCTTGGATTATGAAGTACGCTGACGACATTGTACTGGTGAGCAAGCTTATGCAGGAACTTGAGAGCAGAGTTAACACGTGGAAGGCTGTGCTAGAAAATGGTGTTTTTTTTTTTTATTTTTTTTTTATGTCATACGGTAGGCAAACAGGCAAGCGGGCCACCTGATGGAAAGTGGTCACCACTGCCTATAGACATTAGCAACACCAAGAGTATCGCTAATGCGTTGCCCACCACTATAACACGTTGCTCTGGCAGCAAAAAGCAAATGCCACTCCACTGCCAAAGCCACGGTTCCCCAAATCCCCACCCTATGGAGCACTGGAAATCTTACTCACCGGCAGAAACACAATACTATTTAAATTGGTTTAAAGTTGAATGTCGCCAAAACGGAGTATATGGCCAGCTGCAGCGCAGATCCCGAAACCATCCTTGTAGGTAACGAAGCTGTAAATAGAACAGATAAATCTAAATCGGCCCCGATGTCAAGTCCCGAATCTTTGCAGCTTGGGCAAATGGCGGGAACTCACGGCAGTCACCTGTGACCCTAAAATTCCTGTAAAGCTTAAAGGGCTTATATACAAGAGTATAATTAGACCGGTTATGCTCTATGGCTGTGAGTCATGGCCAGCGCTGACGAAACACGTTCACAAACTCCACACCAACGAAATGAAAATGCTGCGGTGGATGTGCGGAGTTACGCGACTCGATCGAGTACGCAACGAGTATATCCGTGGCAGCCTTGGCGTGAGGGATATCGCAGATAAGATCGAGGAAGCTGGTCTGCGCTGGTTTGGTCACGTGTTGCGTAAGCCTCAGAGATACGTGGGAAATAGGTGCCTGAATCTGCCGGTATCAGGAAAGAGGCCCCGTGGGCGACCCAAGAAGCGATGGATTGACATCGCTGAGTCTAATGCGAGAGCCAACGGCTTATGACGAGAGGATGCCGAAGACCGGGCGAAGTCGAGAAGATTTAGTAGGAAAGCGGACCCTGGCAGACGCCGGGATGAGCGCTAGGACGATGATGATTATGAGTGTGAAAAGGTTATCGCGGGATCTGCAGTGCGTGGGTGATAGCTTTGGTATTGTAAACGTCCATAAGGCTCGATGCCCACTCATGCAGTGCAGTGCACTGCGCTGCGCACCGCGCGGTGGCATTTCACGGTGACAACAAAGAAAACGGTGGTGTTATTCTGTTTTTCAAGTTAGGCTACGTTCGCACGAGAAATTTACTAGAGATTGTGAGTTAGGCAACGTTTGCACGAGAGCTTTTTAGACGCTTTTACACGCGAAACGTACAAAAAGGATACCATTCATTTTGGACTAAAATAATAGTGGCCGGCACGACCAAATAACAATAATACAATTTTCAGAGAGACCATACAATTTCTACAATTTTCGTGAGCGATCTTTCCAAGTTATTCCAGTTTTTAGCTTGACAGCTGGCATCAACAATGTAGATCGCTACGAGAAGTATAAATTATCTTCAGGAACTAGTGTTTTATGACCAATAGTTTCAAAGTTTTACTGTTTTAAGTTTGACAGCTGTCACCCGAAATGAAGATCTCTATGCTATTCAAACGGATTATTGACCAGAGATTTCGTCAGAATTGCTTATCGGAATGCCAATACAGCTTCAGGCCGGGCTGCAGCCGGGTTCTGTGCTGAGCCCTTACTTGTTTTGCATTGTGATCGATGCCCTCCCAGCAGAAATTCAGGACATGCCTCCCTGGCTTATGAAGTACGCTGATGACATTATAGTGGTGAGCAAGCTTAGGCAGGGCCTTGAGACCAGGGTAAACACGTGAAAGAATGTGCTAGACAACGGTGGTTTGAAACTGAACGTCGCCAAAACAGAGTATATCGCAGCTGCAGCGCGGATACCGACACCATACGTATAGGTAACGAAACTGTCAATAGAACAGATAAATCCAAATACCTCGGATCCGTGATGCACGAGTCTGGCAATATCGGTCTCGATGTCAAGTCCCGAATCTATGCAGCCTGGGCCAAATGGCGGGAACTCACGGCAGTCATCTGTGACCCTAAAATCCCTCTCAAGCTCAAAGGGCTTATATACAAAAGTATAATTAGACCTGTAATGCTCTATGGCTGTGAGACATGGCCAGCGCTGAAGAAACACGTTCGCGAACTTCACGCCAACGAAATGAAAATGCTGCGCTGGATGTGCGGAGTTACACGGCTCGATCGAGTACGTAATGAATACATCCGTGGCAGTCTTGGCGTGAAGGATATCGCGGACACGATCGAGGAGGCTCGCCTGCGCTGGTTTGGTCATGTGTTGCGTAAGCCTTAAGGATACGTGGAAAATAGGTGCCTGAATCTGCCGGTATCAGGAAAGAGGCAACGTGGGCGACCCAAGAAGCGATGGATTGACATCGCTAAGTCGGATGCGAGAGCCAACAGCTTACGATGCGAGGATGCCGAAGACCATACGAAGTGGAGAAGAAGGCAGAGGCCGGGATAAGCGCTAGAACGATAATGATGACTCGTAAACCTATACCTGTTATGTATCTCCTTGGAAACCAGTCACTTACTAGAGATACTTCAATTAGAGACTTGGGTGTTGTACTAGGCCACAAATTGGTCTATAATTACCACATTGAGAGCATTGTTGCCAAGGCATCGAAGTTATTGAATTTTCTCATGCGTTTTCAAGGATTTTTAAAAACGCTAAGACTTTCAAAGTTTTATATTGCGCATATGTAAGAAGCACCTTAGAGTACGCTTCTCAAATATGGCATCCCATCTACGACGTTTACAAAACAAGACTCGAAAGTGTTCAGATTATGTTTATGAAGTACCTGTGCAAAAGACATAAAATTTATTATAAGTCGGAGCTATATTTCGATTTATGTAAAAATTTCTATTTAATGCCATTTTCTCTCCGACGCAATATTGCAGATGTGACTTACATTTTTAAAATAAATTAAAATTAAAACATTTTAAAGAAAAAACAAATTAACTCTAAGAAAAGTCAGCGGGTCGTAATTTATATAATAAAAATAAAATTGATATATTTTTATTTCAGTCCCAAGACAAATCGTTTATAAGCTGAGATAGGAGAGTTTCTTTTCATAATGTCTTCATTTGTAAACACAGGTATCATATAACATAGTTTAGCCTTATTATAGGCTTACAAATAATAAATACATTTAAAGAGAGGTATAGCGGGGTATCCCGTTAGAATTGGAGCCACCCGACTGGGGAAATACCTCCACCTTACAGAATACCGCAGCTAAACAATACTTTTTTAAATAGTGTTGTGTTTCTGCCGGTGAGTAAGGTTTCCAGTGCTCCAGGGTAGGGATTTGGGGAACCGTGGCTTTGGCAGTGGAGGGGCATTTGTCTTTTTGCTGCCAGAGCAACGTGTTATAGAGGTGGGCAACGCATTGGCGATACTCTTGGTGTTGCTAAGGTCTATAGGCAGTGGTGACCACTTTCCAGCAGGTGGCCCGCTTGCCTGTTTGCCTACAGTATGACATAAAACATAATTTGCGAGGGACAATATTTTTATGCTCCTTATTAACGCAAACTGGTAATACCTAGTAACTTAATACTGATAATACCTAGTAATAAACCCGTTCCCGCTAATAAGAAGTGTCACTAGTAACCTTCTATAAGATACCGTTGGTCTTTTTTTTCCGGATGATAAAGTTTTATTTCTGTTCTGTGTATGCATGAACGTATATTACCTAATACATCCAAGACATCCACATTGACAGGAATCCGAGTTCGGAGGAGTCATTGCATTCAACCTCAATCCGTCTTGACACCCAGTCGTTAGGTCAGGACGAGAGCTTTTTCCACTTTTTGTGATTAGCGTCTCGGACAGTGTCGACGGAATGTCTGAATTGAATTATTCAAATGAAATGTTCGCAGCACCCGGGCGCGGCGCGGCGATGTCATAAAACGCCACAAAGTGAAGCGCGAGGCGATTTCTCTTGCTACATAATATCAACTTTGTGCTGAGATAAAACGCCCCGCTTTCGAAATTGAAAAAGAAATTGTTTTACCTTTAACATTGAAGAGGCCAATTGTTGTCGATTCTTTTCTCTCCGGCAAGCTTTTCACTTCTTGTTTGCACTTGAGGCCTACTCTATTCTCTGACATTCTAATATCCAATCCTTGACATCCCTCTTCCCCTCTTTTCTTGCCGTTTATTATTGTCCCTAAGAAGTGAAGTTGTATTAGGTACCCAGGCGTAGAAAAAACATACAGTTACAGGCAAAGACCTACACTAAAGAGAGAAAAAGCATGCGATGTACGACAAATTTCTTGACAATTGACCTTGACATGACCTACACACTCATACAGAATCAGGTGTCCTATTTTTGAATCACTCGCATCCTTCTATCTCTCTCTCTAGCAACTTACCACGAGTGTGCAAGAGATTAGTAGCGCATGCGAGCGCTCGCGTGGATGCAAGCGGTTCCAAAAGTACGTACGTAAGTACCTAAAACATAGATGGCGATGAAAAACTAATTTTTTTAAAGAAAGACCCCAAAACATTTACCAATATCAAAAACTTGTACCAATAGCTCTCATGACGATACATGTTGACCCATAGATGCTTAGCAATAATCATCACTACAGTGCGTAGGTACTATCAGTGAAACATACGGGCAATTCCCCGACATATAAACAAAAACAAAAAAAATTATGTGCTTCACCACATGCGCTTGCCACGTGTGTGATGCGCAATAGCTCAATGGCGCTGTGTGAATTTGTGGAAACCTTGAAGGGAATAGGGTCATCCAGAAACATATCTACCCAAGAACAAAACTTTACCGTCACAGTCCCAAAAATTTCAAATTTGTTTTGTTCGCACATATTTGTGGCGTTATGGGTGACGCCACTGGACGATGGGCCTGGTCCATAGTAAAATTGTCATGGTTCATACACATTTACTGTTTTTAAATTAATGATTAACTTTTGCAAGCTTTTATGAGTGGGCAAATGGGCAGAAATTTAGAGCACGCTGTGTTCGCTCCCTATTTCTTGTAATTGTATAATATTACAATCTCTTAATGTTTTTAACTCACTTCCATTAAGTACTTATCTTTTATTTCTTTTTTATAATTTTATGAGTTACTATAAAATATAATTTTCATTAATTAATACTGGTATAGTTTTACGAAATGATGATAAAAATGTACTTAACAAAAAACCTTTATTTCTTTGAATGCCTGCCGCAAATATTGTAGCAAATAAGTTTTATTTTGATATTCAGACAAAAAAATATATTAAAGCGTCTAAGTTCAGAATAACAAAAACTAAATATTTGACTTGGTACTTAAATGATAGATGATTTTAAGTAATACTTATGATATTACTTAAAAATTATTGATATATTTACAAAAGTCGAACCCATATGGTAAAAATTCCGAGCTCATACATTGCACATTTCATTACATTTGACGACCTGAGTGGTTCAGTGGTCAACATGCGTCTGCCACGCAAGAGGTCCCGGGTTCGATTCCCGGTCGGGCAGAAATTGAAATGATGAATTTTAATTTCTGTCACCTGTCTGGGTGTTCTATGTATAACAAGTATGTATGTAAAAGTATATAAATAGTTTATCAGTTATCTAGCACCCATAACACAAGCGTTACTTACTTTGGGGCTAGATGGCGTTGTGTGAATTTGTCCATGATTATTTATTTATTATCTATTTATTTACTTTTATTACGACTATATACAATTTTGAGCTCTCTACGCTCACTTATTTATTAGATAATTTTAATTGTTTTTATTACTTCATTAGTACAAGTAACAAAATTTTTAAGCTCACTGCGCTGACTCATTCGGTAAGTTAAATTTCTTTCGCGCTCGTCCATTTATTGATATTTCTATAAAAATCGTAGGTTTTAAGAAAAAATTCCGAGTTCAATGCGCTCGCTCATTCACCGCATATTTGATTACTTTTATTACAACTACTCCAGTTTTTAAGAGTCAAAAGGTAAAAAATTTAAAGCTCGCTGTTCTATTTTATTACGATCAGTCGTCAAATTTGAAAATTTATTGACAGAGTTGTAAAAACCTAAACTTGGATTATTTTCCCTAAGGCCCTCCCTCCTTCGTTCGTGCGCCTTCCCCCTAGAACAGGATGCTGTAGGTATACGCCACTGTACAATAATTTAATATTAAATATTACCCGCTATTCCTCTACACCATGATACAGCCATTAACTTAAAGCCGGCAGTTGTATGAAATCGTTAGGATCAGTCAAAGTTGGTTCTGTTTTGTATTATCTTGGTAAAATACAGATAGACAGACCTTTTCAATCTTGTTATAAAATAAATTAGCGTCATTGGATAAAGTTGAACACACATATGATAGGTACTTGTTCGATCGTACCTACGAGGTCCGGCTGATAAATTATCTGCCTTAAGAATAAAAATAACAAAAGCTCGGAAAATGTCTATTGAGCCTCGGTGGCCGAGCGGTTAGGGTATCCAACTCGTAAGCGAGAGGTACCGGGTTCGAATCCCGCTGCGGCCATGTACCAATGATTAGTTGAACACTACTCACACAGTAACACTCTCTTACAGTGAGAGAAAACATCGTGATGAAACCTGCACATTCAGGCGACTGAATGTGTAACCATGATCCAATATGGTCAGGCTCCCCTGGTAACAGGGGTCACGGAGGTCAGATGGCATTCGCTACACTGACACTGATTGGCCAAATCCAGGATCATGGTCAAGGCGGACCCCGGGTCCTCACTCGTGCTCGAGAACACAACCGAGACATTAACGCCAAGATTATTATTATTTTTTCTTAAATTTTCGAAAAATCTTTCAACGTCCGAGACATAGAATGACAAAATGCGCTGTAAGAATTGTAGACAAGATCATGCTCACAAGCGGTATTGAGCTGCTTGGAAGGGATTTCGCCTTCTTTTGCGTTTTTACCGATTTATCAGTCAGCTGCAGAGAGAACCCGCCTACCATACCTACATACATACATACCTGACTGTACGTACAACGGTGTTTGTTCTGAGGAACTCTGACACACAGCTACTTTCTATCTACGCACCGCTTGCCATTGACAGGGAGTTCATTCTCAGACCATGGAACCTTAATTAGTCTGTGCGGTTCTAAAGGAACATTCTCCCACGCACACTAAGTTTATGGAATGAGCTCCCCGGACAGGTTTTCCCTGGAGAGTGCAACATGTCATGAAAAGGTGAAAATGTGTTAACAAGGTCGACAACACTATAGTGATATTGGAAACGTCCTTAGGCTGCGGTAACTGCTTACTAGGCTTATTTCAATTTCAATTCACTTTAATCCCTTGGTAGTTTCATACAATATTATCTCTCTGCTGGTAGGTATACCCGTGTACCTAATGCCTTGCTTAAAGGTGATATTTCGTGACAAATGTACGAGTATACCTATGAGGCTATGTGTAGAAATTGTCGAACAGAATGTTATTTTCACATAATTAACTTAGTCCTCCGTTACGCTTAGGGTCCAATATGCCGCCCATGACGTAAGCCACTGCTTTATCTCCTCGGTGTATAATCTACTATTAGGTACATTTTGCTTTTCCTCGTATTTACTATACATGTAATGTATGTTAGAGAAATCCATTCGCTCTACACTGACTATACCTTAGTGTATGAAAAATGTCGTAAGTATGACACTGGGCACCATTACGCCCTGGCCCACGGCTTGGGCTACAATCACGTCTTGTGCGTAATTATCAACGTCACTGTTTAGTTTGTATATAGGTAAATAAATAAAATTATGAAATTTATGTATCATCTTATGAGCTCCAGATCAATATCTAATTAACTGAGTTCTAATTATATACGTTGCTTATCAATATCCTTGAAGTACGAGTCGGTATATATAGCTACCTAATACTTCATAGACAAATACATACTTTACATGATAATAACAATTAACTCAGACCTATAGACTCAATAAAGTTCTCGATTATCAATTAGGTTATTGTAATGATTTCTCATTGATTAGTTAAAATGTGTAATGTCATGTGCTAAACGTGACTCTTATTGTAAATAGGTTCATTAATTGTAGATATAAATATAGCGAGACCATATTACATGGCAACCTAATTCTTTCTGATTCCTCTTTGACAAGTTCGTAAGTTAGGAAGTTCGGCGTAGTCGCCGACACTACTGAACCCAATTACTGAAACGACTTTCAAAATACTTTGGTACCTCTGATGTTACCAATGTTTAGAGGTATTTATTTATATCAGGTTAACCGCTTGCCTGTTTATCTACAATGCCTGAATAAAGTTTTGTTATAAGTTGCGCGGAAAAATCGTAAATTCGGGAAAAACTGTAAGAATTTAGGGGTTTAAATCACGTGATGTTATTGGCAACTTTTGAGACCCTCCCCCTGGTGATACGTAGTGATTTTGTACTACCCCCTCCTTCCCGTACAAGATAACGTGTATTTTTTGTACTAAGTACCTATATTTTAAAATGTTTTAATATTTATCTTTAAATATAGGATTAATATTATTAATTGAGCAACCGTACAAGGAATTACAGACAGAATGTGGACTAACGACATTAAGATTCCTGGTTGTTTCTGACTAGAAAATAATAATTAAAGTTTGATCGTGTCAGAGTATGGCGATTTCTCCACACTTATAACGTTAATTTGGCATTAATGAACCAGTTGTAGGTACTCTCGCGCACGAGGGCCGTTCGCCTTGACCATGTTCCAAGATTAGGCAGATCAGATAATTGCAGTGGAGCAACTGCCATCTGACCTTCGTGGCCCTGCTACCCCTGGAACCTGACCATATTGGATCATGGTTACACATTCAGACGCCTCAATTTACAGCTTTCATCACGATGTTTTCCCTCACCGTAAAAGCATCGGTTAGTTCAACAAACGTAAATACATAACTAAAACAAGAGTCGTTGGTACATGGCAGCAGTGGAATTCGAACCAGGCATTTTTTTTTTTTTCATACGGTAGGCAAACAGGCAAGCGGGCCACCTGATTGAAAGTGGTCACCACTGCCTATAGACATTAGCAACACCGAGAGTATCGCCAATGCGTTGCCCACCTCTATAACACGTTATTCTCGCAGCAAAAAGACAAATGTCCCTCCACTGCCAAAGCCACGGTTCCCCAAATTCCCACCCCATGGCGAACTGGAAACCTTACTCACCGGCAGAAACACAATACTATTTTAAATAATATTGTTTAGCTGCGGTATTCTGTAAGGTGGAGGTACTTCCCCAGTCGGGCGGCCCCAATTCGAACGGGATACCCCGCTATGCCCTACCTCTCTTAACATCGGTCAACAGTATCTCTCGCATTGCGAGTCGGGTACCGTTAACACTAGGCTACCGACACTTAAATAACGCTAATTTGTACATCTTGTCCGATTTCTTCTGCATAATTTGCCAGTCTTTTTCATTCTCAAAATCTTGTTCTCTTCCCAGTTTACTCATATAATTAATATCCATCTCCATTTCCATGCTTCTCTCCTTATTTCCTTTATACTGTGTTAGGTTCTCCTCATTTGATAGTAGCTGCTTTTGGATAATGGATATCTTCGGACATTACGCATAAGGTGCATATCGCGTTCAGATGGCGATGACCGTACGTAGGTAGGTACTAACTCGCAAAAGGTAAACCAAAGAGAGTATTCGATATACACGTACGACTCCGCGTGAGACCGAACTGTTTCCGTGGATTATTATGACCTGAATTTACATGTGCCTTCACATTCTTCTTTGTACAGAAGTACCTACAGTGAACGCCACTGGCACATCCATCCCAGAAGCTGCTGATGATCATTCTTAAGGCTAGGACAATGCAAGTCATATATCAATTTGCCAAAGCTCTCATGCATTGGGGTACCTGATTCCAAAAAGCCGTCGCAAAAGAAATTTAGAAAACGTCTTCCCATTATGCTCTTGTGGCTTCGGGACCCACTGGCGTGTAGTGGCGTAAGTACTGGCCGTTTGGAATTCTCGTTTTCATAGACTAATTAAAGACATGTGATTGGAAAATATATATTTTAGGCGACGTATCAAGCATTCATAACTTTTATGTAATTTCGCAAAATTAAACAATAATTAATCTTTTCCTGGGTTTTTCGGCGACAACAGGGATTTTCGGCGAAATGTTGTTGTTATTGGACGCTCGGAATTCCGCGACCTTGACGCCGTATGCAACTACGTCGTGGATGAAAACCACAGAGTAGCGAAGCGCGTGTGCCAATGCATGCCAAATGAAAACTCAATTCAACACAAAAATCAATGGATCAAAGCAAAGACGTAACCAATATGTATTTTGTAGGTATGCAGTCTGTCAAGTACGTATATTGACGTTCCAATGAGAGCGCCTCCTAAACACATCAATTAAATACAGTGCACCGCAGCTTCGCCAATTAAATATTTAGCATGAAATAAAGTTTCGAAATCAAATTGTATTTTAACTTGGTGGGTATGTAAATATAAACATACTTGTACTTTAACAATAAATTATTAACTATCAGGTAACGAGTTCTTTGATAACGGTTGTGCGTCAAATCTTACAAACTAGGGTTTTGCCGAGCCAAACAAACAATCGGCGATACATTTTTTTCCTATCTATGTTTTTGCAGACAGAATATACGAGTAATTTAATATTATCGGGGAATGACGTCTTGACCCCATCTCCGGGGTCGCCAAGGAATATCATAATTACGAAACCCGGATAGTCACACACTCAGTCTGGCCTTAGCTATTCTATTGTTCTGTGGTCTGGGCTAAAATTGGAATCATGAAAATATATATAGCGGGCGTCGCGATCTTGCTCATAGGCAGTGCTTCGGCGAACACATGGCTATTCGGATCGGACCTATTTGACGACTCAGGGAAAAACATGAAGGCGTTTTTCAGCGAGCAACGCAACCGCGTCGAGCAGGCCTTCGCAACAAGCTACGAAAACGCGAGAAAGTTAAAGGAATCCGTCAACGACTACGTTTCGGAGCAACAAAAGAAAATCAACGACGACATTAACACTTACGTGGAAAAAATCAAAGAATCTAGCAGAAAGGTGATCGACACGTGGTCCTATTTACCAAATGTTGACGACCCTGCATCTAAAATGGAAAATCCTGACATGAGTTTATCAGTTCCCTCAATTATCTCTAGGCATGGCTATCCCTGTGAAACTCATACAATTGTGTCTAAAGGATATGTTCTCAATGTGCACAGGATTAATAAATCCAAAGGAGACAGTGTGTCGTCGAAAACTGTGTACCTCCAGCATGGGCTTTTCGCAAGTTCTGCTGACTGGATACTTAATGGACCTGAAAAATCTCTGGCTTACGTGTTAGCTGATGCTGGCTATGACGTTTGGATGGGAAATATTCGAGGTAACAGATATTCTAGAGAACATGTATCCCTAAAGATAGACTCGAAGGCTTATTGGAATTTCTCATGGCACGACGTCGCTTTATACGACGTCCCTGCCATAATTGACTATATCATTAGAATGAAGGGAAATGGAACAAAAATCACCTACATTGGTCATTCGATGGGAACTACTATTATGTTTGCAATGTTGACCCTTAGACCCGAATACAATTATATCTTGGCTGCAGGCTTTGCATTAGCTCCAGTGGTGTACATGTCGCACATGCAGTCTTCAATTAAATCGCTCGCTCCGATAGCAAGTAACATCGCTTACACAGAAATGCTCTACGGCTCCCACGAGTTTATCCCAAAGAAATCGGCGCTTGGAAAATTTACTGCATCATGTGAAGTGGATAGACTTGACTTTAATATGTGCAAGAACATCGTATTCTCCGTGTGTGGTTACGACGACAAACAATTAAATAAGCATTTGCTACCAGTCTTCCTGAACCATTTGGGAACCGGCACCTCATGGAAAACAATTATGCATTTCACACAACACGTTACTTCTGGGAAATTCCAGCAATTTGACTACGGAACATACCATAACCAAAAAGTGTACAGCACAGACACACCCCCAGAATACAACTTGAACAAGATTACATTGCCTATATCTCTAATTTATGCGGAGAACGATTACTTATCTAGTGTGATTGATGTACAGAAACTTTACAACAAATTGCCCTCTGAGACGACCGAAATGTATCTGATACCTTTTCCAGAATTCAACCATCTTGACTACTTATGGGCGATCGACGCTCCTTCCCTATTGAATAACAAACTTCTCGACTCTTTAGGAAAAGTTTATAAAACAGAAGAAATTAATTTTGAATTCAGATTTGCCAAATAAATAAACTTTTCTAGTTTTTCTCGTACCTGGCGGCTTACTCTAATCCCGAGATTCGTAAAGACAGTTCTTAAGACATCGGACTTTTAATATGAATTACTAAAATATATAAATGTAGAACATTTGTGCCTACTATTAAATTTACTAGATATTTCTCCTAGTACTAGTTATAGCTTTAATACATGACTGTTGGATGTTAATTAAATATTAAGTAAAGCATAGTGAAATGAAGTATTACTAGGTTATAATACTTGAATAATGTAAGTACTATGTACAAGAAAAGTGAAGCCTTTATTTAAAACTTATATTAAAAATATATATTGATAATATGTCCTTAATATTTTTATTTTCCCTTCTCCGAAATATCAGCAGAATATTAGATTAGCAGAATGCCAGATTCTTTTTTCACGTGAGATTTCCGGATTAGAAAAAAGCTCGAGGATAGCGATGGGTCATACCATAGCCTACTTCATCTTACTGAAGGAGGCTATGGTCATACACAATGTCAGTTGTTTTATAAGTCATAAGTACGGCCTCATGGAGGGAGGCTCAAGTCTAGCTGAAACACCAACACGGTCCTTATTTATAAATGATACATCGAAAACCTTGAAATTAAAACCTATGCTATGTAACAAGTTAATATAATAAAAGTAATACGAGAAATTTCCAATATGGAATATTTTCGCATTCCCATTAGAGAGGCTTCAGTTAATAATAACTTTAGATTACATAATGATAACCCCTTTACTTCAAGTTGATAATATCTACAATACTTGATAACGATTTCACCTGAATCGCAAGCGTATCGAATATTTTATTGGATGCGTAAAATTTTTGACAGATGAAAATTGTGGGAAAATTTATCATTATTTACTGATAATATATAACGTCTGTGATGTCGGCACGCGTAATTGACCCCGAAATCGATGATACACTGTACATCATTACACGGTACGGTACCTACATCAGTCGGCCAAAAAGTCTTCTTTTATCGGAACCCACGCACGAGTTGTTCACGGCCACCTCACAACATAGTTGTTGGCTACTCTAACATACCTACCACATATTAGTTGCTAATAATTGCCATTATCAGTACCTAATGTCGACCTGACGCCTAGGTCCCGATCTCCACTAAAAATGCCGCCAAAAGTAAAGCTAAACGCTCCGTAGACGTGTGCTAAATCAACATCTGGAAGTGTTTACAGTTATTTATAACTCTAGTCTAAACAATACTAAT
Organism: Blastobasis lacticolella; assembly: GCA_905147135.1. Classification (NCBI taxonomy): domain Eukaryota; kingdom Metazoa; phylum Arthropoda; class Insecta; order Lepidoptera; family Blastobasidae; genus Blastobasis; species Blastobasis lacticolella. The sequence goes on along the minus strand of LR990048.1, from coordinate 7,791,064 downwards.
TTTCCTAAACACGTGTTCAACGGCCGTCTAACACTTGTTTAACAGATGTCTAACATTTTTGTTGTTAGTCTAAAGGAGTATACGCCTGGTCACCACGAGCCAAGGGTTTCCACGCTAAATGGGAAAAATAAGTAATCACTAAGAAATAAGTATTTGCGCCGCTTGGCGTTTTGAGAAATTTCTGCACGTAAACTGCGTCAACCCGGTACTGTGACAACATAGTACGAGTAAACATTGACCTTTAGGTTCACATGGTCCACTGTGTCAAAATGTCCACTGCATGAAAATTTCCACTCTACCGATGCGTGTTTTGTACAGAAATGTACACCCCACAGAAAAGTCCACTCTATCGAAAGGATGGTCACCCTACAGCCATGTACCCTGACGTATTGCTTACTGTAACAAACTGTCCGCCAAGTATAATCTCTAGCCCATCGAAACGACCACCTACGCGTATACAGGCGCGGATCCAGGGGAGGGGGGGGGGGGCAATGGGTGCAATTACGTCAAAATTTCAAAAATTTCGATCTCGCTCCGCTCGCTCATTAATTTGTTGCTTACCCCAGCTTTTAAGACCCAAATTATCGAAAATATTAAGCTCGCTCATTCATAGGTTTTAGTTCCTCGTTGCGGTTACTTTTGTAAGGATGACCCATTGCTGTTAAACCCAAAATATTTAAAATTTCAACCCAAAACGTCAAAAATTTCGAGGTCGCTTTGCTCGCACACCTATGAAAGGTTTCAGATACTTTTCTTATTAGTCACCTAGCTCGTAGCGGTTACTTATTCATTGATTTCTTTAAATTATATTTTGAGGATCACCGGTTAAGACCAAAAATAACTAAAAAAGAGAGCTCGTGTCGCTCACTCATTAATTTGAAGATCACCACACCACAAGATCACACAGATGAGCATTTATAACCCAAAATATCCCAAATTTCAAGCTCGCTCGCTCATTCGTTCAATTCACTCCAGCTTTTAAGACCTCAAACGTAAAAAATTTCGAGCTCTCTCCGGTCGCTCATTCAATGATCACCGCAGCTTTTAAGACCTAAAATATCAAAAATTTCAAGCTCACTCCGCATGCTCACACAGTTGTTCTCCCCCAGGTTTTAAAACCTAAAATTTCCGAGCTCGCTCCGCTCACTCATTCATTGATTGTTCGCCCCACTAAAAAGGGCTAATTTTCTTTTACTCAGTGCACTCGCTCATTGAGTAACCTATAATTCGAAGATACCTATAATTTTGACTTTGCCCCCCCCCCCTCAACCAAATCCTGGATCCGCGCCTGATCTTATAAACCCCACATAAAAACGACCCTCAAAAGACTGAGGTCCCGCGCGGGGAACCAGAATTTTAAGGGCGGTTAGACGCCGTCGTCTACAGTGAACCCGCCGACCGGTCTTGCAGCACCAGGGTGCTTGAGGATCACGGAGTAGAATACCGTACAATATAACCAGCGCCGACGCCGATGGTAAAATTTAGTAACTTGTTAGCATTAGCCTGGCGTCATCAATGATTAAGGTAGAGAAATTAAAATAATAGGTACCACAAAACTAATTCATTAATATTTATTTTCTAGGTCTGCGAGACGCGAAAACTCGAAAGAGCTTTATTACTCCAATATCCACAATTTGACAAAAATTTGATGACAGCTTATCCAATCTTACAACCATATGATAATTATCATAAATGTAATCCAAGAAAATATTGACTCGTCATAAAAAAAAATTCAACGCGAGCGATGCCCCGTTGATGTATTTTATATTGATTAAAATCTGTTTGTATTATTCCACCACCACCACCTGTTCTGTTGCTCTAATTTAATGCGCGATTAAAAGGTTTTTACGGGTTATAAAAAGTTTAACCTTTTAACATAATCACCCGAGCGGTCAATTCCGGCTTCTGCCAGGGGCCACTTCCGTGAGCATCAACCACGTCGAGAGCCGCTGGCTCTCGCATCCGACTCGGCAATGTCAATCCATCGCGCATCGTTGTAGAATGTAATTGTCCACGAATATATCGTTGTAGAAGTTGCGTATTGTCACCGTTTCATACAAAGGGGATATACACTACGTTTTAGTTTCATATAATCGCAGCTTCTCGTAGTTTAGTATTCTGCAGAAGTGTAGCGTGTATCGCACATTATACACTCGCTGTTAACCCCTTCTTTAACCTCGGTTCTCTCACAACCGACTCGGTGATGCCAATCCATAGCTTCTTGGGTCTCCTCGGGGCCACTTTACTGATACCGCCTGATATGTTTAGGCACTATTACCTACGTATCCCTGGGGCTTACGCAGTACGTGACCGAACCAGCACAGGCGAGGCTCTTCTATCTTAACCGCGATGTCTCTCACGCCAAGGCTACCGAATGTACCTTCTCTACACACTAGGCACTAGGTCTAATCGCGTAACGCCGCACATCCACGTGGTATTCGCCGAAGCATCGCATGTGTAAGCCTAAGCTGGACTTGACATCGGAATGAATATCTCCGGACTCATGCAGTACGGAGCCGAGGTACCTATATACTTGAAAATAGGTTCCTGTTTTATTGACATCTTCATTCTCTATGTGAATGATTTCAAGATTCGTACTGCAGCCACCCATGCACTCTTTTTTGCCGACGTTCAACTTTAAGCCTTTGTTTTCTAGCACTTCCTTCCACGCATGTACCCTGGTCTCAAGAACCTGCATACACTTGCTGTACGGCACGTCCGTAAATTCGACTGCGAGAGAAATCAGAATAGGAAAGGGATAAAGATAGAACTCTGGGGAACCATTCAATAATCGGGAAGAGGGCCTACGATGGTTTTGACAACAGGCTAACGGTGTTGGCGTACATGTCCTGGATAATACCTACGGGCAACTATTTGAATCTTAGCGCCTGAAGCAGTATTGGTATTCCGTCAGGGAGGGAGGATTCAAGGCATACGTTCGATTTTCGAATAGCTACAGTAGGGTCACGGAGGTCAGATGGCAGATGGCAGTCGCTCCACTGTAATTACCTGATCTGCCAAATCCTGGATCATGGTCAAGGCGGACATCGGTCTCTCAGGTGCGAGAGCACAAACGGGTCGTTAACGCCAAGATGATTATTATTTATTTTACCATGTTGTCGCACTTTCATATCCTATTCTAATTATTATATATTCTCGTAGTTTAGTATTTTTAGAAGTGTAACGTGTGTCGCAGTCTATACCTAACCCCCTTCACCTCGGTCTGTGCCTTTGTTAGTAATCTGTAAAATACCATCCAATATAAAATAATTGCCTGAAGATGAGTAATTCGAAACCGGTTGCAATTTAATAAAATTGTATAATAAAGTGGAACTAGTGTACAAAAAGTGATTTAATTCAAAAAATACCATCGTTCATTTGTTATGATTAATAATTTACAGGTCAGACAGGGTTATCGTCTGGGTGGAAAAATATCGACGCAAGCATTGACGTCAGAACATAAAATTTTACCTAAATAATACCAACTATATTTTATTTGCAATAAAATAAAAAGAGCAAAGTACCCAGAGGTGTGTCAACTCGTACGATTGCAAGTAGCAAGATAGTGCCGTCTCTACTTACCCCTTAGAAAGAATAAAATCACATCCCACTAAAACCAATTGTGTAAAATAAGGCCAAGGTTCCTGTACTCTCGCGGCCTCTTAAAGTACTTAGATCTATAATTGGACCAAGTTTTGGCCGCGATTTTATTGTTTGGGTGTGTAGTTTAGATAGAATAAAATTATGCCCAAAACTTGGTAAAATTTTATATCTAACTAGGGTCAATGTCCCGCTCCCTGACCAGTTATGTGCTTGTTTAGCAATTAAACTTTACATACCCAATAACTTACCAACTAAGGATTTAGGCGTTGACAATGATTGTCTGGTCTTTGCTCTAACATATAGATATGGATTATATTACATAACATATTCATTAGTTTATGCACAACCCTGCCTAAGAACATCAAGATTGCACAGATTACGGCTACATCAAAATTCCGATCTTAGATTAATAGATAGATGTATCCGGGCCGTTTCCGCATTTAGGCGAACTTGCGCCTATTCTGCGTGGATATGGTGTACTCCAAGATACCCGTTGTTCCTGCTATCCCAACTCCTCCAGGAAACGTATCAATCCTTTCAGTTTTACAAAGGTCTCCGGAAGGGTTTGTGGTTGTCCGAGATGCTCAAGCCTGTATGACGCCACCCTCTCGCATGTTTGCAGGATATGTGCTGCTGTCTCTTTTTCCTTCAGGCAGGCTCTGCACAGGGGGCTGTCGGTGAGACCTATGGTGTAGAGGTGTTTATTAAATGGACCGTGTCCTGTTAATGCTCCGGTTGCCAGACGGAGTTGCTTTTTGGTTAGTTTTAAGAGCCTTTCAGGAAGGGATTATTATTCAGTAGAGCCTCCTTGGCTTGTCTGCATTCCCTCAGTGATGACTATTATTGGTTATGTTTTACCTTGATTCTATCTACCAGGTGTGTACAGGGTCCATGCGAATGGCATAGGTAGAATTGGTTCAGGGCCTATGAGCTGGCCAACTCGTCAGCTGCATTGTTTCCACTCGATCCGCTGTGTCCTCGATCCATTGTAGGGTTATGGGATGAATTCCGATCTTAGACCATATAAGTTCCGTAATCCGCTTTTTGTTGTATTTATCGAGTGTACGATTATGAGGTCCCACAAGCCAGCTGGATGCGGAAAGCACAGGACTGGAATTTGTGGAGATCTCTGGGGGAGGCCTATGCATAGCAGTGGAAGTCTTCTGGCTGGTATGATGATGATGATGATTACGAGGATTTTTTTCAACCTTTTAATAACGTACCTAAATATTTATCTTCACTCATAGCGTAATGTTCCAATTTCATATTCGAAAACAGTTGTTTAAGGATACACTTTTTTCACGCCAGTCTATAGAATTTTAAAAAATTACTTTTCGATACAGCATTTCCCATACTAATTTCATTACAGCTGTAACGTAAAATAACTTTTTAATCATTATGCAACACTTTTATTTTTTAAATTTTTGCCGAGCGCCGAGACACGGCGAAATGTGGGCTGAATACCTTAAATGTCTTTGACAAATTTAAATTCAAATTCAATATTTAAATTTTCCTGTTTATATTTCTGTGTAATTATTTTCCCGCTAAACAAAATATTTTTTGTAATTGTTGTAATTTGTGTTTGTGAATGTTTTTTCTTATTTAAAGTAAATAAATAGATAAATGTAAAAGTAGTAAAATGAATTTCCCGCCGCTCGATATCTTCGACGCGTAGATACAACAGAACTGACTCGCAGTTTACTTCCAGCAAAGTTGAGAAAATTATAGGTACGATATTTCAACATAAAAATATGAGTGTAGATAAAGCAGTGTATGCAACTGCATATAATTAGGTATTAAAACACTCGTGTCAAACTATTATCATACTTTCCCGCCGCTTGATATCCTCGACACGTAGGTACAACAGAACCACAAAATAAAGAACGGCCCGCCCCAAGCAGAAGGTCCACTGGAAACAATGCGCTATTTACGTCACGCACACATTGACATGACGTATACAGGTATTCTCAAGCAGTTTCAAGCAGTGCTCGGTCGCGATTGTTAACGCGAGAATTTGTTGTATTGTCGACTTTAATTGAACATTATTTAATTAAATGATATTATTATTACGATAAAATAAAAGTACGTAACTAAGATTACTTAATATCATACAAATAACGCACGCAGAGTCCAAGAACTGATTGGTGATCATTTCAGGCTTTGAGGCTAGTCGTACTTCAGCACCGCTACGAGTTCTAATGCCGATGGCGAAGCGAGGTTGACCAAGATCTTCCGCTAGAGAACCTAGGACTAGTTAAACAGTTTCAGGCACCACGTGACAGTTTTTAATAAAACAGGACACCGTAATGGCCACCTTAATGGTTTCTTGTCGGAAATGCCTGTCTAGTATAATATAAAGAAAATCGCTGACCACCTTTCTTCTACATCATCAGATCAACTGACTAACACCATAATATTGCATATTCATCAATTTACATTGATTACTGGGAAGTGGGTCAAATCCCAGGGCAGGGAAAGTTTATTCTCAGGGTCTGATGATGTATTCAGGTAGCGTTGAATTTTTAAAAAGTGAATAAACAGTAATTTATTATTACGCTTACTAAAGGCATAATGTCTGAAGCTGGTTTGGAAAATTTGATGTTGGAATATAGACATATTCCTCTACAAAAACCAATCTCCTAATGGCAACACTCACATATCTCTCTCTAGTCTGTGGTCTAGGACTCAAACTTTACTTCCTTCCGTGGCCTTCGTTGAAATACAAGCTGCAAAGCTAAGTATAAAACTTTAAATCTGTGTGTTATTTATCGGCCCCGTAATCCATTATCCTACAACTTGAACACAATCTGAACAGCTTGGGAAGCAATTATGATCACATTATGGCAAGGATTAGATATTAGTCCTTTGCTAGGGACATGTTATTGTAAACGATCTTTAAATTTCTACTCTATCTTTTAAATACTCCTTTCAAAATTCAGAATAAATACAGTAGCAACCCTAGTGAGTCGGCAAGTTTACGTCATAGTTTTCGAAGAAAACGGTCTCCCGTTTTCTGTAAGTTCTTTATTTTGTAACAGAACTGACTCGCAGCCATAGAGAAAAAATGTTATCTACAGAAGCTCGCAGCTTACTTCCAGCAAAGTTGAGAAAATTATAGGTACGAAAGGAGACTGGGTAAGTATGTAGGGGAAGTGGACTATGGCCAAATAACAACTTCGGTATAGTATTTACATTTGGCACCCTCAAATACATCCTTGTAGAGAAGGTCATCAAAATCTGACCGGCAATGCTTAAAAAGAATATTTATTTACTTGGCAAATATTGTATGGGAAGTGCCATTTACTATGAACCGATGGAGTTATCGTTACAGTTTATGGGTTGAACACCTTTAACTTTATTCTTTTTGTGTGCAAAAGTGCAAAAGACATGCATTTTTCTCATAACTGCCGGGACCGATTTTGATGTCGTGCGGCATAAGAATAGAGCTGAAGATGCATAACCTATACTCCGTAACTAAGTCGCTGCTGGTTCAAAGAATTGCACTTGTCATACAAGTGTGACAAAAGAATGCTTTTTCTCGAAACTGCCGGGACTGATTTTGATATCGTGTGGCATAAGAACATAGTTAAAGGTACTCTACCTATGCTCTGTAACCATGTCGCTGCTGGTTCAAAGAATACGGAAATTGCCATACAAACGTGTGAAAATAAATGTTTTTTTCTCGAAACTCCCGGGACCGATTTTGGTGTTATCACCAAAAAACTGCTGGTTCATAGACCACTTTTGCCCAGTCTCCTTTTAACATGAAAATATGAATGTAGATAAAGTAGTATATGCAACTGCATATAATTAGGTATTGAAACACTCGTGTCAGAAACTCATGTTTTAATACCTCCTTTTTAGAGCAAGAGCCCATGAGGGCCAGACCTTCCTATTGTCCGTAAGTATGAAAGTTTTTCCATGTGTGTCCCCAACACAGGTAACAATGATCCCCACCCATGAAACCTGGATCGTGGTTCCTTTGGCAGGTAACAGGTAACAAAGGTGTATAAAATCTTATCTCCAATTTCTTAAGTTAGCAAGCTCAATTTTTTTGTATTTTATTCGTAACAGCATTAATACTCACAATGCTCATTGCCAGACACATAGTATGGTTACAACCCTCCGCCGGACACCCCTAAACTATAATTCTCTGTAATTATACTTACCTTATATTAGGAAAGCTGAATTTTATAAATGTTATTCAGAGAATTATTAAACTGAGTTTTCTCAGTAGCCAGACAGTTTTTTGGGTTCTATAATCCCGCCAGACGCATTAAAAGTGTAATAGTTGCGAGAGTGGGGCTCATATACAACAACTGGTGCGAGTGAGACAGAGCGCTCGGTTCGGTGCGATCTTTTACTGCGCATCAGCTGTCGTCTATACTAATATTATAAAGAGGAAATGTTTGATTTTTTGTTTGTTTGTTTGTTTGTTTTTATTGAATAGGCTTCGAAACTACTGGTCCTATTTCAAAAATTCTTTCACCGTTGGGAAACTACACTATCCCCGGGTGACCATCTTGGCGTTAATGTCCCGGTTGTGCTCTCGCGCACGAGGGCCCGGGGTCCGCCTTGACCATGATCCAGGATTTGGCAGGTCAGGTAATTACAGTGGAGCGACTGCCGTCTGACCTCCATGACCCTGCTAACAAGGGAAACTGACCAGATTGGATCATGGTTACACATCCAGTCGCCTGAATGTGCAGGTTTCATCACGATGTTTTCCCTCACCGTAAGAGCATCGGTTAGTATTCAACTAATGTACATAACTCAAAAAACAGTCATTGGTACATGGCCGGAGCGGGAGCGTAATTTTCTAAAAAATTACGGTTCATTAATAAAACTCCAATATTGTAACCCAAGGTGTAAAAAAATACCCAAAAAATTCCTTACATCGCGTGTGCTGCGAAAACTATTGATGATAGAACAAAATAATGTACTACGACTTTGCAGAACACATTATTATCTATAAAAAGTGTCACGACAGTATATGTCTAACTATTATAGTTATGTCACATGTATGCATGTGTTCTTTTATTTTCAAAATTTAATTGAAATGCCGCCGCTAAAAAACGCTATTTATTGGTACTTTGCTATTAATCCTTATCAAAATCAATTACTTCTTATTCACGACTGCTTCAATACCTTTATATAACTTTTTGAATTATGCAATTCAGACATTCCATTCGAGAGATATCACGAGTTTAAAAATGTGAATATTAGAAAAAATTTACTGATTAAATGTGAATATTAGAAAATTTTTACTGATTATAGATTAAAAAATTTATTATTCTGACTGTAATAATTTTATTTTATTAAATTTCTTGATGAATTATAAAAAAAAATCACTAAACAATTTGGAATAAACGATAGTATATGTTTAGCATAACATTGCAATGAACTGAGCGCTCTGTCTCACTCGCACCAGTTGTTGCATATGAGACACTTTTTATACGTCTGGCAGGATTATAGAACCCAAAAAACTGTCTGGCTACTAAGATAACTCAGTTTAATAATTCTCTGAATAACATTTATAAAATTCAGCTTTCCTAATATAAGGTAAGTATAATTACAGAGAATTATAGTTTAGGGGTGTCCGGCGGAGGGTTGTAACCATACTATGTGTCTGGCAATGAGCATCGTGAGTATTAATGCTGTTACGAATAAAATACAAAAAAATTGAGCTTGCTAACTTAAGAAATTGGAGATAAGATTTTATACACCTTTGTTACCTGTTACCTGCCAAAGGAACCACGATCCAGGTTTCATGGGTGGGGATCATTCTTACCTGTGTTGGGGACACACATGGAAAAACTTTCATACTTACGGACAATAGGAAGGTCTGGCCCTCATGGGCTCTTAGACTATTTCTGTGCCAGTTGCATAAACTCATTCATTCATTTATTTCAGTTGTTGTCGAGCACGCCACAAAAAACGAGCACGTTTGGTCTTGAAAACGTGTGGCCCGGATGCCGCCTCGTCACAAAACGCTACAAATGTATCTTTGATGTGCGAGCTTACATTCAAATCTATGGGAGCGATAAATGTGGTTCGTTTCAAATGTGGCGCCACAATTACCGCGATACAAATGTATGCGTGTGCGGCCTGACTTAGGAAATAGATGTCGACATTCTGTGAGGGAAGCTACGCCACAACTGTGTCTAGTGTGCGTGCACACAATACAATTTTTCAAAGTAAAATGTGGTAGAGCTCGTCTAATCTAAAATGACGCGCCCCACTATCGCATTAACGCACACAAGCAAGTTTAAAATATGGACGCAATACATATACAAATGCCGTTGTAATTGGCCATTCAGTTGCCGGTGAGACTCGTTAACGTTGCACGCGTCGTTCGGTTGGAGCAGTCGACGCTCCCACACAGATGAAGTATCGTTATTAATATTTGCACTCACTCATCGAAATCAACTAACTAAGTAGTGGGGCGCGTCATTTTAGACTAGACGAGCTCTACGAATATTTATGTAACACAATTATGTAGACTTTGTAGGCAATTGTCAGACAGCGTCGGTTATTTCTGTTAGCTATTAGGTTATTTTTTGCTAGAATCAGTCTCTTGGCTTGTTAAAGGAGAAGGGTAGGGTTATACAAATGGAGAATAATAAAACCATTATGTTAAGGAGATATAATACGTTTATTTCTTAAAATTTGTCAATATTAAATCGGACAGGGATGAGCGGAACGGCCGAGTGTCTCGGCGGTGCCGCGCTGCGTCTCACCGTATGCAATGTACACAACAAAAACTATCATATATCGCGTACCTACCTACAATCATTATTTAGACACAAAGTTCCTACCTATAGCATTTTAAATGCCTTATTATTATAGTAATTCTAATATTAATCGTGAACCCAGACTCGGAGCTTAAACTAGTACACTTGCCCTAGCACGCACGTGCCCCCAGCCTACACCACCCTTGGAGTCCCAGCCCTCATCCAGCTCACAAATTACGTGTTACAATCGGTGAAAAGCTTTCGATCGTACAATTCACTCAGCCGGGGCAATTTAAACGACAGACAATATCGTTTTTTAATACTTTGCAGTGACGAACAGACAGCCCACCTGATGGTAAGCGGTAACTGTGATTAATGCATTTATTTGGGTCGTGGCAATAAAAATGCAGAACCGCAGTTACGTTGTCACTGTGAGGACTAAGATGTAATGTCTCATGCCTGTAATTGCGCTGGCTACCTTATCCTTCAAACCCGAACACAACAATGCAAGCACTGTTGCTTGACGGCAAACATAGATAAGGCGGTGGTACTCACCCAGGCGGACTCCACAGGCTTGATATATTATCAGGTGGTAGGACCAAATATCATGTAGGACCAAAAGCAATTCAGTTCCGACCGTCCGATCGAGTGAACTAAATGGGTTAGTTTTGATTTGCAATCATTGTACTTAAGTCAGCAACGACGCTATTGTTCGATACTATGTATGAAATAGGTGCCAACAAAATATTCATTGTAACCTCGCTTGAGATACTCTTTGTGTGTGTTGAGCATGAGACAGCTGGTGAGTTGGCTCACTGCACTCGTGAGTTGGCTCACTGGGCCGCGGGACTCCGCCGCTCCGCCTACCAGGGGCACACCGGACCACACATCCATACTGATAAAGCCTCTCGCTTATACACAAATATTTAATTTAAATGCTAAAATATATACTAAGTGCTGTTGCATCCAGTGGTCTTTACACTATAATGTATATGACATAGTACTACAAGTTATATTAGTTTACAGTTTTAATTATTATCATTGTATTTCTCTTTTTAATTATACATGTATAAATTTTATACACCTAAACCAAAGGAGACGTTAATAGAACGAAGGTTTAAAACTATGATCTAAATCACAAAGTTCGAAATCGCCTAAGAGAAGGATTAACTAAACGTAATAAAGTGACATGACACTGTATACTCGTATCTTGCAGTAGTTTCGAATCGTCGGATGCTAAGCCTTGAGGCAGTTACTTGCAGCGGCAACAACCTTTAGGGATTCCTTGCATTTTGGAAAGTGTAATGGTCAATGCTTTCAGTTTTTATGTAAATGAACAACTGCAATTCACATTTCTTTGCTACATCACATGGCAACTACTAGTGTAACTAATAGGATGCGTGCTTATACTCGGAAATAAATATTGCACACATATCTCTCGACTGAAATAAAATGTATGTGGGTCAATTCAAGCTAGCGCCAATCTAAAAGGTAACAGCAAATTCACTCTTATATCCATTACACGCATTTTTACGAATAAGCGCTAGTTCCGCACAGACTCATAGAATGCGCACGGATTCGGGCGTCTTTTTTAACTGAAAAGAAATTGCTGTGTTAACTTGAACCTTGCTGTGTGAGCTTGAGTTGACCCATACGTAACAAATAGAATACAGGTTGTTTGACGTGCAAGTGGTCCACAGTAATCACCTATTTGCATCTACATTTATTTCATTCCATACATGAACTATGTAAGAATATATTACACATATTTTACATAATATGAGAAACAAAAGTAACCAATTGGCCAATATATTAAATTATTATTCTTAACGTTTCTCAACATTGTTAAATAAAAGCGTAGACTAAATTTTTTAACACTAAGAAGTTTAAAATGATTTATAGGACTGTTATCTACTTATAATTACACTTTAAAATATTTACTTTGATCGAATATATCAAGCTAATGGTAGAGCAAGTAAACGTAACTCTCAGAACACGAAAATAACACCTAATTAACGGGCAGCGCAGATCGCATAATATCATTTTAAACTTCAGGGGTTGTCTTTAATTGGTATATTATAAGAAAACATAGTGAAAACGATAATGAATTACATTTACTCTATATTCAACCAGGACAACTAATACATGTTTTCTAGTATAATATAACAATACTTTGAATAAGTTCATAAATTCGGCTCCAGGTGCGGCGCCCTCTGAGCCGCGGTGTTTCCCGTGAATGTAATCATAATTTTATGTGCAAATAAAGCTCATTTCACACTTAACAACTACTAGAACCAAAACGGGGGAATTGTGACGATTTCAATTATGCAAAACATTTAAAAATTTAATTTTAAAATATAACGCAGCTTTTTCAGTTACTACTGACAGATAAATATAAGACAAGATCACCTAGTTCCAGAGATGGGCATTATCTACGTCGTTGATTCGATAATCGTTAATTAACATTATCGAATCAACGACGAACAGTTAAAAATTTGCTCAACGGACAGCTTTTATGTTAACTTCAATGTTTACGGTGTTGTTAACTTTCATTAAATTGAATATCCATTTTTAGTCCGTTACATTGGTTGTTCATTGACAATGGTCATGTTAGCAGTGTTTAGGTCGGCCCCAGGGCGGCCAACTATTTCGCATAGTTCAGGTAATCGAGGGTGAAGCTCAAACATAACTCGAGACTTGCTACTATCATCTATTGCAACGACTGTGCACAAACTGCAGGACTTTGCCACTAACCTTCGGCAGCAATATGTTTTGTCTGGTCGACTTTTTACGTTTTGACGATGAAGGAAGTTAACTTGGTTTATCTGTGCCCAGCTCTGCCTAGTCTATATATTTCGATAATAAAGTTAAACGTCTGTAAGCAGCTTTAAAAGTATTCAGTGTATTCAGGCGCGAATTTGACTTACCACTAATTGTGTAAGTAGACAGAGAAAATTTTTTTTTCACTTAATTAAAATTATAAACTTTAATCAAATCGGGCAAAAATAAAGCGAAATATTCTACTATGTACTATTAAACATTGGTGTATTACTAAGTGTTGTTTTGTTTTTAAAAAAGTGTTGTCGGCTGGCGTCTTCCAACGCTTCTTATGCTGTCATATAACTTCGTACAACCTTGCACATCTTATGCTGTCTTATTCGAAGACAAGAACTCAGGGCTAAGTGTTTAAATAGCCGGGAAATTTGAATGTTGTCACTTAATTTAACGGTGTTATGACATGACATGGTATGCCATAAGAAACTGTTTATTTTTATCTGTAGAACATAAGTTACACAAGGTGGTTTAACATTCAAAGCACCCGACTGTTTACCCTGATTTATAATTGAAGTTAGTAAAATGACAATTAAAACTGAGTTATTACCACTACACGTGTTATTACACAAAACTCACAGCTTCTTCTCTTACTTTATATCAGAGTATTGTATCCTAAAATAATCATACTTTTATATACATATAGGTGTCAGCGTGACGTTAGTCATCAGTGTACATCAGAATATTCAAACATGGCGACGGCATTCGTCCTTGAGAACACGTTATTTAGTTATTCTGTCAACTTTTACTATTTTTACTAGCGACCCGCCCGGCTCCGCACGGGTAGTCGTCTTATCAAATTATAAACCTAAACCTTCCTCATGAAGCACTCTGTCTGTTTGTGTAAAGCGCATGAAAATCCGTTCAGTAATTTTTAAGTTTATTAGACGCGGCGTGGGACTGCGTTTTATAATATGTAGGGATTTGTTTATGAGATCGTTGGAGACAGCCAGCCGACCCTAACACCCGAAACTAGTCTAAAATATGTCTAACTAATTGCTCGCATGTGGCAAATTAAAGGAACTATTATTTGCACGTAACCGTAAAGCATACTATTACTATATATTTAATTAAATAACTTGGACTTTTCAATCCACGTGACACTGGAAATACACTTGGTACTCTGCACAGAGCTCCTCATCATGTTAATAAATATCATTTGTAAATAAAATGCTCGATATTAAAATTTCTAAACTAGAAATAAAAATTTCCAAGTGTCATTATAATTTACGTCAGTAAACAGGTTTCTCAGATTATGTTGTCAACAATGTCTATTAGAAATTCACATTGGTTTTTTTATTGTGTAGGTTGACGTTTCTTTTTCTTGTAAATAGTGTGATATTTAAAATAACACTCCAATTTAAGTAGTTACTTGCTTATCACACATTCTTCGTAATTATGAAATTTTTCAATACTTCTTAACTTTTCAAAATATTTTTAGGATTTTTTTTGCTAATTAGAAGTTTCCTTTTATACTAATCCAGGTAGTAGATGATTTTTTAAGAATCCCTTACGATAAAATGCGATACACTGAATTTACTTATCAATTCTTTTGAAGAATTGCAACATTTAAAATGTCTAAGAAGAGGTAAACAACATCAACGGATCAAATATTTATTTAGTAAATTTACCTACAAGGGAAAAATTCTAAAAATGATGTTTTTTCTCTTAACATGTTGTACTGGTGAAATTCGTTCAATCACATACATTTATGGCTAACACACAGTAACCACGGCATCGTTTCAGCTCATTGACCATAAGGTGCATGGATTCACTTTCCACCTATCTAGAAGTGGTCGACAAGAAAGTCGCTTTTCGTTTCGCAAAGCACGACATTCCAACTAGTGGAATAACTTAGCACGACAGTAAAACTGCGTATCATCCATGACAAACGCAAAGTGACCATGCACTATTTTAGGACCTTGGAAGTACCTACGAAGAATGATACCGAGGAGATTTAGTCTGTGTGAAGCCATAGATTGAATTTTTATAATATGATATAAAAATGTTGTATCCTTCCCCATTATACAAGTTTGATCATCTCTGTCTTTAATCACTTTTCAAGTCTGTATGTCAGTTAATCTGCCACATCCCATCACACGTACCATTCGTCTTCCGGATAACAGCAAAATTACACGTACGTCCATGCCTTAGTCAACCTTCATTATTAACTTTAACTATTACCACTTAACTATTAAATTAAAAAATGATATATCGCAGAGTCGTAAACTGCAACTAACTTTATACAAAAAAACAAAAAAGAGAAAATAATATTGTTTTTCCTTCTCACTGCATTCGTTAAAAGAACTAATTCTGCGAAACAAAAAATAATTGAACAAAACCACAAGCTTCTGCGACATACCCGCATGAAATCCAATTTAAGTAGTAACCAAATCTTAATGAGTAACTTATCGTTACATTTTATTTAAACAAAATTTTATTAAAATTCTATTTTCTTTTTCCATTCTAAATTGCACAAGTACTTCATAAAAGCGCCGCGGGCCTCGACGTCCCCACAGCATCACGCGCTCAGCCCGCGGCGCGCGCGTCGCTTCAAGCAAGACATGTATCAAATCGACGCGCTAGCGTCCAGAGCCTAAGCGCGCGGACCGGTAAACTTAAAACGAAAAAAAAAACGCACTGCAGCGTCGCTCAATGGCGGGGAACTAAAGTCACACACAAACCGATAGTATCTCTTAGCACTGTAGTCTGGGAGAGGGCGGGCCGCCGCTGTGCTCGGGCCGTCCCCTCGGGCCACTCGTGTTATTGCTTGGGTGGAGCGAGCCGGGGGCGGGCGCGGGCGCGGGCTCACCGCGCGCCCAGCGAGGCGGGACGTCAATATGCGCGCCGCTCGTCCAGCTCCGACACCTGACGGACACCAGGACACCATGTACAAAATAACATCATCCTATAGGTTTTACAACTTTCGTGGTTATTCACTACACTTTCGTTTTTAAGACTGAATGTTTATCGTGTGACATATCCGTGGACGTCGTGAGTGTTGTGTGCCGTGAAGTTCCGGATCAACAACAAACTGACAATTCTTTGTGAGGGTATACAGTCTACTTGCACATCACTGCAGCTATCACCACTCCTTTGCAGTCTTCTCGTGACCACGGTGGGAAACAAATTCCCGACGTTTCGAAAATGTGAGTCCGTTTAGTACAATAATATGCACTATACTTTCACTACACATAACCGTGGTAATAAACCCGATAATATGTGTAGTGAAAGTGTACCTCATCTTGTACGTAAACTTCACTCAGTGCTTCCGGGCTCCCGCTGCAGATTTATTGCTAAACAGGAGTTGCAGCAGTGGGAATAGCATTGCCCTTTGTCGTAACGGGCGTATCAATAACGTGTATCAGTTGCGTATTGCCGAATACTGACACCATTATTATGCTGGACATAGGCCTCCTTGAACGAGTGCTGATGCACCCTGTCCTGCATAACACCTGTATCCTTTCGCAAATCGTCCCCCCTCAGACCTCAGCCTGGTCAAAATGCATCCTACACCATGCGGGTACCCCCACACTACAGTACGTCCGTGATCCTCGTTGAACTCCGGCTCCAAATATACTTGTGCTATCAAATACAAACATAAAACAAGCACCAATGGAGCAATGTGCGTTTTTGTGTTCGTTTTATGTCGGCCCGATAACCAAGACCCTAGCGGGATTATATTCAACATAAAATATATCGGAAACTAGATCATTTCGAAGCAATGGAGGCCAAAATTCCACTAGATAGCCACTTGGGAGCAAGGTCCGTTGTCAAAATACGTAGAGCTATTGGTCCGAATCAAACCTTCAAAATTGACAGTTGGATTTCAGCCTCTTACGGTGTTATTTTGACAAAGGACCTTCCTCGCCAGTGTCGCTATCTAGTGGAATTTTGGTTTGAACCAATTTGAACACGGCCATCTGTACCAAACGGATACTCACCTACTCGCCTGGTTGTGTCATATGCCATGGCCCTCACATCCTACTTAGTAATGTCAATCCATCGCTTCTTGGACCTGCGGTACCTATATCCTGAACCGGCAGGTTTAGTCACCTATTTGACAAGTAGCCCTTGGGCTCTATTTTTTATTCAGTTTTCAATTTTGATTTTCCGTATGAAAAATTAAATATTTTTTAAATCATATCGGCAATACCGAAATGGTACTGTTCAAAAATAGGATATATAAGCATCGTATATCAAAACATCGAATTTTACATACCAAAAACATACTTGCATACACGTGATCACACCGCGGGTGGTCGCATCGATCCCTGCCGCCGATCTCCGATAGCACGCCGCCATTTTGATGCAATTGAGTGTGGACCAATCGCATCAAGCCGAGCCGTCTTGCTGCGATTGGTTTAAACTCAATTGCATCAAAATGGCGGCGTACAATCGGAAATTGGCCGTACCACTACTCTGCCGTACAAAATTAAAATGCAGAAAAACGTGTTTGCAGTACAGGTTTTAATTTTTTTGTAACAAATTTATGTTTTGACAAAAAGAACAGATTATGTTTTAAAAAACGGGTCACTGATTCGAGTAGTTTTCGTTTCCTGGATTCCGAAAATAGAATAAACTCAAAAGTGAAAAAATGCACTCTCTGCATTTCAAATTTGTACGGCAGTACTGGAGCTTGCACAACACATGTTCAACCCCCGTGTAGCAACGTGATCACACCGCTTATGTTGGCACCGATCGCTAGCTAGTCTCACTCACATGGTGATGCCTCGCTCGCTTGGCGGGCGGCGGGTGCGGCGGGTGCGCGGGGTGCGCGGGGGCGGGCGGCGCGCGCTCGGGCGCCGGCGCCTCCTCGATCACGAGCTCCCCGCCCAGCGCCTCGCACTCCTCGCCGCTGCCCGCGTAGCCGCCCCTAAGGGACACCACACAATTTCACAACTTTTCTTTTTAGATTGTACAAGACCATGCGGAAGACCAGGTGGACCGACGACCCGGTAAAGATCGCAGGTACCAGCTGGATGCGGAAGGCCCAGGACCGGCCTTTGTGGAGATCTCTGGGGGAGGCCTATGCCCAGCCTATTTCGGCTGATATGATGATATAAGACAGGCATTTGACCGCCATCTCACCTGTTGGTAAGTGACGATGCGGCCGAAGATGGAGCATGCCCGTCTTGGAACAGCCTATTCACTCTAGCCTTGAAGGCAACCAGATTATATCCTAGATAGATAGATGTTTTATCAGATGGTAGGACTCTGTCAAGCCTGAGGAGTCCGCCTGGGTGAGTACCACCACCTTATCTATTTCTGCCGCCAAGCAACAATGCTTGCATTGTTGTGTTCCGGTTTGAAGGATAAGGTGGCCAGCGCAATCACAGGCATGAGGCATTTCATCTTAGTCCTCACAATGACAATGCAGCTGCGGTTCTACATCTGTGTAGATGAATTGTAGATGTTATGGGCGACAGTTACCACTCACCATCAGGTGAGCTGTCTGCTCGTTTGCCACTGAGTAGTATAAAAAACTGTGTGACGCTTCGGTGTTTGCAGTGGCCTCGGTATCGGCCTGTACTAATCTACTGGTGCACATCCGACCTTTACCTGCAGCTTTTCGTAAACTGTCACTCTAGCTAGCCGAAGGGGCTTGCCGAGTAACAAAGTAGTCAAAGAATTCAATTCAAACTCATATTCCATGATTTAGCACTCTCTAAGAGTGTCTACAATTCTTGCAATTCATGAGCGCGTTAGGTTCCTTTACTTGTAGTTAGACATGAACGCACACGTTACGCACACTCATGATTTACAAGATATGTATGTTACATTGAAATCGCTTCAATTACTAATATTCGCTGCATTTCCATTAGCTATCAACCTAGCAGGTACGCAACCAGATGCGTCAAAATTAAGAAGGGAATTGGTTTAAAATCAACAGGAAACAGTCACGTTTATTAGCAACATCGACGAACTACGGACCTATCCAAAGATATAAGAGGGTAGATCGCAATGTATTACTCACTGGTAGTATGGCGAATGTTGGTGTATGACGACGCTGGAGGCAGGCACTTCTTCCTCCTGAATGGACACCAGATTGCCGCCGGACGTCGTGCCCACCACGTACTTCTCTGTGAGGGGAGACACGCCGGGTTATGCTAGGCTATATCGTCAGGTTATGTTAGGCTATATCGTCAGGTTATGTTAGGCTATATCGTCGGGTTATGTTATGCTATATCGTTAGGTTATATTAGGCTAAATTTTCAGGTTATGTTACTCGGATGGCGGTCAAATGCCTGCTAGTTTGTATAAAAAAGAAGTTATTAGTACAAGAGACAGATGAACTAGCAGACCCTATGATGGAATTACAAAAGAAAATTAAGGGCACAAACTGTTCTCTATGATCTGTCCAAACTGACTTGTCCTATTTGGTGAACAAACAATGCCCAAAATCACGACTTGTCATATCAGTCACGCTACCTACATTGTGTATAGATGTCTTAAATTATATAAGAAACACATAGAATGTGAATTTCAACGAATACTGCTGCACATTATCCAATAAATACATAATGTCATTAATAAAATAAGACAAGTCAGTCTGGACCGATTATAGCAGAAAGCATTTCAAAGAGCATTAGACAGACTTGTAACGAATCCTACCAGTATCTATAGAACCCACGTGTCTATAGTGCCAAGGAAGTCATCGTAAGTTTCTCGCTGATAAAGACCATTCAAAAGTTACTCCTCTCTGATAACCATGCATTCTAAAGACCCATACTCCTTACCTTCTCTTTCGCCGCCGGCACCATTGGTGACCACGGTAATCTGATGTCCTGCCATGACAAGACCGCTGCCTCCCGCGTTGTACGATAGCCCGTGGCCTGATAGACATCGTTCAATTTGTAAGTAAATGTGTGACACATTTCGTAGCACGTGAAACAAGTATATAGATAAATGGAAAGTTACACAAATGAGTAGAACAGGCATTCCAAACAGCTCATATTTTTACTTCAATATATGGCTGTAACACTGTCACTAACTAACGGCAAACTTTATGTCAAGTAGAAAAGGATAATAGAAAAAATGACTGGCAATGGTTGCAGGCCAAATGGTGCAGTAAAATATTGCCCGTTTAGAAGCCTTATATTTAAATCAATTGCTATGCGTTAGTCGGACTAAAACTCAGGAACGGCTGGACCGATTTTAAATATTTATTTTTATGTTTTGTTCGCTACTAATACATGAATGGTTTGTACTCAAGAAAAGAAAGGGTAGGAGTAGGTATAGAGTTGGGTAGGGTAAGGGTAGAGTAGAGTTAGGTGTTATGGTAGGGTAGGGTACGAGTAGAGTAGTGGTAGGGTAAGGAAGAGGAAGGCTTGGACGTGTGGATTTGGGTAGGGCAACAAGCGAACGAAGACGCGCGCGATGCGAAGTGAAGATATTTAAAAATAGAAATAGCTAATACGAGAGAATCCCTTGCAAGACAGGATAGATATTTTGAGATTCAGCAAACACCAATTCGCTAGCGCTAATAATGTCGAATATGTAATTAATATGGGCCTGTATATGATATTTAATTTCGCTATATGGCAATTTTTGTTCGACCCGGCCCAGCGTCTCCTTTATAACTGCTATTAAATACGTCCGTGTATTCGTTACCTGGGGATCCCGGCGCGGATTGGCTGACACCGCTGGAGCGTGGGAACAAGTACTGTGTCGACTGGCTGTTGGTGTTGTTCAGCCGCTGCTGGCTTGACTGCTGGAAACACCATACAACGATTCGATTAATGTCCAATACTAAAACTGCATACGAAATTATGGATTTGACCTAGTTAAAATTCTGGAATCTTTGCAGATGATCGCGATGGACAACCCCCTTTTCACGGGAGGCATATAATAATGGCAACAAATGTGTGAAGCAGACCATCTAGGTCCAAGATTCTAGGTCGTCTGAAACCCAGAATCTAGGACTGCATTATTCCTGAACTTAGAACTGTATTAATTATTGTTATTTTTCCAATTGTAATTTTCTGATTAGCAGAAGAGCGCAAACCCCATTTTGGAGTGCCCTCGCTTTGTTTGCAACCTTGATTGCCCGTGGTCTGGTCTTCTGGTAGTGAATCGACACTTACAATTGATACGGATGAAACTTACAATGGTCTTAAGGCATCAATAGTGGAAAAAGTATGAGATCAAAATAAGATAACGCGTTTCAATGCCAGTTTAATCGGGACGATTTCTTTTTATACCACTAATGCAAACAAAACTGATGGTAAGCAGTTACCGCAGCCCATGGACATAACATAACTCCTTAGCTTAGCGTAGCTGGGCGTGGTGTCTTAGTTTTGTTTCATTTTATGTTATACAACCGACAAACAGGAAAGCGGTCCACCTGATGGAAAGTGGTCACCGCCGCCTATGGACATCAGCAACACCAGGAGAGTTACCAATGCAATATTTGAGTAAATCATTTGTAGTAGACTGTCGAATTTTATCCGACACCTATTGGTTAGATTAGTATAGTAGATTAGTAATGATATTGACCTCTCTCTGGTCATGCTCGTCAGGCGCGAAGGGGTCCGGCGTTGGCTCGCGGGAAAGCTCCTCCGGCGTGACCAGCCCAGACACCCCCACCTGCGACGGCGACGTCGGCGCACTCCTGAGAACACAACACACAATTTCATTTGTACAAGTAAATAAATAAATGTTTTTAAAGAGCCAATACACGCGTAGTAAGCCCCAGCAGGCGTAGCATGACGGGATTCGTCACGCGAGGTGTACATTTATGTCTCGCTTACTTCAAACGCTCTTTCGCGCGCGACACACCCCATCATACTACGCCGGTAGATGTCTTATGATTCTAGCAAAGACGGACGCTTGTGATCAAATTTAGTTTATTTTTATATGAGGAATAGGCTCCCATTTCTCATCTAATGGAAAGCAATGATGAAGTCGAAGATGTGTTTAACACATTTTATAAATTCAAGGATTTTCATCTTCTATTCTGTTATCTTTTTTCTAGGTTCAAACCTTCTACATCATTTCCAGACATTAGTGTTCTAAAAAATATTAAAAGCAACAGTTTGGATGTTAGGATGTTACGGACTGAAGTGGCCGCCTATTATCAAGTTAACTGTTGTCTCTTTTGGTAACATTATTTAGAATTATTTGTATCATATCAATATGTGCTCATTGTTAACTAATTTTATAGATGTAATCCGCCATTATTTGTTGACACTGATAACTTCAAATCCAAAAGTAATAAAGCGGAAACAACGTTCTATTATCTAAATAAACTATATGACAAAATACATAAATAATGTACCTAGTTTACGTGTGATCTAATGTTGTTTTACCAACAAACTGCATATATCTAAACTGTACAGATTTGTGTAAATACTGTCGAGTTTACCATAACCAGTGCGGTGGAAAGGAACGTGGAGGAATAAGGGAGTATGTCTGGTTCGGCGGGCTTGAGCTTGCGACCGCCCGTCTGACAGGAGATGCCAACAGTCATCGCGGCCACGAACTATGTGAAAGAGAATGCCCATATCCAACACTGCACCACGTTTGGGAGAATCTACGCACATGGTATTTTCACCGCATGATTTACAATGAGGATATTAAACCACTACAAAAACTAACAAAGTGGCGCAATTTCGTACGAGAAACAGAGGTTGAAACAAGAGAGGTTTGTAATCTTATTTCTACACGAAATCGTATTACGCAGACGTTACCTTTAGGTTAGGTTTGCATGCGTCGTCCTTTGCGCTTGTCGTCGGTACGTTACCTGGAAGAGAGTCCGAAGGGCGCGCGGAACTGTACGCCTCGTGGGCGGCGGGGGCGGAAAGCCAGTTCGATAAGCTTGCTCTCACTCTGCGCATCTATGCGCCAGAAACTACCCTTGCCGGGCTCCTCTTGACTGCGGGGCACTTTTATGAAGTATCTGGAACGGAGACGATTGCGTCAGCTTGAGTAGGGATATTAGTAAAGTATTAGAAAAGAACAACAATGCATGCACTCGCATTTGAAGTTCCGGCTTGAGTAGTGCCGAATATAGACCGGTTTAGGCTTGAAATCTTCACCGTCTTTCAACGGGATTCTATTTAATACAAGACACTGATCAAATTCGAAACATTAATTACGTTAGCTTTTACTTGTAAATTTTTTATAATTCGCGAAAACCCAACCAACAACAATAACTTCGAAGTGTCGAACATTGTATTGCCCAAAATGAAAAATGTTTCAATCAACATTAGCCAAGTAACCAAACGTAGCCTACGTACCGTACGTAACGTACGTAGTAACCAAAGTAGCCCCGCCCCACTTTTAGCTTAGCTACCAGAAATCAGCTCCGACATATCCGCACCAGCGACAATCCAGAATATATCGGTGGAGATTTCTGGAATAAATGCGCATTCCATTACCTGTTAAGCGACAGATTGTGACGTATAGAGTTCTGCCAGCCCTTGTCCGCAGTGCGGTAGTAAGGATAGTGCTTGGTGATGTAGCTGTAGATCCCGCTGAGTGTGAGTTGCTTATCGAGCGCCGAAGCGACCGCTTGCACGATGAGTTGCGCGTAGCTGTAGGGTGGTTTAGCGTCGTCGCGGTGTTCGCGCGCGTCGCGACTGTCGCGGCTGTCGCGGCTGTCGCGGTGGTCGCGCGCGTCGCGCTCGCGGTCGCGGTCGCGCACTTCGCGCGTGCTCCCATACCCGGACTCGCTGGTCGTCGACTGGGAGGAGATTGCAACAAGTCAAGGTGTATTCAGAGATGATGCAGAGAAGGTAAGTACCGCATCAGACTCATAACGCATCCGTTGGTGAGAACCCAACTAAGAAAAACTTGTGCTTAGTGCGTACTACAATTGAGATGCGGGATTATTAACGCCAAATGTAGTCGAGATATCAAGGCGTATATTGCAACCCATTCAACCCACGGACATTTACAATACACTGGTTATTGGGACATCTTATTGGGACATGAAATTTTAGTACGGGCTACGGGAGCCACTACCGTAGTAAAATTTACTTACTCCCTTCATAAAAGAACACCATTCCGTAATCTCTACAAAACCCTCTACAGCACGGTTAACACAAGTGTGCCATCGCGCGCGATAAGCAAGAAAAGGCGCGACATAGATACTGCTCTCTTTAATCTTAGTATTGAGAGAAGGAAACAAACGCTCTCTCACGGCGCGAGCTGTGTCGCGGACACACTTGTGCTGGCTATGCAACAATGTAGACTGTTTATAGGTACGTGTGAGAAAGTTTCTTTAGAACCGCACAGTACGCGACAACTTCGGTGCTATTGCGACAGTATAGTACACATCCGCCATATCTCGCATAGAGCTCTGGCACAAAAGAGAAGCGCGGACACTACACACCCTCTTAGTAAGTCTAGGGGTGTCTCGTTGAGAGTGCAACGTCCTCGTAATGGTATTGGCATCCAACGAACACCGCGAACCTTTTTACCGCGCACGTACAAGATATGGAATGAGCTCACTCCCGAAGTCTTTACTTTACATGAGGCTCTTCAAAAGGCATGTCTACAGGTGCCTCAAAGGCCGGCATCCGTTCCCCTTACATTGCAGATGTCCTAGACGACGGTGGCCGTTCCCCATCAGGTGCAACCGTTCCACCGTCCGTCTGCGTGCCTCCCTAGGCAATAAAAAAAGGTACGAGGACGAGTTCCACACTCACCGCAGCGGTCCCGTTGGAGCTCGGCCGCTGATGATCGGCCAACGCGGCGTAGTGCGCCACCAAGCCCAAGTCAGCATGCCGCCGACCAGAGGAGCCGGCGCCGCGAGGGGAGGTCGGGCAGCTGTTGGCTGCGCTTATTGTGCCTGGAAACGAAGCAGAGAGAAAGAGATGAAGATCTGAGGTGATCTGAGATAAAGAACATCACCTGAGGGAAATCTATCACCCATAACATTACTAGTATAGTAGACATGACGTTGCTTATGTTATGCTTGGCGTTTGTGGACTATGAGAAAGCCTTCGATACGATCGAAACTTGGGCGGTGCTCCAGTCTCTACAGCGGTGCCAAATTGACTATCGATATATCGAAGCACTGAAGTGTTTGTACGAAAACGCCACTATGTCAGTTCGTCTCCAGGACAAGACCACAGAACCTATTCAGCTGCAGCGAGGTGTTAGACAAGGTGATGTCATATCACCGAAGTTGTTCACCGCTGCACTGGAGGATATCTTTAGGCTTCTGGACTGGGACGGACTTGGCATCAATATTAACGGCGAGTACCTCACGCACCTCAGATTTGCTGACGATATCGTAGTCATGGCTGAAACCCTGGAAGACTTGGGCAAAATGCTCGATGACCTCTGTAGTGCCTCTCAACAAGTAGGTCTTAAAATGAACATGGACAAGACGAAAATTATGTCGAATGTCCATGTTGTGCCTACTCCAGTGACAGTTGGAGGCACTCCACTTGAAGTTGTTGACGACTATACATACCTAGGACAAATAGTCCGGCTAGGTAGGTCCAATTTCGAGAAAGAGGTCAATCGACGAATCCAACTCGGTTGGGCAGCGTTCGGGAAGCTACGCCACATATTTTCGTCCCAATTACCGCAGTGTCTCAAGACGAAGGTCTTTGACCAATGTGTGTTGCCAGTGATGACTTACGGATCTGAAACGTGGCCACTCACTATGGGCCTTATAAGAAAGCTCACTGTTGCCCAAAGGGCAATGGAAAGAGCTATGCTCGGAGTTTCTTTGCGCGATCGAGTCAGAAATGAGGAGATCCGCAAGCGAACCAAGGTCACCGACATAGCTCTAAGGATTGCCAGACTGAAGTGGCAGTGGGCAGGGCACATAGCTCGAAGAACAGATGGCCGATGGGGCAGTAAAGTTCTCGAGTGGCGACCACGTACCGGTAGACGCAGCGTGGGTAGGCCTCCTACAAGGTGGACCGACGACCTGGTAAGGATCGCAGGTACCAGCTGGATGCGGAAAGCACAGGACCGGTCTTTGTGGAAATCTCTGGGGGAGGCCTATGCCCAGCAGTGGGCGTCTTCTGGCTGATATGATGATGATGATGATGAGACATGACGTTGACATGTGCCGTGTCTTCGTGACTGTAATTATGACTATCATATTCTTCAAATAGGAATACAACAAACATCGTCGCGTAGCGGCAGAAAAAGCTAAGGCGGATAAAATCGTAATAAATCCGTTGGGTTTTATTTGGACTGTCTGGAGATTCCGAAAATAGAAGAGAATACGATGGTATTACCTATTTACAGAAGGACACGGACAGCTCAGAGTTGACCAGAGTCAACATGTTTGTAATGTACACGAACTAAAAATAATTAGTGACTACATATTATGCTTTAGTTATCTTCTGTAACCCCAAAATTTCGTATCTTGCCGTCAAAGGCTCATTGGTTAGAAAGATGTCTCTAGGACTCGCATGCAGAGTGATACAATTGAAGCTTTCGCATTTACAATAGCGTCATTCCGACATACATTGCGTCTATTTTGTGACACCGCTTTCCTAAGATATATGTATACAGACCAGTGGGCGAGGGCGCCGGACTGCGCGCGTCGCTGTCCATCGGTATGGTGATCCTGAGTGGCGGCAGCGGGGCTCCCGAACTGCCAGCACCGCCTTCCTCCACCAGCGACTGGAACTCCAGTCGGATGTTGGTAGACGGAAACCGGAGCGTACATCTGGAACCAGAGACGACAAAATGTTTTTACTTACACGTCATCAATAGAGAAACTAAATTCGATGTCAAGTAAGTCAATGCTGCTAGCAGTCATTGTGACCCTTACTTTTGTAGGCAAATGTAACACTAAAGTAACCATAAAAGACTATTATGTACAACGTAATAAACAACCCTCTCTCTAAAGTTTGTTACATTGTTTGTCAAAAATAATTGTGTGAGTAAATAATTAAAAGGTGTGTAGTAAATGATTAACGGATTAAGATAGATAAGATTAAGATTAAGATATAATTAGCGAGGTCCCAGTTCGGGCGCCAAAATAGAAGTGGCGCCCGAGAAGAGACCGCCATCAACTCGCACGGAACGCCGATGTCCCGGCAATGAGTACGGCGATCGATCGATCGGACGATGTTCTCAATTTGAAGCTGACATTCTCGTAACTAGCGTTTCTAGAAAATAAGGCCCGCAGTGCAGTAAATAAGGTAGCTAGAATTGTGCTGTATGTAAGTGTGTCTAAGTGTTAATAAACCGTATCTGAGAAAAGAACTGCATTGTTATAAACAGCGTTTTAAGAATGTAATAACAAATTCTACTACAATGTTATCAATGTGAAAGATCGGATGTTGGTCACTCAAAAACGGCTGAATAGTTTATATAAAATTTGACACAGTTGTATTTAATTTGAATTAACAAATAATGTATCCCGAAATTCAACGTAATTCCCGCGGGTACACGGCAAAATCTAATTTTGCACGAATGAAGCGCAAGCAAACGCTATTCCAAAAATAAATTAGAAACAAGGTTTAGTCTACTTCGGAAAGCAGTTGTTCCCAGACTAAGCTTAAAAACGATATGCCTGCACATTTTAAAGTTTATTGCTCCATTAAAGCAAGTGCAAGGCATGTCGTAATTACTGCTCGTAAGACAGACAACCCCGTCTGACATACAAATCGCTAGGTCTCCGTGGCTACGCTCTAAATACATCGTTATTAGCATTGGAGACATTGGCGCCAGCATATTGAATTCCACAGCTGCAATTCGCTTCACAAAGAATAATCTCAAAGCTATCCAAGCATTTGTAGCTTAAAAGAAATTCAATTTCTATCTAGATAAACTAGTGTCTCAGGAGTTAATTTAGTTCGATGTTGGCTCTGCAGCTCAATGCATATTATGAGAACAGGCTATCTACCCAATTATTTATTGGATCTTGGAACAACTACTAAAGCTGTGTCATAAATGACTATTCCTAATACAGATCAAATCGGAAATAATAATAATCATCATCTTGGCGTATTAACGCCTGGGACATTAGTCCCGGTTTTGTGCTCTCGCGCGCCCGGGGTCCCGGGGTCCGCTTTGACAATTTTACGTGACTTGATAGGGTTTTATCAATATAGGGGGAAAACCATTTGCCTCCCTGGCTAGACTACGGTTGGACGGTTCATTCGCCCTGAAACTTTCGAAAAAGTAAAGTGAACAGAAAATAGAAAAATCTCTTTACAAAATTATTTAGTTGCCGCTCTTAAACGAAATAACCTGCAATAACGCAAACATTTCTTAAGTCGTCAAACAATGTAGAGGGGTAAACAAGTTTGTTTACGCCGAGTACTCTGGGAACTTCAATGGCAAAGTAATATTGTTTGTAGTGTGCCTTTAGACGTATACAACCCAGTACACAGAAGCGGTCCCTGACAGAAGCCGAGATAGATAAAGATGTAGTGTGAGTCAAAGTAAAAAGAGTTCGCAATAGCAAACAAAACTTCAAAATATTATACTTTTTTTAAGACGGGAAATCTTGACGTGTGACGTCGATATGTGGGATTGACCGACAGTGGACCCTACCCACTAAAAACTTCTGTGTATCCCCTGGAACCTGTTCTGTGTGTTTGCGTTTTCTGTGCTTCTACGGAGGGAGTGGTGGCAAAGAAAATCATTACTTTAGAACCAGAATAGACGAATTTAATTTGTATAATATAGTAGGGTATGCCTGCACCGTGCAGAAGCAGCTGTCAAATTCAAAAGAACCTGTCATTCGGGTGTGTTTTATTCACATGATTCACAATTTGTAAATCGATAAAAATTATTCATGGTACTGCCCGAAATGAAATTCAGCAAGGTAAATCAAATAATTTGGCAAATGATTTATCCAAACATTAAAGACTACTGTTAACGACCAGATCAGGTCAGATCGACAATCAGGAATGACGGTCCTGAATAACATGGTTTCAATCCATAGCCGCTTTTTATCGGAACCATACAGAATTGCAAAATTGAAAGTCAGTATTCAGAACAACAAACTCAACCAACTCAATTAGCCGCGTGTCTCTTTCGACGAGACGACTTTCCACACTGCTATTAAATTACTCTGAAACTTGGTGAAGAAATAAGGATATTATTCTAAAACTTTCCACTTCCGAACTTCCACAGGCATTCCTCCGGTTTGTTCGTACTTCGTATTAATTATAATTTCCTCTAATTGCCCAAATTCATAATTAAGCATTGGAATTCAATCAAAAACAAGAATATTGCTGTACTACCGTTATTAAATTTCCTCCTATTTGTTCGTATGCTGTATTAATTATAATTTCCTCAAATGCCCAAATACTTAAGCAAGTATTAAAATTCAATCAAAAACATGAATAATACTGTTTACTGTTTTCTTAAATTCACTTATCGAACATTCCAATCGCACACTACAAAGAATACGTCGGTAACTGACTAATGAACAGATTACAAAGATGCAGATTGCACCTTTATTGGAGCAGCTATCACATTTGCACCCATGTATTAAGGTGATGTTAGAAAGAGACGCCGATTTAACCAACTATTTAATATTCCAACTGCTGGCCGTTGCAAACAAAATGATCGGGACATTCCTCGAACTGTAGTGGGTTATTCCCATTGCATCAATAACATCGATACCTACCTTCTAGCTAGAGTTAATAAAAACTAGGCTAGCATAGACGGGTTGAGCTTGCCTCCTTGACGCTAAACGTCGCTAAGTTTTTAACATAATATATGTCTTATCTTGGAATATGTATAATCTTGGTGTTAATAGCCTTGACCATGATCCAGGATTTGGCAGATACGATAATTATAGTAGAGCGCCACAACCGCAACGATAAGTTTCCGAATAATTTGCCCCCGACACGAACATTAAATGTGACCTAAGCGCCGCACGCGCATATCAACAGCGCAGTCGCACGGACCATGTAACGTCTACAAGTCGTATTGTTTATTTTCGCATGGCTCTCTTTGCCAAAGAGCCTTGCGCGTAGTCACTGAACCTGGCGCGAGCTAAAATAGCAACGCGAAATGCAGACAAGATAAATAGCGCATGCCGCCTATAAATAGTGCGTTATGTAACGTCGAAATTCCAGCATGAATAGGTTTATAGATCTTCCACAGTCGATAGATCAAGTAAGATGTCAACGATATGCCGGACGACGTCGTCGCCTTCTCTGTTGGTACATGGCTTTATAAATTAAACTGCGGTTTTACTGTAGCACCCGCGACCGGCATGGAGAAATGTTGCGCAATTTTTTTCTCGTGTATAACTATTGTTTTTTTTTTTTTTTCAAATTAGGATTTTTAGGCCTGCACAATTTTTTGTGCAGGCCTCTTTTTAGCACGGCTTTTTTATTTAACGAAATCATAGTAGTTAACCATATATTATCGTTTTTACTCTAGCCAACTTTATCTCTTCATTATTACATAAATAATAAACGCAACATCGCATCAACACGTATAATAATGAAAGTAACTAATTAGATACTTTCATTATTATACATAGGTATATAAATGAAAGTATCTAATATTTTAGTTAATCAGTCTCTCGAAAATATAATCGTAGTCGAAAAAGTAAGTATGTAGGTGCGGCTAGTTGTAAATCCTACAATACATCTTTCGGACAGGGATTTCGATAAAATTGTAACTAAACTACATCTCTACGGGGAATACCCCTACTTTTATCAGTTTTTACTATAAACCTTATGTTGCACTTCTGTATGGTTTAAATTTCCACATTAAGCAAACAACTGAACACTTACGTTATACCTATTCTGAGTCGTCGCAATTTTAGATTAGATTGGCGATTCTGGAAATAACAACTTATTAGGTTTTTGTAAATGCTATGTAAACCTTGGTCTGTTATGGCGTAAATATCAATTGATACACCTAAAACTTGATATTTATCAGCTAGCTAGGGATACTTCACAACTTGTTTGTAGTCAGATAAAAATACTCGTACATGTTAGTAAGCAATGGTGAGTCAGATAGTAAAACCCGAACATATCACGCGCACACGACAGTGCCTACATTATAGAAAAACAACGAAGATAGTCACCAAAAATACAAGCAAAGTAAACATAAATTAAGAAGTCTTGCACGTCTTCACAAAAAAATAGCTTGATCAGGTCGGCTTATCTGGGTTGCTTGCGTTGCAGCGTGTGTTACATCGCGTGCAAAACAACAAACAAGCGAAATCGATAAGCAGGCGCCGCCGCGACCCATGACACCCATTGGTGCAGTGGCACCGTATCAGCTTGTGGGGCATTCATTCATGTGCGCACAGGGGCTGGCCCAGTGCGTGTCATATTATGACTGACAGCTGAAAACTAATAAATAATCTTGGCATTAATGTCCCGGTTGTGCTCTCGCGCACGAGGGCCCAAGGTCTGTCTGCCTTGACTATGATCCAGGATTTGGCATATCAGGTAATTACAGTGGAGCGACTGCAATCTGACCTCCGTGACCCTGTTACCAGGGGAACTTGACCATATTGGACATGGTTACACATTCAGTCGCCTGAATGAGTAGGTTTCATCGCGATTATTTTCCTCACCATTGGGGAATCGAACTCAGTATCTCTCGCTTACGAGTCGGATACTTTAACAACTTGGACACCGACGTTACCTACGCTGACTGACAGCTGAAGATTACCCCACATATAATCTAACCTGGGCCGCATTGTCACTTACCATCAAGTGGAATGGCAGTCAAATATGGTCATGATGTCATCATGATAAGTCCTAGTGATCATCCAGGCGTGATATTGCTAAAGTTTTTACGCATTAATTTTCCTTGACAGCTAAACACGACTAAAATTCGGTTTAGCTGTCGGAAAATATTTTATTATGGGTTTTCTGGTACCTACTATACTAATATTTAAATAAATTAAGTGTATTACTTTTCATTTCAATATGCTAACTTTTATGTTTATGACATTCGTAGATAAGTTGATGTTTATTATGAGTACGAGTATGTACAGTTTCTTAGAGCACAACTTACGATATATTTAATTTTCTCTATAAGGACAAGGATAAATGATCTAGTTCCAGCCGGCGGTAAAATACGTCTCTCTATAAAACAGTTTACTATTGCAAATCGCATACACTATGTAGCACCGTCTGGCCTACAACGGGCTGTCTGTATTTGAAAATACAACAAACCAACAGGTCAGCGAGCGCGGTTGCCGGAAATTGAGCTCTAGAGCCATGTTGTGAGGGTTGTTAGTGGAGAGGGAGGAAAGCTGCGAAGTATCGATCGGCGTTTTCCCAGCAAACTGTGAGCGTCCTTCACCCCATGCCCTTTCCGGTGTAAACCGGCCGATTTGGAAACGAACCGTAAATAGTAACGCCTATTTTAGGTGCGCTGGGTCTTCGCGTTTAGCCGGGTTGGCACGTGGAAATTTCAATATCTTGTTCGAGTTTTGTTGGGAAAGGCTTGTAACTTTCCCGAGATTTAGCTGAGGAAGATGTACAAGTGCGAAACTCGTGAAGGACATCAAAATAATATCCGCCAATTAATTGGCTAATTTTGCATTAACATAAAATCAATATGGCTCTTTCGTCAACATGAATACTACAAATCTTTTCAGTCTCATCGAGAGCTATCCCAGTAAATAAGGATATTGTCAAAGATACAAGCTAATGCAAGAAAGACAGATATCTCTTCAAAATCATTATTGATTTCTCATACGAAGATTCTTAATCTACACAAATAAAAACACGAACTATCGACCATCTATCGCCGAATACTCAACCTACTGAGGTTGACCCTTTCATCCCTTGCGAAACCACTGTTGAGAGACATAGCACTAACCGACTTATGTAAATGTAATCACGACTACCAGTTTATGCACGGGAGGAGCGACATCTCAATTTTGGCGCCCAACGCTGTTGTAAACAACGTCCGAAGGAACGCGGCTGCGACGCGGCTTACAATGCTCGCTTCGGTTATCGAGTCCTCCGAAAATAGGTTTCTTACGATTATTAATTTAAAAGTTTACTTAAAGGGACATAAGTGATTAAAAATGTATACTCACGGAAACAATCTAAGGTCCATACTATATTCGTGAGGTTATTTTTTGTAGATACAAAATGGGACACAATAACACAATTATTATTGTATTGAATTGAAATGGTAAAGACTTTCATTATTTATGTAGAGGTATCCCCTTTCACGCAGCGTTGCCGAAAACAAACCTTTAGAATTATTTTTTCTTTTTAATTGATGAACTCTATAATCCAAATGTCGATTACCTGAAAACAAAACAAAAAAAATTTATATATTGTTGAACGTAACTCACTGAAATACAATTTTAATTTGAGCAACAAAAATCATGAAACTCATCAGGTAAAATTGTTTTAAAAAATAATTTCACTAACAGTCCATGGATTTCTACAACCAAAAGTCATTATATAAGTACCAAAACTGCCCTAGTACTCTTTCGCTATCACTACCTACATCATAAACATTGCAATGACGGCCGGCAGCACAAGCTGGGACTAATATCGCCAGAAAACAACCAAATATTCCTAAGTAAGTACGGAAAAACATTTTCGTTTACGCTGGCAGTGCCGCAACGCAACATTGTCTGTGCCCGGGGGTAGCAACAGACCGCGTGACGTCAGCAGGGTCGACGCCCCCTGAAGGTCGAGCCAGCCCTCGCACACTAAAATGGCATCACCACGACCGCTATTGCTCCCCACAAAACACAACCTTATTATTACCGAAACGGGCTATTATGTACTGAATTATCAATTTGGGGAGCTCCACGCGGCCGCTCCGTGTATATTTAACCCGGAATAGATTCAAAATTTCACGATTGATACGAGCTGTTTGCATTAGCGTATCTAGGGCTATTTTCCAGGGGGGGGCTGGCCCCTGAGGTGGCCGATGAAGCCGAGTCAACCGCCAATGTACAGCCAGTGGGCGCCCCATCCTGGGGTTGGCACCAGACCATTCTGGGGTGGGCACGGCCCACCCGCCCCCTACTCCCCCACCCCCATGTTCCTACGCCTACGGCTGTTTGTTTGTAAATGTGAAAATATGGGTTTCGGGAAGCAATCAGCCTAATTGGGTATTGACTAATGCGTGGGTTGAAGAAAGTACTCTTCGCAGAGAAATACGGTAAGTCCAAGACAATTTTAATAAGTCGTAGCCATAGGCGACGAAAACAAAAGCAACGTAATTGATATGGGAGACAATTCATGAGAAGACGATGGATCAATGAATCTATGAAAAAAACTCTATCTTATACAGCAATATTAGCTATCTTATCTCTCATCACGCTCATCATGGAATCTACTGCAACTGATTCCAAACCTAACGTGGAGAGCAAAGCAAGCCTGATTTAATGTGGTATTAGATGCCTATTGTATACCTATCGTCCCGCACAACAAGATAGCAACTTCTGCCGTGTCGCCGCCAGTCGCGCTGCGCCGGCTTGGCACAGCCCGCCCGATACTTACGTAACTTGTTTGTTTACTCCGACCAAACGGTTGGAACATTGTATTTTCATTCCGAAGCTTGGAGTATTTGCACTCTAATACAGGCTTGAAATGTTTCGAAATGTTTTATGTAATTTCAGAATAACTACGTACGTGAGAAAAAGTTTCCTAAAGATGCAATCAGGAATTAGATCCACGAGGAGACTAAGGAAGTGATCTACGTGGAATCTTCGCTGATTCGGATGCGAGAGGCAATGGCCTACGACGTATGGATGGATCCTGAAGACCGGACGAGCAGAAGGAAACGTAGTTAAGGGAACCCTAACATAAGCCGAGTTAGACGCAAAAAAATATAATGATGAGCAACAAATAAATTATTATTTTAGGTGATCTGTCCAATGTACGTATCTAGATGATTGTTTCAACAATCATTCTGATTTTCACGGAATAACATGAGCAATGTTGATTAAGCAACAACAATATTAGTCTTCTGCATTAACCGATGCTACAAAAACAAAAGTCAGTATACCTACGGGCGGAATTAACAGGTGTTGTGACGTCAATGCAGCGCTCTAAATGGATAAGTAATGTAGTGACAAACACAAGTTGTGCGAATGCCCGGAGCAAGGTGTAGTCTTTGTTAATAGTTATAATAAGAAAACAACAGCTATGAGAACGATTTTTTGTTTAGTTCCCTGTTTATGGCTTTCTTATTATAAGAAATCATGTTTTAGATGTCTTCAATCTACTTTATAAGCCTACGGCGCCAGTTTCAGGGATGTTCCCTCTCAAAAACTTTACAAGAGGAAATCCATCACACGGATTTCTCATACAAACTCGAATACCTTCTAAGATATGCACGCTGGTTTCCTCACCAGTTTGCATTCATCAAATATGTACCTATGACAAAAATAGCCGTTGATCACACCACAAGCCTCCACTCATGGGATTCGAAATTTTGAACCAGCGTCATCCTTAATATGAGGCGGGCGCACACGGTTATAGAAAATTCTATTTATTTAACATTCAACATGCTGAATGGTTATAGGAAAAGTCCGATTTTAATACAAAACCGCAAAACAGACATGTCTGATGAAAATACAGAGTAACAATTGCAACCGCAGTCGTCACGAAACAATACGAATGTCGTACAGCGCGACTAATGATTAAATTTTTGACTTGAGGTAGACAGCCTAGGACTACCGTCATGAATCGCTCCATGACTACCGTAGACTAGAAAGCGAGCAGCAGCGTTTTCTTTTGTGTTTTCAACACTGCGATCTCTCACACTCTTGGCAGGTCCAAGCATGGAGTAGATTGTAGCAATCGCCTCCACTAATGTGGAGAACGCTCAAGTCCAACACTGGACTATTTGAATGCAAACAATATATACTACACTAGGTACTATAAAATATGGAACGCATCTTTTATTGACTCATATTGATCGACAAGGTTGAATCAGTGCTCAAGACAATGCATGTGCTAATTTATGACAAAAGGTAGATGTACCACACGGAGACAGGTAGGTATAGTCGACCAAATAAAAAAAATAAAGCTAAGGTATTATAGAATGCCTAGATATTTTTTTATCCAATTCCGTTTCAGATCTAATTGTTTACGCGCGTGTAGATACGGGCGTGGGTGACCAATATTTCAAGATACAAGCAAACAGTATAAAAAATAAAAAAGTACACGTGTCGTATTCAGAATAAGTTTTCCTGGGAAAATATGTATCTTCAAAAAGAGCACAAGATAACATACTATGTTATTTTCTTGGAAATATGTATTAGGGAATTTTTTTGTGATAGCAGAGTGGAAGCGATGTCTGAAAAGTCGTCTTAGCATTTTGTTATAGACAAAACAAAATAAGTTACGTTAAACATCTAAATAACAAATACGTAACATTGTTACAAACGGAAACTATACAATTACAACAACTCATTTCACATAGACGCCCTTGTACTTGTTATAATCTTACAGAATATGTGATAAGTATACTGTTAATGTAGAATAAAGTGTTAAATAAATAAATAAATAATCATAATAGAAGCTGCTGACAGTTTTACATGTCCATTGCAACAGCATCCTGTGATAGCAATCTGTAAAGCCACGACATTGGTAACATAACTGTAGTGGTATTACTAAATTATTTTCAAATAGTGAATCATAGGTATTTAGATCCGAGTGGTATTTATATGACCTTAAACTGACACAAAGTAAAATGACTAGGTACCTACCTACCTATAGGTAAATTGGTTACATAGAATTTTAAGAGGAAAGAAATATATTATCCTCGGTGACTGCTTACCATCAGGCCGGCCGTAAGCTTGTTTGCCACCTTAGTGGTATAAAAAAAATCTGTTGGCTCCGACATCGATCGCATGGCGTCGTACCCCCACTCCTACCCAACACCCACCTTACATCTACCTACCCTTTTTTTCTTTCTTATAATTCTTCCTCTTGAATCGCGCTATCTATTGTTGAAAATAGCATTAAAATCCTTTGCCTAGTTTAAAAGATCTAATCGTACATAGATACATAGGGACTGACGGGAAGCGACTTTGTTTTATACTATGTACAGATGGCGTAGCAAGTTTTACACGTGGACTTCACCCACCCCTACAGGAAAAAGGCGTAACCTTGTGTATGTAGGTATGTATCAATGGTAAAATCTATACGACTTCCCGTCCAATAATAGAATTCCTTCATCCCGCATTCATTAATCGTAAAGTTCAATGAAATTATGTAAACAAGCCAAACTAAACAGCTACGACAAACAATTTCATGAATGAAGTAGATACTATTGTATGTAATTACAGCAAAACATATTTTACATTTATGTGTATTACATTACATCTCATTAAAATCATACAGTGATTTGAAGTATTTGAACAATTAAGTTCATTCATCTTTTAAAAACCGTGAGAAGAATATCATCCGCAGTGCCACACGGTACGTTTACTAATGCAAAGGTTTTAAATTAGACCCACAACAGTATTCCGTTAGTATTGTAACTTTACAATGAAGCGCGTATTGATTGGCTGGTTCTCTGCCAGGTTTCAATAGGGAAGGAACCCTTACTGAAGTCTAGATTGTTCGATAGGACGTGAACCTAGTGTAGGTATCCATTCCAGGGTGGGTACTGGGGACGGGGGGCGCGGGAAGCTCGCCTCCCCGTCGACACCCCGATTTTATTAACGCCTCCTCATCATTTTATTAAGCCTTGTCAATCCTAAATGGACGCGATAATATGTATGCAAATTCACAATTCTTTGTAAATTCGTTCATCCAATATTTAATTTATTAGGGTTCCGTAAGTACTCAAAGGTTAAAAAAGTGCTAATACTAAAGTATAAACTGGCCAAGCTTGAGTGGAACTCGAGCATCAATATTTTGAATTTAATAGAATTTACCATTACCACCTCCCCTTTCGCGGGAGAGGCTCTAAGTCCTGTTACTGTCCTGTGGACTGTTATGGGCTGTGATGATGACCATCAGGCAAGCCGTAAGCTTGTTTGCTACCTGAATGATATAAAAAGAATTACGAATTACATAATAACCTAAGAATTATTTGTGTTAATAGTACGGAACCCTTAGTATGCGTGTTACACTCACACCTGGTCGGTTTTTTTAATACTTAATAGTGGGGTAGTTCATTTAATAGGGGTGCATGGTACCTATGTCCGGTAAAAGCACGGTGAGTGCGTATCAACTGCAGCTCTCTGTTAAATGGATCAATGGCCGCTTGCGATATTTACAGCGCAAACCAACCCTCTAGTGCCCCTTTTACTCGCCATTCTATTTAAACACGTGGTCTATTTCAGGCTTTCGGTCACCTATAAAATAAACTATTAGGTATTAGGCAAGTGTTTTTTTACACGAGGACTGTATGGGGACCATAGAAGGTAAACTTGGACATGAACCACCTTTTTTGTGCAAAAATAAATATGGAATAAGTAATCAGCTTTTTGGTCAAGCACGAGTTGTCCATAAAAGTTATTAAAATGCATAAATGTTTTTGATACGGATCACCTCCCTATCAACTAAAATTGTTACGTTTGACGAAAGTTTTATAACTTTTGCAGATTTTTTCTTCCCATAATAATAATAATAAGCCGTAACGGGTTGCCAATCGGCGCCTAAGACTGTTCAACCAGTCCCATACAATGAAATAATCTTGACATGAAAATGAGGAGACCCGCATTAAAAAAATGCTTTTTTGTGTTTATTTTCAAAATAAATTCCTAATTAAGGAGTATTTCGAAAATAAATACCTAGTTAAGCTAATTGGTACAATCCAAATTACATAGCAACACCGTAAGCACCACGCTTGGGGCAACATGCGTACGATGCCATGGCGACATTAGCACCTGTCTAATTTTAATAATACAATTTTTGTCTACGTCACAGCTATTTGCGGATGTTATCAGCCCCGCGAGTACAAATTTGCTTAGAGACTGTGACGTCACGTGATCTACGTCATGCGTGCACGCAGCGCGTGTCAATAAGGATTACAAATGGCAGCCGCGTGGGAGCCGGTGGGGTAGGTGGATGCGGTGTAACCATACGAATAAATAATTATTTATTTTGGGGTGTAACAAAATAAAATAATATTTCTGGTTACCGATTGCTTATTCAAGTGCAGCCGATTAACACGTGGTTCGAGATGTAGACCTGCCAAGCATGGATTTTACGGAAAACTCTCCACAAAATAATATTTATTGATTACCTACATTAACAACTATTGTACATTACGGTAATAAGCAGTACCTATAAATAACATTTACCTACAAAGATACATTGTGTTGAAATACTGCGTGACGTCCGCTTTACTCAGAAGTGACGTCCACGAGCCCACGCTCCGAAACTTTGATACGTTTAAACTTTGTAATTTTTTATTGGTTTTATAGATTTTTTTTACAACCTAACTGACCGACTAATTACAATTTAAAAATTATGACCCAGTCATTGTAAATAAATATCGTTAACAAGCATTTTCACTTATTCGAAGAGAATTTGGAATAATTTAAAACCTAGCTAGTAGAAACGCAACAACTGCGCAAAATACCACCTACCTAAAGTGACTAACATAACACATTCAGACCAACAGTCAAAGCGATTTCATTGCATAGTAGATAACTGCTCAACACGCGTAGGAACAGGACTAACAGGAGGTAGATACAAAGCGGACGAGGCTCACAGTACATCCTGCCGCTCGCGGCTGCCTAATTCAATATTTCATATCCTCTTGCGCAGAAAGGAAGCGACTTTTATACTTCTTTGAGAGCTACGCCAAAGTGATGGACTCATAATATTGAAGCGGCGACACCCGAAATGAACACTAATACCCACTGTCGTACTTGTCTACTGAGGGAACTTAATTTGGCCAACACGCCATCTTCTATTGCGTAGTTTTTATTTTGTTGTATTCAATTTGGCCACAAGTTCCTACGCGGTGTATGTAAGCAAATATAATCATAATAAAATAACTGAGTATAGCACCGATACACATTTGTATGTCGCAGCAGGTTTCAATATAAAGAGAGCGTACAAAGCAACCCGTCTGGACAAGCCGACCGGTATGGTAGACAGACACTATTCGCTTGACTACACCTTCTAGTGCGCTGACTATACCTGCCAGCTTGGTCTTGCATGACTCTGATTCCATTGACTCCATAGGTCTACGAAAACTAGAATAGTATAATAATCCCAATATCGACTCGATTTAAAGCCAAACACATTCCTCAAAGTCTGCTTTCATAGCAATAGAGTTGAAAACACTTTTCAAATTCAGACAATCGCCAATCCAGCTGATATAGGTGGAATTTTAAACGAACGATAGATCAAAGCGGTGTGACCGGACCCAACAATAGGCGACCCAGATTTTAAAACGTCTGCCTGCAAACCATGACTAGCTATGTATTGGATACGCGACTAGATAGCGTAGTAGATTAAATATCGCACAATATTGCAGTAAATTTACTTCAAATTATTTCTTGTTAACGGCAGCAACTTACAAAAAGCAGCAAGCTAAAAGACTTTCAACAAACAGAAACAGTAACACACATTTCCAAGCAATTTATGCAGACAGGCCAACCTATATTTGCACACAATAACAGCATTCATCGACCAAAAGCTCAAATATATGAATGGACGGAAGGCTGACTAATAAAAAATACACTACAAGAGGTGTTCCACCTCTATTTGCGTTGTGTGACGCGATAGGTGAGGTGAGTCACCGCGTCTGGGGCTGTGTCCTGTGGGCCTTGGTGAGCAATAGCGCTAAATTACATTAGATCACGTTGGGGCACCGAAAACCGCCTCGCATTCCTCGCGAATTTACGCCGCCGCATTACCATCGCGAGCGGCCGAGCGGCCCCGGCCGCAAATGGAAATCGTCATGTCATCAACGAGCCACGTGGCAACATCGAGGAATCGATCCTAAAAACGTTGCGTCAGTCATAACCTCACTCTGATTATGTATTTGTGTCAGGTAAACTCTGTGACTGATGGTGAATCTAAAATCTTACAAATAGAATCTTACATTTATATAAATTCTCAATGACATGCTCAAAGTTGGAAGCAATTAATAAGCAGCTAGAATGTATTATCCCGCATCAAAGCCGGCCGTAGCGAATTACAGCCGGGAGACGTCGAAAGGGAGCCTATAAAGTCGTCAACCGGCTCTGTGGATGTCCATAAAAGGTACAACAGAGCACGCAAGTGTCTGCCAAAAGTCTGAGAAATCCCGCTCGGCAACCGTACGTCAGCGAAGATAAACGGAGGATTGATTATATCTTGTTGCTACCCAGGTCGCCTGCAAACTGAACTGAGCTCTACAGCCTTGCGTCAGACACCGAAATGCTGTCCCTACCCGACGATGTCGTCTAAATGCTGTTGCTAAAGGATACAATGCTTAAAAGGAAAGACATAAAGTGAAATTTGTATTGGCTTATTTTTACTCCAGATTGTGCATGTTACATGGTTGATAGAACATCTTTCGTGACGTGCTGACATTAGCTTCCTTTAAATTTGTATGTAGCCTATTCAGACACGGACGCGTATAGCAGTAGAATCTGCTGAACATTTTCAAG
Source organism: Blastobasis lacticolella (assembly GCA_905147135.1). NCBI lineage: Eukaryota > Metazoa > Arthropoda > Insecta > Lepidoptera > Blastobasidae > Blastobasis > Blastobasis lacticolella. The sequence continues at coordinate 7,749,427 of LR990048.1, read as the reverse complement.
ATTTCGGCTTTGATTATCAAATACGTGATAACAATCACAAACATTCTCAGATAACGTGAATACGAGGAACTCGACAACAGTGCGTTAACGATGTTCAGCCATTGCAATAGAGGTCGCTCGTAGAGCTCTTTCTTAAGTACGAGATAACGTATAATTTAATTTCAAGGAGTTTGTAACTACGTTTTAAATGATAAATCAGAAATTGAAGCAGAAGCATTCCAACAAGAAGTGCAATCACAATCGAAACCCTTTCGTTTTAGGGAAAATTGTTGTAGCTGTCACATAGCAAATTACTATGCAAACCAACCAAAGCAACACATTCAGCGTACGTAGTGACAGTTTTCCAGTACTTGGGCAATAAATAGAGGCACGTAGACAGTATATACCTACGTACATAACAAATACGTAGCCAGCCAGTAAATGCGGTAAAGTAAGCGGCAAAGCCAAATAGCCTACCCATGGTAAGTGGAGGACATTAGCATCGTCAATAGAGCGGCATGCCGGCGTGGCGACGTGTTGTCTCAGCAGAGCAGTGACCCCGGCACTACATCCAAATGATGCCATGATGCAAACGTATTATCCCACTATTATTATCCCCTTGTTAATTTTCGACTTTTTGTTTGCAGATTTGTGTTGTGTCACTATTCGGGACCCGTTTGTTTGAACAGTAAGAGTAAAGTAAGAGACTTTCGCCGATCGGGTTTCCCCTGAACAATTTGCCCGATTATGCCCTGAAAGCGACAAGATCATATTGAGATTATGTCCACGTAGATAAGGATAAGCGATCTAGTCGGATAGTTTGTGCGAGCGATCTGATTTAGCCGTGCGGTCTTCAAAACCACAGCCACAAATTCCCACTGGTAGGAAGTCCGCTGGGAAGAGCATTCGGCATTAAAATAGACACGCGGGTTGCAGGAAAATTGTCATTGTTCGAGATGGCATTGTAAACAAATCGTATGTCACATGCCCGCGACTGTGAGAGCCCAGAAATAGGTCGCCGCGCATCGTACGGGGCTGACGGACGGACACGCCGATATTTTTGGCATTGCAACCGCTGCCCGCGCAGGCGCAGCTAGAAAACAAGTTCTAGAATGTAACGATGAAACAGCTCTTCATTTTGTACTTACTACGATATCTCTTACCTGAGATAAAAGCAAACAAATTTATCACATGAGTTCATGATGAGAATTAAAGTGTTTGATAATTGACTGCGGTAACGAACGATATCGCACTGTCGGATTTATATTTAATTAATGCCACAAATACAGTGCGTTTTACTGCAATTAATAAATGCAAATCATTTTGAGAATTTAACGTGGTTATTTAAAAGTAAATATTTGTAAGCACAGTTAATAATTTGCACAATGTTCGAATACCAAAAGGAAGAAACTCAGAAATAAATAAATATTTGTGGACAAATTCACACAGCGCCATCTAGCCCCAAACAAAGCAAAGCTTGTATACTATACGTGCTAGATAACTGATATACTACTTAAATACTTTTGATTAAATAAGGATAACGTGAATGTTGCTGTTTGTATCATAGTATCATATACCAGAATTTAAAAAAATACATTATGGCTCTAATGTTGCCACGTTGCGGCGCTGTCGCCGCAGTTTGGCCGACCTAACTGAGCCATAGTGAATATTTTGAGCTACTGCGAATGAGTCTGCGGGTTCGGGCTGGCCTGGTATCCGCGGCATTGCAATCAGTACCGTGGCGTGTCTGCACCGTTCATTTATTCTCTTCACGCTCGCAGCTCCTCAATTTATAGGCTACGATTCGTCATTTCGTCTTCACTAGCGGTCGGCATTGATGAAAAAACATGCCCGCGATCATTTTCTACCCTAATTGCTATATTGGACGAAATTGATTTCGTATCGGACCGATTCTGCTCGTGCGCAACAATGTTGCTTTGAAGTTCATTTGAGGTTCGTATTTTCAAACAAATCGATGTATTTAATACCTGAATGCGGAAAATGCAGGTACTTGCGATGCGCCTTACTTCTGGATGGAGCTTGACTAAACTCGGTATTCTAAAACGCGTTAAGGACACAAATAGTGTCGTCTAGTTAGAGTAACACTGCAGAAGCAGGAACCCATCACCATACCCAACTTGCCTAACATCTGCCCCATCATCTCTTCCTGTCTGTTACGTAAGTTTACCACTGAGCTTGAATTACAGAGACAGGTAACAAACCTGGCAAGAAACCGCTCAAGACGCTATAATTAGCGGCATAACGCGTGTGTTGAGATTGTAAACAATGGTTTCTGATATTGGGTCAGTCAGATGTGGGTCGAGATAACGTTATCTTGTAGGTACAGATCGCTAGTTCGCGTATTGCGACATGTCTAGCGGACGAGTCGGGTCTTAAAAGTTGGCACACGACGCGAGCCTTGGCGGGGAAGATGCCACCGATAAAATATCGTAAACAAAGAACATGCAAGAGTAAACAAAGAAGATATTTATAACGAGGCTCGACGCGAATCAACGAGCAGCTTTGTCGACCCCATATTATGGTGCAGTGGATAACCAGTCTATAGGTACAAGAGACGGACACCGGACGGTTTCTAATCGCTTAGAATAGAATAAACCAATGGAAAATCAAAGATTAGATTTCGTTACTAGTAGGACTATGCCAGCTTTTATTTTATGTAGATACTTTGTTCTTAAGTCATTCAATAAAGAGTAACGTAGTCAATCCGTCTTTTTCAAGTTTAGCCAGGATCGATAGAAGCGACGCAAAGAAACCACGTTAAGTATTAGAGATCTTACAATCTTAAATTCAAATTAATAGATTTGTACTGGGTTATGGCGCGGTCACACCATACTACACACCGGTCGAGCTTCCGCCTCCTTCGGCTCTGCAGTAATCGCATACGAAATCGTAATTTAAACTTTTTATTGCAAACACAAACTCGAAAGCGCAAAGTCCATGAGCATTGCGCGCGGTGCGTTGGTAAATAAACAAACGGACTTCGACGGAACGGAATGTTTGCCGGCTTTAATGTTTGTGCCTTCTATCTTTTTCGCACGTACGCGATTTCTATGTGTCGTCCTACTCGCGCGCAAGAAATGACGTTGAAAGATAGAATACAAGTTATGAACTTATAGATTACCGAACCTTGTACAATATTTGTAAATAGCGAACATAACATAATCGAAATGTATCGTTATGGTTTTTTATCATCACGGGGTTGCAGTGTTAACCCTATTGCCATCTCGGTGGTTTAAAACAGTGTACCTAAAATAGGGTCATTTGCAAGTTTTTTTAAAGGGGAAGTGCGTACGGGTAGGGGAATACTCGACGTAAGGGCGACAGGCCCAAATAAAAGGGTTTATTAGGGGACAACGCGATACTACAGTGAATTAGTTTCAATTTAGATTTCCTGGTAGCACAACGACACTCTGCGCTTGACACTTTGAATGTTTCAATAGAATAGAAACATGTTACAAAAATGGGCGACATCTCTTTCGAAATATTGGAAATATGTAACATCTAATCATATCTCAATCATTATCGTAAATTCTAAAATTAGTCCGGAGGCTAATTAGATAATCGAACCAAAATTAAAATTCGAGGACCCCGATAACTAATTGTAATCAATTAAAGAAGGAGAATCATTTATAACCAGACCAGATTACTCACTGACAAATCTCTGACGGATTTATCAGTAACATTACTGGAATTATTTCCAGGTTTTTGTTTATTTCATACAAAATGGTACTGGCTGGGATTTCTTTAATACCTACTTCGTGACCCTTCTTTGGACCGTTTCAAGTCATCTTCGCGCGCGAGTCATAGATTCGTATTGTAGGTACTATTGCAGAATAACTGTCGCACAAACCAATATATTTTAAGATCACTCACAGAGATCTTCATGCCTATAGAAAGTACCGATGATTACGCAAGATTGCAGCAGGATCTAGATAGAGTGTCGGAGTATTGTACGCGTAACAGTCTGGATCTAAATGTTTAAAAATGTAAGACCATCACTTTTACGAGACAACCACACACCGTAAACACAACGTATAGGCTGAACAACGAAATAGTGCAACGTACTAATCAGCTTAGGGATTTGGGAATCATTCTCGACTCGAAGCTTACCTTTAACGACTACGAGTCTATTTTTGCAAAAGCAATCAGAATGTTGGGTTTCATTTACAGAACAGTTAAGCCCCTTAACTCAGCTTCAGCTTTCAAAATCTTGTATTACGCCTATGTCAGAAGCGTTCTTGAGTATGCTTCACCTGTCTGGTCCCGAGTCTACGACGTCGGCCGTAATAGATTGGAGTCTGTGCAAAAATAACTTATCAACAGACTAAATTACTTGACTTGCATGGCTCCCGGAGATTACTCTGCTAGTCTGAAGGCTCACGGGATACTCACATTGGAGGATAGGCGTTTCCTGACTGATGCTGGGGTGGACAGTCCACGGCTGTTGTCCCGGGTGTTGCTGAGCGCGGGTGACCCGCGCGCACGACGCGGTGGCCGCTGGCCACGTCTACTCGACCATCGTCGCGCGCGCAGTAATTATGCGTTAGGATCACCGCTCAATAGGGCTATAGATGGATATGAAAAACATTTGTCCAAATCTGTCGATATTTTCCATCCTGACCGCACACCCTTTTTGAGCGGGGTTCTTAAGTTTCTACAGTCTCGGTAAAGGACGATGATAGTGACGTGATATCACTATTATCAGTGATCACTTGGATAGGTATAGGCATACAAATGAACATTCACACACACATATGCACACGATATTACTATGTTCATTAATCATTATTATTTTATCATTGTTATTATTATTTTATCCGTATCATCACTGAACAATTCTATGGGTACTTTGCTGTTTGGTATTCTTAGCTTCACTAATCCCATTTGTAAATTGCAGTTTTGTAATTGGCAGTACCACTTTTATCTGTATCTGATTGTAAACAAATGTACATTGCTGTAAGACTGTGAAATAAATAAATAAAACACTAAGGATACATTCGTAAGGAATTTGAAGTAAGTACTTTAAATAATGTATCATACTTTCCAAACGTTCGGTATACATACTTACATAGGTACATAACGTAACTTGTTTCGATTTTCTACTCGCTACGGTCCTGACACGACAAACTTCTGGCTTCTCCCACATACGTCAGTATTAAATTTCTAACAGCGCTATTTAAAATTCTATCACGGTCTGCCACGGTTTCAGAATTTCCAACCTAGTGACTCGAATCGATAGTGTCCCGGACCTTTTCGAATTACCAAGTACCAATTACGAGCAAGCAAATAGAACGTGCCAGTGCGACAGAGTAGAAAATGGCACCAACTCCTTCCACATCAGGGATGTTACGAATGTCAAATTTTTCACATTCGCGAATGCGAATGCGAATACGAATGTTTACGCTGCGAATGTGCGAATGCGAATGCGAATGCGAATGTTAAGAACTGAAGACATCAAGTATTAAAAAACCATATTAATAATCAATTATATTTATTACTTAAAAAAGAAAAACATACAAAATGTATTGACATGACAGACATTTAGTAATCGAAGTTTAATAATGGCAAATTATATTTTTAAATCAACAGTTTTGCTGCCTTTTCACCCATGAGGCGATTTCTTAGAGGCATGTATATAAGGCCGGCTGCACTAAATAACTGTTCGCTCGGTACGCTTGTTGGCGGAGCGCTCAGATATTTACGAGCCAAATTGGACAATATGTCATATTTTAATTTAGTTTTCCACCAGTCTAGTGGGTTTTCATTAAGAGAAGCACGCTTTTCTTTAATATAGGCCTTTAACTGTGATTTAATTTCACATACTAAAGTGTCTCCAGATTCTGTATCACAGTCTTCGTTTCCGCTTGAGGCGTCTAGTATTCCGGCCAAATTGCTTATTAGTGTAGCGGAATTGTCAACATAACACTACATGTCTCGATTTGCACACATTCGCATTCGCATAACATTCGCATTGATTTATGCGAATGCGAATGTCGATGCGAATGTTAAAAACGATGCGAACCATTCGCATAAGCGAATGCGAATACGAATATTCGTAACATCCCTATTCCACATGCAGATGTTATACAAGGAGATATTAAACCGTTAGTCCAGAAAATGTGGAGCAGATTTTTCTGTGCTGCGATCTCTAACCCGGATTCCATTCGTGTAGATCACTTCAAAGAAAAATCTAAAACCGTGGTGGTACGCCTGACCATATCTATAATTCAAGTGCACAAGTGAGGAGTCCGCCTGTGTGAGTACCACCGCCTTATCTATTTCTGCCGCCAAGCAACAGTGCTTGCATTGTTGTGTTCCGGTTTGAAGGATAAGGTAGCCAGCGCAATTATAGGCATGAGCCATTTCATCTTAGTCCTCATAGTGACGACGCACCTGCGGTTCTACATTTTGTTGCCTGCAACCTAAATGTATGAATTGCCCATGTCATGGGCGACGGTTACCGCTTACCTACGCGACAGGTGGGCTGTCTGGTCGTTATTCACTGTGTAGCAAAAAAAAGATCAACCACGAAAACTTTAATCTGTTCTTAATCCCTCCACTGTACAAAGGAGGCTCAAATCGAACAGCCAACGTAAATGGACTTCATGATGATGTAATAGCAATACGGGGGCTTGAAAAGTGCAGACTGTTCAACGTCGTGCCGACGATGGCCGATGAGACCGAGCCACCCCTAGGCATGAGCCAGCCCAAGCAGAATCCGACGTACGCGCCAGTGTGCGATATATTAAACTAAAAGCTGGGGAGTATCTTTATCTGTTATATAAATGTGGAGCTTACGGCAAAGCCCCCTCCAATCTATAAAACCAAAACCCTCCACTAATTCGTTTGAGCTCAAGTCCATAAATAGATACACTATAACGGCAATTGATAAAGTAGCCATATAGATGTGGATGGAGCCGCTCGATACCCGTTTCAATTCAACCCATTGACAGCGCGCCGACCAAGGTAAGGGACGCGGCAAGTGTAAGCCGGCCGGCGCCCACGCAAGTCCAACCGACGCGGCGCACGCGCATCTAGCGTTTGTCATGCGAGCAAATATACGCGCCGGCGGCGTTGATATAGCTTGCCAGGTGCATTGGGCTCACGCTCTCACGATACTAATAGAAAAATTTGAACGTGATGGAGAAATAATTTGAAGTCGTTTTACAAAAAAAGGAATGTTGTAACATGACTAGGACAAAACCGGAAAGGGGGTTAAGTCTGTTTCTTAATTTGAACTAACGGCGAAACTTTGAATCGATCTTTATCGTCGTTTAATTTCCGTTACATTTGAAGAGGGGCCTCTGATTCCTAAAATGTATAAATAGAAACGGCACTATTTAAAAACTCAAAAACACTAAGTTTGTAAATGTACATTGTACAAACCAGACTAAGTATAGGTAAAAATAGACTTATGCGCTTATTACACCTGGCTACATTCTGTAGACTAAATGCAGAAGCAAAAAGCGTGAGAGCAGGGCAAAGTAGAATGTATTTCTTATAAAATAAGGTAATTTTTTGTATTGCTCTTTTAGCAAAGCGGAGCGACGTAAAACAATTATATAAGTGTTAAAAAGTACCTTATTCTTTAAGCAATACATACGACTTTGATTTGCTGTCACGCTTTTTGCTCCTGTATTTTGCCAAATGTTATAAGCGCAAAGTTGAATTGTTTGTTTGAAATGTTTTGCGCCCGGCACCCCCACCCTCAGCGCTGGCAACGGCATTCTACCGGTCGCCGCGCGCGTCGCACCCGCCCCTCCGTCACCGTTCGAATTCGCAGACGGCTCGCTCCCACTGTTTACATAACGTAGATGCCTGCAGATAAATATGGGCGACGGCAGGCCCTGCGGCGGGCGTGCAGTTTAGATCTGATACGTATATGCTGGTCTAGGTAGGGTAAGTCTTCGGTTCGAGTTCTATCAGTAAAAGTTTTAACGACTAATATCATAAACTCGAGTGATTGTGAGAATATTTGGGTGATTTACTCTTTCACTCTTTTCAAATCCGGACCGATTTTTAGCTGCCTTAGTGGTATAAAAACTATTGAGCGGATTTGGATAAGAGTTTATGGTGTTTTAAGTGATACTAAGTCCTGCAATTGACTGTTATGGTCCGTGATGATGACGATGAAGGTTAAATACAAATAGTTTTCGCTTAACTTTCCCTTTGCTTCCCTTCCCCATTAGCTTTTTGACGTTTCAAAAGAGATCAATTATCGTAATCCTATTTAAATAAATAGTTTTTTCATTTTAGTTTTTAGATACGTATATTAGAAAATTACATATCTACGGCAGAAAATCGTGGGCAACGGCTAGGATTTATGTTATTTTACTTAAAGGCTATAGTTGAACAAGCAACTAGTTGTTGAAAGAAGTTGACACAATAATTAGCCTTATTTCAAAATACGTCCATTCTAAATGGCGCACCGAGTAATTGATAAATAAACATTCACTTTGTACGTCTAACGCACGACCTGCACGTGCAGTTTCGCAAATATACAACACTAGCTTTTTCTCGTGAATTCGATAGTGTAAAGTTAGATTCTGACGTGTACTCCCGGGAACTACATTGACAAATTATAAATTTATAACATACTAGTGGACTCGGCGCAACTTCATTCGCGTGGCGTCCTACACCTACCTACATCTACTATACACCTACCTACCCTTTTTTCTTGCTTATAACCCTTCCTCTTGAAACACTCTACTACGGAACCCTAAAACCATCAAAATTAATTCAATACTTTTGGAAAGCGTAACAAACATCCAACCGTACATACCGTCGCATTTATTATATTAGTGTCCTACTAATACTTACCTCTTGTAACAACAAGTAGTGCAACGGGCAATGCAATAATAAGCAGGTAGCTACTGCACCTATGAGCTGCAATGCCACTTGCCTATGCATTTACGTAGATTGGCGAAGTAGGTACACATGATATGGAGCAGTTGTAGGTACCTAATGACTGATTAACTGATAGACGTGTAAATTGTGTTTTACAGAAGTTACCTGAAGGTAAACTAACATTTTTATATAAAATGTAAATGACCTTTATGTTAGTGTGGTTTAGATAAAAAAAAAATTTTTTTATTCTAGTAAATCGTCATCTCATCATCTTGGCGTTAATGTCCCGGTTGTGCTCTCGCTCACGAAGGCCCGGGGTCCGCGTTGACTATGATCCAGGATTTGGCAGATCGGGTAATTACAGTGTAGCGACTGCCCCATCTCATCTGTCAGGGGAACCTGACCACATTGGATAATGGTTCTAGAAGATAGTGTATAATAACGACAAAATCTACGTATATCAGTCTACCTACATATATTAGATTATTTCAAAAGTATTATTCATCTCCATTTAAAATCGCAATAACTGACGTCAAAGGCATTGCTATTACGCTCTACTTAACCATTAATGAAAATATTGACAAAAGATAACCGAATCATCATATTTGCGTACATATTTTGTTCACTAAACTTTATCATCGTGAAAATATAACAAACTACTCGGACTTCGGACTCGTCGCGACTTGGTTCGCGTGGCGTCCTACCTATACCTTAATCCTACACCTCATCATCATCCTAGCGTTCAGTCCCGGCTGCTGTCAGGGTCCGCTTTCCTACTCATTCTCCTCCACTTCGCCCGGTTTTGGACCCCTAAAACTACCCTACCATATACCTGCCATACCCTACACCTAGCCTTTTTGTCTTGCTTGTAAACCTTCCTCTTGAATAATTTTATCTATTGTTAAAAACGGCATTAAAATCCGTTGCATAGTTTAAAAGATCTAAGCGTACATAGATACATAGGGACTATGTACGAGTAGTTGACGTTGTGGATTAAGGTCCAGGCATATGAAGCAGTTTTCTGAGGCTCGGAGCTGTATTATTCAAATCTAGCGATCTACGGACAGTTAGCAAATACCTAGCAATTGTTGAAAACTCTAGGGTTTAATGGAGCATACCTACAATGCAGAGCACTCACTGCCACCGAAGTCCAACCCGATTCATTATCGCAGCGAGCTTAGTGGGTCGCCAAACCTGTATTTAATAATAAAGTATGCACGTATCTACCACTAGTTCTTGATACCTAGCCGCCTAGGGCCAAACCCGCAAGGAGGGTCTACGCACACTGGCCAACAGTTCAACCTTCAAAAGTTACGCGACATAAAACGTTTTAGCATGCCGTCAAAACAAACAACCGCGGCCGGCCGGTAAGAAACGTCTTAATCTATTACGTAGGTCTCCATAAAAATCTATTATCCATGTGTATTTGTTTTCAGTGAACAATAGCGTTTGCAGCGAAACGTGATTGGTTTTGTATGGAATTAAATCGACGACCTGAGTGGTTCAATGGTCAACATGCCGCCGGTCTGCCACGCAAGAGGTCCCGGGTTCGATTCCCGGCCGGGCAGAAATTGAAATGATGAATTTTAATTTCTGTTACGGGTCTGGGTGTTCTATGTATAATAAGTATGTATTTAAGTAGTATATCAGTTATCTAGCACCCATAGCACAAGCTTTGCTTAGTTTGGGGCTAGATGGCGCTGTGTGAATTTGTCCACTAATATTTATTTATTTAAAATTTAAATGAAAATTAAAACATAAATTTTTAGGTAATAGTGATGCACACAGTCACAAACAAAGTACATTTATAATGTTATTTTCATTCATACACATATTTATAAGTATCACGTTTTACCACAAGATTTACTTTAATACTTTAGATAAAATATTTGTATTTTTGTTAGTAACGAATTTACTCAAAAACTACTTCTTTCTTCGTGAAAGTTGAATGTTTACAGGGATCATAACTGCGCGCGGGTGAACGCCTCTGAGAACGGCTAGTCATTAAGAGGAACTGAGTTAACAAGGATTTTAAATTTGTATGAAAATCTTAAAGCCTGGCGCAACTTTAAAACAACATATTTTTGACGAAAATCTAATAAACCACAAGCATAGGTTTTGGTTTCTGGATCACGTCTACATAATTTCATTTGCTTTAATAGCTTTATGAAAACATGATCAAACTACGTTTGTATGGAGCGCGCTCGGGAAACACTTACGTATATCTAAACTCGTATTAGTAGAGCAATCATGACGCCTGTGTACATGGCAACAATTCGCTAAGATTTTATTTTTGTGTTCCTTGTCGTTACGCTGCATGTTGCCGCATAGTAATGTGACACAGACATACGTGGCAAAGAAAACAATAGTAATATTCGAGACGAGTCAGTGTGTAGTTAGGCTTGTTTTGTTTACCAATAGAGGCTTTGCGTTGCGCAAGAGTGGCTTCGTGTCGCTTGCGTCGCAAATATTGCTCTGCAATGTCGCGGGAAAAGTCTGCTACTATGGCATGCATGTATCATATCAAGCAAGTTACCTTTTAAATCGCTGGTCAGTGTAAGAACTACACTGCACGGCAGCGCAGTAACGAGGTCAAAATATTCTTTTATGAAGTCGTATACATATTTAATATTATAACGCACCACTCAGCAGCGAAACTGCCTGGCTTCGAATAGTCATACCAAAACATAACATAAACTCTTAAGTTAAATCTAGGTATCTAAGTCCACGTAAAATAGTTGCAGGTGCGTCGAGTTGCGGTGGTCAGAATTATATATCTAAGTAATAGCAAATGATACATAACCCAATGATAAACTACCCTCCACATTATACCATTTTTTTATCCTAAAAGTCTATTAAGTTCATCATGGCAGCTATGCTGCACAAAACCATCATTCATAACATTTCATTCAATTCACTACGACCATAGGCGCCACAAGTCACAACACTGGCCATTTAATTGTAAACCATAGCATTCTGCTGCCTATAGACAAGACAGGGCATCACAGGCGCGTCGGTACGCAATGGAAACACGTGTATTCGTCGCCGATTACGCAATCGCGGGCCGCAGACGCATAAACAAGCGGTTCGTCACACAGCGACGATGTAAACACGTTCGCCTACCTGCCTGTTTGATCTGTCTTGTCTACTCATGCTCAGTGTGGCAGCTATGGCATGCTCAGTGGTGCATCCTGTAGGGTGGCTTCGCAACTGTATGGCGGCAATCGGAATGTTGTCGTATGTGTGCGCTTATGGGATGAGAATTGGGATTGGTTTACCTTTTTATAATATAATGATGATGACACAAAAAACTTCAGTTTGTAACCTGAACTGGTTATACAATAGATAGGTATGCCAAATAAAACAGGTTGTCGTAAGAACCTTCAAGTAATGAGCCTATAAGTATCTGAAAAACTGGCATATGCGTCTCACGCGGTGATAACTTTCCATCAGTTGCTTGTTTGCCTCCCACTATTATAATAAAAATTAAGACATACAACAAAAAACAAGGGTATGGTGAAAATTAAAGTACACACAATAATATAGAACATAATATCATAACTGAATGTGAAGTATATACCTATGACCCTTGCAATGCTTGCACACAATGTTAAAGCCGAAAAGTGGCCCTATTGGTTAACCAATAGGGCCACTTTTCGGCTCTATTTATTTGTATTTATTTTTAGTAGTAAAATAAAAATGCATTTTTGTATTTAATATCAAATTGAAAATTAATTTATCATCATCACATTTTAAGAACAACAGCTAATTATTTTATTAGTCAAGTCCTAAATAGGAATCTAATAGGAAATAAATTGTTAAACCAATTGTTAACTTATTAAAATTGTTAGTAATAAACTAAGGTCTCAGTGTGCTAATCATTCAACACACAAATCAATATTATTGATGCGGAGGCAAAACAGTAGAACTGATAAACAAATAGTTCAAAATAAATTCTCACAACATACAAACAGGAAAACTTTGCTTGAAAACCCTTGGAATGCATGACTCGGGTTTGCAACTCAGCCTATGCCTTTCACTTGTGATCACTTGCGAAATGCATTTGATGATTCATGTTCTTCTTTTTTTTTTATACCACTAAGTTGGCAAACTAGCTTATAGGCTGCCTCATGGTCTTAAACTCACCTAATTTTAAGAAAAGAAATTGGGTGAAAGGAGTGAGTAAACTATGAGAAGGGATATATTGTGCTAATCCGACCTAGTGTGATGCCGAAGGCCAGTCGAACTGGAGAAAGAGGACCCTAACAGAAGCCGGGATTGTGTGCTAAGATGATGATATAAAAAAATTATCTTGGTGTTAATGTCCCGGTTGTGTTCTCGCGCACGAGGGCCCGGGGTCCACTTTGACTATGAACCAGGACTTGGCAGTTTAGATAATTACAGTGGAGTAACTGCCACCTGACCTCAGAGGCAGGGTCTCTCAGGTGGTACCAGGGGTACCACCTGAATGTGCATGTTTCATTACAATGTTTTCCTTCAATGCAAGAGCATCAGTTTGCATTCAACTAATGTCCATAACTCAGAAATTAGTTATTAGCACATGGCGGCAGTGAGATTTGAACGTAGTACCTCTTCCTTACAAATCTGATACTTTAACAACTTAGCCACGGACGCCAATACAGTGCTGCAGCACTGTAATGGTGGCTAAAGTAATCACTGCTTTATTAATTACCTTCATTACATTAAATTATATTATTAAAAAATACTTAGGTATAACATCTATATGATCATAAGTGCAATACATAATTAATTCACTGTAATAAACAAAGTTTTTAACCTAATGGGTTGTGTGTTTCTATCTATTGCATCATTCTTCAAGAACCAGTTTGTTTGGGGAGTTCTTATCAACATTCATAAATAAAAGATTACCTACAGTTCATTCCATTACTGATAGCAAATATAAGCACAGTGAGTATGTAATTATTGTAGTAAATAATTGTAACCTCAAATCCATTGTTTGTTTACTAATGGAGAATTAGAGGTTAAACTGATAAGAATATCATAGCTAGGTATGAGTTCTTATTTTTAATTGCACTTTGAATTTACACAAAATGGGTGATAAGATCATGGCATTTGTTACTGTAATAAGCTAGTATATGGTTTCAATGGTTTACTAATTAAAGTATATGTTACACATTACCTACATAATTTTAATTTAAGTTTGAAACAAATACTAGATGTGAAATTTACCTTCATTATTTATGTATTGTTACCTGGAACACACATGTGTCTAACAATAAAACCATATGTGTCAATAAACAGAGGAAACACCTTACCATGACACTTTTAATGAGTTCAGTGGCAGTGGCAGGTGGGTAGGCACAAACAGAGATCATTTGTTTACAAACAAACAGCTAATGATTGCGCGTAAATAACGACGGCCGTGTTATCTATAAGTTGTTTACATAAGGAAAACTCACCTTCTGGGTAGCAGCATGGCGGCGGAGCCCTTGCGCTGGAACACGCCGTCCACCAGCACGCCATTCTTGCTGTTGCACGTCAAGTAGAACTCAGGGTGGTCGTAGAACAGCTCTAGGTGCCGCCGCGATATGAAACTCGAGTGTCCCATGTTCACATCCACCTGTCCGCGGCTTGAGTTCCGCCCGATCACCACGCGCTTCTGCCTAATGAGGTACTCGAAATCACGGCCGTCGAGCCGCGCTATCGCCACCGGCGAGGGCTCCTGCGCCCACTGAACCTTGGAGGGCGACGGCGGGGCCGATTTGAGCGAGAGCAGCGCCCATGCGTCGCTCTCCGAACTCCGCGAGAACTGAGTCTGAGCCATGGCACACGCGTACCGATATCACCAACGACGCTGCGGTCCACACGCGGCGCGCGAACCACTCGCACGAAGGCACATCACACCCGAAGACCTGCACTGGTCGCCTTCGTGCGACCCGGATATCCGGAACCTACCGAATCAGTGTCCCAACTACGATTTGAGGTTACTGACGGGACGCACATGCGCAAAGTTTCTACTTGTGCGGTAAACAAGAATTATATAAACCACCACACCACCACGTGATAGAGCTGTATACATATACCTAATCCGGAACCGTGGATCGATACTTTACCGCTTGGCGATGTTGTCTAAGGGCAAAATAATGAACTTTATCGGGTTGCACAACTGAATTTTCGCAATTGAACCGAAATTAGACACTAAAGTAAACACGAGGCGAGAACAAAAATAACCAAAAACGTCAATTCGGCATACGCAGTTTACAAGTTTGTTGCGCCATCTACACAACACAGCAAAAATGGAGTACTAAACGTTTCAATCCAATCTACGCAGACGCAAATATATCTACAATAACTTCTTTCAATTTAACACTTATTATTGTAAGTTTACAATTTCAATTATTTTCAGTTCATAGTTTGATATATTTTTCAACAATTGTCGATTGGAAATTTGATGGAGATCACATAGAGATCACGAGATATATTTTGAATTCAATAGAAATTATGCGTATAACAAAACCGTAGAGTGACGTAGTGTTGTACAGACAATACACTTTCTGAATCGATATTTATTGGTATTGATTAAAAAAATCGACTTAATGAGCAGTTTTCCAATAGGTATCTAAAGCATTCCTAACCACTCACTAGATGGCGCCCCGACAATTTTGGTAATGAGGAGTTTTCCAGTAGGTATTGATAGTTGGTTTCAAAAAGCATCAATAGATGGCGCTCCTACAATTTTGGTAATCTTTTTATAATCTGTATGATGGTGGCAGCGATTTCATGCAGCCAACTAATACTAAACTTAAAAAGAAAATGTTTATTAATGTAAACATAACTGTTAAAGGTTGAACGAAATGTAAAAATAAATATTTATAGAAGTTGGCACTATGTTCCATTATTAATACAACCTCGATAATCGCTTGGAATAGGTTCTTAGCAAACAGGATATAAACACTGGGTACGTTTGGAGGATGGAGTTGCATGCTAGCTACTTTGTTCAATAATACAGTTAATAAAATATTAAACATCTCATAAATAAAAATCCAAAATAAAAGAGTGCCAATAAACAAAGAAACTGTTTAGCTGCTAGGTATAGGTATGTTATATATTATAATTATTTGTATTTTGTTATTGTTATGGTGAGTGCCGGGGATTACAAAGAAATGAAGAGGTTGGTAGACAGGAGAGAGGAGTGGCGATTGCTAAGAGTCATATTCTTAAATATATGATTATGATGGTCATTTATTTATCAATCCTTTATTATAGTCTAAGAGCCCATGAGGGCCAGACCTTCCTTTTGTCCGTAAGTATGAAAGTTTTTCCATGTGTGTCCCCAACACAGGTAAGAATGATCCCCACCCATTAAACCTGGATCGTGGTTCCTTTGGCAGGTAACAGGTAACAAAGGTGTATAAAATCTTATATCCAATTTATTAAGTTACCAAGCTCAATTTTTTTGTATTTTATTCGTTACAGCATTAATACTCACGATGCTCATTGCCAGACATATAGTATAGTTATAACCCTCCGCCGGACACCTCTAAACTATAATTATCTGTAATTATACTTACCTTATATTAGGAAAGCTGAATTTTATAAATGTTATTCAGAGAATTATTAAACTGAGTTTTCTTAGTAGCCAGACAGTTTTTTGGGTTATATAATCCTGCCAGACGAATTAAAAGTGTCTCATATGCAACAACTGGTGCGAGTGAGACAGAGCGCTCAGTTCATTGCAATCTTATGCTAAACATATACTATCGTTTATTCCAAATTGTTTAGTGATTTTTTTTATAATTTATCAAGAAATTTAATTAAATAAAATTATTACAGTCTGAATAGTACATTTTTTAATCCATAATCAGTTATAATTTTATAAAAATATCAATCATATCAAAAGTCTAATCACTTAGTTCATATTATTTCTTATTTTTATGAAGTTTAATATAAGTAATTTAATTAAAATTTCAAAGTTATTAAAATTTAATTGTTTATTATATTATAATTATAATTTTTAGAAGATAAAAAATTCACAGAAAAATAATTTTTTTCAATGAAGTATTCTATAATTTTCATCATTGTTGCCAATATCTTCAGATTCGTCGTCACTGCAATTCCAATTTGCAAGTGCCGCGCGGCACTTTATTTCTTGATGACATTGACTCCCCTCCCGTATCCTGTGCTGCCTAGATAGCCGAGCGAACTGAGCGGCGAACACGCGACTTTTTTCTAATATTCACATTTTTAAACTCGTGATATCTTTCGAATGGAATGTCTGAATTGCATAATTCAAAAAGTTATATAAAGGTATTGAAGCAGTCGTGAATATGAAGTAATTGATTTTGATAAAGATTAATACCAAGGTACCAATAAATAGCGTTTTTTAGCGGCGGCGTTTCAATTAAATTTTGAAAATAAAAGAACACTTATTGTGACATAACTATTATAGTTAGATATATTCTGTTGCGACACTTTTTGTAGATAATGATGTGTTCTGCAAAGTCGTAGTACATTATTTTGTTCTATCATCAATAGTTTTCACAGAACACGCGATGTAAGGAATTTTTTGGGTATTTTTTTACACCTTGGGTTACATTATTAGAGTTTTATTAATGATCCGTAATTTTTTAGAAAATATAATATAGCCTATGTCACCCGGGGATAGTGTAGCTTCCTAACGGTGAAAGAATTTTTGAAGTAGGTCCAGTAGTTTCAAAGCCTATTCAATACAAACAAACAAACAAACAAAAAATCAAACATTTCCTCTTTATAATATTAGTATAGAAGTATAGATATAGACGACAGCTGATGCGCAGTAAAAGATCGCAACGAACCGAGCGCTCTGTCTCACTCGCACCAGTTGTTGCATATGAGCCCCACTCTCGCAACTATTAGACACTTTTAATGCGTCTGGCAGGATTATAGAACCCAAAAAACTGTCTGGCTACTGAGAAAACTCAGTTTAATAATTCTCTGAATAACATTTATAAAATTCAGCTTTCCTAATATAAGGCAAGTATAATTACAGATAATTATAGTTTAGGGGTGTCCGGCGGAGGGTTATAACTATACTATATGTCTGGCAATGAGCATCGTGAGTATTAATGCTGTTACGAATAAAATACAAAAAAATTGAGCAAACTGCCAAAGGAACCACGATCCAGGTTTCATGGGTGGGGATCATTCTTACCTGTGTTGGGGACACACATGGAAAAACTTTCATACTTACGGACAATAGGAAGGTCTGGCCCTCATGGGCTCTTGCTCTATTATGTAGATAGATAGATAGATAAATTGTTTGTTGCTCACACATTAAAAAGTTCAGACAAAAACCATACCTCGTTGTGGGCAAAGGTGGCCTTATCGATGCAAGCGATCTCTACTAGCTTGATACACAGGAAAGTCAACAACATGGACTTATACTTAGCGAAGTTACACTTAAGAAAAAGTATAAATATACACCTACATGCGAATATACACATATGACAAAACAAAAATATATATAGACAATGCACCTACATGAACTACATATAAAATTGCCAATTAAGGACATCAAAATGTACTTTTATTCAAATATGTACTTTTATAGATAACAATCAAAGACTGTTAATTTTTTAGGAGCATCGGTGGCCTAGTGGTTACGGTATCCGACTCGTAAGCGAAATGTAACGAGTTTGAATCTCACTGCCGCCTTGTACCTCGAATATCTCGAAACCCCTAGGGTTGATTTAGTATACAAATTATCATGAAGTCCACAATAGCCTTGCATACATCTCATCTCCCTGTGCACATGTTAGCCCATGCTTACTTATGGTTTTTACCTTTATTAAATAGTATAAAGTTGGTATAACAGTTTATTGGTGAAAAGAATGTACAATCACAGTTTACTTAGCACTATTTACATTAAAAGGTAGGTAAAGCGAGGGGCAACGCATAATAGCTCTTTTCTACGCGGGCCGGAGTCATGGAATGGCGTCTGCACGTGTCCGTCTTCGGGCGCGAGGCGCGGGGTGCGGGGTGCGGGCGGCACAGGCCGTCCGCGCGCCGATCCCGGAAAGGGCCGAGCGCAGCTAAACAAAGCTTTCGCGGCGCAGGTACGAAACCGGACCAACCTTCCGCGGCGCAGGTACGAAACCGAGCGAAGGGGCCCAAGCGCGCGCGTTACAATAGTCAATTGCGTCAGTGTCAATACTTTCCTTTCTTTCACTTAATATAATCTTCACTGGCTGTGTTCTCGTTCGGTGCACGAGACTTTTTACGTACTTAATATTTTACATGTAGAGATAGATTAATAGTCACAACAAACATTTCTGGCTTTGTGACCCACCAACGCTTTTTAAAAGATGGAACTTGCGCGTTTTTTAGAAGGTCATTATCATCATTATCATCATCTCGGCGTTCTGTCGCGGTTGCGTTCCCGCGTAGCACGTGAGGGCCCGGGGTCCGAAGGAACCTTCCTACTCTTGTAGGAAGTAGGCCGGATGTAGGCCTTACGAATGCGATCCTTCCGTGAAACTCCACACATCCACCGCAGCATCTTCATTTCCGTGACACGCAGCTCCTGCTTGTGTCTATCTAGTAGAGGCCAAGTCTCGCTGACGTATAGGAGAGCAGGTCTAATGTTAGTCTTAGACCTAACCCTTCAGCTTTACCGGCATTTTAGGGTCACAAATGACACCTGTCACCTCCCGCCATTTGGTCCAAGCTACGGATATTCGGGCTTTGATGTCGCTGTCGATGTCCTCGGTTGCGCTAAGTACAGATCCCAGGTATCAGGCCTTATTTGAGCGCTTGATTTCATCTTCGCTTATGCGCATAAGTAGGGGATTTTCACTGTTGCAGGCCATGTACTCTGTCTTCTCCACATTAATCTTCAGACCGTCGTTCTGAAGTGACTCCTTCCTCTTTTTTACGCGTTGGACTAGTCGCCCTTTGTCCGAGTTTATCAGCGCAGTATCGTCAGCATACTTGAGCAACCAAGGAGGCACCTCATGGTAGTCCTGAATACTCTCTCACAGTACGTCTCTTATCTCGTTAAATAGAAATGGGCCTTGAGCACGGAACCCTGATGTACCCCAACGGTAATAGGGAACGGGTTGGTGAAACCAATAGCAGTCCTCACTATTGAATCGGAATCCCGGTACATGTCTCGGATAAAGTCAACATAGGCCACTGACTTGGACCACAATGTCCACCAGATCATCTCACGAGGGACACAGTCAAAGGCCTTATACATGTCCAGAAACAGGAAATGCAGTGGCGCGTGCTATGATCTGTATCCCTCCATGAGAGTTCTCAGAGTAATTACGGGGTCCATGGTCCCACAACACGGCCCAAATCTATACTGACACTCCCGAGATTGTACACTCCCGTCGGATCCGCGTGTCAACATAGCGTTCGAAGAACTTTATGGTGTGAGACATCACCTTTATACCGCGGTAATTAGTGCACTTCAGCACTGAGCCCTAGCCCTTGTAAACTGGAGTAATTATACTCAGCCTCCATTGGTTTAGTATCTTCCCGGTAAGAAGATGTTACCCACTTAAATAAATTATATATTTTTTCAGTACTTAAAAAATAACTTTTTTCTGCAAATAATTATATTTCTTTTTACCATGATAGATTTTTCTAGTCCCATAGCAAAAGTTACTACTAGGAATAAGCTCTATCTGTACATTTTTAAACCTTTTGGGCCAAATGTTCAAATAAGAGTTGCATTGTTCTTTACATTTTTACACAACAAACATTTATTTTACCACAGCCACGCCCACTACTGACGTTACACGACCATTAATATTATGTTTCAATATGTATTTAAACAACTGTTATAATTGTAAGTCGTATATTTCGCTAAGGAGCGAGATTAGAAGTGTGTCATACATCGAAACCTGTCACTACCCGCATTTCAGTACATTATTATTATAATAGCGTAAAATGACGGTACCTATCTACAGCATAACCAAAACAATGCCAACTCTGTATATCACAATTAGGACCATATTACTAGAGTTAACAACTCTAGTAATATTAAAGTTTAAAGTCTAGAATTCGGTTGCAGTCATAGAAAAGCTAGATTTTCAGGTTTCGATAACAATTTTAGTGGGTTATTGCCATATAAATTATACTGTTTTTATCATAGGTCCTAATAATGCATGCTGTCAAAATTGCTACTCTTTCTTCAAGTTTTGGTACTTTTTGTTGAGGCCGTGCATTGCGGTGAATGGTCTACCTTGTAAGCTTCGTAAGGTCTACCTTGCAGGAATTTCTTGACATTATTTTATACCTAATCGATAACTAAATATCGATAAATGCATACCATCAATCACAGATGTGTGTACAGCACTATAGACTGTATATTTTTGTTTGTTTTTCTTTTTTTTTTCTTTCTTTCTTTGATTCTAACTTCTATCTCTTTCTAATTTATTGATTGATTTTGTTAGAAATCAATTTTGCAATTTTTTAGTTTTAGTTTTTATAAGCATAGTTTTAGAATTTAAGTACTTCAATATTTATTTTCTTTGTGTTTGTGTTCTTGTAGAGACTAGTATCTTTATTAATTTTAAGTAAGTATGACTATGAGTTCTTTTTTAATTTTGACAAAAATATTTGTTTACTATGGTTGCTTTTGTTTACTTATCTTTCTAGGTAAAATAAGCACTTTTAGTTCCAATTAGACAGTGTTTTTGTAGAAATGTATCGTACTTGGTAGTTCATTTTTTGGAGCTTTACATTGTTCCTCCCCAAAGTAGGTACAGTACCCTGCAGAGTAACCGGACCCCTCACTGGTAGGATTACTAATGTATGCTTGAGGTATCGGGCTACTCTGCAGCTGAAAATATTATAAAATTAGCCACCTTCTCAAATTTACCTCATAATAAGTAACTACATATAGTAAACAAAACACAAAAAGTTGTTAGTTACATGTTATAATGTGGAATATTGTTATACTCTCTGAGAGAAAATAAAAGAATAATTGTTTATCAAATAACCTAATGTTGGTTATGAGAATATCAACAATTTATATGATCAATATCATCATCATTTACCTGCCCTTATCCCACTAGGTGGGGTCGGCCGGCACAATATCATAATTTTATATTTTACTTCCAGACACATAGTGATACCTTAAATACCTAAAAATATCAGAATGGAGGACAACATCGAAATGGAGCATGATCCTGCAACTCTAAGAAGAACGCTGACTACACGGAGTAATACAGCTCGACAGGTTGCTGTCAACTTCATGCCTTCCCGGCAACTGTCACATAGTAAGACACTAGGCAAGGGTCTTGTGATCCTCATTTTGTTTTCATATCCTTAAATTCAGGTGAAGTGCCGTCATGTTTCTTCCAACGACTCTTTTCTGCGTTATGTAGGTATATTAGTTTAACACTGACCGATGCTCTTATATGAAACCTGCACATTCGGATGACTGAAAGTGTAACTATCATCCCACAGTCACCACTCATACAGTCATCACTGTAAATATCTGATTTAATTTGTTAAGCTAAGTTTTTAAGTTATGGTTTTGTCTTGGCACTTATTCGCTGGTGGTCGCTCTACTGTAATAACCTGATCGCCTAAACCTGGATCATGGTCAAGGCGGGCCCCGGGCCCACGTGCTCGTGAGCACAACCGGGACATGAACGCCAAAAGATAAGTGTTTGTCTTTAATTCCAGTCTATTTTGACCATAAGTACCTATTTCTCTTTGAAGGAAAAGGTAATAACTGGACAATAGCTCCGGCAACCTGTGAATTAGCCTGAGATACACACATTAGTTAACCTTTTTTATCACTAAGGTGTCAAATAAATGTAAACAGTTATTATCAAAGCCTATGAACATTTGCATAATTTGCAATACCAGGGCATCTGGGTTTTGGGAGAACTTTATCTTGTACTCACTTTGGATAACCCCAGCAGGGATCTCTTTTCATAACCCAAGAGTGCAAGGAATGTATGAGCCATAGATGTTATTGGTAATAGAAATAGCTTTCTAAACTAAATTTGAATAGAAAAGGGAGATATTATATGGTAGTTATTGTTTGATAGAGTTATCACACAATAACTACTAGATGGTGAACCCTCTGTCTTCACATACACAATTTCTCAGAGAGAGAGTAAATAATTTTTGTGTGTTCTGCATGTCTGTTCTTTCCTTATTTCCTGTGATGTGGCTATTAAGAACAAATCCACTAGAAAGAATGCTTGCATTATTGTGTTCTGGTTTAAAAGATAAGGTAGCCAGCGTAATTACTGACATGAGCAGTTTCATCTTAGTCCTCAGAGTGACCGCGCCTGGGGTTCTGCATTTTTGTTGCCTGCAACCTAAATGTATGAATGGTAGATGTTATGGGCGACAGTTACCACTTACCTTCAGGAGGCTGTCTTCTCGTTTGTCACTGAATAGCATAAAAAAAAATCAATGCACTTTTAGAATTGTGAATAACTAAAATGTAGAAATGTAGGCTACCACACTTTCTCTTTATCAATATCACATCAAAGAACAAGAGGAAGCATTAACAACAATTAAAAGTTTTAAATGATGCACCCTAATGACCTCTAATCAAGTTAGTGTTTAACTGGGATAATTGGTTGCTCACTGAATCATGACCCAGTGTTATTTTGACTGTGTAAGCATATTGTTGTGTAAAATTGATGTGTGTTTTAATATTGTGAGAGTGGTAGTGCTAGTGAACTGTGAGCACTTTAATGCACAATACCTACATGTTAATTATAGCATGAATTTTATTCTGTGTATTGAAAGATAAAAGTTTTGGTGTAAACATGGAGATGGAGGAATTGATTAGTTTAAGTGGTAATTATAATATTTCCTTGATCTTTAGTACGAAGTTTCATCCTAATAATGGCATAGACCAATTGAAAGATAACAATATTAAAAATCATGCTGCGGTTGCGTGCTCTCGCGCGCGAATAATCAGGGTCCACCTTGACCGTGATCCAAGATATGGCAGATCAGGTATTTATAGTAAAGCGACTGCCATCTGATCTCCGTGACCATTTTAACAGGGGAAGTTGTCCAGGGGCCGACCGCCTACCTCGAATTGAAGGCAAACGCCATCGGATAATGTATCGCTACCTAACTCGGTTGCGGTTTGAGCGAGTGTTATAGCTTTTGCCTGTAATTCAAGTTAGACGGTCGGGCCTCATGTGTCGTACAGACTAATTCTAAAGCTTCCATTTCATAATACCAATCGTTTATGACTTCATCTCGCGACCTTTGGCGCCTTTCTTGAGCGCGTGAGATAAATGTTTTAAACGATTTCTTTCGAGTTTGGCGATAGCTCCCTAGATTGGATCACGGTTACACATTCAGTCGCCACGTCGGTATGGTCGCCACGTGATGGTATTTTTCGGTCATATTGCCAGAAAGGGGGGGGGGGGGGTATTAACCTTCAAAGACTGATGATCACTGGAAAGGTAGATGGCAAAAGACCTAAAAGTCGCCCTAAAAAAAGTCCGATTCGTTGATCGGATCAGATCCGCATCACATTACATACTAGGTTCAGGGGAAGATGGCGGGCCTTTGTCCGTGACAGGATTATGGGGAGAGGTCACGACTCTCAGATATGAGGAATACGAACGGAGAAGGGAGGAAGCACATAATATCAGTAGCCCATAACAGTCACTGGTGCAGTGCTGGACTTGAGCCTCCTCCACAGTTATTAAAGCGATTGCCATAATCTCCAGGCTTGGTAGGCATGTGCCTGCAAGAAAATAATAGATACTGCCCATTTTTGGGTTTATGGTTAATAAAGCAATTACTGCGTCTGATTTAGCAAACTCCAGATTTAAATCAGTATCGTTTCACAATATATATTTATTCGTGTCAATGTAAATATATAATTTCGAATTAGGTAGTTTGTAGTTTTTGCAACCGCGCCTTTTTCTTTTGTTTCTTTTAGAATTAAAAAATAAAAATTATGCGGTTTTGGAATAAAGACTTTTTACGAAGAGCTTCATACGAATATTTTAACATTCCAAATTCAAATCACTTTATTCCATTGGGAAGTTTCTTACAATATTATTTCCCAGCGGGTAACAAGGCCCTGATTTATGGTGACATTTCATGATACATAATTGGAAAATACATTTTATCTACACTCATAGCCTAATGTTCCAATTACATATTCGAACAGTCGGTTAATTATAAACATTTTTCATGCCAGCCTAAATTTTTTTTAATTACTTCATGATACAGCATTTACATGAGTACGGTGAAATATAGGCTGAACACTTAAATATGTCATAATTAAATTCCAAATTCAAACTTTCCTGTTTATGATTATGTATCTATGGAATTATTTTCCCGCTAAATATAATATTTTTTCTCATTTATATTAGGTAGTCGTAATTTGTGTTTGTGAATGTTTTTCTTGTTTGAAGCAAATAAATAGATAAATGTGATAGTAGTGAATACCACCGGTTGATATCCTCGACGCGACAACAAACTGACTCGCAGCTTACTTCCAGCAAAGTTGAGAAAAATATAGGTACGAAATTTTAATATGAAAAAATGAACCTAGATATAATAGTGTATGCAACTGCATATTATTTAAACACTCGTGTCAAACTATTATCATACGAAGCGTAGCCGAGTGTTTTAATACCCCTTTTACATGCGAGTTGCTTAAACTAACTATTATTATATACTTACGCTAGGGATCCGTTCACTTTACAACAGACTTTACCCATTTTGGCCTATTTCTCAGGCTAAATAAGTTCGCTTAACTTCTCCTTTGCTATTTTTAGTCCTTTTCATCGCTTGAAATGTAATTTAATAATTAACATAATTAAATGCACATTTTTTCATTTCAATAGAATTTTGCACGCGGTAAAACACATCTCAAAAGCGAATGCACCTTTGTTAGTTATACCCTTAAGAAAAAAGAAAACGTTCTCCGCCATAGGACCATCTTTTGGCGGAGAATATTATTTTATTTTTTATTTAATAGTCTCAACCTTAGCTTTAGTTACACCTTGAAATTTCCTGAAAACTTCAAAACTTTTAAACATTACTATTACAGATACGATGCGCACGCGTCGGTCTCCGTCAGCCCACAATGCATTGCTGGAGGAGGTGGCTGATGCACCAGACGGCGCCGACAAGCAGGCGGATATCATCGTGCGGGAGATGGAGCAGCATCGTAGGCTGATGGACGATGACCTGGCTGCTGAGGAGATGAGAAGGTCAGGGTTTGATGGCGGTGTCACTTTTTTGTTGTTAGGTACTGTTGAAAAGTTGGGCTTGTGCTATTATAATAATATTTTTCTTATTAGAATTCCAAATTCCAGATATAAACACGTTTATACCTTTTCTGAAACAAATGAAAAATACTTCCAGACATCAAGTCATAATTATTTTCATCTCTTTTTTTACAATATGTTAAATTGTAAAGATTGTAGGATCGAGGTCGAGGTGGTCGAGTGGTCGAGGATCATCATTTTAGGAGCTAACTGAATACTATTATCAAATGTAAATACGATATTGCTGTAATAGCACCCTGGCATTACCTTCATCGGAGTCTGCCAGAGCTCTGTACACACTTGTTGACTCAACTATAATAAATAGAACGTAAGGAGATACTATGTAATAAATGAAGGAGTGACATTGTCAATTGCACTTGACAAAACTCCCTTAATGAAGATTTAAAAAAAGACAATTTTAATCATTTCTTTTTTTACAATATAGGTAGGCTAAGCAGGCATTTGACCGTCACCTCACCTGATGGTAAGCGACGATGAAACCGAAGATGTGCCTGTCTAGAAACAGCCTGTTCACTCTGGCCTTAACGGAGTCCAGGTTGTACTGTTCGGGGAACACGCTAGCAGATAAAGCGTTTCATTCCATAGCTGTACACATTTAATTTGGAGTTCAATAGAAAACTCATATTTCAAGGGATTCTTCATATTAGCTTCCCTTTTTGTTTAGTATAATCTTGCCGGGTTTGATAAGAGTGGAACATGTTGCTTGCGAGTGTGTTCCCTGATCATTATAATCTGGACGCCTTCAAGGGTAGGGTCAATAGGCTGTTCCTAGACAGGCATGCTCCATCTTCGGTCGCATCGTCACTTACCACCAGGTGAGATGGCAGACAAATACCTGTCTAGTGTAAGCTTAAAAAAACTCATGTTTGTTGCAGGGAGGCCCTTCGTGACCTGCCCCAAGGGTTGACGATGAAGAGGAACGTCCGCGCCAAACTCTCCGCCTCTGTCAGCCTCCGCTCCAAGAGGAAACCTATCTCGATGTGGAGGAGAATGAAGTACAGGATCGGCTTCGCTTGGAAGCGGGTAATCTATTCAGTCAGATAACACTGTTATTATATTACTATTCTAACCATGACTTCGTTAAAGGCAGGCCCAAGTTATTTCTTGAAGTTTCATCATCACCATATAACATCTAATTACTCAATTTTTTTCTAAACTAAATAACGGATTTTAATTAAACAAAGCTAAGAACCACCTCGATTAAACAGAGAAAATCACGTACAAATCGATCCATCCTTTCCGGATCTACGGTGCCACAGACAGACACACATTACACAAAGCCACAGATACACACGTCAAACTTAAACTATCCCTCCCTTATAACACCCCTCTTTTTTTTCGTCGGGTGTTAAAATTGCAAAATAGGATAAAATATTGATTGCCTGTAACAATAAGTTACTCGTCTAGTAATTGTATATAACTATAAGCGACACAACGTAAGCATTGTTACATGTCAGCAGATAATACATCAACAGTCTCCTCAGGCCTGACAAAGTCCTACCACCCGTAACATAAAATAAATAAATAAATATGCTTATACAATTCACATAGCCCTAAAGTAAGCAAAGCTTGTGTTATTTGTTTATTTATTAGTTCATTTTACAGTTTAACAGCAGTTAATTACAAATAAAATATAAGTACATAATGGGTTATGAGTGCCAGAATACCGATAAACTACTTATATGTTACGTAATGTGAGCTTAATTAAATGATTACTATGTAATATCTTAAACATAATAAATCTTCCAAACATTCCAGAGCAAAGACCGCTTCCGCGACTTCGCTTTCTCAATCGAGCTGTGGTACGAGGCCATCCGAGGCATCGAAGGGCAATTCGGTTCCGCCGTCGGCTCATACTTCTACCTGCTCAGATGGTTGTTCGTACTGGACCTGGTGTTGGCTGTGTTTGTGATGGCGTTCGTGGTGGCGCCCCAAGCGCTGCACGACGAGGGTCGCAACGCCACCGAGGGGCGGTGGGGATTCCTGTATTTCCTCAGTGGAAAGGTGAGTGGACTGGATCCAAGTTTGAAGACTTTCCGTTTTCATGATACCAACTCGAACTATGGTACCAGCCTGTGTAGCATGGTGGGCTTTGTCGCGCGTGATATAGCTTAAAGCCTCACTTACTTTAACGCAATTCGAACATGCTACGGGTGCTGGCCATCCGATGCGGACAGTAACTGTTTACCATCAGACGGACCGTAAGCTTATTTGCTATCTAAAGGTCACGGCATCTGCGCTGCGTGACACGGCGCGACGCGGAAATGAATTTGTAGGAGTTGACGTGCCGCTCGCTCAAGTGCGTCTTGCTCCATACAAGCTCATATAAACCATGATTTGCCGCGTCGCGCAGCGTATCGTAATAGACTGTGAGTGCGCTGTAGGTAGGCACGGGTAGACCACACTTGTGGACCACATTTGTGGGTCTCCTAAACGTTTATTATCACTACAAAGTACATTTTTCTTGTATGCGATGACGTAGAATAAATAACCTACGGCGCCCTCACTCTATAAGGGTCTGTGGACTTTTAGGAGTATGTGTAAAAAGACATACCTGGTGCGGTAACTAAAACTATTAGGCGGAACCAGTAATATGCCTATTGAAATTAGATCTGACGATTGTAGATGAATCTTCTTTAGAGCTTGTTTATACTTAATTATTACATCCACCCCCAGGGCAGCTACGAGGACTCGGTGTTATTCTACGGGCACTACCACCACGGGGCGATCTCGCCGCGCGGCCCGCGGTACAACATGCCGTTCGCTTACTTCTTCACCATGGTCTGCTTGTACCTCGCCGCTTTCGCCGTGCTGTGTTACAGGTGAGTTGTGTGACAGTTGGGCGGGATACCGTAACGGTACCGATGAGGGTTTTCGCGATTTTCATTACCAACAGACGGCCTGAGAATAGGTCTGATGTCTAAATAAAGCTCTGTCATTGGCAGGAATAGATTCGCCATTTTACAACAGTCGACTCTGTGCAATAGCACGACAGTATTATGATCAGTAGCGCCATCTGAAATCGCGAAAGCCCTCGTTAAATTATATGTCAATCGGTAGACAAACAGGCAATTAGACGAAGAGAATTTACTAAGGGTCCATTGAATTGGAATTGGAATGCAATATCAGCTCAATGGCAGTTTTGAATGTAGCAGAATACCAAAAACGCGTCAAACTGCAATTGATCTGCGATTGCGATAAAATTACAATTTATTCGACCCATTAGTACCAGTAGCAGAATACCAAAAGCGTGTCAATCTGCCATTGAGTGAGCTGCTATTGCGAGCCGATTAGAGCCGTTAGTAAATTAGCGGACTTGAAGTCCTGATGGGTTATCGTCTTACGACCTTGAAAAGGTCGTCCGTCCATCTCGTGGGCCGTCCTACGCTGCGATGTATTTACTTTCCATAACGTTTGCCCTCCACCTTCCCAACCCCAGGACGTCATATTCGTACCGCCGCAACTTCATCGAGTCCGAGAGCGGACTGCACCTGGTCTCCGGGCGGGTGTTCTGCGGCTGGGACTGCGGCGTCGCGAGCGCCAACGCCGCCAATATGCTCTCTCATACGCTGTTTATAGAGTTCAAGGTGGGTATAGTTCGGCGACTAAACTAACGTTTGAGCGACTAAAGTATAGATGACCTGCTTTGTTAATCGTCATTTACGGCACAAGATCATGTCCTTTCAATTGATTTCCAGTCAACCAGTAGACAAATTCCACCAATTATTTTCCGATTCTTAAAGTATTTTTTTTTCTGTTTTACTTTTATTCTACAGCAGGTAAACAGCGGGACATCTGAACCTGATGGAATGTGTTTGCGCCTATGGACATTAGCAACACCAGGGGCGTTGCCCGTCTCTAAAGAAACCTCTAATATACCTCTTGAACGATCCCTTTACTACATTTTATAAAACTTAGTCCTACGCCGTGTCTTTCTGTCTGTTCGCGATAAATTACAAAACTTTTTTACACTATCATTTAAAGAATTTCTTCCTGAAGATTCATGTGTATAATACATGCATATTATTATAAAGTGACTCTAACAAAACCCGTGCGAAGCCGGGGCCGGTCGCTAGTGTAATATATATGTGAGCCCTATATTATGTTATTGGTTACCTCTAATTTACGAAATCGCATTCTATATGTCCACATATGCACTATCTTTTTATTTACCCATTGAAATATAAGACACTACCTCATACCACAGGAACTCCTCAGTGAGCAGAACAAAAACCAAATCACCACGACGAGGTGGACCAAAACCCTTCACTGCACAACCAACTTCCTGGTGACGTCACTGGTGCTGACTCTCATAGCGGGGCTGCAGTACGGTTTCTGGAAACTTCTGGTACTGGAGACCATGACGTCACATTGGGAGATACTCGTTTCGCTCACGATCACCGCTGTGCTGGCAGTGTGCCCTCTTATCTTCAGTGTTGCTGTCAGGTGAGCGTATTAACCTATTGGGGAATGAATGTAGATATATATATTATGGATAAACAATTTATACATATAATAGACTGTGGGGGCGCCGTAGGTTATCTTACGTCATCGAGTACAAGAAAAATTCCAGGTTGTAGTGATAGTAGATGTTTAGGAGACCCACAAAACATTGGTCTGCCCGTGGACAGGTAGCACAAAAAAATTTTTTTTTATACGTGTAGTGTCCCAAACTTCGAGTTTTCATAACGATAATACTTACAGGTGTGGGTTCTATATGTAAAAAAGCCGGGGCGCCTAACATCCTCATGGCAATTCAGCCACATTATAATCACAAAAAAAAGAAATTGGATTTTTATGTATCTGAAAAGTTTTTCTCGTACTTAATGACATAGGATAACTTATGGCGCCCTTAAAGTCCTATGCTTCTGCTAAGGTCCGCCTGTCTACTCTTTTTTCTCCACTTCGCGCGGTTTTCGGTATCTCTTTCCTGATACCGGCAGGTTTATGTACATTTTTCCACATACCATGCAAAGAATACATCAGCATAGGCGGCCTTATCTTTGATTATCAATTTTGGCTCCATTATGATTGGGTGAGAAAAAAAGATTGGTGTGGTTGGTTGGTGACTATTTTGACACACTTTTGAGCTTAAATTCTACTATTTTTAAAGGTATTATTAATCTAGGTACTTTACCATCCCTGATAGTAGGAGATCCGGCCATAGTAATATCTTCCCGTGAATATTCACCAATTAATTTTCTCATTTACTTATTGTGTATATGTTCACCAACCGTAATTTCAGGCAACCGTGTATTGTTGGATATGGGAAAATGTACATCGAATTCGATTAAACAACAGATGAGGGTAATAGTTAAAGGGTATAGGGAGTAGTTGATCTCTATGTAATAGTTAAACCAGGGTGAGAGTAGGCAACCC
Organism: Blastobasis lacticolella; assembly: GCA_905147135.1. Taxonomy (NCBI): domain Eukaryota; kingdom Metazoa; phylum Arthropoda; class Insecta; order Lepidoptera; family Blastobasidae; genus Blastobasis; species Blastobasis lacticolella. The sequence continues at coordinate 7,717,931 of LR990048.1, read as the reverse complement.
ATATTTCTTTTCTTATTTGTATTATATTCTCTCGTATAATGCACGATTTTTCTTAATTACGAATGAGGGAAGATATTAATATGGCCGGATCTTAGATCATAGGTTGATATTTAAACCGTTTTCAGGCTGGAGCACTACAGTCCGCGCACCGCGTTGTATGTGACGCTTTGCCGCACCTGGCTGTTGGACATGAGCACGTTGTCGCTTCTCATGTACTACTGGGCGCAGTCGAAGAAACTCGTGAGTTTAACTATAATATTCTGCCCAATAGATGGCGTCAATAGGAACGTTAACGCTTATATAAATTTGTAGATCTGCCCAATAGATGGCGTCACGAGTATCAGTAACGTTAATGCTTCGCTTCTGATGTTTTATTTTACTTTAAATTAGCCGCCATCTTCAGAATGCAGTGCAAGGATAAAAGTGCCTATTTTATTTGCCCTTGAAAGTATCCACATTCTACTAATACATTTTATAGACAGCGATTTTTCATACATTTTTGTTCTCATTTCATTTGCTACATTGCCATTTTTGTTTATTTCGTTTTTTTTTCTCCCATCTTATTATTAGTGCTGGGAGACGTCATTTGGACAGGAAGCATATCGGCTTGTGATACTAGACTGTGTGGTATCACTGTTCGTACTGCCGCTCGTCGAGTTTGTTAGGGGCACCCTGTATAAGTGAGTTTTTTATTTGGTTTGCAATTTGACTTAAGTTGTTTTGTTTTTTGTTAAATAATAGAATAATACATCTGACAGGAATAACGAACAATTTATAAAAGAGAACACTATTCGACTGATTGACATGGGACTAAGTTCTATGGATGACATAGGACCTTGTCCGTTAGTGGTGTTATCTAGTTTTTATTTAGGGTAACGTATAATATTTCATAGAGTGCAAATCCTTTTATACGTTACCCTATATGTGCATAGAGTATGCCATTCTACTACGGTCCGTCAACTGCGGTCGGGCATGCGTGATAGTCCAGCGGGTCTAACTAACCAAAGTTTGGGAAAAATGGATTGGCAATAGCGTGCCTTGATCTCTCGGTCAACTTCTGAAAAGATATGAAAACTGTTATGAACTTCTTCGTTTAGTTAAATTGCAACGAATACTACTATATAAATACTATCGACTTACAACTATCGTGAAATTTGATCTGTTAGTGTGACCCAGAGATCAATTTCCGCTATTGCCAATCCATTTACCATGAACTAAGTACTGCAAACGCTGCGAAGCTGGCCGAACGTAGCCGACAAATTCCGATTGACAAACAATAGTATCACTACGACACTGTTGGTATCTTGGTTAGACCTGGGGGTCTATAAAGGCCACATTAGCGTTTCATATTATGATTCATATTAGAGTGCCACAAACTTATCTGATCCGGTGGCCAAAACTGGAACCAAGTGACGCCATTTTGCATTATCATGTTAATGTCAACAACAGCGCTTTACAGATTTGTGCTAATGTGGCGTTTTTAGATCCCCCGTACGCTAACCTATCTACCCATCCACCCTACAGGATGTACAACACAGGCCCCACACCGGAGTTCAACCTAGCATACAACAGCTTGACATTGATCTACAACCAGGCCCTAATGTGGGCGGGCGCATTGCTCAGCCCAGTCCTAGCCGCGGCGGTGCCTCTCAAGCTGCTACTGCTTTTCTACGTGAAACGGCACGCCGCTTTGGCTGCTTGCCAGCCGGCTAGGAAGGTAACGTTTCTTTTGTGATCTATACATACATACATAACGTCCGGTATCAGGAAAGAGGTCCCGCGGAAGGCCCTAGAAGCGATGGATTTACATCGCCGAGTCTGATGTGAGAGCCAATGGCTTACGACGCGAGGATGCCCAAGACCGAGCGAAATGGAGGAAACTGAGTCGGAAAGCGGACCCTTGCAGAAGCCGGGATAAACGCTAGGATGATGATGATGACTGTACTGTGTAATACAGGAGTTACAAAATTAATCTTTCAAAGCAAAGGCGGGCTTATCCCGCAATGGGATTTCTTCGAGCCAACCTTAAACAGTCGAAGTTACTGTACTGTCAAAGACCGGGCAAAGTGGAGAAGAATGAGTCGGAAAGCGACCCCTGGCAGAAGCTGGAAGAACGCTAGGATGATGATGATGATTACTGTGTAAAATTATCTGATCTGCCAAATCCTTGACCATGGTCAAGGCGGACCTCCGGAGCTCTCTTACGCGAGAGCACAACCGGGACATTAACTTAAGAGAATGACGTTGACTACATACTTAACGTCACAGCTTTTCCCCGTTGGGGTAGGCAGAGACCACATTGTTCAACTGACGAGCCTTCCGAATCCGACGAACCTTTTCACACATACACGTCGATAATCTGACCTTTTTTGATAGTTCTCATTGTCACATACTCTAGCATAACTAACCCGCCCTTTTGCTACATAATTATAGTCTATCAAATATGAAAACTGGAAAAAAAATCTAGCCATCTCAAACTCATCTCTCTCTTCCTGTCTCTCCCTTCTTTGCTTCTATCTCCAGCACCGCTAGCACAAGTCTTATCTCGTGCGCGATAAGCGAGAAAGGTGCGATGTAGATAATATCACAGATTGTACATATCGCAGATCTGGCGAGCGGCGCAGACGCAGACGATCCTCTACGTGCTGGTGACTCTCTCGCTGTTCACCACCTTGTGCCTGTATGGATCACTGTTCTTTAGGTGAGTACTGTACAGGACCCAGAAAATGCTGAATAATTATTGTCAATTACGCAGAATTCTACGTGCAAGACAGTCGCGATTGAATGTCTCAGATGTTAATTGACATTACTGTCTATGGCATCATCACATAAAAGCACTTGACAATGATAACGAATCGTCTCCACCTTAACAAATTACAGTAAACTGATTTCTCAATTTTTTTTTTTTCATCTATTCTTTTTATACTAAATAGACTGTGAGGACGCCGTAGGGTACCCTACGTCATTATGTACATGAAAAAATCCACTTTGTAGCGATTGTAGAGGTTTAGGAGACCCACAAAACGTTGGTCTGCCCGTGCACTACTTGGCAAAAAAAAAAGTTTTTTAACTTTATTTTTGATGTTTCTCAGTGTAGCATTTACTTCTCCTTTTGTTGCGCATGCTACATCTTTTTAACCTAACACCCTACGTTCTACCACAGGGCATCATCGCAGCACTGCGGGCCTTTCCGCGAATACGCGCGTGTCTACCACGTGTTGACCGAAGGCGTACTACACCTATCCAGCCACCCGGTTCTGCATACAGTCCTTAATTTCGTCACGCGGCCGGGAGTCATCGCGTTTGTCGGATTGTTCCTTGGGTAATGATAATGATCATGTTGTGTCTATCGATTTATTATTTACTAGTGGACAGGGCGCGACTTCGTTCGCGTAGCGTTCTACCCAACCCTACCCTGCCCTGCCCTACACCTACCCTATACCTACTTTACCCCTACCTACCCTTTTGTTCTTGCTTATAAACATTCCTCTTCAATCACTCTATCTATTGTTGACAACCGCATTAAAATCCGTTGCGTAGTTTAAAAGATTTAAGCGTATATATAGGGACAGACTGCGGGAAACAACTTTGTTTTATACTATACTAGTGGACCCGGCGCGACTTCGTACGCGTACACCTATTTTACCCTTACCTACCCTTTTTTTCTTACTTAAAAACCTTCCTCTTGAATCACTCTATCTATTAAAAAAAACCGCATCAAAATCCGTTGCGTAGTTTCAAAGATTTAAGCATACAAAGGGACATAGGGACAGAGAAAGCGACTTTGTTTTATACTATGTAGTGATATGATACAGACAGACAAACAGGGAAGCGGGCCACCTAATGAAAAGTGGTCACCGCCGCCTATGCACTTTAGCAACGGAGCTGATGGTATGCTATCAATGCGTTGTCCACCTCTAAAGAGCCTCTAATATGCCTCTTGAATGATCCCATGTCATAGTCTAAATTAAACACTAACGCAGGGAGGGCGCTCATTCCACATCCTTACTTATCTATAGAACATAAATCCATGTTTGTGTATCCATGTACATGTATGCATGTGTGTGTGTGTATGTACCGCCTGTATCTTGTATTTATGCAATAAAGTGTTCATTCATTCATTCAATGGGTAAAATAGTTTTCTATCCTACTTCCTAGTGTCTACTACATAGCCTCCTTCATTTTACAAGCCATGCGCAGAAGTTTGACAACGTCGCATTTTTGAATTTTAGTGAACCTGAAAACTACTGTAAAACTATTATTGCGGTGGTCGTCGTTTAATGTTATTAGTTATTTAAGTGATAAAGTATATTAATAAGTATATACATTAGTTAGATAATATGAAATTGGATATATTCCTGTACTATTCACCTATCTACCTACTTAATTGTATTAACCTAATATTATAAATGCGAAATATTATCTATGTTTGGTTTTGTACGTAATGGATGTTTGTTACTCCTTAACGTAAAAACTACTGAACGGATTTTATTGAAATTTGGCCGTCATATAGCATATAGCCCCAAATAACACATATGCTATAATTTATCCCGATATTTAATGTAATTTCCGCGGGAACGGGTCCAGAACGTTTTAGTTAAATTTTATGCGGGCGCAGTCGCGACCAAAAGCTATTATGAAATAAAATAATCAATGCCAGCCAAAATATTGCCCAATTTATTAAATATTAGGTATAATACATTTTAAACAGTTTTATTTAAGTACCTAAGTATATAAATACTAACTACTTACTTACTTATTGTACCTATCTACTTTTTAAACGCTTAGATCATCGTGGATAATTCGAGATCGCGGTTTAAAGTAGTTGTGATAACTTTCACAATGCGAAAATGTTTGCTGCATACAAAAGATCCTTCGGTGGGACTCCAGCATGCTTGGGGAATAGCAGAAGTCCATTTGTTTAATAGAATTATATCTTTTGGAAAGCAAAACATCGGCACAGCTTCTTTCCCATTTTTAAGGTTTAATCATAATTTTACTTGCATTTTTTAAATGCAACAAGGCCTTTGCATCTGTTAGAGAAAAAACACGTTTATAAAACAGAATTTGATTTATGAAATAAGTAAAAAACTAACAACACAAATGGTCAAGGGTTGTTTTTCAAAAATCGTATTTATCCAATTTTAGCACAATTATAAATATATTTACTTTTATTTACCTTCGTAGATGGTCCATACAAACGCGTTTATTTACAGTTTTATCAATATATTTTAAATTTATCATCATAAAATTCATAATTTTCCCGCACATTGACATGTAAACAATGAGCAAATCGGTTCACAGCGACGTTGCCGTTCCGTGCTACAGCATGGCTTGTAATATGAAGGAGGCTATGGTCTACTATAATAACCTATTATTATATTTGCCTATGTGAAGATCTTTGGGGGAGGTCTATGCCCAGCAGTGGGCGTCTTTCGGCTGATATGATGATGATGATGATACTTGTCTACAGTGTAGCGGTATACTACATGCGCGCCAAGGCGCTGGCTCAGCGCTCGATGGTGGCGCTGCTGCGGCAGATGTTGGTACTACAGGCGAAAGATAAGGAGTTCCTGCTGACAGCGATCTCCAAGGTGTCTAATGGAGGTAACTGTCTCGTGTTTTGGTCTCAGTGTTTGCCGAAGATTTGTGGCAACAAGTTTTTATTATCTACCAACTTTAATTGTAGTAGAGCTTGTCTAAGCTGAAATAACGTGCCCTGCTACTTATTTAGTTAATTTCGATGTGTGAGTGCAAATATTAATAACGACACTTCATCTGTGTGGGAGCGTCGACTGCTCCAATCGAACGACGCGTGCTTCTCACCGGCAACTGAATAACCAATTACAACGGCATTTGTATATATGTATTGCGTCCATTTTTTAAATTTGCTTGTGTGCGTGAATGCGATAGTGGGGCTAGATGCGATGCGCGTCATTTCAGCTTAGACGAGCTCTAACATCTTAATGCCCAGAGTTCAAGTTGTCTTCTAAACTTGGTAAATTTTGTTAATTACGATATGTGGCATGTTCCTGCTTGTGCGATTTCATAATCTGTTAAAATGGGTATTTTAGTTTAAGACTGTGTGTTATATAAATCGAAATAAGCTTTGAATGTAACTCTACTCACTACGACATAGGGACTCTAAGCATTCGACCGCAAAATTAGGGTTTTAAGAGATCAGGTGGTAGGAATCTGTCAAGCCTGAGAAGTCCGCTTGAGCGAGTACAACCGCCTTATCTATTTTTGCCGCCAAGCAACAAAACTTGCATTGTTGTTTCGGTTTGAAGGGTAGCCAACGAAATTACAGGCATGAGACATTTCATCTTAGTTCTTACAGTGGCAACGCACCTGCGGTTCTGCATTTTGTTACCTGTTTACTAAATGTATAAATTGTGGATATTATGGGCGACAGTTACCACTTACAATCAGGTGGGTTGTCTGCTTGTTTGTCATTGAGTAGCATAAATAAAGCCGGCCAGAAGATTTTCTCTTTTATATAGAAGTTTCTTATGAAAAACCACGCAATATCGTGTCCTTCGGCCACTCGTGGCATAAGCGTGGTTATCAATACACGATATCGTGTGGTTGGCATTAACCGTGTTATAGTCCATTCGCCGTAAGAAAATAGTGACGACAGCAGAGTAAAGGTGTTTTTACAGTGGAGTAAAAGATCATTTCTAATTTTCTGCGACCCGATTGGTCGTGGGGCGGGGCTAGGCCGGCGGCTAGCGATGCATCACTATTTTTTTCTCGGGAATAGGCTGTAAGTGGTTGTCGTGGTGTCCGCAGAATGGCTGTACAGCCCGCGTGCGGAGCGCGAGCCGGCCGACAGCCACACGTGGCGCTACCTCCGCGAGGTGCGGAAGCCATCAAACTCAGAGTTCCATTTCGACGCCTCCAGGCTCAGCCACTCTCTCATCGAAGGTAAGAATACATATTTCTTGTAGTACTGTAACAGTTTTCCGGAATATTTCATATGATGACTATATTCGAAAACAAAGCAACACTTAATAATGGGCAAATACGGATTACTATTTTTAAATTCAGATAGTTTAAAAACTTAGAAATGTGTCATAAATTCGAAGTATGTATGTTTAAGAGGACAGAGTTCAAACGATCCATTCTTGAAGATAAATAAAGCGTACTTCTAACGATCCAACCTACCTAGCACAGTGTCCCATCTAAATATTATAAAGCCTCATATATACAAAAGACCTGCCAGAATACGCATAATAATAACCTGCGCATAAGTCTGGTAAAGTCCCTAAACTACCGCCCTAAAGAAGGTAACCCAGTATGATAACGCTTTGCCCGGATGTCCGTTGGTTGAAGCCGTAAACATCCGCTCAGGAATGCCCTTACGTAAGTATATCATCATCACAGCCTATAACCGTCCACTGCAGGACTAAGTGCCTCTCCCAGGAGAGGAGAGGTTATTGCCATAAACTCCACGTTTGCAAGGCGGGTTGGAGATCATAGTGATGCAAAGGAAGTATAACAAAAATATTAAAAAAGCTGCTGCCCATTTTCAAGCCTACGGAGACCATATATATTTTGCCTCAAAGACAAGGCGAATAGCCTTGCACTACACCTACGAGTGTAAAGGGATTGGTGCTATTCTACTCTGCTGGTCACCACACGGCCACGGTGACCATCGTTATATCGCTATCCTATCATTACAATCCTCTCTTAGGCCGGCCGCGCTCGTTCGCCAAAGACAACCGCGCCAGCTTCGCGGAAAGGGCGAAGAAGGACGAAGACGGCGACACCGACAGCTCTTTCAGCTGGCAGGGCTCCAGCAACTACCTCAACCAGCGGGGGGCCGAGGAGGGAGATAAGAAATGGGTGTGAGGGATGACAAGCTTAATCTCAAGACCGCTGTGAATATGCTGCTTCAAGGTAGGCATTCGATATATATGGTAGGCATACTCTAGTGTTGAACACTACAGCAGTTGAAGGACTTGAACTCTCTGCCTGAGTCGTTGTTCCTCGATAAGTATAACCTTGGGGTCTTCAAATCAAGAGCGAATAGGTATTTTCTAGGCACGCTTTCCTTTAGGTGAGTTGAGGTCAAACGCAAGCCTATAGATAATAAAAAAAATGCTGATGTCCTTAGGCAGCGGTGACCACCTTTCTTCAGGTGGCCCCGCTTGCGTTATTGTCGTATGACGTATTGTCGTGCGTATGAAAAAGGCATGCTGCATCTTCGACCGTAAGACTTCTTTCAGTCAGGTGCAACGGCAATCAAATGCCTGCCTGTTATTTATAAAGAATGGGGTACTTAATCTGAAAAGCTTAATAGATGGCGCTAGCAAGGTTAGAAAGTCACGTCAGCTCATTAAAGTACTACCCAAAGGCACTGCGAGGTGCTACGACAAAAAACGCGAGAGGCACCATCTAGTCCTTTGTCCTTTTTATGTTGACATCATTGTTAATACACATTCCGAATTACTTTTATTAGTTATAGTTATAGTGGTAGGACTTTGTCAAGCCTGAGGAGTTCGCCTGGGTGAATACCATCGCCTTTTGTTTCTGCTGCCGGGCATGAGACATTTCATCTTAGTCCTCACAGTGACAACGCACTTGCGGTTCTGCATTTGTGTTGTCTGCAGCCTAAATGCTTGAATCGTAGTTGTTATTTGCGACAGTTACCGCTTACCATCAGGTGGGCAGCCTGCTTGTTTCTCACAGCGTAGCATAAAAATACTTAGATATTGCTTTTTAACTTTGACTTTTATAGCCAAAAATTGTAATGCCCCAAATAATACAGATGGTGCCTCTCGCTCTGTTCGTTTTTTTGTTGTCATAGCAGCGCGCAGTGCCTTTGGATAGTACAATTATGCGCTGGGTACAATCTGTTAGGGGTAATCATAGTATTTACTATGGTAATGTGAAAAGCTCAGAGCAGATGGCGCTATATGGGGAGGTAATTTCGCCAGCTGTCAATTTCAATGGAATACCTAATTGTTGTCGCCAATTAGACAAATTACACGGCTGTTCTTACAGTACCCCAAACACAGTAGCACAACCATGTATGCACAATAATAACAGGGATATCCGTCCCCGCCATTGCAAGCGTGAGAAATATCAGCTAGCCTTTATTTGCTGTGGTTATGCATTTATTTTTCAATTACTTTTACAACTTCCTTTAGAATAAAAGAGAGGGAAAGTAAGGAAATTGTAACGTAACAAACAATGTGGTGTCTCAAATCTATAGTTAATCTGGCAGTAAGTGACACTGCTGGTGTCGGACGTCTGTATGCTACGGTGACTGTAGTGTACGGTGTAGTGTACGACTGTAGTAGTACGGTGACATCAGGCGGGCCGTACGCTTGTTGCCACATTTAGTGGTGTAAACGGTTTGTTCAAGCATGCCTTACTTTGTTTATATTGTAGTCTGAATGGAATTTTGATCTTATATAAGTATTTTTATATTACATAGGAAAATATTAGATAGGTAAATAAGTTTAGTAAGTATGAAAATGGAATAACTTATTTACCTAAATACAATTCAATGTATTTTGTGAACATTGTTGCCAAATAACATAAAAGTCTTCCAGCTTTGAAGATAATAAATAAATACTTTAAACAATGTTATTCATAGTTTCATAGTATTTTACATAAGTAACTATAAGCGAAGTACTATTTTTGAATATTATACCTATATTAATTTAATTTTTAACTTAATAGTGAAATTGTTAATAGCTATTTTATGTATACTTTTGTGTAATATTATTATAATTTTTATAAATGAAATGATCTCTAACAATAATTTGTGTACTTTTATTAAATTGAGATTATATTTAATTTTTTTATTTGTTTTATTGCCAATTTGTATTGAAATCATCATCATCATCACAGCCCATAAAAGTCCACAACAGACCTTAGGGCCTCTCCTACGAAAGGGGAGGTTACTGCAATAATCCCCACGCTTAGCAGGCGGCTTGGAGTTCGCAGTGTTGTATCATCATCATCGTCCTAGCGCTTATCCCGGCCTCTGCCAGGGTCCGCTTTCCTACTTAATCTTCTCCACTTCGCCCGGTCTTCGGCATCCCCTTGTCATAAGCCGTTGGCTCTCGCATTCGACTCAGCGATGTCAATCCATCGCTTCTTGGGCCGGCCACGGGGCCTCTTTCCTGATACCGGCAGATTCAGGCACCTATTTCCCACGTATCCCTGAGGCTTACGCAACACGTGACCAAACCAGCGCAGACGAGCCTCCTCGATCTTATTTGCGATATCCCTCACGCCAAGGCTGCCACGGATGTACTCGTTACGTACTCGATCGAGTCGCGTAACTCCGCACATCCAGCGCAGCATTTTCATTTCGTTGGCGTGGAGTTCGCGAGCGTGTTTCGTCAGCGCTGGCCATGTCTCGCAGCCATAAAGCATCACCGGTCTAATTATACTCTTGTATATAAGCCCTTTGAGCTTTACAGGGATTTTAGGGTACAGATGACTGCCGTGAATTCCCGCCATTAGGCCCAAGCCGCAGAGATTCGGGATTTGGGCCGATATCGCCGGACTCGAGCATCACGGATCCGAGGTATTTGAATTTATCTGTTCTATTGACAGCTTCGTTACCTATACGGATGGTGTCAGGATCCGCGCTGCAGGTGGCCATATACTCTGTTTTGGCGATATTCAGCTTCAGACCACCGTTTTCTAGCACATCCTTCCACGTGTTTACTCTGGTCTCAAGATCTTGTCTAAGCTTGCTCACCAGTACAATGTCGTCAGCGCACTTCATAAGCCAAGGAGGCATGTCCTGAATTTCCGCTAAGAGGGCATCGAGCACTATGCAAAACAAGTAAGGACTTAACACAGAACCCTGGTGAACACCTACAGTAATCGGGAAGGGATTAGTATGGCCTACGATGGTTTTGACAACAGCTCCAGTATTGGCATACATGTCCTGTATAATAGAAATGTACGCCTCGGGCACAGACTTTGCTCTCAGAACCCACCAGATTATCTCCCGAGGGACACTGTCGAAAGCCCTCTGCAGGTCGAGAAATGCGTAATGCAACGGTTGAATCCTACTCCTGGAGGACCCTGAGCGCAAAGACTGGATCCATGGTGCTGCAGCCCGGCCTGAAGTCGTATTGGCATTCCGACAAGGAGCATTCCTGGAGGGTCTCTGGTCTGGTCCAAGGAGCGGTCAATAATCCGTTCAAATAGCTTCATTGTGTGGCTCATAAGTTTGATACCTCGATAGTTGCCGCACTCTTGCACACTGCCTTTTCCTTTATAGATTGGCGTGATAATTTTTACGCGCCACGCGTCAGGTATAAGCCCTGTTGCTACAATCCTGTTGAATAGCTCAGTGAGCAAGAGTACGCCCCGGGTCCCAATTGTTTTCCAGGTTTCTATGGGTATTCCGTCATGGCCAATAGCTTTTCCGTTTTTCATACGTACCAGAGACCTCTCCACCTCATCAGGGGTAATCGGGCTTATCATGCCAAGGTTTGCAGGAAGCTGTGGTGGTCGTACGTAGTTGTTGACCTCATTAGACAGTTCCTTGAAATGACAGCACCACCGGTCTTTAATAGAGTTTGATCTTGTTAGCAAAACGCCGTCCGTACCTTTTATGGCAACACACTTTGTCACATCCAGACTGGCTCGACTCCGGGATTTTGCCAGCTTGTATACGAGCTTGTGCCCCTCGACAGAATCCAAAGCATCGTAGAGCGTAGCCAGCTGGGCCGAACGCGCTTTTGCCACCGCCATTTTAGATCGCAGCTTTGCTCCCAAGTACACTTCCTTATCCGATAGTGAGTTACTGTGCTGCCATTTCTTGAAACATGCCTTTTGTCCCTAACTGCTACCTGCACCTCACCATTCCACCCCGTATCCTTGTCAATTCGTCGGCCGCCTTTCGACGTGCCGAGTACTGTTCGTCCGAGTTCGAGGATGGATTTCTGATAGTGACACCAGAGCTCATTGGAGGTTTCGCCCTTTGCGCTCCAATCAAGGCTTTCGGTTACCTTCATGAACTCCTGGCTCGTGCTGCTCAGAGTCCACCACTTAATACGGCACGCAGCGTTCTGCCGTAGGCCGTCTACGACTCACCAGGACGTCCATGACAAGGACTCGGTGCTGTGTAGTGAGGCATTCCCCCTGGATGATCTTGCACTGGGATACGTGGCCGATGTCACGTCTTTGGTTTAGCAGATAATCGATATGTGATTGGTGTGGGCCACTTTTGTAGGTTATGAGGTGTTCTGGTCTTTTCTGAAAGAAGGTGTTGACTACGGCTAAGTCGGCGGCCAGTGAGGTTCGGAGAATATCTTCTCCCTCACTGTTTCGCTGGCCATAACCAAATCCACCGTGCACCCGACCGAACTCCTCGCTCCTCTGGCCCACATGACCGTCGAGGTCCGCACCAACCACAATCTGTTCGGAGGATGGTATACGTCGCAGGGTATTTTCGAAACTGTTCCAGAAGGCAGTCTTTTCGGTGTCGGCGCAGCTCCGGCTGGGGAGCATAGGCGCTAATGAGGTTGGTTGTTATACCCTAAATTTGCGCCTTCATCACCATGAGTCGATCGCTCACCCTGTTCACCTCCAGAATGCCGTTCCGGAACTCGGTGGCACCACAATAGCGACCCCATTCCTCCCTTCTACCGATCCGGTGTACAACAGCTCTACGCCCTAGGCTCTCCGCTCAACAGAGCTATAGACGAGTATGAAAAGTGTCTCACCGACAGTGCTGACGTTTTCCACCTCAACCGAGCACAATTTATAAAAAAGGTTATCCAGTACCTCCAATCGCGTGAAGGATAACACTATCATACATACATAAACAAAAACAAACACACACACACACACACACACACACACACCCACACCCACACATACACCCACTTACACACAGATAAATCTTTCTCTTATCTCATACTTTTATTTAAGGAAAGAGAAGTTTGTTTTATATTATTATTATTAATTTTGTCTTCTTGTATTTTATATGGCGTTGTGGCTATATTAATTACCAAAATTATAAATTGCAGTTTTGTAATTGGCATTTCAACATAATAATGTAACCTTTTTAAAAATAATGCATATGGTGTTAAACTGTGAAATAAATGAATAAATGAAATGAAATGTATCCCTGCCCGTTTCTCTAGACTTGGAGCCACGCCACATTGTCTCTTGCAGGAATGCCACCTGAACGAGGCGCCTGTGCAACAAGTCAGCCAGCTCTCGAGACCGGCCGGTCAGAGAACCGACGTTTAGGGTGACGAAGCGGAGCTTGCTACTGCTAGGCGCTAACTTCTTTAATCCTGCCCGCGTTTGACAGGGTAGCCCTAGCCCACTTATCGCAGGTGTAGGGCGATATGCCTGCGCGTCGTTCAGCGGCGACGCCCTAGCATGGTGTTTATTTCCAGTAGTTTGATTTGGCTTTTTACGTGAGGTGACTACCATCGGCCCCGCACAACCCGTTAGGGAAAAGCCGGTTCGCTAGAGCCTCGTCCGTCTGTCAGCAGGGGGACCGCGGGCAGGTGAGGTTGGCTTGGGCCTATGAGATGGTGGTTAGGCCCCATAACCCCCCCAGTTCGCAGTGTTTGTATATTTAATTAAATGGAAAACGCTGTTGCTGTCCATTTTCCAACCTACCATGACTCCAAAACTTTTGCCTCGAAAACATTTGTCGCCTTGTACATCACCCACGAGTGTACAAGGGGTGGGTACTATTCTACATAGAGTAACTTATATATAGGGTACTATTCTACTCCGCCGGACACCACACGGCCAATGTCAATCTCATATTCAATGGAAACATTAAGATTGACCAACACCACCAATCAATCGATCAAATCAAATTTTCTTGATTAAGAAGGATATGTATCTCTTTCAAACACCAAATAGGACAGATATAGGAAAGTACAAAGGATACACACAGTGACTGAATGGCTGCCCCAGGGCCGGAGCACATCCATCCGTCGCCTACCGCCACAACGGATGGCCCAGCCGAACAATGCCCCTGGTTATTGTCACAATGTGTCCTGGTTGACTGCTAGATAAAGCTATTTTAGCTATAAGTCCGCCTTTGTACTATTTTGTGCATGAAGATTTAATAAATAAACAAATGTCAGCCAGAGCCGGGCAGCGCCCTACATGTCAAGCAGAGACGGAAAGCGCCTGACAATGTCATCCACAACGTTATAAAAATAGCTGTCTGATCTTAAACGCACACTCATGCAGTGCGCTGCGCAGTGCACTGCACGATGTGGCAAAACTTGTTACACGCCGAGCAATTTGTATGCAAGTACATTGACAGGTGGCGGAATATCCCACTGTGCAGCGCGCCGCGCGGCGCACTGCATGATGGGGCAACACCCGCAATTGAAGCCCGAAATGTCAGTTCTGTATGAATTTCGTCTACGTTTTTCAATTTGGCCCCATCGTGCAGCGTGCGGTGCGATGTCAGTAGATGTCAACATGAAACGTCACATCTGACTGTTTCTTTTTACCAACAGTTCGAATCTTTCCTCTTTATGTGACACAGTTTACACACATATATCTGTCAACTTTTTTTAGTACAGATACAACGCGTGTGAATGAAATAGGAAACCGACCTTGTCAAAGAAAGTTTGACCGCTGATGCGTAAGCCCATCCCCTTTTTCTGATTCTTTAATATTAACGATGTTGTTTCGCTTTCGTGATCCTGTCGTCATTCTCTTCTCAGTTCATCCCGAATTATAAATAAGGCATGTTTGGTTCTAGAACACTAGTTTCTAAAAAGAAATGCTGGTACTCGTAGAAATCTACATTTTGGATGGCACCTGTCACACTTAAAACTGTAATAACTCTGAAACTATTGGTGCTAGAATACTAGTTCCTAAAGAGAAATGATAGTGCTCGTCGACATCTACATTTCGGTTGACAGCTGTCAAACTTAATACTGTAATAACTCTTAAACTATCACTTCTAGAACACTAGTTTCTGAAGAGAAATGATAGTGCTCGTCGACATCTACATTTCGGTAGACAGCTGTCAAACTTAATACTGTAATAACTCTGAAACTATCGCTCCTTGAACACTATTTCCTGAAGATAAATGATAGTCGAGATCTACATGCCGGATGACAGCTGTCAATCTTAAAACGCTTTTAACGAAAATCGGCCAAGTAGTTTTTGAGCTAGAATAAACATCCATACAAACATTCATATAAACATACATACACACAAACCCCTTTTTCCCGCAAGAGTACGACATTGACGACATACGACAGAGACGACATTGTTCCACTTGCTATGGTCCTGACAAATCTCTGTCGATTCTTACACGTTTATCATCTTTACATACATAGATTGTTAACTTCATTACCCTCCCTTAGCTCCATCGTAGTCGGGTAAAAAGTATCAGTTATAGTATAGTATTCGCGGAAGTTGCATGGTTCAATTTCTTTAGATATTACTGATGTTATACTTTTTAGTTAAAATATGGAATGACTTACCACGGTCTTCAGATGGTGAATGTATGGACACCTATCAGAAGTAAACATCCAAAGAAAAAATTCGTTTACAAAGATTTTAAAGTAAAATTATGTCTTCTTCCGAGGATGAAGACATGTTGGCCGTACTGCAGATGGTTAATATGCAAAAATGTAGACGACCCCGACGTAAATATTGGGTGCACCCTATATGGAATACCGGTGAAAAAATAGACTTACCAGTTGATGGTATACCTGGAAATGTATCCGGACCGTTTTCAGCAGGTTTTCAGGATGTCACCATTATGTTATAATCAAATATTAACCCGAGCCAGATCAAGGTTACAAAAACGGCACACAAATTGTAATGTAAATGTAGCATTGACAATAATATAAATTAAATAATCATCGTGGCGTCATTATGATGATGTTGACTTCAATATAATGTTTTATGAGCTTGTTGAAAAACATCCTGCACCATACGATTATAATCGATCAGATTACTCTAAACGGAACGTGAGAGACAAGACGCGGATAATGATAGTAAGGAAATTAAACGGCAAATTACGTGGGGACAATAATGTCTGACCATGACAGCCCGCTAGGCACGGGAAGGAGAGTTCAACTCACGAAGCGATGGCTAGACGTCGATAAGAACGACATGCGTGCCGACAAACTCACCACCAAGGATACCGAAAACCGAGCGAAGTGGACCAAGAAGGGTAGGAAGGCGGACTCCTGGCAACCGAAAATTAACACCAAGACGATGATAATGATGATCTTGGCGTCAAATCCTGTTTGTGCTCTCGCACGCGAGGACCCGGGGCCCGCTTTGACTATGATCCAAGATTTAGCAGATCAGGCAATTACAGTGAAACGACTGCCAACTGACCTCCATACATAAGGTCGACATAAGGTCAATAATCATGCGAGTCGTTTAAAATAACGCGCGTAAAAGCGTCGAAAAAGCTCTCGTGCAAACGTTGCCTAACTCACAATCATTCGTAAATCTCTCGTGCGAACGTTGCCTAACGTGAAAAACCAGAATAACACCACCGTTTTCTTTGTTGTCACCGTGACGTGGCACTGCGTGGTGCGCCGCGCAGTGCACTGCACTGCATTAGTGGAGCTAGTCTCTGAGAGTACCTCGTTGGGGTGTCACATGGTATATTTAAGAAAACAAACAGAGACCATAGACAGACAGTTTTGCAGATTTATTTACAAATTGTGTAACACAGCCACGAAAACATAAAAACGTGGCAAGTACTTTACTGCTGTATTTTAAAGGATATCTACGACTTATCACATAAACATCACCGCCCGTAACAGTCCACTGCAGGACTTAGGGCCTCTCCCATGAATGGGGAGGTTATTGCCATAATGTCCACGTTGGCAGGCGGGTTGGAATTGGCAATGTTTAAATATAACAAAGGAAAATGCTGCTGCCCATTTTCCAGACTACGGAGACTCTTGATCTTTTGCCTCGAAAACATTAGTCCCCTTGTATGACACCGGGGACATCTGCCGGACACCACACGGCCATATCCGTAACAATCTATTGCTGGAACTAGCCACCTTCAGCGCTCATTCGACACCCGTGAACGGATAGTGTTCGGTTCTATTTTGCTGGGCTTCACACGCCCAATTAACTACGAAATACAGAAGCGCAAAAGTAGTGCGTTGTCAATGTGGTAACTATAAACCATAGCGATATGCTGGAAGAGCGGAGTCCAGTAAATACCAGCATCAGAAACAACCTCCAACTAAAAACAATACAGTTTTGAACAAAAAACACAATAAAACAAAGGATAATAAAAATATGACAATATACGAGTATATAATTCTGGATTAAGATTCGTAAATTAATCTTAATCTTAATCTTGGTTTTTCTTTTCTTAATTTTGCTTTTCGCAGCAAAGCTTCGCTAAGGTATTGCCTGACAGCTCTCTTTAACACTTTATCCAGCTCTTTTTTATCTGCTACGCTCAGTTGATTTATTGCGTTCAGTATCTCTCTGATAACGCGACCCGTCTCTTGTTTCATGTTGAGCTTGTGTTCAGTCGCATAGTTCCGCAAGTGATAGATATAATCTTCGAATAAAGCGCCTTGCTGCCCTGTAACCACCTTGTCCATGGCAGTGAAAAACGTAGCTACATGTTGTGGCATATTATTAAAATCATTTCTATATGTTTCGGCTTCCTCTTGCAACTCTTCGGGATCCTTAGATAGTCTCTGGAAGGTTTTCGCCAGTTTATGTGCGAATCTATGGTCTACTTGATCTATTTCTTTATATAGATGCAAGCAGTATTCTTTAGACCTGCGCTTTGGCATCCCGAGGCTGAATATATCCAGCAACTCCCTCACGAATTTCCCAAATATACCTTCACTGTATATTCCAAAGCGTTGGATATTTTGGTTTGGAATAAAAATTAGGGTGCTTCGTGCTCCCACAGCCATTAGAACATACTTGAAAACAACATAAATTAAAAAAACACGTTTCATAGTTGTCCTGTCAAATGTAACTGTGTGTTCGTATAAGGTTACCTCATCGCTTATACAAGACGCAATACGCCCATACGTGTCAGAAACGACGTTCAATAACTTACAGAATCATTGGTCTTATTTGTAATGAAGTAATTTCACGCTGTTTGAACATTGGTTTTTATGATTAGAATTTCGTTCTGGATTTACCGTTGTTTCAGTAGCATTTAAAGTTATTGATGAATAAGTATTCCGCGTATAATTGAGGCTGCCCCCTACTATAGTTCGTGCCAAATGGATTGGCGATAGCGGACATAGATATCTCGGTCAACTACTGTTATTTCATGAAAAAGCACATAAAAACTGTTGTTAACTTTTCGATAACTTTCCTAAAGTTAATAATTGCTAAGTTCGGTACTTCACAAACGACTAAATTACTCGTAGTTGCTGGTTTCACTTAAGGTTTGCCATACTTCCCCTTGGTTTGCCATACCTGGTTTTGCCATACTGGATTGAACGGTTAAAAGTAACTCGACGGCGAATCTAAAGGCGATGATAAAGCTACCCACATAGTAAACTACACTACTGACTATTATATCTATATAGTAGACTAGGTATGGGACACAATCACCATCTCATTGGTCCAAGTCAACCTCACTTGCCAGTGGTCCCCCTGCTGACAGACGGACGAGGCTCTGGCGAACCGGCTTTTCCCTAAAGGGTTATGCTGGCTGGATGGTAGTCGCCGCACGTAAAAAGCCAAAACACCGCATTCGAAAGGACAATTGAAAGGTCAGGCAAAGAAAATACATCCCGGGCCAGGGCGTCGCCGTTTCACGACGCCCAGGGACGTCGCTCTAAACCTGTGAAAAATGGGCCAGGGCTACTCTGTCACGCGCGGGCAGGGCTAAAGACGTTAGCGCATACCTGCAAGCTCTGCTTCGCCACTTTAAACGTTGGCTGACCTGACCGGCCGTTCTCGGGAGCTGGCAGACTTGCTCTGCAGGCGCCTCGTTCAGGCGCCATTCCTTTAAGAGATCAGCGGGGCTATTGGCTAACTCAGTTGACAACTGTATTTGACACTAGATAATTCTACACCACGTCATCTACGTTGATAACTGGCAATAGAGTCTACCAAATTAGAGTAGTGTCAGATTTTCTTATGTCGAATTCAGTTGTCCACTGAGATAGCCGATAGGCCCTCAGATGGCGGGGATCCAAGTCCGGGGAGATCGGCAGAAGGGAGGAACGGGGTCACTATTGTGATGTGCGACGTATTCCGGAACGGCATCTTGGAGGTGAACAGAGTGAGCGACCGGCTCATGCTGATCAAGGCGCTGATAGAGGGATCAACGTATAACCTCCTCAGTCCGGTTGTGCCGACACCGAAAAGACTGCCTTCTAGGCGGAATAGCTTCGAGGACACATTGCGACGTATACCATCTTCCAAACAGATTGTGGTTGGTGCAGACCTCAACGGCCACGTGGGCCAGAGGACCGAGGAGTTCGGTCGTGAGCACGGGGGCGCCGGCTACGGCCAGCGAAACAGTTAGGTAGAAGAAATTCTCCGAACCTCACTGGCCGCCGACTTAGCCATCAGGGGGAATGCCGCACTGCACATCACCGAGTCCTTGTTATGGATGTCCGAGTAAGTAGTAGACAGTGATGTAGAACTGGAAGTCGTAGTTGTACTGCAACACGTCGCCGAACCGCAGGCAGTCCACGCCTCCCGACCGCACAAATTCTCAAATGTTTTATTTTTCATATCAAGCTTTTATTGCGCGGTATAGTACCTACAAGTGTTTTCGAATACCCAACTTTTTTTAGATACCCGGGTATCGGGTATTATTATTATTAATTATCAACCCATTTATTTAAAAAATGAAAGTAAATATATATTTTTAAATATTTCGTTTTCAAATTGAAATGTGACAATGAAAATATATTTATTATCAGTGAAACTAGCCTTATTGAAAAGCTAATGAATAAGATTTCGGTCATGTGGCCGCTGCGTGTTTATTCTAACAAAAGTCAAAACCATTCAACCAAAAGTGGGCTTCAGCGCTGAACAAAATTTTGTATAGCGGAAAAATTTAACATCAATGAATAATGTCACGTTGGACATCCAGATTGTGGAATAAATGGAGTTATCCATTAGAATATTTTCTTTAGGGTTATGTCTACGCTGATAAACTAGGAACGATAGAACACAACCCTGTACAGAACAGAACAACCTGTTCTGCGTAAATGATCTGCTCGTATCTGGTGCTTTTGGGTATGCAGATGGCACCACAGTGACGGACAGGTACACATCCAGTGCAAATGCCAAGAGAGAGGATGTAGAGTCTTGTCGACAGTCTCTCATTGATCGCCTGTATCAAGCTCTGCAGTATGTTTCTGATAGAGGAGTTGCCATTCTTGTGCAGTTCAACGGGTCTAAAACACAGGCATGTTTGTTCACCGTCAAGCTAAGTACATTCCGTCGGATTCCAACTTTCCAGGGTGTGCCTCTACAAACAAGTTATAGCCTCCGCTTGCTGGGCATGGATGTGTCACCCAATCTGGACTTTGGTGGGTATATCGAGTCCAAGCAAAACTGCTGCCGAAATCCTCTCTAGGACAAGGCGGTATTTCTCATCGGAGCGGAGGTTGCCACTATATAAAGCCCAAATTCGATCTTGCATGGAATACTGTTGTCACCTATGGGACAGATCCACCAAGGTCTATCTGGCTGCTCTGGACTCGGTTAAGAGACGCGCCAAGAAACTGATAAACAATCCCCCGTTGGTGCAGGAAAATCTACAGGATCTGGATCATCGCCGTAAAGTAGCATCTCTGGTGGTTTTCTACAGACTACACTTTGGGAAATGTGCGACGGAATTAAACGAGTTAGTTCCACCAGCCCCATTCCATCTTCGAGGCTCCAGGTGTAGGTCAGCGTACCATCCCTATATTGTCGACATTCCATCAATACGCATTCAGCGTTTTTCTAACTCTTTTCTGTTGCGAACGGCAAGGGTCTGGAATTCGCTGCCTGCACCACATGTTTTCCCTGAGCGGTACAACTTGGGTCTCTTTAAGATAAGAGTGAATAGGTATTGAGGACATGGTATGCGCCATCGTAGACTGCATCTGCACTTAACATCAGGTGAGATAGCATTATAATACCTGACTATTTTTATGTTTTTATGGTACAAGGCACACCAACGTGTAAGCGGGCTACCTGATTGAAAGTGGTCACCGCCGCCTATTTTCCTTTGTTTAATTTCAATTTAAAAACCAAAGGTTTATAAGAAAAAAATTATCAAAAAATAAAGTTATCCTGACCTGATATGCTTTTTCTTAGATGCCTTATGACATATCGGAGAAGATATGCTCTATTTAAACTCTTTAATGCGTTAAATTACTGCACCAACGACTTTTTAAATACCCGGATACCCGGGTATGGCACTCAGATTGTACCCTGGTATAAAATCCCTTAAATGCCCGGGTGCCCCCGGGAACCCGGGTAGAAAACCCTAGTACCTACCTACTTGTTTGCTTGCTCTGTGTGGCGAAGAAAACGTGTAGTGGAAAAAGTAAAACTAGCAGCACGTTAGTAGTTTCGCAATGATTTTTTTATTAACAGTTTATTACATATATAAGAATAATTTGGATAAGAGACATATGGATATTATTGTTAATTCGTTTCAGTAAAATGATATTAGCACGAAGCGTTCATTTCTGATCTCTGCATCTTTTATCTCCTTTGTCATGGAGAGTGCTGAGGAGTTTTTGTCAGTTGACCTGCCGCTGAGCAATAAAGTTCCACCCGTGCCACCTGAGAATAATGTGGAATGATTTTCCTGCGGCGACGTTTTCGAGCCAATGCGAATGTGTGGCCTTCAAGAAACGACCCTACTTTCTTGCCAAACCTTATCTTACCTTTCTCGCATTCGTGACCTTCCATGGGCGGCGATGAACACTCACCATCAGGTGACTCGCTTATTCGTTTCCCTCCATCTAATCTCCACTATACTGTGCGTTGCTAGTTGCTAACGTAGGACTTGGTGCCGCTATCGAACGCATTGTGCTAATAGCACATTATCATACGAGTACAACAGTTTACTGAATTAAAATATGTTTCGATTTCCTTCGTATTTGATAGATAGCACCGAGGTCTATTCTCTTCACAGGGTACCGTACGTTAACTAAAAGTTTTGCGCTTCAGAATCTCCTCCAGTTTGGAGAGGGATGCTGTAGTGTCCAGGCGTGCGCGATATATCAACGCCTCTGCACCGCTTCGATGTACCGCATGTACAGTCTGGCAAGAAAGTCGTGAAAAGGGTGCCACTTGACAGCGGCAGTACTCAGTTTATAAGTTGAAGTACATCAATTCATTGTTGTGCCACGGCCACGTCTTACGCAGACCGGCAAATTATGTGAGGAACATATGCCTGGCCATGCTAATCGATGCCGAAGACCGAGCGAAGTGGAGTAAGAAGAGCATGGCGAACTCCGGGCCCCCGTGTGTTGCGCGGAAGCGCAACCGGCATTTAACGCCAAGATGATGATGATAATGACATACATTCATTGTTGCAAAAGCAGTAGTTCGTTTTCACGACTTCCTTGCTAGACTGTTGCAGCCTGCAGTAGCATGACGGGCTTGCATGCGAGAGGTCTAGATAGGAAACAATATGATAACGAACACCCTGTTGTGGTGTTGTTGTTTGTGTCAATAAATGTTCTTTCTTTCTTTCTTTCTTTCTTTCTTCATAAAGTTGCATACATTTTAGAACTGCTTCCCTTAGGTAGGAATCAAACCGGCACAAAAGCGAAAAATAATGGTCACAACGCGGGCTATACTATACTGAAAGCCCACGGTAAATATTTGTAAGCTCGGCCAAAGAGAATTTAAACGATTTTAAGTTTTCTTGCGATGACGAAGAAAAGAGTTCTTACCGACGAGATTTCAAGCCTAGAGCCTTCAAGGCTAGAGTGAATAGGCTGTTCCTAGACAGGCATGCTCCATCTTCGACCGCATCGTCACTTACCACCAGGTGAGATGGCGGTCAAATGCCTGGATAGTCTAAAATTAAAAAAAAAAAAAAAATTGGAAAGTTAGCTACCTTCACACCCTCCGGTATCACAGACAACAGACTAAACACAAATTACAAATATTCCCTGTTCGCTCACTCTACAATGATTATGAATCTTGCTACCCCTTTTTATCTTCTATAGGAATAAGTAGCCAGAAAATGACGTGCGCAATGTTTTGAACGTTCACCATGTTGCTCTAGCTAACAACGACCAAACGGTTTCTTTTGAAACATCGGTGTAAATTTTATAATTTCCTAATCAAATTTAAATCAAACCATTTAAAAGACGTGTAATGTAGTGCACAGTTATGTGAAAGCGCAAAGTATGGAAATACACCTGGATTATCCTTTCACCAGTAAGTAAACAATCGTTATCGTGGCTCTCCGGAATCAATGCTGTCTGCGTCTGTAGGCGAAGCCCTTTTTATGGGCTTCATGACTCTAGATACCCTACACGTGATCCCCGGGTAGTGCAAAATGGACAGCATTCTCTCCAGTGGTAGGCTTCGGCCGAGGCTGGTCACCACCCTCCAGGCGAACGCGTCGTCAAGCGGCCTGGCCGTGTTTCAATGCGATGCCTGGGCTACCCCACAGGAGAATAGGTCTGGACGGTTGTGGTCGCTCTGCGTAACCGTATTTTCTACTGCTCACCACTCCCGTATCGGGTGCCTGGCTTCGGTGGGCAGCGGGATCCAAAGCAAGGTGCCGCCGCTGGCCGACCGAGATAGTTGATGGGCCAAGTAGCTGGTTAGCCACCTGTGAAAGGCTGCCCTACCATCTTACGAAAAATCTCAGATTGCTCTACCCTGCCGGTTGGCGACCGGATGGGAGGGCCAGGTAGCCAATCTTGGGGGGTTCGGGCGACCCCGCGGTCTCCGCGTCAGGCACTTTCCCGTGCGGCAATGGTGAGCATCGTAGCTGGTCGGCGGAGTGCCACCTCGTCCAACTTCCGTTCTCCTGTAACAACCTATCACTCAAAAAAAAAACTATCATGAAGCACAGAAAAAGGATAAACGTTAAACAGCGGCTGCACTCCCTCCCACTCAAAGTGCACCTCACTAACATCCGAGGCCTGCACTCCAATCTCAATGCAGTCCACCACCACCTCGAGACTGAAAAGCCGCAGCTGCTGTTCCTCACTGAGTCGCAGATCAGAAGTCCAGCTGACGCGGCGTACCTCAGCTACCCAGGGTATACTCTCGAGCACAGGTTCGTACCTCATACCGAGTCTGTCTGTATGCTCGCGACGACATCTGCATTCGGCGTCTCAGATGCTTTGAAGGGTCTGGTTTGTCCATTTCGTGGCTTCTAGTGGATACCGGTCAAGTGCAAATCCGGTTTGCCTGCGTTTATCGATCCCACAGCGGGGACCAGGAGACGACTCGTTTATGTGACCATCTCATTGAAGCGGCGGATGAAGCGAGGGAACGTTACCCCACGGCGCAGCTGGTCATCCTGGGGGATTTCAATGCCCACCACCAAGAGTGGCTTTTCCCATACCAGGTGACTAAT
Organism: Blastobasis lacticolella; assembly: GCA_905147135.1. Lineage (NCBI taxonomy): Eukaryota > Metazoa > Arthropoda > Insecta > Lepidoptera > Blastobasidae > Blastobasis > Blastobasis lacticolella. Next base: position 7,693,420 of record LR990048.1, on the reverse strand, counting down.
CATGCTGGGACAGAGGCGCGTAAATTAGCTCTGTCGCTAGATCTCACCTAGCTAGTAAACTGCGCTACGAGGGTAACGGATGTCGACACCCATTCCGCCAATTGCTTAGACCTTCTGCTGACGTCTGATCCGGACAGGCACTCAGTATCGGTTTCCGCACCGCTGGGTACATCCGACCACTGTCTGGTGAAGTCTGTATCCGCCTATTCCCCACCCGAGCAAAGCCCATGCAACCCCCTGACTGCAGTCGCGCTGAAGCGCTGAAGCAGGCGGCATACTCTGTCTGAGCTGAGGCTCGAGCGCATATGTCTCCGGATACTCGCAAACTGAAGAAAGCCTTTAACCTCGCCGCCAAGTCTTGCAAAAGGACGCTTGGCAGGGCTCGATTCGACCACATAAGTCGGATTGGCACCAAACTGGCCTCTTACCCTCCTGGGAGTAAGGCGTTTTGGTCTTTGATGAAAGCGGTCGAATCCAATTTTAGTCAATCTTCGTTACCACCATTGATGAAACCGGACGGGACACTGGCGCATGCTGCGGAGGAGAAAGAAAATTTACTTGCTTCTCATTTCGCGGCGAATTCACGTTTGGATACTGCAGGAAAAACTCCACCTATCTCACCCCGCGCTGACTGCACTATGGCAGAGGTGCGTATACATCAGAAAGAGATTTTAAAAATCCTGCGAAGTCTGGACGTGAACAAGGCTAGTGGACCTGATGGTATACCAGCAATAGTCCTGCGTAGTTGTGCCCCTGAGTTGTCTCTTGTTCTCACGCGCCTGTGTCGCCTCTCACTAGAGACTGGAATTGTACCTAAGACATGGAAGCTTGCCAATGTTCAGCCCGTGCCCAAGATGGGCAGCTGCGCAGACCCTGCCAACTACCGCCCTATTTCGGTCACCTCCATACTCTGTAAGATTATGGAACGTGCACTGAACAAAAAACTCCTCGCGCATCTTGAAGGTAACGATCTCCTCAGTACGGATTCCGCTGTGGTCGGTCGACTGGGGACCTTCTGGTGTATGCCACTCATATTTGGAGTGAGGCGATTGAGAAGCATGGCGAAGCCCTTGCTGTGTATCTCGATATCTCCAAGGCCTTTGACAGGGTTTGGATCGCAGCCCTTTTAAGCAAGCTTCCCTCATACGGTATTTGTGCTGGCTTTTGCACCAGAATGTCGGATTTTCTGAGTGAACGATCAATCCGTGTAGTTCTAGACGGTTACAAGTCTGATCTTAAGGCTATCGACGCGGGAGTTCCTCACGATCACGATATGCTTGGACCCGGTATCTTTGGGTACGCAGACGACGGCACAGTATCGGATAGATATCTGGCAGATGCAAAAACCAACAGGGTGATATTCGGTCTTGTCGAGAGGCCATGGTTGGTCGCTTGAACGAGGCTCTCAAGGCAGTGTCCGATTGGGGCGAAGCCAATCTAGTGTCGTTTAACGCCACCAAAACACAGGCGTGTTTGTTTTCCGCTAAACGGAGACCATTCAATCTAGCTCCGACTTTCCGGAGCGTATCTGTGGAAATTATCGACAACCTACAGCTCCTGGGTGTTGAGCTATCAACCAATCTCAACTTTGGACAGTACATCGAATCAAAAGCCAAGACTGCAGCTAAAAAACTTGGAATCCTCCCGAAGATCAAGCGGTACTTCACTTCAAGACAGTTGCTTTAGTTATATCAAGCACAAGTCCGATCTTGCATGGAGTACTGCTGCCACCTCTGGGATGGATCAGCCAAATACCAACTGGCTGCTTTGGATTCGGTGGAAAAACGTGCAAAGAAATTATGTTGTGATTATAGTGTGTTCCCTGATCAATATAATCTGGATGCCTTCAAGGCTAGAGTGAATAGGCTGTTCTTAGACAGGCATGCTCCATCATCGGCCGCATCGTCACCTACCACCAGGCGAAGTGACGGTCAAATGCCTGGTTAGTGAATTAGTAAGAAAAAAGAATCAATTTTAGAAATTGTTAAAAAAATATGCATAGTAATAGTTTGAATCTGCAATAATTGAAATCTTTATCTTAAAACAACATGCCATTAAAGACAGATTTAAAATTATTGGTAAATTGAGTTATATTTCGGTGTCTAAATAGATATGGAGATATTTCAATGTAAACAGGGTCGGATTTAGTATTTGTTGTATAGAATTTTAATACTCAAATCTTGTAAATAGCGGTCCACAATTTTATATGTATTAATTAGGGTTTCATTTTAAAAATGTACTTAAATGACATTTTAAATGTTCAGAAATTTTATGAAACAATTTTACGTTTTTTTACATTTATTTGTTTTTCTAGGTTTCCTAAAGACCAGACATGGTGATGTCTGGTTTGCAACTTGGAAGTGCTGTGTTGTAAACATTTTGAAGAACAAGATAATAAGTTTATGCAAGTCAACTGTCCTTATGCACCATCATTATTTGAATTTTTAGTAAAAATAAAGAATATGCTGCCTGTTTAATATATTAAAGTACATACATACCCTTTTCATTAATTTTATTTGTTCATGACGATGTCCTCTAGAGGGCATCATATCCAATTTATTGTGAAGTCACATAGGCCAACCTGTCGAAAATGAAGACCCTTCTAACGATAAGTAAGTAGGTACCAACTTTATTTAGAAGTTATGAGGCAACAAATAAACATTGATACCGGTCAAAATCATTACCCTCCTTTTTGCAAAACCAAGCACTGCCGATTCACGGTATGTAGGATCGAGAGATCAAAAAGACGGTGGTAGGTATCAGGGCGTGGGTTTGATTCACTACCACCTTTATTTATAATTTTACACACCTTTTATTATAATGACAATATTAAATTATCATTTAGGGCAAGTCTAAAAAAATTACAAAATCGTCCGGAGCGAAATATACCCACAAGTCAGATTTGTTTATATTCGTTACGAGTAGAAATTCGTAGCAAAATATAACTTATCTGCAGATGGGCTGTCTTGTTCCGTCCCTGCATTTGCATTTGTGTGTGTGTGTTATTAGGCCAGTCAAATCTTACATCTAAAACGCAAAACGCGATGTAGTGCTGCATTTTTGGTATGTTATTTAGTCCCCATAGGAGAGAGTGAAACAAGATTTTGCAAGCAAAAAATAATTGTGCTACCTGCGTAATACGAGAAAAACTGCAAAATTTCGAGACATTTTTCTTATTTTGGCCTAAAATCGAAAACTATGCTTTTCTCGACCAACAAAGCTTTGTAGCTTTTAAAATTGATTAAATATACAAGGATTTAAGGTGAAACACAGCTCTATAAAGCGTATAGCAACCAAGTTATGACTCTTTAAAGATGATCTATTTTACTTAAAAAATAATCATTTAAATTTGGACGACCTGAGTGGTTCAATGGTCAACATTGCCACGCAAGAGGTCCCGGGTTCGATTCCCGGCCGGGCAGAAATTGAAATGATGAATTTAAATTTCTGTTACGGGTCTGGGTGTTCTATGTATAATAAGTATGTATTTAAAAAAAAAAAAAAAAAAAAAAAAAAGTATTTAAGTAGTATATCAGTTATCTAGCACCCATAGTACAAGCTTTGCTTAGTTTGGGGCTAGATGGCGCTGTGTGAATTTGTCCACAAATTATTTATTTATTATTTATTTTGCTCCCGTCAGGAGCAAATTATTGGTAAAATTGCTAGTTCTATGATAAAAAAAATTAAGAGGGAGTTGTAGTATATTTAATTTTCTTTAATTGATGTACAGAACGAACTATGTGAGACTAATGGTTCATTTACAATCTTTAAAAAACGAGAAGGTAAGACTGTAGTTTTAAAGAATAAAGTATTTATTAAGGTGGGAATAACAATTATACACATTATGAATACTAATCTGACATAATACAAAATACAAATAACAACTAAATCTTTATATATATAATTCTTCTGTGAGTGTGTATGTCACTGAACTTCTCTCAAACGACTGGACCGATTTTGATGAAATTTTTTGTGTGTGTTCAAGGGGATCTGGGAATGGTTTAGATTCACAATTTTGATTAGATTCAATTAGATTCAAAATGGTCCAGAATGTTTTAGCTTATTAAAAAAAGTTTGAAATTTTCAAATTAAAGACGTGTAGACAGGACAACGTCTGTCGGGTCCGCTAGTAATTTAATAAAACAATCACTAATTTTGTCAAAGTTCCACGGTATTAGAACTATTAGGAATGCTGCCTAGAAGGCTGGCCGCATTGCCCCCCGTCCGAAGTGGAAGCCAGCCCTATGGTCTTTAGTAATATCGAACAGGCGCTTAGCTAGCTCCCAAAATAGGGAGAGTGCGCATGGTCCCTAGAGTTCAAGGGTTTCCACGCCAAACGCCCACGCCACGGCCCAGCATTACATGACGTTACTGGAAGATAGAACTGTGCAAGGATATCGCTACACGTGGCGTCCCTGACCAAACGTCGTCCCAGTTTCCAGGGCGGGGAGTGTCACCTCTTCCCTCTTACCGTCATCACGGGCCAAACCACCTGGCTCCAGTTTAGCGGGTGCTCCAGCGGGGGTGACGGCCTCCGGCGGATGGCATAGTGCGTAACGCGGTCGAGAAGTGTCCCAATATTTTTAGAAACATTGCCTGAAGTTAGAGACCCGATTTACACTCACCAGCAGACAGCAGACGGGCACACTCTGCAGAGTTGGTTGAAGCGCTTAAAACATTGTTTCGCACCAATCTGCAGCGAGGCTCGCCCCGTAGCCGCCGGAAAAAGATTTTTTTCGGGAGCTCGGCCTCCGGAAAAGCCTCGTGCCAAAGGCATTTGGCCTCGATATAAAACGCCGTAATAAAAGTCCCTAGTTTAGGTAATAACTTCTACACTGGATACTGTGAAATATGCACCGAGGACAGAAAAGGTTAGCCGAATCCGAGAACTGGATAGAGGACCGTTTCCTACATTGAGATTAGTCCAATTTCAGCACCGCGACGAGCTCGCCACTTGCTAGGTGCGCCTGGCGAACCGAGGTTGAGCAATATCTTCCGCTGGACCCTGAGACTGATAGAACGGTCTCGGGAGCTGATTGGCAACCCGTAATGGTATTTCATTATTATTAAAACGTAATTTCTAACAAATTTTCTCTTAGCATAAGTGGTTATACCGATATTTGGCTTAAAACATTTCCTTTGGTACCATTCGCTTATTTGTGTGAATGTATTCAAAGAATTCTTCAAAAAACCATTTTCAAGATTGTGAGTAAACTATTAGTCTCACTGAGTTCGTTTTGTACTTAATGAAAGTAAATTAAATGTACTACATCTTTCTTTTAGTTACTTTTATCATAGGACTAGCGATTTCATCAATAATTTGCTCCGGACCTTTATTTAAAAAAGACCATCTTTGAAGAGCCAGACCATCTTTCATGACTTTGTCACTGTACATTTTGTAGAGCTGCGTTTGGGCTTAAATAGTGGCAAAAATAATAAACTATAAAAGCCATTAAGCTTCATTTGTGGAATAATGAATAGTTTTTTGATTTTTAGACGTTAAAGTGTAAATAGTCCCAAAATTGCGCAGTTTTTCACGTATTACGCAGGAAGCACAATTTTTTTTAGCTTGCAAACTGTAGTTTCACACTCTCTTAAGGGGTCCAAATAACATACCAAAACTACATCGCGCTTTGTGTTTTAGGGCCATTTTTTTGTAAGATTTGACTGGCCTATTATAATATGTAGAGATGTGTGACATTTTGTCTCGAATTGAAACTCTGTAATGATGTACTCTCTGCTTCTGTAGATAATTTTTTTTTTCTATGTCCTGTATATATTTTTTTTTCCCTTCTATAGTAGGACCACGCTAAGACCGAATCGCTTTAAAAAAAATAAAAAATAAAGATCTCTGTATGGCAACTTATGCCATGTCTTCTATCCGTCATAGAACGTCATATATAAAAGTCATAACAAAGAATATGACCTACTTAAAAAATATTGTTGAGGCGATTGGCACATTGGAGCGCAGCATTCATTCTGGCGAAATTTGGAAATATGTGTAATTTTTATATTATTTTATATACAATAAAAAATTTAGGAATTCTCCAAATTGTTATAATCTTTTCATAAAATTATATTATTTAGGCGAAAAATAATTTGAGAACTGAGTAGCGGAATACCTATTTGACAATCCTGGAGAACTCACTTCACAGAAGCGGCCTATTTGACGCATTTTTATGTAGAAAGTACAGCGCCAAAAACTTATCTGACCCGCAGCCCATGTCAAATGTGTGAAAGAAAAAAAACTACCGACCCGCACGAACGCGCGTTGATGCGTTTTCAGAGTGTTCGACTATGAATGATTTCCATAGAAACCGATGACAGCTCAAAGAACTTTATGTCACGCACTAACGCACGTCATGCACAACCTACGGTGCTGCGTTCCAGTGTGCGGATCGCCTAAATAATAATGGACAATGACTGACAAGGACAGCTTATCCAATCGATATTGCCATATCCACATTTTATATTTTCTACCACTGTCAGTTGATTCGGACTTAGCGTGGTCCTATTATAACTTTTTTCAATCTCCTTGGTGTTTACCATTACTAGCCATATAAAATAACTCTAAGGAGTAAGGTACTAAGGAGTTTCTTTCGTCGTTGAGTAAACTGTAATCGTCGCCTTGACGACGGAATGTGACGGCGAGAACGTTGTCATAGCAACGCGTCATATGGGATGACACATCCCGAAAACACTGTAGGAAACTTTTATTCATACTTATTTTTATTAAAAATGACCGCGTAAACACGCCACTCTTGGAAGTTATTTTAAGGTAAGTAACTAAACACCGCTTTTAAAATATGGCAACGCTTGCTACAACTTAGTCCAGTGGTACCTAACTAGTATTATTCAAAGCATCTACTTGTCTACTTCTATCAGGTACCTGTTTGTACGCTTATCTAATCTATTTAGGTATAACTAAGCAGGTATTGATGCGTGTCGAATCCTCGATATAGTAATTGCTTCTCCGAATTTTTGCTGCATTTATTGTCAGCTACCTATCAAGTACGAGTTACTTGAAACACATTATTAGCAAACCTTATAATTTCATATTTAATTTATTCGCTGTTAAATAGTACAATATGGTTCTTATAAATAGGTATGAACACCTTGTAAAAGGCACTACGAACCTTTAAATTCGTGTAGTTCCATATTAAATTAAAAAAGTAAAAGTACTTCATACCGCTTCATGTGGTGAAGTATTTTAGAAATAAACCTCTAGTGACACTAGTGGATAAGATGATATTAAGTGCCAACATCGGTTTGCGGATGTCTCTGAGCAGCGGTGATCATTGCCATCAGGTCATCAGGTGAAGGGCTATATCCCCCCCCCCCCCCCACACTCTAATTGAACAATATGGTAGCTAGCTCGGTATCGAGTCAGTACCTAACATATACAATCCCGAAGTAGCAATTGAAAGGACAGGGTCTCTTTCTACCCTACTACAGGTAAAGGCGCGACATTATTTACTATGCTTTCCGACACGATTTGTTTTAAAATCAGTTTGAAACTAAGGACAGGTCTTAAGTGGCGAGCATTGGGGGTACTCAATGTCCTAGTGGACTGCACTTGGCAGTAAACATTGTGAGGTTTAGACAGTCTAGTATTTATCTGTGCCCCAGTAAGGTAAAAGCTAACCGTAATATGGTTCCAAATATTAACCTCGCTCCTCACCTAGGTGATTTAGTCAAGCAAAGCGTGCGCGATGTCTAGCGGAGACCGCAAGCGCCCGGGCGAGCGCAAACGGTCCCGGCCGCCAAACGAGCCCGCAGGGGAGCCCTGCCCGTCGCGTTTCGTGCCTCCGCCGCGGCGCCCGCGCACTCTACCATGGATCCCTCGCGCTGGATACGATAACGAACTGGACAGGGACAGCAAGATGCTGAGGGCGGCGAAGTCACACTATCCGGAAGGTAATGTTGTGTTGCATCTAGTTTTACTAGACCGGAATTTAACCACCATCTATGACAAATGTTCAAAGCTTAACAGGTCACTTTAGGTACTCATGTTTTACCGAAGTCAAAGGAGCTAGTTGGCCAGTTCGGTTCGATAGTTGTATTGTTGAATTGAGACCATAATTTGGCACACTTAGTGACTTCATTGGTAGATGATCTGTGCTAAATGGTTAGCGTTGACTGGATTCGCAATACAATAGAAATATAACGTTTTGGCGGAGCCCTATGTCCACCTACGTGTTTTCAGAGGACTGATGATGATGTACAGGGAGGAATAGTAATAGGTAAATAATATAACGTTTATTTCAGGAATTACAATCGCAATCTAACATCGAGAGCGACCTGCGGCTAAGATATCTATGTACCAGCAAATAAACGGCAACGTATTGAATTGTTTAATACTTTTTTTATTCTGCCTGCGTATTTCAGAGCACCTACAGATCTAAGAGATTATTACAGGATCTATTAGTCCAGGAGAAGACGCATTCAACGATTAACGAGCTATCCCTTGTGACGGGACGATCAGCAGTTACGATAACCGTGTGCAATCGATATACTTCAGTGGAAAAATTAATTTGTATCTTTTTTTTCGTGATCAGGCGAATCGGAAGGAAGGTGTGGCGATTTTCCGGCACTGATGCAGGCCAAATCATGGACCAAGGGCGTCCCTTACAGGGACAGCTATGACCATTGCAAGCCTAGTGACTCTACGGGTATATACTTTTTTTCTTTTTGTTTCGGTTGTTGATAAGCACCAAATGCCACAGGGTTATTATACAACATAATTTTATTTTTATTTATTAAAACAAACTGATTTTTCTTATTATATTTGTCTTTATTTTTACATTTGTTTATAACGTTTTTAAAAGGAATTTGGCAACATATTAATCTCTATCAGAGACGAATAATTAATGTACTTAATAAACTGAAACTTCTTGTAGTAAATCAAAATCTTTGAGATTCAAGTCTCATATGTGCTTTGACTTTGAATACCTTACCAGAACCACAAGACTTTTTAGCTAAATTGGACACTCAACTTCTGCTATATGATTCCAGGCAACTGCTACACGCCGTCAGCCAAGACGCTGCGCTCCATAAACATGCCGCCCAAACGCCGTCCGCCGATGAAACTGTACGGGCCCCTCGACGATAAGGGAGAGATGCAATTCCCTCCGCGCAAAACCTTAGAGGAGAGGGAGAAAGAGAGATTAGAAGCGTTAGAGATAGAGAGGAAGAAGAACGCATTGCCAAAGGGTATGAAGATTTGACTTGTAGGTTATTTTGCTTAGTTTTTTTAAATGTTGTTGTTTCGTGTATGATAATAAAATTCGTTTTGTTGTTAAATTTAATTGTATTCATTTAATTTCTATAAGTGTCTGACTTTTCTCTGGGACTTCGGCCGCTCACTTCGATTAAAAGAGCAAGGGCAAGCTGTCTTCATAATTCGTTCGTATCAAGTTTCAGCCAAATGGTTTGGACTTTTATTTAAACCCAGGGTGTTCAAAGTTGTAATTGATAAGGAATAGTGTAGGTTAACATTGGTAATCTATAGGCAAATAAATATTTCGTTTGTGTGTATGTATGTGTCAAACAGTTGGTTTCATTTCGTAATTGTAGGCTTGGTGCTCTTAGAAGACTTAGTATCAGGCGCTCATGAGAGACGAAAAGCCGCAGAAGTTGAAGCGAAACGCTTACGGAGGGAGGCAAAGAAGAAATTGAAGGAAGAGGCCCTGAAAGCTGCGGAAGAAGAATTTAATCGGTAGGCTGTTTTTGGAGTATAAATGAATGCCACTATTGTTCTGGGCGTACAGTACTAAAAATCGTTATTTTAATAGCTTATAATAACCTAACCATTGGTCGTTCAGATTTGGCGTCATAGTAAAAAAAAATTAGGAATTCCCCTCCGCCGGAAAATATTTTATGAATGTTTCGTCCAAAAATGTATGAAACGTGAATTATAGCTTTTTAATGTGTAGCCTGCAAGTTTATAGACGGTGAGAGTGTGTATCATCGTTAGTAATGGATTGACATAACATGAGTCGGATGCGAGAGCTAACGGCTCACGACGCTACAAGTAGAGAAAACTAACGGGGGAATAGCAGTCAACAAACGTGCATTTTTTTTTGTATTTCGGAATGCAAATCATACAGAGTCAACCGCGCGTCGCCCCTAGCCGCAAATCAATGACAATTATCGATGCATTGTAAGCAAAAACGTGCTGGCTCGCTCTCATAATTGCTTAAATCCCTCCATGTGAGCTTAAATTTTGGGCACATTAGCTAACGCGCAGCTTAGGCGATAGTTGCTATGTTACGTGGCACGATAAACGCCGGAACCGCGCGTCACTATCGCAACTAAATCTTCATCATCATCTTGGCGTCAGTACTGGTCTTCCTACTTCTCTTTGTCCACCTCGCCCGGTCTTCAGCATCCTTGGCGATGAGTTTGTTGGCACGCATGTCATCCCTAACGACGTTAAGCCATCGCTTCTTGGGCCGGCCTCTCGTCCCCTAGCGAAGTAGCATGGCCAGACATTTGTTCCTTACGTAATTTGTCTGTATGTGCAAGAGATATCCATACTTATCTTAGACGGCATTCTGCAGCTTATCCGCATTCGTAACTGAACGTTAATGCTGTTAAACCTCTTCAGGCAACTCAAGAAGCTTGAGCTCGAGGAGCCCAAGGATCCAGATGAGCAAAAGGTGAACATGCTCCAAGTGACTGAGAAGGAGCACTACCGGTACATACACGAGGACGACTTGAAACGGATACGCTACTACATGGACACGGTACGTCGACGTTATTTTATTAGCTGACTGACTAGCTTTCCTAGGTAGACCGCGTAAAATTCGGTTAATTTTTGGAGATAAAGAGTAGCTTATTCTATGTCCTTTCCCAGGTTACAAATTTTATCCAGATCTGTTCAGCGGTGTAGGTGTGAAAACTAAACATGTAACAGAGTTGTTACACAATACAATAACATTTATAACTTTGGGAAGGAGAAATAGAGTAAGGCCACGAAAAAGTTGTGTAGCAAACGAAAGAGAAATTGGGAGCCGTGTCGTAGATAAGTATCAACAAATAAAAGCGGACGGCTCTTAGAAAAGGGAAACATTTCAATATTATTTTATAGTTGGTATGTTCATTTCTTACAATAGGCGTAAGATAAAAAGATGTTTCCAGATTAATGTACACACATATTACAAAGTCACATCAAGTTTTAATTAAAATAAATAAAAAATTAACCTACAGTGTTTGGTCGGCAATAAACTGCCGGACTTCCCCCAACATCTGTACCAGCGAGCCAAGAAGGAGGTGGACAAGCAGACACTTTCCATCAAGAGGAGACTCCTTATCATGATCTACAACGCTTGCGTCAGGCAGACCGAAATTGATATCAAAGAATTCTTTAAGATATTTATGAAGCGGTGAGTCGGTATTGTAATCTGTGTGGAGTTGATTATTCGCAACTCCCAGAATTATTTGTAGGAATTTACATAACCAACCTTCTGCCATTTCAAAGTAAGTATAAACTGACCATGGCAATTAAAGAACAGCCTATAAACAAATTTAAAAAGTACTTGTATAAATGGCTATTGGAGCACTCCTTTTATTCTGTCAAGGATTTTTAGAGTTTAAGGTAGCCTAAGGTGCATGTTCATTAATGCTAAACAAGTTTGCATGCCTGTTAATACTGGCTGAACATGTGAGAGCCACTGTGTGATGATTATCTTAAGACCTATCATTGTAACCATGTTTTAAGCAAATAAATATTCTATTCTATTCTATTCTATTCTATTCTATTCATGATTATGACAGCCAACGTAATAAGAACATCGATATGACCATAATTTTACCAGTAGTAGGTATATAGGACTCAATCAACCCTGAAAAGTTAGTGCTCGTTCATATGTTATATAACTCGACGAACTTAAGAGCGAAGTTGATCATTTAATCTAGACCGTAGCCTCCAGATGGCCCCTGTAATTATTATCAGTAAGGTCATTATGACGACCTGAGTGGTTCAATGGTCAACATGCCGGTCTGCCACGCAAGAGGTCCCGGGTTCGATTCCCGGCCGGGCAGAAATTGAAATGATGAATTTTAATTTCTGTTACGGGTCTGGGTGTTCTATGTATAATAAGTATGTATTTAAAAGTATTTAAGTAGTATATCAGTTATCTAGCACCCATAGCACAAGCTTTGCTTAGTTTGGGGCTAGATGGCGCTGTGTGAATTTGTCCTCGAATATTTATTTATTTATTTATTAGTTGCAAGTAAGTAAAAACCCACAAGAATACACACAAAGCCAGCCTTACGGATAATGTATACCAGATAGTGCATGAGCAATCCGAGAGTTGACTAAATGTCAAATCAGCAGCTCTTGATCTGTCAAAATGGATCACTTCTAAGGAATTTGTATGAGACTTCGAACTGTATGTAATGTAACTGAAAATGTACTCGTTTTTGTCATTTCACTTGACTTGTAAATTATAAATATTACAATATCATTAGCCATGTGATGTCCGGCAGAGTAGAATAGTACCAACCCCTTACACTCGTGGGTGTCGTAAAAGACGACTAATGTTTTCGAGGCAAAAGTACTAAAGTCTCTATAGGCTAAAAAATGGGCAGCAGCGTTTTCCATTGTTATATTTATAACACTGTGACCAACCGCCGAGCGTGGAGATTATGGCAATAACCTCCCCATTCGTGGGAGAGGCCCTAAGTTCTGCAGTGGACTGATATGGGCTGTGATGATGACAATTTCATTTGTTCTCTTGTACTGACGGCTGGTTCTACATGAAGCTCTTTATGGACAACCTGGTTTCATAATTTATATTCAATCTAGTTAAGTCCCCAACAAATCCCCAAAGTCCACAAGGAGAAAAACTACGAATACATAAACGACGCCTTCTTGTAAATAAACTAAAAGCAAATTTTAAAGGTATGTTCCGGGTTTCCTACCGCGTAAATTTGTTGACGAGTAGCCCGATATGTCGACGCAGTTGCATGCGTCATGCGGTAGGAAACCGGAAATAAACCTTTGAAATGTGTGATTATAACCGCTATAGTTTTATTATTATTTATTATACACTAGCAGCTGCAAGCTGATGCGTGTATATCACAATATTTAGTTTATGTAATGTCTATCCAGTCTATTTTTAAAACAGTTCACCGATAGAGCACTGATCACTGATTCTGGCAGTTCATGCCATGCACTGACAACCCTATTTGGCAAAAAGTTGTATCTGGTGTTACTGGTCCCTGTGATCATGACAATGTCAGTGTATGGCCTCTGAGGTTTTTGTTATTATTTAAGTTGTAGATGGTTTCTAGTTTAAAACATTATGTTAAACTAAAACTATCAATAAAACAGGCGCCCCTCCACAGCGCAATACTCGGCTACATCCTTGAAGACCCTGAGGAGCAGAAGCGTCTCCAGATGGCCTTCCTCCCGCAGCTGTGGCCGGCGTTGGTGGTGCGCGCACCCGTCACCTGGCACACCACCAACAATATCAACAAGCAGGCCATGTCCTACAGATACTTCCAGGGGAACCCGATACTGTTGGAGCTCAAGAGGATCTGGAATGCCAAGTGGGTGGAGTGGTTGTCTTTTTGAGTGGGTTGTCTTAATGTGACGCGTGGTAGACCCCGTCTCTCGTGTATAGTTTTAGTAAATAAAGAGCTAATAGACCTGGACTTGGATTCTTTAACGACCAAGGATAGATTGTCCTGCGAAAGGCGATTGGGAGAGCCAACTTCAAATAAAAATGGCAAAAGGCCGGAGAAAGAAGGAGTTGTCTTGATGTGCTGTTTAGTCTGTCAACTGTGCCTGTCGGAAACACGTAGGTACGAGGCCGAGTCTGGGCCTAACTCAGCAGATTAGACACACAGAGCACAAACACTTTCGCACGTTTAAGTGTATTGAATTGAGGATCAATAACCATGATCCAGGATTTGGCAGGTCAGGTAATTACAGTGAGGCGACTGCTATCTGACCTCCGTGACTCTATTAACAGGGGGAAATCACCAGATTGGATCATGGTTACATTACACATTCAGTAGACTAAATGTACAGGTTTTATCACTAAGTTTTCCCTCACCGTACGAACATCGATATACATAACACAGAAAGAGTTATGTTTTCATGGCAGCACTGGGAATCAAACTCTGTTCCTCTCGCGTACAAGTACCTTATAACTGTTAGGCCACCGATGCTCTTTCCATTTTCGCACGAATGAATGTGTTAGTCACGTATTTCATCATCTAGTAGTGGACTATTTTTACTTCAACACCTTTATCCATTCATGAAAATCGTGCTAGAAAGGGTTGCTTTATTTTCATATACACTTCAGTACAATTCAGCCGTAATAACACGCCCTACGTCACAGATACCAAGACATGCTAATATGCGACATGAACAAAATGCAAGAGGGGAGGCCCTTCCCCCAATACCCAGCGGAATTCACTGAGCGGCTGTCCAAGCTTTGCGAGGAGACCAGGGAGGACTTGGAGAAGAATTGGCTGATAGACGTAGCTGACACAATGATAAAGATGAGGAAACACTGGCAGTGCTATGTGGCGAGCAAGAGGAAGGAGTCCACGTTCCAGGTGGAGAATTTCTTAGCGTGAGTTATTTGTGTCACCGTATTATTTATTTTCGTAGGCATTCCTAACAGTGACAACATATCTTAGGTTTTGAATTTTTGTTATATGAATTAAACGTAAATGCATTAATCGAAGGATGGGCGACAAGTACCACTTTCCATCAGGTGGGCCATTCATCCATTTTGTTTTTGGTAAGTGACGGTTTGCTGAAAGCAATAATTTGTTTACTTATAAGTTTCCGTCTTTCAAAAGAAATCAAAACATTATTCTATTTTCAGCTGTATCCACGGACTCATGTCGAGACAGATCCGTGACTTGGTAGAGAGGAGCATCGAGCATTTCTCGTCATACTTCGCTGTACATAAGGTAATGGCCAAATACGACAATTTAACCTGTTCACGCATATCACATCACCAGCTTGCAACAGTCTTGCTGAGCTTGAGCCTCCTCCCTTCAGAGGAATCAGAAAACGCAGCGGGCCATCTTCTGGTCTTCACCTATCATCATCTTGGCGTTAATGTCCCGGATGTGTTCTCGCGCGCGAGAGTCCGGGGTCCGTCTTATCCATTATGAAGGATTTGGCAAATGGTAATTACCATCTGGCCTCCGTAACAAAGAGCAGGGGTTGGACCGCCTTCCTCGAACACCGATAGCTTCCATACTTCATCTCGCTCACTCGCGGCAAGTAACAATTTCAATCATCGAATCCAGATAATTGTTAGCAACGCAGTTACGTAATTAGCCCCCCACAGGTTTTACCGATGTAACACGTCTTAACCCAGGACGGCAACGACTTCGGCGACACCTACAAGGACTACACGTACATAATGACGCCGCTGCTCCGCATCAAGGTGGTGGGCCACCTCGGCTCCACCACGCTGACCTTCGAGCCCACCCTGGACCAGATGAAGACGTACATCGTCAAGTGGTTCCATACCATTATCAATGTGAACCAGGGGCTGGCGAGTATCGACGCTATGATGTATCCCAGTGAGTGCTATTTTTATGCTAGTGGTGTTATAAGGTTGACGCGTGTATCTGCGGCTCTGGCTGTCTGTGGCATCGTAACTCCCGAACAGATAGACCGATTTCGTTGCAGTATTCTTTATTTGAAAGCCAGTTTAATCGAGACTTGTCCATGTTGGTTAACCAACGAATTATTTTATTTCCCATAAATATATCATCTTCTATTGAATTATATCAAAACATCCCTCCAGCTGAACAGGTTATGTTAGGTTAGGTCGGCTCCACCACGCTGTCCTTCAAGCCACCTTGGACCAGATGAAGACGTACATCGTCAAGTGGTCATCATCACTTTAATTTTTAAGGGCCTCTCCCACGAAAGGGGAGGTTATTGCCATAATCTCCACGCTTGGCAGGCGGGTTGGAGATCGCAGTGTTATAAGTATGACAATGGGAAACGCTGCAGCCCATATTCCAGCCTACGGAGAATCTAGAATTTTGCCTCGAAAACATTAGTCGCCTTGTACGACACCCACCCACGAGTGTAAGGGGTTGGTGCTATTCTACTCTGCCGGACACCATACGGTGTTAAGTGGTACGATACCATTATTAAAGTGAACTAGGGGCTAGCGAGTATCGACGCTATGATGTATCCCAGTGAGTGCTAGTTTTAACCGCTGATGAAAATGAGGGGTGTTGTAAGTGTGACGTATGTATTTGTGGCTCTGTGTATGTACCTGTCTATGGCATCGGAGCTCCCGAACAATTTCGACGCAGTTTTCTTTTTTGAAAGTCTGTTTAATGGAAATGGCTTTTATTGAAACTGGTTCAGTAGTTGGGTCAGGGATTTCCGACGTTTTTTCGGTCGGTCAGGTTTTGTTACTCTTTTTCCTTTTCATTGAAATTCAGGACATCTCAACCAAGAGAACTCAGAAGAGCTGTAGAAGGAAACTATCTAGTATAGATAGTGTCTGCCCTGATGCGTACTGACGTGCCTACCTCCGTGGTTGCACAAAATAGAAAACTAACAGAAGGTCCACTCCCGTCGTCATCGAAAATGATTACCTAAATTTGCCGACTCACTAGGGTTGCTACTGTATTCATTCTGAATTTTGAAAAGGGTTTTTAATTCGAATAGAATTTTAAAGATCGTTCACAATAACGTGTCCCTTGCAAAGGACCAATATCTAATCCTTGCCATAATGTGATCATAATTGCTTCCCAAGCTGTTCAGCTTGTGTTCAAGTGTATTATATTTTCCAGTTTCAGACATTATGCCTTTAGTAGGCGTAATAATATTCTACTGTTAATTTACTTTTTAAAAATTCATCGCCACCTGATTAAATTATCAGACTCTGAGAATAACCTTTCCCTAACCTGGGATCTGACCCACTTCCAGATAATTCATACACATATTAAATTATGAAAATGCAATATTATGTTATTAGTCAGTTGATCTGACGATGGAAGGAAGGTAGTCAGCGTCTTTTTTTAATATTAGACTAGACAGGCATTTCTGACTAGAAACCATTAAGGTGGCCATTACGCTTTCTTATTCTGTTAAAAACTGTCACGTGGTGCCAGAAACTGTTCAACTATTCCTAGGGTCTCTAGCGGAAGACCTTGGTCAAACTCGCTTCACCATCGGCATTAGAACTCGTAGCGGTGCTGAAGTTCGTCTAGCCTCAAAGTCTGAAATGGTCACCCATCTGTTCTTGGACTCTGCGTGCGTTGCTTGTACGAGTATGTTATTAAGTAATCTTAGTTACGTACAAGTACTTTTATTTTCACAATAAAAATATCGTTTTATAAAATAATATTCAATTTAAGTCGACACTACAACGAATTCTTGCCATAACAATCGCGACCGAGCACTGCCTGAAACTGCGTGAGAATGCCTGTAAACGTAACGTCAATGTGTGCGTGACGGAAATAGCGCATTGTTTCCAGTGGACCTTCTGCTTGGCGCGGGCTGTTCTTTATTTTGTGGTGGTTGCCACAAAGCAATTATATTTATACTTTTTCATGTAGTTGACGATACTTCTGACCCGCCCTTTATACATTATCATCGTACTCCTCCTCCCGTCTCTTCCATTGTCATTTTCCTTTATTGTGTAATCATCTTTCATTCGTCCTCTCTTTTCGTCAAAACTTTAAACCAACTAAAGGGGTTTCATCTTCACACGAAACAATTTTACGTACAATCATTTGGTAGATTGGTAATCAAATTGTCTCCTGTGGACGGATAATCAGATTCTAGTGAATTCGATTGGCAATCTGACTGGGCAATCAGATTATATCGTGTGGGTTAAACCCCTTAACTAAACCATAAGCGTAACTCTTATCCGACATCCGCAAGCGACCTAAGGTCACCGACATAGCCCGAGGGATTGCCAAGCTTAAGTGGCAATGGGCAGGGCACATAGCTCGCAGAGCAGATGGCCGATGGGACAGGAAAGTTCTCGAGTGGCGACCACGTATCTTAAGATGCAGCGTGAGTAGGCTTCCTACTAGGTGGACCGACGATCTGGTAAAGATCGCAGGTACCAGCTGGATGCGGAAGGCACAAGACAGGCCTTTGTGGAGATCTCTCGCTGCCCAGCAGTGGGCGTCTTCCGGCTGATATGATGATGATGATGATGATGATTAACGCGTTACCTGTCCACAGCCGCAGCGCGCCGCTTCCGCCACCTGCTGGCCGCATACGCTGAGGAGCAATACCTGATGAACTACGTCCTGAAGTCCGTTCAGTATTTCAACGTGAACAGGCCGGGACCGATCAGCTTTCTGTCCCGCTACAAGGAATACAACTACATATTAGACGGGCAGGCAAAGCAGTCGTTGTTGCAGTTCTTCGCTATGGAGCCACCTCCTTTGCTCAAGGTGAGTAAATAACAAAAAATATGAACATCTTGGCGTTATGGCAGTTGTATCCTCGCGCACGAGGGCCCGGAGTCCGCCATGACCATGCTCGACGATTTGGCGATCAGATAATTAAAGTGGAGCGACTGCCATTTGACTTCCGTGACCCTGCTACCAGGGGCCCCTGACCGAAAGGATCATGGTTACACATTCAGTCGCCTGAATGTGCAGGTTTCATTACGATGATTTCCCTAACCGTATAGGGCATCGGTTAGCATTCAACTAATATTCATAACTCAGAAAAGAGTCATTATTACATGGCCGCAGTGGAATTCGAACGCGGTACCTCTCGCTTACGAGTCGAACACCTTAAGCACTCGGCCACCAACGCTCTAAATACCTTAAGTAAATGCCTTTGGGGCGGCTATGCTACTGGGTGTTTTCTTTTTCCTGTCACTATTCCATTTGACAATTGAAAGAGATATTGACTGTCAATAATGTGATTTTGATTTTGAACTAGCCTCCATATTGAACTCCTGAATCATAGACACAGACATAGACATTAATAAAATTATTTACAGGTCATTAATTGTAACACTAATTTTACAATAATTTATTCAAATTTACTATCGTAATCCAAATATCCATTTAATAATATTAACAAATACAAATCAAGAATAAAACTAATTATAGTAATCCATCAACAATTAAACATAAATAATAACAATTCCAAATCGTTTAGATAGCTCATTCTGTACACGCAACAGGACTACAGCGACCGCATATACGTGTACGAGAAACTCCGCGACGAGATCCTGTTCCTGCGCAGGAACATCCCCCTCAACATGATCCTGCTGGACTGCGCGCCCATCAACGACCTGCTCTGGGACACCGTCAACGGACTGCGACAGTACATCGTGGACCACTTCGTTATGGTCAACCGGAAGTGGAACCGGGGGTAGGGTGGTGTATTGCTATGATCTGGTGATCTAAAAATGCCACATTAGCGTTTCATATTAGAGTGCCACAAACTTATCGGATCCGGTGGCGAAAACTGGAACTAAGCGACGCCATTTTGAATTGTCATGTCAATATCAACAACAGCGGCGTTGCAGATAGGTTTATGACAATTAGTATGAATTATATTCATCATCATCACAGCCCGTAACAGTCCACTGCAGGACTTAGGGCCTCTCCCACGAAAGGGGAGGTTATTGCCATAATCTCTACGCTTGGCAGGCTGGTTGGAGATCGCAGTGTTTTTCCAGACTACGGAGACTCTTGATCTTTTGCCTCGAAAACATTAGTCGCCTTGTACGACACCCATGAGTGTAAGGGGTTGGTGCTATTCTACTCTGCCGGACACCACACGGCCAATGAATTATATTACGAAACGCTAATGTGGCCTTTTTAGACCCCGAGTCCAGACTTGTTTGTCTTATTTGGTGAACAAATAATACCCAAAATCACGACTCGCCGTATCAAGCAAGCTGTGTACACTGTGTATAGATGTCTTGAATTATATAAACAACACATAGAATATGAATTTCAAAGAATACTTCTGCAAATTATCCACTTAAATACATAATTTCCATAACTAAATAAGACAAGTCAGTCTGGACAGATTTAGACTAAAGTGCGTCAGGAAGAAATTCGTACATTGACCTGTTAATACTTAAAAAGTAAATCATCTTGGCGTTAATGTTCCGGTTGTGCTCTCGTTCGCAAGGGTCCGGAGCCCGCCTTGGCCATGGTCCAGGTTTGGGAGATCAGACAATTATAGTAGAGTGACTTCCATCTGACATCCGTGGCCCTGATATCAGGGGAACTGACGCAGTCGGGTAAAACAATGGGCTATTTCGTTTGACACTGCGTGTTGTAAGTAATTTATCCCTACAGCATATGCAACCAGTACGAGGAGATAGCGGCCTGTGCGACCTGCGTTTCTCCATGTTTGTTACATCAACCCTAATTTGATGAAAGTAACGGGCTTTGCCCCATCACTCATTCCTACTGCTGCAACTCCTGTGTTCATGAAAGTATATCACGGGCGACAGTTACCATCAGAAGCCAAACGCGGGAAACGCATTTGCGACTTCCCGGGAGTTACGGATGTGTATGGGGAAAGGTGATCACTTACTTTCAGGTAAACCTCTTGCTCTTAAAAAAATAAGCCACCTGACGTAGTCGACTAACAAAATTATATTTTACGTTTGTCTCTGACTGATCCCCACAGCATATGCAACCAATACGAAGAAATAGCTGCCCGCGCGGGCGAGACCCCGGAGACGACTCAGCAGCTGGTGGAACTCATCAACTTCATCCAGGAGAGCCGCGACTGCGCCATGTTCGATCTGAAAGACAAGTCACGGACGACTAGTGAATATATCCTGTTCCTGATGAACCATGCGCATTTGCATTGTGAGTATTGTGTTGTTGTCCCATTCTATAGTCAATTTCGGGAAAGAATCTTGTAGGAGTGGATGAATTGGGAAGTGGACGACTTTGGACATGATCAAAGTCGACCGGAGGGGGAATTAGAATCGTATGAAAAGTTTCTGTATCAAAGACTTCCGCGACTCAGATTCTTTTCCATACAACGAAATGATATCGATAACAAAATTTACTCATGTTTATGGACAACGCATGTATGACAAAAAATTTTACCTATGCCTTTATTTTCATACAAAAAAGTGGATGATGCGGTTTTTCCTGATCCAGTTAACAAAAATCATTTTTAGAGACAATTTTGAGACAAATTTGCTCTATACTCCCGGTTGTAAGTCCTTCCTATAGGTAACAAAGGCTTCTCTTACCTCAAAACATTAATCACTTATATCGTAGAGTAGATATAACACAAACTACAATCTAACTTCCATTTTGATTCCATGCCCTGCCAGTCGAAGACATAAACCTGAACACTCGCGTCTTCCTCTGGCCGATGGACATGGAGGAGACCATAGACATCACCCTCAAGAACCTCAACACGAAGAAGATAATGGCCGAAGACAAGCTGCGCAATCGCAAGATGATATTCGAGGACAAGTTGAAGAAACACGAGAAGGATTTGGAAATCTTCAGGCGGTACGATCCGCCGTTGCTGAATGTCGACCTGCTGAAAGAGACCGTGGCCAAAGTGGATGAGATACAGCACAATTTACTCGTCAGTATTTCTTTTTCTTATTTGATTATCGTAATGACGAACAAGCAGACAACCGGAAAAGACAAACCCGATCTTTAAAGCTCTTGCACACCACGTTTTGTATGGGCCCTATTTTTTAATTGCCCGCATTCACGCGAGTGCTTGCGTGCGCTACCTATCTCTTTCACGCACGCCGTAAGTTGCTAGAGATAGAAAAGACAGGCGAGCGCATCGTGGATGCGAGCGGTTTCTAAAATAAGGCCCCAGAAGCAGTCTGAACGTGTTGCGAACGCTATTCTTATTGTTTCCATCCCCCATGAACAAAATGCCAAAAAATGTCCACTCGCGTTAGTAAAATTGTGACTAAAGGTGGTTTTTACAATGGAGTAAAAATTTTAACAATTGGTATTAAAAATAATAGATAAAAATCAACATAATTGTCTCAAATTAAAAACAAGTCATAAATATCCTTTTGGTTAGCAGCCAGTCTAGTATTTGCTATTTATTCCAACCGGGATTTTAATTATTAGGGACAACTGGTCACTTTGAAACGAACCGTGGCCTATTGCCGGCTCACTGATGGATGCTAATGATCTTGATGACGCCATTCAACCCATCCACAGGAGGACAAATACGAGGCGGAGTTCATAATAAACGAGGAGACGCTGCTAGACCAAGAGGTGTCGGTGTACTTCAGTCTGCAGACCATGCTGCAGAGCGTGGAACCCTTCCATCGACTCTGGCACATCGCGCTCGACTTCTACGCGGGATACGAGCTGTGGTTCGTGGAAATGTTTTAGCTAGGAGTGCCCTCAAAGGATGTAAATGTATGAGAATATGTATGATTGTAGATGACCTACCGATAAATGTCGGAAAACCCCTGGCAAAGCCTACATATAATCAACGATTTCCCAAACAACTGAACCGATTTAAATGACACAAAGTTTTTAAAATAAATTATGTCACTTAGGCTGGTTTTCAAATTAAGAAAACAGCATCGAAATCGGTCTACCCGTTCGGGAGCTACGATCCCACAGACATCCACAGGTTAAACTTATAACACCCGTCTTTTTGTGTCTGGTCGCAGATGCGTTGCTGGCCTTTTAGAAAACTTTACGCCGGTTTTTTGAAGGGCCCGGTGTCGTTCCGGCTCAGGAATACCGCTGCGAGAAGCTCATTTCATAGAATGGTCGTAGATGACAGGAATTTTTTCGAAAAGCGTAGTTGTGCGTATTGGTAGTTGACCGCTACTCATATAGATGGTACGGACGGAGCTTTAATTTGTAGCGGGTATTACGATCTTTGGTTTATAACACCGTCAATGATATAATTAACATGAAATCGTGGTGTACCTATCTGTCGAATTAGGTTATAGGTTAAATTACCATCTATGTATATTGTTGGTGGTTCATCATTTTTTGTTTCTGACTGTACTGTGATAAAGAAAACAAAAATCTGAAACTGTGTGCCCCATTTATGACTTTGAGGAACAATGGCACTCAAAACTCTTATCTGCCCCGAAATGGGAGTGTTGGGGTCAGCAACACGCTAGTGTTGCTCCTGGTATAGCAAACGTCCATAGGCTATGGTAACTGCTTTCTATCAGGCGCGCCGTACGCTTGTTTGCAACCTTAATGGTATAAAAAGGATACTTAGAGGCAGATGGTAACTCTCAACCCTCAGGTACCACGGCCCATTCCTCGGCCTGGATGCCGTCCAGATATCCGAGGACGTGGAAGCCTGGTGGAAGATGTTGTACAAGCTTGGAAGGCAGCTGTACGAGTACCCTGGAGCTAAACGCATCGCCGAGATGGTCCGCGGCAAGGTGGAGAAGTTCAAAGTGCTGTTGCCGGTGCTGAACGCCATCTGTAATAAGGTGAGTCTGAAGAAATGAGTATTTTTTGCGTGATATTAACGCCCTCCGGCTGCGGTTACGGGTGGATTGGACAGGATGCATTAGCGCTCTGCGACGTGACCTATATCCAGCAGTGGACTAGTATAGACCGAGGATGACGGTCACTACATATTATTTAAAAAATCCTATGCCGCGTCTATCTGTCTGTCTGTTTGCGATAAACTCAAAACCTACTGAACGGATTTTTATGCTGTTTTCTCCAATAGAGTGATTCAGAGTGTAAATTGATTTATGATTTATTTTATTTATGCATGAGGAAGGTTTAAGTGTATAATACTCATGCGATGCCGGGCCGGGTCGCTATAGTACCTGAAGAGATGAAGAAAAATAAACTTTTTAAAGTTTAATGAAAGATGCGACTTTTAAAACTTGTACAACATATTTCTGTCACCCGTTTCACAACCTGTGATGTTTCTCCGTTTCCCAGGGTGTATTGTTTTTCTCCCGACACTGATTTATTTGTTTAGAAATCACTTTCCTGTTCAATCAAGAGGACTTCGTCCACTTTCCTTTGTTGTAATATTTCCCACTTCGTCAACTTGCCTGCTTTGTCATGTTTACTTTCAGTTCCTTTGACGTTAAAGAACACTTCTATTTTTTCAAATTATTCTATTATATACACAAAAGACAACCCGTTCTCCCACTCACTCCCCCGTCTTACCCTTAGGGCATGCGCGACCGCCACTGGGCCAAGATCAGCGACCTGATAGGCCAGGAAGTGGTCCACGAGGAGACCACCAGCTTGGCCGACATGGTGGAGCAGGGTCTGCATGTGTTCGCGAGCCAATTGGAGGAGATCGAGCAATATGCCAGTAAAGAGTACACGCTGGAGAAGGCCCTCAATAAGATGAAGGAGGAATGGATCGGAATCAAGTTCGAGATTACGGCGTATAGGTGAGTGCTACTTTGAACTGTTCGAAGTCCAGGGTAAAATACTTTGCTGTCGAGACTTTCATCGCACATGTTGTCAGGTTTGTTACCACGGTTAGTATTGTTTTTACCAGTTCGACGCAGTTGCATACGTCATGGTTACGAGACTACACCCGATGGTATGTGCGATGAAAATGTAGTAAATAACCACGAAACTCTTATTTACCTAAAAACCTATATTCCTGTCGGAAATTCCTGCAAAGCGCTTGATAATCTTTAGTATGATCGTTAATCTAAGTTAACTAACATTGTTTGTGGAAGTTTGTAATACATTACGTGATATTTAAAAAAAGTGGTGAAGTATGTTTCAATAAAAATTGATAATTGAGAGTGATTGAAAAGTCAAGTGACCCATCTCCTAGTCACTGTTATCGTTGTCGCGTCCAATGAGGGTTTCCGCGATTCCAGATAGCGCTACTGAGACGTGAAGTCTGATGTCTTTGATTATATGTGACCCGTAATTTTGCAGCAGTAGTTTCTGTCCATTAGCACAGTATTTTGACAACAGACCTTACTTCTTACTAGCGCAATCTGTTGTATTTTGAAATCGAGAGAACTCTCATCATGGTTCAGTTGGTCAATATGCTGGTCTACCACGCAGGGGTCCCGGGTTCGATTCCCGGCCGGGTACAAATTGAAATAATGAATTTTAATTTCTATTACTTTTCAGGGTGTTGTATGTATAATAAAAATGTATTTAAAAAATGTATCCGTAGTATATCAGATTTCTGGCACCTAAAATACAAGGTTTGCTTACTTTGGTACTAGATGGCGCTGTGTTAATTGTCCAAGCATATTGATTTATTTATTGTTTTTCTTTGTGAGTTTATGGAACACACTTTCCTCACGCCCACAGAGACACAGGCACCGGCATCCTGGCCGGGCTGGACGACATCCAGCAGCAACTAGACGACCACATACTCAAGTCGCAGACCATGCGCGGCTCGCCGTACGTGAAGGCCTTCGAATCGGACATGGTAGCTTGGGAGGAGAAGCTTATCAGCATGCAGGATATCTTGGACCAGTGGTTGCAGGTATGACGGGGTTTACGTGATTGGAGGGGTTGGAATGTTCTCCCTTGGCAGGCAGGTAGTGGAATCGCTAGCGTTAGTGTGCTTGCGACATAGCTCGCGCCGCACGAAAGATTTTATTTGCTTCTCTCAATACTAAAATGAAAGAGGTAGCGCGATATATTTCGCGCCTTTTCTCGCATGTCGTTCTTGTCCGTACACTTGTGCTAGCGCTGCCCTTTGAATAGCTATGTTCATCAGCACGGCTAGCACAAGTATGTCCGCGACACAGCTCGCGAAGTACGAGAGCATTCGTTTCCCTCTCTCAATACTAAGATGAAAGAGATAGCAGTATCTATGTCGCGCCTTTTCTCGATAATCGCACGCGAAAGCACAGTTACGCTAGCCGTGCTGTCGACCATTTTATTCGGTCTACCTTGGATTTTAACCGCCGACGCCAAAATAAGTGTATTATAAGTTTGTTGTGTGTTAAAGCCTAAACGCATTTGCGCTGCGCTGCACGACGCGCGACGCGGCGCTGCAATGTCATTTGTATGGATTTGACGTGCCGCGCCGCTTAAATGCGTCTAGCTACATACAATCTCATATACTTATAAAATCAACCCTGCCGCGTCGCGCCACGCAGTGCAACGCAGCGTATGTGCGTGGAAATTTGTGTCTGTCTCTGCCATCGTAGCTTCTACTGAACGGATGAACCGATTTGAAAACCAGTTTGAACGAGATAGTTCTTAGCTTTGTACCATTTCCAGTAGTTTAGGGAATATTTGTATAGAGTTAAATTGAAAATAAATATTTTTTAAGTCAGATACAGGTAATCATTGCCACATATCATGAAGTACACAAATTACATGAGTAGAGATATGTGTAGTTTATCAGTGGTTTCGCGACAACTGTCGGATAGGTTATTTTAGGTTTTGGTTCGGTCTTAGTTCTAAGGCAAAAGACGTTTGGCGGTGCAGGGATAATGGTAGCCGCCAATGTTGGCAAGCGAAGATGGTGAGAAGGTAGAAAAGGGTAATTAGCCACCTGGCCGGGTGTTGTGACCAGGGGACCAAGGGTCCGACAGTTGATCGTCGGAAGTTGTATATATGCCCTGGAAGTTGGCACATTTCTCTAGCGCGATGTAGGATTGTTAGCGCCATCTTTGTGCGGATGCTTGCCAACCTTGTGTTCGTGTACTCGTAATGTGAGTATCGTTGAGTCTTCCCTATTGGAGCAGTAGAGCGATAGATGTCGCCACAGTCGCCTTATGCAATTCCTTGATTAGAACGAGTCTTTTGATTCTTCTTTGACACTGCTTGCGATTCATCTACATTGTATACAGAAATAATGTGTACATTGTGTATAGAAATAACGTCAAAATTTATAATTTCAGTGCCAAGCTACCTGGATGTATCTCGAGCCAATCTTCTCCTCGGAAGATATAATGCGACAGATGCCAACGGAGGCGCGTAACTTCCGCGACGTGGACAAGGACTGGCGTGCCATCATGGGTTCCACTATAAAGGATCCCATGGTTTTGACAGCCACAGATTATCCGAATCTACTGAAGAAGCTCAAATACGACAACGCGCTGTTGGATGATATCCAGAAGGGATTGAACGACTATCTGGAGAAGAAGAGACTATTCTTCCCGAGGTTTGGGCACATTAGCTTCGTTGCATAGTATTTGTTAGAATTACCTATTGCTATAGTTCATTCGCGATATGAAAATAGTGAGTCATCGTTGTCTGTTAACTTAACCCTGCCCCTCGACCCATCGGGTCGCAAAATATTTGGAAGCTAAGTTCATAGTGACCAGTTGACGGCAGAAAATAATAAAAAAGAATACCTCGCTGGTTGGAGTAAACACTTGGGATGCCATGGGATATCCTTGCCTTTATTTTTAATTTAAGACAATTAAATAGATTTTTATCCATTAATAAGCTTAATCTTTTGTAAATATTGATTATATTAGATTTTACTCCACTAACACCTTTACTCACTATTTTCTTAACGCGAATGGACTATAGATATGATATTCTTTATATTTTAAAAAAAGACGAGTAAAATATTCCCTGCTGAACTGTAGCCCGATAACATGTTAGCTCTTTATCATAATCATAATCATTTATTTGCAAGAACATAGTTACAAAATTAGGTGGTTTTTACATTAACATACCAAATCATCGTTCACGTTCCTGTTGTTATCGAAACACACCTACACATCACCTACATCTTGCTTAAAACTGGTACATCTTCCACCAGATTCTTCTTCCTCTCCAATGACGAGCTGCTCGAGATCCTCTCCGAGACCAAGGACCCGATGCGAGTGCAGCCCCACCTGAAGAAGTGCTTCGAAGGCATATACAACCTCGAGTTCAATGCGAACAAGGAGATTATCGGCATGGCGTCTGCTGAGGGGGAGATCATCAAGCTGTCTCAGTCTATACAGCCTGCGGATGCTAAGGTACGTGATGGTGTGATCTTACTGAATATTGAAAATTAATTGAGTTTTTTGTGTACTAAATTACGACTAAACAACAGATTCATTAGCTATCCTTTATCAATTGCCCGTAAAAGTCCACACGTGTAATACTTGACGTACGGTTAGGCGATCGATCGTAGTATTGATATACAAATTACAAAAAACACTGCTGCCTATTTACTGTTCTGTTCAGTTCCGACGACGTGGTGTCGGTCGCAGGTTCCAGCCGAATGCAGACGGCATAGCACCGGCCTTAGTGGAGATCTCTGGGGGAGGCCTATGCCCAGCAGTGGGCGTCTTTCGGCTGATATGATGATCATTATTATTTCTAAATAGAATAACAGGATCAAAAACTATTAGAAACAAATATTTGTTGTACGTTAGGAGATACGTAATTGTTTTAACTTAAGTTTAGAACAATAATCTTTTTTTATTTAGCGTATTTTAGACATAGACATAATTTATTATAAATATACTAATATATAATATAATATATTTAATATTAAAATGAATTACAAATATTGCAAATTACACAATATGTAAATTTTTGGGTTAAGGTTTTAATCATAAGGTTTCTTAGCGGTAGGCCTGCTGGAAGAAATTTCTTTCAGAAATAAGTAGTGCCTGTTGTGTCAATTATATCCATGTTATATCTCTGTATTTCTTTATTGTGTGCAATAAATAGTTTAATAAATAAATACATTTGTAAAAGCTTTCAAATATGAGTCTGTCAGACAGATGCGAGTTTATGAAAGAATATAACATCAATATCAATAAAAAAATCCTCCCCCAGGGCATGGTAGAGCGCTGGCTGCAGCAACTAGAGACCCAGATGTGGGTGAGCCTCCGCGACGTGGCCTCGGAAGCCATCACGGCGTACCCCACCACCAAGCGGGAGGAGTGGGTGCTGATATGGCCCGGACAGATCGTGCAGTCGGGCTCTTGTGTGCAGTACACTTCGGAGGTTAGTGGGCGACTGTTTGTCTAGAGGTAATGTTCGATTTAATCATCACCCCCTATGTCTTAAGGGGGCTCTAACACTTTTAAGTGACAAATATTTTTTAAATGCTCCATGAGCTCCATAAAATAAAGGGCGATGATGATATTCAGCGTTTTTGAGAGCCATCTAGCTTCCATCAGGTCGTTTCACTTGGCCCAAAAATCTTCCTGTCTATAGAAGCTTATCCTCGATCCTCTTTTTGTACAAGTGCGCCATACATTAAAATCGGTCTTATTATATTTTTGTAGATACGGTCGTATTACTAATTAGAAATCTAAACACTAATGCCCGATTGCACTAAATTTAGGCGACTCCTAAGTTAGCGCCAAAGTGCAGCATTTAAAAGTTACAAAATCGGTGTCATAAAGCTACTCTTGTCTTGGTTGGACACAGGTTGGTATTTTTGCAATGCTTTTTCTTATAAGTAATATCCAAATCAACTTAAGCGTCGCTTTAAGTTTAGTGCAATCGCGCGTAACACCTAACTCTACGCTGGGTTTCATAGCCAAGAATCATTATAGATAATTGAGCCAGCGAGTGATGTTGCCCTATCCTGTTGAATTATTCACAGAGTTTTGAGGTATACGAGATCCCAAAATCCACCACACGAAGCTAATGCGATATGAGGTCTGCTGTCAAAATAAAGCCCTGTCATTGGCTAGAATTTATCTGTCATATCGTTGCTGTTCTATCCAATAGCTGGCCACTATTTTGACAACAGACCTCTCGCCTCAGTACCACCACCTGGGGGTCTAAAAAGGCCACACTAGTGTTTCTTAATGTGATTCATATTAATTTGTCACAAACTTGTCTGTAACGTCGCTGTTTTTGACATTGACATGACAATTCAAAATGGCGTCATTTAGTTCCAGTAAGTATTAGCCACCGGATCAGATAAGTTTGTGGCACTCTAATATGAACCGCTAATGCGGCCTTTTTAGACCACCTGGTAGATAATTGCATCGCGAAAACCCTAATGTCAATCGACCGGCGATCACCAGGCGATCGAGGCAATCACGACGGACACGCTGCCCGACCTGATCCGGCGCAGCACGGAGCAGATCAACGGACTCGTGTACCTGGTGCAGGGCGAGCTGGACCCTGGGAACCGGGTCACAGTGGAGGCGCTCATCGTCATCGACGTACACGGTAAGGCCAGGTGGCGATTCACACGGTGTGACATCTGAAATTTGTAATTTTTTCGAGCCAAAACGCTGTAGTAAAACGTCACTGAATTGAGTTAGTTGAGAAAGTATTTTTTGGCTGCAATAGACATTTCGATGTCATCATTAATGGAGATTTGGGGTTAGAAAAAATGTCAAAAGGGAGATGGCACTGATATATTTCAAATATCCCACGCATGTAGCTGGATGCCCACGAACAATGCCACTGGGAATAATTGTCTCAGTGTTTTATTTACTGATTTTTCAAATGTTATTGTATTGCAAAATTATTGTGTCGTGGCGTCCATGTGTGTAAATAAATAAATGTTTCTTTCTTCAAATAAAATATCGGAGGAACTTATACTTCAAATAAGATATAGGGGAGTAGGTAGTGAAACAGGCCCGTAGTCCATATAACTGACATTGCCACTAACTGACACGCTCCCAGGCCGCTCCATCCTCGAGGAGATGGTGAGCAAGCACGTGAAGGACGTGACCGACTTCAACTGGATCTCGCAGCTGCGCTACTACTGGCTCGGCGACAACATGACCTGCTCGATGATCACCACGGACGTGGAGTACGGCTTCGAGTACCTCGGGAACACGGGTCGGCTCGTCGCCACGCCGCTCACTGATCGATGCTTCAGGTTGGGAAACTTTACATAAACAATAAAAAAAAAACTTCTTGGAGTTAATGTCCCGGTTGTACTCTCGAGCACGAGGCCCGGGGACCGCCTTGACCGATTTGGCGATCAGGTAATTACAGTGGAGCGATTACCATCTGATATCCGTGACCCTGCTACCGGGGAACCTGACCGGATTGGATCATGGTTACAAATTGCTTGAATTTGCTGGTTTCATCACGATGTTTTTCCTCACCTATATTACTTTAAACAAGAAACAATGAGATAGGGACACTGCTATCTTTACTTCTTTACCTGTGCCATAAAAAGGATAATAGCGACAAGTGAGGTAGGGCATTGCGGGGTATCCCGTTCGAATTGAAACTGACCGAACCTCATTCTTCGCTAAAAATTTAAAGAAATGATTTTTGATCATATTCTTAAGTAGTGTTGTAAAAAACTTGAGTCTTTCAGTCTTGTCAGTCAGAGACATGAGACATTTTGCATGACTCGAGACTATTAGTCTCGCGAATTATGAGTCCTTTGAATATGTTGAGTCCTTTGGATTTATTTCTTCAAAAGTGCGAATTAGTACATTTTTGTTTTAAACACGACTCCCGGATCTGCGGCGCGGGGAGAGTGAATGAGAGTCGACCTAGTAGTATAAGGCGCTGTTCTAATTGATAACGGTAGTACGACCGTAGTCGTACGACGGACGTCGCCTAAAATAGCATATTTTCGGTCGAGAAGATCGAGAAGATCTTCCCGCGTCCATTGTATTGATATACCCGGGCACTCTCCGCAACTTGACTAACTTGCGCCTCATGCGCGATCTCTGATCACTATCTATAATCTGGACGCTTTCAAGGCCAGAGTGAATAAGCTGTTCCTAGACGGGTATGCTCCATCTTCGGCCGCATCGTCACGGAGTTTCTTTTTCTTTTTTTTATGACCTGTGGTTGTAGTGCCGCGGCGCCTGAGCGTTTTATTTTATTGATGTACAATGATTTTGATGTTTTAATGATACTTTCTGACATTCATGAGCGTTTGTAAAAAGAAACTCAAATGAATAAACGTATTTTGATTTGATTTGAATGCCTGGCGTAATTAAAATAAAAGATGATGGGTGTCCGTTCCCAGGACGCTGATGAGCGCCCTGAAGCTGAACCTGGGCGGCGCTCCAGAAGGCCCGGCGGGCACGGGCAAGACCGAGACCACCAAGGACCTGGCCAAGGCGGTCGCCAAGAAGTGCGTCGTCTTCAACTGCTCCGACGGACTCGACTACAAGGCGCTGGGGAAGTTCTTTAAGGTCAGTACACGGGTGGGGGGAAAGCTGTACAGAGCCAGTAGATGAGCATTCTAGGACAATTTTAGTTACTAATAAATTATTACCACAACTGAGGAAAAACGTATGAGGGAAACTTGTACTGTGATTGGCAAACTAAATCGTCATTATGGTACATACATGGCTGTGTGAAAGTTACTGATGAAAAATTTAGTAATGACGAGGGTTTTCGCGATTAAAGATGGCGCCACTGAGACGTGAGGTCTGACGTCAAAATAAAGCCCTGTCATTGGCTAGAATCGATCCGTCATTTCACAGCTGTTATTTCTGTCCACTAGCAGGGCAGGATTTTGACGACGGACCTTACTTCTCATTAGCGCCAACGGGTCGTTTTTGAAATCGCGATAACGATAACATTCTGCTGTACCGGTCACCCTCGGCCAACAGGTATAGCATACCCATTACCTATCCGCAGGGCTTAGCGCAATCGGGCGCCTGGGCGTGCTTCGACGAATTCAACCGTATCGAGCTGGAAGTACTATCTGTGGTCGCGCAGCAGATCCTCACCATCCAGATGGCGATCCTGAGACACGAGAAGCGGTTCGTCTTCGAGGGCACCGAGCTCAGCCTCAACCCCACTTGCTCGGTGTTCATTACCATGAATCCTGGGTGAGCACGATACAACATAAACAAAAAAAACTCACACAACGTCAAGGAAACGAAAATGTGGGTAGATGTAAACCTTGTTACATTACGTACACGCTAGATGGCGCTGTGCGTTGATTAGAACGCGCTAGCGATTGCCATTAGTTGGCTAAGGTAAGACTACAGCCGTATCGAATTGGAAGTGCTGTCTGTGGTCGCGCAGCAGGTCCTCACCATCCAGATGGCGATCCTGAGACACGGGAAGCGGGTTAAGCAGCCTTAACCCCACTTGCTCGGTGTTCATTACCATGAATCCTGGGTGAGCACGGTTCTGTTACAGATGCAACACAAACTAAATAAACTTACACAATATTAGGGAATCAAAAATGCGGATAGATGGCGCTGTGCGTCAATTAGAACGCACTAGCGGTAGACATCAGTTGGCTAAAGAAATTACCATATATGCAGGACCATATTAATTGGAACAATAAGTATCTAATCTCAAGAGGAAAGACACGTGACATTATGTGCATTAATTTAAATGTCAGAGTTGTATTGTAAAAGTTGGTTTTGTTGGGGACCCTAAGACTGGTTGAACAGTCTCAGGAACCGAGAGCACCTTGATGTTATATTATTATTATGATTATTTGCTCAGTTATAATTAGGTTTTCATCATTGAAAGTAAGTAAAAGTAAAATATGTTAACAATAAAATGTTATGTGTGCAATAAACGAAGGCACAAATAATACAAGACAATACATAAAAAGAGAAAAACTAAAAAACAAAAATAGCATAATGGCCACGGCTGACGCAGTAGCACTGGTTTTCAGTGCGCTCTATTTAAACACAATTAAACATCGGGGTACGACACACTTCTTCCACACGGTCCTCAAGTTTTATAAAGAATACTCCAAAACCCTCGGAAAGAATTATTGGGGAGATTTTTATACCACCAGTGGACCTATAGGCTAATTACGTAACTCTGTCGCTAACAATTCTCTGATTACAATGATGGAAATTGTTACTTTTGCTATTACATATGTTAATTTTAATGGGTTCAGTTGCTACAAAGTTCCATTGCAATAAACTGAAACTAAATCCATTATACGTAATCGCAAAAGTAACAATTTCAATCATTTAAGAGAGGTAGGGCATAGCAGGGTATCTCATTCGAATTGAGGTGGGCAACGCATTGGCGATAGTCTCGGTGTTGCTAATGTCTATAGGCAGTGGTGACCACTTTCCATCAGGTGGCCTGCTTGCCTGTTTGCCTTTCGTATGACATAAAAAAAATTTAAGACGCCCGACTGGGGAAGTACCTCCACCTTACAGAATATCGCAGCTAAATAATACTCTTTTAAATAGTATTGTGTTTCTGCCGGTGAGTAAGGTTTCCAGTGCTCCATGGGGTGGGGAGTTGGGGAGCCGTGGCTTTGGCAGTGGAGTGGCATTTGCCATTTTGCTGCCAGAGCAACGTGTGGAGATGGAGGTGGGCAACGCATTGGCGATACACTTGGTGTTGTTAATGTTCATAGGCAGTGGTGACCACTTTCCATCAGGTGGCCCGCTTGCCTGTTTGCCTACCGTATAAAAAAAATTAAATCAGAGAATTGTTGGCAACAGGGTTACGTAACTAGTCTATTGTTACGGTCACGGGACGACTCGTGACCATGATGCATGCAACTGCGTCGAAATAGCGGGCTACTCGTCAACAAAGGTACGCGGTAAGAAACCCGGAACATACCCTTAAAATGTCTAATAATAACCGCGATAGTTTAAAACATGATGTTATTAGCCTATCGAATAGCCTATTGTTGCCCTCCCCAGCTACGCCGGTCGCACGGAGCTGCCGGACAACCTGAAGGTGTTGTTCCGCACCGTGGCCATGATGGTGCCGGACTACGCCATGATCGGCGAGATCACGCTCTATTCCAATGGATTCGTCAACGCTGGCCCGTGAGTTGGTTTTGGTTGTTTGTTGGTGCTATTAACATCATAGGCCTTATGTCCCGGTTGTGCTCTCGCGCACGACGGCTCGGGGTCCGCCTTGAATATGGTCCAGGATTTGGCAGATCAGGTAATTACAGTGGAGCGACTGCTGTCTGACCCCCGTGATCCTGTTACCAGGGGAACCTGACCAGATTGGATAATGGTGCTGTTTGTTAACCCCCTAAGAAAAAGGAGGGGTGTTATGTGTATCGGTGGCTTTGTGTGTCAATCTGTGGCATCGTAGCTCCTGAACGAATAAATCGATTTGAATGCGGTTTTCTGTATTTGAAAGCCAATTTAATCGAGATGGTTCTTAGCTTTACTTTGTTAAAATTTGTACGTTTGATAATATTTGAGTTTAAGTAAACTTGGTCGGGGGTTATCCGACTTTACAAGAGAGACGTAAGTGGATGTTTTAAGATGTGGGTGAAATTGATGAGGAAAAATGCGTGTAAAAAGTATCGGGCGAAATCGCGAGCTGAAGTTTTTGAGTTAATACTAGTAATATTCCGTCGTGCGTGAGTTAGTTGGGTTCGGTCAAAGTTTTCAGCAAACCAATTGACATCCATTATTTTTGGTACCTCCATCCGCTTACCTAGTGGTAAATGACGATTTGACTGTATATACATTATGCCTGCCCCACCTGTGGGACACAGGCGTGAGCTTTATGTATGTATGTAAATTATGCCTGTCAAGAAAGAGCCTATTCACGCTAGCCTTGAAAGCATCCAGGTTATAATATTGAGGGAACGCCAGAATATTTTATTCATTAGTTTAGAATATTTTATTTATAGTTCGAAAGAACGTTTCTCACTCGTACGATTTGGATGTGGAATGAGTTCCCAGCCACAGTATTTCCTTTGGACTATGACACGGGATCGTTCAAGAGTGACGTTCAATTAGATATCTCCTTAGGCGGGTAACGCATTGGTGGATCCCCTGGTGTTCCTGATGTTCACAGGTGGCAGTGACCACTTTCTCTTAGGTGACCCGCTTGCCTGTTGACATAACAAAACGGATTTAACGGTTTTTTATTATAGTCTCAACAAACCCTCACTATCTTACCCTCCAGACTAGCCCACAAGATCGTGCAAGCCTACAAGCTGTGTTCGGAACAGCTGTCTTCCCAGAACCACTACGACTACGGCATGCGAGCGGTGAAGTCGGTATTACTAGCCTCAGGCGCTCTCAAGAAGAACTATCCGGACAAAGACGAGTCGCAACTGTTGTTGAGGGCTATCATTGACGTCAACATGCCCAAATTCTTGTCACAGGTAAGATGATAGAGGCAGAATAACTCCTTACATATTATAAAACTATGTCGCTTTCCGCATCTATCTATAATCATTTTGGCGTTAATGTCCCGGTTGTGCTCTCGCGCTCGAGCGCCCGGGGTCCGCCTTAACCGTTATCCAGAATTTGGCAGATCAGATAATTACAGGGGAGCGACTGCCATCTGACTGCCGTGACCCTGCTACCAGGGGATCCTGACCAGATTGGATCATGGTTACACACTCAGTCGCCTGAATGTGCAGGTTTTATCACGATGTTTTCCCTCACCGCAAGAGCGTCAGTTCGTATTCAACTATAGTCTAATCTATAGTCGAGTCAATTTTCGGAAACCCTATTTATTTATTTATTATCTAGATCTGGCTTGCCCAGTGGTCGGCCACGGCAACGGCATTATCAGTCGCCAGGAACAGTTCCTCCCTAGTGCAGGTAGCAGGACAAAGAGGGCAAGAGAGCAGATGCTCCATGGTTTGGGATGTAGCTCCACAGTCGCATCGCTGCTGGGTCTGATCGATGAAGCCCCACTTAGCCAGATAGACTTTTAAGCGGCTGACCTGTGTCCGTAAACGGTTACATGACTTCCAAGTTGGCCACTGCAGCTCGTGTCCTGGTGGCAGGGATTTGGTGGGTGTGATGGGTCCAGGAGGCGCTGGGTGTTGGGCATGCCACAGCTCTCTTGCCTTCCTAGAAGGTTTGTTAATGGAGATGGAAGACCTCAGGAAACTGTTCCGGCTTTTGAGGCGTGCGGGGGGCATTACATGACCATTCAGTGGATGTCGTGGGTCTATTTCCTGCCTAAGTTTCTCCTCTGCACAGGCCACTACGCGCCTTTTATTTTAAGCACATATGATTGAGTTTGTAAAGGTACCGTGGCAGTTGAAGAATTTCAAAACCATTATTTTTAGCAGTTTGAACAAAACTAAAAACAAAAATATAAGCACTATAAACAAAACTCGTCGACGATCCTCACTCCGCAGGACGTGCCACTGTTCTCTGGCATATACTCGGACCTGTTCCCCGGGATCGAGGTCCCGCAGCCGGACCGCAACGAGCTCACCAAGTGCGTGACAAAGGAGCTCGAGAAACGGAACCTGCAGGGCACCGAATGGTACATCGAGAAGATTATACAGGTGAGATAATGAGGGTTTACGCCATTTTTGGAATCCACCAAATGGCTAGTGAGGAATAGTAACCGTAATTAAAATACTGCCGTGCTATTGGACAGAAACAACTCCTGTTAAATGGCGGATCTATTCTGGCCAATGAGACTGCTTTATTTTGGCATCAGACCTCATATCTTATTGTTTGACATGTTATTTGATGACAATAGAGTATACAGAGAGCTTACCGGAAATGGTTACAATAACGGCAGCTACTTCGGTTTGTAAGAATAATCTTCTTACAAACCGAAGTAGCTGCCGTTATTGTCTTTGTTGTCTACCACATCCCTACTAGACAAGAATATAAAAAGTCGACCAAGTCTCGGCAAATTCATTTGCCAAAACTTCTTGCCAACATGTGAGCTAGGTAGAGTTATCTCGCTCACTCGCGCGCGAAATAAGCAGGAGTAGACTGAGCCTTATGATCGCTACAATCATCAACATAACATCCATCAACAGATATACGAGATGATGCTCGTCCGTCACGGCTTCATGATAGTCGGTCCCCCCATGGGTGGGAAGACCCAGGCTTACCAGTCGCTGGCGGAGGCATTGCGAGCCTTGCAGCTGATGAAGCCTCCGCCCAAGCACAAGGAGTTCGGAGCCATTTATAGGATCATCAACCCGAAAGCGATCACCATGGGCCAGTTGTATGGATGCTTCGATCCGGCTTCGCATGAGTGGTATGTATTGTAGGAGAGTCAGATTTGCTCTTATCACTTATGCGCTTATTACACATGACTTAATTCAGTTACTTATATTATGTCACGTGTCGCTCCGCTTTTCAAAAATCCGTGATACAAAAATGGGCCTTATTATATGAGCAATACATTCCACTTTGATTTGCTCTCACGCTTTTTGTTTCTGAATTTAGATACTGAATTTAGGAATGCGCATTAGACTGCGTGGGCACCGTAGGTTATCCTACGCCACCGAGTACAAGAAAAACTTTTTAGCTATAGTAGACGTGTAGGGGACCCACAAAACGTTGGTCTGCCTGTACATAATCTGCCACAATATTTATTTTTTCTTTTTTGTCAAAAAATGGGTAAATAAATTTAAAAAACATTGTGCCAAGTTGTGCACGGGCAAATCAACGTTTTGTGGGTCTCCTAAACGTCTACTAAATGTAGGTTTTCCGTTGCTCTATTTACAACACCCGCGATCCCCGCCCGCCGAACGTAGATACCCTGGCAATAACCTCCCCTTTCGTGGGAGACGCCCAAAGTCCAGCAGCGAACTGTTATGGGCTATGATGATGAGAGCGTTAGTAGTTCAAAACTCTACAATCCCATCCTCAGGTCCGACGGCGTGCTGGCCATAGCGTTCCGCGAGTACGCGATGTCGCTGACGCGCGACCGCAAGTGGATCCTGTTCGACGGGCCCGTGGACGCGGTCTGGATCGAGAACATGAACACTGTGCTGGACGACAATAAGAAGCTGTGCCTGATGAGCGGCGAGATCATACAGGTGGGGTCCGATAGCCTAGCTTAGATGGATCGTAATGGTTCAAAGATATGGAGTGTCAAACGCCAGCAGCATTGGTAGGCCTCCTACAAGGTGGACCGTCGACATGGTAAAGATCGCAGGTACCAGCGGACTGGCCTTTGTGGAGATCTCTGGGGGCGGCCTATGCCCAGCAGTGGGCGTCGTTCGGCTGACATGATGATGGAATATCAATAGTTGACGCTGCCGAGTGAGGTCTGCTGTTGAAATACTTAATTTTTTATTATTATAATTAATTGTATCGAAGGCGATAGCGTTCGCATGTTTAGAAAAAATAAATTTTGGGAGCTATCGGTAGATCTTGTATTGGGCGGGCACAAGAACTAATGAAAAGTGTCTAAAAGAAATAAAATAAATAAGTAAACCCACGACACGTTCCGATCCAGATGACGAACAAAATGAACCTGATCTTCGAGCCCGCGGACCTGGAGTTCGCGTCGCCCGCCACCGTCTCGCGCTGCGGCATGATCTACATGGAGCCGGAGCAACTCGGTAAGAGTTTACTTTTACTCTTTCTCTCTCATTTTTTATGTCATGCCACTGCCTGTAGACTGTAACAACATCAGGATATCACCAAAGCAATACGACCTAGAAAGAGAGCTCTCTTTTTCTCTACACTGAGGAAGTCCTTCCGGCATGTGTACTCTTGGCGACTCGTGGCGGGTTAAATTCGCGAGGACCAGTTACGGATATAGCGTTATCCGCGACCGCGCACAAATCCTCGCGCAGCTTTTTTTTTTTTATACCACTAAGGTGGCAAACAAGCTTGCGGCCTGCCTGATAAGCAGTCACCGCAGCCTATGGATGTTTGCAATACAAGCAAGTAAAAACCTGTTAACCCCTTTCTTGAAGAACTCCATGTTGTACTCTCCAGGGAAAACCTCTCCAGGTAGTTCATTCCATTCTAGCTGGTAGTTCACGCAGGACATACCAGTAAGTGTGCCATTGTCTGAAAGGAGACACCTCACAGGCACACCATCTCCGAGCTAGCCCCACCGACACATGTTTTCCTTGCTTCGGCCGACTTGGGTCCGGAGTCTGTTCAGAGACTTCCATGTCGGCCAAGGCAGGTCATGACCAGGGTACATTGTAAATGTTTAACTTTTTAGTTTGATAACTGGGTAACAGTTGGATACATGCTACCAGGTACAATTTTATCGAGCCTGAGGAGCCGCGATAATCATAACTGGGGGTCTAAAAAGGCCACATCAGTGTTTCATATTAATCTGTTACAAAATTTATGCAGCGTGTTGACATTAACATGACTATTCAAAATGGCGTCACTTCCAATTTTAGCCACCAGATCAAATAAGTTTGTGACATTCTAACATAATATGAAACACTCCATGTGGTCTTTTTAGACCCCCTGATCTTTAGAAATCATTACACATATCGTCGCGTCATTCTCTCACAGGCTGGCAGGCATTCTTGGCATCGTACAACGTGCACCTCAGCAAGAAGCTGATTCCGGAGCAGTTTGAGCTGATCCAGGAATTAATCCAGTGGCTAGTGCCCGCGTTGTTGGACTTCCTAACAAACCGTTGTCACCATTTCGTCACCGTGGGCGAAATTCATCAGTTCTATGTGAGGCGTTTTCATGTTTATTATTAACGTAGCACTGGGCTTTTTTCAGCACGTGATCTAGTGTTTTGTGTAGGTATCCCGTACATTTTCCATTTAATTTTTTTTTTTATTACTTTACTAGCCAGGCATTTGACCGCCACCTCACCTGGTCTCTATGATGGAGCATGCCTGTCTAGGAACAGCCTATTCACTCTAGCCTTGAAGGCATCCAGATTATATTGATCAGGGAACACACTCGCAGGCAACGCATTCCACTCCTTAGCCGTACGCATTATAAAAGTCGAGCCAAAGCGGCTCGTGCGGATAGTTGGAAGATCCACGACATAAGGATGAAGCGCTCGTCCGGATCGCGTCTCCCGATGGCGGAAAGGGGCCGGCGGAATGAGGTCGTGCAACTGCTTCGCACACTCTCCGAAGTACAACCTGTAGAAAACCGACAAACGCGCAACCCTACGCCGATGCTCGAGGCTCTGCAGCTTAGCCTCAATTAACTGCGGATCACAAATTAATATCTTTGCCCGTTTTTCCACCGAATCCAAAGCAGCCAGTTGGTATTTGGCTAATCTCTTGAATGTGTTCCAATCGGAAATTCCTAAAACAGGTAGGGTATGTAGCTTACTATAGGATATGAAATTTTAAGAACCAGTTTTGGTTTATTGGAGTACTCTGATAAGAAACTTATAAATCTTTTCATTTTATAATAGTACTAAGGACAGCTAGTGGTACTAGGGTTGCAATCCGCATGAAGTTCGAAGCTCTGCTAACATGGGATTCTGTTAGGGTCGCAGGATAAAAAAGTAGCCGATGACACTTGGGTAGAATGTAGCTTCCTATTAGTTAAAGAATTTTCCCAAATCTTACCAACGTACAACCTTTTCCTCTGTATTATATTAGTAGATATACAGGGTGTTCGGCAGATCGTTTAACATACGACAATGGGGGGTAGGTGGGGCCGTCTCCTATCTATTCAGCCACTAAAAAAAATTCCTGGTCATAAAAAACTTTTTATAGTTTTTTTTAATATTTTTTGAAATTTCGCCCCTTTCATACCTTTGAACCCCTACAACTTTTTCATTTAAATAGCTTTTATACAAGTTATTTATATTAGGTACTAAAATTCACAAAACTTGTTGTTTTTGACGATAAGGCCGCCTCTTTTTCTCTCGTGCCCATGTTCGTTTCATTAACTCATTCTATCGTTCCCCCGGCAGTCGTTCACGCGTCTGTTCTCGTGTCTGCTGGAGAGCGAGTCCCAGTTTAGCACGATGTGGCTGCAGTGCACGTTCCTGTTCTCGCTGCTGTGGGGACTCGCCGCCACCATCACCGGTATGGTATTTTTTTTTATTTGTACTTTGATGACAAGGCCCATAATGAGGCTTGTTCCTCCGACATTAGAGCCTCGACATCAGCGGAAATGGAGAATTGGTGGAAGCGTCGAAAAGAGAGAACCTATACTCGGTGATAAAATTCAAGATCAAAAGTGTAAACAAATAGCCACTATGAAAAATAAACCCAAGGGGTGGATTATTTAAAATCATTAAAATATTGATGTAATATTCAAAATTTAATTAAATGTATTAATCTACCCTTTGGGTTTATTTTTTATGGGGGCAATTTGTTTACACTTTTGATCTAGAATTTCATCTTCGAGTTAAGACCAATGTCTTAAATAATAAACGCACAAATGTGCCCTTGGGTGTAATAAATGAAAAGATAATAAAAGAAGCGAAAGAGTTTGTCTGTCAGTGCTATAATTGGAGAGGAATGTATGTACATATTGGGCGATAGTTGCCACTTTCCATCAGATAAAGTGTTTATTTCTTTTGTTATCAAGGTTGTATTGTATAAAGGTGCTCCCACACCGGTGCTGAGAAACTCTTATAAACATTTAGAAACATCCGGTTTGGGAGCAGTAAAAATAAAGATTCGAAAATTTTCAGTTACTTAAAAAAAAATACCAAAAGGAAAGTTCTCGCATTATTTGTGTACGCCTGTTTGGGTGCACCATAAAACAAGTAAGAAATCTTGCCAACGTCTGTCCACCTTCCAGGCGACAGCCGCAAGCACTTCGACACGTTCTTCCGCAAACTGCTGGAAGGGTCCAACACCCATTACGGCAAGCCGAAATGCTTCAAGCTGAGCAAGAGCCAGCTGTTCCCTGATAAGGACACGGTGTACGACTACGTGTACGACAAGAGGAACAACGGTTGCTGGCTGTCCTGGGCCGAGCTGGAGAAGGAGTTGCCTGTGCCTGTCAATGCCAAGGTATGACATATTTACGGCCCTTCTTGCAACTTCAGAATTTTTCTAAATTTTCGAAACCATATTTTTAATTTGTCCCTTTTAAAACTTGACACTTTTCCTGGTACTATGATTTGGGTTAGGCACCTCAACATCATTGAAAGCGTTTTATGCTTGGGGACCACTTCTTTATTTGTCTCTTTCTAGATAGGTTTGCTCGCAGCCAGTCACAAACGTTTGTATAAACTTGACGTAAGTGAGGTAAGGCTGCGGTGACTGCTTACCATCAGGCAGGCCGTTAGCTTGTTTGCCACCTTATTGGTATAAAAAAACGTTGGTATATGTTTTTGACTTAAACACCTCACATCTGCAGGAACCTACTGACAAGCTACACCTGTGCACTACAGTATACATTATACCTTCTGAGATGCTAATTCTCCCCCTCCCACAGGTCAACGACATAATAATCCTAACGAACGAGAACGCCTGTCTGCGGTACTTCGTAACCAAGATGGTGAAATCGAAAATCCCGATCCTGATCGTGGGCCCGACTGGGACCGGGAAATCCTCGCTGGTACTGAACTTCCTTCTCGGCTTGCCGAAGGAGCGGTACATCACCAACACCATTAACTTCTCGGCACGAACAACCGCCAATCAGGTCAGTCAATACCACATTACTGATTTACCTTTTTTTTACTAGTTTTTTTTTGTATAGTTGTCGTGACGTCTTTGATATAATAAAACCTTTCTATTTCTAATCGTTTATGGAAAATTAATTGCGGCATCACTTGCCTCTCGCTCACAGTATAAATTTTAACATTTCAGACGCAAGACATCATCATGTCGAAAGTGGACAGGCGGCGAAAAGGCGTTTTTGGCCCATCTATGGGTAAAAAGGTAACCTTATCACCGGCACCCCACCAAAACTGTCTTTCAGGCGCTGTCGTAATTGGCAACAGTCGTGCGACCATGGTCGTACGACGGACTTCGCCAAACCAATAGGAAACCTGAAAACCGCCTGTCGCACGACCGTTGCCAGGACAATAGGACAGCGCCTCAGACACACGCCAATAAATTTTAATAGTCTGTTTCACCACCCGCTGGGATAGCCTATCCACATAGAATTTATCCGATTTTTGAAATGTATGTTATGTGGCATTAATAGATATCAAAGAATCGGGAAACGAAAAAGATGAT
This sequence comes from Blastobasis lacticolella, assembly GCA_905147135.1. NCBI lineage: Eukaryota > Metazoa > Arthropoda > Insecta > Lepidoptera > Blastobasidae > Blastobasis > Blastobasis lacticolella. Next base: position 7,649,856 of record LR990048.1, on the reverse strand, counting down.
GGGCGTTTTGGGCCCCGGTTTCTAACCAGGACCAAAGTGTGTATGATGAGTGCTAGAGAACTACAAAAATCGGATATCTGTTAGATAACTTCTGCATATGATATCTGAAACTTGATCAACTGGCCGTAAAATATATATTCATTTCCCCAGTGCGTGTTATTCGTGGACGACTTGAGCATGCCGCAAAAGGAGACCTATGGGGCTCAGCCCCCTCTGGAATTGATCCGGCAATGGATCGACCACGGACACTGGTACGATCTCAAGGAGATGACGAGACAGGAGGTCGTTGACGTGGTATGAAGTTTTTATATTTTTAAGTTGGTATGTTTAGGTTCATATGAGTTCCCTTCCGAAGTCTTCCCTTTGCAGTATATTATGGGTTTCTGCAAAGGGCAAATCTACAGGTACCACAAAGGCTGGCAACGCATCTGCTCTCCTTAGGTTGCAGTTGTCACTTTCCATCAGGTGGAGGACCGTCCGTCTATGTACCTCCCTAGGCAATAAAAAAGGTAAGCGGACCACATGCTGGAAAGTGTTACCGTTGGCCATGGACATTAGCAACACCAATGGTCTCCCGCTCCTAATACCGCGTGACACGTTGCTCTCCACTGCCAAAGCTTATGCCCATCCACTTACACATGCTCCACTGCCCATAGCATTGGAGACCTTACTCATAGGCAGGAATAAAATAACCTAAATCTTCGACCTCATCGTCGCTCCCATCAGGCAAGTTAAGGTCAAATGAAAGCCTTTTCCTAATAAAAAAATTTTTTTGGCTGCGGTATTCCATAAGATAGTAGTATTTCCCCAGTCCTGTGGCTTCAATTCTAACAGTACATCCCAGAGTTATTGTTTGAGATGACGACATATCCCATTTGGCGCTGCCCGGCTGTCTGGTATTGTCGGTATTGACCGGCCGTGGTTGGCTTGGGGCGGTGTGCTCCGGCCATGAGGCGGCCAACGTGACACTGTGTTTTTCCTTCCTACTTTCCTACCCCCCTCCTTTTTGAAGATTGAAAGAGATATCAATAAATAAATTTTGAGTTTGAGTTCCCTACCTCTCTTCATGATGATGACCACACCCTCTCATCAAATCAGCTGTTCGTGTCCGCGATGCTGCCCCCCGGCGGGGGGTCCAACCTGATCTCGTCGCGGCTGACGCGGCACACGCTGCTGGTTACGCTGGACTCGTTCGAGGACAACACGCTGAACAAGATATTCGGCACCATCATGGACTGGCACTTCGCTAAAGGCTTCCCCGAGGCAATCGCCAGGCAGAGCAAGGTTAGATACTTACTTACTGTGCTGGTTCAGCGACCCAAAGTGGATCGAGTCGCTTTGGCTCGACCTTTATAATGCGTACGACTAAAGAATGGCACGCGTTGCCTACGAATGTGTTCCCTAATCAATATAATCTGGATGTCTTCAAGGCTAGAGTGAATAGGCTGTTCCAAGACGGGCATGCTTCATCTTCGGCCGAATCGTCACTTACCAACAGGTAAGATGGCGGTCAAATGCCTGTCTTGTCTAAATATTTTAAAAAAATCTTGGACTCCGACACCAGAGATCGCCACCTCTTCCTGTCCTGCGCCATCTCCTGCCAATCGAGGATGCAAGGTTTAGATGCAGTTGGTAAATTAATAGAATAGAATAGAATACATTTATTTACACACAACACCACAAACACATAATATAAAGGGTCAAAAAGAGTTAGAATCACTGACTTCCAACAATACAGGTGTCATTTGAGGTCAGCGGCTCGCATCCAGAGCCGTGAAACAAATTAATAAAATATTAAACAAAAATAATTTATAGTATGAGCGGGTTATTTTGACCCTAGAGGGGTTACTGTAGGCCGAAATGGAAAACGATTCTATTACTATGGAAATGGAAAACGATTCGATAACTATGTGGCTGTGTTGCGTTCCATGGACATACAACGCAAATTTCCGTTTTCCTCCTCCGCCAGCGCCAAAGTAACACTTTCTTACAGCATTTAAAAAATTCATTAAGTATCAAAAGATTCTGAAGTACTACCGTAACTGTGAAGAGGTAACCCATAACCATACGTACCTACAAGTATCATGTTACTAAGACATGAGTGTGGCACACAAGAGATGAGTATGAAAAACTGCTCTTTCTTTCTCAGTCTTCGCACATCAGACTACAATCACATGCCACTGACCATTGACCCCTTACACAGGGCGTGGTCGGCGCCACGATGGAAGTCTACAAGAACGTGACCCAGCAGTTCCTGCCGACGCCCAGCAAATGCCACTACCTCTTCAACCTTCGGGACTTCGCGCGAGTCATCAAAGGCGTGTTGCTGGTGCCTGCTACTCGTATGAAGGAGCTGAATAAGCTCGTCATACTGTGGGTACACGAGACTTATCGCGTGTTCTATGATAGGCTTGCTGATGATGCGGACAGGTGAGTCATTGTTTGATTTAGGAGGTTGTTATTTTAATGTAGTTTGACTTGTTTATTGTCATTATCATCCTGGCGTTAAATTCCTCTCTCGCTACCCGTGGTCCACCTTCCTACTCCTCTTGGTACGCTCGGTCTTTGGCATCCTTGGTAAGATTATTGGCACGCGTGTCACTCTTAAAGACGTCAAGTCATCGCTGCTTGGGCCGGCCTCTCGTCCCAGTGCCTGGCGGAGGTGGCATGGCCATACATTTTCTCCCCACGTATTTTACCAGTCAGAAGTGGCCATACCATCAAAGGCGGCACTCTTGCAGCTTATCTGCGATGTCACGGACGCCAAGGCTACCACGAAGGTGGGCGTTTCGGACACGATCTTCATTTCCGCGACGCGTAGCTCCAGTTTGTGTCGCTCTAGTAGGGACCAAGTCTCGCTGCCAAATAGGAGAGCCGGTCAAATGATGGTCTTATTGGACTTGTCTCTTTAAGTTAATCGGCATTTTGGGGTCTTAAATTATATCCGTCACTTCCCGCTGCAATACCTACTGTGCGGGCGAGAGTTCATGTCCATCGGGTCCGATCGCCATCTCACTCGATTGCGGTTTGAGCGAGTGAAATGGCAATGTATAATCCGTTCGAATTTAAACGTTTGGGCCAGATGGACATGAACTCGCACGCACATTTTCTATTAATTGTGACAAAATTTTGTGGCGCTATTATCGTGCTCGAAAACGATCGAATTTATTAGCGAAACTAATTGTTATGTCCAGTGTACGGTGGTAAAAAATTCAAATCGGCTAATTTTGGCGTTTCGGCTTTATATTTACTCAAATGCGACGATACGGACCCAACTATCTGATGTACGTTATCTACCACCGACTGATTACTACTGAACACTATCCACGATTGTGGTATTCCCAGGTTGAAGCTATTCGACCTAGTCTACAAAGCGGTGTACGCGAACTTCCGCGTGCACTTCGACCAGATAATGAACGAGCTGGGCTACATACCGGAGGGGCAGAAGCTGTCCAACGCGCACGCCACCAACATATTCTTCGGGAACTACATGGAGCCAGACGCGGATCCCAAGATTTATGATCAGGTTCGTGTAGAATGACATTGTAATCTACATATAATAAAACAGTAAAAGAAGTGTGTCTTCACATTGAATAGGCACATTTACAAAAAATCGTTTAGGGCGATGAAGAAATAGTAATAGAATAAGAATTTTCTAAAGGAGGACCGGCAGAAATGTATAGACCCCAGCCACAAAATAAAAAACGGCCCATACAGAAGGTCCACTGGAAACAATGCGCCATTTCCGTCACGCACACATTGACGTTACGTACACATTGACTTTACGTTTACAGGCATTCTCGCGCAGTTCTCAAGCAGTGCTCGGTCGCGATTGTTAACGCGAGAATTCGTTGTAGTGTCGAATAAATTGAATACAAATTTGGCTAATTTTAAGAATTTTCCACTTTGCAGTCTTTGAAGGCCGATTTTAGTAGCCCATCAAGAGCTACTTTTTTTAAATGATTATGAAAGCTGAGAGTCTGGAAAATTCTTGAGACTTACTTAGGAATTTTGAAATCACCTGTTTAAATTTTTATTTCTAGTTGAAAATTTAGATCACTTAGAGAAAGTTTAGAGACTTTTTAATGTAATTATTCTTGTGTGAGCAATAAAGAATTTATCTATCTATCTATCTAGATCATAATTCATCAACCGTAAATTTTTCACTTTAAACCAATATTTTCATGATTTTCTTCCATAAAAGAACAATTCAAGATGATTCAGTTGCAAAAAGAAATATTTTGAAAGATAGCGTACTTTTTTCTTAAGAATTTTTTTAAGTTTGTAAGTCGATAATTCTCAAAAAAGTATGAAAAATCGCGGAACATACATGGGGGTGATTCGGATACCTCAAGGGGTGCTCTATCTCTGGACATTCGCTTGACATCCTGTATAGGGTATTGATTTTGGAAACTGGCACACCTGATGTCGAACCATAATAGACCAGTTAAACCATAAGAAATGTGGAAACGGCGCGGAACGGATTGTGATGGGGTTTTCACAGATTGGTAGTTTGGGATCCAACTTAAAATCTAGGCCATGTTTCATTTAATTCGGTTGGGTAGAACTAGAGATACAGCTTGACCTCTTCATATATCAGGAATTTCCACGCGGACGAAATCGCGATCAAAAGCTAGTAAGAAATTATGATAGAATCCTGCGAACAACATACTGACGCACTTAAAACTACGCCATGCTGTGTGTAAGTTGACATACAGACACACATTGACAACCAAACTAGGCATGGGGCTATTGACAACCAAACTACGCCACGGCATACATTTTTATGCAAAGATATTGGATATCGATCATAGATGGAGCCTCGATTTATAGAGAATATACACTGTCAATCTGTCACAACTCTATACAAATTACTCAATGGCCTACAAAAAGCCAGTACATTAAGATGACCAGAGCCACTAAATTTGACAATAGCAGTAGTATTTGACAACTTATAGCCGTCACTTTTGGAGACGTTATATGCACCATTAATAAAGAAACATAATGTAGATTGTAACTTCAACTGTAAGTAGGCTCCTTCTATGCCTCTATGCCCAATTTCTTTGTGTTTATGAATTTTTTTCTTTATTCCTTAATTTTGATCTGAGTCTCAATATCACATCACCAGGTAATGGACATAGAAGACATGGGCGTGAAGATGCAGTACTACCTGGACGAGTACAACGTGGTCTCCTCGTCGCCGATGTCGCTCGTCATGTTCCGCTACGCGCTCGACCACATCTCAAGGTCTACGCGAGTGCTGTTGCAGGATAACGGTGGGTAGCCTGAAACTAGTAACAGACGCTCCGATTTGTCTGGAACCGACCATCCATCAGTTGCAGTCGATACTAATCCTTACGCGGTATAAAATAAAGTCGCTTTTGGGTGGACGGTGGACGTGGTCGGACGTCCGACTAAGGTCGGCATGCCCGCGCATCCGAATTAATCCAAAAGCGACTTTATTTTGTACATGGTAAGGATTAGTATCGACTACAACTGACGGTTAGTCGGCTCCAGTCTAATCTGGTGTCTATGGTTTTATGGTGGCAACTCACCATCAGGCCGCTTGCTCCAATGGCATGATAAATTAGTCTTGATCGTGCCAAACTGACCTTTTGTGGGAAGAAATTTTGGAAAACCACGCCAGTTTCGCGTCAGCGCGGCTAGCACAAGTGTGCGAGCGAGAGCGACAAGCGAGAAAGGCGCGACATAGATCCTCTCTCTTTCATCTCAGTATTTAGAGAAGGTTAAAGCTCTCTCGCGGCGCTAGCTATGTCGCGGGCGCCCATCTGCTAGTTTGCGTTCATCTGTCTGTCTAAACGCGATAAACTCCGAAAGTACTGAACCGATTTCGAAAATTCTTTCACTAATAGAAAGTTATATCCTTCACTAATGAGAATGGCAAAGCCAACTAGCTGAAACGCTGAATTTGTTTGTATCGAGCGCGTGCGGTGTGCGACACGCGCTTGGCCAAGTGTTCTGCTTTGGTTCTGCCAGAAGAACTCATGGTAAGCCCCCTGATTCGTCGCGCCGGTTTATTTTAGACGAATTCCTAGAATTACGCGAACATTGTTCTGCTGCGGATTCCCGTATCCAAAATTACCTTTTCATTTTAATTCAATTTTACGTACAATTTTGAAAACTATCAATACACCGGCCGTCTCCAGGCAACCTGCTGCTGGTGGGCGTGGGCGGCAGCGGCCGCAGCAGCGCCGTGAAGCTGGCCGCCAGCATATTGGAGCAGAACGTTATGCAGGTTACTGTTTATAAGAACTAGCCACGCATTTGAGCGCCATCGCAACTGTGAAATGTGAAATGACAATGCGGTCGAAGATGGAGCATGCCTGTATAGAAATAGCCTATTTATTAACCTTCAGGAAACACAGTTCGAAGAGACGCAGAAACCTTTATATTCTTTCCTTTTCTTTTATAACGTTGATATTCATCGAAACTGTCCAGGAGTACTATTTTGAAAGTGCTCGCCGCTAAGTTGCATACGCCCTAGCTACGTATATATTTTTCTGACAGAAGAGGCAGGCGAGCGCACCCATGGATGTGAGCGGTTCAAAAATGGGGGATTAAACCCGACGAACGGTTGATTTTTGAAATAAATCATTGTGACAGAATTGAGCCTCCGACGAAAAAAGTGGGGTGTTACAATTTAAACGGGGGTTTTTTGGATCTGTGGAAGTATGTATGTATATGTGGCATCATACCACCCGAACGGATGGATCGATTTCTATGCGTTTTTCTTTATTTAAAAGCTAGTTTAATCGAGATGGTACTTAGCTTTGTTTCATTAAAATCGGTTGCAGTAGTTTAGGAAATATTGCAGAACATGTATACTTGCTGCAGCGTGGGTAGGCCTCCCACAGGGTGAACCGATGGCCTGGTAAAGATCGCAGGATGGAAAGGACCTGGATGCGTAAGGCACAGGACTGGCCTTTGTGGATATCTCTTGGAGAGGCCTATGTTTTTCGGCTGATATGATGATGATGTGTACTTGGTTACCCGACGCTACTTTCATTTAATTTAATTATCCTTTTATCCAGATCGAGATATCGCGAGTGTACGGACAGAACGAGTGGCGTGACGACGTGCGCAAAATGTTGATGAAAGCCGGCATCATTGGAAAGCCCCTAGCTTTCCTCTTCGCGGACAATCAGGTTATTGCAATACATAGTAACGCACTCACGCTTGTGTCCTAACAGTACTGGAGACTAGATCTGACGCTACGATGGGTGGCGGTGGGTAGAGCTAGAGACTACTCTTTTCAATTCTGCCATTTTAGCGCTTTCGGCAATAGATCTAGCGGAATTCTTAATATTTAACTTCTAGCGGAAAATCTAGCGCTACATCGAATACATAACATATACCGACATATGTCGAGTTTTGGCTTAAAAAACCAAAGTGAATATGATAAAGGTACGTAATATGAACCACTGACTGAACGTGCGTAACGAGCTCCTGTTTTGTGCCGCTCTAGTAAAAGCCAACTAATTAATTTCATGGTCAGTCAAACACTAAAATTATTTCACTTAGTGTTTTACCCGAATTCCAGTGCGTTCGGGTTAGCGAATGCGGTGCGAATAGCGACTAGTGTAAGTTGCGTGCATTCGCATTTATACGATTTTTTTTTTTTTTTTTTTATTTATCATAAATGTGGTATATTGGTATTTATTTGTATAATTCGCCAAACTGTAAAACAGTTTGTTGGCGAAGGTTTGCACTCTCTATGGTAAATCAACCGGTATCGTGCTGTAAATTATCCGTCGGGTACCTCGTGTCGATCTTTATGACGAGTCGCCAGCTGCGAGTGCAGTTATTACATGCAGAAATAGACAAATTGTTTTTAGGTGGTTAATATCGGTACACGAACAATAAAGTCAATAATTCAAAATGCAAAATTATGCATAATATTTATCATGATCGAGGTGTATCCGAATATTCCGAATACCCGGATTCGGGTAAAACCTCTGGCATCTTCTACTAAGTCCATCAACCTTCCAACAACGAAACGCATCCCCACAGATAATGTACGAGGGCATGGTGGAGGACATCAACATGCTGCTGAACACCGGCGACATCCCCAACCTGTACGGGTTGGAGGAGAAAGTGGAGATCCTTGATAAGATGCAGAACGCCATCAGGGAGACGGTGAGTTGCGATTGGACTTTTTTTTATTATCGCCTAGGGTGGCGGACGGACGGACCTGATGGAAAGTGGCCACCTCGTCCAGGACTGTGCAATCTAAGGGGAGCGGATGTGGTGTCGGCCTGTAACCCCATCTTGTAGTGCAGAGGAAAGACCCCGAGAGGGAGCTCATTACACATCTTGCTCGTGCGTGGTAAAAAGGCTCTTGATGCCTGTACGTTAGTTTGGTGCCAGGCATCTAGAATACAGAAGTGAGATAAATAAAACGTATAAGACAATAGTATCAAGGCTTGTGATGCCCCCGTACGTTAGTTAGATTCCAAGGAAGCTTGAATACTGAAGTGCGATAAAAAAACGTATAAAACTATAGTATCAAAACTAACAAACTAAGTAAGACCACCGTGATGGAAAACAGCAACGGTTAACCATAACATTTACATGAGTGAAGATTCAAATTCAAGCTTGTTGCGCCTCGGAACTTCGTTAGACTGAAATGTTGCTCTCCGAGCGTAGCGACAGTGAGGAACAAATAAGGACATTCTGATACATAACAGTGGACATTCTGATAGAGTGGATGTTCAGATGCTGTGGATATCTTGATATAATATAGTGGTTTAAGTATGAAGTCGCCGGTTTTTTTGATTAAAAATGTTTTATTACAAAACATGTAAAACCTTGTAATTGATTTCGAAAATAGAGTATGCCTAAATGCTACATAGTCATTTAAAAAATAAATAAAACATTAAGTATGAAGTCTCTATACACTTGTTTGAAAATCATATTGGCGTTAATGTCCCGGTTGTGGTCTCGCGCACGTGGGCCCGGGGTCCGCCTTGACCATGATCTAGGATTTGGCAGGTCAAGTAATTAAAGTGGAGCGACTGCCATCTACCATGACCCTGCTACCAGGAGAACCTGACCAGATTGGATCATAGTTACACATCCAGTCGCCTGAATGTGCAGGTTTCATCACGATGTTTTCCCTCACCGTAAGAGCATTGGTTAGTATTCAACTAATGTACATAGCCCAGAAAACAGTCATTGGTACATGGCCGGAGCGGGATTCGAACCCGGGACCGCTGGCTTACGAGTTGCACTCTCTAACCGCTCGGCCACCGACGCTCTTTTATACACTTGTTTGAAAATGCTCCATTTTATTTGTCGTCAGTTTGCCTCTTTAGCCAGATATAATTTTATGACATTGAAAATTATAAGCAAATTAAACTTCAGTAAGTTAGCTTAATTATTGTCTGATTACACCTACAAAGTTCCAATGCCGATTAGACGTGTTTTTAATTTGAAAAATTTGCTTGTATGAAAATTTCACTTTTGTTCATTTTCTCCACACAAAACGGCAATTTTTTATTGAAAGACCTCATAGTAGGCGTATACAACTCTTAGGTATTAGGTTCTATTAAGAAACGGTAGGAAAATATCACACCCAACACACCCATATTCGAGCTCATCGTCGCTTTCCATCAAATAAGTTGAGATAAAATGCAAGCCTATTGATAATAAAATAAAAATAACTCCAGGGCAGGAAGATTGAAACCACCCCGCTGGCCATGTTCGGTTTCTACGTGGAGCGCGTGAAGGCGAGCCTTCGCATCGTGCTGGCGATGTCGCCCATCGGGGACTCGTTCCGGAACCGGCTGCGGATGTTCCCCTCGCTCATCAACTGCTGCACCATTGACTGGTAAGGCTTTGGAGTGTTGGGAGATTGAAATGTTGGCCTTATGTCGTCGTGGGGAATTTGGTGTAGATGTAGGAAAGGGTTTTACTCGTGAATTTGTGTTTACAGATGTATATCCGTGGGTAAAAGTGATTAATATGTCTAAAACTGCCAAAATACATTAAATGACAGCAGGTGTCTGACTTAACGTTCCAGTATCCTCTATATAGAATGTGGAGTTTGATATACTCAGTACTTAAAATTAAAATGAAATTTGAACTAATTGTATAACAGAGATGATTATTGCGGCAAATATTAGGCAATATGCTTCTAATCAACATACTAAAAATCTACACCTGTAACTTTGGTGCTTTTGGTGTGAGGCCCGAAAGGTCACATTTTTTGTTTCAATCATAATTTCTGTTACAATTACTTCCACATCAAGCTACATTTTCGATTAATTCTATTCCACTACTATGCTGATAAGTCCAGTCGCATTGCTTAAGGAACGTTGACTTAGTCCTACTAGCGCGACCCTTCCAGGCGATTTCCTCAAGCTTGACTCAGTTCTACCACTAGTAAATCCTGTAATTCATTTACAGTTAAATAAGCCCTGGATTACGAACATAATTCATTCATTCTTTACCTCCCAAGTAAAAAAATCATCTCGGCGTTAATGTATCGGTTGTGCTCTCGAGAACGAGGGCCCGGGGTCCGCCTTGACCATGGTCTAGGATCTGGCGATCAGGTTATTACAGTGAAGGGACTACCATCTGACCTCCGTGACCCAGCTACCAGGGGAACTTGACCAGATTGGATCATGGTTACAAATTCAGTTGCCTGAATTTGCAGGTTTCATCACGATGTTTTTTCCTCACCGTAAGAGCATCGGTTAGAATTCAACTAATCCCGAGAAATCATCATTAATTAAAAATTATCTTATCAATATATAACTAACATTGTCTCATTAAAATTTTACGTATTTATGGTGAGGTAAAATATCGTGATGAAACCTAGACTATCTATCTATGATCTCCTTTCAGGTTCACAGCTTGGCCGTCAGAGGCGCTGGTGCGCGTAGCAGACATGTTTATATCCCAAATTGCTGGAATTAATGACGATCTAAAGAATGCCTGCGTCGAGATATGCCAACTGTTCCACACAAGCGTCGTCCACATAAGTGACAGGTATATTTGCTTACTGTATTTAGGTAGTAAGTGTTATGTATTGTGGGTATTTGGGTTACTTTTAGGAATTGCTAAATCTTGTGGGTACTTCAATAAATACTCAGTCGATGATTAACCGTTGTTTGATTGAGTGCCTATTCCTAGATATCTCAGTTAGTTGCATGTCTTCTTTATGCTGCTGCAGCTAGACATCACGACAATGACATTTAGATCGGAATATTCCCGATTTTACATTCACGTCAATATATGTAGTGTCTCTCATCTTTCCAAAACAGTATATAAATGGGAAAGAAGCTCACGGCTTATCGTGATTTATGCTCTATCAATTGTACTGTATAATACCATTTATTTGTTTTTATAGAAGATCAGGGTCCCTATTTTTGAAACCGTTCTTATCCACGAGCGCATCCACCATCGCCTTCTAATGCTTGTCTTTTCTATCTCTAGCATGTTACCACGAACGTGAACGAGACATGTAGCGAACGAAAGCTCTCGCTTGGATTGGAAGCGGCTGTAAAATAGGGCCCCTGGTGTGCGTAGATATAGATATAGTACACTATGAAGCTTTCCAGCTGTTCATCATTAGGATGATAATGATGATTTAATAGATAAACCATAATAATATTTGCTCGTCCATTAAACGTGTCACCTAATCTGCCAAATCCTGGATCATGGTCAAGGCGGACCCCGGAATGCTTATTTTAATATTTGCTTGTCCAGATTCTTCTCTGAGCAGCGTCGCAAGGTGTACGTGACTCCAACCAGCTACTTGGAGCTGATCAAGGCATTCCAGTTGCTGTACGCACTCAAGGTGGACCAGATCACCAAGTCCAGGATCCGGTGAGGGTTGCAGCGCTATTTGGAAAACTAGTTTATAGATAACATCCTTCTACCATTCCTATTTTACCTTCGAGAGTGAAATAATGATAGAATGAAGACACTCTATTGTCTATATGATGGGCAGTAAAGACAAATCGGTAGAAAATTCATTGGATCTTTAATTTGAAACAGCTTTCTCCCATTAGTCTACAGCACACTAAAGGTAAACTAGCCCTTACACCTTTATACTTACACTACTGTTAGCATACCATAACCATACAGTCTAAAAGCAGATCCAGCTGCAACCCATATGTCAACTCTCAACTCTCCGGTTGACTGGCATAGAAAGCTATGAAGCTCCAAGTCCGCCATTGTACGTACCAGCGCATGAAGTTTTAAATAAATAAATCATCATCACAGCCCCTCACAGTCCACTGCAGGACTTAGGGCCTCTCCCACGAAAGGGGAGGTTATTGCCATAATCTCCGCGCTTGGCAGGCGGGTTGGAGATCGCAGTGTTTAAATATAACAATGGAAAATGCTGCTGCCCATTTTCCAGAGTACGGAGACTCTTGATCTTTTTCCTCGAAAACATTAGTCGCCTTGTACGACACCCAGTGTAAGTGTAAGGGGTTGGTGCTATTCTACTCTGCCGGACACCACACATCAAATAAAAAAATTAATAATATGTCCAGGTACGAGACAGGTCTCGAGCAGCTGGACTTCGCGGCGGGCCAGGTGGCCGTGATGCAGCAGAACCTGCGAGACCTGCAACCCCTACTGGTGGAGACCTCGGACAAGACCGAGAAGCTCATGATCAAGATCGAACAGGACACCGTGGTCGTGGAGAAGCAGAAGGAGGTGGGTTGGTGGAGATATGTTCGGTTTTGTCTGGTATTGTTGGTGGCTGTCAGGGTCTGCTTAGCATTGTATGGCGCAGTCCGGCTCTGTCCGGTTTTGCCTGGCATTGTCGGGCGCGGTCCAGATATGTCTGATATTGTCAGGCGCAGTTCGGCTGTACCTGGCTTTGCCCAGATCTGTTTTGCCTGGCATTATCGGGCGCGGTCCGGATCTGTCTGGCATTGTCGGGCGCGGTCCGGCTCTGGCTGGCGTTTTCTGACACTGTCCGCATCTGCCTGGCATTGTCTAGCTTTGCTCCACCAAGCTAGAACAGCATCTCTATTAAATTACTTTGAGATTAAGGTTTACCGCATTGAAAACCCAAACGATTGATATTGTGAATTGTGATTGACCGAAAATGTCTACAAAATAACATAATTCTGTTTTCTTGGATTATTAAAAAGCATTCAAAACAAGTATCTAAAATAAGACATTGACCATCATAGATTGTTGGTGCCGACGAGGCCTTGGCGAATGAAGCGGCAGCTGCCGCCCAGGCTATCAAAGACGACTGCGAGTCGGACCTGGCTGAAGCGGTACCTGCCCTGGAGGCGGCCCTGGACGCCCTGAACACCCTGAAACCGGCCGACATCACCCTGGTGAAGAGTATGAAGAATCCCCCCTCGGGAGTGAAGTTGGTGATGGAGGCGGTCTGCGTGATGAAGGGAGTTAAAGGCGACAGAAAGATGGATGCAAATGGTGAGCGTTCCTGTCTGGTTGGTTGCTATGTAGCTACTTGCCGGCCGGCGACATGGTTTTGTGCTTTATAACCTAACCTAACATCAAGCAACTAGTACCTATTTGCCTTACCATAAACTAACAATATGTGGATTGTAGGCGTGCCCCGTTTTGTCCAGTAAAAACAACTGGTGAAACTATTTCGTCAAAAGCAAACTGTTATCCATGTTGAATGGAAAACAACCCCGCATACGGTGGGTAATTTTTTTATAAATCTAAATGCTTTCCCTGCAGGGCGACCGTACGAGGATTACTGGGGCCCATCGCAGAAGATGCTTGGCGACATGAAGTTCCTGGAAAGCCTCAAAAACTACGACAAAGACAACATACCGACTGCCACCATGAAAAAGATCCGGGCCGTGTAATAAATTTTAAATATTTTTCATCACGTCTATTTGAAAAACGATATTTCGATCTCTTAAGCCTCAACATTAAAATTGTTTTGAATTAAGAACATAAACCTGTCATTAGATAATCTAAAAAAATATCGTCATGGGGTTCTAAACTGTTCACCCTGTCTCCGGGTCCCTTGCGGAATACCTTTGTCAACCTCTCTTCGGCAACGGTATTAGAAGGCACACCTAACAACTTATCGAGTGGAGAAGTCGTTGTGGTGCTGAAGTTCAACTGGCCTCAAAGTACGAAACGGTCACACATTCAGTTCCCGGGCATTGCGAGCATTGCTTGACCTAGGCTATCGGTCTCGCAAAGCAAGCACGCTGCCACTAGACCAGACTGCTATTTATCGTCGGGATAATCTAGAGTTGTTTCATTACGCTATACCAATTTCAGTCGTATGTCGTGCACTTTAGGGTGCATTTTAATCGCGACACGAGGATTACAGGGGACTGAATCTCCTATGTCTAGATAAGCTAGCAAGCTGAGGTAGAAATCAAATGTCTAACAGTTGATACGACAAAATGTCTGACAGGTCATAGATAGGAGAGGCTCTGGTCAAATAGATTCGGATAACTAGTCAGTTTTCCGTTAGAATCATTTTTTCGCCATGTTCCTTACTTGCCACTTTCACATATAGATAATGTGTTAAAGGTTTCAAATAATGCACATCGGCTAGTTTAGCTTCGTAGAGCCTCACCTCTGTCGCACATGTATGATTAAAAACAAAGCCGAGACTAGCCAATGTGCAATATTTGCCGCCGCTGACTGCTATATAGAAGACCGCACATCAACCTACCCAACTCCAGTATAAGCTGAGCTCGCATGTCTATAAACGCGCATAGCAATGCTCGCTTCTTTATACTGGTTTTGGGTAGGTAGTTCTGTACGATACATTTTGAAATACATCTACTATGGACAGATACATCCCCGACCGGGAGTTCGACCCGGTGGTGATTGCGAAGGTGTCCTCCGCGTGCGAGGGGCTCTGCAAGTGGGTGCGCGCCATGGACGTCTACGACAGGGTCATCAAGGTGAGCTCACGTTTATGGGTCCAAGGGTCTATAGTGCATTCGCGATAAGAAAATAGTGAGTCGTCGTTTTTAGTCACTATTGTCTTAACGTGAATGTACTATAGCGAAGATGCATTCTATTTTCGCGAGAAAGGAAAATGTATGGGATTTGACATAAGCAATAGAAAAGTGACAGAAGCGATCGCTAAATGGCATTTAGGGTCGCTAGTGCGATAGCTGCGTAGCTAGCCGAACGTAACCGACAAGTTCCGATCGACAGTCGCTATAGAATCGCTACGATTGGCATCTTGGCTAGAGCCGCTGGTATTTTTGTATAGTGAGTATATTGACGTACGTATGAAGATATTTTTTAATGTGTAATAAGTGAAAGTGGTGAATGAAGATTTTAGCGAATGAACCAAATTCTGAAGAAACGAATTCTGCCAAAGTGTATTTTTACGGCTTATTATACGGCTGATGTTTTTATGCGATTTCAGAGTTGGTGCCATGGTAAAAGTTGTTTGTTATTACAAGGTACCTTTTTTAAAATATAAATTGCTTAAATTTTTACTACACTGTGAAAACAACTTTACTCACTATTTTCTTAAAGCGAATGGGCTATAGTTGTTATAAAAATTATAGTAATAATTTCGTTATTATTCGCTTTTATGTGGTCCATGCGCCAGAGATTAGTCAGATCATCATAGAGAGTCATGCGTCAGAGAGTAGTTTTATCCTCTATGAATATTTAAGTATTTTGTGCAGTGTGTCTGAGTGGAATAAAAGGGTTTTACTTTTCTTTACTATACTTTACTTTACTAGTCCCTACTGTGCATTGCAGGTGGTGGCGCCGAAGAAGGCGGCGCTGCTGGAGGCGGAGACGGAGCTGCAGGCGCAGATGACCACGCTCAACGCCAAGCGCGCGCAGCTGCAGGGCGTGCTGGACAAGCTGCAGGTAAGACGGAGCTGCAGGTAAGACGGAGCTGCAGGTAAGACGGAGCTGCAGGTAAGACGGAGCTGCAGGTAAGACGGAGCTGCAGGCGCAGATGACCACGCTCAACGCCAAGCGCGCGCAGCTGCAGGGCGTGCTGGACAAGCTGCAGGTAAGACGGAGCTGCAGGTAAGACGGAGCTGCAGGTAAGACGGAGCTGCAGGTAAGACGGAGCTGCAGGTAAGACGGAGCTGCAGGTAAGACGGAGCTGCAGGTAAGACGGAGCTGCAGGTAAGACGGAGCTGCAGGTAAGACGGAGCTGCAGGTAAGACGGAGCTGCAGGCGCAGATGACCACGCTCAACGCCAAGCGCGCGCAGCTGCAGGGCGTGCTGGACAAGCTGCAGGTAAGACGGAGCTGCAGGTAAGACGGAGCTGCAGGTAAGACGGAGCTGCAGGTAAGACGGAGCTGCAGGCGCAGATGACCACGCTCAACGCCAAGCGCGCGCAGCTGCAGGGCGTGCTGGACAAGCTGCAGGTAAGACGGAGCTGCAGGTAAGACGGAGCTGCAGGTAAGACGGAGCTGCAGGTAAGACGGAGCTGCAGGCGCAGATGACCACGCTCAACGCCAAGCGCGCGCAGCTGCAGGGCGTGCTGGACAAGCTGCAGGTAAGACGGAGCTGCAGGTAAGACGGAGCTGCAGGTAAGACGGAGCTGCAGGCGCAGATGACCACGCTCAACGCCAAGCGCGCGCAGCTGCAGGGCGTGCTGGACAAGCTGCAGGTAAGACGGAGCTGCAGGTAAGACGGAGCTGCAGGTAAGACGGAGCTGCAGGCGCAGATGACCACGCTCAACGCCAAGCGCGCGCAGCTGCAGGGCGTGCTGGACAAGCTGCAGGTAAGACGGAGCTGCAGGTAAGACGGAGCTGCAGGTAAGACGGAGCTGCAGGTAAGACGGAGCTGCAGGCGCAGATGACCACGCTCAACGCCAAGCGCGCGCAGCTGCAGGGCGTGCTGGACAAGCTGCAGGTAAGACGGAGCTGCAGGTAAGACGGAGCTGCAGGTAAGACGGAGCTGCAGGTAAGACGGAGCTGCAGGTAAGACGGAGCTGCAGGTAAGACGGAGCTGCAGGTAAGACGGAGCTGCAGGTAAGACGGAGCTGCAGGTAAGACGGAGCTGCAGGTAAGACGGAGCTGCAGGTAAGACGGAGCTGCAGGTAAGACGGAGCTGCAGGTAAGACGGAGCTGCAGGTAAGACGGAGCTGCAGGCGCAGATGACCACGCTCAACGCCAAGCGCGCGCAGCTGCAGGGCGTGCTGGACAAGCTGCAGGTAAGACGGAGCTGCAGGTAAGACGGAGCTGCAGGTAAGACGGAGCTGCAGGTAAGACGGAGCTGCAGGTAAGACGGAGCTGCAGGTAAGACGGAGCTGCAGGTAAGACGGAGCTGCAGGTAAGACGGAGCTGCAGGTAAGACGGAGCTGCAGGTAAGACGGAGCTGCAGGTAAGACGGAGCTGCAGGTAAGACGGAGCTGCAGGTAAGACGGAGCTGCAGGTAAGACGGAGCTGCAGGCGCAGATGACCACGCTCAACGCCAAGCGCGCGCAGCTGCAGGGCGTGCTCGACAAGCTGCAGGTAAGACGGAGCTGCAGGTAAGACGGAGCTGCAGGTAAGACGGAGCTGCAGGTAAGACGGAGCTGCAGGTAAGACGGAGCTGCAGGTAAGACGGAGCTGCAGGCGCAGATGACCACGCTCAACGCCAAGCGCGCGCAGCTGCAGGGCGTGCTCGACAAGCTGCAGGTAAGACGGAGCTGCAGGTAAGACGGAGCTGCAGGTAAGACGGAGCTGCAGGTAAGACGGAGCTGCAGGTAAGACGGAGCTGCAGGTAAGACGGAGCTGCAGGTAAGACGGAGCTGCAGGTAAGACGGAGCTGCAGGTAAGACGGAGCTGCAGGCGCAGATGACCACGCTCAACGCCAAGCGCGCGCAGCTGCAGGGCGTGCTCGACAAGCTGCAGGTAAGACGAAGTACGACACCCACGAGTGTGTATTCTACTCTGCCGTACACCACACTGCCAAACACCACATACTTACGTAATTCCGTAAGCCACAGCCGAAGGATGCAAAGGAAACCAAAAATGATCTTACTAATTAATTTAATTACGTTAATAAAATTCAATTTATGTTAAATAAGTTTCTACTAACTATCTTAATTAACGTGACAGTTGGTCGATCTTAAATCCAAAAGTAACGAGCTTATTCTAGGGGGCTGGGTCGCTGCAGCCAGGCACATTGTGCGGTCTTAGCATTTATTTGCGGATCAAACTCTACAGCGGCGAAAATGCTGATTTCCCTATTTTTGGGAGATTGACGCAGTGACGCCGACGCGCGGTTCCGTGGTTATGTGCGAACGTAACAAACTACAAAATCGCTACAAACTCTCTGTTTAAACCTAGTAAATGGCGTAATTTGTGTGCTAGGATTAAACATAGCACTTTAAATGACTAATCCTACCCAGAAGTAGCAGGGAGAGATCAAAAGTAACAGTTCCGCTTCGCAGTAAATTGACGTTTTCATTATCGGTATCTTTTACATATACGGTACTTAATACACCATCAAAATCAACCTTATTATCATAGAATTAGACCGCTCCGAGTTTAAAAGCTTAATTGCTATAACACCCTAAGTTTGAAATTCAATTGCACGTCATAAAACAATAAAGTCGATTTTCCTTTGCACTAAAATTCTGATTGTCTCCCGTAGCAATGTTTTGACTACACGTAAAGTTTTGAAGAATATTTGACAGAAACCGATAACGCATTTTCTGGCCTGACTGTACAACCTAACACGATAAACTGTCACTTAGGCCCTAAACGACGAGTTCGCCGAGATGACGCGCCAGAAGAAAGGGCTGGAAGACGAGATAGCGCTGTGCTCGACGAAGCTGACGCGCGCCGAACAGCTGATCGGCGGGCTCGGCGGCGAGAAGGTGCGATGGACGCAGCTTGCAATTGACCTTCAGGCGCTGCTCGGGAATATCATTGGTAAGTGACATGTTTTTCATAATAGATGGAGGCAAACGAGCTTACGGCCAGCCTTATGGAAAGCAGTCACCGCAGCCTATGGACGTTTGCAATACCAATCACCCACGTCTTTTTCTACCAGAGGGATGCAAACGAGCAAGAGACTCACCTGATGGAAAGTGTTCCCGGCCTTAGAGATAAGTGTAGGTTTTAACTTGAAGGTTTCAATGTCGTGTCACTGTGTGTTTTCTTCTTACTTTCCTACCCCCCTTTGACGATTGAAAGAGATATTTAAGGTCCTAATCAATAAAGAAATTTTGAAAGTCATGGTCTGAAAACCCCACTGAAGTAGACGGTTTGGGGAAGACATCGTTTTAAGCAGTTGTACCGTGAAGATTTGTTTAATTGCGCTCCGTTCGTGGCCCTTGGGGTCTAGTCACGACAGCGTCCACCATTTAAGGGGGCAAAGCAGTTTCAAATACAACGGACGCAGATATGGTTATGATTGATGCAATCACCCACAAAATAAGGGTCTACACAAGTTTCTACACAAGGGTCCATTTTGCGACACACATGTTATGAACAATACCATCGCTGTTATAAAAAAATCAATAAGTATGGAATAATTCATGTTGTGTAGACTAGACTAAAGAGATTGGAAAGTTAGCTACCTTCTTGCCAGTCTGTAGAGAGGGCTGTGACAGTTTTTTTCATATGAAATATGCGTGCCAGGTCAGAGACATAAAATAATGAAATCTCCTTCATTTTCTGTCAGCAGACAATAAAAAGGGATGTCCTCTCTGTCGACATTTTCTTTCGATGTAATAAGCGATATTATCGATATCGATGTAATAAGAATTATTCTTAAGTCATCACCATCCCGTACTTGGCATAATAAGGTACATTCCCTTAAAGTGTACAATGTTTCCTTGCACTTTTTGCCTTGTCTATTTGTGTATTTTATTTGTAAATTAGCAATTATAACGTCTTTAAAAAAATATCATTTATTAGGTACAGCATGTATGGTAATGTCAGTACCTACTTCAGTAGACCTTCCGACTTATTTATTATCGCGTCACATACAATCGTTAGGTAATCGGTAGATACTAATATTGTGAAGAAAAAAGATTTATATTTTTGTTTGTTTGTAATAAATTAACTCAAAAAGTACTGGACCGTTTTTAAAAATCACTTCCATTAATAGGAAGCTACATTATTCCCAGTGGGAATAATGCACATAGGGCACTTCCCGGGAAAGTTATAAGTTCCCGCCGGAAAGTTGATTGTTTACAGAGATCCGAACTGCGCGTGGGTTAAAGCTACTGCCGACTAGTAATAATGGAAAACTAGGTAGAATATTAGAGATAAATAGGCAAAGCTCATCAATTCAAAATCAGATCAACATACTTACAAATTTCAAAGCTCAGCTATTATTTTAGTGAACGATCGCCCCCAAATTTTCCATTTCTCGTGATCAATAGGTATTTTTTGTTTACATCGACACTGGGGAAAAGCCACACGCCCGACCCAAATGAATTTTACATATATCTTGGGATTAAATAGGTAACTATGAATTTTCGATGTTTTCACACTATATATTACAGAGTTTGCCGTATTATTTAAGTCAAGAAATTACTGAAACCTCGAAATATTTCAAATAAAAAGCTCATGAAACAAGAATCTTTAACACATGTTCACACCTCTACACACATTATACGAGCGATAACCAGCGATAATGCACTTCACTAATACAGGGTGTAAAAAGACCGCTAGCATTAATTGAAACCTCATATTCTACCCATGAAACTAAACTACTTTCCCCAAGAAACATACTCGCGGAAACTCATAGTTTAGGCAGAAATCGCGATTCTTTAAAAAAAAAAAGTTGTATTTTTGTACTAAAAAATATAAAGTATCGATAACTACATCGTTCACAATAAATTTAGACACTCAAAGTTCAAATTTAAGTTGAAATAAATGCAATTTAAGTAAAAGCGTGGCCGTGTGGTGTCCGGCAGAGTAGAATAAAATAATTTAATATTTTGTTACTTTATTATACAGGATAATAAAGTAACAAAATATTAAATTATTTTGCCAATACATAAACTGAATCGTTTGTTCACAAATTTGTGTCTGACAATCAAATAACTTGTCACGCTGACAGCATGGCATGAATTTTATCCCTGAGGGCCACTCTACATAAGCATGAAGGTAGCTTTCTTTCCAATCTCTTTGATTGAGACCATAGTCTACGCGAGTGACGTCGCGAGCAAAACATACTTGGAAACAAATTCCAGGTGACGTGCTACTTGCGGCTGGTTGCATCGCGTACCTTGGCCCCTACACGGTGAACTACCGCCGTGAGGTGATATACTTGTGGAATGCTAGGACGCTGGAGCTAGGTAAGTCGTAGAACGTATTTGGACTCAGATTTGTCATTCATCATGTCGTTCACTACAGGTGTTGTTTGGTTATTTCCCCCGCTTCACTGTAAAATAGTTATATTAAAATTATTTATTTAGGGTAGCTGGAAGAGATTTCTCTTCGGGATAAATGCGTCTCTTCACTTCCTTATAATAAAAATCCTATTCTAGTAATAATACATCATCTTGGCATCAATATTCCTGTTATGTTCTCGCGCGCGAGAGCCCGGGGTCCGTGGGCTCCGGCCCAGGATTTGTCTGACCCTATTTTATCATAAAAAATCAAATTCACTTTATTGTTATTTACCGAAAAAAAATGTTTTGTCCGTCTCGTAGATAATCAAAAAATATTGGACATGTTTTATTTGTTTTGTTACACAAACAAACAATTACGCCGTTGCGTGCTTTGAAATGTTGTGTGACCTGAAAGCATAACGCTTTCGGTCAAATTTTGCTGAAAAGTGACGTCACGAGCCCCCGCTCCTGAACTTTCGTACACTTATCATTTTTGTTGATTTGATAAATACGTAATGTTTTAAACTACCGCGGTTATTATCACACATTATATTTTATTTTATTTTCTTTACTTAAATAAAACCAACAGCAATAATTACAATATAAAATACTACTGGCAGCACAGAGCCAATTACAGGTTTCCACCGATAGAAACTGGATAAACTAATAAATACTTAACTAATAGTTAACTAATAACGGTATGTTCCGGGTTTCCTACCGCTTGCCTTTGTTAACGAGTAGCCCGATATTTCGACGCAGTTGTAGTGACCATGATGCATGCAAAAATATTGACCCACCCACCATCCCCACTCCGTCCAGAAATCCCCTGCTCGGAGCAGTTCTCTCTAGTGACGACGCTCGGGGAGCCAGTGATCCGCACGTGGAACATCGCCGGGCTGCCGGTCGACCTGGTTTCATTGCGATGTTTTCCCCTAACCATAAGATCATCTACTACATGTACCAGTAATTTAAGTAACTCAGAAAAGAGTACATGGCCGCAGTGGGATTCGAACCCGGTACCTCTCGCTTACTAGCCGGATACCTTTACCACTCGGCCACCAACGCTCCTATTCTACTTATGTGGCATAATTCCGTCCAGAAATCCCGTGCTCGGAGCAGTTCTCGCTGGTGACCACTCTCGGGGAGCCGGTGGTGATCCGCGCGTGGAACATCGCCGGGCTGCCGGTCGATCTGTTCTCCATCGAGAACGCGATCATCGTCGAGAAGTCGCGCCGGTGGGCGCTCATGATCGATCCGCAAGGTAGGGCCTGGCTTGTATGAAATCACTACTTCTGCACCACTTCTAAACAACAGGAATCTAGTTATTTTTAGCAGTACTTACATGAAAACGTAGACAATTTGCGAAGTAGACGGTAAGAATTAGACAGAATGCGAAATAAGCGGTTTGCTAAGTAGGCCCACAGCGAAGTAGTCACATAGAGAAGTAATCTAATCAAAATGAGAAATGGGCTATTTGATAAGTAGACCTCGTCGGCCTTCCGACGGCTTAAACTGCCTCAAAGCGGGTCTTTAATTTGAATAAAGCAAAGTTCACATCTGTGTTTGTTCGCTTACTTTTTCTATATGGATTATTATTGCATCACAGACTGACCATATACTCGTAAGTACACTGCCCGACTTAAGCCGCCTTTAGTGGATCGGAGGTTGTTGATCGCAACATTAGAAAATCCTTTAAATGATTATACTATCAATAATAAACTGTTTTAATAAAAAATGTAATAAACAATAAAAAATGCGCGAAACTGCTAAGATGCAGCTAGTTTTACTTTTTCCACTACACGTTTTTTTACAATCACAGAGCAAGCGAACAGGTGGATAAAGAACATGGAACGTGAATCCGGGCTGAAGGTCATCAAGCTAACGGACGCGAACTACGTGAGGATCCTCGAGAACGCCATACAGATGGGCTTTCCAGTCTTGCTCGAGAACATTCGAGAACATCTGGACGCGGTGCTTGAGCCTGTGCTGCTCAGGAATATATTCAGGTGAGACTAGTAGCTTTACAACTTTAAGTACTTTCTGCAGTTCATGAGTTTGATTGGATACAAGTTGCTCAAGTTATGCACTGGGGCTGCTGACGTATTTTTGCTCGACAGTAGGCAGCCACCGGTGTGTAGTTGTCACTGTCAAAATAAAGCTGTTTTCTAGTCAAAGCTGTCAAAATGCCAATTTCAAAAAAAAGCTAACTTTAAGCGTTTAATTCTGACCCATAGCACGATGTTTTTACAAGTACCTCATGCTCTGGTAGCGCCATGTAGATGAATTTTTATTTACGTTAGTCTCTTTGAGGGATAGCTTCATCATCATTCGCTAAAAATAAAATGTTCATCTTACCAGGTCGGGAGGCGTGGACTGCCTGCGGTTCGGCGACAACGTGCTGGAGTACAACTACGACTTCCGGTTCTACATCACCACGCGGCTCAGCAACCCGCACTATTTGCCGGAGATCGCCGTCAAGGTGACCACTGGACGCGATGTTGGGAAATATACTCCTGTTTCATACGAAATTGAAAACTGATTCGCCAAAATGTATGAAACGGCTGGCTTTTTTGCGATTCAGAGTTGATGCCATAGTAAAAGTTGTCTGTTATCACGAGTACACATATTAGTATTGGTATCTTGAATTTGAAGTCAATAATAACACAATAACACCCGATTCCTGTGTTCAACGATCTGTTTTTACCGTAAAAAGTATGAGCCAAACAGAACAGCTTTAGAAATAACTAAAAGTATTTATTGATCTGCGATTGTCTATAATTCTGTTGGTTCGATGCCAAGTAAACGAATTATCCTCAACGAACTCCACGATTACTCTGCTCTATTATCATCACTTGAAGAATATTTTTACTCCATCCACTTTAAGCAAGTCTTAATGTCCTCTACATGTCATATTTTGATGGAAAATCGTAGTTATGCGCTTATTACACCTGGCTAAATTCTAAAGTCAGAAGCAAAAAGCGTGAAAGCAAATCAATGTGGAATGTACTGATCTTAGAATAAGATCCACTTTTGTACCTATCGCTTATATTATGTTACGCGTCGTTCCGCTTGTTAAAAGGCGTGATAAAAAAATACATTTCACGTTCACGCTTTTTGTTTCTAAAGGTCTTGGCTAAAAAAAACCAGAGGCACCAGAAATTTTATATTTTAGCCGTTATTACATATATAATAATTTACTACAAAATCGATGTGGTATAAATGTTTATAAATGATACAATCTCCATACAAAAAATCAATTGCTTTTCGTTAATCTCGCTATAACTCGAAAACGGCTGGACCGATTTGAATAATTCTTCTTTTGTTTTGTTAAACTCAAAGAAATAAAGGGGTAGATAGGGGTAGACTAGCCTACTACTTTGCTTCTACATACCCTTTTTTTCTTTGAGTTTAAACAAATGTTTCTTCGTCTGTCGAATTAAAGCAAATTCCTAAGTGTAAGGACGAAAATAAACAGACACTTACAAAAATGGTGAAGAACCTGGGTTCCGTGCTGAGTGTGGCTCCCGAGATCGTTGATCAGGAAATACGTGATATTTATCGTAATAAAACAAACTCAGTAATCGTCGATTTTACCACGACAATCCGTAAAGACAATTTTATCAAACAGTCTCGCGAATATAATAAATCTATGAGAGAGTCCAAACAGCCCCCGCTGAGTACTGAAAACTTAAACTTTCCGGGCCCCCCCAGCCCGATCTTCGTAGCTGAACTACTGTCAATGAAAACCAAACGGCTCCACTATCTCGCACGCCAGCTCGTAAAAAGCAATATCATACATGGCTGTTGGACTTCCTATGGAAAAGTCTACATCAGAAGGGAAGAAGGACAACAATCCATACGTATAAATGAAGAAGAAGACCTTCAGAAACTCAGCATCTGACTAGCCAAATTTTTTTATATTTTTTACTATATGATAGCCTACTTACCTACTGTACCTCTTCAAAATATTTTTTGTTATCAAAATACAATGTGTGTACATACTAACATAAACAGAAATAGTGTAACTGCACAAAAACTTATGACAAATCACTGCACTCACAAAACAATTGTTTTACACAACATTTTACACACAAAATACACAATGTTACACAATTGTTACTATTTGGGAGCTATGTTTTCCATCGGATTAGGATTGCCAACTAAAATTTACATACATACCATTAACTCCGTCAATACAATACCTTACTTGCGTGTTTTATTGTTTTATATGCATACCTATTTTATAATTAAGTGCACTGCAACAGTATTACCTCTAGAAAAACGATCTCAAAATTCGATAATCTAAATAATACAGACCAAATAAACTCTGACCTAGACCGCCTGGCGGTGGCAAGTGCTTCGACGTGTGATATAGACAGTTGTTATTCCTTGTTTACAAATAGAAACACCTCACTTAAGCTCCTTATGCAAAATATTAGGAGTGTAAATAGTAATATGCCAAGTTTCCGTACACTTCTAGCTCGTGCGAGAGTAGAATGGGATATCATTATTCTTACCGAATGTTGGCTTATATCAAATAAAATAATTCCCTTAATCGACGGCTTCACGCTATCGAGTAGTACGGAACATAATACACAAAACGAAGGCGTTATAGTGTACTACAAGAAATCGCTAAAAGGAGCTATATCTGAGCCGAAACTATTAAACTCCAACTGTCTACTCTTTACTACTAATAACAATCAAACAGCAGTGTTGTCTATCTATCGTCCTCCTAGTGAACGGAATATTACGAACTTCTTAAATTCATTAAATACTATTCTACAAAATTTAAATACCTACCAAAATATTGTTATAGCTGGCGATATTAATATAGACATCTCTCCCTCTTCTACTGATTCCAGGGCTAGTCCTTACCTAACCCTTTTAGCGTCGCATGGCCTTCTGCCGGCACATACTATACCAACCCACACCCGAACATGTTTGGATCATATAATTCTAAAAACTAAACTTCCTGCAAGCTGTCATGTATGTCATACTTCTATAACTGACCACTATAGTGTCATCTTATGTTTAGATATATATACAAAAAAGCAAAAAATTCAAAACAAAATAATTAAACGTATAGACTATTCAGCACTAGATATAGAAATGTCTAAAATTGATGTACAGAATATATTAAATGAAAATGATGTAAATGAGGCAGTAACAAAACTGATAAACTCTCTACAGCGAGCCCAGGACTCCTGTACAGAGTATGTCACCATACCTAAACGTAGAAGAGCCCTTAAACCCTGGATTACTAAAGGCCTAATAAAGTGCATGAAAAATAGAGACAACCTGCACTTAAAACTCAAAAAATCACCTGAAAACGATATTTTAAAGACTACGTACAGTAGGTATCGTAATTACTGTAATTATTTACTAAAGAAAGCAAAACGAGAGTTTGAGAAAGCACAGTTAACAAATGCAGGTTGTGACAGTAAAAAACTATGGCAGACTATAAAGGAAATAACCTATACAAAAAAAACTAAGGAACCGGCCGTGGAGTTGGTTTCAGGGAATAGTCCGCAAAAATCTGTCAACGAAGCTAATATTTTTTTTGTAAATATTGGAAAATCACTTGCTGAAAATATTCAGAGCAGGAATGTGCCACGCCAGGTCGAAAGCGTAAATACGAGCAGTAATCCATCTTCTTTCGTGTTGCTACCAACAGATTGCTCTGAGATAGAACTTACAATAATGTCGTTAAAGACTGGCTGTGCAGACGGTCGTGATGGTATATCAGAATCCTTGATTAAGAGATACAGACACTATATTATACCACCACTTACTCATATCTGTAACCTGGCTTTCGCTACAGGAATATTTCCAATGGCATTTAAACAATCTATTATTCACCCTATCTTCAAAGGAGGAAACAGGGACTGCATAAACAATTATAGGCCGATTTCCATACTTTCATCTCTTTCTAAAATACTGGAGAGACTAATAAATAAAAGGTTAGTAAATTATCTAGAAGCAAATTGTATTTTATCTGATTCTCAATTTGGGTTCCGTTCCGGAAAATCGACAAACGATGCCGTCCACGAGCTAACTGACTTTATTGTCACAAAATTAGATAAGAAAGACAAAGTGCTAGTGATATTCTTGGACCTCGCTAAAGCGTTCGACACCGTGTCTGTACCACTTTTGCTACAAAAAATGGAAAGGTTGGGAATAAGAGATATTCAGCTTCAACTTTTTTCCAGTTATTTGTCGGAAAGATTTCAGTCTGTGAGAGTTGGGAATTGGTGTAGTGAAGATCTTCCTATTACTTATGGCGTACCTCAAGGAAGTATACTTGGTCCAACGTTATTTTTAATATATATAAACGACCTTTGTGAAACCAAACTAACAAACGGAAAAATCATAACTTTTGCGGATGATACGGCCTTGCTTTTTAATGCTAAAAGTTGGACAGAGGTATACGAACATGCTCAGGCAGGTTTTAATAAGGTCTCAAATTGGTTAATGGCTAATTTACTAACATTAAACACAGATAAAACTAAACTAATAACATTCAAACTTAAAAAATCTAAAAATGAAAATGAATTTACACATGCGGTTGTCGCACACACTTGTTCACAGAAAGATCTTACATGCTCTTGTCCCAAGCTTAGTAAAACAAATATCATAAAGTATTTGGGTATATTAATTGACGATTCCCTATCTTTTAAACCTTATATTAACATGCTTTCAACTAGACTTCGAAAACTGATATATATATTTAAAAAACTTCGCCACGTTGCCGACAAGAGAATATTAAAAACCGTTTATTACGCACTTTGCCAGTCAGTCATCTCATATTGCATAATATCCTGGGGTGGTGCTTCTAAATCGACAATTATTGAACTAGAGAGAGCCCAAAGAGCCATTTTAAAAGTAAGTAATTTTCTTCCTATCTATTACCCTACCACTGACCTCTTTGAAAGGTGTCAAGTACTCTCAATTCGACGACTATTCGTTTTACAGATAATTTTAAAAAAACACTCTCAAATTTCCTATAATCCTGCTCTCCTCATAAACAAACGTCGTGTAAACACGGTATGTCATAGCCCCCTTTTTAATTTTTCACAGAATTTTCACACCACTTCTTCTGTTTCTTAGGAAGTTACTTATACAACAAATTAAATGGTATGTTAAAACTCTACTCTCTTAATAAACATGAATGTAAAACTATTGTACATAAATGGTTGGTAAAACTAAACTATCAGACTACGGAAGATATTCTCAAAATATGCTCTTAACGTATTTTTGATTTGCGTATTTTTGATTGCACTGGAAAAATTTTTTAGTTCTTACACACCCAAAAAGCAGAAACACAAACTCGAAACACACACACACACACACACACACACACACACACACACGCACGCACACACGCACACACACACACACACACACACACACACACACACACACACACACACACACACACACACACACACACACACACACACACACACACACACACACACACACACACACACACACACACACACACACACACACACACACACACACACACACATACGCGCACGCACACACACTAGACTTTTTGTGCCCTTTTAAAAAAAAAAAATGTTATTTCTATATCAATGCTCAATGTTAAATTGTTAAATAAATCCATACAACCTAGGATCCGGAGTGGGGCCTGGTGGCTGTAGTACAGATCTCGAATCTAGTTCGGTCTCCAGGCTCTCACTACATATTAAGTACCTAATATAATAATGTACCTACCTATGTAATGTTACAAATGTTGTGAGAGAAATAAATAAATATTATTATTATTATTATAAACGATCCCAATATTATAGCGAACAAATCAAAACAAAATTATCAAAATAGGTCTATCCGTTTTCGAGTTTTAGCAAGACTAACGCACTGCAATTGATTTTTATATATAGATATATGTAATAGAATGAAAATGTTATTACAAAGTATTAAAATATGTATTAAAAAGTTTATTTTTTTACATTTTTAATATAAGTATTATCATTTAATGAAGTGACCCCGGACCCCGGGCACCCGCGTGTAGCGCGGGGGCGAAACCGGGATTTAACGCCGAGATGATGATGATGATGATTTAATAAAGCGATAGTGCTAAAATAAAAGTCAAGAAAAATCAATGTAGGTACAATTCTCATACAGTATAAAACATAGAGGCTGATTTTTTAAAAACAATGATTTTACGATAGGGAACCCATTTTTATTCATTACGTTGCTGGCGATTCTGGGTTTTTTATCTATGACTTTTTAGGCAAGCCCTTTAGAAGACTGAATTTAGCCAAATGTTAGCGAAAGTAAAGCCAAATTAATAAGTTGTCTTTATTATACTGGCTTATCAAATAAAAAGTAATACAAACGCATTAACCCTGGCCCCCATGACCGCATACAGGTGACGCTCCTAAACTTCGTGATAACGCCGCAAGGGCTAGAGGACCAGCTGCTGGGCATCGTGGTGGCGCAGGACCGGCCCGAGCTGGAGCTGAAGAAGAACCAGCTCATCGTGGAGGGCGCCGCCAACAAGCGGACCCTGAAGGAGATCGAGGACCAGATCCTGGAGGTCAGTCTGGATGGGTCAGAGCGTCGGGAGCCGGCCGGTTGAGTATCCAACTCGTAAGCGACAGCAGCCATGCACGAATTACTCTTTTCTGAGTTATGTACATTAGCTGAATTCTAACCGATGCTCTTCCAGCGAGCGAAAACATCGTGATGAAATCATCAAATTCAGGCAACTGAATTTGTAACCATGATCCAATTTGGTCAGGTTCTCCTGTCACGGAGGTCAGATGGTAGTCGCTTCACTGTAATTACCCTATCGCCAAATCCTGGATCATGGTCAAGGCGGACCTGGGGCCCTTGTTCTCGAGAGCACAACCGAGACATTAACGCCAAGATGATTTATTAATAGTGCCGTATAATATATGATCAAACGAACTTTGCGAAGTTCGATCGATATTATATGAGTCGCTTCATTCGAAGATATAAGATAATTCCCTTTAGCCTACAAGGTAGCTTCGCACGTTTATTTAAAGTAAAATCGATTTGTTTTCAATCGATCATTTTTTGTTTTTTCGATCCTACGTATCGATACAGCCAGCCGCCATTTTTACGTCATTCTTTTTAGAGATACTATGCGAAACTTCCCCACGCCTGGGAATATGGGCGGGCGGGTGTTATATCTTCGAATGAAGCGACTCATATAATATCGATCGAACTTCGCAAAGTTCGTTTGATCATATATTATATTTCGTCGCTTCATTCTTCAGATATAAGATAATTCACAACGTAGATGTTTGGAGAGAGAAGTTTTGCAAATTTTAAACAAAGTATTAATTATTCATACATTTTAAACAATGTATTAATTATACGGTATCAACCGTAAATTAAACATATTACATAATGGACACTGTGGTTAATTCATTATTAAGTAAGCAAACGGGTTTAACAAATCGGCCGACATCAGCGATCGGTCTGATATAATATCTGGCGAAAACGCGATGTGATGGTCCGTGCGGCCAGCGCATTGCGGGCGCTCCGCTGCGGAGACACCGCCGGCCCAGCGCCGGACACCGGACGCCGGGCACACCGAGCCACAGCACATGGACCCGTGACACACTGCTCTCTGTCATCACCCTGCCAATCCATTGGCTAATGGTTTGTCCGTGACTTGTTAATGGTGTGGATTGCACGACAGAAAGAGATACTTAGTATGTGCCAGTACTGAGTTGCTCGATTCTAATCAGATACTCATCGAGTGTGATGGAAGGGGTTATGCGTAAATTAGGTACGAAAGAGCCCTGGATACTAGCGACCTGACCCTAATGTTGTAACTAATTATGATTTTAATGCTATTTGAGGTGGTATTAATATTATCATCCTTAAAAGTGATAGCGTTTGTACCCACCCTGTGTGTGTGTGGTACACAGGGCCAGTAATATTCCTAATGTTCTGGTTAACTTTTTATTATGTTTTATTTATTCGGACGGGACCGAATTTGAAATGTTATCCAATACACTCTCGTGGATTCCAAGTGGCAGTATACCTAGGCAAGCTTGGATTGAATTTGAAAGCTCCTTTTAGTGATTGTTTAATTCGAACATCCTAACTGGGACCAAAATGGGATACGGAGCTGAACGATGATTGTTCAAAGTGTCATACGAAGCATTCGTATTAAAACACTTACTTAAAATGTTATCACAAATTCGTTAGAATCTTCATATGGATTGTATTATTCTGCAATCAACATTGCAAATCGAGAGAAGTGCGGCAAGTGAGAATGCATGAGATTAATCGCATCTACTGCGATAACCTCCGAGTCCTGTTTGCAGGATAAATAGCGCTCACAGTCGGTATTGACGCGAGACATGAAATCGGTAATCTACCGATACCTCAATCATAGTCTGTCTAACAGTGTGGACTATCTATCGGTAAGCCGAGTCAGAGAGTTTCCACTCTATGTCCTTTACTCTCTTGAGTCCTCGTCAACCTTAATATCACATAACGAAATATGCCGCGCTAGATTATTTGCATGAAGGTATTCAATACTTCCTTGACAATTTACATAGCTGATAGCTTTGGTGTTATCTACTCGTACCAATATAGCACAATTATTATCGTATGATGCATCATTTTTAAGTTTAGTAAATCTAGTTAATGGGATACTTGAGTTCACATTGCTTCCAACACCCGTTGACCCACTCGTCGCCATAGACGGTTCCCCAGTCAGTACGAGAGCCATAAGTGAAGTTCTCGTTTACATAATTAAGTCCTAAGGGACAATAAAGGGCCAATGTTTTGCGCCCATCAATTAAGATCCTCAAAGAACGTAGAACGAGGGGATATTTATGCCAAAGTTTAAGTAGCTATTATATTTTTAAATACATTTTAACAATAGATAAAAAAAATTGTGTGCAATCACAGCTGTATTGTAGCGCTGGACAAGCTGCTACTGACAGCGCAATAAGTTGAGCGAACTTATATTGTGCAATGGGGAAGAGACGAAAATATATACACTGATTGTGCTATAATGTCGCTTTTCTCCAGTTAAAAAAATTAAGTGAAATTCTCAAAATTAAAACATATAAACACTAGAATTTTACACATATTTTTAGGTTGCAAGTTGCTTTTGTTAACGTTGACTATGAATCCGAGAGATTGAAGTAATCTGGGCCTCGTTAACATTGCTTAGACATTCCTCGAAGTCATTGCCAATGCAAATGATATCGTCTAAGTATAGCACGGAATTTGAGCCTTGAGACCTTAAGAAGGTGAAGACCTTAGTCGTCACTTTAGTAAACCCTCGCGGGGCAAGAGATACTAATACGGTAAGGCTGAAAATTTGTAAATTCTGCCATCGAATTAAAGCTTTTATGGTTCACAATTTTAAATTTATCATATTTGTTGTATCAAATGAGTTTCTTGGAATTTATTTTGAAATGGTTCTGTGGTCCGATATACGTGGTCGGTATAAATTTAATTGTGATTTTAGATTTATGGTGAATCTTTTTTCCCATTCGATTTAGGTGCCGGGAATATTTTGGATAAAAATTGATCAGGTATGTGGGGCTGCCGCCTGCCCAATGCAAGGTGTTCGGCTGAACACTCTAAAATCGCACCCAAATCTACTAACATTTTAATGGACTAGGGGACTCCTTCTTTTTGTCAGGAGCAAAAAGTTTGGTATCGGTCAGGAGACAGAATACTTGTCTATACCAGGGGCAACATAGATATTGTGCCA
Organism: Blastobasis lacticolella; assembly: GCA_905147135.1. Lineage (NCBI taxonomy): Eukaryota > Metazoa > Arthropoda > Insecta > Lepidoptera > Blastobasidae > Blastobasis > Blastobasis lacticolella. Next base: position 7,616,851 of record LR990048.1, on the reverse strand, counting down.
CGGACTTATAGAATGGGACTTCTAAACCGTCCTGAATCAATGCCAACAATTAATTATAAAATAATTGTCCCCGACCATCGTGGCGCACCTGAGTCACTTAGGTGACTATGTAGGCGCGGCTGCGGGCCGGCGCCGGCGGCTTCCGCGGCGCGGGGAGGCTGCTTGGCCGACGCTCGCTGCGGCCCGGTGACGGCCGGCGCGGGGGAAGCCGCCATTTTCCCGGGCTCGCGTGGGCGAGCAAGGGGTATGTCGATGGAGCCAATTCGCACACAGTACTTCCGAATAGCGTTTCGTTTCGGTGAGTGTTACGGACGACATTCAAGAACGCCTTATCGTTAGGCGTTATTATTATCAGTTTTATTCTCGATTTCGAGTCCATAAAATAAAGATCGCAAGAGTATGCGGCGGGCGTCACTCAGATATTTGACGGCGATGAATATGGTATTCTCCTCGTTGGAGTACGTGTTGCGGCGCGGATGACCGCAACGAAGGCGCCGAGTCGCCGCCGCGCCGTCGCCGCTTTCTTGTCGCCGCCGCGGGCGCTCTCGGTTATCGAGCCTAAACTTTATTATTACGAAATTTTATTTTGTAGCCTGGGGTAACTTTATGTTTTCCGGCACTAAATAACTCTTAAGGATCTTTTCCTTGTAAGGGAGTCACAATAGACTCATATTGTTATGTATTTTGTTCCCGTGCTCTGGTTCGTTGTGGATATTGGCTTCGAGGGCCCGCACCAGCTGTGGGTCTAACTGTGCGCGGGCGCATCGGACGGCACCGACGAAGGCTCTTTTGCTACTTTAGCGGCGACGGCGACCTGGGGCAGGTCTGTTGACGCCTCAGTTGCAAGTAATACCTCTCAGTAATTGCATTCGGAGGTGTGTCGATGTCTAAAACCGCAGACAAATTCATATTATGTCCGTTTTAGAACAAACGAGTTTACGAACGAGTGGACAGATTCACTGTCCTCTGGATGCGAGCTATTTTCGACTCTACTACTAAGCACCTTGATTTGCTGTCGAGTGACTCTTTCTTACCCTTTCAACTCCACGTCTTGGGAGGGAGTGAAGTATGGCGATATATCATTGGCCACCTACAGCTCAATCTTTTTATTAAACCTATAGTGAAACCAGCAACTACGAGTAATGGCATGTGTAAAGTACCTAACTTATCCCGTATTTTTAACTTTGTGAAATACGGAAGTAGGTACGTATTCTCCGGAAGTTAGCCCAATGCTATTATATTTGGCTGCCATTGCCCATAAAAAAAATTTCATATAATGCCCATATTTGTGTTAGTAGAAAATCCATAGAAATTGAATGCTTTTATTCCATTTTGTTAAGTGGGCAACTATGTCAAGATTCGTGTCAAATGGATTGACGATAGCGTGCCTTGATCTTTCGGTGATGCTGGTATTTCATTAAAAATACATTTAAAGCGTTACACCTATTGTTTTGACCGCTTACAAATAAATTCTAACCGAGAGATCGATGTACGCTATCGCCAATCCATTTGGCACGAAGTATAGCAGGGGACAACCTCAATTAAATGCAGAATTCTTATTCATCTATAACTTTGAATGCTGCTGGAACAACAGTAAATCTATTACAAAATTCAAACCATAAAAACCAATGTTCAAACATCGTGAAATTACTTCATTATACATAAGAACAATGATTCTGTACGTTATTGAACGTCGTTTCTGACACGTATGAGCGTATTGCGAATTTTGTAAACTATGACGATACTTTATACGAACACACAGTTACATTTGACAGGACAACCATGAAACGTGTTTTATTAATTTATATAGTTTTCAAGTATGTTCTAATGGCTTCCTAATTGTTATTCCAAATCAAAATATCCAACGCGATAGCACATATAAAGAAGGTATTTTTGGGAAATTCGTGAGGGAAATACTGGATACATTAAGTGTCGAGATGCCAGAGCGCAGATCTAGAGAATACTGCTTGCATCTATATGAAGAAATAGAACAAGTACATAATAGATTCGCACATAAACTGGCAAAAACCTTGCGGAGACTATCTAAGGAACCCGAAAAGTTGCTCGAGGAAGCCAGAACATATCGAAATGCTTATAATAATATGCCACAGCATGTAGTTACGTTTTTCGATACCATGGACGATACGGTCACAGGGCCGCAAGGCGTGTTATTCGATGAGTATATCCATCACTTGCGGAGCTATTCGATGGGACACAAGCGCGACCTGATTCAGGAGACATACCGTGTTATCAGAGAGATACTGAAGTCAATAAATAAACTGAGCGCTGCAGATAAAAAACAGTTGAATAAAGAGTTAAAGGAAGCTGTCAAGCAATACCTTGACGAAGCTTTGCCGCAAAAGGAAATCGTAGATTCAGCTGTCACCGAGAAAGAGATTCGTAACGAAGCTTGATCCAGAATTATATACATTGTCATATTTTTATTCTCCTTTGTTTTATTGTGTTATTTGTATCAAAACTGAAAGATTTTTAGTTGGAGGTTGTTTCTGATGCTGGTATTTACTGGACTCCGCTCGATATTAGATGGCATCTGTTGTCTTTCAGATCTGTCGCGAAACCTGATAAGTAGTCAATGTAAATGCTAGCATGAAGCATATTGCTATTGTATATAGTTACCACGTTGACAACGCACTTGCGCTTCAGTATTTTCGTCGTAAATTGGGCGTGAGAGCCTCGCAGAGTAGTGCCGGACCCTTCCGTTCACGGATGTCGAATGAGGCGCCTAATGCCTTAGAGGCAGAGCATTGCGATCTTTAACCCGCTGAAGGTGGATTATTCCAGCAATAGATTGTTACGGGGTGTTGATGTAATAAGTCGTAGATATCCTTTAAAATACTGCAGTAAAGTACTTGACCACGTTTTAATGTTTTCGTGGCAGTGTACGCAATTTGTAAATAAATCTGCAAAACCGTCTGTCTGTGGACTCTGTTTACCCTACGGGAAAAAGGCTAGACGTTTGCAATCAAAAACACCTGATGCGCCCATTGTGTACCGCAGGTGTTATCCGGCGAAGGTAACATACTGGAAGACGAGTCGGCCAATCGCATCCTGAGTTCGTCCAAGCTGCTCTCCATGGACATCCAAGCGAAGCAGGCGGTGGCCGCTGTCACCGAGAAAGAGATAGACGACGCTAGACTGCTCTACGTGCCGGTATCGAAGCATAGCTCTATACTGTTCTTCTGCATATCGGACCTGAGCAACATCGACCCGATGTACCAGTATTCGCTAGGCTGGTGAGTGGCGTGGGCCGATAATAATTTGTTTATTAGATACAGTGTGACATCCTAATGAGGGATATTCAGACAGCTATTTTCATAACGTTGGTATCCGGAAGATCGGTGTGGATGATTGGCCGTGTGGCGTCTGAAAAGTTTATACTCAAGATGACAATTACTATTTTTAAATGGCTGTCTGATGAAGTAGTCGTCCCAGGTAGCTTTTTAGAAATTGATATCAGCACTCTCCAATAACTCAAGTACGTGGTGACTATCATCATTATCATCAGCATCCATTTTGTCACTTCAGAATCTTACGTTTATTTCATACAAATTTTGATAAGCAAAAATTGAATACTTTTAATTTTTACAAAGCTAAAAGCTGGTATCCCCGTATATTGCTTACCTAGTTACACCAAACGTATACGTCAATTTGTCTTCGCTCCAGGTTCATAAACCTGTACAACCAGGCGATACTGAACTCCGAGAAGAGCGAAGACCTGGACGTGCGCATCGCGAGCCTGAACGCGTACTTCACTCGCAGCATATACGAGAACGTCTGCCGCAGCCTCTTCGAGAAGGACAAGCTGATATTCTCTCTGGTTCTCACGCTGGGCATCTTGAGAGCGCAGGTGGGTTTAGCTGCTTGTAAGTGGCCGTGTGGTGTCCGGCAGAATATTATACCAATCCTCTGACTGGGTGTTGTAAAAGGCGACTCATGTTTTAGACAAGAAAATTGACAGCGTCGTGTTTTGGTTACTGCGATCTCAAACCCGTCTGCCAAGTGTGCAGATTATTGGCAAATTTGACAAAGCTCTCCATAGATGTAGAGGCGGTTCAAATCCATCAGTGGAGTGCTATGGACTGTTGATGTGAAGTGGTCAAGCCTTGCCGGTCTTTGGGTTTTGAGTAAAACAGTGTGGTAGATGTCAATCAGAACGCGACAACGGTGACTGCGTAAGGGCATATGTCCACCACGATTGGTGTCTGCATCATAATAACCTTAATTTTTTTTCTCTCCACTTTTCACTGACAGGGCAAAATAGACGACGACATACTGGCGTTCCTGCTGACAGGAGGGGTGGCACTGGACAACCCTTACCCGAACCCGGCGCCCACGTGGCTCTCGGAGAAGTCCTGGTCGGAAGTCGTGCGCAGCAGCTCGCTGAACGGGTGAGCCTTAAATGCACTCCACAGTGCCGTGCCGTGGGTCTCTAACGCGTCGATAGAGTATCTGTAGACTCTATGGTATAGACTCATAGTCTGGCTAGTCTGAAACTAGTAACAGATGTTCTATTGGCAGTTGCAGTTGATAGTAATCCTAACACAGTATAAAATAAAGTCGCTTTTGGGCGCAGGGGACGTCGTCGGACATCCGTCGAAGGTCGGCTCGCCCGCGGGTCGGAATTAATCCAAAAAAGACTTTATATTGTACTTCGTAAGGATTAGTATCGACTGCTGGTGGGCTTTAGCCAAATCAGAGCATCTGTTACTAGTCGTAAGTAGTTGCAGGCGCTTCAACGTCACTCTTTATTTGAACTCCCGAGCTTTCGACTTTCATCGCCGTTAGAAAAAATTTACAAGTTGGTCTTGTTTAAATTTTTCGTATAAAATAAGTACAAAAGTGGAACTTGTACTATGAGCAACACATTCCATATTTATTTTATCTCACACGTTTTGCTTCTGAATTGAGTAAATGAGGAAGTTTCCTATTTTTTTTTTATCTGGATATAAAAAAAGGAGTAAAATGAAACAAAACGGTAATTTTTTTATTAATTTAACACTATGTCATTAAAAACGGCAATATCTACATTAGGAAACTTCCTCATAGTAGAAAGCGCATAACACGTGTGGCCATCCATCCAGGCTGCACGGGTTCAAAGAGCACTTCGAAGCGAACACTCAGCTCTGGAAGGCCTTCTACGACCTGGCCGCGCCGCACGAGGAGACGCTCCCGCCGCCCTTCGACACCATCCGGGGGCTGCCGAAGCTCATCATATTGAGGTATTCTCTCTCTCTTTATATTCGACGAGGAAAATTAGTTTTTGAATAGGTATCTTAAAAAATTAACAAAATTTCCAATGGACGTTTGATATTCTTAATAAGACAGAGCTTGTGGTATAAAAGCGTGACGTCACGGTTGAGTATCATTTAAATACACGTAATTTATTTAAAGATCTTAGAAGTCCTTTATTAAAATTAATTTTTCTTTAACCGATTTTAATTTTGTTCATAAATATGACATAAACAGTATCAGTCATCGTCGCTATTGTAAGCAATAAATGATGTGAACAGCGGCGCAGCTACCCGCGCGCCATATAATATTAATCTAGCATTTATGAAGTAATGGACCTCCAAAGCCTCTGTCCTAATTGGCATCGGTCGTGCGACATTGGTCGTACGATGGACATCGCCCGACCAACAAAAGACGTCAACACCCGTGGCACGACCATGGTCGCACGACCGTTGCCAATTAGGACAGCGCCTAAGAACCACTGAACCACCTTTGCTGCTACGATAAAATACTCCTACCTATCCAGTATAAAACGCTCTAAAATAACAATAATTGTTCTCCAAACACGCAGATGCATCCGTCCAGACAAGTTGATCCCCCTAGTCCAACAATACGTAGTTGAGGAAATGGGTCGTCCGTACATAGAGCCTCCGCCATTCGACCTGGTGAAGTCGTACGGAGACAGCAACTGCTGCTCGCCGCTCATCTTTATCCTGTCGCCGGGATCAGACCCCATGTCGGGGCTGGTCAAGTTCGCCATGGAGAAGAAGGTGGTCACGTTCGAGACCATTTCGCTGGGACAGGGGCAGGTATGATGATGTACACGTTGTGATGTTAGTCACTACCGACCCTATATAGGTTTTAAGAGTTTCGTGGTTTCTGCACATACATTGTCACTGAAATCGGGTTTGTTACCACGAGTGAGGATAATCGTAGAATCCGCAAAAGGGTGGAAAGATATATCAGATCTGTCCTTAGAAGCGACTTCACACAGCGGCACCAGTCTACTCGTGACGTGACCATGGAGCGTGTAATCGTTCTGAAAAAATAAAGTAAAAATAATCAAAACTGTGGTAACAGTACCAATTTTAGTGACAATATATGTGCACCACCAACCCGTTCCAATCATAAAGGCGTTTTAGAATTACTTATTTTTTATTTTTGCTCCGTGACGAAGTGTTTGTTTGTTTGTTCTTTACTACTTAAATACACACAAAAAATAACGTTTTATAATGCAAAGGCAACCTTATCCCAAAACAGGTTTTCATCCAGCTAATCTTTGATAAGCCTATTGTATTTTAAATTATCAATCGCGGCGAACAAGATAGCCCAATGTGACCTCCTAATTTAAACCCCCATGAACCGGCCACATATTCCTACCAGCGGCCCCTTTTGAATCGCTTGCGCTACCTGTCTCTATCACATTTGTGGTAAGTTGCTAGACATAGAAAAGACAGGCATTAACAGGCAAGCGCTCGTGTAGATGCAAGCGGTTCAAAAACACCGCCCCAGGGTCCGATTGCGGCGAACATGATAGCCCTGTATGACCTCCTACTTTCAACCCCCATGACCCTGCCACCCATTCCCCCCAGGGCCCGATCGCGGCGAACATGATAGCGCAGGCGATCCAGTCGGGCGGCTGGGTGGTGCTCCAGAACTGCCACGTGATGGACTCCTGGATGGGGGAGCTGGAGCGGATCTGCGCGGAGGTGATCGTGCCGCAGACCACCAACCACGCGTTCCGCTGCTGGCTCACCAGCTACCCCAGCAAGTCTTTCCCGGTCACCGTGCTGCAGAATGGTAGGGCTGGGCTACATCAAACAAAATAATATGTAATAATAAATAAGCTTGGACTAATTCACACAGCGCCATCTAGACCCAAAGTAAGCCAAGCTTGTGTTATGGGTGTTAGATAACTGATACACTACTTATACACTTTTTTAAATACATACTAAAACTGTACTACTGCGCAATTACTGCCAGGTGGGCAAAATACTATGGGCATTCTGCATGCACACCTTATTTTGATTTCTGTGGTCCGCACTAACAGGTGGGTTGCTTAACGCCTAAAGCTTAGCTGGTCGAAACGAAGGTTAGAGAATATTTGCAGCCGGCCGCACAGCGCTACTCGCCACTCGATAAGCCCTAGGCGCTAAGTAAGCCAACTGTCATTGCGCAGGTAGACTAATAACTGTAGGGTAACCATCAATAAATCTCGCCAATAAATTGAGGTCGTCGCATCCACCGCTTTGCTGCTGCTGGAAAGTATTGACTTATGTCCTGTACCTTTATTCAATAGAATCAGACCATCTATAGAAATAATTAAATTTTAAATTTTATACTCACAATTTATTTTAGTAAAGCTGATGGTGCAGGCAATACCTTGCGAATTTTGTAGAGACTCACAATGCCCAAACATGTAAAGTGCAACACTTTCTTACAACCTCTCACTTGCCTACTAGGTACTCGATCATGTCGTTTACGCTGCAGTTTCATACAAAATAAAGGTTTCATTCACTTGCGACGCACAATCAATTGCGTACATCATACGAATGTGGATTGCGAGAATGAAATTACGCTCGTATGAGTCAGTAGCAGCAAAGAAAAATATCAAGCTCATTCCCGCCCAAAAGCCATAGTAATTGAACGAGTTACGGAAAGATTTGCTTAGATCCCTGCTTACTCACTCTACAACCCCCTTTTGACCATTTATTACTCGGACTAAAGGGGTTTCTATATATGGCTGCTGCCTGAAACGCAGTATTGCCCGTTTAGAAGCCTTTTAAAATACTCTTAAGCCCTATATGACCCATTTCATACCTCACCCCCAGGCGTGAAGATGACAAACGAAGCGCCCAAAGGGCTGAAGAACAACATATACCGGTCGTACATATCGGACCCGATATCGGACCCCGAGTTCTACATATCGTGTCCGCGCACCGAGGAGTGGCGGCGGCTTCTCTTCGCTCTCTGCTTCTTCCACGCCATAGTGCAGGAGCGACGCGCGTTCGGCCCGCTCGGGTGGAACATACAGTACGAGTTCAACGAGAGCGACCTACGGATATGTATCATGCAGTTGCAGGTGGGTAACTATCATCAGTTAATTAGGGTTTCCGAAATATACTAGATGGCGCTACGTAGACGTGAAAAAGTCCACTAGATGGTGTTACTGAGACGTGAGCTCTGACGGTGAAAGCATTGTCGTTGGCTACAATTGTTCGTCAGTTTACGGCAGTTGTTTCTGTCCAATGGCACGACGGTATTTTGACAACAGATCTAACTTCTTGAGAGTTTCATCTTGTGGATTTTGATATCGCGAAAACGCTTATTGCGTTCTACTGCTGGACATAATTACCAAGACAAGCCGTGTAGCATTGTCGATTAATAAGGAGGTTTTAGAGGCTATGGTGGTTGTATAATCGAGAAAACCTGAATGTTTAGGAAGTTGGCATAAGTGTGAAATTTGTCATGTTGCCATTTTCAACATACGAATAAATTAAGACGACGATTAAACTGCTAAACATTAAATTCCCTCCACTGTACACTTACCAGGATAATTGTACACATCTTGTCAGCGCACTGAGCGTGCAGGAAGCAGGTGAAATTTTAGGAATGGGTAGTGAATTACTTTGGAAATTGAGAAGGGGGAAATGTCAAAATTAAGTGTGTCACCGAACATCGTGCCGAGTAACGTTGCTATCTTTAACCTTTATACCAAAATCTAAATACCAAAACTGTCGCTTACACGCCAAGTGAATCTGCTGAAATGGAGAGACACTATAATAAAAATAAACTTTTACAATAAAAGTAAACATTTAATTGAAAAATATTGTTGAAATACAATAAATATACATATCTGCATTAGCATCGGATATGTATGGTCCCTAGGACGGATTAATCCTCAATGATTATTAATTTTGGTTATTGCCAAAATATTATATTCGCAGCGGCAGAATAACAGCGGCTGCTGGTTTCACTAGCTGAGCCCTGGACTAATTTGTTTCGTTTTAGTTTGTTCTAATTTTTCATACAAATACATTTTCTCTTTGTATATACCTAAGCAAAGCAAATAAACATTTTCATTCTCATTTTTCATTTTGTAACGCGTGCGTCTATCACCCACTTAAAACCCCCTTAAAACCCCTTTGAGCCATTTGTTATGTGTTTGTGGTGTTATTGTGTGTAAATAAATATTTTCTATTTCTATTTCTATAAAAGACTAGGTAATCCCCACCCCACCCAGATGTTCCTGACGGAGTACGCGGAGACGCCGTTCGAGGCGCTCAACTACCTGGCGGGCGAGTGCAACTACGGCGGCCGCGTCACCGACGACAAGGACCGCCGGCTGATACTGTCGCTGCTCTCCATCTACTACAACGACGAGGTCACCACTATACCGGAGTGAGTCGCGCGGTCTACTTATTGTGTCTGTATAGTTCATTGCTGGTATACTTGAATTGTATTCAATTGAACTTTTCATTGTCGTTTCACTCAACCAACCCGTGGTAGCACGTTGTAGGCATTCCTGTCCTATGTTTAAACACGGTTTTGTTGTAAAATTATGCTATAAATCACCTACCTACACTGTTAGGTACTGAAATAAAATTACTTTGCGATTTTCTTACCCACAAAATTGAAATTGTTAACCGTTAACTCTTGGATGTGCAAAACATAATTCGAATTTAATCTTGTAATAGCATCTATCTCTTAGTTCACATGATAACCCGCCAACTAGACCTTTCAAACTCCGATCAATGGAGTTTCATAACAGCTCATCCATGGATCAATTTAATTTAAACAGTGTAAAACGAATCAGTACATTTTTGTTGCAAATACTTCGATATTGCAAACGTCCATAGGCTACGGTCACTGCTTACTATCACGCAGGCCGTAAGCTTGTTTGCCACTTTAGGGGTAATAAACCAATATTCAAAATAGCATACGTTCGATGTGTGCGATCCCCCGCTAGCTGTCCCCACTGGATAACTGCTCTATACACACATAACTTTCGGCATTTTACTCTGTCGCTACCAGCTACTGGTTCTCCCCGAGCGGCAACTACCGCATGCCGCCCAGCATGGACTACAACTCGGTGCTGGAGCACATCCGCGCGCTGCCGCTGCTCGCCAAGCCGGAGGTGTTCGGCCTGCACGACAACGCCGACATCACCAAGGACAACAAGGAGACCAACGCGGTGAGTAGCCGGAGCGTGACTACCGCATGCCGCCCAGCATGGACTACAACTCGGTGCTGGAGCACATCCGCGCGCTGCCGCTGCTCGCCAAGCCGGAGGTGTTCGGCCTGCACGACAACGCCGACATCACCAAGGACAACAAGGAGACCAACGCGGTGAGTACCCGGGGCGTGACTACCGCATGCCGCCCAGCATGGACTACAACTCGGTGCTGGAGCACATCCGCGCGCTGCCGCTGCTCGCCAAGCCGGAGGTGTTCGGCCTGCACGACAACGCCGACATCACCAAGGACAACAAGGAGACCAACGCGGTGAGTAGCCGGAGCGTGACTACCGCATGCCGCCCAGCATGGACTACAACTCGGTGCTGGAGCACATCCGCGCGCTGCCGCTGCTCGCCAAGCCGGAGGTGTTCGGCCTGCACGACAACGCCGACATCACCAAGGACAACAAGGAGACCAACGCGGTGAGTAGCCGGAGCGTGACTACCGCATGCCGCCCAGCATGGACTACAACTCGGTGCTGGAGCACATCCGCGCGCTGCCGCTGCTCGCCAAGCCGGAGGTGTTCGGCCTGCACGACAACGCCGACATCACCAAGGACAACAAGGAGACCAACGCGGTGAGTAGCCGGAGCGTGACTACCGCATGCCGCCCAGCATGGACTACAACTCGGTGCTGGAGCACATCCGCGCGCTGCCGCTGCTCGCCAAGCCGGAGGTGTTCGGCCTGCACGACAACGCCGACATCACCAAGGACAACAAGGAGACCAACGCGGTGAGTAGCCGGAGCGTGACTACCGCATGCCGCCCAGCATGGACTACAACTCGGTGCTGGAGCACATCCGCGCGCTGCCGCTGCTCGCCAAGCCGGAGGTGTTCGGCCTGCACGACAACGCCGACATCACCAAGGACAACAAGGAGACCAACGCGGTGAGTAGCCGGAGCGTGACTACCGCATGCCGCCCAGCATGGACTACAACTCGGTGCTGGAGCACATCCGCGCGCTGCCGCTGCTCGCCAAGCCGGAGGTGTTCGGCCTGCACGACAACGCCGACATCACCAAGGACAACAAGGAGACCAACGCGGTGAGTAGCCGGAGCGTGACTACCGCATGCCGCCCAGCATGGACTACAACTCGGTGCTGGAGCACATCCGCGCGCTGCCGCTGCTCGCCAAGCCGGAGGTGTTCGGCCTGCACGACAACGCCGACATCACCAAGGACAACAAGGAGACCAACGCGGTGAGATGGACGGCTGGACTTGTTTTCTCTGTTACCGGTACCGATATGTATCGACTGTATCCTGTATTTATGTAATAGTGTTCATTCATTCATTCATTCAGTGTCTAGGTGATGAATTGGCACACCTGATGTAAATGCCCATGTGCCCATACAACCACTATAGGACAACCAGGTGTTCTTCGCATTGACCCTTACTACCTGCTTAGCATGACGGAGATGGTCGTACGCGCGAACGAGCGAGATAAGTTTCGATTTGCGTTGAAGTAAATTAGACACAGAGCCCGTCATCTACGGGGGCGATCTACATCCAGCGATTGTCTGTCTATCTGTAGAACGACAGCGACAATGCACGCATCTATCAAAATAAGCAGCAGCACTGTACTTATCGCCAGGAAATGATGCTTTTGGTTTTTCCGATTAGAAAATTAACCTACTCAATGTTATGACTATTGCCGGACTAAAGTCTGGTACTGAGACTTCAGAAATAAAACCCAATAGGGTAGAAAAGACATGTCAAAGATGAGTAATTCTGTCCATTGCCACAAAATACAAATCTGTATTTTGACAGGATACCTATTAAGCTACCGCTACAGCGGGAGTTCACTGTAACCATCTTAGGTGCGTACGGACTTGAGGCAGCGGACGTTGCGCCGGGTGTACCTCGCCTTTAGGTTCAAGCATATATAACAGTGTAATACGTAGGAAATAGGTGCCTGAACCTGCCGGTATCAGGGAAGAGACTTGTAGGTGACCCCAGAAACAATGGATTGCCGTCGCTTAGTCGGATGCGAGATCCAACGGCTTACGACGCGAGGATGCCCTTAGACCGGCCGAAATGGAAAAGAATGGGTAGGAAAGCGGACCCTGGCAGAGGCCCGGATAAGCGCTAGGATGATAATGCTGTTGTAAAACAGCGTAGTGCAGAACAGCACAATCTATCTCACTACAGTCGTGGCGACTCCATGTCAATCTACGACCTGAGTGGTTCGGTTGGTCAACATGCCGGTCTGCCAAGCAGAGGTCACGGGTTCGATTCCCGGCCGGGCAGAAATTTAAATGATGTATCTTAATTTCTGTTACGGGTCTAAGTGTTATATGTATGATAAATATGTATTTAAAAGTATATGTGTGTAGTTTATCATTTGTCTAGCACCCATAACACAAGCTTTTCTTACTTTGAAGCTAGATGGCTCTGTGTGAGTGGTCCAAGCATCATCACAATCCGTAACAGTCCACTGCAGGACCCAGGGCCCTCCCAAGAAAGGGGAGGCTGTTGCCATAATCTCCACGCTTGGCAGGCGGGTTGGAGATCGCAGTGTTTAAATATAACAATGGAAAATGCTGCCGCCCATTTTCCAGACTACGGAGACAATTGATATTTGCCTCGAAAACATTAGTCGCCTTGTACGACACCCATGAGTGTAAGGGGTTGGTGCTATTCTACTCTGCCGGACACCACACGGCCAAGCATGAAGCATAATTAGCATTAGCATGAATCCTCCATCATCCCACAGCTGCTGTTCGGCTGCCTGCTGACGCAGACGCACATAGTGTCCGCGGGCGGCGGCGGGGAGGGCGAGGCGGGCGGGGGGGTGGTGGAGCTCACCCGGGACATGGGCGCCAGGCTGCCGCCGGACTACGACGTGTACGAAGTGTCGCTGCGGTACCCGGTCATGTACTACAACAGTATGAATACGGTGCTCAAACAGGTGAGTCTACTAACGTCGCTAACGAGTATTTAGCTAACCTATTTGCAAGCGAGCGGCATCATCCACTGTAGTGACAGTGACAGACGACCGGCGGTGCTAGCTTCGCGGAGTTTCTTTTTTCTATGGCCTAGGGTGGTTTTTGTTTTATTTATGTAAAATTATTTTAATGTTTAAGCATAGAGAAAAGTTATAGTACTTTCTGACATTCATGAGCGTCTGTAAAAAACCTAAACTGAATAAACGTAATTTGATTTAATTTGATTTGCGTGCGCTGCCCGCATGATGATAAGCAATTACCGTAGTCTCACTAGCTTCTTGCCGACCTCGTAAAAACCTGCCGTTGCTATTTCTGCCACCGAGCCACAATGATAAGGAAGGTCCTGGAAGCCAGAGCAATTGCAGATATGAGGTACTCCTCACAGGGACAACGCACCTGCAGTTCGCCCATTGATATCTCACAACATAGCCCACCTTAACCCAACGCGAAATCAATCTCTGTTTAGTAAAGGCTAACCCGGTGTCTCTTCGGATCGCCGCTGCTGCTGTGATCTTGGAAAAACAGTACCTATCCGTAGTATAATATGTGCTTTCTCGTGTGCGATAGTTAGCTAAGGAATGATGAAGTTAAAAGGAAAATTGTCACAGCCTAGTGGACTGTTCAAGTTAACGAGTGATTGTCGACCAACTTATGAAATGCTGTTAGATTAGCAAATATTTCATACAAATTGTTAGGAAAAAAAGGAAAATTGAGTTAGCTACATTTGTTACTTTGCAATGTCTTAATACTATCAGAAAGTCCTCTGTTATGGCAGGTAACTACGGAGCCCTACACTGCACGTGGCACGACACGTATTGGGCTGTTTTTGTATTGAAGTATATTTAATTTTTGCATTGAAGTAAGTAAGACATCTCGCGCTATCGAGGCCACCATGCTACATAGGCAGGAGTTGCAACTGTGGAATATGCGCTTTTATAATTTGTGACATCCACGATATATGGGAGAAGTGTCATGAAAAGGCAACGTATTGAAAGGCATTTACTATCGGAGCCTCACCAACAAAAATGTCCCCTTCATGCCACCTCTCCCCTATATCGTGGCCGTCCACGATAATATCGTCACGTTATTACAAAAGCCCTCAGAGAGTGCTGGGCCTTGTTGACCTGTCGTCTCCTGCCCAGGAGCTGATCCGCTACAACCGACTGATCGGCGTCGTCCGCCGCACCCTGCATGGAGTACACCTCGCGGCCCAGGGGCTGGCCATCATGAGCGCGGAACTGGAGTCCTGCAATAATGCCTTCGCGAAGGGAATAGTGCCCTCCGCGTGGATGTCCAAGTCGTACCCATCGATGAAGCCGCTGGGGTCCTACTTCACGGATTTGCTTGGAAGGTTTGTCACGACAGCACAGTTAAAAGACTATGAAACTGACTAACTGACTAATGAAGAATAGACTGTGAAAACGTCGTAGGTTATCCTTAGTCGTGGAGTACAAAAAAATCCATTTTGTAACGATAGTAGGCGTTTAGGAGACCCACAAAACGTTGGTCTACCCGTGCACAATTTTTTTATTATTAAGTTTTATTTATAGAGTTTTCTTAGCGATAGTACTTACATATCCTCTTGTGCAGGTTCTATAAGTAAAAATAACTGGTCTGCCGCACATCCTATTTGAAATTTTGTTTTTCAGACAAATTATAATATGTAATATTCAAATTATAATTATATTTCGTCGCTTCATTCTTCAGATATAAGATAATTCACAACGTAGTCCCTTTAGCCTACAAGGTAGCTTCGCACGTTTATTTAAAGTAAAATCGATTTGTTTTCAATCGATCATTTTTTTTCGATCCTACGTATCGATACAGCCAGCCGCCATTTTTACGTCATTCCTTTTTCGTGCGAGGTAGCGAGCACATCGTGCACACGTGGTGCACAACAAATTGTTAAAATTTTATTTCAAAAGTAGAAACGCAGCGCCGAAAACAAGATTCGGTATTTTAAAAGAAAAAGCAAAAACAAAAACGATGTCACAAAGTGGCGATATTCTCGGATTCCACTTCAGATTCCGATAAAAATTCATGTAAGTACCTACAATATTTTCGCCGAATGTAGTTACTTTTATAATTTATGCATTGAGTGTATTAATACAAAACCGGGGGGTTGGCCGTGAGTCAACACGACGGTGATTTAGCTTTAATGTATATACAATAAAAAATGAAGAATATAATTAAAATTTCATCTGGAGGTTGGTCGAGAATCAACACGACGATATCAAATAACTACGCATAACCGCCTGGGGGTTGGTCGTGAATCATCACAAAGGCAATATGCAATAATCTAGTTTCTCAACCTTGTGATGATCGAGGTTTTTAGATACTTTAGATTCCGATTAAAACTAAGTAAGTTTCTATTTTACGCGATTTTCGCTTAATGTGATACGTGTAATTTATGCATCGAGTGTTTCAATGTAAAACCTGGGGGTTGGCCGTGAGTCAACACGATGGTAAAAACCTGGACGTTGGTCGAGAATCAACGCGACGGTAAAATTATACACCTGGATGTTGGTCGAGAACCAACACGACGGTATCGACACAAAGCCCGGAGGTTGGTCGTGAACCATCACGAAGGCAATGTGCATATTCACCTGGATGTTGGTCGAGAACCAACACGACGGTATCGACACAGAGCCTGGAGGTTGGTCGTGAACCATCACGAAGGCAATGTGCATATTCACCTGGATGTTGGTCGAGAACCAACACGACGGTATCGACACAGAGCCTAGAGGTTGGTCGTGAACCATCACGAAGGCAATGTGCAATATTCCCAAGTGTCTCAACCTGCTGATGATCAAGAATCATTTAGAGGTCTATGACATCTACCTACCCGCCACCGTCGATCGAGAATCGGCAGTGCGGATTTATTTTGTGGATATACCCACATTCTTCACATATCCGTGGTTTTATCTTCGGAATTGTTTTTAGTTGATCGGGGATCAATACAAACACCTTAATATATTATGAACACTCGATGAACGATGAGAATAATACTTTAAACAGTGGGGCATTAAGTACCTACTAGTAAAGTAGGGGTGTAATCGACCACTCGTTCGTAAACTCGTTTGTTCTAAAACGGACATAATATGAATTTGTCTGCGGTTTTAGACATCGACACACCTCCGAATGCAATTACTGAGAGGTATTACTTGCTACTGAGGCGTCAACAGACCTGCCCCAGGTCGCCGTCGCCGCTAGAGTAGCGAAAGAGCCTTCGTCGGTGCCGTCCGATGCGCCCGCGCACAGTTAGACCCACAGCTGGTGCGGGCCCTCGAAGCCAATATCCACAACGAATCCGAGCACGGGAACAAAATACATAACAATATGAGTCTATTGTGACTCTATTACAAGGAAAAGATCCTTAAGAGTTATTTAATGTCGGAAAACATAAAGTTACCCCAGGCTCAAAAATAAAATTTCGTAATAATAAAGTTTAGGCTCGATAACCGAGAGCGCCCGCGGCCGCGACAAGAAAGCGGCGACGGCGCGGCGGCGACTCGGCGCCTTCGTTGCGGTCATCCGCGCCGCAACACGTACTCCAACGAGGAGAATACCATATTCATCGCCGTCAAATATCTGACTGACGCCCGCCGCATACTCTTGCGATCTTTATTTTATGGACTCGAAATCGAGAATAAAACTGATAATAATAACGCCTAACGATAAGGCGTCCTTGAATGTTGTCCGTAACACTCACCGAAACGAAACGCTATTCGGAAGTACTGTATGCGAATTGGCTCCATCGACATACTTCTTGCTCGGCCACGCGAGCCCGGGAAAATGGCCAGATCCCCACGCGCCGGCCGTCACCGGGCCGCAGCGAGCGTCGGCCAGGCAGCCTCCCCGCGCCGCGGAAGCCGCCGGCCACCGCAGCCGCGCCTACATAGTCACCTAAGTGACTCAGGTGCGCCACGTTGGTCGCGGACAATTATTTTATAATTAATTGTTGGCATTGATTCGGGACGGTTTAGAAGTCCCATTCTTTAAGTCCGTGGCACAATATCTATGTTGCCCCTGGTATAGACAAGTATTCTGTCTCCTGACCAATACCAAACTTTTTGCTCCTGACAAAAAGAAGGACCTAGTCTAGGGGACCTAGTCCATTAAAATGTTAGTAGATTTGGGTGCGATTTTAGAGTGTTCAGCCGAACACCTTGCATTGGGCAGGCGGCAGCCCCACATACCTAATCAATTTTTATCTAAAATATTCCCGACACCTAAACCGAATGGGAAAAAAGATTCACCATAAATCTAAAATCACAAATAAATTTATATCGACCACGTATATCGGACCACAGAACCATTTCAAAATAAATTCCAAGAAACACATTTTTAAATATGATAAATTTAAAATTGTGAACCATAAAAGCTTTAATTCGGTGGCAGAATTTACAAATTTTCAGCCTTACTGTATTAGTATCTCGGTTGCCCCGCGAGGGTTTACTAAAGTGACGACTAAGGTCTTCGCCTTCTTAAGGTCTCAAGGCTCAAAATCCGTGCTATACTTAGACGATATCATTTGCATTGGCAATGACTTCGAGGAATGTCTAAGCAATGTTAACGAGGCCCAGATTACTTCAATGTCTCGGATTCATAGTCAACGATAACAAAAGCAACTTGCAACCTAAAATATGTGTAAAATTCTAGTGTTTATATGTTTAATTTTGAGAATTTCACTTAATTTTTTTTTTAACTGAAGAAACACGACATTATAGCACAATCAGTGTATATATTTTCGTCTTTTCCCCGTTGCACAATATAAGTTCGCTCAACTTATTGCGCTGTCAGTAGCAGCTTGTCCAGCGCTACAATACAGAAAAATTTTAATCTTTTGTTAAAATGTATTTAGAAATATAATAGCTACTTAAACTTTAGCATAAATATCCCCCCGTTCTACGTTCTTTGAGGATCTTAATTGATGGGCGCAAAACATTGGCCCTTTATTATCCCTCAGGACTTCATTATGTAAACGAGAACTTCACTTATGGCTCTCGTACTGACTGGGGAACCGTCATGGCGACGATTGTGTCAACGGGTGTTGGAAGCAATGTGAACTCAAGTATCTCATTAACTGGATTTACTAAACCTAAAAATTTTGCATCATACGATAATAATTGTGCTATATTGGTACGAGTAGATAACACCACAGCTATCAGCTATGTAAATTGTCAAGGAAGTATTGAATACCTTCATGCAAAGAATCTAGCGCGGCATATTTCGTTATGTGATATTAAGGTTGACGAGGACTCAAGAGAGTAAAGGACATAGAGTGGAAACTCTCTGACTCGGCTTACCGATAGATAGTCCACACTGTTTATGACAGACAGACTATGATTGAGGTATCGGTAGATTACCGATTTCATGTCTCGCGTCAATGCCGACTGTGAGCGCTATTTATCCTGCAAACAGGACTCGGAGGCTATCGCAATAGATGCGATTAATCTCATGCATTCTCACTTGCCGCACTTCTCTCGATTTGCAATTTTGATTGCAGAATAATACTGATCCATATGAAGATTCTAACGAATTTGTGATAACATTTTAAGTAATTGTTTTAATACGAATGCTTCGTATGACACTTTGAACAATCATCGTTCAGCTCCGTATCCCATTTTGGTCTCAGTTAGGATGTTCGAATTAAACGATCACTAAAAGGAGCTTTCAAATTCAATTCAAGTTTGCCTAGGTATACTGCCACTTGGAATCCACGAGAGTGTATTGGATAACATTTCAAATTCGGTCCCGTCCGAATAAATAAAACATAATAAAAAGTTAACCAGAACATTAGGAATATTACTGACCCTGTGTACCACACACACACAGGGTACAAACGCTATCACTTTTAAGGATGATAATATTAATACCACCTCAAATAGCATTAAAATTATAATTAGTTACAACATTAGGGTCAGGTCACTAGTATCCAGGGCTCTTTCGTACCTAATTTACGCATAAACCCCCCCCTTCCATCACACTCGAGGAGTATCTGATTAGAATCGAGCAACTCAGTACTGGCACATACTAAGTATCTCTTTCTGTCGTGCAAACCACACCATAAACAAGTCACGGACAAACATTAGCCAATGGATTGGCAGGGTGATGACAGATAACAGTGTGTCATGGGTCCATGTGCTGTGGCTCGGTGTGCCCGGCGTCCGGTGTCCGGCGCTGGGGCGGCGGCGTCCCCGCGGTGGGGCCCGAAATGCGCTGGCCGCAAGGACCAGCACATCGCGTTTTCGCCAGATATTATATCAGGCCGATCGCTGATGTCGGCCGATTTGTTAAACCCGTTTGCTTTCTTAATAATGAATTAACCAGTGTCCATTATGTAATATGTTTAATTTACGGTTGATACTGTATAATTAATACATTATTTAAAAAGTATGAATAATTAATATTTTGTTTAAAATTTGCAAAACTTCCCTCTCCAAACATCTACGTTGTGAATTATCTTATATCTGAAGAATGAAGCGACGAAATATAATATATGATCAAACGAACTTCGCGAAGTTCGATCGATATTATATGAGTCGCTTCATTCGAAGATATAACACCCGCCCGCCCATATTCCCAGGCGTGGGGAAGTTTCGCATAGTATCTCTAAAAAGAATGACGTAAAAATGGCGGCTGGCTGTATCGATACGTAGGATCGAAAAAAAATGATCGATTGAAAACAAATCGATTTTACTTTAAATAAACGTGCGAAGCTACCTTGTAGGCTAAAGGGACTACGTTGTGAATTATCTTATATCTTCGAATGAAGCGACTCATATAATATCGATCGAACTTCGCGAAGTTCGTTTGATCATATATAATAAATTATATCAAAAAGAAAAGTCATTTTTAGTGGATCTCCTAAACGTGCATTTGAACGTGAATTTTTGTTGTACTCGAGGACGTAGCCTACGTCACCCTCACAATCCATAAGGTATGAGCTTATGACGGGCGGGACGCAGTGGGTCAGATAGATATTGCGGATTTTGGTGCGAACGATGCAGTCCGCTCCGCTCCGTTGATAGCGCCTCATCAGTAATGTGCTATATCAAGCTGATGTAAGTGCAGTTTATAAACTGTAGAACAATTGTGAACTGTTACATTATAATGCAATTCGTCACTGGCCAGGAGCTTTTGTTACGCACAACACAAACCTAACCGAATGAAAACACATTTTTATTGTGCTTCTTCAAAAAATAAAGCGCAAAATTGTAAATGGTTTGGTGAATTTAATGCACTTCACAATTTTTCGCTCTATAGGTGGTCCTAGCTTTCCGCCCGCTATTTTTATTTTGTCTTCCGAGTTTAGGGGAATTAAAACTAGGTAGCCTATGTCCATCCTCAGGTGCTAAACTATTTCCATGCTTACCGAATTTCATCAAAATCCGGTGCAGTGGTTTAGCCGTGAAAACGTGACAGACAGATTCAGTTACTTTACCAATTATAATATTATGAATGAAATCACTTTTTGTACACTAGTGTGGAACTTTATTATACAATTTTATTAAATTGCAACCGGTTTCGAATTACTCATCTTCAGGCAATTATTTTGATTACAAGCTATATGTAGGTACCGACAAATAATAATTTAAAATTGATGTGGGTACCGACAGTATACAATAATGTTAGGATGTCACAGTGCAGAGAAATGTACAGTATGTCAACATAATACAAATTACAAGTAGTCAAATTTTTTTAAGGTATGTCAATTGTTATACATTTAAATAAATGGCAAACAATATAAATTATACCGAAGGTATGTCATTTAAAATTATATTTCGTCGCTTCATTCTTCAGATATAAGATAATTCACAACGTAGTCCCTTTAGCCTACAAGGTAGCTTCGCACGTTTATTTAAAGTAAAATCGATTTGTTTTCAATCGATCATTTTCTTCGATCCTACGTATCGATACAGCCAGCCGCCATTATTACGTCATTCCTTTTTCGTGCGAGGTAGCGAGCACATCGTGCACACGTGGTGCACAACAAATTGTTAAAATTTTATTTCAAAAGTAGAAACGCAGCGCCGAAACAAGATTCGGTATTTTAAAAGAAAAAGCAAAAAACCTACGATGTCACAAAGTGGCGATATTCTCGGATTCCACTTCAGATTCCGATAAAAATTCATGTAAGTACCTACAATATTTTCGCCGAATGTAGTTACTTTTATAATTTATGCATTGAGTGTATTAATACAAAACCGGGGGGTTGGCCGTGAGTCAACACGACGGTGATTTAGCTTTAATGTATATGTCGCAGCCATCTAGTTAAATCAGCCATTTAATGAGTAGGCTAGCCTGTTAATTAAACGCCGGCATTCAATTGTATGCCTAGGCCGATGGTTGAAAGAACAATCAACTCTTAACGTTTAACTAGTTGGCTTATTGTAAGCCAGCCCTTTGAAGACGGCTGACATACAATCAGGCAGGTGATTTAAATTTAGTTCAAATTTTATTCACTGCAGCACTGGTAGTCATTAAAACAAATATGGCGTCAGACAGCTCGCACAGCAAGCAATGTTTTTGTATTTTTATCGTTTTAACTAAATTTAAAGTGTAGTACAGTCGAGTTCATTAATATGTGAGCATTGCCAAGGATTCAAATATAAATGTATATGGATGGTTTCTTATATATCTGAGCAGATGAACATATGTTTGATTGATGAATCTGCTCAGATATATAAGTACTCTTCCATGTACATTTATATTTGAAGCCTTGGTAATGCTTTCATATTAATGAACTCGACTGTACCTAGATGTTTTTAAGTAAGAATAAGGATAACTTAATTTGTTCATTTTCTTTTTATACTTACAATTAGAAACAAATTTCTAAGAAAGTTTCGTGCCATTTTATATTTAATATTATAAAATAAGGAAGTGCATTCTTCCTATACTACATTGTTGCAAATTTTTAATAAGTTATAAGTTTAAAGTTATTATTGTGGTAAATACTATTAATTTTATAGGTACTCGCAATGCAATTACTAATTGAATTTTTTGTCACTAATATTTTCGTTTCTAAATAAAAATTATATTTATTAATTCGTATTTTTTATCTTAAGTAAAGTTATATAATTTACGAATGGTCACTCAAACCAAACATATATATTCTATTAACAAAATGGCTAAATAACGTTCAGCCAAGTAGCTGCACGTTACACTCAACTACTTGGCTAGTTGTCCTTTAGCCATTCAATTGAATGCCGGCGTTTAATTAACGGACTAGCCTTCTAATTAAATGGCTAATTTAACCAGATGGCTGCGACATATATACAATAAAAAATGAAGAATATAATTAAAATTTCATCTGGAGGTTGGTCGAGAATCAACACGACGATATCAAATAACTACGCATACACCGCCTGGGGGTTGGTCGTGAATCATCACAAAGGCAATATGCAATAATCTAGTTTCTCAACCTGGTGATGATCGAGGTTTTTAGATACTTTAGATTCCGATTAAAACTAAGTAAGTTTCTATTTTACGCGATTTTCGCTTAATGTGATACGTGTAATTTATCCATCGAGTGTTTCAATGTAAAACCTGGGGGTTGGCCGTGAGTCAACACGATGGTAAAAACCTGGACGTTGGTCGAGAATCAACGCGACGGTAAAATTATACACCTGGATGTTGGTCGAGAACCAACACGACGGTATCGACACAGAGCCTGGAGGTTGGTCGTGAACCATCACGAAGGCAATGTGCATATTCACCTGGATGTTGGTCGAGAACCAACACGACGGTATCGACACAAAGCCTGGAGGTTGGTCGTGAACCATCACGAAGGCAATGTGCATATTCACCTGGATGTTGGTCGAGAACCAACACGACGGTATCGACACAGAGCCTGGAGGTTGGTCGTGAACCATCACGAAGGCAATGTGCAATAATCCCAAGTGTCTCAACCTGCTGATGATCAAGAATCATTTAGAGGTCTATGACATCTACCTACCCGCCACCGTCGATCGAGAATCGGCAGTGCGGATTTATTTTGTGGATATACCCACATTCTTCACATATCCGTGGTTTTATCTTCGGAATGGTTTTTAGTTGATCGGGGATCAATACAAACACCTTAATATATTATGAACACTCGATGAACGATGAGAATAATACTTTAAACAGTGGGGCATTAAGTACCTACTAGTAAAGTAGGGGGTGTAATCGACCACTCGCTCGTAAACTCGTTTGTTCTAAAACGGACATAATATGAATTTGTCTGCGGTTTTAGACATCGACACACCTCCGAATGCAATTACTGAGAGGTATTACTTGCTACTGAGGCGTCAACAGACCTGCCCCAGGTCGCCGTCGCCGCTAGAGTAGCGAAAGAGCCTTCGTCGGTGCCGTCCGATGCGCCCGCGCACAGTTAGACCCACAGCTGGTGCGGGTCCTCGAAGCCAATATCCACAACGGACCCGAGCACGGGAACAAAATACATAACAATATGAGTCTATTGTGACTACCTTACAAGGAAAAGATCCTTAAGAGTTATTTAGTGCCGGAAAACATAAAGTAACCCAGGCTACAAAATAAAATTTCGTAATAATAAAGTTTAGGCTCGATAACCGAGAGCGCCCGCGGCCGCGACAAGAAAGCGGCGACGGCGCGGCGGCGACTCGGCGCCTTCGTTGCGGTCATCCGCGCCGCAACACGTACTCCAACGAGGAGAATACCATATTCATCGCCGTCAAATATCTGAGTGACGCCCGCCGCATACTCTTGCGATCTTTATTTTATGGACTCGAACGATAAGGCGTTCTTGAATGTCGTCCTTGTATGTTTGAAACGCTATTCGGAATTACTGTGTGCGAATTAGCTCCATCGACATACCCCTTGCTCGCCCACGCGAGCGCGGGAAAATGGGCGGCTCCCCCCGCGCCGGCCGTCACCGGGCCGCAGCGAGCGTCGGCCAAGCAGCCTCCCCGCGCCGCGGAAGCCGCCGACCGCCGCAGCCGCGCCTACATAGTCACCTAAGTGACTCAGGTGCGCCACGTTGGTCGCGGACAATTATTTTATAATTAATTGTTGGCATTGATTCGGGACGGTTTAGAAGTCCCATTCTATAAGTCTGTGGCACAATATCTATGTTGCCCCTGGTATAGACAAGTATTCTGTCTCCTGACCAATACCAAACTTTTTGCTCCTGACAAAAAGAAGGAGTCCCCTAGTCCATTAAAATGTTAGTAGATTTGGGTGCGATTTTAGAGTGTTCAGCCGAACACCTTGCATTGGGCAGGCGGCAGCCCCACATACCTAATCAATTTTTATCTAAAATATTCCCGGCACCTAAACCGAATGGGAAAAAAGATTCATCGTTAATCTAAAATCACAAATAAATTTATACCGACCACGTATATCGGACCACAGAGCCATTTCAAAATAAATTCAAAGAAACACATTTTTAAATATGATAAATTTAAAATTGTGAAAAAAGCTTTAATTCGATGGCAGAATTTACAACTTTTCAGCCTTACCGTATTAGTATCTCGGTTGCCCCGCGAGGGTTTACTAAAGTGATGACTAAGGTCTTCACCTTCTTAAGGTCTCAAGGCTCAAAATCCGTGCTATACTTAGACGATATCATTTGCATTGGCAATGACTTCGAGGAATGTCTAAGCAATGTTAACGAGGCCCAGATTACTTCAATGTCTCGGATTCATAGTCAACGTTAACAAAAGCAACTTGCAACCTAAAAATATGTGTAAAATTCTAGTGTTTATATGTTTTAATTTTGAAAATTTCACTAAATTTTTTTTTTAACTGGAGAAAAGCGACATTATAGCACAATCAGTGTATATATTTACGTCTCTTCCCCGTTGAACAATATAAGTTTGCTCAACTTATTGCGCTGTCAGTAGCAGCTTGGCCAGCGCTACAATACAGCTGATTGCACACAAAAATTATTATCTATTGTTATTATGTATTTAAAAATATAATAGCTACTTAAACTTTAGCATAAATATCCCCCCGTTCTACGTTCTTTGAGGATCTTAATTGATGGGCGCAAAACATTGGCCCTTTATTGTCCCTCAGGACTTCATTATGTAAACGAGAACTTCACTTATGCCTCTCGTGCTGACTGGGGAACCATCTATGGCGACGATTGGGTCAACAGGTGTTGGAAGCAATGTGAACTCAAGTATCCCATTAACTGGATAAACTAAACCTAAAAATATTGCATCATACGATAATAATTGTGCTATATTGGTACGAGTAGATAACACCACAGCTATCAGCTATGTAAATTGTCAAGGAAGTATTGAATACCTTTATGCAAAGAATCTAGCGCGGCATATTTCGTTATGTGATATAAAGGTTGACGAGGACTCAAGAGAGTAAAGGACATAGAGTGGAAACTCTCTGACTCGGCTTACCGATAGATGGTCCACACTGTTAGACAGACTATGATTGAGGTATCGGTAGATTACCGATTTCATGTCTCGCGTCAATACCGACTATAAGCGCTATTTATCCGGCAGACAGGACTCGGAGGCTATCGCAGTAAATGCGATTAATCTCATGCATTCTCACTTGCCGCACTTCTCTCGATTTGCAATTTTGATTGCAGAATAATACTGATCCAAATAAAGATTCTAACGAATTTGTGATAACATTTTAGGTAATTGTTTTAATACGAATGCTTCGTATGACACTTTGAACAATCATCGTTCAGCTCCGTATCCCATTTTGGTCCCAGTTAGGATGTTCGAATTAAACGATCACTAAAAGGAGCTTTTAAATTCAATCCAAGCTTGCCTAGGTATACTGCCACTTGGAATCCACGAGAGTGTATTGGATAACATTTCAAATTCGGTCCCGTCCGAATAAATAAAACATAATAAAAAGTTAACCAGAACATTAGGAATATTACTGGCCCTGTGTACCACACACACACACACAGGGTACAAACGCTATCACTTTTAAGGATGATAATATTAATACCACCTCAAATAGCATTAAAATCATAATTAGTTACAACATTTGGGTCAGGTCGCTAGTATCGCTAGGCTCTTTCGTACCTAATTTACGCATAACCCCTTCCATCACACTCGAGGAGTATCTGATTAGAATCGAGCATCTCAGTACTGGCACATACTAAGTATCTCTTTTTGTCGTGCAATCCACACCATAAACAAGTCACGGACAAACCATTAGCCAATGGATTGGCAGGGTGATGACAGAGAGCAGTGTGTCATGGGTACATGTGCTGTGGCTCGGTGTGCTCGGCGTCCGGTGTCCGGCGCTGGGCCGGCGGCGTGTCCGCGGCGGGGCCCGCAATGCGGTGGCCGCAAGGACCAGCACATCGCGTTTTCGCCAGATATTATATCAGGCCGATCGCTGATGTCGGCCGATTTGTTAAACCCGTTTGCTTTCTTAATAATGAATTAACCAGTGTCTATTATGTAATATGTTTAATTTACGGTTGATGCCGTATAATTAATACATTGTTTAAAATGTATGAATAATTAATATTTTGTTTAAAATTTGCAAAACTTCCCTCTCCAAACATCTACGTTGTGAATTATCTTATATCTGAAGAATGAAGCGACGAAATATAATATATGATCAAACGAACTTCGCGAAGTTTGATCGATATTATATGAGTCGCTTCATTCGAAGATATAACACCCGCCCGCCCATATTCCCAGGCGTGGGGAAGTTTCGCATAGTATCTCTAAAAAGAATGACGTAATAATGGCGGCTGGCTGTATCGATACGTAGGATCGAAGAAAATGATCGATTGAAAACAAATCGATTTTACTTTAAATAAACGTGCGAAGCTACCTTGTAGGCTAAAGGGACTACGTTGTGAATTATCTTATATCTTCGAATGAAGCGACTCATATAATATCGATCGAACTTCGCGAAGTTCGTTTGATCATATATAATTTAAAATAGGTGATGTCGATAAGGAAATTTGGTCATTAATTATATTATCTTTCTTCATTCTGTTCACTTCTATAGCTTCTAGTCCATCTAGTCTACGTCCTTTCCCAGCTATATGAAGGTATTTTATGCCATTATCTGGGTTAAAAATATGGTTTTCCTTATTAAGGTGTTCCGCAAAGGTCGAGGTTTGTGTCTTTTTTTCTCCAGCTAGCTATATGTTCTTTGATTCTTGTTTTAAACTTCCTTCCTGTTTGACCTATGTATATTTTAGCACACGTGTCACATGTCAGACTATAAATTCCACTTTGATTTTCAATGGGTATTTTATCCTTATTGTTGCAAATCAAGGACCCCAGCGATTTTATGCTATAAAATGCAGTGTTTTGCTGATCGCTATTGCAAATTTTCCTCAATTTGTGTGTGATAGGTCCAACATAGGGAATTGTTGCCCATCTTTTTGTAGGTTTGTTAATTTCTAAAGCCGCGGGTGCCAACATTTTCCTAGTTATTACTCTTTGCTTGCGTATGAGAATATTGTTTATTAGTTTTTTGGAGTAGCCATTGTTTATTGCTATCCGTTCTATAGTTTTCAACTCCTTAGTAAAGTTTTCTCGACTCATTGGTACACTTAATAATCTATGGATAAACGCGTGGAAAGCCGCATGTTTATGACTGTCTGGATGCCGGGATGTGGCGTGTATAATATTATCGCTATATGTCTCTTTACGATATATTTTATATTCATGTTGATCGTTCGTGATGTCTATTGTAATGTCAAGAAAATTAATGGTTTTTCCACCAATTTCCATCGTCAGTTGAATATTAGGGTTCAAGGAATTCATAAAATCTAATACACTGTTTAGGTTATATTGTTCATCGACATATCTGTACCAATATTGTATGTGTTCACGGAATCTCGAATTTAAAATTTCTTTTTCAAAATTGTCCATGTAAATGTCAGCGCATAGAGGAGACAAAGGGCTACCCATTGCTAAACCTTCCATTTGCTTGTATGTTTGTTTGTTCCATATAAAATAATTTTGATCTAGACAAATTTTGATGGCTGCCTCTAAGTCTATTATTTTTTGTGCTTCAAGTTTGGATTGGCGTAGGTTTTCATTTATTATTTGAAGGCATTCTTTGACTGGTACACTTGTGAACAAATTCTTTACATCAAAGGACACTAATTTCGCCTGTTGTGAAACTTTAATATGGCTTATTTTTTCTATTAAATCTACACTATTTTTAATTGTGTGTGTAGATTTATACGATGTCAAGCTTTTGTACAGTTTATTTACTGTTTTTGCTAGTTTATATGCTGGAGCGCCTGTGTATGAAACTACTGGTCGAATTGGTTGGTTTTCTTTATGCAGTTTATAATATCCATGTAAACGAGGAGGCCTGGGGTTCATCTCTGTCAAGTATGGTGCTCGGAATGCATTGAGAATGCTTTCGGTGGAAGTTACCAGGTTTCGGACTTCGCTGTTATATCTTTCAGTCTGGTCCTTTTTCAGCACCTGAAATTGTCCCGATTCCAAGAAATTTTGAACTTTTTCCTTATATTCATCCACTTTGGCAATGATTACCGTATTACCCTTATCAGCTTTTGTAACTATTAGGTTGTTTTCCACGATCTTCCTTCTTATATTACTTGTAACTTTCTCTTCTTTAGATTTTTCTTGTTTGTATGTGTTGATTTTGTGTAGATGTAGTGAACAAGCTTGTTGAGACCGTTGATCCCCAATTGTGGCAACTGCAAGGTCGGCTGCTAAACCGTCTATATCCTGTTGTGTTAGTTTTGTACTAGGGCAATATTTGAGCCCTTTTTCCAATATATTGTTCTCTGTGGCATTAAATATTACGCTTGTCCTATTCTGCAACTTCGTATAGAACTGATGTACATCGCTGTCGACCATTTGAGTGTTTTGTTCCTTTTTGAGTTTATTCAATTTTTTCGTCTGGTTAAGAAATATTTTGTGTATAATTATGTTGACTTCATCCCTGACAGTGTTCTGTAGTACCTCGAATTCTAATGCATGCAGTCTAGCACCTAATTCAATATGGATTATTTTTAGGTGTACTCCTATGTTATCTCTTTGTTTGTATAAGCAATGCAAAAATTCACCTTCCAACAATATTCTCATACGCAAGCAAAGAGTAATAACTAGGAAAATGTTGGCACCCGCGGCTTTAGAAATTAACAAACCTACAAAAAGATGGGCAACAATTCCCTATGTTGGACCTATCACACACAAATTGAGGAAAATTTGCAATAGCGATCAGCAAAACACTGCATTTTATAGCATAAAATCGCTGGGGTCCTTGATTTGCAACAATAAGGATAAAATACCCATTGAAAATCAAAGTGGAATTTATAGTCTGACATGTGACACGTGTGCTAAAATATACATAGGTCAAACAGGAAGGAAGTTTAAAACAAGAATCAAAGAACATATAGCTAGCTGGAGAAAAAAAGACACAAACCTCGACCTTTGCGGAACACCTTAATAAGGAAAACCATATTTTTAACCCAGATAATGGCATAAAATACCTTCATATAGCTGGGAAAGGACGTAGACTAGATGGACTAGAAGCTATAGAAGTGAACAGAATGAAGAAAGATAATATAATTAATGACCAAATTTCCTTATCGACATCACCTATTTTAAATTATTTTAAATGACATACCTTCGGTATAATTTATATTGTTTGCCATTTATTTAAATGTATAACAATCGACATACCTTAAAAAAATTTGACTACTTGTAATTTGTATTATGTTGACATACTGTACATTTCTCTGCACTGTGACATCCTAACATTATTGTATACTGTCCGTACCCACATCAATTTTAAATTATTATTTGTCGGTACCTACATATAGCTTGTAATCAAAATATAAAATAATTGCCTGAAGATGAGTAATTCGAAACCGGTTGCAATTTAATAAAATTGTATAATAAAGTGGAACTAGTGTACAAAAAGTGATTTCATTCATAATAATGGAGTTCCATCATGAAGTGACAACACAAAGTGTTAAAAATAATTATAATATTAGTAGGGATAAAAATGGACATATCCATATGTTCTCTATGGACTCGCATGAAAACGGCTGGACCATTTTTAATAAAATTTTCAAGCAATCCCAGTGGGTAATCCTATGGCCCGTCGCTCATTGGCTGCACGGCACATCAATGGATTTTTGGGATGAATAAGAATGTAATTTAAAAGTTTTAAGCGAACTTCGGCTTTAAACTTGCCTAAGCATGTCGTTTCAGCAGTTTTTGAAACGCCTGGGCATCTTCGGTTCTTCGGGATGCCTAGGCAAGAAAGCGCACGTCCTCCGCAGCCCGCGCGCTTCATCCCTCATTGTTGTTAAATTTGAAATTGTCTACGAAGTAAGCTATCACCTCGTGGATTCGCCTACGCTGCACGCGCATCTGTCAACGGCCTCTCCGCGAGCAGGACGTCATAGTAAGCTTCGGCTTGCCTATGGTCCTTAGGTTGAAGAGGGTCGGGTCATGTCTCGGCATGGCCAAGGATTCCGCGGCATATGTTGCCGTCAGTGTGCGCTTCAAGTAGGGATGCCGAAGGATCCTTGTACCGTCCCGCCAATGAGCGTCAAGCCTATGAAGTTTGATGTGTGCTAATGCGCTTATTACACATGCCTAAATTCAGTAGACCAAATTCAGAAGCAACTGGCTTCTAAATTTAGAAGCTTCTGAGTACACTATTCTAAATTCAGTTTCTGAATTCATTTACTGGTTGAACCGT
The DNA here is from genome assembly GCA_905147135.1 of Blastobasis lacticolella. Taxonomy (NCBI): domain Eukaryota; kingdom Metazoa; phylum Arthropoda; class Insecta; order Lepidoptera; family Blastobasidae; genus Blastobasis; species Blastobasis lacticolella. The sequence goes on along the minus strand of LR990048.1, from coordinate 7,585,745 downwards.
TACGAAGTCGGACGTGTTGTGTACGTGAATGGCTCCAGTACTTTTGAATTCCCGCCGTTCGAAAACTGCACTGCTTTACAATTATATCAAACCAAACATGATTCTTATAAATAAGGGATCATCTTGGCGTTAATGTCCCGGTTGTGCTTTCGCACGCGAGGGCCCGTAATCCGCCTTGACCATGAGTCTGGATTTGGCACATCAGGTAATAACAGTGGTGATCTCCCGTGACCCTGTTAACAGGGAAACCTGACCAGGTTGATCCATAGTTATACATTCGCCTGAATGTGCTAGTTTCATCATGATGATTTTACACACCGTAAAAGCACATGGCAGCACTGAGAATCCTTACTAGTCTAACCACTTAACCACTAGGGCACCGACGCTCCCGATTAATGTTTCTGTGTAATATGAAATCTCTAAAAAGGCATTAGTATGGTTTTTATATTTCATTTAATTAATAAACATACAAAATGGTTTGCCTAATATTACAAGATTAAACTCACACAGAAAAAATAAGCTTCTGAACGCCCATCTGAATTAAGTCACTTACTAAATGCTATTACACCTTCCTAAATGTGTTTCTAAGCAGGCTTCTAAATTTAGGAACCTAACTTGCTAAATGCCTTAACCTAACCTAACCTAACCTTTGACTGAATTCAGTAATGTGTATTAAGCGCATAAGCCGGGTCTCGCTACTATTATTACATAGGTAATCTCGCTACGTATTCGTAATTCACCTTATTTAATTTCGAATAAATAAACAATAAGCTTTATAATAAACTCCTGTTTATTAATATCACAACATTAACTAAACACTAAAATATTAAGTCTAAATTCCAAATACGTTTTTGTACTCAGTCTGTGTTGTACTGGTCTTCACTCAGTGTGTCTAAGACGCAAAGTTACGCCGACACCTCCACATTTCACGAATTTAAATAATCGTTATCTAGATCTAATGATTTAGAAGGGTCCCCCTACACAGTATGTCGTTGATCACGTTACATTATGCGGTGGGTGATGATATGGCCAGGCTAATGGGAGCCCGTACCTGCAAGTTGGACCCACAATACCTACGACAGTGCAATAAAGGCCGATCCCGAATTAGGTAACAAATACATAATTACACCTACAATATAATAACATATAGCACAGCTAAATACTGACAAGTTTAACATTGACACATTTTATCTAAAGCTAGTAAATTCAAGTCTCAAGGCTTCTCCCAATAACAGGGCTATGGTAGATGACTTCCAACATTTATAACTTAGTTCAAATTATACTCCAGAAAGCGAAAACAATCAAAGAGAAGCATCTACAGAAGCCTTTAAGCTCGTTATCGAAAAGTTGAAATTCCACCCCCAATTATTTCAACCTTCGCTGTTTTTGGCCAGATCCAGAAGTTTACTCATGAGCTCTCCTCCGAAAGATTCTCTGTACTTCTGGCTTATGTTGTTCAGCAAGGCGTATGGGGTTTCGTAGTTCATGTTCTCTATCATGGAGAGGCTCGTGTCGTCGAACTTTCTGCCGACGACGCGGAACCCTGCCGCGGACATCTCTATGCAGTAGTTGAGGTTCTCGAGGGTCGTGAGGTTGATGAAGATCCTCTGATTGGAGTTCCTGAGCACTCGCGACACCTCTCCGAACTTGACGTGTTTCCGGATGTCGTTGATGGCGGCCTCGGCCTCCTGGGGCCACGTCTCCTCGTCCAGCACATGCTCCGACATCGTCGTCACTGTGAACGTAGGGAGTAAATATAAATGTCTTTAATTTTTCAATACAAGTTAACGCCTGTCCTGGAGAAGTTAGTCTGGTAGTTAGTATCTATTTACAACATTTTCATCCGAGCGGTCAAACCCGGCTTATGCCAGGTTCCGCTTTCCTGCAGTTTCTTCGCCACTTCAGCCCGTCTTGGGCATTCTCAGAAGCATCTCACAAAGCCGACAACAAGAGTTACGCTTTAAATATAATACAATGATGAGTCACATACAAAGGAGTGGCAGTGGAGGGGCATTGCTTTTTTGCTGCCAGAGCAATGTGTTGGCATTACCCTTTGGTGTTGCTAATGTCTATAGACAGGGGTTTCTATTAGATGGACTGCTTTTGCCTACTGTATGACATAAAAAAAGTCCAAGTGCGGAAAAAGCAGTCTGGATATAATATTAAACCTTAACAGAATTTTAAATTCACATTTTCTCCTCTAGGCTAAAGTTCCTACAAGACTGGATAGACGAGGGGCCACCGATAGTGTTTTGGATCTCAGGATTCTACTTCACACAGTCATTCTTGACTGGTGTGCTGCAGAACTACTCACGTCACAACCATATCCCGATCGATCAGGTGCATTTTGAATTCAAAATCACAACTATGGAGCATGAAGTGCCTTCGGAACCCACATTTGGAGTCTACTGTAAGGTGTGTATTCGTGGAATTATATGCTTACTGATTAAGAATGTTGATTTCAGTGTGGGTTCGATTCCCACTTAAGGAGTTATGTTTTTATGTCAATTGATAGCTCAGGTCACAATAAATTCATAAAACTATAAAAGATTATTAAAGAAACAACTAAATAACCTGTGTACCACAAATTAATAAATGATTATGATTATGAAAATGTATTATTTAATGTTAACACAAGCAGCAAACACAGGATTTGGATAGTCGAGAAAAGGAACACAGTTTCTTTGTATGGGTGAGTCTGTGCATGGAGAGTCAGAAGTTTGTGCACGTGTGCCATTTGTGATGTTTAATATAGTATGTTCATACATACAAGATAACGTCATGTCACGCCTTTTTCGCCACTGTGATAATTACACTTTATCTTATGTTCATTACACTTTTTATTGATATTTTTACGAAGTTCCGTTATTTAACACATACATAAACACTAAGTACCAGATGCACAAAAAGTTTTTTTTAGTTTTTAGTGCTTATAAATTCATGAAATTTTTTTTTAATGATTCTTCACTTTGCAGGTATTTTTCACAACAGAAAATGGCAGTCCTTACATTAAGTTGAATATTTATTTCTCAACAGGGTTTGTATCTAGAAGGAGCACGGTGGAATCGTGAGACAATGCAGCTAGATGAATCGTACCCCAAGATCCTGTTTGACACAATCCCTATAATTTGGTTCCAACCAGCTTTGATCAAGCAATTCAAGCCACCACCAAGCTACTTCTGCCCGATATACAAGACAAGTGAAAGAAAAGGTGTACTCGCAACTACAGGACATTCAAGTAACTTTGTCATGTACATTACATTGAGATCAGACATACCACAGAAACATTGGATTAACAGAGGAGTCGCTAGTTTGACTCAGTTGGATGATTAGATTAATAACATTTTCATCTATTTTATCAATAACAACATACTGTATTTTTTTACTTCAAGGAGAGAAAGTAATTTCTTGAATATTTACCAAAGCTTGAAGGGATATAAATTAATTTATTTTTTATAGTAAGTATTTAGAATAACCACTGTGATATATTGCCTAGTCTTAAATATATTACTACATACTACATAATTTATCTTTCATTTTTATGTACGTTTGCAGAAAACTCCCGCAATATTCTGAACATTTAATGTGCGTATGTTTGTGTTAGAAAATTGTGAGAAGTGGTAAATAAAATAAAAACAAAAAGATCAGAAACTAGATAGGTATTGTGGAATATAATAAATGACCAACTATTTATGACTTTACTAACTAGGTATTGACTCACCTTTACAAATCCAATAAAAATTTTGTTGTAATATCAAATAGGGATTTTGTGAAAATAAAATATTAATAAAACCAGTCACAGTCACGCATCTATACTGCGATATTTGTGATCCTGCGTGCTGCGATCGGAAGATGCGGATCACAGGCTATAGAGAATCTGGTAATGTCAAACTGATGTGTCGATCGTCGAACCCACAGAACAGAAAATTGTGTTGCGTCAAACGAAACGAACTAATGCTACAATCAGACTTGCTCAACGAACGCCAAAACAATTTGAACGAGCGTTCGCCGCCGAAAGGTCTTTGGCTTTTGAAGGTAGAATATTCTATAATATAGAATATTCAGCGCGTAGGATCAGCGGTGCTCCTCGTACGGTATTTTGATTACGACGAATGTCTCCATATCCTCTGAACGCCTTGTTCCGTTTATCCACCCTAAAACAGCTACCCTAAGTTTGATACTTGGAAACGCGTGTCCATCTATGCACCCTGAACGGGGTGGATATTCGTAATTCATATAATATATTACAGTAACATACACAAACCCGGTTAAGTTTTTGGAATGCGTGCAGAAAAATGCACAGTTCTTCGATAATACGTCTACTGCAGCACAACAATTTAGAAAACATTTGCAAATATACGTAAGGGACGAATTTATCCAGGATACACAACTACATCTACCCAATAATGAAATAAGTGTTGGTCATTTTCTGGACATATAGCAAAATTTATAAAACTACCAGCCCCGCCTCAGCTTCGCATGGGTGTAGTCTCTTTTATTTATTTTTAGTTAGTAGAGATGTAATCATTATTTTTGATTAGTGAAAAAGTTATTTTTAGAAATACAGGTGCAAGTTTTTATTTAATAGATAAATTTATTCAAACTGTAGAAATAGAAATAGAAATATTTTTTATTGTGTGACACTGACAATAATTTCTTATTAAGTAGTGTTGTCCTATTATAAATAAGCTGAGACTAAAATAGACAAGTAGCTGTCATTTTAACATTTTTAAAAGCACGTAGAAGTTTTAACATAAAAACAATCTAAATCTAAAACAAAGCCTAAATTTTTTAGAAATTAACAATATAGGTATCATTTCTATAATTATAGAATTCAGATAGACTGTAGAATGACTTTTGTAACAGCCAATCTTTAAGTGTCGATTTAAATTTGATACCATCCAACTTTTTTAATTCATAAGGTAAATGATTAAATATTTTAATACCACTCACGTATGTGCTTTTAAGAAATAAGTTGTTATTAGTTTGGGGTATAACTATATTATGTTCATAGTTCGGTCTAAGTAATCTGCTGGTATTTCGAAGGAATGTGTTGTGGTTTGACTTTACAAAGAGACTTATTTCTAAGATATAAATACCAGTTACAGTAAGTATATTCTTTTCTTTAAATTTGTACTTGGGGTAAAAAGTCGGAAGAACAATCAGATGTGAATTCCGGTTATCCGGTTATTATTAGAGTGGATTGATGGACACGCGTTTCCGAGTATCCCCCTTAGGGTGCCTGTTTTAGGGTGGATAAACGGAACAAGCCCTCTGAACTCCAAGTAAACACTTGGCGCTCCATCATCTGTCTTCGGAGAGTCTGATTTCTATGATTACATATGTAACTAGGCAGAGCGGCGACAACGTCGAGGACGGGATGAGATGGTCTGGTTTTTATTCTAGTGGATTATCATAATTATCATCCTTTGTGGTGTCCGGCAGAGTAGAATAGCACCAACCTCTTACACTTATGGATGTCGTGCAAGGCGACTACTAATGTTTTCGAGGTAAAAGACCTTGTCTCTATAGTCTGGAAAATGGGCAGCAGCGTTTTCCACTGTTATATTTACAATACTGCTATCTCCAACCCGCCTGCCGAGCATGGGATTATGGCAATAACCTCCCCTTTCATGGCCCTAAGTTCTGCAGTGGACTGATATGGGCTGTGATGATGAGAAGATTCTCGGCTAAACGTTGATTTGATATTGGAGGCGTAGGGGATCTCGCCTATCATATCGATCGACCTTTACGAGGTCGTCCGTTCATATCGTGGAGGCCGTCCTACGCTGCGATTTCCAGTACGTGGTCCACAGACGATAACCTTTTCGTCCCATCTAATCGACCATCGGTTCTGCGAGTTACTTGGCCTACCCATTGCCACTTCAGTTTTGCGCCTCTAGAACATATGTCGGTAACCTTAGTCCTGCCATAGAATAATAAATGATTCTATTACCTACGGATAGCTTGATTTCTGATACTATCACGTAGAGAAATTTCACTTACATCTTGATCCACCTTTTCGGGATGCGCCTGTCCTACTGACGAATCACCTCCAGCTTCTCGGTGTTGAGCCAATGTCCAATCTCAATTTCGGTCAATTGCAGCCAAAAAGCTCGGTATCTTCTCAAAGGTTAGGCAATATACTTCACTTCGAAACAGCTGCTTCACCAAGTGCAAGTTCAATCTTGCATGTACATAGTACTGATGCCACATTTGAGATGGATCAGCCAAATTTCAACTGGCTGCTTTGGATTTGGTGGAGGTGCGTGGTAAGATCATCACAGCCCGTAACAGTCCACTGCAGGACATAGGGCCTCTCCCACGAAAAGGGAGGTTATTGCCATAATCTCCACGCTTGGCAGGCGGGTTGGAGATCGCAGTGTTTAAATGTAACAATGGAAAATGCTGCTGCCCATTTTCCATACTTAGGAGACTCTTGATCTTTTGCCTCGAAAACATTATGTGGTAAGATGATTATTCGTAATCTAGAGCTGTTAGACGCTAAGCTGCAAAGCCTTGAAGCCTTGAGTTGCATGTTTGCCTGTATTCTACGGGCTGCATTTGTTGGAATGTTTCCTCTCGAAGAACCAATTCTACGGTCCTACGGGACTATTAGTAAAATTACAGTGGATTGTGAAACTGGTAAGTTTAATGCTTGTATAAGGACTACGTAATTGATTGACAGCGAAGGTTCCAGATGATATTCTGAAAAGAAGTGCATGGTTATGGTTGTGTAGCGTCTCGCTGCATAGCACGGACTGAGCCACCGCGTGGGTAGCGTAGACCCACGCGGCCCGCGCGTCGCATAGCCTTAAGTGCGCTCCACATGTTCGCCGAAACTTCCGGCTAAACTTTTGCCGGGACTTTGGTCGACCTCTACATTCCCGCCTATTAGGGATGTGGTGGGTGTCAAGACGCGTCGACAATATATCGATTCATCGGTGTAATATCGTTAATCTGCTTTAAACAGGGTCACTGCTCTACTGTAATTGTAAGTTACTTACTTACGAGTAAGTATTTGTTGTTAATGTTGATTAGATAGGTACGTTACCTACTTACCGCAGCCTTGAGAGTTGTATCTGCATAGGTACTTTGTTGTGCTAGAAATATCTTGGATGACATGATTATAGCAGAAGCGTGATCTAATTATCACTCATGTCACTGTATTTGATACTTGACGGCAATTTTGTCATTGAGAGAGTTCACCAATTACTTTAATTAATTTAGTTTACTGATGTTATGGTTTTTGACGGATCATCAGAAGTCCGCACTCGAGGCCAGCGAGCCATGAAGCGCAGTATCTTGAGAGTCAAATTGTCGGACCGTATAAGAAACAGTGTATTGCGCTCCAAATATCAATTCGCCGATAGGGGTTAAAAAGCTGCCAACCTGAAGTGGGACTGGGCAAAAATATCTATGATGAGTATCGGAGATGGCGAGACGAGTTGGACGCCTTTTCTAAGGATTGGCCGACGAAAGTATTCGACCGGAAAGCCTTTGCCCTGCAGTGGGACAGAGATGGCTAAAAAATAAAAATAAAATGTTTTGGTAATTTATTCCGAGCGTTCATAACGCTATTGTACAGATAGTTGCACCTAGGATTGTAGGTCCTTAACTATCATAACAGTGATAAAGAGATCTTCTGTGTAGAAATGGATATTGTGTACCAAGTTTCATACGATGTAGTTAAGTTGGACAGAATAATGGTCCTGTAAGACAATACACAGGCGTTGTATTAGTTGGTATGTTGGTACCCTATCCTGGACACCTGACGCTGTCATCCGAACCATACTCTGTGCTTGAATTGGTATAGGAGTCAGTAATTAGAACCATATAGTGTACGTGTGTTTATGTTTATTCTGGACACCTGATGCTGTCATCCGGACTATACTCTGTGCGGGAGTTGGGAGAGGAGTCAGTAGTCAGAAACAGATGGTAGATATATGTTTGTGTATCCTGGTCTGTGCCGTTGATATCCAGATCCTGCCCTGTTGCGGGGTTTGGTTTGAAGGATTCAACGGATAGAACTAGCTGATGTTAATGTGTGTCCTGGTTCTTAGCCGCTGATATCCGGATCCTGCCCTGTTGCGGGGTTTGGTTTGAAGGATTCAATGGCGAGAACTAATTGTTTATGTGAGTCATACCGGGTATGTGGTTTAAAAGAACCAAAGATCAGACGCAGACGATGACTTTGGTACGTTTAAGGTTGATCTAGAGTTGCTTGTTACATGGTCACGATGTTCACGATGGCGAAGTAGATAAACATGGATGTACATTGTACCTACAGATAAATTTGGTTGATGGGTGCACATCAACACTATGGGGCTGTTTCATTGGACGCACATGATCGGTCCGTGTGCATTACTTAGACGTTGTTGATGGGCAACTACAAATTAGGTTTAGTTTGCAGTTCTATATGTCGGGCTCGAGTCAATGGTGGAATGTTGTCCACTTGAGTTCGTTTGAGAAATTGGTGGCAATTATAGTAACAAATCTTGATTGTCAGGATGATCGAGCGGGTCATTAGCGGTGAAGCTGTAAGAACAACTTAACGCCCGAGGACGGTCGTATTATCAGAATGGCCGTGACGGCGCATCGAGTTATTGGTCGTGATAAGATGTCTATCGGTTAGATACTCTTTAGCTGGTCCTTGTTTGTTTGTTTTGTCGGTGGTTAGTTAACAATGGCAGCGCGCGTACGAATTATTGTGCGCTGTGATGTTCTTGTTTTGATTAACACCAGAAATCAAGCACCCACAAGGAATTGCTATATAAGTCACGAATACCAATGCCTTTAAACTAACGACGTTGTAAGTTTGTGTCGTGGTGGACCTCGGGCCCTCATGCGCCGCGCTGGAAAAGTCGGCCCTGATGTTAAAATGGTGATGATAGATCCAATTATAATGATGTCGGCTATCTAGACTCTAGGGCGCCGATAAGTAGATCAAGTAATTATAGTAGAGCAGCTGCTATCACTCCGTGACCCTGTTTAAAGCAGATTAACGATATTACACCGATGAATCGAAATAATGTCGACGCGTTTTGACACCCACCACATCCCTAATAGGCGAGAATGTAAAGGTCGATCTAAGTCCCGGCAAAAGTTTCGCCGGAAATTTCGGCGAGCATGTGGAGCGCACTTAAGTAGAGATAGTTTGTTGTCGTCTCGATTCGATCGATTTTATATTAATATTCCGAGCGCTTTTTCCCGTAACAGGTTCGGCGTGCACTTGACCATGATCCAGGATATTAGTAGATAAAGTAATTACAGTTGAGCAGCTGCCATCACCTCCGTGACCCTGTTTACAGTAGATTAGCGATATTACACCGATGAATCGATATAATGTCGCGCGTTTTGATACCCACCACATGCCTAATAGGCGAGAATGTAGAGGATCGACCAAAGTCCCGGCAAAAGTTTCGCCGGAAGTTTCGGCGAACATGTGGAGCGCACTTTACTCTTAAAAGGCGTCAACATTCGAACTAATCCTGCCGACCCCTTTCCGTCTTCGAGGCGTAAGAGGCGGATAGTCTTCGCCAGGATCAACCCGCCGACAAGTCGCCTGCTGCCTTCTGCCGTCTGCCACGGGCTTGAACCTTTACATTTCGTGGTTTTAAACGGTTGTAAAAATGAACTCGTTCCCCTCGTCTACCCGAGAATCACGACGTGAATCTGGAAGTTTTAGTTTGACACATATAACCGTTCAGAAAAATAAAATATCGAAAGGTTAATAAAAAAAACCTAAGGAGGGATGTTTTAAAAACAAACTTTTAGGCCGAATTTGTTCATAATTTGTTTACCAGAACTCAAAGTAAAAAGCCACATTATAGAGATGAAGAAGAAGAAATAAATAAGAGAAATCATCATTAATTGAATCGTAGCTGAAAATTCTACTGTAGTATACTTAATTACTTTGAATGTAATCTAATGTTCTAATCAAAAGTGTTCGCCTTTTCCTCTTCTGTCATTATCTTATCAACAATCTGTCATTCTGACGAGAGAGGTTGCGTAAACGCATGGCGTGAACTTGGCGTGAACCGTGAACACGTTCGTAGCTCGTATCGTAGCGGACGTAGCCACTCTTCTATTTAATAAACAAGTTTGATAATGGTAGCAGCCGGTTCGGAAAGAGAACGATAAAGTTATTTCGCGAGAGTAGTGGACCGGACGGCCTACTTGTATACTATTCACTTTCTCACGCGGAACGCACGCGCTTATTTCTAAAAGTTTTTATTCGTTAGACGTAGTTGAAAACTATGGCGTTCATAGTGGATCTCCGATCTGACACCGTAACAAAACCGACCAAAGCAATGAAGCATGCTATGGTAAACTCTGCTCTAGGTGACGATGTGATGGGAGAAGACCCCACGGTCAATGCATTAGAAGCGAAGGTAGCCACGCTCCTGGGAAAGCAGGCAGCGTTGTTCGTTCCCTCCTGTACTATGGCTAATTTAATCGCAAGTAAGTGCCCTATTTTCAGCATAACTATTAAATATTTTGGAACTAATTAACAGTATAGATGAATTTTTGATTATAGAATATTCTAGTATTAATATAAAGTTTATTAAAATAGCGCCCCATTATTTATAATCTAATTCTGTGTATTAATACTACCTCGTATTGATTTTATATACATGAAACTAAAGTTTGTTGTATTACAATTAATATATTATAACAATTGGATATTTATTAGTTACAACTTAAACATACTAAACAAACAATATAGATTAGATATTAAAAGTATATAAAAGATTTTAGCATTTAGAATTAAATCTTTTAATTTAAAAAATATGCCCAAAATGGTAAGAGTATTTAAAGTAATGATTCTGATATAAGTAGTTTAAACGTAAACCCAGGAAACAATATTTAGGGAAGAAGATTGTACAAATCATTTTTTCTTGGCACCCCTTTACTACACCAATACCAAATGTACTTTTAGGTCAATATTTATTTTTATTTCATAACATAATTCTGTAAATAAATATTTAAATACTAATGATTTATATTTTTCCATTTTGCCATTAACTGCTCACATCCCAAGTATCCGCTAATCTATTGTTATAAATTGTTGTCGCGACCCACTATTGTGTTGCTGGGACGTGACAGGTTAAGTGGGGTATCAAACTAAATAATTGTTTTGTTTTAGTAATGGTACACTGTAACAAACGTGGATCCGAGATTATAGTAGGCGACAAATCTCACATCTTCAAGTATGAACAAGGTCAGTACTGAGAGTTGGTTTCTAATAATAATATTCATCTTACTGAAATATGTACCTACTCAATAAACTTTTTAAATATTTTAGTTGTAATGTTCAGAAGTGGATTTAACAAATCATCATCATCATCTTCCGAGCGGTCAGTACCGGCTTCTGCCAGGGTCCGCTTTCCGGCTCATTTTCCTCCAGTTGGCTCGGTTTGCATTGGCAAAGCACATCTGCATGTAGACAGTAAAATTTAGTGGTGAGCACAAGCCACTTTTGTTCAACCTTTATTATGCGTCCAGCTAAGGAATAGAACATGTTGCCTGCAAGTGTGTTCCCTGATTACTATAATCTGAACGCCTTCAAGGCTAGAGTGAATAGGCTGTTCCTAGAAAGGCTTCATCTTCGGCCGCATCGTCACTTACCGCCAGGTGAGATGGCGTTCAAATGCCTGGCTAGTACAAAAAATTCCGAATTATCCTCAAAACGAACCAATAGACTGCTAGATCTCAAACGGAAGGAACTCAAGGACAGTAGTTGGCACAATTCAGTACACTTCCCCCTGAACAAACTGCTGTTCTCAATCAGAGCTACACACGGCCCTTTATGCGAGGGGTGCTTAGTAGACGAAGAAACAGCGGCCCATATGGGCATAGTGTGAGTGTGAGTCACTAAAGGACAACAGGGCAAAAGTCGCATTAGGAACTGGATCCCTCTGAGAGATTTGCGAACGTCCAATGAGACTGCTAGACTTTTGGAGGGAGCTGGGCTGGCTAAATTAGCACGCCTTAACTAGTACAAAAGACCGACTATGAGTTCAAGTTCGGCAAAAGGAGGCCAATAACCTAAACCTAAATCTGGTGCCCCGAAGTATTAGGGCCGAAGATGGAAGGGAAAAGGAGGTACTGTTCATGAAGTACCAACGCACACTTATTAATTGTATTCTGCATAATTCCTACAAACAACGACCACACGACCCCTCCGCCATCTCATGGGCCCAAGCCAACCTCAACTGCTCGGGGACTACAACCCTCTGCTGACAGACGGCCGAGGCTCTGGTGAATCGACTTTTCCCTAACAGGTTGTGCGGATGGAAGTCACCGCACGTAAAAAACACCACAATTTTTTAAGTAAGGATTTTGGTAGGAAACCGTTTTCAGTAAAGTCTGAGTGTCAAGTAGAAATGCGGACCCTGGCCGACCACACATAATATTGCCGAAGAATCCCTTGCCGTGCCATCCCGCAAATGAGCGTTAGGCTTAAAGTCGATCTTGGATATTCTGTGTATTGCGGGTTGCGACTTTTCCTTAACCAGCGGTTTATTGTATTCCAGATGTTTGATCGCTACTGTTATAGATTACGAGGTTATCATTCGTTGTCAAAATACATAATATAAAAATAATATTATGATAAAAACAACGGCTAGTACCTAGGAAATGGAATTTTTTAGTGTTAGGTCAAACTATCTTATGAATAATGAGTAGGTAATTATAAAGTCACGAAATGTTCTCTATCGCATGAATGGTTTATTGACCGAATTGCGATGATTGATAACGAACAAACATTTTATAGTAGTTGTTTGTTCATTAGAAGTACCTAGGTTGTTCATTACAATGGTGATCATCACCGAGGATAATGATTTTCGATGAAGTTCCAAAAAGGACGAAATATTACACATCGTTAGTTGTCCTTCGTTTAGCTGTGTGGTGTCCGGCAGAGTAGAATAGCACCAACCCCTTACACTCGTGGGTGTCGTACGAGGCGACACTAATGTTTTCGAGGCAAACGATCTAGAGTCTCCGTAGGCTAGAATATGGGCAGCAGCGTTTTCCATTGTTATATTTACGGCACTGCGATCTCCAACTCGTCTGCCAAGCGTGGAGATTATGGCAATAACCTCCGTGGGAGAGGCTTTTAGTCCTGCAGTGGACTGTTATGGGCTGTGATGATGAGTTGTTGTTCGCGTGATTTCAATCAATCAAATACTTACCTACGCAAATAAGAGTATGTACATAGAAGCAATTTCTGGACACTGTTTAGCCATAAAATACGACTGGTCAGCCACCATTCTAACGCTCACAAAAAAGCACTGTCAGCGGAGTCGGACATCCTAAAATCGGACACTCTTGCTACTCTGATGAGAATAACGGGTACATTAGTTGACTCAGGATGTACCATTTGTACATAAAAAATATACAATCATAATTTCAATCAAATACAACCCAGGAATCCTCAGGGGCCAGGCCCCTGGAAAATAACCCTAGATACGCTAATGGTTAGGTGATATTCTCAGGCGGCGCCTCCCACGTTGCGGGCGCGTTGGTGACCACGGTGCCCAACAATCCGGACGGCACCTTCGACCTTGGGGAGGTAGAGCGGCGCCTGCGCGGAGCGGACATCCATGAGCCCATAACGTCACTGATCTGCGTCGAAAACACGCAGAACGTTTGCGGCGGAAAGGTGAGGCGGATGGCGCAGTTTGTTGCGAATATTATTACTATATTGGTTGATTGGCGGATGCGGAATGAGCTCCCAGCAACAGTGATTCCTTTGGACTATCTCTGACATTGGGTCGTTCAAGAGATGTATTAGACGCAACGGTAGCGCGTCGCCTGCCCGGTGTTGTGGATGTCCATAGGCAGCGGTGACCTTTTTCCATCAGGTGGATCGTCCGTCCGTGTCGTCCCTAGGCAATAATAAAAACGGCTGACCCGATTTGATGAAAGGGTGAGCTGTTTTATGCACGCGAAGGTAGAGGCAAAGTCATCAGTCACCACGCCGTGATGCCTTACATCCTCTGGGCAGTTTCCCTTTTTGATATAATATACACATAAAATAAAAGTTAATCTACGGCGCCCTCACAGTCTATAACCTTTTTTGTTTTTAATGCGGGACGCCCGAACCAGAGTGGCTGACTCACGTAACATTCTCCACCGCAGGTTCTACCCATGGCCTGGTTGGACTCCCTACACGCGCTGTGCAAAAAGCACAACCTCCCGATCCACATGGACGGAGCGAGACTGTTCAACGCGTGCGCATACCTAGGCGAGAGCCCGGCGCGGGTGGCGCGGGACTGCGAGAGTGTGGCCGTAGCATTCAGCAAGGGACTGTGTGCGCCGGTCGGCTCGGCGGTGGCTGGCTCGTACCACTTCATACAGCAGTGAGTGATTAGTTCGTAGTGCTAAAGTACCTACGTTTGAATAGAAAACGACAAAATAAGTGACGACAGGGGGAAGAAAGATCATCTACGTGCACAAAACTTCCCCATTTCAATTTAAGAAGAGTTAATTCATTCATACTTTACTTTGAATTTAAATAGGGAAGTTTTGTGCACCTTGTGGAATATTTCATCTGTAGAATAGGATTTTCTTCCTCCTTAGTCTTTAAGTAAACGCGAGGACCCACGACTGAATGGGAAATTTTTGAAAAAGTGGACATTATAAAGTGGTCGTTTTAACCTTTTGACCAGTCGTGACAGAAACCGAAGTGTCTAATACGCTACAGTCATATCTACATGCAATTTTTCAAAAGGGTGGTTTGTTTCATAGCGTACATATTTTGACACTTCCTTTATATTTCTGTGGTATCTTAGATCAACCTTTTGTTAATACAGAGCTTATTTGATCTAAGATGCAGTGGACAACTTTGTGCAGTGAACATTTTGACACAGTGGACCATGTGACCCTAAAGCACAGAATATCTACAGGACGTCGAAATTTGCGTTCTGTCCAGCTTACAGAAGACGTATTTAAATACAAAGTTTTATCATTTTATGTGCACGTGCACTTATAATAAGGAAAACTGTGCTAGGAAGTCTTTTATTAAGTAGGTACTTATTTGCGAATAATCAACGCTATCTATGGAATTATAATATCGCAATTTTTCGAACGTCATCGTCGGATATAATTATTTTCTTGAAATTGTTGTTCCTTTCTTTTAAAATACTATGTTACTTAAGAAGAATTATTATTTTTTGTCCATTCTTTCGATTAGCATCATAAAAATAGGGGTGATTTTTTTTTTTCACATTTAAGTCGATTGGATTCCCAGACGAAGCAAGTAATTTTTAGAATTCCTATCCCAAAGGTTAGAAACCCGAAACAGGTGTCGGATTTCCGGAAGATATCCATATGTAACGTCGGGTATAGAATATATGCCAATTACATTTTAAAAAGAATTGACGAAAAAGTCCAATTAGGAAATTATCAGGCGGCCTTCTTACAAGACAGGTCGACCGATGACCATATGTTTACACTCAGGCGCATACTGGATACCAATTGGAACGCGGGCATCAAAACATACGTCGCAGCACTCGATATTGAAAAAGCATTTGACACTGTCAAGCTTGAGGCACTGCGGGATATACTCCTCACCCGCACCGGTACTCACCTAACGAATAGGATATTAGAGGCTTGCATGAAGGAAAAAACGCTTATTTCCTGGTGCGGTCACAATACCGACATCATAGATAAAGGAAAAGGTGTTAAGCAGGGATGCCCACTGTCTCCTAGACTATTCACAATAGTCATGGACGAGGTACTGCGGACACTTGAAGAGGAAGACGAAGAGGTCAGCCTTGACCAAGATTTTAAAATCACGCCTCCGCTCATCTTATCTTTTGCCGATGACGTGATTCTTATTGGAATTGACATAACCAAATTGGACAGGACCATATCTAAAATGAAAAAACTTCTTGAGAGTGTTGGACTTGTCATAAATGAGTCTAAAACCAAATTGATTATCCGAGATCCAATCAATCCGGCAACTAGCAACCTCAGCAGCGTATCTCTAGGGGGTGCGATAATCCAACCCACGAGCGAGATAAAATATTTAGGCACGTACCTTACAGCCTCCCACGACAGGCGGAGCTGCATTAAGCATCGGTGCCACAAGGCAGTCATCCATTCCAAAATAGTCAACCCTTTTGTGAAGAACCACAGATTGGAGTGGAAAATCGCCAGATTAATATATAAAATGGTCTTATGTCCAACCATGACATACGGAATGAACGTAGCATCCCAAACAAAAACCAATCGTTCAAAACTACGGAGGTACGAGAGACACATTTTGGGGAGCATGTTAAATCTCTGCAGAGACAAACCTCGCAAAAAAATATGGCAAATCTTAGATGGTAAAACTATCACAAAAATAATCAAAGTCCGTAGACTATCGTATTTCGGCCACATAATAAGACGCGACACACCACATATACTGCACGCAGCCAGAGAATACAGAGAAAACAAACGCAAAGTCGGCCGGCCGATCTTTACATGGGAGGACTCGCTAGATCAGGACATAGTCAAGTATACCAGAAGATCCAAGGAATCCTGGAAGGAATTAGCACGAAACAGGACCCTGATGAAAAGGGAAGCAGATAAAGTATATAAATCACAGGAAACGGATTCCGAATCAGAGCCAGAGAGCCTACAAACCTCCTGCACTGCAAACAAATCCGCAGAAGATGAACAGGATCAACCCGGAACAACACTCACTGCAGAGCCAACAGAACACCATAACCGGAGCAGAACCAACCACAGCAGTCTATAGCATCCATCTTTTATATATTTACACACCAAGTATATTATCTATCCTCCCTCACACTGGCTCGATGTATGAATTCTTGTCGGTTCTAATCTAACTCCTGTCGCTCCCATCCTGACTGCGAAAGCCCTACAGTCCCCTCGCATCTACGTGCGCACTGGTATCTCGGGCTGGAGGTAGCGCAAATCAGCCGGGAACGCGATGTGGTGTCGCTTAAGTCCAACAACTCCCACGTCCGCGACGGTATCCGGAGCAAACCAGTTCTTCGGGTGATACCCGTGCCACCCGCTGAACTCGGTTGCTCAAAATACAAGTACAGACGACGGAATCACGGACGTAGGCGACATCATACCTGGTTCTTTCTGATATGACCTACATACACCCTTGCAGAAGAACTTCTGGCTGGTGTTGTACCTGGAACGGAACGGAACGGAACGGAACGGATCTTTGAATGCAGTATTACTGACTTTTAAAAATAACATAAGTGTTCTTTCAGCAAAATATCCTATCTACGATATTTAAGGTACTTTCCCTTCATGTCTCATAGTCTTGGGACGCCCTGTATACTGACGTAACCTAAAGGGTAAAAAGTAGTTTCCGACCGAAGCTTCGGTTGCGTCCACAAAAAAGTTCTTCCTTAAAACCCGGCCGAAGTCGAAGGTTTTACCGAAGGGACCTAGCAAGTCAAAATTTAACAGTCATTTCCTTATTATCGTCTGACACACACTGATCATCATTGTCAACTATGTAATGCCTTTCACATTAGATATTGTAAAATTGGTTTATGAATTAAAGATAGATATTTAATTTATCCCACGTAGGGATACGTGGGAAATAGGTGCCTGAACCTGTCGGTATCAGGAAAGAGGCCCCGTGGGCGACCCAAGAAGCGATGGATTGACATCGCTGAGTCGAATGCGAGAGCCAACGGCTTACGACGCGAGGATGCCGAAGACCTGGCGAAGTGGGGAAGAATTTGTATTAAAGCGGACCCTGGCAGAGGCCGGGATGAGCGCTAGGACGATGATGATGATGATTTAATGAATCCCACGTGTGTTGTGTTGTGTCAGGGCCCGTCGCATGCGCAAGATGCTGGGCGGGGGGATGCGGCAGGCGGGCGTGCTGGCCGCGGCGGCGCGCGTGGGGCTCGACGAAATCGTGCCGCAGCTGCAGCTCGACCACAAACGGGCCAAGCGGCTGGCACTGGGTACGTGATGTCTACTTTTGCTAGTGTAGTGTGGTGATGGCTCTGGATAATTTTGCTAGTGTGCTCTTCGGGTGAGGTTGTGTTAAGGCCAGAGTGAATAGACCGTCTCGAATTCTCTTGCACCGCCTACATTTTTCTTTACCCAATATGTCTTAGTTGACTAGTAGATAAGGCTATTTTAGCTTTATATCCGCCATTGTACCATTTTGTGCATAAAGTTTTAATAAATAAATAAAATTGACAGGTATGCTCCGTCATGCTTTCATTCTGTATAGGTCCTACGATAGCAGAGACTGTAAAGGCAACGCATGTTTTTCCTACGTCATAGAGTACGCCACTTTGTAGCGATAGTAAAGGTGGAGCAGACTCACAAATTAATTTTCGACTGAACCGTGCGTGTCGGAGTTATATAGGCAGACCAACGTTTGTGCGGTGGGATTTCTTGTACTCGATGATGTATGATAACCGACAGTGCCCTCACAGTCTTTTAGATGCCTTGGAGCCGTGCGGGTGCGTCTCTGCTATCGTAAGCTCTATTCACTCTGGCCTTGAAATTGCCACCTCATTTATCAGTTAAAATCTTGAACTAATTGGCCAATAAATCACCATCCACCTGCCCTTATCTATTCCATTAGGTGAAGTCAAACTCAAAATTTGTTTATTGTTTAGTACATTAGATATATCTTTCAATATCTCCAATAACTTTAACAGTCGTCATCTTGGTACACCTCGCCCCCGCATATCCCCCTTTATACTATCCATTCAACGGCCAATAAATAACTAGATACAACAGTAACATCTCAATACAACATCTTAAACCCCCCACCCTTAGTGATCGAGGGCCTCCAGCTGCCGTCGTTCCAAGTAGACGTGGAGGGGCAGCACACCAACATCGTGCTGGTGCGGCTGCCGCCCGGACCACTCTCCGCCGCGCCCGTGCTGCAGCGGCTCGCACAGGTCTGCCTCTCGGAGACGCAGGTGGGTTCACAGCTGGTGGGTTGGGTTGGGTTTACGGGTGGTAGGTTGAGCTGGGAAGACAGCTGCTGGGTTGGGTTGGATTCAAACAACATCGAGCTGGTGCGGCTGCCGCCCGGACCGCTCACCGCCGCGCCCGTACTGGGCGCACAGGTCTGCCTCTCGGAGACACAGGTAGGTTCACAGCTGGTGGGTTGGGTTTACAGGTGATGGGTTGGGCTGGGTCTACGGGTGGTGGGTTGGGCTGGGTTTACGGGTGGTTGGTTGAGCTGGGTTTACGGGTAGTGGGTTGGGCTGGGGTCACAGCTGGTGGGTTGGGCTGGGGTCACAGACGGTGGGTTGGGCTGGGTTCACAGCTGGTGGGTTGGGCTAGGTTCACAGCTGGTGGTTTGGGCTTCAGCCTCCTTAGAGCCCTTAAGTCCTCAACCAAGATTGAGCCCCTCCCGGCTTCTGCCAGGGTCCTTCTGTCTCTTTCTTCCCCACTTTGCCCGATCTTCGCCATCCTCACGACATAATTATTCATCATCATCATCAGCCTATACTAGTCCACTGCTGGACATGTCCACCCCCAATGAGCGCCAATGCACCCTGTGCAATACATACGCAATGGAATAGCATCGCTATCCCACGAGGTGTATATGTAATACTACACGTTATCGGTTACTACCAATTAACTTACACAATTATTTAAATACCACTTGTATTGTAAGCTATAAAACTTCCTCCAGGGTGACTGCAAGACCGAAAACGACGAGGGCGTGATAGTGAAGGCCATCGAGTTCAATCCCAAGACGATTCGGTTCACGCTGCACGCGGACATCAGCGACGAGGATCTGTGGCTGGCCATCATGAAGATCACGTACGTTTTCAAGGAGATTGAAGCTGGCAACACTAAGGCTAAGTGAGTGTGGCTGGGAAGTGAGGAGAGCGTATATTGTAACCATACTTCACCACATCTATTGTATACGTATCAGTGATCTTTCTAGTTTTTATTTATAGGGTGAGCAGCACGGCTAGCACGAGTGTGTTCTCGCGCGCGATAAACGAGAAACGGCGTGACATAAATACTGCTCTCTTTCATCTTAGTATTGAGAGAAAGAAACATAGGCTCTTTCGCGGCGCGAGTTATGTCGCGGTGATACTTTTGCTAGCCGTGCAGTGGCCCTAGCACAAGTGTGTCCGCGATAAAGCTCGCGCCACGAGAGAGCGTTTGTCTCTTTATCTCAATACTAAGACGAAAGAGATAGCAATAACTATGTCGCGCTTTTTCTCGCTTATCGCGCGCGAGAGCAACTTGTGCTACAGGCCTACAGGTAGAGAGGGTATGGAGTTACTTTAGATAGACGAAGACCATAGCAACGTATTTACTTGTAATTTCCATCATTTGGTTTGTGTAAGGTTGACCTTGGTCTTCCGCTGTCGCAAGCCGACCCTAATACGGGTAGAATAGTCTTGAGAGCCCATTGTCACTCCGTGTTATTATAATTTCCATATAATTACGAGTGAATGACATGTAACTTCTATAATTGCATTTATATCACTATAAAGATAGTGTTATTATCGTCAATATTATGATTACTTATGAATTGAATGACACGTGCATTTGCTATTATTACGAAAGTTATATAGGTACCTAAATTGTTGTAAGAATATATATGTATAGAGAATATTGTATGGGCGTAACTATGTAAAACACTCGTGGAATACAGTATTGACGAGTATGTCGTATTTCTATGGAATTCAGGGTTTTGAGGTGCAATATTATTTAAGAAGAGTTGTTCATAAAATGTACCATTTAGTCAAAGACTATTGAGATAAATCAGGTGCTCTCTTTCATACGTAGATTAATCGAATATTATACAATTTTCGTGCCATTGTTCGCAAGGTTGTGAGTCGCAAAACTATGTGCCAAGTTATGATTGGGTCTTTGGTTTAGTTTACTAGAACGTAAAGAATACGCCATAATAAACAAAGGTCGACGTAAAATCAGTTAATGTAACTAATGAGTACCTTAATTACTACGATATGACGTAATGGTAATAGTTATGCTGTTTAACAGCCCTTAGGTATATTGTAAGGTGGTCTTAGATCCGCATTACCTATAAGCATGACAGAACTTTTACCATGACATTTATTGGTGGTTATTATGCTTGTATGTAGTCTTGAAATTATGTCATGTACGTACGAGAAAGATTATATCCTAGATTTTTATTTATAAGATTAAGTACGTAGTACCTCTGTTTTTGTTACCATGTTATTTTGTTGAAATAAAAATTCCAAATATAATAAAATACTTTCTTTATTTCTACCTGTACTATTGCAAAATTCATATAGACGTCAACCACAAATTACACAAGATACAATAAAATTGAAAACATCGCTAGCACATCGACGGCACAACCCAAGAAGCTTTGTCGTCGTTATAATTGCTTGACTACTCTCGCATGTTCGGGGTTCAAACACATTTGTCATACTTCAACCACTCGTATCAAACCATACACGCGAGCGCACTCGTCTTCTAAAGCTTGTCTCTTCTGTCTTTAGCAATTTACCGAGAGTGTGAAAGAGATAGGTAGCAAACGCAAGCGCTCGTGTGGATGCGAGCGGTACAAAAATCGGGCCCCAGGGCTGGGCGGTTTATCAGCAGAATCCATAATATACGGTTTAATAAAAAGAAAGGCCTCTTATCAAAATTCCACTAGATGGCGCTACTGTAGCAAAATACATCATGCCATATCATTAGGGGAACCCCCTAAGAAAATTAAATTCCCTTTTATCAAGAATCTAACACTCAAAATTGTGGGTTAGATTTCAGCCAGTACGACGTACGGCGTTATTTTGACAGTGATAAGGCTACTCGTTTGGCCAATTTGTGAGTAAAAATATGTTGCACCTATTTCTTCAATAACAAAATGGTTCACTGGTACAGTCGGACAAACAAGGTTTATTCGGTAACATACAACCCCGTGTACCTGTGTACCCATATTTCTACAACTATTTACATTTTAGCGGATTCTGATATGATAAACCACTGATAATGACGTAATAATACTGGAAAAAGAGAAGTATGAAAAAATATTAGCCAAAGTCCGCATCAAAAGTAGCTAAGCGAACCAGAATTATCCGAACGACTATGATAACTTAATTATTTTAATTAAGATGACAAATTCCGTTTCGGTATGGCCACAGTTCACAAATGTCATTCTAATTAGCAGTTTTTTCAGTCTTCTGGTCAGATCATTTCTGAAGTCTGGTTGCTTAGCTAGTTCTGATACTAAGGTCGGCTTATTCAACTTCATAAGCGCATTTAAGCTGACACTTAAACAAAAATATTCATACAAAAAACATGAAATGTAATTCTTAAACGCGTTTAAGAATTTGGTGCAAGCTGGGCTAACTGTACAGCAAAAAATTCATAGGAACATACTTAAACTACATACTTCATAAGTACCTACAAACTAAAAACTAGTTTACAACAACCAACTGTTTACAATATATTACACCAAGAATAATTGAGCATTACATTTCTTGTGTGGTACTGTTATCAAATTCCCTTCTTGAACATCTATATTTTCTTTTCATACACAATCTTGACATATTTTAAAAACAAACCTACTTGAAACACATAATACGAAAATATTCAATGAATGTTATATTTAAGTCATGGAGGCTAAAGAAACATATTAATGCTTCAAGTTACATAGGTAGGTGTAAGTTGACCCCAGTAATTCGGTGACACATACAGTGGTAGCCATATAATTTAAGAATGTTTTCACACTTTACAATTATTAAATCTATCTAAATTATATGCATTACATACTTACATTATGTAATGTAATGTTACCCAGTTAACAAGGGAACCTGGCCAGATTGGCCGATGGCCCTGGACGATGTCTTCTCTCAACTTAAGAGCATCGGCTGGTGTTCAGCTAATGTGCATCTATACATAGTATAAAACAAAGTCGTTTCGCACCGTCTGTCCCTATGTACTATTGTTATTTAACAGTTTATTGTTCACGAGATAAAACATACACGTTATTTATATGTCTATGCAATGTATATGCAAATAAATTGAAATGCGGTTTTTAACAATAGACAGTGATTCAAAAGGAAGATATTCAACACATTCTGTTGTCACTTCGTGATGGAGCTCCATAATATTATGAATTAACTCACCTTTTGCACATTTTGATAAAATAATTGCTTGAAGATGCAGTTAAATAAAATTTGTGTAATAAAGTGGAACTAGTGTGCAAAGGGTTATTTAACTCATAATATCAAGAGGAAGGTTTATGGGCAAGAAAAAAAGGTAGATAGAGGTAAAGTAGGTGTAGGGTAGGGTAGGGGCATGTCGAACCCGGTACCTCTCGTTGAAGAGTCGGACTCCTTAACATTATACCTGGATATAATGTGTAAATTAAACACAATGTTATGGCACTGCCCACTGCATTATAAGTACAAAATGTTATATTATCTACTAGCAAATAAAATAATAAAATCTAATGTTGACAAACACCATCCAATTCATTACCATAAATACTTTTTCTGTTATACAATATCCATCCAAAAAACTTCATCTTTGGTATCATCATCTAAATATACAGCCAAAATTAAATTTTGAGAACCATTCTAATAAATACTCTAAATTTAGTAATCTCATTAAATAATAATTGTTTTTTCGAATTTGACAAATTATTACAATAAGAATATACATTGGCGAAATTAAATTTCGTTAAATATGGCATAAAAAACAGAATGTACGTAATTAAAATATGTACTAAATTCGAAAAACTATTTGGATTTTAATGTATAATTAATTCGGACGCTACCTAATACTCTGTAGCCAAAAATCATATAACTTGTGTAACGCGCGCGCTTGGCTCGGTTCCGTACCTGCGCCGCGAAAGCTTTGTCCAGCTGCGCTCGGCCCTTTCCGGGATCGGCGCGCGGACGGCCCGTGCCGCCCGCACCCCGCACCCCGCGCCTCGCGTCCGAAGACGGACACGTGCAGACGCCATTCCATGACTCCGGCCCGCGTAGAAAAGAGCTATTATCCGTTGCCCCTCGCTTTACCTACCTTTCAATGTAAATAGAGTTAAGTTAACTGTGATTGTACATTCTTTTCTCCAATAAACTGTTATACCAACATTATACTTGTATAATATTTGTAATTTACCCGTTCTTCACACAAAGCTAATATACAAGGATAAATAAATAAATTCCGCCTTATCTATTTCTGCCGCCAAGCAACAAAGCTTGCATTGTTGTGTTCTGGTTTGAAAGATAAGGTAGCCAGCACAATTACAGGCATGAGGCATTTCATCTTAGTCCTCACAGTGACAACACACCTGTGGTTCTGCATTTTGTTGTCTGCAACCTAAATGCATGAATCTGTCTTTTCGTGTCACTGCGTAGAATAAAAAAAATACCCTTATATGGCGACAGATGGCCAAATTTTCATCAGACGCGTTTTATATATTTCACACACAAAGAGTATGGTGCTACGGGGTCTTTTGAAAAATTACAGTACATTACGGTATGTAGGTTCTCGTCAACGCCACCTGTCGCCAAGCACGTGTAAGTACATATTGTTCCGCCCTCGTATGTGAATATTATGTCTACATTCAGCCTGGCACGACCTGAGACTGAAATTATGATAAACTTGCATGAGTATATCATATAGGACTAATGAGCATAAAATAAGATTAGCACATTCGCTAAATTTATATTGCAATGCAACTAATCGTAATAAATATTTTAATAAACAATAAGGAACACTAGATTATTAAACACGATTTACACTGTTTTGTTCATTCCAGACCCGAATCATCTCTTCGTGGTCGCTATACCCATGCGACGCTATCACATCCCTATATCCCTCTTTGCTATAATGCTTCTTATAATAATGAAAATTCGCATTGTGCCTAGGTTCTAACCCTACCTTTTTAGCCACTATACCCAAATAGACGTCGTCGAATTTGAAATGCTTCACGAACAGACTACCTATGTATAAGTACTTCATGGATATGTTTGAAACCACATAGGCGCCACCAGTGATGTACGGGGGCCATCTGTTCCATGGATACTCTTCATAAGTGACTCTCCATTTGCTACTCCTGAATCTCTGAGGAGACGAATCAAATAAGTACCCCCCGAAAAGGTGTTCTTCAGTTAATTGGGTGTCTGTTAGAGCTGAATCGCTTCTCAATGTATTCGTTTGTAAAGTATTTTCTCTGTTATCCTTATCTTTGAAAGTTTGGTCATGGATATAATCAAACACTTTGTCTACAGACACATACATGTCGTCATCGGTAAACAAGTAGTAATCCGCAGTAGCGCAATGTTCGAACACCCATCTGAACGACATCATAGTTTTGATGGTGCTATTGTAGTAATCATCATGAAAATCTATCTGTATAATATCTTTATGTTCGGCCATTTCCTTTTCGATTTTGGATTGTGTTTCCGATTTTGGCGGGTTGTCCAGTCCTAGAAAGAACAGCGTCTTCACAATCCTGCCCGGTATCAAGTTTTCCTGGCCGTAAGTCCGCCTTATGGCGTCTCTGTGGCCGAAGTGCGTCAGCGCAGACTTGATGACTATAAACAGATCCAGTCTCTCTATCGTCTTGCATTTGGCCGAGTTCGTAAGGAACCGGTACGGGTAGTAGTTAATGGGTGCCATACTGGCTTTGCCTCCCGACAGCACCTCCCGCACCAAGGGCCTGACGTCCACGTTCAGGGGGTAGTCGAAATCGTCGTAACTCTTCGCAAGCATGTAGTCACCGACGCCGAAAAAGTAGTAAATATACAGGAGCACACACACGCACAAGAAATATCTATAATATCTTCGCCTCATATTTAAAAGTCTTTGAGATTCTTTTATCACTAATTTGATGACACCTGAAACCAAATAGGAGCATATTTTTAACCACTCGTAGACGAGTTAGCGACCAGTTCAATATAGACCGCATAGAATTTTAATAACTTGGTCACAAGTTACACAAACGTTTTACTTCAATTGTATTCGATCTCAGTGCTGTGTAGATCTGTACCTGTACTTACATAATTATTAACACTAGGCAAAACAACTTCAACGATATTCAGAAAAAGAATGAGAGCATTTTCTATCATTTTATTTTAATGTCACTGGACGTGTAATCCTCATAATTACATGTAGTGAACTAAGTATGACATCGTTTCCAAGCCGATTTTATCTAATCTATTCATTGCATACTACTGGTAGGCTTTACAAACCAAGTTTATGGGAATTAGATAACGCTTGCGTGCCAGCGTGTAAGTAGAGATAATCGTAAGTGGCATTGTTCAAGATTCGCAAACAGAACTTTATTAGGCGTAAATATATAATGTTCTTGTCAATCCTCCCCTGTACGAAAAGGGAAAACTAACGTTTGCTGGGTGAAAACTCCCGCAGGAAAAACACATTTTATTTACTTAAGAGGAAAAGTGATTTGAATTTAGAACACCACATACTCTGTGCTGGAAAAAATATACTAGGTAATGGTTCGTTCAGAAACTCATTTTGGCCTAGTAATTCAACTCCATGAATCAAATATTGTATATATCATTATGCACAATATTAGGTACTTATATGATTTATTGCAATTTAATTTATAAATTATGCTATTCCATTTTAAAAGACGTCATATTTAAAATAAATATTAGAGCCGGGGCCAGATTAGATTGCATGCGAATGACAAAGGAACTAAATTTGACAGACAGTCAACAATATTAACTCACAATATAACAATAACAAGGACGCCTAAAAGCAATCTTATCTGGCACTCCAGTCTAGTAACATTAATATCACTCACTTAACATGAAAATATAGAATAAAAGTGTAGATCTAATAGTGTAAGCAACTGCATATAATTAAGTATTAAAACACTCAATCATTGTATGACCATTCTTTTTTAATTACTGTGATAAACAGACACCATCTTTGAATACTCCCTTTTACATCATAAACTACTATTAAAAAGTAAAGTTGGAAATGGACGGATATGCTAGTAAGTAGCTACTGAAATATGCGTGGGGGGCCTATGTCTAGCAGTGGACGTCCCGAGATGATCGATGATGATGATTAATACAAATGGATTGTGGATAATTCAGTGCCTGCTAAAAATGTAAATAGAAATTTAGTATTGTTTGTGAAAATTAAAAAAAATTAGGTATAAATAGGAATCACTTTATTGTATAAAAAATATAAATGTAGAGTTATTAATATCGTAGTAAGATTAACTTATTTTATAGCTACTTTATTTACTAATAATACTTCGTAATAATGCTAATAATGGACACGGAATGGTGGAACAATGAAGTGCAGGAAACAGTAAGGGACAATAAAGCATGCTTCAAGAAATGGCAGTACAGTAACTCACCTTCGGATAGAAAGGTGTACTTGGGAGCAAAGCGCCGAGCTAAAAGAATGGTAGCAAAAGCACGGTCGACTCAGCTGGATCCGCTCTACGTTACGTTAGATACTGTTAGGGGGGGGCAGAAGGTCATCTACAAGCTGGCAAAATAGATGTGACGAAAAGTGTTGACATAAAAGGCGCGGACGACGTTTTTTTCACAAGTGCTAAATCTATGAAAGACCGTTGATGCTGTCATTTTAAAGAGCTGTCTAACAATGCCAACAAATTCGTGCCACCACCACAACTTCCTGCAAACCTTGGTTTGATAAGTCTGATTACCCCAGACGATGTGAAAAGTCTCTGGACCGTATGAAGAACAGGAAGGCAATTGGCCATGACGGAATACCCATAGAAACATGGAAAACATTGTGGACACGGGGCGTACTCATGCTCACTAAACAGGATTATAACTACGGGGCTTATACCCGACGCGGGGCGCGTAAATATTATTACGCCAATCTATAAATGGAAGGGCAGTGTGCACTGTGTGTGAGTACAGTAACTATCGAGGTACCAAACTTATAAGCTACACAATGAAGCTATCCGAACGAGTTACAGAGGAAAGACTTCGCTAGGAAGGCTCCGTATTAGATTGCCAATGCGGTTTCATGCTGGGCTGTAACACCATGGATCCGATCTTTGCTCTCAGGATATATCAACCTCTGCATCTCGACCTGCGGAGGGCTTTAACAGAGTCCCTCTGGTGGTGATCTGGCGGGTTCTGAGATCAAAGTCTGTGCCCGAAGCGTATATTGGGATTATCTAGCACATGTACGCGAACCCTTACTTATTCTGCGTTGTGTTCTATGTCCTCTCAGCAGAAATTCAGGACATGCCTCCTTGGCTTATGAAATACGCTGATGACATCGTACTGGTGAGGCAAGCTTAGGCAGGACCTTGAGACCAGGGTAAACACGTGAAAGGAAGTGCTAGAAAACGGTGGTTTGAAGCTGAACGTCGCCAAAACAGTTTGAGGTGGTTTGAAGAGACCATCCATATAGGGAAAGAAGCTGTCAATAGAATAGATAAATTCAGATAACTCGGATCCGTGCAGCAAGATATTGACGTCAAGTCCCGATTCTCTGCAGCTTGGGCTAAATGGCGGGAACTCACGACGGTCACCTGTGACCCTAAAATACCGATCAAGCTCAAGGGGCTAATCTACAAGAGCATAATTAGGCCTGTTATGCTTTACGACTGCGAAACCTGGCCGGCGCTGTCGAAGCACGTCCGCGAACTCCACGCCAACGAAATGAAGCTGTTGCGGTGGATGTATGGCGTTACGCGACTTGATCAAGTACGTAACGAGTATATCCGTCGCAGCCTTGGCGTTAGAGATATCGCGGATAACATCGAAGAGGTTCGCATCCGCTAGTTTAGTCCCGTGTTGCGTAAGCCCCAGGAATATGTGGAAAATAAGTGCCTAAACCTTCCGATATCAGGAAAGAGGTCGCGCGAAAGGCCTAAGCAGCAACGGATTGACATCCCCGAGTCTGATGTGAGAGCCAATGGCTTACGACGCGAGGCGAAATGGAAGAAAATGAATCGGAAAGCGGACCCTGGCAGAATCCGGGACTGACCGCTCGGATGATGATGATGAATAATATGTAAAAAAAAATTTTGGTCAGTTTTGGTCCCCCCACTCCGGCTCATCTAGAGGAGATAACTTTTAGTACGTTCACTCGCGCACTATATTCCCCCTTATGAGCCATTCGTTGATTGGACTAAATTGAGGATTAATTGGCCGCAAAAACTGGCTTTGTTGGCATCAACTGCTGATCCTTGTGCACCTATTTAAGTTTTTATCTACTACTAGATATCATAAGGCACATACGATATTTCACAAATATATTTAATCATGAAATACTCGTTTCCGTCATTCGTCATACATTCGTTAGAAAATATCGTTTATCATAAAATTTATCAATAATATATATTCGTAGTACTTATAAAAAAGTCGCTTCCCGCCGTCTGTATCTATGTACGCTTAGATCTTTTAAACTACGCAACGGATTTTAATGCGGTTTTCAACAATAGATAGTGATTCAAGAGGAAGCTTTATAAGCAAGAAAAAAAAGGGTAGGATGGGTAAAGTTGGTATATGGTAGTAGGTGTAGAGTAGATATAGGTTAGGTGTATGGTAGGGGTAGGGTAGCTTAGGGGTAGAACGCCACGTGAACGAAGTCGTGCCGGTAGTTATAAATAAGGCAGAAAGATACCATGTTCACATTTTTAGATAACCAAATCAAAACGATTTTATGTGAAAAATAATCGATCACATAAAGTCAGGAATGAATATAATGTAACGATACTCTTAAAATACGTAAAAAAATATAAGTTATACAAGCTTTAAAATTTAAATGTTTCTGGCTGTGTTACGCGAATTTACACGATGATGACCTAAAACAAACATATGATTTTGTTTTTAAAAGTATACTGTATATTACGTTTCGAGCGTGCTATATCGGTTATCAATGCACTACGACGCTTTTCAACACACTAACAAAATATTCTTGATGCCAATAATTCTGTCTAATTTATTGCAATACCTCATTTATTCTATTTATGAGCCTGAATCATCCCACTGCTGGGCAAAGGCCTCCCCCCTATTCTTCCATACCTCGCGGTCGTTTGCAATCACCACATAGGTGATTAAATTATTTGTCACCATTCACAATCACGCACTCACACAAGTTATTATAATGAATCATTCATATCTGTTGAGAAAATGGTTTGATGAGGTAATGAAAATGAATCATGATTTAAATTAAATAAATACAGTATGATAAGGATCTTAATGAATGTAAAAGAGGGTACTAGGTCTACATCAGTGTTTCACAAAGGTGGCATGGTAGTTCCTTTTTCCACCACATACATTAAGATCCAAGTCGTATTGTACAACTAGAACTAACCAATTCAAAGGGAAGTGTCCACAGTTGAGCTGATGGAAACAGGCGGCAGGTAGTGGCTGCGGATCTGGCTGTGCAGGCGGGACACCTCCGCATCGAGGCTTTCCATCTCGCGGACTAACTGGGTGAACTGCACTATGCCTGAAACATATGTTTAGGTTTTTATGGGGTTGGTAACGCGTGGGTGATGTCCCTGGTATTGCAAACGTCCATAGGCTGCGGTGACTGCTTACCATCAGGCAGGCCGTAAGCTTGTTTGCCACATATGTGGTATAAAAAAAAATTTTACAGACTATGTTGTGGCCAGCTGGAATATTGGAGCAAATTGAATTTCTACATGTTACTAATATAAACAAAGTTTCATGTGTTACATAAGTAAAGTACAAGTAGTGCATATTACACACTATTGAATACATTTCCTAAGAGTATAAACCACAATACAATTTTGTGTCAAACCACCTCAACTAGACTAAACAGGAATATTACCAGTTTTAGCCTTAAGAGCACTAAATGGTTGTTAAAGAGCATATAGGTGACATGGAACTAAGGCTGTTCCAATAGCTTTTAGCCAATGGCTTGTTATACCCCAATTTACTTATTTGTGCCAACTACTAGAAGCAACTCAATTCACTTTGTTTGCCGACGAAACACATTTTGCAGCTGACCAAAACCTCTTTAATTAGCTGACCATTAGCTGTAGGATTAAATGATAGCCTTTTATAATTATGAGAGCATGTTGTTGTCTCTATTAATTCTTTTCAGCTCACAGAGCAGTTGAGCCAATGAAACCAACATCAATTAACTTATTCAATAAAAATGTCATTTAACAGTTACAAGCACTTAACCATGAGTTAACAATGTTATCAACTACACTCAACCAACGAAAAAGTCTTTGTCCTATTAATCAACAATGGTTAAATAGAACAATTCATCACCACAGCCCATAACAGTCAACTGCAGGACTTAGGGCCTCTCCCATGAAAGGGGATAATCTTCATGCTTGGCAGGCGGGTTAAGGATTGCAGTGTTATAACTACAACAATGGAAAATGCTACTGCCTACATTCCAGCCTATGGAAACTCTTAGATTTTTTGCCTCGAAAACATTAGTGTAAGGGATTGGTGCTTTTCTGTTCTGCTGGGCACCACACGGCCAAATAGAACACAGAATTGTTCTTCTTGTTACCCGAAATAAATAATTATTTATTTATTAATGTAAACCCAGAGTTAAGACTAATTGTTTTTGGCTGTAATGATTAAATTTTTTTTGGTTTTTCTATTAACTGGTTGAGTCTTTAAATTCTTCAAAGTCTTCTAGATTTTTACAATACATAAGTGGAGCATACCTTCCCGAGAACCACTGAAACCATGACGTTTAATAGTTTCCATCTCAATTTGAACAACCATTGGAAACACAATTTGCATCATTTTCAGCATTTCATTGCCAGCTGCTTCCTTCGCTTCATCCAGCTTAGATGCGTATTCTGGAGACTCTAAAGAAGTTATCACCTCACTTAGAATCAGTCGCATCTGGTCAACTGACACATTTTGAGGCGAAGCCATCGCAATCACAAGCTCTCATCTAGAACCTGTAATGAACAATATCTCAGTAAGTTGCTTAATCCTGAAAGGGAAACTTTCACTGTGCAATGTAAATTAAAATGAAACTAATAAAGATATGATAGTTGATGTTTACTCAGTGCCTTGTAGGATGTTTAATGATTGACTGGTGTTAACTAGGGAACTTAAATTATTTATAATGACACTAAAATGGGTTTCCTGTTCTAAATTGGAAGATGTAAGAACAAAATGAGGAAGAGATTAGGTATTGTTTAAAGTATAATAATTACCTCAACAAAGTTACCTAAGATTGTAAGGTACACTAACGTAATAGGAAATCATACCGTGTTACTTTAATTTATTTAATAAATTGCAGTAATATAAATACTTGTAATAATAAAATCACGACACGACACCCACTGAACCACACCACACCATCAAAGACCACTAACCAAAGAATCTCCTCACAGGAAGGAAAGGAGATGCTAGATTGGAAACCCACAGACAAACCAATAATTTTCGTTCGAAAATTAAAGGTTTGAAGGCCCGTCAAGTAATAACTTTTTGACCAATAGGTCATTGGATATAAAGTTATGTAGGTCATACCTATACTCTTCAGCTATCTAAATCAGCGCGTCTGCCTGAACAAAACTGGCAGACGCGCAACCTTACGCTGATCCTCGAGGCTCTGCAGCCTAGCTTTAATCTACTTCGGGTCACCAATTATCTTCTTAACACGTTTTTCCACCGAATCCAAAGCCGCCAGTTGATATTAGGCTGATCCATCCCAGAGGTGGCAGCAGTACTCAATGCAGGATCGGACTTGTGCTTGATATAACTGAATCAACTGCTTTGATGTGAAGTACCGCTTAACATTCAAGAGGACACCAAGTTATTTTTGCTGCAAACTTTGCCTTTGATTCGATGTACTGACCGAAGTTGAGATTGGTAATAGCTGTTAATAACCAAGAAGCTGTAGGTTGTCTGTAATTTCCACAGGAACATCAGTTGGAATTAGATGGAATGGACTCACTCACGCCAATGGACTTTGGCGGAAAACAAACACGCCTGAGTTTTGGTTGCGTTGAACACCACTAGATTGGCTTCAGAGACTACCTTGAGAGCTTTGTCCAAACGATCAACCACAGCCTCTCGATAAAAAATAAAATAATATACAAATAATAATGATCGTGGACAAATTCATAAAGCGCTATCTAGCCCCAATATACTAGTACTATAGCTGCTAGATACTGATATACCTACTACTTATAAACTTAAATGGTACGTTTGTTTAGCGTGTAAACTTGTTTATATTTAGACAAAGTATTTTAATGAGCCGTTTTTAAGGTCGCCTCAAGGCGAGGTTCCCTCAAATAATAATAGATGGCGCGCTCTAACGACTGAGGACATTATCATAATCTATTGGCTGTAATAAAATATTTATATTTACTCGACGCAATTCATTTTAGATTTTATAATTTAACGGTTTTTAATGTCAGCGCTACCTGGGACTCAACTTTATAAATTTTATTTATCGATTTCTGAATGACAGGAAGATAAAGCTGTATAACTTTATGTACGCATTTGTACCTGAGATTCAAGTTTGGCGTATCTAAATAATATGTACTTACGTATACCTGGAATGTGCGCTGAGCTAAAAAGTGGTCCTATAGAGATAGTTAGCACGGACTCATTTCAACCTGCTCTGCTGCCCTGCTTATGAATAACCATAATTTGACCAACTAATCGGACGTCTATAGAATCATAATTAACAATTTGACATTAACATCTTCTATCTATCTACGTACTAATACTATAAAGAGGTAAAGTATGTTAAGGACAATCTCCGAAACTAGATACTGAACCTATTCTGTTATCATAAAGTTAATGTTTATGTGAATAGTAAAGTTGAAACATGAACCGAACTAAAATCGAAAAAATGATTGTCACCCAAATGGGGGATTTTAGTCGAACCTCACTAGATGGCGCTGCTTAGATAAAATTTTCAAGTATTGAAGTTACTCGGAAAGGTTTTCGTGAAAAGATACTTAGTTTTAGTATCATTTCTGAGAAGAACGCGCAAAATGTTTACTTTTTTATACATTTCGATGATTTTTTGAGAATCGTTTCTAATCAACGCCAACGTTACACAATTCATTGAATTTTTTTTATAATCGGCTCTCGAAAAATCTTCAATTCAATCGCTATATGAAAATTGGTATTGCCATCGTACATTATTAACATACACCACGAGTTACCGTAGTTTATATTTTTGTATTCGTCATGTTCAAAAATTAATTTCATGAAAAGGAAAGTTTTAGTTAGTTTATTTATCGGAAAATATATACAATAAAAGATTCTACCTTGCAAAAAGTGTTCTTTCAAAATTTCACCTTATTTGTACGAAATTAATAAAATTGACTATGCCATAATCATGTGTAAAAAGGGACATATTGAGTACATTATTGCCGTCTCTATTGGACCGCGGACCCTTTTCATTTTTTTTTATACCACTAGGGTGGCAAACAAGCTTGCGGCCTGCCTGATGGTAAGCAGTCACCGCAGCCTATGGACGTTTGCAATACCAGGGGCATCACCCACGCGTTGCCGACCTCGTAAAAACCTTTTAACCCCTTTCTTGAAGAACTCCATGTTGTACTCTCCAGGGAAAACCTCTCCAGGTAGTTCATTCCACAACCTTAGTGTGCGTGGGAGAAAGTTCCTTTGGAACCGCACAGTTCGCGACTAATTTGGCTCCAAGGTGTGAGGATGAACTCCCTGTCGATGGCGAGCGGTGCGATGAAAGAATGTAGCTGTAGGCATCATGTCAAACAGTTCTTCAGAACAAACACCGTTGTACAAGCGGTAGAACACACAAAGGGAGGCGAAATCCCTCAGCGGCTCAATACCACTTGTGAGCATAGTATCATCGACAATTCTCACAGCGCACTTTTGGATCGAGTCACAAGGACCAAGCTGATATGCCGGTGCTCCCGCCCATAGATGAGAGCAATACTCCAGATGGGGTCTGACTTGAGTCTTGTAAAGGAGAAGCCGTTGCCCCGGCGTGAAGTATTGATTTGATCTGTTTAAATACAAGTCTAAATTTATTGTATCTATGTACTGAGCAAGCCGAGATATTGTACGTTTTTTGCTTTCAGATGATGCGTACTTGCTCGTCTGTACAAGGGGATAATTGTGTAGATGTTTAGTTTATAAGTTAGCCTTTTTATATGGTTAGTGTTTTAATACGAAGCTGGCATGAACTATTTTGTATAAAAGTTCCCAATATTACAAAAAAAAATACAAGTCTACAGCTGCGATTACACATGCAATAATTCAGACACCTATATAAAGGGGACTCCATATGTTAGCACAAGGCCGCTCAAAAAGTAATATTTTCACGAGAATAGTAATGAGTAGGTTTCAAAAGCATCAATAGATGACGCTCCTACTAATTTGGTACTTTTTTTATACCTATGATTGTGGCTGTGATGTCATGCATCCAACTAATATTAACTTAAAAATAAACAGTTTATTGATATAAACATAACTTTCAAAGGTTGAAAGAAATGAAAAAAATATATATTTATGCAAGTAGGCACCATGTTCCATTTTAATACAAACCTTTTATATATGAATTACGTTTATTCTTGATCCAAGCGTCCATGAAACGAACAGACTCAGTCAAACAGATGTATGTTTTTTTGAAAAAAGTTATTTTATTAATACCTAGAAAATTGTTAAAAACTATTGATATATATAAAACTATGGCTTGACCTCGACAGAGGTGGCCTGTCTATGAGGAGTTTTCTAGGTATAATCAGATGATCAGATGGCGCTATATGATTGTGGCGGTGATGTCATGCAGCAAACTAATAAGAAACGTAAAAATAAAATAACTATGTTCCGTTTTAATACAAACCTTTCATATTTGTAGTACTTCCATTTTTGATCCTAGCGTCCATGAAACGAACTGACTCATTCAAATTGATGTTTGTTTTGCAATAATTTATTACAACATCTTAAATGGGTAAAATCTAATAATAAAATAAAGTTTATTTACAATTCACATTATGCAAATTTCTTAGATAAGAATAGAGTGAATAGAGAGAATATAGTGTAAGAGACTGATGCCTAAGCTAGGAAAAAAGCCAGGTCAGGTCAGGTCATGTATTTCAGGTTATCAGCCCTCGCACAATGTTAGTGACCAAGATTAGTTTATTTATAAATTGGGCATAAATGTTTATTGATAACAAAGAAATTGAAAATATAAGTGAACAGATAGATATATAATTTATAACAGGTATATGTGTTAGTAGTATTAGTAAAATTACTATATATTATCCAATACAACGTATGCAGTGTTTATGTCCTCTTTGCTAAGAACCTATTTCAAATGCTCTATTTAGATACCTATTGGAAAACTGCTCTAAGTTAAAATTACCTATCCGAAATGCTTGTTATCACGTCATTAAACATGGTGGGATCAAAATGGCGGTGTACTATCAGATATAGGTGGCACCGCTGCCGTTTTCGTTTGCTGTATTTCGCGATGAGCACATTCCTGGGTATTTTTATTTTTATGAGTTAAGCGCACTCCACATGTGGACAGTTCCGCGGGAACACGATAATGTTGAGGGAGTATTTGCCTATATTCGTGTAGTCCCGTGCATGTTTGGAATGTCTCGCCTATTCCTTAGACTAAGTAGAGATAGTTTGTTGTCGTCTCGATTCGATCGATTTTATTTATATTCCTAGCGATTTTTCTCGTAACAGGTTCGCGGTACACTTGACCATGATCCAGGATATTAATAGATCAAGTAATTACAGTAGAGCAGCTGCCATCACCTCTGTGACCCTGTTTACAGCAGATTAGCGATATTACACCGATGAATCGATATAATGTCGATTCGTTTTGACACCTACCACATCCCTAATAGGCGAGAATGTACAGGCTCGACCAAAGTCCCGGCAAAAGTTTCGCCGAAAGTTTCGGCGGACATGTGGAGTACGCTTTAGACGATCGGGCTGCCGGTGCTCTGTAGAAATTGCCGCTCGTCTGACACTTGATATTTATGGTCTGTGATTTCAACTTTGTAGATTTCCGAACGAACGATGTGTCAAATAATACCTTCAGGTTCTCTATGAAACTAGTGTTACCTATTCATTGGTGTATTTATTCTTTAGTTTGATGCCCATTGGTCGAAAAGCTGTCAAACTTTATTTTAACTAATCAGGAGCAGATATTCGATGAAAAAATCTTACTCAGAAAACAATTTGTAACGATAAAAAAGTCAAGTTGCTTGCTAGTTGTTCGTATTTCTTTTTCAATATTTCTCTATGAAACATATTATTTCTCTTGTTCTTTCGCGTTGAGAATATATCTTGTTATTGTAAATTGTACTTATGTTAGTAAGCTGTATAATAATTTGTTGTATTATCGGAAAATCGTAACAAACTTTCAACAAACTCGTCTCGAATTCGGGCGTCGACCGGTCTATCCCTCCTACCCGTGAATAACCGTCGCTCCATCAGTCGCCAGTCGCTATCGTCATTTTGTACGTATCATCGTCGTGCGCGGTCACGGCACAGGGTAGTTCTTCGCGAAGCCGTGGAGGTATTGTAAAGTGTTGTGCGGTGCAGTGTCGGTCTCTGTGACCGTTTAATGTGGTATCCAGTGCCGGTGTCGGGTCATCGCAAGTCGTGTCGCGCGGCGTGATCGGGCGCGATGGTGGACATGGATAGGAACGACCCGGAGCTGCGGTACCTGTCGGTGGATCGGAACAGTTTCAACGACCCGGCCACCCAGGCGGAATGGACGCAGAAGCGGCTGGTATGGGTGCCGCACGAGAACCAGGGTTTTGTGGCGGCAGGCATCAAGGCGGACCGCGGAGACGAGGTGGAGGTGGAGATCGCCGAGTCCGGCAAGCGGATGCTGGTGGCCATCGACGACATCCAAAAGATGAACCCGCCCAAGTTCGACAAGGTGGAGGACATGGCAGAGCTCACCTGCCTCAATGAAGCTTCTGTGCTGCACAACATCAAGGACAGATACTACTCGGGTCTCATTTATGTAAGTACCCATTACAATTCATAGACATATTTTTGGAATAGTATTTACACACCTGAGTAGCCTTTAGAATATTCTATTTCTCTCCTTGCACAGCCTGGTATGCCTCTGGCAACCCATGACAACCTTCATGTTTTCCTACATTTGAAAGTTATATTTTTCAGTACCTGCAGCATATTTCTTAAGAGCGGGTATTTTAACTATAAAACTTATTAGAAAAGAGCCTTCTCTGCGACATAACTCCGTTGATTTTGTCCTTGATCTGATTACTATGATATTAATTATAATATTAATTTCATTAGATTACTTTAAGCTATCTTTTTATATTATCTACTTTTTAATCAGATCTCTTGCTTTGGGTATAAAAACCTACAATCCATTCCAATAAGATTGGGCACACCATTTTTATCTTACTTAAACTTTGAACAACAATCTTGGGTAGGATATCACATTCAAGATGAGGATAGAAACATAAATGTATAAATACAGTATATACCATTACATGGTTATCTCCTTTCCAGAACTGTGTAACCACATTACCAGGTATTTTTGGCAATTTCCTAAGTGTTTGAGGTTAGGATGAGTCATACATAGCCAAACATTAAGTGAAGTCATGTTCTAGTACTTATTTCTTATTGTCTTGTAAGATTTATATTTGAGTCGTGTGTCAATGTGGTCTTACTGAGAATTGTATTTTAACAGTCACATGCATAAGCTGCATTATGATGTCCTATTTTATAAGAGCGTTAATTTTATAAACAATTTTTATTTATTTCTTTTGTAATTTATTCATCAGCTTATAAATACCTTTATATAGAAACAGTCAACCTTATAGTTGCTACCACAAGTATGCATAATATATTGTTACTGTGAACATGTCATTCCATTTTTAGCTATCTCTCATCTTATCAGCTTATTCATGTTTGTTGTTTTTTTTCCTTGAGATTATGTGGGTGGTTAATACGTAATCTATGTAAAATACACACATTGGAAACTGCCCTATCTACCTGATACTTGAGTTTTCTACTTAATCTAAATCCAGTTCATTCATAATCAAACCCGCTGTTTTTCGAAAAAGTTTTAATACATTACTTAAAAGAATTACTCTGTCTTGTCCACTTTAAATTTTTTATAATAATTCACATCAATCCTGATAGGTTTTATTACCTGATCTTCATCTTTAAATCGATATCCCTTGTAATGAAAATGCTATGGACTACAAAACCTATTGAACTCTTAATAAATTGCGTATGAACCATTGTTATTTAAATTAAAGGATTTCACACACCATTAGGCAGCTCAGTCATACATTGATTAAGACTGAGTATAATAGGATAACTTGCTTGAATTTGATATTATTGTCACAGAATAGTAACTTAAACTTTAAATTATAACACTTAAAGTATTATATTACTAACAAGCTCTCATACATGACTATGTCCATGTGGACCAATTACATGTTGAGTAGTTATAAGTTCCACATATACTCCACCTCTCAATTTATTTTTGGAGGTAAGACTAGCCTATGCCGTACCCCTGCTATCGGACGAGAGTTACTTTTGCATTAAATTTCGGTTAGCCTGTTTGATCCTAGTCAACAACGTAAAATACAATAATTTCTATTCACTTTCAAGTTTAGCTATTAGCCTTTGTGTACCTACTGATGTTAAACCTGTATCTAGGTATTCAAACCTGTATCGTGAATTACGTGAGTGAATTAGAGTGTCTCTAAATATGGATGTTTAACACTAGAAATCTCATGTCAAGTACAACGTGTGCAATAACATAAATGTCAACTGTAAGGTCATCAATGCCAAAGCTATTTTTCCCTTTTAAGCATTTTCCTCAAGTTGCAAAGCAAACACCATTTTAATTGCCATGTTCCCAGGTGAGTCATTGTACCATGCTGCTAAAAGAATATTTTTACAAAGAAAAATGCAAACTTATTAAATTGTAACTTATATATAAGCCAATTATTACAGTAAATGTGACAGTTTGTTTGGTGAGATTGGATATCTATGCGTCACTCACACAGAGTACTGCAAAAACTACATTCTTATTGATAGCCCATCAGATGGGCAATTGACAGAACCTTTATATTTTCCCTCCTTGCATTGCATTTGGAGAAGTGTTGAGTTAGTATGCCCAAATGCTTTTGTTTAATATATTTTTTACTTTATATGCCTTTTGCGTATATATCTCGACTATCGAAGCATTAACTGTACGTGGGTCGAAATTCACTCTCTTGTGTATTTGTAACAGTTCCTTTTGGCTTAAACTCGGTATCGTTTTGGGGCGCTAGTCGCTACTAAACAGGTGGGATTTATCTTTGAGCCCTTCCCATTCTCTGTGACAATTTGTACGATTGTTCAATTGTTATATTAAGATAATTCAATCGTCTTTGTCAAAGGCAACACTGTCAAAACACAGTATAGATACAAAGTAGCGACTCATTAGTTTTGTCGTGCAATTCCCACAGATATTTTGAGATGGTATCGCGATTTCGTTGGTCTCATCATCAGTCTACTGTTGGACATAGGCTCAGGCTTCCCCCACGGCATACCACGTGCACCGGTCCGCAGTATTGTGTAGACCGTCGCTGCAACTAGCCACAGGACGTCGTACACACTTGTCCCATCGTGGTCTCCACTCGAAAACACGTCTACCCCAACGGGCGTCGTTTCTACGACAAATATATAGCCCACTGACATTTTTGTTTTTAAAGTCTATGTTCAATGTCGACTATTTTCGTTCTCTGTTTATTAATTTCGTTCCGGATCAAGTGTCTTAGAGAAACACCGAGCATAGCTCGCTCCATCGCTTGCTGTGCCACCTTCAGCTCGTGGATTAGTCTCACCATCAGTGCGCACGTTTCGGCTCCTATAGAGTCCTAATATCGGTAGGGCGACTATGGAACTACAAGACCATTAAACATGACCTTTGTTTTGTCATCTCTTCATTTAACAGTACAACTGCCTTACATATTTCTGCCGTTAAGCAACAGTCTGGTTTGAAGGATAAAGTAAGGCATGTCTTGTTAGTCCTCACAGTGACAACGCACCTGTCATTCTGCATTTTTGTTGCCTGCAACCTAAAGTCATGATCTGCCTAATCCTGGACCATGGTAAAGGCGGACGCCGGCCCTCGAGCGCGAAAGCACAACCGGGATGTCAACGCACGGCAAGATGATTATTTTTTTTGAACCTAAATGCATGAATCGTAGATGTTAAAAGCGACAGTTAGCGCTTACCATCAGGTGGACTGTCTGCTCGTTTGTCATTGCGTAGTATAAAAAAATTATAAATATGGGTTGGTGCCACCTCGAAACACGGCCTCTTCCGGGGGCTGAAAGTCGTCCCACTTTCGCTGGAGACGATTCGTGATGACTCTCGAAAACAGCTTCTATGCGTTACCTAAGCCACGTATGTGACTTAGGCGCGTAGATCTCCTATTTACTTCATAATCCACCTGCCTTATCCCTCTAGGTGTGGTCGGCACAATATGTCCCTTTTTTCCATTCAACACACTCCTTTCACATGCAAGTCGTCATTCGCACGGTTTATCCATCTTTTGACAAATTTTAGGAAGTAGCCATACCGAACCTACACTGAACGACAACCAAGTACGGCGTGCGTTTGTAACTGGAAAACAGAGCGCGCAAAATGCTGGTTCGAAGGTCGTCAACCCCGTGATGGATTAAAGCGGAGAGAATTTTTT
The DNA here is from genome assembly GCA_905147135.1 of Blastobasis lacticolella. Classification (NCBI taxonomy): domain Eukaryota; kingdom Metazoa; phylum Arthropoda; class Insecta; order Lepidoptera; family Blastobasidae; genus Blastobasis; species Blastobasis lacticolella. The sequence goes on along the minus strand of LR990048.1, from coordinate 7,544,123 downwards.
TGGTTCGCCACTGATCGCATATGTCTTGGTGTGGTGTCTCCGTGGTGGTGTAGCGGTCGTGACGTCAGTCCTTGATAGCTATACTGTGACACAACATCTTTCGGGTAAACAAATGTGTGGATTGCCGTGTTGTGTAGAGGATGTAATTATAATAGTTCCTTATAGATAGATAGGCTTCTTTCTTATACCTAATTGTCCCAGAATAATTTAGCCCTGTTTAAGAGTCACTTGTCGAGATGTGTTAATGTCCTTAGGTCACCTTAGTACGAGTCATTGACTTTCGAGTTTGCTTGCTGTCCCCTTACAAGCCCTTTATCCGTGTAGCCGTGCTTGCTTATCGCTCGTCTTGAGTTGTATCGTCCGTTTCACTTCAAGTTTAGGTTGAGCCGGTTTCGTATCAAAACAAATGCCATTCATCAGAGCCACATTTACTTCGAGACTTGTTGCGTCTACCGGTTATATTTTAAGTTCCCCAATTCGATAGGCCTCCAGTCTAGTACTCCAAGCCAATAAGGATCGTCAGGGATTGTTTAGAGATGTTTGGGTGATAATACGACCGATTTCCGTGGTGTACCATTCGAGTTGAGTCGCTATCAGGGTTGTGTATTCTGTAATGGTTTGGGTTAATTCAAACGTTTGGCCAAACGTGGCCGAGATGAATGTCAAGGTGAGGTGCGCCGCCGGCCGAAACGGCCGCGCCGGTCGTCGACCCCGCCGGGGGCCGCGGGGCAGGGGGGCGGCCCACGCGAATATATACGGTACGCGCGGTTAACCTCCGCCTCGGCTCTGGCGCCCTGGTACAGAAGGAAGAACTTGCGTGCCGCTCCTCGTGCTTTGTTTCCATAAAAAGTCGCAGTTCTGCTAGGATGTTTATGTTGGACAATTGATTTAAAAATAATATTTAATCGACCATACTCGTCTACCTAACAGTTCCTGCTGTTTGTTATATCACATTTATTTTCTTGCATTATAAGTTCATTCTACGTTTGATTTTAATATTGATTGTGTGACCAGAAAATATTTGTCAAGACCTGAATAACCATTCTTCATGTTTGGCCAAAAGTCACGTCGTGTAGGTATACGTAGCCTAGCCACTAGCCAGCCATATTTAAGAATAAGAGGACTGGAACACGTAGTAGGTACACGTGCACTGAAACGTGAACAATAAGCAACAAATTCTGATTAATCTAGACATTTCGACCATTAATTAGGTAAGTAATGTAGGTATGCTCACTCGACTACATACAAAGTTATAAAATAAGTTATAAATTTAAGTGCAGAACCATTTTAAAGTTTGTACTTATTGGATTGAGGAGGCTAACGTCCAGCAGTGCACTGAGGATGATGGTGATAATTGTTCATACTTGAAACAAATCTACTAACACTGTCTCAGTAATCATCATCACAGTCAAACTTTTGTCGATGAGTAATCGCCACTCTTCTCTCTTGTCTGCTAACCTCTTTACTTCTTAATAATAATCACTTTTCGCCGGTCACTCTCTCGGCATCCTTCACGTCCTTCCAATATTCAAGCCTTCCTCTTCTCTTCCCCTCAACTTTGCCTTCTACTCTGTTATACTATGTCTAAATAGGTATAGACATGTCTAAGTAATATAGATACCTAGTTCTGTCGATGAGCGCCCCCATAATAATTAAAACGTAACAATAACGCGATTAACATCCGATAGTTGTCGGTACGAGCTGCTGGCGCTATGTAGTAAATTTATAAACCGCGTGGGCCGTCCGAAATAGATCCTCTGGCTGCCATCGGCCGTCTGGTGCGCTGCAATGTGCCTTAGCCATGTAATACGCATTTGCTGTACACACATTATTGCTATAACTAAGGACAACACTCAGCTAGAAACTACAACAAGTGTCTATGTCTGTATGCCCTTTTTGTGACATCTTCTTGTAGTTCTACAAATTCGAAAACGTGTTTGATTTTTTCTTAGCAAACGTATGGTAATAGTAACATATACTTTTTTACAAATTACTAGTCAGCTTTTGACCGCTTTACCTGATGGTAAGTAGCGATGCGGGCGAGGATGAATAATGTCTATCTAGAAACTATTTGGCCCAGATTCTACTGTTCGGGGAGCACTTTGTCAGGCAATGCGTTCGATTCCTTAACCGTACATATTAGAAAGATTGAGCCAAAGCGGTTCGCGCGGATAGACATGATGTGGGAAGTGTGAAGGTACCTTCTGAGGAGTGTGAAACGACAAATTCAACCAGATAACATCAAGAAGATACTAACTAATAAAAGTATATTCCATAGCTTTAAAAATCAGTTTTTCCGTTTATCGTCTCACAATATCTGTATGCAATGGTCATATCACCACGTCCGAGTGCATTTCTTGATTGTTTTCTTTCACAATAGACGTTATCTCGATTATCACGATTGTATCGGTTTTGTTGTCGATAACTTAAGATTACGAACCTGACTAAAATACTAGTAGAGTAGGCTAGAAATAATTTATTGTTAATGCCTTGATACAGCCGAAGTATTTATATCCATACGACGTAATCGCTTTAAGGATGTCCGCCTTGATTAGTCGCAATATGTTTTGTCTGAATTTTAATACTACAAAATGACTAATGTATTTCATACTGTAATTTGAGTACCAACATCTAACATGCAAATTATTGTTTTTCCGATGTATATAAATGACAGTATAAGTGAGTATCTCGCTCGATATTCTATGCAGTGTATACATGCAGACTCTCTACTACATATCCATCATCGTCTTATTCATAAGGGAGCGAGCCCCATCCTTTGCGCCACATTTTCTATTATCAAAACGACAACACTTCAATTCCCAGTTGGGGTCTTTGAAAACCGCAATGCGTCAGCTGGCAAGTTTAAAGGCTAGGGTTGCTTGATTGACATTTTTTTTCGTCATATTCACGGAGACATACCATTTGATGTTGTTTTTTCAATTTCACATTCAGGTATAAGCGACGCGCTTTCGCTAATAGTTATTTTCGTATTTTTTCCATAATGGTAGGCCGAGTTCTGACAACCCTCTCCCGCCACTTTCACATTAATAAACCTTTGATATCCTACTTTTAACTATTTTTTTTAAGAATGTTGGTCGGTTTCTTAATTCTCCACGCAAAATCAGTGTGATTCCCGCGGGAAGAGCTCCGGAACGTAATAACCGAATCTCGCTTGCAAAAGCTAGTAATACGTTTTGAGTTGCGAACAGATAGATGCCATTCGTCTTCATAGATACATTTCCTTCATGTGAAGTACCTAAGTACTTGTATAAAGATTTCCATAAAACTCGCAACGTAAAGCGATAGCAACCCTGATACGCAACAGGAGTCTGATGAAAGTTTCATTTGTACCGTCTGCCTCGTCTCCCTGCGAACCCTATCTTTCCCTACAACCTCTACATACATAAGAGATATATTTTATGAGCGGAGACACTACTTACTCGCTATTCATAATGATACATAGCATTCGTTTATAGTGTATTTTTATTTCGTTGGAGATTCCTTCAAAATTTGCTTCTTCAAAAGGCTGGTTTCAAAATTGTCATGCGCTGCCTCATTTGGTCATCTTGCCTGATTTTTTCCCTTCTCATTTTTTACGTAAAATCACATTACCTACATGTTATGCGTGCTGGTTTTTATGATAGAGTCATTTAATTATTAATTTACTTGTTTTCCTCAAAGTGAGTGCCGAAATCATTTGCCTTTATGGAGTTTATGATCGAAATAAGTTTCGTAATAATCTTAAAACGAATAAGACGCGCCCATCTTATTATGAGAAAAAACTTTTACAACGTCGTATCTGTCAATATGCTATCCAGATGTATAATGAATATACTGGTATTAATTTAACATTTGGTAAAGCACTGCCTCGGTGGGTACTCTGCGGTTAGTTCGGATATCACATTGACGTGTTGACGGGTAGGTGTATATTTGTTTTGGCAGGCAAACTGCGCGCTGCTGTGTCGGTAGTCTGGACACAGGAGATCCATCATAGTTAAGAAGCCACAACAAGATGGAGAATCACCATACCAGACATCTCTAACTTATTACATAGCCCATGGTTGTTCAAAGACAAATAGGCCTTTGTTGTGAGAACAAATAACATTTGTATGGGTTTCCTTAACGCGTTTGTATTCCAATAGTTCAATAACGTATGACGATTATACTAGAACTAAACGTCTAGATTCCAATCTGTATACTTAACACTTATCAAGTTATCACAATAGATGATGTAATGCTTGCCATGGATTCTTGGAAATGTGTATTAAGTATGATTGCCAACTTTCTGGTCTGTGGCTAGCTACCAGCTACACTAATGTGTTGAAACATTACACCGTTTGCTTTGGGCACACCCAACCCAGTCCAGACGGCGTCCTACCGAATTTATAAACTAACGCGAAATATGTGAAGCGATATTTCGTACAGGGCATGGCAAATGACAAATAATCTTCGCATATTTAATTATCTATCAGGCTCTTTGCATCCTACCAAAATTTAAAATACGGAAGGTTTGTAGATGACAGTTTAAAGGATTTTTATAAATTATGAATCATTCAAAACAGTTCCACTAAAATATATAACCTACAATTTAGCATGTCGTAAGAATATAATACCGCGGGTTTTTCGCAAATTGATCTATAAAAAGTCACACATAGAAAGTGTTGGCTGTCTGTTTTCCATCTGGTGGTCTGCAGTAGTCGGTCTAAACATGTAAAATTAAAAGAAGACTAGCTGGCAGTTTTAAAAACATGTTAACCATTTGCATTTACCAAACGCCCGTATTGATTTACTTCCCTGTTCCTGTTCCACGCTGCATTGCAGATATCCTGGTCGTGTCGCACCATCTCCCGGCCTTTGTCATGGCACTCCTGTTTGCCTGATTGCTATTGTTTGTGTGTGGTTATTTATATAGTAGATATCCCCCCAGGATTTTAAAATAAATTATTACTTTGGGAAATTTAAGATGAAACGCTAGTCCTCCGCGGGTAACCATGGCCTGAGCGAAGAACCTCGCATTTGCGTATTATCGGCCAGAGCAACGTCGCCCTCGAACCTTTTAAACCGGGTTGAGGTGGGCAACACATTGGTGTTGCTAATGTCCATAGGCGGCGGTGACGACTTTCCGTCAGGTGGCTAGCTTGCTTGTCGCTAATTTTCTTATTCATATGTTGTTATAATAATGCAAAAGCAATCTTCGAGTGGCTCTCTTACACATTTATTTAATTTAGGAGCGATAATGGACGGACGTGTTTCAGATTTACGGCTTACTTTATTTTCGATGCGCAGTGAAATGTAATTTGGAATCGCGTGGATATTTTGAGATTAGATGGTGAGACGGGTCGATGATGCAATGAAAGTTCGCGCGTCAGAACATCCCAACTACCGCCTCTATGCGTACGCGCATGTATTCGTAACACGGCAAGCGCTGCCTGTATTTATGGCAATGACTCAGTGTCCATTGATGTTTTCCAATGTTTCTTAAATGGCATCCGCGTTTCCCTGGATATTGCAAAATGTAGGTATTACTTCATCGAGGAACGTATGTCGCGTATTTCATAATTCTCTAGAATTCTTCCATAACAAAGATTATATTGTTCTGTGCAGTTATTCAATATCATGTCATTGTTATTGTATACCTATAATATTCTATATTCTACTATGACAATTTAAAATATGAACAGCCAACCCTATGTCAATATTTTCCTTCAGATGCTTCTGGAATATTATAGAAACACGTGCATAGTGTTCGATGAATGAGATGCCTGTTCCGACGCGTAATGGCCACTGTTATGAGTTCAACAGTGGATTATTTTAGTAACATTATGTATGGCTCGTCTATAAACCTTATAGTAATGTCACGGTCATACCTATAATAATCAACTAACTTAGGTAATGTAATTGAAAACGGTGTGAATACCGTATGTTCTGTTCTATCCCTTTGTCATAACTGTAAGTTGATGAATGATAATAGTGATAAATACATAAGTTATCAGTTTGCATGGTTTTTACTATAGAATTTCCCCCCTGTTTTCAATCTTTTGGTATTTGAGACTTCGATTGAACCCTCAATGGACTTACAAACATTCTTCAACAAAACAGTATTGGTCACATAATTTGATCCGCGCTGCGAAAGAACAAATTTAACGCCAGCGCCGTGATAACTATACAGCTTTAGTACTATAATGTTTTTCCGATTAAGTCGGATATTGAACTTCGCAAATTAAAGCACTTCCGGCTGAGATTGCGGGCTTCGACATTTATAATTTGATTGGCACGCCGTTCTAGCCGTTTCGTGGCTATAGCTTCGCCCCCCGGTCTAGACGGATAGTCGTAAAGATCTAGACTTAAACCGATGTGTTGGGTGTCGTGTTATTCAATCGCCTATAAATTTTCTCTTTAATGTTGCACGGGGGGTATCGACGGAATGTTTGAAGGTGTTGGCACACAGCGACTTAAGTTTGCTGTTAACATTTAAACTCTGCTGTTCTAGCAACAAGCTCACATTAAGCCCACATGTAACGTGCAGTTCAATTTAATTTGCTATAAAATAAGTGTTAAAGCAAAGGAAATGCGGTTTTTACTTTAATTAACGGAGTTTTAAGTTCGTAAATTCTTTGCCTGTGGCTCTGTTCCCCAATCAATTGATGTCCTATGAATGTATTGAGGGATCTATGTATCGAGTGCCAACTATAGTTAGGACCCTTGGCATCGTCGCTTTCCACCAAGTGAGATAAGATACCAAAAATAATTGACTAGCGCCACTCCGCAGCTATCCATAGAAGAATAGCAGGTTTTATGACGATGTTTTTCTTCACCGTAAGAGCATCGGTTAGCGTTTAATTATTGTACATAACTCTGAAAAAGTCTTTAGTACATAGCGGCACTGGGGATCGAACTCGGTGCCTCTCGTTTACACGTCGGACTTGCCGCTTGCCATTAGCCTACCGACGCTCTGGTTTTTTAATTATATCACCATCATCATCGTCCTAGCGCTTATCCCGTCCTCTGCCAGGGTCCGCTCTCCTACTTATTCTTCTCCACTTCACTCGGTCTTCGGCATCCTCGCGTCGTAAGCCGTTGTATCTCGCATCCGACTCAGCGATGTCAATCCACCGCTTCTTAGGTCACCCACGGGGCCTCTGCAACCAGCAGGTTCAGGCACCTATTTCCCACATATCCCTGAGGCTTACGCAACACGTGACCATAACAGCGCAGGCGAGTTTCCTCGATCTTATCTGCGATATTCCTTATGCCAAGGCTGCCACGGATGTACCCGTTACGGACTTTTTAATCGTATATCGATAGTTAATTGACACAAAACATTCACAAGTGGGTCACGAAGAGACAGTAATAATAATCGTTATCGCATCGAAACGAAGCGGTTGACATTTGGATCAGAATTCTGAAATGTCACAATAATTTCACGTGTGATTGCGCCGCTGTACCGCGCACCCGTTTTCGTCGAGACAGCTATGCCTTCACTTGATTGCAATGCATTTTGCATGCCGCAACAATGACGCAACAACCTATAGGTACCGATAATAAAACAAAGTCGAACGACCGTTTTGGTGAAATGAGCCATTCTAGCCGTAATTTATACCTACATTAAATACGCTGTTATGCGCCGACCTAAGCTCGAGGAATACCAAATATGGTTCAGTAACTTATAAGTAAAAGAATTTTGCTTCCACCTTCGCTTGAAACTGTTATGAGTTCCAAATTAACGTTGAGCACAATTTGTTGTCACATATATGGAGCGAAATAATTACATTTTTATTACAGCAAGAATATGTGCAAACTTGCAGACGTAATAAAGTTTCCGAGTAAAATCGAAGCTAACAGTTGTCAACGTAAATTCCTTCGTTCATATTTCTCGTTAGTCGGCCGCCGCCAGAAAAGGCGATGGCGGGTCGTTTTTCAAAATTTCGACACGCGCTTTGTCCTTTTATAAGAGTTGTCGCTCAGTCGGACACGACAGCTATCTATCGCCGGTCACGCCGCCGTCCATATGTGTCGCCATGTATGGGCACGCTTTGGTCCAGTCGCCATATGCCAGATAGTATTGGGAAACCTCGGCCACAGATGTAGCATTGATTATCTCTAAACGGTATTGGACCGCAATCAACGCGCGCATTGAGCCTTTCTGACCGATTCCAGCTGTGAGACCTTCGCTCCGCGCCAACCTTCTACGAACACATGCTGGACAGAGTTGAAATAATTCCGGCATGAGTCAATATTGTTAACATACCGAAGCAGTCTTGGGTCATTAAAAGAGAGTATGACGATTGGAATACCATTTCGCTACAGAGCTTGACTACATATACCACATTCGTGGTGAGCGTATGCGGCTCTGCATAAACTTTGTCGGGCGTGCCGCACAATCACTTTCACGGGCGGTCGATAAATTGTGCGAATACGTCGCGTTCCTTGGGCGTAATTATACGAGTACTACAATTTACTCGATGGCTCGCCGTTGCGTAACCCCGCACCACCGTACAAGGCGCGGGTCTGCGGCGGACCTTCGCGAAGTGGGTCGCAGTTAATGCCGGGCCATCTGGCCGGGCCAGGACACGGCGACGCCACGCATAACGGTCACACCGACTCTCACAATGAACTCCAATGCTGATTGATCGAGCAGCGAGTCTCAATGCTATGCGATTGGGATTCTGCGAAGTCAAACGGGGTATGGGGAAAACCGATTCTGATTGTAATCAGTTGCAGTGTTGTTGTGAATTATGACACCCATTTTTATTAATATCTTTAACCAGAACTAAACTGATATTGTAACAGGCATAATAAGAAAATTACTTAAGTTATCCGTCGTCGCTCAGAGAACGCTTACAAATAATAGCAGATGATTGAGATTGGATTCGTTGACTATGATTCATCTATTACTGTTTAAGGAATCTAGTTAGCATTTTATCTGATTAGATCGTTTACTTAATTTAGCAACGTTTACTGTTATTGCCTCTGTTTATTTGTTTGTCTGTGTGCAGCCTTGGCGATCTACTGACGACCGCAAAATTCCCTTCACAGGAGTAATAATATTACATAGAACATGATGGTCAGCGGTGGCTATTATACCTCATAACTAAAATGTAATTTAATATTTTAATGTGAGATGAGATAATTTCTTCATACCGGATTAGTATTAGGATATCAATTAATCACGTATGTTTTTAATTAATTATCTATTATTGTCAAAACAAAAATCAAACTTTGCGATTATACATGTGATACGAATTAATAATATAATAACATTAAACAAATATTCTTGGACAATTTACACAGCGCCACCTAGCCCCAAAATACGCAACGCTTGTGTTATGGGTGATATAGATAACTCATAAACTACTTATATACTTTTAAATACTTATAACACCCAGACCCGTAACAGAAATTAAAATTCACCATTTCAATTTCTGCTCGGCCAGGAATCGAACCCGGGACTTCTGCGTGGCAGACCATGCTGTACCAACTGTACCACTCAGGCCATGACAGATAGAATTAGACCAAAGCAGAATCCAGTGCAGAGAATAGCTTCCTATTTATGCCGTTACGTGATCGGATGACGCCACGCGTCATAGTTACGTGCCGTAGCTCGTAATGCTGATCTTGTTCCCATGCATTGTATGCGCATACGCATACCGCCAGCTAGAGAACCGTCCGTGCTGTAATTCCATTATAAAGTGCATCTCACTCTCTCTGTCATTGTTACCAGATTTGTCACTTTTTAACACACTTCTGGTGCATGTATTTTCCTCGTTCCTTGTATCAGTGGCGAGTTGAAGTTAAGAAGATCTCATCCGTCACCAGTATGATCTGAAGCATTAGTCATCATCATTATCATACATAGTCCATTACAATCCACAGCAGGACTTAGGGCCTCTCCCAGGAAAGGGGAGGTTATTGCCAAAATCTCCACGCTTGGCAGGCGGGTTCGAGATTGCGAGTATAAAATAAATAAAAAACGCTGCTGCCCATTTTCCAGCCTTCGGAGACTCTAGATCTTATGCCTCTTAAACGTTAGTCGCATTGTAGGACAACAACAAGTGTAAATGAATTGGAGCTATTCTACTCTGCCGGTTATCACACAGCACTAGTATTTTGGTTAAAATGTCTAGCACTGCCTGCATATGTGCCAGAATGCATATATTCTAAGCCTTTTTGTTCTTTTAAGCCTGAACATTCTTCGTATTTCACAGAAAGAGTGTTATTTGCCGTCAACAATAAGCCACGCGTGACTATTAATCAAATTAGGTGTCAGAATTTCGTGCCGAATTCCCGATGCATGATATAATAAATATTAATGACTGCTTTGTTTCGTTACAGGTAAGTTCCTGCCCACGAATGCGTCACTCACGTAACGTTGTTTTGCGCATGTATCCATATATCTGAATGTTTAGAAGTTTTATGATGCTCAATTAGGTTCTGATGGATTGCAGAATGTGGAATGGTCTATAGGTAAAGTGCACTAAAATAATCGACTCAAAATATTACAAAATCTGGAAATTTCTGGGTATATGTTTTAAGTATAATACATATTATTTTCGTAACAAAACAGCGAGCAGTGAATTATAATACCATTTTTTCCTGCGCAGTTGTTAATATCTCTAGGTTTGATACATTATGATTTTTCTAGAAAGAGATTTTCATTATATTATTTAAAAAGTCCCGGGGACAAGAATTGACTATATCCACTTCAGAGACGGCTAATGACCCCATGTTTCAGCTCATTCAATTCGGTTAACGATGTACCTACCACATACCCCGTATTATATGAATGAAAATAACATTACAAACTTCTTTCCACTGAACAGAATTTAACTCTCCCAAATTACTATTCCTAATCCCGCGCAGCATTTTGGTATCGACTGCTTCATTTACAATGGAAAGTTTCTTTTTAACATCAATACATTTAGTTGTGTCGACACAAGGGCGCTCAATTACGAAGGAACCGGTCTCGGTAGCGGGTACCGTTGCCCGTGGCATTCGGATTATGGGTCACAGATTCGATCGTAGGTCCTTTAACTACAGTAGAGTACTAGCCAGCGGTCTATTTCACCTTATTTGATATATTTTGTAACTCGCTTTTGACTTAAAACTACTAGAAGTTTTGGAAGTCGAGGTTGGGATCCTCTAAGCTTAGATGTTCAACGTCATCCTTTAAATTATCTTTCTTTAGATTTAGATTTTGGTTTATAGTATTTTTTTCTGCGCTCTTCGGTCATGTGAAAATTCCTCAATATTCATTACCTGCTTGGTATTTTGCACCTCGTACTTTTCTCGCACGCAAACTTTATTTTTTAAATATAATTACTTAAATAGATGTAATTGCATTTTGGATAGCTTATACCCACATAGGCGTGGTAGGCGTATTTCTTATCGATTTGATGATACACATGGTTCGTGATTACCTACCTACAGTACTCACTATCATTTGACTGGAAGCAAATATTATTCTAGTACTTGATTAAAATATGTGTTAAGTTTCGTGGAATATTTTACAAATTATCTTAGCAACCTCGAAAAATAGAAAAAAAATGTTTCTTTTTTCTATATTCCCTCAGACTTGTTTACATTTCAGTAACTTTTTGTCTTAGCAAAAATTGCGTCATAGGAACAAATGAAATTATCTTTTAAAATATTTGTGTATTATGTTATTTTTTGTTATCTAGACCTCTAGACTATCTAGGTAGACTGAAAAATTACATATTATCGCACGTTCGTTGAGATTAGGTGTATTAGCTAGCGTTGCATATGCGCTGATTCGCTGCGTTCCGTTATTGCATTGCGGCGGTCATTGTCGCGCCGTTTCGAAACGTAACCAAACGCAACGGGTCGGAGGTTGTCTGGCCCCTTTGTGCGCTTTTTATGCGTTTTGCGCTCTTTGTTTATATTTTTTGTTCGGTTTCTTTTCACATTTTATTATTGCGCCCGCCACGTTTAGCATGTCGGCGTTTTGCGTTTTGTTTGTTTTCGTGTCGAGTTTATTCAACTCGGCAAGAGTTGTTTACGCATGAATGTGAAACCAATTAATCGTTTGTCTCTGTTATATGTATTTTATGAATAAAACGGTCGTGATCTACAATCGAATAAGTATTAGAAAACACATGTTTTATTTTAGATAAAACATGTGTTTTCTTTTCAGATACTTGAGTCACCTGGTGCCGCCTTGGCATTTAAAAACGTAGGTATATTATCTAAGGCACGAGCTCATGTGATATAGTGTCCCACTAGGCGTGCCTAAGAAAAAAGTACCTACTATACAGACCAATCCCACCCGTTTGGAATTCTAATCTCCTAGCAAACCATTATGTTGACATGCCCAAATGGTAGTTAATTGTATTATGGGCTCTCTGGCTTTGGTAATAGGACTTGGGTATTAGATTTGTGGCTGAGAATCCGGTCGTATTGTGGCAAGGTGCGTCAAGGACATCACTTAACGTTTCGTTGGTTGTTTTAAGATTAGGATTCTTCAGTTTTTTGGGTTTATTTTTTAACTCTTAACCTATCTAGTTACTTAAGTATTATGCTATTTTGATGAATAGTGCTTAATTGAAAGCGCACGGGATACGGGCGTTCGTGAGTGTGTATATGAAAGAAAGCAATTTTTCTTTACTATAAGAATTGTGTATCCTAAGAAAATTTGCAAGATAATACATCCCACGTTAACGCATATATTTTTCATATGATTATTATAACAAAACCTCTCGCTTGATTGATACACGTTCTATGTTCTTTCGTTTCGTGTGTTGCTGAATTGCGTTTAGGTACAACTACAATTCGTTAAGCAGTATGTTTTCATAAAGTTCTAGTTAGACAGACCAATGAACACTCTCCCTCATTTTACTTGCCTGTCTAAACATGTTATTTAATTACCGCTATACCTGTCTGTGTCCAAAGCATAGGGTTCTTATTTTAATAATCTCGTCGGAATCCTTTTTCTTTTTTTCTTCGACTCGGAACACGAGTGACCAAGATCATTTCGACCCGTTCGTTCGTGCGGGGCCCGCCTCCCCCGCGCCCCGCGCCTCGCAGGGTCCTCCGCTCCTCACGAAGGTCGCACACGCACAGAACATTTTTTGAATTCGTATTTCGAATGACAATATGCCGCTCTTTGTGCCGGATGCGGAACACGACGGGAATTTTAATTTTTTGGCTCGGTTGGTGATTGTTCCAGTAATTTCAAATATTAATGGTTCAGATTTTCATGAAGTTATTGGACTATCTATGCAGAGCGCAGTCTGAAAATTGAGCAATGTTTAGGTGAAGGCATTCCCACACCATAATCAAAGTAATATGACCGTTTATAGTTAGATTATTAAGCTATTCAAATTGTTATTGGGTGGCGTTCGACTTCAACAAACCCACGATCTTTAGATCAGCTGGGATCGTCCAATTTAGCTAGTGTGCAGCCAATCCAGCAGATTTTTTATTGTATTATAGTATGGCATTGTACCTTTACATACGATCTTTAAAACGATATATTGTTTCATAATACACATACCAACTTACCTACCTACATTTTATAGGGATAGACAACGCCAATAGCTGTCTTAATTATTTATCAATTGATTCGTGTTTCGTGTTTAATTAATTCACAGATAAAGAACAAAGCGTTTGAGCGAGTTGCTGTTGGCCTCTTAACGATGTGTTTTAATTGTGTAACCGCCATTTTATGTAATTGGGCCGATAGAATACAAGAACACGTACCTCTGTACATCGACTTAGCTCTGTATGCCGAAAGACTATAAATAAATAATAAATATGCAACGACAAATTCGCACAGCACCATCTAGCACCGAAGTAAGCAAAGCTTGCGTTATGGTTGTTGGATAACTGACTGATAAGTATTTCGATTAAGTCATCTTCAGGCAATCATATTTTTAGATTAAATAATAATATGGAATGGAGTTCCCTCACGAAGTCACATCTCAAAGCACCTATAACCATTTTAAAAACAAAAGCATTGACTCGCTAGATTTCAAGCTCAATGTTCTCAAAGTGAACGTTGAACTTATAAATAGTAATTTGTATGACATGTGTATCTACAATGCAACGCGCGTAATGGCGATCCTTATGTAATACATACAAGCTAATTGTAATATTCCATGAAAACTGTTAAACGGAACGGAACCTATACGATGTCACGGTAATCACGGTATGCTCAACACTTAGGAGTTACTTACGTAATAATAATATGCCATTTTCTTCAAAATAATAATATTTTTTAGGGAAATTATTAACCGGGCGAATAAATAATATATGGATAACTAATACTAAACCGAACGGCGTAAAATTATGTTAGCCAAAAATTAACTTAACTGGCGAAAATTATGAATGACTAAAAATACATAAAACAGTGAGAAATAGTAAATCTAAGTTAGCAACTAAAATTCCAAGCGCCCTAGTGAGTTTTTTTTAATGAAACTCGAAGAGTTTACCATTCAGAGTTTTGACTACTGCAGCCAATCCGAGACTTCTGTTCCGATTTATCGACTTTAAACCGCTTACTTGAGGGCGCTTCAAAATCGCCACCTTAAAGAATTACGTTATTCTGTTGAATCTAGTTTTGTAGGGTGCTTCACCCTGCACTCAGTTTGCGGATGGTCGACACTCTTCGAGAAACTTATATTCAGCTAGCTTAGTGGCCTACCGATTCAGTTTCGCGATTCCAGTCATCGGCATCATCATCATCTCGGCGTTAAATCCCGGTTGCGCCCCCGCGCTACACGCGGGTGCCCGGGGTCCGCCTAAAGCAACAATTACAACTAATTAGATACAACTTAATCTTAGTTTAACTGGGTTCTCATTGTAATTCAATTTGGCTTGTCGACCACCCACTGGACAGCGCGGGGTCAACAGCCGCCCCGAATTGCGCGAGCGGCGCGTGCGCAGATCACCCGCTGATTGCTGTTGTTTACTGTCCTCGCTTGGGCTACACTTGACCAATGCCACAGCAGTCGACGATTTGGATTCGGTATATACTAGATACTTAGTGTAATATTGTGGGACCCTACTACCGTCTTATGGGCCCAACCTGCTCCTTGTGGTCACCTTGCTGACAAACCGACAAGGCGCTGGCGAAAAGGCTTTTCCCTAAGGGGTTGTGCGGATCAGAAGGATAGCCGCTGCACGTAAAAAGTCAATACACCACAATATACCTAAGAATGAAAAACTCAGGTGGGAATAAACCCATTAATGGCGTTGTTGCATGTTGCGAAAGATCATTCGAAGTGGAAGAGGAACTTAAAGCGGACCGTGGAAGGCATGGATTGACCGCTAGGATCATGATGGGTGAGATATGCAACGTTACACGTCTGTATATGAGCGGCGATACGGTCGTTCGTTTCTGTGCCAATTATTCTAGTAGTGTTATAGAACACAGCTACTGGATGCCCACAATACAGATTTAAACGAAAATGTAGACTAAAGCGTTTTAAATCGTCGAGAGTTTAACATCATGGTCATTATTACCATCCATTACACATTATTTACTAATGCTTGGATAGAACTCGTATCTAGTACCCTTGGCACATTGTAAGAAAGAACACGACATCACGACTGGAAGACAATTGCAGCGCAGACGTATACAATGATAAGTACGTCGACCAGTCAAAGGAACGTGCCTTGTACTGAGAACAGGATTTGGGTCATGGCAACGGTTACCAGCTGTTGGGTTGCTTATAGTTGAGATTGATATTGCAGAAATAGTTTTTTATTTACTATACAGTATGTACTTGGTGCATTCCGTACTTATCGCACGCGGATGTGTCGCTTTGACCTCGAACATCCCACTGCACAAATTTGTCAGTTTAACCATATATCACGTCTACGGGGAAAATACGTTAAAAACACATACAAAATTCCACAAAAATGATTCACGTAGGTGCAAGAAAGTATTCGACGATACCTGTTGTATGATATTATGTATGCAGAAACTTTAGACTCGATCAAGTTTCATTCTATGGCATTATGGTTCTCAGAATCGATGCCCGTTCTATTGCCGCTAGTGCATACAAAGTTGCCACTTGTCTGAGATATAGAAGGTGGCCAGAGAGTTGCTAAAGTCGCGGCGACTAATCTCTGTACTCCTACAGATTAATAGCAAACGCGGTGAATGGTCACAAGCGCACATAACGATCACCAGATCCAGGTCACGTTGACTACTGGCCATTGTGTCTTGACTGATGGAATGGCTAGAAAGCTGCTGTGCCGAAGGCGTTGCTAAGAACCTGTAAACACGTATCAAATTATGATAAGACATTTTAATGTCATACAATACGCAATTAATTATACAATATTGTAGTACGTCATAGTTAGTAGAGGTGAGGTATATTAGAGGTATTCTTAGGGGCGGGCAACGTATTGGTAGCGTCCCTGGTGTTGTCGATGTCTATAAATGCCGCGGTGACCATTTTCCATCATATTTTATAAAAATTACATAAATAACGTCAGTCAATAAATACCCCGCCCCTGACAGTACCTGGAGCAAAAGTGCCCATCACACGCCGCATTGCCACGTTGAATGGCAATGGCTAACCTTCGCACAGATACTCCCAGAGCCAGAGCGGGAGTCACCAGATTAGAAATTATGATAAGAAATTATGAATTATCACGTACCTAATTTTAGACTGCATTCTTGAGGTGACAATTTTGCAAACCTTGGAGATTCGCATGTGATATGCTATCAATCATAGTTCATAGCCTATCACGCGATATCAGTTCATGCGAATCTTCAAGGTCTTATTGGTGATTCTCATGAGATAATAAAATTTACAAAATTAGGTAGTTAAACTAGTATTAGGAGTAGAGAAGGAAGAGTGATACAGGATCGTCCTTCATTGGACGCTAAAAGTAAACTTTGTCATAATTTAATTGTGCAGTTCATTCTAATGTGCGCATTTACAACATTTGAATACTTTTATTTACTGCCATCATAGTAATCGTTATGGAAATAATCGTTAAGTATAGGTAACTTTGCAAAGTCGTTTAATTTCACAAGTAGGTAATTACCAACATTATGTCCCAAGAGAAGCTGCACATTTTATTCCTATTAACATAGTAAAGATGGCAGGCCGTTTACCGCTTATTAAGGCATCCCATATATAATTTTCAGCACCTCCCAGTGAGTAGCGTTGACATAACAAGCCGGGTAATTATAGTGATTACAACTCTGCACGAGTTTAAGCGACAAAACACGAGTGACGTCATTCAACTATCGTCGCGTAGGGCGTGAGAATCCTCCTCATTTTGCAGTATTATAATAATATGACAAGCTAACTATAAACGATCAAAGAATGATATTGAGGAAGTGAGTGTAGAAAAAACCATTGGTAAAGGGCCCTGAGTGGGATTTGTTTGCAAAGCGGAGTTCAGAATTAGCATTGAGATTTGACATTAATCGTAAAAAAACGGTATTTTTAGACACAATCTTATACAGTCCTCTATGAACAACCGTAAGGCATCTCAATAAATCGAAAGAGAGTGAAATAAATATGATAATTTACCGATAGCGAAAGGATTTCATGGAAATATATCGGCACATCTCCAAAAAATATACTAAAGAAAATTCTCCTGTCCATTTACTGGAGGATCTACGGGTCTACCAATGTGCAATGTGGCCAAACGGTCTATATTAACTAACGGTCTTCGTGTGTGGTGCCCGCCCGTGAGTGGATGGTGTAGGTGCTAGCTATTCTACTTAACCGTATATTATATGCCCTACTAGACTTTTCAATCTTCGCAGAGGCGTGGATACTAGCTTTGCCAGTTGTCTAATAAATGCAATGTGTAATGTGCATAATTTAATTGCATATTGCTCGTCTACTCACATCTTATTACCTGGTATTCACTTCCCGGAATCAAGTCAGATGCTTTTAGACCGGTATTACAACAATGACCGGTCAGTTAGGTTAAGGTACTTAGGTACAAGGTTATGTTACAGTCGTGATTTTATTTTATTATTGCAATTATTTGAACCTTTTCAAACCAAATAAGCATACGATTTTAAAAATGTCAAATATAATTAAATGAGAATGTAATTATTGTCTTGGCAATATACCTATACAATAACCTAACCAGGATGGTGGCAAACAAGCTTAATAAGTACCTTAATTTGTTTTTTGTATTTGACAGACATTTCCAACATCCAAAACCAGAGATAGTGTGCGCGCAAGATAAGTCTACACTTAGCTATGGTATCCCTGTTTTTGTTGGGAATTGTTAGCGTTAGATGTCTGTCTGTACTTCCTTTATCAGGCGCGAGCAAAATTATCTAGCACTCTGGGCAAGAGCCCTGAATAACGAACACATAAAAATCCTTTTGAAAATCGATGGTAACCTCAATAAAACTGCATAATAAATGTAATGAAGCTATATTGAGAAAAAATAGTACAAAGATGTCAATTAAAGTTATTTTTAATTATTTCGCCTTCACTCTGTGGCGAATTGAGCACGTGGAACGCTCGGAATGGGCATGATTTCGTCCAAATCATGTTCTTATACACATACGCTCACTTGTTTTCCTCAAAATGGAATAGGTGTAGCACTGAGTCATCGTAACGGTCGCGCTCTGACATTGCCCGGGTACCGCGCCTTAGCACGCCCATTTCATAATCTATGAAGAGCTCGTGATCTCGAAACATGATTCATGTGTGGACGTTACATTTGAAAACATGTGTTCCGGCAGGATTTCAGGTTAACTTGCTATTTGCTAGTAAAGTAAAACAGGATATTGTTCAGATGTTATCCTGGTGTTTTGTTACTCAATTGCTATAAAAGTGTAGCTATTTATACACGGGACCGTATTTTCTCTGTACCGAAACTAAAGGTTTCTTATTGTGTGTTTCTAAAGTTGCATGCAAACAATTCCAGGAACTACAAAACGAGGAAACATGCCTCTGTATACGACAATATTTATTTATATCGTCATACGCGTTCATTAGTATAGTTTTATTATTGTGCATGGCCTCTGAGAGGATCGCAAATTGAATATTGTTTGGAGTTAATAACCACAAACACGGCCACTGCGCCGCGGTGCAATTGATATTCACACCGTTAGGGTTGGCATTGTGGTCGGATTTTACAATGAATTTACAATTAAAAGATACATGCCACGTTAAATTAATGTGAATAATACAATTTTCAACACAAAGTAATTCACAATTGTCCCCATTAGATTCATCATCATTTCCAGTTAAGACTTATTTAAATCTATCGTAGCATGGGCATCGGTCGGTCTTCGATCCTCAGTTGCCCTAGGCCTATACTGTTTAGGCATGCTCAGGTAAATGTCTTCTATTACAAAAAATTCAAATTGAATTTTTTGATGTTTTCTTTGTATAAGTAATAGTAAGATAAGATTAAAAATTTGGAAAAAGCCTGAGACGGAGAGATTTTTGTATTAGATAAAGGTTGTCTAGCAGATCGCTCAAAAAAATCCGTTGGGGGCTGCCATTCACAGCCCTATATAAATATTTTGGAAAAATATTATTTAATCATTTTTCCATAACAATAATCGCAGCCGTCGCGCGTTTTGCTAAAAATGTTTAATGTTGGTTATTCTTTTATAATGATAATATTTATTTGTCGTATGGATGTTCTAAAATTTTCTTAACTAGTACGGTGACTTGTACGGTCCAGATTTTTCGTATTCTGTTCATTTCCCATACAATATTCTCACCCCCTTGAATGCCCTTTTCGTGAGTACATTGAAATTTCCTTAGGTTTCATAACGGATGTTTCCTACATGGAAAAAGATGATTATAGCGCCCGCTGACGAGTTAAAACCATAACACCTATCTAAGAACCATCGCTGATAAATCACAAATTTATTTCGAAAACCGTATACAAATAGAGATAAACGATGACATTGAATTGCACAAACACACAACCTATCATACTAAGCGCATATACCATCTCAGTTCCGTCGTGGGTAAAAAGAACCATTGACAGAATCTTATTCGAATCTGTGTCATCGGCATATTTTGCATTAGATTTCTCGTTATTTGCTAGGATTCTGAAGTGACCACAAATTATTTAAATACGAATACCAAGTTGGGTTAGCAGGTTTATGATTTACAAAGGCTTACAAATGATTTAAAATGACAGTGACATTAACAGTTAGTAACCATCAATTGTTGATAAGTAAGCCTCCCTGGCTACAGTTTGCTATAATCTCCAGGCAAGCGGCTTAGATTCGACGAGACGAGCGCTACTGGGCTAAATAAAAGCTATTTTAAAGCGGCCAATAATTATAGTAATTAATATTGTTAATTTATAACAGGTATGGTTTTATAGATTTAGCAACCCTGTGGCGTAAATAAACCGCGTTGGTCATTGGACTCTGAATAGGTACCTAACTACCTACTCAGCGTATTTGGAGTTATTTTCGATTCAACGGGCTAATTAGGACAATCGCACTGGCTTGATAATGGATTTTTAAGTGCAATTACATACTAAGAGGTTATTGCGATCGTCCTTTATGAATCCTTTTACAGCGGTCAATTCCCTTTGCGAATTCCAATGAAAAAATTCAAACGCGAGGGGTTTTGATTATGGACATTATGGAAATAACAGGCACAATAAAAATTTTTACATGATTGACGTATGCTTTAAACATTTTTTGCAATAACTTATGACAGTGACGACTCTGCAAGATACGCTTAACTTTTTTATACCACTCAGGTGGCAAACAAGCATACGGCCTGCGTGAAGGTAGGTGGTGATAGCAGTCACCGCAGCCTATGGACGTTTGCATTACCAGGGGCATCACCCACGCGTTGCCGACCCCGTAAATACCTTTTCTTGAAGAACCCCATGTTGTACTCTCCAGGGAAACCTCTCCAGGCAGTTCATCAAACTCACCTCAATCATACTGTAATTGGCAGTCCATCTGCTGATTAACTTAACTCAGCAGATAAAGTGGTGATTAAACCTACTGGGCGATTGTGAAATACAAGTCACTTGTTTTTTCAGCACTTATGTTCGAAGTATCTTACTTAGAACTTTACTTATCGATTGTCAAACAGACCCTAAGTCATTATCATTATCTTGGCACTATGTCCCGGTTGCGCTCCAGCGCAGTTACGCGAGGGTCCGGGGTCCGCAGGTCGCCCTTGTCTCTATTACTCGTTCGATTAACTCCTAAGAAGTCGATACCACAAGTAAACACGCTATACGCGCAATTGCTCCAAAAATCTTTTAAAACTCATGAAACCACATTGCATTCGCCACAACTCCTTCGAACGTCCAAATTATGATCCGGGTCACGTTTCCAAGTTTTCCAGCTAAGTTTGCGCACGGTAAAAGTATGCAATGCGTCACTTAAAATTGTTCTCGAGACGAGGCTTGCGCCCTCAAAGCGCTCGTGACTCAGCGTTAACCGAGAAGAGGTTCTACAACGATGTCTCACAAAGAGGGGCGTTTTCAGACAATGTAGCGGGGCTACGCGAATGACCGGTTGAGCGGCGATACAGTTGCAATATGGCAATTTCTTAGCAGGGTGGTAGCCAGCCTCATATGAAATACTATTATTAATGTAGGTACTGTGCTGATACGATAATTTTGGAACCTGATGTAACTATGTATCATGTGTATGTGATTACTTCAAACTGATAGAGAATACGTATTTCCATTTAAGATTAATTAAAATAGATATTATTCAGACCTTGTTTTGGTTATCAAAGCATACTGACTGAGTCAAACAATATTTTTTTCCTTACTTACTGAATATTTATTGGAATTGATATGACATCATTGTAAACTGTAACTTTGATTCGTGTCGATTTTACTAAGAAGTTGGAAATTAGAAGATTAATAATTAATGCCTTTCATACTAATTCATTGCATAATCGAGATTGCACGACTCGACTCTACTTTCATTTCAATTACATTTTACATATAAACTAACAGACAGAAAAAATTTTTTCTAAACCACAACCGATTTCAATGAAACTAAGACAACTTAAAATAAAACTAAGAACAATCTTGATTAAGCTGGCTTTCAAATACAGAAAACCGCATCCAAATCGGTCCATTCGGTCCGGAGCTACGATGCCACAGACAGATATACAAAGCCACAGATACACAAAGCCACAGATACACACGTCACACTTATAGCACCCCTTTTTTCGTCGGGGTTAAAAAAAATATTGAAGCGCAATTCGATGTCAAGAACCTGATTGTAAAGTTTGCGCCGGTAGCCATGAGTCACTTATCAATTATCTCAGTTTCATCTGGGTCAACATACCTTGACTCATCGGCTCAGGTAGAGGACTTTCCTTGAGTTTCAGTGTCGTAATGCGACTGGTTTGTAATTTTGTAGTAAATGTAATAAAGTAGTTGTATTACGTATTTCTCTGGCTGATCTCGACACTAGTTGTGCTTATAGTAGAAGTTTAATATGGCTTATATTTATTCCAACAGGTCGAACCTGTTGGTTAACAACCTCTAGTATTGATGTATACATACATGATCCATAATTTGAGAACTGACAGATTTCGGAAAACCTCCGACAGGTCTACGTAAACTCAAAAATTATCTTTATACATAAACGATTTCAATGAAGCAAAAAAGTCCCATTTTGACTGAACTGGCTGTTAAAAAAAAAAACGTCATCGAAATCAGGCCATGCCCTCGTAAGCTACGATGCCACTGAGACACACAGATACTCAACCACTTCAAACTTTTTCGCGTTGGGAATAAAATGAATCTCTTACAACTCTGGTCATGGAGGTCAGATGGCAGTCGCTCCACTGTAATTAACTGATCTGCCAAATCCTGGATCATGGTCAAGGTGGACCCCGGGCTCTCGTGTGCGAGTGCTATTGGGACATTAACGCCAAGATGATTATAATTTTTTACTCGGTATTAGCTATTTACGTTGAACTCATCGACCTCAATAGGAATTTCTGCTTATTAAAATTGAATAATTTATTATAATCTAAATTATTACTAACTTTACGCAGTTTGCGCTATTTTCCGCTTACCGAGCTGTTGAAGCAGGCAATCGCTGACTAATATGTTTTAAATTGATGATTAATTTGTTTATTAAGTAACGTCATCGTTTGAAGGAATGGGGGCACGCGTAGTTAGTCTTTGTTATAGTGTTAATTTTATACTCTTTGGTAGGTATGTCTCGAGGATTAATAACGATCAAATAGAAATTAAATATCAATTACGTTCTTGCAAAGCCCTACAAAGACTTAGCTAGGTAATCTGTGTCATAATATGTTATGTCATGTATCCTGATTGATACCAATGTTATCTTAGATATTCTTATATACTGTGCCAATGCTTGCTATAGATACTATAAGCTCTTTAATTAACTAGTCTTTCCGAATCACCATTGCCAACTAAATCGCTGTTTTTGCTAAATAATTAGTCATTATTTACCTGTATCTCAACCCAGCTTACATCTAGAAATTACAGTTTATTGCAGTTACAGAAGGTCTTAACTCTAGACCATACCTTGAAAATAAATGTCAATAGCAGACCAGTCACGTAATGAAATACATGTACCTTTATGACAATTCATTTAATATACTCGTACATACTTACTCTACATTTTCGTTTGCTATACACTTGCCTAATAGATCACCTGTCTACAGCTACGTTTATAGCGATTAAAACTGTCGTGTAAGTAATTATGGAATTAATTAAACTCCCATCTGGGTGGAGTTCGTGTCTACCGGCTTGAGGACTAATTTTCTCGTCTACGTCGAAACCGGTCCAGTCGTAGGCTGCTGTAACCTTGCTCCCTTTCAAAAGATTTATGTGGGAAATGGCGCACTCTACGTTTAGATACTTTAATACTAGCTCTGTATGTTTGTAACTGGTTTCTGTGGAACCATCTGGTTGGTACACCATTTTTATACGACCTGACGACTTTTGACGACCTGAGTGGTTCAGTTGGTTAACATTGTACCCGGGGCGGGTTCGAATCCCGGCCGGGCAGAAATTTAAATGATGAATTTTTATTTCTGTTACGGGTCTGTATGTATTTAGAATAATATATTAGTTGTTTATCAGTGCTCTGGCTAGGTGCTGTGTGAATTGTCCAAGCATTTTTATTTTGATTTTATTTTTTATTATACAAATATGGTGGCTAACGTACGGCCCGCCTGTGGTAAGCAGTTACGTAGCCTATGGACGCTTGCAATACCAGGGGGTGCTCCCATGTTGGCGACGCTGCAAAAACCCCTTTCTGGAACAACTTACTTACACTTGAAACAGTTGCTACTGTTGATGATACTATCGTCTATACCTATATTTATTATTTTATAACGTAATTCATTTGTAACCTTAGTCCATACAATAGGTACATATTTAAATCGTTTAAAGTAAAATACTACAGGTACTTACTTCGAGTATGAGTACCCTTGCTTGTTCCTTCTTCATTTTATTTCGGCCGGAGACCCCTCGGGCATTGCACCTGTCTGCAGAAGGGAAGTGGGAGAAGGGGGAGGGGGAAGTGAGGGCCAGCCACCTGTCGTCCTCACAGGAATATACAAAGTTGGGACACAATGTCCGTCCATCCGTATTAATAATGCATTTCGAAGTAGCCGGTGGTGTCGATTTTTCGTTTATGGGGTGATTTTCGGGTGTAGTCGGTAGCCAGATTGGGGATTGCGTTTATGGATTTGTATAATATTTTATACTATAACTAGTGGACCCGGCGCCGACTTCATTCGTCTTTACTTCTACCTACTCCTTTTTCTTGCTTATTTATAAACCTTCCTGCAGAATCACTCTATCTATTGTTGAAAACCGCATTAAAATCCGTGGCGTAGTTTAAAAGATCTAAGCGTTCATAGATACATAGGGACAGACGGCGGGAAGCGGCTTTGTTTTACACTATGTATATGGATAATAAATATTAATACAAATCGGTCCCCGGGACTGTTTAACCAGTCTCACAAATATAAATAATACTTCCTTAACTTATCCAATACATAATGCACGCTAAATAAGGACGTTCGTATGAAATACCTATTACCTTAGTAATGAAACGCTCGCCCATTCCCACAATGCCAGCATACGCTTGTGATGTGGTTATCGAGGGTTATAAATATTACAATACAAAAATAGGCGGTCAAATGTCTGGCTAGTATAATTATAAAAAAGGCAATTATAAACATTCAGAAACGGGATCGGGAATACTGAAGGGTGTCGAAGCCGGTCCAGCATGAGGACCATAGATAGTGTTTTCGTCGCAAGTCATCATCATCATCATCATCGTAGCGGTCCTACCGGCATCAGCAGGGTCCGCTTTCCTACTCTTCCTTCACTAAAACTTTAAGACCCGCCCGACTGGGGAAGTACCTCCACCTCACTGAATACCGCAGCGAAACAATACTATTTTCTCAATATTTAATACTCAAATATTTATTGTCTCACAAATGTTCATACCTTTAGTGATAGCAAATATGTACCCTGACGAGCGCTGCAATATTATAAACTTAAAAAGACTACGGTTAAGCCAGTCCTTCTAACCAATACAAGTACTAATATATGTAATTTTAAATAGTGTTGTATTTCTGCTGGTGAGCACTCCGGTGCTCCGGGTGGGGATTTGGGGAAGCGTGGCTTTGGCTATGAAGGGGCATTTCCCTTGCCTTTTTGCTGCCAGAGCTACTTGTTATAGTGGTGGGCAACGATATCTGCTTCATACCATAGGCAAAAAGCTACACCCAGTATTCAGCATTTTCATCGCAAGTATCGAACGTAATACGTTGGCATTTACACGGCCGTTAAATCGGTTAATTGCTATACCTACATAGCAGGGCTCATGACGTCATCGCCGAAACTCGAAGCGCCCGGACTGTTCGGTATTACATCAGCAACGCGGATGGCCGAGAGTTGAGACGACCTCTCATCCTCTATTGTGTTTGTTTTGAGTACACAACTACGCACCTGTCAAACTTGAGCCTGTGGTGGATAAGAAATGATAAGATTTGATTAGTGCGATTTTTAATAAGTTGCTCTTGAATTTTTTTGTATGTAACCATTACGTTCCACCCTCTTATGGTAGATATGTCGCAGCCATCTGGTTTAATTAGAAGGCTAGTCCGTTAATTAAACGCCGGCATTCAATTGAAAGGCTAATGGACAGCTAGCCAAGTAGTTGAATATAACGTGCAGCTACTTGACTGAACGTTATTTAGCCATTTTGATAATAGTATATATATGTTTGGTTTGAGTGACCATAAGTTCGTAACTTAAATAATAAAACTTAAGATAAAAAAAACTAATTAATAAATATAATTTTTATATAAAAATGAAAATATTAGTGGCAACAAATTCAATTAGTAGTTGCATTGCGAATACCTATAACATTTATGGTATTTACCACAATAATTACTTTAAACTTATAACTTATTAACTATTTGCAACAATGTAGTATAGGAACATGAGAAACAATGCATTTTCTTATTTTATAATATAAAATGGCACGAAATTTTCTCAGATATTTTTTTCTAATTATAAGTAGATATCAAAAGAAAATGAACAAATTAAGTTATCTTAATTCTTACTTAAAAACATGTACCTAGGCACCACACTTTAACTTTAGTTAAAACGATAAAAATACAAAAACATGGCTTGCTATGCGAGCTGTCTGACGCCATATTTGTTTTAATGACTACCAGTGCCGCAGTGGATAAAATTTGAACTAAATTTAAATCACCTGCCTGATTTTACGTCAGCCGTCTTCAAAGGGCTGGCTTACAATAAGCCAACTAGTTAAACGTTGAGCGTTGTGAGATATATCAACTATCGGCCTAGGTATTCAATTGTATGCCGGCATTTAATTAACAGGCTAGTCTACTCATTAAATGGCTGATTTAACCAGATGGCTGCGACAGATATACCGGCTACCCTCCCGGCTAAGGAATTTAACGCTTCGGTACTCTTTGCTAATGCGTGCCCCAAACAGTACAATTTGATCTCCTACAAGGCCAGAGCGTATAAGGTGTTTCTAGACAGGCTGCATGCTCAATGCTTAAAAACGAATGACACAAAATTCCACACGCGGTTTATCGTCCATACGAGTTTTCGGTGATTCCTATAATTTATCTTCCCGTATTACAACATTAGTTAAATTTAGAGCAAGTAAACATTCTGGAGACCTTGTACTAGTACTGGAACCGTCGTAAAATGTATTTAGAACCTTGAAACCTGTAGTTACTAAATAATCTATATTTGTACCGTGATCAGATCTAGTTTCACTGTTAACACTGATAACACATGCCGCGAGTTTGTTTGGTCCGGAGTTCATCCTTGCAGACTCAATACCTTTCCTATGCCTTACTCCCCCGTTATCTATATATCTCTGTTGGAAAATCAATCCAGCACCATAACTTCATTTCTCTTTGCTTTACCAATTTATTTTTGCATAGCCTTAATGACATGGCTAGGTCGTGTACTGCACAATAAATTTCTTAGATAGCTAGCCGAAAAGGAAGCTAAAAGTGAGTTTAAATTGTAACAACTGAAACGAATTATCAGTTGTTTCTACTGAAACTATCACGTACTATTTATAAACACAAATTTACATTTGCTTTATGTTACGCTGTCAATATCAGCCTCGAAACATACTGTTCAATGTTAACCTTATCACATAACATGTTTAGTTTTGGGGGAGACATCGAAGTATCAAACGAAAAGAACTATCGTTTCGCCATAGTATCGCGGCGGATGCGCGCCGATACGCAAAACGAGCCTATATCCTGCGCGCGCGCAGTTGAACGCCCCGCGATAATACTATCGCTCGACTAATTGGAGCCGCTCGAAAAGAATGCCTTTTTGTGCACTATCTGCCTGTACCGCACTGTGCAATTACAGTGGCCATTAGTCAAGCTTGGGGCATAAGGACGTTTTATCCGTGTCGTTTGATGCGGGATGACAACCTGTGTTGGATGCTGCTCACGATTATTGTGATATTGGATCATCTGTGGTCTTTGCCTACTACCTCTTTGGCAAAAAGGCGTGATATTATGTATATGTAGCGACTAGAAGAGGTAGTGTTTAGTTTTTCAGGAATCAATGGAATTACTGGACTGCTTACTATCAGGCGGGCCGCAAGCTTGTTTGCCACCTTAGTGGTATAAAAATATTGGTTTTAAGACTTTTGTGGTTATTCACTACACTTTCCACCACGACCACGAGACCACCACCACTAGACCACTCGTGACCATTACGCATGCAACTGCGTCGAAATCCCCTCTTTCCGTCGTTTATCCTCAATGCTGAGGGTCGTGGCCTCTTCGGATGACTTTGTCGTGGAGTATCGCCTATTGCGCCAGCTCACTCTATCGAAATATCGAGGTAAAAACAATACTAACCGTGTTGATAAACCCGATAACATGTGCGATGCAAGTATAGGTTAGGTTTTCCCACTATCATCAACTAGGTATGATGTTTACTTCACAATAGTCAGAGGCAAGAGTTTTAACCTTATTGCGAGGTACGATCCAGTGCAATTTGCCTATATTTGACTAAAATACACCATTTGTAGTAACAACCCCGCCGATGATAACTGAAGCGGTCTTTGTGTAAAACTGGTGATGTTTGCACAGGTGGCGGATAAATTCCTCGACTGGCAGAAGTAGAGGCGCCAACAGTACTGCAAAGGAGGAATTTACCTTTTATGTCTCGAGGTGATAGACTTGGAGGGTGGCCAATTACTAATGTGCCGTTTGGTAATGTAAGAAAGGGTCTCTGTTGTGCTTTAACAATCCATCACAAAGATGATTTCCACTTTAGTGTGACTGCTGTCGGCTCTCAGTGACTATGTAGACGTATGGACATGATTGTATACTGAAAAAATAAAATTTGGCCAATCGTGTCATCGAGCTGGAAAGATAGCAACACTTTGAAATTAACTGGCGCAATGTGGACATTGACACAGCTTGCGTTATGACAGCCGGTGAAAGATAGGCTATTCGTTTTGCCACGCACTTTAAGACGGAACCAGGATTAAGAAAAGGGGAACATATGTGCCGGTAATTATTTCGTAATTACATAAGGCATAGCATACATTTAGGAATAGTATAAATGTTGGTTTCCGAATAATCTTATTTAGACGGTTGATAACATACGAGCTAATGAAAGCTGGAAGAATGTAAAAGAATATCGAAGAAGAAGCAATAAAGTTCGTCAAATATATCGTCGTGCAGCATTCGATAGGGAGTTTATCTCAGTAGTACTCGTATCTCTTTCTCTATACGCGTTTTGACTTGATCGCATCAATGGACGGAGCTCATTTATAACATAACGATATTAATTTATAACCCATAGCCCACGTATCTATACGAACATAACTCTTACTAATCTGCTGTCAAGCATCAACTACCGATCAAGCGTACGGCATAACAATAATAACAAATAAAAAATAAATCACGCCGTCGGTCTGTTTGCTTTACCGAATGCGGCTGCGCGTGGGCAAGTGTTCTGTTTCTGTTCACCGCTCAGCGAGATGGTAATTGTTGTGCTCAATATTTGTTCTCGGTCCGCCAAATGTGCACCAGGCATTTTCGTGATTTAAAACTGCTTGTTTAATTTATGCATCCTCTCACCTCTTGATGATACGCTATGTATAGCTGAGAACGTCGGTTGCTTTTACTCATAAAATGTATGGTTCGAAATGCAAATATACTGCAATAGCTATATTGTTATATATATTAAAATCATCAGAAAATGTTCTCGTTTAACTAAACAGCTGTTTACCTCCGTGAAGAGTTTGTTTACCTTTGTTTCTATTGACCAAAGCCCTCGAAAGTATCAAACGAGCTGATTTGTTCTATAATTTAGCACTGACCAAATCGGTGTACCTCTATTATCCATTGTCAACTTTAACCGGTTACAGTTGATCCTTATTTGTAACAGTCTCTATTCTAAGTGCTCATTGAGTCGCCTCATACGGAACGGTTTGCTTGTAGTAACAGTTCCATAAAGCGTTTTAAATGAGTCATGCTCCATGTAAACGTTACAGCGTTTTCAAACAACGCTAGAGCGTGGGCGATGGATAAGGAGATTTCCTCTTGGGTATCGCTAACCGACGTTTGAAGTAAAAAAGTTGCGTCTGCGGTTTTGCTGATTTTATGTACTGCTTTAAAATATATTTGAGCGCCAGTGGTGCCATCTGTCGGTGTGGAAATGGCCCAATGATAAATCCAATATATGAAAAATCCGACTTATACGCAATTATACATTTTTGCACTCGGTACAGTACACCTTAACAACCGCCGAAATATTTAATATATTAACAGTTCTGCATCGATACGACCTCGCACGTCCTTGCGGCGGTTTGAACAGGTGGGTGCTGCCAGCCGGGTATGGCCCGCGATGCTGATTGGTGTACTATACCGAAACAACGCAATAGTTACATAATGTATTTATCTTAAGTACGTCTTGATCGTGGGAGAAGGTTAGTGAGCAGGAGTAAGCGTGGAAGTTCGTGAAACAGTCGGATTCGTCGAAATATAGAACGTTATCCAATCTTCATGTTTTCATGTCTTACGAAATGAGTAATTCTAACGTACTGACCAGATGTGGGTTTTATATTCTAATTCAAACATACGATGTAGCTAGCTATGGTCGCTCAAGGATTAAAAGCCCTTCAACCATCGTATGAGTAATATCGACATTCATATTCGGCTGTCCGACCTCACATATTTTCGTCTACGTCTGTGCCAGTCGTGTCCAAATGAGCTCACATCGGCGTGATGAGCATTCAGTTTTTTGCCCACATTTTAATGTAATAACCACTTCGACGGCACGTTGCTAACGAATTCGCTCGTTTTGGTTTTGCTATGGTATAACAATTCCTATTTCAATTGTAAGATTATTTTGTGTCCGATCAATTAGATCAATTACCATATCTCGCTAATTGACCGAATTTAGACACGATTACTGGTATATACAGACCTATATGTGTAAGAATAAATATGCTTACTTCTCCTAAGCTAGATGTTGAGAGTAATCAAAACAGAAATACTTCGCAAATTGCTGTTTTATACCACAAAGGTGGCAAACAAGCTTATGGACTGCCTGATGGTAAGCAGTCACCGCAGCCTATGGACATTTCCCGTTGCTGGTATTCCAGGGCCATTACCACTCACGTGCTGCCGACCCCTTAAAAACCTTTTCACCCCTTTCTTGAAGAACGCCATTGTTTGGACGAGAGTAGCCCTAGATAGACACATTAAATGATAATATTTTATGGATACTACGTGAGTTGTATCTTAGTTAGCCATAGCGTGTCTTCGTTTGACTCATACCGCCATAATGCATGGGCCAAGATGACGATTCGCTTTCCTTTGTCCTTCTGATTGATGATGTTGACTGTTCATATTCATAAGTAATGAATTTGTATGATTAATTAGGCAGTCCATGTACCGTAAAGAAGTTACATACCCTTGCAACATTTTTTTTTCTTTTTCTTTTATACCACTATGGTGGCAAACAAGCTTACGGCATGCCTGATCGTAAGCAGTCACCGCAGCCTATGGACGTTTGTAATACCAGGGCCATGAACTTAATTTATGTTAGGATTTCTTTTCAAAATTCGAATATATGTACACAAATTCAGCGTGTACATATGTTTTTAGGCCAGCCAGTACTCACGACTTGTACCGAAACCCATTAAAGAAACCATATTTAGGTAAATAGCGATCGTTCGCAGTCTCCACAACAGAGCCTTGCGCCACTAAAAAGCCTATTCAATCAAGACACATTCAATACGTGGTTGGCCAACAATTTATTAGGATAGGCCCGATATGGCAAGCGGCTTAACCGACCAAATACGGTAGGCGTTTTGTGGAAACCATGTCGCGGGACACTTGTGCCTTTCGCAACTAGCACACTTGTATTGGCGTAACGCAGTACAACAAGTACGCGGGTAATATCTGCATAAAACCCATTGTGTCATCAGATCCAGATACTACTGAATAGAACAGAAATGTCTACAGGTACCTCAAAGACCGGCACCGATTCTCAACCTTAGTTTGCAGATGTCCTGGACGACGGTGGCCACGTTCCATCAGATGGACTGTCCGTCCGTGTGCCTCATTTGGCACTAAAAAAATTCGGTATATATTCCATCAATGTAGAGAGTAAATTACTTATTGGTACCAATTCTAATGCGATATCTACTGTTGGGTCAGCAGAAATTGATTGCACGCTATTACCCTCCATATCACAGTTACTTATGATAACAAGCACGCATACGTCTTTGATATCGCCGCTATTTACATACAAAACGGTTAGCTCTTGTTATTATTAATTGTTTATGCAAAGTTGTAACGTTTTAAGATGTTTATCGCGTTTACCTCGGTGTCTACACTGACGCTTATAATGTATTTGTAATCGTATTGCGAGGCTAGTAATTAAGCTTGGGTTATTAACAATCTTATTGTATACAGAATTAACGCATATGGGCAAACATCAATAAAAACATAGATAAAAGAAAAACCTTACTGAAAACTCTATTACAATGCTAAACTCGTACATTCTTTATTAACGACTTTACCTGCTGTAGATAGTAAACATTTGAGGCGCTTAAATTAATTGTACAGTTGACAGTATGTTAATAGGTATATTGGTAACTCTATAGCTTCTATAAATATTTAATAAAATATGCATGTACAAATTTTTGCCATTAAAAATTGTATAAAATTGCAATAAATAAGCCATGATGTGACTTGTAGTAAATTGTGAAGTGTCATTGCAATAAACTATCATTTACGCATTCTCAAGACTCAATTCAATTAACTTATCATTGCCAATAATGCCAATAAAATGCATCAGATAAGGTTAGTGCATAAATCTGAAATTCTAAGCGAGCTAACCGGGTCAAATCTAGACTTGGGCAATATCTAACTAATGGCAATACGTAGATTCAAACAGCCAATTAGAATCTGTATTATTGATTCTAATAATTAGGTCGGTCGTAAAATGCGGGTGCGCGGGTGCGCGACACGACGCGCAAGCAATAAATTATTTATTTGTCAATAATTATAGATAATAATAATTTTAATCGGGTAATAAGTACGATAAGCTATGTATATACTGTTCATATTATATTATTATACTGGAATTACTAGCGGAAGGTTGTGGGGGCTGGCCTACCATCTCGCTTACCCAAGTCAACCTCACCTGCTCGTAGTCCTCCTTTTGCTGACAGAGGGACTCCGGTCAATCAAGTCACCGATTATCTCACAGATGACATGGACATTAAGAGACAGCGAATGGCGTTGACTGTCAAGGGAAATATGGTTACTCGTAGGTTTGCACATTGCTCGAGGTAGGTAAAAATGACTCTTCATCATCACAGCCCGTGACAGTCCACTGCAGGACTTAGGGCCTCTCCCACGAAAGGGGAGGTAATTGCCATAATCTCCACGCTTGGCAGGCGGGTTAGAGATCGCAGTGTTTAAATATAACAATGGAAAATGCATCTGCCGATTTTCCAGACTACGGAGACTCTTGATCTTTTGCCTCTAAAACATTAGTCGCCTTGTACGACACCCATGAGTGTAAGGGGTTGGTGCTATTCTACTCTGCCGGACACCACACGGCCAACTATGACGTAATATATGTAAAATGACTCTTGTTTTAGGATTATTGCCAACCGTACTACGCGGGTAGCCTATGGGTCAATTACACTTTTGGTACAGTCAACGCGCTTCAAGTACAAAATATCAACACTGATGTACAGGGGACTCCATGCCAATAAGAAAGAGACCTTCCCATTAGACTTTAGTTAGAGACTTAGAGTGTTTTATAGTAAGACATTGTATTAAGCTTCATATCTCATAAACTATATGAGCTGGTATAACTATATTTTATTTATAGTCTGATGTTACCAACATTATACATAATATATGGATAATTTGTTTGTTATCCGAAATAAAAAGCAAAAAGCCAAAACACCACATTTTTTTAATAGAAGGTTGCCTTTTTGTTAAAAAGCGCTTTCAGTAAATCTGTAAGCCCGGATTGTACATATTAGTAAAATGCTCCTCTTCATCACCAGATAATTTACTTTAAAATAATGTTCTATTCACTATACATACAAATTAATATTGTTAAATATTTTCTAGTTTAAACAGCCAGTATAATTGTCAATAAAGAAAAGCTAATGATATGCATTCGCCGATGACTTCCACAAAGAACAAAGGCTGTGGTTATCTCGCCGTTTGCGAATTACGGATGTGCGTTGTGCGCGAATGATTCATGCGTGGACGCCAACTGTGGACGCCGATGCGATGCTTTCCTTTTCTTTTGGCGCGTATTTAGTAGGATGGAGTGACTGCTAAGGTCCGTCCGGTCGTATGAGTCATTGGGGAAGTCCAGATGCGTTTTGTAATAAGTTCTCGGTGGCTGTCAGAACAGAGCAAATTGGAGATTGCTGCAACGACAGAGGGCTAGGCCCCCTTTATTATAATAATAATAAGTACTTACCATAGACCAATAAAATACATACCTACTTATAATGACACAATGATGGACTACAATTATCTTGAATTGATTTTCTAGAAATACAAATGTATTGTAAAATATTTCCTTTGTTTACTCTGAAGTCATAGATAATTAAGTTTGGAATATTATAAAGACACTGCTTTGGACAATTTCTAGTATTAAAAAAACCACACAAATAAAATAAAAACTTCGATAATTGTTCGAAATTAGTAGAAGGGTCCTCTCGGTAAGATACTTTACGATTAAACATATTACTTAACTACTTCTATCACCCATAGTTACCCGCAGCACCGTCCTCAATAACCATAACAGTACTTCACACATATTAATTTACCATTCGTTATTCCCATCGTCTATCATATTGTCATGATCAAAGCGATGAAGCCGTATCGAATTTCCATCAAGTACACGGTTTGGTTACAGCGCCACCAACTTATCTGTTCAGTAGACGGCGGCGCTAGTGAGGCTACTGGAATGACATTGACTAAATAAGATCTATAGTTCTGATTTTGTCTACTGAACAGATAAGTTGGCGACGCTGTTCATTGGCGTGTCATCTAGCTAGTTGACCGAATGAAGTATTTGAACTTGGAAGGGTTTGTTTTGTTGGTTGATGCAATTGATGAGTCGGAGGAATTTGTTTGACTTGTTGTTGGAGCTCTGTGTTATAGTACACAGGGTTGTTCTGGCTATGTTCTTCGGGCCTATTGCCTACCTTATAATTTGGTCTACCAAATTAGAGTAGTGCCATTGCCAGTGGCCAATGTAGATAACGTAGTGTAGAATTTTCTAACGTCAAATTTAACTAAGCAACTAAGTTGGACAATAGTCCCGCTGGATACAATTATGTATGGTTCTTGGTCTTCTTCTTGCAGCTGTGGAAACATACACGCACCTGATAAATGGGCACGTAGATAAAACAGGGCACGATTGTGCGCAGCGTTACCCAAAACATTCCCGCTATGCCTTAACTTTATTTACATAATTTGACATGTTACATACATTTTTCTTTAGTACCTGGGTACTGACTGCTACTGCGAGCTATAAATATGATATCATGATTTATTTTTTGAACCCATTTCTGTGCCTTCAGTATATCTACAAACAATTATGTAGCTCGATATAATATTTGTCTAATTTACAGTTACATGTCATCCAGCAACGTTTCTGATAGTATTTTTTGTTCTTTGCTTGCAGACATACTCCGGCCTCTTCTGCGTGGTGGTGAACCCTTACAAGAAGCTGCCGATATACACCGAGAAGATAATGGAGAGGTACAAAGGGATCAAAAGGCACGAGGTGCCTCCACACGTCTTCGCCATCACCGACACGGCGTATCGCTCCATGTTGCAAGGTACGTTGGCTGTTTTATATTAAAAATGATACGTAAAGCCTCCATGGCTGGCACCAGCTTGCTCTCGCGCGCTACAAGCTACAAACGGTGCGATATACATTCTTTCATCTTAGTAGGTACTTAGGCAAGGAAGACTACAAACGCTCTCTCTCGGCGCGAGGTGTGTCGTAGGCACACTTGTGCTAGCCGTGCTGACCAGGAATATTATGAGCTCTGTGAAGAGTTCCAAGAGGGAGCTACTACTTCTGTTACTTGCTGTTGCCAGTGTAAGAAATTAGTTCAAGAAACATCTGCAATATGGCGGACCCCATATAATCCTGATCTGACTTTACCTACATCCTGAGTTCAAGACCCTGTCCATATTGGAAAGTAGTAGACTCACTTGTGATAAGGAATACTACAAGGTCTACACCGTATTGCTTCGAGTTGCGGGAATAAAAGACCAGACAGTCTGCAGACAAGAGCTGCCTGATAGAAACAGTAATTACAGTTTACAGTAAATAATACCCTTCGTGCCTGTAATTAATCATGATTAGTAACAAGATTAGATCAGTAATTTCAGATTCAGAAAATTGGTAGGTATTGGTGGGCCATAAGAATGAAAACATCGTATTATAGGTATTATTATATTTAACAAAACTCACACGCGACGTACCTTTTCGATTTGTTATCCACACGTTACGTGTACGCATGCACGGTTATGTGTTAAATACATGGGTTTAGTTTAAAACAAATATCGTTTTATAGGTCTCTCAATTTGGCGTTTACGGAATTTTGACTGCGCTTTTGGCGATAAGAAGATAAGTTACTCTGAAATGAATGATTGAAGATTCTAACTTCAAATCTACGCGTCTAGAATCCAGATATACAGCGTAGAAAACAAACAGAGGGCGCGACTAATCGCTCCACGCCATAATAGTCATGACAGAAGCGCACTAGCGCGCAAAAGGAACTCCCATATCGCGGCGCGGCGTCCGCCCATTACTGGTCAATTAGACAAATGGCATTTGGAAACCTGTCTCGTATCTCACTAGTGATGTAGGCACGGCTTAAAAGGGTTCAAAGGACTGGCTTATTCTAATAACGTTAAAGATGATTGTTGGGTCTCTGTTGTAAAGGCTACCGAGGTCTGGCGGTGACTCGGTGATACAATTTGGTCTTTACGACGTTTAAGACAATTTTATTGTTGTATCTCAGTTCCGTGAACGTCTTGAGTGTAAGCACGACTTATTTAAATTAATTAACCCAGATAAGTCTATAAGTACCGGTAAAATTTAAAAGTTTTAATGACTGTTTAATAAGTTAATTGAGAGTAAAACGAGTTATTGAAATATAATGTTGTACCGCACCGTGCAATTACTATTAATTAGATACTAATTAGTTGAAACATAAAAGCCATGGTTGCGACGAGGTCTACTTTGCGTAATGCAATAGGTGTGGTGACAATAAATTATGACACGATAATGAGACAAGTAAATGCTTAGGACATACATAATGTGAAGTTATGGGCCCTGTGACATATGTTAAAACAGCGGCTATTATAATAATGACTAAAGGGCATTATGGGCAATAGGTTTATGCTAGTAACTGAAGCAGCAGTAAACTTATCGTGACCTTTTCTCCAAGACAGCACTACAACACACACGTGTAGGACCGAGTGACGTGTACTAATGAGGTAGCCAGGAGTTATACAGGAAACGCTCTAGGCATAGAGTGCCATTGGAAATACTCGTAAATTGTGCTTCAACTGACACTGCCTATATGGAGAAGCGATTGTAAGCAAAAGAAAGAACTAAATGCCTTTGTACATTTTAGCGGTCATGGCATACGCAGAACACATTTATGGCTGAAAAATAAAAGCTTTTTCATAATTTGTCTTCATTTTACAGTCGCAATCGAATATCAATAGCATGTGAGTTGGATGACATTAGCAGACTTGGCCCCAGTAGGCTAAATACGTAACGGTGTTGCTAACAATTCTCTGGTTGCAATGATTGAAATTCTTACTTTTGCGATTACGTATAATCGATTTCATGGGTTCACTTGGTAACAAAGTTCCATTACAATAAACTAAAACTATTAAATCGACCTTACGTAATCGCAAAAGTAACAATTTCAATAATTGAAATCAGATAATTGTTATTAACAGACTTGCGCAATTAGCGAACAGGTGTTGTGAATGTCCATGGGCGGCGGTGATCACTTATCATCAGATGGCCTGCATCTTCGAACGCCTCTCTTATGAAAAAGTGACCACTAGTTTGCATGTTCCAGATCGGGAGGACCAGTCGATACTGTGTACCGGCGAGTCCGGTGCCGGCAAAACCGAGAACACAAAGAAGGTGATACAGTACTTGGCGTACGTCGCCGCTTCGAAACCCAAAGGATCTGGAGCGGTAAGTACCAGAACTTCGAAGAGGATGGTGAAGATTCCCCGTCTACGCAGTATGCGTTAACGGGATTATGTAGTTCAGTCAATCTTCGGTTGTTATGTAGGCAGGTTAAGACAAAATGTTTATTCTATAGGTTACGATGTAAAAGATAACAAATAGACAGGGACTTCATCGAAAATCTATTGTTGTCCTCTTTCTTGTAGGAATTCGTACTCCCTATTTGATTTCACAACTATCATTCATTTATAGAAGCGATGTTATGCTTTCATTAGTTATAGCAACACGTTAAGTGTTCAAAATTCATATTCATTTATTCAGTATCAGTCGTATATCATAAATTTAGTTTAATATAATGTAGTTTTCATTAAATAAGTCAAATAAAATTATTGACATGTTTTATGTTATTGTATGTTATGAATGTATGTGTGTGTTTATAAAGTGGCAGTCCTATAGTCTCTGCCTACCCCTATTGTGGGGCAAAGGCCGGTTCTTATGTCTTAAATAATTCTATTAAAAAGTATTGAATGTCATATAATAATAATATTATTAAAGAAGACAAATTATTTTTAGAGTCAATATAATGCGTAATAATACGTTATCGATATTTCAATTTGAACTGGTTTACACACAAAAAGCATATTTTTTAACATAATCCTATTATGGGCTATAAAATATCCAGTTTTCTATATGTTGCCAAGTCAACAACATTCCATTATAAGTCGTATTCGATTTTTTTCATTTTCAACGAGATTATTTGGGCATAAGAATGTCCCAGTGCGTTTTCAAATAAGGAATTCCGAACAAATTATGCAGTTACCGTCCTCGGTATCCTCGTAAACATATGATCAAGAACCCCGTTCCGATTCCAAAAGTTATCAGCGATCAATAAATTGCGTTTTCAACGGCGCAATCTTATCATTATTACATTGTGCATTTAACGTCCTTGCAATGCCGTGTTGTAACAACCTGTTATAAAACGGACACTCCGACGTCGATAATTACGTAGGCCAGCTTTCAAGCTGCACAATTAAGCTCTGTATCACGGAGCAAGAGCCGGCATTACGATGCCATAAGTGCGAATATGATAGACCGCGTGTGCAATTACATTTGCGCCTTGTACGGA
Organism: Blastobasis lacticolella; assembly: GCA_905147135.1. Lineage (NCBI taxonomy): Eukaryota > Metazoa > Arthropoda > Insecta > Lepidoptera > Blastobasidae > Blastobasis > Blastobasis lacticolella. Next base: position 7,504,765 of record LR990048.1, on the reverse strand, counting down.
GCCCTTATCGGTATGGCTTTTTGTGAAATACATTAAAGAATTTGCCGAGAAAGTTGAGCGAATGTCGGCATCGTAAACCTACTTAGTTGTGTTCCGTGTCGCTGTTGCTGAAATATTTGGACGGTTGTAGTGTCTTTCTAAGGCGACAGATTGCGATCTAAAAGACATTTCGTGAAGTTCTCGTAGTGATATCGTTTTAATAAGTGCAGGTACAGGTACTATAATTATGACCGAAAATAAATAATTATTCTTGAAACTTAAGTCTAAAATAACACGTACTGTTGTTAAATTTAAAAGTACCTACCTATGTTAAAATTTGAGTAGAGCAATTCTAAGATATTTACAACCCTGGTTATTTAAATTAAGGAGATACATGCTATTTGTTTCATTATTTAGATGCCTAAACTAAGTAAGCAGTATACCTGCAGCAGGCATCCATGTTAGTAGGTCAATTTAATGTAGGTTAGTGGTTATGATTCAACGTATTAATAAAATAATAAAAAGTATTGATATTATCTTTGAAATGAATGGAATCGACGTTGAATAACTGATGATTTTTATTTTTTCAAAGCGCGTGCACGTTTACTGGTTCGATTATCGAATCCGGGTAAGATAACTCTAATGCTAGTAAATCTATCGTACATTAGTGGGTATATTGTAAAAAGATAGCTGAGAATTGAGTATTGCTAGTATTTTCAGAGATATCTGATATACTTTTATCTATGGATATAATTTCGAAAAGAGAAAATGTAGAGTTTTCTGTGGAACAGTGAATTATTTTCTCGACGACTGAGCTGGTAACATTACCACAATTAAAAGTTGTTCAGATTTCTTTTTGTTTTTTTTCGGAGTTTCAATATGAATAAGTACTTAAGTAGATTACTAGCTAGATTGCTAGATATGTAGTTGTACACGACAGGTGAGTATGAATAATGATAAACCGAAATCGAATATTTAAAGTTAATTTATTGATGACAAATCAATTAGGTGCTAGCATTCAATCTCGGAACAAAGGCCAATATCGCGATTATATAAAGGCAAATTACATAGCGCCGACGTTTTAGGTCAAGAATGTTACTGTATTGTACGCAGTGAATCACCGCTCGATAACAGTTTTATAGTAACAATGTTTATATTGGCTTATGATAGCTCGCTCGCTGCGTTTCCTGACGTAGGCTACAATTTTTTGGCCGAATTATCCTGTACAAAACGGAAAGGCTCTTCCTAAGTTTGTGTAAGATATTTCCTTTGCGATGTGATTGCCAGATAAAGTCTCACTAGTTCCATTGATGCACCAAAAAGAACACCGATAAAAGGTCTTAATAAGATTTTAAGACTTTCGTTATTCACTACACTTTCATCGCACATGTTATCGGGCTCATTACCACGGTTATGATGGTTTTTACCTCGATATTTCGACGCAGTTGCATGCATAATGGTCACGAGTAGACTGGTGCCGTTGTGTGAAGTCGCTCCTAAGGCCAGACATATCTGTCCACCCTCATTCGGATTCGACGTTCGAATTCTCGAATCACTACCATTCTTTCTCGCTTGATTCTGACGACACACGAAACGCATGACGCATGCAACTGCTGCTAAATATCGGGGTAAAAGAGTACTAACCGTTATAGTAAACCCGATAACACGTTTGATGAAAGGCCTTATTTATTTGTTCCACGAAGTAAATATCAATAGAACTAGTAGTAGCTATCCGATCGAAATTGTTACATTGTACCTTGGTTACCTTGTATACATATTTGGAGTATTTGAAAAACCACACCTGCATGTTCTGGAGGCCGGGTGTGTACTGTATTATGTGTACAGCACATGGTTATTGACGATTGTTACTGAATGTAGATACAACTATAGATCGATTGAAGCTGATGGATCATTCATTCATCGAATGAGGTATAAAGGTCTAGTATTTAGAGTTTCGAGCCGCTCAAGGGGGCCAATGTGCAAAGCACTGCCCGCTGTCGTATTTAACAAGGCATAAGCTGTAGCCACTCGGCTACTACAGGCGTAATAATATTCTAATCAGTTATAATATATTATATTCATGTCGAAGAGTACTCATATTTATAGAACACATTTTTATATCAACGATATATGTAGCTATATTCAATTCCAATACATCCTAGAGCATTCGAAACGCACTTATTATAATTCCACAACGGACAATGAGCGATTCTACTGCATTTATCTTATTGTACATTCAGTGACAATCGCGTCGAACAATTTTATAAATATTCATGTGTACCTTTAATTATTATTAATATTTTATTTTATTTCTCTTCTCGACAACCTGGGATTCGCGTACGACCTACAGGGGCCTACACCACAGTTGATTATAGTAAGTCGACGACATAAACAAAATATGTTTAGCGTTTTTTGAAGTCTGGTTGGCTACACAGGTTACTTCGCTCGCTTGCCGTTTACACTGGGTTGAACCATCAAGTCATTATCGTGGTACATTATCCTCATTGATAAATTAAATCTGAATATTCCATCATGTACATACATTTTTAGTGTAACTATTGTACATATTTTGGGGAAAATTTATCACGTTTCGCTGTTATACAATATACATTACTTTTGGGAATTTCCGGTGTTACTTTTATGCATGCTAATATATATAACAATATTTCTTTTTATCTACTAATATAATGTTTTAAAGATTCGACATAGTGTGAGAAATCTTGTAACTTTGAATAGATACATGAAAACAGACTTTGGTATTTCCTTGGAGTAATAGTTTTTGATTACGTGCCAAGTGCACAGTAGCCAACATGTTTCCGTTATCATTAAAAAAACAAGTTCAAGTGTTAGCAGCCATCGCGTGGCTATCTTTACTCCCATAAAATTCCATCTGTGTTTATTTGCATGAGTAACCGTTTAACCAAACATTTGTCACGATTCTTCGTATAAAACTGTTATAAAATACCACAAAATATTTATTTATTCTGTAAATTGAGTCATATATCTAAATAAGTCGTTCTTATTTAAAATCCTTTTCGAAATTTTCAATGTAAAATTGATAATATGATTCATAGATAAATAATAATCGATAGGTTTGTTAATTTACGTAAGGCTTTGAGTATGAAAGGCTTCGGCATAGCTAAAGCAGGCCGCGCGTTTTTCCTTCTGCATACTGTATTGCAATTCCTACTTCTTAATCAGATTTTTAACACCACTTCCGGGCCTCTGGTGCGCTGCTTTCGTTGTGCTAAAGCCTTCATAGTTTCTACTAACTTTGCATAATAGAATCATACCAGTACATTAACCCTTTCATCCAAATTTCCATTCCACGCTGCCTTTAGAACAATGGTCCTACATGGCCTACATTTGAGGTAATAAACGCTAACTTTTTGTGTTGTTTACCCGATATCTCGAAATTAGGATGAGAATTGTCTAGCTTAACAAAAAATACTAAACTAAAAGTAATCGCAAATCGCAATTTAGCATCCTAATTTTGAGGTAAAAGCTGAAACTAACATTGATTTATATCAGCCCTAATCATCCCACTGCTGGGCAAAGGCTTCCCCCCTATTCTCCTCCCCTACTACTTCGACAGGGATTGGCAAACCATAGCAAACGATCGCCAAGTATGGAAACTAAATGTTAGTTTGCTTAGAAATGCCAGTTCCTGTTAGCTGTCCCATTATTATCCTTGGGTGACGCTTGAAAATACTAAGGCATGGTATTTTATTTTTTTAAGTTATTGGCATGGATCATTTTTGTTTTGAGACAACGTGTTTAACTGTATTTACTGATACAGGGCGAGTTAGAACAACAATTGCTGCAAGCGAACCCAATACTCGAGGCGTTCGGCAACGCGAAGACAGTCAAGAACGACAACTCTTCCAGATTTGTAAGTAACTTGAATGTATTGTTTTTGGCACACAAATAAAATAAAAATTAAGTAATTATTACCTATGTCCCTCGGTAATAATGTAGCTTCTTAGCAGCGTCAGAGACTATGTTTCCTTCTTTATTCGTATAGATAAACCTATCAACTTACTTGCAGTTTCAAACGTTGTTTGTGCATTCTCATTTCAGGGCAAGTTCATTAGGATAAACTTTGACGCGTCAGGATACATCGCCGGCGCGAACATCGAAACGTACTTACTAGAGAAATCCAGAGCGATCCGACAAGCGAAGGATGAGAGGACATTCCACATATTCTACCAGCTCCTGGCCGGGACGACGGCCCAACAGAAGTCCGAGTACATTATTGAAGACCCTAAGAGTTATCCCTTCCTCTCAAATGCTGCGTTACCCGTGCCAGGCATCGACGACGCGGCAGAGTTCCAAGCGACGATAAAGTCCATGAATATCATGGGAATGAATACAGACGACTTCAACTCGATATTCAAAATAGTGTCGGCTGTGTTGCTGTTCGGGTCGATGCAATTCAAGCAAGAGAGGAACTCGGACCAGGCGACGCTCCCTGACAACACTGTCGCTCAGAAAATAGCGCATTTGCTTGGTGAGTCTCGTTTATCATAGTTTAACTTTATATTTTATAGGATAGTTGACTAAATCTAAAATATGTTTGTTATAGGTATTTCGGTCACAGAAATGACTAAAGCATTCCTCAAACCCAGGATCAAGGTCGGTCGCGATTTCGTAACGAAAGCGCAAACAAAAGAGCAGGTAGAGTTCTCTGCGGAAGCTATCGGCAAGGCGTGCTACGAACGCTTGTTCAGGTGGCTCGTCAACAGAATCAACAGGTCCTTAGACAGAACTAAGAGACAAGGAGCCTCCTTCATCGGAATCCTCGATATGGCTGGTTTCGAAATCTTCGAACTAAACTCCTTTGAGCAACTCTGCATCAACTACACCAATGAGAAACTCCAGCAGCTCTTCAACCACACCATGTTTATCCTCGAGCAGGAGGAGTACCAACGAGAAGGTATCGAATGGAAATTCATCGATTTCGGTCTAGATCTTCAGCCCACGATAGATTTAATTGACAAACCCATGGGTATCATGGCATTATTAGACGAGGAGTGCTGGTTCCCTAAAGCCACGGATAAGACCTTCGTCGAGAAGCTAGTCCAGGCACACTCAGTCCATCCGAAGTTCATGAAGACTGACTTCCGAGGTATCGCCGACTTCGCGATCATCCATTATGCTGGCAAGGTGGACTACTCAGCGGCCCAATGGCTGATGAAGAACATGGACCCCCTGAACGAGAACGTGGTGCAGTGTCTGCAGTCTTCCCAGGATCCGTTCGTGTGCCACATATGGAAGGACGCCGAGATCGTCGGCATGGCGCAGCAGGCCATGACCGACACGCAATTCGGGGCGAGGACGCGCAAGGGGATGTTTAGGACCGTCTCTCAACTGTACAAGGAGCAGCTGACGAAACTGATGGCAACTCTGCGGAATACGAACCCGAACTTCGTGCGGTGTATCATACCGAACCACGAGAAGAAGGCCGGCAAGATCGAGGCGCCGCTCGTGCTGGACCAGCTGAGGTGCAACGGTGTGCTCGAAGGCATCAGGATATGCCGGCAGGGCTTCCCCAACCGCATTCCGTTCCAGGAGTTCCGTCAACGCTACGAGCTGCTGACCCCGAACATCATCCCGAAAGGGTTCATGGACGGGAAGAAGGCTTGCGAGCAGATGATTCTGGCTCTCGAGCTGGACCACAACTTGTACAGGGTGGGGCAGTCTAAGATCTTCTTCCGCGCCGGCGTGTTGGCGCACCTCGAGGAGGAACGTGACTACAAGATCACGGACCTGATAGTGAACTTCCAGGCGTTCTGCCGCGGCTTCCTCGCGCGCAGGAACTACCAGAAGCGGTTGCAGCAGCTCAACGCGATCAGGATCATACAGAGGAACTGCGCCGCTTACCTCAAGCTTAGGAACTGGCAGTGGTGGAGGCTGTATATTAAGGTGAGAGCCTTTTGATGCTATATTTTGTTGAATATGTGACTAAACTGTTGAGACTTAATTCGAACGTCAAAATGTTACTTCCATTCATTAGAATTACAGAATAGAAGTTGTCCCATTTATAAAACATTCAATATATATGTTTGTTATTGTTTCCGTGAGAAAAAATGCTATGGAAGAATATAATCTCCGTCTACTATAGCTGGAGAGCTCGTGACCCATTAAGATTGCAGTAAAGTTATCAAAATATCCCATGAATAACCATTCAATATAACAGCAATTATAATGCATTATTTTGAAAACAACCTTGCCTTCCTACGTTCTTTGAAGTTATGTAAATATAACCTACATGTTCATTAGACTAAATATGTACACATCACAATTGCAGTCAAGTATTAATAACATTTCTATTTTTTCAAATGAAAATTTAGATCCCCGAGTAATGTAAACTTTTAAACGGTTTATGAATATATTAAAAATAGTTTAATTTAATCAAAATACGTGAGATGACTTGCTCGTCCTACTAGGTGAGTTAATTAAACATAAATTACGTGTTTCTAAGAAAAAGTAAAGATAATGAACTGGTCTGCACATTTTGGCATGTGCTAGATCTTTTGATGCGATTCATGTTCAAATATGGACTGAATTGTTTTATACAACTTTGTATATGACATTCACTGTAATTTGAGATTTTAATTTATGCAGATTTCATACACTTTCATAATCCCCCGTGATTGAGTATGTATTCCATATCTCACATTCGGAATTCTTGAAGAATCTGACCTGAAGTGGTTTTCGCCAACCCTCCAGGGTAAACCTTTCAGGTGACCTTTTGTATGTTTGCATTAAACGTAGAATAACCAAAACAATAATATAGTTTGACGTTGCAAACAAAGATTTGCACACACAGAACTTGCAAATACCTTTGATCACCAACGATGGACGTAGATTCTGACCTGTCCGCTCCGTTTCCAGGTCAAACCCCTACTAGAAGTGACGAAGCAAGAGGAGAAGCTCACGCAGAAGGAGGACGAGCTCCGCCACGTCCGCGACAAGCTCGACAATCAGATGAAGCGCTGCCAGGAGTACGAGCAGAAGTACCAGCAGGTCAATGCGGAGAAGACGCAGTTGGCTGAACAGCTGCAGGTTGGTTGGGAGGATAAGGGATTCCCATTAGTTTGTTATTTATTATAAACTAGCAGATGTAAGCTAATGCGCAATATAGCTATTATTTTCTAATCAGTTTATTGATGGAGTTCTGGGAGTTCAAGTTTATTCCATGCAGTGAATTTTTTATGTCATACTGCATGCAAACAGGCAAGCCACTTGACGGAAATATGGACATATTATTTGGCAAAAAAAATTTCTGGAGTTTATAAGAATTTGAAATTTAATCGCAATTTCTATCGCTCGGACGCCATTCTCCAGGTTACGACCTACCCTGTTAGCAAAACAAAATCGACGAAAATGTAGCAGTCACAAATTACTTTCCTATTTATAATATTTCCAAGCAAAAGAAGAATGGCTAAGCAAAATGAGCTCGGAATATGCTTCATCCATCAAGCGCTTCATCAACTGCACTATCAGTCGAAAATAATGATGGGTTGGACAAATATTCCTCAGATCAATCAACGTTGTTTACATTAAACTAGAAAGCGCGTAATGTGTCAGGTGACATCTCACCTGGTAGCTAGTGGCAGTCAATTGCTTGGCTATTTTTAACTAAATATTGGGAGGAGGCTTATGTCCACCAGTGCACTGTTACGGCAGGCCACGGTACCCCTCGAATTCTACCGCGTTATGTATTTATTTATACATACATAGTTTATGGCTTGAAGCCAGAAGTAATTTACGACTGTATGCTCACAGAGAAATTCTGCATTTGTAAAATGTTAGCTAACAATCAAAGAAATCGTGTCGCTTCTATACTTTAGTAATCAAATCAAAATTAGCTTTATTTGTTTATACAAAGGATACATAATTTCGAGATTACCACAAACACTAATATTATCTATACTGTCATTATAGACAGTAGTAAGTGTATTATGCTTCTGTACACATCTCTGGCCACCTAAGGACTGGAGCCTTGACGTTATACCATACCAAATTTACCCGTCAGGCAATCATACAAACCGTAATCATATAATCAGCCTAGTTCTAACCCTTCATAATTCGATCCACAGGCGGAGCTTGAGCTATGCGCCGAAGCGGAAGAGAGTCGCGCGCGCGCAGCTGCAAGGAAGCAGGAGCTGGAAGAACTTCTGCACGACCTGGAAGGCAGAATCGAGGAGGAAGAGGAACGGGCTGCGGCGTTGCAACAGGATAAGAAGCGGCTGCAGCTCAATATACAGGTGAGGATGGGGTTCGGAGAGACAGAGGTCTGGAAGTAGTATATATAGCGAGGTGACAGTGATTTCGGGTAGGCCGATATTTCTAGGTATTTATTGTAAGGGGGAGTTAAGTCCATCGACTCAATAAGAAGAAGTACTTATTTAGTAGTTTTAAAGGATTGTCCTATAGCCATGCTATTGTATATTTTTAGTGTTGAACGCTGTGAGACATCCAAATACAATAAAATACTTACAAAAAATAATTATTTAGCGAAGAGTGGAGTGTTTCATAAGATTAATGTTGGGTTTATCTAAATTATTTTATTATAGATATGAACGTCAACGTCCGGCATAATAGTTTTATTGTTCAAAATCTATTACTACATGTTACATATCTAGTACAGAGTCCGTTTTTGTAAAAGCGGCCCTGATCTACTGGCAGCGTGCCTTCGAAATCGATAACCACAGTTAAGAAACGCACGCAGAGTCCGGAAACTGATGGGTGACTGTATTCTATTTTGAGGCTAGTCGAACTTCAGAACTCACCACTCGTTAGGTGTTGTCTTCTATTACCGTTAGCAAAGCGTGGTTGATCAGTCTTCCGCTGGGGACCTGAGACTGTTTGAAGAGTCTCGGGAGTTGGCACCCCGTACTTCGCTGGCTCAGCGATCCGAAGCGGATCTACATATAGTCTGTTTTATTAATCTTGAACAATTACCTCCACAGGACCTGGAAGAGCAACTGGAAGAAGAGGAAGCGGCTCGCCAGAAGTTGCAGCTGGAGCGCGTGCAATGCGACGCCAAGTTGAAGAAGTTGGAGGAAGATGTAGCCCTCAGCGAAGACACCAACCAGAAGTTGCTGAAAGAGAAAAAAGTATGAACTTACGAGGCTTTTAACACTTCCCCTGCTAACTTAAATAAGTATCGTAGCGCGCGTATTAAATGGACCGGCCATATGAGTCGTGCGCACACGCGTAGTGCCGTTTCGACCCAATCGTTGAGTCGGCCGCAGCGCAAGGGTTGAGGATTCCGTCTGAAATTGAGCATTTCACATTGTTTTCTTTGATAGAACGTAATGTTTTTTTTTTTTTTTTTTTTTTTATGACAAACAAGTCGGGCATTTGACCGCCATCTCACCTGTTGGTAAGTGACGATGCGGCCGAAGATGAAGCATGCCCGTCTTGGAACAGCCTATTCACTCTAGCCTTAAAGGCATCCAGATTATATTGATCAGGGAACACACCCGCAGGCAAAGCGTTCCATTCCTTAGCCGTACGCATTAAAAAGGTCGAGCCAAAGCGGTTCGTGCGGATGGCTGGAAGATCCACGACATAAGGATGAAGCGCTCGCCCGGATCGCGTTTCCCGATGGCGGAAAGGGGCCGGCGGAATGAGGTCGTGCAGCTGCTTCGCACACTCTCCGAAATGTAATCTGTAGAAGACCGACAGACGCGCAACCCTCCGCCGATGTTCGAGGCTCTGCAGCCTAGCCTTAATCAACCGCGGGTCACAAATTATCTTCTTTGCACGTTTTTCCACCGAATCCAAAGCCGCCAGTTGATATTTAGCTGATCCATCCCAAAGGTGGCAGCAGTACTCCATGCAGGACCGCACTTGTGCTTGATATAACTGAAGCAACTGCCTAGAAGTGAAGTACCGCCTAACCTTCGAGAGGATACCAAGTTTTTTTGCTGCAGTCTTTGCCTTGGATTCGATGTACTGACCGAAGTTGAGATTTGAAGATAACTCAACACCAAGAAGCTGTAGAAAAGCTAAAGTGAGCTGACGCTCGGAATGTCAACCACGTCCAAAAGTTATTGCTCAAATTAGTTGCCCACAAGAGTTATATTTTGATATCCTAATGACGTTTTTCATCTCTAGATCCTGGAAGAACGCGCCAACGATTTGTCCCAAGCTCTCGCTGAAGAGGAAGAGAAGGCGAAACATCTTAGCAAGTTGAAAACGAAGCAGGAGTCTGCTATTGCAGAGTTGGAGGAGAAATTGCTCAAGGTATGTGTTAGAAGAGGCCGATTTTCAATTTAGTATTTGAGAGTATTTTAAAAATTTTCGAATTTAGGCTCACAAAAGCCTGGGCAAACTTTATGTAGGTGAAAAGCTAATGAATGAGCGAGCGCAGCAAGCTCGTGTTATTTGGTATTTTGGCTCTTAAAATCCGGATTGATCACGCGACAGTGTAAATGGTTTCGAGGGGGCCTTGAACCCCCTTCCCCCGCCCTGGCTACGCTTAGTTCAGAACACAATTGCAACGGGAAATTGACCATATTACTTTTGAACTTCTTATGATGCAGCAATTTCTTGTTCAAGTTTACTTGTCACAACAAACTAAAACCACCCCCTCTTCTGTACAGGACCACCAGCTTCGCCAAGAAGTGGAGCGAGCCAAGCGCAAGGTGGAGACTGAGCTGCAAGACGTTCGCGAGCATCTCGCCGAGCGTCGCGCGCAGCTCGACGAACTGCAGGCGGTGCTGGGTGAGTGTGGACCCGATGTTTCTGATAAGGAAAGATAGGGCTGACTTTCATTTGTATCGTCGAGCAAATATAAAGCTGTACAACGGCTGTATGCAATAGCAACGCGTTTTGTTAGAGCCTCTGTGATGCCTTGTATTTGTTCGAGTGTTCCTAAAATAATATCTTGAAAGCAGTCAATAAGGCTTCGAAAGTTTTCTAAGCGTCAGAATTTTAAATTAATAATAGCTTATAAGTACCGTCAAGTAATGGACATCCTGTAGTAGTAACTAGGTTATAAAGTTGTCAGGCGCTATTCCGAAACCAATCTATAGTTTCTGCCTCTTTTAGCATTATGTAAAAGGCTTGTCTAACTGTATAGTGCAACAAACTTATGCAAACCGGCGAGAGCGTCACTGTTTTTAAAATTGACATGACATTTCAAATTGGTGACACTTAGTTTGGTGTTAACTCTATACTAGAACATGATGTTGTAAACATATCAACGACAGTTTAACACCACCCATGGCCCCTATATCTAACCTGATCCCCCCATCAGCGAAACGCGAGGAGGAGCTAGCGACGGCGATCCAGCGCGCCGACGAAGAGGGAGCCCTCCGCGCCGCGGCCCAGAAGGCGATGCGGGAAGCCGAGTCCGCATTGGCTGATGCTCACGAGGACCTGGAGGCGGAGAGGGCTGCTCGCACCAAGGCTGAGAAGCTGAAGAGGGACCTGAACGAAGAGCTGGAGGCGTTGAAGAGCGAACTGTTGGACTCGCTGGATACTACGGCTGGTGAGTAATTGTGTCTGGGACCTGGAGTCAGAATGAGCCGCTCGTACCAAGGTTGAGAAGCTGGGGAGAGACCTCAATGAGTAGTTTGAGGCGTTAGAGCGAGCTCTTGAATTGCAAACGCGTTTCCATTGGCTACGGTAATTGCTTACCATCAGGCGGGCCGTAAGCTTGTTTGCCATCTTAGAGGTATAAAAAAAATTATAGGCTTAAGCCACCCCCAGAGATCTCCACAAACGCCGGTCCTGTGCCTTCCGCATCCAGCTGGTGTCTGCGATCTTTACCATGTCGTCGGTGAACCTTGTAAGATAAAACGTATAGGTAACAGTATTGCAAAACAAGAAATAAACACTTATATGTTCATTTATTTTCTCTAACAACATATCAATCCAAACCCATTCATTCCACCGTCAATAACCACCGGTTCCTTCCCCACAGCCCAACAGGAGCTCCGTTCCAAACGCGAGCAGGAGGTGGCTGTACTGAAGCGTAGCTTAGAAGAGGAAGCGGCCGGCCATGAGGCGACTCTAGCAGACCAGCGGCACAAGCACTCCCAGGAGTTGCAGCAGTTGAATGAGCAGCACGACCAGATCAAGAAGACTAAGGCTGGTGAGTCGGAATTGTAGAAAAAACATTGTAGTTGTAACGTCACATCATGTGTGCTTTGGCACCCATGAAAGTTCTGTTTTTTTTGTAAAAAGTGAATACTTAGAGCTGAGTGTTTGTTGTGGGCGTGAAGAGATGTTTTCGCGAATTACGTTTTAGGAATGTCTTTTGGTGTAGTGGCAGATATAATTATATTATAAAAACACATTGATTCAACCTCAAAACTTCCAAACTATAATACCTCCTAGGTTTAACCCGCGACGTTGATAGCGTAAAATTCGGTTATATATTCCAGACTCCAGAATGAACCACATGAATTTCGAGATAAATTAGCCTATGTGCTATTCTGGGCTGTAAGCTATATTACTGCGTAGTTTAATCCAAATCCGTTCAGTGTTTCTATGTGAAGGAGTAACTATTATCGCAACCTAAGATGGTCGTCAAAGGACATCTTTATATTTAAAAAAAATACCGGATTATACGCGGGCGATGTGGCGGGTAAAAACTCATTAACAAATAATATTAAACTCACGGCCTGAGAAGCTATGGATTGATGCGAGAGCCAATGCTTACAAGCAATTATCACGCGAATATGCCGAAGACCGGGCGAAGAGTTACTGCCATAAGCCGCGATTGACCGCCAATGAGATGAATATACTTACGGTGAATAGTGAATAGGTCAATAAAAAAAGCAAAAACAGGAGCGAACCAGTAACTGCTGAAATCAGTACCAGTACAAAAGTTAGCGATTAACCTCTTTAGACTTACTTAATCGAAACCTTTTTTAAGGTCGCAACAAATAAATTCTTCTAATTTCGAAAACAGCCTGACAAAACGCCACCCATACGCCAAAGTCACTTCACTTCATTTCACTTCAAAAAGCCTTTTCTTGAACAATTTACAAAAATCACGATTTTATTGCGCAATATTTATTTAGGTGGAAATTTTTATCGTATTTTTTTTTATAATTTGGTGTTATGTGCGTTTGGCTATGTCTAGGGAGCGTAGGCAGAAGAATGTAAAGTTTGGTATATCTAAGGACGATAACTACGAGGCGGATGGTGCGTGCCCCAGTGAAGACGGAAGCTCGTTCTCCACGGCCAGGGAGTATTGGCAGCACAAAACCTCCGGCCCGGGCTCTTTTGAGTCATTTTGCTGTGAATATAACTTTTAAACCTTTATAGGCCGTTTGGTTGGTTTTAGTTGTTAAATAAAATAGAATGCGCAAATGACCACAGTAAACGATGAAGAAAATGATAAAGCACAAATTTAAATGATAATTTTAAAACAGGCGGGAATATACATTCGAGAGTGAAGTATACTGCCCCTACGCACTGCATCCATTTAAAAATTGTATTGAAATCCGTTGTGTAGTCTCATTTTGAAGAAATTGTTTTGTTTTATTTAGGAACACTTAACTTGTGTCAAATCTGTAATGGCACGTTTAGGTGCCACTTTTGCACGTGTCGCAAAAATTCATAAACGAAAGAATGGAAGGATGTAATGTTGCGGTTGAATAATCTAACCGACAGATGAGGGAAAACCCCCGACAAAGTATACTTATGTTATATTTAAGTATTTCCTAAACTACGGGAAATGATTTTGATGAATCAAAGCTAAAACCACTTTGATCCTAATCGTCTATACGTTCGGGAGCCACAGGCAGACCTTTTTGCGTTGGTGGGCTTTTTACAGGCATGATGTTCCAAAACAGGCATGCTCCATCTTTGATCGCATCGTCGCTTACCACCAGGTGAGATGGCGGTCAAATGTCTGGATAGTCTAAAATAAAAAAAAGGAAAATAAAAAAAACAGGCACACGGTCAGACGGTCCATCTGATAGGAGCGATGGTCCATCGTCCAGGACATCTGCAAAAAGGCAAAAAAGGCAGCGGATGCCGACAAGTGAGTGGGGTTTATAATGATTTGTCTACACCCGTCGTAAGTTAATATAGGCAAAAGTATCACATACGCCAACGATGAGATATCACGACAAGGCCTCCCTTAGTTTTTACAGGTTTCTACGTGCCGCTTAGAGCAAGTTAAATGAGAGGATTAAGGACTTATTAGGTGTGACTCGCAAAATCGAATTTTAAAAGGAGGTTAATCTAAACGCCTGTGTCCTCTGCCAGCCCTGGAGAAGGCGAAGCAGACCCTGGAGGCGGAGAACGCGGACTTGGCGACTGAACTGAAGGCGGCGGGCGCGGCGCGGGCGGAGGGCGAGCGTCGACGGAAGCAGGCCGAGGCTCAGCTGGTTGAGCTGGCGGCTAAGCTGCAGGAGCTGGAGAGGGCCAAGTGAGTGAGGGTGGAGAGCGTGGGAGTTTGGGCCTGGCTGGGGCTCTTATAAGTTTGTAGATTAGCTGTCGAGATGAAAGACACCAAGCGATTGTTAGGTCGCAGCGCTATATCAATTAAAATGTATGGTTATGTAGCCTCTATGTAGATATAGCGCGCGGCAGCTTTGCACTAGTTGTTTATACACACGTTGTCAATATTTATTTATTCGATTCGCAAAATAGTCTCATAAGAAACAAGTATTTCAAAGCGAACAAAGTCAAGTCGAGTAATAGTTGCTAAAATCTATAACTAAACTTAAAGTAGAAAAGTTTGCCTGCGCCGTGTATTATATCTCAATGATTTCTTTCCTTTCTTTCGCGCCAGGAGCGAGATCCAGGAGAAGTGCGTCCGCCTGCAGAACGAGGCGGAGCAGGCCGCGGCTGCGCTGGAGCAGGCGGAGGCCAAGGCTAGCGCGGCGGGCAAGCAGGCCACCGCCGCCACCGCGCAGCACGCCGAGGCGCAGGTCGGTACCGTTGCATCTGGAACCGTGGGTTTGGGGAACCTCCACTGGAGGAGCATTTGCCTGTTTGTTGCCGGTCCCCTGACCCTCCCGGTATCCGGGACTCTTAGAGATTGACAACGCATTGGTGATACCCCGGTGTTGCTGATGTCCATAGGCAGCGGTGACCACTTTCTGTACGCTTGCCTGTTTGTTTACCCGTTGACATAAAAACAAATGGTCCAATGAACTCGAAATAATAGAAAGTCCTCGTGATTTATATCACGAACACCATTGGCTTTTGAAACATGGCCTTTTATGGGTTCTATTTGTACCTGGGTAACATGAACTGTTGGACGTGTGGTGTCGTAAAAAGCGACTAATGTCTTAGAGACAAACCGGTAGGACCTATGTATTCCAGAAAATGAGTAGCAACAGTTTCTTTTGTGTATTTTCAACATCCGCCTGTCGAGCGGGCTACGGCAGTAACAGCCTAATCGATGGTTTATTGAAGTTGGGAGCAGTCACTGCAGTCGGCTTGCAGTCGTGTCATACAACTCTACTTTCGTTCTAATATTATCTCTTACTCACAGACGCTACTCGAAGAAGAGACGAAGCAGAAGCTAGCCTTGCAGAGCAAGCTGCGCAATGTGGAACAACAGCTGGAGCAGGCGAGAGACCAGCTGGAAGAAGAGGAAGAGGCCAAGAGGAACCTCGAAAAACAGGTATGGACCGATAAGTTAGGCTAGTTACACCGATATAATATCCCCATTGCTCATCTGTATTTCTTATACTATTGTAAGTAATCATTGTTTTATGAGTTAGCTGGTGTCGTAAAAAAAAGTTATAGTCCTTTGTTACTTCTCCTCTCTTTAGTTAAACAATCAAATTTTTTCTTGACATTACAAATTCTATAAAAAAAACTCGCCTGACTTCATTTTGAAGTTATCATCACCAGCATATAAAAAGTAACCATCAGCCCCAAACCGTTCTACTCTACCTTCCACGTTCCACCCCCAAGTGCTGACTTCATTTTGAACGTAGCAACAGCAGCGTTCTAAACAAAACCCATCCACCTCAACGCCCAACCCACCTTCCACGATCTACCCCAACTGCTGACTTTATTTCGAAGGCAGCACCAGCAGCAGTCTAAACAAAACCCATCCACCTCAACGCCCAACCCACCTTCCACGCTCTACCCCCAACTGCTGACTTCATTTCGAAGGCAACACCAGCAGCAGTCTAAACAAAACCCATCCACTTCAACGACCAACTCACTTTCCATGCTCTTCCCCTAACTGCTGACTTCATTTTCAAGGTAGCGCCAACAGCATTCCAAATACAATCTATCCATATCAACGCCCAATCCACTTTCTACGCTCTACCCAACAGCTGACTTCATTTTGTAGCTAGCAACCCGAACGCCTTATAACCGCCTCCATACCATCTCCAGATGGCAGCCCTAACCCACCTCCACCCAGGGTCCTATCGACCTCTCGGTCATACGGACCGCGTCAGACCTAATCACGGGTGATGCGCACGCTTACTTGCTGGTAGCCACCCCAAACATCTTTTAACCCCCACCCTCCCCATCCCCAGGTGGCAGCCCTAACCGTCCAGGTGGCCGAGCTGAAGAAGAAGGCGGAGGAGGAAGCCGAAGCGGCGCTGATCGCGGAGGAGGCTCGCAAGAAGCTGGCCAAGGACGCGGAGGCGCTGCACCGACAGCTGGATGAGCTGCAACAGGCTAATGATAAGCTGGACAAGAGTGAGTACCTCTGGGAGTGGGCACGGTGTTACCTTTGCAGCAAAAATTTCACTCGCAGCTAACTTCAGAGCCGGAGGTCAAGCGGACCATTGACGGAATCTAGAGACTCCGCCGTACCGGCAGTTACACACTCGACCGTTCCGGCAGTTACACACTCGACCGTTCCGGCAGTTGCAGACTCCGCCGTTCCGGCAGCTACTGACTGCAGCGTTCTGGTAGTTATAAACAGCGTTAATCTTCATGGCGGCTCGGAATTTAGCTACGAGTGAAACTGTCTGCTGGATTAAGCAAATTGTATAACTTTTTGGATTTGGTATTTATCATGCAATTAATTATTTTGGAATGTACTTATAGTTCTCGAAGTTTTATTTTCGAGATAACATAAAGACTGACGCGAGATGTACGTTAAATACATCATCGTCGATTGGACTAAAGTTTCAGCACCTCTTCCAAGGTTGAATATATTCTGGGAGTCGAAAACATAGTCCAGGCCAGGTTTCCACGTACCATGAATGACTAATTACAACTTTATGTCCGTTCGCAGGCAAGAAAAAGATCCAGGCCGAGTTGGAGGACAGCAACATCGACCTTGAAGCCCAGCGCGCCAAGGTGCTCGAATTGGAGAAGAAGCAGAAGAGTTTCGACAAGGTACTGTACTCGGACAAATACTTTTTTTATGTAGACTAGGCGTCAAATCAGTGTCTGGCCAGCCTGATTCTGTTACCCTTACGTTTGCAACAGCCGAAATTGAGGGAAAATATATTAGCAGTTAGAGCAGTTTATTAGTTAGTTTAGTAGTTATTAGCAGCAAAATAGTTAAGATGGAAAATGGCCGTCCATATTAAACGGTCACCACTTTGTCTACAGATTGACATAAAAAAGCTAAATCTTCTTGCATTTTTTGTAGACAAGAAACAAAGTCCAGCTGTTAAGCAGGCCTGTTGTGCCTTCTATACTTTTGTCATTTATATTTTCTGTGCCTTGTGTACAATAAATAGTTATTATAAATAACAAACTGTTTCACAGGTGGTGTCAGAAGAGCGAGCGGTGGCAGAGCGTTATGCCGCCGAGCGTGACGCGGCAGAAAGGGACGCACGCGACAAGGAGACTCGTGTGCTCTCTCTTACCAGGGAACTGGACGATGCCGCTGAGAAGGTATTTACTTAGAGCTGAATTAACTGATTTAATAATAATAATGTAACGTTTATTACGGGCAATAAGGTTACAAGTTTTACAGAGTTTACAAAGCCCATATATGGTTAGTAATACTATTAAAACTAAGTTTTAATACTTAGAATTTCCTTATTTGATTTACTTGGTGTTTGCTGAGCCCAGATTGACAAGCTGGTCTAGCCAGCGATTTGCAGTTGGATTAGGTAAAACTATAAATTAACGTTAACAGAGCACTAAAAATAAAACTACCAACCTTCAACTCACAAATCTCACCATACTTTTCCGTCTTCAGGTTGAAGAGTTAGAGCGCACGAAGCGCCTCCTTCAATCCGAACTGGACGAGCTCGCCAACACCCAAGGCACAGCGGACAAGAACGTTCACGAACTTGAAAAAGCCAAGCGCGCTTTGGAATCCCAGCTGGCTGAACTGAAGGCTCAAAACGAGGAGATTGAAGACGACCTGCAACTGACTGAAGATGCCAAACTGCGGCTCGAAGTCAACATGCAAGCTATGCGAGCGCAGTTCGAGAGGGATCTACAGGTATGTTTGTAGCCAAGGGTTTGCTTTATAGTGTTTATTATGGTTTCTGTTTACTGCGGGAGGGATTAAAAGATGGGGTAGCATAATCCTTATTTACGGAGACTATTATCTTCAGCTTTGGCAGCATAGTGTTAGTGTCATTCTAACGAGAGATCTAAACATTTTCGTTCAAGTTCCTCTGAATAGAGTAGCTGAATTAGACTTATGTTAACCTCAAGAATAGTTTCGTACAATGTTTTAGCAACTTGAGTACTGCCGAAAGTAGGACATCTCGGATTCTTATTATTACATAAAAATGACACATCAACATCATCATCTCGGAGTTATGTACCGGTTGCGCTCTCACGCGGTACGTGAGGGCCCTGGGTCCGCCTATATAAATCTGGGGACCGCATAAAAACGACACATGAAAATCTTTTCATAATTCAATAACACATTTGTACATAACCAAAAAAATCATCCTCACCAGCGTGTCTTACACCCAACGCGGTCTAACATCGACTACCCTAAAATCTTACATCTCTACATCCCTCTCTAACCCACGATCCCACCCTTAGGCCAAAGAAGAACAGGGCGAGGAGAAGCGCCGCGGCATCGTGAAACAACTGCGTGATCTCGAAGCGGAGTTGGAAGAAGAAAGGAAGCAGCGCGCTGCAGCTTTAGCTACCAGGAAGAAGCTGGAAGGGGACTTGAAGGATGCTGAACAGGCGTTGCATCTCGCTAACAAGGTGGGTAGAATTGCTGCGAGCAACGAGCATGTTGTACATTTTTCTATCACTAAATTGTCTAGCCGATTTTACCTTTTTTTTCGTTAGAAATAACCCTTTGAGTTAACCTGTTTTGTAGGACCAAATGTCGAGTCGCGAATTTTAATCCCGCAATTTTATAGCACAAGCTGGATTAAAATTCGTGATGTAGGTCTCCCCTGAGGAGTTCTTCTGGATATCACTGCCTTATCTATTTTTGCCGATAAGCAACAATATTTGCTTTGTTTGTTCCGGTTTGAAGGACGAGGTAGCCAGCGCAATTACAGGAATGAGGCATTTCATGTTGATCCTCAGAATGTCAACATATATACGGCTCTCCGTTTTTGTTATGTTAAACCTAACTGCATAAATTGCGACAGCGACACTTACCACTTTCCACTATAAGCAGTATTTCTGTTCGTTTGTCCTGTGTAGTATTAAAAATACAATTTATTTATTTAAAACTTCATGCACTGTTACGTACAATGGCGGACTTAAAGCTTCATAGCTTTCTCTACCAGTCAACTGAAGAGTTGATAGTATGAAAAATTACAGAGCGGTGCAAGATGATTGTCACAAATATTGGTGAACACATTATTTCTAACTTCCCTACTTCTCCCCTATAGCTGAAAGACGACGCGTGCAAGCAAGTGAAGAAGCTCCAATCGCAGTTGAAGGAGGCGGCTCGGGAGGCCGAGGAGGCCCGCGCCGGCCGCGAGGAGGCCGCCGCCGCCGCGCGCGACGCCGACCGACGCGTCAAGGTCAGTCACTGGGTGCCCAGACACCGATCATCATATCAGCTGAAACACGCCTGACAAACAAGCTGGGCATAGGCCTCCCCCAGAGATCTCCACAAATGCCGGCCCTGTGCCTTCCGCATCCAGCTGGTACCTGCGATCTTTACCAGGTCGTCGGTCCACCTTGTGAGGGCCTACCCACCGATGTAACCTTGTAATATAGTCGAGTACGAGGCTAGGTATATGTCGGAAGGCCGGCGCAATCACGGCTCTCCGGGTGGTAAAGCCAGTCCCGGGATGGCGAGCCATCGAACCAGCTAATGTAATGATGTAACCTTGTAATGTAGTCAAGAAACGAGGCTATACCTATGTCGAAGGACGGTAATCGCGGCTCTCTGGGCGGTAAGGTCAATCACGGGGTGGCGAGACACCGGCCGAGCTAATGTAACAATCATCATCACAGCCCATAAAAGTTCACTGCAGGGCTTAGGGCCTCTACCACAAAGGGGGAAGGTATTGCTTTTATCTCCACGCTCAGCAGGCGAGTTGGAGATCGCAGTGTTATAAATATAACAATGAAAAACGCTGCTGCCCATTTCCCAGCCTACGGAGATTCTTGATATTTTGTCTTGAAAACATTAGTTGCGTTGTACGATACCCACGAGTTTAAAGGGTTGGTGCTATTCTACTCTGCCGGACACCACGTTAACCTTGTAATGTTATACACATTTTATTAAATTGCAACCAGTTTCGAATTACAGGCATCTTCAGGCAGTTGCTATTACAATTTTGAGTCTTAATGTTAACAACTTATTTCTCTTACGGTCCTCGAATTATCATAATTAATGTCAAAGAATGTTACTCTTTCACAATCATAATCTGTAACGAAATTCAAAATCGCATGCGAAGACGACGTCATCATGCATATCATTGGTCATTCGAGAATCTTACAGTACGCCATCGCCATCTGAGTCTATTTACTCGCTCACTGAATCATATAAAACCCTGTATTTCCCCAGGCATTGGAGGCCGAAGCCCTACAGCATTCGGAAGAAGTGGCGGCGGCGGAGCGCGCGAGGCGGCAGGCGGAGGCCGAGCGAGACGATTTGCTCGACGAGCTCAATAATACTGCTAGCAAGGTAACTATCTACGTGAAAGGGTGATCGCACTGAACTAAACTTGACCCTAAACGAATTTTTTAAATAGAAACAGTAGCTGTGGCGTGCTCAACACCCAGCGCCCCCTGGATACATCGTACCCACCGAATCTCTTCTACCAGGACGCGAGCTACAGTGGCCTACTTGGAAGTCACTTAACTTACGGACGCAGGTTGGCCGCTGCAAAGACTCTCTGGCTAAGTGGGGCTTCATCGACCAGATACAGCAGCGATGCGACTGTGGAGCTCCATCCCAAACCATGGCGCATCTGCTCTCTTGTCCACTTTGGTCCTGCTAGGCAGGAACTGTTCTTGGCGACTGATAGTGCCATTGCCGTGGTCTACTACTAGACAAGCCAGGTCTAAGGTTTTCGGAAATTGACTCGACGAAGAAGAAGAAAAAAAACAATTCAATTGAGCCGAACTACGATAATACTGAATGTGGCGTAAATAGGAACTAACATGCCCTCAATAGGAAAACTATACTGAAGAAGAGACAACTGACGCCCCTCCCGGCGTTCATTATTATGGTCGTCGCACTCAATTATTTTTCTATTGAAACACACTTTGAATACATTACGCGTAAAGCCAGCACTGATGCGTGCCAAACCAATACACGAATATTCAAATGTTTAGCTCCATAAGTATTCATTTTATACTAATAGTAAAATTAAATAGTTTGTGCAATAGTACAGACTAAAAAGATAAATAGTACAAACTAGCGTAACAGAACCAAAACTCCACCACATTACATCTGTACGCAGCACACACTAATATTTATACTTTTCTTACAGGGTACTCTCCTGGTTGATGAGAAGAAACGCCTTGAGGCGCGGATAGCGGCGCTAGAGGAGGACCTCGATGAGGAGCAGTCCAACAATGAGATCCTCAACGACAGATTGAGGAAGTCGCAGGTAATACAAACAATGAGAACAATAAACTTGCCACATATTTTTCTGTCGCCGAGCAAGCATTTTTTGACAAGACAGTGACCGCCATTTCACCTAGTGGTATCTGACGATGAAGATGAAGCATGCCGGTCTAGGAACGATTAATTCTAGCCTTGAACGCGTCCAGATTATATTGATCAGCGAACACACTCGCAGGCAACGTGTTCCATTCCTTAGCCGTACGCATTGTAAAGGTTGAACCAAAGCGGTCTGTGCCGATAGCTGAGATTGCAACAATTACGTAACTCGTAACTCGTAAAACGTAACTCTAAAATTACACCGTACTGTAGTTAAATTTAAAAGTACCTACCTACGTTAAAATTAAATTCGAAGTTACAACCCTTTTTTTTTACAACCCTGGTCAAGCTTACTTAGCTTTAAGTAGGCGTTTTCTACTGTTTTCCCATTGGCTAACACCCTCACTTCGACTTCCAGATGCAAATCGACCAGGTGTCGATGGAGCTGGGCACGGAGAAGGCGGCCACGCAGAAGCTGGAGAGCAGCAAGCTGGTGCTGGAGCGCCAGAACAAGGAGCTGAAGGCCAAGCTGGCTGAGCTGGAGACCGCCACGAGGACCAAGACCAAGGTACGGGTGTGGGTGGTAAATTGAGGGTATTCGTGAATCCAGATGGCGCTACGGGATGAAGTTTGACGTTAAAATAAACATCGTAATACAACCCTGCACTGTACCCATCATAATACTCATCATCATCATCATGATACAGTTTGTTCTTGTTGTTTGTTCAACTGTTTCGATTTTAATGATATTTCGGTTAAATTTTGATAAATTGTACACGGTAGATTGTATTAAGGTCTAGTACCAACAATTTTAAAGGCATGTTCTGGGTTTCCTACCGCGTACCTTTGTTTACGAGTAGCCCGATATTTCGACGCAGTTGCATGCATAACGGTCACGCGACTGGAACATAGGTACGCGGTAGGAAATCCGGAACATACCGTTAAAATATGTGATAATAACCGCGATAGTTTAAAACATTTTAGTTTTTTTATATAAATGTACTAGCCAGGCCCCCCGGATTAGCACCCCGTGACCCTATATTGTTATTTCCCAGGGCATGATCACCTCCCTGGAGCTGAAGGTGCAGAACTTGGAGGAGCAGCTGGAGGTGGAGTCCCGCGAGCGGCTGGCGCAGCAGAAGGCCGGCAGGAAGCTGGATAAGAAGATGAAGGAGCTGGCTCTACAGCTGGACGAGGAGAGACGCCATGCCGACCAGTATAAGGAGCAGATTGAGAAGGTTGGTGCTTCTCCTGAGCCTATCGCAACTTTATATGATTGTCTTCGATTGATATCGAGGTATAAGACGTGCGACTCATCGTCATCATCACCCCCCATAACAAGCCACTACAGGTCCCACAAAAGGCCTAGAAAAATGGAAAATGCTGCTGCCCATTTTCCAGCCTAAGGAGACTCTTAGAAGTTTTGCCTAGAAAACAGCTGTGAGCGGTTGATGCTATTCTACTCTGCCGGACACCACGCGGCCACTCAACTCGCTCTACTGTAATTCGCTGATCTACCAAAATCGTGATCACGGAGCCCGGGCGTTCGCGCGCGATATCACAGCCGGGATATTATTATATACTTGTAAGGATAAGACGTGCAACTAACCTTCGCCCTTCCCCCCAGATGAACGTTCGCGTGAAAGCTCTGAAGCGGCAACTCGACGAGGCTGAAGAAGAGGTGCAGCGCGAGAAGGTCGGCAAGCGGAAGGCTCAGCGAGAGCTCGAAGACATGCTGGAACAGCATGAGACCCTCACGCGGGAGTGCAACAACCTGAGGAACAAGATCAGGTCAGTGTGGGCTTGGTGGACAGTTACCCTACCTTTAGTTACCCTAGCCATGCTGTAGGACTGTATTTGAAGGCCTTGGAAAGAGCTACGAGGCGTAATGAGCGATGTGAAATTTGTTTCAATCCGATTTTCCATCGATGTGACATTGTAAATAAATAAGTGATCGCACAGAAAAGTGTACTCGTCAATTTATCAAAACAACAGAAAATATGTAAATTCGCTCCGATTTTGCTTCAGTTTTATAAGCAAATAATCACTTAATCGGGTAGCCCTCTTGCCTGTTGGGTCCTTATATCCATGGAAAATTGGATTGAGACACAACCTTGCACAAACGCATCCCCTCCATTTTTCTTCTTTTACTGATTATAATTTTTACAATCTGATTGGCCGGGAGGGTAGGGCAGAATCGGCGGTCAACGGTGATGTCACTTTTTTCTTTACAATGAACTGTTTACACCGTGTGCCTACGTGGTGAGGATCACAGTTAAGCTGTTGCTGTTGTTCTGTCGTCGAGAGTTTTTCTGTAAAAAATTCGTTACACAGTTGCAGATGACGTTTGTTTTGTACACATAAGTAGGTAAGTACAGCAGGTCTCTAGGTACTTTCACTTTATAGTTTACAGTGTAGAGTCAGAGGCGTGAAACTTATTGCATCTTCTCATATTGCACTGGGGATGAAAGGTCTGTGCATGGAGAGTTGATAACCTAGAGTCATGTCAATAGAGAATGGCAATTTAGCGACGGATTTCATGCTACGAATGGCAAATTGCGTCACTTTAAGCGACAGTTGCTGTTGGTAGACATGTTCATATTATCAACTCTCGCTGAACAGACGCATTTTACAGTTGGAGTAATAATTGACACCATGGTAGTCCCGTGCCATCTGTACAATGAATGTTCCGAAGAACTGTTTAACTTGGTGCCGCCGTCCTTTTCTGCCAGCGCACCCTCGACGTTGGGATAGATTTCATTCACACCATCTAGATGGCATCACGGGCATCGCAAGCCTTTTTTCCGCCCACGTGCAAGTTGTGGAATGAGCTCCCTCCTGAAGTATTTATTTCCTTTGCACTATAACATGGGGTTTTGCACTATAACATAGAGGTTTGCACTATAACATGGGTCCTTCAAAAAGCATGTCTACAGGTACCTCAGCCGGCACTGCATTCACTCCCCTTAGATTGCAGATGTCCTGGACGACAATGACCACTTTCCATCAGGTGGACCGTCAGTCCGTCCGCCTCCGTAACAATAAAAGAAACAGTATAGAAGCAATTGTGAATACTGATATAAAATTATTATGGCAAGACTCTCGGCCAAACCAAATTAAATTACTAATCCAAATTTATTTTTATTAACGACTCTTCCTGACATTTTTAATTGGCTAACCATCGAGACAGATTCCAAAATTTACCGTTCGATTATAGGTTGTACGACTCAGACAGCAGCAGTGACTAAGCGAACCACGAGAGAGGCAAGCGGGCGAAAGGCAAGCGTGTGGGAATGTAGTCTGTTAGATTGATCAGCTTCTGTCACTTGGAGATTTAACCAATCATGTTTGCGATATTTATCGATCGTGGTAGATATACGTGCAGTACAAGGCGGCGAATAGAGCTCATTGGCTAGTTTCGGCTTGATATTCACTCACATGCGAGCGACAAAGATGACGAATCGAAACAAGCCAATGCGAATTATTTACCGCCTACTGTAAATTGTGTTGAATCTGAGGTCTTTGGCCCTAGTTACAAACACACGGTGTCCGTTGCACACGAACCATCCATCCGAGCGGACCATACGTATCGATAAATATGGTTACTCAATACATATTGTTGTTCAGTCTACTCTATACTCAATAGTTTGTGGCTAACGTGAGCTGGAAGTGACCATGTGGTTTACACAACTCTTAACATTAATGAAGTGTAAAATCCTTGCTTATTCTTCATCATAAAATTCATTCACACATTAATTCAATTTCATTAACAGCCATTCTGCCACTACTAAATTATTGATATAAACTTTAACAACATGACTTGAAATTACTTGAATGCATAAAATTACTTAGCATTAGATTATAATGTAACGGTAAATTAATTGGCATAAGAGTACATGTGGCATTGTTTGTGATTTGAAAATTATGCTGTAACTTCTTTCCAAAATCAAATTTCGTGGTCCCATAGCCGTAACATATTCTAGATCGGATGATTCAATCCCTTCAATTCCGTTTATGAAACTCGCCTTATCAATTTGCACTTTTGCACTGCCGGACGAGAATCGAAATTTGTACGTTAAAATATATATTATTTCGCGAATCGTCGATGGGATGGAATGTATATTGTCATACAAACTGGAATTTTCATGCCTCGCCCCTCTAGTAGAACAACGGCTTCCACTCCCAACTTCACCATTTACACCCCAACTCTGGTCCACAGAAGACAAGCCGGCCCCGGGCTCGGGCTGTCGGGTACGTCGTCGTCGTCTCGCATGAAGCGGACGTCGCTCGCGCCCGGCGGCGGCTCCGGCGACGAGTCCTTCGACGACGTCAACG
Source organism: Blastobasis lacticolella (assembly GCA_905147135.1). Lineage (NCBI taxonomy): Eukaryota > Metazoa > Arthropoda > Insecta > Lepidoptera > Blastobasidae > Blastobasis > Blastobasis lacticolella. The sequence continues at coordinate 7,478,478 of LR990048.1, read as the reverse complement.
ACACGACCAACAGCGTCGAGTGAAGGCCCTTCCACGACGCGACACGTCCAGCCGTGTAGCAGCCATACTGTACAGGATAGATTTGTTTACAGAACAGTTTTATCAGTCACTGGCATAGATTGTTTTGGAGAAACTATACCAATGCTATGGTCAGTGATTGGTGGAGCTTCGATCGAGAATTGTTTGCGTCCTATTCTGGTCACATTTTAGTTTTATTTAATGTTTGGGAGTAGAACTGAGGACTGGAATTGGGCGCAACAAATACTCGAGATAGTTGTTGCATTTGTCATATCCAATTTTGATATCTTTACATTACACTGTAGCATTTCATACAGTATTATATTATACTACAGAAATGTAATCAAGGCACACAAACCACATCGAACTTTTCACACTAAACTACTGCCTTAAATAAAATACTACTTATAGTAAAGTGAATTTTGTATTGTGGCTTCTACACGACGAGTGTCAAATGTTATTTTAATTGTATAATGTAAAAGTGGTCGAGATTTTTGTATGGAACAAGATGCCTAGTATTGCTTGGGCGGCGCGCAAGCGCCTCATTTATACCTATACCTATCCTCTTATCGTATTGTATGTATGATAATCATGTTATTTAAATTAATGCCCCAATTGCAATGAAATTTGAGTACATTTTAAAATTGACACACATTAATTTTGTGTTCCATTGGTGTTCAGAGAGGGAATCAGTTCATAAGTAGTTATACGAAAGATGTTAAAACACTATGTGAAACTAGTTTGTGTGTATTTTTTATACTGAATTTTTTGTAGCACAGCAACTCTGATGAAGAACTAGATCCCTTCTCCAAAACACCAAATCCAGTATCCGGTGCTCACTATGTAAATGCATTTAACAGTCTGTGAATCTCTTCGAACATTTTGATGTACATCCAGATCATTGGTTTCACAGTATTACATAACGAAACATTCCTTTTCAATTGAGTTTACGATTTTACATAAGACTTAGTCGAAGTAAAATGATAAATTACTCATTGGGTGATATTGTAATGGAATTATGGATTTATTGAAAGTAATAATAATAAATAATGGAAAAGTATTAATTATGTGGCAAAATATACTTCGATCCTTGTGCATTTAACGCGACTGAGTAAAGAAAGACTGTTGTTGCGACAATACATGGCTCCCACATTGAAATCGGGTTTGCATCGCTTGTTTCCAAACCTTATACATGGCTTTGTTATACTAATGAGACATAACGTTAACTTTTAGAAAAAAAATCCTTCCCAATCATTGGCTATATTTCAGACCATGACGTTTGTATGTCGAATTTGTGTAACTTAGCAATGGACGAGAGCAGAGTGGTCTCTGGCGCCTTAAATTTGTACTTAAATGTTTCTGAACCGCCCGTTTAAGAGAAAGCTCTGCTTGTAAAGAACCCTTTTCCTTACAATATGTAAATAATGTCAGTGCGTAACACTGAGTTGCCATATAAATTTTAATGATAAGCTTTTTATTGTATCGGTGTGTGATGCATGATGGCCGATTATAAGATGAGAGATGGTCAAGAACCGAGTTTTTTTGCCCGTTTTTCTCATGAAGTCGGCCGTCGCGCGTCGTTCGTAGGTGTTCGGTCGTTTCCGCTGGTCGTCGCCGCGACGGTGCCCGCCAGAATCTGCCCAACGGAATTTCGGACACGGAGTACGGCACTGCTTGCTTAGAAATAAGACTCGTAGCTATAAAAAGTGGCCTTAGGTTTTATTATCGACTTATACGTAAAATACTGCCTCGCGTACCAGAGGCCTAACACAAAAATACCCATCAACATTGCGAGCGTTTTATAATATTTACCGAAGTCGTCTAATTGTAATGACCTACTCTTTTTTAATTATTATAGTTTTCTGAATAATAATATAAAAAAATTAAATGTAAGTAAACCATTCATATTTTACATAAATATTATATTTAATTATTAACAATATTGATAATTGTAAAATTGGCTATAGGTTGTAACAAGTTATCAGTTGGTATGCCAATTAAACAATTTTTCATGATTTTTAATATTATTTGTTTTATTTCATAGTTGTACCCATTACTTATGGCTTGCTGCCAATTTTAGTCCGGCAGATAGGTGGATGAATTGCGCATTTAATGATAGAAGCATACAATTTTGGACCACATATACTTCATATAAAAATCAAACAAAGATTGTTCGCAAATTAAATAAATAAAAAGGTTTAAATTTAGATATGAGACCATCTCAAATTTTGCCTTTTATAGTAAAGGCGGACTTTCAAAATGGTGGCTTCAGAGACTTTGATAAATGCTGCTTTTAAATGTTCTTAGATGATGTAAAATGACAAATAGTATAGTAGTGGCAAGTAATTGTTGTTGTGTGCGTAATAAATCTTGGTATGAAAAAAATATTGACACTTTTATCATAATGTATTACTAGTGAATCCGGCGCCGGCGTCTTCGTTCGCGTACACATACTTTACCCCTACCTACTCCTTTTTTACTTGCTTATAAACTTTCCTCATGAATCACTCTATCTATTGTTGAAAACCGCATTAAATCCGTATCCGTTTGTACTTTACTATTTACTTATAACATTCGGCTTGTTTTTTAATAGCAGTTGGGGTTTTTAGATTTTGTACTACTTTTTTAATTTTCCGCTTTTTATATTAATGGTCGATACCATGGAAGTGTAAGTGAAGTAAAAAAGTGAGGTGGTTACTGATTTTAAATCGTTATCCTATACAGTCATTCCAAATGAAAAATGGTTTGAGAAACCTAAAAATAATTTTTCAATACCTATTCAACTATACCCCACATGACAGATTGTCGACATTCATTTTTTTACTTTTCACAAAATTACCCTCTTTGCGTCGCGCAGTCCGGTAAAAACAAAGGTGTTCAAGCTGTCATTGAATAAATGTATAATTCTGTCATGCATACAAATAATATATATTTGACGACCTGAGTAATTTAGTGGGCTACATCGTCTACGTCTGCCACGCAAGAGGACCCGGGTTCGATTCTCGGCCGGGCAGAAATATAAATTATGAATTTTAATTTCCGTTACGGGTCTGGGTGTTCTATATATAATAAGTATGTATTTAAAAGTATATGTGTAGTATATCAGTTATCTAGCATTCGTAGTTCTAGCTTTGCTTAGTTTGGGGCTAGATGGCGCTGTGTGAATTTGTCTACGATTATTTATTATTATTATTTAATAATCACAAATATGGTCAAATAACATTAAAACAATATTCAGAGGCCGTCATTTTGAATGTCCACCATTACTGCTATATTGGAACATTCCTGCATGGAGTACTGCTGCCACCTCTGGGATGGATCAGTCAAATATCAACTGGCGGCTTTGGATTCGGTGGAAAAACGTGCAAGGAAGATAATTTGTAACCCGCGGTTGATTAAGGTTAGGCTGCAGAGCCTCGAACATCGGCGTAGGGTTGCGCGTCTGTCGGTCTTCTACAGGTTGCATTTCGGAGAGTGTGCGAAGCAGCTGCACTACCTCATTCCGCCGGCCCCTTTCCGCCATCGGGAGACGCGATCCGGGCGAGCGCTTCATCCTTATGTAGTGGATCTTAAAGATATCCGCACGAGTCGTTTTGGCTCGACCTTTATAATGCGTACGACTAAGGAATGGAACACGTTGCCTGCGAGTGTGTTCCCTGATCAATATAATCTGGATGCCTTCAAGGCTAGAGTGAATAGGCTGTTCCAAGACGGGCATGCTTCATCTTCGGCCGCATCGTTACTTAACAACAGGTGAGATGGCGGTCAAATGCCTGTTTTGCCATATAAAAAAATAAAAGACGGCCTAATCAACCCTCTACATATGTACGTGTACGAAGTTGTATGCTTCTATAATTAAATGCGCAATTCTTACAAATTCTTTTACGAATCTGCCGGACTATTTGTTACGGTTTGAAGAATAAGAACGGATTGCGACCGTCACAGGCAGGGGTGATACTTAACAAATTCTAAAGGCTCAAGGCGATCAAATTACGTCATACACCGCACCACCCTCCGCATTCTCATATCGCAGGAACCAGTGGTCGACCGACGGTCTCGGGAGTTTATTCTCAGCATTACGTTGGCGTGATAATTGCAAAAAAATTTAAACTGATAAAATGTGTCACACTCCAGAATCTCTCTTGAACCCCACCACATAGTAAAGATCTGATTGTTGGAATCAAATGTCGGTTAATTACTGGTAATTGTCGGAAAAGAAAAAAAAATTGTCGGGCCGCCGTTCAAAAGCCGTGCCAAAAAAAGCATATCTTGGCTAGGCCACTTTCACAGAACCCACCACATAGCGAAGATCTGATCATTCAGAACAAATGTCTTTAGGGAATTATAAAGGCCCATTGATCTATGCAATCAAAGTTATGGAATTTATGGTGACTAAGCCAAAATAAACCACACAATTTCATGGTGGTTCTGCTGGGGAGAATACTCTGCAGCACAGTCCCTATAAATAGAAGTTTACGACGAAATTATTGGTATACTGTTTTTAATAGGACTCTGATGGATTTTAAAGAATTCTTATAGATATTGTCCAAAAAATTATTATGGGTTCATTCTCAGGTGGTTCTGTCCTGGTATCCATGATAGTATGATACTTTTATGGCAGTTTCTTTGAAACGGCTAATTGAACTTTTTTCTTCAGTAGTTCAAATTCTAGCTAGATAGTAGTTTTTCGCTTATCTCTCCACAGTGCCATATTGGGTGAGAGTTTCGGCATTCGCCCGACGTTAACTACATAAAGGCAGCAGCATATATTGGTAAGGAAACAGTCTAATCTAGTCGATGTGCCAGTGTGAAATACCACCGTTTAGGACTTACCCAGTACTTTTAAGAGGCCAACTTACTTTGCTTGATCGGATAACCAGGCTGAGGCATGCAGTAAGTTTGCGCTACCTTACTATACAAAATATTACTTCGCTTTAACGTACGAGATGAGTTGGTGGTTGACCTTTTTGATACATAAACTCAAAAACGCAAAACATCAACTCCAGATTACAGTTCTACTCAACTCTTGTATGTTACTAATCCGTTGATACTCTTCGTAGGACTCATCATCCTATTTGAAGACAATGACTTCATAACAGCCATGTTTTTCTTCTCAAGAAATTTCTGAACGCATACATTTAATGTCACTTACTTTGACAGCAACAGTTTGACATTGACAATAACAACTGACATTCCACCCAAGGTCAGTCAAGGAAGGCAGTGATTTGATTTCCGTATTCCTTGCAATACTCCGTATTATTGCTTCAACCATTGCACTACTTGTGATTTTATGTAAATCAGTGATAAAAAGTCGTCCTCTATTTCTTCGGAACACATTATCAGCACCTGCAAGTAAGTGTTCATTCATAATGTCTCATGACATCGAAGAATACTTTGATACCGCTCTTGCTCTTGTAAAGCAGGCAGGAAACCTTATGACTGACCATGTATCAGGTTGCAAAGCATTTGAATTAAAGTCTTGCGATATTGATTTAGTGACTGAAGTCGATAAAAATGTTGAACAAACCCTAATAGAAGGCATCTCAAAGAAATATCCATCCCACAAATTTATTGGAGAAGAGTCGGTCGCAGACGGTGTGAAATGTGTCTTGAACGACGATCCGACATGGATAATAGATCCTGTAGATGGCACAATGAATTTTATTCATGGATTTCCTCACAGCTGCATTTCTGTTGGCCTTGCAATTAACAAGGAGGTTGTTGCTGGAATAATATACAATCCAATGTTACAGCAATTATTTACTGCTCAAAAAGGGAAAGGAGCATTCTACAATGGCAGACAGATTTATGTTTCCAAAATCAAGGTACTGAAAGAGGCTTTGATAGCTTTTGAAGCTGGTACAAGCCGTGATGAAGAGAGATGTAGGGCTGTCTATGAGAACTTTAAATTGATGGTTAGTAAGGGCCATGGGATAAGGTCCTTGGGGTCTGCTGCACTGAATATGGCTATGGTTGCAATAGGAGGGGCGGATGCTAACTTCGAAATGGGTATTCATGCTTGGGACGTAGCAGCTGGCGACATCTTGGTGAGAGAAGCAGGTGGAGTGTGCATTGATCCAGCTGGCGGTCCCTTTGATATTCTGTCAAGAAGGGTACTATGTGCAAGCACACCAGAATTAGCTGAAGAAATCTCCAAAACCTTGGTTCAGTTATATCCCGAAAGAGATTAAAATGAGTGGTTGTTATTTTAAATTTTAAGTTACCTGGTTGGTAATGTCTTATTCCAAAGAAAAGTATATTTCTTTTTTATATTTGTTTTTTTATGAATGTCATTTACTTTGTGTGGGTCTAAATGAGATAACAATTGAATGGAATGGAAATATTAAAATATATGCATTGTTTAATAAGGTATTATAATTGTTTCTGCTATTTCAGTGTGCTTATTTGTATTCTACTTGTAAAATCTTATCAGTTCAATTGTTAAATAATTATTTGTTCAATGATTAAAATTGCTCTTTGTTTTTACCTTAGACTTGATTCAACTTTGAACATACACTTAGTAAATAGAACAAATCTATTTAAGATTATTATTTGTTATGGAATCATAGTGAATTTCATGAAAATGTTACTATGTTATACCACAGGGAGAATGTTAAATCAAATGTACCTACTTATATTTATTAGTAGGTAGTTAGTTAGCTAAGAAATTGATGTAATTGATTTGTGCAATAGCACCTAAAATATGTACCTGTCTACTTAATGTATACAAAATTATTATTGATTAATAATACAATTGTTGGATCTTTTAATATAGGTTTGTATGAATAAGTAGGTACTGTTGGTTTCTCATAAAAGAAAGGTACTTAATCATAAATGTGTTTTAAGCACAGTAGATACCTATGTTTATAACTTCTTTACAACAAAAATAAATATTATTTAAGTATATTTTCCAATCTGAGTACTTACTTAATACTATAAACACTTAACAGTATGTAATGAAATGTACCTTAACAGGTTTTAAATATATTATTTGTATGAAAGTATAACATTTACTTCCATGATAGCTTTTAGTTTAAGTTAAAGGAGTCAAAGGATATCTCATTTAAAATTAAAATAAAAATCAAATTCTAAAATGTGTTTTATGGACATAAAAGTATAATTACCATCTGTCCCCACATTGTCTGCAGTCTTTATTCATTGTGTTTTAATCTGACTTCCTAACAGTGCCCTTTTAGCCCCAGGAAATGATATAATGGCACACTGTCTCAATAAAATGTACTTAATTTGGGTTACACATATTTATTTTATAATTTTATTCAATTTTAAGTCAAATTATATAGAGAGCGTAAGTCTTACGCCATTATTTCATTACCATTTATTTTATTATTTTTTGTCTACTCGTAAGAGGTTCGTTATCATAGAATTATTTCTCAAAAAATGATCTGAAAAATTAATAATTGTATATTTCATTCAGATATTATATGAATTTCATATCACAATCCAGAGTCCGCTTCTAATTCTTCCTTTTCACATTTCGCCCGGTCTAGGGCATACTCGCTTCGTAAGCCGTTGGCTCTCACTTCTGACTAAGCGATGTCAATCTATCGCTTCTTGGGCCTCCTGTGGGATCTCTTTCCTGATATCGTCAAGTTTAGGCAGCTATTTTCCACGTATCCCTGGGGCTTAAGTAGCACGTGGTCAAACCAGCGTAGGCGAGCCTCTACAGTGTTATCTGTAATGTTTCTCACCGCGAGGTTATCACGGTTGTATTGTGCTTCGTACGGACTACATCTACCACAACCTGCGGTGGTAATACCTATGAGCTTCATATAGTTATCTACGCTCTCTTACTTCATATAGATGCCTAAACTTGAGTTAATTGGTATCAGGATGGTTGTGGATTAATATACCTAGCTGAATCGGATTCGAGAGCCAACGGCTTATGACGTGAGGTTGCTGAAGACCAAGCGTAAGCGGCATAAGCCGAAATAGATGCTGATGATGATGACAATTAACTTATGGATTAAATGTTGTGTAGTTTATAGTGCAATTGGGATCATTACGTAAGTCCTATGACATGTTACTTACTTACTACACTATGAGACACTGTCTTTCTGACAGACGGCGACGGCGCTGTGGGCTCGACCCAATCATGGCTCAGCTACCTACCTAGTCTCCATATTTGGCTTGGCTCTATACAGGGGTTTGGAGATAGCATTGAAAACACTCAAGAAAACTCTGCTGCCTATTTTACCTGATATAATAATATCCGGTCCTTTGTAACTGTCCTATGACTTTCGCAATGAACAAATTCTTACGATTATTGTGCCGATAGAAGTACCTATAATCGTTAGAGGTCTGTTTTATTAGAAATATATTTTGAAAAATTATACCAAGGATGTTGTATTTAAATAAATGTATTTTGTGTAATCACAAAGTGTTGTTATATTTTAAAAACTTACTCTAAATTACTTAACAGTTAATTTGTCTGTCGTCGTTTTGGTCTAGTCGTCGTCTTAGTCAATAACTTATCGGTGGTTCTTTTCGGAAATGTTAAATAAGCACGTTATCTCTTAGTGTTGTTAGTGCAGTTTAGATAGAATTTAGAATATCTATAAGTTAATTAAGGCTCGTTTTCTACTTTGATCGTTCCCATATTCAGAGAGTTTTAGATAACCCTGGCTTGGTTGACTGACGTAGAATACGAACCTTGTCTTAGAATGATTAATCTCTGTCAATCTTTGTCACCTAGTAAAGTACCCATTTAAATGTTAATTTTCTGTCTCCAAATTCAGTCCCGATCAAACTTTTAGTCATGTCAATCATCAAAGTAGAGTCGGTTATCTGTTAAAGTCGTCGTCGTCGTCGTGACCTCGAGTCGTTGGTGAGTCGAGGATGAGTCGTTTGTCAAGTTCAGGGCAGGTAACGTTCTCCAGTATGTGTCACATCAAAGTTTCATCAGTAAGAAAAATAAGTCGGTTAAAATTGTCAATGTAAGTAACTTGTCAAGTCGGGAGGGGTCAGTCGTGTCACGATTATGCTTTGTATTCATCATAATCTTATCAGTCATGTCATGTCCGGATGGACACACAAGCCCACCAAGCGTCAACTATACGATTATTCAGTCGGTGTTTAGTCGAATTCATATCTTTCATTATACAATGTTGTACAACCTACGTCTCAAATAGTTTGTTGTCTAATCATCCATAGAGTTTACAAAAGGGCCTTATAATATTATCTAAATTAATGCTATGTTATATTTCTTGAGCAACAGCCATTTAAAGATCAGTTTGGTCAGTATTATTACACAATGATTAAATTTGATAAAGACAGCGGCCTAATAATGTTTGTAGTTTTAAGATCTTCCGGGTCGTCTTCTTCGCAAATTGAATATCATTGGCTTTGGTATTTCTTTCAGAGCATGAGGATCAGTCTTGATTGGTGGCATCTTGTGAGGAAGTGATTCAGGAAGATCTTCTTTCTCGTCGTATATTGCCCATTGATAAGGACTGAAATGAAAGCAATTGGTTAGATTTTTGATAAGTCAGTTACTATTACTAGTAGAGTTACTGTATATTTTTTAATATTATTGTATGATTTACACGTTAAAATATTGAAAATGTATCTATTACTTACGTATTTTCACTAGGTATAACTTGAAAAGCTACTGATGGTGTTTTCGCTGGACTGGCTGGTTTCTTTATCTTGTTCCTTACTTTGTTTGGCGATTTATTCGATTTCTCCTCCTCGTCGAAGAAATCTAATTTGTCTGCTACAGATCTCTCTTCTACGTTTTCTAAAATATTAGGAACGTTTTTGTTGTTCAATGTTATATCTTTCAGTTCAGTTTCAGTCGGTTTATCGGTCGCAGTAATGTCATCAGTAGGATATTTATGTAAAACATTCTTAACGTAGTAGTATTTAGTGTTTGAATTTTTATAGTTAGGTAAGTCGTCGTCATGTCGTCTTGTTGATCTTTGTAAATTACTGTAAGGTTTAGTCGCTGTCTCGTAACTGAAGAAAGTTGAAAGTTTCATGGTCTTTTCATTGTCACGGTCGGTGTTGTCATAAGTCGAAAAGTCCTTACTTATAGTGTCGGGTCTGTTGTCAGTAGTCTTGGTAGTCTTTTCTGGTATGTTATTACCTTTGTATGTACCTACATATCCAAAAGTTACAAGTTTGTACAAGTTGTCTGTCGTGGGACTGTTGTTGTCAGTTTTCTCTAGTGTTGCTATAGGTTTCGGACTAATAATGTCCTCGTTTGACCTAGCTGAGGAATGCAATATGTCAGATTTGTCACTGTGTAAATTAGGTCTTTCATGTCTACGATAAAAGTTGTCTTCAAAGTCGCTTACGGGCCTTTCATTTCTGTAATAGTCGTTGTTATTGTCGTCGTCATGTCTGTTGTAATAATAAGGTTTGTTCGGTCGTCTATAAGTGTCGGCGTATGTCTGGTAAGTTACTTTAACTACGTCTCTGTCAGGAGGTCGTCTTGTCGTTGGTCGGTAGGATTCGGTAGGTCTAGGAACATAGTTGATGAGATAAGTGTACTTGTCAATGTTTTCGGTCACTGTCATTATAGGTCTGTTATGGTAGTTATTGTTATACGGTCGTTTATGCGGTAAGTTATTAATAACTACGGTTTGTACACTCTGTACGTTGTCGTCATCGTCATAGTCGTTGTACTGTTGTTTTGCCGGTGTCTTAACATTGTGTCGAGTCTTTTCTTTAGGTTCTGTGTCGTCAAATCGTTTAGTCTTGTTTCTAAAGTCAAGTTTGTCGTCAATACCTGATACAGTCAAAGTAAAAATGTCAGTCGCATTGTCGTTATCGTTCATAGTCGATTGAGTCTTATTCGTTCTGTCAGTCAGTTTGTTTGTGTCTGTTAAATTAGCAGGAGCTGGCTTCTTATGAGACACTTTGTTGGAAGCTACAGCAACTAAGTTTGACGTCTTTTTAGTCGTGACCGGTCTTTTCGTCGTTGTCGGTTTAGGACGTTTAGGTTTTTGTGTAGTAGGTTTACGTGTGGAGGGTTCAGCGTCATCGTCGTCGGCTTGTCTAATGTCATTATTAAACTCGGAGTTAATTTCTATCCAAGGAGATAAGTCGAAGTCGTTAAGTAGTCCGTTGCGGCATGATATCCTGCCATTTTCTGTGTTATCAGAGGAGAGGAATACGAAGGGTTGGATAGTTTCCATAGCGTCTAATGTGTGACAAAGAATTTGAGCGAAAGATATCCGCCTGATCTGCTGGAGCTGGGCCGGTGTAAATGAGGAATCAAAGCCTCCATTCTCGTACCTGGAAATATTCAAACATCAAGTTAACTTTGGAGGCCTGTTCATTATTATCCACATTTTTATATTTAAAAAGCTTAATTTGTTTACCAAAATCGATCGCCTTTTCGGAGATTTGAAAACTGTTGCGCTATAATACAAGCGAAGGTCGGCCCCACCAATCCTCCAACAACAGGTCTCTCTGCCATGCCTCCAGTAAATAAATCGATATCATCCACGTGCCTGTAAAGGAATATTACGTTATTGATGGTGAAATTGTTTTTCGATTGCGTTATATTATTTGTTTGTGTAATTGTGTAAACTTCATTCCCACCTGTATATATTTTGTAGTTTCCTAACTACCCTCATTGGCATAACCTTGAATAGGTCTCCAAAGCTCCTGATGGCTGATAGTCCACAGGGCTCTCTCCAGTCTGTATAAGCGGGTACACCATGGTCCCTACCACGCTGTATGTTGATTGCCGCCAGATCCATGCCAAAGCTGAAGGATGGCGTTTGGAAAAGGTGGTTGGTCAACTCTTCAGTGATGAACTCGTCGCGTTTTTGAATTGGCTGGTTGACCATGCCGAGTAGCAAACGGTCTACCGCCCCTATGCTCCAGATGTTTGATAGATTTGTCAACTCGTCGTGGAGAGATACGTCTAGAAAAGAGAGCAATATTTGATACAATATTGACGGTACAGTAAAATATTTTTTCACAATCAAAATTCCACCAAGAATATATTGCTACACTTTAGTGATGGTAATTTCTAAGTAGTCTTTTTAAAATACGTGACTTACTGTTGTTCAGAGGCCTGTGGAAACGGTCAAATCGCACCATTGATGACTGCACAAGACTGTGCCCGAATCTAAAGGCAGCGGATCCGAAAGAGCTGGCCGGACTGGAATTCACTTTTGGGTCGTAACCTTTGAAAAATCCCTTTCTTAAAGGCTCCAGCTCGAAAAGACGCATTACTTCTGATCCTGAAAATAAAAATATAATAAGTAGTTTAAGTACATTGTAAAACTTGACATGTTTTTTCAAGTTCGGAAGTCATACCTAGGACTATGGGTAGGAATTCCCTATAGGTGATGTGCTGGACCATAGCTCCGACTATCTTTCGCGTTTCCTGGTAGATCTTTTCGTCACTCCACTGAGGGTTGAGACTTGCCAGTTCTTGCGCCATTCTGGTGGAAGACATACATAGAAAATAAATTCATCAATACTATGTCGGATAACCCTTATAGAACGTCCTTACTACGTCGGCAGAGTCACGATCCTCAGCATTGAGGGACCGATAGAGGATGACCTCGCGTACGAGGGCCCGGGGTCCGCTTTAACTATGATCCAGAATTTGACAGATCAGATAATTACAGTAGAGCAACGGCCATCTGACCTCCGTGACCCTGCTACCAGGGGAACCTGACCAGATCGGATCATGGTTACTCATTCAGTTGCCTGAATCTGCAGGTTTCATCACGATGTTTTCCCTTACCGGGCATCGGTTAGCATTCAACTAATATACATGACTCCAGAAAAGAGTCGTTTGTGCAGTGGAAATCGAACCCGGTACCTCTCGCTTATGAGTCGGACAATAACCACACGGCCACCGACGCTGCACTCGGCTCCCGACGCTCCCAGCAAGCGTATATAACATACCTACGTAAACGTAGCCCCTTATCATTATCATCATCGACTATACTACACGTCAACTGCTGGTCTAGCCATCTTTGACAGCTCCGTAGCTCAACAGTGTATGGTAGAAAATTGACAGCTCGAAGTTCGACTATTTCTACCAACATCTACATTGACTCTGATTGTGTAGGATCATCCGCCAATCCGCCTCCTTTGTATACCGAAAGTACGTGAATTGTCTATGGACCAAGAATTTCTACCACAAACAGCTTATGTCAGATAACGTTAGCTTATGTCAAATCCCATAATTTTTTTCTACCACAAACGATTGCAGATTAACGCAACCTCTTGGCTAAGGCCGCTGAAGCGTTACATATGTTTTGTGCAATCGGGCTTAGGATACATAAAAGACATCACAACAAACCGGTTATGCTGTCTCAACCAGACGATATGAGCCGCCACCAGTCCAGGATGCTCATTGACCCTCGCGTCCCCGGATTTGAAGCAGTCGGTGGAGACGGCGCCGCCGCGGCAGAGTTCGTCGCGACGTTGCTGGGTGCGGCCGTATTGGAGCATGCCTGGGTGGGAAATATCTACACATAGTAATCTCTCAATTACGCAGCGTGGGTAGGTCTCCCACAAGGTGGACCGACGACGTGGCAAAGATCGCAGGTACCAGCTGGATGCGGAAGGCACAGGACCGGCCTTTGTGGAGATCTCTGGGGGAGGCCTATGCCCAGCAGTGGGCGTCTTTCCGCTGATATGATGATGAGTATCTCTTCTACGTATTGACGCGATAATTAAGTCCGGCTTGCACCAAATTCTTAAATACGTTTAAAAATGACGTTTAATGTTTATTGTATGAAGTTTTTTGTTTAAGTATTAGCTTAAATGCGTTTAAGAATTTGTTGCAAGCCACCCTAAAAGTGCTTTATTTGGAATGAGCACGAAATAGAAAGAAAGAAAAGTGAAAGAGGTGTGCCAGGATGGTAGCTTGTGGCACTCGATAGTCTCCTACACTTATGGGATACGGGTATGTGTGTATGTATGTATGTGAGAGCACAAAATGCACGCAAGATGCATAAAAATACTGAAAGGACGAGATATTGTTTGGTTTACTGCTATCGCAGAGTTCATGCGTGCTCGAGACCATGTTAACCTTAACATGGTCTCGACCATGATTCGATTTGGTTTCTATCAAGGCGTCTGCAACGCGTTTAGAATAATAATATCAAACATCCATAGGTTTAGACTCAGAATAAGTTTAGGTAATTGCCTAATTATAAGAGAGGCTATAGGCACTGTTAGGTAAGTGGTATGAAATAAAATAAAATAAACCCCGAAAATGTTGTCTAATTTGAAGGAAATTTGTGAAATTATAGATATTGTAAAGGTGACGATAGAGTACGAAAAGTTGATGATAAGAGTTCGTTCTGTTAATGAATAGTCCATAAACGTGACAGAGTTATTACAGTTTATGTTGGAGCTCAAAGATTTTACTCACCATTCCTGAAGGACCTCAATCTGTCGGACTGTCGGGCAGAGCTTGCGTATACAGGCGACGCGTCAATGTATGCAGACACCTGGTTCAGTTGCTCTCTCCAGCCCAGGGCGCAGTCGTCGCGAGGAGCTGGAGACGATCTGATGAAGTCCAGACAGCGGACGCCACGAGAACCGTAGAAGGGGTCTGATGGAGGGACCGCTATCGGCATGCATTCAGGGTGCTGGGGAACATAAAAATCAGTCTATTATAAAGTCGTTGTACTTGCGATTATTGTATTAGGTGCTAGCGACCCTTTCTTTTCTTTCTTTAGTTTCTCGGTCTTTCTTTACTGTAATATGCGTCTATTATAATATCCTTCAATGGATGGTGAAAACAGCATCAAAATTCGTTGCTTGTTAGCGGAAATACATGCAGACAGACAAGGAACTTTATACTATGTATATGACACAGTGTCATTTGGTCTCTGGCTGAGTAGATTATCCCTTCCACTGATTGACGGATGCCATACTACTAGGCGATATTTCAGAGGAAGACTCTAGGGTCCGAGCCTAAATATGAAAAACAATCAAATGGCAGTGTAATGTCATGAGCGGATGAAACGAAGTTGAGGATGCCTCAGTAGAGTGTAAGAAAGTAGATGAAACAGAAATTGAAGTAGATACCTATTTAGAAAATAAATAAATAACAGCTACTAACCAGAAACTCCTTTGCAATAAAATCCCTCCCGCCATCCTTGCAGCACCGAGGCACGGAGCCGTTGAACCCTCGCGACTGGGAAGACGAGGTCACGTCGTGGTCCAAGAACTGGCCCCACTGCATCAGCAAATGCGTTATACTGGGGTTCTCCACGTTTGCGTTTTCATGGATCAAGGAGCTGATCTCCCGGGCTGAGGGTAGCTGGATGCCGGTGACGGAGCGCCGAGGAGCTTGGAGGCCATCAGAGTAGGAGGGAGTCAGGAATCGCTGCACGGGGGTCATGGTGGACCCCCACCGGGGACGGTTCAGGTTGTTGCAGGTGCCGTCGTGGGTTCGGTACCTGAAAGTGGTAATTGTGGTATTTTAAAACTTTCTAGTAAATGTTTTCCTACTGTGTGTCCACATTCAAAGCTAGAGTGAATCTGCCGCATCGGTACCACCAGGGGCACGACTACCTAATTCGAATGCTATTGCTTATGAATTGCCATCTTGCTCGCTCGTAAAGGCGCCGCATATGGAGCGAGCGAGATGAAAACATCAAGCTATCGCAAATGCTATCGTAGTGTTAGGTTGTAGGTCGTCAGGTAAGATGACGTCAAAATGCCTGCCTACAATAATAAGCCTAGTTCATCAAATATGTTCGACTTACACAGAAGTTCTGCCCATTTTTTAGTCCGATAATTTGCTATTTTACAAGAGCATTAGTTAACCAAGCAGATAGGTATTTATCGTCATAATATCCTCTTACCTCTTAGAAGCCGGAGGGCATTTCGGCGCCCCCTTGAGCGGGCAGTGCTGCAGCAGCGGCGACTGCCGCAGCGCGCTCGCCGCCGGGAATTGAACCTCGTCCGCGCGACTCTGGAGCCCATCGCTCACTGAGCCACTGGGGAAGAGATTGAGATTTAAGTCGAGAGCATGTTTCTTGTTGGTAATAGAGAGGGAGGCAAACGAATCTCCTCGTCAAACGAATGTCATCTTATATTAAAGGAAGTACGAATTAGAGTATATGAAAAGTAATTACTTCTCTTCCTTTTCAATTATTAGATATTGTCGTTTGTCTGTCTCTTGTAAATGTCTAGTATTATTTGTGAACAGGGGAATTATTAAATTAACGAAGCTTATAAAACGGGTTAATTGAACCTAAAATGCAGTTACAAGTAAGCAACTTATTACATTTTGATTGGTCCAAATCATACTTTATATTATGTTACCTAAGGAGTCTCGTAGTACGAGCTTAGGAGACATGTTTAGTGCGAACTCTTCGATTTTAGGTAGGTACGGTCAAACAAACATAAGGTTTGTTTAACTCAAAAGGGTTTTAAAGAGTTTGAGCTACAACTGTCGCTGACACTTTATCCGCACTCATTCTTTGAAATTGAATTGCCTTTCGAATCAAAGATAATTTGTTTTAGGCGCTGTCTTAATTGGCAACGGTCGTGCGACCATGGTCGTACGACAGACGTCGCCCGACCAATAGGAGACCTGAAAACCGCCCGTCGTACGACCATGGTTGTACGACCGTTGGCAATTGCTATGTTGCCATATTTTCGCGACAGTACAGTCTTCACCCAGGATAGACCTTCACGGCGCTCTGCTTAAACAGGATAGTCAGAGATGCAACACAGATTAACATCGTGCCTATTTATTAGCCATTCCGCCGAGTTAGGTAAGCAAGCGATAGGCTTCGAATTGTTAAGGCACATTCATTCATCAGAGCCGCCCACGAAGTCGCTTTATGACGACAGCTGTCAGTGGATAGCAACCGACACGACCGTGATGATGTGATATGTAGTTACATTATATCAGAAAAAATCAATTGGTGTAGGGTCGCGAGCGGGACTCGAATCTGGATCGCCCCCTTGCAAGGCGGACGTTCTCGTCAATCTGCCACCACGGTCTATAGTTTTACACCTTTTTTGTCTGTACGCACTATTATAATACTAATCTGGATAATTTCATAAACTACGCAAAGTTACAGTTTAAAATAAAAAAAAGGGTTAAACTTAAAATGAAGTTATGATTTGTGGTAATGATTTGCGCTTGCTTTTTTTCCTTGTTTTATTTATTTATTTATTCGTATGGCATTAATAGCAGAGTCGTCAATTACAACCTACTAATTATAATAGCTACCTACAACTTCTGTGAATATCAGCGACGCGGACGTGGAATCAAAATAGAGAGCTAGTGGGTGAAATATTCTATTCTTAACACAAAAGTCTAAATATTCAAATGTGTCTAGCCGGATATTTGATTATGTCTAGAATAATTTGCATGTTATTAGATGAACTTTCGTTTTCTTACTGACAAGATTTGAAAAAGGAGTTAGAGTGACATCTGAGAACGGCTGAACGGCAACTTTTTTAATATACAGGAATATTTTCTAATTCGGAAAACTGTGTTATTTACAGGACAGGAGGCAGTTAGAATATCAATGCGAAAATATTTGATTGGTTTGTCATTTCTAAAAGCAGCAACGGATGGATATATTTTCCAGGCGATGAAGCGGGCAGAAAATAGTCCCTAAAACAGTAAAGAAAAACAAAAGTGTCTATCAATCTCTATGTTTCTTATATTTTCACACCTGAAAAATTAAACCGGTTTTATAAACTCGAAACGGGCGAAATCGCGATAAACAAAACATAAAGAACTCTTTCGAAAAACCAACATACATTTAACACGTTGTAATTCTCGTTGCCAAAGGAAATTTATTGCTTTCTAATCACTTGTTATACTGTCTATAATTGGCTATACGGACAGACCGACCACTCAAAGTGATAATTGACCAAGCTGACCTTACGTGAAAGTGAAACTTGACTTTCGCGCAAGTTATGTATGAGTGGCGAGTTATGGTACAATACAAATATGGGTACGCCGTTTGTTATGGGGGTTTTGTTTGTCATTATGCAATGGTTGAGTATGAATGGATAGGATTTTTACTGATTAAACAATGTACATCCTATTTTTGAGTAGCTGTGGTTTTAGTTAGTTAGTTTTAAAGTTAGACATAACTATATGTACAAAACTCGAAAAAGAAACAATTGAAATTAAAATGAATCCTACTATTTTAGGAATGGTATCGCGTTGATGTCTTTTATATGGCGATGAAATGAAGTATGCATTTTCTGATGATAGTAATTAGTCAAATTGTCCAATGTCTTTTTTGGGATGTTTCTCTGTCAAGATTTACTATTTATTGCTAGATTTTGCCAGCGACTTCGTTCGCGTATAATTCGCTTATAACGTTCCGGACCCGTGGGTACCACATTAATTTTGGCATAAATTATAGCTTTTGTGCTATTATGGGCTATATTACTGCTAAATTTCATCAAAACCCGTTCAGTAGTTTTTGAATGAAGGAGTAACAAACATACAAACATCCATCCGTAATTACAAACTTTCGCAGTTATAATATTTGTAGGATATGGGTACTATCGAACAATTTTACTGTTTTATGCCCATCATAGCGATGGGATCGTTGGAATTTTTATGATAACGCGGATTGGATGAGAATGTAAAATAGTTTTAAAAGCGTGGCTTTCCTGTGCGTAAAAGTATCTATTCTGTTTTAATGTAGGTAATGGGGCGCAATCTGGCACGGTCTGTCAAAATTTTGGGTAGAAAACGAAAGTTAACCTATTTTTAACCACCGACGCAAAAAGAGGGGTGTTATAAATTTCATGTGTGTATCTGTATACATGTAGCTCCTGTACGGATGGACCGATTTTATAGCAGCTTTTTCCAATTTATCTAGATGGTTGTAACCTTTGTTTAAATTAATTCCATAGTTTAGGATATATTTAAGGTTTTGGAATTGAGGATTTTGGGGATATTTCCGACATCTTTCCGTCAGGTGGCTAGTTTACTTGTTTGTCTGCCGTATACCTATTACATTATATTGCGTTACGCAATAAATGATTTGAATTGATTAAATTCAAATCATTTATTGCTTTCTTGTTGTTAAAATTTAGTGTTCTAAAAGAAGTGTTATGTTTATATTAGAAGAAGGCAATATTTGGCATAGGCTGACATAAATATTTCAAACTTTAAAAAATAAAATAATATTTAAAATAAATATACCGTACCTTCTACCTTCTCCGGTACAAGACGTGTCAGAGTCGTAGGTCAGAGTCTACGTCGCGGTCAATCCAAGAGTCATAGGCAATCCAGTCAAGTCACATAATCCGTCAATTCACTGTAGGTACAGTCACTAAACATAATCACTCACGGTCATAAATAAGTCTTCAGTCAAACACTGTAAGTAAATAGTCAATCGCTGTCAAGTTAAGTCAATCATCAAGTCACGGTAAATTCAGTCATTGGTCTGTGAGAAGGCAGTATAATAGAGAGATCCGTTGTATCATCTTCAGAACGTCTTCAGTCTTCTGTGATTAAAAAGTTAATTTTTAAGTATTTGAATTTGGTATGACTAGAACGCGGGAAAGTCTCGCGCATGCGCAGTGCGCGTCGCGCCGCCGCGGCGGCAACGGCTTACTGCCGAAGGGGGGAGGCCTCCGTTCATTCATATAGTACCCACCACCATTGCGGCTTTTGAAACAAAAGTTGACAAACGCCGGGTGCAAGATTAAATTCGCTCTGTTCTGGAACCGATTGATTTGGCACCAACTCGCTTACTGTTTGCCAATGGGTTGCCGTGATCATTGTCTTTTTTCGGAGTAGGTAGTTGATTTACGTTGGTTCTGTGAATTAAGGGAAATCATGACGTATTTATGTACGTGTTTGTATAAAATAAGTTGTTTTTGGCAAAAGCAAGCGAAACAGTTTTGGCAGGACCGATCGTAGCAAGTGGAAAAATGAGTTGCGTCTACCTACCTGTATGAGAAAGAGTGACCTAGATTTGAAAGTTGACCTATGATAATGGCTGCCGTTAAAAAATCAAATCTGGGGGCACGGAACATATCTACCGAACCTAACTTTTCCCGAAGTGTTTTGTCGAATTTTCAGACCCTCATATCTTAAAATCTCAAATTTGAATGAGAAGATGTTTGTAGTCGTTTCATTTGAACGAAAAATAGCTTACTTTAATACTTTTGATTTTATTAGCACCTAAAATAAGTGGATTTTGACACTGACAGACTTTTCATCAAAACTTGTACGGTAGGTACTTCCCGAAGTTTTAAAAAGCTGTTTGGTACGCAGGCTAGGATTTGCACAAATAACAAGAAAATTAAGAAATTTGTAACTTTTAACATCAAACCCCTAAAGGGGAGGGGAGGGTACAAGTCTGTTCATAAAATTGTATCTACAAGGCTTACTTATTTTTAACCTCCGACCCTCATAAAAAGAGATGCAATACTGTATAAAAAATAAAGGGTATTTCTCGAAGTGCTTCCATCAAAAATAAATCATGTAAATTTTACTTAACGGTTTCACTGAGAACAAGTTATTAGATCTCATGAAGGGCCGAGCTCCTAGCTCTATATACAAAGCCTAACCCTATAAATAAACCCTACATTCTGGTTTCAAAAAACTATTAGGTATGGTTTCGGTACCCGGTCGCCGTCTGCCGACCATTCCATTCACATTCGCACAATATATACCTTTCGTAAGTCGTCCTTCATTCATCCACTGCTCATCATGTCAAAACCATCTCAGCATACCTCTTTCAATCCTAGTCACTACATCATCCTTCAGCTTACAAAGAACTCTAATCACACTATTCTTCATTCTATTACCTAGGGAGGGTAAGGTAGTCCCACACATACTCCGTAGGTAGCACATTGTTTAGCAAATAGTACCTAACTAATGAGCAGTAAGATTATCTGATTAGGAAATTTATATGGGGAGACTGACCTATCGATCTGAGGGAGAGGATCTCCCTTCCGAAGATTTTCTTATATAACATAATGTTGTATATGTCCTGGGGCTCTATTTTTAAATCGTTCGGTTTCGGTCGGAAAACGGTTTACAATTTTGATTTTCGCCATGAAAAATTCAATATTTATTAAATCACATTGGCAACACCGAAAAAGTATAGTTCAAAAATAGGGAAAATCAGCATCATGCATCAAGATGTCTAATTTTTCATGCCGAAAATCAAAATTGAAACCCGTTCGAATCGAGGCGAGCTATTCGAAAATCAGGCCCCTGGAAGACGATGACTAATGATCTAGTAAATCGTCTGATCGTGTGCCTCCCTAAGCAAGAAAAAAGTGTCAGGAAAAGTTGTAGTATCAGCCAAAAAGGCCTCTCCATAAAATAAATTACGGTTGACCCTTTGCAGCAAACATTTATCGAGAAAGTAGCGATGTAGGTACTACGTTTCGAATTGTCATGATAAACGAACTTAGAAATACAATAGCGATAGTTTGGCGTGCCCTTCTTGCCCAATGAACCGAGTGGGCAAAGCGTTTATTGTTTGCGTTCCTAAATGTGTGTTTGTCAACAGTTTCCTTTATCGCTCCACAGAATAAAAGTCTTCAGGCATAATCGTATGCACACTATTGAATAGAAATAGAATACAATTGGACGTTTAACAGAGAGTAGCCAATATATTACTATTACTGCAACCAACAAAATTTATTGCCAAAAGTTTCGAAGAGTAATGGACTATTGTCCGTCTTCAAATTTATCACAAACATCAATTGCTGCTGGTGTTATGAGTTGCGACAGCGCTGTAATGGTAATGTATCTTTCAATATGTACTTTCACTATGTAATAAAGCATAACATACGCGACACTACGGTGGCACTGTTATCCGACTACCTGTAGTACGCTTTGTGTTAGGTGTTGCTTATGTCTATAGGCAGTGGTGACCACTTTCCATCAGGTGGCCCGCTTGCCTGTTTGCCTATCGTATAACATAAAAAAAAATAGATAACTGACTATGCCATTTACTTATGTTTGACCCTTATGCGTAATACGTCAGCGGGAACATGATAATTGTTACGTTAAAGCATAATCATTAGGTACAATTAAATTAAGCACACAAAGGTGATATTTTCATCGTCTGAAATGAAAAAAAGACACTGTCTAGTAATGTTGAAACTTCTATATGTACGCGTACTTCTATGTCTTTGTTGATTTTGGAAAGTTTTCATAGATAGTAAAAATTTTGAAATACTATTATTATAAAACTGTAAAAATATACTATTACAAAACTGTAAAAAGCTGTGTTTGTATATTGAAGATATTTGAGAAAAAATTGTGGGGATAGGATTTTTTTAAATTTTTGTCTGTCTGTCTGGTTGCGCATCACGCAAAAACTACTTAACGGATTTTAGTCGGTTTTGATAGTTTGGTAGGTTGAAGTATAGGGTATAATCTAAACTATTTTTCATCTAATTCGATTAGGTAGAACCAGAGATACAGCTTGATCTCCCCATAGTACTAGCTTTATAACAATACGGACATAAAAACTATTTCCACACAGACGAAGTCGTTAGTTATAATATTATAATGACGACATTATGGTAAAGGTTGGAACAGTTTCATAAAAGTATTATGATACTGTTCAAACCTTACCAAAGATCACCCATATGAAAAAAAAACAATCAGCTCAAAACATTATAACTTTTGAAACGATGCTTGGACAATGTGTATAAAGTAAAGTAAAATATGTTTATTACACTTACTTCCAAGGCACAAAAGTACAAATCATACAAAACAATAACAAAAAGGGAGAAACAAATAAAAAACAAAAAAAAAACCCAAATATTAACCGTGCCATGGAGAAGTGCAATGTGCCGCACTAATGTCGCAGTGACGCTGGTTTTCAGTGCGCCCCATGACTGAAGACCGTTCATAAATTGGGCCCCTGGTTTAGTGAAGCTAACGATAAACGATTTCAGTTTTGATAATTAAGATTTTGTACGCCCATTGGTGCTTACCTAACAAAGAAAGTATAACGTAATATTTACGTTGACGCAGCTTTTGTCACACATTTTGTAACTATTTACCAGGTAGGTAAAAAGCACACTATTGTCACTTTCTAATTCAAAAAGTTATGAGTCCTAACTAGTTTGTATATTACGTAATCGTCCAATGACATAAGAGACACATTCTAAATTTTTTCATACTTATAAAAGTCATTTAGAAATGGGAGTGACTTTCGTTACATTCACTTTGGCAATGAATGTAATAAAGAGATGCAACTAGAAAGCTTCTGCCGAGACTTTCGTTGATCGCAGCTTGCACAAATTGCATGGGCACAGACAGCGAGCTTTCTAAGGCTTTCCCCGAGTAATGGCAACTATAGTGCATTAACTTATAGAACTATAGGCCAGGAGTCACACAGCGATGAACGAGTGAAGTCATACTAGCTGGAGGTAAATAAGTTTCATTGGTAGAGCCTGTCAAGGATGAGAAGATCCAAAGCCGAGTAACTAGGTTAGGTAAAATGTTATGGAGAACAGTTTCTGCGTTTGATTAGGTAGCCTGAGAGAGTGTTCCTACCTAACTGTCTTTTGAACAACTATGGGATTAACTAGAACATTTTTTAAATTTCAATGGTTAACATTAAATTTAAAGTATTAACAACAACCGCTGAAGTTTTGAAATTAAATTGTATATGGTCAATCAAAGTGCAAAATGGTTAAATCAATAATGATTGAGATATGATGTTCCATAGGACATCAGCCACAAAGTGGAGAGACGTACATATGTCGGCGGGAAATGTTGTCCATCAGCTAGTTCGGCTCTGAAGAGCGTCGTCTCTTTCTCGCGCGTGTGAGTAAATACGAAGCGAAACTAGCCGATGTGCATTATTTACCATCTTGTAAGTACAATACAGGAAATAATTTTTAAACGGAACAATCATTTTAAAAGCATAAGAGGCCAATTGCTCCTGAAGTAGGGATTGTTGGCCATAGCTTCACCGAGTTACACTGTTAAATATATGATGATGAAGAGGCCCTTTCGTAGGAGGACAGAAGCTTTTAAGCAGCAGAAAAAGAAAGGGAATATAAACGTCGAATATTAGGTCGTCCATCAAAACGGTGAATGCAGAAAAATAAAATGCATGCAAGCAAACGTCCATAGGCTGCGGTGACTGCTTACCATCATAAAGGCCGTAAGCTTGTTTGTCACCCTAGTGGTATAAAAAAAAAGTATGGTACATGTAGACATCATATCAACACATCGCATATTTTCTCCAAAACACACATGGTCTGAAGTCACATAACCAGAACTCTACCTGTACTCGTACCAGCATATCAGCTTTCACACAACTCTACCGGCAAGTTTTCTCTACACTTACCATATGATAGAGTCGTGTTTGTATACGTACATACTCTACCTATATCCCTGTATTATATTTACTTTATTCAAACACATGAAAACCTTTCGATTTATTTTGAAATGAAAAACGTATGCACTCAATTAACGTAGATAGGTTGATCTTAAAATTTAATAGATGGTTCTTGAACTGTGATAATTGAATGCGGTATTTATTATTTAAGTATTATTTGTATAAGTTTTTGTTTGTTTCGTATTTAGTCTTGATATGAACAGGTTCATCAGTCATCTTAATTAATTCATCGCCTTCAGCGCTACAGCCGTTTAAACTCGTTTAGGCACACATACATTAAAAATATAAATGCTAACATCGTCCACATAAAGTAGGCATATCCTTACAGTATTCAAGAGTAGTTCTTCTTGACATTTCAGCGGTCTCTGACCTTTTTACCATAATTGCGAATGTGAAATAAGTAGTTATAAAATAAATAATTTATTAGGCAGTAGATGATAAATACTGATCTATTACTATTTGGAGTCTAGACAATATACGTAGTTATTTCAAATTGTTATATATTGTATTATTCTGTAAGCTTCGATATTTTAGTATTTAACAAAAATATTTTGTTGTTCACGTGACAATACTTTGCTTTTCATTTTTACTATTTGATGTGATCGCTGATCGATGCAAAGTTCTTTCGGGAAACCTTTTCTCGCTCAGCTCAGTAAAAGCGAACCTTCTTCTGGTTTTAAAAATAAACATGAAATGATCTATCCATATTGTAATCTCATTTTCACATACATGACATCTTGTATTAGGTAGAGGATTCCCCATGAGTTTTTCTAGAACATTTGATGCAGGTCATGCTGGTTGCATCGACCGGCTCCTCTCCCCTTTCTTGTCTATGTCTAATGTTTGTCTATGTCACAGTGTCAGATCATACCAGACCACATTTGTGGAGGACGAATCTCAAGTCAGCAACTTAAGTCCAGTTATGGGCTGTTGATATGATATGCTGAGACTCTTTGATCGGCGAGTATTCCTGCGAAACTAGAAATTAATGATCTTAGAGCTCATTTCGGACTGTTTCTGAATGCATTTAGTGGCATGTCCGATAATTATGTACAAAAGAACTAACCATAATTACCATAGGAGCACTACAGTTGTGGCATTATGGTGTAAGAACCACACAATGAAATAAAGACATTTCTCATACAAAAGAAGTTTCTCCGAATGGTTTAAAGTTGCAACATTTATGATACTTCTAATTGTCGATCAGCTGAAAAACTGTTGTGGAATAGGTAAGTATTTTCGCTTCGTCAAGAGTCGAGAGGTGTACAAGTTAGTCATCTAAATGAATATACTCACGCAAAGAGTTCAAAAGCATTAAAGTATGTAATCAAGTAGAAGCCCGTATAGCGTGCTAAATTTTTTTAGAATTCGGAAATTAAGGAAAAAATCTGTCAGTATATAAAGAAAGTAATTAAATGAATGAATGAGCGAGCACAGCGAGCTCGAAATTTTTCAATGTTTGGATATCTAAATTGGGGATAATTCGTTTCTTACAATTAGTTGTAAAGAAAGTAAAGAAAAACATAAAAGTCAACGTAATTCCCAGCCAGTTTATGAACTGCCATAATAACAAGATAGACACAATGCGCAGTCATAGCGCGTAATTAGTGGAAATGGTTAGACGCATTGCGCTTTCACTATGACACTACGACTTGTAACACTACAGAAGCTGTTTATTTGTACCTTTTTATATAGTAGAACGTACCCGGCATCTAAAAAATATATAAAACCTCATGTAATTATTTCAAAGCAATGAGCCCACCGAGCATAGATTAATTAAATCCTATTTACTCTTTAGCATTTGATGTGGCTAACATGCGATATCAGTTTTGTATGTGAATAAAAGAGGGATGATTTCAATTGGGTTTCCGGAAAGCGATATTGGCACATTGGTGGCGAAATTTTTGATTTTACAATGAAGAAGAAATCATAAAAGAAAACTGAGTCAATAAAGTAAATATAACAATCTATTAATCTACTAGACCTCCTTTCCTCGCGGAGCTTTTTCGTAATAACATACGTCAGAATTCTCACTTCACGTTACGATGATCACAAAAGATCTTGATATATGAGATTACCGGCAATAGTCACGCTAGATCTGGGCATGCGACGATGAACGGTAACGACAGTTCCGATAGTGACACCTATGTTGTGCAACGTTATATCACACAATAAGTGGATTGGCGGAAATCGTGACGAATTCTATATCGTGACGCTGGATGAGCCGATAAGGAAGTGATTTATCAGTACCTGCCTACATGGTTGATTGGAGTTTTGATCAATGTAGGCTCTCCAGTTGTCACACACGGGGTGGAAAGCAGGAAGGTCGATACAGGAGCCATAAAAATATTTGGTTAGTGAGGATAATTCTATACTTATTATGCTCGCATTTTTTTAGTATGCTTTATACGACTTTGAAATTTACGTTTGATCGTACTTCAAGTTAACTGCCTACTAACCGGAATACAATAACCCAAGCATAGGGGCAAATTTTTTGTAGTAGTGTTTGACAACCCCACTAACCTATTAAATATAGTTTAGGAGATAGGATATTTTTATACAATTTTGTAATAATGATAATACCTACACAGTTAGGGGCCGTCAATCGGAGTCAAGAGTGAATAGGTATCTTCTAGGCACGCATGCTACATCTTCGACCTCATCGTCGCTTTCCATCAGGTGAGTTGAGGTCTAATGCAAACATATAATTAATAAATAAAAAAATAATAAAAAATAATCGGCTCACGTGACTATTCAACCAGCCTCAAAGTCCCAAGCGAAAGTCTTTGGACAACCTCGCTTCACCGACATATAATGAGTGGCGAACTCGTTGCGTTGCAGAAGTTCGATTTGTCTCAAACTACAAAACGGTCACCCATCCAAGTATCGGCAACGGCGTGCGTCGTTTAACTTTTGTTGTCAGTACGCTGCCGCTCTTCCGCTTAAAATTTTGTTACAACTCACGATTTGTTCAACTAATAAAATAATGACTCACAGTACGTAATATTGACGACAGTACCGTGACGACATAAAAAGAATACGTTGCGTAACAAATCATAAGTGTTCCACATACTGATTGATTGTTTGCTAATTGTATTGCCAAAGACATAGTTGGCGTGTGAAACATAATGCACCATTGGGAGGCTTGCAACCAGGGTAATGTACGCGTGCAAGAGATTAGTGCAATCGATGCCAATAGTAAGGTAAAATCTCGCGTGAACGGGTTAAGATCAGGTGCTCTATTTTTAAATCACATTGGCAACACCGAAAGAGTTTGGTTCAAAAATTGGGAAAATCAGCATCATAACATCAACATATATAATTTTTCATCAAATCGAAGCGAGTGATTCAAAAATAAGGCTCTAGGTATCCAAATATTGTAACTAGTAGATTACCATGTTGATTAGTTCCTACGTTGTATGTAGCTTAAAAAATTAATAAACCAAGACGGCGGTCAATTTTTCCACTTTTTAGCACTATAAAGGTTAAATACTGACGATGAAGCTTTATTTTTATTTTTCGTAATTGAGCTAATGTTTTTTCAAATTTTAGGTTACAAAGACGAACGACCCTAATATGGATAAACATACAACACATCCTCTAAAATCCAACAGCCGTCTAAAAATATAAGTATAGTACAGCCAAAAGTTTACAACATAGATATGTAGATGAGATAGGCTTCGTAAGTGATACATTCTCATATAGGTATACAGGACCCACTCATTTTCTTCGCACATTACACCTCGCTGGTTTCTCTTCGTATAAACAGCTTTCAGATTTCGATCTAGGCTAGAAACCGAACCAATTTCTAAAGCGTTCAGCAAAAACCTTGTAAATGGAGCAGAGTGGTTTTTGTTCACCCCATACAATTGTGGGAAATGGAAACCGCAACAGTTGACAACTATAATACGTTGGCAACATGTGAAACTCTTAGAAAGGTGCAATCATTGTAATTTACATGATAATAATAACCTCAGGCGACTGAATTTAACTCTCTACAACTTCTGTAAACACCTTAGTGATGCTCCGGAATTTATAGGAACGAGAAACTCTCTACAACTTCTATAAACACCTACCTATATATAGGGTTAGGATATCTATTAGGTATGTTATGGACCTTGATGCTCCAGAATTTGTAGGAACGAGGTTCCTTATTTTTGGATTTTAGTGATGCTCTGGTACTTTAGAAGATTCAAACAGTGATATTGTAAGACCTTTCTATAGCACTGATGATAAAGAAACAAGATAATAATTTTAACATATTTCGGCTGCTAGTGTTATGGGCACCTTTGAACCGGGAATGGCAAAGAGTGGGTATGTCTAGTTTAAGTTTTATGACGAAGTTATACTGATATGTAGTTTTATGTTTAAATTTTTACTATGTAAATTAAAGATATTGATTATAAAGAAACGTTTTCTCCTACAACCAGGATTTCGGTAAATACTTATTAGACTTTGATAGGCTAATATCGAACTTAAATACATAGTAATAAAAATAAAAATAGAAAAGATAAAAATAAACAGACAGGAAACACACCGTACACGAACAAAATCGTTCAAGCGAGCGAGTTGTAGCGAGATAAAATTGCGCCGATTATAAAAAAATAATACTTACATCCGACAAGCGAAGACAGGGCTTTCGCACTAGTATTGTTTGCTGTGCCAACAATGGAGAAAGTCAACATTGTCGTTCATTCGCATGCTTTATTAATAAAATAAAAAGTTAACAACTTGTTAGATAGATACAAGAGAGTTACGCTACCTCAAGTTACCTAATTTGATCATCATGATCTTATAACAATGAATAGGAGGTATATACAAGGTTCCACATCATAGACCTAAATAACGATTCCCCGCTATAGTATTGTTTTTTATTTTGTTGTTGCATGGAATTCGATAATATGGGATCTTTCTGTACAGCGGGTCGTCATTATAATTTAATAAATAGATAGTACGCTTCATCTAATGCGTCCAGCTGTTATCCAAAATTGTTTTCTGTGATCCTGAAGCACCTATTTCAGGCACAGCACTCGTGTGGTAGGGCTAGTTGGTCGAGTTTATAAGCGAGAGGTAGGTACCGGTTTCGATTCCCAGTGCCGCCGTGTGTTAGTAAATCACTAACCGATGCTCTTGCGTCGAGAAAAACATTGTAAGAAAACCTGCACATTCAGGGGTCTGAATGTGTAGCTATAATGCAATCTAGTCAGGTTCCACTATTAACAGGGCCACGGAGGTCAGATGGCAGTCGCCCCACTGTAACTATTTGATCTGTCAAATCCTGGGCCATGATCGAGACGGACCCCGGGCCCTCGTGCGTAAGAGCACAGCCGGGATATTGACGTTGATTATTATTTTTTATTATTAAAAATTAGTAGCCATGAATTATTTAGATGATCAGATAAATTTACAAACATGAACTACAATAACAATATTATCCGAGAAAAATAGCTAATAAACCAAAATTCAAATTACATTTCCACCCCATCAACTATCACCTATATATATTGTATTTATTTATTTATTTATCCGTATGGCATTTCAAATCGATTGTATAAAAGATATTAACGAGACATCTTCATGACAAAGAAACATTTTCTTTTCAACGATTGCGTTCAAACATAATACTCGAAGTCTATTATTATGTACTCATATTATTAAACTCTATTATACAACCAAAACTGAAATAATTAAACCAGTAAATTTTATAGTAATTTTAATTGCAAATTGCCAGGTTGATCCCGGAAAGATATCATCGAATGCATCGTCACGTAAGCTGCGTTTGCGCACCGTGTCGGCATTTGTCACGCAGCGTTGGACGCATGCGTATCATATTATACGGAATCACTGCGGTTCTTGAACCTGACTGAATTGACGGTTTTGCCAAGTTGAATTTATAAACTGTTGTGGGTATTAAATATTTAACAGATTGTCACAGCTATAGTCACAAAATTTGATTGAAAATGTTTCGATGTTTATTGGATATAGGGATAACGTTTTTTACTGTAGATTGATTGGTGATCTAGAGTAGGTTCTTTATAGTTTTTTATTGCCTAGGGTGGCACACGGACAGACGGTCCACCTGATGAAAAGCGGCCACCGTCGTCCAGAACATTTGCCATCTAAGGGAAGCGGATGCGGTGCTGGCCTTTGAGGTACCTGTAGAAAGGCCTTTTGAATAACCCCATGTTATAGTGCAAAGGAAGGACTTCGGGAAGGAGCTTATTCCACATCTTGATCGTGCGCGGTAGTTTACGATGAAGACAGTTTGTGAGCGACCTTACCCAGGTTATACTCGTACTTACGAACATAGCTCGATCATCATCATCATCAGCTACTGCTGACGGACTTGTGGAGAAGTCAGCACAGTTTAGAATAGCAAGGCAACGAAATCTCCGGAAATTTGTCAGTTTTGATGTAGAGGACTGATGAGATGAAATCTCTGAAACCGCTGGGGGGGATCCTCTGGGTCCCCAACTCACCTGTCAGGGGTACAGGTGAGTTGGGGACCCTTGACCCTCTAGATGAAGCTCTGGTGAGCCGGCTTCTTCCTGTTTGACTGTGCGTGGCAGATGGCAGTTGCCGTACGTAAAAAGCCAAAACACAACATATTATAATTAGAGCGGACCCTGGCTTACAGACATACCGCAAGAAGCTGAGTAGGGATTTACCACTAGGATGAAGAAGAATATCCGAAACTGTTGAATCGATTTCGAAAAGTTTTTCTCTTACAGGAAGCTATATAATTGCTCACTCCCGAGTGCCTTAGAATATTTTGATACTCGAAAAATAATAGGATCTC
Organism: Blastobasis lacticolella; assembly: GCA_905147135.1. Classification (NCBI taxonomy): domain Eukaryota; kingdom Metazoa; phylum Arthropoda; class Insecta; order Lepidoptera; family Blastobasidae; genus Blastobasis; species Blastobasis lacticolella. The sequence continues at coordinate 7,447,326 of LR990048.1, read as the reverse complement.
TCTCGCGGGATAGTTGAATGTTTACAGAGATCCGAAAAGCGCGCTGTTAAAAACCGCGATGTAAAGGCTTTAATTTATAAATCATTACTTTGGTATTGATCGTAATACCTATTTCAAACAGAAGAGTATCAGCTCATGATTGGCCGTGTGGTGTCCGGCAGAGTAGAATAGCACCAACCCTATACACTCATGGGTATCGTACGAGGCGACTAGTGATTTCGAAGTAAAAGATCAAGAGTCACCGTAGGGTGGAAAATGGGCAGCAACAATTTCCATTGTTTCATTTATAACATCGTTCTCCAACCCGCCTGCCAAGCGTGGAGATTATGGCAATATCTTCCCTTCTTGTGGGAGAGGCCCTAAGTCCTGCAGTGGACTGTTATAGGCTGTGTGACGAATGTTCATTATATGTTGGGATTAATGCAGGTAATTATGTTGTTTATGAGCAGGAATGTGACCTATTATAAAAGCTACTTTTTATTGAAAACCGTAAAAGCGTACGACCAGCCTATTGGTAAACAGTTACTGTAGCAATCCAAGTGGCATCACTTGCATGTTGCGTGTTGAAGTTATGTTTGCAATTAATTGTTGTATGTATATTTTCATGTTAAAACAGGCAAACATTGTCCATATCTAGTCTGTATCTTGTAACTTGTTATCACCGCGTGATAAATTATAAAGATACAAATTGGTAAACTTTGTGTTCATGGGAATTATTTCTTCTACCCCCTGTTTCTCGTAAAATGTCTGTGAGAATGATTATTGGAGAAGTTTTTTAATTACGAGGTGGTATAGATACATCAACTTTTATTTCCTAATATTATGCTCAAAGACTCAAGCTAGAAGCAGAGAACGAAGTTCATTGACGGAGGTCGAGCAGTAGACTTACACCAATGATGATAATGAATGTAATAGCTGCTAAAACTTCATAAATTTTAATAAGCATGGCCACCATAGACTCATAAGGCCACTGACTCGCACCCGTCGGTCTGGCTCTACGCATGCGCGTGAAAATAAAATGGAAAGTGCGGCGCCCGCGCACACTAGCGCGGACCCGGCGAAAGTCAAACCTTGCACTTGAAAGCGAAAGCATGATTAACGATATGCATCGATAGTTCTACCGGGAAATTTATACATTTATACGGCATGTGATAGTGTCGAGTTTCTCAGCTATAATAGGTTCGTGGAGTATTTGTTCTATTTGTATGAAGGTTTGGCTAACCGATTTTTTGGGGAGAGTGAAAGCTCTAACGCAACCGAAGATTATAAATGAAATTTATTGTTTTAAATTTTCAATGAAGATGAGAGGGGGCGTGGTCAAATGTTAGCCTCTTTGACCTCCATTCTGTTTTCTATGTCTCGACCAATACACTTCATCAAAATTGGTGGAAATTCACAGTCTAATGTAGTTTTAACGTATTTTTCTTCCTTTACTTATATTTGTTTTAATTTTTACAAACAGCCATGCCTTTATGGAAATTTAACAATTACAAGGAGAATATTACAAGTAGGTAGGTTATTAAAATAAATAGAACAATAATTTCGCTTGAAGAATAAAGATAGGTAGGTAAATAATATATTTTTACCAATAATCATAATTATCAATTCCAACTCCATAAGTACCTATAGCTTTTAAGACGAAAGTCGCGAAAGCGGTTATTCACTACACTTTCATCGAGGTAATAAATTCTAATCGTGGTAACAAACCCGATAATATACACGTATGATAAAAGTGTGAATAAGTGTGAATTAATAATGCAATGTGGTGAGTAGTCTAAAAAATATATTTAAACCCTGGGATAAACTCACAGCTTCCCAAGGCCGTGAAACAGATAGCCACCATTGCTCAGCAGTAAAATATAACCCAAATAACAAAGGCTGCAAAAACGTGGCATAACCACTTTCCATTGTTCAATCATTATTGCAGTACGCGTAATGTTTGGAATTGGGAAAATATTATTATTATTGTGTCATACTCCGATTTTACTGCTGTTTATTAACTATTTCAATCCAGTTTTCAACGGTGTTAAGAAATCTAATTCGTTGTCTGATGAATATTTGTTTGTTCAGTAGTTTCTATGTGAGTAGTAGAGTAGGGGTAGTACAAACATCCTTACAAACTTTCGCATTTATACTTAATACATATTAGTAATATGGGGTTAGTTGGATTTTTGCTAACCTACCTACATTCGTAAAACTTTGCGGATATTTCGTTTCACAGTTTTAGCTGTTCCTCATTGTGTTTAATGAGTTACGTACAATAGTGTTGGTACCAGCATCATAAACTTAAAACTATATCTATTTTGCATCGCCAGAGACTGAATTTAATAGTGGCGGAAGTCTGAGCATTGGAGCACGCTATGAGCCTTCCGCTTCCTATCCCTGAGTATTACCTACAGCAAGTCTAGATTACGCCTAGGTATTACCTAGAATAGGTAACAGTTTTCTTTTCCCATATTTGCCGAAGAAAGTCGTGGGAAAACTAACGAGGTTGTCGCTGTTCGTTGCGTACGTATGGATACGTAATACATGAGGGAAAAGAATTGGCCTACTCGTAGCTAATATTATGGATGGCATTTGAGAATTACATGTTTGAATTATTTGTTTTAGTTCCTAGTGGATTTAAAGTTGAAATATGTAAACTTCGGAATTTCTATATCCATGAATTTTTATAAATGTACGTTTAAATAGTGTAAAAAACTAAAAAAAGAATTGCCGTAAAACTACTCTCCTAGAAATAGAATAATTTACATAATCATCTTTTACGACAATTGCCTTAGACGTGACTTCGCAGTAAATCAAATCCACGAAATTATTAGAAGTAAGTAGTCAGTTGACTATCTAAATTCAGGTAGATCTTCTAGACCCGGCATTACTGCTCCACGACAGTCAGTCCAACCTAATACAATAGCAAAGGGATCTTATGGACCCTAATATCAATTTAATCAACGTGCCACGACGACTAAGACAAACGAGTAGCACGAGCCATAATCAACTACAATCACTGTGTTCTCTACCATATCTCTACATACAAAAACAAGCTTGGGGAACCGGTTGTAGAGTATGGGCTTTCACACAGGAACACAGCTTTCGTTTCCATATTGTCGATGAATGGTAGAGAGAAGGTTTTCTCGTATAAGGAGAATCAGCTTTTTCTTCTTTATTATTCATGAGTCCGATTCAGTATGAATCTCTACATTAACAAACTTGTTAATTTTGTCGTGGAAGATCGGGTAAACGACCTTCAAACAGCGGCAGGGTCACTACTAGGCTACCTGACTAGTTAGATATGAATGCTTGATTTAAATATGTTAAAATAAACCATTTCGCGTATTCAACAATTGTGTGAACTGTGTTAACAGAGCACCCTTGGCGTGCAGAACAAATAGAGCAGTGATATAACTGATAACAGAATTTTATTAAAACTTGTGTAAATTAATGGGAAGTCTCTGACAATAGGGGTCATTTATGAATAATAAATTACGCGGCTCATTGTTTTGGTTCGGTATCAACTTGCATTAAGGTAGTTGATTAAAAGTCAAATCAGCAACTCTTTATGAGCTGTCACAACACAGAATTTGTATGAAATTCGTATGCAATACGAACGACGTCATTGTCAAATGTGTACCTTTTTAATGTTTTATCTACACTCATAGCGTAAAGTTCCAATTACATATTCGAAAACAGTCGTTTAAGGGTTCACTTTTTTCACGCCAGTCTATAAAATTTTAATAAATTGCTTTTCGAGATTTCCCATATTATTTTCATTACAGCTGTATCGAAAAATAGCTTTTTAATCATTATGCAACACTTTTATTTTTTAAATATTGTCGTACGCCGAGACACGGCGAAATGTAGGCTGAATACCTAGATGTCTTTAACAAATTCAAAATTTAAATTTTCCTGTTGATATTTCTGTGTAAGTATTTTCCCGATAAACAGAATAATTTAAATATTTTTTCTAATTGTTGTAATTTGTGTTTGTGAATGTTTTTTTTACTTGAAGCATAAAATAGATAAATGTGATAGTAGTAAAGCGAATTTTCCGCCACTTGATATCCTCGACGCGTAGATACAACAGAAATGACTCGCACCTTACTTCCAGCAAAGTTGAGAAAATTATGTACATTTTAATATGAAAATATGAGTGCAGATTAAAGGTATTAAAACTGTCTAACTATTATCATGAATATCATGATAAACACACTCTCATGTTTTAATACCCGCTTTTATGTGACAGTTGCATAAACTACTATTATGTGGCTTGAAAAATACAAATAATGGGATATTCTTTATTTTCATAAGCTAAAGGTCAGTTTTTTAAGTTTTTCAATTCTAACGTTGTGTCACAATTAATTTTACACCTGTGACTCATCCGTATTGTAATTTGCAGAATCGAATCATTTTAAGATTTCAATCTAGGTTAAGTATGTACTCGTATTTGTAGAATATAGAATGAGTTTTATATGAAGACGGAGGATCAGCATATCTTTATTGTAACACGACGAATTATTATCATAACCCACAGCTCCCCTTGCACATCGGTGGAGGTTATTGCCATACATAATCTCCATGTTTGAGAGGCGGGTTGGAGAACGCAGTGTTGAAAACATGAACTGCTGCTATTTCTAGTTTGCGAAGGTATAGTCTACCTCTATGACATTAAAAATAACCGAACCGACGGAAAAAGTCAGATACCAGTTTACTTAAACTCAAATATTTTCTGAATTGCTGAAAGGATTTAATGAAACAAAGCTAAGGACCATCTAGATTAAACTGGGTTTTCGAACTGGAAAATGAGCTAAGTTTCCGGCGTGTAGACCTTTGTAGGCGTTTCAAGGCGCCGCCATTGGAACGCTACCGTAAATTACAAGAGATGTACGAACACCGCTCGTCAATCTTTGTGGTGGCTCGGACTTATCAAATATTACTTGCATGATAAACTAGCTAATAGACTATTCCTGCAAACAACTTTATTGCAATCGCAGCTAACTTCCGTGCCGCTATAAAGATGGACGCGAGGTGTATCTATTTTCTCGGTTCTCGAATTGGAAGCCAGTGCCAAAACGCTCCCACAAACTGTACGGGTTGTCAGATCAAACGACTTTTATCTTAGTATAAATAAATGTTGGTACCTTGGCTCCACTACTGAGATATGCCGTAACGGGATTTTTAAAGCACTCAGTGCCTACCGTTAAGTCGAATCACGACTTCGCCAAAAATACACCGGTGATGTGACAAAGCGGAACGGTTACTATTGTTACGCGTATGAATGTGCTTATATATGCGTAGGTACAACAACGTGATGCAGAGTAAGATAAATATAACTATAAATAGAAATTGTATCCTTTCTTCCGAACGGAACCTCGTAATGGTTTTAAAAGATCTACTTATTTTAATTTTACAGTAATTAAATTAATTAAAATTTCAAAATACCTAGCCTTTATTATTCGGACCATAATAACGAATTGAATGACACTTCATTCATCAAAATCGGATAAATAGTTTAGGAGCTACGGTGAAACATACGTAAATATAAACATACTTATCACAACCCTTCTGTTATGATACTTATCATAGTGTATAGTTCAGAATAATCTGCATAAGAAACCATAAAAACCGCAATGAGGGTTCCAAAGTAATTAATATTTTTTTAATTGTTTCCTTTTCTTACAGACCTAGCCAATACTACGGACACAGATGGGTATATTGGCTATATCTTCTAGAATCAGTATTTTTTTCAGATCAATGAGGCCATCTGTCTTCATAATTGATATTAATCTCGACTTGATACATTCACCCAATCCAGAGTAAAAGTGACCGAGTGTCCAACAGACGAATTTAGAGGATCGAAACACCAAACACATTTCCAATGTCACTTTTGCAATCGGACTATGACTTAATGGAGTTTTGTATGCAAACACTTCTGTACCATCTGTATTCGTATTCGAGTGTGCGCTTGCGCATCGCGTTCGCAGTGAGCAAGGTCTCCACTTTGTATTAAATGGACGGGCGCTTGGAATGGCAAATGTTTTTTTAGTCTGACAAATTCGGATCCCACGGCTAAGTTCTCTTTCCAACTCTCTCGATTTGTCATTGACATTGTCTCTGCGAATGAAGCTTGACTTGAGCAGACAAGGATTTGGCCGTATTGTGTCCGGCAGAATGTCGTGGCTGGCTGTCGTACAAGATGACTAATGTTAGAAGGGTAGATCAACAATGAATCTTCTGGAGACAAGAAAGTGTGCTTATGTAAGTACTCATATTTCCAACAACGGTCTCCAACTCGCCTGCCAAGCGTGGAGACTGTAGCAAATCCATCAAGTAATGTGAAATGGGCTCTTGATGATCATGAACACGCACAGTTTCCGCCAGTAATAATTTGAGGAAGAAGTTTGTCATGAATGAAGCTAATTTCATATTTTAGGAAGAGAGGTAGGGCATAGCGGGGTATCTCGTTCGAATTGGAGCCGCCCGACTGGGGAAGTACCTCCACCTTACAGAATATCGCAGCTAAATAATACTCTTTTAAATAGTATTGTGTTTCTGCCGGTGAGTAAGGTTTCCAGTGCTCCATGGGGTGGGGATTTGGGGAACCGTGGCTTTGGCAGTGGAGTGGCATTTGCTTTTTGCTGCCAGAGCAACGTGTTATAGAGGTGGGCAACGCATTAGCGATACTCTTGGTGTTGCTAATGTCTATAGGCAGTGGTGACCACTTTCCATCAGGTGGCCCGCTTGCCTGTTTGCCTACCGTACGACATAAAAAAAAAAAAAAAAAAATTTAATGCCCTGTGGTGGGTTATAAAAACTTTGCATAAAAATTTTGACTGATGGTCTAGGAGTATTCTAGAGCAAAACAGCAGGGGCTGGACACCTGCTGTAATAAACCTGGGCTTCGGTAGTGCAACGCTTCTGCAGCGCGACTAATGTGCCTTCTAATATGCCATTTAGGAAAGCGCTCTACGTATGTATTGGTTAAAAATCCGTCTACGCAGCGCAATGAGTGTATGATGAAAATGCAGTATATTAGCGTAATTAAATTATAAAGCATCCTACGTGCTTAATGTGTAATAGAAATAAACTACCTACTAATTACTAAACTAAATAAGAGTGGGTTTCAGTTAAATAGTACTCTTACAAAATAAATTAACAATTAACAAGCGTAGGAACCAACCTTGGACTAAAACTAAAGAGGATTAGCAGAGCAAAGTAATAGCTTTTTATCATTTGCTTTCGAAATATAAGTAAGTAAGCAGTACCTACTCGCAGATTAATGATTGCAATTTTGTAGAGTGTTAATAACTGTTACTGCTTTAGACGTCATATTCTTTTTACACTTGGCTCTTAGATATATGGGTAGATTTACTCAGATTCTGTTAAGCAACCGTTCTTTGAGACCAATTGAACTTTACCACCGATATGAGCACACTACTCGTTAGGTGTGCCTCCCAATACCGTTGGAAAAGTGGGATCGACTAAGGTTTTCCGCTGAGCACCCTGAGGCTGGTTGAACAGTCTCGGAGCCGATTTGCACCTCATATTATTATAAATTAGTAGGTAAATTATAAGCTGTGTTCCTATTGCACCTTTACACTAAGAGCCCGTACAGACGTACGCGATTTCTGCACGATTTGTCCCAATGTTTACGCAATTTTGGTTTGTATACTAATAACAGAAAGCTTATTTTATTATTTGCAAACAATAGCACGCGCCTAGTCACCGCGTCATCGTCAGACCGCCTAAAACCTTCAAATATTTACCTGAAAATCGAAAATGCACCTTTGGAAGAAACAGTGGACCGATGTTGATAACGTTGCCGTTATTTGAGCCATTTTTGATCAATATGAGTCATTCCGTACAACTTCACATAATGAAACAGTCGAATAAGAAATAAATCAGCGCGAACAATCCCAAGTGGGAATCAAATTGCGACAAAACAAGCAATATCGGTATCGCATCGCAGCCGCGTTCCAACTTGTAACCGTAAAAGAATAACGGTCTTGCCAATAGTTCAACAGACACCGGCAAGTTATTTCACAGTTCAAATGTGTTTCGTTCGTTGGTTTGTTTTTTTATTGTTCCGGGAATAAGATTGCGAAGTTGGCGCGCTGTAGCGTTATCTAATAAATGATAATGCAGTACGAAAATTATTTGCAGACAATTTTGTGGTCGCGAATGCTATTCCAGTTGTGGGATTGGATTCGTAATGTGATCTGTTTTGTGGGTGTAGACTTTTTTATCATTCAGCCGATGGAAAGCAATTACTACTATAGACTCGACGGTACTTTATGCGTGTAATTTTACAATAGGTGCTTTTTCCTTCAATGAGGAACGCATTATGGCTTGACGGCATTTCGCGACAAAATCGCAGAGCAGAAATAGATAACGTGGTGGCGAGGTAATGCGATAGAATTTTTTATTTATTGAACCAAGTTTTATTCTTGTTAAGCAATGGAATGACTAAGAAATCCAGGGCTTTATAAATGCAAAATTTGTCCAAGTCATCTTCAAGATGGAGCGCATGGAATCTTGGCTGTGGTGGCAATTGAGTTAAATTAGCCCGACTTTAGTGTCACTAATGCCTACTTCTATTAAATGCCTATGCAGATGTTTGAGACACCATTTTTAATATCCTAGGGAAGCACACGGTCAGTCTGTCCACCGACGAAGATGGAACGTGTCTATAGAGCAGGCGTTTCAATGGTAGACCACCACAAAGCAATGGAAAAAGCTTAGAGCACTGGGTGCGCGAAGGCTGCATACCTAATCGCTATTCTAATAACTCGATCAATAAACTGGTAAACCATCAAATGTTGTAATCTGTGACGGAGTATTACGATAGACAATCCGTTTATTGATTGAAAAGTAAACCGTTACGTTTTTCGCAATTCGCGGTCGTCATGGTTACCGCGACGAATGCGATATTTCGGCTTGTTTTTTGTCCGACTTAGTAGGTGATAGACCGATAGCACGGGGGGCAGTACCTGCGCTTTAAAGACGTTTTGAAGCTCCTCTTTAAAGCCTGTGATATTTCTCTGAAGCGATGGAAAGAGCTTGCCAAGATGAAACCGGCATGGCGCAAAAAAGTCAAAGAAGGTAGCATCTTTCGAAGAATCTCGGCTTAAACACCTGGACCACAAGCGCCACCTATGGAAGACATGGCCAAAGCCCTCCTACGCGTATACTTATAACAATCAAGGACAGTTGTACTGTGCACAATGCGAAATATACGAATAATTAAATGTAGGTTGGGATTCGAGAGCCACTTACGTGTTCATCAAAGAAAGATTGTTTAATATAGCAAGGGTCGCCGTTGTCGGACACGACGAGGAGGACAATATAGGTGATAGACGATAATAAACATTTTAGGTTATTTTGTACAACGGAGTGATATCGCACATTCAACGGAACGATAACTGTTAGAGAACTTGAAAATCTCGTCTCGTCAGTAAAAGAGAGAAGATGGGATTTATTAGAATCGTAGCATATTGAAAGACATATAGCATAGGCATAACCATGATCCAATTTGGTCAGGTTCCCCGGGTAGCAGGGTCACAACTATCTGATCTGCCAAATCCTGGATCATGATCAAGGCGGACCCCGGGCCCTTGTGCGCGAGAGCACAACCGGGAAATTGACGCCAAGATGATTTCTTATTATTAAATGTCATATTGCAAGAAATGAGACAGCGTACCGTCTCTCTACTTCATTCAAGTTTTACGGTCGCTGTTATTATATGACGTGATAAAGGATCGTTTTTCTTCCTTCGATCCTCCATCTGTGGTGTACCTTGGCTGTATACTTTACAGTCGTTAACTACTCATTTCAACATATCCTCTGCCGCGGAGGCCATTCCGAAGCGGATACGGCTCATCTGAGAAACCTGTCTAAAATACCTGAGTACAGAGCTTTTAATGCATCTACGCATTACGGAGATCTAACTCCTTATCTAGCAGCATTACCATGCTGATTATTTTAATTTCAACCTCTTATATGGAGCTGATGTTACCTTATCTGCAGCCTAATAGCAATAAAAAAAAATCTCAAAACCATGTACAAAGTACTATATAGTAACAAAATGACGAGAAAGAATTTTCCAGAGATAAATAGTCACTCGGAACAACTACCTAGTTATTTTTTAATGTGGGAAGTAGTTTTCGAAATTCTATTAGTAATCATTATTTTATATTATAAACAAACCTTTAATATAAAACTACGCCCCTTAGTTCAGTAAGCTAAAGTTAGATCCTAAAATCCATTTCTGGCTCAATTAATCATTCCAACTATTATATCAAGTAAATTCAGTACAAACAATTTAGTTTTTTAGGAAAGCAAGGTCGAAGCAAATGCAACTTGTTTTAAGACGAACTCGATTCTGACAGACTTCGAATATATCTATTAAAGAGATAGACACTATACATCAATAATTATTACGTAAATTAGCAATTTTAAAATGCCATACAAACCTTCACGTTCAAAAACCTTCGACGTTTTAAGAATGTTTTATTGCAACAAGTTTCTGGATATGGTTTAGTCAGTATGGTTGGTGTCAGTGTATTTGTATGCACTAAAATATCGGCTAATAAATTAAGAGTTCATTTCAATGTAGTGGTGAAGTTTAGAGTGGATATTCTATCCTCCGCCGTTCTCAAAAGACTCCTTTCACCTGTTCCCAGGTTGGACTAGTATAGGGGTTGTAATGCCGGTATATCTTTTCAAAACCAGTATTTTCGATATTTGGAGAATTTGATCATGACAGCCCGTAACAGTCTACTGCAGGACTTAGGGCCTCTTCCACAAAAGGGGAGGATGTTGGCATAATCTCCACGATTGGCAGGCAGGTTGGAGATCGCAGTGTTGTAAATATGAAAGGAAAAAGCTGCTGCCACGGAGACACTAGGTCTTTTGCATCGAAAACATTAGTCGCCTTGTACGCCACGCACGAGTTTAAGGGGTTGTACTAATTGTGGCGGAGAAGTTAATTTATTTTAAACTTTCTTCAGCTATTCTCTGTTTTTATATATTTGAATTATGGTCTGCCATGCCAATCTGGACATTTAATTAGTTTATATGAAATGGGCGCCATGCTCGACTTAATTAGTCCTATTTGAAATATAAATCTCAAAATCTCAACAATATTTCGCAAGATATATTCTGTGACAAGCTATCTCAATTTAAGATAATGATCACAGACCATCCATTTCAATATGTTTATTTCATTTTGTGGTAATTCAGGTACTATTTTGACATAGACAAGTGTAACGCCGTCAGTGTTGTATTAAATATTTTTTAAAGAATTTAGTAATTATAAGATAAAATATTGCACTTTTGATGACAAACCGGTATTAATCTCGCTACAGCAACTCGTTACTGCAAACGAATTTTGACACTGAAAGTATTCTGAGTCCAATAGATTATAGAAACCGATTCTCGGCCTCAAATTCGACTATACTCCTTTTCTAGTGGTACTTGCGACATCTAAACGATATCGGGGCTATATCGGCCCCGATGTCAAGTCCTAAATTCCTGATAAAATCCCTTCAAGCTCAAGGGGCTAATATACAAGAACATAATTAGGCCTGTAATGCTTTGCGGCTGCGAAACTTAGTAGTACTAGTACATCCCTGGCAGCCTTGGCGTGAGGGATATCGCAGATATGATCGAGGAGGTTCGTCTGCGCTAGTTTGGTCCTGTGTTTCGCAAGCCCTAGAGAAACCTGGGAACCCTGCAGACCTAAAGCGGACCCGAGCAGAGGTCGGGATAAGCGCTAGGACGACGATGATTTGCGACATCTAAACACCATACATCTGTAAACGCGCCATACCTACGTCAGTTTGAAAAACACTAATTAAGATTTTAAACGCAACTAAAGGGAGTCGAGCGACTCTAGAGAATTTTGACAATTTACTAACGGCGATGCATTCTCAGTACCAAGTTGTTTTGAGAGCAATCTTGGTGTTTGATGTGTCCCCGACGCATTGACATGGATGCTTGGCGAAGTTTACTGGTAAAATATAGAGACTTAATTAGTAGCTTAATCTGTGCGTATCAGAATTTAAGTTGAGCGGGAATTCGTCCAATTTCTCACTAACTTATTTAAACGACAGTAACGATAACGAGATAATAGTTTCGTTAATACCTAGTTAAGTGTTCGTGGTAATCGGTTAACAAATATTATGTCAAGGACAAGAAAGAAGCGCAGTAAGTAGGACAACCCTCGTCCTGCTAACATGCAACAGCGTGGCTACATATAGGTCAAAGTATGTTGGACATTCAACTACCCACCCGGAGATCTTCCGGAGGCTGAAGGGTCTCTTGAGGTTCCTAGAGGAGCTGGATTGGCAGGAAAATTAGTGGTACCTACCCAAAAACAATTATCTCCACCTACACGTAAAAGAGGCGCCAAACGTCGAGTTGCGGTGAATGCCCGGGGCTTACAACTAAGTAGTGGAGGTTTTAGCCCCTAAATACATCATATTACTATTTGTTTTAATCGTTGTCGTGTAATTATATTTCTTAATATTGCTCTTTATAAGTTTTTCGATTTAGTCGGTTATTATACAAGTTGTTCAATTTACTAACCTGATAAGTTGTTTCAGCTTGGTGGCTGCCTGTAGCGAGGCGTATCCATACCGGGAATACTTTGCGACATCTTCTGAGGGCGCGTTGAAAGCGGCCACGTAGCGAGCAGGGTTTGCATCATCCAGCCATAGCCCTGGACACGAATAGCATACAGTTAAATGTAATGAACAGGGAAATAATTGCGTTGCATTGTGTAATTGCAAAGGAGTTCATTAAAATCAATTGAACGTAATAATTTCCGAAGGCCCTCAAATCAACCTATCTCTTTCACACTCGTCGCAACTTACCATAAGTTTGAAAGAGGTAGATAGATTTGGGGGACAGCATTTGAAGGACAACGCGAATGTAGTCGTTGATTAATGACAATGATGACGTTTTTAATTTTTAATCTTTACATAGTAGACTAAACCAAGAAAGAAATTGCATAAAATAAGCTGAGCTCCATCAATGAAGAATTCAATCAAATTAGCTGTAAAACTGTTTAATGAAATGCATCGTTAACATTGGCGATAATAATTGACCTTAATTATTATTCAGCTACCTTGATACAAATACTCGAATACCTATATTGTATTTTGGGAACGTATTTAAATTACCAAGAACTTGATTTACTTGATTAACTATGGTAGAAACATAGTATAATTATGAAAGATCATGAAGTTAGAAAAAATAATCATTATTTAATAAGTCCGTTTAATATTCTTATTAAACTTATTAGGATAAGTTTCTACTTATCATACCATTTCCGAAGTTAATTAGTGATACAAGAATTATTTATGTATGTAGAATAGTATAGTAGGTATTTATAAAAAAGAGAAAGTACTTCTTTGTAACTAATCTAAAACAAAATAAAAAATTATCTAAATTCAATATTAAATGTTTCGGAAATTATAAGAGGATACACAACAAATCTAAGTAGGAAAAAATATCTTAATTGTTTTCTTACCCATTGAGTATAATTTCGGTTCCAAGACGGTGTACAGCTCGTGCATTTTTTGCACCCCATACTTCGTAGCTTCCAATATATCCTTCTTTTCCCCAACTGTAAGATTTGTTTCCGGCTTGTCGTCATAATCATCATCTGATTCATAAGAAGCTTCTTCTGAAGCATAATCATACTCGCTACTAGCGTCATGCTTTATATCAGTCTCGGGGCTATCAAAGGTTACATTTGCTTTAGTCAAATTCTCTTTTTCACAAAAAGTTACGATTATGGTAGACATGTTTTTTATAGAATTGACAGAGCTATTTTTGCTATGTGTACTTTCTATTATTGTAATATTGTGTTCTTTTGCTAACGTGCTATTGAACATAGGCATTAGATGTTTTAGAACTTCAATTATATTGTGAGAAGTTGAATTGTTTGTGTTAGTATTATTAGGTTCTATAGTTAATATTTCTACGTAATTTATAGGCTCTGTACTTGTTTCTGCGCTATTTAGCTCACTACTGTTGTGACCAATGATTTTGTCAACGGTTGGAGCTTCAGGCGTTGTGATGGAATTCACTTTATTTAGTTTTTTATCTCCAATATTTGTAGTTAAGTTTATTAATTTATTATTGTCTAGTTCACTTCTATTGCTCACATTTTTCTGATTCTCTTTTGAAATATTAAGAATAATAGCCTCGTTCATTTTATTATCATTATTGTTGTTAACAGGAGTCATGTTACTCTTAATCCTATTAATGGAAGCTATAATATCATTGACTAACTCCGCTTCAGATGTTTTCGTTGTATTGTCATCATTAATTGTCACTTTAGCTATAGAGTTTAGGAATATCTTAGCTCTTTCGTGATCTTTCAAGGTTATATCTTTTGACGTTTTGTTATTGTGAATTTTGTATATGTCTTCAATAATTTTTGTGAACGGACATACTGTTGTTGAATTTTGTGCATTGCTCACGAAGGCCAGATATGCAGCCATTAAAGCAAATATGTATTTGTATCTGAAACAAAGTGATTGATTAGTGTATAAAAGACAATGATCATTATTCAGCTAATTAAAACTTTATGATTAAGGCTACTTTATCTCATCTATCTGTCATTTATCTAACTTGTCTATAATTTATTTAACATAATTGAAAAAGTATATTTGTGCCTGATATCTCAGCTCACGTCTACTCGGTACTTAATACTTTTTCTGCAGCATTAGCATATTATTATATTCTTTTACTTCGTTGCGTAAACGAGGTAATTTTCTAGTAAACAGCGTGAACAAAGACATATGCCTGAGCCAGGTTAATTATTTTGCTCTCGTCAAGTGTTAGAAAAGGAAAGCGGCTTTCTACTAACGAAACGTGGTGCTAATGACTGTTAAGTCATTTCCAGTCATTACGTGAACGGTGGGTGGACATGTAGGTAGCATAATGTGTCGGCCTGTGGCATATGTTTTCTGTCTTCATGGGTTGCGTTTAAACTAACTGCTTGGTTCATACTTAACAAAAACATAAAATACTGTCTGGAGGTTACAATAATAATTAAAATTTGGCGGTGTTGCATATAGAACACTGTTTAACGCATGCTTCTCTGTAGAACATAAATCCATGGGTAAAATAGTTTCCTATATTTATCACATCCAAATTACTACGTATTTAACTTCAATTGTACTGCACATATTTTTACGAAATACCTTTGAGACATTAGGAAAGGTTGGACTTTTTATTTACATAATATTGTATATGTTGAGTAGGAACACATATTATATGCAATGTTATCTGCTGAAGATATAAATTAAACTGAGAACTCGTGCGAATCCTGGGGGTAGGACTCTGCCAAGCCTGAGTCCTACACAACAGGCTTGTATCGCGCCGGGGGCGCCCGTACAGACCGGCGCGCTTAAATATACCTACAGGGGAAAAGCCCCCTCCAATTGACCCTTCGGGTTGCCATCCATCGGAGAAGAATTATTCCCATCAGAAGCAGCTCGAGAACGAGACCACGTCTCACAGAAGTACTGGACATAAAGAAAAGAGAACGCGAGACTCGAATACGCATAAGGCATTAGTGCACAACGACAACGCACCTGAAGTTCTGCATTTTTCTTGTATGAAACTTTGGGGCATGATCGTAGATGTTATGGGTTCGTTGGGCGACAGTTACAGCTTTCCATCAGGTGGGCTGTCTGCTCGTTTGTCACTGAGTAGTTTAAACATATAAATTGTTAATCCTATAGACTCTTCTTTCCCTCTCTCTCTTGCAATAGAGAACAATAAAAACAAGAAGCCCTAGATAATGATTTGCTGTTTTGTCGAGACGTGAATTGCACAAAATATTTGCTAAACTTCGTCATCAGGTCGGAATTAGTTAATTGCTTACGCTTTTTGTGGAATAGTAGCCATTGCCAAATGTAATTTGGTTTGGTTTGTTTATTGTGTGTCGAAATAATGGCGTTTACCGCAAAGTTTCAAATTGGGTACATTAGAGAATCGAATTTTGGCCCACTATTAATTAACCTCATTTAAGTCTTCAAGGACGTTTATAGAGAATAAAGATTAGTTTTCCTAAACCTCAATAGCTTGGTTTACCGAATAATTTATCGATCAATAAGGTCACGAAGCACCACTTTACTAAATACTGCGACACGTGCAAGGTACCTATTGCATTTTAATCAGGTAAGTAAATATCTAACCAGAACTTTTAAGATTCATTACATAACAAATATTTGTTAATGAAACTAGAGATACCTGACAAATATTTTACCTATACTATGCACGGAGAAGCTGTCAATGAACAGATACAGATAAATTCAAATATCTCGGATCCGTGCATTACGAGTCCGGCGATATCGCCCCGATGTCAATGCCCGATTCTCTGCAGCTTGGGCCGAATGGCGGCAGCAAATCTTAAGGGCCAAATGCATAATTAGGCCTGTGATGCTTTACGGCAGCGAAACCTGGCCGGCACTGATGAAGCACGTCCGCGAACTCCACGTCAACGAAATGAAAATGATCCATTTGATCAAGTGCGTAACAAGTACAGCATGGCGTGGCAGCCTAACGTGAGAGATATCGCGGATCAGATCGAAGAGGCACGGCTGCACTGGTTTGGTATTGCGTAAGCCCCAGGTATACGTGAGAAATAGGTGCCTAAAACTGCCGGTATCAGGGAAGAAGTCTCTCTGGAGACCCAAGAAGCGATGGATTGATATCGCGGAGTCGGACGCGAGAGCCAATGGCTTACGACGTGAGGATCCCGAAGACCGGGAAAAATGGAGAAGAAAAATTAGGAAAGCGGACCCCGGCAGAAGCCGGGATTGACCGCTCGGATGATGATGATGATGATGTCTCATCACTAGAAAATTGCAATCTCGACCTGTCGCGGACAGTAAATATCTAACTAAAGCCTTTAAGATACAAAATATAAATATTTGTTCGTGAAACTAGAGACACCTGACATTTATTTTACCTATACTATACATGGAGATAACAAGGTTAAACGTACCGTACCTTTCCTCGTATTACAAAACTAAATTTTTATTTGTAGTTACGTCAGAAAGTTGTCAGAGATCCGCAAGTGCCCAATGCTGGCGACTTGGTGAACTGGTTTCTCTCTTGCAGTACGGTAAACAAGGATTTTGACAACAGCTCCGTTATATAACGTTAATATTTATTTATAGTTATACATACGCTACGCTTACTTTTTACGTCCGGTATGAATGTGCAATACAATAGGTTAACAACTCCATTATCCATTTCAATGTAGATATTTGTAAAAATGAAGCTGCTCACATAATTGTAATGGAACTTCACTTGTTAAGTATTTTTGATTTACAAATGTCAATGGTGATAGAATAATATCAAATAATACGTATTACGTATTCAATGTCTAATAGGTACACTATTAATACTCATCTATGACATACTTGATTAATACTCTAAAATCGTTATATAGTTTAAGAGATAAGTCTGTTTTACAAGTACCTACTAATCTAACCAACATAACAGTACATAAAACTATACAAACCTTAAAATTTCCATTTTGTCTTGTCAAATTTAGTCCATTTTAAAAAATAATTAACAAATCATATCTCTTCCTTGCAGTATGGATAAACACTATAAAAACTTCACATACAATCTTTTACAGTCAGATAATCAAAACAAACAATAACTTAAAAATTCAAATTCAAAAATCCCGCTACGCTGTCGCACTGTCTCAATTCGCGCGCTAAATTTAAATGTTCGAACAGAATGTGAGGGTATTTTATAGTAGCCTTGTTTTCACTAGTATTTTATTAGGTACTTTCTGGATGAGATCCCGCCGTGGCACCAGCCGTGTCGCCAGGCGCCTTAGGACTAGCTGTTACATAATGGTGGAAGTCTGTTCAGATTAAAGTACTGTTATAAGACCTCGGTCCGAACGATGATCTCTTCGCATGCCTGTTTTGCGGCGAAATAAGCTTTTGGGTGCCCTCACACCGTCGCGTAATTTTGCAGGAATATTGGAATTTGTTTCTTTGCTTTGTTTAAGTCAAGGATTTGTAAGTCTAAGGTCGAAATTGCACTTGTAAGTGTTTGCGTAAGTTGTAACTCTCGTAAATAACGTACATGAGACCTTACGCATATGTAAACACTATTTTATATACTTACAAAAAACATAGAAGTGAAACTTCGGCCTTAGGGGTATGTTTATGTGTTTTAATGTGAAGGACAAATGATTTACGCATTAATATTTATACTATACTTTTTTACAAAGTGATTCTTTATGCAAAAAGGAATAAGCGAAAACTATCGTTTTTTTTATGTTATTCGGCAGACAAACATGCAAGCGGGCCACCTGATGGAAAGTGGCCAATGTGTTGCCCGCCTCTAAAGAGACCTCTAATATACCTCTTGAACGATCCCATGTCATAGTCCAAAGGAAACACTGTGGCTGGGAGTCATTCCACATCCGTTCCGTACGAGCGAGAAACGTTCTTTCGAACCTTCGCGTGGTGACCAACAGAGGGTCTACGTAGTGGGGATAAGGACCTAGCCCACGGTGAAATACATAAATATTAAAATTATTTTGTCATAGGTACTTCGTTATAGCTAGTTTATGTTTGTTACTTATTACTTTCAAAACACTTTTTTGATATTCCTCCAGACCAAGTAGGTATAAATACTAAACAATTATAAATATTTATTTATTTATTTATTGTTTAGAAAAAAAAAAATATATGGCTCGACAAATTCACACAGCGCCATCTAGCCCCAAAGTAAGCATTGCTTGCGTTATGGGTGTTAGATAACTGATAAACGACATTAAACTTTTCTTTTAGGTATAGTTACAGCGTAGCTAGGTAAGCTTACTGGACATACGATTTCCATATCTCATGATTGAATTCGTAACGGTGTGAGCAAGGTAGCTCGCCTTGGGTGAAAATGATTAACTCGGGAGCGGACATGGGCTATTCGGACGAGCGCCGGTTAAAGACCCCCGGCGAGGTGAAAAGAAAAAAACAACCAGAAGAAAATAAATACGCACACAGATGCTTTAGAAACAGGGTTCCGTTACGATCTGGTTTTTGAGAGCACTGCGGGTATCTATTATTTAATTACGTGCCAGTTGATTGGTTTTGGTCAGCTGCTTTGATTTTTTAAGGCATGGAGGAAAACGTTCTGTATACAGCAGCGGAGAGTAGGATTCAAGTTCAATTCGAGGCAGAAGCTCACACATCTGTATAACACACACACACACTAAACCAGGGGTTCTATTTTTAAATCGTTCGCGCCGATTTTAAATTTTTATTTTCGCAATGAAAATTTAACACCGAAAGCGTATGGTTCAAAAATAGGGAACATTTGCATCATGCATTGAATTTTTCATGCCGAATTGAAATAAATACAAATAAACTACTGGGGTTCGCGCAGTTCGGATCTCAGTAAACAATCAACTTACCCGCGGAAAACTATTATTTTATCGGAATAAAAAGTAGCCTATGTTAGTCAGTGATAATGTAGCATTTAGAGATTTTTGTTATTGCTTAGGGAGGCACGTAACAGACGGTCCACCTAAGTGGCCACAGTCGACCAGGACATCTGCAACCTGCGGGGAGTAGATGCGGTGCCGGCCTTTGAGGTACCTGTTGACATGCTTTTTGAAGAACCCCAAGAAAAACTTCGGGAGGGAGCTCATGCCTTGCTTTAAAAATCGGTCTAGTAGCTTTTGAGTTTATTCATTATAAACAAAATTACACATCTTTTCTCTTTATAAAAATAGTATAGTTATTTTTAAAAACCATAACATTTCCAAAGGTAAGGTGTCTGGCGATCAGCCCACGCCCTGATACCTATCACCGTCTTCTCGCTTCCCATCCTACATACTGTGAATCGGCAGTGCTTGCAAAAAAAGAGGGTTATGATGTTGACCGGTATGAATGTTCATCTGTGCCCTCAAAACTTCTAAACTAAGTAAGTACTTACTTATCGTTGGAAGCGTCTTCATTGTCCACAGGTTGGCCTATGTGATCTTACAATAAATTGAATATGGTGTCAGAAATTAAAGGGATGGGTATATAAACATATCAAACGGGCAGCATATTATTTATTTTCAGTAAAAATTCAAATAATCATGGTATTGCATCAGGACATGCTAAGGACTTGCATCTACTTGTATCTAGAGCGGGATTTGAATCTGGGTCTCCCGCTTGCATGGCGGACGCTCTCGCCACTCGGCAACTGGAATGGCATTTATCAATGAACAATTCTACAAGTCCACCTTGTAGGGTTCAGCGGTAGGGTCACAGTTAGGAAAACAAGTAAGTAGTAAAGAAACAAAACTCCGTCTGTTATTAAAAACAGTAAAGCAAATTGTAGGTTGTATATTTTTTTGAAATCGCCTTTTGAAGACCTGAATTTTGATACCCCACTCGGTTCGTTTTAGAGTAAAAAAAGTTTTGGCAGTCACAAAACTGCTAACTGCACTAAACTGCACTAAACTCCGCCATTTCAAAATTTTAAATTTTTATATACCCAGTGTCACCCCAAAACGAATCTAACAACACTTTTAAAATAAAATGAGCCGTTTGGGCTGTAGCCCGATACAAACAGATATACATGCCCACATACATAAGCTCGAAAATACTAGTACAGTGGTCCATTCGATATAGTTGACATTTAGACACAGGGGAAAACGTGAACCTAATGGATAATATTATAGCTTTTATTTATGATATTATTTTGATACAAACAACTTCGAGGTAGGTATAGATAGAAGGAATATCGACACTGTTTTATCTCGCGATGACTAATAAAACAATGTCTCAGGCGTACCTAGGGGACAATGGACTTCCTCTATTTATGTTGTTATAAAACAAAATGCTCTTTAATGATCGACTGTGTCATTATTATTGTAACCTCAGAGAAGGTTTCTCAAAGTTACTGAATCTTATGTTAGAGACACTACTAATATTTTCCCAGGCGACTATGTACGAATATTTTTAAAACAAAATGTTATCAAAGGTCCTTATTTTAACTGCAGAAGTCTATGTGTAGGTACGGAAGTGTAGGTAACACCGTCAGATCTATTTCCGAAGTTTTTTTTTTTTTTTTATAACAGAGACATATTTGAATTCCCATGGATGCATTGATTGATTGGACCAGTGGGTAGTCAGGAACATTTATGAAGTCCAATGATAGCAGCGCCTACAGTGTCTTGAATTACATAGAAACACATAAAATATAATTTCAACGAACATTGTTGCAAATTATATTTTATTTATGAAAGGACATGAAAATGGTATACCACCTATATGGACCACATAAAAATAATTAAAAAGTATTAATTCTGCCTTCTATAGATTTACAACCTCTTTTGACTACTTACATCAATAATGATTAAAATAAAAAGAATTTATTCAGCCTGCGCTGGGCTTATTGAAATGGATCTACAATCTCTATAAACCGATAAGCAATTTCAATGATCATCCTTCACTTTGAAAATTTGCTCTCTACGACAGTTTGGTCTTTTAAAAGAAAACTTTATTGTGTTGTGATTGGTGATTTTATCTGTAATAACGACTTACGACTTTTCTTTTATGGATTTCGAAATATACCTTGTGACTCGGTTGGTGATTCTATCTGGAACGACAACTTACGGCGTGTTTACGGCTTTGATACACGGAAATTTGACAATTGTGTGTTCGACTACATTATTTAACGCGCTAAACGCTGCTCGTAACTTTTATTTTACTTTTTACTATTATTTTTACCTATGGTTACATATAAAATGAACAAATAAATAAAAATAAATATCTATCGAACACAAAGCTAGAGTGATTGATATTGTTGTGTTTATTTATCAAAAATCTTTCCTTTAGCTCAAAATAATAATTAAATTATAAACGAGTTAAGCCGCGGGCAGAAGCTTATTTGTAAATACTTTATTTCTTTAGTAGTTGTAGTGTATCGATCAAATTAAATTGAATTAAATCAGTTCACGTAATTTTCGTTCTTATTTCACTAATCACTCATTCGGTGATTCCCCAACCCTATGAATTATCTTTGGTTGCTAGTACGACATATTTGTTTACCACATAAGACAAATTGCAAAAAACTAAATATAGATAGGTAATATAGGGGCCATAGACCATAATATAGGATACATATTCGACGACCTGAGTGATTTAGTTGGTTAACATGCCTTTCTGACACGCAGAGGTAATGGGTTCGTGTCCCGGCCGAAATGATGAATTTGATTTCTGTTTTTATACATACCCAGTTACCCAGAGTGTTGTATGCATAGTAAGTATCTATTTAACAAAATGTATAAATAGTTTATCAGTTTTCAGGCATCCATAACACAAGCTTTCCTTTCTTTGTTGCTAGATGGCGCTGTGAGAATTGTCCAAGCATATTTATTTATATTTCATTTATATCTACGTCAATTAAAATTTAAGCTGTTCAAAGGTATTATAGAAACTAAGGCGAGCGATTTAAATTTACATCTCGAGATGTCATAGCTACCTATATTATAGATATTGTTTTATCCCATAATACATAACCTTATCACAGCAAGCATCTCCTCGACGCTTTATCCAAATCCATCCAAGTCGACCGAGCACCATGGAGTTTCATTTCGCTTCGATCCAAGGTGCGTTGCGTAATGACAGCACCCACCAACGTGACATGTTTATTTGAGGGCTACTCTTGCGCAGTGTGACCGTAGCCTTATTTGATTGGGGCGTGATGACATCCATACATAGTAGCTATGTTATACATACCTACTACGTTGTTGTATGGTATACATTGTACTGTAATGTGCATGAAGTTTTAAATAAATAAATAAATATACATGCTTATTTCAAGCATGTTTGTCAGCATGCTGAAAAGTTAATTCACTAAATTAACTATGGAAATTGAAATAATCATGCTTATTTTAAGCAAAGAAACAAAAAAAAGTGTAGCATCTGTAATAGTACCTGAGATAATATTATGCAACATTGATCTACGTTAAAAGAGATGATGGTAGGCCCCAAAATTTCCAAAGGGCCAAAAGTTCATGTAGTTTCAGGAGTAGTTCTCTCTAAGCACGTGATTTTGGTGTGATATCTGTACCGAAGTTAATAAAAAATATGAATTTGATGGAGCATTTGAGTTCGGAGTTGGACACAAAGAACTTCATCATCAACATATCAGTCTAAAAATTCCCACTGCTGGGCATAGGCCACCCCCAGAAATCTCTTCAAAGGTCTGTGTTTTCCGAATCTAGCTGGTACCTGCGATCTTCACAGACACCTTAGTTTACGGAAATTAGATAGAGCAATCTCTCGTAGTTCACACAACGTTGGTATCTAATAATTGTAGTTCTGCATTTTTACTTAAACGTCAGTGAATGAACCGTAGCTGTTGTGTATGTATGGTGGAAAGCTACCACTTTTCATCAGGTGGTTTGTCTACTCGTTTGTAAGTGACTAGTAGGTACTTATATAAAAGTAGCTGGAAAATAAGTACCTATCGTCTTTTGGCAGCACCTTTAAGTATTTAACAACTTGTAGGTTGTTAACTTCTGTTAACCTGAGGATATGGTTAGAAATGAAAAACCGTTTGTTAAAACAATTTTATTAGAAATATACAAAATCTAAGAATACATTTATTAATGCTCACACACTGGCTTCTTGATTGTATTTTATTAATTTAGTGCACTTATCATTCTAAAAAATTGTACAGTCTTCCAAAATAATTCTCTTTTCATTGATTTATTTTGTACAATAAATCCGAGTATATTCGTGTGTGTTAAAAAATAATTAAACTGTCTAAATAGACTACAATGCAAAAATGTAATAAGTAATAAATGTTAAATGTATTTAAAATATTATTATGGACTCTAACACTGTCTTCCGAGATCACACCTTTGCTTTCATTTCACTCTTCCTATCACAATTTCGTTCCTGAAAAAAAAAAAGGAATTTCTTAGATTACCTAGAAAACGTTTCAGCTTTAAATTGCGAAGTATATAACTAAACTAGAAACAACAGTACCACTCTATATCAGTACTAAATGTTGAAATAGATAATACAATATAGGAAAGTGATCGAAGATGGTTGTTCATTCATTACGCAGTTTTTGGCCGCCATCTCACCTAGTGGTGGTAAATGGCGATGCGGCAGATGATGGAGCATCCCTGTCTAGGAACAGCATATTCACTCTAGCTTTGAAGATGTCTAGATTATAATGATTAGGGAACACACTCGCAGGCAATGTGTTCCATTCCTTAGCCGTACCCACGACAAGGCACAATTCATTTAGGAGTAGGACCCGTCGCCGTTGTCGGCGTGGGGTGGGTGTGCTCGGGCGGCCAATATCACCAATATGTCACTGTGTCGATTCGACATTGGACGATTGAAAGCGATATTAGGCGCGGCTTGCACCAAATTCATAAACGCGTTTCAGAATTACGTTTAACTTTTTTTTTGGATGAAGTTTTTTGTTTAAGTATCAACTTAAGAGGAGTGTCCCTTGAGCGCGCTACATATAAGCTTAGTTAAATATTATATCGTTTAAATGTTACACGGGATTTAAAATTTTCATGCAAAAAATCTCACTTTGAAACGATATATTTTAACATAAAGCATAGATAGTGCTTTCTCGATCACGTCTCCAAAGTTTCATTGACTTTGACAGCGTAATATAGCGTAATATATGAAAACCTTTCTATCGACAACGCTGATTTTATTGGTCGTCAGCTTTTACGAAAAAGGGTCCCTGACCTGATATAAATTATAAACACCTGCCATCTATGGAGGAATACAGTAATGACTAGAGATACACATCTAGACATATTCTATTTACAGCGCTACCTATGGTAAAGGCAGCGAACTTCGACAACAAGCATTATCCGGCGCCTTTACATTCACTGAGTCAGGTTACTATTCGTATAACTTCTACTAACCCGCCACGAGATGTCGCTAGTGCGTCCGCCGCACCTCTCGCTCGGCCTTCTCGGGGCGTTTGTAACTGAGGTCATTGATCGACGCCACGCTCCCGAAGAGCACTTTCGCCGTCACTTGCTGTGGACAACGTGCGAGACTGCGTTAGAATTGACGTTGATTATATGCACTGTGCAACGATGACCGACGTTAATATTCGGGACTGTGTCATCAGGCTTTACTTTTATAATAAGTAACTACATGAAATGAAATAGAAAACCAGAAAAAGGTCGCAGTGGACAAATGGTAATCCGCTCTATTCGTGTTTAGTTCTCTGTTTCTAACTTGTGTTGGATTTAGTAAAACAACGATTAAAAATTTGTCCCTCTGGTCTCTACATAACTAGATAAAGCAATTTATAGGTTTAAAATAGACAAGTACCTATCTACCTAACTACCTATAAATATCACTCGTCATCAATCAACAGCCCAAAAAACTCTGCTATAGGACTTGAAGTTGGTTAGTACTTATAGGTAGGTACACATAGCCTTTTACGGCTTGACCTATTGACCAAGCCTCGCGCATCTATAGCCAAATCTTATCCTACTTTAGTGGAGGCTAAAGTCTAACAGCGAGCTGTTGATGATGATGATAATTTATATACCAATAAGTAAATCGAAGAAAAGAAAGAAATAAAGACAACATTTATTGCACACAGACACCACGATACGACAAGAATATTAACAAACGCAATCGTTTGCAGACACTAAACAGACTAGTAACAAAGCGTACCTATTCAGTATTCAGGAACTCGGTAATAGCATCGTGAAGCAATCCACAACATCAAACCATCAGGCAACTCGGTAATTCGGCTAAAATCTAATTTCGCAGACAGTCTGTTGTAAACAAACTCGTTGGGGTACCGTAACTTTCTTTACCCCTGAGAGGCTGCGGAAAGTGAGGGATAGATAAACTGTCAGTCCGCTGAGACAACCTCGGAGCTGGTTTCTATAGGAAACTGGGGCAACGAAAACTATCGGCACTTCACCTTGATGTTTAGGTTTTGAGAAGATCTGTGATAACAAGGTAAGTTTGGACGAATGCCCTTTGATGATTTATGATAATATTTCCTATTTTACTAGCAGGAGTTAACTTAGAACGGCTTGCACCAAATTCTTAAACACGTTTAAGAATAACATTTAACGTTATTTCTATTAATTTTTTCTTGTTTAAGTATCAGCTTAAATGCGTAACCCTTACCCTTCAAGCGGAAAATCTTGTGAAAGTCGACCTAGGTAAATAAGAATCACAATGAATAATACAATAAAAAAATAGGTAATACATATTTATTGGCTAATAAATCAAATTTTCTTTGTCAGTTTAAGGTTTGTGACTCGGATCAATATTAGCCATCAGGGAACAGCAACCAATTCGGTAGATACCTACTAGATAAGTAAGATAATCTTTCGGTAGGCAGTAGATAGAAGCAACATTCTCTGGAGAAGAAAAAAGGTAGGTAGGTTCCTAAGTAACATAAATACACTTCTGGCGAAATAGGAGCCATCCAAAGAGACAGGACTGGCCCCAAAATGATTGTTTGCCTCATTCCATTTGGGGAGATGGAGGAAAAATGCCAAAAAATGTATGCTCCCCTCCTTTATTAAACTGGAAAGAATCTATTCAAGATGTCTAGATTGTGCCGGCGGAAGTATTATCTACTTTGCGCGTGTCTTCCAAGTTTTTTGTTTATTAAATTTTGAATATTTTAGTAGTAATCTTCATGAAGGAACTGCGGCTTTGGGACAGGGAAGGAGATTATCTTGTAATTGAATGTCAGAACTTCCGAGTTATCAAAGTCCATTCAACTAAAAATATGCTACGTACGTACAACCAATATGTATTTTTTCACGGGTCTTTTATGAGTTTTCATCGTATCAAGCGTAACAAGCTTTCATATTTAGCTAAATTATGAACATCAGCTCTTTTGTTACGATTTTCATTGTTTGATATATTTACACACTAACTCTTTATTGCACACCAAAGGTACTTTTTTTTTATATCATACAGCAGGCAAACAGGCAAGCGGGCCACCTGCTGGAAAGTGGTCACCACTGCCTATAGACATTAGCAACACCAAGAGTATCGCCAATGCGTTGCCCACCTCTATAACACGTTGCTCGTTGTACTACTTACTTGCTTGCAAATATAACTTACGTGTTTATTTTCCGAGTTCGTAAAGGGTTATGCACACGTAAAACTGTACGTCCAAAGTATTGTATGGGTATGGGTAATGGGGAATGCGCAACACAGGTTTCTACAGCATGCTCTCATTTCCCAACGCATTCGTACGGGAAATTGGATCGCACTGTGTCGAAATTAACAAGAGCACCCCAATTAGGCCCGCAGTTATCGTTTATGGCTTTGGAGAAAGGTTGGTTAAGGGGTAGTGGCTATATTTTAGCGAAGAGAGCGGATGCAGCCGCAAAAATGAGAGGCGGCGACTGTTTTTGATGTAGCGAACATAGAAAGGGTTTGGGAGTTTATGAAGCCTCATATAGTTGAATATCTACCTTAAATTTAATGAATTCAGAAAATTTTAAAGCTTAAAATAAGGTAAACCTTCAAAATATTACGATCAATGTAATTTATTATATGTTTCAAGGTTTTATTAACAGGATTTGAGCCAGTTTACAATTTCAGACTCAAAAAACAACACATTTATTATCTCACGCAAAGCCTAGACTGGGTATTGTTAGTTGTGATGATACATTGTTGAGTCAATTTATATATAAGCCCATTTTTTCCTTCTTTATTATCTGTACATATTGGTTCAACTACACACATTTTTAAAATTGTTGGTGTTAAAATGCTCCATTGCAACGGAGACATTAGCTTAAATGAATTGTTGGATCTATAAATTATATGTCTGTTTGATAACTTTTAGTTATTCCTATTCACCAATGTAGAGAGTACACGAAGAAGAAGCTTAAACCTTTATCGTACCTGTAATTTGTTAATATTCGAAACACTTCTGACATCAGGCAAATTCGTAGTAAGTTTTGTTTATAATAACTAGCCCGACATTTGCCTAAGCATCTCGGCCAAGTCAAATAGCCATACCATGACTTACACCACCAGGGCGGGTAACTTCTGACAATCTGTACGCGGTGCTGAATGAAATTAAGGTATTACCTAACCTGCTCCAAAAACTTGCCCTTAACTGCCACTCGCATCGCCGCCGCGTCCGGTGCTCTACATTTTACATAATTATAATCAGCGAGACATCGGCGCACGTCAGAATTAAGCTATACTTAAGTTGGGTATGAAACGAGATCACCGTCGAGTTAAAATTTTAAGAAAGGCGGTTCGACTGGTTTTAATTTCAAACTATTCGACGACCGGCAGTGTGCGTTTGCGACGGTTCCGCCACTATGTCCCGCGGTTTGTCCGAAGGTGATTGGGGCTTTGCTTTTCAATTTAAAGTTTAAAGAAATAAAGAAAATACACACATAGCACACTACGACACAGTAACAGTTACAGTTAAAGGACATATTAATAATAAAAACATTTAAATCAAAGCGTAGCCTCCCATGCCACTGTCGGTGCCGAGGTTCTGCCGGTGGCAGTGTCTATGTGTCGTGCATTTTTATGTCATTAAGGTACTAAATGAACGGAGTCGGCTTATGGTAAACAATAGCCATAGCCGAAGGATTTTTGCAACGAATACCAGGAGCTGTGCCAATCCGTGCCTGATCGACCCTGCGGTAAACTACTGTGTGTATCCTGTATGCCTTCACCCATTGATATACAAGGCGACTATGTCTCGGAGGCAGGGTGTCAGAGACATCATAAGACATTCGAACAAGCTAATCCAACCCGCCTGCCGAGTGTTGAAGAATTCACTACCTTAGCCGGCGCCATCCAACCAACAAACCTTTTCTTCTTCTTGACGTTGACTTTTGATTGAAGTGCATGATGATATAACGCGCCAGTAGATAATACTGGATCGATTAAAATAATTTGACTTTTTCTGATCTTGTATGTCAATTTACCAATCTACAGATCTCATTTACCTGTGATTAACTGCAATATTTCCGCATAACAGCAGAGGGTTTCGTAACCTGTTTGTTATAAATTTTGTAGTGAGTTGCAATCATCATCATTATTTACAGTTTATTAAGTAATTGGGTTCCCAACTTTTGGAAGCGCCCATCAGTAGAAGGCTGCGAACTTGATGATGATAGAGGCATTAAAACGACCGTAGAAGTTCCTTACAAGGTGGATCGACGTGGGTGGTCATTAGGAGGAAGCTATTTGATTGGACTGCCATAATTGTATCATAAAACAACCCTACTATTCCCCACTACACGCAGTACATCGACTTACTTTTAACTAATATTGCAAATAACTGAATCAATTTCGACAGAACAAAAGTAGGTAAGTACCTACAATCCCAACGAATGCGCTGATTAAACCTGGTTAAATTCAATCGACTAAATACAGAGCTAAATGCGTGAGAGCAAGTCAAAGTGAAATGTATTGCTAACATAATAATGTCAATTTTTGTATCACTTATACAATTGTTTCGCGTCGCACTTCTTTTCAAAAGACGTAATACAAAAATGTACCTTATTTTATAAGCACTACATCGATTTCGCTTTATGGTTCTGAATTAAGACGACTGAATTTGGTCAAATGTTATAAGCGCAGAAGCTAGCATTTTTACCAAAAACTTTATTTTTCAAGGCATTCGATGCTACATACCAGCACCAAGCAGCCGAACAAATAATGAGATAACGTCTAACACCCATCGATTGACGCAAAGGGTTAAAAACTACTTTTAATTTAATATTCCTTCAATTACAATTCCATTTCGTTGCTTCCAAACCGAGCCTTATTATACGCACGCGTCGGTTGTTTAAGTAGTATAAATAAAAGTATTTAAGTAGTATATCAGTTATTTAGCACCCATAGTAGAAGCTTTGCTGAGTTTGGGGCTAGATGGCGATGTGTGAACTTGTTACAAATATGTATTTATTTATTCATATTTATTGGCGCAAGGGATTAAAACAACTTTAAATTCAACATGCCTCTAGTGGCTTCCAAACCGGGACCTTGTTACCCAGATATAGCGATCGACGCTGATAATCGTATCTGAAATCTATTCGGGATTACACAGCGACCGTTGCTACACGCTCGCGTCGGTTGAACTGCAAATTTCCATAAACGGACTCACGCACCGCTGGACCACTTCGTTTCTAATTTAGTCGTTGCATTTGCTAATATTGCCTTTTGATTTGACCTCACCAGTGAACCGAGCTGTTTTAACCTTAATTGATGCTGATTGTATCTTAGCGCAATGTGTACAGATATAGCAGGTGGACTATCAAGTAATGTTTAGTGTACGGCGCCGTTGGAAATCGTAAATTGATATTTAGAAATATTATATTCACATTCATTAACTTTTAGTATCTTCGTTTTAAAGAAACTGGGAACTGTGTTGTTAAGACAGCATGTGTTTTTTTGTCTTTTTTATACATAGTGAAAGAACAATATGGTAGGCAAAGTAAAGGTAGGCCGCGTAAAAAAATTTACTATTTGTACGCCTTTCTACTACGTTATGGAATATTAATACCTTAATGTCCAATCAGTTTAGGTGACGGTTAAGTTGTCACCATAAGATGATCCTAAGCATTTATAAAGTTAGGAGTGTCTTTGCGAGTTTAGTCTTCACTTGATTTGTGTATGCGCATTTTTTCTTGATGGCGGTGATTTTTATTGTCAGGAATATTTTAAATCAACCTAAAATTTAGTGTAATACTTCACATTAGGACTTCTGTTACGTGTTACGACTATACGGCCGAAGATGGATTGCAGATTTCTAGTTAATGGTGTCGCCATGTATTTTATAGTAGACGGTACAGTAGACCATAAACATCTACCAGGCAGAACATCTATATATTATATTATATTGACATTATTTTTAAAGATGGACGTATGAGTATACCTAGTATAATAATTATTAATAAATTGACATACAACTAATATTTGTTTAAGAACTTTTGAATGTATGACATTGTTATTTATTATTTACACCTTTGACGGTATCTTTGTTAATTGCTTATGTTCTGAAATGTTAAAAGATATAATATAATTTTCATGGATAAATAAAGAAATCTAAATCTAAGAATCTCGGGTTAGAGAACGAAATACCACGGACGAGATTGGTCTACTAAACGGGCCAAAAATAGAGTTGTGATTGTCAATTGTAATTTTATACGCCGTTTACCTGATGGTAGGTCCCGTTGGCCGGTACCCTGGGCGGGGAGTACCCCCGGCCGCCATACCCCTGCGCCACCCCCACACTCCCGTGGTACAGGGTGTTGTTGTTGGCGTCGCGCGTCGTCGCCGCTGTGTACGTCGCTTTGCAGTTCTGGGACATGATGTATAACCTGGAACGGTTAATGGGTCAACATTATCATCATATCATATATAAGACACCGACTCGTTAGCGAGAGGTACTGATTACGACTGTCGTAGCGACCATTTACCAATTACACTTTTTTGAGTTATGTACAGTTGAATGCTAACCGAGACGCTCTTACGGTGAGGGAAAACATTGTGATGAAACCTGCACTTTCATGCAACTGAATCAGTAACCTTGATTCAATCTGGTCAGGTTCCCCTAGTAGCAGGGTCACGGAGGTTAGATGGCAATCGTTCCACTGTAATTATCTGATCTGCCAAATCCTGGATCGTGGTCAAGGCGAGCCCAGGGCCCTCGTGTGCGAGAGCACTACCGGAACATTAACGCCAAGACAAATATTTTTAGATCAGTAGATACTTTAGCGAATCTGTGAAGTGTCTGACAAAGTACTGTAAAAGTCGCGACCGTTCGGTGACCGGCAGAGCAGAATTGCACCAACCCCTTCGTTTAGGTGTCGGACAAGGGGACTAATGTCTAGAGATTAAGCAGCTAAACCTGAAAATCCTAGGGTCTAAAAAGACCACATTCAGGGGCGTCAGTTAAGTTGAGGTCAAATACAAGCCTATTGACAATAAAAATAAAACAGCGTTAACAAATAAAAACATTTCCTCTTATGATTAATATTAGAGTGCCACAAACTTATCTGATCCGGTGGCTAAAACTGAAACTAAGTGACGCCATTTTGAATTGTCATGTCAATGTCAACAACAGCGACGCTGTAGATAAGTTTGGTACAAATTGATGTAAATATCATAGCATGAAATGCTAATGTGGCCTTTTTAGACCCTTTGTTGCGTATTTTAAGTGCGATCTCATGCGAATGTGAGAATGTGAGGTACCGCTGTCGCGTGGGTCGTGCCCTACGCACTGTAGGCACTAGGCGTGTGCACTAGTTAAACAACACTAGTGTGCTGAAGCCTTTATGACAATCATACACAGGTTACGGCCAATGCTATCAACTCATTTTTTTATTCGCATCAAAGGGGAAAGGTTCCGAATGAATGAAATATTATTTCGTAATCAGTATTACGTAAGGTAAACCACTTTGGTTCTAGTTTTTTTACCCCGATGTGGTTTTGGTTATTCAGATTTTGGATTATGTCCGGTTGGTAGTATAAAACAAGGTCCCGAGCAGTATCTGCCTACCTGAAGTGAACATCAGGAAAACTGCTTTTTGGATGTGTTTGTGGTATACATCTAAAGTGATGTGATGGAGTTAATGGTGGATTAGTTGACGAAATGAAGCCACAAAAAGTTCACTCACTTTCAAGTTTATTCGAACTGGATAGATACAGATACAGCTAAAGAGTACAACATGAAAGTCTGAACACGCACAGGAGAAATTTATAGCGATAGAAAACAGATATAGCAATACACGACAACTAGGATAAGCAATCACGCGTAGGTATGGCGGCGTTGCACACAGGATCATGCGTCTCGCGTCTAGAATGGTTGCGGACTGCCGACCGGACCGACCCGCGTTCGCGGCGCAGGAGTCGGTAGACGCGATTTGCGACTACCGCCACGCGTCTCGCGAAATCATCTATTAAGAAAAGTAGTTGGTTTGTCCGGTGTACGTTACTTTACATTGTATAGTGATACTACTATTACAATTATCATATTACATTATATTATACATATCCTCATTATACTTACCCATTGCAATATTTTATTTATTTTATTTTATTTATTTCCATACAGTTTAACAGCAATATAAATATATTTATTACACTTTTTAGTTTGGATGCTAATTTAATTATAAATAAAGCATTAATTTACAGTATAATTATTTTCCAACCAAATATAATAAATCTAAAATAAATAATAAGTAGTTAGACTACACATCTTTTTAGATAAGTACATAGTTTAAAACAAAGTCGCTTCCCGCCGTCTGTCCCTATGTACGCTTATGCGCTTATTACATTTGACTAAATTCAGTAACTAAATTCATAAGCAAAAAGCGTGAAAGCAAATCAAAGTGGAATGTTTTCTTCATAGAATAAGGTCCATTTTTGTATCACGGCTTTTGAAAGGCGGTGCGAAACGTCACATAAACTACATGATTTGCTCTCACGCTTTTAGCTTCTGAATTTAGTTACTGAATTTAGTTAAATGTTTTCAACAATAGATAGAGTGATTCAGGCAGGAGCCGCAAGAAAAAATGGGTCGGAAATGGTAGTAGGTGTACGCAAACGAAGTCGCGGCAGGTCCACTAGTAATACATCATTTGGGTCTGTGCGAAGCTGGGTAAGTATAGGCTGATGATGAAGTTGACGATGTGTGAAGATGGCGTGGTTTATTAGTACAGTCAGCTGCAAACCAGAGGCTCTATTTATGAATGGTTCGCCTCTTTTCGAACGGTTTACAATTCTGATTTTCGGCATGAATATTCAATATTTTTAAACCACATTGGCAACACCGAAAGAGTATGGTTCAAAAATGGGAAAATCAGCATCATGTATCAAAATATCTATGTTTCTGGGCCCTAGGAACGGACCCGCCGCGTCCTACATTTAATCTATGCTAGGGGTTTCATTCATTCTGCAGCTATACAAGATTGCAGACTATACAAACTGATAGATTATGAAATATGAGGTAAGAAACGGGATCCGTTTAGCATTTTATGAGAAATGTCTGTCCCAACATGAAATTGCGCTAAGTTAATGTAGAATACAAAGACGCTTACTTATGAAATCATCTTATTCTTTTTTAACCGACTTCAAAAAGGAAAGAAATTTTTGAAATAATCGATTACAAATAACAAAAAAGTAAAAAATAAGCTTTTCATCATATAATACGAGTAAGTTCGACATCATTATTTTTGGAGTCGGTGTCACACACCAACCCTCCCCTACCCAAAGGTACCCCTCGACGAACATGACTTTGCTGGCACCGAGTCTAAATGTAATGATGTCTAAGTTACTCGTATTCTATGATGAAAATCTTATTTTTTACTTTTTTGTGATTTGACGTCGGTTCATTTTTTACTTTTGTTTATCTATTTACATGATCAACCGTTGGTGTCAAGCAATCGCAGCAATAAACACCAGCCAGCTTTTTATGTTACCAATTAATTGTTCTTTTGTAACCCAAAACTTTAATTACCTGATTAATGTCGTAAAAAACCAAAACAAAAAGCGCTCGTTCGGTAAATAAAACGAATTAAAAAAAGAAGCGGTGGCACAACAACGTCTGTGCCCGAAACGTGAGTAATTAAAAAAAAACTGGTCCTCTCGAAACTGTAGCAAGTCTTTGGTACAGTTATGTTACTAACAGTAAATGTAAGGCGAGATGAGACAATTAAAGATCTGGAGCAAGTGATAAGTGGACCGAGATTCTTTCACGGATCGATCGCGGGTATTCGATTGGCCTTTGTCGTGAATACGGGCTTTTGCACAAAGAGCTAATAAAAAAAATTTATTGCATTGAAATACTGGTCCGAAGAGAATACCTCCGGTTTTTATGGGGGCTCCCGGGCCCTATAACCGTCACATGGGCCCACCTGCACGTGGTCCCTGCCACAGACGGACAGACGAGACTCGGAAAATGGGTTGTGCGGGTCAGATGGTAGTTGCCGCACGTACAAAGCCAAAACACCACAATATGAGAATGAAAAGTCCAATAGGAATGCATCTAGAAAAAGGACGTTGCCGCACGATACTGAAGACCGAGCCAAGTGGACAGAAGTCGGGTTTGGCCGCTGGATGAGGATGATGATGATGATGATGATGATGATGAATTAAGAAAATATCTATCCAGCTTAAACAAAGTCTTGCTGGTAGAAAACTCAATTGTTAAGAGGAGTGTCCCCTGAGCGCGCCCCATACAAACATAGTTTGATTATATATATATTCAATATTACGTTATCAAAGCCAATGAAAACGATATATTTTAACGAAGATCTGACAAACTACAAGCATAGATATGAGTTTCTGGATCACGTTTACAAAATTTCATTGGCTTTGATAGCATAATGTTGAAAATATGATCAAACTACACTACAACTACACTAGCCTTAATTTAAGCTCGCCTTTGCACATAAGTTACCTTTTTTAATTGTATGTTATTTAGAAATAAGAATATAACAGAATGCGTAATATGAATATGCGCAAGGGATACGTTATATGAAAATAATTTTGTCAATTTTATTATTTTCAACTAAAGACTCAAACGACAAACGTGAAGATGGCGGCAAAACGATGATGGAAATTTATTTAGTTAACGATCAGATTATGTATCAAATAATATTTTGAAATATACATTTTCTCCATACAATAGTAAATGCTATTATCGAATCAACTCAACACTACAGACCCGATGCGTTCTTGAACACTTTTTTCATAACAACAGCATTGCCTTGAGAGCGCTTACGAGTTTAACCAATATTAATCGGAGCAATTACAATTATACTTGACAACATTACAACTGTAGCTGGTATCTTGACTATACCTCCTTCTCGTCGTACCTGTGACAGTTACCCGTACGCTAAGTTAAGTTTGCACAACATTGCGAAGTATTCAGTATTTACCTACAACACAACGAGTTGGTCCAGATAATTGCGGAATTTTTCAACTTGCTCGCTTTTGGTATTTATTCGTAATAAATAATGCATTTTGTGTTAATTTCGTGCGTGCAAGGGTATGTGCGACTTGGCAACAGCGCCTTGGAAATGTAGTAGCAAGGAGAATTAACACTTTAACAATATTTAAATGAGTATTAAAGACTACATTATGTTCTTTTTTTGTATATAACTTTACTGGTTTTTTATACAACTTCAGTGAGCACTTGCTGGAAAATAATAGTAATCTTTGATAACCTTAGGTGGCTGTAACAAAAATCATATCAATAAATCAGACAGAACTCTATAGGTACACTAGGCATTTATCATCGATAAAGGTAAGTCGATGTCCTAATTCATGCGACGAGCGGTTTTGAGGCCTGCTATTGGTCGAGCGACGCCCGTCGTACGACCATGGTCGCACGACCGTTGCCAATTAGGACAGCGCCTAAGGGTAAACTCATACATCTTCTACCAGTTCATTGCGCACTGGCTACCATATCGTTCATACTGTCTGTCCCGTATTTGTTAATATTTTCTGTAACTATGCGTATAAAATCTGTACAGATTGGAGTCAGTAATTTCTGTAATTTTACGTTCCTATAGTTTTTTGGAGATCTTACAATAAGCTTTTTCTGATAAACGTGCTAAAAATCACCAGAGTAATATGCCCTTAATACACACTTCGTCGAAATCTAAACTACATCCGCCATGTCATGAATATTTAGAAAGTGATTATATGAGACTCTAACACGTATAAAAGCAGCGCATTACCAGCTGTGTCGATAATCCGACAGGCTCAAAAATTATTAAACCAGCCCACACTCAGGCATCATAAACGATCTTGCTCATTATTCAAGATTATGCGACAGTTACAAGACCCGGATATGATTCCGGAGTAAGTGAAGGATGTCCGGGTGGTTCGACCTGGTATGCGAGCCGTGAGTCAACGTTGTAAATGTACGCTTCGAGTGAAGTGACCGTTAAAACCTGGATGTGTTTTTTATAGGATGCAAGAACATGACTTTGTCTAAGACAGATTATATGACTCGCCTAGCTCTAATATCCAATAGCGATGGTGTTTATCTGAACTAGGATTTTTTGGGGTAAGCCCTTAGACACTTAATATTTATAGAAAGTTAGAATGGGTACCCGCTTCCTTTCCAGTTTAAATTAAACTAACAACTGCACTATGTATACACCAATTTACTTCCAACATTTAGCTTGTTTTAAAGTTTTCAGTTTCTTAAATAGCAGTCGGGGCTTTTAGTGCAAGAACTCCTTTTTTTATTTACCGCTTTCTAATTTAATTAACAGAATCATTTGTTCGTCGACGTAAAGATACGACATTTCGCAAAAACTTGACATTGTCTTTACAAACTACTAACTACATATATTTTTGAAATCAACTCCTTAACCGCTCACATCCCAAGTATCCGCTAATCTATTGTTATCAATTGTTCTCGCGACCCACTATTGTGTCGCCGGGACATGACAGGTTAAGCCCTTCATGTTGATTCCCACTTAATAGGTATACGGAATTTTTTTGGTCACTGCATGACGCCTAAAACCCGCCATTTTTGTTTATTTTTTAAACACCTATCTAAGCACATTGGGGCTTTTGAGACGAACCTAACGATAAAATAACTGTCGAAACCCATCAAGCCGTTTGAAAGATACGAGGTAAAAAAAATTCAAACATGCTAACATACATAAAAAATATAAGATACGCGCGAAAAACATAACCAGTCGGATAAGAAGAAAACTACCTTATTTCCTCTAGCTCTTGGTCTACTGTATCTATAAATTAATGCGTGTCTAGTCCAAGTTCATGTTTATTTGCGGCCGTTTGCCGATGACCGGTTCCCACTATCGGGACCATTGGGTCATAGCGCATCCGGATTCTGCTGGGTTGGCATAAACATTTATCATGGTAGGACTCTGTTACGCCTAAGGAGTCCGCCTGTGTGAGTACTATCGCCTTATCTATTTCTGTCGCCAAGCAACAATGCTTGCGTTGTTGTGTTCCGGTTTAAAGGATATGGTATAGCTAGCGAAGCCACTGAGTCACATAAAATAAAAATACATAGGGAAGGCATAAACCATATCGTTTTAGATGCAACGGATTGGTCGCTGATTGCAAGGCCTCTGCATCATTTTTGATCAAATTTGCTGGGAGGACCTGAGGCAGTACATAGGCTACTTTTTATTAAAATTCGCGGGCAAAACTGTCAGCGCGCAACCGATCAACGTGAAGCTAGTATCATCTATAATAAGCGTGGAAATTATGGGAAAAGCCTTCGTTGATGTGAAAGAAAGAGTGATGGTCGCAAAATTATAGGGAGGTGATTGATCTCGGCTATGAATTCTGTGTCAAAGATAATTTGTTATTTTGTATTTACAAAGAAAATAGGTGCATTACTTCGGGCAACATATCTAACGTTTAAAAATTGCTATCGAACGGAAAACGTCCACTGTAGGATCTTCTGTTTTAGCTATCGGTGATAAAAACGATGAACTTCACGACGCGTGACGCAGGGTTCCGTAAAAGGTGAGGTTCTATAACTATAGAATTATCGTGTCGTGGTGTCTACGTGAAATAAATGTCTCCTTTGTTTCTTTCATTCTATAGAAGTAAGAGCTATTTTCGGACTGCATAATATCACATAATTTTTTTGTAACGGTTTCAAAAACCGCACACACACACATCATTTGAGATATCGCTGTAAAATATAGCCAACAAAGCCACTTTTCGTAATAACTAAAATCCGTAGCACTTAGAAATGAAATAAAAATTGTGTTAAAATGTGACTCCCAAAAGTACCCCCATTTTGGAAATGTGTCTACATTTCCGCCTTTGGGTCACAGTTTATATGTGTAGCAAACAACTTAATCGGCGAAGTAGTTTTCGAGAAAATTGGCTGTGACAGGCGGACAGATGGACGGACGCACGAGGAGGTGAAAAGAGGAAAAAAGAAAAAAGCACAAAGCTAAATAAGTAATAAAAATAAAAAAGTCGTCCACACTTCAGCCTCCCGGGATTGTGCCCTGAAGCTGGTTTCGTTGCCTCGTTGGATAGCAATACTTATCACTAACTATTACACATAGACATAGACATAATTTATTTTGACATTACAAAAATCCATAAGCGTTTACATATACTAAGGTAATTTTAGAATCGTAATCGTAAACTAAAACAAAGTAGATACAAACACACAAATGCAATCAATCATGGACCAATGCGATGCCATAAAAAGACCCCAGCTCAGCATAAGCTACAGCAAGTGCTGCAGCGCTGATTTTCAGTCAGAGTTGATATTAGATCTGATAGTTTAATAAGTTTTTACTTACAGGGCTCTTGTCTTGTTCGAGATATAGCAGCAGCACGCACGACCCTTTTCCTACGACATGTACGTAAATACTGGCGCTCTGGAGTCCTATGTGACCATTTTTATTTGTGTCGTAGAAGGTGTCAATTAATTGATGGTAGCTTTTAGATTATGACTGTACAGTATGAAACGTATGCATATTAGTGCTGTAAATCTGACAGTAATGGGAAATTAAGTCAACTGTGCAATAATTTACACTTTTGTCCACTGTTGGAGTAAGCGGGTGTCGCTAATATTTCTACTTAATTTGGGTTTGATAGTTTGAATGTAACTGGTTCATTTATTATTATTATTTGAGACTGCTTTTGGTTTGTAGCGGCTAAGAATTCGAGTGCTGTGGAGAGAAATCAATACTAAAAATAAAATGAAATTAGTAATGAGGTCTTTGCCCAGCAGTGGGATGATTCAGGCTGATATAAATAAATAAATTAGTAATGAAGCAGATGTGTCATCATCATCAAGTGTGTGGCTTGTGGCTTGTGGCTACTAATTTTATATTATTATGTTTATTGATTCAAAGTCAAGAAATGTATGAACAGTCAGCTGCAGAGAGAACTGATCCCCCTCCACCATACATTTGATGTAGATATGCTCTCTAGCATACCTACCCACATCCATCCGTTCACTCTGCAGCTAACTGTACATATGCTGACATCACCTTCGTAGACCGTCATCTCTATCGTACACGTATGAGTAAACACGAAGCTGAAACTACTACTAGTAGTTACTTTGTTTGGATATATTAAAAGTATTCTAGAGATTTGTATAAAATATCGCAGACGGATACGATCGTAAACATGACCATAACTAAGGTTATCAAATGTACTATTTAAAGTAGTATCCTACTATGTTTTTGGTCAAGATGACTCAAGATACTATATGCTGTTGGAAAGATAAATAGTAGTGAAATCCGCTATATATTAACAATACAATACGGCAAACATTCTTTGCATATTATAAGAGATATTCTGTCAAAAATACCAACGCTTTTTCCTTAAATAAAAAGAACATACTTATACAAATTGTAAAAAATCTGCTTAAAAATAATAAATACACGATACTATATTTTTATACGGATACTATTTTTTGACTTCCTTAATGGAAATTTCCTATATTTTCCTTGAATTTTATTTGCCAACCCTACCTATAAACTAACCTATTCGACGGAAAACGTCGTATGACCCTCGACCGAACCGTTTTAAATGAAAGAAGAAGCCAAGAAATTCTCGATTAAACTCGCTTTCAAATAAAGAAAAACGCATCGAAATCGGTCCATCCGTTCAGTAGCCGTATTCACAATGGCTCGGAAATCGGATTCGGATACGGAATCGACAAAGGACCCCGCAAAAGTTCTTAGGAAAATGTGGTTTTAGTTAATTTTGATGAAATTTTCATATGTTGTAGAGAGTAGAGTTTCCGTGGAATCTATCGGGATTCTGAATAACAGTTTTCGAATCGATCGACACGGATTCGCCGCTCACGAATTTCGTGTCGAATCATTCGGAAACAGTTTCGAATGATTGTGAATACGGCTACAGGAGCTACGATGCCACAAACGAGACACCTCCACACATGCACATGCAGAGCCACAGATACAACGACATACACATCAAACTTAACACCTCCCTTTATTCGTCGGGGGTTAAAAATAGGATACGACAGGGTGCTTTTTCATGGGGAGATTTCAAGAAACAAGTCTTCTTTTATCGCAAGCGCCGGAAAAGCATTCGCGGCCCCACCGGGGTTGCGGATGTCCAGTCGAACAAACCGAATCGTGACCCACTGTGCAACCTTTTCACAGTAAGTGTCATAGAGATTTTTCTTGCCAGGCATTGCGATCTCCCTATGAGATTTTCTAAGAAACGGTTCCACAGTGCGTCTCAATTTAGTTGGTTCGATTGTCCATGAGCGGCGGAGATCATTTACCATCAAGAGTTAAGCTTGTTTAGTTGCCTCCATATATAAAAAATCACCTGCCAGAGGTTAGTTGATGGTCCATATATACCTACAAGTTATATATTGGGAATAGTATGGGCATAGGAATAATAACATCACCTCAGCAGCCTGTAACAGTGTACTTCTGTACTTGACTAGGTTCTTGGCAGTACCGTTGACAGTAGTGAAGATAAAATTCAATAAATAAATAAATAAAATATAAATAATCTTTCCATAATAAAAATAAAGACCCCCGCCGCGTCTGTTTGTTTGTCTCTCTGTCTGAAGCTGAATGCAGTAGGCAAACTCCAAAACTAATAAACCGATTTTGATTAAGTACGAAGCCAAAGCTATATTCTTCCTGAGTATCGTAAAGTACTTTATGTCCCGGAAAAGTAACAGGATCCCACAGGATAGTCTAATATTAGCAGATATTCGGCCAGAACGCAGGGAAAAATGCGGGAAACCGCTTCAAATGAAATGAAATTAGGAACAATCCTCCCATAACAGAAAAATTGCGAGTCACATTCGTCGCATGTATTCCGCACCCTCTACATTGCCGCTCAGGGCCACCTGACCATAGGGGGTCACTGTTACACGTGCAATCTACATCTATGTAACGGTAACAGTCACCACATCCGGGGTCGAGATCTCTCATTTGGGACACCGCTATTACCGTCGGCGGCGGGTATTCCCCGCCCGTCACGCCCCGCTATACACTTTGATATTTCAATTAGATGGTACTTAAAACACTTTGCAGAAGCGCGGACGTTATTTTGTGTAGTAGAAAGAGTTTACAGATTAAAAACATACTGGTATAATGGAAGTGTTTTTCACGCAGCCCGTCCGATATAATTAGGAAAACCTCTATAGTAGCTAACATGGAATATGAATTACAGTAGCCGATTTGAAAATTTTTAAACAGGCTTCGGACTCAGACCGGCAAGAGTAAGAAGAACATGGTTAGGTCAGGGTTTTTGGGTGGCTCCGAGGTCAACTGTAGTGCCGTCCAAACAATGGCCCACTGCACTGCAAAACACAAACACTGCACGCATGATGACCTGATGATAGCAACACAAGTTTTGGTCCACTACATTATAGTGTTTGTCATTGACACGCTAAGAAGAAGCTATGGATATGAAGCCTTTTCATACAGTTTTCCTTCATATTGCTTCCTACAAACATATTTTCATATTTATCTACATCGCAATTATACTCAAGTAAGTTGTTAGTGAGTCACCAGTTCAAGACCATGGTCACGTCCAAACAATACCCTGACGATTGACTGTCTCTACCCAACAGCTACTCGTATCTGCCGCAAGTAATTTTAATTCTGTGAGATTTGAAAGTTTCGTGTCGAGTACGCATGCCGGGAACTCAACGTTTGATCGGAAGACCCCGCCGTCCCAGCCAGTGCCGACTCCGACCGACATCCGTTGGAGGAACTTATTGCCCCCACCATCTGGGTCGAGTGGGACGAGTTTTACGACTTTCCACGTACCGCCCGGGCCCTCGTGTTCGCAGCGAGCCGGGGAAATTGTATTTATTCATCACCATTTTCTACGACATATTTGCCTGTCTCCGCAGTTTGTTAGTTTTCGAGGTCAAGGGGACTCCATAGTTTTCGTCAGACTTATAATTGGCAAACAGCTGTGTCAGTTATTAGTTTGTTAAGGCGTATTATAATCGATGTTCAGAATTAGCATTTCAAACAACTGTGAAATATGGGAATCAGTGTCAAAAAGTTGTCCCACACTCGACTACAAATCATGCATTAACCGATACATATCCCGCTATAGGTCACAACCCTTCCTGATTTGATGACTCGAACATAAATTTCACATAACCCTTGATTTTTACGATTTCGAAGTCCATAAGAAAATGCTCACAATGCCGAGTAGAAAACTGTTTCGGCTTCCAACACCCCGTTTACCCTTTGTACTCTACAAAAACATTCCAATCAATTCATCAATCAATCTTTTTTCAACAGATGCATAGGAAAGGGCGAATGTAAAAACCAGATGTAAAAATCTGCTCGCGAACCAATGGAAGCGTACGAATGGCGACATCTGGAACGTATTCGATTATGTACAAAGTTTTATGGAATCCAGCTGGTACTGTGCTTGGTTTGGCGGTTAATTTAGTCCGGTCGAAGTACATTGCCTTTTCTTATAAGTACTTACTGAATATGTCAAAAGAAAAGTACCTACTCGTATCACACTATTATAAAATTGGCTTTAATGTCCCGGTTGTGCTCTCGCGTACGAGTACGGGGTCCGCGTTGACCATGATCCAGGATTTGACAGATCAGG
Organism: Blastobasis lacticolella; assembly: GCA_905147135.1. NCBI lineage: Eukaryota > Metazoa > Arthropoda > Insecta > Lepidoptera > Blastobasidae > Blastobasis > Blastobasis lacticolella. The sequence continues at coordinate 7,403,719 of LR990048.1, read as the reverse complement.
TAATTACAGTGGAGCGACTGCCATCTAACCTCCGTGACTCTGCTACCAGGGGAACTGGTTTCATCACGGTATTTTCCCTTACTTACGTAATTGTGTTTATTGTGTATCAATTGCAAAATGAATGAGACAGTTCAGTTCACGTTTCAACGTTGTTTTAGGTTTCAATCAACAAACAGGTTTATCGATAAGCTTAAGCTAACCTAATCCATCGATAATCGGTTGAATCTGGAAAGTAAAGGGTATCTGTTTTAATTCAGCCATTAATATGTATTGTACGATAGCGTCCGTTAACGTCGGGTCCTCGTTAAAGGCGTTTATTTTGTAAAATTTTAGGAAAATGGGTCAAGCAAACAATAACGAATCCCTTTTAGATTAAATAAATCGTTAATACGAGACGGATTTTAATGCTGTTAATGTAATGAAAAACAGAGCGCTGCTAGCGTTGAGTAGCGTTTTCCGGAATTATATAATAATAAGCATAGATAATATTAAATATTTTCATACATCCTTTCCCAATGTCCAGGGGCCTAATTCTCGCGCTGTGACATCTCGAATTCGACTAATTACCACTAATAATTACATTGAAATGTAAATTGCAGCCAAAAAACATTGCCTTAACTATCTTCGCCAGTCGTATATTGGTGAAGATATATTTCAGTGACGTTTTAATACAGTTTTTTGGCTAGAGAAAATGTTGAATTTGAGATGTCACAGCGCAAGAATTGCCACCCAAATCCATACTATCTCATCGGAATAGTAACAGGCTCGCATTACTAAGACTATATATGGCGTTATGTGAATTGCTACTGCTTCTACGTAAACGTGAGCCATAAACTTCGCACCACAACGTGCGTAAGTCGTACGTAAATTCAACCTCACAGCGTCACCCTACCCTATAGGTACAGTAGTCGACCATCGGATCGTATCGACGCGTTGAAGGGTCGCTATGTATTTATCGTATATCTTCGAAGCGAACTTAGTTGATTAGAATACCTGATGCTCGTTCGAGATAACTCCTTTACAGCATCTTCAGTTAACGCCGGTCCTAAATTAGATGGCTATTAGGTGATTAGCTTCATCATTAAAATAGAAGCAGTCTCGAACAGGATTTTCCGGAGGAAATCGGTTTTAGGTTGCGAACATTTTCGGTCGTCGGTTCTCGGTCAACAGCTATGGCAGATAAATTGAAATATGTCGCAGTTGTTTTTTTTTGTAATAGGATTACCAAATGGAAATAAATATTTAAAGAAACTACCATAAGCAACCCGCTTATGGTTATTTTACTCTTGTATTTTTACAAGTGTACACGCCGACGCCGATGTTTTGGAGATTCCAACAATTCTAAAACTATTGGATATAATCTAGTAACTAATTGTAAACTTTATACTATTTTTGTATGTGCCCTCACCCTCTACTTTTTGTCAGCCCACGGCCAATTTGTTACTTTGTGTGTACACACAAAAAATTGTATCACGTTCATAATCATTTGCTCTATATCACTACGTTTCAGATTTTTTGGAATCTCCGAGTCATCAATGTTCCATTGTAATTATAATAAAAAAACTTGTCTTTTTCATAAATTTGTCCAAAAACAATTGTTTTGTTGTTATTTAAAACAGTTGCTTTATGTTATGAAAACGTTACAACATAACGCCCAGTGATATAATACCAAATTTATATTTACTTTAACGCACGGCTAACATCACACTGCAATTAAGATATCTAACAACCTGTTCCCACTATGCATCCGAAGACTTAGAGAAAGTCTAGGTCTTTGAACTTAGAAAGCTGACCGCACTAAGGCATCTTACTTTAGTACTTGATCTCCATCTTGAGGATGTTGTCCATTCGTAATAACAGACTGGATAAAAATATACGATCGTGTGTCGGTAGAAATAATTTAGGTTTAGAATAAAATTGATAAAAGACTAGAAGGAACTAAGACATAATTAATCTTTTTGAATAGGCACTTTGAATCTCACGTCACGTCTATTATTTCATAAACTATTTATAATAGCATATTCCAAAAATAGCATTAGACAAGGAAAAATAATAAGGCATTGGAGATTTTGGTGGTCGAGAAGTGATTAGTCACCTTATTATTATTTTAAATTTTCTTATTATAATAGAACACTGTTCTTCTTATAGGTATCTATACACAATGACGCTTTACCACTGAATAATAGCCTAAATGTTGAAGCAAGAAATACTCGTTTTAGTGCAATTAATGCGTGGTGTTTACGACGTTCTTTATGAGATAGCTTTTAGACACACACCTAGAAAGAGGGAACTGGATCTGTTTACTTTGAGAAGAAGTAGAGAATAAATTTTGCTATTTTGCTAAGTTTTTTGTACCATTTCTTCTTCACAACCTTCCCCCTAAGCATAAAGTAATTTTTAATAACCACATAAGAAAAAGTTCAAACCAAAACCCTCTAATGGTGTGGAGGAGGCCCAAGTCGAGAATGTTATGAGTCAGACTGTTATATCAACATGTGATGTGACAAATGTGTCGTGCTTTAGTTTTTCAGGCTGTTCCGTTGAGGTTTCAGGGTACTACGTACCTATAGTTAACTTCATCATCTTCATTTTTTGATACGGGCTCCCCTTCCAGCCAGAGTCCAAAAAATACGCATTTTCTGGTTGGGAAATACGCAGTAGAGAACTCACCTGCTTTTATTGAGCTCGTAGCTCGTAGGTTTCAGGTTTCTTACTGACGACGATCTTACGGAATACTCAAGCTCCTAACGATCGTGTACGACGAAAAAAGAATACAATACAAAAATAACTTAAAATCTTCTATTACCCACGTATTTTTTGTAATTTTTAATTAAATATAGTTCAATTAAAGACCTTTGCGATCGATCAAACAGTTTTGTAACCTACAATTCGCGATCGACCGTTTTAACGCCCCTGTTTCAGATACGCAGCCTCTCCGACAGTAATTGCCTTGTACAACGCCCATGAGTGGGGTTTGCGGTAACTTTGCTGGACACCGCTTAACACGTTGAACGTGGTATTTTATAAATACGATAGGTATTATAGGATAGGCACAAACAAAATAATTTCTATTTTTACTTTCTTGATGTTCAACCGATTAAAGGTTGAGACATAGCAAAGGGGTTCTCCAAATCCTGGATCATGGTCAAGGCTGACCCTTGGCCCTCGTGCTCGAGAGCACAACCGGGACATTAACGCCAAGATTATTATTTATTACATACCAAAAGGGTAGGAAACGGATTGCCACCGCTTAAAACAAAGTCTCAGTACACATGTACGTACAGTGCAAGAGCATAAGTGCTTAACCACATTAAGAATCATATTCCTTTGCACTACTGTGCAATTCCTATAGCATTCATGATTTAAATTTTTATTTATTATCCAAAAATACCCTGGGGGTCAATAAGATTGGAAAGTTAGCTACCTTCTTGACTGGCAAATTTTTTTTTGCTCTGTGCTGGAGGTTGAGGACAAGTTCTTTGGGCATAAGGGACAGCTATATCTCCCTTCTTTTAGCAAACTGATTTTGGTTAAAGATGCACCAAATGCCGTGAATGTTGCTGTAGTACTTATGTCCTTAATTGAACTGTACATAAGGCGAGTATATCAACCAACCAAGAGTACAAAATAAACTAGCATTACTATAGATGCGCGTACAAACAAGACACGGTCTAAGTCTACACAGGGTAGGTTGAGTGCTGTCTTATATCCATACATATCCATTTGGAAAGCGAACGTCACCGTCTCATCTGTCATTTGCAGGGAGAGTTTAGATCAACTAATAGTTGATCGAAGATGGAGAATGCCATTACGAAGTTAATTCGTGGACGTTGCAATAATTACATTCTCGAAAAGATACATTCATTCTAGTACCTTTTCTGACAACACAAAAAGTCAACATTTTTAAATATTAAACGGTCTAGTTTTGATTGTGCTCTCGCGGACGAGAGCCCGGGGTCCGCCTTGACCATAATCACGGATTTGGCTGATCGGGTAATTACAGTGGAGCGACTGTCATCTTCGTGACCCTGCTACCAGAAGAACCTGACCAGATTGGTTTATGGTAACACATTAAGTTTGCCACCTTAATGGTATAAAAATTTACTTCTGCTGGGGATCGTCTGGTTGACCTCTCTCGGGAGCCGATTGTCACCCCCGGCGACATATTATTACTCTGCCATACGTCAAATAGGTTCAAATTAGCGTGAAGTGTAGTGCGCAAAGCCTTGCATTCTGAGCCTGAGTAATATCCGTGAATCACCCAGATTGCGACCTTCAGACCGTCGACAAAGAAAGTGTCGGAGAACTAATAAAAAAATTAGTCATGTCTGTCAATTACACGGAAATCACTGCGACATTCCTGCGGTTCAATTCGACGGGCGATAAATGCAATGTGATATGCACAAGTTTTGCGGTGATTTAGCGGTTTTCAACGACTTCTTGGTAGTGTGACAGTTTTGTCTGTAAGCTCATATCATATCTATAGTGTGTCTGTACATTGATAATATTTTCAAAAAATAATTTAGGGCTATGAAGAAATAGTAGGTAGTATATTAAGAATTTTTAAAATGTTTGACTGTCTGTCAACATTATCAACATGTCAACATATAGGGTACAATTGATTTTGGAAACTGCAACACCAGATGTAGAACCATAATTGACCAGCGAAACTATAAGAAAAATGTAAATGGCGCCGAATGGATTTTGTGGGGTATTCACAGTTTGGTAGTTAAGGTTCAAATTAAAATCTAGGCTATGTTTAATTCAGTTGAGTAGAACCAGAGATACAGTTTGACCTCTTCGTACATTAGGGTCACTTAAAATGGTCACTCGGGAAAAACATAACTGCCCTTAAACGATTTCCACGCGGACGAAGTCGGACAAAAGCCAGTACTACATAAAATGGAATTGAAGTGCAGGCAGTGCCATTTATAATATGTCATACTTTTGGTCTGAAACCGCTGCTGCCCATTTTTCAGTTTACGGAGACTCTAGATCTTGTCAATAAACATTAGTCGCCTTGTACGACACCCACGAGTGTAAGGGGTTGGTGCTATTCTACTCTACCGTACATCACATTAATATTTTAGGGCAATTATAATTTAAATTTGAATTTGGTTAATTGAAACCGGGTTGTGTTTTTGTTGGCTCATTTCGTTGAGCAAAATCAGATATCACATAATTATAATTAGTGTAGATTTCATTACACTACCACTAATATGAGCAGAATGAACGTGAATACTCGCCCCGCGGGACCACGTTATAACCGAATTCTTCGCGTGCGCTAGCAACTACTAACAATTTACTCTTTTAAGGCCAGGTATCAAAGAATTTGGGGGCTTTCCAACAATCTGACGCATGGTAAATTGCGTTGTAAATTCTCAAAAACATAAGTATTAGTTAAAGATTTAATTTAGTCAAAATCGGTAAAAGTTACAATATTTATTAAACTCGATAAAAAAAAACTCAATGTTACCGATTTTTGTAATGTTTTTATGAAATTCGGTCTGAAACAATAGAAAAAAACTACATTTCAATGCTCCCATTTCGTCAAAACTGTTTTTTTTTAAATTATTTCTCGCTGATATTTTGTTTGAATGTTGTATAAATTGACTCCTACATTGCCAAGACGAGTATACGTTAGTAACACAATACATGAGAGTATTTTTTAAATAATACATTTAACCATATTTTAACTGGCTGGCCCACCGCGACTTAGTTCGCATGTTGTCCTACCAATACCTTACCAGAAGTGGCTCATCATCATCATCTTGGCGTTAATGTCCCGGTGGTGCTCACGCGCACGAGGACCCGGGGTCCACCGTGACTATGATCCAGGAATTGGCAGGTTAGGTAATTACATTGGAGCGACTGCCATCTGACCTCCATGACCCTGCTACCAGGGGAACCTGACCAGAAGTGGCTATGAGGAATAAATTCCACTTTGATCTTATCTGAATGAGTTAGGGTCCTACATTAACAGTGGGTTAATGAGCGTCAGTGGCCGAGCGAATAAGTTTCCGACTCGTAAGCGAGAGGTACCGGGTTCGAATTCCGCTGTGGCCATGTACCAATGACTCTTTTCTGAGTTATGTACATTAGTTGAATTCTAACCGATGCTCTTACGGTTAGGGAAAACATCGTGATGATCCTGCAGCTTCAGGCAACTGAATTTGTAACCATGATCCAGTCATGTTAGGTCTCCCTGGTAGTAGGGTCACAGAGCTCAGATGGTAGTCGCTCCACTGTAATTACCTGATCGCCAAATACTGGATTATGGTCAAGGCGGACCCCGGGCCCTCGTGCTCGAGAGCACAACCAGGACATTAACGCCAAGATGATTATTATTAAGGGTGGGTTATTAGACTCTAGACAAAAACGCACCACTAACGAGTCCACAAACAGTTATGGTTTGTAGAATAATTATGAATTATCTCGTTGTTCTAATAAAAAACAAAATAGGTCGCACTTAAATTACCAAGTAATGACAATTGAAATTCTTTGAGCGAATAAAACAGTAACTGCGTTCCGTTTTTATAACCGCAGTAAAATCGTTATAGAGCTGGGAATTAATTCAATTTATTTATCGATAAAGCTATTTGTTTGTTTTTATAGCAATATTTCCGAGGCTTAGAGGTGTACAACAGCGTGGCCTGTGACTAATGCACACTCATAATAACTTCTTATTCATTTGAAGATGAATGTATGAGCACTAAAATATTATGTTTATAACCTCATAATGCCTTCTAGGTATTTGTTAAATGAAAGAGCAAAATGCAATAAAATCTTAGATTGTAAGTTCAATTTAAGTCTGTATTTCTATTACCATTGTAATATACGTGTTATAACTATTGGCCATTACACAACAAGGTGTAAATGTAATTCTATATATTCAATATACTGTACGCTCCTAGCCCATATCTATACATAGAATAAAACAAAGTTGCTTCCCGCCGTCTGTCCCTATGTATACATGTACGCTTAGGTCTTTTAATCTACGCAACGGATTTTAATGCGGTTTTCGACAATAGATAAAGTGATTCAAGAGAAAGTTTAATAAACAAGAAAAAAGGGGAAGTAGGGATAGATGTACGCGAGCAAAGTCGCGCCGGGTCCACTAGCTCAGTATAATATAACATACATTGTTTGTATATAGGCAAGGAGCTCTAAGCTGGGGTAACGTGTAACTATATAGCCTGTAACTATGCCGGGAAACGTATCTTCCCCCCGAAATACAATAACGAAAATATCAGTGATTTTACTTTTTACTTTTTTACAGTTTACTAAGTAGGCATTTGACCGCCAACTCACCTGACGGAAAGTGACAATGCGGCCGAAGATGGAGCATGCCTGTCCAGTAACAGTCTATTCACTCTGGCCTTGAAGGAGTCAAGGTTGTACTGTTCGGGGAACAAACTAGCTGGCAAAGCATTCCATTCCTTAGCAGTACCTTAAATGATTGAGCCAATGAGGTTCGTGTGGATAGCGGTACACCTACTACATAAATAGAAATATTTATTTGGATGGAATGTCCGTCTGCATCTTGTACCCCGATTACCGGGGTTGTACCGGGATTAGATCGAACAGGGTGTCTAAAAAGGCCACATAAGCGTTTCATATTATTATTAATTTTAGTGTGCAACATCTGATACGGTGGCCAATACTGGAACTAAGTGATGTCATTTTGAATTGTCATGTCAATGTCAACAACAGCGACGCTCCAGATAAGTTTGTGACAAATACCATAAATAGTACAGACCTGTAAATGCAGCCTGTACAATACCGACAAACGCACAACCCTACGTTCAGTTTATTGCAAAGGAACTTGGTTAGCAACTGAATACATGAAATCAATAAATTTCAATCATTTAACCCACTGTTTACACCTCATTGCCAAGAACGTCTATCTATTTAAAAAACTAAAATAATTAAAGATGAGAGATACTAATCCTACTGATATTTATATACATGCGAGTTTGTAAGGATACACATCCTGTAAGATATGTAGATGTTTGCTACTTCCTCACGCAAAAATTACTGAAGGAATTTTCAAGAAATTTAGTCTTGTAGACCCTTAGTAGCAGTTATTAGTAGCAGGTAGCGGAGAGTGTGCGAAGCATCTGCACGACCTCATTCCGCCGGCCCTTTTCCGCCATCGGGAGACGCGATCCGGGCGAGCGCTTAATCCTTATGTCGTGGATCTTCCAGCTATCCGCACGAGTCGCTTTGGCTCGACCTTTATAACGCGTACGACTAAGGAATGGAACACGTTGCCTGCGAGTGTGTTCCCTGATCAATGTCATCTGGATGCCTTCAAGGCTAGATTGAATAGGCTGTTCCAAGACGGGCATGCTTCATCTTCGGCCGCATCGTCACTTACTAACCGGTGAGATAGCGGTCAAATGCCTGTCTTGTCTAAATAAAAAAAATTACTAACAGCTTCACCTGGTAAAATCGCAGGTAAAACAATTTTGCAACTCAACCCAGACGCAATTTCATAGCTGAAGCTGCGGAGCGATTCTAAAACACTATGAAAATCGAAACGTCTTTGTTTTCGTTCCGGCCTCACGACGTCTGTTAGTTGACTATAGTCTTAAGGAGATGGCACACTGCGACTTTTTGCGGGGTGTTTCGCAAACGCGCTACTATGTTGTGATCGGAACTCTGTATAGATAAAGTGACGCGTTATTCGCATTGTCACGCGTTTCAGCAAAGATGCAGATGCGACTCTATCGATGCATATGTGTTGCTGTATAGATCTAGATTTATACTTCATCACTACGCGTGACTGTTTCGGGTAACGACCCGTTATGTTGTGTAGGATTTGTCCTCACTGCTCCATCAATAATTTAATTAGACTTTGCTCTAACCGTGTGGTCCACCAAGCGTGGAAAATGTTTGGTAAAACGCTCCACTGATGAGCATACAGAGAATTTGCGAGTTATGTGCTGTTGATAGAGATGAACTCTAAATAGGTTATCAAAGTGATCACGACCCCAGAACGAAACGAAAACCTTACATAATCGCAGCTGCGAGCCGGTTATAGGTTAACCGTGAATTTGGGGCAATTTTGTTTAAACTGTTATTCAGTCAGACTGCAGTCTATTTAGTCTACATTTTCATGATAATTCAAAGCTAAAAAGTTAAGTAAAAAATGAAAATGGCTTATCAGAATGGTTCAAATAGCTACTTTTCTTGTTTAGTAAATGATATAGGAACTTACGACTTACAACTATAATAGTGGTAACTTATAAGTAGGTACATTTCAATGAAAATAATTTATGAACTTTAATATTGAAATAGCAAACACAGCTCGTTTTCATTTCAAAATGTATATTTTGGGAGTATGATTGATTCTATTCGATGATATTGTGTAAGCTTTCTTATTCGATTGTTTTTTTACTATATATATGTCAATCATCATTATCATCATCATCTGAGCAGTCAAAGTAACTGTGCGGTTCCAAAGGAACTTTTTCCCACGCACACTAGGGTTGTGGAATGAACTACCTCGAGAGGTTTTCCCTGGAGAGTACAACATGGAGTTCTTCAAGAAAGGGGTAAAAAGGTTATTACGGGAACACGTCGGTGATACCCCTGGTATTGCAAATGTCCATAGGCAGGCCGTAAGCTTGTTTGCCACCTTAGTGGTATAAAAAAAATCCCAGTTTCTGCCAGGATCCTGCTTTACTGCTTTTTTTCTTAACTTCTCCCGATTTTCAGAATCGTCACGTCGTAAGCCGTTCTTGCATCCACCTCGGCGATGTCAGTTCCTCGATTCTTCGGTCTCCCACGGGACCCTTTTCCTGGAGGTTTAGGCTCTTATTTCCTACATACCCATTCTATGGGTTCACGCAGCACGTGACTAAACCAGCGCAGGCAAGCGTCAGCATCGTTTCCCGGACATTTGCCGTACCTCGACGTCTAGCGCCTCTTTTACGTGTGGGTGGAGATAATTGTGTTTTGAGTAGGTATCACTAATATTCCTGCCAACTCAGCTCCTCCAGAAAACTCAAGATACCCTTCAGCCTCCGGAAGATTTCCGGGAGGGTGGTTGGCTGTCCTAGATACTTTGACCTATATGATTTGACGACCTGAGTGGTTCAATTGGTTAATGTGTAGGCCGGCTGGCCGATTATGTATGTCAGCAGGACGTGGGCTGCTGTTTATTCTACTGTTTGTTTTTACTCTGCACTAGTCTCTTCAATTCAAAATTCAAAAAATACAATTTTTTGTTTATTGATTAGGGCATTACAGTGACGCGTTGGCTGCCCCACGGCCGGAGCACACCCACCCTACGAGTACGCCGACCACGGCCGGACCATGTCCGACAACACCAGACAGAGCCGGGTAGCGCCCGCTTATGCCAGACAGAGCCGGATCACGCCCGACAATATGTATGTATAACTTCAAACCGTAACAATTTTATCCGTAATGTCTCTTTATACCTACAATTCAATACTTTGCTAAATACTGGTCGAGGAGACAATGTCAGCGCTGATATATTGACGAGCATTTATTAATAGCAACGTAATATCAACCGGTCAATTTCAAATTAAACATGGACAGATTTAATTATTGATAAGTATCAACAATAAATACTTCTGGTTTGACATATTTAGTTGATCCTGTTTAAAATGAAAATAAAAATGTACCTACGCTATTTTACAATAACTGCAAGCCGATGGAAATTGGCCATGTCGATATGACGTTCTTTTAGTGAAGCCTTAGTCCAGCAGTGGACGTCTTTTCACTGTTGATGAAGACGATAATTTTAATTTGTAGAGACATCTACCAAATCCTTCCAGTTATACCATAAAAAGAATCATTTTGGCGCTAACATCCCGGTTGTTCTCTCGCGCGCGAGTGCCCGAGATCCGCCTTGATCATAATCCAGGATTTGGCAGAACAGGTAATTACAGCAGAGCGACTGTCATCTGACCTCCGTGATACAGTTAACAGGGGGACCTGCCCAGGGTTACACATCCAGTTACCTGAATGTGCAGGTTTCCTCGCGATAATTTTCTTCACCGCAAGAGCACCTACAATTAATGTACGTAACTCTTACAGTGCGGCACTGGGGTTCGAACTGGGTACCACTCGATAACGATACCGGGTATAGCCATTACGCCACGGACGCGACGCCCTCTTTAGCACCAGCTTATGCACCAGAATAACAGGCCGAATTTCCGAAATTCAATCTAGTTCTCACAGGACTATGCTATAACCGTAAAATGCTATCACTTAGTTCTAAATATGACTTTACATTAAATTTTTAACTGAACGTAGGTACATCTACCTTAACTGGGTTATGCCTCATATATTTTTATGTCCCCATTTCGCATGTTACGGGGGTACGATGAAGCCTTCCCGGGGGAAATAAATCTGCCTCTGTGTGTTAGAGGTCATTAACGGAAAGAAATCTTTTTACATTTCTTTATTGGTTATGTTAGAAGTAATATAATACTGGGCTATTATGCGGTATTATGCATTTAATTTTAGACAAGGAGCTGTAGTAGAATTAACCGATATCACAGTGAAAAGTATTTCAGTGCAGGTTCCGTAGATCCAGAGTGTGCTTGGACTTGGATTTAATAAATGTTGGGAATTTGTTATTTTCACAAGGCTATTTCACATGATTAAGGCGGACCTCGGGCCCTCGAGAACACAACCGGAACATTAACACCAGACAGAAAGTACAACATGGGGTTCTTCAAGAAAGGGATGAAAAGATTGTTACGGGGTAGGCAACGCGTGGGTGATGCCCCTGGTATTGCAAACGTTCATAGGCTGCGGTGACTGCTTACCATCAGGCAGGCCGTAAGCTTGCGACGTTAGTAATATAAAAAAAAACCAAGAGATTTCTTATGTTAACACGTGCTTTTCTGTTTATATTACCGCACGAGTGTGAAGTGCAGTTATATAGTCAGTGGTATAAGCTACAACTCCAATGTTGTAACATTTTAACACTAGTTTTTGCGTCAAAGTTACATCCTAACATCCATCCATTTTCACAAACTTTCGCGTCCATAAATTCATAGGATATATCTAACCGATCTTGGTATCGGAAAGTTCAAGAATCGGATCGTATCATTATTCACGTTAACGTTAACTAATCGAAGTTAACTATTCAGGGCTGCAGTTCAAATTTGAGTGTTATTTTATCATGGGAGCAGGAAAAAAAACAATTTTAATTCCAAACGTAATGCTCTTACGGTGAGGGAAAACATCGTGGGTCGTGGGGAAATCTGCACATTCAGGCATCTGAACGTGATTGATGCCAAGATGATTATCAATTTGAACCAAACTCGTGAAAAAGCAGTTGAATCAAACAGTTACTTGTTCAGTTAATTTTTTACCTAAAATTATCTATCGGTTTCATTCGCATCCTAGTTTTAGGCATAATTTACATTAATAATACTATCTATTAAGGGTCAGGATATCCAGGAAAAGGTGATTTCAAATTGATAATACTTAATTTGGCAGAATTCGTATTCAATGTTTTATGAAACAGCTGATTTTTAAGCGATTTTAGAGTTGAAGCCATACTAAAAGTTGTTTTTTATTACGAGCACTAGCATACGGTATCTGTTGATGTCATCAATTTTAAATTACCCATTACAATTACTTTATGTTAAAGTAGGTATATATTTGTATAGTATTATATTGGTATTAAGTACCTACTCTTATAATCCTCAAGTATTTTTTTTTTACTTTTTTTAACTTATAAGTACTCTAATAAGATACAACGTAGTCGAACGTAACAGTTGTATCACTACTTATGTTTGATACGAGTTACCTATAATTACATATGATAGCTCAATCATAAATGTTTAAAATTCACAATTTTATTAAAACCGTTCTCCAATAAATTGGTGAATTTCATATCTTGCAATATTTAAATTCGTCCTTTCGCGCAATTAAGGCAATTGCGGTCAATTTACGATTTCCATTTGCATGCAGGTTACATTGCTACTGTTACAGAAACGGAACGAATGAAAAATAATAAATAAAAACAAACAATATTTGGACAGCACCTATGATTAATGGCGGGCTAAATTAACAAAACAAAAGGAAAACGCAACTCACCTTAACTTCCAATGGGAAAAGCTAACAGCAAATCGTTCGCAGCCAAAAAAACAAACAAATCACTGGCAGCCAAAGAAATAAAAAATAAAACAGTGGGTTTGGCGCGTAAAACTGACAGCTTGTCAAAATAGGCGCGCGAATGCGGGGTGCTCCTTCCGTATAGATTTTTGAGGTTATTTTTATTTCGTCTGTGATTTTTTTTCTTGTTTGCCGAGTCGCGAGTGCAACGCAGACGCCGGTAAATGCTGCCGCGGAGCCCGGGTAATGAATGGTCGGTAGTGCGGCGCTTGTTGAGCGGCATTGTCGGTAAGTGTGTGCCTTAAAACGTAGCGGGATTTCGCGAGCTTGATACTTGCGAGACTTGTACACGACAATACTTTTTTGTGCGTCTAGGGAACAATAACACTTACTTGCTATTTTATTGTAATTAGCGTATTAGTAAAGTGAGGTCTACTGTAATTGAAGAGTACCTAAAGACGATATCTAACTTACCTATAGGTTTACCTAAACAGAATCTGATCGAACTCAAAGTAGAAATTAAAAGAGGCCGTTAAAAACAAAGTTCTCACATTTCAATAGTTTAGTACTTCGGTTTAAATATGACAGACAGAAAATATATTCGGTATGTATCAAACACTACTATGTTTCTTTTATGAACTTCAAAACCAAATCGAAGAATACTTTAGGATTTTCGGCATGGACGTTATGACCCACATTGCTAACGTATTCCAGCCTTGCTTTTGGGAAGTACTTCTGTATTCCTGGCAAATCAGAAGGGCTGTAAATAAAACAAACTATTAAAGTTTAATTTACCCTTTTTATATAACTCAGTAACAAAAGAGCAGACAGCTCACCTGATGGTAACTGTCACGTCACCCATAGTACACGTAGTACTCTAATTCATACAACCAAAATGCAGAAGCTGCTGCTTAGGCTCATACTTCACTACCTTATTCTTCTAACCATATCACAATAACGCAAGCATTGAAAATAATATGGAATTTACTATCTTTACGTTTTTATTAAAGATTATCGGATCCCTGCGGAATTTACCCGAGGCCAGTCCAAAACTGCAAAAATACCAATTTCGGCATCTTGGTTTTAGTTGTTAATAAATGAACAGTTAACTTTGTCTCACCTGTCAATGGCTCACCACACTACACCACTAACTGAGGATGCTCCATTCAGAAGCGATACACGTGTCGAGGTTAACCAGTGATAGTGAAATGGTGGAGGTGTAGTGGTGGCACTAGTGGTGACGATAGTGGTGGCGATAGTAGTATAGTGAGGTATGCCAAAGCTAAATAAATATTTATTTATTATTAATTCTTATTTATCTGGAGTATTGCACTGTACAATAAGCTCACCACTAAGGATGCCGAAGACCGAGCGAGGTGGGCCAAGAATAGCAGGAAGGCGGACTCTCGGCCCTCGCGTGCTGCGCGGTGGCGCAACCGGGACATAACGCTAAGATGATGATGATGATGATGATTGCACTGTACGGGAGTGAGAAGTGGACGCTAAATGCGGAGGATAAGAAGAGGTTAGAGGCATTTAAATGTGGTGCTGGAGAAGAATGGAAATAATTAGCAGGACGCAACAAAAGATAAACCAAAAAGTGTTGAATTCAGTGAAGGAGAAGCGAAATTTACTGAAAGTTATTGAGAACAGAAGGGGGAAATTGCTAGGACATATAATTAGACATGATAACTTTTTAAGAGTGATAATAGAAGGTAAAGTTGAAGGAAAAAAAGGAAGAGAAACGCCAAGATTTGAATATTGGAAGGAAGTGAAGGAAAAAGTGAGCGCTTCAGATTATAAGGAGATAAAGAGGTTGGCAGACAGGAGAGAGGAGTGGAGATTGCTCCACCTACAAGTGTTATATTCTTAAATATATGATGATGATGATCAATTGTCATATAATACTAACGGCAAAAAATCCGAATTTCCGCCTCCGACAAAGAGTGTGGGTCCGTCGTATTGTTTCCCAGCCACATAATCAATGGGGAACGTTGTTATTTTACTATACTCATTTTTTAGGGCTTCCGTGTTAACTAACCAGCCTGAAAGTGAACGCCATTTTATTATAGTTTAGATATTTACCTATTAGGTACACTATATTTAGAGATGCAACTAGTTCTGATAATAACTTGCTGTCACAGTTACGAAAGACAGTTACAGTTACGAGCTGTCAAAGATGTTTAATTCTACTGTATTACAATTATATTACAAGCAAAATTTCAAAGTCTTCTAGCTTCCAGAGAAAGTGAGATTAAAAACAAAATAGGTTTAATATGTCTGGTTGTCCTACGCGTGTCATACTTAGGCTAAACATTTCTAGGAGGCGATAGACATTAACTTTAAATACTACTTGGTTTTAGTAAAGTTTAAAATAATAGCATCTCTCTTTATCGTAGTTTAATACTTTGACTCAATATATCGAACTCTATTGTAGACTTGAATGATTATTCTTTTAAATAAACTTACCGGGCTTTCCATCCTTAACACCGACATTCAATAATATGAAGCCTATACCACCGGGATCCATTCCTGCTGCAGTCAGCTGTTTCTTTACCGAGTTACGAGCTTGCGTCAAGTTCTGATTTGCCTCAAATGAAACCTTACCCATTGCTTCTATGAGTTTTGGGAAGAACTCATGTAGAGATGTTGGTGTTGATATTGGCGATACATCCACTACAACCAATCTCCTGACCTTTGATGGCTACAACAACATTATAGTTTTCAGGATTAATAAATAAGTATATCGTAGCTGACTGACGTTATAGAAGTAATAGTTCTTCATAATCATTGTCTTGCGGGTCCGAGGACCCGTGGGGCCGCATAACGCGCGATGTGCGGCAGATTTTTATATTAACACTATATGACTAATGAAATTTAAGAAAGTTAGTTCAATTTACGACTAAAATTTGAATTTTTGTTTACCTGTGACAAAGCAACAAGCATTGCCGTTCTGCCTCCCATACTGTGACCAATAACGGTGGCATTGCTGATTTTCTCTTTATCCATTAACTGTAGTACATCTTCCGCCAATTCTGGGTAACTGTGCGTGCTCGTATGAGGACTATCTCCATGGTTCCTTAAGTCAACGGCATACACTAGTGACTGAGCCTCTTCAGCTATCTTTTTCGAAATAGTAAACCAGTTCTTCTTGGACCCTAGCAGTCCATGAAGAGTCAACGCTGTGTTGCTGCCAGATCCATGTTTCACATATGCCAAATTTACTGCGTCTCTTTTTAGTTGCCTCCCAACTTGCTTGGCGTTTGCCTTTAAAACTTGATGCACTAATGAATGGATATTCGGTGGGCACGGGAACCACATTTTAAGTCATTTCTAAACTGTTCATTGTAACATTTCTGTTTATTGTTGAGAAAATACGGAAAATTTAGTATGTGAAAGCATGAAGGGATTACTTGTTGATTTATCCGGGGTGTGAATGTCAGGGCAACATATTTATCTATAGACAACATGGATAATTTTACAAAATATGACACATCCACAGACATAAAATTTTAAAAATCAGATAAAAAAAATTCTCTATGGACACATCATAAAATATTAATGAGATTTTAATTAAAGAGACCATTAAACAAACCTCATTGCAGATTAATACACAAAAAGATTCTCTTCAGTTATAAAGACGTCTACTAAAGTCTACAAGCACGTCTTGAGACTAAATACTAATACTATAATAAAAGTAAGGTGGAGTGACGATTTAATAATTAAATATACAAGTATGATCTTTACACATGACCTCATTGGTATAATCAAAGCGGTGAACATAGAGTTTAAACACACGGGTTTAATCGCCGATGTTTAATTACTGTAGAACCAAGACATCTCAAGCGTTGTACATTGTATAGCGGTCCGTAGATTTGCAGCGAATCAACTTGGCATTTTGGCTAACAAATGCTCTCGTGGGTTAGAGCTCGGCTGGAGTGGAGTATGATTTATTTGCAGCCATAATTCGCAAAATGGAACCGAGCGGTTGCATAAAGCTAATTTCGGGATTGCTTTTTGGCGTAGAAAAAATGCCGGTTTAAATTATTACAAACATCCCACTTTATGCGTTAATCTAGAAATATGGTAGTCTTCTTTACAGCACAGTTGGATTCCAAATGAACAAATAAACTTTACGAATCGTACACCGTTTGCTGGAATTTCTAAAAACAAATTATTCCTGAGTTTAACACCAAGTGCAATGTCGTAATTGGCTGCCATTTGGTCGAGTGCAGAAGCCGATGCCACAGCAAGCGGCCTCTAGTACTGTATGCGCTATAGGTAAGTTTCCCACGGCTGATCGCACCAAACTCTGATGCAATTCCAGTGTCTAATGTCAGAGGTTCTCGTTTTTTGTAGACCGTTAGCCCTGCGCGAGCGCGGCGCAACTGTTAGGAGGCAGAGGGAGCGGATTGACCCTGGAGGAGGGCCCTAATTGTAAATACCTATAATATATATATATATACTCAGCTCAACATGTTTCGATGTAGAGATATAGAAAAAATTGAAAATACTTACATATTTTTGATATGCATCGTAAGAATTTAATTTCTTTTGCTGACGACATAAGTGGTTCAGTGGTCAACATGCCGTCTGCCGGGCATGAGGTCCCGGGTTCGATCCCCGACCGGGCAGAAATTAAAATGATTAATTTAAATTTCTGTTACGAGTCTGAGTAAAAAGTATTTAAGTAGTAAAACATCTAACACCCATAACACAAGCTTAGCTTACTTTGGGGCTAGATGGTGCTGTGTGAATTTGTCCAAGCATATTTGTTTATTTATTTATTAATTATTTTGCGCGCTCTGCAGTCTAAACAGCTTGGCTGGTTTTATGGATAAGGTGCCCTGAGATCTTAGGAGATAAATATAAATACCTATTTAGCGGTTTTATTTAGCCTTTTATGAGGTGGTTAGGCTACTATTAGGAATTTTAAGTGTCTGGATCGCGATTACTCGTGAATGTTCACTTTAATATTTATAATTAATATTGTTACGTACCTAGTCTAGTTTCGTGTCGGACGCTATTATAAAATCTTTTGTAAATTATACAGATTTAATAAGGAATTTATTGAAAATCAAGAGAGCGAGTCTTGCGTATTGTATTGTAAAATCTGCAATGTATAATTATTGTACGAAACGCGCATTTCATTAAAGGTAGTACAAGTTTGCAATCCCTTTTAAAGAATATTATTTACTTGCTTCATTATAATAATTACAGCCCACACCCTAGCTTTTATTACCCTAAATATTAACAAGTGGTGCGAACAATAAATAATATATTTCAGCTGCAACGTTTTTTATGTAGATACATGTATGGTACGTCTCTGAAATTTTTAACTGAGATAGTAACTCTTACTTTTCCTACTTTTAATTAGTATTACCATTCCCATTAGTAATATCATAGAAAAAATTATTAAATATTAAATTGTATTTCTTGTTAATATTCATAATTTCTCGAGGTCAAGTGTACTTGACTTCGCTAGGACATTTCGAGTTCCGTAAGTTATTCGCGAGCTCCTTAACGCGTTTAATCTGCAACTTATCTTTCACTCCATGCTTTCAACTGTCACTTGAGCCACAGACGGGCTGGCATCTGGAAGAGATCGCGACGATAAGCCCGCCTTTGTTCACGGACAAAGGTCTAGCGGCCAACGATTGTTTTGGCTGAGAACGGGGAACAAATAACAAAACACTTTGTGGAAATAATTAGATGCTTTGTGCGTTTGTATTTATGTCGAGAAAGATGGCTTGTGTAGTGACTGACATTATCTTTCTTCCTGAAAAAAAAAACGGTAAAAATGATCACGATTATAATATGGCAATCATCGTTTCCTAAACTGTAGAATTATGAAAGAAAGAAATAAAGAAAGTATCGACGACACGATGTTACAAAAACGTTGTTAAAAAACATCATTAAAAAACAGCATTATTATGTTTACGCTATTATTATGAAAACGGATAGATCTGTCCCTAATATTTGCGCAAATATAATATAGGAAGGGAACTGATCAAATAGGGGAAGGGATAGGAAAGAAGATCGTTGCATTTATTTTATCGATTAAGATATTTTTCCATCGGGTTTTGATAAAAAATTTAATATCCTTCATCCAATATTAACAGAATAAAACTGCAATAAAGATTACATCATCATACGTATTTATTTGGGTCACTTCTTGTTTACGCTTACTGTACGATTATGGTAAACTAGTCCAAAATAAATAAATTAGGTACATGTTTATAGGTATTATTTCCTTAAAGTTACTGCCAGAAATCGAACCCAGTTTCGAATGAATTAGCGAAGTCGTCCACCGGTGGCGGTCCATCATCAGTAGATTCGTAATTAGCTACCTCGGGAAACTTGTCGGCCAGGAATGTATCTGGTGCATGCGTAGTAGCTCTTTCCGTTGAGAAGAATTTTTCTATGTGAGTCAAAGGACGTCCTTTCACTTCAGTTTCAGGCCTATGATCGTTATTAATAGAAGCTTCATTAAAGCGGCCGCCATTGTTGTCCTCAGGATTAAAGTTACTCTTCGAATGGTCAGCAATTTCACGGCTATCCGGAGGATAGCCATTGGAGTCACTATGGTCATGGTCGTGATTTTCCAAGTTTGGTCCAAAACCATTATGATCATGGTTTTCATCCTCTGGTCCATAAGAGTTACCATTTGGTCCATTATTTTCCAAGTTTGGTCCACCATGACCATGGTTTTTATCCCCTGGTCCAAAACGGTTACCATTTGGTCCATTATTTTCCAAGTTTGGTCCAAAACCATTATGACCATTGTTTTCATCCCCTGGTCCATAAGAGTTACCATTTGGTCCATTATTTTCCAAGTTTGGTCCAAAACCATTATGACCATTGTTTTCATCCCCTGGTCCATAAGAGTTACCATTTGGTCCATTATTTTCCAAGTTTGGTCCAAAACCATTATGACCATTGTTTTCATCCCCTGGTCCATAAGAGTTACCATTTGGTTCATTATTTTCAAAGTTTGGTCCAATACCATTATGACCATGGTTTTCATACCCAGGTCCAAAAGAGTTACCATTTGGTTCGTTATCAACACCATGGGATTCATACGCTGGAACATTTGGATTTCTGACTTCGTTTTCATTTACTGTGTCTCTAATATGAACCTCAGTAGAGGGTTTTCTATCTGTGTCCTCGTGGCAGTAGCCACCAGAGTAGATCCATCCGTGGGGGCAGATGAATACTTGAGGATAAAGGTTTCCATCCCTTGCCAAACAGACGTAATAGTGATTCGGACTCGAAGGCAGGGCACCCATTTGACCTACATGTTCGCAATCTGGCACTGGCTTCTCGATGCATTGACCGCGATGAAGTTTTATCTAAATTAAATAAAAGATTATCGATTATTGAGTTTTGATTATAATCATTTCTTAATACCAAACCAAACTTAATACCAACTTAATATGAAACCAAGCAAATCTTACCGAACATTGAGCATTTTTGGGGTCAAATCCATAATGTACTGGGCATAATGCAGTTCTGTGGTCTGCTGCCCTGCCGTTGGGTATACCTTCCGGCGGAGAACACAAGTGGAACTTCCTGCAGTCATACGCGTCTGGGAAAATTCCCACCTGGAATATATTTTTTAATCAGGTATAGGAAAATTTATATCTTACAGTAAAATTTTAATATATGCACTCGAGGACGCTCAATAGAATAAACAGAGTATAGCTTAATGCAATTTGCAAAAACTTTTATGAAGTTTTGTCCATTGATTAAAATCATATACTGATGACTGTTTTCTGAGTTATGTACATTAGTTGAATTCTAACCGATCCTCTTAGGATGAGGGAAAACATAATGATGAAACCTGCACATTATTCGACTGAATGTGTACATATAGGCAGCCCACCTGATGGAAAGCGATGATTGTACATACATAACATCTTCAGTTCACTTAGTTTTTAAGAAATAAAAATGCAGAACCGTAGATGCTTTAGGTATTATTGTGAGGACTAATCTGGTACAAAAGGCAACCTACCATCACCAGTATAAAATGAGCTGTAACACTATGGATGCGCATACAAACCGGGGACCAACCAAAATCGGAACTAAGACTATTGACTAATGGAACTGTGCTCGCATCTAACATAACAAAAGATTATCGATAAGGAGGTATTTAACAGGAACGACCTACTGCTTACTAACTGTAATAGTTAGGTATTATAGCAATGATAGCACCTTGAACTTTTTGTTTCTGTTTTTCTATTGTGATCTTCAAGCACGATTTCATTTTGTCGAATCAGAAAATCATTGGTAGGTAATGTTTTTTGGGATGATTTAAAACGGTTTCGTGGCTGTATATATTGTTATTTGCGATTGATCAAAATACTGTAGATACTATTTTTGGTTTTCACATTGACAACGCACTTGCGGTTCTGCGTTTTTGTTATTTGAAACAGATGATATGGACGACAGTTACCTCTTTCTCTCAGGTGGGCTCCATTTGTCCCTGAGTTTTTTATGTCTAACGGTAGACAAACCTGATGGAAAGTGGTCACCGCTGCCTATAGACAGTAAGACACCAGGGGTATTGCCGATACGTTGCTCTGGCAGCAAAAAGTAAATTTCCTCGCCACGGTTGTTAAATCCGCACCCTATAGATCGTTGGAGACTTTCCTCGCCGACAGTAACACAACACTATTTGAGCGACTAAAATAAGTTAACGTATATAAAATACAAAAGTGTAGTAGTAAACAAACAAGCAACCTCTTATGACCTGAACAAGAACCGACTGAGATAGAATTTTCATGTGTTTTATTAACGTTATGACGTAGGTAAACTTAACATATTTTTTAAATTATCTCATGTTTTATTCGATTGTTTAAATAAATTATATTTGTTTTTAGACCCCAATTACTACTTCTAGCAGTGACGCCAAGGTGTCGCTATTTGAAATACCTAATTGAAAACACTTTGGTACACATATTATGTTTACCCACGGTCTGAAGGTAATGAGGTCGAAGGGAGTCGATGGATGCAAGAAATACAAAGTCAATGGGTGTGGAAGATTGAGGGACCTATGTCTAGCCTGCGACTGAGATGATAAATACTTAATTGAATATAACGGTAAGTATAGACAATAATGTGGTGCTTGCCTGTTCACAAATGTGTTGGAACTTTTGACCGATGGCGTCACATTCTGGAACTATGTGGTCTGAACACCCACCCTCATGAGCGTTGCAGGTCTGTCCTTCCGAACACTCTTGAAGTGGCACCTGTAACAGAGTTAACAAATTTGATAAAAACCGTGCGTGGTGTTCATAAATTGATGAGAGTCATTTTTTAAGTTTCACGATCGCATCATAAATCTATATATTTTGTGATGGTTCAGACTTAACTCCGTAGCCTCACATTATTATATCCACAATTCTTTTCATACATTTCCTTTTATTCTTGCCACTTCGGACCCCAGCTTTTTTGAGAACATGATCAGTGAATGTTTTTCTGGGTCGTCCTCTTCAGGGCCGTCAGTCTTTTTTTATCCATCCGCTCTACATGCCCGTACCATCTAACATCCTCTATTTTTGCCACTGCATCATATTTCATGCCACACCTTCATATCATAAACTAGAGCAAGAGCGTAATCAGATCTGGGTACCCCACGGCTAAGAGATCTGTCCGACGCTGTCAAAGCATGTCCATGAACTTCACACCAACAAAACGAAACTATTGCGATGTATGTGGGGCGTTACACATTCAGCACACCCAAGGCGGCCTTGCTGCGGATAAGATTAAAGAGCTGTGTCTGCGTTGCTTTCAGGTAAGATATCCTAACACAGATTGACAAAGCTGCTAGATTGATAAAGCTGAGTCGGATGCGATAACCAGTAACTTGCACAGAAAATGTACGTCAGCACACCCTGGCAGTAGCCGGGATTGAAGGCTAGGATGATGATGATGTTGATATAATCATGTATGTTTTGTTAAATTGTGTGTTGTTGTGTTATAAATATTATTTGTTTTACTATCGATCTTGTTATTAATGGTAAAAATAAAGACTATAGAGCGACCCGCCCCGGCTTCACACGGGTTGTCTTGGGGTAACTCTATAATATTATGCATGTGTAATACATAGAAACGTCCGGATGAAATTATTTAATTGATTGTGAAAATCGCATGAAAATCCGTTAAGTAGTTTTTGAGTTTAATACGAACAGACAGACAGACGCCGCTTGGGACTTTGTTTTTTAATAAGTAGTGACGGTAGTGATAGTGAAGTAATTCCTACCGGCGTTTGTATGTCTTACACGACCACGTGGAATTTCGATCTAAACTAATACATTCAGAGCATGCACATTTTAGTACAATGGCGGACTTAAAGCTGCCAATAATAACAATATCATAGAGGCAGACCATCTAGCTCCGTAAATCGAAAAATGGGACACAGCATTAAGTATTTCAACTTTGGCGCTTTCAGACCCGCCATGACGTCAAATACCTCCACAAAGGTGAAGGAAACTTAATGATTAGTTACTTAACTAGAAAAGAAAGCACAAAAGAAAACAATACCCATTAGAACTTTTTAGAACTCAAATCAATAACTTCAAAGCAACAAACCTTCAACCATCCGAGCGGTAAGGCAACGCAGGTGACGGTATGGGTGCAGTTCTGGCAGGCGAAGCCCGACTGCTGGCAGACCCCTTCCACATCCACCTCGCCAGCGCCCAGGGTCTTCCCGAGCGGCACACCCGCCATCCTGTTGCCCGAGACCACAGCGCCAAGGTCGAATGACGTCGTCAACTGAAATGATGACGAATCGCTTAACAGGAGTGAACACTGAAGGCGCTCTTGTTGCTTCCTTATCTTGCGGTGTCCGGCAGACTCGACAGTGTCAAAGCCTTCCAACGTACTTGTCTAAGTAGCGTTACTATGCGTTCTCACAGTGCTCATCAACTAAGTGAACGAACTACGTTCAATACGGCTTTATGATTGGTCAATTTCGTACTTTTGACGGACGAATGCCGATCGCCAGTCTAGTTTTGTCACTTGGAACCCTGTGCGTACGCGCGTGTACTGTTCCTGAATACGAGTTTGGTCATAGAACACAGAAATTTACTTACTATGTTGACGCAATGACCCAAAATGAGTCTTGTGACACTAAGATGTGTCGGAGGCCAAGACTCATTTTTTTAAACAGAAAAGTGGTGATATATAATTAAGAAGGAATCGTCATGTCGTATTCAGCAGAATACATAGTACCAACGGATGTCGTACCTACAAGGCTGTCGCCCTAGCAGATTGGCTAGGACCACTGTATCATACGGCGCTGTCCATGTTCTAGCCTGCGGCCCGTAGGCCAGAAAATGGCAGCAACGATTTCTTGCGATCTATCTTAAAAATGATGTTGATGTAATAGGTCATCATTATCATTAAATGTAATAACTGTTTAGTATACTTGAATAAATAAATTATTATACTTTGTGGTTATGAAAGATCGTGGTATTTAAGTTTCAAGTGATTAAATTGAGAAATATTATTTCTTGCACTTCGAATTTTCAAGTAAAGTGTATGCATTAGAATTTAAAATAAGTGGTTAACAAATTCACACGCACGCTCTACCGTCTATCTCCAAGCATGAAGGTGCATTTAAATATAGTTTTCATACTTGTGGGAACTCGTCATTCAAATAAAGGGCCTCTCCGTCAACACCAGATATGACTTCACTACTTTCAAAATCAGAAAAACTACTCACGGACTTTGAAAATCCAAAAATACACATCAACACTATTTGATACCACATTTTGGTATTATAAGCAATAGACATATGAATAAAAGTAGTCACTGTTGTGTCACATGCGGTATTTGGGACAAAAATAATATGGATGCGTAAATTCGACAGTGAACTGATCTTTAACCTCACTATCTATGTTTTAGTATTACACGAGTAGTTGTAATTGATAAAATATACCTAAGTACACAAAATATGGGAAAATCGGCTTGTCATTCTGTCAATATCAAAATTTGAGCACAACCGGGTTATCGACGCCAATATGACGTACCTACCTATACCTAGTGCTTTAGGTACCTACTCTAAACTTAGCATATTGTCAATTCACCGTTTTGATCCTTCGAATCATTCAGAGAAGATAATCCGCTATCTTTTTCACTTACATGATAAGTTCCGAGAAACCCATGTTAATATTTTAGTACGTAAATCAATCAATACCTTTTATCCATAACCAATTACAGGATTCGACAATTCTCAGAATAACTAATTAATAATTATGCTATTTACGCTTTAAATTATTAATTAACATGATTGATACAAACAAAACGAAGAAATGTCATCATCTGCCCGCCCTGTTCCTACTTGTCTAGTGGGGTCGGCACAGGTCGGCACAACATCTCTCGTTCTTTTTGAGAGGCTGACCTCACTTTTTTTTTGTCGCTACTCCATTTCATGATTCCCTTCCCTTCCCATTTCATGATTCATTTTCTTTTGAGATATCGGTAAATACTCCTTTTTATGAGTAAAAGTTATCTCTTGTTCACTAAATGTTCTTGTTAAAACTTAAGATCAGTTACACATAAATGATAAATTGCTCACTTACTTTCGTAAGGCAAAGTGTTTTACCCAAAAAATGTAAAACTCAAATTAATAAATTTTTACATTTTGTAAACTTCACCTAGAACATTTTTTAAATCAAAACCTATGTACTTACAGTACGGTAGGTGTAAGTACCTATAGGTAGACAGTGTTTAAATATGTTGTTTTTATCATAATCACGCGTAACATTCAGCCTACATTTTACACCATTACATTTAATATTAATTTTTAATATATGTCGTAGATGGTCATGAGCCTAGACATCATTTTTACTAAGAAACGCAACGTCAATCTAAGCGGATAGCTGGAAATACTGTGAAGACGAACACTTGGCAACCGACCATCGACGAGTCAAGACGTGGAAGTAGCTGCTCATCCATTGAAGAGAGAAGTCTTGATTTATTGCCTCACGTCATATAGCCGTACTCCAAAGGAGAGTGTGAGTACAGAAGGGACTACCAAATAATAACTTGTGCAAGGGCGCACGTGAAAAGATTACCTGGCGCAGCTTGGGCTTTGGCCTATCAGGAGGCCAGGGGTGGTGGCGGGTCTTCCAGTGACCTACGGGTTCAGTAGTCCCACATTATTATCTGTTACTGAAATTATCCTAAATTCATCTTATTCTTTCATTGTTTGCTATTTTTATTGTAATCATTCTTTATTACCTCAATACACAGTTAAACTGGTCTTCTAATTCTTATTTCAATAACACTATCCAGAAAATACCTTCTGATGGATCTCTCCCCTGCTAGAGTCTGCACTAATCTACGACATCAGAAGTGGGATAAATGATTCCAACGTCCCACAATATTTCAAATGCTGCAACGTGATCTTTTCGCACCGCCTGCACGGGGCTGTGTATACTGGATGAGCTTGACGACGCGAGTTGGCAAGTGCCTCCAGATGCAAGACCACAGCCCACAACAACTACAAGCTGCAATTTAGCATTCAGTGAGTCGTGACGAGTTTACTTGTTTAAAGTGAGATTAGAACCGATTTAGATTCATTAGTTTCCGCCTAGAACGTATAACGAACAAAATTGAGAAAGCCCTAAGCTTTTATGCACCAAATTACGGAGTTATTATTTCATTTTGTTTTACAATGAATTATTACTGTCCAGAAACATTGAAATATATTTGTCGGGCGAGGGTATGCTTCGATTATAATTTTAACGTTGACTGCCAAAATAAGATAATATTGAAAAGTTACCATCAACATTGCCAAAAAAAAAATAAGCCAGTTTGGTTAGTAACGTAATTTTATGTTGGTATCAACTTATTTTTAGGAAAAAAAAATCTATATACGAGTTAGTGAACTGATTGACGGTAGATAATTTCAAATTATGTTTTGAGTGTAATGTGACTTAGTTTGACCTGGATAAAGACCTTGTTAGACGGATCTATCTTTCTAAGAAACTAACTTGATATGTGACTACTATCGAGCAAAGGTTTTTATGAGATTAGATTTATGTGATACTTTTGTTTTCTCAAACTTGTGGCATCACCGGATTGTGTTTTATCGATGATGGTGGGTTGACGGAGGTAATGGGAGCGTAGCCAACAGGTGGTAATTGTTTCAAGCTTTTTGAGATAATGTTAAAGGATAAGGATGATTAGAAAGTTCCTTGAAAGTCCAGATATTTTTGTGGTTGCACCAAAGAGATTGGAAGGTTAGCGACCTTCATGGTTATAGACTGACAAGAAGGTCGCTAACATTCCAAACTCTTTGGGTTGCACTGTGGTCGGTTATATAATGTGAACTTTGGCTTTGACTAATTTCCATGATTACCGATACCAAGCAGCTGTTTGAGTTTTGTTGTTGTACCTGTAGGATCAGGATGTGTAAGCCTTAGTGCGATTTCGTATCCTTCTGCCAGTGTACGTTTTGTAGTGCCTAAACTGTTGTTGAAGTCTAACATCCTGATTTATTTGGCTGACTTGGAGTGGCCCGGCAGTCGTGTGTGTAACTCGTTGGGATGGGAGCCCCGAAAGTCTCGATGTTATGGCTGTGAATGGCAGATTTGATGTTGTGATTTTTTGCAGCTCTAACAGGTCTAACAGATATAGCTGAAGCACTGTCTAATAAAGCTTTAGAACAATATGAGCCAGTGTCGGCGGAAAGTAGCGATGATGATAGTGGTGGTGGTGTCGTGTGTACCTCTGTGGTGGAAGTGTACCGTGAGGCAGGGGATGAGAGTGACGCGGTAGTCGCTGAACTAACCGTCGTGCACAATGTTGGTGGAGGTACGTAAAATAGCATCTCGTTAACTAGCTACAAGCCGCTAGCCTCATCATCACAGCCCGTAACAGTCCACTGCAGGACTTAGGGCCTCTCTCACGAAAGGGGAGGTTATGGCCATAATCTTCACGCTTGGCAGGCGGGTTGGAGATCGCAGTGTTTAAATATAACAAAAGAAAATGCTGCTGCCCATTTTCCAGACTACTGTTACAATCCGCCTACGACAGCCTATGAGCCAAGAGCCAATCATAGACAGCCTGCGATGCCAACAGCCAACCACGAGCCATACGACAGCCAACCCAAGCCATACAGCCAATCACAGCTTGTCATTACCTTGCTACCCCACCATGCACCCTAAACCGTACTTTATAAATAGCCTGTATCTCATTTTTAAGGCAATTCTGTTCAATCCATTGAATAAGAGAAATCTATGCCCGTTGTGTACTTTTAAATATAAAGTAAATAAACACCAAGTGATTGCTATATTCACGTTTTAATTTAATTTAAGCCCCTCTGTTTCATCTCAGAAGTGGGATAATGAAACGCAGTCGCGTCAAAAATCGCCCACAACCATCTAACGAGGCATCACCATATCATGTAAGTACGAGCGCCGGCGAAGAGGATGACGACAACCCGCCGCCGGCAAAGAAAATCCTGAGAAGACTACTGGAAGACGAAGTACAGAAAGCTTTGCATGACCTTGATGTTGAGGTTCCTCTCGCCACCAAATCTAAGGAGCACCGCGCTTCGTCACTGATCCCCGAGTTTGACCCCGATAGTGATGACGGTACTACCGTTACTGCATGGCTTAAAAATATTGAGCAACTAGGCCATATCCATGGTTGGGACGACACTACAAAAGCCTTTTATCTTCAAGAAAAATTGAGAGGTCAAGCAAAGAAGTGGTACAACCGTCTTGACGATTACGATCATACTTGGGACAGCTGGAAGAAAATGTTGATGCGTGCTTTCCCTAAACATCGTGATTACGGAAGCATGTTGGACGAAATGATGAATAGGAAGAAGTTACCCACGGAATCCATGACCAGGTATTATCAAGATAAAATTGCTCTATGTTTCCGGTGTAAATTGTCTGATGTCGCAACTATATCCTGCATTATCCGAGGTTTGCCATCATCGCTCCAAGCCAACGCAAGGGCGTTTCAATGTGATCACCCAGAAGAATTATACGAAGGTTTCCTGTGTATGCTCGATGATTACCAATCGCCCAATTCCATTTTTCGGCCACTACCGCCAAGTAAAGAACACGTCGCCCGACAGACACTAAATAGAAGCTCAACTATCAACACAGAGGCAGATCCATGTCCAAGGTGCAAGAGGACGGGACATATCTTACGCAACTGCCCATACCCAGACAGTCGGACCTGCTTTATATGTAGAAAAACAGGCCATATTGCTAAATATTGCCCTACGAATTCTAAACCAACATCGCCTAATAACAACGTCACAGATGTTAAAGAAGGGAAGTTGCTCCAAAACTACAACCAAACATATGAAAAAGTAGCTAAAATCAATGGTACTCATGTTAAGTCTTACATTGATACTGGAAGCCAAGTCAACGTACTTTCGATGCACGTTTGTAGTTTGTTGAACCTTGCAGTTACTCCAACTAATACCGTTTTTAAAGGATTCTCTGGTAATTTTACGTCCAGCTGCGGAGAAGTAACCTTCCAAATAGAAATAGACGGTTTATCCATGAAGTGTCATGCACACCTTACAGACATCGACATGGGAGGCATAAGTCTACTAGTTGGCCAACCAATTATAAACAGTGCTGGTATGACATTGATTGTCAGCAATGGCTCTGCCATACTCAAGCAAGACGATGACTTTACCAAGAAAATCGATGTCGTAGAGAAATGCACTCGTTTTAAGGTAGTCACAACAGGCAAAGAATGCCTACTGCCTGGGTCATCTATTGTAAAAGTTAATGTTGTAGACAATGAAGATGGCAATGACGTCGTCACGGGTCCGCAACATTTTGAACTTGCAGGTATCTCGTATTCCATCCCTGCTACCCTGCTGCGTGGTACCACCGGGTTCCTCAAGGTCGTCAACGTTGGCACCCAGAATATCGTCTGGCAGCCGGGCGAGGTGCTGACCAGGGCGGACAGCTGCACCGCCCAGCCACCAACTAACATTCAGGTTAGTAATCAATCCTTGCCATTAACTCCTGTAGCCATTGCCAAGCCAATAACTAGCCAGCCTAATATATCATCGATTATGCACACTAGCCTATCACGTATTAGCACCATTGGGGGTGTTAAATTAGATGAAATCAAAACAGGTCCAATAAATAAAAACGAACATAATACTCTCATAAATTTATTGTCAAATTACAGTGATTGTTTTGCCAGTAACACTAAAGAATTAGGGTATACAGATTTATTAGACATGAAAATAAATTTAACTACTGAACAACCGGTATATCGGCAGCCTTACCGTATGTCGCACAAGGAGCAAGATATAGTTCGAACGAAAGTTTCCGAATTATTAGAGGCGGGCATAATCCGGGAGTCCGAATCGTCATTTGCTTCTCCTGTTATCCTTGTTAAGAAAAAAAACGGCGATTATAGGCTCTGTGTCGATTATCGCGCGCTTAACGCTATCACAGTGAAAGATCCAATGCCACATATCGACGATCAGGTCTCGAAGTTAGCGGGTAAGAAGTTCTTCACAAGTCTCGATTTGGCACAAGGCTATCACCAAGTAAAGATTAATACGGAAGACACACACAAAACCGCTTTCATAACACAACAGGGGCACTACGAATACACTCGCGTACCCTTCGGTCTTGCTAATGCACCATCTGTTTTTATGCGGGTAATGAACAAGATTGTCGACTCTTTGCGGGTAAACGTCAAAACCGATAAACTCAGTGACGGTACCGACAAGTGTAGTGATGCCAAATTTGCGAACGATTATGAAGTGTTGGCCTTTTTAGACGACTTGTTGTTGCCATCTTCCGATATTGCGTCGGGGTTACATATTTTAGAAGAAGTTTTGCATAAGTTTAGATCCGAAAATTTGAAACTTAATATGAGTAAGTGCGCTTTCTTACAAGATAAAATTACTTACGTAGGTCACGAAATTTCGGCGGATGGTATTCAACCGGGACAATTAAAAATAACCGCAGTGTCGCAATTTCCCATCCCTAGAAACGTCCACGAGATGCGTCAATTTCTTGGTCTATGTAGTTATTTTCGCAAATTTATAAATAATTTTGCCGTGATTGCCCGACCATTATCGGACTTAACCAAAAAGAATTCTGTTTGGAATTGGGGTAGTGAACAGTCTAAGAGTTTTGACAAATTAAAGCAGTGTTTGTGTACTAAACCCGTATTGGCCTTGTATGATCCTGACTTGCCAATAGAGATTCATACGGATGCGTGCAAATCAGGTATTGCTGGTATCTTACTACAACAACAAAGCGATGGTTCATTGCGCCCTGTTATGTACTTTAGCAGGGTAACTAGTAAAGAGGAAAGTTTGTACCATAGCTACGAATTAGAGACGCTTGCCGTTGTTGAATCTCTGCGACGATTTAGGGTTTACGTAGTTGGTAAAGGCGTTAAAGTAGTAACCGATTGTACTGCTGTCCGAGCCACTTTAACAAAGCGCGACATAATCCCTCGTATTGCCCGATGGTGGCTATCAATCCAAGATTTTGATTTGACTATAGAATATCGACCGGGCGACCGCATGAAGCATGTAGATGCTTTAAGCAGAAACCCGTTCGATACTGTAAATATCCATCGTCTTGAAGTGACTGATTGGTTCTACACTGTTCAGTGTCAGGATGAGAAACTAAAGCAAATTATTGACCAACTTAAGGATGGCTCGGCAGCTCGTGACATAACTAACGAGTATGTGTTTACGAATGACAGGTTGTATAGAAAAACTCTAGCAGGTATTCGATTAGTAGTTCCATTACTAGCTAGATGGAGGATTGTCCAAATGCATCATGATGACATAGGCCATGTAGGACTGCAGAAATGCTTGGACTTAATAAAAAAGGAGTACTGGTTTCCCAAAATGACACGTTTTATTTCTAAATATGTAAATGCATGTTTGCACTGCGCTTACGGTAAAGGAAACTATGGCAAGAAAGAGGGTACATTGTTTCCGATCCCTAAACCCAGTGTACCTATGCACATGGTCCACATTGATCATCTAGGCCCGTTTTGCAGGACCAAGAAAGGCTATCAGTACATGTTAGTCTTTACAGATGCATTTTCAAAGTTTGTAATTGCTGAACCCACCCGAACTGTCAACTCTGTGGAAACTATTCGTGTACTAAAAAGAATATTTTGTTTATTTGGGTATCCGGATAGGGTTGTGAGCGACCATGGTAAGGCATTTACCAGTAGGAATTTTAAGCAATTTTCTAGTGACAAGCAATTTAAACACATTTTGACTTCGATAGCCTGCCCCAGAGCGAATGGACAAGTAGAACGTACTAACCGAACAATCCTTAATGCGTTACGGGCTACTGACCCAAGCGAGGCTGCAAATAATTGGGCCAATTGTCTGCCAGATGTCTTGTGGGGTATCAATAACTCCCGTAACGAAAGTACAACCTATAAACCGTATGATCTAATGTTTGCAACAAATTCAAGGCCCCGCTGTGACATTACGACACCTTCACATAGCCAAAATAGTGAACCAGTAAATATTAGACGTCAAAAAGCTAGTGCCTTACTAAAAAAAACTAGTGATAGGATGAAGCGCAACTTTGACAAAAGTCGTAAACCTAGTAAGGTATATAAGAAGGGAGACTTAGTTCTGTGGAGACAGGCGCCAACTAGTAGCGCAGCTAAAGTAAATACTAAACTGGACGACATTTACTCTGGCCCCTACGTCATCACTCAAGTGGTTGGTAATGACAGATATAGGATCCGTAGTATCAAAGGCTTAAGGGGTTATAAACCCTTTAAAGGATTAGTGGCAGCAGACTCACTGAGGCCCTATTTGAGTACGGTTCCTGTATCTGACAGTGCTAGTAGTACTGATGAGCAGCTTGAGACTGAAGATCTTATTGATTTATTAGAGAGCTAACCATGTTCTCCCATTGCGGGAGCAATCGTTTTTCAGGACGGCCGAGTGTTACAATCCGCCTACGACAGCCTATGAGCCAAGAGCCAATCATAGACAGCCTGCGATGCCAACAGCCAACCACGAGCCATACGACAGCCAACCCAAGCCATACAGCCAATCACAGCTTGTCATTACCTTGCTACCCAACCATGCACCCTAAACCGTACTTTATAAATAGCCTGTATCTCATTTTTAAGGCAATTCTGTTCAATCCATTGAATAAGGGAAATCTATGCCCGTTGTGTACTTTTAAATATAAAGTAAATAAACACCAAGTGATTGCTATATTCACGTTTTAATTTAATTTAAGCCCCTCTGTTTCACTACGGAGACTCTTGATCTTTTGCCTCGAAAACATTAGTCGCCTTGTACGACACCCACGAGTGTAAGGGGTTGGTGCTATTCTACTCTGGCGGACACCACACGCCCTAGCCTGCCTCACACTATTTGTGCGATAGTCCCCAGCTCGTGGTGTAGATTCGCAACGAGTGCTGTATACGTAACTCAGTTATTGATGTATGGATGAGAACTGGATTTACTCTGAGATAAGATTGTTTTTTTTTGTAGTGTCTATCAACGTAGACATCATAGCTTTCTACTGAAGTGTTACCTATGACTGTTGAAGGCAGAAAGGAGCTTTTTACTTTCATATTAGGAAATAATGTAATGTAAAGAACGATACATTTTTAGAGACGAAACACAGTTGAATGAAAGTATTTTACCGCGCTGGTAGACAAATGAAAGTAGGTAATATTTTAACTTTGATTACTAATGAGATCTAAAGCTAGTGAGGTAATGGTAAATGAATTTCCGCTTCTGTTATCCGCGGACCGTGTCTGAATGGCAAAACTCAGTTGCTCTTTTATGACGTTGCTTTAGATCCTGACTAAATAGGAGTTGCATCGCTGGGAACTTACATTGCGAACTACTGGCAGTATATTTGTGAAGGTAGTGAGTATGGGTCAACGGTGTGGAGAGTTCCCACATGATTTACGATGATTCAGATACAAAAAATATGGAGTTTAGTCAATTGTTTTAGGGTTCGAGGGTCAAAGAGTATAGTGTTCTTTAATAAAATGTGATTTCGATAAAGAGCCCCAGTGTTGGCTAACATGTAATCACGGGGATCGAAAATAATAAATAATAAATAATCGTGGACAAATTCACACAACACCATCTAGCCCCAAAGTAAGCACAGCTTGTGTTATGGGTGCTAGATAACTGATAAACTACTTATATACTTTTAAATACATACTTATTATACATATAACTCCCAGACCCGTAACAGAAATTCAAATTCATCATTTCAATTTCTGCCCGGCCGGCAATCGAGCCCGGGACCTCTTGTGTGGCAGACCGGCTGTTGTTGACCACTGAACCACTCAGGTCGTCCTACCTAATGGATGATCATCAGGTTTATCAAAGATGACGACTGATGGATGGACAAAGTTGAAATTCTCATTGTAATTTCGGGTAGAGCAACAGGGATTGCTCTGAATAATTTTATATGAAGATTGAGACACTTAGATTTTGCAATTGAATTGAAGAGAGATTGCAATAGTAAAGATAACATATTCTGAGATTTTTTTTTTGGTTACATTGTTAACGACTATTGACTCTGTAATTTAAATTTATTTATTTATTTATTTAAAAACTTTATTGCACAAATTACAGCAATTGGCGGACTTAAAGCCATTGAGGCTTTGTCTAACAGTCAACCAGCAAACCATGCAGAGAGTGATTAAGTAGGTGCTAACAGGACAACATTGACTTAAGTGGAAAAAAAAAATATAAGATTAAATTAAATTGAATACTATAAATACAATTACTATTTAAAAAAAATACAATAAACATATACCTATTATATATAAATTCACTAGATACAAAATGTGATAATGACTACGCCAAGCTCATCACTCATTGCCTACGACCTCTTACTCAGAATAAAATCTTTCAGTAGTTTTTTAAACATGAACCGATTTTGCGCCTTTCGTACGTTCTCAGGTATGTCATTCCAATAACGAGCTGCCTGTATTGTGAATGAGTGGCTGAAGAAGTTGGTCCGATGAGGGAGAATGTCAAGACATAGCGTATCGGAGGAGCGGTTAAATTTGTAACTTTGACTGCTGGAGATCCCCAGGAGCTTTTCATTATTAAAATTCTTATTTAGTTTGATGTTGGGCAGTAGAGATAATGTTGTTTTTGTAGAGATGACACCCTGAACAGTTGTTCAAGTTTATGACGATTCCTCCTCCTCCACAGTTGTTCACTCTTGGCAGGTGTTCATGGTTTCATTACGATGCGTCTTCTCTAACGCAGCCCCCGCGATGCGCCTCCACTTGTTGCGACTTCAGCGTTACGGGAACATTGAACTATGGTACTTTGGGTTGTACCCTTTATTAAGTCTGTCCAACGCGTAGGCGATCGACCTCGTGATTGTTTGCCCTCCACCTGCCCCTGGACAACGAGTCGTCCCATGAAGTTCTGGTTTCGAACAATGTGTCCGAAGTATTTGAGTATTCGTACTTGCACAGTCGACGTTAATCTTTCCTAAATATGCTCTTCCAAGATCGAGATATTGGTCCAAAATGCAGTCCAAGGGATTCGCAGCGATCTCGGCCAACACCACATTTCCAGTGCATCGATTTTGCATCGGTCTTTCAGGTGAACTGTCTGCGTTTCTGCGTTATACAGAAATATGGGAAAAACTAAGCTTCTCATTAGGTACAGGTTATAAAAGTATGGCTAGTACTGTAGAGCTCGTCTAATCTAAAATGACGCGCCCCACTATCGCATTAACGTACACAAGCAAGTTTAAAATATGGACGCTATACATATACAAATGCCGTTGTAATTGGTCATTCAGTTGCCAGTGAGATTCAAACGTCGGAGCACGCGTCGTTCATTGGCTCCCGACGATAGATGAAGTGTCGTTATCAATATTTGCACTCACACATCGAAATCAACTAACTAAGCAGTGGGGCGCGTCATTTTAGACTAGACGAGCTCTACTAGCCTCTATGTATTAAAGGTACTACTAGAGTCTATAAGTACCTACAGGTTACAAAAGTGAGACGAATCAACGTCACTGATTAAAAACGTTAGCAATGTTTATCAATTTCGATTTGTCTTTCCACGAGTCAGGAATATTGTTTTGAGTTTAGAATAAGAAGAGAGCTAGTGTCTTACAACGATAGGGTCAGGAATGACCGAGCGAACAAGGTACTGTTCTGTGGTATTTTTATGTTTCAGGTAACACACGAGTTGTCGCTCCTAGCGTGTGTGTCGCTGGATGGCCGTGTCGTAGATGTTCATTTTGAGTAAAAAACGCAACGTCAATCGAAGCACCACCTTGCGGTTAGCTGGAAATACTGTGAATACGTCGTATTTGGCGCGCCGCCGTAACGAACACTTGGCACCCGACCATCGACGAGTCAAGACGTGGAACTAGTTGCTCATCCATTGAAGTGAGAAGTCTTGATTTATTGCCTCACGTCGTATAGCCGTACTCGATAAAGGAGAGTGGGAGTACAGAAGGGACTACCAAATAATAACTTGTACAAGGGTGCACGTGTAAAGATTACCTGGCGCACCTTGGACTTTGGCCTATCAGGAGGCCATGGGTGGTGGTGGGTCTTCCAGTGATCCACGGGTTCGGTAGTCCCGCATTATTATCTACTACTGAAATTATCCTAAATCGCGCATTCAAGCGCTCGCGCCCCGCCTTCCAGCCCGTACCCACCACTGGCAAGCGCTCGAACCACCCGCCAGCCTGCACCCGCAGCGCCACAGACAGCTGTCCGCGCATCGACACTGCGCAAATATCTCAACACGAGGACTTCCACCTAAGAACAATCTGCACCTCGTGTTGCCGCTGAGGATGAATAGGGCTTCATTAAGGCCCAAAGAAAGAAGAGTACACGTCGCGGTACGCAGAATCAGTGC
Source organism: Blastobasis lacticolella (assembly GCA_905147135.1). Taxonomy (NCBI): domain Eukaryota; kingdom Metazoa; phylum Arthropoda; class Insecta; order Lepidoptera; family Blastobasidae; genus Blastobasis; species Blastobasis lacticolella. The sequence continues at coordinate 7,366,728 of LR990048.1, read as the reverse complement.
GGCACTGCAGAAACCGGGCCCAACCACCGGCAGCGAAGGTAATTTACCTGTCTCGTCTGCACTACATCGTGTCGGCGAAAGATGTGCTCAAGCTTATAAATTTTGAACACTGTGCCTCTACTTTATTACACTCTTTAATTTCTTATATACCTTGAAACTACGCGTGACCACTTTCCATCACGTAGCCCGCTTGCCTGTTTGTCTTGCGTATAACATAAAAAAATAATATAAAATAATATCTTGCTGTGTAACTTGTTCTATGTGAGAAATATACCTAATAATAGAGAATAAACCAATTTATTGTAAATATTTATATTGCTAAAGATTAAATAATATTTTCATGCACGAACGTTGCGATCTGTAAATAAATGAACATTAAGATTTATTAGTTTTTAATTTACATTTAATCTCTAATAAGTAACTACTTAGTGAATGCAACTAAAGACAGGGCGAATTGGAGGAAATCTAGTAGGAAAACGGACTCTGGCATAAGCCGCGGCAGACGCCAAGATGATTTATTTATTTATTTACTAGTGGACCCGGCGCGACTTCGTTCGCGTAGCGTTCTAACCCTACACCTACCCTACACCTACCGTACACCTACCGTACACTTACCCTACACCTACCCTACACCTACCGTACACCTACCGTACACTTACCCTACACCTACCCTACACCTACCCTACACCTACCCTACACGATTTTCCCGCTTTTCTTTTCAAATTTTTCCAGAATTTTCTTTGCTATAAACCTCACGGAGCCCGAGACCTTTCCAACGAATGCAAAACCGTGGAAATCGATTCGTGCGTTCTGGAGTTATAGCGTCAGGAAGGAAAACCCGACTAATTTTTATATAGTAGAAGACGAGTGGACCCGGCGCGACTTCGTTCGCGTAGCGTTCTAACCTAGTCCTACACCTACCGTACACTTACCCTACACCTACCCTACACCTACCCTACACCTACCCTACACCTACCCTACACCTACCCTACACCTCAAGTTCGTTTAGTAGCTCTTCTGTGGCATCCAAATAGCAAGAGTCAGCGTAATGTAGGATAGGGAGACGGAGGGTTTGGACAAGAGAGATCTTAGTTTGTATAGGTAAGAGTTTGTGGAGGCATTTGAGCGAGTGAAGTGAGAAATGTAATTTCTTACTGACCTCGTTGACATGTGAAACCCAAGAAAGATTGGAGTCTAGGATCACCCCAAGATTTCTCGCCGACTTACTGATCGGGATTGGGATATCATCATAAAATAACTGAGGTATTATTATGTATTATTATGCCTAGTCGCCTGTACATATGAGGGCTCCCGATGAGTAATGCTTGCGATTTCCCGGGGTTAACCAGTAAACCAAATGACTTGGCCCAAACAGAAATTCTTTCTAAATCGGCATTAATAAGAGCAAACGCTTCAGCAACATCAGAAATTTTGCAGTGCCGGTAAACTTGCAGATCGTCGGCATATAGGTGAAAGTTAGAAGAGATGACAGAGGTGACAGTGTTAATAAATACGGAGAAAAGGAGAGGAGAAAGAACACCGCCCTGAGGAACGCCCGCAACGAGTTTCCGCCAGTCAGAAGAGGCCTCATCAGAGCGGACCCGCTGAGAACGACCCCGCAGATAGGAGTCAATCCACAGTAAGGCAGAAGGAGAAACATTAAGTGAGCGAAGAGTAGCGAGAAGAACGTCGAAGTCTACAGAGTTAAAAGCGCTGCTAAAGTCAAGTAGTGTTAAAATTGTCAGTGACTTGTCCTCCATTGCGAGACGTATATCATCAGTGACCTTTAGCAGCGCAGTGACAGTACTGTGTTCTGGCCGGAAACCAGATTGAAAAGATGATAGAAGACTATTCGATGTAAAATAGGTGGAGAGTTGGCTGTGGACGATGTGTTCGAGGACTTTGGAAAGGTAAGGAAGTAGAGAAATGGGACGAAAATTGGATAAGGAGATGGGATTGGAAGTTTTAGGAAGAGGTATAACCTCAGCACTCTTCTAGGCCGATGGGAAACAACCCGTAACTAAGGAATAATTAAAGATGTGACTAAGTATGGGTAGGATTTGTGGGAGTAGGAGGGAGATCATGCGGCAGGAAACACCATCGTTGCCCACAGCTGTAGAAGTGATAGAAGAAAGATGTTTTTAAACGTCCTCCTCTGCGACAGTGGTGAAGTGGAAAGAAGTGCAAAGAGGGCGTGACTGGCCGTCCAGTTGCGCAATAGTGCGTGCCTTAACATCGGGTTCCAATATCACCGGCAGCGTGGAGAATTGAGTATTAAGGGCGTTTAGGTCGAAAGAGGTATTGCGCGGCTCTACAGATTTGCCTATGCCAAGTGTTTTAAGAAACGACCAAGTTTTCGAAGAGGATGACCCAATTATGGAACTATGGATATGACGCCTCCTGGCATCTCTACAGAGACGGCTACAAAGATTTCTGTAGTATTTATACCTGTCCAGTTTTTGATCTGAAGGGTATTTATTGTAACGATGTTTGGCGCTGTCACGTTTGGTCATCATATCCCTGATATCCTGCGTGATCCAGGGAGCTAGAGCATGTTTTAGTTTCACTTTTTTCACAGGGGCATGAGTATCATATAGTTGAAATATGCGTGACTGAAACTCCTTAATGTTGTCGTCAACGTGGCCAGCATCGAAGACGGCACTAAAATCGATATTGGTTGCATCACGCCTTAAAAGCCTCCAGGTCAATGTCTCTATAATTACGCAGGAACTTAAATCTAGTTTTAGGTTTTGGAGTGCGGGTTTTATAGGAAAGGTACACTAAATCGTGGTAGGAAAAGGGGGCGGGAAGTTGACCATGGATAGAAACTTTGTCTAAGGAGGAAGTGATCATGAGATCTAGAAGAGAGGGATTGCAATTAGGGGAATGATGCGTGGCCGCTAGCGGGAGAATATGCAGGTTGACCGAGGACAAAAAAGACTGTAACTTCTGAGTGCGAACATCTTTTTTAAGTAAGCAGGTGTTAAAGTCGCCAAGGATGAGAACATGCTGATAACTAGGGCACACATTGCACAGTAGGTTCTCGAGGAAATTGAAGTAATCAACGCGCAGAGAAGGAGAATAAAATACAGCAAGCAGCATTTTCTTGTGGTGGAGAGAGATTTCAATAAAGAGATGTTCAGCAGTACCAGAAAATGCGCTTGGAGAAACATTGACTACTGTGTGAGTGATATCCTCTCGGAGATAGATAGCGACGCCACCGCCTCCCTTGCCCGTTCGGTCGTTGCGAATGAGAGTAAAACCTGGGAGTGGGAATCGGGAAGAAGGGAGAGAAGGTTTGAGAAAGGACTCTGATATAAGGACGGCATCGACATGACTGTTGCCAAAGGAAGCCACTAGATCGGCGTAATGGCTAGGAACGCTCTGTGCATTTATATGAACTACTATAATTGTTAGGAAATTTGGAAAAGGAAGCCTTCAACTGTTCATGCACCGAGAGAGACACGGAACCATCACCGTCGCTGTCCGAATCGGCGCTGTAAAAATCGTCAGAAGATGAGGAGCAGGAGAAAAAATTATTAGCGATATCCTGTACATTGTCCATACAATACTTATAGATAAAAATAAACTAAAATATATAATACGAAAAAATATTACCAAGATTACGAATTAATAATACGCAATATCATCACCACCGACCGCAGCGTGCTGGAAGATTATAATAATTTTAATACAATAATAACAAGAAAAGAAAAATGCTTTAACACCACACCAACACAGGCAGGTTTAAGTATCAAGACCAAAAAAAAAAACAGTTTAAACATAACTAGCAACAATAAAACGCAGAGAAAAAAGAAGAAAAGAACGTTAATGAGAGTAGCTGTCATGAGTGTCAACATTAAAAGTAAACAAACATTGTTGCAAAATTTAAATACAAATTACCTACAATATTACAAAAATAATAGATTTAAAATCACCGACATTTAAACTAGAAAATTTTATGACAAATTTAGGGTATTAATTGAGTGACCGAACAGAAAGGAAAAGTGAAAGATAAGTGTATAGCAAATCATGCAAAAGCTAACCCTACTTCCTTGCTCTTCTCGCCATCGGAGCAGCTGTAGGCTTCGTCGCAGCGATTTTACTTTTAGGAGCCGGCGCCTTGACAGCCCCCGCCTCCGGCAGTTGATCCTTGGTAGTTCCAGTGGGCGGCGCAGGTTCCCTAGCGTTCGGGAACTGAGTAACCAGGGATTGAAACTGAGTAGTGGTCTCAATTTTCGTGCGCGACTTGTTGGGAAGTATTATGGCGATCTTCCCATCCGCCGACCAACAGTTATTGACTCCGAAGTGCTTGCGGGCTGCCATAAATAGATCGTGTCTGGACTTAGTCAAAAATTCTGATACCACGATACCAGTACCCTTGAGCGATGTTTTAGAGTCCCACACTACGCACCGGGTCTCCAACTCACGGAAGCGCACAAGGATCGGGCGAGGCTTGTCGGTGGAGAACCCTAACCGGTGGCAGGATTCCACATCACCAGTGCTAATATCTGACACCTGCATCTTGTCTGCTATCACTTTAACCACAACGTCACTGACCTTTTCCTCCTTTATTTCAGCGACTCCATGGAATAGTAGGACCTTCCTGCGCAGAAAAGCCTCATGCCGGTCCAGGCCCAGTTCCAACGATCCAAATCGAATGTTGAACTTCAAGAGAACTTGCCAAACAGACTTCGTAAACTCTGAAAATTCTTGGGGCAGTGCAGAGATATCTGTTGATGATGATGACTTGGATGGTGATGAAGCGGTTGCCTTCTCCAGTCTATCATTCGTGCAAGCAGCTCGGCGACACTATCATTAGCAGAAAGCTGGGATGGTTCCATAGTGTAGTGATGGTGCGGATGCAGTGAAAAGTGCACAGAAAAGATATCTTATACTTGCGGCGAGTGGTGATGAGTTATTCAATCAAATTCTGTGTACTATTTGCTTATAATACTGAATTAAATATTTTTAAACAAATTTAAATGTGCAGCTGTGCTAATAAATGTTTATTGGGCGACGTCTACCCGCAAAAAAAGTGATGTTGATTGTAAATGATAAAAGTTTGACATCGTAGTTCCCGAACGGATGGACCAATTTCGCTACTGTTTTTTATTCGTAAGTAAGCCAATTTAATAGAAATCGTTCATAGCCTCGCTTCATTAAAATCCGTTTGGCAGATGGCCAATATTACGTCGTGCACGAGGAGCTGGACCTGCCACCATACAACACAACGAGATCTGTGGACGTGCGCATCAAGGTGGCAGAAAAGCACATAAGACTGTACGCCGCCTACAGACCTCCTGGCAGGTAAACCCTTCTCGACCCAGAAGAATTCCACGCCGTGCTCGACAAACAGCAGCGAGCCTACACTGGTGGCAGGAGACCTAAACGCCAAGCACCCCGCTTGGCACTCCAGGATCGCCAACGCTGCTGGAAGGACGCTGTACGTAGACGGTGAAGAACACGGGTACGAGGTAGTCGGCCCAACCTCGCCGACGCACGTGCCGACCAGCACAAACCACCACGCCGATGTGCTGGACAATGTCGTCCACAAAGGACTGCCCAGCCCAGTGCACGTGGAGGTGCTGTACGACATCAACTCGCAGTACCTCCCGATCCTCTTCACCCTGGGGCACAACGCCTTGTACACCGTGCCAAGGCCAACACGACCAAAGATCAATTGGGCATGCTTTAATAATAATAATATAATAATAATAATATCTTTATTTCAGGCTATTAGAACCCATATAAATTATTACAAGCAATAGCTTATTATAAAATTACAAAAATATAAAAAATAATATTTTAGTCAATAGACATGTCAACTTAAAAATAAAAATAGTTTAAAAATAATTGAAGCTTACAAGAAAAGCTCACAGGTCCCAATTCAGTCACAAACATTATTTCTTGTTTAAATCATGGTGTACGGAAAGCCAATGTCGAAAAAAAGAGCAATTCGTACTCTCGGACATCGCGATCAAAATACCGTTTTTGGACGAACGAATACGGCTCCAGAAACCAGCCACACGTGAGCGTATAATCGCAAAATAGTCGGGAACCCTGGCCTCGGCAAACATACTCGACGCGCTACAGAATCTGGGTAGTTTCATTAGAATGCGGAATGCGTCATTATACTGCACTCTAATCGTCCGCAGATTGCGTTTGCTGAAGTTCGTCCAAAGCTGACATGTATAGAGGCATAGACAATATGCCCTAAACAACGTCACCTTAACTGACTGACTGCACCTCGCAAACCTACGCGCGAGCATATTGCAACGTATAGCCAGGGCCCTGCGCTCCCGCTCTATGTCCTCGTCGTCACGGAGAGTCTCCGTCACAATGTGGCCCAGGTACCGGAATCGCTCCACCCTAGTCACGAAAGCCCCATCTAGCGTCACCGGCGGGATCCGCTCCGGACCTCCACCAGACTTGAACACCATCATGACGTTTTTTTTGGTATTATATACTAAGCCATACTCACAGGCATAGCGCTCGCATATACCCAGTAACTTTCTTAAACCGTTTAACGAGGGGCTGAGGAGCACCATGTCGTCCGCGTAGCTGAGGTTGTTCACACATGTGGAACCAAAGTGGCAGCCAATCCTGGTGCTCCTCAGCTCCTCAATTAGACCGTTCACGTAGAGGTTAAAGAGGTCCGGGGAAGTCAGGCCTCCTTGACGAACTCCACACTTTAGTCTATAATCACTAGAGTTGGAGTCGCCCCATCTCACATTATTTATTTGGTTCTCATACCAGTACCTCAACAACTCTACTATCTGTAGTGGGAGCGTAGTCTTCCTTAGTTTATCCCATAGCAGGCTGTAATTGACTAAGTCGAAAGCTCGGCTGAGGTCTAAAAAGCAAGCGTAGACTGAGGTTCCTCTGCTGTTGTAGTAGTTTACAGTATTTTTCAAGCTAAATATAGCCGACTCTGTTGAGAGACCGGTACGAAAACCAAATTGCGCATCATCTATGCTGAAATTTTGCTTTAGATAAGGATGGATAAGTCTTTCCAGTATTTTACTAATTACAGTACCAAGAGAAATCGGCCGATAATTATTCGAACTGGACAGATCGCCCGTCCTGTTCTTTGGTACTGGAACAACCACGGTTTTCATTAGTAACGCAGGTAAATAACCCGTTCGTATACACAGGTTGAACAGCTCAGTCAAAACTCTGTATATCTCATCACCGGCATATATAATGTGGTCAATACTTAACCCGTCCACACCCGGAGACTTACCCCGTTTAATTTGACGTACGGCTGAAACAACATCATCTCGACTGAACCGTAAAACATCCTACGTACATGCTTCACTGTTGCAGGAGCGCAGCACGCTGCCTGTAGGTCGTGGTTCTACATTGAAATGGTGTGAAAATAAGTCGGCGATCAGCTTGTCATTACTAAAATTATCGATATTTGTCGGTTTGCTCTGTTTATGATCTAAACTTTTTGTTGCTTTCCAGAATTTTGTGAAATTTTTATCTGCCTGATGTGAAGCTATAATATTCATTTTGATTTGTTCCTCGTTATTTTGACACCATTTCAAAGTGTTTTTGAATTTTTGCGACTGTTAATCATGTTTAGGTATATTTCACCGTCACTAGGCCTACCGCAAACATTCCAGGTTTCATAAAACATCCGAGCTACTGTATGACTTTTCTTTACATGATAATTCCAGCCCAACACCTTTGGGCTCCGTTTCTTCTGTGCACCATGATTTAATTTTGAACTATTTTTTGCAGCGGTTTGTAAAATGCTTATAATATCACAATATAGCTGTTCTATGGCATTTACACAATCATGTTTATCGTTAATACTAGGAACAGGGACTTTGACATTACTCAAACCACCGTTACACAATTCACCATACGCATTAATTTCGTTTACATTTCTATAGCCCCATTTTATACCATATTAGTATATAGGATCTGGGTTCTGAGAGCGCATCTGTTTGTTCACTACTGCGTCAATTTTACAAGTCACTATGATAGGTAGGTGATCCGACCAGTAAACACTATTATCCACCTTCACAGAAACAACAGAGTCGCGCGCTGCTTTTGTTAAAACACAGTGATCCAACCAACGACAGTTGTTATGGCGAATTTCGCTTATAAACGTGCACGTGTTATTCGGGAGTAATTCTTTATCTACGATGTGCATGGAGTTCTCATCACAAAATGACTGCAGCTCATTCCAAAATCTGGTACCGGGGTGCGCATTGTAGTCCCCTAGGATATAAACTGCAGCGATGTCATTATTCGCCACCACTGCAGCCACCTCGGCTAAGCAGCTTGTGTACTCGATCAAATTATCGTCGCTGTCATTATCATAAGGCATGTATATATTTGTTATCAAGAACGACTTGTCCTCTACCTCTAATTTGATGGCCGCAACTCTATCGCTCGTGCATTCAATTTTTAGTACACGGGTGAAACGGTTCTTTCTCCATAGAAGAGCAAGTCCACCATAAGGACGCCCTTTTAATATACCTACGGAGGTATCCACGGATGATGTTGCGAAACTTTGAAAATCGTCACTTATTCCATCAACGAATCCAACATCATGAGGCAGCAGCCAGGTTTCCTGCAATGCTATGACATCTATAGTACGGCATAAGAATCGAATCTGTTCAACAGATCTTTTTATCGATTTGCAATTGAAAGTAGCCAGAGATAGATATTCGTTACGGGAGTTATCCATAATAGGTTGTGTTAACAGCATGTGTACGTCGCTCCCGATAACGCCGGTAAATTACTCCAACCGGCCAAAAATTTGGTTCCAGAAAAATGCCTAACTTCTTGGTAGGCACCTTAATTTTAAACGAATTAAATTCTGTCTCATGCATTTGTTTTAACATCTCCACAGATACGCATTCCTCACCCCTATCTTGGATATGCTTTTTAATATCGGTTTCGGTGACACACTTAGCGGTACGGGATACATAGATTGCGCTGTATGTCTCAACTACTTGAAAACCCCCGGTCGTTTCTAGTGTACCACGCATGTTATAATTTTTCGGTTTAGGTTTTTTAGCCTTTTTATAATGTAGGATTTTAAAAGATTCATCCGTTTCATTCTGTCTTGAATTTTGTCCATGATCATTTCTTCTTGTAGGTACACGTTGCAAGTTGCTAACATTGATGCGCACACAATCACCACCCGTATTTGTAGAAGGAATACGGGCGATGGTCATCTGGCGGCTTGACGGTCCGGCCTGCACAATGTCGCGATATGTCGGTGTATGAACAATTTCTAATCGCTCCTCGTTCACCGGCGGCGCAGGTACCGACTTCTTCTTAGGCGGCGTCTTCATTGGTGTACTTATATTATTATGTATATTTGTCTTTTTTGATATGTCAGCTTTTTTTTTGAATTTTATTACTAGAATTTTTAAAAAGAGCTTGGAGGATTACGACCAGGAAGGCCATCTTACCACGCCTGAGGAAATCGAGGCGGCCGCCGTCCGCATCACAGAGGCCCTCAAAGATGTAATAAAACAGGCCGCAAATCCCACCACCACCACTCACGCCAGCCACCGTCGCGAACAGCTCCCGCCCGAACTTCAGACTCTCCTGCGAGAAAAAAGATGGCTGAACATGCTGTGGGCCCACACTCGCTGCCCACGTGTGAAAATGAGGCTGAACAGGGTCTCCGAGCAGCTGTCGGCTTCTGTAAGTGAATTTAAGCCACATGGGAGAAACTCATCGACCATGTCGGCGAGCGCGAGACCAACCTACACCACCTGAACCGAAAGCTGCTGAACACCAAGGAGCCCATGTGCTCCCTTCTCGACGTAACGGGCGGATACTGCTGGAGAGCGGGAGAGAGGGCGGAGGTACTGGCCGAACATCTCCAACATCAGTTCACGCCCAACGCCACCGCCCCCGCCCAAGATGAATACTACGCTGCAGTCGAGGCCTCAGTGGCCGCCTCCCGGAGACGCCTTCATGTCACCGAAGGAGGTGGAAAGAGCCGTCCACCGTCTGCCTAAGCGGAAGTCGCCGGGACCAGACGGCATAACAACGAAAGTGCGTTGTGGCATTGTCGCGCCTGTTCAACGGATGCCTGCGTATGGGACACTTCTCGACGTCGTGGAAGATGGGGAAGGTGATAGTCCTCCCGAAGCAGGGGAATGACCGTCGCCAACCATCGTCCTACCGCCCGATCAGCCTGCTCCCCCAAATCGCGAAGCTGTTTGAGCGCCTTCTGCTGCGGAGACTGCACCCGCACATCCAGCTGCGTAAGGAGCAGTTTGCACCACCACGCTCCAGCTCACTCGTGTCCTGCACCACCTGGCATTCAAGCGGAACCGAGACCGCTACACCGTCGGAGTCTTTCTCGACATCGAGAAGGGTTTCGACCAAGTGTGGCACGCGGGGCTCATGTCGAAGCTGCGGGACAACACCACCACACCACCAGCGCTGCTCAGGGTGATCGCCTCTTTTCTGTCGAGGCGACAGTTCTATGTCGCAGTGGAGGACAAGCAGTCCTTGTGCCGCCCCATTCTCGCCGAAGTGCCCCAAGGGAACTGCCTCTCTCCGCTTCTCTACACAGTCTACGTCACATTCCTGGCCCTGTATGCGGTCGATAGCGCCTTCTTCGTGTCGTCACGCCGTGCTGACATCGCTGCGGCCAAAATGCAACGACTGCTGGACCTGCTGCCAGACTGCTGGACATGTGGAAGATTTCGGTCAACGTGGGCAAGACGGCGGTCTTCATCACTGGGAGCCAACGTAACCTGCCACCACCTCTGCGCCTCCGAGGACAGGCCGTGAGCTGGGAGCCCACAGTGCGCTACCTGGGCTGCACCATTGACCACGCGCTGGACATGGCGTCGCAGGTGGAGCACTCAGTCCGCCAGTCGCGAGCCGCGCGCGCGCTTCTGCACCCGATACTGCAGTCCCGCCTGCTCTACGCCGCCCCAGCCTGGTACCCGCTCTGCGCTGACACCCACCGCCGGAAACTGCAAGCCCAACAGAATATCTCGCTGCGGGTCATCTAGGTATGTCCTCCTAATATGAAGAAAGACTTGTTCACGACGGCAGCTGTGGATAATATTGACCATAACCCGTCATCAAACACTGCACAGAGTGCATTTCACGGAACCGCCATCACCTTGATGTAGCACAAAATGCCTGGGGAGACAGGTGTACACTTAATTATCGTAATATAAAATATTAAGAATAAAACTAATTTTGTTATTGTTTTAGGTTGCTCGAGAGTACTGACTTACATTCCTTTTGGAACAAGTGCTAGAGGATTACAATTTAAACCATTACCAAGTGATTATACAACAGTATCTCCATGTTTTACCGATTTAAAAAAAAACGGTATGCCCATACTCCAGCATCGTTTTGAATGAGATGTCAGAAGGCGAGAATGTATCCTCACCTTTTAACCAGGAAAAGGAATAGCTAAAAACAACATCATTAGACTGCTGTAAACCTTGGGCTGCCCACCACAGTAAATATGACAAAGACGTCAATAATCGCCACAAAACCGAAATATCTGTACTGCCATTATTTCAAGAGCCAGCTCATTCATCAGCAATGATGTTTCATGCAATGAATGTCGTCATTCGAGCTATAAAATTTGTAAATCCTGTTCAAATTCCAGTATTAGTCGCTGATCAACCATTATATATATGCATTGTTGAAGCAACTTTAATACCAACTAAATTTGGAGAACAATATATTTTTATCATGATGGGTGGTCTCCATATCGAAATGGCTGCGCTAAAAATCCTTGGGCAGGTTTTAAATGGAAATGGCTGGGTGGATGCACTTATACAATCACAGATTACGACATCAGGAAGAGCTGAATCTATGTTGACTGGAGCACATGTCAAACTAATTAGATTTGCCCATCAAGTAAGAAGAAAAGTGTAAACCTAATCCCATGCCTTTGTATACGAATCAGCTCTTATATTTATGATTTGCGCAAAAAAAGGCCTACAAAGAAAGTACTTCACAGAATTTACCAACCTCGTTTGAAGAATGGCGTTCTCACAAACTGCAGCTTATCCCACAATTCAAATATTGGGACACAGTTCTGCAATTGGAACTTTTATTATTACAGTTTGTGCGTTCTATTCGAACCGGAGATTTTAAAATATAAGTCGACTCCATTAAGCGTTTCCTGCCATGGTTTTTTGCTTTGGATCATACTAATTATTCGCGATCGCTATTAGTCCACATCAAAGATTTAGATGTTTTGCCAAATAATTACCCTTATTTAAAACAAAAATTTGACGCAGGATAATTTGTTGCCCGAAAAACAGGAAGAAATTATTCTGGTATAGCTTTAGATCAGGCGCATAAACAAGTTAATTTACAATTGAAAGGAGATGGGGGTAAATACTTGACTTTGACTTTGACATTAACTTAATATTTTAACTTACGATAAAATTTACAAATTCCAACTTTTATTCAGTAAAAAAGGCCAACAAGTTACTAATATTTATAGAAAAATTCAAAAGTACAATAATCCCTATCTTAAAACTGCTGCCTCTAGTGACCTACTTCTCCTATAACATTGCATAACTTTTTTTTTAAATTTCTCTTTTGAGTTTTGTTCAGGCAGTAACAGATGACTTTAGTATTATTTAATTTAATTACATTATTTATAAATCTACTACTTCTTTATTATTTAAAGGTATGATTGGACTCACTGAAAACATGAAATCTCTACGCAAATGGCTCCTCGCAGCTCCAGAACTTATGCTAATGATAAACGATTTCGAGGAAGACTATTTTCAAAGTCGTGACCAAGAATCAGCATATGATACAGAATATGACTCGGAACAAGAAATTGAGAAAGGGATTGACCTTCGCCATACTTCAGATACCGCCTCTGAACAGAAGAGGTTTGTAGCAGCAGTCACGTCTCTTAAATTGACCTTAGAAACCATGGGAAATCCGTTTCTTGATAACTCTACAGAATTGTTTAATATTGATACGAAAATGGTAGCGCCTGTAAAACTTGTTGAAACAATACAAAACATTGAAAAAGATGGTAAAGAATTATACCAAAAATTCTGTGAGGAAAGATTCTTTCTTTGCCCACGAAAACTAAAGTAGTCCACCGGCTCTATCGACCATGGGAACACTGAGATCCCACCAGATGACCAGATAAGTCAGATTTGCTTAAATGTCTCACAGAGTTTTCCATCAGCTCCTGACGTAATCGCAAAAATATTGGATGGCTCTGCTATAGTTCACATGTTAACACATCCAGGGCTATTGAAAACCTTCGGCGACTATGCAACTAATGTGTTTTGTACCTTTTTGTTGCGGGAACTTTTAAATGTGTCAAGGCTAGATGTAGTATGGGATACACTTATCTGTACTTACGGTGTACGACTCACCATTGCGACGCAAAACATTTACAAGTGCTGTAGCCAATAAGACCTGCTTGTCTGACTGACCTGACAAAAAACACGACACGACAGCGGTATCACCGTCATCGGATACAGTTATGGTGTTACTCGATACACTAAGACCGTCTCCGACCGTAAGACTGTAAGACTGCCTGTATTATTTGGAGGTTTCGCAAAATTACCTGTACCAGTACCAGACTTTTAGGATGGAGCAAAGAGTGGTTGTCGTCTTTTAGAAACGCTACAATACCAAGGATTTTTACAAAATTTGGCTGTGTGATTGTTTCCTAAACAATTAAAACAATGTCAATTTTTCTGAACAAAGTCACGTCGAGCGTCACTGTCAACACTCGTAACTGAGCTAGTTTGTGGTCATTATCATTGCAAAAGCCACACTTCACCGACACTACCGCAGCGTTTATATGTAAAGATTTGGAGTTATTTACATTTGTGCTATTGAATTTATTAGTTTTTGTATCCACAAACTTTGTAACGATTTAACAAAAAGTCTTGAAATTGTTTAAATGTGTGTAAATCCGAATCTTCACTGTTGATTACAGTCAATTCCCACTGTTTACTTGTCTCCGAATCTAACTTCAAAGACAAAATGTGTATTAGAATTATCCCAAGAGTCCACATGAATGCCTAGATTTGACAACGCACTTAGACAATCTGTACAAGTATCTAGAAGTTCCTTTTGAAACACTGCTGACTCTGAAGTGGCATTTCTTTGACCTAAGAAACGCTTCAATATACAATGCGACAAGTATTTTTTATTATTTTAACGAGACTCTAACAGTTCCCAACATCGTACATTATACAATTATACTCTGTAGTTGGAATATTTCTTAACAGCTGTTCCGCTTTACCCGTAATGTAACTTTTTAGATAATGTAATTTTTGGACCTTAGTTTATAGTTTTACTGTCATGAATTAATAATTCTATAGAATATGTAGATATTCATTTCCGGTATTTATTTTAAATAATTTCATATACATATATTGAATAAATCAATAAAAGTAAAATGTTAACATTTTTTTTTCTGCATTGAGAGCTAATAACTTTTAAACAACAGAAAAATATAACAATTAAAAATACTCTAATAAAGCGTATTTTATGCCAATTCTAAAATATAAACTTCAAGAACCTCTTGCAACTAAAAGTTGGTAAAAAAAATTATGTAACGTCGCGGTGGTGACAATTCCCTCTAAGAGGCGGAGATTACCTATTTACAAATTGGGCTGTATTATCAAGATATTGTGGTAAGTTTGGTATCATTTTTATATAAATAGAATATGCAGAATTTATTTTCATAATATTTTTTCTGATATCGTAAAAACGTGAAAAGTTTATTATGATTTTTTAAACTAATTAATTTTTAATCAATTAAGCTAAGTTTTTAATAGCTCAATAAAGAACAAAAAGAAAATACTTTAATAAAGTATATTCTAACAATACTAACTTAAACAATCTCCAACTAACCAACTTCTATAAAAAGTTTGTAAATCAATCTGTATCTTCGCAATGGTGGCGACTCGGGCTAGGAGGCAGACTATAGCCTAGCTCATAAGCCATTGAAGCTTCTGAAAGTACGATAATACTAACGACACAAATTTAGATAGTCCTGTTCATATCAATTAACTGAAAATTTTAACCTAAGTATATATGTATAAAGTACCTTTAAATAATTGTCACAATTTCCGGCACAAGAAAAGAAAAAGAAAGAATTCTGTTCACACTAATTGTCATTTAAAGCAGTTGCATAAATTTGTACATACTGAACGTAAGTAAGTTACGGGTCAGATTAATAATGGATACAAATTATTTTTTAAATACTTCCACCAACAAGAGAAACGACTTCCTATGTATCTAATTGCAAAGTGATCCAAGGAGAGTGCCACCTAACACATAGCACCGAGTCCTTGTCATGGACTTCCTGGTAGGTAAGTAGTAGACGGCCTATTGCAAAACCTTACGTGTCGTCTTCTCTGAATCCGCAAGTCATTAAGTAGTGGACTTTAAAAAGCAAGAGCCAGGAGTTTATGGAGGCAGCCGAATGCATCCATTTTAGCACAAACGTTAAAACCACTCTCTCTCTCAGCTCTAGCGCAAATTCCACAAGTCCACTCAAATTCAAACTAACTTCATTTCGATGTGTTCGAGGAGGCCAAAGAATTGAAAAAGGCATGGGGTGCAGAAAGCAGTCAGGGACAAAAAGGCATGTGCTCTGAAATCACAGCGAACTAACTCCTCTCCGGATAAATATGTGTTGGGAGCATAGCGCTAAGCTAAAATAATGGTGAAAAAGTTTCGATTTTCAAATCAGTTCCGCTCAAATCAGATACGCTAGATGTTTGCACTAGGAGATCGGCAACTATACAACTTATAAGCTATACAAAGTTCTCGAACGCACTAAAGACCATAGACTTTGCCTGGAATGCTCCTTGCCAATTCAGGTTTAGGCCGATCTGTGGCACATTGATCCAATATTTTCCCTGAGAACCGTCCAGAAATCAACCTGTGCATTTCTTGATCTGAAAAGAGCATTTGACAGTGGATCAAAATCTGTGCCGGAGGCGAACATTAGAATTATCCAGGTCATGTATGTCAATAATTAGGCCGTGTCTCTCCCAGATTGCCGTAAGTATTCACCAGGGTTCAGTCCATTGTCTGTACTTCTATTGCTTAATGCGTAATGTTCTCTTAGCTGAAATTCCGAACAGGCTTCTATAACTCATGGAATACGCTGATGATATTGCACTTGCGAGCAGGCTTAGACAGGATCTTGAGACTAGGGTAAACATGTCTAAGGAAGTGCTAGAAAACGACTGATTGAAGCTATACATCGCCAAAACAGCCATGCATGTATGGCTAACTGCAGCGCGGATCTTGAAACCATCCGTAAAGGGAACGAAGCTGTCAATAAAACAGATAAATTGAGGTTCATCGGATCTGTGTTCCACGAGTCCGGTGACATCGGCTCCGATGTCAAGTCCCGTATCTCTAACTTAGACCAAATCTCCTGTGACATTAAAATCCCGATAAAGCTCCCTGAGCTTACATACAAGAGCATAATATTAGGCCTGTGGTTAGGCCTCTATGGCTACCACGCTAACGAACCACTTCCGCGAATACTACGCCAACGAAATGAAAATGTTGCGAGAGCTTACGATAAAGACCGCAAGGGCTGCGAGGAGGCCGAAAATGTGGGAAAGCGAATCCTGGAAGAAACCTGGAAGAACTCGCTAGGACGATGATGATAGTTGATGGCTGCATTATCGTACTCGAAAGCTCTGATGGCGAACGAGGTATATCACCTCGTAGCGTGACTCGCTACCAATGCGAGGTTACAGATTTTAGTTCCAACTCCTTGTATATTAATTGTAAGGTTATTAGAATCTATAAATTCGTAAACGAGAGGTATCGGGTCCGAATTCCACTGCGGCCATGTACCAATAACTCTTTTCTGAGTTGTGTGTAATTTGTGTTGTAAATATGGCGCCAAATCGCCAAGTTGCCCACTGGATAATCGAGCTACTGGTGAAGTTTGCGGAAAGACACAAACAACAAATAACACAAACAACAAAAAACAATCAACAAATTTAACGATGATAAACAAGGTTTTTGTAATCAAAGTTTATGAAAAACTATGTTTTCGGTGCTCTTGAAACAGCTTTTGAGTTGTTGCAATTGCAACGGGAGTGGTTGCAGATTCGAGCTGCCACTTTCATTGCAAAAAGATACGTAATCGCATTTTCATACGAATAAATTTTATCAATATGTCAAATTCCGGTTGCTATTGCAATGGTGCTTTGTTAGCGACTGAACCCGTCAAATGGAAGATACGTGATCGCAAAACTAATAATTTCAACCATTTTGCTTGCAACAGCGAGAGAATAGTCGGCAACAGAGTTACGTAATCAGCCTGCTGGTTACATGATCCAATCTGGTCAGATTCCTCTGATAGCAGGGCATGTAGGTCAGACGGCAGTCTTGCAGCATATAATAGAGTGAAAAAATTAATTCAGACCAATTTGTAAGATAGGTAAATCGTCTCCTAGCGGGAATCGTCATAACCGCAAGTTTACAAAATGTTTTAAATCAACTATTTGTACTAAGAGGTTCCTGAAGTTTATATTGTTAGAATCGGCATAAAATATGTTTTATAAGGGTATTTTTGTTCAGTATTTGTTTCTGCTATAGATCGTTATATAAGAGCTTTTAGCTCTTAAAGCAGAATTATTTTTATTACTTTTTACTATTTTACGATTTAATAAAAAAAATACTATGAAAATGATAAACAGAAATACCAGAAATGGATTCTGCATCTTCTATTTATTTTAAAATTATACCAATCTTTCCATAGTAGCCTAATAATACAGACAAATTTGTAAATAGGTAAATCACCTCTTAGAGGGAGTTGTCACTACCGTGAGGTTGCATATTTTTTTTACCAACTTTTAGTTGCAAGAGGATCTTGGAATTCATATTTTTAGAATTGGCATAAAATACGATTTATTAGAGTATTTTTTGTTTGTTATATTTTTCTGTTGTTTAAAAGTTATTAGCTCTCAAAGCAGAAAAAAAATGGTTAACTTTTTACTTTTATACGATTTATTCAAAATATTACTATGAAAATGATTAAAATAAATACCGAATATGAATTATACATCTTTATTTTATACGAAAATGATACCAAACTTGCTGTAGTAGCCAGCGGGAAACTTACAGATTTTTTAAAATATGGTGGGCGGAGTGGTCCGTTATACCCCCCTCGCACCCGGCAGCAGCATTTTTTTCGTGGGGCCCGCGCTAGAAATGCTAAGAATTACTTAAGGAATAAATGTGGTGAAGCCCATAGCTCTATAATTTTTTTTAAGGTTCTGCATGGGATCGATCCAATAGAGCCTCGACTATAGTGCGGCGCTTGTTGAGCGGCATTGTCGGTAAGTGTGTGCCGTAAAACGTAGCTGGATTTCGCGAGCTTGATACTTGCGAGACTTGTAGATCGACGATACTTTTTCGTGCGTCGAGGGAATAATAACACTTACTTATAAGTAATTACTTACCTAATAAAAGTAAGGTCTAAATAGATTTCGAATACTTCTGGCCGTAGTATTAAGCTACAAGGTATCTTAACGCCTAAAACAATTTTAATGTAAATTAGAGTAGGTACTTGCGAGTTTACTTTTTTTTATTGCCTAGGGAAGCACACGGACGGACCTGTTAGAAAGTGGCCACCGTCGTCCAGAACATCTACAAAAACGGAATTTGATCTAACACAATTTAAAGTCAAAATTAAATGGAAGTTTTAAGAGGCCAATAAAAAGAAATTTCGCACATTTCAATAGTTTAGTACTTCGGTTTAAATATGACAGACATGACAAAAATAATTAAGTAGATACTGAAACTATATTCGGTATGTATGAAAACACTACTATGTTTCTTTTAAGAACTTTGAAACCAAATCGAAGAACGCTTTAGGATTTTCTTCATGGACGTTGTGACCCACGTTGTTAATGTATTCCAGCTTTGCTTTTGGGAAGTACTTCTGTATTTTTGGGAAATCAGAAGTGCTGCAAATAAAACAAATTATTAAAATATAAGTTACCCTTTTTTATGTAACTCAGTAACAAACGAGCATACAGCACGCCTGATGGTAACTGTCAAGTCACCCATAGTACACATAGTACCTACTTTAATTCATGTAACCAAAACGCAGAAGTTGCTGCTTAGCCTCATACCTCACTGCCTTTTTCTTCTAACCGGATCACAATAATGCAAATATTGAAAATATTATAGACTTTACTACATTTATGTCTTTATTAAAGACTATCGGATCCCCGCGAATTTCACCTAAGACCAGTTCAAAACTCTGCTAAAATTCCAATTTCCCGCGGAATCTTGGTTATTAGTAGTTAAGAAATAAATGTTTAACTTTGTCTCACCTGTTAATTGCTCCATTAAACCACTACCTGAGAATGCTCCGCGCAGGAGCGAAACACGTGACGAGGTTTACCAGTGAGAGTGAAGTGGTGGTGGTGTAGTAGTGGCATTAGTGGTGTAGCGTGGTGAGCCAAAGCTAAATAAATATTCATTTTGTTATATTATTAACGAAAACCACTTGAATAGTTGTTAATTGCAGAGATTTTATTTAAGTTAAATACAGCAAATGCAACAAAACGCATTGCGCGGGAGATGAATATGACAGGTAGCGACACCTACAGTAACGCTTTAGAACTAGTTACATGAAGTCGCGAATTTAAAAAAGTTTAACACATTTATTATTAATTGTTATTTTTATCTGGAGTATTGCACTGTACGAAGCGAAGTGGACGCTGACTGCGGAGGATAAGAAGAGGTTAGAGGCATTTGAATTTCCACCTTATCGTCTGCTAATCTCTAGGAATTTCTTAAATCTGTGGGTATAGGTAGGCCTGATTATGAGCAATTTTTCGGTGCCTCTTACCGACATCAATCGTCATTTCTCATCGGTTATACCCTTTGATCCAGCCCTGAAACTCGCGACCCTTAGCAGCATATTTGCCTTGCCTGATCTTAACATTCAGCCCTTCTCATTTGAGCCTGTTAGTGAAGATGAGATCAGAAAGACCATCCTCTCTATCAAGTCTAATGCAGTGGGATGTGATGATGTGAGTCGAAGGATGATTATAATGGTACTTGAAAGTATTCTTCCGGCTGTCACTAACATCGTTAATTACTCGTTGCTTAGTGGCCAGTTCCCTAGCTTGTGGCGTAAAGCTTGTATTCGTCCGCTTCCCAAGATTCCACTCTCTTTCCGTCCTAGCCATTTTCGTCCTATCTCCGTCCTCCCTTTCTTTTCTAAGGTGCTGGAGGCAAGTGCGCATAAACAGCTTTCAAGGTTCGTTCACCACAACAACCTTTAAAGTCCGTATCAGTCTGGCATTCGGCCTGCGCATAGTACCACCACTGCTTTGCTGAAGGTCACCGACGTTATTAGAAGGGGTATGAAGGATACAAAGGTAAAAAACTATCCTCGTTTTGATTTATTTTACAAACGCATTCAACACGGTGGACCACGATATCCTTCTTGCAATCTTTTCCCACTTCCAAATGTCGTCGGTGTCTCTGGATTGGTTCAACAGGTGGTCCGTTTAGGGCAGGCATCTTTGGGCTGGTGTAATCTTGAAGCTGGGGTTCCCCAGGGAGGTATTCTGTCTCCTTTATTATTCTCAATTTTTATTAATATGATAACCATCTGTCTCTCGTGCTTGTACCATCTGTACGCTGATGACCTGCAACGTTACGTGCAGTGTGGGGTGAATGAGCTAACGGATGCTAAAGATGGTCTTAATAGGGATTTGGACAGAATTTACCAGTGGTCTAAGAGTTTTGGTATTGCCGTGAACCCGAACAAATGTCAGGCTATTATTTTTGGTATTTCGCGGCTCTTGGCAAGGATCGATCTGGCTGCTCTGGATCCGGTGTTGTATAATGGTTTAGTTATTCCGTTTGCCCCTCATGTAAAAAACTTGGGACTCTATCTAGAACAATCTTTAAGTTGAAACGGCCAGATTGCTGAGGTAAGTAGAAGGGTCACATAAACACTGCGCAGTCTGCATCGCTTCAAGTTCTTTTTGCCGATGAAAACTAAAATATAATTGATGCAGACTCTGGTTTTGCCTATTCTAGATTACGCGGACGTATGTTACATTGATGTGAACGAAGTCACCTCAGCAAGCTGGAACGTTTGTTGAATATTTGTATTCGTTTTATTTTCGGGTTTTGGAAATATGATCAAATCTCTGAGTACAGAGAGAGGTTGTCTTGGTTGACTGTTCGGGAGAGAAGGAGATCGCGTGTCCTTTCTACACTTTTCTCAATTCTGGACAATACCCTTTCGCCGGGTTATCTCAAGTACAATTTCCGGCTATTGTGTTCGACGCATGACCGTGATCTCCGCTCCTCGGTCTCCTTCTCCCTCACCTGACCAACTTCTTCAGCCACCCATACACAATACAGCAGCTTGTTATTGGAATGACATATCTGAGGACGTACGAAAGGCGCAGATTGATGTTTAAAAAACTGCTGAAAGATTTTATTCTGAGTATGAGGTCGTAGGTAATGAGTGATGAGCTTGGCTTAGTCATTATCACATTTTGTATCTAGTGAATGTATATATAATAGGTAGGTTTTTTGTATTTTACTAGTAATTGTATTTATAGTATTCAATTTAATTTAATCTCATATTTATTTATTTCACTTATGTCAATGTTTTCCTGTTAGCACCTACTTAATCACTCTCTGCATGGTCTGCTGGTTGACTGTTAGACAAAGCCTCAATGGCTTTAAGTCCGCCAATTGCTGTGATTTGTGTAATAAAGTTTTTAAATAACTAAAATAAATTTGAAATGTGGTGCTGGAGAAGAATGGAAAGAATTAACAGGACACAACAAAAGATAAACCAAGTTATTGAGAACAGAAAGGAGAAATTGCTAGGACATATAATAAGACATGATAACTTTTAAGAGTGATAATGGAAGGTAAAGTTGAGGAAAAGAAAGGAAGAGGAACGCCAAGATTTGAATATTGGAAGGGCGTGAAGGAAAAAGTGAGCGCTGGAGATTATAAGGACATGAAGAGGTTGGCAGACAGGAGAGAGGAGTGGAGATTGCTCCACCTACAAGTGTATAACACTACTTAAATATATGATAGTGATGCCATGTTGTCATGTACTATGCTACTTATATATAATACTAACGGCAAAAACGCCGACTTTCCGCCTCCGACAAAGAGTGTGGGTCCGTCGTATTGTTTCCCAGCCACAAAATCAATGGGGAACGTTGCTGTTTTACTGAACTCTTTTTTTAGGGTATCCGTGTTGACTAACCAGCCTGAAAGTGAACGTCATTTTATTACGTACACTGTTATTCTTGCTCTATATTAATGATCTGCCAAATGTAATAAAATATGACTGCACACTATTTGCTGATGACGTTTCCGTAATAATACCATGCAGTGACATTAATACTTATAATGAAGAGATCAATAAAGCCGTACATGTTATTATAAAATGGCTTGATGACAATAACCTCAAAGTTAATTTGAATAAGACTACGTACATACAGTTTATAAATAGAAATGGAAAGAAAAAAGATTTAATTGTATCAGTTAATGGTCAAACTATTGCTGAGACGAATCAAACTGCATTTTTGGGCATCTGGGTGGATGACAGGTGTGCATGGACAACGCATATCTCCAACTTGTGCAGTAAAATAAATTCCTTTGCATATGCAATTTGGCGGCTCACCAAAATTAGCAGCGAAAAAATTGCTTTGCAGGCATATCACGGGTACATATGTTCTATTATAAGGTATGCCATTATACTATGGGGTAATTCATCACAAGTAAATCAGGTACTTCTCTGTCAAAAACAGTGCATCAGAGCAATGTGTGGTGTTGACTCATTGACATCTTGCAGACCCCTATTTCGGTATCATAATCTGTTAACAGTCCCGAGTATATACATCTACGAGATATGTGTATTTGTAAAAAGCCATCTGTACTTATTCACTAAAGTCTCAGATACAACTGCCTTCAATACAAGGTTTCCTGGTCGATTGGTGGTCCCTAATCAGTCAACCACACTCTACAGCAGAAACAGTTACTCAATGGCCATTAAAATTTATAACCGCCTCGACAATAATTTGAAATTATTGCCAATAAATTTATTCAAACAAAAATTAAAAAAATGGTTAATTCAAAGTTGTTTTTACAGCCTTAACGAATTTTTTGAGTCGTTTAAGCGAGGATGTTAAATAAGGATGTAACACAATGACAATAATATTGACATCCTAAAGATTTTATGACATAAGTGCAATTAGATATTAATTTGGTAATATGTGTGATAATATGAATTTATTAACTGCTGATTGACATATTTTTTGTAATATTTTGACTGTTGTGACATTTTTAATTTATATAATTTATTAATTCTGATTGACATTCTTATATATTCTATGTTAATGATTATATGGGTAAATAATGTTGTGAAATTTAAACATTTACAAGTTATGAATTTTGTTGATGAAATTAAACAAATTAATTTAATTTAATTGTTACTCTCTAAATATTGCATGCCAGATTCTGGTAAAGTGTGTGAACCGAAAATTATAATTTTAACAACTATTGTATTCCTACCACATTTTGAGCAATAAATGATATTCTATTCTATTATAGCTTTGATATTTACCTATTAGGTACACTATATCTTAGAGATGCAACAAGTTTTGATAATAACTTGCTGTCACAGTTACGGCATGTAACGTACAAAAGATGTTGAATTCTTCTATTGTATTAGAATTATGTTAGAAGCAAAATTTCAAAGTCCTCTAGCTTCCAGTGAAAGTGAGATTAAAAACAAAATAGATTTAATATGTCTGGTTGTCCTACGCGTGTCATACTTAGGCTAAACATTTCTAGAAGGCGATAGACATTAACTTTAAATACTACTTGGTTTGAGTAAAGTTTTAAATAATAGCATTTCTCTTTATCGTAATTTAATGCTTTGACTCATTCTATCGAACTCTGTTGTAGACTTGAATAATTATTCTTTTAAATAAACTTACCCGGCTTCCCATCCTTAACACCGACATTCAATAATATGAAGGCTATACCACCGGGATCCATTCCTGATGTAGTCAGCTGTTTCTTTACCGAGTCACGAGCTTGCGTCAAGTTCTGATTTGCCTCAAATGAAACCTTATTCATTGTTTGTATGAGTTTTGGGAAGAAATCAGTTAGAAATTTTGGTGTTGATATTGGCGATACATCCACTACTACCAATCTTCTGACTTTAGATGGCTACAACAACATTATAGTTTTCAGGATTAATAAATAAGTATATCATAGCTGACTGACGTTATAGAAGTAATCGTTCTTCATAATTATTGTCTTGCGGATCCGAAGACCCGTGGAGCCGCATAACGCGTGATGTCCGGCAGATTTTTATAATTACACTATACGACTAATGAAATTTAATAAAGTAAGTTCCATTTACCACTAAAATTTGAATTTTTGTTTACCTGTGTCAAAGCAATAAACATTGACGTTCTGCCTCCCATACTGTGACCAATAACGGTGGCATTGCTGATTTTCTCTTTATCCATTAACTGTAGTACATCTTCCGCCAATTCTGGGTAAGTGTGCGTGCTCGTATGAGGACTATCTCCATGGTTCCTTAAGTCAACGGCATATACCAGTGACTGGGCCGATTCAGCTATCTTTTTCGACATAGTATTCCAGTTCAACTTGGACGCTAGCATTCCATGAAGAGTCAACACTGTGTTGCTGCCAGATCCATGTTTCGCATATGCCAAATTTACTGCGTCTCTTTTTAGTTGCCTCCCGACTTGCTTGGCGTTTGCCTTTAAAACTCGATGCACTAATAAATGGATATTCGGTGGGCACGGAAACCACATTTTAAGTAATTACTAAACTGTTAATTGTAACATTTCTGTTTATTGTTGAGAAAATACGAAAAATTTAGTTTGTGAAAGCATGAAGGGAAACTTGTTGATTTATCCGGGGTGTGAATGTCAGGGCAACATTTTTATCTATAGACATCATAGATAATTTTACAAAATACACAGATTTTTTTTTCTTTATGACAAAATATGACACATCCACAGATATAAAATTTTTAAAATTAGATAACAGATTTTCTCGATGCTACAAACACGTCTTGAGACTCTATGTCCAATTTCTTTGTCTTGATATAAAGTTATTGACATCATCTTTATAATAAAAGTAAAAGGTGGAGTGACTATCTAATAATCTATATATGTAAAAGAAAGTCGTGTTAGTCACACTTTTTATAACTCAAGAATGGCTACACCGATTTGGCTAAAAATTTTTGGGGAGGTAGTTTAGAACCAGGAGAAGGACATATAATACCTTTTTTTTCTTTCTCTTTAAACAAGTTAAGTATGTAGTTGTAGGGAAGATCATGAGTAGGTGTAAAGTAGTTGTAGGGTAGGTGTAGGGAAGGGTACTTTCCATAGGTTATTTAAAATGGTCGCTCGGGAAAAAGATAAACTGCCCTTATTTTAAAAAACGATTTCCACGCGAACGAAGTCGCGGGCAAAAGCTAGTTAAATATACACATATGATATTTACTCATGACCTCATCGGTATAATCAAAGCGGTAAACATAGACTTTAAAAACACGGGTTTAATCGCCGATCTTTAATTACTGTAGAACCAAGACATCTCGAGCGTTGTAAATTGTATGCGGTCCGTAGATTTGCAGCGAATCAACTTAGCATTTTGGCTAACAAATGCTCTCGTGGGTTAGAGCTCGGCTGGAGTGGAGTATGATTTATTTGCAGCCATAATTCTCAAAATAGAACCGAGCGGTTGCATAAAGCTAATTTCGGGATTGCTTTTTGGCGTAGAAAGAATGCCGGTAAAAATTATTACAAACATCCCACTTTTTGCGTTAATCTAGAAATAGGGTAGTCTCCTTTACAGCACAGTCTGATTCACAATGAACAAATAAACTTTATGAATTGTACACCGTTCGCTGGAATTTCTAAAAACAAATTCTTCCTGAGTTTAACACCAAGTGCAATGTCGTAATTGGCTGCCATGTGGTCAAGTGCAGAAGCCGATGCCACAGCAAGCGGCCTCTAGTACTGTATGCGCTATAGGTAAGTTTCCCACGGCTGATCGCAGCAAAATCTGATGCAATTCCAGTGTCTAATGTCAGAGGTTCTCGTTTTTTGTAGACCGTTAGCCCTGCGCGAGCGCGGCGCAACTGGTAGGAGGCAGAGGGAGCGGATTGACCCTGGAGGAGGGTATTTTGCCCTAATTGTAAATACCTTTAATAATATGTGTAAATACCTTGTAGCTCAACATGATTCGATATAAATATATAGAAAACATCGAAAATACTTACATATTTTTGATATGCATCGTAGGAATTTAATTTCTTTTGCTAACGACGTAAGTGGTTCAGTGGTCAACATATGCTGTAACATATGCTGTGGCAACGTAGGCCGGTATGCTGGGCATGAGGTCCCGGGTTCGATTCCCGACCGGGCAGAAATTGAAATGATAAATTTAAATTTTCTGTTACGGGTCTGGGTAAAAAGTATTTAAGTAGTAAAATATCTAACACCCATAACTGATGGTGCTGTGTGAATTTGTCTAAGCATATTTTTTTATTTGTTTATTATTTATTTTGCGCGTTCTGCAGTCTAAACAGCTTGGTTGGTTTTATGGATAAGGTGCCCTGATATCCTAGGAGATAAATATAAATACCTATTTTATTATATTAGAAATTTTAAGTGACTGGATCGCGATTTCTTGTGAATGTTTTCTTTAATATTTATAATTGATATTGTCACGTACCTAGTCTAGTTTCGTGTCGGACGCTATTATAAAATCTTTTGTAAATTATACAGATTTAATGAGGAATTTATTAAAAATCAATTAAGAGAGGTAGGGCATGCTGGGATAGCCCACTCGAATCGGAGCTGCCCGGTTGGGGAAGTACCTCCACCTTACAAAATACAGCAGTCAAACTACACTATTTTAATAGTGTAGTTTGACTGCTTTGAGAACCGTGGCTTTGGCAGTGGAGGGGCCTAGCTGTCATATTCGCTGAGCGGGGGCGTGTGTTGGCGCGGCGGTCAGGGAGACCTAGTGAAACGGCTGTCCGCTGGTCGCCCGCAGGCTGAACGGGCTCCCGAACCCAGGGAATACATAATCTCCGTCCTGGGAGGCTGAGCTGCCAGTCTCGCGAAAAGTCCCTGGCGTATTTTATTGTAAAATCTGCAATGTATAATTATTGTCAGAAACGCGCATTTCATTAAAGGTAGTACGAGTTTGCAATGCCTTTTAAAGAATATTATTTACTTGCTTCATTTTAATAATGACAGCCCATAGCCTGGCTTTTATTACCCTAAATATTAAGTAGTGGTGCGAATAATAAATAATATGTTTCAGCTGCAACGTTTTTTAAGTAGTCACATGTATAAGTACGTCTCTAAAATTTTTAACTGAGATATTAACTCTAACTTTTCCCACTTTTAATTCATTCCCAATAGTAATATCATAGAAAAAATTATCAAATATTAAATTTTATTTCTAGTTATTACTTTAATTCGCGAGCTCCTTAACGCGTTTAATCTGCAACTTATCTTTCACTCCATGTTTTCAGCTGAGCCACAGATGGGCTGGCATCTGGAAGAGATCGCGACGATAAGCCTGCCTTTGTTCACGGACAAAGGTCTAGCGGGCAACGATTATTTTGGCTGAGAACGGGGAACAAATAAGAAAACACTTAGTGGAAATAATTAGATGCTTTGTGCATTTGTATGTCGAGGAAGATGGTTTGTGTAGTGACAGACATTATGTCTTGCTGAAAAAAAAAGGTAAAAATGATCACGATTATAATATGGCAATCATCGTTTCCTAAACTGTAGAATTATGAAAGAAAGAAATACAGAAAGTATCGACGACACGATGTTACAAAAACGTTGTTAAAAAAACATCATTATTATGTTTACACTATTACTATGAAAACGGATAGATCTGTCTCTAACATTAGTGCAAATATAAAATAGGAAGGGAACGGAAAAAATAGGGGGAGGGCTAGGAAAGAAAATCGACACATTTATTTTATCTATTAAGATATTTTTTCCATCGGGTAGTAGCGCATGATAAACCTAAAAAAATGTAAAGAACGGAATTTGATAAAAATTTTAATATCCTTCATCCAATATTAACAGAATAAAACTGCAATAAAGATTACATCATCATACGTATTTATTTGGGTCACTTCTTGTTTACGCTTACTGTAAGATTATGGTAAACTAGTCGAAAATAAATAAATAAGTTTATAGGTATTATTTCCTTAAAGTTACTGCCAGAAATCGAACCCAGTTTCGAATGAATTAGCGAAGTCGTCCACCGGTGGCGGTCCATCATCAGTAGATTCGTAATTAGCTACCTCGGGAAACTTGTCAGCCAGGAATGTATCTGGTGCATGCGTAGTAGCTCTTTCCGTTGAGAAGACTTTTTCTATGTGAGTCAAAGGACGTCGTTTCGTTATTGTTAGAAGCTTCATCAAAGCGGCCGCCATTGTTGTCGTCAGGATTAAAGGTACTCTTCGAATGGTCAGCAATTTCACGGCTATCCGGAGGATAGCCATTGGATTCACTATGGTCATGGTCGTGATTTTCCATGTTTGGTCCAAAACCATTATGACCATTGTTTTCATCCCCTGGTCCAAAACGGTTACCATTTGGTGCATTATTTTCCAAGTTTGGTCCAAAACCTCTATGACCATGGTTTTCATCCCCTGGTCCAAAAGAATTACCATTTGGTTCATTATCAACACCATTGACTTCATACGGTGGAACATTTGGATTTCTGACTTCGTTTACATTTACTGTGTCTCTATTATGAACCTCAGTAGAGGGTTTTCTATCTGTGTCCTCGCGGCAGTAGCCACCAGAGTAGATCCATCCGTGGGGGCAGATGAATACTTGAGGATAAAGGTTTCCATCCCTTGCCAAACAGACGTAATAGTGATTCGCACTCGAAGGCAGGATACCCATTTGTCCTACATGTTCGCAATCTGGCACTGGCTTCTCGATGCATTGACCGCGATGGAGTTTTATCTAAATTCAATAAAAGATTATCGATGATTGAGTTTTGATTATAATCATTTCTTAATACTGAAAGCAAGCAAATCTTACCGAACATTGAGCATTTTTGGGGTCAAATCCATAATGTACTGGGCATAATGCAGTTCTGTGGTCTGCTGCCCTGCCGTTGGGTATACCTTCCGGCGGAGAACACAAGTGGAACTTCCTGCAGTCATACGCGTCTAGGAAAATTCCCACCTGGAATATATTTTTTAATAAGGTACAGGAAAATGTATATCCTACATTAAACTTTTAATATATGCTTTTGAGGACGCTCAATAGAATAAACAGAGTATAGCTTAATGTAATTTGCAACAACTTCGATTAAATTTTGTCAATTGATTAAAATCACATACATATATAGGCAGCCCTGATGACTCTTTTCTGAGTACATTAGTTGAATTCTAACCGATGATCTTACGGTGAGGGAAAACATCGTGATGAAACCTGCACATTCAGGCGACTGAATGTGTAACTATGATCCAATCTGGTCAGGCTCCACTGATAACAGAGTCACGGAGGTCAGATGGCAGTCGCTCCGCTGTAATTACCTGATCTGCCAAATCCTGGATCATGGTCAAGGCGGACCCCGGGACCTCGTGTGCGAGAGCACAACCGGGACATAAACGCCAAGATGATTAATATTTATACATATAGGCAGCCCACCTGGTGGAAAGTGATGATTGTCGTACACACATATAATACTAACATAATATAATAGTCACTTAGTTTTTAAGAAATAAAATGCAGAACCGTAGTTGCTTTAGGTATTATTGTGAGGACTAATCTGGTACAAAAGGCAGCCTACACAACCAGTACAAAATGAGCTGTAACACTATGGATGCGCATACAAACCGGAGACCAACCAAAATCGGTGCTTTAAGACTATTAACTAATGGAACTGTGCTCGCATCTAACATAACAAAAAATTATCGATAAGGAGGTATTTAACAGGAAGAACTGCTTATTAACTGTACTAGTTAGGTATTATAGCAATGATGGTACCTTGAACTTTTTGTTTCTGTTTTTCTATTGTGATCTTAATGAAATGAAATCGTTTCATCGAATCAGAAATTGAATGATATGTATGGAATATGATTGAATTGGTAGGTAATGTATTTTGGACGATTTAAAATGATTTCATTGCGTTATATATTATTATTTGTGATGGATCAAAAAACTGAAATACTAAAAAATATTTCATCTTTCCTAATACCAATTTCAATATAATTAAGTACATAGTAGTGAGAAATGCATAATATTTTGGTTCTCACATAGATAACGCACCTGCGGTTCTTGATCAGTGAATGTTTTTTCTGGGTTGTCCTCTTCAGGGCCGTCAGTCTTTTTTTATCCATCCGCTCTACATGCCCGTACCATCTAACATCCTCTATTTTTGCCACTACATCATATTTCATGCCACACCTTCATATCATAAACTAGAGCGTAATCAGATCTGGGTATCCCATGGCTAAGAGACCTGTCCTACTCAGTCAAAGCATGTCCATGAACTTCACACAAACGAAACGAAAATATTGAGATGGATGTGGGGCGTTACACATGCAGGACATCCAAGGCAGCCTTGCTGCGGATAAGATTAAAGAGCCGGGATTGACGGCTAGGATGATGATGAAGTTGATATTATCATGTATGTTTTGTTAAATTGTCTGTTGTTGTTTGTTTTACTATCGATCTTGTTATTAATGGTAAAAATAAAGACAATAGAGCGACCCGCCCCGGCTTCACACGGGTTGTATAGGGGTTACTCTATAATAATATGCATGTGTAATTTTGTTTTTGTCATAAGCATTTTTTTTGAGCGGGCTACCTGATGGAAAGTGGTCACCACTGCCTATAGACATTAGCAACACCGAGAGTATCGCCAATGCGTTTCACACCTCTATAACACGTTACTCTGGCAGCAAAAAGGCAAATACATAGAAACGTCCGGATGAAATTATTTAAATGATAAGTAATGAAAATCGCAGGAAAATTCGTTAAGTAGTTTTTGAATTGAATGCGTATAGACAGACGCGGCATGGGACTTTGTTTTTTAATAAGTAGTGATGGTAGTGATAGTCAAGTAATTCCTACCGGCGTTTGTATGTCTTACACGACCACGTGGAAAAGGCGCTATCTATCTGTTCTTATCCCTCGGGGATGCTGACATGAGTAGCTAGATTAGACTACACTGTGACTACATTGCACCTGTCTGACTGACATTACTAACAGTGGAGATTTCGATCTAAACTAACACATTCAGAGAATGCACCCCGACTGTGAGAAGCAGTGCCGGAATAAGCCAACGTGCACAACTAAACGGGTTTCTGAGATAGTAGGTGAACTATGATTAGATTCACATCAAATCCTGTTCACTGTTGGACTTTATTAATACTCCAATAATGTGGAGAATGGAATGGAGATGGCAAGAGACCTGACGGGATGTCTATGATACCATGGAGGATGGGTTGCCCGCTAGTGTGGGACGCCACGTGCGCCGACACACTAGCTGCGACCTATCTTCCGGCAACCGCTAAACGTGCTGGCGCGGCGGCTGAGATACGAGAGCGCTCGAAGGTGGGCAAGTACAGTTGTCTCGGCGCCCAATACGAGTTTGTCGCATTTGGTGTCGAGACACTGGGTCCGTGGGGCCCAGGCGCACACTCGCTCTTCATGGAGCTTAGTAAGCGGCTCAGGGAGGCGACGGGTGACTCACGTGCCGGCAGCTTTCTCGCGTAGCGGATAAGTATCGCCATCCAGCGCGGGAATGCCGCCGCCATGATGGGCACCTTACCGCGGGGCCCTGGATTTTTACATCTTTTTTAATTTAGTTTAGTTGGATAATAAAATATTTATAACTTATAAGGGTTTAGTTTAGTATATTTTATATGTATTACTGTATATATTTTTGATATTTTAGATGTAGGTATTAGTGTATATTTTTATTATAACTGTAAATTATTTTCTAGTTGTTTAAGTGTCTAACATTCCATTGTATGTACAATAAAGTTTTAACCTCACTATCTATGTTTTAGTATAACACGAGTAGTTGTAATTGATAAAATATACCTAAGTACACAAAATATGGGAAAATCGGTTTGTCATTTTGTCGATATCAAAATTTGAGCACAACCGGGATATCGACGCCTAGATGACGTACATATACATAATACATACATATAAGCACTCGTGCTTTAGGTACTCTAAACTTAGCATTATATTGCCACGGTTCTATCACTTCACCGTTTTAATAAATAGCTATATTTTTCACTTACAGGATAAAGTTCCGAGAAACCCTTGTTAATATTTAAGTACGTAAATCAATCAATACCTTTCACCCATTATTAATTAATTATGCCCGACGACTCTGCAGGGTTCGACGAATCTCCGAATAACTAATTAATAATTATGCTATTTGCCCTTTAAATTATTAATAAACATGATTGATACAAACAAAACGAAGAAATGTCATGATCTGCCCGCCCTGTTCCTACTTGTCTAGTGGGGTGGGCACAGGTCGGCACAACATCTCTCGTTCTTTCTAAGAGGCTGACCTAACTTTCTTTTTCTGGCTACTCTATTTCATGATTCCATTCCCTTCTTATTTCATGATTCATTTTCTTTTGAGATTTCTGTACCAACTCCTTTTTATGAGTAAAAGTAATCTCATGTTCACTAAATTAAGCTTCTGATTATCTGATTTCACAATTGCAAAATGTTATTAATGCAAACACAGCAATCATAACCACAAGTAAACGTAAACGTATACTAAAACCCTGGCTAACCCCAGGTCTTCTACGTTGTATAAGGAATCAGGACAGTCTTCACAAAAAATATAAAGGTTCTCCAATTTTTAAACTAACATACCTCAGTGTATCTGAGGTATGTTAGTTTCAAAACTTCATTCATTGGAGAACCTTTATATTTATTTAATCGTGTACATAGGAAAACTAAACAGAATTTTGAACGTAATGAGTTAAAATGTAGTTTAAGAAATAATGAGTAGGATGGGATGATATTTCTAGTAATCCTATTATTCAACACAAGGATATATTGACTACCCCCATAACTCATATTTGTAATCTTTCTCTCAGTAATGGCATCTTCCCCACAGCATTCAAAAAGTCCCTAATTTATCCTATATTTAAAAATAGAGATAAGAGTGCAATTAATAACTATAGACCCATTTCAGTATTGACAGCTTTGTCTAAAATTCTTGAAAGATTAATGAACAAGCGACTAGACATATCTAGAAAGCAATAACTTGATATCATCAGCTCAATATGGGTTCCGAAATGGTAAGTCAACTGCGGATGCTGTTCATGAGCTCGCCAATTATGTGGTTGAAAACCTAGACTATAAGAGAAAGATTTTGCCCATATTTTTTGATTTAACTAAGGCGTTTGACACCGTCTCTTTACCTCTGCTACTATCGAAAATGGGACGCTTTGGCGTTAGAGGTTTACAATTGCAATTATTTGAGAGTTACCTTTCCAGTCGTACCCAGTGCGTTAAAATAGACCATCACATCAGTACCGGTCTTCCAATTACGCACGGAGTGCCACAGGGTAGCATACTAGGCCCTACCCTATTTCTTATTTTTATTAATGGCCTGTAACCTTCCTCTCGTAAATGGTAAAATCCTGATGTTTGCAGACGACACTGCCATCGTTTTTAATGACAAATCTTGGGAAGAAGTAGGTATTCAATTGTGCCCAATCAAAACTCAACGTTGTCACAAGTTGGTTGGTTCAGAATAAGTTGACTCTTAACACTCAAAAGTTAAATTATATAACTTTCACCATGACGGATCATCAACCCTTGCCTGTGCTTTCTTTAGATCTAGTCGCTCACTCTTGTTCCCTTTCTACCACTTCATGTAAATGTCCAAAAAAAACGAACTGATTGTTACAAATACTTAGGTTTACTAATTGACTATAAGCTCACCTTTCAACCACATGTCAACCTACTTACAAACAGAATAAGAAAGTTAATTTATATCTTTAAAACGCTACGTCATGTGGCTGATGACAAATTATTGAAATCCATTTACTACTCATTATGTCAATCACTTATTATTTACTGTATCACTGTTTGGGGAGGTACGTCCAAAACAAATTTAATTAGATTAGAAAGAGCTCAACGAATAATTATTAAAGTTAGTACCTTCCGCCCTTACAGGTTTCCTACTTTTGAACTATATCAAAATTATAAAGTATTGACTGTCCGACAACTGTTTAATTAAACCACAATAATGCTTCGTCCAAAATGCGGGTAGTCAATGAGGGTAGTAAATAATGTAACGTCAAGGAAATGGGAAAAAGAAAAACCAGCAACACGACCAAAATAACCTGCATAAGTCACCAGACATCGTGAAAGAACGACAATGACTACTCGAATAGCCCTCCCCAAGTAGCACCACGCTCAAAAGTGCCATCATCGAAGCCGCGTTGCCACGCTGAATCGCCAATGAAATCCGCTGCACGAGGTAGGACCCCGAACATGGACCCAAACCGTTCTCCCGCAGACGACGACCCACTTCGCCAATGAATACCTTTGCCTTTAGCTCCACCATCACCTCACAAACACACGGGTGTGGCTCACAAACAGCACAACCCAGCCTCAAGGCCACCGCCACTCGCATAGTGTTGTTGTCTAACAAAGCCCCCAAGTGCGGCGATGGCAGAGCATGAAGCCACGCCCCAGACT
Source organism: Blastobasis lacticolella (assembly GCA_905147135.1). Taxonomy (NCBI): domain Eukaryota; kingdom Metazoa; phylum Arthropoda; class Insecta; order Lepidoptera; family Blastobasidae; genus Blastobasis; species Blastobasis lacticolella. The sequence goes on along the minus strand of LR990048.1, from coordinate 7,331,935 downwards.
CTGGTCTTGAAATAGCCCTTAAACGAGCCAGCTCCCTGCCCGAAGTATTATCACATAATTGCTCCATTACTACTCTAGAATAAATGTCGTCCCAAGCCCTTTGGGAAGATTTATTTTCGGGCAATATACCACCCGGACACAGCACATCCCAAGCGGATACAGCCTCACTCACGAATGGTATAGTGATCCCGTCACCATGCGTAGACAATACTTGAGCAACAAGATCCACTACACCATGCGCAGAAGCGAGAAAAGCTGCCAGTCCCGTTCCTTCAACCCGACGCACTCCAAGACCTCCGTGACGTACTGGCAATACAGCCTGGCACCACTGCTTCTCCTCCAAATTAACATTTACAATGGACTCTAACGTTTCCTTCAGCAAATTGCCCAGATTAGAAACCTACCCGGGGAAGCACCAAGTCGGAGTTGTCCGCACCGCGTAAGTTAACCTCAGCATTGAGAAGCAACTGCGAAGGAGAATCAGCGCGACATGCGAGGTCAATTGCTTGAGACTCTCATGTACTGTTACAAGAGACCGTCGTTTAGACTTAAGGAAAGCCGGCACCCCCTCGCTAAAGATGGGTGAACCAAGCAGAGCAAAATTTGGCCTGCTTACTTCTTTAATGCCAGGAATCAACGCCCTAATCCTAGGTAAAAAAATATCCATATCGACCCCTCAATGATAAAACTCACATATGTCTGTGTTCAATTGTAGACCGATATCAGCAAATTCCCGCAGCATAAGCCGTGTGGTGTCTGGCAGAGTAGAATAGCACCAACCCCTTACACTCGTGGGTGTCGTACAAGGCGACTAACGTTTTCGAGGCATAAAATCGAAAGTCTCCGTAGGCTGGAAAATGGGCAGCAGCATTTTCCATTGTTATATTTACAACACTGCGATTTCCAACCTGCCTGCCAAGCGTGGAGATTATGGCAATAGCCTCCTATTTTTAGTAGGAGAGGCCCTAAGTCCTGCAGTGGACTGTTATGGGCTGTGATGATCAAATTTGATGGCAAATTTGTTTAATAACATTTCCAAATCCTGCACTACCGCATCCGAAGTTCCCCCGATGGTCCCATCATCCAAATACCACAAATTTAGAGGAGACTGAATGGAATTCACAATTTGATGAATTGCCAAACTAAACAACAGAGGACCCAATGGATCTCCTTGCTGCGCCCCAACCTCTGAACTCATCTTACTTGGTGAACTATAACATTGATAAAGGTATGGATATAAAGTGGGCAACTTGTCCTTATATTAAATATATTTCTGAAACAACACTCATATACTTCAAATAACACTTTCAATTCCAGACGCCCCATAGTTTTCTGTCCAAGGCAAGTGTTAACCAGCTTTGCTCAAAAAATTTTTCATTCCTTGGTCCATTTCTTTACAATAGAATCAATAGACAAACACAAATCTACATTTTAGCTAAATTCGAAGCAAAACACAAAATAACTTAACTTTTACAAAATGTTAACTACGACGAAACAGAGGCTATTATGCAAGTTGTTGACTGATGGACGCACACAAACACACATACAAACGCACTACACACCTTTTCATTTATTTTCTTTTTCTTTAAAGATGTAGTATGTAAGTAACTTTAATTAAAATGATCTCTGCTTCTATCTCTCTATCTGATTATACTTTAATTTAATCATACACTGGTTCAGTAATAATTAATAATAACTACAATGAGGGGATTCCTGGAGACTTACAACACAGGCTTGACCTACCGTAAGCTCCAGTCTCCCACAATAACAAAATTCATGTTCGATTTATTGTATCCTAATATGATTATGGTGGTGTGTGGTGCCGCCACCTCAAAGAATAGCACCACCCCATCTCTTCCCGTGGGTGTCGTAAAAGGCGACTAAGGGACAAATCCGAAAGATGGGCAGCAGCATCTTTCTGGGTAGATTTACATCAACTGCACTGCGATCTCCAACCCGCCTGCCAAGCGTGGAGATTATAGCAATGACCTCCCCTTTCGTGGGAGAGACCCGAAGTCCTGCAGTGGATTGTTATGGGCTGTGATGATGAATATGATTATTGTGGAGAAAATTATTTTTTTATTATTATACTTATTGGTATTTTATTCGTTTCTCCTTTTTACAGGGTACATAATATCCTATCACGCAGGCATTAGCCAAACGGGTTGAGAACGACGGCTTACTGTAGCATATAGGTAACATGTGATGACATTTGCAATGTTTCGAGGCTCTGACTTAGTGATTTCGGTATGACTCCAGTTGATGATAAAACTATGGGAATGATTTTCACTATTTTGGCTTTCCACTGAGTTTTCAGCTCTATTGCAAGATTCTGGTATTTACTTAGCTTTTCTGAAATAATAGCCTGGATGTTATGGGTGTTTGGTCTAGCTATATCTATTATGTATGCTGTTTGTTGAATTTTATCAAATACTGTGATATCCGGTCTATTACAGTGTATAGTTTTATCTGTTAATATAGTTCTATCCCAGTATATTTTATGTGCACTATTTTCAAGAACGGTTTGTGGACTATACTTATAATATGGAGCTATTTTGGCTAAGAATTGATATCTGTGGGCTAGCTGTTGGTGAATTATTGAGGCAACCTGATCATGGCGGTGTTTGTAATCCGTTTGTGCGAGAGATTTACAGCCTCCCGTGATGTGCTGAATGGTTTCAGAGGCGCTATTGCAATTTTTGCATGTATCAGTTCGTTGAGTGGTGTCTTTAATTATATATTTAATGTAGTTCCGGGTGGCTATTACTTCATCTTGAATTGCGCAGATGAATCCTTTTGTCTCTGGGAACCGTTCATATCTTCTGAGCCATTCGTTCAACTTCTCTTTGTCGACATGTGGTTGGCTCAAGTGGGTTCGGGTTATTATTATTAAATGTTCTTGTTAAAACTTAAAATCAGTTACACATAAACGATAAACTGCTCACTTATATAGATTTGGTTGAATGTATAATATCATCCTTAAGAATGACTTTCAATGTGAAACAAACCTATAGGTGGCGACAAAACAGAGATTATTGGGATTTTAAAATTGTTTTCGAACTAAAACGAGCAATGATGGTTTAGTTTGTAGGTTCCTGCTTCCGCATTTGGGCACTAAGTCAACGGCCATGGGCTTGCTGCAAGAAATTTTGTTATTTAAAAAACGATTTAATGTAAAACTCAAATTAATAAATTTTTACATTGTACACACTTTACCTAGAACATATTTTACTTAAATCCTATATAACCTACGTACTAACAGTATGGTAGGTGTAAGTACCTATAGGTAGACAGTGTTCAAACACGTTGTTTTTATCATAATCAGGCGTAATATTGAGCCTACATTTTACAATGTACCATTACATATACATTACATTGAAAATTCATTTTTAATATATATGGTAGATGGTTATGAGCAAAGACATCATTTTGACTAAAAAACGCAACGTCAATCAAAGCGCTACCTTGCGGATAGCTGGAAATACTGTGAACACGAACACTTGGCATCCGATCATCGACGAGTCAAGACGTGGAACTAGCTGCTCATTCATTGAAGAGAGAAGTCATGATTTATTGCCTCACGTCATATAGCCGTACTCCATAAAGCAGAGTGTGAGTACAGAAGGGACTACCAAATAATAACTGACGCCCTGAGTGGTTCAATGGTTAACATGCCACGCAAGAGCTCCCGGGTTTGATTCCCGGCCGGGCAGAAATTGAAATGATGAATTTTAATTTCTGTTACGGGTCTGGATGTTCTATGTATAATAAGTATGTATTAAAAAGTATTTAAGTAGTTTATCAGTTATCTAGCACCCATAACACAAGCTTTGCTTACTTTGGGGCTAGATGGCGCTGTGTGAATTTGTCCACGAATATTTATTTCTTTTTAACTTGTACAAGAGCGCACGTGAAAAGATTACCTGGCGCACCTTGGGCTTTGGCCTATCAGGAGGCCACGGGTGGTGGCGGGTCTTCCAGTGACCCACGGGTTCGGTAGTCCAACATGATAATCTGCTACTGAAATTATCCTAAATTCATCCTATTCTTTCATTGTTTGCTTTTTTTATTGTAATCATGCTTTATTACCTCAATACACTGTTAAACTGGTCTTCTAATTCGTTCCAATAACACTCTCCCGAAAATACCTTCTGATGGATTTCTCCCCTGCTACAGTCTGCCCTAATATACGACATATACAGGGTGTTACATAATATATGTATAAAGCCGTGAACTGGATGGAGTGTTAAACATAATAAAACGATAGGTACAATTATTTCTGTCGTACGTGAATTTTTTTTATATAACATATGTATGAAGCCGTGAACCGTATAGAGTGCTAAATGTATGAAAACGATAGGTACAAAAATTCCACGTACAACAGAAATAATTGTACCTATCGTTTTATTATGTTTAACACTCTAACCAGTTCACGGCTTTATACATATATTATGTAACACCCTGTATATTTTGTAAACGACGCGGCGACGTTAACATACAATTTGCGTAGGACAGACACAAATTAACGGACTAAAGCTAAGTTCGCATATTTGTGCAATATATTTCCATTTCCCCAATACAAACCCATATTCCGACAACACGTTGAAGTAGCCATATAATTTATTACCGCAAGTTGTTCGGCCATCCCATTAGAAATGCGGAAAGGGGAAGGGATGCACCGATTTAACCGAAATCGGAAACTGAATGGGCGACACCTAATATTGTAGAATATAATCCGATCCGTTTGACCTCTACATTACCTTCTACCTCTACCACTACTTATATCAAGTAGTGCTGGAATATTTTTATTAATATACACATTGCACATCAATTAATGGTCACATTGAATATAGAAGAGGGGGATTTCACAGAGGCTCTTTGAGGTTTCAAATGTTTGGAATAACCGTCTTACTAATAAAAATGTTCATACGTTGATCAAGCGTTGAAAGTACGTTTAACAAGTGTAGGTATGAGATCGAATTAAAGGTAAAAATGTAAACAAATGGGTTTCCACTATAAAAAATGTTATCCAAATGGTGGATTATTTAAAATCATTGAAATATTGAATAAAATTATTACATTCAAAATGAAATAAAATCATATGAATATTTAAAAATATTTTACTGATTTAAATAGGGAACAATGTTTTTTTTGTTTCGTATTTGTGCTGCTTCAATAAAATATGTGTAATTTCATAGCCTCCTTCATCTTACTCAGCCATGCGCAGAAGTTTGACAACGTCGCATTTTGAATTTTAGTGAACCTGAAAACTTCTGTAAAACTATCATCGCGGTCGTCGTCGTTTTATGTTATTAGTTATTTAAGTGATAAAGTATATTAATAAGTATATACATTAGTTAGATAATATGTTATTGGATAGATTTTTGTCCTATTTACCTATATACCTACTTGCAATTGTATTATCCTAATATTATAAATGCGAAATATAATCTATGTTTGGTTTTGTACGTAATGGATGTTTGTTACACCTTTACGCAAAAACTACTGATCGTATTTTAATGAAATTAGGCAGTTATATAGAATATAGCCCCGAATAACACATATGCTATAATTTATCCCGATATTTAATGTGATTCCCGCGAGAACGGGTCCGGCACGTTATAGCAGAATTTTATGCGGACACAGTCGCGACCAAAAGCTATTATGAAATAGAATAATCTATGCCAGCCAAAATATTGCCCAATTTATTAAATATTAGGTATAATAGATTTTAAACAGTTTTATTTAAGTGCCTAAGTATATAAAAACTAACTACTTACTTACTTATTGTGCCTATATACTTTTTCAATGCTTAGATCATCGTGGATAATCAGAGATCGTGGTTTAAAGTAGTTGTGATAACTTTCACAATGCAAAAATGTTTGCTGCTTACAAAAGATCCTTTGGTGGGACTCCAGCATGCTTGGGGAATAGCAGAAGTCAATGGCAGAAGTCCATTTATTTAATAGAATTACATCTTTTGGAAAGCAAAACATCGGCACAGAATCTTTCCCATTTTTATGGTTTAATCATAATTTTACTTGCATTTTTCATATGCAAAAATGCCTTGGCATCTGTTAGAGAAAGATTACGAATATACAACAGAATTTGATTTATGAAATAAGCTAAAAACTAACAACAAAAATGGTCAAGGATTGTTTTTCAAAAATCGTATTTATCCAATTTTAGCACAATTATAAATATATTTACTTTTATTTACCTTCGTAGATGGTCCATACAAACGCGTTAATTTACAGTTTTATCAATATATTTTAAATTTATCATCATAAAATTCATAATTTTCCCGCACATTGACATGTAAACAATGAGTAAATCGGTTTACAGCGACGTTGCCGTTCCGTGCTACAGCATGGCTTGTAGATGAAGGAGGCTATGGTAATTTTCATTTATGCCACTGGTAATGGTGAGAAATTCTAAACATTTGGTTCGTTGTTACGGTACATTATTGCAAAGGCTCCGTAAATGAGGGATAGACCGACGCCGAGACATATATACTGCTTTTCTCAAATAATAATATGTACAAGATTCAAAATAGTGACTACTTCTTTCTAATAATGAAGTTTTCTTACTAGTGTTCTAGGACTAATAGTTTCAGAGTTACTTATTACGTTTTTAATAAATTGAATAAATGGCTGTAGGTAAATCGATTTGTTTCGTTTTCGAAAGTTTACCAACCATTACTTTTCAGTGTGCGTGATGCATAACCATTTTGTAAATAAATACATTCGATAAAAAGGTTTTATACCCCTGGATAGTCTCTTTGACACTGACAGTTGTGTGTTTACATTTTTGATCTTTAATTTCATCTTCAAGTATATAAGTATAAATGATAGCTTTACTTTTTATATGTGCACAGACGTATCTGACCCGGTCTGAACGTCGCTGTTGTTCGAATTGGCATGACATTTCAAAATATCGACATTTAGTTACAGCTTTGGGAAGCTATTCTCGCGCTGTGACATCTCAAATTCCACATATTCTCCAGCCAAAAAACTGTATTAAAACGTCACTGAAATTGGTCTTCGACAATATACGACTGTCGAAGATAGTTGAGAAAATATATTTTTGCTGCAATAGACATTTCAATGCCATTAATAATGGAGATATGTGTCTAAAAAAATGTCGAATTCGAGATGTCACAACGCGAGAATTAAGCCCTTGGTCACTGGGTCAGATAGTTTTTGGAATGTTACAGGGCTTCTGCCAAGTTACACACACGTCACCACAATGTTATCACATCAGATTGATTGATTTCTGCGAATGATTACAAGTCTATTAATCGATCCAACAACTATTTCGGCGCAACCCTAGTCGAAGGGGAAGCAATCCCGAGGTACCGAAGGAATCTATTAAGCGCGCTAAGTCCGTAAATGAGTTCCTTGCGGACTATTGGGAAATAAATCCGTGCAACGATACGATTTCTGATCAATTGTAATGATGATACCGGGCTTTGGAGTGAAGAGTTTCTCAGGGAGTACGTTGGCGGCGAAAGATTAATTAGTCTAAGAACGATAAAGAATTTGTGTGTACTACGCTTATAAGGTCATGTTTTTGTTTGTGCGCGAAGCAGGAGGTCATTGTATTATTGTCATCATCATAAATATTTATTATGATTTATTATATGGTAAGTAGGTTTTCCACAACTTCACGAAGCGATAAGAGACGATGTTCTGATAAGTTTACATTTGCGCTGTTTAAAGTGTCCATCTGAGAATTATTTCCTAAACATAAACTAACGTAGGTAATGCTCACGCCTCTGTCCCTCAGATGGAGTAGTCAGAGACTATGAGGTGTGCCAGGACACAGCAAAGTGGCGACTTACCATTTACCATTATTTCTAAAAATAATTAATTTTAATAAAAAAGTGCAATAACTAGACATACTATTTACTGTTTATCTATTAGCATAGATAGTGTATAATAATAAAACAACAAAAAGCCGATGGAATCCATTCATTTCTGATCGTAGTGTTCATAAAAGTAAAATAAGGTAAAAAAATAGACTTTTCTTTAAAAAAAATCTTAACATAGTTACTAGGTACTTATGATACATTTTGATTCATATTTTTTTCTAAACGGCCATAACTTATACTATAAGATATTTCAAGGTTATCCATTCATTACCGGACACCGTGTATACAGCTTTCCTCAAATAATATCACATAAGATTCAAAATGGCGGACACTTCTTTCTAATATTGAAAATATCTAACTGGTATTCTAGTAGTTTAGTTTAGTTTAGTGGTAGTTTTTCATAAATTGAATAAATGAGGGTAATTCGATTTGTTTCTTTTTCGAAAGTTTACCAGCCATTACTTTTCAGTGTGCGTAATGCAAAACCATTTTGTAAATAAATATATTCAATAAAAAAGGTTTTATATACGTATAGTTGTTTGGCCACATACCGGATATCCGGCCACCCCATGACCCGGATAGCCGGATATCCAGCGGCCGGATATTTGGCAGGACATAGTCTCTGAACAAGTCTGTGCAAGCTATGAGCGACTAAATTAGACAACTACATAATTATGTTCATTGCTCAAAACTTTCAAAACTACATTCAATACAAATAATTTGTACTTAATTGTGAACAATTCTTTCGACCTCGGGCGGTATCCTCGATTCGAAATTTTTTTTGCTATCCGGTATCCGGCCTTATATTAACGCACTATCCGGTTTCTGGCCGGATAGTAAATTATCGCCGTATAGGCCGGATACCGCATAGTAACCGAATATCAGTTTCATCTCTATTTTATACCCCTGGATAGTCTCTTTGACATTGACAGTTGTGTGTTTACATTTTTGATCTTTAATTCCATCTCCAACTTTAGATCTTTAAAAAAAACTCATCATATATAAAGAAAACCAAAAAGTTACAAAGTTATCAACGTCGCAAATTTAGTTAACTCCGTCTAATACCCTATGGTGCTCCGAAAAGCTAAAATGCAGCTGCCAGTGCTCAGCAACTACATTCTAGGTATGTCCACTCAATTTGGCTGCATAAAGCAAGCATCGCTATTACGTCCGTAAATCTCTCCCAAAACCCGTGATGTATTCCCACCCCGACAGTACAGCGGTGATAGACGGTATCTCTAATGGAATCAGCTGAGCTTCGTTACGTTATGTGCCCGCAGGTCTTTGGGACATGTGCATTATAAAGTGATGTTTCAAACGTGGCAGTTGCATTGGGTAGGGTATAAACGTATAATGCTGCTTTTACAACGGCGAGTCGAGATTCGAATGAAGACCAATTACGGCCCATACAAAAAGGAGCAGAATTAGATTGAAAGTGCCCAACGAAATTATCATAGCAATTTCGACAGAACGCATTATTTAGAACATTTTTATTAGGACAGTTTGCTATACGCTTGAAATCTAGATCGTTATAGACGCATATTAGAGGGTTCCTTAGTGGTGGGAAACGCATTGCCCCTGGTGTTGCTGCTGTCAATAGGCGGCTAAGACCATTTTCCATCAGTTGGTTCGCATGCCTGTTGATCTGCCGTATTACATAAAATAAAATTTAGGTTAGAGCGGCTTAGGTAATAAAAATGTTAAGAATAAAACGTTCGTTCCAACATGGTTACGACTAGTGGACGTTCTTGGGGCTGTGAATTAGTAACCACAAGTAAGGGGTTTATGGTCGACTGTGATGGTGAAACTTAGACATTTGTTTGTTTCAACGCTTTATCTATAAAACTATCCAAACAGTTGTAATTTTTTTTACTTATGACATACATACTTTTTATTCCACAATTTTTGTGATGAAACCTGTACATTCAGGCGACTGAATGTGTAACCGTGATCCAATCTGGTCAGGTTCCCTTGGTAGCAGGGTCACTGAGATCAGATGGCAGTCGCTCCACTGTAATGAGCTGATCTGCCAAATCTTGGATCATGGTCAAAGTGGGAACTGGGCCTTCGTGCGCGAGAGCACAACCATATTAATGCCAAGATGATTAAATGGGGGGTGAGAATGAGCAATAGGTAGTGTTTAATAAAAAAATATGCTGTTATACGATGTTATGTATTTGTAGTACCTAACATAAGAAAAGGCTCAGAGCAAAACTTATTTGTCTAATGAATCCTAACAATATATATATATATAACAGTAAAACTGAGAAATTAAATAAACTCAGAGTTTGATCAAGAGTATCTTTATTTAAAAAATCCTAATATATCTGTACGTCGGTAAGTAGCTCTGTAGGGACTAAACGCAATGTTTGCAGTAAGTGGGAGCTAAAGTAATGGGTCCAACTACGCGGACGGAGTCAGCGGGCCTTGAAGAATTGCCCCACGCGCTGGACTGTGATGACCACTACGTTACGGAACTACTAGACATGGCCCTGAAAAAAATGAGAGTGGAATTACTCGTCACTCCGACGGATGACATGTTCTTATTGGCATATTAAAAGAAGATTCATTCAATTTAAAATGAGAGATTATTCTAATAGTTCTTGGCAGAGGGTGGGTACCCGAGAAGGACTTAGACTGATAAAATCAATGACCTTCTCCAAAATTGATAGGTCAGGAGACCCTCAAACAACGTAAATGTATGAAAAGATTAGTATTGTTTCAGTAAACTCGTGTCAGGGTCAACGGGGCGTATGGCTTAGCATCAAATAAAGTAAAACCCGTTATATTAGGTTGGGGAAAAAGTCTTTTTGCATATAGTATGTATGAACTTGTAATAAAACCTTTTTGGCTATACTATTTGTACCTGGCTGGTTTTGGTATCATTTTTCACGAGCTTTCTGAAAGAAACCTAATGAACTGTGTTCTCATTTGTGATTCTTTATTACGACGTAATGAAACCGAACCATTTTTGAAGAAATTGATAACTGGTGATGAAAAGTAGATCACGTACGACAAGAACGTGTGAAAAAGGTCATGGTCAAAGGCCGGTCAGGCTTCACAGACTGTGGCGAAACCTGGGTTAACTCGCAACAAGGTGATGCTGTGTGTGTGGTGGGAATGGAAGGGCATTATTCATTATGAGCTGTTGCCACCAGGCAGGACCATCGATTCAGAACTCTACTGCGAACAACTGATAAGATTAAAGCAAGAAGTTGAGATTAAGCGGCCGGAATTAATCAACAGAAGGGGTGTGGTTTTTCATCATGATAACGCTAGACCTTACACATCTTTGACCACTCAGCAAAAATTAAGAGAGTTTGGCTGGGAGGTGTTAATGCATACGCCGTATAGTCCTGACCTTGTACCTTCAGATTTTTACCTGTTTCGGTCTCTTCAGAATTCTTTAGGCAGTGTCAGGTTAACATCACGAGAGGACTGCCAAAACTACTTGACGCAGTTTTTTGATCAGAAGCCCCAAAATTTCTATAGCAATGGGATCATGTCCCTACCTATAAGATGGCAAAGAATTATCAAACAAAATTGTACCTACATACTTTAGTTAAATGTAAATCAACTATATTATAAAATGTTTTGAATGTTCATATAAAATGCGAAGAAACTTTCTCCCCAACCTATTATTAACAAAATAAATAGTTTCCAAAATAGAGTCTGATCTGAAAGTTCGTAACTCTTTGCTTGTGTATGAGTATGGTGATGTTAATCTGCGACCAGTAGGTTAGAAGCGGAATAGTCGGCACGCTCTTTTTGAGTCTAAACAGAATGTACCTTTCTAGACTACACACATGGGATCATTTCCATTTTATTCCAAATTTTACAGCCACTCAAGACTCACAAGTATAAAGTTGGCTGACCTGCAAAACCAGCATGTTGTCACAATAAATTTGCTACAGAATTGTTTTAAATTTACAACGACACATGATTTATTCGAATATAGTATTTTTTGCAAATATGCTGAGATTTTCACTAGTGTACATTCGAGATAAAGTTTTCCGATAAAAGTTGATAACCCACACAGCACACACTGGAGTACCTACCTACCTATTTGTAAAATAATCTTGAAATAACACTTCTTATTTCCTAACAAACGAACCACCTTTACCTATTATACTATTTAATATACCAGGACCGGTTCCTATGAAGTATTTGCTAGATTCGCTATTCCGCCGACCGATCTACTCGATTCCGACGCGTGGAAGTATTTGGCGTTAGAGCTACCGTATCCGGCAACATATGTTCATTTCCATCCTCCGACAGTCGATGACAGGCCGGCGGAAGTACCGAGGAATCCTTGATCGATGGCAGTGAGCTGGCACCGAGTGTTGAGATACAGCGGTTTCATTGAGTTTCGTGGTTATTTGTGTACTGGTAGAATGCAGTTTTTAATTTGTGATGCTCAATGACGAACGAAAGTGAGGAGGTGACGTAAGAATTTTTGTTTTGTCTTTGGCAAGTATTATTTTCATGCAAACCACGAGAACCCTGATAAGTGTACTGAAAATCAGGCATTATTTCCTTATAAACCAGAGAAAAGTGTGATGAATGTGGCCCCGTTTACCAAAGTAACTCTAATCTACAGTGTACTTACTTTAGTAAAATTGTTAGGAAGTCTATGAAAAGGTAAAAAAAATAGTGGTGATATTTATTTAACTGATTAAGTTACTTAATTGATTTCATGGATCAAATTGTGATCTTCTGCGGTTTATTGTAGACTGTTAAACAAGTGTAATATCATTTATATTTCAATCTTGTTATTAACTTGGGACTCTAAATTGCCGTGTGAAGCTGGGCCTTGTAAGTGTACTTAAAAAAAAGGAAATTTAAAGTAAACCCTAATTTTTAGGCATTTTAATCCATCAGACATCAGTCTCATCACTTCAACATTATGCTGAGGCTGGTCCCATTTAGTCTGACCCTGCTTCCTTATTATGTACTTAATCCGTTAGTTTCAAGTTTTTTAATGTGTTATTGGACCAAATAAAAATTCGTCTATGTCTATATCTTACCCATAAATTGGAACAGGCTCGGTATAATGAAATCCATTAAAGTGAACCTACTATTTTCCCCGCTCATTGCAGATCTTTCGCACCAAAGCGTTTACGCAGAAAGGGAATGTTTTTCGCTCTGTCGGACCTTTAACTTTTTCACGCCATTTTCCTCTGAAATATAGCAGTATTTGAGAGTTTTCCCACCAAACGCCCCTTTGCGACAACACGCCTCTCATATCGTTGACTAATGTATCAGTTGAATAGATATTAAGTGTTTTTATGGCACGTTTCAATAATTCATAGTCCATTAAGATTTAGACGCTTTTTTGGCTTGTGAAATAGTTCAACTGTGCAAGTTAGGTGTATTTTCGAAGAGGTTATGTAAAGACCTCCTGCTGACCTGTGACCGCTGCTCTGGCAGTTTAGTCTTCATCATCACAAATAATTATAATAGCGAGACTGATGCTAGTTATCTGTTTTTGTGATAGACATAATTTATTTAATTGAGTCTTGAATATTATAAAGAGAAGAGATTTGTATTTTGTTAGTATCTAAATTCAAATCAAACTGACTCGATGCTAGTATTCTTGTCGGCTCCAAATCCTTTCGCTCCCATTCTGACTGCGACAGCCCTACACTCCCCTTCGCATCTACGTACGCACTGGTATCTCGGGCCTGAGGTAGCGAAGATCTGTAGAGGACGAGGTCTGGTGTCGCCTTAAATCAACAACTCCCACGTCTGATGCTGTATCCGGAGCAAACCAGCTCTTTGGGTGAGACCCGTGACATCCACTGGGCTTGGTTGCTCAAAATACAAGAACAGACGACGGAACTACCGATGATGAATGCAGAAGCATTTCTAGCTGGTGTTGTACCTGAACGGCACGGAACGGAGAAGAGATTTGTATTTTTGTTTGTAATGAATAAACTTAAAAACCAATGTACCGATTTTAAAAATTCTTTCACTAATGTAATGCTATATTATCACGGTGTAATATAAGCTACCTACGTTTTATCCCGAAAAATAATAGGATCCCGCGGAAATGTTTAATGTTAACAGAGATCCGACTTGCACGATAGCCGCTGAGAACGGCTAGTAACTACATATATTATAGCTTAGACCGAAAATGTAGTGAAAATCCTGTCCTAGAAGCTGTATTCAGGACTTGAGTCGCCTAATCCACTACCACTATAAGCATTTGGCCATAGTTTTTTATGATACTAAGATGGAAAACAGGCTTACGTTCTGTCTCATTTTAATTATTGGGATAGTTTTTACTAGTTAGAGAAAACACAGTATATTATTATAATAGCAATATAGAAATAATAAATTAAGATGTGCGGCATAAGCTGTAATGCGGCCGTCAATCAACGACGATTACCAGCTATATCTCTCATAGTCATAATAGGGTGACTCCAACTCCTGTTGTATGAAATACGAAAGCCGCAGGTTGCAATAAGTTAGCGGACCACATGCCGTCGAACGAAGCTGGTTGCCGCCGCAGTCGCCTAGCCGTTGCAACTTTGGAACAGCTAAAATTATGCATATTGCGAAAATTTCGTTGTTGTTGTTAGTGCCTATATTTATTTCAATTTGTTGTAAAGGTGTATTACCGGTAGAATAGTATGTACCACGCTTTCCATGGCTTGTTTTACACTGAATCATCATCATCTTAGCATTATGTCCCGGTTGCACTCCCGCGCGGTACGCGAGGGCCCAGGGTCCGCCTTCTTGCTACTCCTGGCCCATAGCTCGGTCTTCGACGTATTGTTTTTCACTGAATAGTATTATATTGAATTGCAAAGGCCCCGGATTTTTGTATTGTTAAGAAGCTTGGATACGAGGATTTTATGTAGAGGTGCGTTATATCGGAGAGTACCCTCCCCCTTATATAAAATTCGTGCGGTCTTGTTTTTATCCGTAGTGCCAGACAGGGCGTGCTGGAGGGATGAAGTGATAAGATAAAGATCCCGTCCACTTGCGAGTATCGTACACGGCTAATTCTAGAGGGCCAGACTAGCACCATAACAGATAAAGCTGGCAATTTTTTGTTATATTGGAATTTCCAGCCTGCCTTCTTAATGAGATCAATATCAAAATTGTCCATTACATGGAGGAGGATCACGAACAACAGTGGACCTTTCCGGGTTGCTTTCTCGAGCATTCGAAACCATTCTATTTAGTACAAAGATTCTAGAGATATCCGAGTTTATGGTTAGTCATTTATTAATCTATGGAGTAATTGTCGTCAGCTGAATAAAAAAAAATTGTTTTGAATTTCTTTAGCGTAAGCGAAATTTTTTCGGAGATATTCTCTAATTACGATCGGTATGGATAATTAAAGATATGATTTATAAAATCTCAAACTCAATGTAGTTTCTAAAAAATTCTATCTTTATTTACCGATAAAGTAACCATGATGATTTCTCCCACATTTACAAAATTTGCTGGAAAGCTTGCCAGAAATGTGTTAGGAAATCGTATTTGGTTACGGCCTGATTTTGGCGGCTTTCAAGTAAGTTTATACCTTTGATTATAAGGTTTCTACCTAGCGTATAATGTGTAATGTAATGGTAATGCTACCCAACTATTTCGATTCCTACAAATATATGTATAAGTTTGTAACGATTTTTGAATGTATGTTTGGATGTTTATTACTCCTTCACGCAAAAATACTGAACGGATTTTATTGAAGTGTATCAGCTTATATTGCAGAAAAACATTCAAATTGCATTGAATTTCAAAATCGTTTCCACGAAGTATGGAAAAAGGTGGTTCTATTTCAGATCGACGTGTCACTATAGACTTTTCAATATATCTACCTCTCTTTATAAACACAAGATATTCCGATTTGATAATCGCAAGAAAATAACTACAAAGGTTGTAGTCCAGCCTCTTGGTCTAGATACGACTCAAGGTCAAATAATTCTAACTAAATGTACTATTTCTAAAACTAGTTCTAAAAATACACATTGACATGACTGAAAATTTCTTGCTCCCTAGCAAAATAAATCCATGAGCAACATAACAAACTATAAGAAGTTTCCGAAGCGATATAGAAGGCTACCAATGGACAGTGACGAGATGGCGATGGTCAACAGTGGCGGTGTTGTGAGCATCATAATATCTTATCTGGCTTATCTTGTAGTAGTCACAGTCTGAAGCAGTTGTAGAATAAACAGACTAGTCACTCAAATACTCTTGAACGTGTCTAGCTTATATTTATATGATGAATGCATTGTATAAATTGCATGCACTACAATGGTCGAACATTCATCAAGACATTAGTGTGGAATTTCTGTTCGCGTCTAAGCTTCGAAGATAGAAGATAAAATGAAATATGTAGAAGACGGCTTTAATAATGAACAATTTTATTGCAGCCCAGCGATACTCCATTTCAAATAAGCCAGGTCCCCATAGGCAGAATTCCTCCACGACCGGCGGAGCCCATGTTACAAGTGACGATACCTCGAGGGTTTATCAAAAAAACTGGGAAGAAATTAGCCAATATCACCATGCGAATAACCTTCGTCGATTGAAAGCAAGTTATAGTGGAAGATACCGATTTGTGGAGTAGATGTCAATTAAATTACAGTTTTCGAGTGAATTGTATCTTTATTGTCTAGGAAGGCACATGGACAGAAGGTTCCCATGCTATCCACGAGGAGCACCTTAGTGGATCACCTAGGTAGGTATTTGACGAATATGTCCTATGAGATCACCCAAGTAAACGGATTCACCTGATGGAAAGTGACCACCGTAATACAGGACACATGCAACCTAAAGGGAGCTGATGTTACACATATAGCCGACACATAATGTGCATTGACTACTTTCTTCGTAGTTACGCATGTGACAGAGACGATGTCTTTAAAACTATAACTAATTGTCATCACTTGTTGTTTATGTCGTCGGCCGATGTAGTCTAAGTGGGAAAGTGATTAGCAAGGGGATATTTATTCGATGTCTGCGTGGACGGAGTTGCTGTAGTACTAAAATATCTTTCTCTTGTTCCTTCCATGCTGAGGTTGTGATGAGGTGAGGTTATCCACACTGGAGCACTTTTTCGTGGACTATGTCGTTTATTACGTGGTGCCATCTCGTCGTCACAAACAGTGACCTCTTGCCAGACACAGCTTTTCCAGGTAGTCGCAGCTCTTTCTAGCTATTTGACTAAATAAATCAAAGAATCCCCGAAGAGATGGCGGAGAGCCGCGCATTTGTTTGGAGTTCAGAACGTATGAAAACATTGTCTGATATACTATCAAAGATATCTTTCGCCAACACCACACCTCAAAAGTGTCCAGTTTACGCGCGAGCGGTCTGCCTTCTTCAGCGTTGATGTCTCCGCGCCATACAACACGATCGAAATATCAGTGTGCCGGCAAGGTACTTTTGGGTCTTCCTTGAGATGTTCCTGTTAATCCAAATACGATGCAACTAGGACACTGCGTTCTTTGCCATGCCGATACGTCATGCGATCAACCATTGTTGGTTATAATCGAGCCCAGGGCCTCAGGTATTGAAATTGATCTATACGGTGTCAGATGATAAAAATAACAAACTTGGTGTTAATATCCCGGTTGTGCTCTCTCGCACGAGGGCCGCCTTGATCATGATCCAGGATTTGGCAGATCAGGTAATTACAATTATACGGTGTCAGATGATGATAGATGTTGTGGGTGAGAGTGACCACTTTGCATCAGGTGGGCTATCGCGCGTTTGTCACTGAGCAGTGAGTACTTATAAAAAATCTTGATGGTTTTTAAAACATGACATTCGCCACTTTTTCACGCAAAAATTATTATGTTTAGGCACAGACTACGTACTCGTATATGACAAAATCTTTGGGCTTGAGTATATGATTAACTCTATGATTAATACGGGGGATATTATTTATCGTGACCCTCAAAATAGTTACCATAAGACGATATAAATTTTACGCGGGTTAAGCCACGAACGGACGCTAGTTTCTAATGTAAATTACTGTAATTTTATGTATTTCATTCAATTATTACACTGGCTCGTGTTAGGCTTTAATGTAGGTGGTGCCAGAAGGGACTTAACAGAGTGAAAGCATTCCACTTGGTCCGCGCACTTGGTTTTAAAAGCATTGGAGTTGAATGCGACTGGTAACTGCTAATTCTGGAGTCTTTTAATTTCTTTTTCAGGGCTCTTGAAAACGGTGTAAAAGGAACCATGTTATTTCGCCTCTATTGTCTGTCGTTCTTTCCGTCCGTCCGTCAGTCGGACACAATATTTGATCAAAGCTCTTTTTCACATAAAACCTAAATTCGGTGGGTAAGCTTCTAAGGTTTCTGCAAAACAATCCAACCAAAAGAAGTGGCCGAAAACAAGATTGTTAAATGTTTTTAATGTAAACGAGGCAGGCATTTGACCGCTATCTAACGTGCTTGTAAGTAGCACTGGTTCCGTGTTTTCTAGAAATATTTGCACGGAACAGAATAAGTGGCGATGCGATGACGAATATGGAGCGTGCGGGATATTCTGTTTACTTTTGCCTTGAAGGTGTCCTAATTATAAAGAAGCCTTCCTCTCCCTGCTTTCAACCTAAGGTACCCACTTACAAATTTAACATTAAAAAACGTAATATGAAACAAACCAAGCAGCGACCGAATGCTAGTTTCGAACCCACCCTCCGTTGCCCAGCCGACCGTCCTTCAAACACAATTTGTGTCACAAAAGAGCCCCAACAAAATAGGTGAAATGTAAGCAAAACCGAGGGCGAAGTCTCGAACAAACTCCATTGAATTCATTCAGGAGTCGCGACACCGGATTTATTTAGCAGCAGCGGCATTACCATAGGTAAGCCCGGGGTTCATTTTAAAACCAAAACAGTTTTGGCAACATTCAGCCCCGCTGCAATCCGGGATCGCAAACTCGCGCGGTTTAGCCGCCTACACGGACCACCTGTTCAAGGATACGTGGGAAATAACCTAACCTGCCTGTATCAGAAAAGATGCTTCGTGGGCGACCCAAGAAGCGATGGATTGACATCGCTGAGTCGGATGGCCTACGACCCGAGGATGCCGAAGACCGGGCGAAGTGGGGGAGAATGAGTAGGAAAGCGGACCCTGGCTGAGGCCGGGATTAATGCTAGGACGATGATGATGACAGACTTCCTGCTCAATTATTCTGTTCAATAGATATGTGTTTTGTTGTCGTTACGAGTATAACCCAACCGGCAGAAAAAGTCGGATAACACCCGACCAAGTTTACTTAAACTTATATATTTTCTAAACTACAGGAACGATTTTAATGAAACCAAGAACCATCTTGATTCAAGTGGCTTTCAGAACAAAAAACCGCATTCAAATCGATCCATCTGTTCGACAGATACACACAACCACAATATACAGATACGTCAAACTTCCTTCTTTTTTCGTCGGGGGTTAAAAACTTAAATCTTAATATAAGGACCTTTTAAATGCAAAAGTAACTCTGTGTAAACGTCTGTCTGTCTGCTGAACATGTCTGAAAGTCGAACAAATTTTCGGTGTGACGAATGTTACCCAAATAAACACAAGACAAAAAGCAGTTGCTAAGTTAAACTTATGCAGTGAAACAAGAATAATGAGGACAAACATGGATAGCTACTACGATTTACATAATTGAAGATTTTCCTCACGAAACTGAAAATGAATGCAAACGTGACTTCGGCGCGATCGCACGCTACATTATTATGTAGAGACATCTGCGTCTTTTTTTGCAACAATGAAAAATCATTTCGCTTTACGTCAGCTTAGCGTCTAATGTAAAAAATTGCGAATCTACGGTAGTCCAGGAGCTGCTTGCATTCGTGCAAAACAAGCTGGACGTGATGGACGAGCTTAGTCTTCAGCAGATCTGCGTGTCCGCTACACTCTGGATGACATCAAACAGGGGAGACCGTCGAGACGACTATTCGCCTGGCCACGCGAAGCACGGAGACGCGAAAAAGGACCTCCTAGACATCTTCCGCGTCTTCAAGAAAACCGACCCCGATGACGTCCTGACGTTCATGGCTCGGGACCTCAACAGGTTACTGGTGACTTTCAATCACATCGACGTCACCAGTTTCCTAAAGGACATCACTTTGTTGAATGCTGATGTCACGGAACTAAGAAATCTTTTAAACGGCATCGTCGGCAGCGGTAGCGTTGCCACTGCCGCCACCGGCCGACGCCTCGTCGCTTGTCAAATCGAATGGCTGACCTACTGCGAGCTGAAGCCTGTACCCACCTCGACACTGGCGACATCAAGAACTGCGCCTCCTCCACCCCCTACGCTTCCATCTGCGCCCGCGGATGATGGCATTACTGAAAATTTTCTGTTATTTTTACTAACTCCATCAGATCCTGGCGTTTTGGTGCAAACGGCTTGAGAACATCCATGTGCAGCTGTTATAAAGTCCTGGGAAGCAAAGTGGAAATCTCCGCCATCTGGTTGACTTAGGACTGTGGTCCACTGTCATACATGCGTCTAAGAAGGATTTTTAAGGTTGCAGTGATCTTATACAGCTCCAAGATCCGTCTCAGCCAAGAACGAGACACTAAATCATAGGCCTTCTTATAGTCAATTCAGGCAGCCGAGATCCCTCTCGACTGCCTGGATTGACTATGCGTGTCTGCCCCTGCTCCGCCAGATTTTATTGGCATAATATGATCATGTCAATGAGGTACTCTTTAGTACCACGAGATCCAACTTATTATTATAGGTAATCTTCACGTTTGCCAGGAGTAAATCAAAGGGAACACCAACCCCTTCCACCTATACCTAATAACCTTCTATTATTATTATTCTCTACTGGTTGTTTATTTTATACCAAATACAAATTCGATTTGTAAATTATAAATTATATAAAAAAACATCTTGGCGTTATGTCCCGGTTGTGCTCTCGAGCACGAGGTCCCGGACCATGACCATGATCTAGGATTTGGCGATCAGGTAATTACAGTGGTGCGACTACCATCTGACCCTATCAGGAGAAATATTGGATAATAGTATATGATAAGATATATACCCAGTTATCATGGGACTTCTACCGACTTAGCAGCCCTTTGTTGTATCTCAACAATTTGAATAGATAGCTCCAATGTAAATACCGGTGTAAATGGTAGGTTCGTGAGTTTAGGCCGAGAAAATATTTTAAAGAGGTGGTAAACCACGCGTTGAATGAACGAATTTCAAAATGGTTCTCGTGTAAAACGTTAAAGCTCTGCTAATTCTTATTCTGTCTAGTAAAATAATCATCGTGGCGTTAATGCACCGGTTGTGCTCTCGCACTAGGGCCTTGACCATGATCCAGGATTTGGCAGATCAGGTAATCATGGTAACACATTCAGTCCCCTGAATATACAGGTTTCATCACGATGTTTTCCCTTACCGTAAGAGCATCGGTTAGCATTCAACTAATGCACATAACTCAGAAAAGAGTCATTGGTACATGGCCACAGTGGGATTCGTACCAGTTACCCCTCGTTCACGAGTCGGATACACTAACCGCTTGGCCACCGACGCTTCTATGTTATGTAACTTAATCGCATACAATAATCAATATCGAGCTACAACCAGAATGTATTGTATTTAACAATCAGTGTGTGGCATCACGAGGAATGTATTGTATTGATACCCAACTGCAGAATTAGAACCCTTACTATCGAATTGGTTTCGCATCGACAATGTTTCTTTGCTAATTCAAGATTTTATGGTATTTGTCGTTTCCTCGTTGCTGTCCCACAGGGGCATCATATACAAAAAGTTACGAAAGACACTGTGCACCAAATTCTGTTATAGTCACTATATAGCTATCTATGCTATCTATGCTACTATTAGTTATCTATGCTAGTTAGACTAACGTCAGTAGAATGATTGTAAAAAAAAAATTTAGTACATACTATGCCATATGGCAGCGTTATTTATCGTCTACGTTACGTTCAGTAAGCTACAGAGTGAATGTACTTACCGTATGCTTGCGGGGTACTGACTGTACTAATACAAGCCAAGATCTCTCAAGGAAGTGAAATTTGTCCACGCGTACGTACCCGCGGGCATAATTATACTAGTGATGCAACGAATACTAATACAAATATTCGTATTAACTGAATATCATCACGAATATTTAAAACAAACTATTACTATAACTGAACACCACGGAAATTGCGGTTTGGGTGTATCCGAACACACATACACACTCTATTAACGGGAATTCTTCTATGATAATTATATTTTGGCCGACAAGACAGACAGAAGAACCTAGAGTAGTCCATTGACGAGTAAAGGAATTTGGTAAGCAAGCCAAGAAATAATTGGAGAGGCGGAAATTCAAGAACCAATTTCAATATTTTCCGGTTAATTTTCTTAACATTTATTCGACGTATTTTTAACTGTTCTAAAACCAACAATAACAAAATATTCAATAAACTGGCCCTTGAGTTTTTTTCATTGGCGCTGTCTGCGGTCGCCTCAGAAAGATTATTTTCGACCGCTAATACCAACGGAGAAAACAAATCGCCTAACGCCTGAGAAGTTACAAATGTTGTGATTTTTGAATATAAATTTGCCAGTGGTAATTATTAAATCTCTTAGTAAAAAAGAGCAGCGTATTATTTATTATATGTTGAATTATTCGTAATAGCCGAATAGAACGTTTGTTATTCGCATTCGTATTCGTGGAAGTAGTATTCGTTGCACCTATATAGAATTTTCGGGGCGACATCTATCGGTTATAATTATTAAAAATAAAATACATATATTGTGTAGTGAAAGTGTAGAAAATAACCACAAAAGTCTTAAAACATATTTAAATATGTTTGGCCAAACTTATACAGCGCCATCTAGCCCCGAGTAAGCAAAGCTTGTTTTATGGGTGTTAGATAACTGACAAACTACTTATTCACTTCATTTTTTTTTAATACATGCTTATTATACATACTACATCCAGACCCGTAACATAAATTAAAATTCATCATTTCAATTTCTGTTCGGGCGGGACTCGAACCTCTGCGTGGTGACCGGCATATTAACCAAATGAATCACTCAGGTCGTGATTCCAGGTTTTCAGGTGAATTCGTAAGATGTAGCATAGTAGTGGCTGGCTTGGCATACTGGCCATGTTTGGGTGAGAATTCGTCCGCCGCATACCGCTGGCGACCGCAGTTGGCGCATATTAATGCCAGAGTTATGGCATTGCAGCCGCGCATTCTACGCTATGCTGCCATAGTTTAATCCCCTTCGTATTCATGTGGAGAGGTAAGCCGTTCTTTAATCCTGGCTAAGGAGGAATAATGTTACAATTATGATACAGAAAGGGGTCCGGGCAACTCAGCCGTGACTATATTATATAAGCAATAACTTTGAGCGATATGTCATTGGAAAGGATTTTTCATTTTCTACGACACATGAACTGTCAATATTTGTAAATTCAAATTCTTTTTTAAATATTAGACTATACAGGCATTGGACCGCCATCTCACCTGTTGGTAAGTGACGATGCGGCCGAAGATGGATCATGTTTGTCTAGGAACAGCCTGAATAGGTGTCTAACCTTGACAGTTTACAGATTATAATGATCAGGGAACGCACTCGCAGGCAACGTGTTCCATTCCTTAAAAGGTCAAACTAAAGCGGTCGTACGGATGGCTGTAAGATCCACGACATAAGGATGGAGCGTTCGCCCAGACCGCATCTCCCAATAACGCAAAGTTGCCGGCGGAATGAGGTCGAGCAACTGCTTCGCAGACTTTCTGGGAATGTAACCTGTAGAAGACCGACAGACATGGAACAAACTTATTCCCCTAAGGCGCTGTCCTGCGGCCGATATTGGCAACGGTCGTGCGACCATGGTTCTACGTAGGACGTCGCCCGACCAATAGGAGACCTCAAAACCGCCCGTCGCACGACCACGGTCGTACCACCGTTGCTAATTAGGACAGCGCCTTAGAGATGGGATGATACCACACTGTTGCTACGGTATTGACAAACCTCTCTCGCTTCTACCACATTTTCAAACGTGCTCGTCGGTTTGGGGTATTCTTGGCGTGACTCTCAGCTGCAACTTATTATAAACTTCGATGTTTATGTATGTGTTTTCACATAATAATGTAGTAATTGTTATGACTATAATGGGAACATCGTACTTAAGTAAAATTATACTCAAGAGTTTATTTTTTGCATTGGGCAGGTTAAGCATAGTTTAGGTAGGTAAAAGTAGGAACTAACTGAAGACTTAGGAATTGGATAAAAATAAGAAGCAGTAGATAAATGTTCAAGCAAGAACAACAAATTAAAGAGGCGTATTGGATTTCATTAACTGAACTTGTAATTTACCTAATTCGAAACGGAATTAATTAACTAAATTTGTCTTACATAATTTAATAAACATATCGTGTTACGGAGGGTACGGTAAAATTAATTTGAATTAAAGCACCAGCGCAAATTCGAAAACTTCGTAAGGCCTCACAAACATGTTGCTATTGAATTTCTCAGCCTTTCCTAATATTTAACAAGGTTTCACCTCAGAACTTTTGCGCTCTTATCATAATGTAATGTAGGCAAATGTCAGAACATTGTGCCGACATCAAAAACTAGATTTAGAACTTTGGAAGCTTTCAGAATTTCAGTTACATTATGGCTGGGAGCGCGGGAGTTTGAACTCGGAGTTGGAGCCTACTTGTACTTATCGTAATCATATCATAATGTACGTTCATACGTTTTAACATCGAAGGGCTACATCTTCTATACATACTATTAAACGCCCCGGCGTGTCTGTCTGTTTTGTTTATCTACCTGGCTGAACGTGATAAACTCCACTACTGATGCTTTCGAAATTATTTCGTCACACTGAAAAATAAATGAGTTAGCCTTAGTAATAGTTAGGGAGGCGAATAGGGGAATTTTCGGCAATACTCGAGCGTGGCAGTTTAAGATATGAGAGATACCTTAGACCTAATAGAACAACCTTGTAAAGTATTTAGCTCTATATGTAGTGACGCGCGCCTAGGATAGACGATCAGATTAGTAAAAAAAAAATGGATAGTCTGAAATACTCGAGCGCGTCAGATAAAGATATTGGGGGTTGATTTTAGTGCTTAAAGACTAAATTTAACTAATCTGACGATAAGTCCTTGACGCCACCGAGTTATAGGGTCGCGAACTTGTAAAAAAAAAACGTTAATCCGGCATTCTCGAGCGCGATTTTTTTATTTTTTATTTTGAAGAATATAATCTAAAACTTACTAAAAATACAAAATCTGCCGGTTTCCGCATGACCGGAAGTGTGGAGGAGCCATTTCGTCTTCCTAAGAACGCGTTACGGCATATAAGTCGCGAACGATACATTTTACAAAAAAAAAGTTTAAATAAACAAAAAAGGTAATTTTATTTTACACAAAAAAGGTATCTTTACATTTTTGTCCAAAGTTAAAACGTTTTGACTTGAAGCATAATAAAAACTCAAACTCCCGGTTTTTTGAGTATATCTCGAAAACTGAGGGTGTTAAAAAAAATTGATATGAAATAATGATGATTAAATTATGTGACTTTTATTATATCTCGAAATTTTTTTTTTTCTAAAGCTTCTCGACAATTTTCGTGGACTCGGAAAAAGTTACGCGTATCTGTATACAAAAGTATTATTATACAATAAATAATACACTTCGTACTACATTTCATCTACATTTACGTTGGTTGTATCTATCGCTTTATTGTCATTCTTAAATTCCCCATTTTATCAAGGAGAAAGAAAGGAAAAGAAAGAAACCAAAAAACCTTTTTCGGTCAGATTAAGAGAACCCACCAACATTTTTGTCAGATTAAAAAAATATGCTTTCAGGATACCGAGATAAACCTCCCCTATGAAAATCTGACGCGCTCGAGTATTTCAAAAAAACTTTTTTTTTTTGCGTTTTCAAAAATTCATCGTAACTTATCGTCACGCCGAAATCGTCAGTTTTTTTAAAGGGAGCTTCCTTGGGGCCTACTTAACACCCCTTCCGAAAATCTGACGCGCTCGAGTAAATTTTTTTTTTTTGCATTTTTGACTACTTTATATGCCTACCCCCACCACGCAAACCGGCAGATTAGTATACCGTTGTTATCAGAGGCACTCGGGGCATACGTAGTATGAATATCTGACGCGCTCGAGAATGCCCAAGTAACTGTTTTTTTTAACATTTTTGAAAAACCGTACACGCAAACCCACCGCTAAAATGGTTTTTGCCATACGAGCTTTTCTTTTCGAAATTATTTTATCTTTCGATTTTGATAGGTCTCGACGGCGCCGTTGAATTACGCCATTTAGCTACCTCGCCTCCCTAACTATAAGTAAGTTTATTGAAATTTACTTTTAGTAGTTTATTGAACCTTCTTTGTTTAGTAAGTTTATTAGTTATTTAGTACTTATTACTTATTATACTTATTAAGTAACTTCATTTAAAATTTATTTGCTAAAGTTCAGTCAAGCGATTAGCAAACCTCATTTAACATTCCGTAAACTATCTTCAATCGTTGCCTTGGCCATGATCCAGAATTTGGCAGATCAGATGACTTTTTGAGACTGCAGAGCGACTGCCATCTGGCCTCCGTAACCCTGTTATTAGGGGAACCCTACCAAATTGGACATAATATGGTTCCTCACACATTCAGTCGTCAGGTTACCTCACGATGTTTTCCCTCACCGTAAGAGCATCGGTTAGTGTTTATCAAATGTAACTCAGAAAAAGTCATTGGTACATGGCGGTACTGGAGATCGAACTCGGTACCTCTCGTTTACCAGTCAATCTTCTTAACCATTCACCGACGCTCGCGGCCTACGGAAAATATAATATCGTGAGGAAACCTGCACGTTTAGACGACTAATCGTGTACCATTGTCCAATCTAGTCAGGTTCCCCTGTTATAGTTATAGCATCATGCAGGTCAGTTTGCAGTCGCTGTACTGCAATTTCCAAAGATCAGGTAGATCTGCCAAATCCTGGATCATCATTGAGGCGAACCTCGGGCCCATGCGCGTGTTAGAAAACGTGTATAGAGTGAATAGATCAAACGTGTGTTACCATATAATATAACACGCGCGTGAGCACAATTAGGAAGATGAGTGTGATTTTTTATAATGTATAAAAATCAAATACAAAATCTAAAAAATATGTGAATTTCTTTTTCGATATCTCAATAAGTGAATTTTCTATGAATTTTTAAAGTTGGAAGTTTTAAAAATCAGCGCGAACTTGACCGCTCAACGCGCGAAGTCACAGCGACCCCGGTACGTCCGCCGAAATATCATTGCTATACAGATATTGTATCGTACCTTTATGTACTAATACAACAGTTAAACATTAAAAAAAATGTCATGTCCCCAACGACAAAAAGCTGAGAAATAAGTGGTGTAAACTGATGAGAAGGGAGGAAGCGTTATCTACAAACGATATTATTGCGAAGATAATTTTATTGTTTTACCTACCCAAAATACTAAATCTAAATGTCTAGTTTATAGAATATACTAAAAACTAATTACGTATTTTAGTGATAATTTCTTTTAAGCAGTGGACTTTTGGCAACGAAACATGAGGCACGCAGTCGGGTTACGTAAAAAGTCCATTGAATAGAAACTTTAACGACAAACTACGAACAAGGAATTTATAAAAAACTCCCTACCTACATTTACCTTTACCCTTGTTGACGACAATATTTTATGGTTGATGATAGTTGTCACTTGTTTAAGATGTTATTGACAAAAATATTTTTACGAATAATATATTATAATTAGACAATATTATAGTAGAGTACATCACTTATATATTCTATTTTTTTTGTGCACGTGGTACATGTGTACATTTAAATCGGTCAGTATGGGCAAGTCTGAAACTATAAGACATACAAAGATCTGCTTTTTTGGAACTATGTCATCGAATTTACTGACAAGAAAAACTACATGGATACCTATATAGATAAAAAAAAACTTGTGCTGAGTTCGGGAATTGGGAACCGGTTGTATTGAAGAAAGTTAAATAGAAATAATGTAAATTGTATTTTTCATTACTTGGTGAGTACATCATTCATCATCACAGCCCACAACAGTCCACTGCAGGACTTTGGGCCTCTCCCACGAAAGGGGAGGTTATTGCCATAATCTCCACGCTTGGCAGGCGGGTTGGAGATCGCAGTGTTGTAAATATATTAATGGAAAACGCTGCTGCCCATTTTCCACTCTACGGAGACTCTAGAGCTTTTGCCTCGAAAACATTAGTCGCCTTGTACGCCTCACGAGTGTGCCGGACACCATGCGGCCGCTGCTGCACACCACGCGGCCATACTGAGTACACCTTATTTTGAAATCTATGGATATCTAAAGTATTTCTTGTCACTAAAATCAATGACATGGTTTCTAAGAATATATCTTTGTATGTCTTATAGTTTCAGACGTGCTCACACTGACCGATCTAAAGGGACCATCCTGTATTTTGTCACCAGAAATTTTTCATTGCAGAAATTATAAAAGCCCATTCAAAATTAGCTACATCACATATCAGAGTTTTTATTTCATATTCAATCAGACACGGAAAATTTTATAAAATGGAAATTGTGTGGTGGAACTTTAAAACTGAAACAAGGCGCAGTACCAACAAAATTTGAATGCCAAAAAATTCAAAGAACGGCTCCGGTCCCCCGCCTTGGGTATGACAAAAGACAAAGAATAGACGTTGGTTAGAATTCGGAACGATTTACTAGTCTTAAATGACTTATTTAAAGTAACAAACTTATCTGAATAAAGAAAGTACCTAAGTTTACAGAGCGCGTGTCGCTCACATTCTGTCGCTGAGCTAAGCTACATCCATGGACTTACTACCCAAAGGGACTGCGCACTGCTTTGACTAAAACCGGGCAGAGCGAGAGTCACCATCGATAGTCCTGTGTCCCTTTCTAGTGTTGCCACCATGGTTGATGCAAATTCCGAATTACTTTTATTACTTAGCGCGGACACCGACCTACCGATCAGGGCCAGGCAGAGTCGGACCGGGTGCAATCTGAAGGTCATATTTTCACCAGGGTCCAGCCCAAGGTTTCCCTGCTACATGGAACCCATTGGTCCTAAAATACTAGTTTCTATAGAGAATTTATAGTACTTGTTGATCTACATTTCGAATGACAGCTGTCAAACTTAAAACTGCAATAACTCCTAAACTATTGGTGCTAGAACACTAGTTTCTAAAGAGAAATGATAGTGCTCGTCGAGATCTATATTTCGGATAGCAGCTGTCAAACTTGGAACTGTTGTAACTCGGAAACGATTGGTCTTACAACACTAGTTCCTAAAGTAATATAATACAGTTTTAAGTTTGACAGCTGTCACCCGAAATGTAGATATCGACGAGTACTATTACTTCGCTTTAGGAACTAGTGTTGTAGGATAAATCGTTACCGAACTCTTTTATCTGTTTTGTGGCACAAAAAGTCGTAGGTTGATAATTATGTCGACTCGACGTTTGTCGGAGAAACGTTCAGTAGATCAAAAGGTATTTTGACTTTGACTTTTAGGATTGTACGATTTGCCCCATAATAATACCAAATTCACGGTAAATATATTTCTCCAATAATGGCAACACCAAACATGACACTTGTCAATTTAGAATGACGGTGATTATGCCAATAACATTGTGTTTACACTGTTAGAAAGGGACACAGGACTATCGATGGTGACTCTCGCTCTGCCCGGTTTTAGTCAAAGCAGTGCGCAGTCCCTTTGGGTAGTAAGTCCATGGCTACATCACCCCGGCCGGCCGCGCCCGCCGTTCGTACAACTGGCGCGGGGGCTGTGACGTCATAGCCATTACTCGACGGGTGCAATACGTTTTCGCGCGTTCCCATATTGATTTGTTTATAAAAAGCTCAGTTTTCGCGATATCAATGTTATTTTTTCACAGTTAGTTTTATAATCGCTTAAAGTTTGTGTTAGGGCTAAAAAAGTAAATAAATTTTCATTTACATCTTCATTGCAATGAGATATTGACGCCATCATTATTATAACTATTATTGTATATTTTTAGGAATAAGTAGGAGCAGTCAAATCACTGTACAAATTACAAAGGCGGGCCAAACTGCTCGATAGCCGGAGTCCATTAGGGCCACATTACCCGGGCGTCGACTCCATAATTGTGAAAGTAACGAAGCGTACAAACTTTGCGCGTCGGAAATTTATAATTTCGGTGGCAATTTTTGGCGCGTACTGGTAACAGCGATAAACATGAGGCAATCAATGGCTTTTTGATGAGGGTACCACCCCCGTTTGTGGGCGGACAACGAGCTAACGTCGAGGGAAAATGTCCCGGGAAATTACACGCACCCCTGAATTTATGGGGTGGTGGTCGCCTTTACCCCCTCATGAACGCTAATTAAATTTAAATAACAGCTTATCAGCACTTGCTTTTTTAAATCATATTTTTCAATGTATACTTATTGTGTAAGTGTATCACAAGTATAGTGTATTAGTACTGAACTGTTTTCTCGGAAAAGGCAATAATTTCTTCGATGGAATTGACAAGTTGGTCATACCTGTAATTTTCATCGAACTTTACAGGTATCGCAATTTAACTCACAAGTAGAAACACTATTGGTCCTATTATATTTGAAATATTAGTGTTGGGCTGCGGTATTCTGTTAGATACTTTCCCGGTCGGGTCCTGCTTCACTTAGGTGACACATATTGAACAGACGGGTGTTTTCTATGCCTATCATCATATCAGACGAAAGACATCCACTACTGGGCATATCCTTCCCGAGAGATCTCCACAAAACCCGGTCCTGTGCCTTCTGAATCCAGCGGATACCTGCGATTTTTACCAGGTCGTTGGTCCATCTAGGTATTTGTTCTATGCCTATATCTAATATAAATATGGATTTCGCGTAATAATAACGTTCTGTTTTCACTTCTCACGTCGTGCGGATACATATCTGATCAATGTAATCAATATATTCATGTGGTAGTACTAACAAGCTCTGTTTGGGGATCACCGCAGCATAATTCAGTTCGCTGCAACCGCAAACATCGGTTGCAGGAACAATAATTGGTTAGGATTCCCATGATAGTACATGTTGGGTGTTCGATAGTAATTAAATTACACTGCTATGTATTGTCCAGATATACTATGTTGGTAATAGTTAGGCCGTGTGGTGTCCGGCAGAGTAGAATAGCACCAACCCCTTACACTCGTGGGTGTCGTACAAGACGACTAATGTTATCGAGGCAAAAGATCTAAAGTCTCCGTAGACTGGAAAATGGGCAGTAGCATTTTCCATTGTTATATTTATAACACTGCGATCTCCAACCTGCCTGCTAAGCGTGGAGATTAAGGCAATAACCTCCCCTTTCGTGGGAGAGTCCTGCAGTGGATTGTTATGGGCTGCGATGATGAATAGTTTTGCTATAGAACTAACACTTACTTACTTACTTAGGTAAAACGCCCGTGACTTCGTCCGCGTATAATTCGGTTATAACGTTCCAGACCGGTACCTAGGAAGTAGTTAGGCCATAGAACTACCTAGGTCTATCTACCTAGGTATTTGTGATTTGTTTATTTAACACAAACTTTTGCCCGTGACTTCGTTCGCGTAAATTTCGATTATAACGTTCCAGACCTCTACTAAGATCACCTGAGTGGATTACCCAGATTATACTGGTCGGCGCACTTTAAGCTACATTACTACCAAATTTTATCAAAATCCGTTCTGTAGTTTATGCGTGAAGGAGCAACAATCATCGAAACATCCACACATCCTTACAAACTTTCGCATTTACATTAATGTTTAGTAGGATGACCAAGCTGTTACCAAGTACCTCAAGGCACACGGATACCATAAAAAAATCATGTTGATGTTAATGTCCCGGTGGTGCTCCCGCGTACTACGGCCCTTCAATAAGTAACATCATAATCACCTTGGCGTTAATGTCCCGGTTGTGGTCTCTCGGACTAGGGCCCGGAGTCCGCCTTGTCCATGATCTGGATTTGGCAGATCAGATAATTACGGTGGAGCGACTGTCATCTGACCTCCGTGACCCTGCTCATCAGGGTAACCTGACCAGATTGGATCACACATTCAGTCGCCTGAATACGAAGGTTTTATCACGATGTTTCAACTCACTGTAAGAGCATCGGTTAGCATTCGACTGATGTACTTACGTAACTCAGAAAAGAGTCATTGGTACATGGCTGCAGTGCATAATTGATAATACAGCCCCAAACTAAGCAAAGCTTGAGCTTGAAAGCTTGTTGAAGCTTGAGTGTGGACAGTACGTACTTTGCCCAACAGGGTGACCCGCTGATCAGCATAAATACGCATTTTTGTCGTGTGTAGTTTTGACAAGTGCTATTTAGTATTATAATATACTTAGTGTAATAATTTAAAGTCAATCAAGATATATATTGATATTATAGACATGAAAAAATATTATCCTCGATTAAAATATGAATTTCTTTATATTTAGAGGTAGTATACGATGTCGTTTTTCCCCTACGATGCTATGGGCTAAAGTGTAAGCCCGTATTTTGAAACTATCAATCCGTATAAGAGCGGAAGAATTGTTCAGTTCAACGTTCAAATTATTCACATTATACGAAAACTTTAAATTGTATAAAGTCCCACGCCGCGATTATAAACTTGTTCAGAGACTATGATCTGTGAATATCCGGCCGCCGGATATCCGGATATCCGGCTAGGAGGCTGGCCGGATATCCGGTATTCGGCCAAACAACTATCCGTTTCATCTCTAGAATTGAACTCAGAAGTCTGGTTTATACTCTGTGTATTGAATAAAATCATACAGGACTGCTTTTTACTCTTTAATCACCAGAATAATAAGGAACCAGTAGGCCTAGCACATGTTGCTCGAGCGAGATAGGTATTGCTATCTCTTTCGTCTTAGTATTGAGAGAATGAGACAAACGCGAGCTTTGTCGCGGACACACTTGTGCTAGGGCCACTGATACAACGTTACAATTTATAAGCGCATCTTTAGTGTTGTCGTTTTGAGCACCTCCGAATAGATCAATATATTTATTCTATACAGAATTGAATGCGCTTTATAAATGGCAACATCGATCACAAATGTCAAGTTTGACAGTTCATTGTTTATTTGTTACAATCGAGTAGATTAAAGATTTCATCAATTTAAATACTGCAGTAAAACAATTGCAAGTATCGGATCTCCTGTTACACTACAGTTCATCGTCAAATATCAGCGAAGTAATTTGTTAAGGTATGTCTTATTTTTATTATAGTAACATTATGTATGGCGATTGCGGTTAAACTGTAAAATAATGGTCCACGATTTTAGGGGTTTGGGGGGGACGGGGGTGGAGCGTTAGGGACCCTCCAAACCCACCCCCAATAGATATTCAAGATTGAAATTTGAGGTTACGAATCAACAAAAAGCTCCAATTTATGCACTTTACTAGCAAATTTAGGAGTTGGGGGGAGGGGGCGCTTCGAAGTTGGAAAGAATTTTACTCAATTTATAAGCGAATAACGCATATTAATTGATTCTGGCACTCGCCGGCCGCTACCGCGGCACGCTCGCTTCGCTCGCTCGGCTCGTGCGCTCGTGGTTCATAACGACTAACACGCTCGTCGCTTCGCTCCTCGCAACCTAACCCCTCTGTGATCTAATGACGTTTTTGATAGATTCTATACCAAGAACAAATTTTATACCAAACGATTATTATGTTTAATGTTATAAAAGTGAGATTGAGAATGGCAAATCACTGACGCAATCAAAATAGCGTCCCGTCTTTGTTGCGTTTCGTTTCACGCATAAATTTACTTTTACATACTTTTTCTTTAATTTCTCTGTAAGATAACGATTAATTTAGCATTAAACATATTACAATATTACGAAAAAACTATAACTTTTAATTATTTTTTTCTCAAAAACTACGGGTTTGCTTTGGTAGTGACTTTGCATAATTACTTATTAACCTTTTCACCAAAAAATTGCCAACTTCCAATTCGTGGACCATTATTGTACAGTACACCCGCGATTGCTCAAACGGCAAGGGAGAGGTTTTTAAATTTAATGAAATTATGGTATCGTATGGTGTGTGTAGAAGCATCGGCGGCCGTGTGGTTAAGGTATCCGACTCGTATGCGAGAGGTATCTGGTTTGAATCCCACTGCAGCCATGTACCAATGACTCTTTTCTGAGTTACGTAAGTACATCAGTCGAATGCTAACCGATGCTCTTACAGTGAGTTGAAACATCGTGATAAAACCTTCGTATTCAGGCGACTGAATGTGTGATCCAATTTGGTCAGGTTACCCTGATGAGCAGGGTCACGGAGGTCAGATGACAGTCGCTCCACCGTAATTATCTGATCTGCCAAATCCAGATCATGGACAAGGCGGACTCCGGGCCCTAGTCCGAGAGACCACAACCGGGACATTAACGCCAAGGTGATTATGATGTTACTTATTGAAGGGCCGTAGTACGCGGGAGCACCACCGGGACATTAACATCAACATGATTTTTTTATGGTATCCGTGTGCCTTGAGGTACTTGGTAACAGCTTGGTCATCCTACTAAACATTAATGTAAATGCGAAAGTTTGTAAGGATGTGTGGATGTTTCGATGATTGTTGCTCCTTCACGCATAAACTACAGAACGGATTTTGATAAAATTTGGTAGTAATGTAGCTTAAAGTGCGCCGACCAGTATAATCTGGGTAATCCACTCAGGTGATCTTAGTAGAGGTCTGGAACGTTATAATCGAAATTTACGCGAACGAAGTCACGGGCAAAAGTTTGTGTTAAATAAACATATCACAAATACCTAGGTAGATAGACCTAGGTAGTTCTATGGCCTAACTACTTCCTAGGTACCGGTCTGGAACGTTATAACCGAATTATACGCGGACGAAGTCACGGGCGTTTTACCTAAGTAAGTAAGTAAGTGTTAGTTCTATAGCAAAACTATTCATCATCGCAGCCCATAACAATCCACTGCAGGACTCTCCCACGAAAGGGGAGGTTATTGCCTTAATCTCCACGCTTAGCAGGCAGGTTGGAGATCGCAGTGTTATAAATATAACAATGGAAAATGCTACTGCCCATTTTCCAGTCTACGGAGACTTTAGATCTTTTGCCTCGATAACATTAGTCGTCTTGTACGACACCCACGAGTGTAAGGGGTTGGTGCTATTCTACTCTGCCGGACACCACACGGCCTAACTATTACCAACATAGTATATCTGGACAATACATAGCAGTGTAATTTAATTACTATCGAACACCCAACATGTACTATCATGGGAATCCTAACCAACCAACCACCGCCCATTCTTTGCACCATTCACTAACATCCCAAAACTTATCTTAAAGTTTGTTATTGGTATAATAATATGGAGAGGAGAGGCTCGCTGTCTTACTGGGTCAATAGGATTCCGGGCTTAGTTCGATTCCATTCAATTCTGTCCTCCAGTTTGTTATCACTAGTTCTATACAATAGCAGCAACTCAGTCGTGATACCATTTACTAAATTAAATGTGAAGCTACGTATTCTTGCTTTATTTAAATTAATTAAACAGGCTCGGAAGCTAAATGACACGTGACGTCATACATACATAAATCCTATATAAATCTTATGTATACTAGCTTTTGCCTGCGGCTTCGTCTACTTAAATAATTTACGTTCCAGACTCGTTCCCTTGGGAACCACAAATTATAGCGTATGTGCTGGGCCATAAGCTATATAACTGCCAAACATAAAAATTCGTTCAATAGTTTTTGCATGAAGGAGTAACCAACATCCAAACATACATCCATCCTTACAAATTTTCGCAAATGTTTGTAGGATTTAACAACAGCAACGCCATCGTTGAGTCAGATAAGTTTGTAACAGTATATCTGTCTTTTTGAGAAACTTCCTTATAATTTATGGATAGATCATGGATAAGTACTAAAACATACAACATAATAATATTATATTTTCATTTATGTGTTCAATTATTTC
The DNA here is from genome assembly GCA_905147135.1 of Blastobasis lacticolella. NCBI lineage: Eukaryota > Metazoa > Arthropoda > Insecta > Lepidoptera > Blastobasidae > Blastobasis > Blastobasis lacticolella. The sequence continues at coordinate 7,296,056 of LR990048.1, read as the reverse complement.
AAAATGCACATTTAATTCATCTCCGCAATTCACTTACATTTAAATAGACCGTTTCGTGCCCAATTTCCTCCAGATAGGAGCGGCTCGAGTCACCGTAAACTGGTTATAAAAGAGAAAATTAATTTCAAAACCAATCTCGTGAAGTACATGTACAATTTTCTTTTTCAAATTCGGTTTAGCAGTTTTTGAGGTAATCCATTAGAAACTTATAACACGTGTGCTTCTCTCCCTAGACATCCGGAAGTCCAGTGGGCCTGACGGCATTCCGGCTATTGTTCTTAAAAAATGTGCTCCCGAGTTGTCTCCCGTGCTAATGCGCTTATTCGAGCTTTCCTATACCTCTGGAACGGTGCCGTCTTCGTGGAAACTAGCTCTTGTGCATCCGATATACAAGAAGGGTGATAATTCAGACCCATCAAATTACAGGCGTGCGATTCCAGAGTCACCTAGAAGGCAAGGCCAAACTGGCTTTGAAAAAGCTTGGAGTGCTTAACCGGTTCAAGCGATACTTCACCCCAGGGCAGCGCCTGCTGATGTACAAGGCACAAGTGCGGCCACATATGAAGTATTGTTCCCATCTTTAGCCCGGCGAAACTGCCGACCTGCTTAATCCTCTGGACTCCGTACAGAGACGAGCCGTACGAATTGTCGATGATCCCATACAAACACACAAGTTGGAACCACTGGCAAACCGAAGGGACTTTGGCTCCCTGTGTGTGTTCTATCGGCTGTACAATGGGGAGTGTTCCGAGGAACTTTTCGATCTGGTGCCCACAGCACAATTCCGCCATCGCACCACCCGCCGTGGGCTTAGTACTCATCCTCACTACGGAGACACTCTGTTGGTCACGACGCGAAGGTTCGAAAGAACGTTTCTCGCTCGTACGATTCGGATGTGGAATGAGCTCCCAGCCACAGTGTTTCCTTTGGACTATGACATGGGATCGTTCAAGAGGTATATTAGATGACTCTTCAGAGGCGGACAACGCATTGGTGTCTCCCCTGGTGTTGCTGATGTCCATAGGCGGCGGTGACCACTTTCCATCAGGTGGCCCGCTTGCCTGTTTGTCTGCCGTACAACATAAAAAAAAACATACAGTCTAATATTTCCTCTTTTTAATATTAGTATAGATATATGTACTTATGTCAGTAAAATAACTTCTTAGTTTTGATATGACCCGTGATAATACGTCATGACTGACAGTTTTTATTATTCTTTTGTAGTCAGTGGACCTTAGGTATTCTTACGTATAACAAAACCTCTCACCACGGGTAACTTAGTCCATAACTTATACGATACCTATATATTGTAATGTACAGCTGTTGGTACTCCTATAAATAAATAAATAAATAAATAAAATAATATTTGACGACCTGAGTGGTTCAGTAGGTAACATGCCTGCGGTCCCGGGTTCGATTTCCGACAGAGCAAAAATTTTAATGATAAATTTTAATTTCTGTTCTAGGGTCTGGGTGTAGTATGTATAAAAAGTATTCTTTAATCGTCTATGGAATTATAGTAGTCTTTAAAAATGTACAAGTTGTTTATTAGTTATCTAACACCCATAACACAAGCTTGCTTACTATGAGGCTAGATGGCGCTGTGTGAATTTGTACAAACATTTTTTTAAACCACTAATGTGGCAAACAAGCTTACCACCAGCAGCCTATGGACATGTTGCCGACCCCGTAAAAGCCTTTTTACCCCTTTCTTTAAGAACTCCATGTTGTACTCTCCAGGGAAAACCTCATTTTAATTTGTCTAAACATATAACAATACATACACAGACTGAACTAAAAACCAAAAGAGAAATATTACTTAGCCGGTGTCGCCGACATAAATTGCCCCTCCCATCCACCCTGGTAAACGTTTTCTGGAAATTTTCCTTTCGCCACCGTCGCGTTGGGTTAGCGAATAATTTCCTAGCGGCGTCTCGTGAGGCCATAACGGGATTAAGGCGGCTCATACCGGCTCGGTCCGGATCGGACTGGACGCAATCTCGACCCTGTAACAAGTGTGAGTAGGAGTAATAAAACGAGTTCGCCCTGTGTAATAAGTTGCGTATTGAAATTTTTGATGCTAGGAAAATGTATTGGGCGTAAGAGAGGTTTTGTTATACGTAAGAATACCTAAGGTCCACTGACTACAAAAGAATAATAAAAACTGTCAGTCATGACGTATTATCACGGGTCATATCAAAACTAAGAAGTTATTTTACTGACATAAGTACATATATCTATACTAATATTAAAAAGAGGAAATATTAGACTGTATGTTTTTTTTTATGTTGTACGGCAGACAAACAGGCAAGCGGGCCACCTGATGGAAAGTGGTCACCGCCGCCTATGGACATCAGCAACACCAGGGGAGACACCAATGCGTTGTCCGCCTCTGAAGAGTCATCTAATATACCTCTTGAACGATCCCATGTCATAGTCCAAAGGAAACACTGTGGCTGGGAGCTCATTCCACATCCGAATCGTACGAGCGAGAAACGTTCTTTCGAACCTTCGCGTCGTGACCAACAGAGTGTCTCCGTAGTGAGGATGAGTACTAAGCCCACGGCGGGTGGTGCGATGGCGGAATTGTGCTGTGGGCACCAGATCGAAAAGTTCCTCGGAACACTCCCCATTGTACAGCCGATAGAACACACACAGGGAGCCAAAGTCCCTTCGGTTTGCCAGTGGTTCCAACTTGTGTGTTTGTATGGGATCATCGACAATTCGTACGGCTCGTCTCTGTACGGAGTCCAGAGGATTAAGCAGGTCGGCAGTTTCGCCGGGCTAAAGATGGGAACAATACTTCATATGTGGCCGCACTTGTGCCTTGTACATCAGCAGGCGCTGCCCTGGGGTGAAGTATCGCTTGAACCGGTTAAGCACTCCAAGCTTTTTCAAAGCCAGTTTGGCCTTGCCTTCTAGGTGACTCTGGAATCGCACGCCTGTAATTTGATGGGTCTGAATTATCACCCTTCTTGTATATCGGATGCACAAGAGCTAGTTTCCACGAAGACGGCACCGTTCCAGAGGTATAGGAAAGCTCGAATAAGCGCATTAGCACGGGAGACAACTCGGGAGCACATTTTTTAAGAACAATAGCCGGAATGCCGTCAGGCCCACTGGACTTCCGGATGTCTAGGGAGAGAAGCACACGTGTTATAAGTTTCTAATGGATTACCTCAAAAACTGCTAAACCGAATTTGAAAAAGAAAGTTGCATGTTCGCGTATAATTTCAGAACGACTGCAGCAATCTTCTTTTTCGTATTGAATGAAAACGCTAACGAAAACATGAAAATGCTGGATAGCGTCTTGTGCAACTCCACGTAGTTCCTGATGACAAACTGAAGGTGCCTCGGGATGATTGTGGTCTTCTGGAAGTTAGTCTATTCACATTTGTCCATTTGTTCATAATTTCTTATAACTACATGTACTTCACGAGATTGGTTTTGAAATTAATTTTCTCTTTTATAACCAGTTTACGGTGACTCGAGCCGCTCCTATCTGGAGGAAATTGGGCACGAAACGGTCTATTTAAATGTAAGTGAATTGCGGAGATGAATTAAATGTGCATTTTGAAATAATTGAACACATAAATGAAAATATAATATTATTATGTTGTATGTTTTAGTACTTATCCATGATCTATCCATAAATTATAAGGAAGTTTCTCAAAAAGACAGATATACTGTTACAAACTTATCTGACTCAACGATGGCGTTGCTGTTGTTAAATCCTACAAACATTTGCGAAAATTTGTAAGGATGGATGTATGTTTGGATGTTGGTTACTCCTTCATGCAAAAACTATTGAACGAATTTTTATGTTTGGCAGTTATATAGCTTATGACCCAGCACATACGCTATAATTTGTGGTTCCCAAGGGAGTCCGGAACGTAAAATATTTAAGTAGACGAAGCCGCGGGCAAAAGCTAGTATACATAAGATTTATATAGGATTTATGTATGTATGCCGTCACGAGTCATTTAGCTTCCGAGCCTGTTTCATTAATTTAAATAAAGCAAGAATACGTAGCTTCACATTTAATTTAGTGAATGGTATCAAGACTGAGTTGCTGCTATTGTATAGAACTAGTGATAACAAACTGGAGGACAGAATTGAATGGAATCGAACTAAGCCCGGAATCCTATTGACCCAGTAAGACAGCGAGCCTCTCCTCTCCATATTATTATACCAATAACAAACTTTAAGATAAGTTTTGGGATGTTAGTGAATGGTGCAAAGAATGGGCGGGTGGTGGAATTAATGTAGGTGAATAAGTTGTTTCTCAGAATGAATTTCTTTACCTTTTTAATGTGCCAATGCGCTTATTACATTTGGCTAAACTCAGTCGTGTAAATGCTCGTAATGCTCATTAAATATGGTCAATTTTTAATCACGTCTTTTAAAAAGCGAAGCGATGTGTAACATAATAATATAATATAGGTGATACAAGAATGGACCTTATTCATTGAACAATACATTCCACTTTGATTTGTTCTCACGTTTTTTGCTTCTGAATTTAGACGAATAGGAATAAGGTAGGCGTTTCTACATTCATCATCATCAGCGTATGTCAATTAGCCTCCTGCTGGATATAGGCCCCTAATGAGCGTCAATGCACCCTGCCAATGCACGACGTCCCTGGAGCCTTTCGCAAATCGTCACTCCACCTCAGCCATGAGGAACTTCATCGTAGTCCTCACAGTGATAACCTGTGGTTCTGCATTTTTGTTGCATGCAACCTAAATGCATGAATCGTGGATGATGTGGGCTACAGATACATTTTTTTTGGACAGAATTTTTAGATGTCCTTTATTTTCCAACCTAGGTAGATTTAAATATCTTTGGTACAATTAAATTTGAAGTCTTAAAACTGCAAAAATCCCCTGTATCCTCTCTGTATCCCTGTAATTCTAGTATCACTGATATCCAGCTATAATGTGGCGATGCTACATGGGTCAAGTAGTACACGTCAAGGGCTGAAGCGATCAGGGCTCCCTTTGCCTTAACCCATTCAATAATAGAAGGGCGGTCCAAACTTGGGCAGGCCCATAAATTTTTGCTGCTGCCTAGCACCGATTTATGACCCTGAAGATACGCAGCCAATGGAAATAGGTATGTTATTATGCCTCGGATGGGAGGCTCGAGGAGGAAATATTGTTTTGACGCATATATCGTATTGATTCTGCGGCGGTTGAAGGTTGATGTGATTTATTGTAGGTTTTGTGGGCTGGTTTTCATGGGAGCTTATCTTGCAAAATTGTATCCTACCGTAATGTATCAGTCTATTAACATTTTCTCGATGTTATGCTTGGTTGTTGAGAAATATTTTAGTGAGTAAAGAAAGACTCTACATTGGCCTTCCGAAACGGAGTATTTACAACTGTCTTGATCTATGGCACATAACATTATAACATATATCTAGGTAGTTCAAGGAACAAAAATCAAATAAAGGCTATATTTTTAAGTTTAAATAAGTTTATATTCAATCAATTTTAAGAGGAAAACCAAGAGGCGGTTTCAGCTGGGCTGGGCGGCATTCGGAAAACTTGGTCGAGTCTGCACGTCACCCATATCACAATGCATAAGTAACAAAAGTTTTCAACCAGGGCGTACTACCTGTAAAAACGTGCGGCGTCAAGACATGAACGTGTTATATTATATGGTATTATAGAGTATTTTTAATTGTTATTTGATTGTAATACTATCGTAATTAATAATAAATAACATTGCCAAATAAATATATAAACCATTTCTGGACGAACGTAAGATATTCCTAAACGATGTTAAATCTTGAAGTACATTCAGTACTAATTAACTAAAATTTAGGTTTCTTGTAAATTATCTTATAATTATTGAAAATAGTTTTAAGAGCTATTTTTATGTTTTTGGTTCGTATCTTTGCACAATATTTCATAGTTAATTAGAATTATTTAACGTGCTGTCATTGGTTGAAATGTAGTCGATTTCCGTTCAAATGTTGGCTATATAAACACAGTCGAGAGACTGGGAGGGGCTTTTTGCTCCAGATCCGGCACAGAGTTAAGTACAAACTTGCATTGTTTTATTGTTGCTTTATATTTTGTATTAGTTTTATTCATCTATATAATCGGTTATTGATTGAATCATACGTAATACTATTGTCCCATTTTTAGGGATTTTGTATTTTGCCATGTTTTATTATGATCAGAATATATTGTTATATTTCCCATGTAACTTTGTTTGCTATGATTGCCTATCCTATAATATAATAACTTATCTAATTTGATCCAATATGTGTGTTTAAATATGCTTTTTTATTTATTTATTTATTAGTTTATTTCACAGTTTAACAGCAATTAAATACATATAAAATATTGGTACATTATGGTCGAAATGCCAATGACAAAACTGCATTTTAAAATTTTGTTATGTAGCCACTAAGCAGCTTAGCAGATAGATACCCAAATTGACAAACAAAAAGACTAATAAAAAAAAAAGAATAAAACAAGATATATACATGTACACTGGCGTGTGTGAGTTTGTGCATTTGTGCGTTTGTGTGTTTGTGTTTGTGTGTGTGTGTGTGTGTGTGTGTGTGTGTGTGTTTCCTAAATAAAATAAAAATAAAACCCCATCACTGCGATCGGAGATATCCCAAAACGCCTTTTGTAAATTGTACACGGCTCAAATAAAAAATGTCGAGAGTAGTGGAGACGTGCCCTTCGTAAAGGTCTATGGCCCTGTTAATCGGAGAGCCTAAAGCGTAACCGCTGCGCACGCGGCGGTGGTCGAGCAGGCGCGTCCAGCGGCCACCGCGGCGCGCGCGGTGGTCGCCTGCGCTCAGGAACACCCGTGACAACAATTGTGGACTATCTACACCGCAATTAATTAAGTCGTGTAGAAGTCTCAAGTCAGCCACGAGGCGCCTATCCTCCAATGAATTCAATTTATGTATTTCCATACCAGCCTCATAATCTGCAGCCACCGTGCGAGACAAGGTGTTTAGTTTATTAACAAAAAATTTTTGTATTGACTCCAGCCTATTACGGTGGACAGCATATACTGGTGACCAGACGCGTACTCCAATACGCTCCTGACATATGCAAAGTAAAGGACTTTAAATGCAGCTGCTGAGTTTAGGGGCTTAACTGTCCTAAAAATGAAGCCCAACATCCTAACCGATTTTGCGAAAATGGATTCATAATGGGCACAAAAAGTCAATTTCGTGTCCAATACAACGCCAAGATCCTTGACCTGCTCAGTGCGTTTGATAACTACATTGTTGAGTCTATACGATGTGGGTATAAGCTTTCTTTTGCGGGAAAAAGTGATCACCATACACTTGCTTACGTTCAGATCCAGACTGTTCTGCTCACAATATGCCGACACCCTGTCTAGATCTTCCTGCAATCTGGAGCAATCCGTTGGGCATTTAATTGGCATAAAGATCTTCGTGTCGTCGGCATACATGAGGAAATGAGCATAACGGAAACAGGACATATAATCAAACAAACAAACATTGAAAAGAAGAGGGCCCAGGTGGGATCCCTGGGGCACCCCAGAAGGGATGGGTGCAAAACGTGACTGATAACACCCAACCCGAACAGCCTGGCTCCTGTTTAGAAGATAGGATTCGAACCAACGAAGTAGGTCCCCGTGTACACCGACTTGCTCAAGTTTATACAAAATCGTATTATGATTAAGCCTGTCAAAGCATTTAGAGTAGTCGGTGTACACGACGTCCACCTGATGGCCCTCGTCCATGAAGCCGGCAACAGAGTCAACAAATTCCGTTAAGTTGGTAACAGTAGAGCGCTTGCGCATGAAGCCGTGTTGAGCAGGTGGAATGCTGCGCGCGACCAACGGATAAACCTGGTCATAAACGATGAGCTCGAAAACCTTACTGAAAACATTCAGTATTGAAACTGGGCGGTATTGCTCGGCGAGTAACCTAGAGCCGCTCTTATGAATAGGCACTATGAAAGCTTGTTTCCAAGTGGTTGGAAAAAACCCCTTAGCAAGCGATCTCTTAAACAAAATACTCAAAGGTAACGCCAGACAGCCAGCGCAGTTACGTATAAATACAGGCGGAAAGCCATCACTACCCGCGCCCTTATTAATATTTAGCTTGAGAAGGTATTTTCGGACTAAGTCGACTGTAATCGTCACTGAGCCTACATACCCCGATGGGCTAACGTTTGTGTTTATAGATGAATAACCTGTGTTAGTAGGAGCGCTTGTGTAGACTGATAAAAAATATTTCCTTTTCCTTTCTTTTCCAATTCTTTTCCTTTCTTGAATAAATAGCTATTTATATTTAACTAATGTGCCCTATTTTTATTTCATTAAGCTTTCCCTTAGTTTTCGATAAAATACTAGACCACCATCATTAATATCTTCTAAATACTTAAATTCACACGCGAGATCTGTACACTCTTTACACCCTATCTAACAAACGCTTATGGTACGACTGAACTTGAACTGATAAACAGCAGTTCAAGGTCTTTTCACCGCGCTATGGAACGTGCTATGCTCGGAGTCTCTCTGAAGGATAAAATTCGCAAAGAAGTAATCCGACAGAAAACCAACGTAACGCGTACAGAATAAGTAAGCTGAACTGGCAGTGGGCTGGCCATGTATGACGTCCTCCGGCAATATGGAGTGATGATTTGTAAAAGGCAGCCTTGCCAGCCAGTAGGTGAATTCTGGATGCGGCAAGCCGAGGACAGGGTGCGTTGGCGGAGGCCTATGTACAGCAGTAGACAAGTATAGGCTGATGATGACCCTAGGGTAATGAAAGTCACTACACATTTATATAATTATAGTGATACGTGATAGAAACAGTTCAACCGCATATAAAATAAATTGCAAATACCAGTGGTGACCTCGTACGAAGAAATAAGGAATCTCTGCTCTCTATTCCTCCTCATCACTCCGAATGTTATTCCAACTCCTTTTCTGTTCATGCGGCTAGATTGTGGAATTCGCTGCCGCATACTGTACGTACCAGTATTTCGCCTGATACATTTAAAAAACGAGTAAAAGAACACTATCTTTCCATTTGTTATCCATAATATGTATATGTATATATATATTTATATTATTTATATATGTATGTATTATGTACTATTATGTATGGTGTATGTATTTATATTTAGTTGTACTATAGTAGGTAAGTAAATTTAAGGTGCACGCCATCTGCCTCTCGATTTTGACCTCTCTCTTCCGTTGGTTGGCTGGAAGATATTTCTTTAGAAATAAGCTGGACCTGTTGTGATTTTTTTCTGTATGTCTATTTTGTATACTATTTATTGTGCACAATAAATGTTAAATAAAATAAATAAATAAGGAAGTAATGCCAGATTGTAATGTTATTTCAACTCATTCATATTCATTTCAGCAACAATACGCCGCCGCCAAACATTACTGGAAGTTTGCAAACTTAGCTCAAGTTTTCATCAAAATTCCTTGAACTTTTAGTGGTCCCTCTTGTGCAATATTGTCTTAGATATATCTATAAATACTGTAATAATCATCTTGGCGTCAATATTCCGGCTGTGCTCTCGCACGCGAGAAGCCAGGGTCCGCCTTGACCATGATTAAGAGAGGTAGGACATAGCGGGGTATCCCGTTTGAATTGAAGCCGCCCGACTGGGGAAGTATGTAGAATACAGAATACCGCAGCTAAATAATACTCTTTTAAATAGTATTGTGTTTCTGCCGGTGAGTAAGGTTTCCAGAGCTCCATGGGGTGGGAATTTGGGGAACCGTGGCTTTGGCAGTGGAGGGATATTTGCCTTTTTGCTGCCAGAGTAACGTGTTATAGAGGTGGGCAACGCATTGGCGATAGTCTCAGTGTTGCTGATGTCTATAGGCGGTAGTGGCCGCTTTCCATCGGGTGGCCCGCTTGCCTTGAGAAAAAAAAATTATTGCCTGATCAGCTAATTACAATAGGGAGGCTACCATCTGACCTTGTTAACATGGGAAAATGACACCGATTACACATTCAATCACCTGAATGTGTAGATTTCCTGACAATGTTTGTTGTCCCTCACCGCAAGAGAATTGGTTAGTGTATAGTTTACGTAGGTACATGACTCTCATTGAAACGCATGTTTCGGGTTTCCTGCCTTGTACCTTTGTTTACGAGTAGCCGATATTTCGACGTAGTTGCATGCATCATGGTCACGGGACGACAGGAGAGCGAAGACCCAAGTCTGCTAATTTACGAATGGCTTAGTTGTATCTCAATTGGATCTCAAATCTCAATAGGAAGTTTGGCGCGTTTTTTGTCTCTCTAAAATAATTTAAGATCAATTATTTTAGAGATTTATGATAGTCCAATATGATTTCATTACTACTCTAGCGATACAAGTTTAGGTACAATATCCTATCATACTTCTTCTTTGTAACGAGAAGAAAGTTCATCAGTATTGTGAAAGAAAACTTGCCCTCATCAAACAGAACAGACCAACAACATACATAAACATTCATTCACTTCCCTACTACACGCACACTCTCACGCACACTTTCCACACACTACAATCATAACTGTATCTTTGTGTAAAGGGACTCTATATTGTTACATTTATTTTTATAATCTCGCAGTAAGTATATAAATATAATATATGTCAAATAAATACTCAATTGTAATTTAGTCTCAAGTTAATAAAAATAGCATGAGAGTTTAGCTATGACGAGACAGATTCAATGAAACGATAGAGAAATACCGAGGAAATTTTTTTAATTTTAAATTTATTATAATAAAATTTACCACTAACAACCTATACAGAATAAAAATTCCCTTCCACCTTCATCGGGTCACAAAGTATTACTTTTTCAACAACTCCTGGGGACATTGCTACTAAATCTTTATTATAAAGGTCGCTCTACCCAATGAATTGTTAAAGCGTTTTAAGAGGCACGACTTTTTAGAATCTTGTTTGAAAGTAGCTACAAATACAGATTACTTGACGAATTATTTATTGGTTAATCCCAAGTCCGAAAAGGCAAACGTTTCCATTGCAGACTAGAAGTTAGAATAAATATTACTATTACTATCTATACCTTGTATAAAACGATTGCCCTATGTATGTATATAGGGGAAGTCCGGGAGACTTGCTCAGGTGGGAGAGTTGAACCACCTTTTAAAACTCATCTTAAATATCGCGCTAACGAAACGTCAAGACGGTCATTGGTAGAGCGCGAGAGGCCAATAACTAGCACGCCGCCATTTTTTACAATGGCCATTTTGTTTGGCGCTCAGATTCGAAAAGGTGATTTTGTTACGGCGGAGTAAATTTTATTAATCTATGTTGTTTTGAGATAGCGGCTGTATTTATAGAGGTACGTATTGTGTGTTATTACTATTGTACGGGCTGATTATTGTAGTTTGACTTGTGCTAAGTGTTTTTTCGCTAAAATTGATTATTTTTTCTGTGAGTAAAATTTCATGTCAAAGTAGTATATGCGGGAGGCTTGCACCATGGCGGGTGCGGGAGATATGCTCAGTGGTTCATGTCCCCCTCTGTAGTGTTTGTATGAGGATATTTGAAGTTTTATTTTATAAGTAGATGTAGAAAATTAAACCTCTTTTACTAAATTTAAATATAATTCGTTACCCTTAATACGCGAGTCTTATTTGTATTTTTTTAAATGTTTAATCTTATTTTCTCTCACAGGTTAATTTCTCGAAAAATGCCTTTTCGATACAAGCCTTTCGAAACAACACGCAAAAGAAAAATACATACCATCACAGAATTAGAAAACGCTATACGTGAGGTAAAAGATACCAAATGACAAGAATAAGTACATATATAATTGGAAAAAAATCAAAATCAAAATCAAAAATCAAAATCAAAATTTCTTTATTGATTAGGACATTAAATATCTCTTTCAATCGTCAAAAAGGAGGGGGGTAGGAAAGTAGGAAGGAAACACACAGTGACACGCTGACCGCCCTATGTCTCTAGATAAACGTATCCCTCGCCAACCACAACCGAACCGGGCTCGACAATGCCAGACAGAGCCGGAACGCTATATTATATTATATACTCGTAGGTATGTCTAGTATAATTAAGAAAAACCACCTAAAACTACAGCAAGAGTAAGCCAGTCCACCAAGGCAGCACCCGTTCACGAGTATAACGCAGGGCCCAGCCATCGTCCAATTCAACCATATTTGAGGGAAAAGAGCGACCCGGCCCCCACGCCACCGCCAGACAGACTTTTAAGTGAGCGTGCATCACACATGCTGCATGTGATAGGTAGTTACTCCCACCCTACTCTATCCTATCCCTACCCTATCGCTACCTTACCCCTACCCTATCCTACCATTGCCTTAACCCTACCCTACCACTACCTTACCCCTACCCTACCACTATCTTACCCCGACCCTACCACTATCTTACCCCTACCCCACCCTATACTACCTTACCGCTATCTTACTCCTACCCTACCCTACCCCTACTCTAACTACTACCCTACCCCTACCCTAGCGCAGACAGGAGACACCATGTGTGGGAGAGGAAGGAAAATTAACGCCGCTTCCAAGGTGGTTCTCTGTGGGGGAAAGAAACGGCAAGAAACCCACAGAGCCTACGTTAATTCTTTTTTTTTTTAAACATGTCTTATGTACTAATACATTATTTGTCCTATATACTATCTTAAAAGTAAATACCTGTATAGAACAGCAGTTCAGTCCCATGGACTTTTGTCATTTACATATTCAGATATACTATAATAACTTTTTTGACATAATTTGTTTTTTATAGCGACTTTAAATTTATTCAATGGTAAATTCTGAATATCTGTTGGAACCTTATTATAAAAGCGTACACATTGACCCATAAATGATTTGTGGACTTTGGCTAGACGACAAGCACCAGCAACAAGCTTATCTTTATTTCTCGTATTAATATTATGAACATCACGATTCTTCTTAAATAAGTGTAAATTTTTATGAACATACATTAAGTTCTCATATAAATATTGTGACGGCATTGTCATTATATCGATATTCCTGAATTTATCTCTTAGTGAAGTTCTAGGTCTCAATTGATAAATCGCGCGAATAGCCCTTTTCTGCAATACAAATACATTGTGCCAGTCGGCAGCGTGTCCCCACAGCAGTATGCCATAGGCCATAATACTGTGGAAATAACTAAAGTAAACTAATCTTGCTGTAGCCTCGTCAGAAATACTCCGTATTTTCTTTACAGCATATGCTGCAGAACTTAGCCTTTTCGCCAATTTATCAATGTGAGGACCCCATTGCAATTTATTATCCAGGGTAAAGCCTAAAAATACTGTAGAATCAACAAAATTCAAATTTTCGCCTTTTATTTGTACATTAGTGGGCACTGATCTAACATTTGGCAAAGAGAATTTTAAACATTTTGTCTTCCTTCCATTCAGTAATAAATTATTAACCGTAAACCAGTTTACCACTTCTGCAATAGCCTTGTTCACGTCTTCATATGTTAATTGTTGTCTTTTTACTTTAAACACTAAAGATGTATCGTCCGCGAACAAGACAATTTCATGGGCATCTTTTACAAAGTACGGTAAGTCATTTACATAAACAAGAAACAAAAACGGGCCCAAAATAGATCCCTGGGGGACACCCATAGAGACAACAGACCCCATAGATCTCTCTCCGTTCACATCAACTTTTTGAATTCTATGACTCAAGTATGAATTTAGCAAGTTCAGGGCCAAGTCCTTTATTCCATAATGTTGTAATTTCCTGACCAGAATGTCATGATTAACGCAATCAAAGGCTTTGGATAAATCACAGAAAACCCCTAAGGCATCACGTGATTCCTCCCACGCCCCAAAGATATGTTTAATAAGTTCAACACCTGCATCAGTTGTTGAACGACCGCGAGTAAAACCGAATTGTTTATGATGCAATAGGTTACTTCCATAAAAATGAGCTTTTAGTTGATTTAATATGATTTTCTCAAATATTTTACTTAGAGTCGGTAAAATAGAAACTGGTCTAAAATTTGTAGGATCCGTTGTATTACCAGTTTTCAACAATGGAATAACTTTACTGTGCTTCATCAGGTCAGGAAATTCACCATTATCAACACAATTATTAAATATATTCGCTAAGTGGACAGCAATAACATCAATTACAGAGCTAATAATTTTTACTGACATACCATCAATGTCGGCAGTTGCTTTCATTTTTATAGTTTTAAAAGCCTTAACTATATCTTGAGGTGTTGCATGCTCGAACTTAAAATCGATGACACTCTCGGGTACATTTTGTTTTAACAAGGATTCAGCGAGAGCAGGAGACGAATTTAAGGATTTCGTAGTTGACACTGGAATGTCTGTAAAAAATTTATTGAATGCCTCCGCAACTTCCGAGTTTTTGGTAACAACATTATCATTTATCTTTAAACTGTACTTAGTATCGCGATTTGTTACTTTTCCAGTTTCACTATTTATTATCTGCCATGTGGATTTTACTACATCTGTGCTATTTTTTAGTTTGTGTTTAACGAAATTCGATTTAGCTGTAGCACAAACGCGTTTAAATAACTTCGAATAATGTTTAACATACTCAGCAAATTCTACGCTATTATTATACGCCCGTTCTGCATAGAGCTCATATAATTTATTTCTACTCTTATGTATTCCTGCTGTCGCCCAATCGCTAAACATAAGTTTGCTGTTTACTGCCTTCACCTTTGGTTTGAATATACTATTACTTTCAGTTTTTGTCATGTGTAAAACTGAATTATAATATTCATTTGGGTCATCAAAATACTTTAAATTAGATGATTTCTCTATAATGTTATTTCTAAAACTGTTTAGACGGTTGTTGTTAATTGGTACAAATTTAATAGTATTTTTTGTTTCTTTCCTCATATTAACATTAAACACAGCTAATTGACCACAATGATCGGATTGTAATTTGTTTATTACAGACTGGCTACATGCCTGGATATCACAAAAAATGTTGTCTAGACAAGTTGATGTAGTACTTGTTATTCTAGTAGGCTCTAAAAATAAGTTGATTAAATTATGACACTTAAATAATGATATTAGCCTACCAGTATATTTACAAGATACGTCTAATAAATCTATATTAAAATCTCCACAAACAACAATATTTTTATTACAATTGCTAACTTTAATAAGGGCTTCATCCATAATTTTCTCGAACAAATCAAATGATGAAGCCGGAGGTCTGTATACGCTCATTACAATAAGTCGCTCAAGTTCTATACAGGCAATTTCAGCAGATCGTTCAACAGACAGCTTGACAATATCAGTGCGTTCCTTGCATTTTAGGCAATTACGAGCAAGTATTAGGGAACCTCCATGAATTGCCTGCCCTCTTGTGAACGAACTTGCAAGTTTATGGTTGTTAAAGCCAAATATGAGCTGGTGATCTTTTAACCAATGTTCAGTAATACAAAAAATATCAACATTCTCACCGTTCATGAATAGCTCAACTTCCAATTCTTTATTCGTCATGCCTTGGATATTTTGATGTACTAAGTTAACTATACAATTTTGTTTATTATTATAACATTTTACTTTACGTACATCCAAAGGCTTATTACCACTATTTACTAATGACTTTATGCCAGAGCAGTCCTGTATATTCTGAACAATATCAAAAGATTTACTGTTCAAGTCTAACAGTGGACTGGTATATGCTGCTGATATGATACAGGACGGCTCCTTTGTCTTACATACTAGTTTAAAGAGTGACCCTTTTTGTTTATTAACAAATCGGCACTCTGGTCATATCTACCTACGGTAGGAGAAATCAATAAATCAATATGGTACGCTAACATTGTAGCCAGTTTGACTTTGTACCTACGTCGAAGATACATAGTATCTTCTGTTAAAACTACTTTATCTGTAAATTTATTACAGTCAAAAAAGGTAAATGCGTCTTTCTGACTGCAAGTCAAATTATACATCAAAGTATTCAACATGTGAATACGGTCATTTTCAGTATCATAAACATTTTTTATGAAGGGAAATGCGCACAATACAATTTTTCCTGCAGACAATCCTTGCAACGCTTCAAAACCCTTGACTATATCATATTTTCGTACTTTAAGGCTATTACTTATTAAAATTATTATATTTACATTTTGATCTATGTGTTCTGAGTGTTGTAAGACTTTTTGGATAATACCGCTGTACGACAAATCAGGCATGCAATAATTGATTACTTTAGAATTCGTACAGTCGTTTAGTAACACGCCCATATTTTTACCTATTCGATCTGAAAAAACTAGAGTTCTCTGTGTCTGCACATTAGTTCGCAATGTTTGCGTCGGCTTCGCGCTAAGGAAAGAAAGTTTAAGAAAAACCAACAAGTTTGATTAAAGAAACGTTAAATGTTTATATTTTGTTAACAAAATGTTTAATAATTATGTGGATTGTGAAATGTTAAAGAATATGTTGAAGTTTTATTTTTATTTCTTTATAAGAAGAGCAATAACTGTGTTTCTTTATAATTTAATTTAGTTTTGTGATGTTTTGTTTAATATATCTGCGATTTAAATTGCAAAATGTTTTTATTTTCCCCTTTAAAAAGCAACGTCCAACTCTCCCCAGAGCCCGGTTCAAGTGTCCCTAAGGGGGGGGGAGAGTTGACTCATATCCCATTTTTCATTAAAATATATATAACATATTTCAGTACCATAATATCGAAAAAGTAAATATGCATAAGTAAATCTAAATAAATAAGCTACTGTTTATTATTATAATTTAATCACTAAGCCACATTTATAAGAAAATACGATACTTTAAACAAAAAGCGGTTCAACTCTCCCGGACTTCCTACGCTTAGATATTTCAAAATACGCAAGCGGTTTTCAACTATAGATAGAGTGATTCAAGAGGGAAATTTATGAGCTAGGAAACACGTGAACGAAGTCGTGCCGGACCCATTGCTAATATTATAAATTCGAAAGTTTGTAGCAATGTTTGGATGTTTGTTACTCCTTTACGCCAAAACTGTTGAATGGATTTCGACTAAATTTTGTTGTAATGTAGCTTATGGTCCAGAATAACATAATATACGCTATTTATCCCGTAGGTCATTGTAGCTCCGGCTGGGACGCCATCGAAACGTAACAACAGCGTGACGTTTAGCTTGAGAGTGTATGTATGAAGTCGCTGGCAAAGCAAATGTTAATAGACAAAGAAAGGAGCTCTTCAAGAAAGAGGTGAATAGGTTTTTACGGGATCGAAAGCACACTTGTTCTAGCCGTACGTAAATACCTATTTCATTTGGCAGACCCGATGAGGGCCGCGCTGTAGTGGACAACAAAAAAGTTCCAGTTTGTGGCGTTGTACTGCCAACATACCTAATGCATTATTACAACAGCGGCCACAGACTTGGGACAGTCGTGTTCTTGGACTTTAGATAGAATTAAAACGTTTTTGACAGGCATGCTCTACCGCCGCATTACTTTCTAGTCTAGTAAATATGCCTAGTATAACAATACCGTAGGGTTTTATATGTTTTTAATAGAGTAGGGGTAGGGTATACGAAAGAGGTAGAGTAGGGTAATGGTATGATACCACGCGAACGAAGTTGCGCCAGGCCAGATAGAAATAAAATTAGAAGCCGAACTGAATCTGATTTACAACCGAAACCTAATGTAATTTTATGGAGACTACGCAAACGTGACATTAAATAAATCCGTGAAATAAACAGTTATTCGAGCACCGAACTTAAAATTAAAAACTACTGAGTTATACCTAAACTAAAAAAAATACTAAAAAAAGTTATATTAAACTTATACCTAATTGGAATTTTATTATAAGTTGTAGTTGTAATTGTCAGCCTGAAAATCAGCGTGTAATTTACGTTGAGGCTGGTCCAGTTTTTTGTGACGTCATCGTCCTACTTTCCTTTTTTGTAAATTAATTTTTTAATTTTTGTGGATGTGTATTTGGGCCAAATATATATTTGACTATGACTATTTTTAATTGTAATTATAAGTTTAATAAACTTAATTGTTTTTAATTTTAAGTTCGTGGCTTGAATTAATGTTTATTTTATTGATAATTATCATCAACCGCATTGATATAATGTAACGTTTGCGTAGTTAAATATTCCCTATTTCAACAATAGCCAGGCCACTTTGTATTCAGGTCAAGCGTGTGCCGGCCCCAGATGCCCAGAGCGCGGCGACACATCTGTTCCCTGTTTATATTATGTAAATAACCCGTTAGAATCTTATTTATATTCTTGTCTCCACACGCTAGCTGGAGTCAAACTTTTGAGGCCATATTCGTTGATACTAAAATTGTAAACTTGGTTATTTTACTTGCCATTGAGTTCAATAGAAACGAGGATGAACTTTCATTCTTTTCTTGTTCTTTCTTATCATTGAATTTACTATGCAGCTCTCTTTGTAAACAGTTTCTTAAAGTTCTTCTTCTAAAGAAGTCATACCACTAAAGTGGCAAAAAAGCTTACGGCCTGCCTGATGAAAACCAGCCACCACAGCCTTTGGACATTTGCAACGCGTTGACGCGTTGTTGTTGTTGTTCTTGATAAGTGCAAAACAGGTATCTTTATAAGTTCTACAATGTTGTGTATTTACTGTATTGTTGTTACCCACCCAATACCAATCCATAAAGGTATATACATCTCCGACACATTGAATGTCAAAATGAGCGGTTTAAAAATGCCCAGTTTTTCGTAAGTAAAAATATTCGCATTGATTTAGGTACCTATACTAAGTACTGGTAATTTAATTATTGATGTAAAACAAAACAATATACTGAATATGGATTGCTAGGCTTACGTGCCTAACATACCTGTTGAGGTTACTGTAGCTTCCTACAAGTGAAAGAATTATCGAAATCGATACAGTAGTCTCGGAGATAACCGCGAACATCCAATCAAACTGACTACCACTACTATTGTATACTATATATAGATTGTACCATAATTTCCGCCTTGCTATATCCAACTCGTATTTTAATATGTACCCATGCAAAATTTACTTAATTTACTTCCTAGTCAGGCATGCTCCGTCTTCGGCTGCATCGTCATTTACCACCAAGTGAGATGGCGGTCTAATGCTTGATACTTGATCGCCTTAAATCGGGGTGGAGATAGTTGAGCACCTAAGGATGGACATAGGTTAGTTTTTATTCCCCTCTACACGTTATACTCGACGATATAACGTGTAATTACTCCACGCGGGCGGAGCCGCGGGCGGAAAGCTAGTTCCTATTCTATACATTTTAAAATCATTTCACTTCACTACATTACACATAACAACCACGGCACAATGCACTTTTTTGTTTACCTTTTGTGCAAGTTTCATTCAAAGATAGCTATGCCAGCCGCTCCCCCTCGTCGCCAATTTCATTTACAATCTTTTTATCCAATTTGTTAAGCGCCAGTGAATGTAAAAACAAACCGATTTATCTCCAATCTGGAACAGGGTACCGCAGACTTTTTAATTTCCAGTTTCCGATTGTCCGGATGCAGTTTCCCATTCAGAATTGTTGATTGCATTCCGTATTGTAAGCATGAAGCAATTTATTTTCGATCACTCAATTTTCTCTCCTCAAGCTATTACCAACGTTCTTAAAAAACCTAAAGATTAATATCCGTTTACCGTGAATGCATCTTTATAATCATAAATTTAAGAGTTGGACTCTTGTCTCTGGTCCAATCTTCTCTCCATTCTTCTCTCCTATCTGCTAACCTCTTTACTTTTTTGTAATCAGCTTGAAAGCATATTATACTAAATCCATTGCTGTACATGAGCTCTCAATGATTTGCAATCATCTACACGAGGGGTTTGCCATGATCTAGGCGTTTGGCAAGCGTGTTGGACGTAGCAGACGTATAGACTGACCGTGATATCCCTCAAGCTCCCGTATCCCCGTTGTGGGATCTCACTATACTAACAACAGAGACGGGACATAATACAGAGAAGCATTGCATTATTCAGGTACACCCACCATACCGTAAATATATTTCGCAGCCCAATATGAGAGAAGCAGAGGAGCGAAGGGTCAATATTGTATATCGGTAGCAATCCACTACGGGCGTATATAGGGTGTAACGAAATTATTATCCAATATACAGGTAGTGCGTCGCGACCGCTGTGTCGCAGGGGAAATCAGCACCTGTGGTACGACAAAAAATTGGCAGGGGTGAGCTCTGGAAGGGTGGAGGGCCCCGCACCTGGATAATTCAGCTGTCGTGCTAAAGGTTTAAACTGTCTCTGTGGTAAGTGCTTTTTAATGCCTAATGGGAGAACCTTGTAAACCTGGACGATCGTAGGGAACCGTTGAACGCAACAGGCACAAAATCAATTGAAGTCGTAGGAGTCTTTCTCAGCTGTGGACATCCTGCGGCTGAGATGAGGATCTGCAGGCTTGACAGTCATATTACCTTTTTTGCAAGCGGACTACCTGATGGAAAGTGGTCATCGCCGCTTAAAGACATCAGCAACACCAGAGGCATCACCAGCGCGTTGCTTCCCTCTAATGAGACCTCTAATACCCCTCTTAAAGGATAAAAAAATATAATCTTGGCGTTAATGTCCCGGTTGTGCTCTCGCGCACGAGAGCCCGGGGTCCGCCTTGACTATGATCCAGGATTTGGCAGATCAGGTAATTATAGTGGAATTGAAGTCCCATGTCATAATCCGAAGGAAACACTGTTGCTTGGAGATCGTTCCACTTTCGGAAAGTACGAGCAAGAATCATTCTGAACCGTTGAGAAACGTACCTGTGTAACTTATAGCTTCACTATAATGTGCGTAAAAGTCAAAGCAATTAATCGTATAGTACACAATCAAGCGACTATTAGTACAGCTTAGAAGGTTGTTCGATATGAAGCAATTTACTTTAATATTCTATGCTCACGGAACCCAAAAGAAAGGGCACGGTGTGTACATAAACATGTAATTGATGTTGCCTTGAATATTGTATAGAGTAATTTTATGTTTGTGAATCTAAGCAAAACAAACATTGAAATCAGTTTGCTGTTATTGTTGTGCGTTTTATTGTAAATGTTTTATTTGTATTTGAGATTTTGAGCTTACTGTTTATTATTGAACGGCGTGTGTTAAGAGAAAATTTTGAAGGATGTCACGCATGTCACTTGGAGGGATCAAGGGTAGTAAGTCCACGGGATCAAGCCTATTTGCTCATGCCACTGGATCAAGAAGGAGATGTAGATTTTATCAGCAAAGCCCTGTAAGAAGACCTGCCTTTTTGTTTTGTAATAATGTTAATATTATTTAATTATGTTAATAATGTGTTGCTTGATGGCTGTCGGTCTTCCAAATAAAATAACATAAAAATAAAATGAGCTCCATGATGGTAAGTAGCAGGCAGTAGAAATAATAGTACGATCCTAAGGAAGATCTGAACCATCGTCATACAAGGCGGGTTTAGCGCTTGCATGTACTGGGCCACCCCACCTTGTAGAGCGTTATTGCTTGCATTTTCTTGATAGCAAGGTCATCGACAAAATATAGCTAAAATTGTAATCAAAAGCTCGCGAACGTCATTTCAAACAAAATTGTTGTACAGTCGCCAATTTTCGTTTACAATATTTTTTCCAACTTTTTAGCAAATCAACCAGAATGTTAAAAGTGATGTGACTAGACGGAGAAAATTAAGTTAACTACCCAAAAAGGTTGCCTGGAAGAAATCGCTTTAAGCGATAAGGCCGCCTGTTGCTTCTCCTGCTGTTAATTTAAGTTACCCATTGTATACTTTTGATTGTGCAATAAAGCGTTATTCATTCATTAAGTTTTATGCGAACGAGATACAGTTCTATTTAGTATTGATTACATTTGTCGTGAAATGTGTCCAAATTGAAACGGACCCATCATAAAGATGCAGACATATTCTAAGTCGTTGTCGTTTGGGGTTGAAACTTTAGGACCTTGGGGCCCAACGCAAAAATATACGAGATTTCTACCCTGTTAGTAGACGCAATCGGAAACCCACGTGCTGGCGCGTTCCTCGGATAACTTATTAGTCTAACCATTCAAAGAGGTAACGCCGCCAGCATTCTGGGAACGCTTCCGCTTGGCAGCGATATAGAGTCTGTTTTTTATATGTAAATTATTTTTTTAATTTAGTATCTCCGCAGCTTTAAGTTTGTATATATATATATATATATATATATATATATATATGACGGATGCGGTCAATAGTACGGACTCATGTGGTCAATAGTACGGACTCATGACGAAGAAAACGGAAGTGGGAGTGCGCCCTCTGGTGGGGCGTGCTGACAGAGTCTCGACGGCACGACTCGGGCCGAGTGGCGGCCATTCTTGGTGCGACCGCCGCCGAGGAGTGACGCGTCTTGAAACTGTCTCCACATTTCGTTTATAGAAAGTGTTATTTACGTTTGAAAATAAAGTAATTTTAAAATCACTTTTGAAATAAGAAAGTTAATCACCTCAACTGCCTACATTGTGATACTGCTCTGATTTCAAGTGAAATTATAAGTGATGTGCAAAAATGAATTGGAATAAATACAGTGGAGTAAATGTGAACCTTTTCTTTAATTTATCTGGACAATCTAATACTGATATCACCACCCTGATGACAATGCTCCTGATACACCCTTTCCTTCACGCGACGACATCAGAAGTGGGATGACGAACGCAACGCCCAAGAGATGGTATGATGAGAAGCGACAAAGAAAATGCAGATAACGCTTTGTGGAAGCGTAATAATAAAAGGAAAGTGATTACTCGATCCAGTTGAATTGCCTACATTAAAATATAAAATGATTAAACACGTTCAAAGCGCAGCCAAGAGTCCAAACACCCCGAGATATAAGACAAAGACTTCGTCAGACAGATTGGGGGATTTATAAAGTAAACAACAAATCATCTGTACCAATTGGTTATGGTCAAGGCAGACCTCGGGCCTTCGAGAGCACCATTGGGATATTGACACCATTATTAAAAATCGAGTGAAACTTACTATTACACAGCACTTTGGTATGTATTCTTTGTTTTTGCGAAACTTAATTTAGATTACTCATGTAAAATATTCCCCTCTTTTAACAAAAAGAAATAGTGTTAGTTGAATAATTTGCGTAGTTCTAAATTAGCCAGCTAAAGTTTATTCAATGAAGTTAAAGTAAATGCTTAGATTTAGATTCATTTAGCAGTGTGGTTTGACACCACAATTAAATTAATTGCTTAAATTTCTGCAGATAAATAAAACGATTATTATTTTTTTATTTTTTAAGTTTTACTAATACAATTATTTTCTTCTATTGCATAACAATGGTGTACAACGGTTCGCTTCACCTACGAGAACAACATTGCAATGCAACGCTGGACTGGTAGCCTCAACGTGATTGTTTCAACATGGGACGATGGTAGACAATCTGCGAGTGTTGCGTACATGACTGAGAAATGATGTGATATTGACAGTTCCTCTTTATTTGGTGAGTCCTATACATAATTATTATTTGGTAAAAACCTGTGCTGAAAAGAGGCTCCCTAGCAGATTTTAAGAGTTATTTACTTTGATAATTCAGAAAAGTATTCTGACAGAAACACTATTGATGCCCTTAGTAGAGAGAAGGGCAGGTTAATTTGTATCTTTAGTGAAACTACAAATAGAAAGAATGTAAACAAAACAAAAAGAACGTCATTTATGGTCAGTGTTACAAATTGTTGGTAAAGATGTCAAAAACTACTGCCAAGTTTAATAAATATTAGCTTTTGCGGGTACCTATGTCAAATAAAGAATTATGTTAAATCCCTCTAAATGTTACAGTACACTGTGTTAAAATTAAAAAAGTGACATTTAATCTAAGATTATTTTACGATCTTGAAACACGCTATGATTTAACGTATTACCAACATCACGTCAGTTATCGGAAAACAAGAATAAGAAATACTTGAAAGCATAGTCCTATTATTTTTATAAATTGCGTACGTAAGCATCGTTATGGTGGTACTGCCGCTGATTGACTTCTTCTTCTTGATCGTTACCTCACTGCTGAGGATCGTGACATCTTTGGAGTTTGTCTCCATCGGTCGCCTGATGTAATGCGACGTTGACGGATGTATCGTTCGGATATTTGGTCCGCCCATCTCTTCGGACTTCGGCCTCTGGGTCTCTTGCCTTCGACTTTTTCCGTCACCATAAATCGTTCCAGATTGCTGATTAAGTAAATATTTGATAATACAAGTGTGGCAGGGATGCCGTAGCAGTGAGTTTGTGGAACAATTAGCTGGTGTACTTTAGGATGTTGTATCTTAGAGATAGGATAGGCTTGGAATGTGCAAAATTTCAATAATGACCCAGTAAAGATCTCCGCGATTTCTATGCGAGCGGGAGGGTGCCAACATTTATCGAAAAAAAAAAGAGAAAAATTGTTAGCGTGTTTGTTTACATTTAACAGGAGACATTCGAACGAACTTTTCCATATTTCAGGATGTTTGTTAATGTTGTTCGTAGTTTCCCAATGTTATAGAAGATATCCGCGGTAACAATGAGATCACTCATATACGTTTCTTTTAATACTACAAAACGGAAAAAAAGGGGTAGTTTGGTTAGTAATTTAATTTTATGTTGGTATCAAGTTATTAATCGAAAGAAAAAGTAAATACGAGTAAGTGAACTGATTGACGGTAGATAATTTCGATTTATGTTTTGAGTAACTAAAGATAAACCTGTGACTTAGTTCGACAGAAAACCATTTGTTCTATGTTAATATGACTTAGTTTGACCTGGTTAAAGACTTTGTTAGACGGATCTATCTAAGAAGCTAACTCAATATGTGACGTCTATCGAGCCGAGGTTTTTATAAGATTTATGTGATAGTTTTGTTTTCTTAAATCATCGGATGGAGGTGATCGTGTTTCATCACTGATGGTGGGCTAATGGAGCCTATGGGAGAGTTTTATGGTTGCTTACCGGCCTGATGGAGGCTATGGGAGCGTGGCTAATAGAAGGTAGTTGTTTCAATCTTTGTGAGAAAATGTTAAACGATAATGATGTTAAGAAAGTCCAGATATTTTGGTGATTGTTCAATAGTCGGTTTATTAAATTAACTTTAGCTCCGAGTACTGAAATTTCCATGATTACCGATATAAAGAAACTGTTTCGAGTTCTGTTGTTGTACCAGTAAGATGAGGCAGTGTAAGCAATGATGAGATTTTATATCCTTCTGCCAGTACAAGTTTAGTAGTACCTGAACTGTTGTTGAGGTCAAATATCCTGATTTATTTGGCTGACTTGGAGTGGCCTGGAAATCATGTGTGTGATAGCCCCGAAAGTCTCGATGTTGTGGCTGTAGATGGCAAATTTAATGTTGTAATTTTTTTTTAGAAGGCGTCTGTATATGGGACACCTTCATTATTACAATCATTGTTAAATCGTTTCAAAATGGGAGACTAAAACATAACGTAAACTCTAAATAGAGTATACTTGTTCGAACAGTTGAAATTGATGACGATGATTATTACTTGTTTAGTTTTGGTGTGGTAACATATGAACTGGATGGTAACAACTTACCTATGACTGGCGTAACAGATAAACGTGAGAGCTTCATATTATTAAACTCCTGATTTAGTTTTGATATTGAGCAGTAGAGATAATGTTGTTTTTGTAGAGATATCACCGTGAACATTTGTTCGGGTCTGTGACGATTACTTGTTATGTAACTGGTAGACCGTTATTACGTGTTATGATAGCAGATATGACTGTGTTACCTATCACTGACTTAGTGCAGATTTGGTCGAAGAATTGACCACGAGCTGAGAGTCTATAGACAGCTATTAGTGAAGTAAAGCGTGTTAAAGTTACTACTTCATGATTTCAGCAATTTCATATTAAAAAGTATACTGTATAGTCTAGCAGTGGCTATATAAGTACGGCTACTACAGTGGTGCCCCTATATTATAGAAAGAGGTATTACTAGAGTCTATAAGTACCTACTGGTTTAAAAAATGTGACGTATGACCAACACTGAGCTTATATGTTGGCAATGTTTATTAACGCCTGGGTGGCTCCCGCCTGTGTGGCTCCCGCCTGTGTGGCTCCCGCCTGTGTGGCTCCCGCCTGTGTGGCTCCCGCCTGTGTGGCTCCCGCCTGTGTGGCTCCCGCCTGTGTAGATCCCGCCTGTGTGGCTCCCGCCTGGGTGGCTCCCGCCTGTGTGGCTCCCGCCTCTGTGGCACCCACCTGTGTGGCATTCCGCCTATGTGGCATCCCGCCTGTGTGGCATCTCGCCTGTGTGGCATCTTGTCTGTGTGGCATCCTGCCTGTTTGGCATTTCGCCTGTATGGCATTTAGCCTGTGAGGCATTCCGCCTGTATGGCATTTAGCCTGTGAGGCATTCCGCCTGTATGGCATTTCGCCGGTGTGGTATTTTTCTGTGTGGCATTTCGCCTCTGTGCCATTTACCCTTGTGTGACATCTTACCTGTATCGTGCTATGGCAGACGTGATACAGGATATAGAATATACTCGTAGTTTGACGATTAGAGTGGTACTGACCAGAGTGACACCCAGTCTGTGTGGCACCTAGTCTGTGTGGTATTTCGCTATTGTGCAGGTCCAGTTGCGTGCCGGCTTGGTTGCGAGGCGGCCCGATTGCGTGGCTGCCCGTCTGATAGCGTTCGTCAGTGTGGTGGTTCGCCTGTGTGTCATTTCTTCTGTATGGTAATATTCTTAAAAATCTTATTTTTAAAATTAGGATGGCGCTGACGGATGACCAAAATCATATGGCATTTAATGAAGGAGTGTTTCGATCACACTCGAAGTAACATTGGGTCTTTTGCCGAGTACTGAAAATTTTAGGTAGGTAGGTATGTCACATATTTGTAGTAAATCTAAGTACCTACAGTAATGGAGGTCGGGGACAGTACACGAGCTTTGTGATTGGATTTGTGATGTTTCCCACTCAACAAGATCATCAAGGGGAAAACACTGGTGATGATGATGAAACCTTCATTTGTGGTAATTGTGATACGGTTCATAGTCTGGTGTCCTGTCACGCCTCTCTCATAAACTGAAGCCGTAGCTGAATTTATGCCGGCAACTTAGAAAGAATAACTTGTGTACGAGATGATGTTGTTCTCTCAAGTCTCTCTCAATCTACGGAAGTTTAGTATGATAAATGATAATTTACGTATGTTTTATGTGTGGGTTGAAGCAGTCGTGATAGATCCAATCACATGATTCATAAGACTTACTTGGGTGATGTGTTGTGGTCAGAAGTGACCGAGCGAATATGGTACTGTGCTATGGTTTTCATGTTTCAGATAACACACGAGGACGTGTGTATAGCAGGACGGCCGTGACGGATGCGGTCAATAGTAGGGACTCATGTGGTCAATAGTACGGACTCATGTGGTCAATAGTACGGACTCATGTGGTCAATAGTACGGACTCATGACGAAGAAAACGGAAGTGGGAGTGCGCCCTCTGGTGGGGCGTGCTGACAGAGTCTCGACGGCACGACTCGGGCCGAGTGGCGGCCATTCTTGGCGCGACCGCCGCCGAGGAGTGACGCGTCTTGAAACTGTCTCCACATTTCGTTTATAGAAAGTGTTATTTACGTTTGAAAATAAAGTAATTTTAAAATCACTTTTGAAATAAGAAAGTTAATCACCTCAACTGCCTACATTGTGATACTGCTCTGATTTCAAGTGAAATTATAAGTGATGTGCAAAAATGAATTGGAATAAATACAGTGGAGTAAATGTGAACCTTTTCTTTAATTTATCTGGACAATCTAATACTGATATCACCACCCTGATGACAATGCTCCTGATACACCCTTTCCTTCACGCGACGACATATATATATATATATCAATGTATTATCCTATTTAAATAAATACTTAATTAAATAAAAAATAAATAAAATAAAAATAATTAATTTCAGGTTGATTGACCCATAATTGCCATGGGTAATATGTCAAACAATGCAATAATATAATTTATTACAAGCGACAATTTATACATTATACATTAATTTCCTCGTTGAAATTGTCTAAATTGTTCTTAGATTGTAAGTTTCGGTTACCTAATTCTGAAGATGACTATACAAAGATACAACCTCCGCCTCGCCCTCACAGCCTGCCACACGGGACTATTAACTTGAGTGAACTTAATTCCTCGGGATTAAGTAATTCAGTACAGTATCATAAATATATATTTCGCCCACGCCAAATCCCGTCACACTGATAGCAGAATATATCCCACAATTCCTTTAATACCCTCCATAGATGTATCTACTATAAGTATAGTAGAGTATCGAATATATGTAAATACATTTTCATACAACAATCTAGTATTTTGGAATGAGCTCTCTGCTGAGGCTTTCCCGAGAGAGTACAACATGGAGTTCTTCAAGAAGTGTGTGAAAAGTTATTGTCGGAGACGTCCCCATTTTGAGAAAACCTCATTTACATACGCTAGTAATACCTCTGGTACTTATTGCAAACGCTCATAAGCTACGGTAACTGCTTACCATCAGGCAGACGTATGGTTACCACCTTTGTGATATCGAGTACTTATCGAGTACCAAGTTTCGGCAGTATGCACACAGAGTGTATATTTACACGAAATGTTTCTTCCCGTTTGGGGGGATATCATAATTTCGTTATTGTTCCATATAATAAATGTGTGTAAGTTGACATAAGTATTCTCGTTCCATGTTAACGTTTTGAAAAAGTTGTATCAAGTAGATACTGGGATATTAGAGTTTTAAAATAGTCAATTTTACTACTGACTGACTTATTAATTCATTAAAATTATGAGGCACTTCCCAAAAGAGAAGAACAGCTCTTACAGCTTCAGTGTTTGTAAATTAATGATAATAATGTCTACGCATGTGAAATTCCTAGATCTCATTTATTTTAAAAAATCCAGTGTTTTAATCAACACCATGTGAATTGTTTGCATCATATTAAAACAAACACACAAAAAGCAACCAGTAACACTATTTCTTACTCACATAAAAAAGGTAAGTACGTAATGGAGAGGATTTCAGATCCAGAAGTAGAAATCCTTTGATAAATGGCGAATACGGAGGGTATTTCCGAATTTACGGCCACTACTGGCCGCGTTTCAAACCCTTGCTCGCCTGTAGCCAAAAATTCGCAAATCCTATAAGTCTCCTGTTCACATCGGTAATGTAGATATATTACGCATTGTAGCATTGTTTGGGCTATCGCATAAAATAGAAATTAAATGTGGATGTGTTACGTGGTTGTTATTTCACACAGAAATTTTGACAAATATATGTAAAGTATAAAACAAAGTCGCTTTCCACCGTTTGTTCCACATCCATCATTGCAGGTATGCATCTAGGTACGCTTAGATCTTTAAAATTAAGCAACGGATTTTAATGCTGTTTTCAACAATAGATAGAGTGATTCAAGGGTAAGGTTAATAAGCAAGAAAAAATGGGTTGATAGAGGTAAAATAGGTGTACGCGAACGAAGTCGCGCCGGGTCCACTAGTAGATAATAAATAAAACATTAAAGAATTATGGCGTTTAAATTATTGAGAATTTAGAATACGATCAGAAAGTAGGCTGCTCGTACGCAGTTTGAAAGCGGACATAAACAAACAAGCATCAGCAGGACAAACTCATATTATGTACAGTCATACAACTAATTAGCTGACCGCTTACTCTATATTATCGTATGGATTATCATTAGGTAGGGGGTCAACTAATTAGTTAAATGACTGAAATTACTAGTAACCTCATCCATCTAACCTTTCCATTTTATTGCTTTACATCTGCAGATATGTTCACGATTCAGCGATTCGATTTACTGATTAAAACTATGTGGTATCGATCTTTGGAGTTCGTCAGTACTCTGGCTGCGTGCCATGGATTACGGTGCCCATTTGAAATCAATCTGGATATTTCAAGTAATGCTGTAATGGATCACGCTTCAAGTTGCAAGCCGTGGAAGACACATGCCTCCAAACATACGCACCATGAGGTGAGGATGACATAAGCTAAACCTTTTCTATCCTTTTCATCATCATCACATCCCTTAACAGTCCACAGCAGGACTTAGGGTCTCTACCACGAAAGGTTGGTTATTGCCATAATCTCCACGCTTGGGGCGGGATGGAGATCACAGTGTCATAAATTATAAGTTAAATTATTACAATGGAAAACGCTGCTTCCGACCTTCCGACGAATTTTCCGACCTACGGAAGCTCTAGAACTATTATCTCGGAAACATTAATCGCCTTGTACGACGAGTGTAATAGGTTGGTGCTATTCTACACTGCCGGACACCACATGGTCAATAATGCTGGTACATAATGCTAATAAAGGCATACGACTACCTATTATAGCTACAACGTCTTACCTACTATATCTACCAACTATAGTCTGTCTTATAGTATTCATATTATGTTTAAACAGTAATAGTGGCGTCCTTTATTAAAATCGATATTGATATAACAAATCGTATTGTACTAATCCATGGCAGTGGGCCAGAAAACTGATTGACTATCGATCTTGGGCTATCAGTCCGCTGGTTAGCAATATCACTGCATAAAAATGATATAGCGTTTAAAATCTAATAATAAAGAAGGGAATTAAAATACAAAGATGCGTTTATTTAATTTATTTCTATGAACTAAAAGATTACGTTTTAACACCATTCAAAAGGTAGATAATTATATTATTTAGAAACAATTGCCCCATTTTTTCATTTTTTCTCATATCTTTGAACGGGTTCTGAGAAAAGAGGGAACTTATGTTTTTTCTTTAATTTCATTGTAAGCCTGAAAAAAAAACCATAATAATAATATCAACGTCTCAAACAGTAAAAACAGCTATTTACCTACCTATGGTTTATAACAATTCTTATAATATTTTAAATTAAAACTTTGGGCATTATAAGGAAGCACACGGAGATCGACTGTTCTCAAGATGCGGCTTGGGAACAGCTAAAGGGCGTTCATTTTCAACATCTCTAGATTCCGTTAGGTATAGCCCCTATATTTAAAGCCCTCCGGAGGGCTAGGCTTATCGATTCCAGCAAGAAGCAAACCTAGAGACCGAATTTGAACTAGTATAAAGGACGGGTTACATAGATGCGATAATAATGTGATGAAGCGGTCGTGATCCGGTCCGGGATGAGTTTATAATGTTTGAATTCTTATGGAACCTATTGGATATAAACCTTTGTTAAAATGTCCTTCACCTCATCCAGTATCATTTTACTTGTTCTTTCTAATTAATTGTCGCACGAAAACTACAAAACTCGGCAGATTAAGCATGATCCGCTGTTAAACAATATTTAAGAGAGGTATTCATCAATCAAACATATGTACATCTGCTCAGATATATAAGTACCCTTCCATGTACATTTATATTTGAAGCCTTGGTAATGCTTACATATTAATGAACTCGACTGTACTTCCCCAATCGAGCAGCTCCAATTCGAACGGGATACCGCGCTATGCCCTACACCTTACAGAATACCGCAGCTAAACAATTATCTTTTAAATAGTGTTTCTGCCGGTTTTTAATGGGTTTCCAGTGCTCCATGGGGTGGGGATTTGGGGAACCGTGGCTTTGGCAGTGGAGGGGCATTTGTCTTTTTGCTGCCAGAGAAACGTGTTATAGAAGTGGGCAACGCATTGGCGATACTCTTGGTGTTGCTAATGTCTATAGGCAGTGGTGACCACTTTCCACCAGGTTTCCTTGTTTGCCTACTGTATGACATAAAAAAAATTAAAAATTTGACAAGGGTAAAGGCACTGGATCCGGCTTCGGCATTAGATAAAAACTGATCTTTGGGTTCATCCTATCACCCGAAGGCACGACATCCATTAGTCTGGGCGTGGCGTGTCATATCGTGCCGTTTCACTGCCGGGTTATTTTAAAGCCTATAAAGTCTCATTTATCATCATCATCGTGTTAGCATTTATCGCAGCTTATACCAGGTTCCACTTTCCTACTCTTCTTCCTCCACTTAGCTCGGTTTTCAGCATCCTCACGTCGTAGGCCATTGGATCTTGCATTCGACTCGGCGATATAAATCCATTGCTTCCTAGATCGCTAGCGGGATCTCTTTCCTAATCTTCCGTTTACCATCAAGCGGGCTGTCTGCTCATTTCTCATCGAGTAGTATGAATAAATAGCGTTATTCCGCTGCAATGCAGCATCTGTCATCGCGGTCTTGTCTTAATACACAGTCAGTACAAAGGTCGAATTTAACTCTATCGTGTCTACATAATTCTCAGAAGTTCCTGTGATGTGGGTCGACAGTGGACATCGTCTGACTTTCTTTGATCAATCCGAAGATAAATCGGAAAAGAAAGGATGGATCCATGAATTATGGAGAGGTCCAACTATCTACCCTTATTGAATATTGCCTATGGTAAATATGTTCGGTCCTTTTTGCACTGTTAATATTGCATTATTCCACTGTATATAATTTTCGTTTGACTGTATCCAACAGCTCTATTAGGTAGGCAATTATGTGGTACAGTGGACCCTTCTAACGCTCATGTTTTTCGGGAAACAACCACGTCATAAGGTGAACCGCGTTATATTATTATATATTTTTATTTTTTATTTATTTAGACACAATACACCACGGATTGTAATAAAAAATCAATTATTACGCATTATTTCATTACAGAGATTGCCTGGAAAATATCGTTTTCGACGATAATGCCGCCTTTTGCGTTTATCAATATCTATTTAAGTCTGTAAAGCAGTTACGGTACCACTACTAGTTATGGTTTTTGTCGGAACTTTTTAATGTAATTATTCTTGAGTGAGCAATAAATTATTTATCTATCTAAAAGTTTCAATAATGATCATTCATTCATTTAAATAAAATAATAAAACACTAACTAAAACTACTTCACTTCCGGCGATCGTTGTCCCCTGCGCTATAGCGAGCAGTTTTTAACGAGGATCCCTTTTATCCACAGAAATACTGCGCATAACTAGTACTGCGCAGTAACTCTCAGGCAAAGCAAATAGCCACGTTATTATGTGATCACGCATAAGACACTGTCAAATAATTAAATAATAGCACCGAGTTCAAGCGTACCCATTATTGAGGCCACATTACAGTTGTTGAATGCTACGCTCTTACGGTGAGGGAAAACATCGTGATGAAACCTGCACATTCAGGCGTCGAGTGTGTAACCATGATCCAAACTAGTCAGGTTCCCCTGGTAGAGGTCAAGGAGATCAGATGGCAGTCGCTCCACTGTTATTATCTGATGTGCCAAATACTGGATCACGGTGGACCACGGGCCATCATCCGCGAGAGCACAACCGGGATAATTAACGCCTAGGTGATGTTTTTTTTCTAATGAAGCCACATTCCCACGCTGTATCGCCAAGGATAGCTTCTGGACAAGGTACGCCCCGGAAAATGGACCCCAACCACTCTCCCGCACACGACGACCCGCTTCGCTTGGTGGCAGATAGTGTCAGATACTATAGGCAAAAGTCGACTCTCGGATCAGCGACAAAGGCACGCGCGCCTAGCACTTCTATTGAGTTATTTTATTTTGATTTCTGAGGTAACTATTGTCATCATCATCATCATCGTCCTAGCGCTTTTCCGGGACTCTCTTAGGGTCCGCTTTCCTACCTATTCTTCTCCACTTCGCCCGGTCTTCGGCATCCTCGCATCATAAGCCGTTGGCTCTCGCATCCAATTTAGCGATATCAATCCATCGCTTCTTGGGTCGCTAACCGGGCCTCTTTCTTGATAACGGCAGGTTCAGGCACCTATTTCCCACGTATCCCTGAGGCTTACGCAAAAGGTAACCAAACCAGCGCAATCGAGCCTCCTCAATCTTGTCTGCTGTACTTATTGTATGAATATATATGTAGGTACTATACCTCTCCAATATCAGTATTCCAGTGGACAACACGAATCCAGCGAAGAGGAGGAGGAATGCTGGAGCAGCTCCTCCTAAGGCCAAGGCTCTCGGCGAACTACCTTCGCATTGAACGGCCACTGACTCAATTCTACGCTGAATGCAGGATACTATCCCTCGCTCTTTGAGACGGGTTAAACTGGAATACCAAGTCTTATAACTATGTGAGATTACGGCAGCAGAAAAAATTTAAAGTGGCTTAAAAATGACGATGAAACCAAACTTGTAATGCACAACTTGCAAGTCGCGAGGCGTGAATTCTTATGCGATGACTATTCAATATGATGATGACAGTGAGCTGATCTGATGATAGCTTGCTCTAACGTCTGCTCTGATGTCGTTATAAAAAAAATATCTTTGCGTTAATGTCCCGGTTGTGCTCTCGCGCACGAGGGCCTGGGGTTCGCCGTGACCATGATCCAGGATTTGGCAGGTCAGGTAATTACAGTGGAGCGACTGCCATCTGACCTCCATGACCCTGCTACCAGGGGAACCTGACCAGATTGGATCATGGTTACACATCCAGTCGCCTGAATGTGCAGGTTTCACCACGATGTTTTCCCTCACCGTAAGAGCATCGGTTAGTATTCAACTAATTCCGGAGCGGAATTCGAGCCCGGGACATCTGGCTTACGAGTCGGATACTCTAACCGCTCGGCCACCGATGCTCTAATGTCGCTCTGATGTCGTTATGTCACAATATTATTATGAGGAAATTATGACTAGCGGTAAAAAAGAAATATCGACATCGATTATGAAGTGATGTTGCATCACTAGAAAATTGCCATGTCGACCTGTCGCGGACAGTACTCGTAGGTCTTCGATTTTTAATACAAACAACTAATTTGTTACAAATATTTGATTGTTGATGTAGTTAATTACTGTTGTAAATACTAACCCCCACACAAGAAATTCCTTGTAAGGACTCTTCTTCTGGATAGCTACATACAGAAAGTACACATTCATAGATTGCAAAGATCCAAGCTCGCAAAGCTCAGTTTGTGTAAACTTGCGAGATATAAGCTGGTTTGCGCTGTTTGTTTCTGTGTGAAAAGCATAGCCTGGAAATTAAAATAAGCATTTTTTATTTTAACACAGCTTAGTATGAAAATAAGCTTCCGTGAGGAACTACAAAATTAATACCTATTAGTAGATTTCTGCTTTTAAAATGTTAAAATTTAATCATTCGCTTTATTGTTATAGCATTTGGTGAGGTATTTATGGAAACTACGGCTATTGGTGAACTATGGTTTAATGTTTATGTTTACATTAATAGTGAAAATATTGAAACTGTAAGTTAAATAATCTGGTTTTCTTCAATATTTCCTCCATTTCACTCAGTCTTGATGGGATTTTCACAATTAGGCAGTTTGGGATCCAACTTAAACAGCCACGTTTCATCTAATTCGGTTAGGTAGAACCAGAGATAGCATGTTGCATAGAAACTAGTTTTTACAATTGACAGTCCAGTCTTACATTGGAATTATTTTGAATACTTCGTGTTGGTTTTAAACGATTTTAAAACAATCACCCAAAAACCATCCTCTTGGAGATTACCCTGATAAGCCATCATATAGAAAACTGCTCCTTATTAGTATTCCAGTGGTCAACATGGGTTTGATTTTCTGATTGGATTCCTAGCTGGGACGAAACCGAAATAATTTTTATTTTATTTGTTTGAACTAACGCTTTAATAAGATAATGTTTTGAACTATCGCGGTTATTATCACACATTTATCCCGCTAGCTAACCAACACCGTCCAGCGCTCGCAGTTCTCCAGTCGTCCCGTGACCATAATGCATGCAACTGTGTCGAAATATTCGGCTAATCGTCAACAAAGGTACGCGGTAGCAAACCCGGAACATGCCCTTAAAGTGAGCTTTAACAACAATTTCGTAAAAAGAGTAACTGTTAATAGGAGCCTCTAGGTATAATGATGTATATTTATTTCTGTTTGGGTCAACACCACTGGCCAGTGGTCAATTGGCTTTATTTTGCTTTGGATGGATTGTTTTTCTTTATCTATACAATATACATATAATCTGTACATCATTTAGGGCGATGAAGAAAAATTGTTGTAAGTCTGTTTACACACGCTATTGTCCGAAACTACTGGATGGATTTGAATGCAATATTTTTTGTGGTATAGCTATTAAGCCCGGGCAACATATACTATCAAGAATGATATGCGCGCCAATAATCTCACCACCAAGGATGCTGAAGACTGAGTGGAGTGGGCCAAGAAGAGCAGGAAGGCGGGCCTCGGGCCTGTGCATATCGCCAGAGAGCGCATCCTAGATATAACGCGACGATGATGATGATAATGATGGAAATCTATAGAATTTTACCATTATACCTTTCAGATCTACAAACCTCCAGCTTTGACCATTTCAATTCCATCGTCTAAAGATAAGAATAAAGGAGCATCTTTCTTCTTGCTGTAAACTTTCTTCTTCAGTTTATCTTCTACTTTAGCATTTCTTTTGTTGAAGTAATATGTTGGTAACTGTGATTGAGATATGGCCTTACTAAAATTATTTGAGTAGAATCTTTTATATAATTACAAAAGGTTGAAGCTACCTAGTATCATTAGGTAATGCAAAAATGTGTAGTTAATAAATAATTGACCAAATCTATAAAACATCTACATTATTATTTCAGACAACATTAGAATCAAAGGGCTACAATTCACCTGCAACCAAGACCGAGAATACCCAATGTCTTCGAATATCAGCTCAAGTGGACTCTCCAATAGTTCTTCCAAAGACGTTATGGATGGCGGTGGCCCACTGAGGAGCCAACTGACCACACTGCTTGTGTAGTAGTTGTAGATGAGGACGCAGGAGAGGCCAGTGACGAAGACAGTCATTTTGCGAGCTTCAAATCACATGTGAAATTTTCATCATAAAAAAAGATATGGGTAACTGAAGATATAACTGCAGATATAATTAAGAATATGGACACAAGAGAAGGAAATGAAAGAATACTTAGAATGAAATTTATACACGGCACCGATCTAATAGCAGCCTGCTTGCGAGACCGATAACCAAGTTAATCAAGGGGTGGATGGGTGACTGTAACGTACTTTGAGGCTATTCGAACTTCAGCAACGCAACCATCTCACCCCTTGTTAGGTGTGTCTCTCAATACCGTTGGCGAAATTGATCAAGGTCTTCCGCTGGGCAGCCGGTGACTGGTTGACCAGCTTAGAGCCCCGTGACGGTACTTTTTTTAAATTTGTTATTAAGTAAAAGGTACCTGTAGATATCTTCTTTACGTCTTGGTCGCCATTATCCTCAAAGACTGAAAACAATTGTATTTCAATCTTCATTGTGTATTCGATATACAGGACTAGTAAGCAAACTAAATGGTCAATGCGAGGAAATCTGAAACTATTAGGCTAACTGCATTCAAATTTTATTTTTATAACTCTCATACTAATTTTTAGCATCTCTGGTGTGTGGTGCCGCCACCTAAAAGAATAGCACCACCCCATTGCTTCCCGTAGGTGTCGTAAGAGGCGACTAAGGGAATACCCGTACATTTACATCAACTTCACTGCGATCGCCAACCACGGGGGCCACGGCCCCCACATCGGCCTTTGTGGAGATCTCTGGGGGAGGCCTATGCCCAGCAGTGGGCGTCTTCTGGCTGATATGATGTGCAAAGAATTTACGACGATATATTTTGCAATTATTTAAAATTTTAGGCATAGCTGTCGAATATTTGAACAAGATTAAATACGGGATAGCATTTCCTTCTCCATCTTCAAGAAACGTGTACAAGAGCACTACCATCCTATCTCTATCTGTCAAATATATATGTATTTTTTAATGTAGGTGTATAGGTATGTATTTATTTATGATTAGTACCTATAAGGCTTTTATTTTTAATCTATTTTATTTTAATTAAGAACATTTTTTTGCTATTGTGAACGACTTAACCGCATTTGATTATCACGATATCTCTGCTGTAGGCCTGCTGGAAGAAATTATAGAAATAAGTTGTGTTGTATCTGATATCTTATATCATATAGTTTTGTAACAATCTTGTGCACAATAAATGGTTTAATAAATAAATAAGATTTGATAGTAAAACATGTTCCTCTACAATTACAACATACACATTCACGCCCGTATCCCACAGGTGTAGATATAGTGTAACAACTCTTTACAACTTTCTTTACAATATTGAACCGGGTTCGATTCCCTATTGCGTATGACAAAAAAATTTGAATGCAAATATTCTTTCTTTAAGAATCGTCGTATCGCAGTTCTTAAGAACCAACGCTATCTTTTATAGTTTCAAGTTTCTAGTCACTGACCCATTTAGATGGATCACCCAGTAGAACATACATTGCTGACAAAAGGACGCCCATACGGAAAAGAATGCAAACTGAGTGGCCGATGGACGTCGCTCTAATATTGCTGTTAGAGACAGTAAAACAATGCAGAGTAATATTATCGCCATTACGTATAACCATGTTTCTTCAGAAAGTGGCCTCAGGAACTGGTTTTCTAGCTTCCCAGGTCCAGTAGTGGGTATGCGATAGTAATATCTTGTTCTGGAAAAAAACAGTATTGGTCATTAATTGGAAAAATTGCTGTTTTTTATTTTTGTACTAAACGGGACTCATACGCGATGGTTCTTTTGATCTGGAACTTCACAACAACAAACTGTCAATTTTATGTGAGGGTGGACGCCTACCCGCATCCATGTGAGGGTAGGAAGTCTACCCACACATCACTGCAGCTATAATCTCTCCACTGCAGTCTTCTCGTGACCACGCTGGGTGTATTCCTACCGAAACGTCGGAAAAACAAATCAAAAAGGTACGTTGCGTGTTCCCGTTTAGTATAATAATATGTGTAAAGAACGCGAGTTTAGTTTAAAACAAGTATTACTGTTATAATTTCTAAGTTTTTACAAGCTTTTATTTAACTTGCACTGTTCGTATGTATGTAATACGGTCGTCAAAATTTGTAAAAAAAATTTCGACCATTTGTTGGTATCCGATTGAGCCGAAACTTTGTATACATATGTAACTGAAATGACAATGCATTAATATAGTACCATGGAGCTGGTCTGATGATGGAGTCGGACGGTGATCATAGGAACTAATGAACGCTATAAGATAACCCCATCGTGTTTGGGCTCATTAGTCTTGATGAGGAGGTACTACAAGCATTTAACTTGAAATTTAATTTTATGAAAAAATATTTTTGGTTTGAGAACTTATTGCATACTTACTCGATTGAACTCAGTGGTGGGTGAGCGAAGTCTATCTTCTCGTTAATTTCTTTTATTACCCGTATTACAGGTGAAATATCTTGCTCCCGGAAATAAAGAGCAGTAGCTACAACCTAGAATAATATAATAAGATAAGAATTACAATCACTTACAGGCGGTTCACTGGTTCAGAAAACTTACTTTAGCATTTCTGGAGAAATCCCCAACCCATGTGTTCATCGTAGTGTAGTTGAACCTTTAATTTTAAAATTAAGCATTAGGTATATCGAAAATCCTATTGAAATCCGTAAAGGTATTGAAATCATATTATTTTTCAGGGATCATTATAAAACTGAAGAAAGAAGAAAGAAGCTCTTACTGTAACGGCGCGTCCGCGAGATTTGGTTTGAGTCATCCTGAAGTAGCAACTCATCATCATCATCTCGGCGTTAAAGCCCAGTTGCGCTCTCGGGTGGCACACGAGGGCCCGGGATCCGCCGTCCTACTCTTCCTAGTCCACTTCGCTTGGTCTTCATTATCCTTAGTGGTGAGTCCGTTGGCACGCATGCCACTCTTAATGACGTCCAGACATCGCTTCATTGGGAAGCCTCTCCTTCCAGTACCTGGCGGGAGTGGCATGGCCAGACATCGTTGCCCACGTTATTGGCCGCTCTGCGTAAGACGTGGCCGTACTATCGAAAGCGGCACTCTTGTAGCTTATTCGCGATGTCACGGACGTGAAGGCAACCGTGGATGTGGGCAGTCTGCACGCGATCCTTGCGGGAAACCCTACTCATCCACCACAGCATCGTCATTTCTGTGACCTACTTGTACCGTGACAAGACGCCGTTAAGAAGCTATTCAGAGAGAACCACCACCCCGTTGTTCCTACACGGGTAGCCAGCGTATATTAGCTTGCAGCCGTTCTTGATGTTTCGGGATCTGTAGCTCCTCCACTTCGTCTCCTGCAAGTAGGCCACTGTCACTTTCCGCCTAGCGAGTACATTGGCCAGCTCACGCGCCCGTCCTGTCAGCATACCAATATTCCAGGTAGCGAAGCGGACCTTCCTATGGGCCAATGGCTTTAACTGGCCCGCCCTGGACTCGGTAACCCTAATCGACTTAACACAGGAGTAGAGAATCATCTCCTGCGCGTCATTTTGCGGCGACGTATCTGTGTCCGGTTTCCTTAATTGACCTGCCATACATTTTGTGGTTACGTACGTACGTACGTACGTACGCCGTTGGAAGTTGGAACGCCCGTGGCCAGATGCTGGCCGGCTTTATGGAGAAGGAGGGACTCTTTATGATGAACTCATTTTTCAGGAAGCCGGATCATCGCAGATGGACGTGGGTTAGTCCCGATGGTGTCACAAAAAATTAGATTGACTTCATCCTATCTACGAAACGGCATATATTCAATGATGTCTCGGTGATCAATAGCGTTAAAATTGGCAGTGATCACCGCTTGGTAAGAGGCACATTGAATATTAATCCCCAGCTGGAAAGATCGAGATTGATGAGGTCCACGCTCCGGCCTATACCCATCCAAATCCAAAACCCCTCGGGGTTTTGGATTTGGATGCTATCAACTCGAATTAAAAAATCGCTTCGAGTGCCTAGGAGAGTGCGTCGACGTGGACGACTATAATAACAGGATCGTGGAAACTGTCTATACGGTTGGGTCAAAGTTTTATCTGGCCTGCCGTACAAACAGAACAAACAAAATCTCTGACGATACCCTCAAACTCATCGAAGAAAGACGCGGAATGACTCTGCAATCCCCTGATGATGTCTCTCAATTTAGGCGACTTAATCGACAGATCTCCAAGTCTCTGACTCGCGACATACGCCGCTTCAATACTACCAATATTGAGGCGGCGATCGA
Source organism: Blastobasis lacticolella (assembly GCA_905147135.1). Taxonomy (NCBI): domain Eukaryota; kingdom Metazoa; phylum Arthropoda; class Insecta; order Lepidoptera; family Blastobasidae; genus Blastobasis; species Blastobasis lacticolella. Next base: position 7,255,049 of record LR990048.1, on the reverse strand, counting down.
GCGGAACAAAGGCTCTAAAGTCTTTGCGAGAGATCTGTCGATTGGACAGAGCCAGTTGACGAGACTGAAAACGGATGACGGCAGAGTTGTTTCGACCAAGTCCGAGGTTTTGGGGGAAGTCGAGAGGTTCTATGGACAGTTATACACGACAACACGGGCACCTGTTACCAGTAAGGCAGAAGACCCCAGAGCCAAGTTAACCCGACACTACACCGAAGATATCCCGGACATCAGCCTGTACGAGATTAGTATGGCTCTCAAACAGCTTAAGAACAACAAGGCGCCGGGTGATGATGGAATTACGGCTGAGCTTCTGAAAGCTGGTGGCTACCCTGTGCTTAAGACCCTTTAGAAGCTGTTCAATTCCGTCATCCTCGAGGGCAAAACGCCAGAAGCATGGCACAGAAGCATAGTGATATTGTTCTTCAAGAAAGGTGATAAGGCTCTCTTGAAGAACTTCAGACCAATATCGCTACTGACCCATGTCTATAAGCTGTTTTCGAGAGTCATTACGAATCGTCTCGCACGCAGGTTTGATGACTTCCAGCCTCCCGAACAAGCCGGATTCCGAAAAGGTTTTAGTACCATAGACCACATACATACGCTGCGGCAGGTTGTACAGAAGACCGAAGAGTATAACCGGCCATTATGCTTGGCGTTTGTGGACTATGAGAAAGCCTTCGATTCGATCGAAACTTGGGCGGTGCTCCAGTCTCTACAGCGGTGCCAAATTGACTATCGATATATCGAAGCATTGAAGTGTTTGTACAAAAACGCCACTATGTCAGTTCGTCTCCAGGACAAGACCACAGAACCTATTCAGCTGCAGCGACGTGTTAGACAAGTGATGTCATATCTCCGAAGTTGTTTACTGCTGCACTGGAGGATATCTTTAGGCTTCTGGACTGGGACGGACTTGGCATCAATATTAACGGCGAGTACCTCACGCACCTCAGATTTGCTGACGATATCGTAGTCATGGCTGAAACCCTGGAAGACTTGGGCAAAATGCTCGATGACCTCTGTAGTGCCTCTCAACAAGTAGGTCTTAAAATGAACATGGACAAGACGAAAATTATGTCGAATGTCCATGTTGTGCCTACTCCAGTGACAGTTGGAGGCACTCCACTTGAAGTTGTTGACGACTTTACATACCTAGGACAAATAGTCCGGCTAGGTAGGTCCAATTTCGAGAAAGAGGTCAATCGACGAATCCAACTCGGTTGGGCAGCGTTCGGGAAGCTACGCCACATATTTTCGTCCCAATTACCGCAGTGTCTCAAGACGAAGGTCTTTGACCAATGTGTGTTGCCAGTGATGACTTACGGAGCTGAAACGTGGCCACTCACTATGGGCCTTATAAGAAAGCTCACTGTTACCCAAAGGGCAATGGAAAGAGCTATGCTCGGAGTTTCTTTGCGCGATCGAGTCAGAAATGAGGAGATCCGCAAGCGAACCAAGGTCACCGACATAGCTCTGAGGATTGCTAGACTGAAGTGGCAGTGGGCAGAACACATAGCTCGAAGAACAGATGGCCGATGGGGCAGTAAAGTTCTCGAGTGGCGACCACGTACTGGTAGACGCAGCGTGGGTAGGCCTCCTACAAGGTGGACCGACGACCTGGTAAGGATCGCAGGTACCAGCTGGATGCGGAAAGCACAGGACCGGTCTTTGTGGAGATCTCTGGGGGAGGCCTATGCCCAGCAGTGGGCGTCTTCTGGCTGATATGATGATGATGATGATGACATTTTGTGGGGTTTTGGCATTTTACGTGCGTCGGCTCCCATCCGAGTCGCACAAGCCGATGGAAAAGCCGATTCGCCAGAGCTTCGTCCGTCTGCCAGCAGGGGGACCACGAGCAGGTGAAGTAGCATGTAACTAGTAATTTTATTAATGAAAAAGATACCTACCTGAAGTTGTGCAAAATTGACAATTCGTTAAGTATCAAAGCTGATATTTTGTTGATAGTTGCTATACCCGGCGTAGGTTTTACATCTAATAATCTTTCTGGATCAAACTCTTCTGGTTGTTTCGTGACCTAAAACAAGTAGATTCACAAAAAGTTTGTGTTATCAGTGATGTCGGTATGGAAAAAAATAATACTGTGGGAAGGGGTGATAAAGTATGTAGAAGAATCTAAAAATATATACTTACTATAGCCATCCGCATAGTCCACTGTTGAAAATTCCACCTGTTGTAGTACGTGTAATTATTTAGGTTAGAACTGAATCCTGTAAAAGGTATAATAATATGTACAAGGTGACCAAAAAGAGTGTTTGCACTTTGAAACTATTAGATAGTTATAATAAGTGTTTTTTGTTGGGTATGTAAAAAAAAATATGTTCGTTTACGTAGAATGTCTTGGTAATTCAGTTGAATACAGCCGAGCATTGCGTGCTGTAACTATCACTATGTACCATGAGCTCGTCACCGTACAATTCATTTATATATCATAAATCATTGATAGATTTAGAAATGAATACGCGTATCATAAACAGAGCAGTGTGTGGTTAAAATATAGTTTGCTTATCATGATTACTTTTAACAAATGCTCTCAAATACTTAACCAAAACTTGGTTTTGTAATAAACTTAAACAATTGATTATAGAAATATTTTTCTTCAAAAGCACGTAATAAATTTACGCTATTGATTAGTTGAACGTCAGGCAAAATATCGTGAATATCTTAAATGTTTGACGTCAAGTTATGGAACCCAAGAAAAATACTCACAAGTGATAGTGATGTGAATATACCAGCACGTTTCAACGAAATATCGAAATAAATAATTGAATAAAAGCACACCTAAATATTAGAGTCTATAATTTAATTTTAATCTACTTGTCTGATGACTCAAATTGATTTGCTTCATAGAAATTAAATATCTCATTATAGCATTAATTGTCACCCAGTGTAAATGTCATTAGAAAATGGATACAGGTATTTGAAAAGGCGGTTTCGACTAGTGTGTGAAACAAGTATTTTGGTAGTTCACGAGAAATAAGAGTGCTTGAAGTCACTCAAGAAAGTACACAAATCGACAATGCAAGATCCCTCACTTATACTGCGTAAGCAAATTCAAGTCTTAAACATAAAAAAAAAATATTACACCTGATTTTGAACAACGATTTGCATTTACGTTCTTATAAAATTCAATTCGGAAATGACAGATAAATTTATGCCCTGAATGAGTTGTTCCCAGGAAAATTGTTTTCATAATTTATACAAATGAATTTTGCATAATTTGTACGAATTTTAAAATACTTTGATACGAAAGCTTGTTTCATAAAACACATCACCATTATCTTGGTCTTATTCCTGGCAGTGCTTACGCGCGACCCGTAAAAGAGAAGCACTGTTTGTCCACTTTGCTCGGTCTTCGGCATCCTTAGTGGTGAGTTTGTTGGCACCCATGTCACACTTCACGACGTCAAGCCATCTCTTCTTGGGCCTCTTCTTCCCGAGCCTGGCGGGGTGGCAAGCCCAGATATTTGTTCCCTACGTAATTTACCGGTCAGGCATGTTAATGTAGATATTTTGGACGCGGTTTTTACGAGAAATCCCACACATCCACCGCAGCATTTTCTATCCATGAGTAGCTCCTGCTTGTGCCGCCCAAGTAGAAGCCAAGCTACGCCGCCGGCCTGTTGCCGCTGTTACCGGTGTCGCCCCGGATTTGAAAGGGCTAAAAGACTCTGGCACTCAACATAAAATGTTAATATTTTGATAACATTTTACCTGAATCAGTGTTCCAGTTTGCTAACGGTTTAATAATTAAGTTTCCACCTTGTTGCTTTCCAAAGTTATAAACTTCGTACAAATCATATTTCACACCTTCTGCAGAGGTCAAGGTTTGCATTACTCTCGGATGATCTGTGCAAATTAAACAATGTCTTATTTCATATTATAATTAGAACAGTATCTTATTTACTCGTATTTTACTTACCTTCAAGTTTTAATAGTGAAATATCAGCATCAACACTTATATTCAAATTTTCAAATATAGTTTCGAAATAAGAAGAAGCATTTTCTTCAGACACATTTGAATCAATTATAGTGTTATTAAAAAGATCATAGACGAAGGATTCATTGTTATTGGACATAGAGTTATTACTTTCTGAATTAGAAGCATATTCCTCGATTATCAGCCATTTGTACATTGCATTAAACCACATGTTTTCAGAAGCCTGTTAAGGTCAGAAGAAGTAACTTATTAAAGCTATTATATCAATTTATTAATGAAACCAACTACTTTATTTTGGAGTCTATCTAAATCGCTACACTTTAGCAGACGCCATATTTACAAAAGAGAAGAAGTATAAAAAGAGGTCATTAGAGTTAGGGGGTTTCATCCATATAACACCTAAGGAGCGTCAGTGGCCGAGTAGTTAAGATATCCGACTCGTAAGCGAGAGCTACCGGGTTCGAATCCCACTGCGGCCATGTACATTAGTTGAATGCTAACCGATGCTCTTACGATGAGCGAAAACATCGTGACGAAAACTGCTCGTTCAGGCGACTGAATGTGTAACGATGATCCAATCTGGTCACATTTACCTGGTGGCAGGGTCTCGGAGGTCACATGGCAGTCGCTCCACTATAATTATCTGCCAAATCCTGGATCATGAACTATATTTAATGTGATGCCACTGTTGTGGTTATTAAGACGTCACTTACAAGTCGAGTGATTTTTTCGAAGCTTTCGCATTTGACTTCCAAAAAAATCCCAACTGACGTAAACTTTTGTTCGAAGCACTTCTCAAGAGCATGCTCATCGCTAGACCCGGTGAACGTTACTTGTGAAAGGAACATGGAGTTGTTCATTGCGGTAGCTGCCAGCTTATGATACCCTGAAATAATTGTAATATATTTTTTAATAAATTGAATTAATTATAAATTTACAACTAGAAAAAGAAATTAATTTAAACTCAACAATATAATTTAATAAATTATAAATTTAACAATGAAGAATTGGCGAAGATCGTTGAGAATAAGTTGTTTGTCAGCAATAGAGATTTCAGTCACTTTTTAATAGAGGTTTGTGGCTAGTAAAAATGTCTAGTTCGAATGTCGAAACCACGAAAAAAAAAGCCCTCTGGAGCCAATTCTCGCGCTGTGACATTTATAATTCGACATTTTTGTAGTTAAATATCTTTATTAAAAATGTCGTTGAAAACAATCTTTAACAATAGAGGATTGGCGAAGAGCGTTGATAATAAGTTTTTTGCTCGCAATAGAGATTTTAGTTACTCTTTAATAGAGATTTAGGGCAAAAAACTGAATAAAAAACGCCACTGAAATTTATCTTTGTCAATATACAACTGTCGAAGATAGTTGCGATTTTTTTTTGGCTTTAATATACATTTTAATGTTATTATTATTCTAGATATGTGGCTAGAAAATATAACGAATTCGAGCACGAGAATTAGGCTCCAGGGGTCCAATTCACGCGCTGTGACATCCATTATTAATGATATTCAAATGTCTATTGCAACCAAAAATATTTTCTCAACTATTTTGTCGCTGATTTATTTCTTTAACGTTTTAATCCAGTTTTTAGGGGGCGATTCCCGCACTGTGACATCTCAAATACGACTTTTTCTATAGCCAAAAACTGTATTAAAACATCACTGTCGATTATATTAGAGAAAATATTTTTTGGTCGCAAGAGACATTTCAATGTCATTATTAATGGCAATATGTGGCTAGTTACATAATTCGAGATGTCACAGCTCGAGAATTTGGCCCCTGCTCGTTTATTGTGCGGTCCTTCAGCGAATTAGTTTAGTTATTTAAAGAATTGGAGCCGCCCGACTGGGAAAGTACATCACCGTAGCTAAACAAGACTATTTAAATAGTATTGTTCCTGCCGGTGAGTAAGGTCTCCAGTGCTCCATGGAGTGGGGATTTGGGGAACCGTGGTTTTGGCAGTGGAAAGGTTTTTGCCTTTTGCTGCCAGAGCAACGAGTTATAGAGGTGGGCAACGCGTTGGCGATACCTCTGGTGTTACTAATGACTATATAGGCAGCGGTGACCACTTTCCATCAGGGGCAATTCTCGAGCTGTGCCATATCAAATTCTAAATTTTTTCTAGCTAAAAAACTATATCAAAACGTTACTGAAATTGATCTTGGACAATAAACGACTGTCGAAAATATTTTTGGCGTCAATAGATATTTCGATGCCATTATTAATGTCGCTAGAAAAAATGTCAAATTCGATATGGTACAGCGCGAGGCCCCAGCTGTTTATTTATTTATTTATTGAAAACTTTATTGCACAATAATACAATTGGCGGACTTAAAAGGCTTTCCAGTCAACCAGTAGACAATGCAGAAAGTGAGTAAGTAGGTGCTTTATAAAGCGTGATGATAGATTGTAATTAACCTAAATACAATACTAACTACATCAAGATATAATAAACATATTTTATATTATAATAAATACTATCCATACATACATATATAAAAAATAAAAATACTTTTACTATTTATATTGACTGTTTGGCTCCCATATGATATTATTTAAAAAAATTGTTGACGACCTGACCATCATAATCAATACATATTACAATATGGATTTAAATGGTCAGCCAATTCGATGTATAACTGTACCTAACACAATTATACATATTCATATAATAATTATTTCCATGAGTGACTTCTTGTGTAGCTGTGTCCCAAAATGCTGTAGCTTATTTTCTTTACTTTAGCCTATATTTTTGCAAAGATCCGTCAGTTTTCTTTGTATTATTTTCCCGAGAGAACCCGGTATTCTTCTTATGGACTTACTTTGTTCCTTGGTAATTTGTTATTCCTACTAATATTATCATAGACAAACTCTGTGATATTAAAAATATGAAAGTTGGATGTTTGTCTGCCAATCACCAACCAACATAATAAATTTTGAAAAAATATTTATGGGTAGCCCTTCTTTTATAGCCTGCATACCTATACAGAAATCAAAATAAGATAGGTAAGACAATTATTTTGATTTCTGTGCCTGAATAGCATAATATGGGACTGGTATTTAACTTTTATTTCATATGTCAGCTATAGCTAAATAGCTTTGACATAATAATGTGTTTCAATAACATCTATCCACGAATGTCAAATAATAAATATTATAACGTAATTCAACACTCACACTCAGTTTTCTCTTTACCCACGAGTAAACAAATATGTTTCACATTTTTATGCTGAAAGTAATCGATGGTGAATTCGACAGTCAACTCGTCCAACGCCAACGAACAGGGCAAGTAAAGCAAAATAAGAATTGGCGACCACATCATTGAAATGTTGCAAATCAACTGCTGTTGGAAAATTGGTTTGTAGAAAGTGAATTATCGCGATATCAAAGAGGCAAACTTGAACAGTTATTAAGGTTTTGTCTGTTTGTGCTGTTTATAAATTAGTTTGATGTTTTTGTATTGTTATGTATAGGTTTTATTATTGTTAATATTGTATTCGGTTACTGGTTTTTATAAATTTAATGTAGTGTGTTATATCTATGGGCTCTTGTTGCCTGAAATAAATAAAATGATAATACCACTATTACTATAAATAAATTGAAAATCTTTCAGTATTTAGCACATGTACTTGTTTATTTTCAGGAAACTGTCTAGAACTTTCGAACGATTCTAAAAATATATTCAAGAAAATAGTTTTAATACGGAAAAAATAAATTGCTGGTAAAAAGCTACCAAGAGTTGATAACGATATAAAAAAATTTATGAGGTAACTTAATAAGTAATAACTAAATAAGGTCGCATAATAAGCTTTTTTACAAACTTAGTGGTATTATAATAATTCAGGATTTATTCCTAGTGTAGGAGGCAAGCTTGTTAATTCTTACCTACTACTGTCACTTTGTAATTATAATACCTATGCAACCAAAATTATATAATTCATGTCAATAAATTCATTATTTAAATAATTTATTATTAATAAATATTCTAACGGGAAATATTAATAACGACTCTCCCGATATTCATATTGCCCGGAGTTCTTATTATACCCGCGATTTGGTCCGCGTAAATTCGATTAAAACTTTCCAGACCTGTTCCCGTGGGAACGCTATTGAATTTCGAGATCTATTATAGGCTAAGTGATATTCTGGGCTTTAATCTATATTACTATTTAATTTCATCAAAATCTGTTCTGTAGTTTTTACGTGAAGGAGTAAGAAACATTCAAACATCCATCCTTACAAACTTTCGCATTTATTTATTTATAGCCTTTGTCCGCGACTTCGTCAGCGCGGAAATTCTATTTTAGGGCAGTTTATCTTTTTCCCGAAGGACCATTTTAAATGACCTTTCTAATGTATGGAAGCTAGTACTACGGAGCAGTCAAGCAATCTCTGGTTCTACCTAACCGAGTTAGATAAAACATGGCCTAGAGTTTAAGTTGGACCCAAAACTAACAAACTGTGAAAACCGCATCAAATCCCATTCGTCGCCATTTCCATATTTCTTATAGTTTAGCTGGTCTGTTGTGGTTCTACATCAGATATTCCAGTTTTCGAAATCAATTATACACATTACATACCAGGATAAATTATAGCCGATGGTTAATCTGGTCTATAAGCTATATCATATATAATACTGCCAAATATCATCAAAATTCGATCAGACTTTTTGCGCGAAAGAGTAACATCAAAACATACATCCAAACATCCTTACTAACTTTCGCAATTATAATATTACTAGTATTGAATACAGTTGGTGTCTATTTAATTTATAAAATATAGGTACTTAAAAGATAAGAATCAACCTGTTTCTTTTATTACCCCACGTAAATTAAGCCAATTCGCAACAGTTTTCAAATAAAAATCAAAAACGGCTCCCTTTTGATATGATAGCAATTGAGTTGTCGTAATTTTCTTGTCTTTTCGTGATTTATTCGACTTCGAAGGTAGACAAATTGGCTCCTTTCAAATTCTCTCTATCATATTACGAGTTGGATTTTAAGCAGGAAAGTTATGACTTTATTTATTATGTTAGATAGATAGATAAACACTTTATTGCTCGTACAAAACATAATAAAGTAGTTAAAATCAGTGAGACCGTTGAGCAAAGACGGACTTATCGCTTCAAGCGATCTTATCCAACCTTCACAGAAATGTAGATGAGAAATCGAGCAGGTAGAGTTGAACAACTAATAAATATAAGAACAATCAGCCAGGAAAACATAACATAATGTTTTAAACTATCGCAAACCCGGAACAAAGCCTTAAAATGAGGAATAGGTACATAATTATAAAACATACAAAAAATTTGAATAATACTATGTGTGATATTAGTATTTTCGGAACTATACTCGCTTTTACAGTTAGATATCTCTGTCAAGCTTGAGTACTCTGTCTGAATTGGTACAAATTGATTTGTTGTAAGTATTGCAGTTTAGACCTCACAGTCAATGGATCTTACTATGCAATGTTTGACTGCTTCCATCAGGTTGTCTGTATCACTAGTTAGCAAAATTCTGAAAAGTACTCAAATACGTCATCATCATCATCATCCGAGCGGTAAAGCTCGGATTTTGCCAGGGTCCGCTTAAAGGTCCTGTTAAACATACAAAAACTACAAAAAAATAAGAATAGATGTAATTTTTTAGTTGAGAATAAACGAAATACTTTTTTAAAGTAAAGGATTATCACCACCATCATCTTTGTCTGTTTGTATTAGCCATACAGTGCCGGACATGAGTCTCCATCAGGAAAAAAAAAATCATCTCGGCGTTAATGTTCCGGTTATGCTCTGGCGAACGAGGGCCTGGGGTCCGCCTTGGCCATGATCCAGGATTTGGCAGAGCAGGTAAATACAGTGGAGAGCCTGCCATCTGATCTCCGTGACCCTGCTAAAATGGGAACCTGGCCAGATTGGATCATGGTTACGGTTAAAGTTCCATCACGATGTTTTAGCTCACTTAGTATTGAACTAATGTACAAAATTTAGAAAAGAGTCATTGGTAAATGGCTGCAGTGGGATTCGAACCGAGTACCTCTCACTTACGAGTCAGACACCGTAACCACTCGGCCATCGACGCTCCATCAGGACTGATGCGTTGTAATAATCTGCACTCTAAGCAGCCATATTCGAGCCAGAGACTCTACACGCTTGTTAAGATAGGTATAGTCATCTTGTAAAGTAATACTACTGCACACGACAGGAGTATTCCCATTCCATTCTCGAATACTTTCAACATTGGAACTTCCCTTTGTAAATTGAAGTAAAGTGAAATTCGGCGCTCAATAAGCTTCCCTCAGTACTGGCGGAAAATGCGGACGATTACGGAAATTCGATTGAGCACGATTGCTAATGGATTCGATAGACAAACCTAATCGCCGCCGCCGCCCGAATAGTTTGAAAATAGCGGCCCAATGGCGGATTCCAGCATTGTAGCGATGTGGCTGGGGTGGCCATGATGCTACTTGTTACAAGTTCTTTACCGCGAAATCGTTCATGGAGACGTCAAAAGAAAGTAACGCAGTAACTCTATTAAAATTGGCAATTAAGATATTCCCATTATAAACTCTTCAACGACCTATTTACTCTTCGGCGCCCGTAAAAACATTCAATATAAGGGCAAGACGATGATCATGATGGTACAAGTGTAGAGACGGTAAGTTGTGAATATTTATTTATTTAAACTTCATGCAAAAAAAGTACAATGGCGGACTTAAAGCTAAAACAGCATTATCTACTAGTCTACCAGGATAAATAATGAACGAAAAAGGTATGCGGTGCAGGAAGATTACAAGCAAAGATTATACATAAGCTTATTCAACAACAATCAAATAACAGACATTTACATAATAAATACACCAGTAGTTATAAGTTGCAATACTTAGATCTTTTTAAACTAGTAAATTAACTTAACTGCACGAGTTTTACAAAATTATTCAGGTACTTGAGGATTATGTAATTTAATTTAAGTGTGTAAATCTCAGTTTTATAATTGGTGTACAAGATTTTACTGGACATAGTGGCGATATTTTTTCACTATTGTTACCATGATCTTCAGACCATAATTAGAGTCAACTGCCGAACTTAGGGCCTCTCCTACAAAAATTGTTGCCATAAACGCTGCTGCCCATTTTCCAGCCTACGGAGACCTAGATCTTTTGCCTCAAAAACATTAGTCGCCTTGCTCGGAACCCACTAGTGTGAGGTGTTAGTGCTATTCTACTCTGCCGGACACCACACGGCCATGGTCACCCTTACTTCATAGCCCTGTCAAGAAGCGCGCACGCCGCTTTAATTGAGGGAGTTTGAGTCAACTTATTTTGCCAAACCCCCCACTCAGTTTCTATTCCACTTTTCCTCTTCGTTTCCATTACTATTACCATACGTCTTTTTAAAATTTGGGTTTCGTGTTTTAGTACAGGTTTACCTTCTTTTAAGGGTATGTTCCGGGTTTCTTACCGCGTACCTTTGTTGACGAGTAGCTCGATATTTCAACACAGTTGCATGTGTTAGATATAAGGTATTTTAGTATGTTTTAGTTGGTATTAAATATCGTGATTAATAATAATTAATATTTCAAAATACTTTTGTTAACATTTTACCAACTTCAGAACGAAGTGTGGTGTTTCTGAACGATCAGTTAAGTACTGTTTAGGAGAAACTTCCTTAATTAATTATGTATTTTTTTTTATTTTTTTTTTTATTTATTTATTTATCAAAAATAATTCGCCAAACTGTAAAACAGTTTGTTGGCGAAGGTTTGCACTCTCTATGCCTTCAATATATTTACCCTACCAACATAGTACAAAAAAAACAAAATAATAATAATAATCACTCATACCTAATTTGCACCTGGGCATAGACTCCGAATGAAATTGTCTATCAGCAGGCATTTCAGCTTTGACTTATAAGTATGTCTGCTCTCGATTGCTTCGATATCAACCTCATTCAGAATACCAGGCACCAGGTACAATCTCTGTCGCTGGCCAAAGTAATTGTTCACTCTAGGCTGCTCATACTTTTTCCTAACATTCGTTCTAAGTTTACAATTTAGATTTTTTTTTGTTTTTAAATTCTGATTTGCCAAACTGTTCCAACAATAACAAATACTTAACTCTTTCATGCACTGGTAAGATATTACATTTTTTGAACAATAACCCATAATTTCCGTTACATTTATCTTTATGTTTCCTACTTACTAATATTTTTAAAAATCGGATTTGCAAATAATAAATTCTATCAAGGTATGTTTTAAAGGTGCGGCCATAAGCACATAAACCATAACTTAGGATTGCATCAGCCATCGAGTGGTATAACATGTACAGCGTTGACCTGCCAATTACATATTTAAGAGTAGTCATTTTGAGCAACACAGCCCTTAATTTATTACACACAATGTCTACATGCCTTTTCCAACTGAAGTTATTGTCAATTGTTAGACCTAGGTACTTATATTCCTTAACACATTCTAACAAGTTACACTTACAGCATAATTTAATGCGATGTAGACAGTCATAACTGTGTCCTATGATTTTAATTGTTTCGGTAGGAGTAAGGGGAGTGGGGAGGGGGAGTGTAAGGGGAGTGTATTAGCATTTATTTTGTTTTGGACACATTCAAAATAATGCCGTCCTCTTCCAACTTAGCTTCTATCTATAGTATTAATATCTCTATCGGCATACATCAGGCATGTATCGTCGTGTATAAATTTATAATAATGTTAAAAGTATTGTAATACATTAAATTAACATCTAATCAATCTATCAGTAAATTTAAGAGACCGGAAATGAGAATAGAAATGACATTTCCGGCTAGAAGGTAGTATAAAGGTCCAGTCAAAAGACTGGGTGGGACTTTTGCTCCAGAGCCGGCACAGAGTTAAGTACAAACTTGCATTGTATTATTGTCGCTTTATATTTTGTATTGGTTTTATTTATTTATTGAATCGTACATAATACCACTGGCCCATTTTTAAAGTATAAATATTTAATTATGTGATCGATAATTGTGTCATAACATTTGGTGAGAATTTTGTATAAATGTGGTTTACCTATGGTACTTTGTTTGTTTTATATAATCTCGTTTAATTCAGCTAATGTTGTTTAAATAAATACCTCATTTTATAATGGATTATATTGCTTATGACAATATACCTAGTATATTTAAATCATGTTTTTGTTTGATTAAATGATGTCCACTAGAATCGTACGTTATCCTAGATAATATATTTTCTAATAAACTCCTACCCAAATATCAGCCTTAGATACTTCATCATCATCTGAACGACCAGTCCCGGCTTTTGCCAGGGTCTGGTTACCAAATATTACTCCTCCACTTCGCCCAGTCTCTCTTAAATACTTTTTAACCCATGTACTAACAGATAGCACTACCTCCAAGAACTTTATTTTACATGACATTGACATATATTTATTAATATACTCTTATTTACTTAATTTAGCGTTGTCCATATATTTCACTGGAGTTTTGGATACATACTCACTCTGTTAATATTCTGTAGCTTAATGACTAAAATAAAGGTTTTACTAATAAAGAACACTGTAGTTATAAGTAGGAAATATATTAAAGCTGACACATGCATCATGGTCACGGGACGACGGGGTCTTGGTTAAAATAAAATAAAAGTCGGAATTTTAGGCCAATTTCAACTATTTGTCGTGTAACCCGAAAACGGTTGCCTAAAGCAAAAAATGTTTTTACGCTAAGGCAATCTACATTAAATCCTCTACAACATTTTCATATTCCCAACCGTTTACCTTATATATAAAAAATCACAGATACCGGATTTGAGGCATCGTTGAATATGTAATTTGATTAGGCTATCGGTAAGGGTAAACAAACAGGACTACTAATACTGGGCGAAAAAGTGTAAGTCAGAGTTTAGTCCGGCACAGCTACGGCACACAGGACAGTGTAGGTACTTTTTGTTTACCTTTTCTTTTACTTTTTTTATACTACTTACGTAGCAAACAAGTTTACGGCCTGCTGATGGCAGTCACTGCAGCCTATGGATGTTCGCAATACCAGGGGCATCACCCACGCGTTTCCAACCCCGTAAAACCCTTTTTACCCCTTTCTTGAAAAACTCTGCGGAAAAAACCTCTCCATGAACTTCATTCCACAACCTTAGTGTGCGTGGGAGTAACTTTTTTAGAACCGCACAGTTCGCGACCAATTTGCCCAATTTCCAAGATGTGAGGATGAATGTAGCTGTAAGTTTGATTGAAAGAGGGTTTGAAAGCGTCATGAACGCCAAAATGACCATAAATAAAATAAAGGTCATCAAGAAGAAGAAATTTTAGAAAGTCATGGAAACCAGGCTATAATGTAAGAATGTATTCTAGTGATATAGGTAGGTGTCCTATGATTTTAATTGTTTCGGTAGGAGTAAGGGGAGTGGGGAGGGGGAGTGTAAGGGGAGTGTATTAGCATTTATTTTGTTTTGGACACATTCAAAATAATGCCGTCCTCTTCCAACTTAGCTTCTATCTATAGTATTAATATCTCTATCGGCATACATCAGGCATGTATCGTCGTGTATAAATTTATAATAATGTTAAAAGTATTGTAATACATTAAATTAACATCTAATCAATCTATCAGTAAATTTAAGAGACCGGAAATGAGAATAGAAATGACATTTCCGGCTAGAAGGTAGTATAAAGGTCCAGTCAAAAGACTGGGTGGGACTTTTGCTCCAGAGCCGGCACAGAGTTAAGTACAAACTTGCATTGTATTATTGTCGCTTTATATTTTGTATTGGTTTTATTTATTTATTGAATCGTACATAATACCACTGGCCCATTTTTAAAGTATAAATATTTAATTATGTGATCGATAATTGTGTCATAACATTTGGTGAGAATTTTGTATAAATGTGGTTTACCTATGGTACTTTGTTTGTTTTATATAATCTCGTTTAATTCAGCTAATGTTGTTTAAATAAATACCTCATTTTATAATGGATTATATTGCTTATGACAATATACCTAGTATATTTAAATCATGTTTTTGTTTGATTAAATGATGTCCACTAGAATCGTACGTTATCCTAGATAATATATTTTCTAATAAACTCCTACCCAAATATCAGCCTTAGATACTTCATCATCATCTGAACGACCAGTCCCGGCTTTTGCCAGGGTCTGGTTACCAAATATTACTCCTCCACTTCGCCCAGTCTCTCTTAAATACTTTTTAACCCATGTACTAACAGATAGCACTACCTCCAAGAACTTTATTTTACATGACATTGACATATATTTATTAATATACTCTTATTTACTTAATTTAGCGTTGTCCATATATTTCACTGGAGTTTTGGATACATACTCACTCTGTTAATATTCTGTAGCTTAATGACTAAAATAAAGGTTTTACTAATAAAGAACACTGTAGTTATAAGTAGGAAATATATTAAAGCTGACACATGCATCATGGTCACGGGACGACGGGGTCTTGGTTAAAATAAAATAAAAGTCGGAATTTTAGGCCAATTTCAACTATTTGTCGTGTAACCCGAAAACGGTTGCCTAAAGCAAAAAATGTTTTTACGCTAAGGCAATCTACATTAAATCCTCTAC
Organism: Blastobasis lacticolella; assembly: GCA_905147135.1. NCBI lineage: Eukaryota > Metazoa > Arthropoda > Insecta > Lepidoptera > Blastobasidae > Blastobasis > Blastobasis lacticolella. Next base: position 7,239,482 of record LR990048.1, on the reverse strand, counting down.
AACATTTTCATATTCCCAACCGTTTACCTTATATATAAAAAATCACAGATACCGGATTTGAGGCATCGTTGAATATGTAATTTGATTAGGCTATCGGTAAGGGTAAACAAACAGGACTACTAATACTGGGCGAATAAAGTGAAAGTCACAGTTTAGTCCGGCACAGCTACGGCACACAGGGCAATGTAGGTACTTTTTGTTTACCTTTTCTGTTACTTTTTTTATACTACTTAGGTAGCAAACAAGTTTACGGCCTGCCTGATGGCAGTCACCGCAGCCTATGGATGTTCGCAATACCAGGGGCACAACCCACACGTTTCCAACCCCGTAAAACCCTTTTCACCCCTTTCTTGAGGATCTCTGCAGGAAAAACCTCTCCATGTACTTCATTCCACAACTTTAGTGTGCGTGGGAGTAGGTTCTTTTGGAACCGCACAGTTCGCGACCAATTTGCCCAATTTCCAAGATGTGAGGATGAATAGTAGCTGTTAGTTGGATTGAAAGAGGGTTTGAAAGCGTCACAGAATACTGCAATGCGCTAGCATTGGCAGATAAATTAAGACTGGGTGTGATGAAGTTTGTATTTAATTTCTTGGCTCTAGCTTTACCTCCGGCTTTCAATTTTGTGTTAGTTCGGACAGTAGGAAATGAGAGACGTACATTCATGTGACAGCAAATCTTATATTCCACGCGATAAACTTTAAACACAACAACGATTTGTTTTAAAATGGCACCCATCTTAAAGTTTTAATAGCGATGCCTACTTAAATACATTAATCCCGAAGCAGAGACAGATATATACTTCTCTGTTTAAGCACAAACATTCCAAAAATTTGTCCCTATTGTTTTTTCTGGAGGGAAAAGCATAATGCAAGAGATATGCTATTTGAATAATTCAACGGCGGACCCATTACAATGGGGCTGACTTACTAAAAGGGATTCCTTGAGGCGGTCCACGGAATAGAATGTAATTCACTCGCATAGAGGCAAATTTAATTTAGAGGATTAAGTCATTACGCAATGGTAAATATTTCATTGTAATTTTTTCTGAGGTTTTGCTCGCGATAAGTTCTACAAAACTATTTCGGGCATAATATAAGTACAGCTTACAATAAGTCTCATTATGATCTGCCAAATCTCAAAGTCAAAAGTCAAGGCGGATCCCGGGCCCTTGCGTGTGAGCACAACCGGGACATTAACGCCAAAATGACCATAAAATAAAGCTCATCAATAACGAAGAAATTTTGGAAATCGTTTTTGTGGTACCAGTCATGGAAACCTCAGTATTATACTTTAGGCTATAATGTAGGAATGTATTCTAGTGATATAGGTAACATCAAAGATCTCACGCATTTCTAGCTAACAGAAGGAAATATAATTTACCTCATCAGATATTTATCGCATCTTTGTTAGACACACGAAATAAACCCAAAAGATATCCTTGCAAGGGTATTCTGCTGACACATCACTTTCTACCTGTAATTTTGTCAGACCCAACAAGATGTTCCTATGTTTGTTTACTGAGAATAAATGTTTTGATATCTAGAGCCTCCTTACATAATTTGTTTCCAAACTTTCGTAAACGAATCCCTAATTTACATTTAATAAGTCATGCGGTAGATGAAGACGCTAGCGGGCCGCCTGATGGGAAGTAGTTACCGCCGCCTATAGCCAGTAGCAACAGCAAGCATTATCCACGATTCGCTGCCTACGGAAAACTACACGAGAAGATTTTCTAACCATTCTAACAATTGTGAAGTACGTTTTCATAAAACAGTAACTAAAGCGAGGGAGCGAGTCGATCCCAGAAGCTTTTGAAAGTCAGCCTCACCAATTCCTGACATAGGTGAATGGTGTGAATTTTTATAGCGTACTAGTTTGAAGCCGTGAATTTTCTCGCTCTAATACTGCTACAAGCGCTCAGATATCACTAATGTTAGTATAAGGATATAACATTTTAGGAACAACCTACACAAAGTTTAAAGAATAAATAAATGTACTTGAATAATTTACACAGTTATGGGTGCCAGACAACTGGTCAACTACTTATATATTTTTAAATATATTGCTCAGAGCTTTACCAGAAATTACAATTCATAATTTCAATATCTGTCCGGCGGGAATCGAACCCAGGACCAATGCGTGGTAGACCGAATTGGTAACCAACTGAACCACTCACGTCGACGACATATTCAAACTACATATCTGGTTCTTCAACCTGTTAAAGTAGGATTTAAGGCATTATTTGCAGCTCTTGTAAGCTTTTTATGGATTAAGGCGTAGTCTTCTTTCACGAATCTAAATCATAAGAGTACGAGAGATCGAGAGAGATCTTTCGATAAAACGCCAGCAATGAACCCTTCAATAATTGTTCTCTCGGCCTGAACGAACAAACTGAAATCTCAATCATGTTTCAGGATATACAGTTGAAAAATCGAGGGTGGGGCAATTGGCAAGGTTTACTGGCCTGCCGCCAACGGACTGGCTCGGAGGCTGATTGCAATTTCAAGCCCACCTACGTGACATGTGATGTGACATCGTTCGCTTTTTAACAACGTTCTAGGTCCGTTCTTTTACATTTGTTCGTTATTTTACTATGGCGGTATGTGGGGGTTTGTGCCAGCTTTTAAATACTTTTTTTACAGGCATAGGGCATGGGGTCCGGGTGGAACTCAAATTCTTAACGGATCCCACTTTATCTTACCTAGTTTTAAGCTAAACGATAATACCTAGCAGTCAGTGATCGTATTCTTTCTGTTACAAAGTTTGCGAAACGAGAAACAAAAAACAAGAAACTGTTAGTTAAATACATATCCAATAAAATATACTGTATTATCAAAGCCAACGCGAATATACAATATACAGTTGAATCGGGGGTACCTCGCCTCCACAGAAAGCGCCTGTGAGTGTAGAGCCTCGCCGCAGACCACGGCGCATTTGCTTGTCTGCCCGGCCTGCCCCGACTCATGCTCACTCGAAGACTTATTTAAGGCACCGGACAGTGGCATCCGTGTCTCATGGGCTTGGGCTAGAACAATATAAGTAATAATAATAAAATTAAAATTTATGTACTTAACCTATTTATCATTGACATGATAAGAAGAAGTTGAATCGCAAACCGTTAACAACAAACCGTGTTTTGTCAAAATAAGTGATTCCGTAAAAGAAGGAAGAAAGTTTTATGGTGTAGCAAAACCTAATGGAGGTAAAGATATAGATAATGAACCAGCGTGGAAATATTATTCTGCTCGAAATAATATCAATGAAAGATACTATGATGTATAAGCAATTGCGGAAAATTTGATGGAAAAACTGAGGAATGGTGTTTTGTTATGCCAAATAAACAATGAGATTATTTCAACTCTTAAAAGAAGGCGACCATAATTGAAACTGATGGTATAACAGTAAACGATGGCCCATGTTTAGATAAATGAACAAAAACTAAATTCAGGTATAAATGCACAAACTGTGGGGGACAAAAATAAAATTATTAAAACATATTTAAGAATTACGTGCAATCAAAAACTATTTATGGCAATAAATATGTTACAAAATGTGAACACATGAAAAAGCAAACATTGTTTTCTTGTTATTATTTAAATAACAAAAGGGAATTCTGTGCTTCTTCTGCAAAAAACATCATTTAACTTAAACAAATAATGAGATATTACAAATTGTTAATTAAAAATGACTATTACATTAGTAAATTTCGAATTTTGAAATTTTGAAAAGCACCTCGACCAAATGAGACATACAAGAAACTAGAAATGAAAGATTATGTTGATTAATGATGAAGGACTATAGAATAAAATATTGATAATAGTAACCCAATAAAGCGACGGTTCAATTCCCGGCCGAGCAGAAATTGAAATGAAAATAGGGTCTGGGTGTAGAATGTATAATAAGTGTATATTTAAAAAACAACGTATATAAGCAGTTTATGTAACACCCATAACACAAGCTTTGCTTACTTTGGGGCTAGATTGCGCTGTGTGAATTTGTCCGAGCATATTTATTTAGTCATTTTATAACACTAAAGGCACTAGAGGTTAAGCATCTGATAGTTAGGTGGGAAAGACGAAGGTTATAATTTAGTGACAGAAAAGGAGAAGCTGAACAGATAAACTGGTTCGGTGTGGTATCAAAAAGAGTCCGTGGCGAGGGAAGTCGGAGAAAATGGTAAAGTTGAAATTATTTTTGCTGTTTTATATATCGGTTTCATATCAAAGTGTTATGCTTATCCTTTAGAGAACAATTAATTTTCCCTAGCTGGTTTGCCTAAAAGACACAAGTCGCCTTTTACGACACTCGTGTCATTCACTCTATTTCAGTTAGAGTACGCGATTACTGCACGATTTTTCCCGTGTTTATGCAATTTTGGTTTCTATACTAATGACAGAAATTGTAATTTTAATATTTGTATACAACTGTGCGCGCCACTACAGGGCAGACTGTACGTTTTGTGTGCGGTGACGTTTAACCGCTCACATCCCAAGTAGACGCTAATCTATTGTTATCAATTGTTCTCGCGATCTACTATTGTGTCGCTGGGACGTGACAGGTTCAACGGATTAGAAAACGTAGGAAACTGTAAATCGACTCTGAAGGGGAAAGACACTCCGAACACGAACACTTCATCAATCGCCTGCGCTTCTAAAAAAATTCATTTCGCCGCTGCACTTTTTCTTCCTATAAAAAACAATTCAACAGTAATGTAAGGAGATTCCCGGGGAGTCCCGCTAAATCCCGGGATTCGGTTTGAATAATGTTCCCGGTTTCAGCGCGGGATACGGGCATTTATTTCATTCATTCCGCTCAACCACTTTGGTTGGGACGTATATTTTCACAGAGATTTTTCGTGGCCCATATTATACCCGGTCACGTTGTCCGTTTGTCCTGCCGCTGATCTAAAAATAAATTATGTTGGGACAAGTTTAGCTTAGATCTCGTTTCTGTTTTGCTTTGTTGCATTACGATGGTTATATTTGTTTCTCATGTTTCTCTGTACTTGATCTTCAATATAACATGAAATACTGAAAAGAGTCATATAATAAATAAGTTTAAAATATATATTTATTGAAATCTAGAAACTCTGTCTGAGTTTGTCTAGAACTCATTTCACTTTGTCGTAGGTAAACTTTCCGTTCCGTATTCCCCCACGCTAGTGTTTGCCAAAGTTATTTATTGAATGCATTGAATGTAGTGATTGAAAATTCTTCCACAGTTCTCCCGCAAGACAATGCCGGAGCTTTATAGCTGGAACTTTGCAGGCATGCAGTTTGTATGTCCATCGTTAAATGTTTGTTACAAACAACAACAAGCCTGAATAACTTAAATATTTTAGTTATAAAAAACTAATGTAGGTACTTCTGTAGATACATTTTTTTTCTATGGAGCTAATGCAGACTGTAATATGTAGGCCAAGAAAATACAAAAGGGTTGGCTAGTGAAATCTTCGTCCGACGCTGTTAAGAAGAAAATATGAGTTTCCTACTCTCACTTTGGTCTTTCTGTGTGGTTGCCAGGTTTAAACAGTCACCAAATGGAGATAATCTACCCTCATCTGTTATTTAATAGAATTATCTGTTAAATGAAAATTATTTTACAAACAATATAAGATAGTTGTAGGGTGCCTGGGCAATATCTGATCTAAACCATAGTTGTCTGGATTTTAAATTTGAAACTGATTTTATGAATGTTGACCGATATTTTTTTTGTTGAATTATTCGATGATTCTTTTTTATCAAAGTCAAATAACAGATTGGAGAAGATCTTACTATGGTCGTTCAGTTGGTTAACATGCCAGTCGCCACGCAGAGGTCCCGGTTTCGATTCCCGGCCGAGCAGAAATTGAAATGATGAATTTTAATTTCTGTTACGGGTCTGGGTGTAGTATGTATAATAAGTATGTATTTAAATATTTATTTGAGGACGTGTGTGGGGGGGGGGGGAAGGGTTCTGTACCAAGTGGAAGTCTTGCGATTAAAATAACGATTGAAAGAAGTGTTTTATCAAGAAAACCCACGACGAAAGAGTAGTCCCAACAAGATATTGAGAAATACGCAAAGTCACGTCTCCCTGCAGTCTTTGCAACCTAGTGACAAGCTTTGTGTGCTTTATATTTTATTTATCTCAAGAGCATTGCAACAGAAGACAGTGGCTGTGGGAGCGACAGTTGGCTTAGCGCCATTCGATCTGGCCCCGCGAGATTAGAATGTTAATGCGTGTTGTTTTGTCGCTGTTCGCTACCCGCGGACGGTGGTTCTCAAACTTGGGACTGGAGAGCCCTTAGATCTACTATTTCTGGATCATGGGCAAAGATTGGGCACACTTTTTACCATGTTTTTTATACATTAAAGTTGTATAGAGAGAAAGACAGATTTGGCCGAACAGGCGTGAGAGTTCGTTCTGCGAATTCTTTCCCGTGTTGGGCTTGACAGCCATTAGAGAAAGTGTCGTTTATCAACGTGTGAAGCTGTTTAAATAATCTCTTTAGGTCCCTAATGGTAGTCCTAGAAAAACTACTTCTATATAAAAAGCAATAAAATAATTATGATTATTATGATTTTAATAACAGCTCAAGCCAAAGAGCCTTTCTAACTTTTGAGGTAGATGATGATTTGATGAAGGGATATTTCCAAATATAACTACAGAATATGTATAAGTAAATACTTTGATATTACCTCCATTAAATATTACTTGGAAATAATTTGGGTTAAGAATAGATTAAGTAGATGAATAAATGTGGTTCCATACCATTTAAAACATGGTTTCCACGACAACATGGATCTCTTGAACTGAGCAGTCTGCTATGCAGAGGGTCAAGGTTCGATAAGAACTGGCAGAAGAATTCGGGAAACAATTTAAGTGCTTAATGTCGATATAGGCTCTACGTACTTGTCTATTTGTGTACTTGTATATTTGAGCGAGGCTTCTACAACAACCACTCCATTCCACTTTCCATCAGGTGGCCCGCTTGCCTGTTTGTCTGCCGAATAACATAAAAAATAAATAAAAATAAACCAGCCTATAAATGTGGTTGTTCTACGATTATTAATAATTATAATTAGTACTCGACATTATGCCTTATCAACATTTTAAATTTAGTTTACACCCGTATACCTCGTACCTTTGTTAACCAATACCCCGATATTTTGATGCAGTTATGCACCCTGTATGGTCCATGGCCAAGCCCGTAAACTAAATTTTAATATATGTGATAATAACCGCAAAACTTTAAAACAGTATGACCAACAACTTAAAGGTTGAACATCCCTATAGTTATGCGACAGTCTGTGCCTGTCATACTTTAGATATTACGTCGCCCCTGTGTGCTAAGATAACCTAAAGAGAACTTGGCAAAGTAAACCTTAGCTCCTATGGGAGTTAATGTTTATAGTTGACTGCGGTAAGTTGCTCAGAATACAGAAATGGTTGGACGGAATTCCGGTGCTGCGTCTCTCATATTTCAGTTAAATAAAATAATAAATAAATAAAATATGCTCGTACTCACACAGCGACATCTTCAGTAAGCAAAGCTTGTGCTATGGGTGTTAGATAACTGATAAACTTATATATGTAATTTTTTAAATACTTATTATTATACATATTACACCCAGAGCCGTAAAAGAAATTAAAATTAATCATTTCATATTCTATTCTTTCTACACCTTAAAATTTATCATTTCAATTTCTGCAAAGGTTCTTGGATTTATTAGGTAGATAGGTACTCGCAAGGGTGCGGATAATGTTAAAAGCATACTCCATTAGTATTTAATTGTTGTGTTTGTCAAAATGTTCGTTTTAATGTAGTAACCATACCTAATGAATTTTAGAGGTTCCGACGGAGAAGAGAAAAAGAAGTTGCCTGGAAAATTCAGGCATTTGCGGGTAAATAGAAAATATGAAACTGTTATATAACAAGAAATTCCCACGTTAGTGTATGCAAAACAATAAATTGAATTTGACCAAGCTCTACAATTATTAAATTGGAGAGCTTAATTCAGAATATTAATTCAGCATTCGTTCCGAATTAGTGCTTTCAGAGTAATCAACAAAGCTTCGCTTTTTAAAATACTTATCCACATTGCACATGTTTATCGCAAATGCAATTGTTGCGTTTACTGAATGAAAGATATGTTATAATGTATAGGTGGAAGAATCGGGGGAGGCCTTTGCCCAGCAGTGGGACGATTCAGGCTAATATAATAATAATAATATAGTCAAGTATTTTTAAATTTAATTTAGGCACTATAAGTTAGAGTAGGAGTTGGATTCTTTCCATAATTCTGCTTACCATCAGGCAGGCCGTAAGCTTGTTTGCCACATTTTGGTAGTAAAAAAAAGAAAAAAAAAAGAAAATATTTTCAGCCAACTGGAAGAGTTATTTCTAGAAGAAATACTTAATTAAACGAATTGAAAATGTATCAATTGTAGATGTCATGGGCGACAGTTACCACTTACCATCAGGTGAAATATATTTGACCTAAATGTATTGACAGTCTGAAGTAAATAATTTTTAATTTTATTTAATGATAGTCTCTGCCTACCCCATCTGTGGCTCAGAGACGTGAGCTTTATGTATATATGTTTATGATCCCTTTGAGCTTGATAGGGATTTTAGTCACATGTGACAAAATTTGATAAGTAAGTTATTTACACCGACATATACCGACATAAAATATACCCAACCTACATTCACAGGCTATATTATAAAAATTCAAGAACACGTCCTGCAAATAAAACTGTAAACGGAAATCAGACGAGAAGTTTCCTTGAGACGAAGAGCTCATTTCCGTCCATCGCCTTTATTGCCGCAGCTGAGACCGAGTTGTTTTTTACCAACTTTTTCTACCAGCAGTGAGTACAAGGCAGTCAGGAGATTAGGAAAGTTTTCATATTCGATGGAGAATGCAGCAGACACAAACGGCGAATCTGAACCGTTGGGGAATTCAAATTGTTTTACGCAGATGTGTACTTATGTTTTTTATGGCATATTTACATTTTATAAAGAAGCATCGGTGGCCAAGTGGTTACGGCATGCGATTCGTAAGCGAGAAGTACCGGGTTCGAATCCCTCTGCGGGCATGTACCAATGACTCTTTTCTGAGTTATGTACATTTAGTTGAATACTAACCGATTCTCTTAAGGCGAGGGAAAACATCGTGATGAAACCTGCACATTCAGGCGACAGAATGTATAATCATGATCCAATTTGGTCAGGTTCCCCTGGTAGCAAGGTCGTGCAGGTCAAATGGCAGTCGCTCTATTGTAATTACCTGATCTGTCAAATCCTGGATCGTGGTCAAGAAGAAACCCAGCGACCAACGACCCGCCCGGTCTTCGTACGGGTAGTTCACAGCTTAACAAACTATACACCTAAACCTTCCTCATGAATCACTCTGGCTAAACTGTATGAAAATCTGTTAAGTGGGTTTTGTGGTTATCGCGAACAGACAGACAGACGCGGTGCGGGACTTTTTTTATAAATGTATCTTTTTTTATAGAAAGTGATAGTAAAGAACAGAACTGTTCTCTTCGGTTAACAAACACACATACGCAGGTTTACATCGTATATGCTTGCATACATTACAGGTACCTTTGAATTTTTACTTACCTTTCCGCCAGGGGCGCCTCGAGCTCGCGAGCCGCTTTCATCAAACAACATGGGCGGGTTGCCGTGCGGCCGCATAGTTTTAATCACATTAACTTTGTTATTACATACAGGATGCCACATGAGGTAGAACATTTTCAATTTGATCCTTATGCCGAGCTCATAAAGTACAATACGCAGCGAACACGCTCGACTCCTCGCTAGGATCGCAAGACGGTGGAATGAAATATTGTACTTAAAAGGGTATTAGATTATGATTAATCACGGAACCATGATTGTATTGTTTCGTGGCGTGTTTGAATTGGGTGTAGTGGTTTAGGTAAATCTCGTGTCTGTTTGTTTACGGTTTTACCGTATCATTCATTAAGATGAGGGTGACGGAAACTCCGTAGAATCGATACGGTTCCTCGGTTGTTTGATTTTGAGCTATTTTCCTCGATTTAGAGTGTTTTATGTCCCACAAAATCTACACTTAGGAAAATATACATTATGTTTTAAACTATCGCATATAATATCACACATTTTAAGGTTATGGGTATGGTCAGTCGTCCCGTGACCATGATGCATGCAACTGCGTCGAAATATCGGGCTACGCGTCAACAAAGGTAAGCGGTAGGAAACCAGAATCATACCCTTAAGTATGGGAAAATATATTCTTTAATTTCTTAAGATAATATCTCCCTTGCTTTGGTATAACCTAGAGATATTTGAGGAAAAGCAACATTGACTCATAATCCTTGAAAACTTTATAAAGTTTCTGGCACCCCTTCAACTGTAGAAATGATAAGTGGCATTACTGAAGCAGGGGGAGTATTCCACTGCAAGACGGATTCGCCGCAAAACCCAGTTGGTGTTAAACGCTGGCCAAAATCCAATTCTGCACTTTGTTCCTGAATTTCATTTGTATGCCGCCACTGCAAGAGAGTTCGCCAGGGCCATGTTTTGCCAGAACTTCCTCAGCGTTTGCTGCTCCAAACCGAATTTACGTGGCTTGTTGAATTGGAATTATGCAGATGTAGGATATTGGTAGTGAAACTTACTAGCCGTGCATCACAGCTCAGCTATGATATCTTGAGCATGTTCTTCTTTTCACTTATTCAAAAATAAATAAATATGGTCAAATTCACACAGCGCCATTTGTCCCTTCGCTGGCTACCTAATTCTTTAAACCGGAACACAACAATGCAATTATTTTTGCTTTGCGACAGAAATAGATAATCAATAGATTATTGTTTAGGGAGGCATACAGACGAATGGTCAACCTGATGGAGAGTGGCCATCGTCGTCCACATCTGCAATCTTAGGGGAGCGGATGTAGTACCGACCATTGAGGTACCTGTAGTCATGACTTTTTAAGAACCCCATGTGCGGAAGACTTTGGGAGCTCATTCCACGACTTGCACGTGCACTGAAAAAAGGCTCGCGATGCCCGTACGTTAGTTGGATGGAATTTAAGTAAAAGTTGAACCTGTCGGTCTGTCACGCAGAGGTCCTGGGTCCGATTCCCGGCCGAACAAAAATTTAAATGGTGAATTTTTATTTCTGATTACAGGTCGGGGTGTAGTATTATATATAAGTAGTTTATCAGTTATCTAACACCCATAACACAAGCTTTGCTTACCTTGTCGCTTGATATATATGGCGCTCTGTGAATTTGTCCATGCTAATGAAGCATATTGTATTTTATAAGCATATAATACTAAATCAGCTCCTGGATCCGCTGCAACTGCGCCCGTAGCCTCCACAGCCCGCAATGGAACACGCATTAATCTTCCTCTAGACAATTTTAAAATCACCTGAGTTCAGAGCGGATGGGATTGAGTGTTTGAACGTGCGGGGTTGCCAGCTCCCGTGATATATTCCCCCGATTCAATGGAGGTAACCCAGTGAAAGGAAAGTTTAAATTATGTGTTAAACGCGTATTGGGTCCGAGGTAAAAAATGGATTAAAAAAATGAAGTGTGTGTGGTATTGACCTAACTGTTAGACAGCGAAACTTGTCAAAGCCAAAGTCATATCCTACTACTGAAATGAAAATGAAAGCACGACAACGATAACTATCATCTAGTGAAATATAAATAAATTGAATTTTAATAAGACACTTTATTTAATTTTCGGTTGACGTGCTCTACTTTTGTTTTTTTCTATTGAAAAGAACTGTAGTTATCACTAGCAACATTCTAAAAGTTGTTGCTCTATGCCGATGTTCTTTACCAACATTGCGTACATATACCTACCTCAAACGAAAACGGGAGAACGTTATTTTTTAAACTAGATAAGTACCTAAACTAAATTTCCGGCGTACTCGTAGTTGCAATGCCCGATAAAATGTATTTATTTTTCTCCAGTAACCTTTTCTGGCACTCGTTCAAGAACTCACCAAATTTTCATAGCAATTTCTATGAATTGTTTAGGATCGCATACTGGACAAAGAAGTATTAAAGATGCATTGTTAAATGTAGCTAAAGAATTATTCACGTATTTAATTTGATAATAAATTGAATAATTTATGAAGAGTAGATATAATTAAGAATTATTAAGGCAGGCAAATGATGAATTCTTTACAGATTCTGTATGTAGGCAATGATTCAGCAAAACAGTGCTTAGACAAAAATATGGTTGAAAGTTTAGTCAGGGTGATAAATTAAAAGGCAGCGTGCACCGTCAGTAAACGTTCGGTCCACGCGTTCAATTTAACTTGTAATTTATTTTAAAAGTTGGACGTGGAAAAGGGGTGTTTGAAGTCGAGAATTTTCAGCACGACTCTGTTTTTACCTACAACAATTGCGACAAACGAGCTAACAATAAAATAGCTCATTCATTGAAAAACGGCCATCCCCTATTTTTAAATCGCTCTCCTCGATTAGAACGGTTTCCAATTTTGTTTTTAATCTTTTGTATTTGTATCAATTGTAATCTTTCGGTGTTACCAATGTGATTGAAAAAATATTAAATTTTTCAAAATCAAAAGAGAAAGCCGTTTGGATCGAGGCAAGCGATTTAAATATAGAGCTCCAGTTCTAGCGATAATCAACGTTCTCAGAGTCCGGTAACTTAATGGGTGGTCGTTTCAAAGGTATTTTTGTGTGCACTACCTCTATGTAACTAAAATACTTTGTTACTTTCGATACCAAGGTTGTCTGGAAGAGATTACACTTGTGGTAAGACCGCCCGAAATAATGTACAATATAATCCTATCCCGCAATTAGAAGTTAAAAGGCCTACTGGAAGAGATTTCTTTTAGGGATAAGTAGTGCCTGTTGTGTTGTAACTAATCTGTACTTTCTGTATATGTTATCTTGTGTACTATAACAGTTTATCAATAAATAAAAGTATAAAGAGTTTTTGTATTGTATTGTAAGTACTCTGAGGCTAGTCGAACTTGAGTGCCACTTAATACCGCTGGCTAGGCGAGCTTGACCGAGATCTTCCGGTTCTGGTTGAACAGTCTCACGAGCCGATCTCAAAAGCCGGCAGTTTTTGAAAATACTAAACAACAAAAAACTGATATCCGGTCTTACGGACGAGCCACCAAGCCTGTTTCTATCCGACTACCTACATATTGATGAATAAATATTTTTTATTTCCGACAAGCATTCATAATTTTCTTAGTTAATCTTAACACTTGACGATTCGGATGTGGAATGAGTTCCCAGTCACAGTGTTTCGGACTATGACATGGGATCGTTTAAGGAGTATATTGGAGGTCTCCTTAGAGGCGGGCAACACATTGGTAGCGCTGATGTCCATAGGCGGCGGTGACCACTTTCCATCAAGTGACCCGCATGCCTGTTTACTGACGTATTACATTAAAAAAAAAATTTGGATAAGGGTTAGTTGGTTCACATATTTATAAGTTTCTTAATTTCTCCTTTTTGAATTCCCAGTAACCTAGCAAGTGAGTGTTATACCTACCTACTGAATACCGATGTTCAAAATATCGATATACTGTGTTAGCTCATTTTCGTTTTGAGGCAAAGGACGTCATGTTCATGTTCTCAAAGGCTATTCTCACGCTGTGACATCTCGAATTCTTAATTTTTTTTAGTTTAGTATCTGGGACGTGCCTCATATAATAACAGAGTATACCTACAATAAGATATTAATTCTCCTGAAACAAAGATACATTAGGGCCCGTTCCGACCTTAAAATAAAGGTTAGGCAATCGTTATTTTACCAATGAATAACAAATCACTAAGTAACTCATCAGATATTATAAATCCTCTCTCAGCTAAGCCCGAGTAAGTTCCGCCGACCCAGAACAAAGTTGAGAACAATAAATCTCTCGTTTGTTCCGTTAGAAGTTTGTTTTTGTTTATCCGTCTTAGCTAATCGGTGAGCTAAAATTGGGCGAGCTCTAAGATTAGGATTTTGCCTAGGTCTACTGGCGCTTAATTACAAATGTTAGTATATTCCGAGTTGTGCCGTAATAAACATTTCAACGGTATCTTTTCTGTCTGCCCACCTCCAATAGATATGTGTAATACGTCGTTTGACAGCTATATTTGAGCTGAATAAAACTCTATCAATCAAATCAAATCAGTATCAAATATTAGTCCCCGCCGACTGATGCTCCACTATATAATATGGTATTTTGACAAAGGGCACCTAGAAACTAAAGTTAATTTTGTTCATCTCTGAAAAATAGTGTTACACGTGGCCATTGTAGGTGGACAGAACAGAAAAATTACACTGATTACTATGATATGTTTAGTACAGCATGGTACATCATAACTCGGAACGGACTAACATTGGAAACAAGGCGTTATAGTAACTTTTGAACTATAAAAATATCGGTACATATTCCGTCTAACTAGCCCTGTCCTGATTTTTTCAAGAAAATGGAAGTCTAAGTTGTTTTGCGCAGATACAAAATAGACTACGTACAAGTATTAGTGAAGTATTAACTAAATTTTACAGAAAAATATATAATTATTATATAAATATAGTATTTCAGATAGGTATTTGTATTATAAAATAAACAAACTGTGGTTCGAAAATAGTTTATACTGCTATAAGCTACGTAAAGATCGACGCGTACCAGCCAGAGAAGCGATGCTTCTGCTTAGAAGGATACACGACGTGTTATATGACAAATGATCACCAGCCGTCCCGATGACACATTCTTACGGAATCGTGCAGTGATGGATCGACCGTCGATTTATCATATGGGAATTTGTCTTTACTTACGCTCACTTGCGCGTGCGGGAAAAGTGGTGGATCATATGCCTGATGCTCTTCGTTTTTTTGCGCATACGTCACCGCGTTTCTTATAAAACGATTTCGGGGGGTTTGGCTATGCTAATCTCGAATATTGGATTTATTTTGATACGGCTTTGGTGTTAGATAGGATTGTTGTCAAAAAGAGTGTAGTAACTAGGATATATGTGTAACTCATGATCCAGGTCAGGTTCCTCTTTTAACAAGTTCACGGAGGTCAACAGCTCTACTGTAATTATCTGATCTGCCAAATCATGAATTATGGACTTTGGGTACTCGTGCGCGAGACCACAACTGGGATATTGACGCCGAGATTATTTTTTTATCAGTAGGTAACTTATCATCATCTCATCCACAGGATATCGTCTTCTTATTCATCTGGTGCTGGACAAAGGCCTGCCCCACGTCTTTCACAAGCATACTGAGCGATTTTAGCCTCTTGTATAGATCGGCTACCCAGACCTTTATGAGGTCTTCCCTTCATCTAATGGAGGGTCGTTTGGTTTCATATGGTCCACTATATAAAAAAGGCCAACTGTATCAGAATGTCCACTGTATCAGAATATCCACTGTATCAGAATGTCAACTGTATCACAATATCCACTGTATCACAATGTCCACTTTATCAGAATTTCCACTCTATCAGAATATCCACTGTATCAGAATATACACTGTATCAGAATGTCCACTGCATCAGAATGTCCACTGCATCAGAAAGTCGGGATAGTCATTATTATACCCTTTATTGCACAAAACACATTAGAAACATAGATACAATACAAAGTGCAAAGGAGAAATGCCTAATAGAGATCTTTAATAATCAACTAATCTAATTTACGATTGCTTAAAAGCGATCTCCATTCGAGAACATTTTCACACCATCCCTGACGCTGTCGGGAGTGCGAGCTATGTGGCCTAACACAGTTTTAGGATCCCAGAAACCTGCTTTTCTGATCCAATCATACGGAGAAACAGTTTAGTAGAAATGTATCGTTTTGTTGGTATTCATTGAATGATTAAAATATAAAATTCTGATTTGCCTGTGTTATGCATCACTTGAAGTATTTACAATTGTTTGAATCACGTTATAGTTTTTCTCAACAACTTATTTTTCTCCTTCATTTTTATCGTATCTCATACGCTTTTGTTATCTCTCAGATAATCTCGTTGCGATTTCATGTCTGGCTCCATCATGCATCCGCAGTCGTAGGACTACAGTTTTAGTATTGCGTTATAAAGTTTATTGTGCGAACAACTTTTATGGCGGTGGTGTGATGGCGTAATGAATTCCGATTTTGTATTTCTAAGCATAAAGGTCCGTTTATACCCCTCTGCTTACAAACCGCTTACGCGTCGTGTCGGCCTAGTCACTGCATAACGACCGGGCTGGAAACGCGCAGCATACAACATTGGCGCAGATGTGATGCGGTGACTATGCGGGGAATAGATTTTGGATATAGAGTACCAAAATCTTTGACGCGGGCGCTGCACGTTAGCTGACAAATAATAAAATAAGCTATCATTAGTACAGAAACCAAAATTGCATAAACATTTGGCACAACATACGTAGAAATCGCGTACGTCTGTATGGGCTCTAATACAGTAGGTTGGTACTTGTTTCTCTTATCCTGATAGTGCGTTTTAGTGGAACGTATAATACAGAATTGTCGTAATACTCTTAAGTTAGGGTAGCAATAAGTCGGTAATGTCGGTATCGTAATGTGTGTGTATTTCATGACCATTAATTTCAGATTAGAAAATAGGCGACGTTTAATACTGAGATTTCTAAACCGACTGCCGAGTGAGGAGATTGTATCAAAATCCTTCAGTATGCCAGTGGAGGTCAGTGACAAACTTTGTTGTTTACAGATTGCTGTTTGTTGACGATAACGATCCAAATGAATCGTCTGGGCTTTGGGAAAATTAGTGTCTGGGCTTTAAGTAAACAAAATGGTGACGTTGGTAGAAATAAAACACCTATTTTGCTATCAAGCATGTCAGATGTCGAAGCTATTGGATCATCATCATATTAGCCGGAGACGCTGACTGCAGGGCTTAGGCCTCCCCCAGAGATCTCCACAAAGGGGTTCCGCATCCAGCTGGTACCTACGATGTTGTGAGGCTCTACAGACGTCATCGAGCATTTTGCCTAAGTCTTTCAGCTTTTCAGCCATGACTACGATATCGTCAGCAAATGTGAGTTGAGTGAGGTACTCGCCGTTAATATTGATGTCAAGTCCATCCCAGCCCAGAAGGTGAACAACTTCGGTGATATTACATCACCTTGTCCAACTTCTCCCTGTAGCTGTATAGGTTTTGAGCTCTGGTCCTGGAGACGTACTGACATAGTGGCTTTTTCGTAAAAACACTTGAATATAGTCGATATGGCACTGCTGTAGAGACTGGAGCACAACCCAAGTTTTAATCTAATCGATGACTTTCTTATAGCCCACAAACGCCAAGCATGATGCCCGATTAAACTCTTCGGTCTTCTGTATAATCTGCTGCAGCGTCTGTATGTGGTATATGGTGCTAAAACCTTTTCGGAAATACTGCTTATTCGGGATGCAAACTGACACTTTCGAGAACAGCTTATACACATAGCTTAGCAGTGATATTGTTCTGCAGATCTTCAAGAGTCTTATTACCCTTCTTTAAGAACAATATGACTATGCTTCTGTGCCATGTTTCCCGCGTTTTTTCCCTCGAAGACGATGGTATTGAAAAGCTGAAGGGTCGTAAGCACAGGTGGTGGGTGATGCCCCTGGTATTGCAAATGTCCATAAGCTACGGTGACTGCTTACCATCAGGCAGCCCGCAAACTTTTTGCCATTTTGGTGGTAAAAAAAGGTCTACCATCAGGTTTTAGTAATTCAGCCGTAATTCCATAATAACCAGGCGGCGGCGCCTTTTTGTTAGTGTATTGTTGGGTTAACTTGGCTCTGGAAACTTTTGACATACTGGTAATAAGTGCCCGTGTTGTAGTAAATAACGGTTTAACTGTCTAACCCGACATCCCTGAGAACCTCGGACTTGGTCAAAACCAACTCTGCTCTGGCCCTATCCAATCGACAGCTCTCAGCCAAAGACTTTAGAGCCTTTGTTCCGCTCTATCGCCGCCTCAATATTAATAGTATTGAAGAGGCGTACGTCACGAATCAAAGCCTTGGAAATCTACCAATTAAGACGCCTAAACTAAGAGACGTCCACAGGCGACTTTCTTCCACGAGTTTCATCGTCGTCAGATATTTTGTTGGTACTTTTTGTACAGCAGGTTTTGAAGAATTTTGACACAACCGTATAGACAGCCTCCAAGAACTTATTGTTGTTGTTGTCCACGTCGACACACTTTCCTAGGCATTCGAAGCAATTTTGTATTTCGAGTTGAAAGCTCTCGGGGGTTTAGATTTGGATGGATACAGACCGCAGCGTGGACTTCATCAATCTCAATCTTTCCAGCTGGGGATTAATATTCAATGTGCCTCTTACCAAGCGGTGATCACTGTAGATTTTTACGTGTTTGTCATCGAGAAATGGTTGAAGATATTATGCCGTTTCATAGATAAGATGAAATCAAGCTAATTGTTTATGACACCATTGGGACTAACCCACGTCCATATGTGACGTTTCGTTTGAGTCCCTTCTTCTCCATGAACTGGCCACGAGCGTTCCGACTTCCAACTCTAAATTGACAACTCTGGATCTTGACAACGATTTGTGGACGAGAAACCCGACACTACATAGGGACAGTTGGTCGCCTTTCCAGAAGTAGAGCAGATTTCCAGACTTCAGAATTAACGACTCCTACCCCTTTCTTCGGACTTCAGATAACTCTATAATATCCTAATGTAATCTACCTTTTCCTCCAGTTCCACAAGCTTTTCGTCGGTCCGCAGTGTCTGGACACTATATGTGGTCAGGGCCAGGGGTCGTCGTTTTTAGTAGCCTCGTTGCTTTCGGAGTTTCTTCGCAAACCCTACTGTGGTCACAAATAGCGGGGCCGCTGGGCACTGGGGGGCGTGGCCTTTCCTGTGTCATGTCATGATTAGGGGGAAAATGCCATATTCGCGCCGCTTGGCAGGCGGGTTGGCGATTGCAGTAGATGCTTAACTAACTGCCCAGGAGATTTGTTTCTCAGTCTCCTCTTACGGCACCCACGGGAAGAGATGGGGTGCCGGACGTCATCGCGTGCGCATTGTTTACATAGTGCTCCGAGTTATTTAATTCGACGCGACGTATATATTTAACAGATTTCAACGTGAAATCTTTTAAACGAATCTTTATTGTGTGCCTAGTGTTGTAAATAGGTACTTTGTGCAAAAAGGATTGCAATATAGTAACTTAGTGAAAGAAGAAAAATTATAAGGTTAGGTTATAACCTAACTTGTGCTGTGTTGTGGTGATTGTGTGTTATTCAAAAAGTGAATAACATAATACCGACATAGGACAGGTGGACATAAAAACGGACAATTGGGAAGATAACGGGACCAAGGAGGAGCTCGGTGAAAGCCCATCAGACGTGATTGCCGAGCCTTCCAGATACTAGAACGCCAGGAGTGGCCCCTTGCTGGTCCCCTCCGCCCCCGGACGCGGCGTCGAGGCGGCTAGTCGATTTGGTGCAGTCAGCGTGGCACTGACGGGTGACTTGGTCATCCGTCAGGTGACAGGACACATTTGTCACGTTGGCACTGACAGGTAACAGCTGTTGCCTGTCGGGTAAGTGTTTGTGGACTTCTTGAGTAACTCGTGCCAGAACGATAAGTGTAGTGTAGTACATAAGTGAACACTATCTAGGATTAGGGACTTAGTTAGTTGTAGGTATTATTTTTAGTGTTAGGAAGCAAACCTTGATCGCACGGTGCGATGGCGGAGGACGCTCTGAAGAGCAAGGAGCTCTTTGAGAAGGAGCTATCAAAGCGTCAGGAGGAGATGGAGGCGCTTATGGAGATCGGGGAAGAGTCCGGGTTCACCCCGCGTGTGTCAATGATGCGCACCCCACCGAAGGGGTTCAGCACCCCGGCTCCGGAAGCAGCGGTAGTGGCAACAGTGGCAGTGGCGGTACCTACGGTTCCCGTTGACGACCTTGTGGCAATCACGGGGTCGGCCCCGGGGACAGTTGAGGCGGCAACAGCGGCGGCAGCGACGACAGCAGCGGAGGCGTCTGCGAGTGGGAACCAATCCGGCAAGCGCGGCTTGTCCTCTCCTGAGGACCTTCAGGAGGCGGTCAGGCGGCGCGTGGCCGGCAAACGCGGCACGCGGGCGAATGCCGTGCCCCCCGTTGGCGGACTGCTAACGAGGGAGCCTACGGCAGCGCCCGCGACCGCTCCCGCGCTAGCTCCGGGGAGGGAAAATCTACAGGGTGCCACGAAGGAGTATCTATGTGACTTGGTGGCGAGCGCGGGAGAGAACATCATGGATGCGATCGCGTGCAGCATGTCCCGGCTGAATAAACAGGAGATAGCGTCGGTCGGTGCGAATGTACAACGTATGACGGCAGTATCCAGTGTGCTGCTGTTGCGCTTAGCCGACTTAGAATCGAAGCTGGCGCCACCGCCAGTTAGTGGGGCGGGTGGGGCGGTGTCATGTGCTGCGGCGACAAAGGGTGGCGTGGCGGCTGCGGCAGCGGGTGCTCCGGTGTCATACGCCGGTGCGTTACGCCTTGGAGCTAAAGCAGCGGCGGTACCTATACCGGCACCCAGCGGTCCGGCGGTGGCCGTATTTCCTGCAGAGGGGGGACTCTTAAAGACCTCTGAGGAGGTAAAGGAGGCCCTTAAAAAGGCTGTTAACCCAGTGCAACTCGGCTGCCAAGTGCAGCGGGTACGTCGCATTGGCAACGCGGGCGTCGTCGTGGAGGCGACTAGTGCCGAAGGTATGAACCGCCTAAAGGCGGCCTTGCCTCTGACATTGGTGGCAAGAGAGTCCACACAGAGGCAGCCATTGGTAGCGCTGCGCAATGTAGAAGGCAACCCATGCGATGAAACCCTAATGGACAACTTATTCGAGCAGAATCTGAAGGGGTACATCAGCAAAGAAGAATTGAAGAACGAGGCAAAGGTAGCTTTCAAAAAATCGAGGGCTGGATTAGCGCGAACAACGATGGTGCTCACATGCAGTCCCCGACTAAGAAAGATGTTGGTGGAACGGGGGAGAGTGTACCTGGGATGGGATTCCATTTACGTGGAAGACTTCGTGGAAGTTACGTGTTGCCGGCGTTGTCAGGTGTATGGTCACGCGGAGAAGCATTGCAGGGCCAAGGCTCCAATTTGCGGTAAATGTGGAGACGAAGGCCACGAAACAAAGTCTTGCCAGAAGGAATCAGCAGGTTGTGCGACATGTCGGCAGTTTAAAAAACCACATACCGGGCATAAGACGGCAGCTCAAGAGTGCCCAGCTAGGATCCAAGCGCGCAGTGCTTTTGTCGCCCGCACAGATTATGGATACTAGATCCGTGGGGAGAGTAATAAAGGTCGGCCAGCTAAACTTGGCGGGGGCGGAGATGGCTACTAAGGAACTGCCTTCATTGGCCAAAGAATTTGGTCTTGACATCGTGTTGGTCCAGGAGCAATATTTACACCATGGGTTGCCGAGCCTATTAGAACTTGCGAGCGGCTCAAGAGCTGGAATATTTTTAAACAACAGCGACATAACGGTTGCAGTGCTCGGCAACCTGACTACATCACATTGTGTAGTAGCGCACATAGTCATGAGAGGGGGACCACATTTTTACGCCATCTCTGCATATTTCCAGTACGCAGACCGGATCGAGGCCCATTTGGCGCACCTGGATAAGGTTGCGGACCATTTAAAGGGAGAGCCGATCCTGATCTGCGTAGATTCGAATACCCACTCCCCACTATGGCACAGCATGGAACGGCATTACATCGGCCGAGGAGCGGACACGGATGCCAGGAGGAACGCCATGGAAGGTTTCATTATGTCAAGAGGCTTTAGTGTTCACAACGTAGAGGGACAACCGCCGACGTTCAAGACGGTGAATGGAGAGTCAAACATCGACGTGACTCTGTCGACAAGAGGAGTGCACGTAAATCACTGGAGAGTCCATGAAGAGGCGAGCACGAGCGACCACCAGCTGATCACATTTGCAGTGGGGAGTGGGCATCCAGCCCCGCGAGTCAGCGACGCAGAGCCAGACGGGGAGCCGAAGAGGTTCAGGGATCGGGGAGTGGACTGGGGTCGTTTCCAGGGCACGCTACAAGCGCGTGTGGGTAGGTTAGACCTACGTAAACCTGCGGAGCAAGCATGTGCCGAGTATACCGCGGCCCTTGTTCGTACAGCCGCGGAGTGTTTGGGGGTAAAGCGGGATAGACCGCAAACCGGCTACGAGTGGTGGTCCGGGGAACTGGATGCGCTGAGGAGGCAACATAACCGGGCTAGGAGAGCGTGGCAGGAGAGTAGGCGTACGGGGATGATGGAGGAGGAGTATAGGGCTCGCTTTCACGTTGAACGCGCCAAGTACCGAAGGGCCATGCGGGAGGCTGAATCCGACCACTTCCGGCAACTAGCAAACAGTGGGAACAACGATCCTTGGGGGATGGCGTACAGAGCCGCTTGCGGTCGTGTGCGCCCGCCCGCAAATGTCGTGAACGGAATGAAGCTTGCAGACGGTTACGCCGGGGACGCCGGTTCGGCGTTAAGCGGTGTGCTAAAGGTGATGTGTCCGGATGACGCACCAGCGATGGACTCTGAATATCACAGGGGGGTTAGGCTAGCAGCATCTTGCCTACCATCTGGCCGGAACTCTGAACCACTGAACGGATTAGCGATAGGCCGCATCGTGAAGGACTTACCGAACAAGGCCCCGGGGGTGGACGGGATCACCGCGCGCATTATAAAAGCGGCTTGGAAGGTATCCGCCGCCGAGATCACTGAGCTCATGGCGAAGTGTGTGCGGGAAGGAGTCTTTCCAAGTGTATGGAAAGTAGGTAGGTTGGTAGTCCTTCCGAAGGGGAACGGGAAGGCTTTGACTGACCCCAAAGCCTATAGACCCGTGACCCTCCTTCCTGTTTTTGGGAAGGTGCTCGAAAGAGTGATGTGTGAGTGTACGCCCGGTCTATACTCTCGCATATCCGACGGCCAGCATGGGTTTGTAAGGGGGCGTTCTACAGTAACGGCGCTTAACGCTGTGCTGCAGGTAGTACGGACGTCTTGCTGCAAGTACGTCCAGGCGATCATGCTGGACATCTCCGGGGCGTTTGACAACGCATGGTGGCCAATGATACTACTGAAACTCAAACAGGGGGGGTGTCCACCCAACATGTATAGGATGTTCTCGTCGTATTTCTGCGACAGACATGTAGGTATGTGGGCGGGGGGGTTGTGTGCGCTTAAAAATTCGACAATGGGGTGTCCTCAGGGCTCGGTCCTGGGGCCCGCATTGTGGAATCTACTAATGGACGACCTGCTACGCCTTCCCTTTCCGGAGGGCGTGCGGGCCGTCGCCTACGCTGACGACGTGACGCTTCTGATAGAGGCGAACTCCAGGGCGAAAATCGAACGGCATGGGGCTGAGGCCCTACGTCTGGTGACAGAATGGGGCCTCAGAAACAGGTTGGCCTTCGCTCCGGCGAAGAGCGCAAAGATTACTCTAAAGGGAAAGTTTAAGAGACCACCTGTGCTACGCCTAGGAGGGCAATCGATCAGGAGTGTCTCGACCGTCAAGGTATTGGGGGTGACGCTGGACGAATCGCACTCGTTCGCGGCCCACGCGCAGGATATTGGGGAGAGGGCGGCAAGATGCTTTGGGAAAATGACTAGGGTATCTACTTCGTCTTGGGGGATTAAATATAGAGCGCTCCGAATACTGTACTTTGGTACGTTCGTTGCTACGGTGACGTACGCGGCCTCTGTATGGTGCAGTAGGATCGGGTTCTATGTGGTGAAGAGCCGTCTGCTCAGAACTCAGCGCCCAGCACTGATCCTTCTCACGAAGGCGTACCGTACCACAAGTACTGCCGCTCTGGCGGTGCTTGCTGGTGTCCTGCCTGCGGACCTGTAGGTGGGGCGGATGGGAAAGGTGGAAGCGGGCCGTATCGGGTTGGACGGAAGGGCAGTGATCGAGCTCAAGAAAACTGCCCATGATGAGGCGGTAGACGCCTGGCAGGAGCGCTGGGATGCCGAGGAGAAGGGTGCGGATCTCAAGCGCTTCTTCCCGTGCGTCCGCGGTAGACTAGGGGCCACGTGGGTGGAGCCCGATTATGTTGTTTCCCAGATGCTGTCCGGTCATGGCGCATTTAGAGCGCGATTATGGGCATTTCATCTGAACGACTGTGCAGAGTGTTTATGCGGGGAGGCATTGGAGACTAGGGACCACATTTTGTGGGAATGCGAGAGGTACCAACAGGAGCGCAGCATCATGCTTGCTGGGTTAGAGCGGAAGGAAGTGGGTCCGGTCTACTTCACGGACCTTGTGTCCTCAGAGGCGAACTTCGCAAGGTTGAGAGAGTTTGCGTACGCATGGCACCGCGTGAGGAGAATGGAGGAGGAATAGGAGCAGAAGAAGAGATGGAGGAGGGAGCGAACGAGTATGGCAGCTGGCCGACGGAGCAGGAGTGTGTATTGTGACGTCAGCCCGCTAAGGGAGAGTGCATATGGAACAACTGGATTTGTGGGTGTCAAGAAGTGCGCACGCCCAAAGAGCCATCGGCAAGTAAGCGTGCACATCACCCGTGATTAGGTCTGACGCGGTCCGTATGACCGAGAGGTCGATAGGACCCTGGGTGGAGGTGGGTTTAGATGGGGTGCCGGAGCATGCTCACCAACCCGAGGCCGACAACGGCGACGTAAGACACTGTCGTTCCAATGGGGCCTCCTACATACGGACACTTAGTCTTAATACGAAATGAAGTAGGTACTTACTATTAAAACTAGCTAGTTTTTATAAAAGTAGTAGGTACTGTGGCTACGACGAACGGCATTGTCTCGAATTCTGGCCGAATGCAGAGTGTAAACGCGTTTAGGCATGACACCTTATCTTACAGACCGCACACCTACCTACTGTAAATTCATGGCGGAGGCAAGAGATCCGTTGGGTTTCATTGCAACCATAAGCTCAAGTTTGTCGCGTCCGATAGTGGGCGTAAATAATATTTATGCTAGCAATAAAGTGGAGCCAACGCGTAAAAATTGTCGCACGCAGTCAGCGAGCGAAATATATTACTTTCAGGGAAGTGCCGCCATTTTCAATGGATATATTTCACAGGTCATTTGGCGTGCAGGTAACGTGGCTCTAGGTAGCTAGCGAAAGAATTGGAAAATAAAGATAACGGACTTTTTCGTGAGCAAACCATCACGAATATTTTCGCGCATTTTGTCTCAGATTTCTATTGTTTATGCGTATTGAAAGATTTTGGGGCGGAGGTCTCAGTCGCGTTTGCTTTGTACGTGAAAATTATAACGCCATGTAGTGGTACGTAAATTGAGATTTTTCTTCGTACTAATTTCGACGTAAATGCAAATGCGATAGTAAAGTAAAGTTAAAGCAAAACTTACACTCAGCCCTCTGTTCTCGAATGAGATCACAGTTTTTGACATTATCATCATTAACATCTCCGGCGTATCTACACCGATCAACTCTGCCTTTTACTGCCATCGACTCCCTACGACCTCTGGTAGCGGTCGAGCTCGTCCGTCCTCGTAGTGATCGCCACTCGGGAACCTTTTCGTCCCATCGGCCATCGACTCTGCAAGCTACGAGGCCTGCCCACTACCACTTCAGTATTGCGACTCGGGAAACTATGTTGGTGACATTAGTTCACCAACGGATACCTTCATTTCTGTCCTATCACGTAGAGTAACTCCAAGCATACTCTTTCCAAAACACGCTCAGTGTAGCCTTTTATATGACCCTTACAAAACACCACGTCTCTTAATCATAAGTCATTACAGGCGCCACCTGGTCAAAGACTTTTTCTAAAGACACTACGGTACTTCGGACACCATTAATTACTATGTAAATAAGGTTCAAACTATCCTCACAAATTCCCGTCACTCGCCCAATGAGCCTAAAACAAGAGAGAACTAATCTCGTTTGGCATCACCACAAAAATTATCATAAAATTAATAAGCCCCGAACTTTCTCATCTTGCTTCGGATTTTATGTACTTCCCCACAGCGCCCTGTGAATGTTAAGAAGCTGTTTCCGAGTTTGTTAACGTCCACCATTAAACTGCAAAAAGTTGTAAATAAGCTGCCATTGTTATTTGGCCGTATTTAATAGGGGGTTACGAAAGTTTTGCTTCGCGAAGCAACGAATATAATGTTTAGGAGGAATGTAGAAACAGCGAGAGGTAACTGTAAGCAAATTTGATGTTTTATAATTGTTAAGTACATAAAATATACTTGGTAAAGTCAAATAACATCCTGGGTTTATGTAATTACATATAATTACTTATTAAAGAAGTTATTCGAGGCTACGTCGGTAGCCTAGTGGTTAAGGTATCCAACTCCGATAGTGCCGGGTTCGATATCCCACTGCGGCCATGTGCCAATGATTATTTTCTGAGTTATGTTCGTTAGTTGAATGCTAACCGATGCTCTTACGGTGAGGAAAACCTGCACATTCAAGCGACTGAATGTGTAGCCATGATCCAATCTGGGCAAGCTCTGCTAGTAGCAGGGTCACGGAGGTCAGGTGGCAGTCGCTCCACTGTGCCTGATTTGCTAAATATTGGATCATGGTCAAGTTCCACATCAGCAAATTAATTGAATATAAAACATTAATTATATGTGGAATTCGGTCGGTTTGTTAAGTACACAGCAAACGTTCAAAGTACAACAAGATATACAAGTTCAACACAGTAAAGTAAACTGTTCAACCATACTCAAATTCCCCACCGGAACACCTTGGTCGACCTTGCTTCGCCAACGGTTTTAGGAGATCTAATGAATAGAGAGCTTGTTATCGCTGCGGTATCAGCGTCATACATTTATATAAAAAAGAACATCTTGGCGTTAATGTTCCGGTTGTGCACTCGTGCATAAGGGCCCGGGGTCCACCTTGACTATGATCCAGGATTTGGCAGATCGAATACAGTGGAACGACTGCCATCTAACTTCTGTGAACCTGCTACTAGGGGAACTTGCCCAGATTGGATCATGGCTACACAATCAGTCGTCTGAATGTGCAGGTTTTATCACGATGTTTTCCCTCGCCGTAAGAGCCTCGGTTAGCATTCAACTAATGTGCATAACTCAGAAAAGAGTCATTGGTACATGGCCGTTGTGGAATTCGAACCCGGTACCTCTCGTTTACGAGTCGGATACGTTTACCACTCGGCCACCGACGCTCGAGCGTCATTGATTATGTTTGAATAGATTGTGGGTAAATATAATCTTATGCTTTTTATGTCTATCTATGAGTGGGTCATTTGATAGAAAGTACCTAGTCACCTTGCCTATGGGCATTAGCAACATCAGGGACACCATCACCAATGCATTGCCCACCTCGCAAATCAACGTTGTTACACAGGCAAAGCCACGGTTCTGAGCACTGGAGACCTATAAAATAGTGTTGCGTGGCTGTGGTATTTCGTATGGTGGACGTACCTATCCAGTCGGGCGGCCTCAATTCAAACGGGATATCTCTTCGATATATCACTAACCTTACCCTCAAACCATTAGAATTACAACTGCCAACGTACTAGTTGTAGCAAACGGCTCGAAGCATACAATACGAGGTACCAGGAGTGCATAACTGCTAGGACATGTGCATATTAAAGTCGTCTCGCCCCCCGCATCTAGTATGCATAGTGTCTGATGGAACAGCCGCGTTGTGTCGGCGTCACCCGCGAGACACGGCGTGACGTCATCCCGGGGTTAATGACCTTGTTTAGGAGAGTCAGCGGAAAAGTTGCAACCACGTAGGCCGTGTTTGATTAGGAAGGGCCGGAGGGCCTTTGTTGGAACGGTAACGGTAATGGTAATGGTCATTGCAGTTATCAAAATCACGTACCAAATTAAGGTCTTCGACAGCTAAGGAGAGGAGTCAAGGAGGATTACCTACCTAGTCAGCGCGAAATACAAATGAGCCCACATAGCGAAAAGTATGGGTTTCTGATTTTTCATTAGCTATTTTCATTACTAATAAGAAGGACTATCGGAGCCCTTAATTTATTAACAACTAAATTACTTAATCTAAATTTACAGTTAAATGTGCATTTCATTCTAAAAACCTAATGCGAACGTACGTCAGGTAAAACTAAGTATGCATTATTATCCCTGTCTGTTGCTGGATATTCCTAAGTTAGATACTAACCTAGTCTATTTTTAGTAGGTTCAGTAAATGTCCCGAAGTCTAGCTAAGCCTTCTGACGGTCCTCACGTCTACTGCATCAATGGGTGTATGCTCATTTCGCATATCCCTGTGTGTGGCAACCCGCACTCTTCTTCGCTATTGTACGGATAGTAGTCGAAGTGATAAGAGACTTGAGAAATGAAATATTTCATATTGCTGACATGTGTGTGTGTTCTACCGGCTGTACAATGGGGAGTGTTCAGAGGAACTATTTGATCTGGTGCCCACAGCACAATTCCGCCATCTCACCACCCGCCGCGAGCTGGGTACTCATCCCCACTATGTAGATCTTCTAGTGGTGTCCACGCGAAGATTCGAAATAACGTTTCTCGCTAGTACGATTCGGATGTAGAATGAGCTCCCAGCCACAGTGATTTCTTTGGACTATGACATGGGATCGTTCAAGAGGTATATTAGAGATCTCCTTAGTGGTGGGCAACGCATTGGTGCACCTGGTGTTGCTGATGTCCATAGGCGGCGGTGACCACTTTCCATCAGGTGGCCCGCATGCATGTTTGTCTGCCGTATTACATAATAAAAACGTGCGTAGGTGAGTGGCCTTCGTTTTACTGCGATATCGATTTCCGAGGCTTTCGTATTCGAGTACCGACGGGAAGGATTTTTGGTAGTACAGCAAGCCGAAACGACCCCATGAACAGCCTCAGGAACAGCAAAGCCCAGTTCCTGTGCACCCGAAGTATCAGAACAGGATCATGCCCGCGTCTCCCCTGCGCCGTCTATACAGTGTCGTGGTTCCATAATACCCCGGTCTTTTACTGGGTCTACAAAAGGGGATATTAAGAAGATTATGATTAAATGAACTCACCCTTATTTATTTTATGTATTTTGTCTGACATTTTATTCATTCATTCATAGAATACACCCTCGATATCTAGCGCGTTTAAATTACAACAAGACATCTTGATTAAACTAGGTTACAAAAATAAATACTTGTATTCTATACTAACATACCAACATTCTAACGGCTTAGAAGAGCCTAGGTTAACATAGATGGCCTTGGGAGCGTCCAAATCTCGTGTCCGGAACAATGGGGGATTTTCAGACAGCTGCTTTAAAAAGTAAAAAATGTAATTCGGCGTGCCTCACTAGGTGGCGCTGCTAAGACAGGATTTTCAAGTTTTGAATTTGGTAACCAAAGCGGAAATGTGTTTCGTGAAAAGATACTTAGTTTCCGTACCTTTTCTTAGACGAAAGCGCAAAATGTCTACATTGTTATACATGTAACGGTCTCGTTTTGATTTCTTTTTGGGAATCGTTTCTTATCAACCCCATCAATTATAATTATTTGAACTACTTTTTCTTTTACGGCTCTCGGATTTTCCCGCGAGATTTGGTCGCTCCCTGAAGCGCTTAATCTGACTAATATATGACCGTCTTACTGACTATCGTGATCTATGTGTCCTCTATTGATCGTGTAATGGTATATCTACTGTCACACATGCGTCAGTTGCGCGTCAGTCTGTCAGTCGTCATTTGTATTTGCAACACACCCTCTCTACAGCAGATTTTTGACCCTGACTGAAGCAATACCAGATTGTTCGTGACTATTTCAAAAAGCAAGTAGTAAGGAAAGTATGTGGAGTGAAATTGAGTGATAGAGTGAAAAATATAGTGATCCGTGAAAGGTGTGGCATGAAAGATGATGTAGTGACAAAAATAGAAAGAGGGATGTTGAGATGGTTCGGGCACGTAGAGCGAATGGATGATAGAAAATTGACGAAAGAGGTATATAGTGCGAATCTGATCAGATCAGAAATGTTCTCAAAAAGGCTGGTCCGAAGTGGTATGAATAAAAGGAGATGTATGAAAAGAGTTGTGGATATATGCGAGGCTAGGGAATTATGTCAGGACAGAGCAAAGTGGCAGTCCATAGTCTCTGCCTATCCTACCTGTGGGACACAGGCGTGAGATTTATGTATATATGTAAGTATGTTTCAAAAAGCATCAATAATTTTGGAACTGTTTTAAAAATCTGTAGATTGTAACAGTGATGTCATGCAGCCAATAATACTAAACTTAAAATTAAACGTTTCTTAATATAAAAATAACTTTTAAAAGTTGAAAGAAAAATAAAAAGCAATATTTATATCAGCAGGCTATGTTTTATTTTAATACAAACCATTCATATTTGAATTACGTCAATTATTTATCCTAGTTTTCATGAAACGAACTGACTCAATTACTTTGATGTTGGTTTTGTTCGCAATAATTTATTTAAACCTCTAAAATGGTTAAAAACTATTGATAAATACAATATTATCCAGTGCAACGTACCCAGTGTTTATATGCTCTTTGCTAAGTTCTTATTTTAGGCAATCTTCAATTACCAAAATTATCGGGGTGCCATCTAGCGAAGCGAGTGGTTAGGAATGCTTTAGATACCTATTGAAAAACTGCTCATTGGCTAAGGCCATTCCTAAAGATAAGAGTTAGCTATTGTTTTAATCGAGTTTAGTGAAAACGGGTAGCGAGTTTATTTTCTTATGGTTTGTGTTGTTTCAATGCTTTAAATCGACTTAGGGGTCGCCAAAGTTTAGTGTAATCGAGTATTAAAGGCTAACAAGCTATAAGCAAAATAGGCGGCAACGAGTTTTCAGTTGAAAATTTGCCTGCCCATCGTAAAAATTCTGATTGCGCGATCGAATCAGGAATGAAGAGATCCTCGAGCGAACTAAGTTCACAGACTTAGCCCGAAGGATTGCCAAGCTTAAGTGGCAGTGGGCAGAGCACATAGCTCGCAGAACAGATGGCCGATGGGGTAGTAAAATTCTCGAGTGGCGACCACGTACCAGAAGACTCAACATTGGTAAGCCTCCCAAAATGTGGACTGACGACCTGGTAAAGATCGCAGGTAATAGCTGGAAGCTGAAGGCACAATACCGGTTTTTGTCGGGATCTCTGGAGGATCTCATGAATCGTAAAGATTATGGCAGAGCACTTCACCGATGTGGAAGAGGCTCTAGTCCAACTGAGCTCTATTTAATGTAATTTACAATAAATTACGACTGGTCAGGGCGCTCGTAACTTAGACCATAGCAAAGCGCACAGCGCGTCATACGAAAGGTTTCATATACTAGACTGGCACCCGCTTTTGCTTGCTGTCTGTTGCCAAAGGGCCTTTTAAGGGATTTCGGTGGATTACCTGTACCGAATGCTCTTTGTCCCGATTCCCGCCCGATGAATCTGCACTCCTTATTACAAATATAGAGCGACGGCCATTTTAGATAAGCTTAGGCACAATGTGAATTCCTGTCAAGACGATTGACTGATTGAATTTGCTTTGTATTGTATTAGTAAAGTATTAGTTATATCTATGTTATATCTCTGTATTTCTTTATTATGTGCAATAAATAGTTAAATATTTAAATAAAGTCAATGCATAAGTTTTAATATTGAATATTTTAGAATGTTATATTAAAGAAATTTGAAAAATAGTTTGTGGTTCCCAATTTGTATCACTCACAACGACATCATCAAAATCAGTTAGATAAGTACTTCCGTCGCCTATGACGCCCATACGATTTCCGTAAGTGCATTACATTTTTTTGAAGAGAGAAAGAAGACTGACTGGCTAGTAACTAATCATCATCATCATCATCTTGGCGTTAATGTCCTGGTTGTGCTCTCGCGCACGAGGGCACATGCCTGGACCCCAGGCCCTCGTGTGCTACAGCACATGCCTTTACCATGATCCACTATTTAGCAGATCAGATCATTATAATGGAGCTATGAAATGGAATGGACTGGCATCTGACCTCCATGACCCTGCTACCAGGTGACCTTACCAGATTGGATCATGGTTCATGGTCATTTAGTCGCCTCGATGTGTTCCCTCACTATAAGAGCAACGGTTAGTAATTAACTAATGTACTAAACTCAGAAAAGAGTCATTGGTACATGGTCGCAGCGAGATTCAAACCCCATACCTCTCGTTTATGTGTCGGATACCCTAACCGCTAAACTAATATATGTATTTAAAAACAAAACATCTTGTCAGTGACTTTATTAAACGTTCTCCCAGTCCTCCTCTGTTAAGTGAACGCACTGCTTCCAATACAGCTATTCAAAGAGAAAAAAATAATTTTGCCGTCCCCTCAGCCATGAAGGTTCTTTTCAATCTTTTTGCGGCTATATCATCGCCTTCCTTGCTAACTGTCATATCTAGCATTTGCATATTTTCACCCTTTTTCAGTAACCGTTTTTATATTGAAAAAAGACGAGGAGAAAAAAAAACCTATGATCTCTCTATACATATTGTATAGTTTAGACGCCCATGTAAATAGTTACATTAGTTTAAAGTAGATATGTGACTTTGCGAGAACCTTGTTTTACACTCTTTATCCAGATAAAATTATATGAACTCATATTACTAAAATAAAAATAAAACCAAGTAAATTTAAAGTTAAATATTGAAATGAATCAACATCTACGCAACGAGTACATGTATCCGTAGTAGATTTAAAGTGGTCTGAGATACATGGTGGTTAAACTGGCCGTTATCAAAAAAGAGGTCCCGTGGGATGCGTTAGTGTAAGAGGATGTCAAAGACAGAGCAAAGTGGAGAAAAAGCAGGAATTAGACGCTGATAGAGCCGGGATTCACCACTCGGATGACGATAAAGATAGCCTGAATTAAAATTATAGCAAGTGGATGTTCAAATATGAATCATAATAAGCAATTGTTATAACGAACTAACAAAACGTCCAGAGTGTCAAATGTACATACGTTTGTAGAATATCGTATTTAAATAAAAACATATTTCTGATACTGTCGTAACTGCCATAATTTGTTGCTAACTGCCTTGTCTACGCATAGTAGCAGTTAGCTAGAACTTTTTTCATAAACAATTTGTAGACTCGCGCGTCTAACAATTTATTAGTTTACTAGTTAACTAGTTTTTGACCACCTGAGTGGTTCAGGTTCCTGAATTTCCCGGTCGAGCAGAAATTGAAATGATGAATTTTAATTTCTGTTACGTGTCTGGGTGTACTATGTGTAATAAGTATGTATTTAAAAAAAAGTATATAAGTAGTTTATCAACCATAACACAAGCTTTGCTTACTTTGGAGCAAGCTGGCGCTGTGTAAACTGGTACAAGCATATTTTTTTAGCTTGAGCCAGCACTGCATTAATATGCCAACTTAATGCAGTGCTGGCTCAAAAGAAATTATAGCTGGTATCGATCTGCTTTGAAGTACTTGGTACTAAAGTAATTTCTCGTCGATTTCAAATTATAGCATTGAACTTCCAGTGTAGCCATCGACGTAGTCAGTATCATGAAAAATCTATTTGACGTCAGTGGACCTTTCGTCCTGCATATCCAAAAGGTAGGTGTACCTTTAAGGTGAACATCTAGGCATTTTACTTATTTATCAGCTATTCATGCGTGATAGGGCCAAATGTACTTACACTTTTACCGGATCTCGCCCATCTGTCGGTCCGTCAAAGACAACCCTTTCTCACGGAATGTACCCAGAAAAACTTACGATAGTCTCAAACACGAAGGTATAAAAGTAAATAATTTAAGTTTGGTTTTGTTATTCAAGTAATGAAAAAAAATGTGTTTACCAGGTTAGTCCATACGAAATGGTTTCTCATGAGGAGTACAGGTGCAGTCTTACTAATCCTACCCTACTCCTACTAGTTTGATAGTCTATTAATGTGGGGTATCCAATAGAGTTGAATAGTACACATATACCCGCAAAAATAACGGGTCACATTTGCGGGTCCCATAGAAAAACTGCGATATCTCCCTGAGTTAAATACATAGATCGCACGTAAAAATAATAATAAGCTGATTAGTAGTGCTTATCAATCTCACTAGAGGTTTCATTTATACAAGATACAGCTTAAAAGAGATATTCTGAATTTTGAAACAACAAAATTCTAAATAAATAAATAATTAATAAATATTCGTGGACAAACTCACACAGCGCCATCTAGCCCCAAACTAAGCAAAGCTTGTACTATGGGTGCTCGATAACTGATATACTATTTAAATACTTTTAAATACATACTTATCATACATAGAACACCCAGACCCGTAACAGAAATTAAAAATCATTATTTCAATTTCTGCCCGGCCGGGAATCGAACCCGGGACCTCTTGCGTGGCAGACCAGACGGCATGTTGACCATTGAACCACTCAGGTCGTCATTAGGAATGTACTATTTATTCCGGTGTGTTTTCAAACCGACCTGTCAATATAAACAATTTCTTGGATGGTCAGAGTATTCTGTGCAATATCATGTCTCTATAACCTGGAAAATGTACACGAATTATTACAAGAAGGAAGAAGCCAGCATAGTACTGCTTAAAGCCAGAGCCAGAGCTGTCTTGGTGCAATTGGTTTAAAAAGACAAAAGGTTTTCACTTAGAGATAAACTGTGAAGTGTATTTTTGTTGTCATAAGTTAGAAGTGTGTTTTTAGGATTAAATTAAAATTTAATAGTGTAAAACGGGTTATGTATTTTCTATTACATATTAATCAGTCATCTACAACATACTAAACGATTTAAACTTATGTATTTAAGAAATTATCACGATTTTTGATTGCTCTATCTATCCGATAGAGAGTTAGGCGGTCGCTCCCCAGAATAAAATGGAAGCAACGTTTTTCATTGAGTGTTTTCGACTTAATCTCCAACCCGCTTGCCAAGCATCGAGATTATGGTAAAACTCTCTACTAATGTGGAGGAGGCTCAACTTCACCAGCAGGCTGTTGTGGGCTGTTGATGATGTATATAAAAACGTAGGTCCTATCCTACATTCTATTTTAAATTTTTTAAAGTCAAATTTGCACTTGACCGCTTGCTGTTACCATCTATGATCCATGATGAAAGAACAGTAATTGTTCACGCATTTCATCGATAGGTAGGACATGCTAAAATAGACCCTGTAATAAACTTAATAGAATTCAATACCGTCACTGTGCCATTCGCAAGGATTATCCATAGAAATGTTTGCAAATAACAGTGTTTGTGTCTCTCATTACGGTAAAAGCTTTCTCATACAGATGGGGGACCGACACTTGTGCCTGCCCGGATGTGGCGGTATGGAGCTGCGTTATTTTGGGACATTTCTAGTGCAGAGACGTAAGTGTACAAGTTTACCATCTAATGTACTTTTTGTTCTACTCAGTAATAAACAAGCATGGGTTGTTTTGATAGAATACCGTTTCGACCGTGACAGGTTCGATTTATGTACTTGGGTTTCAAGTAAGTAACAAAAATGAAGGGCCGTTTTCACTGCGAGGACTACATCCATATTCAGGTCCATATTCTCAGGCTCCAAAAGACGCTCCCCCCGGAACTTCTCAGATATCACTACTACCACGCCGTTGTCTTCATTCGGGGAACCCGCATACAATAGCATGTAGCCCGATATTGCGGGACCTGTTACTTCTCCAACGGGTCTTCTGCAGGAACGCCACTGCCACCAATCCAAACTTTGAAATCCATCAAACAAACCGTATCAAGGTTGGTAACCGTAGAGAAATAGACACACACCCAGTCATACATACACTCAAAAAACATTCTATTGTACTCGGGTAGCAAACATTTCTTCAACAATAGGAATAGCACAGTCAGTGGATCGATAGAATGCGCCCTTCGTTCGGATGATGCAGAAAAAAGCTGTCGGCGCGCGACGATTTTAAAATATTGGACACGTAGTTTTTCTTTGTATTTTATACAAAATATAACGCCGATACAGTGAGTTGAAACGTCACGCCTGAGGCACGGTAATGTTATCATACTTGCCTGAGGTAAAATTTAACTCAGAATATTTACTAAATTTTACTCACGAGCCCCCAATCCGAAACTTTATTTATTTAACAGTTTATTACACACAGTAAATAGCATACAGATTATTAAAAATTAAAGACAACACAACAGACACTTTGATACGCTTTAAATATTATATTTGTAATTTTTTGTTGCTCCAAAAAATAAAAAATACTTTTTAGTGTTTAATATTTTTTTTATAATCTAACTGTCGGACTAATAAGAATTAAAAAAAAATGTTGACCTGGTCATCATAACTATTTGTGAGATTGTACGTTATAAACACATAAATAAAACACAACGATTATAGAAAGAAAGTATTGGTTGACGGTAGGAATGGAACAAAGGAGCACTTATATAATACAATACAATACAAAACAGTTTATTTGCACACTGCAGGATACATACATGGGATAAAATGGATACTGCTATCTGGTTATCAAGTATGATTATGCATTCCGAAGGATTACGTCTCGTATAGTTATTAATTCAAGTTTCAAATTCAAATTCAGTTAGTCAATTAAACATTAGAACTCTAAAGCAAAACTTGTTTTAATAATGAAAAAGGAACATTATTTAGTTCAAAGATAGTTGAAGGCTCGAAGAACCTAAAGCAAAAGAAATGAGGGTCGTGAAACGGTGATACCCTCCGATAAGAGAATTTAAAAAAAACTTCTTCCACTAGTGTCGGTCTTAAACTTTAATTAGGCGCATCCTTCATACCAGCATGGCTAGCACAAGTATTCCCTCAACACAGCTCGCGCTGCGAGAGAGCGTTTGTTTCCTTCGCTCAATACTAAAGTGAAAGGGTTAGCTGTATCCATGTCGCGCCTTTTTCGCCTATTGCGCTAGAGCACCAGAGCGCGTTTTTGTCTCAACATTAACTAGGCGCCTGAGCAGTACAATTTCACATCATTATCCTCTATAGCTGAGGTCCTATTGAGAAAAGTGCTACAATTTTGCGTCGAGCAATGCCACTTGGCATGGACGTTATATGGACCAAACTAAACCCAAAAAGCCCGTTAGCCACGCTCGGCCCCCCGTCAGAGGGGGGCGGGAGGGGGTCAAAGTACCTGACTACCTACATTTGAAAAAAAAATTCTAGTGGCCACATTTGACGTACAAAGCCGAGTCTGGTGTCGTTTTCAGATAAGTCGATGATGGCCGATTCAATGGGCACAATATTTTTGTGGGTAATCATAGACAAAAAAATGCGCAATGGCTATAATTATTTAAAACCAGTCTTAAAAAATTACAAATAGACCCCTATATTTTCTGATTTTTATATGAAAGATGATAAGGAAAAAAATACTCACTAAAAGCCTATTTAATGTAGATTATGAAAACATAAACATCCAATAACTTATTCACTGATATTCATGTAAAAAAAATTTTTTAACGCACGGACCGCCTATACTGTGGCGCGGCGAAAATATAGCCCAGGAAAAATTAAAATATGAGATAGAAGAAATTAGCAAAAAGCTGATTTTTACTGTATTTTATATCTGTACTATACACTTTATGTAAAAAGTCCCCATCTGTAGCTATGCTTTTGGTGTGAGGGGGCCCGAAAGGTCCCGTTTTTTAGTTTTTCGTAAATATCTCGAAAACAGTGCAATCTTCGGGAATATGGTCTATTACTAAATAAAAGCCTATAAAATTCTCTACAAATTTTTCTTTGTACGCTTTTTAAATTCCCATTAGTTTACAAACAATAGACTCTCGTTTGTAGCAGTAGGTCAAGCATCCTTTTCTGAGGGAATGGTACGAAAATTTTGTATAAAATATACATGACTGTAGTTTTTTGTGATATATGTACAAATTAACAGTTTTGGTTCTTTTACCTTTACTTGTGCTGTAAGACCTTGGTTCTTGCGAAATTTCATGATTGTAGTTAATCTGATATAAAAAACCTAAAAATAAATACAACTAGTGTTATAATTTTATAACAAACAGACCCAATTTTCAGAGATTTTCTATTGAAACATGCATAAAAGTACTTACTATAGCGCGTTAAATGTAGATTATAAAAACCGACCACGTTAGTTATGTGCCATTAGCCCGGAAAGCATTATCGGACGCGACACCAAATGGGGATGAGGTGCGCATAGCACAAAATATTATTATTTGTAATCGGAATCATTGACATTCGTTATAAAGTGACACTAATGAAACCAAAATACTGTCTTTAAAAAATCAAGGGCATGGCTAACAAATTCCCCTATGATCATTTACTATTTAAACGTTAAAAGACTTAAAAGTTTATTGGCAGTTTCCACCACACTTGCACAATTCCGTGCACTTCAGCTGGCGTTTACAACAATTACACCTTGTGCCGCAAGATTTAAGGCACCTGCATCTAATTAGTTCTAGGCACGCTTGGGCAGCCATGGCCCTTTCAGTCCAAAGTGGCAACCAGGTGTCATTTTCTTTCTGCCAGCCAAATTCAGAAGGGCAGGGTGTAGTTTGTTGTTTTATTAAACATTGCCCCCAAACGTATACGCCCTGAAAAACTGCTCTTAATATGTGTTGTTTCAGAGCAGCTTCTGCGGGGGGTATATTTTCAATCTGCCTGTCCTTTTTAGTAAACAAATATTTCCGGCATTCATTCACCGTCTCCGATGGGCACGATCTGTAAAAAGCGATTTTGATTATTCAAAAACTTTGTTATTATAATATTTTTTTTTGTATTCCTTACCTATCGTACATAGTGATGATGAATTTTTGAATGTCAGGGTCTGCTTTAACATAGTTTCCTTCATAAAGAAACTTCAACCCCTGTGTTGCATTGGGGTATGCTCTCCATGCCTCGAAGGCGGTTTTTTTGCCCCTCCCGTTAAACGTTGACGTCGTATCGCACCCCGTAAGTGAGTGGAACAGCGGCAGGACGTGAGTTTTTTCGGGACCTTAAATAAAAGAGCCTAAAATAAAAATTCAGCCCTGTAAACCTGTGCAGAAATCAATTTATTTTACAATTACCTAAACACGAAGCGATTGTGTGGCAGGCTAGATATTGATGCGCTTTCCCAGTGCCAATGTGCACCCACAGTTCTTCCATTCCTTGAATTTTTGGAACACATGCTACTGCCAAAACTACGACATCTGTGTCAACGGTTCTCACCAATACCTTGGAATGGCCTCTTGAAACCGCGTCAGCTACGTGAAGCATCAATCGCGTATCGGCCTCTTCGTGATTGCACGGTGCAATGTTCTCACAGGAGGTAGTTTTACTAAGAGCTTCAGAGGCATCTGTGATAATGAACTCTTTATCGATTGGAATGGTCATGTTCGAATAGCAGTGGGTTGATAGCAGGTGATACAGATCGGCTTTGTTTGCTGCTTCCCTGAGAAAGTTTGCCCATCCTTTCGGAATTCTTGTATTTGTATGAACTAATGTGCGTTGGCCAGGACCTCGTTTTTCTCGTGTGGCATTCTTTAGGCTAGATTTTTTGTATGTATCCCATACTACATCTAGCCTTGACACATTTAAAAGTTCCCGCAACAAAAAGGAACAAAACACATTAGTTGCATAGTCGCCGAAGGTTTTCGATAGCCCTGGATTTAACATGTGAACTATAGCAGAGCCATCCAATATTTTTGCGGTTACGTCAGGAGCTGATGGCAAACTGGTTTCATCGTCAAACTCTGTGAGACATTTCAGCAAATCTGACTTTACACCAGATCTCAGTGTTCCCATGGTCGATAGAGCCGGTGGACTACTTTGGTTTTCGTGGGCGAAGAAAGTATTAAGGTCACCAGCTCTATGCTCACATGTCGCAATGTATAATTTGCTGAAGAGATTACAGTCATTTTTCAGTGCAGACATTTTAGACTTTGCCTTAGATTCCTGCCTTTTAATACTATTTAGGAAAAGTGGAAACTTGTTAAGAGGTATTGGATCGTGTAGACTTTTCCCTTGTAGAAATCTCTCCTCACAGAATTTTTGGTATAGTTCTTTACCATTTTTTTCAATATTTTGTATTGTTTCAACAACTTTTACAGGCGCTACCATTTTCGTATCAATATTAAACAATTCTGTAGAGTTTTTAAGAGACATGACTGCTGCTATAAACCTATATAACGTTAAAATAGAATATTTAATCATGTTTATTCAGTTTTTACCATTTCTTCAGTGTTCGGTGAACTCCCCCACAATACCACGATAGTAATGATATTGCAGATTCTAGTGTTACTTCTTTAAGCAACTCGAAAGTTCATTTCCGTACTTTTAATTGCATTTCTCCATCACTGTACACTTTCCACAGGTATTTGTCACTCTTTACACTATCAATAATGTGAATAGAAACCCGAAATTCACAATAAAAAAGTCACGCGGGTAAAAAATTCCACATTGCGCATTTTACTCGGGTGAGTAAAATGCGCAGTGTGTAATAATGGCATTGGGAATTTGAAAAAGCGTAGGTACAAAGCAAAATTTGTAGAGAATTTTATAGGCTTTTATTTAGTAATAGACCATATTCCCGAAGATTGCACTGTTTTCGAGATATTTACGAAACACCAAAAAACGGGACCTTTCGGGCCCCCTCACACCAAAAGCATAGCTACAGATGGGGACTTTTTACATAAAGTGTATAGTACAGATATAAAATACAGTAAAAATCAGCTTTTTGGTAATTTCTTCAATCTCATATTTTAATTTTGCCTGGGCTATATTTTCGCCGCGCCACAGTATAGGCGGTCCGTCCGTTAAAAATTTTTTTTTACATGAATATCAGTGAATAAGTTATTGGATGTTTATGTTTTCATAATCTACATTAAATAGGCTTTTAGTGAGTATTTTTTTCCTTATCATCTTTCATATAAAAATCAGAAAATATAGGGGTCTATTTGTAATTTTTTAACACTGGTTATAAATAATTATAGCCATTACGCATTTTTTTTCTATGATTACCCACAAAAATATTGTGCCCATGGAATCGGCCATCATCGACTTATCTGAAAACGACACCAGACTCGGCTTTGTATGTCAAATGTGGCCACTAGAATTTTTTTTTCAAATGTAGTGAGTCAGGTACTTTGACCCCCTCCCGCCCCCCTCTGACGGGGGGTCGAGCCTGGCTAACGGGCTTTTTGGGTTTAGTTTGGTCCATATAACGTCCATGCCAAGTGGCATTGCTCGACGCTAAATTGTAGCTGTCTCCATACATCGATGCTCAATAGGACCCCAGCTACTACCTGCTACCTATTTCAAACTCAGGGTTTCCGTCGGAAGACCTTGGTCAGCCTCACTTCGCCAACAGTGTTGGGAGGCACACCCCCGAGTGGCGAGCTCCCTGCAGTGCTGAAGTTCGACTTAAAAGTACAAAACGGTCACCTATCCAGTTCATTGCTTAACCTTGGTTATCGGTCTCGCAACCATGCTGCCACTAGACCGGTGCTGCTCTCCCAAAGTTTGATGCTTGTAGCTTTTACCATTAATGCGATAGAATAAATATATACCTCGTTTTCCTTTTACCTGTTTCATGTAGGTAAGCAGACCCATATTTTATAATTATTTTTATTTGTTGTTATAGTAGCCATAGTAACTCATACTCTGTAAAAATTCAAGTGTCTAAAAATACAGTCACAAATTGTATAAGTGTATGAGTAGCGGCACAGCGGCGGCCTGGGGACTTGTATGTAAACATCAATTTTCTATAACTAAGTCATTTATTGATGGAATTCGAAAATGGCTTGTTAGTTTTGATCTACATATATTTTAACACTATATCAATTAAACTTCCTCATTAAGTGCTAAAACCTCCGCTGTTGTGGCTTAAATCCGGCAGCAAATTATTATAGGCTGTTAGTGATGATAATGATGCCCAGTTCAGTAATAGTAAGCCACAGTATTCCCAAACCACAGTATTCCGTCGGAAGATTAAAAAACCAATCACCTGTAACAGTTTGT
Organism: Blastobasis lacticolella; assembly: GCA_905147135.1. Taxonomy (NCBI): domain Eukaryota; kingdom Metazoa; phylum Arthropoda; class Insecta; order Lepidoptera; family Blastobasidae; genus Blastobasis; species Blastobasis lacticolella. The sequence goes on along the minus strand of LR990048.1, from coordinate 7,197,621 downwards.
CTTTTATTTTATGGTCTGAACTTTAAGTAGGAATGCCGTGTATTTTAAATTTTAGAACGCAGAACCGATGGCCCATGGGGCGGAAGGTTTCTCGAGTGGCGATTGAATGAATGAATAACGCTTTTTTGTACTTAAAATTAACAGCAGGAGAAGCAACAGGTGGCCTTATCGCTTAAAGCGATTTCTTCCAGGCAACCTTACCTGCAATTGCTTACCGGTAAACGTTGCAAAGGACGGCCTCCCGCGAGATGAGTTGATCCTTTTGATCGTTACAATGACAACCTTAAAATATCATAAGGAGTCGGTGTCTAGCCCTTGTAGCGCCCGTGGGCAATCACCCTAGCGCCCTCTAACCCCTTAAGGTTAAATGGGCCTATTAGACCACGCGTTATTCAGTTACTACGCGACTACTACTGTCTATTAGACTACTAGACTACTTAGTCAGTTTAATTAGTCTAATGGCTTACTCTTATTACACTACGCGTAGACTTACAAAGAGAGACTGAGTAACGCGTGGTCTAATAATCTCTTTTACAGTAGCCTAACTTGGAACTGTCGTTAGAATTTAAATACTGACTGTTTTTCTCCGGCGCTCGGCGCCCCCTAGACCCCGGCGTCTGTGTGCACACCCTGCACTATTAGGTACAGCAGCCCTGGATGCAAGAGACACAGTCGATCCATGTGGAAGCCGTGGGTCGTGGTTTTGACCTCGAGCAACTTGAGTGTCAAAACACTCGCTTCTTTTTTTTGTATTTATTTCTTACGGTAGGCAAACAGGCAAGCGGGCCACCTGATTTAAAGTGGTCACCACTGGTCTGGATGTAGTATGTATAATAAGTATGTATTAAAAAAAGTAAATAGGTAGTTTATCAGTTATAACTAACATAACGCACGCTTTGCTCACTAGCCAAGACCGTGATGAAACCTGCACAATGGAATGTTTTAAAATATAAGTGCAGGTGTAAGCAAGAAAGAGTGGACATGTAGGGATAGGTGTCTACATTGTGTGGTGGGTATGGTGTGTGGGGGTGTGTGATCAGACGAATATGTTCCTAATAATTTTTAATTCTCCGCAGTAATAAACAAGCAGAGATTCCTCCTAATGGAAAACGGTATTCTAGCTGTCGATAATGACGTGTTCGATTCATTTGCTAATATACTTCTCATAACAAAATTGAAGAGCTGTAGGTGCGTAATCAGTGTTAGGACAAAGATGATGTGCCTCATAGCTGTCATCTTCCTCTTATGATTATATTTCTTCTAATACATACAAACATAATTCTTTACTGTTTGAAATGCTATATTTCGTACTGTATCTAACTTGATTGGCGTTTAAAAAGAAGAGAAAAAGTGAATACCGTCACGGGGCTCTATACTGTTGAACCAGTCTCCGGATCCTCAGTGGAAGACCTTGGTCAACCTCGCTTAGCCAACGGTATTAGGAAGCAAACCTAACGAGTTGCGAGCTCATTGCGGTGATGAAGTTCAACTAGCCTCAAAGCACGAAACGGTCACCCATCCGGTTCCCACACATTGCTGATATTGCTTAACCTTGGTTATCGGTCGGCAAGCTAGCGACACTAGACCAGTGCCGATATTTATTCCAATCATCAAAGTCGCCCAAGCCACAGAAGACTTAAAGCCAAAATCACAAAGTTAGTAATTTCGTTCAGAAGTGCATAGTTTAGTTATTCGGACCGTGCAATGCTTAGTAATGTAGATTGCTATTTTCTAATACACTACCTTGTGGCATACCATACCTACTTGAGTAAGGTACACCTTATCTTGCCTATAAAATAAACATCCCTCTTATATCTTAAGGTATTGCTTATTCGTGTCCGATTTGAAAGTACTCTGAGTGACTATGATGTAGAATTCTCGACAACTCTACCTACAACCTCTCATAAAATGTGTGGCAATAGACGAGTGCACTTAACGCGTTGATAAGGCTCTTGGATAATTGCATTTCGTTAGATACATAGATAACGCACCAGCGAGCCACAAGTGTTGACTTTACAACAGGTTTTTCACCTTTATCTACGAGTATTTTAATTGGTTTGTTTGCCAGTGCTTTTCCTTAATCTAGTTCTATGACTCATTTGCCAAGTATAACCAGTTGATAAGGTGGGTTCAATTGCAGCTATATCGTAGGTACCTACTTGTAGTATTCTGCGGAGGAAGACTTGTATTTTTTAAAGAATTTATTATGTAGAGGTAGAACGTAAAACTTCATGTAACAAAAATATAATTTATTAAAACATAAATAAAAATAATTTAGAATAAATAAATTTACACTAGCATTTAGAAAACCAAAACATTATTAGATAATAATACAATAATTAATTCGCCCGAAAACTCTACGTATTTTAATAAGTAACAAATTTAATGGACAATACGATGCAAATATTTTATATTTATGTGTAAGTACATTACTACGAGAAGACGGAATAGACTTATCAATTTCACTTGTGGGATATATCCTCTTCCGGCCGATTTCGGCTATGGCGACCTCTTTGACCCCTAATCAGATCTGCCCTGGTGCAAATGATGATGGCTTTTATAGCCGTGTACCATTCACATAGTTTTCCTCGTCAGATCAGACTTCTGAGGCTTTTCGGGACGGATCCGCAGTAAGGAAATGCGGGGGTAAGGAATTTAGTATTTGGTAGGAAAAAGGTATAGGAATACCTCAGCGGCAGGTTAGAGATACCACCTTGATAGCCAAGGATCTCTGGGGTTGCGTACCCATCTATTCCAGGATTCAGAATATCCCTGAAGTCGTTGTGGGATACATTCCACAAGGGTCCCAATTAGGATCCTAGGACTTTTATAATTAGGATGTGACTTTTTGTCACCTTTAATGACAATAAAAATGAATATGAAAAAGTATTTATCAAATTAGGATTACGCAAATCTCGATTCAGACATCGAAAATCGAATGAAAAGCAAGGGGAAAGTTAAGCGAACTCATCCAGGGAGCGACGCATGCAGACCGACCAGAGCGTAAGAGTGCGTACACTAGCGAGAAACCGGGCACCGATACACGCCACGCACATAACCGCCTAGGCGAATCATGTGCATAGCGAGCCCGGCCCCAGCCAGCTCGCCAGCGCTCACACCCGCACGCACCAGCCGGCTCCCCCGCGTCGAGAACTCGGAACAAAGTAAAATAAATGTCTGTCTGTCATGCCTCTTCATAATTAAGAAAGCGACCACCTGTGAGATAAACGGCAAGAAACCCACAGTTACATTAAAATATCATTACATTGCATTGATACATTTGTGAATTTAATTCGAGTGAGCCTGTTTTCATTGGAATGATAATGGATACCTACTGAATAATAATGGATTGATCCAATCCTTTGACCCTGTATCCTGAACTTTCGATTAAGTTTACATATCGATTACCTAGTAGATACCTACATTAAGATCAACTGCAATCTCATTGAAAACTAGGTAGTATTCCGCCTTCTCGTAAAACAGATTTTAGACGATAGTATATTGGATTGTAACGTGTATTTTGGATTGTTCGTAAAAATTTACAAGGATTAGAACAATTCCTTACTAACAAAGTAAATCGCCGTCAACAGTAGTACGGGCGACACTAGGATTGCTGTTCCGGAGTTGTGTTTGCAATCGGTGTGTCCGATGGTCTTCCAAGTTGTGTTCGATAAATACGGATAACTGCTACTCAGTATTCCGTTCATGATTTCAGCAGAACGGTTAGTCAAGTCGGACGATATACTCAGCTTCCAAGCGTATACTGTGAGAAAGTAATTAAAATCATTAGACTAGAGTAGCTTTTAAATGTCTACACCACGGATCTGAAAAAAACACGTAAGCCGTTCTACACTAAAGAGAAGCATACAATGCAATTTCTTTGTTGTACATAACCTACACACTCATACAGATACACGAGATGTCGGACCTCCGCCTCCATTTAGTTTGATTTAGTACCGCGTCGTCATGCTAGTCACAGTGTCAAAGCACGCACACACTTAATAGGTCCATGAGAAAGCGGCCATTTTTGTGCTTCACTCAAGATTTTCGAGAGATTACGTCCGTATTTCTTTCAGATTCGTGGTCCATACGTACTTAAGAATTGTTTTTTTTTTTCAGATCAGCTAATGATTTTCCGAGTTGAATTAAAATCGGCGGAGTACTTTAATGGAATCATAATAAACAGAGAAACTCTTTTATTTTATTTAACAATATTGCTAAGAATAATAAAAGTTTAATTATATTTAAGTAAATTTATTTCACAAAGGCCGGTCCTGTGCTTTTCGCATCCAGCTGGTACCTGCGATCTTTACCATAAGTAATTTTATTTATTCATGGAATACCTTGGTTTAAAATGTACAGAAAACATTTGGCTAGATACCTACTCTAAGCTTTGTAATTTTATGGACGAATCCTTCTTTTTTGAATTTATATAGAAATTAACAAGTTAAACAAAAAGCTAGTAAATATTATAGAAGAAAACAAAGACACTTACCATTACTTGTATTAGCAGATACATCTCTACAGCTATACAGCAGTGTGTAGTTCGAATAGTCGGTACTCAAGACGTAGTAGTTATATGTGGTATTATCTGAAAAAATTAATAAACTAATATTACCTAACTTAGTAACTTTGACTTGGACTTAGTTTGTAAAAAACTTAATCAAGTTCGCTTCAAAGTCTCTCTTTTAAAGAAAGGGATGGTGGAAAATAAGTAGTTCAAAAATTAAAAATCTTGACAGCTATTAAAAAAATGAAAAGTTAAAAACAAGCCGAATGTTTGAAGTAAACGGAAGTAAATAGTGTAAATGATGGTTGAATATAAACTTGAAAGTAGTCGGCGCCGAAAATTTGATATATTTTCATATAGGTGACACGGATACCTTATATTTAGAGAAATTAAGAATGGGTTCACGGGTTAGAATTCACCTCACAAAAGGTTTTATTTCTTGGGTTCATTGGACTCGAAAGAGATGTGTAATGTGGATATGACGACATGTTTGCTAAAATTATTTATAATGTGTCACTTAATAATGAGTTGGTATATTCCCTTCCGAACTGAAAACAACCTATACAAAATATAATAAAGCCTCTTCATAAAGGTGATGTAAAATTAAAAATTACAGAGCCAGAGCTCTAAGGCGCTGTTCTGGTTGGCAGCGGTCGTGCGACCATGGTCGTACGCCAGACGTCGCCAGAACCAATAGGGACCTCAAAATCGCACGTCGCACGACCACGATTGTACGACCGTTGCCAATTAGGACAGCGCCTAATTCCAGTGTTCTCGAAGATTTTCGAGAAAATAAATTATAATAGGCTCCACAATTATTTTGAAAACAATAATATATTAATAGAAAAATAAAAAGGCTTTCGGAAAAATAAAACAATCGACATAGCTATACAGGATGTAAAAAAACCGCTATGTTTCTAGGAGACAGTTGTTCAGTTTCATGGGTAGAATATGAGGTTTCAATTAATGCTAGCGGTCTTTTGACACCCTGTATATGTAGTCACAATAGTATACGAGGAAATACTTTACAGAGAGTACAGATAACTGTGATAGAGGCAATATGCCGTGACACAAAAACTGAAAAACAGTATGATTATACGCCTAAAATGAAAAAAATATGGATTGCCATAAGGAAGTGTTGTTAATTGCATAAAAAGTTCTATGAGACTGTTTGTAGACGACTGCACTGTTTTGTGTTATAATGAAAATGAATTAATTTATAATCTTAATAGTTTCTTATCGATAGGCCAATAATCTAGTTGAAAACCTAGAGAAAACTAAAATAATGAGTTTCAAACAACAAATGCCATGACAACTTCATACAAAGATATAAAAATTAAATTTTATTTACATGTTATTTACTTAATTATTGACTTTCAATCTCTATTTAATTTTATATTCAGTGTACCTTCTCAAACTTTATATTGTATGGCTAATCTAATAGCCCAATCGCTAATTATCTAAAACCTGCCTCTAATGTAACCTGTGTGTCACAATAAATATATTTAATTGATTGAATTTGAATTTACCATAAGGTAAAGTTACAAATCATAGTAATGTATTTACAGAAAAAGTTATAATTGAAGACATACAATTAACAATAAAAGCTGAAAAGGCGGAAAAAATTAAAATCTTAAGCTTTGTTTTGTTTATGAGTTAACCCGTACCGTACCATATCAATATTATATACCAACTAAACTGTCGTTGACTGATGATAAAGTTAAAGAATAGAAATATAAGCTTAGTATATGCTAAAGAAGTAGTTTTGATTTTCTATAAAATTGTCAGTTAATCTTTGGCTACGACCCAAATGTAGAACTCAGAGTATGACAAAACGACTCCGTTCTTTTACACGACGAATTACATAACATTTAACAGTTTGTCATAATGGAAAAATACGAAGTAGGTTGTATTTGTTCCAATTGTGAGCATACGAATTGTGAGCTACATTGACTTAGTGTTAAAATTTTTGACTGAGTAAATCACTAGCGTAGTTGTTTTGTGGGGACACAATGGAAAAGGCACCAAATATGTTTGGGAGATTTACGAAGAATTTGTTGTTACATTTCTGTTTTACCAAAAATAAATAATAATCATATTTTGGCGTTAATGTCCCGGTTGTGCTCTCGAGCACGAGGGCCCGGGATCCGCCTTGACCATGATCCATTTGGCGATCAGGTAATTACAGTGGAGCAACTACCATCTGACCTCCGTGACTTTGCTACCAGGGGAACCTGACTAGATTCGATAATGTCACAAATTCAGTTGCCCGAATTTTCAGGTTTCATCACTATGTTTTCCCCTCACCGTAAGAGCATCGGTTAGAATTCAACTAATGTACATAACTCAGAAAAGAGCCATTGGTACATGGCCGCAGCGGGACCAAAAATAAATACAATAGGGATAATGATCATTGGATACATTTTTACTTAACATATTTAAGTTTTTTACTTTACTAAATTAAATAATCAACATACCTAAACGTTTGAAATACGTAAGGTAATGGATGTGACGTTAAAGACGACTTTCAAGAATTTCTCACAACAAAATTTTGTAGTTTTACAAGAATTTGTAGTTTATTTTTTCCGTATTTAAATTTTATTTCAATTTATTATTTTCATACTTTGTTGATAACTATGTCATCCACTATAGGTTTTAAGACTTTCGTGGTTATTCACAACACTTAGTAGATATGTTCTCCACTAATTTAGAAGCTTAGGTGGTAAATTTTTTATATTTTGTTTAACTTACCGGTGAAAGTGGCGAGGAATCTTCCAGTGGTTAAATCAGCAGCAGTCCGTGTTAAAGTAGCATTTCGGTACACCAGTGTCTTATTTACCACCTCCCTGTTCACCATCGTGCCAGTGGTATCTGCATTTATGCTGAAGGTGATGGTATTACATTCGCCATTTTGATTCTCGTTTGGTATCCTTTCGATCTCGTACCATGTGCCGACCATCTGGAAATTGTATTTTCTTTTGCTATGCAGTGACAAACGTGCAAACAGCCCACCTGATGGTAAGCGGTAACAGTCGCCCATAACATCTACGAATCAGCAAATAAATTTGACAGGCAACAAAAATACAGAACCGCAAGTGCGGTGTGTTTGAGCATTTTAGTGTTGTAGTTTTAGAGGGTCCATGTTAGGATTCTATCAGTTTAAATTCATTGAATAAAGACACTTTTGTGAAATGAAACTTCCATATTGTTGCTTTGACCTAAAATATTAATAAGCGTACGCCTTCGCCCACGTGGAATTCGACACTTTGGAAAAGTTGAATTTCACTGTTCATACAGTTTGTTTCTTATTATTACTTGGTATCAATAGTAGCTTTCAATAATTGGATTTCGATTAGAGTAGAAGAGCTTCCCCTCGTTTAAATATTTAAATCACAATACTAGTTTGCGCAGCAGAACATGGTAAATCTATGATTTGTATAAATCGTTTCACAGCTTTTGAGTCCTGACACAGAAAATTACCTATTGGTACATGGATTCGAATCTGCGTCGTTCGTATGCCAGGTCGGCACAATTGCCACTTGGCCATCTAATAATTTCGTAATATATTTATGTTTCAAAGAAACCCTAGTACAGAAGGCCGTGCTTCAAACACTTATCACTCATCACATATTTTACAAAAAATTTGCTGGTTTTAGTGGAGATGGCAAAATTTGATGGGAAAATTTGTGTATGTACATTTTCATTAACAGGCTAACTTTAATCAAATGGTTTTCTCGTTCTGATAGTTTTTTCAAAGTAGGTTTTTTTGGTTTATACCACTAAGGTGGCAAACAAGCTTACGGCCCGCCTGATGGTAAGCAGTCACCGCAGCCTATGTACGTTTGCAATACCAGGGGCATCACCGACGCATTGCCGACCCTGTAAAAACCGTAGATAGAAGTATTAACTCTAGAATCTGTAAATAAAGGTGTTTTACTAACCTTTTGGATGTCGACAGCATCAGCAGTAGCGGGCTTGCTACAACGTGCGTCCTGGTGGTATTGACCAAACGCACTGGCCACTACACTCAAAATAAAAATGGAACGAAACATTGTGAATATTCGTAAAATGAAAAGCAAAAAAGTTAGATCGGTTACCAAAGAGTTTAACAAGTTTAGTGCTACATGCGCACGGTGCTAAGACAATCTGTTGAAGTTGTTGGAGTGAGTATATAAATAGTTACGTTATCTATGACTGTCCGCATAACCATTTGATTAGTAAAGCAAGTGCACACTGCACATCCTTATCCTCGCTAATGATATAAATTCGAAAGTGAGTCCCTAAGTCTGTTTGTTACAATTTCAAGCTAAAGTTAGAGCCCAATTTTCATGAAATTTAGTGACTAGGTCTATATCCGAGGAAGGACCTAGGCTACATCAAAGTTAATTTTATCATATTTAGTACAGATTATAGAGTACAGATACTAGAGGACTAGTTCAGCTACGTAGAGCATATCGTCGGAATAAAGCGAAGCCGAAACTATCCCATGTGCATTGTTTACTGTCGGTTACTGCCGTATGTATTTAGTTTGCTGTACGTATGCTACTTGTGCATGAGAGTTCTGTCAGCAAACTTTTGTCGGTTAGGTTGTATACTATTATATTATTAATTGACAGTTTATCAATGCAAACAAAGCCGGGGGCAACAGCTATCTGCACCTTTAAACCAAGATTGAGGAAATTGCAGCGAGGACAACCAGATACGATAAAAATTCATTATCGTCTTTTATTGCATCCTCTGAACGTACATTTGATGATGACTTAATTCAAGAATTTTGACGCAGACTATTTAACTGGCCATTTTAAGGACATTTTTTAAGGGGTAGGGCATAGCGGGGTATCTCGTTCGAATTGGAGCCGCCCGCCTGGGGAAGTACCTCAACCTTACAGAATATCGCAGCTAAATAAGAGCCGACAGATGTCGGAAAACTTGCGACAAAGTCGAAAAATATTTCTCCGACTAAGAAGTATTTCGATTAAATCGGTTTTCAAATAGAGAAGGAAGCTCGAGAGCTACAAGGCCACAGACAGATACACAGATACGTACGGGGTTAAAAACCAAACTACATTATAGTAATCCAGGATTTGGCAGATCAGGTAAGTACAGAGGAGCGCCTGCCATCTGACCACCGTGACCCTGCTAACTACTCACATGTCCACGGGGAGTGTAGTCCCAGAAAAATAATTTGCACCCGTACAGCCGTAGCCGGGAGTACAGTCCCTAAGTCAGTTTATTATGAGCCCTTCAAGCCATAGAAACCTTCAAGAAACACGACTATACCCTAAGCATTCGTGCATTACTTTTGGATTTCCCGAATCGAACTAACCGATTTCGATATACGAGTAGTTAGAAGATTCGAAAGAACGTTTCTCGCTAGTACGATTCGGATGCAAAATGAGCTCCCAGCCACAGTGATTTCTTTGGACTATGACATGGGATCGTTCAATAGGTATATTAGAGGTCTCCTTAGAGGAACGCATTGGTAGCACCCCTGGTGTTGCTGATGTCCATAGGCGGCGGTGACCACTTTCCATCAGGTGGCCCGCACGCCTGTTTATCTGTCGTATTACATAAAAAACAAAAATGTAAAAAGAAAGATTATTAAATATTATATCACGTCCAGCCCCAAAGTAAGTAAAGCGTGTGTTATCGGTATTAGACAACTGATAAACTACCTGTATACTTTTTTTAATACATACAACACCTAGACCCGTTACAGAAATTATAATTGATCATTTAAATTTCTGCTACCTCTTAGAATCTGACACTAATTACTGGATACTGACTACACTCCACGATTAGTTAGGGAAGCCATCGAAATCACGAAATATCCCAATTTCATTCGTGAGGACGGATTTAGGTTGTCGAGTCTGCCTTGGTCTCCAATTATTGGTCACCAATTATTCTCTCTCTAAATCCCTAAGAAATAAAACCAAAAAAATGAGTGATACGATCAGTGTAGTGTGTCGTGACTTAAAAGTGAGTTCGAGTTCCGGTAGTAGCAGACAACTATCGCGAAAGCGGGTAGATCGACTACAGCACGAGAAATGTATTATTTACGGCGTTGTATGAAAAATATTTTAGTGTATACAGAGTAGCTTCACTGCATTTGTATGACACATTTAGGTACATCTGTTGTGCAATATTCGATTGAAAAGCTAAAGTGATGATAAAGTATGTGCAATGAGCGATAGAAGGTATTTGTTTTGTTTGTTGATAAGATTGTCAGAGCACATCTTCATAATTAAATGTTGTAAGCATCATTGTCACCTGCTAATTATGATTAGCTGTTGGTTTTGAATATGGATTGATAGGTATGGTGAAATGGTATAGAGTGGAAAAGTTTGACGTAGTTATGGTAAATAAAGTAAACATTTGAAAAAAGTAATAAGACAGTGGAAAGGAATTATGGATGTATGGCATTGATTTGATTAGTTAAGTAGCTTAGATAAAGCGATGAGAGATTGGGAAATCTTTCGGTAGCGATAGGTAGACCGGTTCTCTTTACGATTGAGGGCGCGCGAGTACGCAGTATTGAAGGTTCTGGCTACTTACTATTATGAGAGTGCACTTGAGTAGGTAATATAATGAAAAAAGTATAAACCTTTATATAAAGTATAAAAATGTATGAAATATAAATGAATGTAATATAATGATAAATATAATGAAATATAATGGCGTAACAGATGTGGCTTTTATTTGCATAAGTACGTACTTTTTATACTGTGATTTGCAGCTCACCTTCCAAGTGTGGAGATTGTGGCAATGCCCTTCACTAATGAGGAGGAGGCTCAGGTCCGGCAGTGGACGGTTAGGGCGCGTTTAAACGGCGCTGCCTATAAACCGGACAGTAAACGAGTACGCCTCGTCTCCGCATAGTCACCGCGTAGCAACCGGTCAGAAAACGCGCAGTCTAACCTATTGCCGTGCACACGACGCGGTGAGTACGCGGGTGCTTCACGATTACTGTGCGGGGACTATGAGCACTGGAAACCTTACTCACCGGCAGAAACACAATACTATTTAAAAGAGTATTGTTTATCTGCGGTATTCTGTAAGGTGGAGGTACTTCCCCAGTCGGGTGGCTCCAAGTCCTATGTTGGTATAATGTCTGGTAAGGGGCCACTAATGTTATCGAGACAAAAGATCTAGAGTCTCCGTAGGCTAAAAAATGGGCAGCAGCGTTTTTCATTGTTATACTTATGACACTGCGATCTCCAGCCCGCCTACCAAGCGTGGAGATTATCGCAATAACCTCCCCTTTGGTGGGAGAGGCTCTAAGTCCAGCAGTGAACTGTTATGAGCTGTGATGATGAAGGGGCCAATGGAAACTTGTAAGCTACTATTCATAAAATTATATTATTAACATTATATTATTGCTATCAATATACATCTAAGAAAGTATGTATACTTACAAAAAGTAACTTGCAAGTTCACAAAGAATCATTAGGTGTGTGTTTCACAACCCGGTGTCCAAATCAGTTAGTATCGCCTCTCTGCTATACCCAAAGACTTCTATATACTAGCGTAAATATACTTCTATATATGTATATCAATGACTATACTACAAATTGTCACCGAAACTTTAACATTTACACCATGCATATAAAAAATCTTATAATGTTTGACGACCTGAGTGGTTCAATGGTTAACATGCCGGTTTGCCACGCAAGAGGTCCCGGGTTCGATTCCCGGCCGGGCAGAAATTGAAATGATGAATTTTAATTTCTGTTACGGGTCTGGGTGTTCTATGTATAATAAGTATGTATTTAAAAAGTATTTAAGTAGTTTATCAGTTATCTAGCATCCATAACACAAGCTTTGCTTACTTTGGGGCTATATGGCGCTGTGTGAATTTGTCCACGAATATTTATTTATTTATATAAGTTACCAGATTATATGAAGATGTTACCACTTAAAATTTTTAAAATACAGTTGTTTAAGTTTTTATGTAACAAATATTTTTATAGTATGACGAATTTAATACCTTATAATCCATAATTTTTTTATTTTATCATCATCATCATCCTAGTGGTCAATCGCGGCTTCTGCCAGCTTCCGCTTTCTGACTCATTTTCCTCCATTTCGCCCGGTCTTGGGCATCCTCGTATCGTCAGCCAATTAGTAAATAAAGCGTAATTTTTGCTTTAATATTGATTATAATAATAAAAACCATAATATCCCACCAATAATATTTGACTTTGATGTAAGTGCATGCTACCTCCCTTTTCATACCAAAAATATTGCTTAAATGTGTTATATTGCAACAACAATTTAATGTTTATTGCAAATAAAGACTTATTTATTTATTATAAATAGTAGAATGAATATTTTCGTGTGCACTTTTAACACACACTGCACTCTGACCACGGAGAGGGCCGCCTTTCGTACTAACTGTGACTCTGAACTCCACCATAACAAATTTTTCAAAGTTAACATGTTGACATCTGACGTTTGACAAGGGCCCGACGCGCGTTGCTGGAATATTTTTCCTCACTCAACTAATGTACGTAACTCAGAAATCAGTCATTGGTACATGGCCGCAATGGGACTCGAACCTTACGAGTCGGATACCTTATCCACTCGGCCACTGACGCTCCGGCCTCAAGGCCTAGTATAGGTATAATGACCAGATATATTAGGATGCACAAAGTGATTGCAATCGGTCGGTATCCACGCAAATAGGAAGCCGGATCATCTCTTGATGCAAATGTTCGGGAATTCGTTAAAACTTGGACGGGTGCACGGTCTATTCCTGCTACACCTGAAAGAATTTAAGAACGTATTCTAGTAATACCAGTAAATAAAATTTTAATAATAGTAGCGTAGGTGTTATTCCAGACCCTAATTTTGCTACGTACCAAATTACATTCACATTCGTTTTAGCGTGAAGAGGTAATAACCATACGCACACACAAATTTTCGAATTTGTAATATTAAAAAGTACGATGTATTTAGTATTAAATTAATTGTAGTTTATATTTCATAGCATTTGACAACTTATGACTCTGGTAGTAGAGCTATTACATGGTATGGTAACCTTAATTCTTGATACAATCATGGAATAATTTATTATTACTTCGATAAATTTTTGGTAATGAATTTAAATAGATATGGAATTGTAAAATCTAAAAAGATATGGAATTGTAAATTCTGAAATAAATGATTATTTATTTATTTAAACAAATTAAATGATGCTTCAAAAAATTAAATCATCGTACATATACCGTGACTGCTAGAATAAGACCTTTGAATATAATATATCTTAAAAATATCTATTGGCCTAAGTAATATAAAAAAAAATTAAAAAAAAAATTGGGGCTTCCATGATAAATAAACAGGCACATGCACAATTTTTCTCGAACCATTAACTGTTCATTTTACGAATTAGTTTAAAAAAATATAATAAACTTGCACAAAAATTTGGGAAAACCCCCGATAAGTGTAAATATACAACTCAAATAATTCCCTAACTGGTTCATTAAACTGGTTTTTAACTCCCAACGAAAAAAGAGGGGTGTTATATGTGTGACGTGTGTATCTGTGGCTTTGCGTATCTGTCTGTAGCATCGTAGCGCGCGAACGGAAGGACCGATTTGGATGCGGTTTTCTTTCTTTGAAAGCCAGTTTCATCGAGATGGTTCTTAGCTTTGTTTCATAAAAATCGGTTCAGTCATTTTAAAATATATCAGATTTTCGGGGGTTATCCGACCTTTTCTGTCTTTATCAAACAAAGAATCGCAACGAAATCCGTCCATCTGTTCGACAGCTACGATAACACATCAAACTCTTAACACTAGTATTTTTGTCTTGATTAAAAAAAATAAAAGACCAACGGGAATATCAGTTCAACTGAACCGGTGAAGTAAGGACCGTCAGTTGGTAAATTCAAATTAGGAATTCCCCGCCATGCCGGAGTTTAAGTAGTGACTACAGATGATTAAAGTTCACAGCGAGTGTCAATTTTTAATGCATTATCGGCGGTTTGATTTTGAGTGGTAGACTAAGTATTTGTGTTATGGGTATTAGACAACTGATATGCTACTTATATAATTTATTTAAATACATACTTATTATACATAGTACACCCAGACTCGTGACAGAAATTAACATTGATCAAATAGAAAAGCAACAAAAATGTTCTGTACTTTTAAGTATTTTCTTAAGAAGTAGGGTGGGTCTACGAATGAATACTTTTAGAGCATTGTTTTTTCAGGACACCAAAGAAATCTCAATTGAATAACGTTGGCCAATTAGAAACTGCTTTAAAGGCGGACTATCAGGTGACTGGCAATCTCTTAAAAAGAAAAAAAATACAATGAGTCAGTCAATAGGAAAGTTGAGCAGAGTTGCCAACTTAGCGCTTTTGGCGCTACATCTAGCGGAATTATGACATGTTTGGTGCGCATTATCGAAACCGTTTTCATACATTTAGAGCTTCTTTTTTGTACATTTAGCGGCTATTTACGAACGGTTTTCATACAAAATCTAGAAATCTAACGATTTTTTAAGGTATTGTAGCCGCGTTTTTGCTAGAAGCGTTGGTAACACTGAAGTTGAGAGGGAGTTGGCGCCAAACTTTTTCCATTAAGGTGTCGTTGAGGCGGCACTGAGACACGCTAGAAAGACAAACACCCAAGTGCCTTTGCAAATTTATTTATTCACGTAAAAAGTCAACACATGACGGCTTGGCATGAATAACAATCATTATTATTTATTTATTTAGGGAAACAAACATTCTTATGTGCTTATTACATTTAACTAAAGTCATTAGCCTAAATTCAGAGCAAAAAGCGTGAGAGTAAATCAAAGTTATATATGGAAAGTGCTGTGTGTAAAGTGTATTGCTCATAGAATAAGGTCCATTTTTGTATCACTTTTATGTTACGCGGTGCTTCGCTTTTCAAAAGACGTGATACAAAAAATTGACCTTATTTTATGAGCAATACATTCACGGGGAAGACCTCAGATGCGCTGGTACGACGACATTAGAAGAACAGCTGGAATGGAATGGTTGAAGACAGCACAAGACCGAGAACGCTGGAATGTATTGAAGGAGGCCTACACCCTAGAGGTTGAAAATGGCTGAAAAGAAGAAGAAGAAGAAGACATTCCACTTTGATTCGTTCTTACGCTTTTTGGTTCAGAATTTAGGCTACTGAATTTAGTGAAATATAAAATAAGCATATTATATAAGTTTTACATATACACAAAATATATCCACAGACTTACAGTTTCAATTAAGAAAAAATTTCGCTTAGAGGCCTCAGCATTGAATTCAATGAGGAGTTTTCCAGGAGGTATTGTCAATTGGTTTTAAAAAGCATCAATAGATGGCGCTCCTACAATTTTGGTAATATTTTACCAAAAGGTTCAACGAAATGTTTTTTAATACAAACCTTTCATATTTTAATTGCGTCCATTCTTGATCCTAGTGTCCATGAAACGAATTGACTCAGTCAAATTGATGTTTGTTTTGTTTGTAATAATTTATTACAACCTCTAAAATGGTTGAAAACTATTGATCAACAATATGATGACATTGATGATTGACAATATTTTCCAATACAACGTACCCAGTGTTTTTATCCTCTTTGCTAAGAACCTATTTCAAGCGATTATCAATTACCAAAATTGTCGGGGCGCCATCTAGGGAGTGGTTAGGAATGCTTTAGATACCTATTGGAAAACTGCTCATTGAATTGAATAATTCAAAGGGAAAATGTTGCCAGCCTTTTGGGCACCATGCCTCGTGGAAATACTCTGGAAGAGGTTTTATGACTATTTTTACGATATTTTTGTTATCTACATCATACAATATTTTTTTAGTTTTGGTTAATATTTCTAAATAAAAATAATCGTTTCGGCTTTAGGTACCTGCCGCACAGGAGTACATGTTATCTCTTATGCGTATACTAAAGAAAACAGTGACTAAACGAACGCGTTCCTTATCACAGAGATGATCACGTTCTCCGCGATCAAAGCCATGACCTCTTTTTTGATTCACTCACTTTGATTCGAACTTTTCATGCCGAAAATCAAAATTGAAAACCGTTCGAATCGAAGCGAGCGATTAAAAAATAGGGCCCCAGCACGGCTAATACAAGTATACCCGTGACACAACTTGCAACGCGAGAGAGCGTTTGTTTCCTTCTCTTAACATAAAGATGAAAGAGATAGCAATATATATGTCGCGCCTTTCTGGCTTATCGCGGGCTAGGGCCCACTTGTGCTAGTGTCGTTGAGGCCCAGATTCTCTCTCCCTTGCTACCCGAACTCTTGCACACCAGTTTTGTACATTATTTATTTAGCGCATATGGTGCGTCGTCGAATTTTTGCAAAAAAAAAACGTTTTGATGTCTGCAACTTCTAATGGTCATAAGTATGAGTTTTAAATAAGATACCTAGCGTAACGCCGTAATCTCTGTTACACACGATCAATCCCGTCCGACGATAATTAAGTAATTACTAATTTAAGACAGCGCAGGATGGTAAATTGTCCTAAATTACAGTGCTGAGGGGCACGATTTGCACATTTACAGTGCAAAGTAATGGCTTATATCCTCAAAAATTGTATTAACATTATTTCTGTAGGTGCTATACTTACTTCTACAGTTATAAGAGAGCTTGTCTTAACATATTTCGTTTATTGATTTAATATAGAAGTTTTGATTTCGTTACATTTGTTTTTTGCAGTAGTAGGTAACCCCTACTAAAATGAAAGATGCTACACATCAAAATTTCATTTCCAACGTAGTTCAGATTAACTTAAGAGGACGTACAGGTCCTTACATCAAAATTTGATTAGATTCATTACTTTTTTCCAAATGTGAGAATGTCCCGGTTACGCTCTCGCGCATGAGGGCCCGGGTAGCGCCTTGACCTTGATCCAAGATTTGGCAGGTCAGTTAATTACAGTGGAGCGACTGCCATCTGACCTCTGTGATCCTGCTACCAGGGAACATGATCAGATTCAATCATGGTGCACCTAAATGAGTAGGTTTCATCACGATATTTTCCCTCACCGTAAGAGCATTGATTAGTATTCAACGAATGTACGTAACTCAGAAAATTAGTCATTGGTACATGGCCACAGTGAGATTCGAACCCGGTACCTCTAGCTTACGAGTTGGTTACCATAACCATTCGGCCACCGACGCTCCTTTATCATTTCACTATGTGCTCTAGTAAGGGTCGTCGGCAATTTACTCTAAAATAAACACGACGGAATTGGTAAAAAGTCAACATGGAATATAATATTTCCCCTCCCAACGCTATCGTCACACCTCGTCTACACCTTCGTAATTCAAAAAATATTCTCGCTCGCAATCTGGTGCGTGATGAAATAAAAATGGCGCAGTCTATCTTTCGGGGGGAGCCCCCCGCCCCCTGGCACTAACCGTCGCAATCAGTCTTTCTCGCGTTCCGTGACAACGCGATACAATCGCAACGACAAAATGTTCTATCAATCAAATACGTAGTCATATTGTAAGGCCCTTGGGTTTAGGGATGGGATGAAGTTCTTGGATAGACCAAGGTGTTATTTTTTAATCGACATCAAAACACCAAAGGAGAGGTTCTCAATTCGACTGAATATCATTTTTTTTAATTTTTTAAATGTATGTTCCACAAAAATTATGGGCTGATTCTAAAATTTGTTTTTTTGTTTGTTTAAAAAAGTATATCCCTGAGATGGTTCCGTTTTCATCAGGTCAGGATCTGATAATGGAATCTTAGAAAAATCGAGGGCATCTTTCAAAATGTAAGGTAGAGCGTTTGTTACGTTTTCATAAATTACTCAGATTTGCTTTTGACAATCATCATTTTATGCATCTGAGCTGATGTAAAAGCCTTGGAACTCCTTAACGATTAGGAGTCAGAGGGTAATTCTGCGATTTGTTGACAGTAACTACTTAGTAGTCTATAGGGCTGACATGGTGCTTGAATGATATACTCCTGATGTAATTCCGTTTGCAATAGGTCAGGTGTTTCAAGCAGGAAAGCGTACTCTGACAGAAACCGGGATAAACTCTAGGATGATAATGATGATTGTCATACACCCGTAGAAACGTTAATATGAGGTCTTACAACACGCAAATGCACAGGGTTTCAATGGTCTATACTTGAATAGCGATCGGTACTATGCGTCCGTCAAAATTAATGCATAACTAAGGAATCAGGGAAAGACGTATAATAAGTGCGTTCATTTAGCAAAGACCCGCTTACAAGCACAGTGAAAACGTATTGATAAACGTATCTGTCAGGCAGAATTATTTTATTTTATGCCAGTGACAAACAAGTGTACGGCCTGCCTAATAGTAAGCAGTCACCGCAGCCTATTATATGGATCTTTGTAATACCAGGGGCATCATCCAGACGCTGCCGACCCCGCAAAATCTTTTCACCTCTTTCTTGAAGAACTTCATGTTCTTGAAGTACTGTATAGGTTTTATTTCTCCAGGTAGCTCATTCTCCAAAAAATCCCAAGTGCGTGGGAGAAAGTTCCATGGAACCGCAAATTTCATTACCAATTTGGCTCCAAGGTGTGAGGATGAATTACGTGTTTATGGCGAAGGGTGCGATGATAGAATGTAGCTGTAGGCATCATGTCAAACAGTTTCTCATAATAAAATATATTATTAAACCTAGTACTTTAGTTATTAAATTTGTATGCCGTTGGCCGGTCTCAGAAGATCCACTGTACACCACTCTAACATCCATTCCACTGATTAAATAAATTTACAATTTTAGAATACACAAAGGGGGCGAGGTCCCTCCGCTGACTTAGCGGACTAATACCACTTGTGAGCATGGTATCATCGATTATTCTCATAGTGCATTTGTCTTTGTGGAGTTAAATTGAACTAGATTTAATCGAAGATTCTAGATAGAGGACTTTCGATTTTAGACATAAGTAGTTGGCGACCAACCTCCACTATGGAACCAGGGATATTGGCTTATAAGGTGTCTCCAGTACTATCATCCTCATAACAAAGAATGCCGTTAATGGGCAGAATATCATTAATATGAAGAAAAAATAAAGTTGGAGACAGCACCGAGCCTTGCAGGACACCAGTGTTTCCAAGCTATCAAAGCAACAGCCGTCAACTTCTCCTTTGATGCATCTTAAGTTGATCTTAATATATGAATAATTATTAACTTCAATGTGTAGTATAAACCAATTTGGTGACAAAACAGAGGCGTGTTTGTCCTTCGCTGAATGGAGTCCGTCCCACCTGGCCAGAATACTCCGGCATGCGTCTGTCCCATGGACCAATATCCTCCAGCTTTTCGATAGATCGAGCCGAAACATCAAAGCTAAAACTGCAGCAAAAAAAGCTCGGCATCATCCTCAAATGCGTACTTAACGCCTTCAAACAGCTGCTTAAGCTATATCAAGCGCAAGTTCGGTCTTGTATGGGGTTGAACAGCCAAATATCAACTGGCGGTATAGAAATGGATCAGCCAAATATTAACTGGTTATTTTTAGATATGATGGCAAAGTGTACTAAGAGGCTTATTCGTGATCATCATTCTGTGGGTCTGTATTCTTTGAAAATTTCCATAATGAACCTGTGTAGTGTAGGCAAATATAACGACAGAAAACGAACCCAGCATTGCATCCCTTGTATAACCTTAAAGAAATTGGTCTATAAAACTCATCGACGTCCCATCCCTGCGTATAGCTTGACGGATTGCTAGATTAATTGGTCCGTCTTTGTTCTGGAATATGGTAGTGTGCTGATGACGTAATTATGAGCTCAGTCGCGGCTCCAGCCCCCCGCAGGGTTGCCTCGTAATTATTATCGATGACCTTAATAACAAAAGCAAAGTTATCTAAATAACATTAAGGCGTTAACATATACGGCCAGCCTGACAAGTACCGTAGCGGATCCGGATGTCCGTAGGTAATACGTAACGGGGTACCGCGTCTTGTCGACCCCAGAAAACTTTTGGGCCAGGAAAAGGGAGCATGAACTTGGAGTTACTTTCATGGATGATCGTTACTTATCTACAAAGAACTGTCTGTGTGAACAATTCCGTATGTTTAGGCACGTTATCTAAAGTTTTCTAGGGAAACTAGGGTAACTAACTCGGGTACTAAAGTGAGGGTATACATTTTGCAGTGATGTTCATTATCACCTGCATGATGGTACCTCTACCAATACCCTATAACTACCCCCACTGTACACCTACCCTAAACTTTGTTACCCCTACCTGCTGTTTTTTTCTTTGTCCTGCCAATTACAAACTCAACCAATAAATAATAGCTAGTCAAATAGGAGTGGAGTAGGGTAGAGTATGGGTAGTATGGGTATAGGTAGGGTGAGGTAGGGTAGGATAGGGGAGGGAAGACTAGGGTACCGTAGGGCAGAGTAGGACACCACGCGAACAAAGCCGCGCCAGGCCAGCTAGAATTAAGTAAAGTAAAGTTTTTCACGTCTGTTTAAGTCTGTATATCCGCTAAACATTTCTAGACCACGTAAAGGATTTTGATGTGGTTTTCATCATCAGTTAGAGCTACTTTTACTTACTGAATGACGACCTGAGTGGTTCAGAGTGCTACGACGCAGAGCAGAAATTGAAATTATGAGTTTCGATATCTGTTACGGGTAATATGTATAAAAAGTATGTATTAAAAAATAGTATATAAGTAGTTTATCAGTTATCTAACACCCTTAACACAAGCTTTGCTTACTTTGGGGCTAGATGGCGCTGCGTGAATTTGTCCAAGCATTTAAAAAGAAACACTGTTTGCTACAGTTGTAAGCACCGGTGTGGGAGCACCACCAGCACGGACGGTTCAACTCAAGACAGTAATAGTATCGTTACATGTCACAGTGTGACTAGTGGGACCTGCTTTGTCACTGCAATGGTCCTTACAGTGACAATGGAACGCCTTCCCGCCTGCTACAAACGTAATTGTTGAGGACATACCGGCTTTTGTTTAGAGAAGGCCTCTAGCGTCTTCTTTTGTTTTGTTGTAAGAATGCAAATGCTTGGATACGATTGTTTAGGTTTAATCTAAGGTCGCACTGCGAAATAATGTAGTTAGCAAGAATACCTGCAACAGTTATTTAAGTAAAATTTTTCATCAGAGTCTGAACTTCGTGGACTTGATTTTAACACTGTGTATAACTTCTGTAGAAATTCAAATTTCTGAAAAAGTTCACTTTTGGTTCTAATTGCTTTTTGATTTTTGAGTACATTACAGTTCAAGTAGGCCGTAGGTAGATATTCTGTAGAGTGTAGGTAATGAGCAACGGACATGAATATCATACGACGTTTTGATTCCACTGTCCACTGTATCTTGCATAATATCAGTATGTGTGCAAAGTTTCATAACAATCAGTTCAGAAGGAGTATTTGAAAAAGTTGTCGCAAGATATAAATATGACTAAACCAGAAAATGACGAAAATGACGTTCCTTTACGGAACGGAATTTTAGACACCCTTCTTATAGTCGTATAAGAGTTATTCTTACGCGCTTAGGCCCGGAGTCCGCTTTTACCATGATCGAGGAATTTACAGAAGAGGTAATTGCATTTTATATCGGCTGAATTTGCTGGCTTTATCACAATGTTTACCCTCGCCGTAAGAGCATCGGTTAGTTTTCTAACTCAGAGAAGAGTTATTGGTAAATAGCGGCGCTGGGGTTCGAACCTGGTACCTCAGCGTACGACTCGGATCCCCTAACCATTAGGCCACCGATGATCCAAGACACCCTTGACATCCTAGCCGTACATCCCGGCACAGCGTTTAGACGTGAATCTGCTAATCAGGATCCGCTCTTCTACAAGAAAATTTCAGATTGAATGAAAACGGTTGTATTTCAAAGATTGTCGTGTTCTGACACTTTACGTGGGGCTACTGCTATCTGAGCAGCGCAAACCGTTTAACTACACCACTCGCAAAGTTCCTCGACGAAGTAACCGCGAAAGTTGACCGAAGTCCGGAGTACGTCACTACACATTTGTTCAACTTCGTGAGTAGCACATTCGCGTTGCGTCCCGCGCGCTCTTTCATCATGGACGCTCAAGCAGGAGCTGCCGTGGCAAAGGGCACTCAAAGTAAATTTTAAAAAGAGAAAGAAATGTAAGATAATTAAAATTGTAGTCAGCCGAGTTATGTAGAGGCACTTCGTATGAGCACTTCGAGCTACATCGAGTTCTTGGACTCGGGCGCAAAAAACAACAAACCGACAACAAACTTTACGGAGTGCCTCTCCATATCCTCGTATTCGCCAAACCTCGGTCAACTTCGCGAGTAGTGTAGAGGGTGTATTGGGAATAAGCCTACGCCATAATCTACGCCAGAACCTCGTCCGCCCGGTAGGACCGTAAGCAGGCGAGGTTGCTGTTGGGCCCCTGCGATGGTGGTAGGACCCTGTACTAAACAACAATATTTTACAAAAAAAAAATATTAACTTCTTTTATTAATCAAAAAGCCATGATGGCTCAAAGATAGTTACTTACACTGTAATAACACCCTCCTCCTTTCCCATTGGGGGATAAGCCCGCCTTTGCAATGTATTTTATATCTTTTTTGTTATATAGTTCTAAGGTATTTAATGCAATAAAGAGTTTACATACATACATACATACACCCAGCAAACGAATATTTTTCGAGAAAAAAAAAACATTTTTTTTGTGAAATTTGTGAAAGAAATGATCCACCTTCAAATTCAAATTCAACTATTTTCTTTAAATTTAATGGCACTAGTAAAACTGCCGAATAGCCCAGGGTAATTCAGTTGGAAAATATAAAGCTTTTATGCTACTCAGTGACAAGCGAGAAGCTCCTGGTAAGCCTGATGGTAAGTGGTAACTGTCGCCCATAACATCTACGATTCTTACATTTAGGTTGCAGGTAACAAAAATCCAGAACCTCAGGTGCCATATCACTGTGTGGACAAAGATGAAATGCCTCATGCCTGTAATTTCGCTGGCTACCTTATCCTTTAAACCAGAACACAACAATGCAGGCGTTGTTGCTTGGCGGCAGAATCAAATCAAATCAAATAGTTTATTTGCAAGAATACAGTAGTTGATAATACAGTTCTTAAAATTAATACAGTGTAAGTATTCAACTTGCATGCAAGTGTGCAAACATTGAAATAGATAAGGCGTCGGTACTCACTCAGGCGGACTCCTCAAGTTTGACAAAGTCCTACCACCTGATATAAGTAGATAATTCAATAAAATGTAACGGTCATTTGTATATTAAACAGTTACATTTATTCACAAATATTGTAAAGGGGCTACGCCTCGTGTGATAAACAGATGCTCATGTTTTAATACCAAATTATATGCAACTGCAAACACTATATTATCTACACTTATCTAGACGTTAAAATATCGTAACTATAATTTTATTAACTTTACTGGAAGTAAGGTGCGAGTAATTTCTGTTGCCGTATCGAGAATATTATGTGGCAAGAAATTTAATTTACTACTTTCATATTTATCTATTTATTTGTTTCAAACAAGAAAAATACATTCGCCAATATTAACAGCAACAATGAGAAAAATAAATGTTTAGCGGGAAAATAATTACAAAATCCCAGGGTCGTATTGCCTTACTCTGATTGTTCGCCGTCATCTTTTTCCATAGGTATTCCTACGCACACGCAGCAAGGCTGCTCTGGCTTTGCCTTTCTGTGATTGGTCCCTACCGCTATTGAATAAAATGGCGGCATACTATCGGAGTTAGGCGGTACGATTGCAATTCACTCACGCACTAGATTCAGGAAAATCAGTTAACAGCAAAATTTTACCTTTAAGCTAGAGGTTTTTCGAAAGACTTGTGTTTGAACTATAAATACACTTATACACTCATTATAAAGTATTACAAAAAAACAATATATACTAGCCCATATTTTGATAGTAATAATCTTAAAAATCTTAATCTTGTTTCGTGTGATGCCGCCACCTCAAAAAATAGCACCTCCCCATCTCTTCCCGTGGATGTCAAATCCGAAAGAAGGGCAGCAGCATATTTCTGGGTAGATTTACCACAACTGCACTTGATCGCCAATCCGTCTGCCAAGCGTGGCCCTGGCCACGACCCCTGGCCCTGACAACATACAATGTCCAAACACTATGGACCGATGAAAAGCTCGTGGAACTGGAGAAAGTGGTAAGCAGATTACATTGGGACATTATAGGGTTATCTGAAAGGGGGAGGACTCGATCATTCTGAAGTCCAGAAATCTGCTATACTTCCCTTAGGGCGACCCAACTGTTCCTAGGTGGTGTCGGGTTCTTCGTCCACAAAACCCTCGTGAATAACATTGTCAAGATCGAGAGTGTGTCATCTAGAGTAGCGTACTTTATACTTAGAATAACCAAACGGTATTCGTTAAAGATCATACAGGTCTACGCACCGACCACCACCACTTCGACTCACTCCGACGATCAAGTAGAGGCTATGCATGAGGATATTTCTACAGCCATACATACCTCCAAGACACATTTCACCGTTGTCATGGGCGTGTTCAATTTCAACGAGAAACTGGGCTAACTAAGCGAAGACGAGTTGAGAGTTGGGCAATTTGAAATTGGAAGTCGGAACCGGCCCTGGCCAGATGCTGGCTTTGTTTATGAAGATGGAGGGACTCTACATGATGAACTTATTTTTCAGGAAGCCGGATCATCGCTGATGGACGTGGGTTAGTTCCGATGGTGTCACAAAAAATTAGATAGACTTCATCCTATCTACGAAACGGCATATATACAATGATGTCTCGGTGATCAACAGCGTAAAAATTGTCAGTGATCACCGTTTGGTAAGAGGCACATTGAATATAAATCCAAATCTAGAAAGATCGTGATTGATGAGGTCTACGCTCCGGCCTACACCCATCCAAATCCAAAACCCCGAGAGCTTTCAACTCGAATTACAAAATCCCATCGAACGCCTAGGCACTCTCCTAGGAGAGTGCGTCGACGTGGATGACTACAATAACAGGTTCGTGGAAACTGTCTGTACGGTTTGGTCTAAGTTTTATAAAGCCAAGGTAAAGGTCTCCAGTGTTTCATGGGGTGCGGATTTGGGGAACCGTAGCTTTGGCTGTGGAGAGGCATTTGCCTTTTTGCTGCCAGAGCTACGTGTTATACAGCATTGGTGATAGATACTCTTGGTGTTGCTAATGTCTATAGGCAGAGGTGACCACTTTCCATCAGATAGCCCGCTTGCCTGTTTGCCTACCATATGATATAAAAAAAGCCTGCCGTATAAAAAGAACCAACAAAATCTCTGACGTTACCCTTACACTCATAGAATAAAGACACGGAAGGACTCTGCAATTCCCTGATGATGTCTCTTAATTTAGGCGACTTAATCGACAGATCTCCAAGTCTCTCCAAATCTCCAATATTGAGGCGGCGATCGAACGGAACAAAGGCTCTAAAGTCTTTGCGAGAGATCTGTCGATTGGACAGAGCCAGTTGACGAGACTGAAAACGGATGACGGCAGAGTTGTTTCAACCAAGTACGAGGTTTTGAGGGAAGTCGAGAGGTTCTGTGGACAGTTATACACGACAACACTGGCACCTATTACCAGTATGCCAGACCCCAGAGCCAAGTTAATCCGACACTACACCGAAGATACTCCAGACATCAGCCTGTATGAGATTAGTACAAATCTCAAACAGCTTAAGAACAATAAGGCGCCGGGTAATGATGGAATTACGGCTGAGCTACTGAAAGCTGGTGGCAAACCTATTCTTAAGACCCTTCAGAAGCTGTTCAATTCCGTCATCCTCGAGGGAAAAACGCCGGAAGCATGGCACAGAAGCATAGTGATGTTGTTCTTCAAGAAAGGTGATAATACTCTCTTGAAGAACTTCAGATCAATATCGCTGCTGACCCATATGTATAAGCTGTTTTTGAGAGTCATTACGAATCATCTCGCACGCAGGTTTTGATGACTTCCAGCCTCCCGAACAAGCCAGGTTCCGAAAAGGTTTTAGGTTTAAGGTTTTTTAGGTTTTTTAGTACCATAGACCACATACATACGCTGCGTCAGGTTATACCATGGTTATACAGAAGACCAAAGAGTATAACCGGACATTATGCTTGGCGTTTGTGGACTATGAGAAAGCCTTCGATTTGATCGAAACTTGGGCGGTGCTCCAGTATCTACAGCGGTGCCAAATTGACTATCGATATATCGAAGCACTGAAGCGTTTTTACAAAAACGCTATGATTTCAGTTCGTTTTCAGGACAAGACCACAGAGCCTATTCAGATGCAGCGAGGTATTAGACAAGGTGATGTCATATCACTGAAGTTGTTCATCGCTACACTGGAGGATATATTTAGGCTTCTGGACTGGGACAGACTTGGCATTAAAATTAACGGCGAGCACCTCATTCATAACAGATTTGCTGACGATATCGTAGTCATGGCTTAAAACCCTGGAAGATTTGGGCTTAATGCTTCATCACCTCTGTAGTGCAACAAGTAGGTCTTAAAATGAACATGGACAAGACGAAAATTATGTCGAATGTCCATGTTATGCCTACTCCAGTGACAATTGGAGGCACTTCGCTTGAAGTTGTTGACGACTATACATACCTAGGACAAATAGTCCAGCTAGGTAGGTCCAAATTCGAGAAAAAGGCCAATCGACGAATCCAACTCGGTAGGGCAGCGTTCAGGAAGCTACGCCATATATTTTCGTCCCAATTACCGCAGTGTCTCAAGACCTTCAGTGACCTGACAAGACCTGACAAGACCTGAGTGTCTCAGGTCTTTGACCAATGTGTGTTGCAAGTGATGACCTACACTGTGGGCCTTATAAGAAAGCTCACTGTTACCCAAAGGGCAATGGAAAGGGCTATGCTCGGAGTCTCGTTGCGCGATCGAATCAGGAATGAGGAGATCCGCAAGCGAATTAAGCTCACCGAAATAGCCTAATGGATTTCCAAGCTTAAGTGGCGGTGGGCAGGGCACATAGCTCGCTGAACATGGGACAGGAAAGTTCTCGAGTGGCGACCACGTACCGGAAGACGCAGCGTGCGTAGGCCTCCCACAAGGTGGACCGATGGTTGGATGTGGAAGGCACAAGTCCGACCATTGTGGAGGAGGCCTATGCTCAGCGCAGCGCAGCTGATATGATGATCCTATAAATAACACAATTTATTAAGTAATCGAGCGAATTACCCCCCTCACCTCCCCTCCCTCATTATATTGATTATAAAAAGTTAAAGCTAAGAGTACTTCTTTTTTAATGTGTTTTTCATGTATCAGCAATAGCAAAAACAGAAAGGTAAAGCACAATAGATTTACTTTTTTATACTTACAACAACATTTATGCATTTCGCTTCATCTGTATGCAACCAATACCTACATCCTGCGTTGCCACAGATCTCTAAACCATTATGGCAATATGTGAAGGCATCATTACTACTACTAAAGTCATTCTAGACTTGTTTGACATACTATAAAATGTAGTTTATTTCAGTCTTCTGTATTGTAAACACGACAGATTGTGCTCTAATTTATTAAGTTACAATAAAATATTAAAAATGAAATTACATGTGTTGATTACGCCTTTAACCAAACAGGTAGGTTTATTATAAGTATAGTTTATTATTACCCAATTAGAGTAAGTTATTTTAGAAATAAGTAGAGCCTGTTGTGTCGTCCATATGTATGATGTTTCTCTATGTATTTTACTGTGTGCGATAAACTGTTAAATAAATAAATAAATAGAGTAGGTATGGTAATTAAAATTGTACATAAAGGCTTGCGTATCGGAACTGTAAAACAGGAACCTTTTTACTAAGCCTCGCTGTCTGTAAGTCTGTCTGTCACAGGCCTGTATCCTTGGAACCGTAACAGTAAATCTGCCTGGTGTGGCTAGTGTATAGACATTAGATTGCTATAGAGGCTGCGGGACCATTTACCAGCAGGTGGCCCACTAGCCTGTGTGCCTACCGTATGAGATAAAAAAATTATATGAAGAAACTGTCTTTATTTTCAGATCTGGGTAGTATCGGCGGCGCTAACATATATATTCTGCGTGGGTATGGTGTTGAGTTATCCATCTTGTATCTTGCCGGCTTTAAGAGAACCTGATTCTCAGATGCACCCAGATCTTTATACTGCATCATGGATAGGTAAGTTGAGAAATAGCTGTACCTGTGTGTTTCCTTAAATTTCTGGAAAATCTTGTGATAGGGCTTCTCCAAATCGTCAAACATGCAGAATCTGACAGTTTAGTGCGCGTATACACAATACAAGTTGTTGGACTTCTATTTGGTGGATGGATAGTGTAGGATAATAATAACAATTAAGCCCATCCGAGAATCTAACCCGGGACCTCTGCGTGTGACATCAGCATGTTAATGACAGAACTACTCAAATCGCCGAAATCAATGTCAAGTCAGAATATATATGTTGACGTACACTCGTATGACAGACAACATATACAGTTCATTGCTATCCAGTTAATCAGTTGTTTGCATCGGCGAAGCGAGGTTGACCAATGAAAATGAAAATGAAAATGAAAAAGTATTTATTGAATTAGGATTACGTTGATTAATCTATTTTCAAAAGTCAAAAATCTAAGGGAAAACAAAGGGAACGTTAAGCGAGCTCATCTAGGTAGGGGGCGACGCATGCAGACCGACCGACCAGGACTCTGAGACTGGTTAATGAGTCTTGAATTTTAATATATTTTTTACACTAAATTTAATATTACTTTAAAAAAGTACCTCAAAAACGTAACGAATTTTATTTATTTTAGCTAACTAATTTTTCTCATAGTTTTGACTTTAATGAATGTTCTTCCTATTTTATTTAACAGGTATTTTGTGCAATATCAAGCATGAATTCTTCTATTAAATGCAGGTGTTTCAAACCATTGTATTACTTTATGTTGCGAGAACTCAAATATATATATTATATATTTGTACTACATATGTAGTAGATTACTTAGTTTCAAATTCTTTGCATACCTTTTTTTTTAATTAACAATTGGCTTGCATTTGACTTCAACTCACCTGATGGAAAGCGACGATGAGGTCGAAGATGTAGCATGCGTGCGTAGAAGATTCACTCTTGATTTGAAGACCCCAAGGTTATACTTATTGGGGAAAAATGACCCAGGTAGAGAGTTCCAGTCCTTTGCAGTGCGCATAAGAAAAGTGGATGCAAAACGCTTAGTACAAGATGGTGGGACATCTACCATAAATGGATGTTGATCTTTTGTCCGCCTCGTTGTTCGATAATAAAAAGGGCACGATGGAACAAGGTTGTGGAGCTCCTGGGAGCGCTCACCGAAGTGAATTCGATAAAAAGACCTACCGTTGCGCGATTATTTAATAATAAGAATTTACACTTCGGTTGTTTATAGTTTCTAAACGTCTTCTTTACAATTTCTACAAGATTGAATATTAAAGGGCTATTGTATATTTTCAGCATCTTCAGTCGGCTTAGCGAGTATGATCGGATACTTTGCGGTAGGATACTCAATGGAGAGATGGGGTCGGAAGAAGAGTCAAGTCCTGATAGTGTTACCGGCAGTTGTGGGGTGGGCTCTTATATTCCTCGCGACCAACATCCCGACTATAATCGTCGGCAGGGTGTTCAATGGCATATCAATCGGAGCGGCCATTGGTTTATCAGCTGTCATCATAGCAGAATACACAAGCCCAGAGTACAGAGGCATGTTTTTAAACTTAAAATCTACCATGTCCAGCTTAGGTAGTGTTGCTGTGCATATCTTAGAACATTATGTGTCATGGAGGACTATACCTATAATAGCTTTAGTGTTAAACATAATGCCTTTGGTGATACAATTCAAATTTCCTGAAAGTCCGACGTGGCTCGCTTCGGAGAAAAAGATCGAAGCCTGTGAAGAGTCATTCCTATGGTTAAGAGGGAAGAGTGAGAAATCCCTAAGAGAGTTAGATGCTCTGAAAAAGTCGTATATGACTGAAACTTCGTACATTAAGGAAGACACGACATTCCTCAAGGAGGCGATGGATTTCTTAAAGAATTTCAAGCGCAAGAACTTCTATATGCCCGTGTTAGTGATATTATTAGGTGTAATGGTAATGGAACTGAGCGGACGACATTTTTTTGTATCATATGCTGTGGACATTGTCAATGAAATTATGGGGGAAAAGAAACAATCGTTCTACTGCATTATCGGCGTCGACAGTGTCGTCACAATTTGCGCTGTGATAACTCCAGCTTTAGTTAAATTAGTGAGACGAAGACTTCTGTTATTCAGAACCGCGATGGCTGCCTTAATTATTCTAGCTTTGTTTTGTTTGTATCTGTTTCTGGTGTCCAGAGGTATAATTCCTCAAGATTACCCATGGATACCATTAACGCTGTTTGCATTGTATTACATTTTGGTAAATTTAGGTTGTTCCCCGATTCCGTACGTTTTATTAGGAGAGTTATTGCCAGTTGTGAACAAAGGATTAGGCACGGCCTTGGTTGGAGTAATACTATCGTCATGTTTACAAGTGTCACTACAGATAACACCGCTTCTGCTAGCAAATGTTAAAGTGTATGGCACATTTACAGTAACTGGAATTGTGATGGCTGTAGTTTTACTAATCATGTATTACATACTTCCTGAGACTAAAGATAAGACGTTGCTTGAGATTGACAACTTCTTTTTGTATGGAAAATATGATGCTAATGTTAAAAGAGACAGTATAACAACGAACGATTTTAAACAGTTCAACAAAGTAAATGACACTTAAGATTTGGAAGAGCATTACATATTAATTGTTTTTTTTAAATTTAGCCGAGCTCCTAATGACGATGGTTCGTCATAGATTGTTAGTTCAATGACGAAAGCCATTACAAACATATCAATCCTTCACCACAAATTCACACTAATTAATAAGTTGATAATACTATCTAACGCAAGTAGGTACATCTTCAAAATACATCTATGAAAGGTAGATATCCAGATGTAGGTAGGTACAATATACAATTAGGTGCTCTGTTTGTATGTGAGCTGTATGCAACAGGAACATAATATACTATATACCTACTTAGCAATTGTATGTGAGCTGTATGCAACAGGAACATAATATATATACCTACCAACCAACCCCTTACACTCGTGGGTGTCGTACAAGGCGACTAATGTTTTCGAGGCAAAAGATCAAGAGTCTCCGTAGTCTGGAAAATGGGCAGCAGCAATTTCCATTGTTATATTTAAGTGCGATCTCCAACCCGCCTGCCAAGCTTGGAGATTATGGCAATGGCCTCCCCTTTCGTGGGAGAGGCCCTAGGTCCTGCAGTGGACTGTTACGGGCTGTGATGATGATGATGAATTGCAATTGGTTTTTACGTAGAATATCCGCACAAATTAAATAACAATACCTACTGTTAAGCTCAGAAATGAGAAGACTTGTGATATATACTTGTGATATAATTTATTTAATAGTTGATTTAATACACAATTGACGAGTGCGCTCTTGATGATGACTTATCCAGGAGTGCCGTTCTTCTTCTTCAGATAGGTTCAGATAGCATTCATTATAATAGTTACATTTAGGTAGTGGCCCTTACGCACCTTGTCTAGGTCAACAGGCGGACGGTACGGACTGGCTAAAACTTTGTCAGTATCAGCCTACTTAGTCGGCGCTTTGGCCGGCATGCAGCTATCCAGCACAGGCGGATAGCTCGCCGGTGTCTCGGGTGACTGCTCAGACTTGACCACTACGCTTCCCTCATCCCTACTCGTAACTGTGACCCATCACACCTTAACCACATAATTCCGTGGAACTAATTGGTCCTGTAAAAGACGATTAGGCTTATTGCTTTTCTCCACACCCGGTAGGGTTGGCTGGAAAAGATCTCTTAGACCTCCTAGTCTTAGACCTTTGTAAACAACCGTTTATAAATATTGTTTTTTTTTAACTTGTTTCATGTGCAATAAAGTATATAATAATAATCAGGTGGATTCCCCGTCGTCGTGTGTGGCGTATGGTATGTTAATAAAAATCGACAGATAGCTATCTCGGGGTCCACCTTTTTGCGGCGCGCCTTCTTTATAACAGATTTAATCTTCTTTACCGCGCTCTCGGTCGCTCCATTAGAGGCAGGGTGGTACGGCGCGGTAAACATTTGCAGTATACCGTTACTTTTTAGAAAGTCGTTAAACTCTTTGCTACTGAACGGGGGCCCGTTGTCTGATACTACCTGCCTAGGTAGACCCCACCGTGACCATGACTGCATCAATTGATTAATCGTAGCCAGAGCGACAGTGCGGGTCATTTTAAACATTTCGATCTACTTAGATCTGGCGTCAACCGTAATTAAATAAGTACAACCATCTATAGGGCCCAGGAAATCCAGGTGCACTCTCTCATAGGGACAATAAGCGCGTGGCCACGAGGCCGGCGGCGCGGCAGATGGCGCCAGCACGAGCGCGACGCACGTCTCGCACGCACGGCACTGCGCCTCCACCGCTTCGTCGATCCCGGGCCACCACACATAACTTCTCCTAATTCCTCAGAACACTCCCCATTGTATAGCCGGTAGAACCCACACAGAGACCCATAGTCCCTTCGGTTGGCTTTGGTCCAACTTGCTTGTCAGTATTGGATCTTCGACAATTCGTACGGCGCGCCTCTGTACGGAGTCCAAAGGATTAAGCAGGTCAGCGGTTTCACCGGCCCAAAGATGGGAACAATACTTTATATGTGGCCGCACCTGTGCCTTATACAGCAACAGGCGGTACTCAGGGGTGAAGTATCGCTTGGATCGGTTAAGCATGCCAAGTTTTTTCGAGGCTAGTTTAGCCTTACAATCTAGGTGACTCCGGAACTGCACGTTGTTCGATATGTCCACACCAAGGATCCCGATACTTTCTGAGATAGAAAGGGGTGAACCATAACAAATGGATCCTTTTTGGTGGAAAATGTGCAGACTTGTATCTTTAAGAGGTTGTATTCGACCAGGTTCAGTCTGCCTCACTGAGCAACTTGCGCCAAGGAGTGTTCAATCTCTGACACTAGTCTTATTCGGCTTTCCAACACCTGGAACGAGGGAAATTCGCTTAGTATAACTAGCGTATCCTATACTGTCATCTGAATAGCTATGAATACTGACTAGGGATATGTAGCATATAATTGATATGACGAAAAAACAGCGTGGGAGATAGCACTGAACCTCGGGGTACTAGAGCATTAATAGTCTTGGTATCGGAGCAGGATCCGTCGACAACGACTTGGATGCTCCATCCAGACAGAAAGCTGGATACCCAATTGCAGGGCCCCTCGGGGATACCGTACTTTGGGAGTTTTGTTAGCAATGACCTGTGCCAGACCGAATCAAATGCCTTGGCTATATCAAGACTGACAGCCAGAGCAAGGGGGAGGCCCCTTGCTCTCGACAGTCTCACTCCACCGGTGTGTTAGGTACACAAGAAGGTCACCAGCTGAGCGACCATGATGGCAGCCATATTGACGGTCACTGATCAGCTGGTAATCCTCGAGGTATCCTAGGAGCTGGATATTGATAACCCGCTCCATCACCTAAGAGAGCAAGGAGGTTACCGCTATAGGCCTGTAATTTGATGTTTCTGTATTATTACCCTTTTTGGGTATCGGATGCACATGGGCTAGCCACGGAAACGGCACTATTCCAGAAGTGTGGGAAAGCTTGAACTTGAAAGCTTGATCAGGTCCACTGGACTTCCGGGTGTTTAGGGAGAGAAGCACACGCATTATGATTTTTTGGGTGTAACGAACCTCGGGCATTATCATCGCCTACCATCTCGCAGTGTGTGGATATCACACCGCGAGATGGAAGGCGGTGCAGCTGTCCCATCATCCAGAGTTGAGTTATGTGCAACGAGATTACCATAATGCACAGCTACCAGAGATGTAGCTGATTAGTCTATCTCCAATTCCGTTGATTAATTTGAATTTTGCTCTGGCCATTACCATTATTATTTTTTCTCAAAATGTGTATTGTGTGTGTTAGGGTTTTTTGGGCCCGAGCCACATATGAGCAAGTGTTTTACAAAACGTAATAATTACTTGTACAACCAGTCAGATAGGCTTTTTACACACACGCCACATACAAATGTCGCCTATTCTACACATAATTAAAATACATAATAATTTATTATGTACCTATGTTTGTATTATCGTATCGCTAAAATCTAACCATCATCTAGCTGTAGTTATCTCCTATTCTCCGCAAGCTTGAAATATTCCTACTACGGTAACTAGTTATAAGTCCACCAACCCAGTAGAGGCGTCATTTAAGAGCCAAGAAGAAACAGTTAACAGCAAAATTTTATCTTTGAGCTATAGGTATTTCGGATGACTTGTGTTTGAACTTTAAATATACTTTTACACTCATTATACACGTTAACGCTCGTTTCAGAATAAAGGCTAATTTACGCCGGTGAATATTCAATACCACGCCGTGACGGTGAAGCAGCAATAAACCGACTATTTTCTTGTGTGTTTACAAGGCAAACAGACAGGTGGCAAGCTTGAGCCTTACCTTCAAATTGGGGTTCGATATATTTTTAGTAGCAGGGGGATTATGTTCTTGAGTCTGAGACTCTGAATCAGAGTATGAAATATTTTACGAAATAATTAATATAATAAACCGTTTATTTCAAGCATTACCAAGTTTAATACAATATTAACTATCTCATATTTTATTAGTAATAATCATAAAAAACTAAGTATTAATTGTTATTTGAGTTTATTTATTTTCCTCTTACTGCGATCCCAGTAAAATCCTGGCGGAATCGTAATCACTGGGATAATATAAAAGATTTAACTTTTAACACACTGAAATTCACCGAGTAGTACCAGTAAGTTGTTAAAAAATGTTGGCAGCAACCGTTCGTCGATGAAATATTCTGTGGTCGAAACAGTTATTAATAAACGAAAAGTTCTGTCGCGTAATTAACCATAAATGAATAGTTCTGTCTTCGAATCTATCGTCGATGAAGTCGCTGAACTAACCATAAATGAAACGTGAACTGTCGACGAATCGTTCAATGGAGAAACGTCTGTAGAAAAAATGTTTCAGAACTCCGCATCCTCTGGGTCCAAGACAACCTTACCTACACGCGGACAGACAGACAGACGGATGAGGCACTGGCAAACCGGCTTCTCCCTAACGGGTAGTGCGGGACCCGTTAGGGATCGGGGATCGGTGGGGATAAGGCCGTCATCATCATCAAAACAATCCATAACAGTCCACTGCAGGACTTAGGGCCTCTCCTTCGAAAGGGGACGTTACTGCCATAATTGGTAAGCTGGTTGGAGGTCGCAGTGTTATAAATTGGTGCTATGCCGTGCTGCCGGATACCACACGGCTAAGATGGCAGTCGCTGCAAATTTTAGTTAAGGATTCTGGTAGGAGCCTATTAGAAGGCTGGCAGATTAAGACCTTTGAATGAACACCTTAGTCAACTTCGCTGGGGACCCTGAGACTGGTTGAGTGGTCTCGGGGGCCGATTGGCGAACCGTGACACCGTGACAACCGTGGAATATTATTATTATATTTTCATCTATTTCTGAACCCATAACTGAAATTAATTTGTTGGGAATATTCTCTAGAGCTCGAATCAAGAATGAGGAGATCCGAAAGCGAATTAAGTTCACCGACATAGCCCGAAGGATTGCTAAGCCTACGGAGGGCAGGGCACATAGCTCGCTGAACATGGGACAGGAAAGTTCTCTTCCGGCTGATATGATGATGATGATCCTCTAGCTAACACCATTTATTAAGGAATCGGGCTAATTACCCCCCGCCCCCTCTTATAATGCGTATAAAAAGTTAAAGAAAATATGTTTTTCAAGTATCAGTAATAGCAGCAACAGAAAGGTAAAGCACAAAAGATTTTCTTTTCTTATACTCGTACTCACAACAACGTTCATGCATATCGCTTTCTGTTATGCAACCAGTATCTACAGCCTATGTGCCCACAGATCTCTAAAACATTATGGCAATACGTGAAGACATCATTATTACTTAAGTCATTCAAGACTTGTTTGACAAACTATACAATGTAGTTTATTTCAGTCTTCTGTATTGTAAACACGGCCGATTGCGCTCTAATTTATTAAATTACAGTA
Organism: Blastobasis lacticolella; assembly: GCA_905147135.1. Lineage (NCBI taxonomy): Eukaryota > Metazoa > Arthropoda > Insecta > Lepidoptera > Blastobasidae > Blastobasis > Blastobasis lacticolella. The sequence goes on along the minus strand of LR990048.1, from coordinate 7,161,016 downwards.
AATATTTAAAAATGAAATTACAGTTATGGATCACGCCTTTAACCAAACAGGTAGGTACATATTTTTTTTTATTTACCTATTTATTTTCTAACTTTATTATTGGTATATTTCTTTTCATGATACGTTGACTTAATAACAAGCGAAAATCCATGTATCCCCAGATTCCCTACTTTATTAATAGTCATGTTGGCATTAATGTCCATATTGTGCTCTCGCGCACGAGGGCTCGGGCTCCGCCTTGACCATGATCCAGAATTTGGCAGATCAGATAAATGCAGGGGAGGGACTGCCATCTAACATGCGTGACTCTGCTACCAAACTGGATCATGGTCACACATCCAGTCTCCAGAAGTGCAGGTTTCATCACGATATTTTTCGAGATAGATGTCTTTGATTGCTAGACCATAAATGAAAAGCACCATTGGGATCTGTCTGTTGAGCCCGTAATGCATTTTTTGTGTATCAAATTGGACAAATAATGAAAACAGGTTCTTATCTCATATGATGGTTGTTGTAAACACTTTACCCAGTGTTGGAATAAATTTAGGCTGATAATATACACCATCTTAGTACAGAATACACAAAAAGTTTGTGTCAAAGAAAAACAATCCACACATTACGCAACACGGACGCGACAGCGACGCAACAGCGATATGCTATGACTTTACTACGTACTTTGTAATAACGATAATCAACAGTATAATAGGTATATAAATATATTTATATACATAATTATACATATAATGTAATATTATAATACATTATTTCATTTATTTCTCTTTGCTTGACACGTTGAATCAATAACAAGCCAAAATTGCTGGATCCCCAGATTCCCCAGGGATTTGAAATTTAGCTCGGCGGTATCAGCATTTAGAAATTATTTTTGGAAATGTACAGCCTTACAAAATTTTAGGAATGAATAAATTCGCCTGATGTGGCTAGTGATTGCTACAGAGGCTGCGGTGACCATTTACCAGCAGGTGGCCCGCTTGTCTATTTGCCTACCGTATGACATAAAAAATATTTATAGGAACAAACTGCCTTTCTTCAAGGATCAACCGTCATTATTTTCAGATCTGGGTAGTATCGGCGGCGCTAACATATTTATTCTGCGTGGGTATGGTGTTGAGTTATCCATCTTGTATCTTGCCGGCTCTAAGAGAACCTGATTCTCAGATGCACCCAGATCTTTATACTGCATCATGGATAGGTAAGTTGTGAAATAGCTGTAACTGCTTGTTTCCTTAAATCTCTGGAAAATCTTGTGATAGGGCTTCTACTGTAACCTCAAACATGCACAATCCGACAGTATGGTGCTCGTATACACAATACAAGTTGTTGGAGTTCTTATTCGTGGATGAATAGTGTAGAATAATAATAACAATTAAGCCCAACCGAGAATCTTACCCGTGACCTCTGCGTGAACTCCGGGAACTACTCAAATCGCCAAATTTCTGCCCGGCCGAGAATCTAACCCGGGACCACTACGTGGCACATCAGCATGTTAACCACAGAAATACTCAGATCGTCAAAATCAATGTCAAGTCAGTCCATATATACAGTTAATTGCTATCCAGTTAATCAGTTGATAGCATTGGCGAAGCGAGGTTGACCAGGACTCTGAGACTGTTTGATGAGTCTCGGGAGCCGACTGGCACCCCGTGACGGTATATTTGAACATATTTTATTTACACTTAATTTAGAACTACACTTTGAAAAAGTACCTCAAAAACGTAACGGATTTTATTTGTTTTGCCTAACAAAATTTTCTCATAGTCTTGACTTTAATGAATATTCTTCTTATTTTATTTTACAGGTATTTTGTGCAATATCAAAAATGAATTCTTTAGTTAAATGCAGGTGTTTCAAACCATTGTATTACCTATTGTTGTACATTACATAGTTTCGAATTCTTCGCATGCCGTTGTGTGATTATTTGAAAATAATAAGTATTTACACTTCGGTTACACACACACGGGTATACACACTTTACAATTTCTACAAAATTGAATATATAATGGCTATTGTATATTTTCAGCATCTTCAGTCGGCTTAGCGAGTATGATTGGATACTTTGCGGTTGGATACTCAATGGAGAGATGGGGTCGGAAGAAGAGTCAAGTACTGATAGTGTTACCGGCAGTTGTGGGGTGGGCTCTTATATTCCTCGCGACCAATATCCCGACCATAATCGTCGGCAGGGTATTCAATGGCATATCAGTCGGAGCGGCCATTGGTTTATCAGCTGTCATCATAGCTGAATACACAAGCCCAGAGTACAGAGGCATGTTCCTAAACTTAAAATCTACCATGTCCAGTTTAGGTAGTGTTGCTGTGCATATATTAGAACACTATGTGTCATGGAGGACTATACCTATAATAGCTTTAGTGTTAAACATTATGCCTTTGGTGTTACAATTCAAATTCCCTGAGAGTCCGACGTGGCTCGCTTCGGAGAAAAAGATCGAAGCCTGTGAAGAGTCATTCCTCTGGTTAAGAGGGAAGAGTGAGAAATCCCTAAGAGAGTTGGATGCTCTGACAAAGTCGTATATGACGGAATCTTCGTACATTAAGGAAGAGACGACGTTCCTCAAGAAGGCGATGGATTTCTTAAAGAATTTTAAGCGCAAGAACTTATATATGCCCGTGTTAGTGATATTATTAGGTGTAATGGTAATGGAACTGTGCGGACGACATTTTTTTGTATCATATGCTGTGGACATTATCAATGAAATTGTGGGGGACAAGACACAATCATTCTACTGCATTATCGGCGTAGACAGTGTCGTCACAGTTTGCGCTGTGATATCTCCAGCTTTAGTTAAATTAGTGAGACGAAGACTTCTGTTATTCAGAACCGCGATGGGTGCCTTAATTGTTCTGGCTTTGTTTTGTTTGTATCTGTTTCTGGTGTCCAGAGGTATAATTCCTCAAGATTACCCATGGATACCATTAACGCTATTTGTGTTGTATTACATTTTGGTAAATTTAGGTTGTTCTCCGATTCCATACGTTTTATTAGGAGAGTTATTGCCAGTGACAAACAAAGGATTAGGCACGGCCTTGGTTGGAGTAATACTATCGTCTTGTTTACAAGTGTCACTGCAGATAACACCGTTTCTGCTAGCAAATGTTAAAGTTTATGGCACATTCACAGTAACTGGAATTGTGATGGCTGTAGTTTTACTAATCATGTATTACATACTTCCTGAGACTAAAGATAAGACGTTGCTTGAGATTGACAATTTCTTTTTATATGGAAAATATGATGCTGATGTTAAGAGAGACAGTATAACAAGTGTAACAACGAATGATTTTAAACAGTTAAATAAAGTAAATGTCACTTAAGATCTGGAAGAGCATCACATATTATTTGTTTTTGTTTAATGTAGCCGAGCTCCTAACGACGAAGTTTCGTCATAGATTGTTAGTCCAATGACGCCATAACTTATAAAGTACAATTGACAATCAAAGTAAGTACTCTAATGAGATTTGCAAGACAATATATTTTTACATTACAATAGAACATTTAGCATAAAGCAATAAGACCGAAGAAATACATTACTTACATTTAAAGTGCCACTTACTTCTAAAACAAAGGTATCATAGCAAGTAAGTACCTATACATACAAGCCACTATAATTTCAAGAACACGAATTTAAGATACTAATATTGTACGTAGATTCTTTATGAATTTTTTTTTAATATTTTAGTATGAAATGGATCGATGTGTTCTGCGTAACCAATTTTAGTGTTTATAAATCCACCCAATCTAGATTATGAATAAAAAAATACAATTCTTATATTTATTTATGTGACCCATGTATTTTTTAGATGTCCGACTAGTAAGCGAGAGGTAGCGGGTTCGATTCCCGGCCGAGCATAAATTAAAATGATGAATTTTGAAAGAGAAACGTGGCAGACGTTAACCAACTGAATCACTCAGGTCGTCGTCATTACTGTAATCATCATATCAGCCGAAACAAGCCCATTGCGGGGCATAGATACAGGGCAACTAAAGATATTGACATAGATATGTAATGTATTATTATTACTCTACCACAGATCGTGGTCGTCAGTTCGAGAGTCAACTGTTCAAGACCCTCACTCAACTGGTTGGTGCACGACATTTCCGCACGACGGCCTACCACTCAGCAGCTAACGGCATCGTGGAGAGACTTCATCGTCAGCTGAAAGCCGCAATAATGTGTCATGATTCTTCGCAGTGGACTGAAGCTCTTCCGATGGTTCTTCTGAGCATGCGAAACTCCTGGAAGGAAGATCTACGTAGTACACCAGCAGAACTCGTCTATGGCGAACTTCTTCGTTTGCCTGGAGAATTTCTTTCTCCCCTCTTTGATTTCGCGACTGCTGACTGAATATTCAGCTCGCCTTCGTTCCCATATGGCAAAACTTACACCGAAACCTACTTCTTGGTACACTACGTCACTATTTTATATTTCCCATGTTCTTTTTAAATCTTCTCACGTTTTTCTACGTAAAGACCGTGTTCGGATATCCTTGGAACCACCTTACGAAGGGCCTTACGTAGTCTGCGGAAGGCAGCCAAAATACCATCTTTACAATAAATGTACGAGGAACGAAGACCAACGTATCTATCAGACTTAAGCCCGCTTACATGATGAAAGAAACGTCGAAGGCCGTCCCACAAGAAGAAATTACAACACAAAGAGAAGAAGTCAGAACACGAAGCGGCCTAAAAGTTACTTTTCCAGATTCTTTACGACCGTAGTTACGGTCTGGCCAGGGGGAAAATATTGCGTAATATTTTCCCTATGCTGACATAGTGATGAAAAATAACAAATTATTTTTTATTTAGTGTTCGAGTCGTGTTATATCTTTTCTATACTTTCCTCTTACCTTCTACTAATTAAATAGTAAGTAGCTACCTACCTATCTACTTCGTGGGCAAGGATCGTCAACGATACTTCCCTACAACTGCAATAAATAAAGTAATTGTTTCACAACCAAAACTCAGGGATAGACAACAAAGTTTTACATGTCTAAATCAACAAGTTCTATTGCTCGTGTCCACTCACACTCATAGCAAAGTTTCCCGTTTTCTGAGCGGACAGCGAATACTAAATTTTCTTGTAAAGTGACCCAAATTGGTTGGTAGGTAATGGTGCAAGGGCAGAGCTGAAGCAGTTGACAAATATATTCGTTTGGGAGACAATGAAGCCAATTTTCTGCCGAAAATGAGCAGAAGCATTTTCTATTGGGTGTTCAAATTAAGAAACTATGTTCTCTAAATCCAGTATCGAGAAAAATCATAAGCTTTCAAAATTTAATCTCTACTATAAAAAATCTCTAATGAAAAAGGTCTCTCTTTTTATTGTCAATAGGCTTGTAGGTATTTGATCTCAATTAACCTGATGGAAAGCGATTCATACTACATTGAAGCAATTTCAGCAAAAATAGTCGGGGTAGGATAATTTTGTATAGGTTACAGCAACCAACTGTATCCTATACTAAATTATTAGCACCTCACCTCGTTCATATTTAGCAGCTTCCTTGCCTGTATATGTTTCAGAGGCGTAGCACAACGAAATTTGTCGTGTGAAATGTGTATGTTGTGTCTCGCTTACTTCAAGGCAAATCGAAAAAGATAGCTTGAGTTATTTCGCTTTCCCACGCGTTTCTAATTTAGCAAGGTTTCTGATCGCTTGTGACTTGCGTCGTCCATCCCACTAAGCTCACGTCGAATTCCATCTCCTCATTAATTTGGGCTCTGAACAAATTTGCTCGACTGATTCCACAAAATAATTGCCAGCTACCTACAGAACAAGTGTCTTCGAGTACTCGAGATGATCAACTGGCTTACAAGGGAATGGCTGTGATAATGGCTGGGAATGGCGAGACCGTTGTTCGCCGCTTCTCGTAAAACCTTTTAAACTAGATTTTGTATTTGTATTATAAGAATTTATATTCTATGGTGCGGCGTAGTATGGAGTAAATTAGCACAGTGATAATGTGACAAAACATAACTCCTGCCTTATATGGCATAAAATCCAGCTGACGACCGGAGTGATTCAGTTGGCTAATCGGTCGCCACGCAGAGGTCTCGGGTTCGATTCCCGGCCGAGCAGGAATTTAAATAATGAATTTTATGTTACGGATCTGGGTGTAGTATGTATAATAAGTACGTGTTAAAAAAAGTATATATGTAGTTAATCAGTTATTTAACACTCACAACACAAGCTTTGCTTACTTGGGGCTAGATGGCGCTCTTTGAATTGTCCATTATTTATTTTTATTATTTAAACCATCACATCGACAACCAACAACAGTCTACTGGACCTGAGACTCCTATACATTAGTGGATAGTGTAGTTATAATCTCAACGCCGGGGAGACGGGAGATCGCATTAATGACATTGCTCGCCTTTCGTGACCCATCAATGGATGGTTGGTGCAAGATTTGAAAGCTTTATAAATGGCAACACCAATCACAAATTTCAAGTTTGACAGTTTCTTGTTTATATACAAACAATCAAGTAGATAGTAGATTTCATCAATTTGAATACAGCAGTAAAACAATTGCATGTATCGGATCAGCTGTTAAGATATTAGAGTTCATCCTCAGATATCAGTGAAGTCATTTGTTAAGGTTTGTCTTTTTTATTAATCTAATAGTATGTATGATGCCAATAGTTGATCGGGCGATCATGACACGCTATTTCCAATCCATTTTACACGAACTATAAAGTACATTACAATCTGCCGGCTACCATACCTTGTTGTACCATGTTAAATTGACATATCTAGCTAGATTTATGCTGACCTACACAGGCAGGTAAGCAAATCCAAGCTACCAGCATGTAGTATACTATAAAGCTAACGTGCAGCCTTGTATCGTAGTTGTGAACATAGTATTGGGCGGCAGCCAACTCCTCTTGTTCACATTGTGCTATTTCCACAATATAATTCTGTGCAAGTACTCAAGTAAACCACCCTCATTTTGTATAGGATTTTGTTGTATGAGAGGGGGCTTCTGAAAGTGGGGGCTCTCTCTCTAAAATACTACATTTCGATTATCAAATGTTGGATTAACGTTAATTATAATAGACTTGTTCGAGGCCAGTTCAAACGCTGTATGTGTCGCCGAATACTGGGCGAATAAAGTGTAAGTCAGAGTTTAGTCCATCGACTCGATAAGAAGAAGATAGACTAGCCAGGCATTTGACCGCCATCTCACCAGGTGGTAACGGACGATGCGACCGAAGAAGGAGCATGCCTGTCTAGAAACAGGACAGTCTATTCACTCTAGCCTTGAATTCGTCCAAATCAAGTTTGAGGCGTCGGTTGAACGATTTACCGTAAAATTGTATTTCGAAATATCTGTTCTGCGACATAGCCCTTATATTATACTGAAACATATTTATCTTACCCGGTGACAGCGTCGCTGTTGTTTGAATTGATATGACATTTCAAAACGGATTCACTTAGTTCCAGCTTAGCCACTGGGTCATATGAATTTTGTGTGTATTTGACAGTATGTGGCAGCCGTTACGGTTCCTGATCGAACTTGCTCGTTGTTGCTTCTTTACCGCCATAAGAACCCGTAAGTGACCTCGTGAATCGATTATCAACAACTGTGCTTGGAGGCCGTCAAATCCAATTGTAGTACTGAAAACACCAACCCTTCGTTGCTGGAGTGGTGCTTATTAGTTTTCCCCTCTCCAAATAGACAGGCTTAGAATCTTGGAGACGAGGCCTACGTTCGAAGACGGACAAACTATGGGCTGATATGATGATGATGACCGTTAGTTTTTAGAAGTAACGATTAGTTCTTCTGGTGATAGGTCTCATATGTGGCTAGTCGCCACTATGCAGCTAAGACCCGAAGGTGGCGACCGCTTGGTGGTGCTTGTGCCGTGTTCCAGAGCGAAGTCTGGTGGGAACCGTGCAAGCGAATGGTCTGGGGAGTGGTGCTGAGTAGGGGGGCGATACGTTATTGTTTATCAGAAATGTTACAGTCCCTAGTATCGTCACCACCACCACCATTTGCCTTTTTTACCCCCGACGAAAAAAGAGGGGTATTATCAGTTTTACGTGTGTATCTGTGGATCTGTGGCTTTGTGTATCAGTGGCATCGTAGCTCCCGAACGGATGAATCCATTTGGATGCGGTTTTCTCTGTTTGAAAGCCTGTTTAATTGAGACGGTTTTTAGCTTTGTTTCATTACATTCGGTTCAGTATTTCCGTCGTTCGTCTGTAGGTAGTTCAGGCTTAGAAAATCTTTGGTTAAATGTAAACTTGGTTGGGTTATATACCCAGGAGGTTCACGCTTAGACGGTCTACCTGATGGATAGGCCACCTTCGTCCGGTATAGTGACACAAACTTATCCGAGGGTCTATTTTTGAACCTCTCGCCTCTCGTGTTTCGATACGATGGTTTGCCATACCTATTCAATTACGATTTTCAACTTGATAAATTTAATATTTTTTAATACATTTTTGACCCCGACAGCGACCTCTTCAAAAATACAAAAAATCAGCGTCATGCATTACAACATTTAACTTTGCTTGCTGATAATCATAATTAAAAATCACTCGAAGCGAGCCCCTGAACCGGTGGCCATAACTGGAACTAAGTGTCGGCAATTTGAAATGTCAATGACTATCAACAACAGCGACGCCGTCACCGGATCAGATAAGTTAGTAGTACAATCGTACAAATCGTCATACTTTGGATCTCACAAACACATAACATTTTCATTACTACAGCTGCTGAAAGGACACGCATACAATAAACGAGGTAAAGACTCAAATTGGCTAGTAAAAGGTTTTACCATGGATTTATTTAAAGATAGGTCCATGGGTTTTATGCATACGATCCATTGTTACGTTATGACTGCCCATTGTATCTGAGACCACTGATTTTGCTACGGTTTCCGATCACGCGACCATTACGGGTTATGTAAAAACGTGACCCGTAACGATACAAGGACGCGATTACGGCGCAAAACGATGCTCGTGAGGGAAATATCGTGAGGAAGAGGAACGCTGCACATTCAGGCAACTGGATGTGCAGGTCAGGTTCCCCTGGAACACAGAGTCAGCCGCATGAGTCGCTTTGATTCGACTTTTGTAATGTGTACGGCTAAGGAATGTAACACATTGCCTGTGTGTTCCCTGATCAATATTTATTTTTATATTCATTTATTCGTAGTAATAATCATACATCGTCATTTAAAATACTTAAATGAATATAATTACTAATAATTAATGTCAATGTTAAAATGCAATTATTTAAAATAATTAAATTCTTGAAATCGTCAAGAATTTAATTAGTAGATATTGTAATATCCAATAATAATTATGTTAAATGTTAAATTAAATAATTATAAGAAAATTACAAATGCTTCAAAAATATCAAATTTAAAATAAATTAATAATATGTCAAATACAATGTTCGAAAACTATATAATCTGGATGCCTTCAAGGCTGGAGTGAATAGGCTGTTCCAAGACGGGCATGCTCCATCTTCGGCCGCATCGCCACTTAGCAACAAGTGAGATGGCGGTAAAATGCCTGTGTTGTCCAATATAAAAAAAAATATGGTAAACGCTTCTCTGTAATTTCTGAGCATCCTGGAGCATAGTCAAGGCGGACCCCGGGCCCTTGCGCGCGAGAGCATTACCGCGATATTAACCCGAAGATAATTTTTATTTTTATTACGGGAGCAAAACGTAAAGACAATCTTTTTCCGCGACAACGAGTACCCTACACCGCAATAAATTTCGTTGAGCATTCACCTATATTTCTTGACACTTGTCTCGTAGTGGGATAAAAGTGAACATTTTTGCGAGCCTCATTCCGTATTCGTCTCACGTCCATCCCTTTACCTGTCAAGCGGATCAAATATATTTTTCGTGTTACGTAGATTGAACACTAAATTCATATCAAATAGGACAACGGCGTGAAATTGCCGCGTCATATTTAGAAACAAGCTGAAACCAGAAATATTATGTAGGCTTACTGGGCTTTTCATAAAGGTACTAGGGTCATTGTGGGATCAATGGATCACTTTTTTTGAATCACTTAACTCTGAAACTGTATAAGATAATGACGTCAAACTTTAGTAAAGAAAAGATAGACAATTTAGCTACATTTGATTCTAAGAAATTATTTAAATATATCTATTTAATTTCATAATATCAGATTACACAGAAATATAGGGTATATGGATATGGTGTATCCAGTAGATCCGAGTAGATACTTTAATTTAAATATTATTATATAAATTGTTAAAAAAGTGTTTGAGATTATGTTTATAATAGAGATGTAACGGGTATCCGGGCACTATCCGGTATCCGGCCTATCCGGCCATAATTTATTATCCGGCCGGATACCGGATAGTAAAAAATGTATGAAAAGAACCATAAAAGTGGTTTTGCTCATCGGAAATATATGCCCGTCTGTAGTAGTCGAGTAAAACGTCGTATCAAAACGTTTAAAAACCATAAATATTAATCAAAGAACTATTAATTATGTCGGCATCGGCACCTATTCTACTTGTATCGTTCATTTGGTAAGTTAGCAAAAAAATTTAATAGTTTTCTGGTCTCTTCTTTTTGCACTATGCCTTTTCCATTAGCTGGAGTCAGCTTTCCTTGTCTGCTTCCTCCGTTTCTTTTTATTTTGAGCAGTAGCAGCGTCAATAATATTGTCCTTCAGGTCCCGTTGGTCCACCGTCAGCCAGGTGGCGGGTGGGTGTCTTCCGCGTCAGCAAGTCGTCGTCGCCAAATTTAGGGCTACTTGCACTAAGGTGATCTTTGGGACGGAGCACATGCTCACACCATCGCATTGAGCGTTCTTAAATTTTCTCGGGCATAGGTGTGACTTTGTAACTTCCACGAGTGTGGACATTACGTACTTTGCCCAACAGGGTGACACCCGCTGATCAGCATAAATACGCATTTTTGTCGTGTGTAGTTTAGACAAGTGCTGTTCAAGATATATATTGATATTATAGATATGAAAAAATATTATCCTGGATTAAAAATATGAATTTCTTTATATTTAGAGGTAGTATACGATGTCGTTTATCCTCTACGATGCTGTGGGCTAATGTGTAAGCCCGTATTTTGAAACTATCAATCCGTATGAGGGCGGAAGAATTGTTTAGTTCAACGTTCAAATTATTCACATTAAACGAAAACTTTAAATTACATAAACACACGCAGTCGTATGAAACCCCACGCCGCTATTACAGCTGGCACAAACTTGTTTAGAGACCTGTGAATATCCGGCCGCCGGATATCCGGCTATCCGGCTAGGAGGCTGATCCGGCCAAACAACTATCCGTTTCATCTCTAGTTTATAACATCGTAAGTAACATAAGTAATTGAAATTACCATAAGGTGCACGCTTCTCGAAGTGTTATTCAAATAAACATGGTGTGGCTCACCTTCGAGTGGTTCACCTGTAGATAGAAAAGACGCCGGCAGCGCATTCGCGACTCTCCTGGGTGTTATATGTCCCTAGACGGCGAGTTCACTTAGATCGACTCACTGCACACCAGCCACACCATTTTATTTTCAAATTAAGAAAAGAGCGTTCGGATAAAGTAAAGTGTATACTTTGCGAGGGAAACCACCCCGCTAATTATAAGGGATGCACTGTATATAAAGAGTTGCAAAAGATTAAATACCCAGTTACTCATCCCATGAAACAACAGACCGCTAAACCAAAACACACATCTAAAGAAAATAAAATTGGTGACGAACAAACAAATCCCATGAACACCTATGCATCGGTCACCAAAAATAACTCAAAACCACCCCTAAAAGATCAAACTAAGAAAGTTCCTGCAATCACAGAGCAAAACATATCTGGTGTTTTTATTTCACTTAATGGAACAATGCAAGAGCTAATGAAGCAGATGCTAAAAATTACTCAAATGCTGTCAGAACTCATGTCAAAGCTACCGCTACTTTCACAGCAATAAATCTATGTGTATGGAATGCGAATGGCCTGTCAAACCACTCAAATGAGTTTAAAATATTTTTAAACATACACAAGATTGATATTATGTTGATATCTGAAACGCATTTCACCTCTAAAAGCTATTTTAAAATACCTGGCTATATTCTATATCACACCATGCACCCCGATGGCATGGCACATGGAGGTTCTGGAATCCTGATTAGATCGAATATTAAACATCATCTATCCCATTCATACTGTAAGGACTATATCCAAGCGACTAGTATAGTAGTATTCGATTGGATTAATACTATCACAATATCAGCCCTTTACTGCCCACCAAAACATACCATTAAAGAAGAACAATTCAATGAATACTTCAACACACTAGGTAGTCGCTTCATAGCAGCTGGCGATTATAACGCCAAGCACACATTCTGGGGCTCTAGAATAATTCTACCAAGGGGTCGTGAAGTTTTGAAGTGTGTTCAGGCAAAAGGTATGGATGTGGTATCATCGGGTCAACCTACATACTGGCCCACAGACAAAGGAAAGGTACCAGATATTATTGACTTTTGTATTACCAAGGGTATGCAAAGAGACAAAATATCCTGCAGCAGCTGCTGGGACTTATCATCAGATCATTCCCCTATTCTGGTGGAAGTTAACACAGAGGTCAAGGCAAATGCTGAGAAATGTATGCTGCACAATAGAAGAACAAACTGGCCTCTCTTTCGAGAACTTCATGATGAAGTATTCCTTGAACCCATTCGACTCCAGTCTGAAGACGACCTAGTAAAAGCTGTCGAATTTTTTAACAGCACAGTCTAAAACGCTGCATGGAATTCCACACCGATAAACCAGCTCAGGCCGACTGATCGATTTGTACCTTTGAATATTGTGGATAAAATCGAAGAGAAAAGAAAACTTCGTAAACTTTGGCAGCAGAACAGAAGTCCCGATGTTAAAAAACGTCTTAACCATAAAACAAGAGAACTTAAACATCTTCTTGAAAACGAGAGAGACACAGTTTTCCAGGAACATCTGAGAAGTCTTGATGCAACTGCCTCCACCGAGTATTCCTTGTGGAAGGCCACCAGAAAAATAAAACGGCCTGTAGTTACCTCTTCCCTATTAAGAAAAGTAGATTACAGCTGGGCACGTACGGATATTGAAAAGGCTGATACATTTTCTGGGCATTTAGAGAATGTCTTTCAACCTCACCCTTATGAAGGTGCACCAGAACAGGAGAGGGAAATCATGAACTTTCTGAATGCCCCGAGCTTAGAAGATACAAGCCTAGACAAGTTCACGATAAAAGAGGTCAGAAAAGCAATAATACGAGCTAACCCTAAAAAGTCACCAGGTTACGACCTTATCACAAATGGAATTGCCTTATTCTGGTGTGAGACTCCTCACTTCCATCTATAATGCTATAACAAGACTGGAGTTTATACCGCCACAATGGAAGGTTGCACAAATAAAAATGCTACTGAAACCAGGCAAGCAACCTGCGGACCCAAAGTCATATAGACCAATCAGTCTCTTGCCCATCCCATCGAAAATCTACGAATCACTGCTGCTACACCGAATTTTACCTTTTATTGAACAGCACAAGCTCATTCCTGACCATCAATTTGGTTTTCGATGCAAACATGCCACCGTGGATCAGTTACACAGGCTGACCAACGAAATAAACAAAACCTTTGAGGCCAAAAAGTACTGCGCGAGTGCATTTCTCGACATATCTCAAGCATTCGATCGTGTGTGGCATGAAGGATTACTATTCAAAATTAAATCTTTATTACCAAATTATGCCTATAAAATTTTAAAATCCTTTGTAAAGACTATTCTTTACAAAGGATTTTAAAATTTTATAGGAATATTAAGAAGTGCCTATGCACTTCTTTGTCCAGAGCGGAGAGGCAATATCGGGCCTTCGCCCGATTAATGCGGGAGTTCCACAAGGGAGTGTACTGGCACCGATACTGTACCTTCTTTACACGTCGGATCTGCCAACTTCACACCACATTATCACTGGTACTTTTGCTGATGACACAGTGATCCTAGCTTCCCATCAGGACCCGCTAGAAGCCGCAAAAAACCTTCAGAGAGGATTAGACGAAATATCTCTTTGGATGAAAAAATGGAGGATTAAGGCCAACGAATCAAAATCCATGAATGTCACTTTCACCTTAAGGAAAGGCATTTGCCCACCTGTAAAACTCAACAACCAATAAATCCCACAAGAAGACCATGTGAAATACCTAGGATTACACCTGGATAAGCGGCTTACCTGGCAAAAACTCATTTTTACTAAACGTAAACAACTGGGACTACAAATGCGAAAATTTTACTGGCTGTCTGGACGGCGGTCTTAATTATCGCTCAGCAGCAAACTCCTATTATACAAGGCGATACTGATTCCAATCTAGAGCTATGGTATTCAGCTTTGGGGTACAGCCTCAAACTCTAATATTGAAATCATACAGAGATTCCAGAATAAAATGTTGAGGACAATAACTGACGCCCCATGGTTTGTCACAAATGAACAACTCCACCACGACCTAGAAATAAATACCGTTCGACAGGAAATTGTCCGCCACACCACATCATACAAAAAAATAATCGCTGACCATCCCAACAATTTGGCAAAAGATTTAATGGAGGAACACCATGTAGCCAGAAGATTAAAACGCAAAATACCCCAAGACATACTGAAATAGTAAAATTAAGTAGGATGTGACACAGGTCGCATACCGAGCATGCCTTCCGAAGATTCCGCCAAACTTATTGTTTAATGTCCTACAAGAGAGACAGATTAAAGTATAAATGTATAAAAAAAAAATAAAGAAATTTTTAATGTAGTGGAAATCCTCAATTTAATGTCAAATAAATCATTCATAACTAATTTTCACTTAGAAATGATAGCTGAGACGATAAAAAAGATAACTGTGCAAAAAGTAAAAAATATAACGTGCGTAATTTTTTGCGTTTGGGGTGCCAAAACACAATTAACCTTTGTAATGGACACTTAAGCTCCGAGCGGTCCGCTGACTAGCGTGGAAAGGGCCATGTCCTAGCGCGGATATACTGTGTAAAAGGCACATACAGCTATTGCCCTATTCTTTCTGTCTAATATGGCGCTGATTCAGTGTGCCCACTTGATCCAGCGAACCCACAATTACCCTACTCGCTCGGTAGCATATGAACACATAAGAGTTCTTCGTAATTTTCTACATTAAAAAGTAATTGTGAAAAATCAAGGACTGGTATGGAATAGGACGAATAAGCAACTACAAATAAACTTCTGTAGACCTGAAAACGGGCAGCAACAGATTCCGCCTACCCACAGTAAGTCACATTATACATGACAAAACTCTCCAATAATGTAGAGGAGGCTAAACTTCAATAGCGCACTGATACGCGCACAGGTCCATGAATTGTTTTTATAGTATTTACTATGTACGGTGGCAAACAAGCGAAAGTACCTAAATGGTTAATATTTCTCGGCAAAGCGTCTATTTATTGGAAATGGGAAATTCGATGACAATGAAATTTAGAACATTAAACTAACACGTGAATATAATTTTTTTTAACTACCTTTTCATAAAATTGCATTTGTTAGATACTGTTTAAAAGCCTAGAAATATAGCAAAAACAGAAACTTACAGCGATATAAGAACTTTTTAATATATAACAAAGGAAAATCTTTTCTAAGTACTAAAATAAAGATAAAAAAATATCTCCAGGTCCCCAGAAATCGGATAGGTTAGGTTTAGAGGAGTCTAGCTGCGTTGCCCTAACGCCTAGTCTTAACACACTAGCAAATGTGCAAAACAGAATTTTATGAACTACAGTAGTTCTAACAGGTCACCCCGTAGTTTTTACGCTCGTGCAGTTTTAACAATAGAGTTATAATTATGTACGGTTCAGTAGAGTTACGTTTTCTGAGTTATGTATGTTACTTAAATATTAACCAATGTTGGAACGGTGAGGGAAAACATCGTAAGGAAACCTCCACTATCAAGCGACTGAATATGTGACCATGATACCGTCAGGTTCGGAGGTCAGATGGCAGTCGCTGTGTAGTTACCTGATCTGCTAAATCCTGGATCATGGTCACGTCGGAGCCCGGGCACTTATGCGTACGACTGACCCAACCGGGATATTGATGCCAAGACGATATTATGAGTTTCTTAGGGTAGGGTAGAGTTCATTAAATTATCACCACGCGAATGAAATCACGGTAGTGCAAGATAACAAGTTCAAACGAAAAGTACTTTTTCATAGCCTGAGTGGTTCAGTGCACGACCTGAGTGGTTCAGTGGTCAACATGCTGGTCGCCACGCAAGAGGTCCTGGGTTCGATTCCCGGCCGGGCAGAAATTGAAATGATGAATTTTAATTTCTGTTACGGGTCTGGGTGTTCTATGTATAATAAGTATGTATTTAAAAGTATGTAAGTAGTTTATCAGTTATCTAGCACCCATAATACAAGCTTTGCTTACTTTGGGGCTAGATAGTGTTGTGTGAATTTGTCCACGATTATTTATTTATTTATTGATTTATAGCAAGCTTTTATCTCTATGATCAGTCAGAGTATTTGTCAGGACTAATCAAAGTAGCCGAAACTCGATAGGTTTACCATGCATATTTTAGGAGTCCCTATGGCCACCTTCTGTCTTCATCATAAGTTCAGCGCGACGATAATATTGCATTGTCACCGAACTTACAAGAGTGTGCAAAATTTCAGCTCAATCGGAAACCGGGGAATGGGCCAAACTCAACTCGCAAAATTTTAATACGAACAGACAGGGACATGAAAAACTATATAAAAGCTTGTAAGAATCGAGTACTCGATTCTTACAAGCTTTTCTAACCTATCTCTTTCACTGATTTCTAAGATTATTTTCTCTAGTAAAACCAGGCTATGGCGCTCTGTAGTATTCTTAAGTATTCTTCATATTCCGCCCTTTAGGTACCTATTGTAGTTCCAGAAATTATCTCAACCTTACTCACCTTGTCATAGTACAGTTACTTGCTTAAATATACCTACGTATATGCTGGGGGGACCATAAACCTACTTCAGATATCTCAATCGACTCTTTATACACTTTATGTCACGTCTACTCTTTACATTTTGGAACGGAAGCAACGAAAATCTCCAGGAGCGCAGTATCTTGTTGCAGCTTACATGCCCGGATATCGTAAAACTGGATAAGACCGGATGTCTGGATCTAGTCGGATGCACGCTGCTATGAGGCGGTGAGAGGATACTTTCCAGGATATACATTTACAATACATTGTAGGGTAATAATATAATGTCTAGTTAGTGTTTGTACTATAGTGAATGTAGACGATTATAGGTACGAACCTAGAAGTGCGTAATCAACTTGACTATAATAATAACGTGGTTAAAAAGGGAGGGGGGAGGGATTATAGGAATGAAGTAAAGCTGGTACACCCTTAAATACATACTTAGTAGGTATGAAATCGTCGGTGGCCGGGCGGTTGAGTATCCGACTCGTAAGCGAGAGGTACCGAGTTCCATTCCCGCTGCGGCCATGTACTAATGACTCTTTTTTGATTTATGTTCATTAGTCATCGTGATGAAACCTGCAAATTCAGGCAACTGAATTTGTAACCATGATCCAATCTGGTCAGGTTCCCCTGGTAGCAGGGTTACGGAGGTCAAATGGTATTCGCTCCACTGTAATTACCTGATCACAAAATCCTGGATCATGGTCAAGGCGCACCCCGGGCCCTCGCGCTCGAGAGTACAACCGGGACATTAACGCCAAGATGATTATCATTATTAAGTAGGTATTATAGATAGTTAGTGCGTCGGTGGAGGGTCCAACTCGTAAGCCAGAGGTACGAACCTTAGTGCCGCCATGTACCAATAACTCATTAGTTGAACACTAACCGATGCTCTTACGGTGAGGGAAAAACATCGTGATGAAACCTATACGTATTCAGGCATCAGAATGTTTAACCATGATACAATCCTGTTAGTTCCTCTGTTAACAAGGTCACGGAGGTTAGATGGCAGTCACTCTACTGTCTATCTATGTATCTACATCAGCTGCCAAATCCTGAATTATGGTAAAGGCGGACTCCGGGCGCGAGAGCAAACCTTAAGTCCTTAACCTGAAATCCTTAAGTAGTAACTGACGGATGGAAAATAAATAGAGATTAAAGAGTATCTACAGCAGTGGATTGTTACGGCTGATAATATGAATTCCTTACTTACCTTTCCGAAGTGCCGTGGTGACCGGCAGAGTAGAATATCTAGCACGAGTAAGGCGACATTTTTTCAAAATCCCTTTTTATCTAATATTTACATAAATAAATCTTACCAATCATAATTGTTTCTGTAGCTTTTCGGATAAAAATTTTTTGCAAGGTAAATAATTCCGTTCCATAATTTTTCAATCAGTATTTATCTGAATAGTACCAACTCCTTCCATTGACGAATACCAAATAGATTGACAGTGCTGGTTGTTGACCTCTCGGATGGAACCGTCCTTTTTGGCATGATAATGTAACAAGCATACATACACCCAAACTTTCGTATTTATATTAGTGTGACTATAAAAGTTAGATCGTTTTCTTACCACACGGCATTTTTGAAATTGGACTAATCTATCGATAATATTGGAAACTAACGGACTATAGAAAACACTCGGTGGGATGCCTAGTGTTTGCCATAGAAACAGTGTTGTGGCTACCTCAGTCAGCATTTCTTCGAATAAGGGTCGGATACAGTATAAGTATATGTATAGTGTCTTTAGTAACAAGAAAAATTAAGGAAGATATTGTGGATTCCTATTAGATGTCTCACTTTTTCTTTGTTAGAGAGCTGCAATCAAATCACCGCTACACAAATAAGTTTTAATCAATAACTCGATATTATGGGGGTGTCTGTCATCCCCTGAGGAAACGAAACGACAACAAAACAACAATACCGCCGGTAATCCATATTGATTAGCCGGGACATTGAGAAATGGGCACTCGATCTCAGTGGATAGTATTATTTTCCTTGTATTTGCTAAAATGTTGTGCAATGTCGTTGCCGTATTCTCCTAGATTATGAGCGATTGCTTGTCGTCCATAAATGTCCTCGTTTTAATCCGTCTTCCATCAAAATCCAAACAGGGCATAAAAGGATTAATAAATAAAAAAAGTTACAGATTTTCATTTATTTCAGTGATTACTGATTACATAATAACATACGATACCTTAGCCTAGTTGATTCTAAAAAAATCATTTCCAATATCACCTTAGATAGTTATTAAATTTTGGATTAATCCATTAAAAATTACTGTTTTATTAAGTTTTTATTACTTAGGTTAATGTAAAATTAAACTAATGGGAGATACGATAAAAATCGCGATTTTTAATCTAAAACGCTAACCTTTACGTTAAAAACGATACTTTATCATACCTCCGTTTCAGTGGAATAAATTATTTAGAGTCATTCATATATAAGCAAGAAAATCTTTGGTAAAAACATATAAAATAAATTAAATAAAAGAACAAAAAACTTAATAAATCTGGATTCTATTTTGCGTTCACGGAATAGCTCGAATTCGGAATAACTAATAAATTATTGACATAACAAACATCTTTGCCCTCGTCTTGGCAAGAGATTATGCTCCCTTGCCGATTTACAACAAAACAATTACATCCCATTTTTAAAGTTACTTCTAGGATTAATTCACTGAATTTCAATTTTATCATAATAATAGATTAACAAACAACTTTTTGATTTGTTTTCTTAATTTAAGTCGACTATCTCTACACTTTATTCTAAGCCTATTTTTTATTTAGTACTATTCTTGGCTAAGAAATTGGTTGATGTGGAACTTATATATGAGAAGAATGAAGTAAAATTTTTATAGAGATGATATTATTAGCGAAAACTAGTAGAAAAAGTACGTATAAAGAATTGACATAGGTTTTTGAATCGTCGATAAAATGGACAAGCGTATTTAAAACAAATAAAGGGTAATGTGTAGTAGAAGCGGCAGTTTTCCTTTTTGTTATTGATTAAAATGTGTGATGATGCTAATGTATGGTCTCATGAAGCATCTAAAGAAACTGGAAGTTCTCACAGCCAGAATGATTTTCCGTACTTCGTCTAGATATGGTAAGGGTAGGTAATTTTTTTTAGAAGTTTTTTTTATTAATTAAGGTTAGAGTTTAATTTTAATCTATAATTAGGTATCTACAGTAACAGATTAAGTTTATTTTTCTCTATTTTAATGAAAATAAGGATTAGACATAATCCATAGTAATGGTATGTAAGATTTAGTAGCGCTACTCGGGTTAAAGTGGCTAAATCTTTTCATGAATTAATCTAATACTTTAGTAAGATTGCCTTACATTCATAATTAGATTGATCCACGATAAGTATAGCATAGCAAGCCTAGAACCTTATATATATTTAGAAGAAATTTATTTGGATACTACCTATGTATCGTCTCTTCAAGTAGTAGACTTTTTTCGACTTATAGGTAGAATTTTCGATTTAATTTTGAATTATACTAAGCTAATCAAGTGCTAGATTAAAAGTTGTAGTTTGATTATTTAATTTAGTTATGTAAATGTTTTCAAGCCGGGAAAAATTTAAAGCAGTTGAAAATTAACTAATTAAAAATAATAGACGAAGGCAAACTATAAGATAATAATACGATCGAGTACATATAATACCATTATTTTGTAATTGGAGCATAGAAGATAGAGATCACTAAGAGAACCTTTCGAAGCATTACTACGTCATGGCACTGTGGAATGTATCTCTGGTCATAAAAAAATATCCTAAACCAGCTTAAAATTACGCTTTAAACAAGATTATGTTCCAATTTATTATTTAGATTACCTTAAATTTAAATTCATTCAATGCACTATGCTTTAAACACCCTCACGTTAATCTACTTTTGCCTTTATTGCCAATGTTTAAGTATATTCATCTAAAGACTGCAATTCAGCGAATACTTGTTAATTTGTGAAATGCGATTACCCTATAGTTTAATTATAATTATATTATTAATTTCATTTTTAAATATGAAGATTCTTGAGCTCGAGAATCTTAATATTTAATTTTTCATTTTTATTTCCTATATTATTTACGAGAGCAAAGATTTGTTGTTATGTAATCCTACACTAGATGCTAAATAATGTCAACCAACATTTGCGTCTGCCTTATGTTAGTCGACCAGCTGAATCCACGGCAGCCCCATACAATCTTGGAAGAGGAAGTTGCTATTATTGTATGGACCCACTTGGATTCTTATGTTTTAGGGAACGCAATTCGTAACACCTCCTCCGAGCTTTTCCGTGATTACAAAATAAAGCTACACTACTTAAAATAATATTTTAAAATCGGTTGTTAACATACGTTGTCGAAGATTAATTTTTAACATTTTTTTTCTTTAAATCCTTTGCATCTTCATTTTTACTTTCCGAGTTACCCCTACCGATAGTTTCGATACCGAACATTCTATTACTAGATAATACAAAATTTAACGTATTTACAACCACTTTTAAATCTTTTAACAAAACATTCATAAGTACATTCTTGCGTCGCGTGCAGTCCAAATGTACATTCTTTACACTTTCAGAATAATTAAGACTAGACATTTTATATTTGGAAACGGAACGTAAAGGAAACTATGACCAACCGAAGTTTTGGTTTCAGCTACGCTGCAAACGATGTGGGAGAAGCTACGTAGTGTATTGTCTGGCAGTAAACCTCAGCCTCTCCAAAACTTCAACCCGAAGACTCTTCACAATAATACGTGGCTTGAGCAATCCGATCCCTTAGATATTCAACAACTTAGTGAACCAGACGTTGTCCTTTCGCCTAATCTGAGTGGTATATTAAAACTTTGGTGATATTTTGTTTTATGTTTACTTAGAGTTTAATGGATTACATGATAATGCATTTCCCTTTCTCGGCCCATGGATTGTTCTTCTTGTCTGGGGCGTGTATGAGAGGGTCGTTTTTTTCGTTCTCCTCCACATACTCTCGCATCCTGTAACAAAGTTAGGATAGGTTAAGTTTCAGACATAAAACACGAACAACAAGAATGATATGGTAATTGGAATTGCAGGGAGCACAGTGACGCTGGTGACCAGAAAAAAATGCGTCCTATATAAATGTTTACAACTTTAAAATGTCTTCCGCAATAATCATTTCCATCGATATATCTATCTACTACCTATTTTATAGTTTTGACAATAAATGCATCATCGTGATATTCTTCACGTCCCTTATTAACAACACAATTTCGTTGAAACTTACTATGGCTCCCAATATTTATACCTACAATTTTAAAGTAAAGCCCGGGGTGCAGAGCCCAAACCTTCTAAAGGGAATGTATGGGATGTTGCTAACTTTGGAATTCATGGGTGGCTTCGTATCGCCCAATCAGAATTTGAAAATGGGATATTATTTTATGCATTTGTGTACTTATCGTATCTTTTAAGCTCGAGTATATATATATATTCTTTATTGTACATAAAACAATGTAACATCGTTAGAACTTAAACATAGTTTACAAAGGCGAGCTTATCTCTGCAAGAGATCTCTTCCAGCCAACCTGAAAGGTGTGGAAGCGATATCACGGGTACTTGAGCATGTACTTTTAGATAAAGTTAAAAAAAAAAAAGCTATTAACCTAAATTAAATCCTATAATATTAACAGACATGTACATAAATAATAATAATACTATATATAACATAAATACATACATATAACATAAAAACGTAAATATATACATACTATATACCTATCATAGCTGTGTAGATAAGAAGTGTTCCCTTACTCTCTTCCTAAAAATGGGGTAAGTGGGGCTTTCTTGGATAGCCTTGGGAAGTCCGTTCCATAGCTGCACAGCACGCACAGAGAAGGAGTTGTGGAAAAATTTTGTATTTGTTCTAGGAAACTCAAACATTCTAGTTATACAAGGGCGCCTAGAACGAGTGTCAGGGGGAACATGTTGGAAACGTGAGCGGAGATAGTCGGGAGCAGAGGGATCATGGAGGATTTTGTACAGAAAGGAAAGGATATGCATATCACGCCGCCGCCGGATGGGAAGCCACTTCAACTGAGCACGATACTCGGAAACATGATCGTATTTGCGAAGACCGTAAATAAAACGTATCGCTAAATTTTGCAAACGTTCGAGTCTGTTAAGTAACTCCTCAGTGACATCTAGGTAGCATACGTCAGCATAGTCAAGTATTGGGAGGAGTAACGCTTGAGCAAGCAAAATTTTAGTTTTGTGGGGCAAAAAGTTTTGGAGAAGCTTTAAGGAGTGAAAAGAGTAGTGCATGCGTCTGCTCACCTCACCAACCTGCGCCGACCATGACAAGTCACAGTCCATGATCAGACCCAAGTTTTTAGCTTTATTTGTGTATGGAATACACACCCCATCATAGAAAACCTTGGGTACATCATCTAACCGGAGCCTACCCCTGAGCCTTCCGCTACCAATAATCAAGACCTGTGATTTACCAGGATTCACTAGCAGACCAAAACGCCCGGCCCAGTCGTGTATGGCGGCAAGGTCATCATTCAGTGCATCAACTGCGAGTGATACATCCGACACAGTGAAATGTCTGTAGACCTGTAAGTCATCTGCATACAGGTGGAAGGGAGAGGAAATAACATGGGAAATATTGTTAATAAACACAGAAAAGAGCAATGGTAAAGTACTCCGCCCTGCGGTACACCAGCAGAAACTCCCAACCAGTCCGATGAAGAATCATCTGACCTCACGCTTTGCAGGCGACCGTGCAAATAGGATCCAAACCACTCAACCACAGGGGGAGATAGGCCAAGGGAGTGAAGGACACCAAGCAATACATCGTAATCAACCGAGTTGAATGCATTGCTGAAGTCAAGTAGCGTCATGATAGTGAGTTTAGTATTGTCCATCGCATAGCGAATATCTTCCGTGACGTTCAGCAATGCACCCACCGTGCTGTGAGATGGACGAAAGCCAGATTGGAATGGACATAGAAGGTTATTGGTTGAGATATATGAGTAGAGCTGCTGATGCACAATACTCTCCAGGGCTTTAGAAAGGACCGGAAGAATGGATATAGGACGGTACTGGGAAAGGGAGGTAGGACTGGCCGTTTTAGGTAGTGGGATGATAAACGCCTTCTTCCAAGTTGACGGAAATACATTCACCGACATAGAAAAGTTAAAAATGTGTGTAATGATAGGTGAAACATATTCTAGGATTGGCAAAAGCATGTCTAGGCTTAAATCATCACTACCCACAGCCTTTGTGGAGATGGAAAGGATACTTTTTCTAACCTTGTCGTCCGAAACAGGTTTGAAAGTAAATGGTGGACAATCGGGACGGGGAAGTTTGGATAAGTAAGAGAGGGAAGAGGATTTAGTTAGGTTATCTAGAACAACAGGAGGAGTGGAAAAGTGTTTATTTATACAATTTAAGTCCATGGTTGCCTTAGAAGCATTTATGTGTTTCCCGATACCAAGCGTTTTCAAAAATTTCCAGGTATGAGCTTGCGATAGGTTTTCCAAAGAAGAATGAATGTATCGGCGCTTTGAGTCCCTACACATCCTGTTGCAGATATTGCGCAGTTTTTTATAAGCAGCGAGATTTATCTCAGACGATTCCCTGTTGTACCGTGCCTTGGCCCGGTCCCTCCCCACCATCGCCGCCCTAATGTCCTGTGTCAGCCAAGGGGCAGGAGCATGCTTCACACGGACTGGCCTTACAGGTGCATGACTGTCGAAGAGCCCGATAAAAGTGGACGTAAATGCGTCCACTTTGTCATCGATGTTGTCAGCGGTCAAAACAGGAGACCAGTCGATTTTTATAGCATCCTCTCTCAAGCGAACAAGGTCGATGCTTCTGACATTACGCCGAAAAATTACCCTGCTCCTAATTTTGGGGGGACGAATTTTGTAACCCAGGTAGACTAGGTCATGGTGTGAAAATGGGGCTCCCATTTGTCCATGTGTGATGACAGATTCAGGCTTTGAGACAATCATAACATCTAGCAAAGAAGGCCTACTGTTAGGCAAATGATGAGTAGCGGCTAGCGGCATTATTTGCAAGTTGAGCGAGGAAGTAAGCGCTGCAAGTTTACGGGTTCTAGAGTCATCCTTAAGAATGCAGGTGTTGAGATCGCCCATAATTAATATATGGTCATAAAGAGTGCTAAAATTCTCAAGATATGATTCAAAGGAACTAAAATAGTCAACTTTATCATTTGGGCTGTAAACAACGCCAAGTAAAATTTTTCGGTGGTGAAGAACAACTTCCAGAAATAGGTGTTCTAGCGCACCAGTATACTGCGCAGGAGAGGCACTAATTACCGAGGCAGAAATGTCACTGCGCAGGTAAATACCAACTCCGCCGCCTCGCACTCCCACACGGTCATTACGGAAAAGGCGATAACCCGGCAAAGCACACATAGTCGACGGCATAGAAGGCTTGAGCCAGGTTTCTGAGACAAGAATTCCATCGGCAACCCCAGAGGAAAAAGAAGCAAGAAGATCAGCATGATGTGCCTGAATACTTTGAGCGTTGATATGCACCAAGGAAAGGAACCGTGAACAGTCTTCGAAAACCAATTTTAGCTTATCCTCAAGCGGCTGTGAGTCAGTAAGAGTAGAACAATCACTAATAGCGCTTTCAAAATCATCAGAAGAGGAGCAAGAAAAATAACTATCATCTAACATAAATATAGTATTATAATAATAAACACCTAATATATAACTTGCTTAAAATATACTTAATAAATACTTATACGAATTTAAAAAATGTCTTTTATACCTCACCAGCACAAATTGAGAGGAAGAGATATCAACAAACATTAATACCATTTTTACCATCAAACAGAACCAAAATTTGAGGAATAAACATATAGTAGGCATCAACTAATACACATAATCAATTATTAATGTTACAAACTCGAGAGTCAGTTACAATATACAATAAAATGTTGTAAAGAATATTAGAATGTATACTATTAATTCCATACTAGTAGCCAAGCCAAAAAAAAAAAAAAAACAATGATCTTGTCAGTTGTCACTTTGGTCGGTGTGTCAGTGTCACATCAATACAACCTCAAATTCAAAACAACAGAAGGTAAACAAAGTTAGACAATTTGAACAATACCCTTATTATATAAATAAAAACTAATGAATTGAAAGACCAGCAATAAGGGTCATTTTCGCAGCGACAGGAAGCTCCATAAATGATATTCGACAGTCGTCAACGGTGTAATACATCAGGATGTCATTTGATCGGCAGCTTCAGTTTTGGGTGGGAACTTCGTTAGCAAATCCTGAAGCTCGGCCATGGTGGTCATCTTCCTGCGACTCTTATCCGGCAGTAGCACAACAATAGTGCCCTGTGCCGTCCAGCAATTGCGCATGCCATAATGTTTCCTAGCCGACGCGAAAACATCTTGACGCCCCTTAGTGAGAAACTCGGACATGGACATGTTTGTGCCTTTTAACGCAGTCTTCGCATTCCATACATCCGATCGGTATTTCAGAGCCTCAAATCGCACAAGAATCGGTCGTGGTTTATCCTTCTTGACACCTAAACGATGACAAGTCTCAACTGTATTAATATCGATGCCGGGAAGTTTAAGTTTGCCACTGATTATTTTAATTATCTTACTAGGAGTGTCCTCGTCGTCTTCCTCGGTCACTCCATGCAGCAAGAGTATTTTGCGTCTGGAGTGAGTCTCCAGACGATCTAGTCCACCTACCACTAGAGAAAGCTGTGTTTTGAACATACCCAATGCCTTCCAAACTAGGGTCTTGAATGCAACATAATCCGCAGACAGTCCTTTGACAGTTGGGTTGCCTGTGCTGGTGGGCTGCTGTTGCTGACCACGCTCAAATTCGGTCATTCTGGAGTCCATCCAGGCTTCGAGTTCATCCATTCTCTGAGCAAGTTGTGCAGTGCGGTCCATTGTTGGTAACTTGGCAATAGTGAAGACTTGTGTTGTGCAAATGTTTGTGGTGAGAAGTGATGATCAATATTATGCTTGGTGAGTCTTTTAACACATGTAAAATCACATTTACTATAACTTTTAATTATAAATCGAGGAGAGCTTAAATTTGATGTTATCACTTTCAAGTCTACCCGAAAAAGAAAAAAAAAAGTATCGTAAGAGTAGAGTATCGTAAGTTTCAAAAATATCTTTGAAAACCTTTACTCAAATCAAATTAGGTACTCGTACTACGTATGTAATAATCATCTTGGCATCTATATCCTGGTTGTGCTCGTGCTGTGCCCGGGGCGGATCTTGACATTTAGTCGACCGAATGTGTTTTCTCACGTTTTCCTCGCTGTAACTTATATTTGTGTTCAACCAATGTACGGTCGACCATGTAAGTGATCTATCCGTTTAAGCAAACTTCTCGTGTCTCCAAAATATCGGAGGGTGAGCCAAGAATATCGATCGAACCCGGTACCTCTTACTAACGTGTCGGACCCGCTACCCAGTCGGCCACCGACGCTCTACACCATTAAGTAATTTTGAACAATACCTAATGCTACGCAATGTAGATAAATCATGTAAAGTACGAGCGATCCCGAAATCACGTGAAACCAAAGTTTCCCTTTGAAGTTCGGATAACCTTTTTACGATCAGCTCTCCTGAACTCATAACGAATTAACATATCCAACTCTGATTTGCGACTCCTGGCGGCTACAACGGCCCACCGCCTAAGAAGTTGCTCCAACTAATTAATAATGAAAGTTAAATTAAATTAAGTCTAAAAGTCCGCCATCGAGGGAAATATATCGCACTTCGCTAATATTGAAAGTTGTGCCGTTGAATAAATTGCCAGCCCCGTATGAGCTTTATTAGCATAGTCGCTGAGAAAATTGCTCGCCGGATTACGGATTTACCAATAAATTTTGTTCGCCATATGGGTACACTCGGCCACTGATTAGATTACCAAGAAAATGGGAGTATTTACGATTAGTTTCAGAATGTTTTTTTTTTTTTTTTTTATGTCATACGGTAGATAAACAGGCAAGCGGGCCACCTGATGGAAAGTGGTCACCACTGCCTATAGACATTAGCAACACCAAGAGTATCGCTAATGCGTTGCCCACCTCTATAACACGTTGCTCTGGCAGCAAAAAGCAAATGCCACTCCACTGCCAAAGCCACGGTTCCCCAAATCCCCACCCCATGGAGCACTGGAAACCTTACTCACCGGCAGAAACACAATACTATTTAAAAGAGTATTATTTAGCTGCGATATTCTGTAAGGTGGAGGTACTTCCCCAGTCGGGCGGCTCCAATTCGAACGAGATACCCCGCTATGCCCTACCTCTCTTAAAAAAAAAAGTGTAAAATAAAAGTCTGACTGGCTTTATTTCAAATAGTTAATTGTGAAATATTCAGTGGAACTAATCTTCAGCTGAAGAGAAGATTTCAGTTACCACCCTTTTCTATCAACGATAAAATTAATATCACGCCTTATAACACAGAAAAGCTCTTTGTACCTCCTGTCCCCAGATTGCAACTTAGACCAGGTCGGTTTAGCCTCCTCGCCACTCCAACAGTCCGAACCGTCTCCCACGGCAACTCTCACATTGTCCGGGCGTTAGGTATGCTCAACGTGCTCCTGGCATCGTTATATCATAGTCATGATGACGGACTCTGGGCCCATGCGTGTCGCGCGGGGGCGCAACCGGGACATAACGACAAGATGATGATGATGGGCCATATCATAGTCACATCATCATAGAATAAAATTATTCACAATACCGTGGTGCTTACTACTTTTACAAAATTTAGATCAGTTATGTTTAGGTATGGGTCTTTCTTTAGAATAGGGACAATCCAGTATATAATCTTTGTACAAATATTGTCCAAGGTACGGAGGACATTATTACATTTTATTTTCTTTCTATGGAACAGAAACCGCAGGAAAAAACTAATAGTCTCACAAAAGGTAACACGAATTTAATCACTTAAATACACGAGCGCTATTGATCGATGTGTAATGACTCTGTAGGGAATTCAGCGTTATTTTTAGGAATCCATTATTCGCATACTTTTGTAGGCGACTGTACATACGGTCACAACTTTAGCCATTGAATCAGAATTTTTCTTTACGCCTATTGTATAGAGAATTGAATAGGAGGGCTTTGTACACTTTCAAAAGTTAATTGGATATGTGACGTAGAAAACATGAAATCTTTTACATTGTTGAATAATAAAATCGTAAACACCTTAGAAATATCCATTTAAATTAAAATATTTGCATGTTTTATTCTTGGCACGATGAACAAGACTTTTTTATATTTACGAGTACTTATACCACCCTTGTAAAGGATAATATTATATTTTTGATAAATCTGATAAGCTTTGGGAATGTTTTAAATTCTCTACCAACAATATTTGATTTTGTATCTGAATATTGATGCCGAAAGCGAAAGATGCCGAAAACCGGTTGAAGTGGAGAAGATTGACTAGAAAAGCGGTATAGCGGACCTGGTATAGGCCGGGATAAGCGGTAGGACGATGGTGATGATGATGATTGACGCAAAAAGATGAAGACCTTGTTAATTTTATTTATTAGGTCATTTCACAGTTTTACAGCAGTTGTTTGCCACCTTAGTGGTGTAAAAAAAAGTCTCTTACTCCATGCTGCCATCGCATAACGTAGACCCGAGCGTACTTCTCTAAATTCGTATTTATTTCCACCAAAATTCGACCGAATTAAAATAAATTCACAGACTTTTTCCCGTTTCCCCCGTAAAGGTTCCCCGATGGATGGTAAAATACTCTTTAAGGACACCCCAGAGACTGTACTAACTATTGACTTTGCGAGCGAGCCTCACAACCGCTGAGAATACCGGGTAAATATCACCCAGCTGGAAAATATTAGGGCAAATATTACACCGTGGTCGGGTCTAGGCTGGGATTAGGAAATATCGCTGTGTTACTTTACTACGTGTCTGTACTTTGTGTTTTCCTATTTTATGTTGTACCTGAGTATCTTGTTTTTATTTATTACAATATTATCTACTTTATACAACAGGGCATAACAATTAGCTATATTAAACATTTATTCATTTACACAAAAAAAACTTGTATAAGTAGGTATATAATTGCAACACGTTAGAACAGGTAAACAGATATTGTGACCTAAATAAATCTTATTAACAGGACAGAGTCACAAATTAGACGGTACACTTAACCCAAATCATGGTCAGGGGCTAACTCAGTAATAGGCAGATGTAGGAGGCAGTAATGAAAAGTCGTGACGTATTTAATAGAGCCAGGACTTCTGAAAACCTTTTTAGACATGATTAAGTGTATGATTTATACATATCATCACTATGAGGCCCAGTCCTAGTTAGCAACGGTCGTGCGACCATGGTCGTACGACGGACGTCGCCCGACCAATAGCAGACCTCAAGACCGCCCGTCGCACGACTAAATGGTCGCACGACAGTTGTCCATTAGGACAGCGCCTGAAACTTTTGCATGCAAGGTCTGCCCAAACCGCCGCTCAAAATACGCTAACGCAGCGTATAGTATACGCTGTGACACGCTCATGCGTAACTTTTTGGTGTGTCAAAAACGTGACGCATGAACCCCGTCACATCATATACGCAGCGTCAGCGTATTTTGAGCAGCGGTATGGTCAGTCAGTTACAATGTATAAATAAATAAATACAGAACTGATGCCTTGGCGGCTGAATTATTATTATCATCCTTGTGTTCGGATTATTAGGGCATATTTTATACATACGGCATACGGCAGACAAACAGGAATTCTGGCCACCTGATGGAAAGTGGTCACCGCCGCCTATGGACATCAGCAACACTAGGGGTGCTACCAATGCGTTGCCCGCATCTAGGGCGTATTATATTACAGATTTTAAGAATACAATTTAACTGTGGAAAAGCTGGGCCGAGTTCAGAAAATAGAACCTCAGCTGAGGTGAAAGCTTCCTTTTTACTTTGTGTTTGAAACCGTGGTACAGGTACAGTCTACGATTCAATGCACCGAATCATTACATTTAGTGAGGCCATAAGGAACAGTTCACGATAGTAACATTTGCGATACATAATCGAACGAGAATCCGTCGTGTAGATTTTAGCTGATACCTGGAATTAATTGGAACAGCCTCCGGGGCAATGAGATTAACGCTTGGGTATTGGAAATTTTAGGATTCTGGAATTTTCCATCGGGGCTGGACCGACAACCGATCTGTTTGCGCCGATTAAAAATTCAACGGATTCACGCGGATTGATTGGGCTTTAAAGCCTTTTCCATGTTAGAATGGCTCGGGGAGGCAATGACTAAATACCCTGTACCCTAAACAATGGAATCCGATATGGCTTAATATATAAACATGAAAGCCACATTATTCACATTGTTAGAGAGTGCTAATACTCGCATTAAGTTAATATGAGGACATATTTGTATATGTGGAAAGCTGCCACTGTCGTCCAGGACATCAGCATCTAAAGGAAAGACTTCGCATATTGCATGTGCGCGGTAAAAAGGCTCACAATGCCCCGTACGTCGTTTAAATGCTGGGCATCTAAATGATGCCGGTGAAATCTTCCCGGTGCGATGGCGGCAAATTGGCGGTGGCACCAAACTAAAAACAGATCGTCGGTACTCGGAATATTCCCCAAAGTGTAAATGACGGAGAACACAGAGAGCGTCGTAGACTCTTCGAAGGTCTAAGGGGATCCAAACCGCCTATGAACAGGGGATCGTCCACAAAACGAATAACTCGGCGAGTCGTTGTATGGAATCAGTGTAAGGTGTTGGTATTGGTGTTGATCAGCTCATAGGGTGGGGCCGTACTCCATATGGGGACGAACCTGTGCTTTCTATAGCAAAAGTGTCCATAGCGATGTCCTGATGTGAAGCACTCGGTGTGGGCTTTGATAAGTATCCCCAAATTTTTTGAAGCCAACCTGGCTTGATCCTCCAAGTGATGATACTTGTAGAGAGGACAGGGTAATGTTCTGGAACCATGGCACTATATTAAATGGAGTTTTTAAACCATGTATGCACAAACTTGTGTTTTCTTTAGATTGAACTGGACGAGGTTTCATCTGCCCCATTTGGAGACCAGCTCCAGTGAGGTTTTGATTTCCGACACAAGCTTGATTCCGATCTCAACCACATCAACGCGGAGGAGATTTGGTGGGCTTGTCTATATTAGGCTCGATTGGGGATAGTAAATACTGAAGGTATCCTAACCTAATTCTTAACTATTCTCTACAAATCCATGCCAAAATTCTCAATAAAACAATAAAGTATGAAGACTTCTGAATTACAGGGAAATGGTATTTTTAAACATATGAATTATTTATCAAGCTCTTACGCAGAAACACACCAAAACGGAAACCGTCCACTTTGATTTAGGTAGCTATAACGCTTGCATGATTTTGTACCTTATTTATATTTCATACGGTATATTTTTAAACGCGACGAAAATAAACGAAAACGAATTCGGGAATACACAGGTATAGGTACAGGGTTTCTTTGAGATTTAATGCAATATGTACTTCTGTATACTACATTTACACAGACCTTGCATAACTTTGATTAAAGTTTTCAATGTACCTGCGACATGTGGTACCTACCTACGTACATTAATCAATATCACATTAAAAACAATTCTCAGACAGATAGCCCGGATTTTGGGGCGTAAGTCCCAAAACCGTTTCATAGATTTTCATAAGTAAACATATATTATACCATACTTTGTTATTTACTGTTCTGTGGCGAACACGGACTGAAAGATAGAACAGACTCTGTTTACTAACATATGAGGCTGCTGTGACATACGCGTAGTTGGCCGAATCTGGATATACTATTTTTACAGTTTTCGCAACAATTGCGACGGTATTTCGCTAAGAACTCACCGAATGTTGTGTTCGATCGTCTCGGGTTTATTTGTGTAGAAAAGTGACTTGACTATTAATATTATTAGCTAAAAAAATTATTTTATAGAGTTAGATCACACAATTATATTATTGTCCACGAATATTTTGAATCTCGGTTGCCAACGCGAAATATTTCGTCGATGTTCATTTCTCCCCATATAAAATTTAGTTCGGCGATAAAGCTCACTTTTGGTTGAATGATTAAGTTAATGAACACACGACGGCCACATAACCGAAATCGTCCATCCAGTAAAGCTAGTTTCACTGATATGAAATACTTTTTCTTTGTTATATTTCAATATAAAGTTCTCCGCCTCTAAAAACCCCTTTACTTCTACATTAAGTAAGTAGGAAAATGAAGTTCAATAAAATACATTATATCCTTAACGGATATTCTCTCTACATATATCGCCCATAGAGTGCTTACAAGCGTGACTCGACTACAACCCACATGTTATTTTTAATAAACTGCAAGCATCAAAGTTTTCAGAAGCGCTATCAATATCCCAATATCGGCAAGTCGAGTACTCGATAAAAATAACAATGAATCGATGAAAGCTTGTCCACAGGCTTTACGAAGCTTCCACGGCAAAAGCTCATAACTTCGGTGTAAAGGGAAAATTGCCAAGTGAGGCGGAGCTTTTACAGTTCCTAATAGCGGAATATACGTTTTAAGTATTTGAAAGTAAAAAGCGATGGGGGAACTTTTTAAATAGAACTCTGTTATGGCTAATAAAAAAGGGGTTTTTAATTTTAAATGGGAGTTTTTGAGTATTCAAACTTAAAGCATAGTAGATGATTACACAGTTACGACTTTACAATGTACCTATTCCTTAAAATATGTATGAAGCCTTTTACGATGTTTTTATACCAACTAACGTACGTCTTGCCTGATACTAAGCAGTTACCGCGTTACCCACGCGCTGCCGACCCCGTAAAAACCTTTCATACCTTTCTTGAAGAACTCCATGTTGTACTATCCAGGGAAACCCTCTCCGGGGCGCTAATGCTACAACCTTAATTTTCGTGAGAGAAGATTTTTATTAATTCATAATATTTATTATACACTAATGCGTATTTAATTAATTATTTGATAATGCCTGATTTGATTTTAATCGGTGATACCTATCACCAAACAACAATGACAATAAGCGCTACGTGCGAGTTTATCATTGTGTTTGTAATATATTTATTGTATGAATTTATAAAATTACAGGAAAACAGAACGAGGAAGACAAATAAACAGATAGACAGATTACAGGGACAAAAATCTATCCTTGTACCATACGAACCGCACGAAAACATCGTAACAATACCGAGGGGTCGTCTTGATACAAATGTTTTAAGGTCCCTACCTTGATGCAATCGAACTATTATGATTCCGCTTCCTACCCGCAATTGGGTCCTATGATACGAGTAGGGTCCTGTATTCAAACATAAACTCCACGTCAACGAAATTAAAATGCTGCGGCCTGCGGTGGATGTGTGGCGTTACTCGACTTGACCGAATCCGTGACTAGTACAGCCTTGGCAAGCGAGACATCGCGGACAGCATTGAGGAGGCTCCGCCTGCGCTGGTTTGGTCACGTGCTACGTAGCCACACGGATACGTGGGAAATAGATGTCTAAACCTGCCGGTATCAGGAAAGAGGTCCCGCGGGCGGCCCAGGAAGCTATGTATTGACATAGCTAAGTCGCACTTTTCTCAATTGTTAGATTTCTCATTGACACATGTAATATTATGAGTATGATTAGATTATTCAGCCTGTATGTAACAGGGAGCTGAGTTAGTTACCTGTTTTACTGTTATATAGAGTAAATTACCTTAATAACGCAGTGAGTAAAATTGATTAATCTATCGGTCTACAAGCGAAAACAGCTCATCCAAGAAATTTGTGCAGAGATTTCTATTTGATCAATATTTCCGGAAAATCATCGTTAATTTCTAAGAAGGTAAATTAATGGAAAAGTAAAAATAATTATTTACCTACTGGTCCACACAAACGACATTCGGCTTAAAAGCGGTAATGAATATTCCTAGGTAATAAATGCTACTACAGCATAGGTTAGTAAATATTCCTAAAATCTAGATCTAAGAAACAAGCACGACCATTAGGCTAACGAGCGTTTATTAATAACGCTTTAGTTCTTTCAAACACGCAGCTTTTTAACCCTCGACGAAAAAGCGGGGTGTTATATGTTTGACGTATGTATCTGTGTATTAGTGGCTTTGTGTGTCTGTCTGTGGTATCGTAGCTCCCGAACAGATAGACCGATTCGGTTGCAGTTTTCTGTATTTGTAAGCCAATTTGATGGAGAGTTATCAGCTTTGTTTCATCAAATCGGTTTTGTAGTTAAGAATATATTTAAGTTTAAGTAAACCTGGTCGGGTGTTGTTCGACTATTTCTATCGGTTAGGTTTTTAGGGAAAGCATTCGACAGTAGTTATTTAGACAGTAGTTAGTCGATGGAGGGAATCGCTGCTGGACAACTATTGAAATTGCTCTCACTCACTGGCAACATTTGAAATTTGTTCATAGTAATTCAGTCGAACTTTCTAATGAAGTGTATAGTCACCATCATCCTAGCGGTAAATCCCAGACTCTGACAGGTCAGGGTTTCTTACTTTGTTTCTATAGTTTACCCGGTCGATTGTTTATTCATCAGAAGCTACCGTTACAAAAAGAAGATAATTTTTGCTCGATACAGTAAACGTTTTTTAACATAAGTGTTTTTGTAACATACTAGCGACCCGCCAAGCTTCGCACCTTAACAAATTGTACACCTAAACTTTCCTCATGAATGACTGTGCCTGTCAGTAAAAACCGCATGAAAATAAGCTCAGTACTTTTCGAGCTTATCGCGAACAGACAGACAGACCCGGTGTGAGACTTTGTTTTATAATATGTAGTGATTTTATGTAAAATAATTCTTAAAGAAGATTTTAAAATCAACCATAAAACAACAGCGGAGAAATAAAAAGGGAAACAAAATAAATATAACAATTCAAGCATCCTGACCGCCATTCCGAGTTAGTGCTCGTATCACACGCGTCAGTAATGAGATTGTTCTCGGGAAAATGGCTGGAAAACGCGGCAACCGAGGGAAGGTATTCCAGTAGATTACAAATTGGGCAGCGACAGAACGCTTAGCGAAAATTACTTTAGATCGACTCAAGTCGAGGAGAATAATGGCTTTAATAAATGGCGATAGAGACGTCTCTACTAGATGATTTGTTAGTTATTTAGTCAGAGGGACTAAAACTTTATTTATGCTCAAAAAGAAGTAAATTTTTTTAACGAAATAATTATATAATTTTTAAACTATAATTAAAAAAAAAGAATCTTCGTCGTATATATTTTACCTCCACTCTATACTTAAATGAATCGTGGCGAAAAATAAACGTACCCTCCTAAGTTGCGAAACCAGACGCTTTGTTGGCAGACAAAGCATAAAATCCCATTTGTACCACATGGATACTGTCGCGTACTGGGAAATGCCCGTGGCTGACAACAATACACAAATTATCAATACCCACACACCGGCGCGACGGTGTGGGGCGCGGGCGTGAGGGGGTGACACCCGAATTCCCCCTTTCTTGTCACTTGCCAAGGGGGCGTTCCTACTTTGTTTTTAGGTCAGTTATTTCGGGTAAGTGGGTCGCGATATGTTGATGACATTTTATTCTTATTTTATTCCCGACGCGTGCTCCAGGATATTTCTCTTTACTACACCAAGCTGGTGATACAATCTTTGCGAATATACTTCCAGGGAGGGCGGTTTTTGTGGAGCGCGTTTTGAGGTCAATGTCTAACCGTATCGAGGCCGTATCGAGATTGCTTAGATACAGTGGACTGCCGTTCTTTTACTTAGGTTTACGTATTATGTAGGTATACCTACTTGAGTTCTACTTAGGTACCTTTGAGTCAATTTAAGTTTTATTCGCTTCATACGAATCAGCACGTTAGTTCTAAAAATAATAATAATATCCCCTCAATCGGTGCCAATTGTCGCTTTTAAACGTAATACCTACTTATACAGTATAAAATAAAATCGCTGTCCGCGTCTGTCTGCCTGTACAAATTTTAATGCGGTTTTCACTATCGGTTGGAGAATTTCTTCTGGAAGGTTTATTAATACATGCGAAACCCATAAACATCCATGCGAAGCTGGGGCGGGTTTACTAGTTTCATCATAAACATCAATTTATTAAGGTTTGTCTCCCCCGAGCACCCCAGCAAACGTAGTTAGATTATATTTTCAATATCACGCTATCAAAGCCAATGAAATTTTGTAGGCGTGATCCAGAAATCAATATCACCCTGTAGTTTGTCAGATTTTCGTTAAAATATGTCGATTTAAAGTTGCATGGGATTTAAAATTCGTAGTAAATCCCGTGTATTTGGTTCTTACTTTCCATTTCATATTATTAACGAGTAGTAAGATAACATCGGAAAAGTACCCATGGCGAATACAAATGTGGCATAGTTAGCTAAATCGGTACCCATCGTAATTTCGTATATATTATCGTAATTTACAATGGTGAGGGTCCTATTGTAAGCCATGGGAATCTTGTATAAACTCGGTAATATATTCGAAGTTAAATGGTTAGAAAACTGTAAAGAATCAGTATTGTTCAAGCTATAGCCATTTTCTGCAGTAAAAACTAAAGATTATTATGAAACGTCTGCAAATAATATAATTAAACATATAAGTTTACAAAATTAAACAAATTTCAAGAATGGTTAGAGCAGATTTTAGAATCTGCTTATAGATTATAGTATTATAAAATCTGAGAAGATAAATTGGATAGCCAATTTATCTTCTGCACAGTGTTTGTTTGTATAGGACTCTTGAACTACGGACCTCTAAATCTTTTACTAATAAACAACACACACAGACTGACACAGGTTCCATTGTCGCTAGCAAAAAATAACTTTCCTTTTCACATAGATAATATATATACTTAATTGTACTATTATAGAATGAGAATGGTACCTATCACCATCATCATCATCACAGCCCATAACAGTCCACTGCAGGACTTCGGGCCTCTCCCACGAAAGGGGAGGTCATTGCCATAATCTCCACGCTTGACAGGCGGCTTTTAAATATAACAATGGAAAACGTGCTGCCCATTTTCCACGCTATGGACACTCTAGATTTTTTGCTTTTAAACATTATTCGCCTTGTACGACACCAACGAGTGTAAGGGGTCGGTGCTATTCTACTCCGCTGGACATCACACGGTACATATATTGTAGCGAAACTCATCGTAACACAATACTATGAACCTTTGACGCAAATAATGAGATCAAAATGTGAATTACAAATAGAGGTCCAAAACGAAAACAAGAAAATGAAATCCGAGTCCAATTTGAATCGTACCTACATTAGGAGTGAAATTAACATTTTTACTGAGCCTTCGTATGTAAATTACTTCGAATTTCGTACATAAACTTGTGTACGGTGAAATTGTCGCCAGTTTCGGATCAGAAATTGTAAACCCTAGCCGACGGAGGGATGATGCGAAGCTTATTTCCATGGCTCTGGAATATAACGGCATAAGCCAGAAAATCTTTCCAGATCCTATGAAGATTATCGCGAAGACATGAAAGTGTTTTAAAGAAACATACTAACTGCCTACGAGCTAGTAAGCAATGAGCAGAAATCGTCCAACAAGCAATTCCAAAGAGGCTTTTGGAATGGGAATTAGTTAAATGAAGAGGAAATTTTCGGCGGTTCCATTGAAGATTAAGCAATAAAGCATGGCGATTTTTATTTATTTTATCATTGAAGCGGAATTGTTAATAAGTTTTAATTAAATATGCGTGATATTACGCATCTTTAATGAATCTGGATTTTTTGCAATCAAAACGCATTATTTCTCCTACGTAGCTTCTTAGACTTAATGCAGGTACCTAATAGTTTTAAATTAATTTTGCTCATATCTTCGGCTTTTAGTCTTCACTGTATATATGTCGCAGCCAAATGGTTAAATTAGCCGGTTAATTAAACGGCTAGCTATTTAAGCAGTTATTTAATTGAAAATTGGCCAAATTCATGAATTTTGTAAGTAAAGTCAAATTAACGATATTGCCTCGAGTTTACGGAGCTCTTCCATTCATTGTCATAATGCTAACCTAAACTAACCGAATAGAAACCTAATGCAAACTATTATTATACTTTGAAGTTATTGTGGGTAGGTTAGCATTGGAATAATGTGTGGAAGAGCTGCGTAAACTCGAGGCAATATCGTTCTTTCAACATCACTTTAAAATCTTATGAAACTGGCGAATTTTCAACAAAATAATTGCTCGAAGAGCTAGGCGTTTAGTTAACCGGCTAATTTAACCATATGGCTGCGACATATACACTATAATATAACTAAAAATATTATATGTTATAACCTCCTTATCAGCTTGAACTTACTTAATAATGTAGCAAGCATTATTCATAATACCTTATACTATCCCCTCAGGTCGGGCCTCGACCAAAAATAATTATTGCACGAATCGTAAAGCAATGAAGCCCGTCAAAATGTTTTCCATCAAATTCGGATGCCCCCAATCTAATAGACCACAATTTCCAATCGGCAGGATCAAAAGGTTGGACAGTGCAGGTTGTTATTAAATCCCCTCCGAGGGTCCTGTCCTCTCCGAATTACTCAGGTTTCCCAAATAAAGTTACCCTTATTGGAACAACCTGCGGCTTGCAATCACGTTTCGTGGTTCGTCAAAACGTATTTTGGTATCGACCTGCGCGATGTACGAACTGCTTGGATATATATGGAACTTGTAAGTGGACGGGGCCTCAGTGAGATACACCGGTGATATGGTGAAGATTGCGGGGCCGTTGGACATGTGTAGAAATACAAAAACAGAATCGTAGCCTAGCGCAAACATAAGTCCATGAGTACTGCTGAATTTTTCATTACCACTAAAGTATAAATATTCTGTGACTAAGATGGCAAACAAGTTTACGGCCAACTTGATGGTAAGCAGTTACTGCAGCCTATGGACATTTTCAATACCAGTGATACGAAAGCGGGTACTAAATAATAATATTAATAAGACACAGCTTAATAATGATCTGAATTCCTGCATATCTTACAAACCAACGCTATTATCTTACCAAGCACTATCGCTTCGTATAACAACGATTACATGAACGGTACATACTGTGGTCAACTAACAGCTTCCGCATTTCCGTTTTGAGGGTAGATCGCAGTATGATCTGTTGTCAGCCACAAGCCGCAAACTACAACTTGGTGGGTAGATGATAGTTCCCAGTCGACGGGTTACCGCGTCAGTGGTTTGTGCTTCCCGAAATGGAAGCGAAGTGGGTTGGCAGTGCCGAGGGCTTGTCTGTAGTCCATAATGCGAATCTAGCAATAAACTGCGCTATTGATTCATAGCGTAAACTTGCATGAGTAAGCAGGATAGCGTGCAAAGTTTGGACGGTCCGATAAATTGATAGCTATTTTTCATGATGAGTCTGGGATATTGGAACCGTAGTAAGGATCTCTTTATGTCACAATACCCCAACTTCATACTTAGGCTACAATTTCATGAATCTACCAAAATAAATCTAAATAAGTCTTATTGAAACTTGGCATGACATCCCAGCAACAGTATTTCCTTCGGAATATGACATAGGATCCTTCAAGAGGTATATTAGAGGTGGGTAACGTACTGGTGACGCCTCTGATGTTGTTGGTGTCCATAAGTGGTGGTCAACACTTCCATCAGGTGACCCGCTTGCCTATTTGTCTACTGTGTAACATTAAGAAAATAATCGTATTGTCATTATCATCACCGATCAACGAAATACAGGTAGACTCAGATTTCATTTAAGTTTTCTCCCCAATAGGCACTATCTCTCATTCGCCAACGTGAATAGAATAGCCTTCATTTCTAACACATCGACACTATCTGGAGCAACAATGTATGCAGAGAATATGGGCGAGGTTGCTAGGAATAAATGGATCTAAACATAGAAATACTGCACATTCATAAATAAATACTTACGGATGATTTATTCACAGCTCTGGCGAACAGTTTACAAATATCGGAGAT
This sequence comes from Blastobasis lacticolella, assembly GCA_905147135.1. Taxonomy (NCBI): domain Eukaryota; kingdom Metazoa; phylum Arthropoda; class Insecta; order Lepidoptera; family Blastobasidae; genus Blastobasis; species Blastobasis lacticolella. The sequence continues at coordinate 7,120,029 of LR990048.1, read as the reverse complement.
AAAACAGGTCTTACGATATGGGCTTTGGGACCACCAATATTGAAATGAAATTCAGTTATTGCAGTCTTTCTTATTTTTTTATGTGTACGTTTCGTCATTTGTCACATATTTATGCTGTTTCTAGTACACTCAGTATGGATGCTTGGTCAATAATACATATCGGCTAGTTCGATTCTCCCACGCGAGCGAATAAATACAAAGCCAAAACGATTGCATTATTCACTGCGTTGTTTAAGCGGATATTATAGATATGTTAAAGCATTAAATACGAATTGGAAATTGAATTGAGTAATCATTTACCGGAAGACATTCATTCTAGGGTCGACCCTCCGACCAAGACTCCATATTAAACGATTCCACTATCTAGGGTAACTTCTGAGTTCACCCGCAGACGCATATATACTTAATATGTTATTTTTAAGATTTGGATTTTATGAATTGAAATTTAGCAAAGAAATATTGTATTTAATATCAGTAGAATAGCTCTATTGGAAACGTAATGATATGCTATTTAAGTTTGAGTATAATTTCGCCCATGTGGCCGCCAGGACTGGCGCCCAGATGGCCCAATATGAATGTCCAAATTCAACACACTTTTCGCAGCAAATGGCCGTATTTCGCTGATAACACACCCAATGTTGTGTTTCATTATCTCTGGTTTATCGGCATAGATATATCCTTAAAGAAAATAATCTAATGGAGTTAGATCACACGATCTCTGTGGCCAACGTGAATTTATTCGTTGATGATAGTTTTTTGCTTTATACAAAATTTTGTTCAGCGACGACGCTTACTTTTGGGTCAATGGTTTTGACTTTTTGTAGAATAAACACGCGGTGGGCACATGGCCGAAATCATATCTATACATAGTATAAAACAAAGTCTGATAGACGAAGAATAGATGTCCCTCTGTATCTGAGTATGTAACCATGTACGCTTAGATCTTTTAAACTACGCAACGAATGTTAATGCGGTTTTCAAAAATATATAGAGTGGTTCAATAGAAAGATTTATAGGGCCAGCTATTTTTAACATAAATGACATTTAATTATCTTTCCTACAAAGCTAGTTTCTCAGATGTTTCTTTGTTATATTTCATTTATAATTCAATTGTTTCAACTTCACTACGTTTTGGCATATTATGTAAGACATAAATTATTTTAGTTTTAATTAATTATAATAATAATAATATACCATCACGGCATGCCAATCGGCTTCTTAAACCGTTTCAGGTCTGTATCGCCAGTGGTATTAGGAGGAGGCTAATCTAACGAGTGACACGCTCGTTGCGGTGCTGAAGGTCGGCTAGCCTCAAAGTACAAAACGGTCACTCATCCAGTTCCTGGACTCTACGACTGTTGCTTATCATTGGCTATCGATCTTGAAAGCACGCTACCACTAGACCAGTGCCGCTTAGTTAATTAATCATCATCACATCATCATCATCGTCTTAGTGTTAACGTCCTGGTTATGCCTCAATTTGTATTAAATTTGTCTCAAGTCCTATCGCGCATGAGGGTCCAGGATCCAAGATTTGGCAGATCAGATAATTATAGTGGAGCGACTGCCTTCTGATTCCCGTGACGCTGCTACCAGGGGAACCTGACTACATTGGATCATGGTGCAGGTCTTATCATGATATTTTCCTTACCGTAAGAGCATCGGTTAACATTTAACTAATGTACATTACTCAAAATAGAGTCATTGGTACAATGCAGTAGTGGAATTCGAACCTGGCACCTCTCGCTTACAAGTCGGATACCTTAACCACACGGCCACCGACGCACCTAGTTAATTTATATTTGAATAAAAAAATAAGGCAAAGAATTCAATCTAAACTACCTCCAGTATTTGCTACAAGTAAACTCTGTACTTCCCACCCTCTATCACACGACAACGCACTCGTATAAGTAAGCTTCAAGAAGAAATGAAATTATGTCATAACATAATAAGCCATCTGTGTCACGGTGCCGCAAATGTGACACTCAGTAATCTAGGGTATAATAAAGACAAAAAGTACCGTCAAATTGTCCCCTTAATGGTCCCGTTTTATGGACACGTGTCATGTTATACCGTGTGTTACTGAAAGGCCATGTGCCCATGTGTTTGGTCTGGTAAAGGTATAACTAGATTTTGGTAGCAAATTAGCCCGTAGATTTTTATAAAAAAGGCAGCGAACGTATTTCCCCACTTACGAACTATAGAATGGTTTGCGAAAATTCTTTCAGTAGTATAGAAAGCTGTTCGTACAGGGGTGCGTCAATGCAGGCGCGAAAGTTGGGTATGGCAGAAGAGAGATAAAAAACGGAATAGTCTAATAAGGGAACGTGCTGAAGTAACAGAAGATGTAGTGACTAAGATAGAGAAAAGAAACCTGACTTTGTTTGGTCATGAGTGGATGAATGAGAAGAATCTATCGAATAAGATACAGAGACAGGACAGGAGTAAAGCGTTAGAAGCGGAAGTAACTAAATAAATAACGATCAAATCTGAGATATTTCAAATAAAGGTTAGAACAAAAATACCTACCCTAAACCGATGAGCATGTATGAGAAGATTGATTGGAAGAAGCGAGAATTATTTCTCAGGACCGTAGCAAGTGGAACAATGTACGCCAATGGAAAAAAGATGTGACGGTAGGTATTTATTTTTATTTATTTATTTAACTGGTTATTGTACACAGTAATGTATGTGTGTGAATTCCCGAGGATTACAAGATCCGGCGGTATAGTCGAAAGTTAGGGAAGTTTCGGTCTGAATGCAAGTTCAAAATTCCTCTAGATGGCGCTACTGGCGAGTAAGTTCTGTTGTCAAAAGACGTCGTGCATTATTGATCAGAATCAAACGTCAAAGTTGAATTTTTGCCAATAAAACGGCGTATTATTAACAGCGGCGTGGTAGCGGGGGCTCGTGCGTGCTGTGTCCGTGTTGTGTATGACGCGCTCACGTGCGGTCGACAGCGGGGTAGGCGGGTCCCCTCAACATACATTAAATGTATGCAGGGCTAGGGGAGTCCTTTCCCTCTGTGGCTGTACATGGTACGTATAGGCACGCTCAGTGCCTCGCGGGAGCGTCCATTTCGTGCGCGCTGGCCGGCCAACTTGTGTCACCTCCTTTATTTTCTCATAGTTTTTAGACGTTTGATAAGAGATTTTAATACATAGCCTCCACCTTTACATTTATCAAATTTTGACAGTGACAACGACAAAGTCATCTATCGTACTTATTAGTGACGATAAGGGGTGAACAAAATTATTTGTAATTTCAGGATTCAATGCATATTTCATTACATTGGCAGACCCGATAAAGGCGGCGCTATATTTGACGACAAAATGGCATTTAGTTCCAGATTGTGGCGCTTTACTGCCAACGTAATACATATGTATTTAATTTTGAAACAGATTTTACATCGCCTCTAGCAAAGAAAGTAATTGGAATACCTACGCCCTCAAAAATTCAGATATTGTTGTGAGTACCTAGATACACTCATGGTATCAGTTAATAACACGAGCATTGTACCTTAACCTATCCCAATATGACATTATCTTGTCGCATCTATGATAAATTAGATGCCACATATAACTAAACTAGGGCATCCATTTATCAGCAGCCAGTTTAACCGTCGTCGTGCTGCATATTAGTCTCTTTCAAAATTTGCCTTGCCTAAATCTAAACACTTGGTAAGCAGATTGGAGATCTCATATACTTTTTTCAGGTCTATACCTTGTTTTTTAATTTAAATGGTATTAGCTCAAAAACGTGTGAAAAAGCAAACTAATTTATTGTTACGTATATATCACGAGATACGGCAACAAAATTTGCGACAGGAGACACTTCAATGTTTGTTCTAGTGTCTTTTCAGTCTATATAAATTAAAAATTAAAGTATATTAAAATATCGACCAAGTGTGAGTCTAACTCGCATACCAAGGGTTCCGTTCGGTACTATATCGGATAATAATAGGAATACAAGAAATTCTTAGGTAAATTACAATATTATACTCGGCTTGTCTTACATTGTAATAATTGATGTACTTTTTTATGTTATACGGCAGACAAAGAGGCAAGCGAGCCACTTGATGGAAAGTGGTCCCCCGCCTATGTATATCAGCAACACCAGCTACTATGCGTTGCTCGCCTCTGGAGAGACCTCTAATATACCTCTTGAACGATCCCATGTTCTTGTACTTATAAGAACGTTAACGTCTGCAATAATCCTATCTCTGTATGTGCTCAGTGTGGAGTTTTAATAGTGATAACTGAAAAATATCCGAATTCCGATTTATCTTTGCACTACAGTCTTGGAAAACAGGATCCTACGAGAAAATCAGTACGCGAGGATAGAGTTGATAATATATAATCTAAACATGCTTATATGTCATTTTTACGTTTTTTGAGCTGTTTTTATTTGGGTATAAGGATGTAATCAGTTGTTTTGTCAGAGTTCCACACTCGAAGGGTGAAAACGGAACCCTAAACCACAACCACAACCCTACCCACATCCTAAACATCGACTGTCTGTCTGTCTCACAACATAATTAAGACTGTAATAGATAACTTAAATTTTGACAGAATTCTTCAACAATGTTACTACTTATATCAAATGTGTGGGTGGGTACTTTTAAGGCGTTTTTTAAAAGGTTTTTGCGTAATAAGTAATAATACGAAAATGTAACAACAAATAGCTAAAGGTCGTCATATTGTATGAGTAGGACTTATCTATTTATTCCAATAACATGTTCGTATGGCTTCAAATTTCTTAGCCATTTTTTTGTGTAAATAAAAATTGAAATTGGAAATATTTAAATAAAATAACACGAAATTTTTTGCTTTTTTCCATTTGATTAATTTGAGCTGTCTAGGGCTCTGCAACCATAGCTCCTAATCTTTAGTTACAGTTTTTCACTGTACCGACTCCCTTGGAAGTTTCATGGAATATTCTCCTCCTCTCGGTTGATAATACCATGCTTTACGTTGACATTTCGTGACATATAATTGGACATTGTCGAGCTTGCGATGTGAACAAAATATTAAATATTCCAATAAAGAACATATTTCTTGTACTTAAAATAAAATGGATGTTTTTAAAACGCCATGCTTTCTTGCTGTAAGATTTAAAGCAAAGACGGTGGTGCCAAAATGGCGTCGTGTGACGTCACAGCTGCATATTTTTCTGTAATTTAAACGGGACAAAGGGAGAGTTCGCCATAGGCGTGACCGAGCTACTACTCAATAAAATTCGTCACAGAGAATATTTGAGCGTCTCTCAAAAATTGAAATTGCAAATGTATTTCCATTAGTAGGTACATTTTAATATTTTGTTGGACTGAAATATTACAATATCATTACCTTATACATATAGTGACAAAAAAGAGAAAAATGACTTTAATGTGACTCTTACTCATAATATAGAACCCACACAAGAGGATTTGTAAGTATTTGTAGTATTATCGCAACGAAAAATCAAAGTTTGGAATACAAAAAAACTTTTTTCCGGTTTGTGCGAATACTGAATGTAATGTTTTGCATCCAAAACAAGTGAAATGTTTGACGTTTTAAAATATTTTGTACTAATGGATTTTACTTCACATATACCTTTGTAAGTGACTTTATAGCTTTTATCATCAAAATTTATCACATTAACAAAATAAACACAAGTAGGCACCTACCTACATGGTATAGAAATATTACCGTATCTATCTATATTTTATCAATAACTGAATTTTATAACTCGACCAGTGCAGTAGCGGTATTTAATAATATTTACCGAAACAGCATGTGTTCTGCGTCATTATTTTGAAAATGGTTTATGAGTAATACTTGTGATGGTGATGAATTGACAGGCATGTTTGAAAACATAGATACGTTTCCTTTTCCCTTTTTAGTAAAGCGATGCGAGGCTAATCAAGATAAATATAATGCAATGGATCTGCGGAGATTAATGTTTAAAATAACATATGATAATAAAAAATGACATTAATTTCATTGTTTACAATTTTTTGACTCTAACACTGTTGTTTCACAGCCCATAACAGTCCACTACAGGACTTAGGGCCTCTCACACAAATAAGCGTGGAGGTTATTACTATAATCTCCACGGTTGGCAGGCGGGTTGGAGATCGCAGTGTTATAAATAATTTTAACAATGGAAAACGTTGCAGCCCATTTTTCATCCTTCGGATACTCTAGAAGGTTTGCCTCGGAAACATTATTCGCCTTGTACCACCACGAGTGTAAGGGGTTGGTGCTATCCTACCCTGCCGGACACCACACGGCCAACACCGTGGTTTACTATGACACGACATGTTAACTTGTTAGTACCTAGTCAATGATACGTTTACCTATAAATAGTAAGTACAGTATTAATTTTGAATTATTCACATAGGTTTTATATTTATGCCGTAAATACAACAAACGAAGTCGTTGAAAAATTTGTGATGTCGAAGATTGTGGAGTTGGTGTAATCGAATTCATTCTCCCGATCTTTATTGCTCATCCATAAAAATATCATTAAATATTGCTTACATTTAATGATGTCCTCACACTTGAAATGCTAAAAGCACTCGTGAAGTACTTTAATACGTTTGTATGAAAACCGTAAAAACATATTGTTTAAAGTTGGTGATATTTTTATTTTTCTAATATCTTTTAAAACACAGTGTGACACGTCTCCTAATATACTGTAAACCTATAACTTACAATTTAGTACGATTTAGTTTGACCTTAAAATCCATTCATTTATACACTCTATTATGAAAAAATACAGTTCTATAAAAACTAAATACGTAAATTGCAAAATTGTGTGCGAAACTAATAATGATAAAGTTAAACCTGAAAGTAAATAGCTGCAGAGAGTGTCATATTATTCACATTTATTTTTACTTAATCTGTAAGACGACATATTGGAGAATGCTATCGGAAGCTGGTGTCTCATACAAATTAGTGTTCATTATAGAGATGTGAATTTGACCCGGTGTCAAATACTCTATTAGGGTAATGTATACAATTTTGGAACTACAGAAAAATATTACTATTTGTATAACAGGTAGATACTAATTGACTGTCCTGAACTAACACCACATTGTTTACCAAAATAAAATAAGTATTTGGGAACTGATGCCATACACTGAATCTCATACATTCTATAGCATTATGACAAATATGAAACCATAACTATGGCCTATTAATTAAGTACCATGCATATAATTCCTGGCTATACTATCTCGCACGAGGGCCCAGGGTCCGCCTTGACCAATGTTGCCAAAGAGCGAATGTTGTGTCACCAATTTAGAACTCATATTAGAACAACCTATTTTGTGTACCTATAGTGTGTATAATGTAACAATATGTGTTAATAAACAAATAAATTAATAAAATAAAATAAATGATCCAGGATTTGGTAGACCAGGTGTTAACAGTAGAGCGACTAAAGTCTGATCTCAATCACCCTGTTAACAGGGTAACCTGACCAGATTGGATCATGGTTACAATAAAGTACCATGACTTAGAGATTAAATCAGGAAAATGACATGTTTTAACCGCAATTAATAAGGACTATTTAACTAAGGAATAAGGATAGAAATGATATAATACTAGTTTATTTAGTAAACAGTAAGCAAGACACATAAAAGCCGTATTAAAATAAATTGTGAAACATAAAGCGGCTTGTTCTGATAATGTACTGGTAACGGGAAAATATTAAAGAAAATAAGAATGACTGGGTACAATAAAGCGCCCAGAGGTATCCATAAAAAATATTCCCTGTATTTCATACGACTGAAACCGCAAAAATACCTCGGCGGAACGACAAACGAATACCCGCCTCGTTTTTGGGGCAAATTCACGCAATTATACACCGCAGTCCTCAATGAAAAAGCACTAAATTGTATGACACACCACAGGGCAACCACTCCCGGTCGAAACCTAAGCACTTCACCGATAGCATCACTACACGATAGATTCGCTTGTTATTTTTATAATTTAAAAATGGAATGTTTTACTCACGCAGCAATGCTTTTAGATAGCGGCCAGCGTTCCATGGACGCTTGGTACTTCATGTTTTCGATCTGCTTTTTCAGTGCCTCTTTGTCCATGGCTGCCAGAATACTGGGGTCCATCGCGCAGAATCTGTGGTATAAAATACGCACACATTGATCACTGGTACGTATGACACGTGAATGAGTAGCGTGGGAGAGGGACGGAAGCAAAGTACTGTCTCAACGAAAAAGCATAAATTTCACATGTCCGACGTCATACGACGAGATACATTACGTTTTGAAAACCATTTTTAGAAAAAGATTTCTGAGCGATTTATTTTAATACACCTTCAAGGGAGTTTATAGACAAATACCACGTAACTACAGTAAAATAACGCTAACTCGTATCATTGCCGACGGCTTTTTCTAATCGACTGTACGAAGTTCCCTCTCTGTCACACACCAAGGGGAGAATCGTGACACGGTGCGTGTTTCCGTCGATGTGTGAGTGATGCGCGCGCAGTACATTTAGCAGTTTCTATGACAACCCCTTTAGGTACACTAAACTTCGCTTGCGCTATGGGACCCCATTGCAAACTCGACTTTATTATCAAGGCCATTAAGTCCATTTATCGTATGCATGGGGCAGTGTTAAATTAATGAATTAAGGTATATCGCCCAGTAACTGTCACTGTTTTGTGTTCCATTATTTGGACGTTTTCCTGTTTTGAGTGTGATAATGGCGCCAGTAGCTAGTGGTTTAGTTTAATGCTATAAATGGTTGCATTAATAGTGATTTAACATTTGATTAAGGTAAGTTGGTACTAACGCAAATAATTACAGCAGGTAACTGTCCGATAAATGGTAAATAGTTTCATTGATTAGTAAAATAAGGAATATAGTACTTAAAGTAAAATTAATGAAAGTACGTAGATATTGCAATGTAATGAACATTGAATAAAAGTAGTTTTTCTTTTTACATTAACGAAACCTGTCTAAATAGCGTGCCTTGAGGGAGGCCTATGTCCAGCAGTGGACTGTGATTAGTTGATGACGATGAATTACATCATTAATTAAAGCTCTCCCACGAGAGGGCAGGTTATTGCCATAATCTCCACGCTTGGCAGGCGGGTTGATGATCGCAGTTTTGTAAATATATAAATGGAAAACGCCGCTGCCCATTTTCCAGCCTATGGCGACTTTAGATCATTTGCCTCCAAAACATTAAGCTAGTAACAGACGTTCCGATCTGGCTGGGCCGACCAACCGTCAATTGCAGTCAATAATAATCCTTACCATGTATAAAATAAAGTCACTTTTGGATTAATGCGCGGGCGAGCTGACCGTGGTCGGAAGTGGGACGTGGGCGGACTTCCGACCACGGTCAGCTCGCCCGCGCATCTGAATTAATCTAAAAGTGACTTTATTTTATACTGCGTAAAGATTAGTATCAAATCAACTGCTGATGGTTGGTCCGATCCAGCCAAAACGGAACGTCTGTTACTAGTTTTAGTCGCCTTGTTCGACATCCACAAGGGTAAGGGGACCAACATCCCCCAATTCTACTCTACCGGACACCACACGGCCAGAGGAATCACATGCTTCACTACTCAAATATTCGCCTATTTTGTGGAATATTGCATTGGATTGTAGTATATCTAATGTCAACTATAAAGTTAAGATTAGGCACTTAAAATATATAAGCTTCTCATCATAGCAAGCAAAAACGCAATCATAAGACTAACGTCCAAGTTCCAAATTTACTTAATAGTAAAAAAATACGAAGACGTCTTCCCTGATTACGGTTATAGCACAATATAAAGAACTTATACGCCCTGTTACATATATCTATTAATATCATCATCACAACCCGTAACAGACCACTGCAGGACTTAGGGCCTCTTCCACGAAAGGGGAGGTTATTGCCATAATCTCCACGCTTGGCAGGCGGGTTGGAGATCGCAGTGTTTAAATATAACAATGGAAAATGCTGGTACCAATTTTCCAGACTACGGAGACTTTTGACCTTTTGCCTCGAAAACATTAGTCACCTTGTACGACACCCTTGAGCGTAAAGGGTTGGTGCTATTCTACTCTGCCGGACACCACACGGCCAATAATAAATATCTTAATATAAAGATTATTTAGTAATTGCACCGCAGACCTGAATTTAAAAGTAATATTATTGGAAAGCAATGATAGATTGTCATCTCCATTAAAATTATAAATACCTACCTATAAAAACACAGAAGTAACCATAGGATTGTGATTTCACTACTATTACACCTTCTGATTGATATACGTACGTTACGGTATACGATGAAATACGATAACACGAGATATCATAAAAATGAAACGAAAAAGAAAAACTACAGCATTAAACAAATAAGTATATGCAGGCGCCTGGAGCTCATGATCTTTTCAAGCGCCGAACAATAAGTCAGTTTCCGCCTCTGGTTTGTTTGTTCTTCACTGGTACTTTCTTTTTAATTTTCTTGTCTTCGAAAAGCTTGAATGTAGTTCCATTTCATTGTCCCAGCGAGAATAAAACGCAGCTCATTCTAATTTTAATTAGGGACTTTATTAAAGGTATCTTCACAATGTTCCGGAGTCCCGAGAATACGAGATAAATTTGAAATTCTTATGTGATATCCGTGGAGGTCTTATTCCGCCTTTGTTGTTATGAAAAATGTTTATTAAGTTCACCCTCTATTGTTTACTGGCCAAGGCTTATTGTATGTTACCTTTTGGACTACAGAAAATAACTAATGTTGGAGGAATTAAACTCGAGAAGTATGGTGTTATGCTTTGTGTTTTGAATAACAATAAAATAAAGAGCTGTTGGTTTGCTCTTTGATCACCAGAATAATAAAGAACTAGATACAACGTTACACGTGCTTTTACAAGCGTATCCTTAGCCATTTTGAGCACCTCCTATTAGATCAATCCATTTATTTTCTACTCAATGGAATGCGCTTTATAAATGGCAACGCCAATCATAAATCGAGAAGACTTAAGATTTCATCAATTTAAATACAGCAGTAAAACAATTGCACATATCGGATCAGCTGTTAAAATACTATTGGCAGGCGGGTTAGAGATAGGAATTGTTGATAAGGAATATTTGGTAGTTGGTCTCGATTTTACATTTGCATTGTAAATGCTATGGGTAAACTATTGTTGTTCTTATGTAGCCATTTGCAACAATGTACCTATAATCTGTTCAGACTGACTTGCTTTATTTGGTCATAGAAATTAAGTATTTAAATGAAATTCTATGTATTTTTTTCTATAACACATACATAGTCTACGTAGCGTGATTGATACGGAAATTGATTTTGGGTATTGTTTGTTCATCAAATAAGACACGTCAGTTTAGACGGATAATACACAGTTTATACAATTAAGTTCTGTTCTATTCTACAACATATAAGAAAATTTAGGTATCTCTATTTAACATGACTGAATAATTATTGCCGAGGAATATTGGGTCACGAATTTCAATTTCAATTGAGTGCAACCCATAAAGAAAATGTATAGAAAACATATCGATGAGGAAATTTAAGTCTTCCATTTTTAATGCATTCAAAGCTCGTTGCTCATTTCCGAACTGCTGGGCATTTTGTTTGCGTATTTTGGCAAACAAAATTGAAAGGAAATTAACTGTTTTCTTTACAAGCTTACTTACTTATGAAAATGCAATACAATACAATACAAAACTCTTTATTGCACACCATAGAACACAAGTACAGATACAAAAAATATAAAAATACATATATTTTTTCCTTTAAAACTTCTACTATACCTGCATTTTAATCTGACAAAGTTAAACATTTATTCCCTTCTGAAGTTGGGAGTTTTGATGAAAGTGATATTATAGAGAAAAGTGATATTTTAATAAATAAATAAATAAAATAAATAAATATTCGTGGACAAATTCACACAGCGCCATCTAGCCCCAAACTAAGCAAAGCTTGTACTATGGGTGCTAGATAACTGATATACTAATTAAATACTATTTTTTTTTAATACATACTTATTATACATAGAACACCCAGACCCGTCACAGAAATTAAAATTCATCATTTCAATTTCTGCCCGGCCGGGAATCGAACCCGGGACCTATTGCGTGGCAGACCGGCATGTTGACCATTGCACCACTCAGGTCGTCAAAGTGATATGATAGATGGAATAGAATAACCTAACATAAAGATGCATTTACACGAGAAAGTGCTAAAAGAATAAGTGATTAAATTTTGCACACGCTCATAAAAGTCTCATCTCCACTATGTGAATCTTTATTGTCGTGAGAAACTTGCAAGCATAGTATTTGTAATTTAAGATAGTTAGGTCAAACAATGTGAACTGACAACCTGGTAAAGATCGCAGGTGCAAAGATCGCAAGACCAGCTGGATGCAGAAGGGACAGTATCGGCCTTTGTGGAGATCTCTGGGGGAGGCCTATGTCCAGCAGTGGGCGTCTTTCGGCTGATATGATGATGGTCAAATATCTTAAACTTCTTGTTCAGAATGACTACTTCTTGAATGGATGTACTAGTCAGAGGTCGTCCAAAGATAAGGACTGTGTGGGTGGTGGCATGCGAGTAAAGGGACAGAGTACCGATATTTCTCTGTGTCTTTTTTGCATAACACTAAAAAAGTAAAAAAAATAGGCAGTTTTTCATCAATAACTTACTCACATTTTAGAATGCTGCAAATCTGAAGAAATATTGTCTAAAAGGACCTAAACTATTTATCAAAAAAGCAAGCTCACCGCAATTATTGCAATTTCAGCAGTTTTAGTGTAAGTTATGACAGACTTACGAGATGATGTGGAAGAAACATGTTGAGCCGATGGACAGGGATAAGATGGAAATAAATAATAATTGTTTGATATATGTTCTCAGGAGAGTACTCTTCAAACCCGTGACTCTTTCGAGGGATTCAATATTGTCCAATTATATTACTAATAGCAAAGATAATACAATACCTACTATTGTAGCTAATAACTCTAAATATGTTGATGTTTTCCAACTATTCGCACTAAACGATTCGCATCCACATAATGCAAATAGCCAATAAAGTATACGATTTTGTGCATCACGTAACATTTCGATATTTCTAGTCTAAGAATTTGAAAAATATAGGAAAAGTAAGTGACAATCATCAACATCCGAAAAGAAAAAAGTCTTGTCATAACATACAAACAACAAAGTTTAGTCTCATCGCCAATAAGAAGCACTTAAATAGTAGAAAAATAAAACACTCGCGTAATAATGTTAGGTATAATCTTGGTCGTGCACTAAACATTCGGATTCAATTAAAAAAGCAGCCCTAGACGCTGTCTTCGCTTTTGCCTAATTGAAAGTAATTGTATGCAGCGGACAGGTCGCCAGTGACAAATTGGGTTACGTCGTCATCTCTCAGACTAGACGGCTGACTCGGAGCATTACCCGATGAGCTGCTAAATTCGAACCTAGTTCAGCTGAACGACATAGAGCTAGGAAGTTTCGTTAGGCGTTTATGGGTTCAAGACTCGTGGTTATTCGAAACACTTTCTTCAATCGTAATGACCATGACTCGACATGATATCGAGGTAAAAATATAAAATGTCGCAGCCAAATGGTTAAATTAGCCGGTTAATTAAACGGCTAGCTATTTAAGCAGTTATTTAATTGAAAAGTGGCCAAATTCATGAACTTTGAAAGTAAAGTCAAATGAACGATATTGCCTCGAGTTTACGGAGCTCTTCCATTAATTGTCATAATGCTAACCTAAACTAACCGAATAGAAACCTAATGCAAACTATTATTATACTTTGAAGTTATTGTGGGTAGGTTAGCATTGGAACAATGTGTGGAAGAGCTGCATAAACTCGAGGCAATATCGTTCTTTCAACATCACTTTAAAATCTTATGAAACTGGCAAATTTTCAACTAAATAACTGCTCAAAAAGCTAGCCGTTTAGTTAACCGGCTAATTTAACCATTTGGCTGCGACATAAAGAATCTGACGAATTGAGAATCTCAATTTGAAGTTGGTTAATAATTATACTATTCGTGGACCTATGTGTGATGAAAGTGTAAGATATATGGACCGAGGTTTCTAGATGATGCGGTGATTAAGCAGGGGTGATTAAGCATCTCCTAAACAGCCCAACAGGAAACAGTCTGGACTTAAGTGAGATGCCTCCACATTTTTATATGTCCTCTAAGTATTTCCTCCGAAGTGTCTACGCTACGCTTTGTGTTGAGTATTTTATAATCCGCGCGATCAGAAAGGGATTGAACCTGGTGGAAGTAAATCGAAACTAAGTTTGATTTACTTCGACAAGGTCATTGTTTACGCCCCACGCTAAGGGATGACTCACGCACGTTACAATGAGCAGGGTCCGAGCCGAGTGTCGACCGTAGCTCTGTCAACTAATATCCCATGTATATTGTATGGACACACTCATACTGAAGGGAAACCGAGTTGTCATTGCTCGGCCGCCTATCGGTTGCCCATCGGAATAGCATGACCGTGTCCATACAAAATATATGGGATATTATTTGTAAAGTATAGCAAAAAACTCTTAAAATAAAATAAAATAAATATAATCAAAAAGAAACAGAAACAAAACCAGAATAAGAAAAAAGATACTCTAATCTCGTTACTTGTGCCATGTGGAGAGTGCAATGGGGCCATACTCAGCATATGCCACGACAGTTGCCGTGGCGCTGGTTTTCAGTGGACCCCCTGACCGCGCTACGGCTGAGATTCGGCTCGGACCCGGCACGACGTAGTGTGAGTCATTTCGCCCGAGAGCAGTAATTTCTATTTACTTCGACAAGGTTCTATCGCGTTCTGATTGTGCGCGGACTATCGACAGAAAAAGTCGGAAATTCCCCGACCAAGTTTACTTAATCTCAAATATTTTTTAAACTATCTAACCGATTTTGGTAAAACAAAGCTAAGAACTATCTCGATTAAACTGGCTTTGAAATAGAGAAAATCGCATCTAAATTGGCTCATCCGTTCGGGAATTACGATGCCAAAGACAAACACACAGATACACAAAGCCACAGATACACACGTAAAACTTATAACACCCCTCTGATTTTGTCGGAGATTAAAAATGCTACTGTCAATTCCTGGTTTACGGAGATAACACATGCTCTGCCTCTGTTAAATTAGTTGCCTTTACGATTCGTCAATGGATGGGGTACTGCTATATTCTATACCTACTACCGGAGACCACGGCCAGTAATGAAAAATGTCGGTACTACATAAGACGCTGTTGCGAATTTTTGGACTCTAGCTGATCTAAATCTAATTATCTCGGCGTAAATATCCCGATTGTGACTTCGCGCACGAGAGGCCGGGGTCCACCTTGACCAGGTTTGGCAGATCAGGTGATTACAGTAGGAGCGATTGCAGATGGATCGTCCGAGACCCTGTTGACAGGGGAACCTGACCACGGTTACACGTTCAGTCGCCTGAATGTGCAAGCTGCACGATGTTTTTCCTCACCGCAAGATCATCGGTTAGAGTACAAGTTATGTTCCTGTACATAACTCAGAAAGTCTTTAGCTGGTCTAATCGTCCTATAATAACATCCGTAAATGGAAATGCCGGACATCACGTGGGCAGCTAGACTCCTAGACGCGTCTAATGTCTCTGCAAAGCCATTGCATTGCACTTGAAACAAGCAGTTGGATTTCCCGGATATCTAAGTTGGCACAAACAAGCCCTGCGACCGGTGCAGCTGTTTGATTTACAACTTCGCTTCTTGGTAATGTGCTATATTGCTGTTTCTGTTAAGCGTAACTTTCATTTTGCTGCCAGTTTTGCGATAGTTATTGCTATGAGTTACGGGTGACGGGACGTCTAAGGTTATTATTGTTGGTTGAATGGCAATTATCTATATACATTTCATAATTCCATCATGCAACCACCGATCGGGTTTTGACAACCTGTGTTGTTTAGTTGGTTAACATGCCGGTCGCCACAAAGAGTTCGATTCCCGGCCCAGCAGAAATTGAAATGATGAATTTTAATTTCTGTTACGGGTCTGGGTGTAGTAGGTATGTATAATAAGCATTTATTAAAAAAAAGTATACAAGTAGTTTATTAGTTATCTAACACCCATAATACAAGGTTTGCCTACTTTGGGGCTAGATCGCGCTGTGTGAATTTGTCCACACATATGTCTAAGCATCTCCTCATCTCTACATATGTCTAATAATCACACGATAAAAAAATCTGTTGTTATTCGATGTTGTTTAAAATACGTAGCCATAATAAAACGATAACGATACAAATTGAAATTCATTAATCGGAATTAGATAGACCTAATATCGGAAAAGGTCAACCGTTCATTTATCTCGTGTTAAAGTAACAATGGCTCTAATTGGACCAGTTTATACAATATTTTATAAAATCCACATGAATTTATGTAAAAATAAATGTCACAGTCATATCTAGCGTACCTATTGATTACGAGTTAAGACTAATATGATATAAATTCTTTATGTGATGTGGAAGCTCGACGTTTTTTGAGCATTTTTGAGCACAGATTTTGAGTTAACTTTTTTTTATACCACTGAGGTGGCAAACTAGCTTACGGTCTGCTTGATGGAAAACAGTCACCGCAGCCTATGGACGTTTGCAATACCAGCTTCAGATGCTTCAGATACGCAGTCACCTACCTATGTGTTTCTTCAAACCCTTATCTAGTAGGATTCGTAAAAACGAAATCACAATTTATTGCAGCCTTACCTATTTTTTGGTATATTTTTGTGAGATTTATACGTTTTTCTTCTAAGTCGCTTACGGTAGTTAGGTAGACAAGTCATTGTTGTGTAAAAATTACCATGTATAGAAATACTTAATATTAGTTGCTAGTCCTCTAAATGTTATTAGTTCTATAATTCTTAGATTTGAGTGAACTCAAGAGAAGTCATCCATAATAAAAGTGGCAGAGCGTAGGACGTAGATAATGTTGCATTTTTAATTATACTTCGTACTTCGTAATTATACGTATTCTTATTTTGTTTCTAATGTAATAATATCATATTTTTTTGCATTATGTTATCTAAAGTAACATTTAGGTAATTTATAGACATCGTTTACGCTTGTTAATACAGATAAATATAACCAAATTACACTTTATTTGGAGGCACACGGTCAGACGGTCCACCTAGACCTCGAGTCCGCTAATTTGCTTAGTGCCATCGAAATGTAATCGAATTGAAGTTGGATCGCAATAGCAGTTGAACCGAAAACGCGTAATACTGCTATTGAGCTGCGATGGCGATTAGTAACAGTAGCAGAATACCAAAATATCAAACACAATTCGATCGAGGCGATTAGTAAATTAGCGGCCTAGCGGCCCTGATTAATCGTGGCCACCGTCGAACATGATATCAGTAACAGAAGTTTAAGGGGAGCCGTGCCCGTGGGGACGAGGTGCCGGCCCTTCCTTTAATAAATTTTAGTCAATTAGCCAATTATTGATGCTGACCACGGGTGCAAATCATTAAATCATCATCTTTAATCCCGGTTGCGTTCTCGCGCGGCGCTCAAAGGCCCGGGCACCGCCTTCTTACTACTCCTTGTCCACTTCGCTCAGTCTTCGGCATCTTTGGTGGTGATATTGGCACGCACGCATGTCCTCCATAACGGCCATTCCAACTCCATAGCCACCGCTTATTAGGCCGGACCTTTGCCTGTGCCTGGCGGCAGGTGGTATGGCCAGACTTGTTCCGTAATTTACCTCTAGAAAATAGAAATAGAGTGAAATCCCTACTTTATATTATTCTAAACGCTCGCATCAGCCCTGTAATGGCTGTAATGAGCACTGTAGAGAGTACGCGACCGAAATCTGGCCCACTGCGGTTCGCCGAGGTCAAGTGCGGTCACATGCCGCGGTCAATTATCTTGGCTGCAACTTCAGTTACGCTTGTTCATGTTCTTGGATCGCTGTTTTTAGAATTGTTTTTATTAAGAGGTTAATACTGTTATGTTAAAGGGATGATACCTGAGTTAGTCCGTCGTTTTGACCGGCACCTTGTATCGTGGTTTAAAAATACAGAGGTAATTTATTTTTTTTTTTCTACCATTATAATCAGCTTACGCCATGATTGTTTGCATTGATTCGGTATACGGTTGAAATTCGACAATATTTAAAAAAAACTGAAAAGTAAAGATTAAAATAATATACGTCGACGCATCCGGTAAAATTGTCATTACTTGAATTCCAACCAACCAACGAAAAAATAGGAAACTTTGTTGACACGAGAAACTCGTAAAAAATTTAAGAGCTCCAAAGTTTATGTAGCGTTTTCATAGTCGCGTACTACACCATCAGGCGAGGCCATATGCTCCAAAACGGGCCGATACATGTTTACAGCTTACCTCGTGTAAATATTTACATGGCACATGGCGAAAATGTCAGTCAATATTAGCATGAAAATAACCTTTTCAAATAAACCAAATAAGCTGAGCCGCATATGTTGGGGATCGGGAGTCGGCGTCTCTTTTGGGTGAGTGGATTTTTAATAATACTCGTGTAAGGTACGTAGAGTATCTTTTCAACTTGAACTCACAGATGGTAGGGATGGTTGGCTATAGTCTCGATGTGTTTGTAGTTATTATTAACCTTTAACTACTTATCGACGTTGGTTTATTAAAATAACAACGACTATTATAGGGAATACTAGTATTAATATAATAGTTGTTATGTTACAAATTGTAATTAGTAACTACATTATAGTTTAAATTGTAAAAATAATAAATAAAAGGAAACGGATAAAAATAGTAATCACAGTCAGTTACAGTATTAAACTTTGGAATTAAGACACTTTTGAAAGTTTGCCTCCGTTTTTTGACCTAGAAGAAAAATGAAGGAATTGTAGATGTTATGGGCTACAGTTACCGTTTACCATCAGTTGAGCTGTCTGCTCGTTTGTCACAGTGTAGCATAAAAAAGAATTACACGAGTTAAAAAACCAACAAAAATTTACTTCTTAGGAAAAAACTGGAATGTTTAAAAGTTAAAAAGGAAAATATGCCCATTAAAAATTATTCATATTTTGTTTATCTAATAAAAATATTTCAAAAGAACTTTCTTTTTATTATGCGAGCAGATAGTTCGCTTTTTTAAATATAGTATGCAGTTCACGGATGTCCTAACTATCTACTAGGCTAAGGTCCTAAGTCTTGTCGTAAGACTAGGTAGGGCTAAGCAGGAAGCTGGTCTGCCTCCAAGACCCTGGAGGCAGACCAGCCAGAACCTTCGGAAAAAAATAAAGTTGGCAGCAGCGTTTTCGGAGTGTTCAGCAATGCTCAGCAGCTCCTTGTCCATGTCAACGGTATTTGGTGAGCCATTTTGGCATGAAACCTTTCCCGAATAAAAATCATGCTGAATCCGATTCTAAATGTTCGGCCAAGGCGAATTTAGGCTCCTTTGCTCAAAATTCAACATTCTCATCTCATCATTTTCTTGGCGTTATGGCCCAGGGTCCGCCTAAAATGTTCAATATTCAACATGGCGCCATAATAGAGCCTAAATTTAAAAAACCGTATTATGACTTGAATCTAGTCAAGTGGGATGTCCTGGCATGGGTTTTGCTTAAGCGTTGTATGCTCTATCACAAACATGCTTGTTTGTGAGAGAGCACTAGCAAAACACTCATCATCATCATCTTGGCGTTAAATCCCGGTTACGCATCCGCGCAACACGCGAGGCGCGAGGGCCCGGGGTCCGCGTTCCTGCTTTTCTTAGTCCACTTTGCTCGGTCTGCAGCATCCTTAGTGCTGAGTCCGTTGGCACGCATGTCACTCTTATCGACGTCCAGCCATCGATCCTTGGGCCGGCCTCTAGCAAAACACTAATCTTTTTTTAAATTAATTATCTGACCCTTTTCTAAAGCCGGCACTGTACTCAACCAGCGTGCTAAGTGCTAAGACAAGCCAAATGAAGAAAAGTCCGGCTTACCTAAATTGCTTGCTGGTAAGACTTGGAGATTACTGCTGCTTAACTTCTTCCTGCTGTCTGCACGAGCTCCGCACTGCGAAACCAATTAAAACAAAGTTGTTGTTATGTATTGTTCTAATGTGGAATTACAATGTGTTTTCCTTGATTAAATTATTTATAATTTATACTTAATTATATTTATCTACACTCATAGCATAATGTTCCAATTACATATTTGAAAACAGTCCTTTAAGGGTACACTTTTTTCACGCCACATTATAAAATTTTAAAAAATTACTTTTCGATACAGAATGTCCCATACTATTTTCATTACAGCTGTATCGTAAAATAACTTTTTAATCATTATGCAATACTTTTATTTTTTTATTTTTTGTTGGGCGCCGGGACACGGTGTAATGTAGGCTGAATACTTAAATGTCTTAAACAAATTCAAATTAAAAATTTAAATTTTCCTGTTTTTATTCTGTATAATTATTTTCCCGCTAAACAGAATATTTTTTGTAGTTGTTGTAATTTGTGTTTGTGAATGTTTTTCCTTATTTTAAGCAAATACATAGATAAATGTGAAAATAGTTAAGTGAATTTCCCGCCGCTTGATATCCTTGACGCGTAGATACAACAGAACTGACTCGCAGCTTACTTCCAGCTAAGTAAAGAAAATCGTACCTATAGTACGATATTTTAACATAAAAATATGAGTGTAGATAAAGTAGTGTATGCAACTGCATATTATTAGGTATTAAAACACTCGTGTCAAACTATTATCATACTCGGGTACGCCTCGTGTGACAAACGGACACTCATGTTTTAATACCCCCTTTTATATGACAGTTGCATAAACTACTATTATTATACTGTATTAGGTATCTAAGGTTATACCTAGGATTTTGTTGACATTGTGCAATGTTGCAGCTTATATCTCACAAAAAAAAACATTTTATTTTAGTTTTTGAGAAACATTAGTTTTTTTATAACATGTCTGTCTTACCAACGAGCAGACAGCCGACCTGGTAAGACAGATGGTAAGTGGTATCTGTCCCAATATCATCTACGATTCGTGCTTGCGACGAGACTTTTAAATCGCAGACCGAGATGATGATTTTTTTTTTATACTTCTAAGGTGGCAAACAAGCTTGTGGATTGTCTGATGGTAAGCAGTCACCGCAGCCTATGGACGTTTGCGGACGTTTGCAATACCAGGGGCATCACCATCGCGTTGCCGACCCCGTAAAAACCTTTTAGTTTAAGTTACAGGCAACAAACTACAGAACCGTAAGTGCGTTGTCACTATGAGGACTAAGATGAAATGCCTAATGCCTGCCAAATGCCAATTTCGCTGGCTAACTTATCACTAAAACCACACAATAAGCTGCAGAAATAGATATGGCGGTGGTACTCACCCAGGAGGACTTCTCAAGCTTGACAGAGCCCTGAGAGAAATCGGAACTTTTTATGCTATTCAGTGATAAACGACCAGACAACCCACATGATCACTATATATAGCTAAGTGATTGGACTATAGATCGAAGAGGTAATTATAAATTTATTACGTCAGCTTATCACGACTCTGAAGCCCTGGGCTGGGATCCGCTCATCGTAAATTACAGATTAATAATATTCGACGAACTCTACCTAAGTAGGTACACTAAATTGAGAAATTTCCGATGTGCAATATGAAAAACATATTAATACGGTAGGAGAAGCGAAAAAGAAATTGTCAAGACTTCCTTTCACTCCAACACCGTTCAACCGATCATAATGTGAATTGGTATGTATATGTGTTTTTAAGAGGAGAAGGTTTTTGCGCTAAAAATCTCGATGTAGAAGTGAGACATGTTTCTCTATAGGAAGTGGAATGATGTGGTCTCTGTCTACCCCTAAAGGAAAAAGGCGTGAAGGAATGCATGTACGTCTGTATGAACACGTCAATAGATAAAAATAAATACATTTCTGTAAAGGAAAAGAAACACATTAAGTATCCTCAAGTATAGCTTTACCTATTTATGGTAATAATAATATGCCAATAAGCATTCTGGTCCTGGTAAATAGCAAATTGTGTTAGGCCCATGAGTCCGGAATGAACTTAATACGAATACGAATACGGAATTGGAAATCACAGGGTCTTTCTGATGCAGTGGACGTTCTAGTACAGTGGACATTCTAGTATAGTAGTCATTCTGATAAAGTGGACGTTCTGGTACAGTGGACGTTATGATACAGTGGACGTTCTGGTACAGTGGACGTTATGATACAGTGAACGTTATGATGCAGTGGACATTCTGATACAGAGGACATTTTGATACAGGAGATCACCCTAAACCTAAAGGGGAAAGGCACTTATGTAAACCAGGATTGTGGTATAGATAAATCATCATCATCATCATCATTCGAGCGGTCAGACCCGGCTTCTGCCAGTTTAGATAAATATTGATCCAATCAAGCCCTTCCTTTCTAACTAGGGTGTTTTTACGTGTGGGTGATTGAGAGGTCAGATCAGAGATAATAAGGTATTTGACATATGCCTTGTGGTGTAGGATAGGCGAAGAACGTGCAATTTTATAGAACCAAGTGAATTAGCGGTATGGAGGCCCTGATCGGTGTGCAAGGTCTATGTTCATGACAGTGTATAACATAAGTAGTCACAATCACTTTAAGTAAGTTCCTCGCTGAACTGAGATATTCGTTATTACGTGTGCCCTTTCGGCCTGTTCCTATAGCGAATTGAACTGATTCACTCCCAACGGAGTAGCTCTGCCAACCAATTGAAGGCAGTCTAACTTCGGCCGCTAAATACAAAAGGAAGTAATCAACATTTCATCCACCCTGCACGGCGTCATTACGGGAGTGGTCGAATCTTCATCTATTTTTGATGAGAGCCACAGGGTTGCCATTACAGAATTTTAAATGCATTTTTAATTGCATTGTCTGTAATAAAGATTACTTACTTACTTATTATGTTGACGCAACGACCCAAAATGAGCAAATTAAGTTATTTACTTTCAAGTGCGCCCTAAATCACTCGGCATCAAAGAGTAAAAGGTGACTTTTCTTTAAAGGCAGTCTCGTGACAATTTAGATCCATACATTAAAACTAAGGAGGCGAATATCTAGTTGGAATAGCACGAACTATATTACTTATCAGATGATACTTTAGGTGTACTTATATTCCGCAGGAGACCTTGATACTGGTCGGGAGCTGATTGGCACCCCGTGCTGGTATTATTATTGAAAAATGGTTCATGAATATTCCTGTACTTTTCAAAATATGTACGGCACAGCCCTACTTTTAAAGAAAGTATGCAAGTTAAGAAGAGTTCCTTACATTCAAAAAGTGAAATTAAATATATTAAATACAATATTTCGGCAAAGTTAAACAGTAACAAGCAACTATAATGACACGCCACGGAGCGTCGATGGCCTAGAGGTTACGGGTTCCGACTCGTAAGCCGGGTCCCGGATTCGAATCCCACTGCGGCCATGTACCAGTGATTCTTTACTGGGTTATGTACCGAACGGTCTTTTATTTATAGAAAATAGAGAGGTATTTGACTGCCATCTCACCTGATGTTTAAATGCAGATGCGGTCTACGATGGCGCATACTTGTCTTTTAAGTACCTATTCACTCTTGTCTTAAAGAGACCCAAGTTGTCTTAAAGAGCACTCAGGGAAAACATGTGCAGGCAGAGAGTTCCATTCCCTTGCCGTTCGCAACACAAAAGAGTTAAAAATACGAAATCTTATGATGAGGCAAGACATTCTGATGAAAACTGCACATTCAGGCGACTGAATATGTAACCATGGTTCATTGGTCAGGTTCCCCTGGTAGTCAGATGGCGGTCCCTCCTCTTTTATTACCTGACCTGCCAAATTCTGGATTATGGTCAAGGCGGACCCCGGGGCCTCGTGCGCGAGAGCCAACTGGGACATTAATGCAAAGATGAGATGAAGCCCCTATAAT
Source organism: Blastobasis lacticolella (assembly GCA_905147135.1). Classification (NCBI taxonomy): domain Eukaryota; kingdom Metazoa; phylum Arthropoda; class Insecta; order Lepidoptera; family Blastobasidae; genus Blastobasis; species Blastobasis lacticolella. Next base: position 7,096,115 of record LR990048.1, on the reverse strand, counting down.
GACAGTATTGGTACTTAACATAAAACTAAATACTTACAACCAGATTAACAGAGCCAAAAGAGAATGAGTTAACAAAATTAACTTCGTAACGAATCCTAAACTTCACAATCACTCACTAAATTAGAACACATATATAGGTACAGCACAAAACAAAAGGCAAAGACAATAACCTCGTCAAAATATTAACCTATTTGTTGCCACAGCCGCCGTGAAAGTAATTAAATTAGCACTAATTCGATTACTTCAATAATACCTCGTGTCCTCACTCCATACACACACACACAGCGGGAAACCTCCGTGGAAACGAAACTATACGCACACACACATATATGGGAAGTTCGCGTGTCAACCCGAAATTAGGACTCCTCGGACCAACTTATCTTGTAACACTGGCCATTAGACAAAATTAAAAAAAAAACGTAGACGTCAAAACGTGGCACGCGCCGAAATTCGAATTGGAACTTTGAAACTCTGAACTATTTATTTTTAATAGAATCAACTTTTTCGTACCAGTAACGATGATTTGTGCCAAACAGGTCGTCCCGTGTTCTGTCTAATGAAAAAGCAAGCGTCTATCTTGAGTGCTGGTTCCAATGTAACACAAACCTAGTATGGCTTTGCTACCGTGTTCTACGCTCCAATTGTGTAAGAATGTATCATGCAACACGTAATTGGTAGTCGGGTTGGTTTAAATAATGCAAAATGATATAGAATTGTAATTCAGCATCACCGTTAAGTCATTAATCACGGTTAGAGGGGAATTTTACGCTTTTTGTTTTCACACGCTCGCTTAATTAGTCTATTCTTGTCGTCTTTTTGTTTGGAATCGTGACTTCGTCCACGTTTCGGAGCTTGTAGAGTGGAAGCGTTTAAGTGGTTACTAAGGAGGTTTATTAAAATATTTAAGGGGTTATTCTGTAAGCTTTAAGTGGGAATTAATATTGTTGACGCCCCCACGTTCTTGATAAAATTATACAGTGACGGGGACTGTCGCCCCTGGAGGCGAAGCGTGAAATTCAATTTTTTGACAGTCGACAGTGAGCGGCCTTTTGTTTTGGAATTATGGAAAATAGAAAGTCAAGATTGTCGACGTTCGATGTTGTCGCCAGAGAGCGAATTAACATGTTGATGACGCCATTTCAGTTCAAGGTTTAGATATTAGGTAATTTAAATATGGTTACTGCTACTGCTAGATATAAATGTGCGTATCATTTATTTCTATTTAAATAAACTGCAGTAGGTTCGAATTTTGATAAAACTTTTTATGGTAATACCTCTGACTGAAGAAGTAGGTATGTGGACCACAAGGTCAATTATATTTAGAATACTGAATACTTGATTTGGAATTTATAATCTCTTAATAGAATCGTGATATATTCGTGTCGTGATTATTATCTACTTGTGAACTGTACCTATCTATAATATATCATATCATATAATATCATTACAACAGAAGTAAATAATTAAATATAGAGATCACAACACGTACATAACTACCTACTTCATAAGGACCGCCACAGACACCACATTAGATAGTACCGCACTTTCTTCTTAACTAACAAACTTTATATTAAATAGGCATAATTAAATACGAATGAAATAAACATATATAAATGTCAGTTAAACTTATAAAAATGTCAGCCTTTAAATATATGCATTGCATGTCAAAAAATGGAGATCAATTTATTACTAGTAGCAATTAATATCAATGTCAAAATACAATAACATTATTACTATAAAAATGTCAAAATGAAATAAAATTATTAATAAAAGAAACAATTAATAAACATAAAACTCACATACACCAGTCTCCACGCAGGCCGACTAGACAAGGGGCACGTCCACACTAGCGCGCCTAATACAACTCCACACAGGTAAGGCCGCGTGCACACGGGCTCGGGTGGTCGATGCATATTGACCGTTTAATGCTGGGCGTTAGGTGGACAGTGCGGGTGTCCACAATACGGCGACAGAAATTCTATCACGGCACGATATACGAGTACAAAGTATTTTGCCTCGATATCCATTGTGAGCAATGAAATGCGTAGGTACATAACGTCACTCCTTTTACCCGTAGGGGCAGGCAGAGACCACATTGTTCCACTTGCTTTTTTAATTTAAATTACACAATTAAATACCTACTTAAGAAAAAAATAAAACATCTTCAATGCATAAATATTGATAGGTTTGATTTAACTTATGATATTATTAACAAAAAATATGTTTCATAATTACTATGTCTATACATAATGTTTATATCCATGTGGTCGTGCGCCCGAGTTTGAATTATTATCTGCGATCAGAATATTAAAAAGTTAAAATTAGACTTCAATGACTACTATTCAATTTTAGTAGTGATTTATACTTTTATCAATTCTTTAGTACTAGTAGTTATTAGCATTAACATAATTAATACTACCATTTCACTAAAACAAAATATACAAAAAAAGGTTTTTACGAACATGTTCTTAAAACACATAAATTTACCGTATATTAAGTTATCCTGTTATCTCGGCATGAATGCAATGGACACGCACACAATCCAGCACATAGGGAAGCGGTGTGGAACTGAATAACATGCAAACATACAAATTATGAGTAACTATATGTAGGTAATGTGCTATGCACGAATTTGTAGTTATTTCATAGTGGTTTTACAGACGTGTTTTAATTAGCGCAATAAAGATGCTAACGATTTTCTTCATTTAAAAATCGATGTGAAAAGGTCTAGAATTTAGGAAACCCCTTTAGGCTAGTTACAGTGACTTATCCTCTCATTATTAACAATTCAGAAATATCGACGCTGTAAAGGCAACCTTGCTTATTCATTATTTCGGTACTTTACATGACAGTGACACAAACTTTGAAAAATTCAAAAAAAATTCTTGAATTATAATATTTATTGGAATAGTATGAAAAATTTTCTGTAACACTCATGGGTACTGAACTCCATTACGTAGACACTAAAGCTGTCCACGCTAAGGTTCGAAAGAACGTTTCTCGCCTCGTACGACTCGGATGTGGAATGCGCTCCCAGCCATAGTGCTTCCTTTGGACTACGACATGGGATCGTTCAAGAGGTATATAGGAGATATTTTTAGAGGCGGGCAACGCATTGGTGGCGCCCCTGATGTTGCTGATGTCCATAGGCGGCGGTGACCACTTTCCATCAAGTGGCCCGCTTGCCTGTTTGTCTGTCGTATAACATAAAAATACATAAACAGCTGACTCTGTACATCATACCGCTGACTGACTGGAGCGATATCAATAATAATCAATGACTGAATAAAGAAAACAGTTAGGCGACTTAAAATTCCTGACAAGTACTACCAACACCTTATTAACAGAACAATGAGACGAGAAACGACGCTACGTCTCTTATGGAAAGAGAAACTGTATTAAAATGTTCTTAATGAATTCCTTTGTCCTTTGTTCTTGGAGCATATAGTAATGAAGTTATTGTCAGTCTATTTGTATGTCACGTTTGCCTATAATTAGAGAAGTTTAGACACTGCGGTACACCATCCTAGAGATGATAGCCAATAGGCTCGACTGTCCTATCCAAAGGAATTGGATAGAGTTAGCTATAGGCCTCAAATAGTGTATCAAATATCTACAAAGTAATATTTTATGGATCTATGGTCTTAACTAATATATTTTAATTTAATTTAATTTTTAACTAACTAACAAGGTACATACAAACACAAAGTTACCTATAGTTTTCCCTGTAGGAGTACATTGTGGTGATCGTTGTTATTCATTCGAGAGATAAATAATTATTTTTAGTATTTGTTGGTACTTAAGTAGTACGTATAGCTTGGAATAATACTATTTTTTTTAGGTCCTTACAGTGTGTTTGTTCCAACTATAACAAAGTTTTATCGGATTCCAAATATTATGGTCCATCGCAACAGTCTGGATTTTTTAAATATCTACCTAGCATAAACGACCTAACTAAACTTATCCTTAACATTGTAATAAAGAAGAATTCAAATGACTTCCGTGTGGGGTCCGATGTGAAAAACGTCCAAAACTGACTTAAGAGGTGTGAACAAGCTCTGACCCAAGCTAGAACCGTCATAAATCAGAAAATAGACAGCAGTGTCCTGTTCAGTGTTTACAGCGCTGCGATCTATCACCCGCCTGCCAAACGTGGATATTATGACAAAAGTCTCTGCGGATGTGGAGGAGGCTGAAGTCCTGAATGGACTGTTATGGGCTATTGATTATCTTCACCACAACCCATAACAGTCCACTACAGGACTTAGGGCCTCTTCCACGAAAGGGGAGGTTATTGCCATAATCTCCAAGCTTGGCAGGCGGGTTGCAGATCGCAGTGTTATAAATATAACAATGGAAAACGCTGCTACCCATTTTCCAGCCTACGGAGACTCTTCATCTTTTGCCTCGAAAATATTAGTCGCCTTGTACGACACCCACGAGCGTAAGGGGATGGTGCTATTCTACTTTGCCGGACACCACACGGCCACGGGCTGTTAATGTTGAGGAATTAAAATAAACGTTACAAATAATTTTATAACCTTAATTAAGTACCCATTTGAAGCCAGTTCCAAATGTGCGCCTCCATCAGTGCTCAAAACTCAAAATGATGGCACAAAGTAAATTTTCTACAAGAATTTCTCACGGGTCATGATATGACAAACAATCAGATGACAGTCTTTCAGGGTTGTCACCGAGACACGGGTGCGGCCCGAGTCAGGGGTGACACAATGGGTTCTTTGTGGGGCGCACACCGTACCTCTTTGTGACTCCACGGCTGACTTCTGAACGAAGGTGACGCGCGGCTTAAAGTGATTTTGTGATATAAACTCGTGTAGGTACCCCCACCTGCCTACTTGGGTATCTGTGGAATTAAAATTTGTCTTCGGTTATTTTTGAAACCACTCGCATCCACTCGAGCGCTCACGTGTGCTACTTATCACTTTTGCAGTTGTGGCAAGTTGCTGGAAATAGAAAAGACAAGCATTGGAAGGCGAGAGCTCGCGTGGCTACGAACGGTTTTAAAAAGGGCCCATGAAGTACGGAACACTCATTTATTTTGATTTCATTGGTATAATAAAAGGCCAGACACAACGTTGCACTTGCTTTTATAGACGCAAACCATAAATATGTAGTCCTATAGTAATAATAGAATAATGCATTGTATTTTCTACAGACAAGGAACATGCTTTACAAATGGCAACACCATTCACAATTGTCAAGTTTGACAGTTCATTGTTTTATTGATTCACGTTTTCATTATTTTAAATACATCGATAATGATGTGATGATAATGTTACATGTCATTTTAGGATATGAGTACTTAAAGTTAATTGTTATGGTTTGTATTATTTTTATTAACTAACAGTAGGTAGACGATAATTGAAGACGCTATAAAGAGGCTATTAGATATCGACACACAAAATGGCAATAGTTGTAAATACACATGTAAAATAACGTATTTTAATTATGTTGTTAGGATCCCAAACTGCAGTTTACTACCAAGTCTGGAATCGTGTTTAAGATCCTGAGATCGCCTGGCTACTCCCATGGTGCTTGAAAACTGCGCAATGTTGGCACTTACCTCAAGGAAGCTTTTTATTTATTTAAAACTTAATTCCACTGTTACGTACAATGGCGGACTTACAACCTTCATTAATATTTTTACTTTTAATTTACTACAACTGCAGAATGCCTCAAGAACCCCAAATTGTAGTGCGAAGGAAATATGAGTTTAGTTTACTTACACGCATATTTGGAACTTTGCTCAGTAAAGTCTATCAGGCACTGATCGATTCATCATACCTTGTAAGTTCAATAAGACTGGACTTGTCTAACATAAGTGTATGATTGTAAATTTAAATGTAGAAAGTAATTAAAGTTTAGTTATTGTTAGTGGGTAAGAAAGTACCTACCGATATTACCTATGTTAAGGTGGTTCGATTCTCATAATACTGCATACATTTAGGTACTTACATCCTCCGGCTGACTTCGCTTGATTTAATGCGAATGTGTTTCTCGCTGAATGTGATTCTCGTATAATGTATTTAATAAATACATTGAATAAATATACATTAATAACGTGAAACCCTTGAATGAATCTCAATACCTATAATTTCGGAAAATAAAAGAAATTAGGCATTACAAATCTAACTTTTACCGTACACAAAGTCAGAAATTGTTAGGTATCTGCCTACAGTACCTACATTATTACTAATATTTGTCAACTTTATATATTAATGAGTTCCACTCTACAAACTCATTTTCCCCGGGAACTACGCCGTGTCAAGGCAGGCTCTTAACGAACAGAATCATTAGGCTTCGTACATCAAAGCTAGGTAACTTAGAATTGTAAGCCTCATTTCTCGGCCACTAATTAAATTTAGACTAATAAAGGTAATTGTTAGGACATTAAAAGGACCTGTTAAAGTTCTTAGGAAAATGTGGTTTCAGTTTATTTTGGTGAAATTTTGATATGTTATAGAGTACATATCAAAATTTCTGTGTCCAACTATGTCCGAATCGGTTCCGGTGATACGATAGATTTTGTATTATCCATACCTATAGTATGTACTCCTGGGAATAAGGAACTCCTTTTTAGGAACAAGTGTTCCATTATATCTAGACGATATTGACGATATAAGTGGTTCAGTTGCCGTCAGTAGCGTCACATGCCGGTCGCCACGCAGCGGTCCCGGATGCGATTCCCGGCCGAGCAGAAATATAAATGATGAATTTTAATTATTTCTGTTACGGGTCCGGGTGTCGTAGGTAGTTAAAAAAGTATATAAGTAGTATATCAGTTATCTAACACCCATAACATAAGCTTTGCTTACTTTGGGGCTAGATGGCGCTGTGTGAATTTGTGCAAGCATATTTATTAATGATTTAATTTATCTAGGACCAATTGTTTCTGAGTGGTTTCATGTTTGATAGCTGTCACCAGAATGGCACATACTTAATGAGAAAAGAAACTCGCGCAAGTTACCCGCGCCAGCTACATGCGCCGTGTACAAGCACCCTAAGTGCTCAAATTAGCCTTTAATGTTCGTAATGGCAATCATACGTTAAATCACGTTAAGTCACGAAAGAACGTTTCTCGCTCGTACGATTCGGATGTGGAATGAGCTCCCAGCCACAGTGTTTCCTTTGGACTACGACATGGGATCGTTCAAGAGGTATATTAGAGGGCTCTTCAGAGGCGGGCAACGCATTGGTCTCTCCTGGTGTTGCTGATGTCCGTAGGCGGCGGTGATCACTTTCCATCAGGTGGCCCGCTTGCCTGTTTGTCTGCTGTGTAACATAAAAAAAATCATTCGGCATTGTCATAGAGAACAGCAATCGAGTCCCAAGAGTACATACTGTAGGTATGGATTGTACAAAATCGATCGGAACTGACTCGGAAACAGTAGTAGCACCCTAGGGACTTTTAATCAGGGCACCTAACTCTATTACATGTCAAAATTTCAGCAAAATTAACTGAAACCACAGTTCCAAAAACTTATCTGACCCGGTGGCCAAGACTGGAACTAAGTGTCGCCGATTTGAAACGTCATTTTGTTGTCAACAACAGCGACGCCGTCACAGGTCATAACATTGTTGCACTTTTTTACCCCAGACGAAAACAGAGAGGTGTTATATGTTTGACCGACCGTGTGGTGTCCGGCAGAGTAGAATAGCACCAACCCCTTACACTCATGGGTGTCGTACAAGACGACTAATGTTTTAGAGGCAAACGATCAAGAGTCTCCGTAGTCTGGAAAATGGGCAGCAGCATTTTCCATTGTTATATTTCAGCACTGCGATCTCCAACCCGCCTGCCAAGCGTGGAGATTACGGCAATAACCTCCCCTTTCGTGGGAGAGGCCTTACGGATTGTGATGGTGGTATATGTTTGACATGTGTATGTCTATGGCATCGTAGCTTCCGGACAGGTAGACAAATTTAGGTGCGGTTTCCTCTATTTGAAAGCCATTTTAATCAATATGGTTCAATGCTTTGTTTAATTAAAATCGGTACTGTAGTTTAGAAATCATTTGAGTTTAAGTTAACTTGGTCGAAGGTTATCCTATGTTTTCTCAGTTACTTTTTTTGTCGGTTAGTTTATCTTACATGCTCGTCGGTTTAGGGTACTCTTGACGTGACCTTTTGAAGAACCTCCAATTTCATCGTGGTACGATCCTAAGTAGTCGAAATTTGTGTGCTTTTAATACATTATTAGTTTCAAGAGATGGTACTTATTGGGAATAAAAATAAGATAATAATCTTTTTTTTTTGGCCGTGTGGTGTCCGGCGGAGTAGAATAGCACCAACCCCTTACACTCATGGGTGTCGTACAAGACGACTAATGTTTTCGAGGCAAAAGAGGCGAAGCATTTTCCATTGTTATATTTAAACACTGCGATCTCCAACCCGTCTGCCAAGTGTGGAGATTATGGCAATAACCTCCTCTTTCGTGGGAGAGGCCCTAAGTCCTGCAGTGGACTGTTACGGGCTGTGATGATGAATCATCTTTTAGCGTTAATGTCTCGGTTGTGCTCTTGAGCACGAAGGCCTGGGGTCCACCTTGACCATGATACAGGATTTGGCAATCAGGTAACTACAGTGGAGCGACTACCATCTGACGTCCGTGACCCTGCTACCAGGGTAACCTGGCCAGATTGGATCATGGTTACAAATTCAGTTGCCTAATTTTGCAGGTTTCATCACGATGTTTTCCCTCACCGTAAGAGCATCGGTAAGAATTCAACTAATGTACATAACTCAGAAAAGAGTCATTGATTCATGGCCGCGACAGGATTCGAACCTGGTACCTCTCGCTTACGAGTCGGATACTCAACCGCCAGGCCACCAACGCTCTCAATTTACCTTATTTGCGAATACTGTACTAAATTGTTACTGTATGTTAGTTCAAAGTTTGCCGGATTATGATAGAAGCAACATGGCACAATAGAAGTACCTATAGGTAGGTACCTCTAAGTACGTTGGAATACGAAGATGAGCGAGGCTCTACAAACGGTGTTTAAATTACCATTGTTAATCAAATGGATTATTTCGATTTAAGTAATCAGGCGTGGATGTGGTAAAGGCGAATAATGTCTTAATGACGGACAGTACGTTTTCTGTCATTTGGTCATGAGTTCATTTTGACGAATGAACATTTTGTCTGACCATCTGACTCATTGTGACATGTTTTCATGACACATTATGACATATTGAAAGTTTGTACCCGGACTGACAAAGCTCTCATTTCCAGCCTCACCAAACTCCCAAACATACAGTTACGCTGTCCATTTTTAGGCCACTGCACCAAAGCAAATAATCCGCCACACTACACCATACCTCATACGACCATAATCTGCAGTCCACCCGTCCATTTCAATCTGCGGCGATCTTTGGTGGCGCGGCGAGGCGGCGAATGTAGCGGCTCAGAGCAAACACCGCGCTCATCCATCGCGCGACCCGTGCGCTCGCCCTGCAATAACTCCGATATTGGCTCACGTACCGGCAGAGAGCATGCTAGCCATGTAGATGAGAAACAGGGAAACAGGCGGCTCTTTATGCGCGTTGTTTACCTACTTTCGGATGCCTGTAAAGGGAGATGGAAGATTTTCCGAGAGCCCATTTAATAGAAAAAAATAGTTCAAAAAGTTGCACTAGATGGCGTTGTATAGATACGATTCTCAAAAATAAACTAAAACGAGATCGTTAGATGTATAAAAATGTAGACATTTTGCGCTTTCTTCTCAGAAAAGGTACTAAAACTAAGTATCTTTTCACGAAACACCTTTTCGAGTAACTTCGGTTACCAAATTCAATACTTGACCATCCTGTCTAAGCAGCGCCACCTAGTATGGCACGCCGAACTACACTTATTACTTTTAAAAGTAGCTGTCTGAAATTCCCCCATTCCCTGCATCGTGATAGTGACGCAGTGGTGGTGGCGACTTCGTTGACGCGGCCTGAAAAATAGCGCACCCCGTCCCTACGGGGTGTCGCATCCGATGGAACCTGAAAAGCCCTTCCGGCTACAGGTGCTCCCAGGGGGTGTTTAGCACGTATGCGCCTAGGTCCCTTTTTTTGCCGAGTCGTGCATAACCAGTCCGGCTGGCTGGCTGGTACTCATGAGAGTTCACCTCCTCCCTCCCAACCGCTATACCGGAGGGTGCCCATTTCCTTTGCGTTGGGCGCAAAAATAAAAAGAAAAAAGCGGCCCAAAAGCTAGAGTTGCAGATGCTGGACCGCGAACAGTAGTTACTTCAAATAATTATTATGAACTCAGCAACGCATTCGCGACTTCGCGATCAAAGATTTTTTATTTTACTAAGGTACTTATAATTCCTTTGTTCGTGACAGGACGTGGGTGCCTATGGGCGGCGGTAACCACTGATCAGATTACTTACCACCAGGAAAACCGGCTTCTTTGACTTCTACTAGTTATTTATAAATATACTCAAACAAATCACTGAGATAATAAGGAGATCGACACCCCTCCTTATGGCACAGGTAACGAAGTAACGATAGTATTTTCCTTTTCCATTGTTTCTTGTATGCTGTATTATGACCTAATTAATGTACTGTGCCATGTGTGAGATAGATGTAATAAACGATTTTTATTTATTTATTTATTATATAATCAACTAGTGAACCCGGCGCGACTTCGTTTGCACCTACTTTACCCCTACCTACCCGTTTTTTCTTACTTACAAACCTTACTTTTCAATCACTCTTATGTATTGTTGAAAAACGCATTAAAATCCATTGCGAAATTTAAAAGATCTAAGTGTACATATATACAGACGGCGGGAAGCGACTGTTTTACCATGTAGAGAAAATCGGCAATTGAAATCGTTGCCTATGCAATAAACTTCGACGGTATTTCCCATGTAAGTAATATTCTCCATAAATTAATATCAAAACAGACTTTACCCTCTACAGTTACCTGATCAATCATAATCTTTAGCCAAGCGGAATCTGCACGGATCACTAGCGTTATTGGATTTCAGGCTCCATAATATTCCTTTTGGCATGAAACAGTTTTATATGTATTTGTTGAACTGTACATATCGAATATCGCATAAGCTGCAATGCATCAAACAGAAAGCACTGCGATGACACAGTTTCTGAAATCAATAAATTCAGCTTCATTTCGAGGTGGATTTTACAAAATCGTTGGACCACGGGAAAGAAGATAATATTCAGTTCGATCTTACCTGTGGCAGAACTCTGTCTAATATAAGGAGTCCATCTGGATACTACCATTCCACATTACCTATTTCTATAGCCAAGAAGAAGTTGCTGGGTTCCGGTGTGAAGGATACCAGCTTAGTTCTCCCAGTGACAACTGTCACTGCGGTGTGCATTTTTATTAAATGAGACAGATACAAGTACGTAGGATATTATGGTCGGCATAACAGTCTGTCGAGATTTATGAACTGTTGGACTAGCGTTCGTGGGAATTTCGTCAGTCAAAAGTATATTCATGTAAGAACAATACATATTCTAGTTTTGTGTAAGTAAGTACTAAATCTCAATCTAAGTAAGTACTAAAGCAGACTATTACGGAGTATTTACTTACATAATTCTAAGAATAATTAATATTTTCCCACTTTATCTAGGTTTACAAAACTCACTATTCTTATTTAACTGTTTTAATGCAACCTGACAGAACAAGAAACGAAAATGCATCAAGTTTCAAGTTAATATAATTAAGTAAGTAAAGAAAAACATGTCTTACAATAAAAATAAATTCGCAATCTTATCATAATGACGTTCGCACGTCTATTTACCCTTCCCTTTATCTTTTCCTTTATCCTTCCCTTTATCCTTTCCTTTCTCCTTCCCTTCCTTCCCTTTGTCCTTTTCCTGCTTCTTTTTAGATACCGCAGACATTTGTCTTGTTAACAGTTCCTGAGATACAGCGTAATCCCTATCTTCAAGGGCTACCATTATATCAGGACTAAACGCCCAATCTGAAAACAATTTCATTTTACAATCGCACCGGCTTTCTCTTAATCATCTTACCCTTATACCACTAGGTGGGGTCAGGACAACAGGTCTCTCTATCTTCCTCTTCTTCTCTCGCTCCTATTCTATCCTATCACTCGTCATCTCGCCATTTTTCTTTCTCTAGCCATGTCAGCTCATGTCACCATTCACAAGATTTTTTATACCACCAAGGCGGCAAACAACTAAGCAGTCACCGCAGCCTACGGACGTTTGCAATACCAGGGGCATCACCCACGCGATGCCGACCCAGTAAAAACCTTTAACCCCTTTCTTGAAGAACTTCATGTTGTGCTCTCCAGGGAAAGCCTCTCCAGGTAGTTACAGTTTATCCATCTTTCCCTTGGTAGATGGATTGATTTTACCGTTGCTTTCTATTCTGGTAGGTATTTTTCGAATGAAACCTTAATTTTATACAATAAAAAGCTCTCGAAAATGAATTCATTCTGTGACGAAAGAATACGCAACCGAGATTATAAAATACTGATTGCTTTAATAAATACAGCGACCCTCTGTATAGCATTGATGCAAACCCAGAACACCATGAAAGTAGCTGCAAAGATGCCTTCAATTTACTATTGAAACCCAATTTAAAGAAAATTCTTTGCAAGAAGGAAGGATTAGTACGAAGAAAAATATTTTAGCCGGGCTAGTCTATTTCAAAGTTAACTTTCACAGATGTCTGGAATGTTAAAGTACGCACTCACAGAACAGAAAAAACCAGTACTCACTTTTTAGATGTAACTTTAATCCTATATTTTACTCGAGTCGGAAGTTAGTTCCAGTCATACCTACTAAATTTGTAATTCGTTTGCTTTCTACTAAAGTCAGCTAAACCAGTACTCACTAACTCCGACGGACTCTAGGCGCCTGCACCTTTTCTTCTGACGCCTCAGTACGTATATATCATTGTATGTCTGTAGGTCATTCATGCGTTCTACAGCCCTCTCTATTCGGCCATGGCGCTCTTGGTAATTAGCTTCTGCTATATCAGGCGTCATCAAAACAGGGCTACAAAGAATATTATATTTAAGTACATACATGAGTAAGTTTAAATCTATATGAGATTATGTAAACACCTACACATCTAAATAGATCAATTGGTGCTTTCGAGTTTCACATTGCAAGGCCGACCTGCCTAGCCACCTATACACCTCACGTTCCATAGTTTTGGTTATGGTTGGTTATGGGCGCATGCAGTCAGTGATTAACCGCATGGTGTGTCCTGCACCAATGCACTGGCTCTCTGCAATATTTTCCCGCTCCATCTTCGAGTGAACAGTGCCTCTACCGACAACTTGGCAAAATTTTAAGGACCCAATACTACTTATTAACGGCGACGTCCCCGGTACGAGCAGCTGAAGGCTTAAATCGCGACACTCACCAGTAGCGATGATAAGAACCAGAGACTATTGGAACATTCACAATCCCTGGATCGATGAGTAGCACACCAAGAAGGTGTCTTCTGATTTGTACGAGCTGGAACCTAAGAAGAAGCCATCGGGTTTTCTCGAAGAACGCCGATTTTGGTGCCTTATGAATAGAGTCAGAGTAAATGTTGGCAGCTCCGCATACCACAGAAGTAAATAGAGCTGCTGCGAGTAAGCGGCTCGCGAGTGCGGGCACTATCTATCACATGGTACTGTACTGCTCTTTCACAAAATATAAAGGCCTATAAAATACCTCAAAAAGCTGTCTGGAAAAGCCGTGGACTATTTGAGGAGTTCTAGTTTTAAGTATTAGTCCCAGTTTTTTACTTTCTCTAATGCAATGAGAAAATATTAATGTCATACGATAAATAAGTAATACGATATAGTACGAAATATATTTTTTATAATATTTCTCGGGCAACTATTCCGGGAGAAGTTGGGTTGATCAAGTTTATACCATTGTCACAAACTTCTTTATAATATAGCTCTAACGGAACTTACTCCTCGTATACATTCACTTCTCTTGAGCACTCCTCAATGAAAGTAAGAGGTTTGAAAATGTCTTTAAGTTGTTCTGGCATCTTCAAGTATGTACGTTCTGGATTTTCCTCTTCTTCGATCGTGATGTCAGCTGATGATAAGAAGATGTGAAATTTATTTTGTACGCTAACTTTAACTTATCTGGTTGGGGGTTTTTAAGCGTATGACATGCCTGATGGTAAGTACTTATGGACGTTTGCAACAATGTTTATTACCTTGCTCTTAAGCCTTCTCAAACACATCTTCGGCCGCTTACCATCAGGCGTGATGGTGGGTCCACCAGTGGGCCCAGTGAGATGTAAAAAAACTGCACTATAATAATTAACAATAAATGTGTCTGATGAAATGCTATGATTCGAATTCAGTACGATATACTTACAGGTTGAAGCTGGTGTCAGTTGACGTAGGTGTGGCTCGTCATTCTCTGAAAAGATACCGATGTCACTTACAGCGACATTCACAATAATCCATAAGCACCGCTGAATTCAGAATAATTACGTAAGTAAGTGTATTTCAATTTCACTATTCTAACCTACAATATCAAATACTTCTAAAATTAGGTACTACATACGTGACATTTTATTTTTCGGAGACAGTTATTCGTGAGATGGATATCTAATCAGACCACATAATATGCCGACGAGGTTAAGCGTAACGATATGCTGATTTAAGCCGCATTACCTCTCGCCACTCGCTTCTCTGAACGCTTGGCTAATCAATAAGGGCCCTAACCAGCACAATCTTGAGTCTTTTAAAAAAGGCTAGTGCTGTTTCTGGACAGGCATCTTTTTGTACTTCTACTTATACTTGTATTGCTTTCGTCACTAACCGTCGGGTATATCTTTATCTGAATGCTGGATCTCCTTTGTACTCGCAGACCACGAATGGCGATGATTTGTCGCAGTAGCTGCAAGGCAAGAGTATGATTGTCACATTTAAACAGCCGTAGATATCATCGAGCCTGAACTGACGAAATACGGCCAAGAAACTGGTTTATCAGTTTTCACAAAACTTCTTGTGTTACCAAAATGTTACATAGTTTCAGCCTAGAATATTGTTTACTATGTAAAATCAGCCTTGTTTTATTGAATGCAACTGAACTACAACCATGGTGATTTTACAATTCAAAATTTTTGATAGATGTGGGAAAACTTAAATATACAGCCATTAAAGGGGAGAAAACTAAGACATAGGGTACTTGGTTCTTACATGCCATGAAATCTAATTAGGGATTTTCACACAGATTAAACCGCGTTGGTTTGACATACAAGTTCATCATCATCACAGCCTATAAGTCTACTGCAGGACTTAGGGCCTCTCCCAAGAAAGGGGACGTTATTGCCATAATATCCACACTTGGCAGGCGGGTACGAGATCGCAGTGTTATAAATATAACAATAGAAAACGCTGCTGTCCATTTTCCAGCCTACGGAGACTCGATCTTTAGTATCGAAAACATTAAGTCGCCTTGAAGAACACCCACGAGTGTTAGGGATTGGTTCCAGGTAGGTTATAAGAGAAATATTAAAAAAAACATTTTCTAAAATCTACATAGTTTAGCTATACAGGGGTATGTTTCTTAGGGAAACTTGTTCAGTTTCATGGGTAGAATATGAGGTTTCAATTAATGCTAGCGGTTTTTCTACACACTGTATATTTAATATTCTTCGATCAACTATACTAAATATTACCATATCAAACTATAGACAGATGCAAAAACTACTGAATTTATGTTGATGATGAAATTTTGCTGTGTAATCTCAATTAGAATAAAGAGAAACATACTCACTAGATGATGCCGGACGTTCCTCTGAACCCTGAAAAAATTTTAATCGCCGTTAGCAATTACAAAAGATGAATATACTGGCAACGGAGCAATGCTGGAGAAGAGGCTAGAAGCAAGATCGAAACCGCAAAGGTAGTTTCTGTAGATCAGTTCTTCCAGTGGAAATATTTTTCTGATTGTATTACCATTTATACATAAACCAGGCGCATACAGAAACAACTATGAAAAAATAACGAGGTGATAAGATTCAAACAGAACATAACAACCTCCAAATATAACTGATAGAGTTCGGTATAATGGCTCACCGGAGTAATGGGTTCTATTGAAAGGATGCAATTCTTCTTCCGTTGCAAGTCCCGTAGCATGTAATACGTAAGTTAACAAATATGGTTAATATTTACATGATGTTCAGGTATTGATGGTGAAGGACCCGCGTTGTCTTTATTGACCAGGAATTCTTCTCGGAATCGTTTTCTGGAAAATAAAAAAGATTTCTTTTAATATTTCGGGATCTTAGCGTTAATGTCCCGGTTGTGTTTTCTGCACGAGGGCGTGGAGTCGGCCTTGACCATGATCCAGGATTTGGCAGATCAGGTAATTACAGTGCGACTGCCATCTGACCTCCGTGACCCTGCTACCAGGGGAACCTGACCAGATTGGATGTTAACGACAGTTTTAAAGCACTTGTTGTTTTTTATAAAAAGCATGTACTGTGACGATATTTTAAAAAACATTGCTTTTATAAAGTCGTAGGTAGCGGCAGCAAGGGTTTTTAGTCTTGCTTTCTTGGTAAAAATTGCTCCTGAACAACAAATTTCAAGTAAAAAATACTTTGGATGGAGGACGTGAATAAAAAAATAAACAATAATATTGTCTTTTTTGAATATCGAGTTACAAGAGGGTGGAAATTAAAAGAAAATACAGAACATTTTTACAGAAACCCGTGGATTGGCAAATCGAAGAGTCCACCCTACTGATTTTTTAAGATTTTTTTAACTTTTTTAATTCAAATCAATTCAATTCAATTCAATTCAATTCATAATCGTAATCACCGTCACAATCGTGGTCTTCACTCGAGACCGCCACTACCCCACGGCCATACGGCATAATATTATGACCTGCCTATAGTCTTTTCATATTTTAAATTCGTAGAGCAATGTCGATTGCCTCTGTTCTTTGCCAATGACTTTGTTTTGGATGATGCCTCTTAGAGAAACACCGAGAGTAACATACCTTTATACGCCGTCCGTGTCCGGCCACGTTTTGCACAAGTAGGTAATAACGGATAAAATGCATTGACTATAAACTTTCGTTTCAAGGCTCTCACAGATAACAATATGTGAGGTGTAGTTGCTCCGTAAAGACACTGAGAAACTTCTCAAGTGCTGCTCAGCCCAACTGAAAAATCCCGCAATCGGGAAACGCGGTCCGGGCGAACGCTTCATCAATATGTCGTGGATCTTCGAGCTATCCACACGAGCCGCTTTTGTTCAACGTTTATAATGCGTACGGCTAAGAAATGGAACACGCCTGCGAGAGTGTTCACTGATCATTATAATTTGGACGCCTTAAAGGCTAGAGTGGAGCTAGGCTGTTCCTAGACTGGCATACTCCATTTTCGGCCGCATCGTAACTTACCACAAGGTTACGGTTCCGGGCAAACGACCGACAGGTCTAAAAAAATCTAATCTGCGTTTACTGACCGGCACTTTTGTCCTCTGGAATTTCGTCCTGGATCCTTCATTTCCCAGGCCTGACGCGCTGCAGCAAATAGTATATCCTTTCTATCGTCGCGTTTCACTGTTATGCCACCGCCACTTGAATATGAACATTCCATTAACGTGAATGCGTCACCTTCTATCACTTTTAGCACGTTCTCAGAATGCTTACTATCCCCGTCCCTCCTTGAACTGGCACTCTAAAATTCAAATTTATTTATTTAATAGTTTATTGCACACAAAAATGGTAACTAAGATATGGCAAATATATACATGACACAAAAGGCACTACTAAATTATTTTTTATTATTTTTTATTTTTTATTCATTACGCTTTTTTAAATATCAATACCACTAAGGTGGCAAACAAACTTACGGTCTGCCTGACGTTAAGTAGTCACAGCAGCCTATGGATGTATGCAATACGTTTCGTTTGTCATTAGGGTTGTATCGCATCATAACCGCCCCTGCTGGACTTGACACTCCTCCACATCAATGGAGGGTTACTTTTTATACTAGAGGGAGCTAAATGAGCGAGTTGGGCCCCATGATGGAACGTGAAACCAGCAACATCCGGAGAGTCGCGAATGCGTTGCCGGCCTTTGAGATGGGCGTAGGCTTGGTCGGAGTGTAAAAACAAGTACTTGAAGTACTGAAAGTACGTTTCAATAGAAAAAGACGAAAGTAGAACACGATAACGCTAAGTATAATCCACAGAAATCTAAATAAATTGAATTATTTTTTGTAAATACAGACTCTTCTTTAGATTTTTGTACATAATAAATTAAAGAAGTAAATTTATTTAGATTACAGAACTCGTAGCGTAAGTAGGCCTCCCACTAGATTGACCGACGACCTGGTAAAGATTGCAGGTACCAGCTGAATGCGGATGGTACAAGAACGGCATTTGTTCAGATCTCTGGGGAAGGCCTATGCCCAGTAGTGGGTGTCTTCCAGCTGGTTTAGATTTTTATGGACAATATTTACCTACCGTTGTCGTGCTATACTTTTGTCTTTTTCTGATGTGTAATCACATCACATTTAACAACCCATAAAAAATACTGCTCGCCTTGATGTCTTCCACAATAGTGGAGGATCATCATCATCATCGGTGGAAGATAAGTGGGGGATTAAAATTTTTAGGAACATTTAAGATTTAAATTTTTTACCTTACTCTTCTTGGATATGGGAGGGTCTAACGCGTTCCTGACGATATTCACCCGTCTCCATTGCTCTAATTTCAGTGGCCATCCTCCAGGGGCTACGACCCTAACATTGCAAAGTTGAATTAATAGTGTAGACTGTAGACGATTATACGAAGATCGTTTCATAATCATCATCACAGCCCATAACAGTCCACTGCAGGACTTACGGCCTCTCCCACGGAAGGGGATGTTCTTGTTATTGTCATAATGTCCACACTTGTCAAGCGGGTTGGAGATTGAAGTGTTATAAATATAACAATGGAAAACGCCGGTGCCCATTTTCCAAACGGAAACGGAATACGGAGACTCTAGGTCTTTTGCCTCGAAAACTAGTCGACTTAATTAAAATTAATGTGGGTATAAGTAGGTTACGAAGTCAGTATTAGCAAATATTAGTTTGCGGGACTCGGTTACGTGATTCATGTAATTTGTTTTAAAAAACTAGGAATACCATAAATTCCATGATACAGTCACCTGCAGAGTGATCGGAGCCCTCACTGTTGCTAATTAAGTTCAGTATTAAATAAATAATGTGTTGGTTGACTACCAACTAAAGCGCTTATTACATTTGACAAAATTCAGAAGCAAAAAGCGTGAGGGAAAATCAAAGTGGAACGTATTGCTTACAAAATAAGGTCCATTTTTGTATCACGGTTTTTGAAAAGCGAAGCGACATGTAAAATAATCTGAGTGATACAAAAATGGACCTTATTGTGTGAGCAATACATTCCACTTTGATTTGCTCTCACGCTTTTTGCTTCTGAATTTAGTCAAATGTAATAACCGCATAAGCCTATTCGCCAACAAATCAGGATTCATTGTACTTGATTATGCATGAACCTTATTTGATACTTGAATATGCGAGGGGGATCCGGTCCTTAATTTTTTGAATGGAGATGTAACTCGAAGACTCAAAACTCGATGTTTCTTTATTGATAGGGACATTAAATATCTCTTTCAAGCGTCAAAAGGAAGGGGGTAGGAAACTAGGAAGGAAACACGTGAGACGTTGGCCAGGCCCGGGGTCGGACACCGACCACCCGACACCGACCACAGCCTGACCGTGCCCGACAATACCAGACAGAGCCGGACCGTGCCTGACATATTTTATAGGTCTAGTATACTTAAAAAAACTACAGAGGACGTAAATTATACTTACTCTATAAAATAGTGATTTGGATCCATTACACCTGCTTTCAATTCTTTGAGCTGAAATTCAATTATTACATAGAATAAAATTAAAATTTCGGCGGAGTTCGCGATGACTGAAGGTAAGTTGAAATATTATTTTATTGTAAAGTAGTGGATTCGTCGCGCCTTCGTTTGCGTACACCTAATTTACCCCTACCTACTCTTTTTTTCCTGCTCTATAAACCTTCCTCTTGAACCAATCGTTTGTTGAAACCGCATTAAAACCCGTTGCGTAGTTTGAAAGATCTAAGCGTCCATATATACATAGAGACAGACGGCGGGAAGCGAATTTGTTTTATACTATGTATAGATTTCGCATATGTTTCAAATTAGTGATAGTATAATGCGTAGTAAATACCTGCAAAAGTGTACAGTGTTTACGAAATGCAATAAAAAACGGTTCTGAGGTTTTGCGTTGCTCCAAGACCCGTAATAGAATCAGCACGGCTATCACAAGTGTGCTCCCGCGTGCGATAAGCGAGAAACGCGAGACATGATACTGCTACCTATTTAACCTTAGTATTGAGAGAAGGAAACAAAAGCTCTCTCGGGCGCGAGATGTGTCGCAGGCACACCGTGCTGGAACATCATAAGATTTACATTCATTCTTTTTATTTTTCTGATGTCATACGGTAGATAAACTGACAAGCGAACAACCTGATGGAAAGTGGTCACCGCTGCCTATATAGACATATCAACAGCAGGGATACCGTCTGCTCTGCCTACCTCTACAAAACCGGGACACATTGCTCTGGCAGTTAATAATGTTAAAAAATTTCCTCCATACAAAAATTTGTTCAGTGATGAGGCCCATTTTTGGTTGGATGATTTTGACTTTTGTTAGAGTAAACACGCGGCGTCCATATGGTCGTAATCATATTCAAACATAAATGGTATTAATTCATAAAACAGAAAGCGGTTTTACATTTAAAGAAGAATAGAGAGAGAAAAACATAAGAAAACACTGTACGTACATTAATAATTAAAAATGTCGTCCAAATGCCATTTAATGGCATTTCATTATCTTTCCAAGAAAGCTAGTTTCACTGATTATTATTATTATTATATTAGGAATCATCCCACTGCTGGGCAAAGGCCTCCCCTACCCCGATTATTCCAGTTTCACTGATATTAAAAATGTTTTCTTTGTTATATCTAAATTTAAAAACCAAAGCTTCAAAAACACCCTTTACTATATCGACTCACATTTCACTTGAGACTGGTTAATATAAGCATTATGTGATGGATGACCATTAAATAAGAAAAAACAGAACAGTAAAATATTTTTCCTCCCACGTTCATAGGTAATGGATAATATATTTTACGATCGTGCCTAATAGACACACATCTATCTATTTTAAATTAATGTTGAAAAATCAATATGTATGAGACCCATGCTCATTCATTAATATTGGCCATTCTTACACACTATGGTCCAGTAATCTCTCGTCTCGAGCTGCAAGCTAACCTTGCGTATAACGACAGACTTAAATTGTATCGTAATTAATTAATGCCAGAAATATTATCTTCCACAAACCTTAGTTGCTGACTTAGACTTGCCAACCACAGACGCCTTTTTCTTGATTGTACGGGCGCTGATACTTTCTTTATTCTATGGAAAAGTTAATATTAATCTAACTAAATTGCCTTAATCCCGAAGTTTTTCCTTTGCACCATAACTTGGGGTTCGGCAAAAGGCATGTCTGTCCGTAGATACCACGAATTGTTACCGATATCCTAAAGGACCGTGGTCACTTTCCATCTCGTGAACCCTCCTGCTATTTGCCTCCTTAGGCAGTAAAAAATAATTTCATACCATACTCATACATACATACACTAATTTGGCAAACCAGAGTACCAGCCAGATAGTAAGCAGTCAGTTAGCAGCCTCTTGATGTTTACTATTTATGCCAGAAAAAGCACCAGTAAACGCACTTTCTAATCGAGAGAAACTATGGCTGATCTAATCCTTAGAATATTAGTCGCCTTATACTTTGGTTCGCTTGCTGCCCGATACCACATGACTAATACTACGGGCCCTTCTGTAAACTACATCTTGATCATCTTAGCATCTTCCGGGACCAGGGTCAGTTTTCCTAATTTTCCTCTTCCACTTCGCACGTTCTTCAGCATCCCCACGTCGTAGGCCGTTGGCTCTTGCATCTGACTAAACGATGTAAATCCATCGCTTCCTGGGTTTTCCGCGGAAGCTAGTTTCTGATTTTTATTTCGAATGTATCCCTGCAGCATGTAATCAATTAGAGATTTTTCGAGAGCAGATTAAAAATAAAAATAGTTCGAATAATTGTAATAGATGGCGTTGATTAGACACGATTTTCAAAAATAAATCAAAATGTGACCGTTAGATGTATAAAAATGCAGATATTTTGCGCTTTCTTCTCAGATAAGGTACTTTGTTTTATTATCTTTTCGCGAGACACCTTTCCGTTTAACTTCGGTTACCAAATTCAAAACTTGAGTATCCAGTTTAAGCAGCGCCATCTAGTGAGGTACGCGCGAACTACAGTTTTTACTTTTTAAAGTAGCTGTCAGAAAATCCCCATTATCCTCAACTACATTAGTACCAACTACAACTTAGCAATTCTTACGAAGATGGACTGGGAGCTGAGTTTGTCGGTTTTTTCAGCTTTGAGCATCAAGAACGCCCAGAATATGGTGCCAGTCCCATGGCACCGTGCCACTTCCTCCTCTTCACCCTCAGAATTAAACGAGCGAAGTATTGCTTCGATTTCCAACTGAAAAATTAATCCCAAGAAAAGTATGAATCGTAGACACAATTGCTCAGCAAAGTTCTCATTCCTCTCTGGAACAAATTAAGTAAAGAGTCGGAACTAACATTTGGACTCGTCGTGGTCACTTTGAAACTAATGGACTCATTCTTCGCCACATGAAGCACCATTCCTCCAAGTGAATTGTGCTTATTCGGCACATAGATCTCCTCGTTCGCCAGTTTGTTCACAGACATTATGGGTTGCA
Source organism: Blastobasis lacticolella (assembly GCA_905147135.1). NCBI lineage: Eukaryota > Metazoa > Arthropoda > Insecta > Lepidoptera > Blastobasidae > Blastobasis > Blastobasis lacticolella. The sequence continues at coordinate 7,073,243 of LR990048.1, read as the reverse complement.
CCGTACACATTTCAGGATCATTATCGCAATTATGGAAAGCCTTGTCCGGGGAAGTCATCACCGATAACGTCCATGTGACTTCGGGCGCGTTTTGTATCGGTTGAGGCGTGATCCCATGGGCGACTAATGTGTAGCTAAAATATTAATGTTAGATGATATTATTGAATCTAAGGAATTGTGGGAATAACTGTGTTCTATATAACTTACCCACAATAGTTAGGTAGGACGTTAAAAGTGATATGAGAGCCAAAAACTTGGGGCAGTTGCTCCCCATCATCGTTATCATAAAATGATAGCGTGCTGTATGGAAGGTTACTTTGTACATCGAAGTGTATCTTCACCGGATCGTGACAGTAAAAGAGAGCATGGAAATACGGTATCCATCTGCAAGAAGGTGTCATCGTAGAAATACCGTAATGCTGTTCAAGACCATATACTCCGCCAAGGGCCGAGCCAACAGAATACGCGTATCTTGTGCCCGGAAACATTGTGAAGAACTTATTCATCAGCATTGACAAACCGTCGATATTTCCTAGGACATGTTCATTGAGCTGCAATAAAGATTTTAAGTGCTTACGTCTGAAAGCATTTTTTTATGTTATACGGCAGATAAGCAGGCAAGCGGGCCACCTGATAGAAAGTGGTCACCGCCGCCTATGGGCATCAGCAACACCAGGGGAATTAAAAATGCGTTGCCCGCCTCTGAAGAGACCAGACTAATATACAAAAAAAAGCATAAATCTAAGTAAAAAAGCTTCTGCCCGCAGCTTTGGTATAGTCTAGTCCCATGGGTTGAGGAACTACTTTGAATTTCGCGAAAAACTATAATTTATTTTATTTATTTATTTTTAGGTATCAAAGATCCATTGATACATTATATACAATAGAAGTTATAATGCCATAAAACTAAACCTTAAAGCTACACAATAGTTCAGTTTTCAAATAATCTATAAGTATAAGCTGCAACACAAAGTTCAATGCAAAATTTGATCAAAATCTGATCACTTTCGCTTTTATGTAAATACAGGTTCAGAGAGGATTTAACATCAATACTAACCAATTTTATTATATCATGTGGTGTAACTGCATGCAAATTATGTGAGTCCAAGCATTTCCTGGTCCAAGCTCCCCTCCAGTGCGCTTGTATCAACGTCGCCGCTTCATGCCTCTGGATCTCCTTTTCTCTTAGCTTTTTCAAGGAGCTGCAATATGCGTCCTCTGTTGCCAAGTCACAGATCCGTGAAACTGACGGCGGCTCGGGTTCAGACAGCAAGTAATTCATAATATTTTCAGGGATTTCAACTTCCTCTCCCTCGCCTGCTTTGCTCTGTAACAAATTGATGCTGAAATTAGATGGTTACATTTTATTTATATGTTTGTTGCCGTTCACCGTTGGTTACATATTTGCTCAGATTGCGGGTGGCGCTGTGTGAATTTTTACAAGACAATTATTTTAACTATACTTTATATTATCTCTGTATTCCACTTCCTGGGTTTACAACTACATGTCTCTCTTCTACTAAACCTTATTACTTTGCTATTAAATTCTTTCACTCGCATAACATCGTCCACACCATTTAACTTATTTCAGGTACCTGGTTGTCCCGAGTATCTTCTTCTTCTTCCCGAAGTCCTTCAGGACTAACACAATCACATATATCTTGAGCCACTATATCTCTTAGAGGTTTAGGTGGTGACGGCTTAGGTGGAAATCCGAAATTAGGATCACGAAACAATGATCTCATAATTCCGCAAACATTGTGCAGCTCTAATGGTGATAATCTTTTCTTTAATAAAGAATATAGGGCCTGTCTAAACATCCAGTGAATAGAGGATTTCTTATGGCCTATCAAATCTTCGTCCCAATCTAAATCTGGCTGGTATTCACTGAAATTTATCATTAAAAATATCAACCTGTATAACTTATTTCCCGTCTTATATTTTATCTCACAATGGTATGGTCTACGTAATTATTGCGTAAGTTAACGCGAAAAAAATAGTTACTCGTAGTTATTAAGTTTACTCGAAATTGCTTGCTCATTTGCTTTACTATTTCATAATAAAAAAAATTGCGTGGCCCAAAGAATTAATGGTAAAAACTATTATCTGCCTGGTAGAAAGTAAGTACGACATACAGAATGATTGGTACTAATGTGGTACATGAGCACAAAAAGTATTACATCGCAAATAACTTACCACGTAAGCTCTTACACAAACAACACCATAAAAAGGGCTTACCGGTAAAACTCATGGTCAGCAGTAGCGTAAGGGGTTGATCTGTTAACACGTAACCAGCTGTTGAATGAGACACCTAAGTTGCTGAGAAACTTGTGACCCCAAAGACATTCTTTAGCAGCAGCGTTTATGATTAAGTCGCGAGGTCCAAGAAGTATATTAGATTCGCTTAATACAGCCAAATGACAGTTCGTATGATAATGAATCCATACCCTGAAAGAAAGTAGAGTTACTACTTACTTATTAGAACTTATAGTTCCAATTACCTCAGCACGATAAAGGTACCAAAGTACCAGACCAATTAATAAGAAACTGAAACGTTGCTCACTACAGGCATAATAATAATAGTTCACAGCACAATTCCGCCATTGCACCACCCACCGTGGGCTTGGTACTCATCCTCACTTCGTAGACCCTCTGTTGGTCACGACACGAAGGTTCGAAAGAACGTTTCTCGCTCGTACGATTTGGATGTGGAATGAGCTCCCAGCCACAGTATTTCCTTTGGACTATGACATGGGATCGTTTAAGAGATATATTAGAGGTCTCTTCAGAGGCGGGCAACGCATTGGTGACTCCCCTGGTGTTGCTGATGTCCATAGGCGGCGGTGACCACTTTCCATCAGGTGGCCCGCTTGCCTGTTTGTCTGCCGTATAACATAAAAAAAAAATTGCCTCAACGATTGTAGACTTTATAGGCGCGTTTGTGGTTTATTTATTTATTTATTTATTCATTTATTTCACAGTTTTACAGCATATGCATTATTTTTAAAAAGGTTACATTACATGGTTCTCCTACGTCATCAAATACTGGAAAATTCCACTATATAGCGATAGATAGTGTAGGTTTAGGAGACCCACAAAACCTCGGTCTTCGTGTGCAACAGGTTGTCTCTTTTATCTCTTCGATAGTACTTACTTACTATCCTCAAAAGTCAAAAGTTTGGGTGAATAAATATATGATTTATTCTGCCAGGTTGTGCACGGGCAGACCAAGGTTTTGTGGGTCTCCTAAACCTCTACTATCGCTACAATGTTGTACTCAATGACGTAGAATGTCCAACGGTGCCCTCACAGTTTAATTACTAATTAATACTTACATATTTAATTATAAACTCACCTACAAAAATGTCGCCCCGGCTTCAAATGGACTTCAACGGCATTGTATCCTCGAGTCTCAACATATGCCCTTGCAGTTGGAAGATCCTCATCTTTGAACCATTCAAACACTTCCAGTACGACATAAGAAGGTTCAACGTAATCGAGAAGTGCCACAGAACAATTAGACAGCACTCTTGGGTCTATGACGTTGATGGACAACCTAAGTTTGTTCGCTTCTGCATTATCTATTTGCAGATACAAGGGCGACTGCGCTGGTAGTGTCATGTCGATGGCACGATTCGGCGGTGCTTTTGTTGGTACTACCCGTATAGCGGCCGAGCTACATGCACTCGTGTATTGGTTCAATGATGGAAAGTAAACAATGTTGACGTATTTGAGAAACCGATACATCTGCAAAATCACATCACACCTACTAGAAATATCGAATTTTATGCACCCATCTTTATGAACTTCATCAAACTCAACCAAACTATAAATTATGTCGGAAACCATCTAAGTAAGACTAAATATTATATACGACTCACGTTAATATACGGCACCCACTCTCTCAGTTCTTCTTTATTTAAAACTTGGGAGAGCAATGTTGCCGATTTAGTAGCGTCTTTTGTTTTCTTCGCCTGTAATGTTTTTTTTACGCATATAAATATGGTAAAATGACGTATTGTGTTTTGGAGATTACTCGCATTCCTTATCTATCTCATCATCCCGAAAAATCATCACGCCCGAAATATATTATGTGCGATTGATAAAAAGTAAACAAAATTAAAAATAAATACCTTCTCCTGTTCTTCTCTGAAGAAGCAAGTAATCTAGAATAGAATTGAAGTAATTAGTAATGTACAAGTCCAGCCTTATTTGGAACAAGAGTATTACTTAGAACTTATCCATTAACTTACAAACACAAAATTAAATAATAAAAAAAAAGGTAGAATCGTAAAGAAGTTGTTAATGTCACACACACACAGAGATACACACTAAAATCTAGCAGTGGACTGATATGGACTCCACTACTGAACATCGAACTTCTCTAAAGACCACTCCTTGTCTTGTCATTCTGGCATCCAACGACTTCCTTGGACGCCCATAAGACCTTTCCACAGTCACCACTGGAGGATCATGCCCCAATAACTATTGGAACTGACCTGTAAGTTTCCCGTTGCATATTTTTCGTTACACAGTGTTGATCATGATTTTTCTATATCATTGAGCTAGAGCATGAGGACATGTTACGTGGTGTACACGTCGTTCTATTGGACAGAACCAAATGCTCGAAGCCGACAGTGGCTTTTAGGCAATAAACGATGTTTTCTGACAGTGAGAAGACACTCGCCAGCCTCAGCAACTGGTAGAATAAATTACGTCAACTCCCATTCCTTAATCTTCTCTGAAACCGGACTCACCGACTCCGTGCTCTGAACATCCAGGAGGTGCGGTGCGTGCGACAGCTTCATCAGACCATTGACCTTCAGGTACCTGGTGCGCGGACAAGCGTACGCCTCCCACAGGCCATGGCGTCGCGCCCAGTCCACCCATCGGTACGTCTTCCACAGCGGTACTTCTGGATGCCGTAAATGAAAATATATAGAAGTAGGTAAACAAGCAAGTGGTACTTTTGGGCTGTGTTAATGAAAACAAATAGTGTAGGTAAACAAGCAAGCGGGCCAGCTGACTGAAATTGGTCACCGCTGCCTATAGACATTAGCAACACCAGATGTATGCTAGGAGATTTGGTATATTTCAGATACTATTGCTTACCAGGGGACTACAACTCATAAATTGTTAGTTATATTTAGACTTTGTTATCTAAATCGACGAGAAAGGACGGTGGATTAAATCTAAGGTACAGTAATTTTATTACAAATAATGTCATTCAAATTCTCTTGGCCATAAAACTTTAATAAATGCCATCTAAAAGTAGATAAAAATAATCATCTTGGCGTTAATGTCCCGGCTGTACTCTCGCGGGCGAGGGCCCGGGGTCCGCCTTGACCATGACCAAGGATTTGGCAGATCAGGCAATTACAGTGGAGCGACAGCCATCTGAACTCCGTGCCCGCTTTTTTTAAATATAATTTACAAGACAGGCATTTGACCGCCATCTCACCTGTTGGTAAGTGACGATGCAGGCGAAGATGGAGCATGCTCGTCTTGGAACAGCCTATTCACTCTAGCCTGGAAGGCAGCCATATTATATTGATCAGAGAACACACTCGCAGGCAATGCGTTCCACTCCTTAGCCGTACGCATTATAAAAGTCAAGCCAAAGCGGCTCGTGCGGATACTTGGAAGATTGACGACATAAGGATGAAACGCTCGCCCGGATCGCGTCTCCCGATGGCAGGAAGGGGCCGGCGAAATGAGGTCGTGAAGCTGCTTCGCATACTCTCCGAAATGTAACCTGTGACCGACAGACGCGCAACCCTTTGTCAATGCTCAAGGCTCTGCAGCCTAGCTTCAATAAACTGCGGGTCACCAATTATCTCTTTAGCACGTTTTTCCACCGAATCCAAAGCCGCCAGTTGATATTTGGCTGATCCATCCCAGAGGTGGCAGCAGTACTCCATGCAGGATCGTACTTGATATAACTGAATCAACTGCTTTGAAGTAAAGTACCGCTTAACCTTCGTGAGGACACCAAGTTTTTTTGCTGCAATCTTTGCCTTGGATCGAATCCAGTCCATACTGTTAAACTGTGAAATGAACTAATAAATAAATAAATACTGGCCGAAGTTGAGATTGGTAGATAGCTCAACACCTAGAAGCTGTAGGTTGTCGGTAATTTCCACAGAAACATCCCGAAAAGTTGGAGTTAGATGGAATGGTCTCCTTTTAGCGGAAAACAAACACGCCTGAGTTTTGGTTGCGTTGAACGCCACCAGATTGGCTTCACCCCAATCAGAGACTGCCTTAAGAGCTTTGTCCAAACGATGAATCATAGCCTCGCGACAAGACTGAATATCGTCCCTATTAGATTTTGCCTCTGACAGATATCTATCCGTTACTGTGCTGTCGTCGGCGTACCCAAAGGTACCTGGTACAAGCAGATCGTTAATATGCAGCAGGAATAAAGTCGCGAATAGTACCGATCCCTGAAGACTCCCACGTCGGTAGCCTCAAGATTAGACGAGTAGCCATCGATAACTACACGGATTAAGCGTCCACTCAGAAAATCCGATAACCAGGTGCAAAAGCTAACAGGAATACCAAATGAAGGAAGCTTGCTTAGAAAACCCGCATACCAAACCCTGTCAAAGGCCTTGGAGATATCAAGAGACATAGCAAGGGCCTCGCCATGTCTCTCAATGGCCTCCCTCCATAATTGTGTGGCACACACCAGAAGGACCTAGTAGATCGAACACAGCGGAACCCGTACTGGTGATCGCTGAGGAGATCGTTACCTTCAAGATGCGCAAGGAGTTTGTTGTTCAGTGCACGTTCCATAATCTTACAGAGTATGGAAGTGACCGAAATAGGGCGGTAGTTGGCAGAATCGGCGCGGCTGCCTTTTTTGGGCACGGGCTGTATATTGGCAAGCTTCCACGACTTAGTTACAATACCAGTCAAAAGTGAGAGCCGATACAGGCGTGTGAGAACAGGAGACAACTCAGGGACACACGCGCGGACGGACTACGCAGGACTATTGCTGGTATACCATCAGGTCCGCTAGCCTCGTTCACGTCCTGACTCTGCGGGTTTTTAAAATCTCTATCTGATGTATTCGCGCCTCTGCCATAGCGCAGTCACCACGGGGTGTGTTTTTCCTTTCCTAGGTTCCCTTTCATAGGTGGTGTTTTTCCTGCAGTATCCAAACGAGAATTCTCCGCTAAAAGAGAAGCAAGCAAATTCGCTTTCTCTTCAGCAGCATGGGCCTTTGTTCCGTCTGGCCTTAGCAACGGTGGTAACGAAGATTGACTGAAATTTGATTCGACCGCTTTTGCCAAAGATCAAAACGCCTTACTACCAGGAGGGTAAGAGGCCAGTTTGGCGCCAATTCGGCTTATGTGGTCGAATCGAGCCCTGCGTAGCGTCCTTTTGAAAAACTTGGCCGCGAGGTTAAAGGCTCTCCTCAGTTTGCGAGTATCCGGAGACATATGCCCTCGAGCCTCAGCCCAGGCAGAGTACGCCGCCTGCTTCAGGACTTCAGCGCGTTTGCACTCAGCACTCAACCATGGGCGAGATCTGCCGATCATCGCTACGTCAGAATACGGAATAAAGTACTCCATACCCTGACGCATAACCGCGGTAACAGCTTCAGCACAATTCGACGGATCGCCCGAAGAGAAGCATACCTCCCGCTAAGGATAGAACGAAAAGAAGTGGCGCATCTCATCCCAATCTGCTGACTTGTATCGCCACACCCGTCGGGGGTTGCATGGGGTTTGCTCGGGTGGGGAATAAACGGATACAGATTTCACCAACAGTGATCGGATGTACCCAGTAGTGCAGAAACCGATACTGAGTGCCTGTCCAGATCAGTTGTCAGCAGAAGGTCTAAGCAATTGGCGGTATGGGAGTCAACATCAGGTACCCTCGTGACACAGATTTCCAGCTGGGTGACATCTAGCGACAGAGCTAGTTTACGCGCCTCTCTCCCAGCATGACCCCGTCACCTGGTATGGGAAAAGCCACTCTTGGTGGTGGGCATTGAAATCTCCCAGAATAACTAACTGCGTCGCGGGGTAACGTTTCCTCGCTTCATCCGCCACTTCTATGAGATGGTCACATAAGCGAGTCGTCTCCTGATCCCTGCTGTGCGATCGGTTAATGCAGGCAAATGTTAAAAGGGGAACCTGCCCACACTGGATCATGGTTACACATTCAGTTGCCTGAAGATGCAGGATTTGTCGCGATGTTTTCCCTCACTGTAAGAGCATAGGTTAGTAATCAACTAACTTAGAAAAGAGTCATTGGTTATGGTGGAAGTGGGATTCAAACCCGAGACCTCTTACCTCACGTATCAGACCCCTTAACCACTACGCCGCCCTCGCTCTTATCCATCGCGCTATCTAAAAGTAGATACCTACCGACCTATAAACCAAAGACGTCATCAGCGAAGTTTTTTAACTATCTATTCCTCTACCGAATTCCTTACTGCAAACTGCACAGTACCTGGTTCCGCCGCGGGCTTCTTGATTGGTATGTCACGGACCATAGTTACGACCAGGGTCAGCTCGTGCGCCGGAGTGATCCCGGGCAGCGCCCAGGACGGCTCGTCGAGGGTCTCCTCAACGCACACCATCACCGCAGAGTGCTGGGGTTAAATGTCAGATTACCGTTTCACATTATGATTCATATTCTACTGACGACCTGAGTGGTTTAGTGGTCAACATGGCCGGTCAGCCAAGCAAGAGGTCCCGGGTTCGATTCCCGGCCGGGCAGAAATCGAAATGATGAATTTTATTTTCTGTTACGGGTCTGGGTGTTCCATGTATAATAAGTATGTATTTAAAAGTATTTTAATGTAGTATATCAGTTATCTAGCACCCATAATACAAGCTTTGCTTATTTTGGGGTTAGATGGCGCTGTGTGAATTTGTCCACGATTGTTGATTTATTTTATTTATATTAGAGTGCCAGAAACTGATCCGGTGGCCGCTAAAATGGCCTTTTTAGACCCCCAGCAATATTTACGCTTATTATAGGAGTCAAAGTGACCTCTTCCAACGGATGTCTTTGACTAGTACGTGTTGTTGGTGTCAGAGACGTGGTATTACTATATAATATTATTTTAACATGTGGTGTCCCAAATTGATGGATGGAGAGGTGGAGGCAGACCTCGAAGGAGTAACGTCCAGCAAGTGAAGAAAAAGTAGGAGTTCTGTTGTGACAGGAAATGAAAATAAAAACGGATGATAGATTGACATTGTGATTATACCACCGACAAGAGTTAGGCTCTTAAGTTTAATATTTTGCATATTTGGATGATAATTGGTAATATAATTATACATAACTTGCTGTTGTAAGCTGTGAGACATCCGAAGAAAGATAAAATAAACTATAAGATATAATCTTAAATAGGCCCCCACTGAGAGCGATGGAAAGCGTATTTCTAACAAATATATCGATATAATAAAGTGTCTATAATTGAAGTAGCAACGGGCAAGTCGCAAAGCCAAAGCCTGTTATGGCAGAAAGGTTCAAGGCCAAGTGGCCACCACATAGGTACACTCAACTGCAGAGAGAACCTTTAGCAGCGTAGGACTGCCCCAAAGAGATAGACATACGACGTTGTTCCACAGTCAGTATTGCATTGTACCAAGACAACCAAAAACTAAAAATTTGTAAGTTACTTTGTTGAGAGATGTAATAATAACCACAGACTATGAACATTTTAAGAACTAATAAACTTAATAAGAATTTATAAAGTAACTACCACAGTATACATCTATTTCAGCCAGTGCTATGTGTGCTCAACAAGGCAGCCTACAGACGTTCCGATCCCTAGTATGACCAAGTCTAACCGACGCGCACTCACACCAGGTGAGTACGAGCACCTAGCGGACCCAGGAGCCGATACCTACATAGCTACCCGAATGCTGGGTGGCCTAATTTCATCATCTACATCACAGACCATACCAGTCCACTGCAGGTCTTACGGCCTCTCTCACGAGGGTATTGCCATAATGTGTTATAAATATAACAATGGAAAATGTTGCTGTCCATTTTTCGGCCTGCGGAGACTCTAGATATTTTGCCTCGAAAACATTAATCGCCTTATACGACACCCGCGGCTTGTACGGCCTAAAACTATCAAAAATCTCATGGTCATATTCATTCATACAGAGGTTGGTACGAGTATTTTCTTTGGCAAACTGTCAAGAAACCACATAAAAAAGAGAATCACTTTTGGTGGAGGTTCCTTTTCCTTGACAACTTTCTTCACGGCCTTGGACTTCACCGTGCTAGTCACCGTTTCGGACCCCGTATCACCCTCGCCCCACGTGAAGTTCGTCACCTCGTGCTGCATCAGACACCACGCTTCTTCATAACCTAAAATAAGAAAATATGATTAACCGTAAAATAATATTCGCTAGCGCATGTAATAGCTAACTTCGCATTTTAATCAGAGTCAGTAAGATAACTCGAACTAAAAAGCGACCTGAATGGTTCAGTTGGTTAACATGCCACGCAGAGGTCCCGGATTCGAATCCAGGCCAGGCAGATATTGAAATGAATTTAACAATTATTTATTTTATTTATTTCTTAATAACATGTGCCTAACCTACAGCTGCACGCCAATGTATATTGGCGTGTGACATGAAAACTAATAATATTAGCCACTAGATATAGCAATGAAAACCTAATAAAAAATCTGGAGGCGCCGATATTGCAACGCTAATTACATAGAATTAAAGGTACTGCTAATGTCAGAGATTCGTAAACAAGAGGCGTACCATGTATAGGTCACCAAAAGGTGTACCAATGACCTTTTTCTGAGTTATGTTCGTGAAACACTAACTGAAGCTCTTGCGGTACCTTAGGGAATCCGTACATTCAGGCGACCATAATCGAATCTGGTCAGGTTCTCCGGTTAACAGGCTCACGGAGGTCAGATGGCAGTAGCTCTACTGTAATTACCTGATCGGCTAAATTCTGGACAGTGGTCAAGACGGACTCCGGGCCCTCACGCGCGTGAGCACAACCATGATATTGAAGCCAAGATGATTATTATAATGTTTAGGTACTGTTAATAGGTCTCATTTCGAAGTTAGATTCGAGTATATACCAAACATAATTTTAGAAAAGTGTAACAAATTCTCAATAACGAATAGGACGTACATAACTGCTCTACCCTAACTTTAACAAGTGCTATAACTTACTTTTATTAAAATGGACAACGCTCATAGTTCCCGTGAGACAATGTAAAATGTCTAGGTTTTCCATTTCCTCGTCCTCCACATCCACCAGATTCTCCAAGTCGTGTATATCCTCATCAGTATTCATATCAGGAGCCGCGAGCTTCAGTAGCGCCTGTTAAATTTTGATTAGCAATTAGATTTTCACGTGTCTCGGTTGCCAAATGGCGAGTCGCAGGCACTTTGTGGTTAAATAAAAGTAAAATTGTACATTAAATTGGGAGTGATAAGATGATATCACGTTTTTTGGAGGGGCTATCTCACAAATATTGATTATAAAAGTTGCGTCCAAGGGCTCAGAATATGCAGTGTATGTGGTTGGCTGTATGGAATGTTGTAACAATATGTCAATTATTAAGCTGATTTACTGCCAATGTGATGCGCTTGCTGCGAACACCAAGTCTGTCTATCATCGCCCACTCGTGCGCAGACACTAATGAGACCCAAATGCCAACACTTGGAAGACTTTTTTATGCCACTGAGTGACAGGCGAGCCCACCTGATAATTGGTAACTGTCGCCCATAAAATCTACGACTCTTACATTTAGGCTGCTAGTAACAAAAATGCAAAACCGCAGTGCGTTGTCATTGTGTGGACTAAGATGAAATGCCTCATGCCTGTAATTTCTCTGGCTACCTTATCTTTCAAACAGGAACACAACAGTTCAAGCATTGTTGCTTGGCGGCAGAAATAGATAAGGCGGTGGTACTCGCCCAGGCTGGCTCCTCAGGGTTGACAGCGTCCTACCATCAGATAGAAGATTGGTTGAAGATTTTTCAAAACACAAGACAGGAAGACTGCCTGCACTATCTAGCTATTACCAACCTACACAGCACCGTTTCCCACCGCACCATTAACGAGAGCTTAGTTGCAAACTAAACGTTATTTATTGCTACATAAATTGAGTTTTATTTCGTCATAACAGCGTCCGCGGCACCGCGACAAATTGCCTGCGTCGCCGCGCTGAATCCCTAACGAGGGATTTGGTTACCCCCAGAATACAGGATGCCACGGAACCGCTCGGTTCCGTCGCGTTCGGTCGTCCGATATCGAATTAGCACCCAATTCCGAGGGACTAGAAGGCCTGTGGCATGAGAGGAAAAATTGCGAAACGGAAAATATCGAAGTGGAGTTCACCGCAGTTAAAAGCGTATCCGCATTTTTATTGCATTTTTATCACAACCGTTCGTCACTTTGTGCATTGACATGTAAACGTATGACATAACAAGAACTGTCTGTTTCGCTTCGCCATCAGAGACTGACAAATGCAAAGAAATTGGAAAGTTTATTGTACGGCAAAGCTTGCTAGAGCCTGCTCGCTTGTACGTTAACTCTACAGCGGGTTCTGAAATCGGATATCGGTTCCGTGACTTGTTACTCCAAGTTGAAATTACGTTCGCCTCGTGACAAGACACAATCACGTAATTTATAACAACACTACCTGTACCCGTACGTTGCAGTTGGGTAAATTTTTTAAAAGATTCGTTTTTATAAGCTTGTATTGAATTTGCCCTGTTGGTTAATTTGATAGCAATATCTGATGTCAATGCATGGGTCATGGTATGTAATTCTAAACCCAATGGCCGACTCTCTGATGGTTTTTTATGGACCCCCATGACGAGTGTATCAACTGAAAGTTTGCGTATGAAAGGAATGCCTTTCAAAGTTCTTCACAATTGACAAATTTAAAACCCTTGATAAAAAAAAGTTTCACTTTACCGATATATTTTAACGAACATCTGATGAACCATAGCATAGATATTGGTTTCTGGACCACGTCTACAAAATTTCATAGACTTTAATAGCGTAATATTAAAAATATGATCAAACTATGTTTATGGAGTGCGCTCGGGAAACCCTCTTTTTAAGGCACTCCTGGGCAGCGCAAAGCGGAAACGTCGCCTGACAACAAGTGACACCTCCGTTTTTAATCCATTACTAGCATATCAGGCGATCTGTAGCGCGCGCCGCGCACTAAGCTCGCAATGTATTATGAATTAAGAAACAACCCGCCATTGGAACGCTCGCGGTTCACGTATCACGTAAGCACGCGGAAGGCATTTTGAGGCACTTTGAAAGAGGTACAGTCAGCTGCAGAGTGAACTGAACCCCTACCATATATTTATTGTATGGTATCACTACTGTTATTGTTGTCAATTCACTGCAGCTGACTGTACCACCAGGTGTCTGCTCGTTTGTCACTGCGTAGCTCAAAGAAAACTTCAGGCACCCACCTTGCACAACAGCAACGGCCACAGATGCACGAATCTGGATTGCACGAGCTCCGTGATCTGCTTCGAGGCCTTGGACATGACGGTCACGTGGCTGATGAGGGGGCAGAACGGCAGGAGTGGGGACTCGTTCGCGTCAATCGGCACCTGGTCGGAGACCCACACGCAGCGCCAAGCACCGAGGTAGTAGAGCCGCACGAGGTAGCAACCTGGTATTGTGTTTGCGGAGATCATCATCATCATCTTAGCGTTAATGTCCCGGTTGTGCTCTCGCGCACGAGGGCCCGGGGTCCGCCTTGACCATGATCCAGGATTTGGCAGGTCAGGTTATTACAGTGGAGCGACTGCCATCTGACCTCCATGACCCTGCTACTAGGGGAACCTGACCGGATTGGATCATGGTTACACATCCAGTCGCCTTAATGTGCACGTTTAATCACGATGTTTTCCCTCACCGTAAGAGCATCGGTTAGTATTCAACTTATGTACATAACTCAGAAATCAGTCATTGGTATGTACCAATGTGGCCATGTGGCCGGAGCGGGATCCGAACCCGAGAACTTTGGCTTACGAGTAACTTACTGTAACCGCTCGGCCACCGACGCTCCCTGTTTGCGGAGATCACTAAAAGTCTATTTATGACCTACTGATAGATATTTATGACATACCTATGCCATATCTATTATTTTGCAAGATATCTAAATAAATAAATAAATTTCTTAAATCAATATTTGTTGTAGGTACATAGGTTGAACACTCCCAGTAGACAAGCATTATTTGTCTGCGACGGGATAGTCCGCTCCTCCATAACGCTGTGTTACATACCTATTACGTGATTCAGAATGTATACAAATCAATTAATTGAAAATTAGAAAATAAAATTCATTACTTAATTAATCTTAAATTTAATTATATTTATAATTAATACCTGGAACTTCTCAGTAGATTGTGAAACCTTAATCTTTTTCATGTGGATAGCAGAGCGGGAAAGTGACCGAGGATGGACTGATAGCGACCAACAAACAACCAAATCTATCCTGTTTATAATATTAATAGATATAGATATAATAATAAAGCCAAAATATATTAAAACAAGCATGAAACTTGCAGCAATATTCCAACCAATCTAATCCCTAACAATCAAACTCTAGTATTGCATCAGAATGCGGAACTGGAACTCAAGGGCCGGCTATTTGCGGTTTAGATTATAATAAAGATAAAGTGTGGTATAAGCTAAAACTATACTTAGATTATTTTAGAAATTGATGTACTAGTTACGTGACACCTTCATAATTATAATTAAGGATCTTTGGGCTAGGAAAATTGCATTAAATGCAATAGAGAAGTAGACGTCGCATGTAGTTCTACAGGAATCATTATGATGTTTGCAGCAGAGCAGCATAGAGCAAAATTTCAAGTGATAATTTTAAAATATGTATGTATTCGTATATTAAGTACCTGTTCATATCCCACTAGGTGGGGACATTACATAATATCATTCGTCATACTCGCTTCCTTCACCCGCATATCGTCAGTTAAAAAAATTTATACGATTTATAAATTATATACGAAGAAAAAAATCACACAGTCCATCTATCTTTTGTTATAAATGTGAGTAGATTAAAATAATAACCAAACCAAACTCCTTCTTTTACGATGCTGAATTCCAACACTTTATTGTTACGGGCCGTTAATCATGACGAATCCCACACAAATTACATATAATACAAACATCAATTGCCAGGAAAATAAACAGCTGTAGAAACCAAGCAATTTCATTTGCCAGGTGCGAACGTAGTTACACGCTGGTCGCTTTAAAATAAAAGTGAAGAAACCCAATGGAAAATTTCATAACAACAGACACAGACACAGGCACTATAAACTGAGTACTGTACGCAATATCGTTGTTTAATAGAAGTAGTATTAATATGCGGTGCTAGAATGAAAGGAAATGGTCAATACCAACGGATGGTAAGAGGTGTCCGCTTAGATATCGGCCAGAGTCACGCCGTGGGCTGGCGACCTTGCAAAACCAGCTAGAGAATAAAGGCTCCGACTTTGTATGGTGACAAAATCAATCACTGGACACCGGATTAGACATCTTGACTCGATACAAATGTGCGCGACACGACATGACGCAGAGTTTTGACTACGCGTTATACAATTTTAATTCGGTGTTAAATCTAATGCGACATACAGTGTAGGCGGTGTGATGACACTATATAATACATCTATAGTTTGGTTATTGCTTCCGATTCTTGTTCCGTATTACGTACGTATTTAGACTGTGTTAACCGGAAGCCTTGACCGAACGGTGAATGCCTTGAATGCGGGGATTCGTGACTCTAACCTCACTCAGTATCGTATTCCAAAAGCGTTTTTACTGACAGGCATTACCTATATGATCGGCATAAGCTTACCTACCTCAGATTCAATGGGACCTCGAAGTATATATCACTATATACGTGAACATTATCCAAGCATATTCACGTGGGGGGTTGAATATTGTAGTACCGCAACACACTACATATTAATTGCTTTTAATGTATTCAGGTTCTTAACGGTCACGGAGGTCAGATGGCAGTCGCTCCACTGTAATTATCTGATCTGCCAAATCCTGCAGATTGGTCAAGGCGGGCCTCGGGCCCTCACACGCGAGAACACAACCGCCAAGATGAAGAAGAAGATGTATCTGCAACACAGTGGCTGGCTTTGCCATTTGCATTTTTATTTCCAGTTATATAATAGTCCATTTCTATTCAACATGAAAATTGCCGTAAGTGCTGAACTGACAATTTCGCAGCCATACGTGGCAATAACTTTTTTGAAATATGTTACAGAAAAAATATTATTCGTTTCGAAGACTCTTAATGTATCAGATGGCCCGCTTGCTACCGCATAACTTTGAAAAATATAATTTACTGTATTATCTCAGCAACAGTATTGACTCAGTGTGTACTAACCGCTCTTCGAAAGGATGGGACGATGTGTAGGACCACCCCCTGCCTTCAAACCCGGCGAGTAAATGTGGTACCTCGGCCGCCACCCGTCAGGAACGTAAGTGCAAGTGAAACCCTCCCACAAGTGTTCTGCCTGTTGATATACGAGTAAATACAGAGAAAACAGTATTGTCTATGTGTTATTGCGATAAGGCTTAAAAGTGCTGCCACTTTAAGTAAAAAAATCTATTCACGCTAACTACCTCATCACAACCCATAACAGTCAACTGCAGGACTTAGAGCCTCTCCCACTAAAATGGGAGGTTATTGCCATAATCTCCACGCTTGGCAGGCGGGTTGGAGATTGCAGTGTTATAAATATAATAATGGAAAACGCTACTGCTCACTTTCCAGCCTACGGACACTGGAATCTTTTGTCTCGAAAACATTAGTCGCTTTGTACGACATCCATGAGTGTAAGGGATTGGTGCTATTCTATTCTGCTGGACACCACACGGCCATGCTAACTACAATCATTATAAAAAATTGCCTAATGTCTATAAATTGCAATGAACTATTTTAAATAGCACGTTTTCATAAACAAGCAGCGCTTTTGCCCCCTTAACAATCTCAATGTAAATAAAACACTCCTACGTTCAACCCAAGTAAAACATAATGTGTAAATATAAAAAAAGAATGTTAAGAAGTCTTTTTCACATTCACAATTTTTTCATCTCCTTCCTTGTCCTAAAAATAATACTCACTCAAGTCCCAAACAAAAACATGCTTTAAGTTGTATGTACCGTGACCCAAGTGTGGGGTCACGGGCAATCATCAATTACTTAGGTACTGCATCGAAACATCAGGCTACTCGTAACTGAGGCACGCGGTGAGAAACCCGGAAAATACTTGTAAAATACGTGTCGGGAACAAAATTGAATAATTTTTTATTCATTAAATGGCAGACTTAAAGCTAAGATAGCCTTTTACCAGTCTACCGCGAAAAGTGTGATCGAAAAAGGTAGGCGGTGCGGAAGAGACTACAAGATGCAGTGAGGGAGGGGGCATAGTATATTTATTTATTTGGCAGATCAAATAATTACAGTAAGCGACCGCAGTCTGACCTCCCCGACCAAGCTAGCCGGGGAACCTGACCAGATGGGATCACGGTAACACATTCATTCGCCTGAATGCGCAGGTTTCATCGCGATGTTTTCCCTTACCGTAAGAGCATGGGTTAGCATTCAACTAATGTACATAACTCAGAAAAAAGACATTGGTACATGGCGGTAATGTAACTCGCGGCGTAAGCGAGTAAATGTGAATAATTACCGGCAACCCCTCGATCCTCTCGAGCATGAAGCAAGCGGATAACACCTTCCTGCAGAACGAAGACCTCAGCAGGACCTGCGCGTGACTCAACTGCATTTCAATGACGGACATCTTGCCATTGTTCGTGTCCTGCGAACGTTTTGCACAATCGTCACGGAGCCTAGTGTCGCGTAACATATGTCGGTGTTAAATATTATGAATTAAGTACCTATTTACTTATTTTGTAAGTCGTAGGTTCTGCGTGAGGTTCTATGTGATTAAATGCCAGAAGACTCTAGTACATCCTCGCAAATTTAACTCGCCACGAGTCGACTAGCCAAGAAGAAGTAGACTATAAGTGATGTGATGTATTATAAGGGTATTATTATTATTGTGTGAGTATATCATGTTATTTGTACAGTTAGCTGCAGAGGGAAGACACCACCCATTCATTCTGCAGCTGTATGAATCGCACAATATTAGTATAGGATTAGTATCCAGACCATATAAGCCCTTCGGACACCTAGTCGTACAACGTCCTACGTTCCATAAGCACAAATTTTATTCATATAAAATGCATGAAGAGTGCTCATTGTATCCATAGTATGACCGACCTTAGTGAGAATAAGTGTATAATTTGACCGTAACCGTCAATAACCGTCGAAGATTTGTTTCAAATGCCTTTGAGGCATCTTGGCATCTTACATTTGTTTTACTTACTTACTTTGTTACTAGCGACGACCTGTAATTGGCTTGTGGGTTCTAAAATAATATTTATTATGTTTTATATAACTATTGGTAGTAAGTACAATAAATAAATAAATAAATCTGTCGCTTTATTTATCACCAGTTTCATACACATGCCAATGGGTTCAGAGTTAACTCGAAGAACTAATGGCCGATGAAGCGGAATGGTTCTTAAGCGGCCATCACGGACTGATGCTTCCATTTCATCATTACAACCAATAACAATCCACTTAAGGACTTAGGGCCTCTCCCACGAAAAGAAATGTCATCGCTCGCTGGCGGGTTGAAGATCGTTGTGTTGTAAATGTAATCATGGAAAACGCTGCTGCCCATTTCCTAGCCTACGGAGACTCTAGGTCCACGAATGTAAGGTATTGGTGCTACTATACTCTGCCGGAAACATCTACAATGCCAACGCTTCCGTCTAGCCAAACTTAAACAATTTCAGGTTATCAAAAAATTTGACATAGATTATCAGTACTCACTTCAAAAATAACGACTTCAGAACTCCATCTGGCAGAAGCCAAGTCCTCAGCCCTTTTCCATCCATGGAGGTAGTGCCTCACAGACCTTGGCAGTGGTTGGGTTTGCTCGTCCATCCAAACGTAATCCGCTGCCGGCTTCGACGAGGGGGCCTTGCCGATGACGGCAGCACGGTAAGATGTTGGGCTCTGGCAAGTTAATATATAATAATATACCATCAAAGCGCGCCAATCGGATCTCGAGAATGTTCAACCAGTCTCAGGATATAGGAGAACCTTGCTTCGCCCACCTAACTAGGAGCTAACTCGTGGCGGTGATGAAGTTCGACTGGCCTCCGAATATAAAACAAAACGGTTACCCATCCAGTTCCTGGACTCGGTGAGCGTTGCTTATCATTGGTTATCTGTCACGCAAACACGCTGCCACTAGACCAGTTCCGCTTGAGACTAGTTCATTCCATTTGTATTTCGTAATTTCCAATATATCCAGTTGGCAGAAGGTGGTCTTTTTATTTCGTATTGGTACTTAGTCTCATCAACTTAATCAGTCCATACATTTCCACTGCTTGGCAGCTCAAGCCAGGTAATGGAGGTATGCGTCACCGGTACCATCATAATCTCCACGCTTGAGAGAAATCCCAACAGAAAATGCTGCTGTCTATATCTGGTTTACGGAGGTGCTAGCTGCTCTACTTTTATCATACCCGTCAATGAAATGTGTTGATGCTATATTCTACCCTGTGGACACCACACGCAGCTTATATATTGGTAGACTGGCCACGTTAGTCCAATGCGGAAGTCTAATATTGATTAGTTTACGTTACAATTAACGAATGGGTAACAAGATAAAATAATTCGGTCCTCAACGGCTTATAACACAAACATTTCCATTTTCTATTTGTCATTTTTTTTCTTAACTAATTATGGTAGATAGATAGTTATTGACATAGTGAGCTAAGGGATTTGTGATGTACGGAGGTAGGAGCATATATTTTCTTATATCGTTGGACCCAAATGCGGGTTATTCTAACAACCTTTGTTCTGCAATAAACGTGGTACAAGATAGACGTGGTCTTATTTAGCTCCCTATTTAACAGTGGCGACGAGGATTATTAAACTTAAAAACACGTGTGCAGTGATTGTTGGTGCGGACAGAACGCGGTTGAAATGTTGGCGGGAAAGCTGGAATCATTTAGATTGGGTAAAGATGACTGGAGTCTGTATATAGACAGACTAGAGCAGTACTTCGTGGCAAACGATGTAAAACCAGCGTTACAAGTGGCTACACTGATTACAGTGATAGGCAGTGACGCTTACGAACTGATGGTTAACCTGTGCACACCGAACAAACCATCGTCAAAATCATATGCGGACCTAGTGGGTGTGATGAGAACGCATTTGCAACCGAAACCTAGCTTGTTGGCAGAAAGGTACAAATTCCGTCAGAGAACGCAGCGAAATGGCGAAAGCGTAGCAGAATATGTGGCCGAGTTGAAGAGTTTGTCGAAACATTGTAATTTCACGGAAGCTAATTTGAAAGAAAATCTGAGGGATCAATTCGTCTGTGGATTGGCCAGCGAAGTGATAAAGCAGAGATTATTTACCGAAGATGATGTGTCATTCGATCGATCGTTTAAGTTAGCGGTGTCGATGGAAGCGGCCGAGTCGGATGCGGCGGTAGTTGACGGTCGGGGCAGGCAGGCAGACCGCGTAGCAACAAACGGCGTGACGTCAGAGGTGCATCGTGTGACGACATCGGCGCCAAATCGGTATCAGCCGAGCACATATAATACCTACAGAGGGTTCGGCGGGCCCGACGGCCGCCGAGGGCGCGCGAACGGGCCGAGCGACGACGGCCGCGCGGGCGCACAGGCCCGGGGAATGCGCAGTGCGCATACCTACGCTGCGGCGGCGGTGACTAGTACAAAAGCTACAAGCGGAGCAAAATACGAGTTCGCGAATGATCGTTTTAATAAAAATGAAAAATGCGGGTGCTGTGGGGGCATGCATAATGACAAAATGTGCAAATTTAAAAACTATGTTTGTCGAATTTGTAATCGACGGGGTCACCTGCAAAGAATGTGTCGAAATATGCGCGGACAGACTTCTATTCACAACATGGGCAGCGAGATCGAGGACCAGGTAGCTTACACGAGTGATAGCGACGGTGAAAATTCGGAGGTAAATAATTTTTCTATCGGAACTGATCGGTTCAAGGAATGTAGACCGTACACTTTGAATGTTAATGTTGACAATGAAAGTTTGGTGATGGAGATAGACACGGGAAGTGCTATATCTTGCATAAGTAAACATTGTTATGACAAATTTTTTTCCCATCTCAGGATCAATCCATCTAATTTAGCTTTACGATACTATACAGGCGAAATAGTCACACCAGTAGGCTTGATAAGGCCGTTGGTATGTTTTAACGGTTGTAAAAAGAAACTAGATTTATTCATAGTGAGTAGTGGAAAAACTAGCCTGCTAGGTAGGCATTGGCTCAGGGAGATGGGCATAAAATTGCCTTTTGTTAGGTGTAATAATGTAAAAAGTTTAGAATGTGGTTTTAACCTAGCTAAATTCAGTTTCAGATACTCTGAAGTATTTGCCGACGGACTTGGGAGGTTTACCGGCGGGACAGTCGGGTTCACATTACGGCCTGAGGCGCGGCCGGTGTTTATGCGCGCGCGGCCGCTGGCGTACGCGCTGCGCGAGCCCGTGGAGCGCGCGCTGGCTCAGCTGGCGCGCGACGGCATCATCACGCCAGTGGCCACTTCCGACTGGGCGACGCCCATCGTCCCCGTCATGAAGAAGGACGGTACTGTGAGGTTATGTGGAGATTTTAAGATTACTTTAAATAAATGTCTAGAGGTGGACCGCTTTCCATTGCCGCGAGTAGATGACCTGCTCGCGAAATTGTATGGTGGGGAAAAATTCACGAAATTAGATTTGTCACAGGCGTATGCCCAATTTGAGCTCGATGACTCAAAAAAGTATACGGTTATTAACACGCACAAAGGGTTATTTATGTATAATCGTTTAATATACGGTTTAGCGTCGAGCCCAGGAATCTTCCAAAGGAAATTGGAGCAGTTATTTGCAGATATGCCCAGGGTTGGGGTTTTCCTGGATGATTTAATTATAACTGGATCGGACGACAGCTCGCATTTGCAAACGTTACACGAAGTATTCAATAGGCTTCAAAAGTATGGATTAAAAATAAAGAAAGAAAAATGCTCTTTTATGGCCGACTCAGTTACGTATCTGGGATTCGTAGTCAGCAAGGAAGGCATTCACACTTGTCCGGAAAAGGTTAGCGCTATTAGGAAAGCACCAGTGCCTACCAATGTCACAGAGTTGCGCTCATTTTTGGGTTTAGTTTTATACTATTCAAAGTTTGTACCGAACATTAGTACGCTGTTAACGCCGCTGTATGCGTTATTAAAAAAAGATGTCAAGTTTACGTGGAACTCCGAGTGCCAAGAGTCTTTTAATACGATAAAGGGCTTGTTGTTCTCCAGCGTGGTGCTCGCCCACTACTCGCCGGAGCTGCCGCTCGTGCTCACCACGGACGCCAGCGCGGTGGGGGTGGGCGCGCTCGTCTCGCACATCACGCCGGAGGGGGAGAGGCCAATAGCGTATTCGTCGCGCGTACTTAACTCAGCAGAAAAGGGTTATTCGCAAATTGAACGGGAGGCTCTGTCTATTGTGTTCGGGGTTAAAAAATTCCACCACTACTTGTATGGCCGGAAATTTCTTTTACGGACGGATCACAAACCCCTGGTAACGATTTTCGGGGATAAAGTAGGTATACCCATAATGGCAGCGAGCAGGTTGCAACGGTGGGCAGTCATGTTATCGGGATACGACTTCGATATTGAATACGTTAGGAGCAGCAGAAATGCGGCAGATGCGTTGTCGCGGCTGCCGGTGGGTAGTGAAAAACGTCTGTCATCCGAAGAAACTTACATCAATTTCGTACAGAATTTTTTACCAATTACCCACGAGACCGTCCGAAAAGAATTAGATAAAAATGAATTACTTAGGAAGGTAGTTTTGCTTATACAATCTGGCTGGCCAGACAAGTGTCCGGATGATGATATTCAGCCATATTTTTCACGACGCCATGAGTTATATATAGATATGGGTTGCATCATGTGGGGTTATAGGTTAGTTATTCCCGATTCGTTGAGAGAAAGCTTATTACGAGAGTTACATGTCGGGCACATGGGTATTGTAAAAATGAAAAGTATCGCTCGTAGTGTCATGTGGTGGCCAGGTATCGACTCCGACGTCGAGCAGGCGTGCAAACAGTGCGCGACGTGCGTGGCGGAAAGCGCAGCGCCCCCGCGCGCGCCTCCCCAGCCGTGGCCGTATCATTCCCAACCATGGACACGATTACACATCGATTTCCTAGGGCCGCTACAAGGGAAAACATTTTTTGTAGTAATTGATTCCACTTCAAAGTGGATAGAAGTTTTTCAAATGCATACAACGACCGCTAACTCTGTAATTAAAATCCTACGCGAACTATTCGCGAGATTTGGCTTACCTAAGGAAGTGGTGTCCGATAATGGACCACCATTTTCCAGTAGGGAGTACTTGGAATTTATGGTAAACAATGGTATTAAAACGACGTTTGCAGCGGTGTATCATCCCTCTTCGAATGGAGCGGCAGAGGGGGCCGTTAAGATATGTAAGCGAGCTATTAAAAAATCAATACGTGACAAATGTGATTTAGACGTAGCGTTGCAGAGCTACCTAATGGCATATCGTAACGTGAAGCACAGTACAACAGGCGTAGCCCCAGCGGAGTTGCTGTTGCGCAGGAAGCTCCGCTCCAGGTTAGATTTGTTACGAAGCGAAGGCCAGATTCAGGACAAGGTGCGAAATGCTCAGTCTAAACAATCGCAGCAAGCTGGAGGCGTAGATAGACAATTTAACGTTGGGGATCTTGTGTGGGTGCGTGATTTTACCGGAGGAAAAAGATGGATAGGCGGTCAAGTAAAGCACAGGGTAGGTAGCAGGAACTATGTGTTAAGTAGAGAGGATAACGGTCCACCCCTTCAACGACACGTTGATCAACTAAAGGGTCGATGGTTACGGTCAAGTAACTTACCTCCACCATTGCCTCACAGTGCGGTCACAGGCTCGGGCGAAAATTCGGTTAATCCAGTGGTTACTGGTGGGGTAGAACCGACGCCGGCGCCTAGCACTAATGAACCGATTACGGGCAGGAGTCAGCCGAGTGTTCCGCCGGTAAACGTCCCAAGGCTAAGGCCTAGAGAGTTGCTAAGACCAGTACGGAGATATTTTTTAGACATAGACTAAATAATACTTAAATTATGTTGTTGTTGCTACACATAATTGTTCAAATTATTAGATATGATTGTATGTACCTACTAAGTAACCTGTTTGCTGACTTAGCTAAAACAAACTGTATTCGTCTGCTTAACTTAAGATAATGTGTATTATTCATAAAACTTAGATTGGATTACTGTAACTGTGCCTATACCTAAAATTGTTATTATATAAGTATGTAATTGCTTATTTCCATATTAAGGGGGTTAATGGCTAAGGGTGAGGGTGTGATGTACGGAGGTAGGAGCATATATTTTCTTATATCGTTGGACCCAAATGCGGGTTATTCTAACAACCTTTGTTCTGCAATAAACGTGGTACAAGATAGACGTGGTCTTATTTAGCTCCCTATTTAACTGGACAGAAGGTGGCATTAGTTCAACTTTTACATTTTCATGTTTTGAACTCGCTCGTGAAAAGTAGGTACAAAATAAAGTAACAAATACTTATCTTAGTTTTCCCCCATTTATCCAGTACAGCCTATAACAGTACACTGTAGGACTTAGGGCCTCTTCCATGAGGTTGGAGATCGCAACGTTGTAAATATAACAATGTAAAATGCCCACTTTCCAGCGTTGTATTGTATGACACCAGCGAGTGTAAGGTATGCACCAACCGTGCTATGCTATTCTGCCGGATACCACACGGTCAATATATTCTTCTCGTTTGTGCCTTTTTGTACATATTTCGGTATAAAAACTGTAAATATTTTATTTACGTCTCTAGTTGTAGAGAGACAGCAATCCTCTCTAAGTATTCGTGTGACTTATGCGCTTATTACACATTCCTAAATTCAGAAACAAAAAGCGTGAGAGCAAATCAAAGTGGAATGTATTGATCATAAAATAAGGTCCATTTTTGTATCACGGATTTTTGAAAAGCGGAGCGCCACGTGACATAATATCAGTGATACAAAAATGGACCTTATTTTATGATTAATACATTCCATTTTGATTTGCTCTCACGCTTTTTGTTTCTGAATTTAGGAATGTGTAATAAGCGCATTAGTTCTAGCAATACTTACCAATCCCCACAAATCATTGCCAAGTTCTTGGTCTCTGTATTCTCTAAACGGACATTCCAGAGGATCGACTGTATACATAGTCAGGCTTTTAGCAAGTAAATCCTTCTTTGAGGTCTTGCTTAGCTTTATTGCGCTTTGTGACATGTTTCTATCTTGTGCTCCACTAATTCTAAAATAACTATTTTATAATTAAGTTATCCCTTCACGTTCCCACTTATTTTTATAGGAATTGAAGTTAAACGACACATGTCATGTTATAGTAAGGAGTATATCAGCCTCACCCAAGGAGAATATATAACCTATAAATAAAGACAACCATAGACAAAATATTTTTTAACTTAATGAACCTCATTGGTCAGCAATTAACCCCTGAGATTAGACATACTATATTTATGGGTTAGACTGAGGTATAATAGGACCACGCTAAGTCCGAATCTACTTGGCTGACAGTGGTGAAATTTATAAATGAATATTATAAAGTGTGGATATGGCAATATCGATTGGATAATCTGTCCTTGTCAGTCATTGCCCATTATTATTTAGGTGATTCGCACACCGGAATGCAGCACCGTACGGTTGTGCGTGACGTGCGTTAGTGCGTGACATAAAGTTCTTTGAGCTGTATGTATGTATGTTATCTCTTTATTGCAAAAATTCAGCTGTCATTACGCTGAAATCACGCTTAGTCAAACACACGGAAAACGCATCCAAGCGCTTTCGTGCGGGTCCGTCGTTTTTTTTCTATGACACATTTGAAACGCGTGCTCAGCTCTCTAGTCAATATTGCCATGTAGGTCTACTGCAATATTTACTGAATTTAGTGCTGAATCGAAAGAAATAGTGTATATTGACTAAATCCACGGGCTGTCCCTAATGAAATGTACAAAATATCTAATGCTTTGTGGAGAAATTTTCTGATTGTTCAATGCAATTTATAAAAGCCAAAGCCATGAGTGTCATGTACCAACGCTTTAGTATCTACAAACCGACAAGGATCAAGAATACATCATAAACGTGGCGTAAAAAGGAACTAACATTCCGCTTATTTGAAAAGTAAATTTTCAATATGGCGGCATGCACATGGGCGTAGCCCCCGCCCCACCTAGCAAACTGTATGAACTGAAGAGCAAAATGAGAACAGCATAAGTTGCATTTCGGGTGACAGCTGTCAAACCTAAAACTGTATCTGAAACTTATTGTCCTAGAACACTAGTTCCAAAAGAGAAAAGGTAGTAGGTACTAGTTAAAATCATAAAAAGGCGTCAAATAGGCCACTGCTGTGAAGTGAGGTCTCCAGGATTGTCAGGTGTTCCGTTACTCAGGTCTCCAATTATTTTTCGCCTAAATAATATGTTTTTTTTTATTACTTTACTAGCCAGGCATTTGACCGTCACCTCACCTGTTGGTAAGTGACGATGCGGTCGATGATGGAGCATGAATGTCTAGCAACAGACTATTCACTCTAGCCTTGAAGGCATCGAGTATATATTGATCAGGGAACACACTCGCAGGCAACGCATTCCACTCCTTATGAAAAGATTATAACAATTTGCAGTATTCCCAAATTTTTGATTGTATATAAACCAATATAAATATTACACATATTTCCAAATTTCGCCAGAGTAACGAATAAAGGGCCCAATCTTGTAACACTAGAGTGGTCTATGAAAATGCAGTTCTGGAGTTGTCCATGGAAACGAACGCTGATGCGGATCTGCAGCCACGCGCGTGGATGCGTTTGACGTGCTGCGTTACAATGTGCCAATCACCTTAATAATATTTTTCAAGACAATCAAATTCTTTGTTATGTCTTTTATGAATGACGTCTATGACGAATAAAATACATGTCATAATTTGCCATACAGGTTTCTTTTTTAAAGGGATTCGGACTTAGCGTGGTCTTATTATACCTAGTGCAATGATGATATAAACAAAGTAAAAGAAAGTAAACACGTTGTTCAACCTCGGACAAAATTTTAATGTTAAATAGATATTTTTAACATAGAGCACCCAAAAAGAAAGTTTCATAAGTATAACGTACTCTTGGCGAACACAAGCTTAGTTGTCCCATAGCGAAGAGGGTGCCTGGCGGCGCCCGCGCCCGCGTGGCTTAATTTCTTAAGTATGTAAGTCGCTGGATGGAGCTGTTCACCTTCTCCTACGCATCAGACCGATCTTAGATGGCTCCATCTTCAGAAGAATAATTTCGCATTGACACAGGTGAAAGAACACATACCTTCCCTTTACCCTTACCTATGGCAGTGCTTCGAACCTATTTTATAAACAGCATCTCTTGAATCCCCAGTGGGCTGTCAACAGAGTGACCCGCTTGGCCCAGCTATTTTCAGATTAAGTATTCACCCATTTCTTACAAGTTTAAACTCAAAATTAAATACCTGGTACTTGGAAGACGGAACCTTGAGAGGTGAGCCGGACATGAACGATTTTATCAGCCTAAGCACACATTTTTCAGCCGTAGACAACTACAGTAAGTTCAGATAGTTCAACTACAGTAAGTGCGAATTATATCCCACCTACTCCACCCACGGTTGACACAAATGTCATCAGCAGTAAATTTACTTTTGTAGCACCGAACATTAAAATAGTTACAAGGGCTACTGAGCGCCCCTTGTTAGGTGAATCTACCCCATCATTCCTACAGTCATGTATTGAAGGTTTCCGCCAATTACCTAAACGTCTTTTAGAAATAAATTACCGGGTGTATCTATAATAAAATTCTGCCTTTTCCTATCTACATATTGCGATGCTCCCATCTTTAGAAATTTAAGAATCCGCTCAATACAGTAGATGGTTGATCAAAGATACCCTTTCATTAATTTCAGATGGAGCATTAGCCCAGGCTTCACTGCCTACCCGTTTTGGCGGTTTAGGGGTTCGTAGTGTGGTTGCAGTTGCAGGACCCTCGGTGATCGAGTGGTTACAGTATTCCACTCATAAGCGAGATGTACCAATGACTCTTTTCTGAGTTATGTACATTAGTTGAACACTAACCGATGCTCTTACGGTAAGGGGAAAAACCTCGTGATGAAGCCTGCACATTCAGGCAACTGAATGTGTAACCATGATCCAATCTACCAGGTTCCCTTGGTAGCATGGTCACGGAGGTCAGATGGCAATCGCTCCAAAGTAATTAGCTGATTTGGCAGACCAAATCCCGGATTATGGACATATGCGTCGTGTGCGAGAAAATAACCGGGATATTAACGCCAAGGTTATTATTTAGTATGGTTGCAGTGGCGGTCCCGGTATGTCTATCATTCTTTTTTGGTTGTTGTGCCATTTTTAATAAAATCATCAGCCCTACCTGTGGTTAAGTCGAGGTGGTGGGCTTGTCTGAAGCGGGAAGCGAGTGGTCCTCTGTACGTCGCGAGGAATTACCTACCGTTCTCGCCTCTCAAAAGCACTAAGATCAACCCCTCCGTAGCTAAGTCCAAAAGAGTCTTTTAAATTCCGGCACACATTCGGCCGACATTGCTCGTTTGCTCGCAGTTTTCGAACCAGAATTTGGTTATTGGTTGATTGCATTCATGCATTACGATCACCAAATATCGGCACTTTGTTGGACACCTTTTCTCTAACCTTGGCTGTCAATCTGCGCTTAGGCGTTGACACTACCCAACCCCCATTACTGCAGATGTGGCGTATCGGTAAGCGAGATGGGACACCATGTCCTGTCTTATCAGATGAACGCTAGTTGCATACCGGGCCACGCTTCCCTCAACCTTTTCGCTCGGAGGTTGAGCTTCATTATTCAAAAGAAAAATGTTGCCAGCCTTCTGAGCACCATTTCTCGTGGGGATGCCCTGGAGGATGATTTTTATCTGTAAACATAGATTTAGGTTAAGTTAAGTTTGTATTTGTTTAATAATCGTTATATTATCAATAAAAAATTACGCGATCATTCGAAAGTTTTAAATATGTCTTGTAGAACAACATAACCAAATTTTATGGTGTTTAAAAATAATAACTCCAGATCCATCTATCTTAAGCTGCCCACAACGACTTCCGACAATCTTCAGCAGATCATCACTCAACCGTGTAAGGGTCTTTCCTTGTATTTCCGTTATCGTCCCGTCGGAGATCGTCACTCGAGGAACTTAAAGCCCTAAGGTTCAGTTCCGAGGATAGCGATAATGGCGCATGGTTCCGGCGGCCGGTTTTTATGTTAACTCACAATCACTGACAAACGGGCAGACAGCCCACCATATGGAAAGTGATAAATCGCTTGTAATCTCGACGATTCATGCACTTATATAATTATAAGTAATTGTGCTAGCAACTTATCCTAAACCCCGGAAATGAACCGGAACCCAACAAAGCAAACACTGTTGCCTCACGGGAGAAATAGAGGGTTATGGTACCTACCCACCAGGTGAACTCCTCAGAGTCCTACGATCTGTAAAAATTACCGGAGAAAATAGTCACCGAAGCTGCTATAATCACTATGAAGTGAACCTGTTGTAACGACTAAATGCTATGACAAAACAATTCTCCACGATCATTCTCTTAGAACCTGTACCAGTTTAAACGTTAACTTTGGTTACATAACTGTAAAGGCTTGAGTAAGAAGTGCTTTACTTCAGAATTTAGATAATGATCAATACAGGCAAAATCATTAACCGTTCTGACTAGAACTAATCGTTGTGTATCTATAGCTAA
This sequence comes from Blastobasis lacticolella, assembly GCA_905147135.1. Taxonomy (NCBI): domain Eukaryota; kingdom Metazoa; phylum Arthropoda; class Insecta; order Lepidoptera; family Blastobasidae; genus Blastobasis; species Blastobasis lacticolella. The sequence continues at coordinate 7,043,254 of LR990048.1, read as the reverse complement.
AAAAAATATTTGGCATATTATGCAAATGCATTTAGTGGTTACATAAACACCGGTAAAGTGATTTGGCAATGGTGACTAATGTGAGCTACGTACAGTACCTGAATGTGTTGGAAAGCGTATAATTAAAATGTACGTTGGTATTAAAATGCTCTTTGATAGAAGCCGATAGTGTCCGACAAACTTAGCCGGCAATTTTGCACGCATGAAGGGATTATTCCTTGAATTAACAGCTGTGCTAAGAATACAAAAGCATGATAATGAAATGACAAACAAAAATGGATCTCAGTATACGCAAGTATATAAGTGTAGTGTAGTAGGTACCTAAGTACATACTTTTTACTCTGAGATGTATGTTTTTTCAAGTTTGATTGTTTGTAATCGATGAAACTACTGAACAGACTTCGGAACTTTAAGCCCGGCTTGCACCAAATTCTTAACCACGTTTAAGAATGACGTGCAACGTGTTTTTGTATGAAGTTATGTCATTTAAACATCAACTTAAATGTAATTAAGAATTTGGTGCAAGCCGCCCTATATCTAAGGAAAAATCGATCTGAATCGTCACTATGACGTAGCGAGCAGATAACATTGGGTCAAATATAAACTATATATGCAAGGCATACCTACCTATAAATAATGTCTATGTCTATGGCTATGCCTATACATATACAGTCTCTATTATATTATATTATGGCGTCAATTATGTTACATTTGGCAAGGCTAAGCAAGGCCGAGTGGACAAAAGCTATTCACAGACCTTCACATAAAGAATTGAGACATTCAACGGACGTTATAAAAGCTTTGAACTGCTTTTGCCTAACCTATAATAAAAAAACCGGCCAAAACGTGTTGTGCCTCGTCCAGTGCCTTGGTCCGTAGTTGTCTGTCATAACATGCGTGAAAAAGAGGGCTTTCTGATACTATAACCATATTACAAAGTTACAATTTGTATGGTACGTTTGCTAATCCAACTGCATTTTATAAGTTGGTCGACTATTACTTGTCAACTTGAAGAGTGCACATGGCTCTGATAATTTACCTTTTTACTTAATTAAACACAATATTATGGTGAATACTTTTCACGTATTCAAATATTACTTATATTTATTACGTATTACAATATTACAGGGGTGGGGGGAAACGATGATTAATATTTTGTGCGCAGTCGGTTAAGTTAGAAGATACTGAATCAAATAGTAGATAAGGCTACTTTAGCTTTAAGTCCGCCAATGTACCTTTAGTGCATAAAGATTTAATAAATAAATAAATAAATATCTACTATCCTAATCAATAATCAAATATCATCCTAAAGGGCAATCCCGGCTTCTGCCAGGGTCCGCCATCATAGACTTCCTCCTCTCGTCGTCAACAGTTGGCTCTAGCGATGTGTTCGATGCGTTGCATCGAAACTTAGGCCTCCCGCGAGACTTGTTTTCTGAGATACCGACCAAAACTAAACAAAAATAAAAGCGAATGTAGGCACACACAGACTTGTGAAGTTAATTTGCATATTTCGTAGTATTTAAGTAGTATATCAGTTATCTAGCACCCATAGTACAAGCTTTGCTTCGTTTGGGGCTAGATGGCGCTGTGTGAATTTGTCCACGAATATTTATTTTTATTTATTTTATTCGTTATTTACGTTGTAGGTACTAAGCTAAAACTTTGAGAGAAAGATTATTTCTTTAGTTAGCTTATATGCCATTACACCGCAAGTTTAGCGCGAATGCTTAGCACTTTCAAGTCGAGCTCCAATTTTCCGACTCTTACGACAGGAAACACCATACCGGTCCTGTGACTAGCCACCGTCGGTCGGAAATGGCTTTTTTCTACACACACAGCCTTTGCTTTCACGGTAAACGAGTTCCGTGGATCGGTACACTTCCTGTACTAAACGCCGTATTCGCCCACTGCGTGTGTGTGGTGACTTGTATTGTAAATGTGTTACAGATACCCAAATATAATATTAATGTCAAGGTGTTTAATATTCTGGATGTAATTACTGTCGCAGTTGTAATCGATAAATCCGCTCTGTTTTGGTTGGTAGTGATCTGATTATTAATACGTATAATGTATCGAAAAAATATTTTTATTTTATATTCGGGTATTTGATTGCCGTCGTATCTGATGTTAAGCGTAGATGCAGTTTGCGGTGGTGTTAAGGTACTAAGCAGTGTCAAACGAGCAGACATCGCACCTGATTTACAGTGGTAACTGTCGCCTCTAACATCTATGACTCATGCAGATAGGTTTTATACATACACAAAGCTCAGGCCTCTATTCCACAGGTAGGGTAGGCAGAGACTATGAACTACTACTTTGCTCTGTCCTGACACAACTCCCTAGCCTCGCATATATCCTCAATTCATTTAACACATCTCCTTTATTCTTGCCACTTCGGATCCCAACTTTTTTGAGAAATTACAGACCTGATCAGGTTTCACGTAACAAAAATGTAAAACTAAACCACGAGTGCGTTAGGTTAGCTGCTATGCCCCATAATATGATTGTGATTACGCTGGCTACTTTACTCATACCTATTCTACGTTGTTACTTCACTTTCTAACGACCTCGTAGTATTGGAGAATACCTACCTTCTTTGTTAAGAACAGCTTCTAGCATTTTAAAATAATAGGATAATGCTAAGTTCCTTCTCTTGACTTGAAATATTTGATGCAGCACCTAGTCCTTTCTTTAAGGTAGATTAGTCAGTATTACTTTTTTTAAATTTATTTACTTGGGTTACATAATAAGGATAGGTATGTGCTCTACGATACAGGCTAGTCCTAGTGTAATGACTACTTTAATGGATTCCAGTCTATTTCATGTATTGTGCAAAACGTGTGCCATTATTTTCCTCTAACCATGACTTTTACTAATAAAGTATTTGTATTTTGTATGTGCATAGATAACATAAATATGAATAATCTAATATCACAGAGTGTGAAGTTATTAAAATTTAACAGAAATTACTGGGAAAAGTTATACTCCTCAAACCTAGGCAATTAATTATTTTGTCACTTCCTTTCAAACTCAATAATTTCCGTGAAAAAAAAACAAGATGTATTTCCTCTAAAATAGTCCTGTGTTTATTGCGTAGCTGGCATTATTTTCTTCATAATTTAAGATCCGTAACACAAATTTATTTATACCACTATGTCCACATATGGCGGACAGCATTTTAAAATACTCACCTACCTGTTTCGAGCCAATAACTCTTTCAAGGCAAACGTCTGTATACGAAATGTCGACAACGATATTATTTCTCGCACATTGTGACCATTTAAATCATTGTAAGAATATAAATATATAACTTTAATGAAACAGACACATGTAGATAACTTTATAGTGTTCTCTAGATTTTCTTCAAGTTGAGAGTTTTAACAATGTGATTATATATTGTAGTAGATACAATATTTATGGTATCCATAAATGCCCAGTGCGTTTAGTTACATTAACATACGCAACTATGGTTATGTATAGCATTGGTATATCTATATCTGCTCGAGTCATCATTTTGTAACCATGGTAACCATTTGGTTGTCAAGAATAGTCGAAATTTTTGGTTAAATTAGGCTTAATATACGTGAAAACACAGGTAGCTACTGTGTAGTAAGACTTTGTAAAGAAAAACATAATTTTATACATTCGTATAACTCTCAATTAAAGCGAATTTATTACAAAATATTTAAATTGATTTTATAATTTTTTGTAATACGCGTATCTCTAAAGTTCAAACCGATAACCATCAGTCCTCCAGCAGTGAAAGACCAGTGATTAACCGAAAAAAAAAGAAACGTATAAATTGGACTTTCAAAATCTCCACTTCAAAAACTGCAATATCATACGAGTAAAACGTTCAACTGCAGCTCATAATTGTCTCAGTGCATTCGTAACTATGTTTATTAAGGTTGCTTGCTAAACCGCCGGCCCGGCAGTGAAAGTAGTTCCATCGACCAGTAACAAAGACCTCCCACGTCCCCCCGAATATCACAAATAACAGGCATGAATGGGAGAATTGCGTATGCGGCCAAAGGCCTTGCTCTGGTTCTTTGATTACTTACGGCCAGTAGAGACCTTCTATGCAAACAATGCAATTTATTGGATAAAATACTATGAATTGTGTATAATTAATTGCATTGTTCTGGGCCTCCAGGGCCTCAGACTGATAATTTCGATCTCAAACACTGATGTTCTTAAATACAATACAATCATATCTTACAACAGGGCCCGTTTGCCAATGCGCAGCCAATGGAGTGGAGTGGAGCCAAGTGATATGCGATAGCAATTTCTATCGTAAAGAGTTTGGCGGTGACCCTTAGTGACGTAGATAATCGTTTGATTATTGGTCGCCCTAATCTGCGCCGATGTTTACCCGGTAACGGGGCAGATGGGTGAAATCAGTTTTATCAGCCCCATAAAGGGGCAGATGGCACTAAAAAAGCTTCATTTGATTTGGTATTTCTCCAACGATTGGAAATACTTACATGCATTTCCACTTGCGGGTCAATTTACTAAATTTATATTATAAAATATAATTATGATATAGGTTCGAACGAGAACGTCCTTGCTAAGTCGGCAGAGTCACGATCCTCAGCATTGAGGAATTGTTTGAGGGGGAGGAGGTAATATAAAGAAATATGATTTAAACCACTTGGATATAGGGGAATCCTTCGGGTATTAGGAAATAAGTACTTACATAGTACTAAGAAGCCATAGATTGCCATCGCTTACAACGGCTTACGACGCGAGGATGCCGAAGACCAGGCAAGGTAGAGAAGGAAGTGTAAGAAACCGAGCACTAGCAGAAGCCGTAAGTAGGATGACGACAATTAAATAGCATAGGTTTGATCGACGATATCGATTTGAGATACATACTTTACGTTTGTACGTTACTGTACGTTTGAATTTGATTATTTTAATTTTGGTAACACATTTAAATGGTATTCCCAACCACCAAACAAATAACTTAACATTAAATATGCATTATTAGTTTTCGAAGCTCTATATGTATTTCCAAATTAGCAATACCATTTGTAACTGTCAATAACCACAAAGGTCTAATTATCAAATTAATTAGAACATTAAACTTTACCACTACCACCATGACCACCACCACTAGTTGATTACAAATGTTATATATTGCGGTTTAACTATGATAAAATTATGATTTAGTTAGTCGGTTTACCGTTTTAAACAATTAAGATTTCTCTTATGTTATTAGTAATGTCGTAAATTATGGCTGTCGAAAGTTTATGGTTTATTTACAGCTCGAGTAACGTTTGAAGTAATAGTTTTGAGAAACATTTTACTTAAGATTTCTTATAACCATTAAGTTCATTATCACCTTAGTTCGTAAGCCCCGAGAAAGTCTAGCTAGTCTAGGCTTTGATCCATAATTATTGGAATTTTACAATTAACTACGCGTAGGTATGTTGATTACAGGCATTATATTTCATGTATATGATTTCAAATGTTCATCATCATCATCTCGGCGTTAATGTTCCGGTTGTGCTCTCGAGCATGAGAGGTCAGGGTCCGCCTTGACCATACAAATACCAAAAAGTTTATTTGAAAAATCGAATAAAGTATATATTTTGTTGTAACACGTTCCTAGTACATCAAACAGTCTTACAGATAGATGGAAATGTTATTATGGCCTCCACACTAGGGCAAACCTGTATCGTGGGGCATCAGATTTCATCCGAGAATTAATCTAGGCTTAGGCAAACTATACAGTGGGTGGCAACTTAACAATTTCATTGCGGGTTACAATAAAAAACATGATCCAGGATTTGGCCGATCACGCAATCACAGTGGAGCAACATGATTTCAAAAATAATTTTCTAATAAAAAATATTTTTAAAGGTACAATAACTTAAAACTTATTTACCAGACAACCGCGAATAAATGTGATCGAATAAGTTAGGCGGTGCGGAAAAGACTGTGAGATACAATGGGGGGGAGAAACATGTTTATTCTACTACAGAATTGATATATTAATAGGTAGTATTAGTATTTGTTGTCCAAGTAAATCACTTAGATAACAAATGCAAGCTAAAGATCCATGAAGAGGAATAAACAGGGGGAGTAGCATTTGTAAAGCATGCAAATAATATTTGTTTACAGCCTTATAGAACGAGAATTTGCTGGATAATAATTTGAGTTAGAGGAAAGATCGCTCTGGCAAGTCTCATCGCCGTCATTGCTAGAGTTGGTGCGAAATCAGTGCGAAAATGTAAAATGGTCAACAATAATATATCAGGTATATCATGGTGGTAGAACTCTGAGGTAACCGCCTGGGTGAGTACTTCCGCCTTATCTATTTCCGCAGTCAAGCAAAAATGATGAGGTAGACAGCGCAATTACAGGCATGAGGCATTTCATCTTAGTCCTCACAGTGACAACGCACCTGCAGCCTCGCATCTGCATTTTTGATACCTCTTACCTAAATGCATTAATAATAGGTCTTATAGGCGACAGTTGCCGGTTACCATCAGGTGGGCTGTCTCCTAGTTTGTCAATGAGTAGAATAAAAAAAAACAAATTCGTGTGCAAAATATTGTCTTAAATGCAAAAGTTCTGGAAAGCTCACCTCAGTTGAGCCTTCCAACAGGTGGATCTTAAAATGAACATGCACAAGATAAAACTCATATAGAATGTGCATGTATTTGTACAATTTGTCCGAGACTGTTCAAGTCTCGGGTACCAATTGGCACCCTGTGAGCATAATGAGTAGTAATTTTTTTTATTCGCATTATCTTATGTAATGTACCAACTTTATTATGTACTCAGTAATTACATACACACTATGATTTATGAATATTACAGCCTCGGCCCGAAATGATATGTTAAAATGAGTGATTTGGCAATTACCTGTACATATTTGGCTAGTCGATCTAGATTTTAGAATAATAATGTGTAATTTCATCTCTCAATCAGCATATTTGCCCTTGTCAAGTATAAAATGCTTTTGTAAATTATTATCTTATAATTGCATTGACAAAACTAAAATTTATATTAAAAAATATGAGGTTTTTGTGCTAAGTTGTGCACGGGTATATTTATTAACGTTTTGCGGGTCTCCTAAACTTCAACTATCGCTACTTTTCTTGTACTCGATGACGTAGGATAACCTACGGCGACCTCACTCGTTTTATATCAAACCGCACCCGCTTTTCAGAAACTCAGAATCAATGTGTTAATGTACATTTAATTTAATTTTCAAGACAGTTACTTGTCTGCGGATGGGGTAGAATGTCACATAAAATCCTGACTCATTGGGAATGCACTTTAAATCCTAGCTAAACAGTAGTTGCAGAGGTCCGTTTATAAAAAAGACCCACGCTCTCGAGGCACCGACCACCGTCTTACAAATTGGTTAGAGGAAATATTTGGCAGAAATGCAGCTTCTTTATTTGGTTCTAAGATGCGTTTACGTGTCTGTCCTATATGGAGGGGGTCATCACGATAGGTGAGGTGGGTCTTAAGAATGATTGTGAAGTCCATTTTCCGGCGATACGAAGGTCTTACCACCTTTAACTCATTAGTCATCTTGTACGACACCCTTGATAACTGCTAAATTCTACTTGTCTGGACACCAGGCTGGCCGTATCTGCTGAAGAACCGACAACCGCTGGGGTAAACTAGTTCTTGAGTAGAGACCGTGACTCAGAAAGCGTAGTCTAGGACGCCCTGTGACAAGATGGAGTGAAGATTTGCGAAAGGATGCAGGTGTATGCTGCATGCGGCACGTCGAGGACTATTGATGCTCATTGGGGGAAGTCTATGTCCAGTAGTGGACGCATTTGATAATGATGATACGTTCAGGTCATAATTTGAAATATGGACATTTATAGATCAGAAAAATACTCCGAGTACGCCATAAATATTTGACTACTGTAGCCTTTGGTCTAACTAATGACCGATTACATTTCCAATTTGATAAACCCGATTCTTACAGCAACGTCTCTTAGGAAAAGTTGCTCCATCACATGTACCTAAGTACTTTATTTGTATGTAAAAAAGGTTTACACGTCTGAATGTTGTAGGTTAACAATATTATTTTTAAAGGTCCTGTCAAGTTATGTCATGTACTCGTACCTTGTCCTCATAAAGTTTTACCAACTCGTAATTTACATAACAAATTGACTGATTTGTTGCATTTTTATATTTTTATTTTATGTCCGTCTCTTTTGTGCGCACAGTGACATTCATAAGGGGTGAAAGGCGACGTGTGTTCAGATTTTTACTTAACAACAAGTTGGCCGAACACTGTTTACGTATTCTTGATACTTACCTAAATAAGTTTCTTTTTATTAGTTCCGTTGAAATACGTAGGTATCTATATCATAATATTCATTTTTGCAACAGAAAAATTTAGAATAGTCTCTATCTTAATGAAACAGGATTATATTTATTTTATTGTTAAAATCGTACATTACATTGTCCACACATACTTTTGTAAATATGAATACTGCACTTAAGTTAACTTTTTCTGAGAAAAGTCCCACTATTCTCTCTCACCGCTATAACACGTCCTGTTGAGCCATGATCTACCTATGTAATATATTATTTTATTTCATCCAAAAATTTTACACAGTTCCTCTTTAATCCGTTCATCCATTTTTGTATTATAGAGGGTAGTAACTAAAACATCCATACTTTTGTGGTCAGTAACATCCCATTTAAGTTAAATATTTTTTAATTATAAGACCTAGAATAAAAAAAGTTTAACTGTTCTGGATTAGCAAATTAATTAACTAATTAATTCAATATAAAAAAGAACAGACTTTTGAATGAATGATAATTGAATGGAAACGACAGTGCAAGTGAAGTACACTGGGCACAGTGCTATTGACAACCGACGTGCACTTCGTAAGCACTTTCATTTTTAATCAAATCAAAATTCTCGAAAAGCATCAAGACCTAACGGTCGCAGCTGCGCGAGCGCATGTAGAATTGTTAAACCTGGGCGAAACGAACTTTCGGACCTCCGCTCAGTCCACGACTGTCTCTCACTGCAGACAGACAACAGGACCGACATGTTTTATATATAGGAATAAAACGAGAAACACGAAATTATATAGAACAAAGTTTTTATATATGTCGGAGTGAAGTGATCTGACTCTTTATTTTAATACTCTCTTCACGTGACCTTTTCTTGTGAACGATTGTGCTGGTTTTGTGATTTTTGGAGGAGTTTCCAAGTTTGAAAGTTTGTGAAAATGGTAAGTTATTGTTGTCAATGTCAGTTTTGTGTAGAGAATGGCCGAGGCTTCAGACGTTGTTTCAAAGGATACGCCTAGAAAGCGTTTCTTGGCATGAAAAAGAACTTTAATAAATAGTTTCGTTTTATTAAAATAAGTATTACATTTAATAAGTAATAAGTACCTACATATAGGTAGATACATGAAAGCTAATAAATATTAATTTATTTACAAACTTTATAAAACAAAGTTTTAAGTAATTTACAATGTGCTTGCGTGGTATTTTATTATTGCAGTCTTTATTTCACAAAACACATTAGAAACATGCTCACAAAACAAAGTAAAAAGGCGTGCTTATCCCTTAAAGAGATCTCTTCCAGCCAACCTCACATTCTGTGAAGAGATCGTAATATCGCGGTTTAATAAGCGAAATTTTAATTAAAGTTTTAGTAATATTTTTGGTCAGCTTAGGTATATACGATGATTTAGACTTTCCTAATTTGGCAAATTCACTCCAGTTTCAAATTCTATGGCATTCTCGCTGGCCGTGCCTGTGGCACTCCGCCGGTACCGACAATGGATAAAAACACACAGTTTCACTGGGTGAAAGTGCTTAACAATCGGCTCTAGAAATCGGCGCGTTCGCATGTTAGCTTCACCACGCTTCCACGTAGAAATGGGACACGTCCTGGTATTAATTTATTGCAAAAATTTCACGTTTAAAATGATTGTCCTCCATTTTTTGTGGATCTACACATGTATTGGGTTTAAATTGTAGGGTTTGTGCATCAAGTCAGCAATGAGCTGTTAAGGTTTGATGATGATGATTAACCTTTTGATTTGAGAAAATATTATTATTTCCTTTAAATGTTAGTTCAACATTCAATGTCGGAAACCCACATAAAACAAAGGAACTTCTTTTAATTTGAGACAAGTTACATTACACACTTTATTATATTGTATTTCTTTTAGATGATAAAGAAGTTTATTTTTAAATATACTACCCATAATTTCTTAGTCTTAGAAGGTCAAATTTGATTTGTTGTACCAAACTGCATTCGTAATTAGTTCCGTTACTTATTTTCCGTGTTGTATTACCATTCTTACAGTATTGTTTGTATATTTTTAGTCAACATGAAAAACCTTTTAGACTTACACTAGTAGGCACTTAGTTTATAGAAAAAAAAGTGTTGCCTTCAATATTTTCAACATTAGACTAAGATTTTTATTACATCATTTATGTATATAATTTATACTCAGATACTTTTAAAATAATGTATGTCTACTTAATAGCGCTGATTCCTACTTAATCCTTATTTATGGTGTCCCCAGTGTCGCAAGTCTGTCCTATGTTTGATATACTTTTTCTTCGTGTGTTCCTTTGAAGACAAAGGCGCGAAACTGAATGTGTTTGAGCTTTGCAAACACTTTCTAACTTTGTTTCGGATTTGTATGGAACATTCATTTAGTTTTATTTGCTTGTATCTATCCATCAATCGATTGAAGCAACATGAAAGTGTTGTCAAGTTGTAATGTGTTTAAAGAACGTTTCTCGCTCATGTTATATGGATGTGGAATGAGCTTCCAGCCACAGGGCGCAATTAAAGGCTTGAGGCATTTCATCTTAGTCCTCACTGTGACAAGGCGACTGCTGTTCTGCATTTTTCTTGCCTGCACCCTCAATGCATGACTCGTAGATGTTTGGGCTACAGTTACCGCTAACCATTTGGTGGGTTGTCTGGTCGTTCGTCACTGCGTAGCATAAAAACAGTGATTCCAGTGTTGCTCGAGTAATCCTCAAGCGAGTTTAGGACATATCCTAAAATACCACTCTCTCGCGAACATCGTGCGAGCATTCGCTGCGTGTTCGCGAGATTCAGGGTCTCTATTTTTGAATCGCTCGCCTCGATTCGAACGGTTTTCAATTATGATTTGCGACATGCAAAATTCAAAAATTTTTAAATTACATTGGCAACACCGAAAGAGTACGGTTCAAAAATAAGGAAAATCAGCATGATGCATCAAAACATCGAATTTATCATGCCGAAAATAAAAATTGAAAACCGTTCGAATATATTTAACATAAATTGTGTACTTACTCACTAACAAGAAAATGATTAAATGATGATTATGGTGATTAAGACAATTTAACAAAAAGCATTATTATGGCCTACCGCTAGCTAATCATTCCATTAGTGGAGTAGATAAATTACAGTTTGTTTGTTCCTTCATGCTCCTTCTATTTAAAGATCTGTTATAGTGAAAGAGATGTGACATTGCAAATACTTTTCACCACTGTTTTGCGTAACACAGTTGTTGAATATGCAGCGGTTAAAGTAGTTCAAGAACAAATTTCTTGACTTATTGAGACGATGAATTGTAAAAATGTTGACCGAGTGTTCTTGTCGACTGTATTGGTAGTAAATAATATACGAGTGTACAATCTTCGGAAGAATTAGTAAATCTATGAATTTCTTTTATTAAAATACTTTTTACCTGACTTTTTTGCTTGATGAAGATTTATTCGGAACCAATCGCAATATATTACGTTTATTTTAATTAAAGTGGAAATTCTGTAAAACTGTTTTTTAATTTCTATAATAATGGAGTTCTATTAAGAATGCACAAACTATTTACTGTTTTTTTTGTTAGACTAGCCAGGCATTTGACCTTCATCTCACCTGGTGGTAAGTGACGATGCGGCCGTGGATATAGAATAAATGCAGTGGAAATGAGAGCGTTGAGATATAAAATTCGGAATAGTGTAATAATATGCCTTGCCTGTTTGCTTACCGTATGACATAAAAATATGGGAATATGCTGTTGTAAAAGAAGATGTAGTGACTAGGATAAAAAAAGGAATGCTGAGTTGGTTGGGAGAATGAACGAGAGGCAATATCATTATGTGGCAGGAGTGTATGGAAGATTGGAAAGGGAAGACCGAGACGTATCATTTTTAAGAAAGTTTAGGTCAAAGGTACCCTAAACTGACGAGCATGTATAAAAAGTTTGATGAATGTGGAAGAAGCGAGAAAGATTCTTCTGGACCGGAACGATGTGGTGAAAAGGAGTGACGTCATTTAAATTACTGTCATAGCTATCTGCAATACAAAGCTTTTGAGATACCTGCCTTTAGCTGCATTGCGCGTGCTACATTCAATTTCGGGATAACTTATTAATGTGTTTCTCAAGGATATAAACTACAACACTTCTAAATTTCACCAAAATCCGTTTAGTAGTATTAGCGTGAAAGAGGAACAAACATCCATCCATACATACATACAAACACCCTCGTAAACTTTTATATTAGGTATATTGTTTGACAATGACCATTGTGCAGTTATTGTTTTTTGGAAAGAGTCTCATTCAGGCACATATCGAGTACATAAAAGACAAAAACATAGACGCTGTTACTATGGTACTATAATGTTCCTACTTAATTTTTTGGTTACCTACTTTACTTGATTTTGTTTGTTTGTTTTTGTGTGTTTAGGATTTTAAAGTTGATTATACGATTTTGTGTCTGTGCGCCGTTTATTATATATATCCTTGTTAAATTTCTGTTTGTAACTTGGTTCAGAGGTAGTTTCCCTTGTGCATATTTTAGTACGACTCAGTAAGTACGACTTGTACCTCAAACACTGTTAATCACCGTATTAGAAACGGCTTAGGGAAATACAGGTCTATTTATAGACATCTCAGTCAACGGAGCCTCGAGCAAAAGCTGGCAAATTATAATCCCTATCTCAATAACTCCCTGTAACAAGATACAAATTCAAGTACCGATATTTCTTGTAAGAGCAATAAGTTGCAGCCAGTGCATCTCTCGAGAAGACGATACTCATTTTAACGGTAAAAGCGGACCCTCTGACCTATATATCCAGTTAGAACTGGTCGGAAAACCGGTTCTGTTTTCTATTGGATTTTATCGTTGGCGGTTTCGCTGGGTAATGCGGGTAATATGGGTAAGACATATTTTTATGTAGTTATCGGGTTTATACAGCGTACCTTAAAAATAATAATTGTCTTGGCGTGTAACTCTCGCGCACGAGGGCCCGGGGTCCGCCTTGACCATGATCCAGGATTTGACAGATCAAATAATTACAGTGGAGATATTGCCATCTGACCTCCGTGACCCTGCTACCAGGGGAACCTGACTAAATGGGATCATGGTTACACGTTCAGTCGCCTGAATGTGCAGGTTTCAATATGATGTTTTCTCTCACTGTAAGAGCGTTTATACCGCGTACCTTGAATAACGAAAAGAATTTAAAATTAAATTTTGATTGGTTAGTTTAGAAATGTGTATTATTAACTGCGATAGTTTACAAAAGTACGTAATCTGGGTAATATAGTTACTATCAGTTGATTAGGTTATGAGGTTGATGTGCTTGATATGATGTGCTTTTGCAAACTATGTAGGTACATATATCAGCGGTGAATAATACATATCGGCTAGTCCGGCTTCGTAGAGCGTCGTGTTTTAGCGCATAAGTGTGAGTAAATCATCAAAATCATCATCATCACAGACCATAACAATCCACTGCAGGACTTAGGGCCTATCCTACGGGAGGGTAGGTTATTGCTATATTCCCACGCTCGGCAGGCGGGTCGGAGATCGCAGTGTTGCAAATATAAAAATTAATGATGCGTGTATAAATTGGTATTGGTTGAGGAAAATAGAAAAGAGGCTTGTCGTGAGCAAATGGAACAATGAGTGCTTTACGCATTAAGTATCCACATCCGTTCCGAGTCCGTATAAAGTGGGTTCTGTGGTCTCTACTTACCCTCATGGGGAGTAGGAGCAATGTTATACCAGAATATGAATACGTATGATTTAAGGTAATCGATAAAAGGACGTCAGTGGTCAGTTAAGGTGTCGAGGGAAACATAGTGATGAAACCTGCAGATTCATGCGACTGATAATGTAACCATAATCCAATAGAGTCAGAGTCACGAAGTTCTGAAGAACCCCGGGCTCTCGTGCGCGAGAACACAACCGGGACATTAACGCCCAGATGATTATTCTTATTTCAGCTAATGACTTCCAGAAACGATTTCGATAACAGTAAAGGACAAACGCTATTTCCATTGAAGTCGCGGTCGTAACCTAGTTCAAAAACACTTTCAACAAATACCCGTCCAAATGTCATTAACAATAATAACTCAACGATTAACCCATCGCACTTCGAACGCTTGGAACCGATAAATCACTCCTACAATAGCAGTCGAAACGTTACAGGCTAGCCCAACACCCTTTTGTGTTCACGTTTCAACAGACAGACAGACTGGTTACGTAACTTATATACGTAACGAGCCGCTCCGGGTGCATTACCCAAGCGAATTGCACGATTGTTGGTTGCCCTCGCCACTTAGACGTGTTGTGTGCTTGGCAAATATCGTAGGCTGTTGACGGGTCGGGTGTGAATGTGGCGCCATAGGGGGAAAAAATAATAAAATAAATAAATCATTTATTTAAAACCATATTGTCCATATGTTACAGTACTATTAACTAGGTTAGTATCTTAAGAAATGAATTAGGTACATTAATAAATACGAAATAGATGTCAGTTCAATTCGAAATAAATGTCAAAACAATTCATAATTATATCAATCGGAAATGTCAACTTAAATTGCACAATGTCACCTCATAGTTTCATAGAAAGAAAGAAAGAACGCCACGACACAGTAATTTTACAATACAACAATATAAAATAAAGTAAAGAACACTAAGACAATTATTAGGTTCCTAGTGACATTGGTAGTGGGCATCCAGCGTAAGTGGTCCTAAGCTTAATGGTGTGTCCGCTTGAGGCGAGCCACAACGCTGGATTTCAGTGGACCCAGTAATCTCCCACCAACACTGCATCGTCAACAATAAATTTATAAAATTAAAATAAAATAAAGTCAATACTATAAAATAAACCTAAAAAATGATGTCGTAATATAATAAATATATGATACGTATTTAAAATTAAAATAAAACTTATTGGATAATATTTTTGCATAGTGCGTTGTGCTTAACGGAATAGAAGTCCATGCGTTGTGGAACGTGTGGGGCACTACACAAAGACTAAGTATACCTAAGCTACTGCACCAGTACTAAGAAACGAATTTAAGAACGCCTCATTGTATACCTGACCCGGAAATGCTGATATGCATAATCAATTATTCCCAATTTACCAACGGGCTCAATGCTAAGGACCCCATGTGGTATCCGTTGGAATTTTAGAGCCACCCCTACGTCCACCTACTAGGTACTACCTGTACAATTAACGTGGTCGCCAGATAAACAATATCATCATTCAGCTACGAAGAACCACTAAATAGCCAAGGAGTTGAACTCCCCGTCTGTTAGTGTACTGCTATCTTCCGTGCCCCAAGTTAAGATCTTAGAAAAATGTAATTTACCTAACTATAAAATTGGTAGAAAAATGCAACTGGACTTGCACTGTTGAGCTTTAGAGAAAGTTTAAGCTTTCTGAGAACAGAATATTCCACAATACGCTTTCAAATATAACTGTATGTAAATTATGAACACCTGTGGGTTGCCAGGTCGATCTTTTCACTCTATTTAGATATTTATCTAAATGCTATATTTTGATACTTATCTAACCGTTGTGCAGTGCTGATCTACTTAATAATCTTAGTTTATCCAAAGCCGAATATTGAGAAATATCTAGTGTAGTGCATTACAATTTCATCAGAATATGAGTGATTGGTTGGACTGAATCTGATGCTGTCTGCCCACGACAGACTTAGTTCTATACTTAATATGATATGGTTTAACTAGCGGCCTGCTAGGTCCATATTTATTTTTAGAATCCCAGCACGGCTAGCATAAGTGGTACGTAGTAGTACGGTTAAGGAATGGAACACGTTGTCTGCGAGTGTATTGCCTGGTCGTTATAATCTGAACGCTATCAAGGCTGTTCCTAGACCTTCAGCCGCATCAGGTGAAATGGGGGTCAAATGCAAATATAGTCTTTTAATAAAGTTATATAGGTAGTATTTCATTGTCGGATGAGTTATTTCTTAACCTGACTTGATTATAGTACAAACCTCTTATTATAACCAATTAACACAACGGATCGTAAACGATGGCTCATTAAACAAGCTGAAATCCTATTCAATGCGTAGTTTATGCATGTAACACCAACGCAGCATGCAAGTTGGTTACATAATTAGAATTATTCCTAAATACAAGTTTTTCAACCTGTAATCGATTCTTGCAATTGAGCGTCCAGATTGCAGCACCGGATTCGCAGCGCATTCGCGAGATTTGGATATAATCAGCGGGTTAGATATTTATGTTTATCTGTAATAAGGAAAGTATATTTGGTTTGTGGACGCTTCGGCAGTTCCTTAAGAGATATTATAAATCAAGTACCTACATACCATATACTACCTACTAGTAGATATTCTTAAAGAATTAGCCTAGCACGACTGCAAAATAACTTAATTCGAAGGTCTTTGACCATTGTAGGTTGCCAGTGATGACCTACGGAACATAGACGTAGCCGCTCACTATGTGCCTTATAAGAAAGCTCACCGTCACCCAAAGGGCAATGGAAAGAGCCATGCTCGGAGTCTCGTTGCGCGATAGAATCAGAAATAAAGAGATCCGCAAGCGATACAAGGTTACCGACATAGCCCCTAGGATTACCAGGCTAAAGTGGCAGTGGGCAGGGCACATAGCTCGAAGAACAAATGCCCGATGGGGCAGTAAAGTTCTCGAATGGCGACTACGTACCGAAAGACGCAGCGTGGGTAAGCCTCCCACAAGGTGGACCGACAACCTGGTAAGGATTGCAGGTACCAGCTGGATGCGGAAAGCACAGGACCAGCCTTTGTGGAGATCTCTGGGGGAGGCCTATGCCCAGCAGTAGGCGTCTTTCGGCTGATAAAATGATGATGATGAATTTTTGTCATCTAAAATGTCAGATATTATTTTATTTGCATCAATTTTTTGTCGAATACTTGGTGCAGTTAAAACGAAGCCTGGAAACCTCCAGAAGTAAAGGATTTTTGTATACCTATACCACAGGAATATACCACAAAAATGTACCGCAGTAAAATAGATGTGGGTAATACCTACTGATTTAGAAAGTGGACGAGAAATCCTGTCCAGACAAATCGCAGACAAAAGCTATAAACTATATATTAATAAAGATTTAAGCGCCTGTAAATACCCAATGAAAATAATATTAGAAGTTAAATTAAACAGCTGTTGACATTTCCAAAATCTATTACGGACCCTCATTAACTTGACGTTAACGAAATATTACGATAAAAATCTATACGAATAGTACGGCTAGCAAAGAAAGTAGATAAATAATTCTACGTTTTTGAAATACGGCCTTATTTTTTTTTTCTCGTCTAATGCTTTCTTTTTGGTTTAGTAGAGTAGAAAATATGTAATAAGGCTTTCGTTAAGGTGGTTATATTCGTGTACAAGTGTAGGCGTATTGTTAAGCCCCGTTTTCACTAATAACACATTCACGGTTCGCCAGAGCACGCGGCGGAGCGTCGTGCGCTGCTTGCGACACGTGCCATTAGCCTGGTAGTGTCAGCAAAAAATATGTTACAGATGTATGTATGATATGCACGACATAGGACCTACTTATTCGATTTGTGAATTTTGGCCTCACAAACATTATGATTAAGTAGCTAAGCACGTACCTAAAGATTTGTGAATTTTCTAAATACCTCGTTTACCTAGTGGTTGCTGATTATACGATCGATAATACAGAATATCTATCTAGAAAATAGCATAATTGTAACAAATTTTATTATGAAATTTATGAATTTATTATTTAAATTTCAGTAATCGGACGCATCGCATGTTGATTTAATAAGACATGCAATTTCCAAACGAATGTCAACATTGATAAAGGTCTTCCATCGATAATGTGGGACGCGCCTTTGCATAAAAACCTGTTAGAGAACTGGTATTCATTAACTAATTATGTTTGCTATTTTGTGTAAAATAATTCTCTCGACTGCCCACAATTTTATACATTTATTTCTAAGATAAGACGGCCAAGAACACGTCGTCTCTTGAATTATTCTTAATTTTTTTGCAAGTAGAAAATATGTTACACGTAGTCCATGTTTGTGTAATACCCACAGGCACTTCGATAATATAATTTTTTCAAGCATGCACCGTCGTGGTCCTCATCAAACAAAAAAATATAACCTACTTATTTTGCTGACCCTTCCAATGATTTCTCTTCGAATATTCCTGTAGGCGTTTACCTATACGCGAGCTATATAATGTGATCAATTGATTGGGAACCTCCGGAAACTTAATTATGAGTCCGCCATTTTTGTCGTATTTGACAACGTTTTAGCCAGGTTTCTGACATATTTTTACTTTATAAACGACACTTCTTTTTTATTTTCTCAGTTCTAGGTAACTTTACCAAATACATTATTTTAAATTAAGGAAAATTAGTACCGAGCAAACACCTAATGTTTTTGGTACCGCAACCTAAGAAAAGAATCATAGATGTTAAGGGCGACAGTCACCACTTACCATCAGGTGGACTGTATGATCGGTTGTCACTGAGTAGCATAATAAAACAACAACAACAACATAGGTATCTATTTAATTATATAGGTATTTAGAACAACGTAGGCAATCAGTTAAAACTGGTGAGCCATGACATTTAGTAAACCAAATAAAATGTTTAATAAACCAAAATGTTTGGTCAATCCGCTGGCTGACGCTGGTATAACTAGTTTTTGATAAATTATTAATTAATGAATGCAGTTGAACAGAAAATGCAAAGTAGGGAGGAACATCTTTTTTTTTGGGTTGTACCACTACGTATGTCGCGAATGTGATTTTGAAACTCATATTTGTTGTATCATATTAGTTGTTTGTTTAGTTTTAACAGCATATACATTTTAGCATATTAAACAAGCATATTTAGCACTGAGCTTTTTTTCGCTTCGGTAGCTTTTCCAATTCCCGATTAACAACATAAGTGCGACATAAAAATGCAGTTTTTTTCGCATGGTTTTTGTCAGAAAAAATTCATATCTCGAAAACGAAATGAGATACCTATCGACAAAATAAAAAACACCTTAAGCGATATGACGTTAGCTAGATGTTTAAAAATATTGGCGATGTATCACTGATGTATTCAGGTATATAAAAAATTCAGTTCATTTGGCAGATTCATTTCAAATGTACCCGAAGGTCGTGGAGGACACGAGATCTTTGAATTTTTTAATTACCTACCTACATCCATATTAATAATGGAATGGGTAGGTAATTATAATTCATCAATTTAAGAAAATAGCATTGTAGAATGCTAATGCCACGAACGCATTAAACATGTTTGCTTGCCACCAAACGACGCTGGTAAAACGCAATAACTCAAATTCCAATACAATGAAATTAAAAAGACATAACCGGCAGTTAAGTAAGAAATATCGCGGTTTACGAAAACTATCATAATTCCCTGGCGGTTAGCATTCTCTTGCATAAGTTATTCAGCTACAAGTTTTGCAAATTGAATCGTGATTCGTGTTTAATAGCTACTTGTCTACTATTCTGTTGCCAACTGCCACAATGCATTTTGTTGCTAAACGACTACTTCTTAGCGTAATCTGGGTTATATTTAGCTGTTATTGTCGTATCTTTTTTTTATGTAACACGGCAGACAAACAGGCATGCAGGCGTGATAGAAAGTGGTCACGGCCACCTATGGACTTCAGCAACTCCAGGGGCGCTACCAATACGTTGCCCGTCACTAGGTAGACCTCCACTTATCTGTTTTGTTGATTGATTGATCATATTGTGAACGATTTAAACTATACTCCTTTTTGCTCCTTATGTGATTATGTCTCAATAGATTCGACATTGGAAAAAGACCTCACATCTCTACTTATATGTTCGTAGCTAGATAATTCTAGAGTTTTCCTTATACAAACGCAATGTAAACTAACAATTTTTATATAATAAAAACAAAACACACTTAATTAATAACACGAACTATAAACATTCTTGTGTAATGAATAAACGGTCCTTTTAATTATGCAAATTCAAATATAGTAGACATATGCGAAGGACATAAGTCTGTTTTATTATTTCACAAATAGGACTATTAATTTGTCATCGTAGACGCAAAAAATCAATCGCGTTTGAAGAACGTTCTAAAATTATCTATTCGAATCATACTCATCATCATCGTCACAGCCCATAACAGTTCACTGCAGCACTTTGGGCCTCTCCCACGAAAGGGGAGATTTTTGCCATAATCTCCACGCTTGGCAGGCGGGTTGGAAATGTAAATATAACAATGGAAAAGGCTGCTGCCCATTTTCCAAACTACGAAGACTAGATCTTTTGCCTTGAAAACATAAGTTGCTGTACGACATACAACACGTACGTACGTAACTGATGTACGTACAACATCAATTTTTGTACGACACCTACAAGTGCAAGGGGTTGGTGTTATTCTACTCTGCCGGACACCACACGGCCAATCATAATAATTCTCAAAAACTAATCCATAACTTCATAATGTCAATCACTGATCAATTATGACATAGTCACTTGTACGCAGTGCATGTAACATACGTGCATGTAACCAGCTATCTAGGTCTGAAACATGCTCTAGGAAGCTAAGACAATACCGCAGTTGCGAATTAGACACACGTAGGTATATTATTACTCGATGTCACACTGTAATTTTTACGTAATGTAATTGTTAATCCGATTAAATCACTGTTACACAAGTGACAATCACTGTTACTCATGATGCTCCAGTTCAGTTTTATCTGGTTAATTTGCAAAGAGCGATCTCTCGGCGTTTACCCTCATTAATGATACTCGGTGAGAAACGTCGGTGGCAAACTCGTAAGCCAAAGGCACCGGGTTCGAATGCAACTTCGGCCATGTTTCAATGACTCCTTTCTGAGTTATGTACATTAATTGAATGCTAACCAATGTTCTTACGGTGAGGCGGCTGAATATGTAACCATGATTGAATCTGGTCAGGTTCCCCTGGTAGCAGGGTTGCGGAGGTCAGATAGCAGTCGCTCGGCTGTAGTAACCTGGATAACTTGGATATTTTTAATGGTTGGAGTGAACAATATAGGTAGCTTATATTCACACTGTTTCTTCGCGAATACCGAAAAGATCATAATCATATGAGACGCAGGCCGTGCACTGAACATCTACCCGAACCTTATCGATCAGATATGTGAATTTTTCATCTATCTTTTCCCCCAAAAACCTCACAGCCTTTTACAGTCTTAGTAACTTAGGGTCTCTCCTATAAAAGAAATTTCTTTATAGAAATAAGTTGGCCTGTTTTGTCTAATATATTATGTAATATACTTTTTGTAACAATCTTGTGTACAATAAATGGTTAAATAAATAAAAGAGGAGATTATTACCATGATCTCCAAGCTTGGCAGGCGGTTTGGAGATCACAGTGTTACAAAAATATCAATGGAAAACGCTGCTGCCCATTTTCCAGCTTAGGAATATTTCGATTGTTTTAACCGATAACATTAATCGCGACATTCAAGAGTTGGCGCTATTCTACTCTGCCGGACACCATATGCAAACTATAATAAATTACATTAATTTATCTTGAGAAACTTTATCGGTATAATTGAAGGCGGTTACCATCGAGTCAGCTGCATGCGTGCTGAACCCAACCCGCCTGAACCTGGTGAAAGCGTTTCCAGCTGACCTCGCGAAAGCGGTGGCAACGTAATCGTTCCACTATTACCAGCAGTAATGCGACGGTAAATGGCAATACGACAATAACTGTAACGATTAGAACTTGTGAAAAGATATAATGCGTGAAAAAGTATGTAGGTTTTAATATAATAATATGTGGAATCTAAATTTTGCTTTGTTGTGATTGAGAGGACATATTTTTTGGACAGTCTGTGGACGTATTAGTGCTCTGGCGTATCCTCGGTCAAAAGAGGCTCCAAAACTATATAAATTGGTGAGAGTGGGTTTGCAGCGTATTGAACTTCGCTCAGACATCTTCATTTTCATATTTTTTTTTTCAAACCCTCTTTATAAAAGTGTATGTAGTGCAGACCAAGCTCCCTAAAACAAAAGCTCATTCAATTGTGTATTTTGAATTTGAAATATTAAACTTATGAAATAGGTTACTGTACCTGTTTTATACTTAAACCCCTATTTGTTAAAACCTATGACGGTGAACCTACCGAAAAAAACTGCATAACAGGCACTTTGTCAAGCAAATCAACGCACCTGATTCCTGTGATTGCTTTCAAACAAATCGAATAATTTTTAAATTGAAATTCGTAACGGTCGCTTAACCGTGGCTGGTCGAACCGTTTCAGTGATTCGCGCTGCAACAGCAATCAGCGACGTTTTTGGCCTTTTTGTTCTGAATTCAAATTAAATTTATTCGTTTGTTTTGAATTCGGCCTTAGTTTATTTTCGTGCGCCCTCGCCTATGGTTATATATTTATTCGAATGCTTTGAATGAATTAACGTTTTATCCTTATCTAGTAGAACTTAATTTGATCAGTTTAGTACGATCAGTTACTTGATCAGAACAAGCTTAGAAACATGGTTCAATCGAGCGCTCAATCCAGATAATTTATTAAGTCGAGAAAGGGCCTAGAAATAGCTCGAACAAGTTACATAACGTAGACTCGCTGGTATCGTGACACAATCGCGTAACGCAAAAATGGCAAGTTTCCAAACGTATATTATTTACTACATGTCATGCCAAATAAAAGAAAAAGAAATAGGCAACGGTATCAGATAGCGGAGGCATAGTAGTACCGGCGGTGGCTGGTTTTGTAATGCGGTGTCGAAAGCGGCGCACGCGCAGCGGACAAGGCCGGCGGGTCCGGGCGGCCATGTTTGCTTGTCAAGTGGTTTTGACTGTTGTCTCCGTGTACGTGGGTAGAATTTCGAGTACCACACCTTTGAGTAAAATTTTCTTTGATCATGAATGAGGAGACCGTGGGTCGTGTGGTACCTGAATGAGTATAATATCGCACCAAACCTACCCCTTTCGATGTACAGGCGCCGTATAATTCGAACTACTTATAACTCTAGGAGATCTGTAGACCAGAATTTAAACACTGTAGGTATATAAATAAGATGCTTTTGTTGGTTGAAGTATAGGTTGAAATAAAATCATGTTCTGATCAGTTATGATCACGGTTATACCATGCAGGTTTCCTCACCATGTTTCACCTCACCTTAAAATCATCGGTTATTTTTACGCTAATGTAACTCAGAAAATGTCATTCTTACATGGTGACACTGGGGTTCGAACGTGGTACCTCTCGCTCACGAGACCCCCGCTAGCCGCTAAGCCAGCGGCGCAAATGTCAATAAAAACGAAACATCGTCTGATATTTAAGCACATCGTTAACAATTAGAATTCATACATACGATCATACATATATAATCATATACAATTATTTCATAACTAAACGCTCAATGCGTACAAAGAGTCAATAGCGGATATGATGCAAAAGTTAGGAGGTCGCCAAACCAAAAGTCCGTACACGATTTAATGAGCAATAGTTATTGAATTATGAAGTGAATAAAACATTATTTTCATGTTATCGTAGGTGTACGAAAAATATATATTATGTGGCAGTAGTGAAAATATTAATTTATTTACTTAACATGATTATCTAAATTATATTTCACAGAAAAAAATTAGCACATAGATAACGCTTAAGTATTCATAATGCCATGCTGTTCATAAAGTAAAATACATGAAAGTAGATACCTTTTTAAAAATTAGAGGATAGGTAGGGTCCCACCACATCTCACCAAATTGCACCAAGGGGAGAGGGATCCATATTTTGAAAAAAAAATACCTCACCTAATTAATGGACGGCGTCACACGGTATAATACTGAGTAAAAGTTAAAACTCGAAGCCTATTTTATTCCTGTGCACACGACGCTGTGAACAAATCTAGAAATAAATCCATTAACGATTTTGGTCTGAATGGAGCACTCACTGTGCTACACTTTCTCATTGAAAGGTTTCTTATCGATCATAATTCAATGGGCTGTTGTTTGTATATCATTTTTTCTGATGGTCTTTCAAAGTGAAATTCTTCTGATAGGATTTCATTGATAACTGCAATGAGTAATATAATTTTAATTATGGCACGCGTTTATGTTATTTTTTACTTTCATATTTAAACAATTTTTTCTTCATTTTGTAAAAAAAATTTTGACGAACTATATGAGATAATTAACTTTCTTTTCTTTTTCTGTTTACAGGTATGTTGAGACGTCTTTATTTTTGGACTTTTTAATTGGTAAGCTATACAAAACATGTTTAATAAACTTTTAACCTTCATGAAAGGTCCGTTCGAACATTTGACAGTGTTATTTACTTGCACGTTTACTCTAATTTACACTGGTATGTTGCAAATGTGATATTATTATTACGCAATTAAGTTAACACCACTTGTATAACACACCATTGTTAAAACTTTTAAAGTCTCATAACTTGTAAGAATTATGTGACATCACTTTGCTACCACCATCAGTGTAAATGGTAATGCTTTTACGGAAGTCATTCCCCTTTCTTAAGTTTATTGTTATTCATTTGGTTGTTCCCAGTGGCCATTTCTCAGTAGAGAGCACCTTTCGTGGTGTTATAATGAATACCTAATAGGTTATTTGCCTATGACTTTTCTATCGTAGAAGAGGCAGAATAGGTGTATGAGTAACTTGTATTCTCATCCATGCCTTTAAATTATACGTATCTGTACAAAAATAAATCAGTCTGATGATCGGTTTCAATGAAAAGAAAGGATGAACAATCAGATAGAAAGATATGCCCTTTAATAACTTTTAACATGCGCTTTAGGATAAATCTAAATAACATAAAAAATTTAATACCGTTTTGCTTACAATCGGTATTGTACTAAATAAAAAGCTAATCACATTTTATGTAAGATAGCAAATAAGGTAGGTTTGTTTAATTTAAGTTGTAAAAAGCGGCATACTAAAGATCTATTAGTAAGTTGAAATAAGCTGCGTATCCTGGTAAGAGCACTTGGTTCCACCCTTATCCCACAATGTAGGGACGGCACAATTATGTCAATACATATGTGACAAAATCTTTGGTCAACACATTATGTAAGTAGATATTAGGAGGTAATATATTTTCAATAGGTATTGGTTCCAATGAATTTTCCTCTTCCATAGTTTAGAAAGTTAAACACTATGTTTGAATAAGAAATAAACTTTGAGTCCGATGTTTGAATATTCATAAATTAACCTCCAAAAATGTTACGCAAATCCGAGACGTTTGACTCAAAGTCGTTTCTAATAAGATGTTATCTTGTATTCCATAAAGGTTGTCTCAGAGATCAGATAAAAATATTATTAGCTGTGAATTTTCTACGAATAATCTACATTAAGAGAGGTAGGGCATAGCGGGGTATCCCGTTCGAATTGGAGCCGCCCGACTGGGGAAGTACCTCCACCTTACAGAATACCGCAGCTAAACAATACTCTTTTAAATAGGATTGTGTTTCTGCCGGTGAGTAAGGTTTCCAGAGCTCCATGGGGTGGGAATTTGGGGAACCGTGGCTTTGGCAGTGGAGGGATATTTGCCTTTATGCTGCCAGAGTAACGTGTTATAGAGGTGGGCAACGCATTGGCGATAGTCTCGGTGTTTCTTATGTCTATAGGCAGTGGTGACCACTTTCCATCAGGTGGCCCGCTTGCCTGATTGCCTATAGTATAACATAAATAAATATATATATATTTTATTGCTAATTTACCTACTTTTGATCTCGAGAAAATATAATTAGTACACAGAATTTTTTTTAAGCTTATACTCTTTTGAATTTCAAAGGTTACGACAAATTCGTAGGAAAAAAGTTTGTAATTTTTCCATCATACAGAAAACGTAAATTACGTAATGCCAATACCGGTAAAAAATCCAAAATTGAATTAAATACCTATCCAGAAGGAACGATGGAAAATAAAACAACCTATGAAAAATCAAACCCTGTTATACGCACAATAACTTCGAGGGGTACTAGGGGGTTGGTGGGCTGGAATTTAGCCTAGAGACCAACTTTCACAATCAGAGACTACCGCGAACACTTGCCAAGACACAATGCAAAAATGCGTGTCAGGCATAGTGAAGTGACCATTCAACACAGCAATGGCCATGTACAATAACCAAATATAGTACGAACCACCATCAAACATGAAGCCATGGTCACTGTGCACACACGCCAGCTAATTGAAATTTGCTTGAATAAACACTGTGATGACCCAGTATGCGGTTTTGTGTCTGTAACTAGTAGGTTTAACAGTTTATCAGAATTGTTATTGATTTATTAGTATTAGTTAGTAGTAGTAGTCTATTGGTAACTATTTGCATGGCAAAACTAAATTAACAGTGGACTTTTGTAGGGCTTGGGAAATTTTGATTTAAGAATAACATTGATACTTTGATCAAAAATAGTAAAATCCTGAAAGACACAAAACCGAGGCAGTATTCAACAATAAAATACTGAATGAATAATGAATGTCGATAGACATCCTAGTATTGACAGATTAAAGAAGAGATGGATAGATATAAAATAATAACATGCAAATTAGTAAATACTGAGATGAAGTATGTTAGGGCTGAATTTATGGATGCAAGAGAATGATAGATGAATATTTTCTTGCATAAATGTGGAATACAGTAATGATTTTTAATTGGCTTTTTTACTAATAGAAAAACATCTGAAATTGTTTCGCTTCTGAATGGTGTACGAATAAGGTTAAATGATGCTTTGACTAAAGCCTAGATGGTGGAAGATAATAAAAGTGTCAATAACATTCTCTTTAAATAAACTAAGAAACCAGTCGACGACGCTTTAGGCTAAACAAGTAAATTCGGTCATTTTAGGAAAGTGGAAGTCGCTGGTTTTTTGTCGCTGTATGCCAGTGTGCCACAAGTGAAAGTAATAGATCCACTTTTGTCCATTATTTAAATAGCATAGATTTTCTTTAGGAACTTTTAAGAAAATCCATTTTGCTTAAAAAAAATATGTTTGCATTATGTGTTTTCCGAATTTGGATATAGATAAATAAAATAATTACATATTACCATTAATCACATCCAGCGAAAACAAAGTACAGAAGTCGGTCGTAAATATCTAATGCATATCGGCTTCGTGGAGCGTCGTCTCTGTCGCATGCGTGTGATTGAATACGAAGTCGAAACTAGCCGATGTGCATTATTTATGGCCGATACCTGTATTTATAATATTTGTTTGGTTTGAACGCCTTCTTACTATCGCTATTTTGGGAGCCAGAACCGAACACCGAAACAGAATGTTTGGGAACAGAACATGTACCAATGACTGTTTTCTGAGTTACGTACATTAGTTGAATACTAACCGATGCTCTTACGGTGAGGGAAAACATCGTGATGAAACCTGCACATTCAGGCGACCGGATGTGTAACCATGATCCAATCTGGTCAGGTTCCCCTGGTAGGAGGGTCATGGAGGTCAGATGGCAGTCGCTCCACTGTAATTACCTGACCTGCCAAATCCTGGATCATGGTCAAGGCGGACCCCGGGCCCTCGTGCGCGAGAGCACAACCGGGACATTAACGCCAAGATTATGATCATGATGATGATGATGAGAGTTTAAATTTATGGAGATGATTTATAATAAATAGGAACAAAATTTGATAAAATAGATAATAATGTAGTAGAAACATTAAAGCCTACGATTTATATAAATAATACAGAAAACGTCTGGGCAATATTCGGCGAAAAGCCGTCCACATCGCTGCCCCCTGTATATAATGATAAGTGTGGTATTTATTTTAATGGATCTGTGTAAATATAAAAACTGTGAAAACGTCCAGCAGAAAAATAGTCTATGGTAATAATAAGTTACCTAGCCACTACTTTGTGACTACCAATTCAAATTGTGATTGCAGAGACATCACATTTAACAACATTTTTAAAACTGTAGGTTTCACATGAAGCTAAATTGAATTGAACAGTCCAATTGAATTTATCTTAGTTCTTTTTTTAAGTTACAGAAATAGTTGTTACATTCAATAATGATCCTTTAAACATTTGCCATACAGATGAAACTGGTTTTAAGTTGGTATTTAATATTCGTACGAGTACGGCAAGCGTTGGTCAATGTGGTGGCACATTCGCTCGTTGCAACGTCCGTTGTGTGTCGTAATGCACTTGCCTTTATAATTTTCTTTTGCTGAGGTATGCTTGAGTGGGACAGAACTAGCTTTTAAAGCTCTACCTAAATCAAATTAATTATCAACTAGCAGTCCCTCGCGATTTTCTTGTAATTCTATTGCTTTTTCAGTACGAGAAGTCTCCTGTGATACTCGGGAATCGGGTTGTTCCACAGCTACCCACACTGAAAGAATTATCGATATAGGTTTTGTGGATTTGGAGATCTCCTCTAACATCCAAACTTTTAAACTTAGTATTCTACAGTTTAAAAAAAAATACATACGCTCCTTATTTCGGGTGCCAGCTAAGCGCCTGGTCGGTTATTACTTGGATTAGAGGATTAGACCCATGCATCGGGGCAATGCACCCAGTCTGTAGGACGCCTTTCATAATTCTGAAAACCTTTGGCAAATTTTGTATCCCATCTACCTTTAATTTTACTTAATATAAAATAATTTCATATAAAAATTAACCACTTACACTGAACTTACTGAACATCGATTTCGAAAAATTCAAAGAAAGTAAGATACAATATACTTTCTCAGATACAACAGACGAACTTGCTAAGTACGTAATTATCCACTAAATACTCCAAAACAAAAATTAAGCATTATTTTTGTTTAAAAATCTCAATTAAACATTGTTCTGTAATCAAAACAAGTAAATGGAGAGCTTCGTCACGTCTTTAATTAAGAGCTTAAGTAATTAGACAGTAGGTTAAGGAAGCTTCAGGATCAGGTTTAAAAGCGTTTCCCCTTTTGACGTGCTTATCCAAGTTGTTAATTTAGATTTGAAGCTTTGTCTCTCATTTTTAAATATTTGTAACTCAAATTTCTTGTCGAAAAGAAATTACAAGATCAAACTAATAAGATTTGACTCTGAAGAGATTTGCGCTTTTGCCTCTCACTCAGAACATAGTCATTAATTTATATATCACATATATTATATCGTTTATAATATGCAGCTGCCATGCAAAGTTGGCAATTATTCTCAAGTCATGGAAATGAAGAGTATTAATCATTCTCTCAGTTAAGTCGTAAACCCTGAGGAACCCTTCTCTCTTACATGTTTCATTCAATTTACTTCGGCTTTTTATGGTCCAGAAGAGAATAAAAAATCATACTCAATTTCCGCTATACCCTTACCAGAAACATAAAAAGGACCACTTATGTCCTCAGTGTTATTTCTTAGGACACACATGGGGCGTGCTTATATTCCTGTTCTGTATATTGTCATTGTTTTTTATGGCCATTTTAATGTCTTGCAAGAACATTTTCTTTTCACTTACCTACGTTCGGAAATGTCTGAGACTGAAGAGAAACTGAGATTTTTTAATGACATTGGTCAAAGGACAGGAAACATGGAATACACTTTGTACCTATACCATATCAATTTCATATTCTTTGCAAGCTGTTAATTTTTTTTACCCTTTGATAGAGAGTTATTGAAACTTTCACATGTAACAAAAAATGCAAATTAAAGTTTCTGTAGCTATGCTTATTCATTCTGTATTATTATAATCACTGCCCGTTTACATACAATCATTATGGTTCCAAACTAAAATGATTTTACATTTCAACACAGCCACCAACACAGATTGGCGGCGAAAATGTCACGAGGCATCCTAAAAACTTTGGTACTCATAAAAAACCTTTGGTTCAAGGCTAGGCCCTTAAAACTCGGTTTTATTTGGGCCCCGGGCAGGGCGATGACCGCTCCAAAGCCTTTCCGACCTTAGTGTTTGACATTTTTCGGAGATTATTCCCGAGACGGACCTGAAACTTACGGCCTCAGGGATCGTGTCCCTCTGGAATGAGGCAAATTGAGGTGGGGCTTTTTATTGCATTTTGACGGGCGGTTGCGCAGTGCCCTTTGCTTGCGAACACGAGATGTTTAAAACCAGTTTTGCTTTAGTCTGTAATGTTAAGGCTTTACTTTTGGAGGACAATTCTCAGTTTAGATAATTCTGACAAACACTGAGTAACAAAGATCTTACAGCACGAGAGACAATTAGGAAAGACTATACAAAATGTGAGTGAACGTTGGTAAGAGGTATGCTTGGAGTTTTGATAAGTGGCAAAGACATAGGGCTATGCCCCACGAGATATTTTGTGTCCATATCAATGTCTTTGGTTCCTTTAATTCAAGAACTAAATTTTTCATACCACTTTTTTAGACACTATAAAAATATACATATATAAATGTAAACCCAAACATTATACTTGTTTGTAGTTACAAGTTTCATGTTAACGCAAACCCTAGGACAATCGATGAAATCTAAAAGAATAGATAGGGAAAATGTACTTGACACATTAACGTAGTATTTCGATATTAATAGTTTATTTGTAAGACGATAATTCAATTAAAGAGAATCCTTAGCTCAGAGAACATTTCATTACCAAATTAATCTCCATTTAAATTAATTTCCACGTGGAGTTTCTAACAATATCGCGTTAACCACGGCAATTAATGCTATTATTTCATAATTGATATCAATTATGCTCGCCTATTGCCATTTACTTGGGGCTTGTTAACAAGGAATCATTGTTGGAATGTACAGCGTCCTCGCTTCTTTCGTATTCGTAAAGATATATATCGTTTTAACTACTTCCGATCCTTGCTTGTTACAAAGTGGTCGGTCAACCAACCTTCAACTTGCATTCGCCATTCAAATCCTAACTTCTTCTATTTTGCCACAAAGTTCAAAATCGTCCAGCACTGAGTCTATTTTGGTTAGGAAGTTAGCTTGAAAGTATAATCTTCGCTTTTGTTATTTCGATTCAAAGTATTATAGAGAATTAAGTCCATTTTCGCCTGCCGCGCCTGAGTAAGTCAAAATTACTTTTGACGGCCACTGTAAAATTAAAATGAGTTTTACGTTCAAGTGTTAAGGTGTCTATTAGCATGCTTAGATAACTGACCTTGGACAATGGCATTTTTGTTTCCAAAGTGAATGGGAAGTTTTGATTATTATTTTGCTTTAATAGTTTAGTTGGAGCTATAACTGAAGCGGTCATTAAGAAATATCAATCATACTTTTTGTTTTGACAACTGTGTAGTGAAGACTACGATTGTATTTTGATATAATGGTTTATTAGCAATGTTTTGTTCTGTTATTTTTTCGGTTTGGCAAACATGATTCACTATTGTAAAATCCTGAACATTTACCAACCTCTTTTTTGATATTATAAATGATTCAGTAACTTCCTCATTCGTAATCAATACTGTAGACGCTATGACGAATTTTATAATATGGTACTCGTATTGTATATCGCCAATGGATTAAGACACATAGGACACAACTTTGTGGCAACCAAGTCAAACATCTTCAAACCTATTTAAACTTTGGCCTCTAATTTAAACAGGAGCAATCTGAAAACGAAGTGACAGCAGAAACAATTAAATAATTTTATGCTAAGAACATTCTAATTTTAGGAAATTTCCAATAACAAAGTTTGCGATCGTAGGTACAGTAGTAGAAGTTGACGTTCTCAAAAGTTTTCTCATTTTCGTGTCACATTTATGCGTTATTAATAAAGCTAAATCTGTTATTAAAATCACCGGTCGCAGTACAGTCACATGTCGAAACCTGACTGAGAAAGTGATAGGTAATTTTTTTGGACCTATTTCAGCAATAAACCCAAAGTGAGGAAATATCTTAACAATAGACTGACCACGAGTTGAACGACTAATTAAGACACTAGGCCTGATACCGTCCCGATGACCAATTCTCAACTGGTTTAGCCACTCACCCGTTCACTGGGTGACATTTGTTTTGCGTCAGACAGCAGTTGCGTCACCACCAGTGACAGAACCAGATTCTGATAACCAGTTGGCTGTAAACTATAATTTTTGCTCTGTACTTCCTACAATATCTTTTATAATCTACATACTCATACATGGTATCATGATTGCTTTTTTTAGATCTATAGGCACGGTACTACGACTACTTGTACTCTGTACATTTTGCACTTTGTTCTTGTTCATTCAGTCACTGTTTAGAAAACATAATCTCCTAACTGTAATTTTACCAGTTGTTCCTCTTTTGTTTTTTTCTACTGCGAACAATTTATAGAAAGGGTTTATTTTATATAACTACGTCGCTCCGAGTCTATTTTATTAAATATCGCGGTGCCCCTTTGGCTGTTAGCTTAACTTCAACATATTCAAGGAAAGTTGAAGCAGTATTACAGTAAAGTTGCTCTATGTAACACAAACCTATGATTTCTTTGTTACGTAGTGGATTACTTGGTAATATTACCGGTTCAATCCTCTCTAGAGACTTTGCTTTGCTTATGTCGAAGGAAGCGTAATATGCAGTACACAACGACACAACCAAACTCTGGTCCTCTTACCACTAATTTGTCTCTTTATGCCTATGTAACCTGTATTGACACATCACACACCGCCAACCGACCGTGGTGGTGAGCACATATTGGCGAAACTATATCAAACATTTACATGGACAAACATGCAGTGTTATGCTGAGAACACTGGGACATGTACTGGCTACAGCCAGTATCGCTTCTCTATGCATTTAGATTACACTAGCTTTATCTTTCGACTTCATGCATGTGAAGGTTTTTCAATTTGTAGTTTGCAGTTTTTGCATCGCCGCGAGATCTGGACGCACCCCATCTGAATCTGTAAAAAAGTTAAACCTTCTAAAAAAATTTTGAACAAATAATTTGAATAGATATTAAACCCTACCATTGAGATACTTACTTTTCAGATCTTTCAGATCGGAGTGGTATTTTTTATACGCTGTGTATTTCCGTATACTTATATAGGTATATCCAATTCCATACGGCCAAGAATAGTAACTCAAGTCAAAATGCGTCAAATTTCGTCGCCAGTACAGTTATCCAATAAGCCCTGGGGTAGAGGGCTTTTTATGTAAAAGTAAAAGTGATACGCATTGTCAGGTTCTACGCGCTTGCGCAACGGCACGCTGATCTCGGTGCTACTGGACCAATCGATGGTGAGATTTTGGTTGTTTTAAAATACAGAGATACGGATTCCTTACTTGTAAGTAAATTGAAGGGGGCAGATAAGTAAGTGTCAAAAAATTAACGATCTCATAGCCGATTGGCGCTCCGTGTCAGTTCATTATAATTTTTTATTACAAAACTCCTTGTAGATGGAAAATAAATAAATTTTTATTTTCGTTATTACATTAGATCGTGCAGGATTCCGTGTTTCGAGGTCTTGGGGTGAACATAACCTACAAACATTGTTTGAGAGATCGTTTTCTCTATTGAAATTGTGTTCATTGTTCATTTAATTTTTTTATCACTAATTGGACAAAATAAATGGTGTTTTCATAAAGCAATGTATACAAATTAATGTTACAGAATTTAACCCGATACCTTCCTAATTAAACCAGATAATTCTTAAATCAGAAAATCTTTCAAGATATTTTTATATGCGAGACGCTCTTGCCCTAACTGCCCCTCCCATTTTCATTTTTTTTTGTAATTTTCGCTTTTACTTTAAGATGGCATACGTCTGCTTTGTTAATCGTTGTATTACATTTGTTTAAACTCGTTGTGATATCCTGTTATTGGCTTATATAAAATAGACATGAACTGTTGTTATACATGAAATGTAAATTGTGCTGTTGGATATTCTACAATAAAAATAAAATAAAAAACAACTGCACAACATTTTATTTATTTTAATATAACTCTTTAATGTACACAATAAAACATTTAGAAATTAACACAATTATAAACGACACAATAGGCACTATTTTTTATTTTATTTGTTTATTCTTTTTCAGGTAAGCACACAACTCATCATAATTGAGCATCGTAAGAAAATTTATACGGCAGCGACTTACGCAAGGTAAAACAGTAAAAGCTTAGGTGGAGATTGTATAGATTAAAAGACGATAAACTTTCAAATTACTTTCTTATATTTCTCATGTCATTTCTTATCAATGCGATGGAAAATCCCCATTTCAAGAAACATGTAAGTCCCGTAGTTATCAGCGGAACTATAAACATCAGCAAAGTATATAGCTACACTAGAGACAACAGCGCGTCTCTCCATTGGTACTAAATTTTGAAAATTGGGGTCGAATATGCCAGCTTTGATTTCCATCATAGGTCATGAGAAATTGCATTCAAAGAACCGTTGAGAAGTGTGAAATAGTCATATGAAAAAAATGATATACTCACGTGAAATTTTCAAAATGAAATGGATAATGGTATTTTAAGTAGTTACAGATTTATAACTGGTATTATTGTTAAATAATTAACGTATTTATAAACTGTTAACGACCTAAACACTGAGTAGTATAAAAAAATCAGGAGTTTCGAAGCGACAATTGCAAAAAGAAAATAATGTTACCGACGGTCTGCGCGTGATTCTCTGCATATATACATTTGAGTAACTTAATAGACAACACATTGTTGTTTTAAGTAACGCAAGTTAAGCGTATATTCAAACCTAGTAGAAACCTGGAGGAAATATTTTATTAAAAATTCACAGTTTACACATAACAATAGGTATAAACCGACCACTTTTCCTTTTTTAATGAGCAAGTTAAATTAATATGAATTTAGGCAAAAATTACCATTAACTTTACTCTATGAGTATTCTGCTACAATTGTGTGAAAAAAAGTTTTTTTTGTTGTATTTATCTTTCTGATTACATGGAACTAGCATATGACTTATATGGAACTAGCCGTTTCAAGCGGCGGAGTTCGAATCTCTGTAAACATTCAATTTTCCCGCGGGACTATTTTCCCGATAAAAAGCCTTAACCTTGGGAATAAGTATTTTTTTAAGTGAAGTAGTCTTTGTGCTTACTAATTACAAACAAAAAAACAATTTTTTTCTTTATAATAACGATTATGGAGCCAATTCTTTACAAAATTTTAGCAATTAATTATTTGGAATAATATATTTTACTATTTTCGCTCGTCCTCTCTATCCGCTGTTTCTTGTTCTTTGCCCCACAATCTCCTCCATAACGCTGCGTGACGGCATCCACCACGCTCTAGTTACTCCAATTGTACCATTTGTCAGTTTCTAAGCAAATATTTCTAATAGGTGACGGTTTGCTATAGCTTTATAGCTAGCAGTCTAGACTTTCTCTTTCCATTGGACTGCACCATGGTTTCTAGTGCTTGACTTTGAATTTGTTGTGTCACTATACTCGGTGGAACCGTTTAACTTAAGACCCACCGTGCCACCAAGGGTATGGCCAGGGGTACGGTGTATAAGTAGGGAGGTATATCCCGCCACTGTATTTAAATTATGAGACAAAAAAAATTACCAATTGGTTGTATGAAGCAGACAGACATATCCCGCTTAACATATACAGCGAAAGCACTAAGCGTCCTGTCCGAGCTTTTTAAAGTTTTAATATTCAGTTGTAACGTACTAGCTTTTGTCTTGTAGTTTTGTGAAAATCGTTTTTGAGCTGTTTATCTTTATTCCGAACGACCTTTGTAAAGTATGTATAAGAGCTTTTAGCTACGGAGAGGTCAACATGCTATATCTTTGGTTCTTCTTTACCGAATTAGATGAAACATGGCCTAGATTTTAATTTGGACCCCAAACTACCAAACTGTGAAAACTCCATTAAAATCTATATGGCCATTTATTAGAATAGAAATAGAATAGAAAACATTTATTTATACACAATAACACCACAAACACATTACATTATAGCTTAGAAAGAAACACTGACAATACTATTTTTTCATTGCCCTAAATTATTTTTGCACATATATGTAATACAAAGTACAGACACACTTTGATGAATGCATTTTGTCGGATTGGGATCAAATTTTTTGTAAAGCGCTCTTACTCTTAGTCATTTTATAGTGTCAAATCAGAATGTTAAAAAAGGCAGAGTTAAAAATGGAATGTTGAAGAAATTGTGCCGCGTTTGAAGTCAATTGCGAACGACTTATCAATTGTTTTGTCTGTTCGCAAAAAAGTGAGTAGTCAAGTCACCCGTGACAATTGCAACACTTTTATTACCTGAGTAATTTACTACTTATAACTTATATAAAAATGAGACAACCAGGCCGATAGAAAATAATTCGCCCTTTAAAAATTCACCTGGCTTTTTAACTTGACCTTTCCCACAAGAATGCTCTTGTAAACAGTGTTTTAAAATTTTATCAACAAAATTATGTACCAGAATTTTATATCAAATTGCTCAGTGACCTTCGCGACCGCTGGACAAAGAAAGTTAACTGTTTTTAGGCCGATGGTCAAACCCCAGTATCTGAGAGGAGTGTTGGGAACGTGGAGACTTGTTCCACCCAGACCAACTTTTAGAGTCTATCTTTCATTTATCGATCTATTTTCTAAGTGTTCTTATAGCTATAGCGATGTGTAGGTAGTTAACCTACTGTTAACAAATTTTCATAAAATGGTTCTGTAAATCTTTGGTTTGTACCTAAATTAATTGATTATCCGAGACCAGCTACACTAAAAAAATAATTAAAAAATGCAAACCAATTTGAAAAAGAAATTAAGTTGAAGAAGAAAACTGATGTTACTGATGTCCATAGGCGGCGGTAACCACTTTCTATCAGGTGGCCCACTTGCCTGTTTGTTTGCCGTATAACATAAAAAAACAATGACCATGAATGACAGTAAAGAAGTGGTTTTTCTATCTTGATGCGGATATGTATCTATTACTATTAGTGAAATTCGACCTATAATATTTTTAAAAGAAATAAACGAGTGCAACGCCCATCACTATCTGTTCGAAGTCGCCTTACAAACCGGTACCCCTTGCTTTAATCCGCGGTATCTAAGCGTGATGATGAAGTTACTTCCACCTACCGCCCTAGGAGAAGGGATCTGATAATATGCCTCCCGGTACTTTGATCTTATGTTTAATAAAATACCTGCATTAATGGTCATTGATCAATTCGGTCAATTTCCTTTCAGAATGTGAACCTTTGTTATCCGCGTCATTAGACATCCTTATCGCTATGCGCATTTTTATGTTTCAAAAATCTAATCAACCAATTTGATGATTTCAAAAAGTTGCTAAACGAGGCAGGTCAAGCACGAACCATTTATTGATTTATTTCTCAGTTTTACAACATATAAGTTATGGTTAAAAATGTTACATTATGTAGTGGTTACAAAACAGCAATTTATAATTATAATAATATAGCCATCAAATACAAAAAGAAATTAAAACTTAAGACTCAGCCATTTTCTAGATTAGTGATTTTAAAGATTATTGGGCCTTGGTTGTAACATAAAATATATGTATATTTTACCGTTTTTAATATCCTCTCAAATCGTTAAATACTTCGAATACACTAGCAGTTCAATAAACGAGCCAGAACCAAAGCATCAAAACTTCAAAAGCTAACTCCAATTACCGTCAAAGCGAAAAAGCGGATGCATCTGGCAGCACAGGTTGGTCTCTGTGCTTTCTTTTTTACAAGTTCCCAGGATAAAACAGTCCTTTTGAAGTGCAACCTTTGAGGCTCTCAGCAATCGTTAGGGGAAGCCGAGCCAAAAGTGACAGTGGCATTAATTAGAGTGCGAATGTGGCTCCTCGTAGCGGTTTGAATGGATGTTCTTGCGGCAGTTCGTTTTGTGACGAAAACTGGTTAAATCAAATAGAAAACACCTTATGGTGTGTATTTAAAAAAAACAGTTTGCTAAAATATAATCTGCTTTACGTTATTGAAAAACTTATAATCATTATTACGTAGTGTACCAATACTATTTTTTCTTATTACATTCACTTTTTAAATTTGTCATTCAGCGGCGGACACACTATTTATTTAGAAGTACTGAAAAATCATATTTGATTTCCGAGTTAAAATTCAACAATATCAATAGCAAACCCCTGGTCTTTTTAAAAGAAATTATTAATGTAACTCTGAATATTAAATAAACAGTCTCGCCTAACGGGAAGCTCGTATAAAGGACCGACGACGTTAACAAAATCAATAACACTGTCGGACCTCCGAGAGTTCTGCCCTATCATGATTCAACTAATATGCAGAGTCATCCCATTATTCGCACAAATATCAGAGTTACTTCGAGGGCCCGGCCCGACATTGTGATGTTGTACGCGTTATATATTTTATATTCTAAATGATCCAGATTATGATTATATTATATTGCTAAGATATTTTCTTGAGAGTATTTGGGCACTATTTTTGGTCTGAAAAGAATTGATGTCTAAAAGTAATTGGAACAACGTAAAAAAGAAATGACAAAGCTGGGACTTCCTATTTATTTTATAAAATAACCATTACAATGCAAATTAAAACTCTTTTATCAGGTTTTTATAACTAACCTGCAGGGACTTTACTAGATATTCTATTGAATGAGACCAAGACTATCAGCTATTAATAGTTTTCTGCCTCATATAATATTCTTTGGTTTCTACCGTCTCCCGTCCAAGTTTTCGCAGGCCTCATTAATGTTCAAGTCTTTCGTCGTTTGAGGAACAAGAGGTTGGTGGTTGGTCGTATGTATTGCGACTGCTCATTTACCTATAAGGTACTTCATCATCACAGCCCGTGACAGTCCACTCAGGACTTAGGGCCTCTCCCACGAACGGGGAGGTTATTGCCATAATCTCCACGCTTGGCAGGCGGGTTGGAGATCGCAGTGTTTAAATATAACAATGGAAAATGCTGCTGCCCATTTTCCAGACTACGGAGACTCTTGATCTTTTGCCTCGAAAACATTAGTCGCCTTGTACGACACCCATGAGTGTAAGGGGTTGGTGCTATTCTACTCTGCCGGATACCACACGGCCAATAATAAGGTACTTGTCGCAGAACAATTGTTGACCTGAATGTGGAGAATGTATGTTTAAATGTGAAGAATGTATTGTTTTTACGTTATGAATAACTGCTAAAATAAAATAATATATCTGATATCTCTTCTTACCATATTTCATAATTCAGAATTAGTTTCTAATTTCTTAATATAAAAGCATGTTTAATATCTAACAATAAATGACACATTTATGAACTATTGAATTTAATATTGAAAGTTAGTTAGTTGATTGTGGTATCATGAATCTATTTTATTTAATGTTATTCATAACTGCTGATGCTCAGTAAGTGATTATACTTATTTGAAGGTTCAATTATTTTCAAAACATAGAAGTAATAATTTAGTTGAATATTGTAAATAGTCATGTTATAGGAACAAATTGCTATTAATACACGCGTTTGTAAACAGTTTGTATTTGAAAAAAGAAGAGGTACTTTAAGTGTTTTTTTTAAACGATAAAATCCCTATATAGTGATTTATTGAACTTAAACGAACAAAATTGTCGAACGAATCGACATTCACTTTAGTGGCGTAACTTTATTACCGTTTCTTTGCCCAAACTTGGCACTTTTAAGTGAAATGATCGTAAAACGTCACTTTCTTTTCATTTTAATTGTTATAATTCTCCATTTTATTTAAACAAACATGGTTAAGCAAAACATGGATGTCATATCATGGATTAAATTATAAACATAAAATCGCGATTAATCTGTTAAAAGTTGTTTAATTTAAAATGTCGAATCATCGTGCATATAATATTCTTTAATTCACCGATCGATCGAGCTTAAATTATATTTATTTTCGTTATATGATTATTTCGATGTTTTACCGATGTTTGCACAACACTGTGCTATGTCCTCATTTGTCATTTATCATAGGTAATCATATCGCTGGCGG
The DNA here is from genome assembly GCA_905147135.1 of Blastobasis lacticolella. Lineage (NCBI taxonomy): Eukaryota > Metazoa > Arthropoda > Insecta > Lepidoptera > Blastobasidae > Blastobasis > Blastobasis lacticolella. The sequence goes on along the minus strand of LR990048.1, from coordinate 7,003,132 downwards.
CTATCAGACCGAATCGTTTGCTTTCTATTTTCTAACCACTTTGACTCTAGTATAAGTGGAGGGTACAAATGTAGAGACTACGATAACGACCCACGATGTATTCCATATAATAACTGTTGTGAAAATTGCGACAAAATACAAGTTAAAAAGAAAGCATTAACATTGTCCTAAAAATATTTAGAAAAATAGAAACTAAATCAAGTGCACCACAAAAGCCATTTAAATTTCATTAGCAGCACATTTCAGGGGCCAAATGCAGTCGAAATGCAAAAGCATTAGGTGTGTCGAGTGCCGGGGTGGAGATAAATTCACAATGAGGGGCTTTTTTGTCCACAGAAGTAGACCAACCCAAAACTGTCTCTTTGTAGGGATGGGACTGCCAAGTTATTTTATCGATATCTATTTCTTGGGAACTTAAGCGATAGCAAAATATAAACTGAATTAGGAGCACAATTAGTATCCAATATCTTTTATATTTTATATATATTTGACGAGTATTTTTTATTTTTGAATATAAATCATTAGCATTAATAGATAAATCAACTAGATGGATTAAATGAAAATATCGTTTCTTTACTCAGAAAACTAGCCTAGTTTAAAAGTAACCGTATTGTTTCGTAGGTAGATAAACATTATTGTTCTTATTATACAATATTTGTGGACCGGCGCAGTACTGCGAATGCTGCGAAGCTGGCCTAACGTCGTAGCCGATAAGATGCGACCGTCAATCGCAACAGAAGCAATTTAAACCTGAAAGGGGGCAAACCTATCGTTGTTTTCTAAAGTACGTAAATAATATAAATGGCTAATTAGGATTTCGAAAACAATTCCTGTCAGAATGTAGATAAGTACTTATATTTCTACAAGCCGTTAAAAGTGATGAGTTAATTAAGAATTTTTACGACACACGTGTTAAAAGTTATTGCGTTTGTTGATCATAAGCCTGAATATTATTTTGAGTGCATGTTTAATAAACATAAAAGTTTATTTGTAAGTCAAGGTTAATTTGTATTTCTGAGGCTCATTTTATTTGTTAGTGGCAAAATGTTATTTTAGAGACGTATGTTGTAAAACTTTTTAACAAATGGTTTTACCGATGTAGGTTTTTTAAAGTCTTACGCGATAGTCATGAATCATACAAAAAGACATGTAATCTTAATCAGCCTGCACAATTCCTTTGCTAGTTTTGGTCTCTTCTATTTTCATAATAGAGAGACGCAAACAATCAAGCGGATCATCTCATGGAAAATTATCGCCGCCGTCCGTAGACACAAACAACACTTGTGAAGCCATCTTCATCACTAATTCTCACGCTAAAACTACACCACACTGAAGACTTTACATTTTTGAAGTCTTTATATTAGTCAACCAAGACTACATGCAAGAGCTCTCAGTTTCTAGTCCGTGGACATTTTGACTAGACTCCATAAACAACACCTATCCACACCACCACAAACAGTGTGTTAGAAGTCCAAATGATACTATCTGCCTAATAAATAAAATTTTGTTATTTTTAATAAAAAAAATTGAAATATATGTTTCAATAATGCGGTAGTCGATATTTTGTTTTATTAATGAGGTAGTCGATAAACATTTTTAAGGAAAACTTCCCATCACTATTTGGCGACATTGCGGCACAACACTGCGGCGCCGCCGGTGGCTCGAAATTAGCGCAGTCTTCTGATAAACTATGCATTGAACACTAATGGGTTAACGTGTTTGGGCACAGATTTTTGGGTCAAATTAATTCTGCTTTGTACTACATTCGAATAGTTCAGGGTTATTTAGTACGTGGATAGTAAGTCAATTTTTATAAATAAGTAAAGCCTTAAATCGTGATTTTTGTTTTAGAGCCTGTCGTAACGTGTACCTACACCTATTGGCTTTAGAACAGTTTAGCGTTATCTTTACTACCTACGTAGTAGATATCTTGTGTTTTACGTTCCTTTTATAGGATGTGAGATTTTTTTTATTTGGTTGTAAGAAAGGAAGGGATTTTCTTGTCAATATTCCGATTATGCTCCGGTGTGCGAGAGCTTGGGACCCGTCTTGATTATAATTCAGGATTTGGCAGATCAGGGACTTGGCCAGTCACGGTTACAAATTCAGTCGCCTGAATGTGCAGGTTTCCTTACGATGTTATATCCTTAGTGTCGGTTAGTGTACAACTTACATATCTCAGATGCCACAGATATACACAACCATAACTTTACCAAACATATTATATTCAAAGACTTGAGGTAGTGTAAATGCAATTCGTCAAATATCTGTGTTTCAGCCCATATAGCTCTTCAAATTACATTCGCTTTTGTAAGCGCCACCACTAAGTATCGCTGGCTAAACGCTGTGAAATTGCAGACATTGCTTTGATACTTAAAACCTTAAATAGTAATATTGACTGCCCTGATTTATTAAGTTGTCTCCCTGACTGTTCCGTACAGAATTATAAGATCGTATAGTCCTATTGCCGTGCTATCAGCATCAACGAATTACAGGCAAAACAAATTCTTTTGCAGGACTGAAAAAGGTTTTAATAATACTTCAATCAAGCTTGATCTCATATTTCACATATTTAATTGCAACGTAAGTGCGGTCAAGCGTAGAATGGCTGGCTAGCTGCATAGACTTACGTTAAGTTTTCATGTTGATTGAATGTTTTGCTCGCAACAAACTTATTTATTCTGATTTTATGTGTGACACCTATGCGGTTGTAGCTATTGTTATGTAATACACTGTTGGTTTTCCAAATAAATAAATAAAATTTCCACTAAATTAGCTGCCAGACATGCGAACTTAAGCCGTACAAGATTTATTTTCCATTACCTACATCTGAACTCAAAGACCATTGAGTTGACGATTCAGGAGTAACCAAGTGTGGCCTGTAATCGCATTGCCCGGGTTCGCCGTATAGAATTAGTGAGGTGACAACAACATGTGTATCTACCTTACAATAGGTACTGTTATATAAAGACACAGAGGAGCTCTCACCTGTACGTCGTAACAACCAGATTCATGTAACCGCATAAGGAATCCGCCAGAGTGAGTACCACCGCCTTATCTATTTCTACCGCCAAGCAACAGTGCTTGCATTGTTGTGCTCCGATTTGAAGGATAAGGTAGCCAGCGCAATTACAGGCATGAGACATTTCATCTTAGTCCTCACAGTGACAACGCACTTGCGATTCTGCAAGTGCAACTACACCTGCAACTGATGTTATGGGCAATAGTTACCGCTTATCGTCTGGTGGACTGTCTGTTCGTTTGTCACTGTGTATTATGAAAAAAATTGTCGTAAAGCTTTCCCTGTTGTCGGCTTTTTAGCGACGATACCAGAAGTTAGAAAACAAAATTCAAATTAGTCAAGCAAACAATAACGAAACCTGTAGTAGTTATTTGGTTACTAAATATAGCATCACAGTGTTGTAGAGGTCATTGGCGGCGGTGATCACTTTCCATCAGGTGACCACTTTCTATCTCTCCCTATATAAAATAAAATACGATAACTATTTAATTTTATAACGATTACATCTTATTACACTCATGTCAAACAAAAACTCTGTCACCCATTGATTAAGATGTGAGTTGTATCTAAAGTAAGTTTATGAATTGCGTAAGTAATTGGATTGGACTTGATATGATACGCAAATGATCAGATAAAGCCTGACAATGATTATGTCACGTTCAAACATCATGATAGAGTGATTACTGTCGTGCCAAGACAGTGTAATGAAAACTAATGACACATGATGCTGTTTCTAAAGATGTAGAAAGCAAGGACGCTAATGGATGTCACATCACTTCTAGACGCCTACTCGTTTCGGAATTTATTTTGAAAGAATATAACATTAATAGTCATAATTTGGATAGTTACAGATAGATTCAATAACATATTTGTGATATTACCTACAATGTGTTTGCAATAAGGTGCATATTCTGGAACATCACAAGGTTTTCATTGATTACAAAGAAATTGGACCATAGAGCCCAATTTCTTTGATTAATTGCAAGGCCATCTGTCTCTATATATTTTTTTCAATAAATACTACATTATCTTACATAACATAATCTTGAAGATATTTTAATTTAAATATACTACACATCATATGCGTGCAGGTGATGAGACTTATCAAAATAACAAATTAAACAAAAATGCAACGCAATCCACGAACACCGTCATAATAAATCCGAACGTTATATAAATTCACAGACCTTGTTTCAACCTTAGACAAAATTGAGGCCGAGTATCCAACTTATATCATTAATATTTTAACATCCTAAAGTGGAAACTTGTTACACATTCCGAAACTCGTTTATTTGTTGCTCGCTTAGAATAATCAGTTGTCTAGGCGTATTGACATTATCGACGAATTGGTATGCGAAGAAGTGGATTGATTCAGATTCGCCAGGTAATAAAGTGCATTCGGAAATTAATATATGATAAGTTCAGTCCAATCTACTCCAGTTTGGGAGAAAAATCCAGAAAAAAACATTTAGCATAATACACCCGTACATTAACGGAAGTATTCTATTTAGTAGAGGGGTTTACTTCCTTATCTGCCTCTGAGACAACGTCACCTACAACAACAAGCGAGAATAGAAAGCCTGTAATCCAACTTCCCATTCTACCAATCCTATTCTAATAATATTATAAATGCGAAGCTGTTTGGATGTTTGTTACTCCTTCACGCAAAAACTACTAAACTGATTTTGATGAAATTTGTCTGTATTGCGGCATATAATCTAAAATGCGGCATATAATCTAAAATACCACATAAGCTATAATTTATTCAGAATATCAAAGAGTTTCCCGCAGGAACGGCTCCGAAATGTAATAGATAACTTAATTTTACGCGGACGAAGCCGCGGGCTAGCAAAAATAAGTGGGATGTATTTTTTTTCAATATTTTCCATCTTATTCGTGTAGGTAACCTAAATGGTGTCTACCTAACAAGACTTTTTGCTACAATCACATACTTTAGTAAGTCGCATGCGATAACATGGAACGATCATCATCAATTGTTGAACAATGAAAACAAATGGCTTTGTGTCCTAAAGCGTTGGGTTCACAGCAAAATGCCATTTACGATGTTCAATGTCTTAGAGACAATATAATAATTACGCAAAAAAATGACAAAAACATTGTGTTGTGGTGCGATACGCAGTTCTCATTGACAGTTTATCTGTAATCAAACTCGATTCAAGCGAGTTAGTGGCCTTATTGCATACTCAGATTAGCATTGTGGCAGAGAGAATAAATAATATTTTTCTTTTGAACTAAATGTATAAAAATTTTGAAATTGCCGTTGGAATTGCTTTTGCAACACGTCACATAAACAGCCCGTAATAGTCCACTGCTGACTCAGATGAGGAGACTCATCTCCACGTTTGACCGGCGGGTTGGAGATGGAGCAAAAAAAATTCACAACAGAAAACGCCGCTGTCTATTTTCTTCTGGTCTACTGAGGTTCTAGATAGTATAAGCCTATTATGACATCCGTAAGTCAAAAAGGTACACAAGGCGGCACGGTTATCTACGCCTTTTAAACGGTACAATTAAAATAAGTGACCAACATAACCGTCTGATTCACTCCGTCACGATAAAGCACCAAAAACAATGCCCAAAATATAAATTTATTACGCACTTATTCACGCACCCACGCAATACAATAAAATATGACTAACTTTCTACAAATAGGTACACCTAAAACAATTTTTACCAATAACTCCGAAAGCGGAACCAGTTATTACGGTGCTCAAACTATCATCAATCAAATTTTCAAGCGAACCCAAACTACAAATCGTAACCACCTAAATCACTCATACAACATCAAATATACGTCAATAACTATGATTCAGCACAAGAAAATTATACTCTAACAGTTATTGTTACATAACAGTTTGAGCAAGGCGTATTAGTTAATGTTATATGACTTGTATATGACACGAATTGACAGATAGTGCGTCAGGCTACGCCCACATTAACCGGGTTGTTGTTACAAGATTCATAGTTGTATCGTTATTGGTTTGGAGGAAAGTGACTCATTCTGTAATTAGAGTCCCACGATTAACATGTCAGCGATCGGAGAAAGTGGTAGCATAGCTGTTGTGTGTAGCATAGTTATAATGACCTGACAATATGACTCATTTACCAAAGTAAATGAGTCATATTGTCAGGTCTTTATAACGGGTTGATCTACGTATTAATTTTGTCTATTAAGCAATTCACCGGCACACAAAAAAAAAAAAATTGTCTGTACACCGGGCGCCACCTATCTACGGGCATGTTTTTCGACCCGCTGAATACGAATTTTAAGTCAGTTTAGGCCGTCCAGCCTTCAATTTTGAGTAAATTGCAAAAAACCCCAAAAAATAGCGAAAATTTGATGTTCGATGATCCTCGAAAAACAGTTGAAAATCCAATTTGTGTACATTCTTGGATGTTAATTACTTGTATCTTGTAAATAAAAAATACAAAAAATTTGTTTAATTGTGATTAAAAGATTTTTTTCAATTTTTTCAGCAGCAATTTTCTGCTATTTTATGAATTTTTTGCAATTTTATGAATGTTTGGAGGGACTATGGGCCAAATTTATTGCAGAATCAGATCAAGCAGATTAAATTACATGAAAATCTTTGTTAATCCGGGTTCACAAAATTTTTTGTACCAAGATAATCCAAATTTTTTACGATTTTTGCAATTTTTAAGGATATTTTATAATTTTTTTCGAATTAAATAAGTTTATGATTAAAGTACGATTGAAATTAGTATTTAACAGATCAAAATACATAAAAATTATGATTGCCTTAGATGTCAAAATTTTTTTTCTTGCCAAAACATCGTATTTTCGCTATTTTTTGTGGTTTTTTGCAATTTACTCAAAATTGAAGGCTGGACGGCCTAAACTGACTTAAAATTCGTATTCAGCGGGTCGAAAAACATGCCCGTAGATAGGTGGCGCCCGGTGTACAGACAATTTTTTTTTTTTTGTGTGCCGGTGTATTAGTGGATGTTTCATGAGTATAAACATTGATTTTTGTTGTAGTGGAATAATGGTTTATATATCTGATATCTACGAAAAAGAGGCGTATTGTGAGATATTTGCTATATTTCTACATGTATTTTTATTTTTAATAAACGCTGCTGTTGTTAACATGTTGAGCATCAGGTGTGCTAGGAAACACAAACAAAAACTTATCTTATAACTTTTTGCCTCTCAACCGATTAAAGACCATTCCCGAAGAAATCATTGAGAAAGTCGTGAAGAAATTAACCGTCATCTGGTTCAAACTGTCCGTTCAGGTGATTACTTTTATAGGTATGAAGAATTGGAATCATTATGATTTAGTTTTATATCGCATCTCAGCTAGGAAATACAGATAAAAACATAAGTATCTATTATTTTAAATTTCTTAGCGCTCCACCGATTAAGAACCATGCATTGTAAAATTAACCATCTTCTGGTACAAATTGTCCGTTCAGGTAATTAATTTTATAGGTATGCAGAATTGGGATTATAATGATTTATTTTTATATCGTATTTAAATTTATTTCCGCGACAAAAGACCAAACAGCCCACTTGATAAGCACTAACTGCTTCCCATAACAGTTGAAGCGAATTTTGAAAATAAAATAGTAGTTATAATCTATACACTCTCTGTAACATTAAGCTGCTCTGCGCTAAGTTTTTGCGTTCGCTCCTTTTCCTTTCATTTGGCCTTGCGTGGACGGCGGTCGAGCCGCGCGCGCACGCGTTCTGCACCGTTTTGTATGGAACTTTAATGTATGGACTAGTATGACCCCTTATGACATTACCCATTCTATGTTTATTATGTGTTTACCGCGAAGGTTTACCGTATAAGTAGTACTGAGTATTGTACTTACACAGATGCTGGGCTGGTGAGGACAAGGAGCTATGGATCTTATTGGGGGAGCCATGTCTGGCTGTAGACTGATATACACTCATTAGTGAGTCACTGAGAGACAATGAGTCCCTAGTAATTTTTACCAGATTACGGAGAGGACTATATAGTTCGCTGTTATCAGTTACCACTTAATGCCAACCTTTCCTTAATGGCTGTAAATAAAATAAAAAAAGCTAAATCGGAACATGTACAACAATGCCCGCAATTTTCTTTGGATATTTTGCAAAATTGATGTTCAGTGTTGACATTAGGTAGGTGGCCGGTCGTAGAGCATGAAGCATGCATCTCGAAGGCATGCTGTCAAAAGGATACACAAAGGAGCACTTTTGACAGCATGCCTTCGAGAGATATGTTGTGGCGACCTTCAGAAAACGGATGTGTCCTTTGCTTTAAGTGCTGGCCCCACCTAGTGTGATAAGGGCAAGACGACGATAATAATGATGATGAATAATGATTGACGACCTGTAATAATATACCTGTCTGCCACGCAGAGGTCCTGGATCGAATTCCGAGGCCGAAATTGAATTGAAAAATTTATTTATTATTTTTACTTTAAGGGCTGATCCAACTCAGTGGGATAAGTGCAAGGAAACGATATTAGAGATTACGAGATAATTATTTATATTTACGAGGGGTTGCGGGGCCGCACCACCAACTCAGGTGCCCAAGTCGACCTCACCTGCTTGCAAACAGGCGGACGAGGCAAATCGGCTTTTCCTTAAGCCAAAATACCAGGATTCTGAGGGAACTACTTAATCTGAAAGCGCTTTTCCTAGTAGAAGAGCGAACCCTGGCTGGCAGATGTACCGCTTGCCGATAAGCCGAGATTTACTTCTATTTATTTAAGATGAGGAGGATGAGCGTCAATAGTTTTCAAATATTTCAAATGTTTTTCCAAATATAAAAGTTAACTACCTATGCTTAAACATGAAGACAACTACACGGACATTTAATCTACATTTATTCTTCAACGATTTGGTATTGTCATAAATTAGAAACCAGAAGAAAATACACACCTACCCTACGCTATTTTCGTCTAATATTAAAATTTACAGTAATCAATTTTTCCATTCTTATTCTAAAATTTCATTATTCTAAAATTTCATTATTTAGCCTAGAAAACATCCTTGACGGCATCGGTCCATCTGGCTGGTGATCTTCCGCAACCTATTTTTCCTTCGACGTGTCCCACAACAATTAGTTTATAATTATGATTACGAAAGAAAGGACGTGGTTCCCGCTGTGGGTCGTTCCTGCTGCAGAGGACGTCCAGCGCCATTCACCGCGGCAATGCGGCCAGTGTGATGTGTACCTTTGCCCCGGGATCGACTCGGGTTGGATTGTTTGCCTAATAACGACTATATTAAGACATTTGCTTATTTATATATTCATAATGAATTTTACCATCATCATCATCATCATATCAGCCTGAAGACGCCCACCGCTGTTAAAAGAACCCCCCAAAGATCTCCATGAAGGCCGGTCCTGTGCTTTCCGCATCCAGCTGGTACCTGCGATCTTTATCAGGTCGTCGGTCCACCTTGTGGGAGGCCTACTTGAGGAGGAGAACTTTCCTTACGGCCATCAGTTCTTCGAGCTATGTGCCCTACACTTCAGTCTGGCGATCCTTATAGCTAGAATTTTACGCCGAATAAAAATATACTTATTACGATATGCTCTAGGTATCGTAAAACACAGGGCCAGGTAGCGGGTAAAGCTTCACGCAGAGAGCTCAGTACGCCGAGTATTAATTAATGAAGCTTCATATCGCTGTCACCTTCACAAGACCGGTTAATATATTACTCTCACTGGCTGCTTGCACAGTGCAACGGGATTTTATGCTAATATTTACCTTGCTCGTACAGTCGTCAGAAACGAAAACTTTCAACTAACTGTGGCTGAGAGATGTCTCGTAAAATTCGTCATCATCATCACAGCCCATAACAGTCCACTGCAGGACATAAGGCCTCTCCCACGAAAGGTTTCTCCATAATTTCCACTTTTGGCAGACGGGTTTGAGATCGCAGTCTTATAAATATAACAATGGAAAAAGCTGTTGCCCATTTTCCAGCCTTTTGTCTCGAAAACATTAGTCGCCTTGTACGACACCCACGAGTGTAATGGGTTGGTGCTATTCTACTCTGCCGGACAGCACACGGCTACTCGTAAAATTGCTTATTAATAAATTATATTTATTGTAACTCAGTTCTATGTATTTCGCTATTACTTAGAATAGGTCATACATATACATACAATGTTTGGCAATATTGGTTGCAATCAATTAATTATGTGGATTTCAGCTGTTGTACGATTATCTGTTGACTGCATAAGACACTTACACATTTGACTAAAAATAGAAGTGTCGTATATTTTTCATCTTAAGTAATCCATATTTGACCAAATATTGTCGAAAATCAGAGAACAATTTCGTAATATAAATAACATGGAGACAGATTTTTGTGATCGCTTTATGTTATCCAGTAATAAAAATGAGCAGTTCCTCAATTTAATATCCATGCACACATCTTGCAAAAACTATTACATACCATTGATAATATCAAGTGCGATTAAATGTACCGTTGATACTCATCTTAAGTCCAAAACCAGCCCCAAAGTTCTAGCTATAACTTGCTATAAGTTATAAGAAAACTCGCTTTCTCTTAATCGCAACATGCCATCTGTACCTACTTACCTCCTCACTGTGGAGGGTGAGTTGTTGGGGGGAGATAATAGTGATTTTAAATTAAAACCGCTGGAAGCGCAGTCCTTATTTTACACTTTGCACCGGCCTACGTAAACAAGGAGCTTATTAAACCACAATTTTAAAAGCACAGACTGCATGTCTGTATATTAACGAGGAAGAATAACAAATGAGAAGTAAACTAAGGGCGGATTGCACCAAATTCATAAACGCATTTAAGCTGTTACTTGAACAAAAAGCTTCATGAAAAGCGAAGGTAAACGTCATTATTCATCGTGTTTAAGAATTTTGTGCAAGCCGGGCTAAATGTTACACGGTAATAACTCTACATTCCTTAAATTTTTCTTACATATGTTACAATAGAAAAAGTCAACGTCAACAATTATCGTGAGGTGGCGGGAAACCATTTTTACGACACTTTATTTATTTTCACATTTAGTTGTCACGCTCAATTGTTTTGATACACACTTTATACTACAAAAATTTAAACAATAAAGAAACTGTTTCTATACACATGCTAAAATATCAGCATCATCCTTGCGTTTTTTATTCAAGCTTCCATTCAAACACAACGTCAACGGCTTTCATTACCTAATCAATTTATCCTTATTTATTTATCTATTTAACACAATGAAATTGTTTGTGTCAAGCAAATCTCCTTTTACATTTTCCTGTTATAATATCTAAATACATGCAGTAATTTCCCGAACAAACTATACAAACAAAATAAAGCTGGAAAACTTTTACAGTGAAATTCCAAACTTTGTTCTGAAATCATACCGAATCCTGCATGAACTAATTAAAATGCGAACTGAAAAAAACTGGCAGACTTACAAAAAAATACGGCTTGCGTGAGTATCAACTAATTAGATGTTCAGTACACGAGTTTCGAACCTTTACATATTCAGCAACCGATGCTCTTATGGCGAGAGAAATCATCGTGAGGAAATCTGTACATTCAGGCGGCTGAATGTGGAACCGTGATCCAATCTGGTCAGGTTCCCCTGTCAACAAGACAGAATAATTTACCAATGTAGATGCTGATTTCATTGATGTATTGTTGACTAAACATTTTGTTTTGAATTCGTTTGTTTTGTTACTGTCCATTGACAAGAAACAGCCTTTGTTGTTCCGGTTCATCGGATCGGTAAAGCCGTTTCTGATATCAAGCCGGAATACGGAAAGGTTCTATATTAAACCTTCCACCCACATACTCCTAACGAATCTAAAAAAAGGACACGGCTTCGTTAACTTTCGTTCGGTAGATTTTTGCATTTATTATTTTTATTGACTTGGGCTTTCGTGGAGCTCGTTATAATTAGTCTTCTGTTTTTGTTAGGAGTACCTAGCTGCGCATATTGAGTTGTTCTCAACCATCTAGATCACGTATAGCAAACTCTTAGTCTTTTATCATGTCAAACTATTATCATGTCGTGGCGTCCTTTGTAATAAATGTTTTCTTTCTTTCTGTTATTTTTTAGTGTGGTATATTTTACTGTTTAGTTCGGTTCGTACACAGTCGTTCACACTCGTCTCTGTCACATGCTTGAATGAATGAATGAATGAATGAATGAAAAATTCTTTATTGCTTATACATAAAATAAAGAAGTGGTGTTAAGTTCACCAACATTTAAACCTGACTCTTTTATTTTTTGTTTGAACGCGGTTATCTACGAAACTACGAATACGATTTCGAAATTTCTTTTAGTAGTAGTGAACATGCTTCTGTGAAAAGGAATAAATTCGAATTGAACTGAACACGAATATAAACCACGAGGGACTACTAAACTATCAAATACCTAAAATTGCCAATGATATTCAGTTTCAATCTTGGCTACCACTGCCCTAAAACTGTGTTACCTACTTATTATAATGTTTCTTTGTTGCAGTGGCCACCAAGATTGTTGCGGTGGACGGCCACCGTTCTGCTGGTCATAGCCGTTCTCGCACCCACCACAGACTCCGCTAGCAGTAAGTATTTATTATAACATAACGAGTTCAGTGGTACTCTAAGTCCGGGAACTGGATGGGTGACCGTTTCGTACGTTAAGGTTAGTCGTACTTTCAGCACGGCAACTCGTTGATGTGCCTCTTAATACTGTTGGCGAAGCGAGGTTGACCAGTTTTCCGCTGGGGACCTAAGACTGGTTGATATTCTCGGGATCGATTGGCACCCCGTGACGGTATATATGTCGCAGCCGGATGGTTAAATTAGCCGGTTAATTGAACGGCTAGCTTTTTGAGAAATTATTTAATTGAAAATTAGTCAATTGCATGAGATTTTAACGTAATGTTGAATGAACAGTATTGTCCTGAGCTTACGGAACTCCTTCATACATTGTTACAACGCTAACCTTACCACAATAATCTCAAACAATAATAATGGTTCACTTTAGGTTTTAATTTGGTTAAGTTAATTTAATGTTGTGACAATGTGTGGATGAGCTCCGTAAAGTAGGGTAAATATCGTTCATTAGACGTTACTTTCAAAGTTCCTGAAACTGGCAAATTTTTAATTAAATTACTGCTTAGTAAGCTAGCCGTTTAATGAAACGGCTAATTTAACCATTTGGCTGCGACATATATGAGTGTGGATGCCACGATTGTGGGTAGTAGGGGCAAAGATGTGCAGAACGCCTGGCAGTAGCTGGATATGAGAAATTGAGGGTCAAAGTGTCGTGTAGTGCACATTTGATACGGCTGATGATGACAATAATATTTAATCGACATTAAGTACATAGCAAGAAGTCTTCGTACCACAGTCACCGAAACCACTCAGCACAAGATAGTCCGGTTTGAATATGAAGGGTTTAGGAAGGAACAGTACAGTCCATCAGTCCACAGAAGTAATACATCTATCAGAAACAGTGAAAAGCCATCAGCAGAGAGAACCCCGTACAAACAAAACGATTTAGAGAATTCTTTGTTAGGAATAAAGCTCTTCAGTACAATTTTGTTGACCCAAAATGTTGAATGAATCCCGAAATGTTCGACAAACCGTTGTCTGACATACGTTTGTGCGACGTAACTTATTGGTACCTATATAAAGTCGAGTTGGACAAGTTTTGAGAAAACTCGCGTGACGAACAGCATGTTGTTTTCAGAGTCCCCTAACGATTTATGGCTGATAATACGACAATTTATACGACTAAAACGTGGGACAGTGGGCCACTGTGCGTCAGTGGTTGGTTTAATGTGGATTTTAGAAATTTTCTATGTTAAAATAATATTTTCATTTCTTTTCGTTATTTTTAGAGGTGTACTGTAAGTGTACTAAAAATATGTTGTCATCTATTATTTTTTGAGTTACATCGTGAGGAAACCTACACATTCACTGAATGTATATTTGTGATCCAATCTGGTCAGGTTCCCCTGTTAACATGACCACAGAGGTCAGATAGCAGTCGTTTTACTATAATACTTGACATACGAAATCCTACACCACTTTCAACGCGGACCCCGAGCCGTGAGAGCATAATGATGGGCACGGCACTTTCCACGCTTGTCATACTTTTTACAAGTATACTTATTTGACCAGCATTCCCTTCTTTATGTTTAAAACTTATTTATATCTCGCAATATCGCGATCGTTGTGAATTTAAGGTCTCTGCCGAGGCAGAAATTCCAACAATATGACACCATTCACGTCCTAAAAGATTATGGCCATTATTTTTGGCACTGCGGGAAGTTTTACACATATCTTTTATGCATCTGTTTCATAATCTTGGCGTTAATATCCCGGTTATACTCTCGAAACAAGGGCCCCGGGTCCGCCTTGACCAGGATTTAGCGATCAGGTAATTTACAATGGTGCGACTAACATCTGACCTCCGTGACCAGGGGAACCTGACCAGATTGGATCATGGTAACAAATTCAGTTGCCTGAATTTGCAGGTTTCATCACGATGTTTTCCCTCACCGTAAGAGCATCGGTTAGTATTCAACAAATGTACATAACTTAGAAAATAGTCATTGGTACATGGCCGCAGCGGGATTCGAACCCGGTACCTCTCGCTTGCGAGTTGGATACTCAACCGCCATGCTACCGACGCTCACAACATCTGGTTACCACTACCTAAGTTTACATAGGTACGACCGTGTTTGCTCGGTAAAGATATCTACCATTTAGTGTCGTAACCTTCACAAACAAATTTTCTGCTCAGGTTTTTATCGTCACAGGACTCATGTCACGTACTTTCTATGATCTGTTTAAACTGACTTGTCTTATTTGGTGAACAAACAATGCTCAAAATCGCAATTTGCCGTATCAATCACGCTATGTATATTGTGTACAGATGTCAAGAATTATATAAGAAACACAAAGAATGTGAATTTTAACGAATACAGCTGCACATTATCCATTTAAATACATAATTTCCTTAACCAAATAAGACAAGTCAGTTTGTACAGATTATAGACACGTCTCGTGCAGAAGTTTCTCGCAGGTAATCTTTGCACTTTGACACCTTATTTGGCCTATTTCCCAATGCACGAATTGAAATTTAAACCTTGACAATACTGCATTAAAAGTTAATTTTCGATAAGTAAAAGTTAATGAGTTTCTAACTAAAGGAATAAACTTAATCCTCAATTCTATTGGATTCTCGTTGTAAATTTCGCTAGCATATGGCTAATACTTAATAAATATTTTGAAATTTTATAATAATCTTGTATGATGATATTTATGTATTTAGCGTGTATAATCTGCACAACGACATTCATATTGATACTTGATCTAATACAGTCACGGGCTAACATTTCCTTATACAGACTAATTTGCCTTAACAAGGATAAACCGATCTTCTACAATTCTGCTCCATTTAACAAAGAAACCGGCTTTTCAGATGCACTCAGAACGTGTTTCGGTTTCCGCGTCTGCCAGAAAAGGTTACCCTGAATCGAGTCTCATCCACATTGTTACAACGCCAGCGATTTATGGCCTTTATAAACGAACAGACACATTTACACCTTGATTTATCTAACGTTCGTTTCAAATCTCGTTTACAAGTATTTTTTTTAAAAAGCCTTGAACAACGTTTGGTGATCCTTTTGACAAATATTTATTCATAAAGCTTTTTCCCGCGGATTTCTCTTATGCCGTTTTTCCGCAAGAATTAGCTATTTTAAATTTGGGACACATTATACCTCAAGTATTACCTCATAACCTATCCTATAGGTTATGTGTCAATCCAAGTTGTATACTATCTGTATGCCAAATTTCATCCAAATCCAGTTAGTTGTTTTAGTGTGATTGAGTATATGTCCCGTCAGGAAAGAACGCTGGCCGTTTTTTAAGTATGAGACAAAAATGTAACAATTTTGTTGTATGAAGTTAACCGTCATATCCCTCCACTACCATGGTGCTCTTTTTACGTCATAGCGTCATGGTCTCACATTGTCAACGATTCTTTGGTTCTGTATTTTTGTTACCAACAACCTAAATGTATGAATTGTAGATGTTATAGGCGACAGTTACCACTTACTGGTAGGTGTCTGTGTTAGGAGAGCTGCTCGTTTGCCATTGAACAGCATTAAACATAATTAACTTCCGGAAATCATGTTTCCAGTGAAGGTAACACTAATACGTCCCTCAATAGTGTTTGAATGCATAATGCGCTCGAATTTATTTTACGGAACAAATTTGAGAATAGGATGAGGGTGGGAACGATATTTATACTAACGGTTAAGATTAAAATTCTTTTGGTGCTAGAGATGGTCCTGGTCCGCTTTAATCTTGATTCAGGATTTGGGAGATCAGGAGCATTGTCATCTTAGCTTCGTACCCCAATTTACAGGGGGAACCTGTTCAGATTAGATAATGGTTACACATTCAATCGCCTGAATGAAGAACATCGTTTAGTGTTCAACTAACGGACACAACTTAGAAAAGAGACATTGATGCGGGGCGGCACTGGGATTCGAACCTGGGACCTCTCGCTTACGACTCGGAACCCTTAACCATTAGGCCACCGACGGTAAAAAGGCTAAAGATTTATCTAATAAATATTTGTTATTATAAATAGTAGTTATTTTGATACATTTCAATAATTTTTGAAGTTATGTTTTCATCGTACTTCATTAAAAATATTACATTCCGCAAACTTGTACCTTTAAAAATAAAATCATGAGGTTCATAAACATCTTTTCCTCTTTATATTATAATGTAATTTTATTAAAGGTTTATTGAAAACTCCGCGAAGTTGTTTTATTATGTGCATGACTGCTTTAACGATTACACGTGTACTTGGGGAAATTTCAAATTTTCCTCGTTACGGCTGAAATTGGTCGGCTTTGACTCTCTTCAACCCAGAGAAGAGTTTGTTAAGACTCTGGCTCTTGAATTATATATTATTTCGAACAAGTTTGCCTTAGACATACGCTCATTATGTTAAATCTCTGTAAGTAACGTTCTGTTGAATTATTTAGTGACCCTTCAGATTGATGAGTCTCATTATGAATTAAAAAAGTTATTCACGGGGTCCCATGCTGGTGAACATACATGCTGTTGTAAGGTACTCGTTTTAATTATCTGATATGTCAAATCCTGGATCATGATCAAGATGGACCTCGGGAGGGAGAGCACACCCGGGATGTTGACGCAAACAATATTATTACATTGCCATAAGTTATCGCTATAAATACTTGTGGGTGGGTTGGAGATTCTAGTACCTATTTGAAAGTAATAAAGAATAAAAACGAGTCATCTTGGCGTTAATGTCCCGGTTATGCTCTCGCGCACGAGGGTCCGGGGTCCGCCTTGATCATGATCCAGAATTTGGTAGATCAGATAATTACAGTGGAGCGACCTGACCTCCGTGACCTTCTGCTACCAGGGGAATGTGACTAAATTGGATCACGATTACACTTTTAATCGCCTGCATGTGCAGGTTTCATCCCTCACCGTAAGAGCCTCGGTTAGCATTCAATTAATTGCCGCAGTGGGATTCGATCCCGGCACCTCTCGCTTGTGAACCGACGCTCCCTATTTGAAAATACTCAATACAAAACGCTGCGCTACCCGCTTTCTTTACGAAGGTGCTAGTTGCGTTACGTACCACCCAGAGATAACGTGATAATTTTTCACTCGATTGGTATCATAGAAAATAAAATATCACAACCAAAACTCTCTTTTTTCCAGATGTCCGAAGAAGATTAAGGAAGCCGACAAAATCCGTATCGACATCTGTGACGACCAGCGTATCCAGATCTACAGATCAAATCATATCAGCCAGCGTGAACAGGCCAAAGATCCGTGGTCGGCCAAGCATTGCCAGCCGGAAGTCTTCAGCGGCGCTTGATAACTCTGTTGGAACCGATGATCATAAAGACAAAGATGGATATAAGGTTAGTATCAGTTACTTTTTCAGTTACACCTTACAGAATACCGCAGCTAAACAATACTCTTTTAAGTAGTATTATGTGTCTGCCGATGAGTAAGGTCTCCAGTGCTCCATGGGGTGAGGATTTGGGGAACATTTGCCTTTTTGCTGTCAGAGTAACGTGTTAAAGAGGTGGGCAACGCATTGGCGATACTCTTGGTGTTGCAAATGTCTATAGGCAGGGGTGACCACTTTCCATCAGGTGGCCCGCTTGCCTGTTTGCCTACCATATGATAAAAAAAACTTAACGCGTATATTTGCTTCGCGTATGTTAACGCACACATATATCTGATTGATAGTGTGTAATCGACTGGCACACCCCGAACAAGCTTCCCGTGTATAAATGGGCCACTCCAGTGTCAATTTAGGTCGCTTTGATCCGATCGATATGGTGTCTGTGGTACCGATTTCTTTCTGTATGCGAGTTGTTCAGATATTTTAAATGAAATATCTAACCTTTAACAGATTGATAGTGCTTTTATATTTATACTAGCTTTCCGCCCGCGGCTCCGCCAGCGTAGACATTATGTCGCGTAAGTGGAAGGGAATTAATAGTAGCCTATGTTCATCCTCAGTTGGTAAACTGTCTCCATACCGAATTTCATCAACAACGGTGCCGTCAGTGGTTTAACCGTGTGAGCGTAACAGACAGAGTTACTTTCGCATTTATTATATTAGTAGGTACTGAAGTACGGATTTTATCTCATCGTGTCAATCATCAGTGGACTAAAGTGAGGTTTGTCTTAAAGTAACTGAGAATATTGTGTTAACTTTATTATCGTACATTTTGTTGAATTAAGGGTACCATTGCACGCAGGTTACATTGGTTGTATCTTGAGATCTTTATTATGATGACGAGTGTAGTCTTTCAAGTGGGAATTCCGTCCAACTTAAATTCCATATATATCTATCTATGGGACCCTGTAATTAAAATCATCAAGATTTCTTCTTTCAAACGTGAAACTGTCAAAGAATTTCGAATTGCACTCATGCAATTATGGCATTTCGAATTGCATGGGTGAAAACCACGAGGAAACGATTTAACCGGCCATGCCTATGGTATTTCCCCTTAATATAACTTCCGCACATCGGTAATAATTGAGTATTAAAGGACATTCAATGCTCTTAGGCCGTATATGCAAGAAGCAGACACAAGTGATAGAAATCTTTTTATAGTCAGTATAAATGGGGTCCAAGATTGCAACCTTGTGGTATACCGCGCGACCACAGCTTTCTTTTCACCACAACTTCTTTATAACGCCATCAATCTTGTTTGTAAGGATAAAAATGTAGAAAATACACCAACTGCTTACAGTAAAATGCAATGCGGATACGGTATAAGCTTTTACAGCTGCTGGTAAGTGGTTAACCTTCAATGGGTTTGTGCGTGAATACTTACAAAGATCAGTATCTACCTTTGGACAGAACGTATTAAATGTTTATGTTCCTACTAACAGTCATAGAGAAAATATTATGTACAACAGATGGAATAAAAATTATGTAGGTAGATAGATAGATACTCTCTTTTATCGCACCCAAAATTACAAAAAACGAAAAATTTACTGGTCTTTTCAATAGGTGTATATTTTCAGAACAGGGGCTCTATTTTTGAATCGGTCGTTTCGATTCGAACGATTTTCAATTTAGAATTTCTGCATGAAAAATTCAACATTTTTAAATCACATTGGCAACATCGAAATAGTACGTGTCAAAAATAAGGAAAATCAGCATCATGCACCAAAATATCGAATTTTTCATGCTGAATATCAAAATTTAAAACCGTTTGTATCGAGGCGAGCGATTCAAAAATAGGGCCCAAGGGCAGCAAAGTTTTCTGTTGCGTATTTCAAATACTGCGATCTTCAATTAGATTATGGAAAAATTCTCCACTAATGTATAAGATGCGTATAGATGTAAAAAATGAAAAAAATTTAATTATATGGATTATCGTAGGTAGATAGTCTGACTCATTCAAGCCAGGCAGTGACCTATGCCATAAAAATATAATGTATGAAATAGGCCAGAGTCTGCAAGAGAACATTTTAATTTTAATTTTACAGATTTTCCTGTTGTGTATCATTTTGTTAAATGTCAAACATTTTAATTCATACCTACTAGGTAGAAGGAAATTCGTTGGTTTAACCAAATACAACAATCTACATTAAATTATGAAGGTGATTCTAAGTATATGTAGATTGTAGATAGTATTTTGTATTAAAATTTTTAAGAGTTATACGTACATCATAACGTCACACCTCTTTCCCCTAGGGGTAGGCAGAGACCACATCGTTCCACTTGATATAGTCCTGACAGATCTCAGATGTTTTATATAATTATAACCCTACTAATATTATGTCATACTGTAGGCAAACACGCAAGTGGGCCACCTGATGGAAAATGGTCACCACTGCCTATAGACATTAGTAACACCAATAGTATCGCCAATACGTTGCCCACCTCTATCACACGTTGCTCTGGCATCAAAAAGGCAAATGCCCCACCACTGCCATAGCCACGGCTCCCCAAGCCCCCCATGGAGCACCGGAGACTTTACTTATTAGGGTTAAATGCGAAAGTTTGTAAGGATAGTCGAATATTTATTACTTCTAAAACTACTAAACGGATTTTATTGAAATTTGGCAGCAATGGAGCTTATAGCCCAGAAGCACATAAGCTTTAATGTATGCGAAAATTGAATGGGTCTGGGACATTATAACCGAATTTTACGCAGACAAAGTCGCAGGCATAAACCAGTTATTACAACATTTTCTAGAAATGATTCCAATAATTCTATCACTGTTTATACAGTATATACCTGAGCCACATACTGAGCATTGAAACATATTAGAAACCCGCGAGTAGAATCGAAGGAAAACGGAAGATTTGACCTATTACTTATCAAAGTAAACATCTTGGCGTTAATGTCTCGGTTGTGCTCTCGCATACTAGGCTCTGGGATTCGCTTAGAACACGATCCAGGATTTGGCAGATTAGATTTACAGTGGAGTACTTGCCAAAGTAATGATTAATAAATAACATACTTACTTTTATCTATAGCGTCGCTCGATCCTCCCATATTCAGTAAAATCTACTAGGATTAGCCTCGTCATTTCCACTACCTGGACCATAAATTAACTGAAACCTTTACTTGTTTAGATCGTCTGCTACTACACCAATTGGTCCCAATACCGGACCAAGCTTGGCAAGTTCGTTCCCGAGGACATCCAGCCGGATCTTTGCACCCACATCATCTTCGCTTTCGGCTGGTTGAAGAAAGGCAAGCTCAGCTCCTTCGAGACCAATGATGAGACCAAGGATGGGAAGACTGGACTTTACGACAGGATCAACGTTCTGAAGAAGGCGAACCCGAAGTTGAAGACTCTGTTGGCAATTGGTAAGTCTTCAGACCAGAAGGTAGACTGGCTTAATAAGTAAGACAATTTGACAGGCTGTAGGCTAATTACGTAACGCTGTTGCCAACAATTCTCATATTTCAATTATTGAAATTTTGCTTAGCAGCGATTTCATGGGTTCAGTTGCTAACAAAGTTCAATGGCAGTAAACTGAAACTGTTAAATCGATCATACGTAATCGCAAAAGCAATAATTTCAAACATTGAAATCAGAGAATTATTAGCAACAGAGTTACGTAATAAGCCTACAGATAACATCAACGTAAACAACGAAAGGATAATGTCGGAGAAGTTTCACAAAGTTAGTACTTTAATCTTCGAATTGTACTAATACCTTAGATACCTAATACAAGGCTTTCCGTAGTACCCTAATAATAATTTAACTTAAATTTCTAAAGATTCAACAAAACAGGAATGTTCACAAGAACCCCTTTCAAATTGTTAAATAGAAATGCCAGAACTCTAAGCAACACCACTTGCAAGCGTACGGAGTCAAGAGAGCTCATTGTTCGAAGTTACCTTATGAAAACTTAACGTTTCCTTGCAAAATAATAATCTATACGTATAGGAATGTCATCTATAAGACAAGTAACACCCGACAAGTTACCGACGACGACGTAGGTACAAAGTTCTCCAACCAATGGCCTAGGGATGTATACTTGAAAATATTAACATTTATCGAAATTCTGTATTAGAAATAATTCTATTCGTACCTATTCATAATTCGTATTTATAATTATTGTAGATGATATACTCGTTCAACCATTTGGCGAGTGACGCTCGCACTATAGGGCTCGGCTGATAACCAGCGCTGTGGTTTCTCTATTTACAGCATATGCTAAGGGTGTTCTAATTTGGCATGACACTACAATATTCACCATAAATTTTAATTGAATGTACCCTAGTTATAACATGTTATATCTATAATTGTTGGTTTTATTACAACTTGTTTGATATAATTGTAGTAATTACCAAATAAAATCTATGTCTATGTATGTCTGTTTAGTTTATGTTATGAACATAGGCAACCAAAAGACATGAAAGTATAATAATTTATTAGGTACAATTTCAAATGAAAGAGTAACAAACTACATTTTTATCGTATGTACTAAAAAGTAAATTAATTGTTTCTCCGTAACACGAGGAAATCAATAACAGATTTAAAAAAACACGACACACAACTGCTTTCTAATGACAGCTGGTTTGAAAATTATAAACATGCCTAAATTGGCGTGGTAATTATCAGAAATATTGCGTCATGGCTAATAATTACCTACAGCTGTTCGCTACGCATATATACAGTGCAATTATTTTTAATTGCATTCTAGAATAACAGGGTTATTCGGAGTCGCTACATAACTACTAATTTTAGCATGCGCGACGTTATTTGTAGATTTAGAATACCAATCACGCATTAAAGAAAGCATTATACAAATACGAAAATATACAAATAATATTCTAGAAAAAAAAATACAATTGTAGATCAACACAGTGAAATGTATAATAAAGACACTTCACAATTTTTTTATCGACATCGATAAATCTTAACCCCATCCCTACGCCATATGTGAACAGCGCTCCATTCCCACGGCAAAGCGCGTAGTGAGCGACATTTCCACCAGTTTTCCCGGGAAAGGACAAAAACCGCACCAGTTTTCATAAGAGCCGTAAAAACTTAGTGGCGCAACGCATTATCGACTAGTTAGGTAACACACGTTTCCTTAAGAGCGTTTTCACAGCACGCGACACCGTTACGACTGAGGGTACGACACCGACAACGCACTCGGGGTTACGACATAACTCGTAAATGCGAAGTTTGCTGCATACAGTAATAAAATTTATAACCGTGACTTTCACTCATACTTGACTCGGGCTTGATAGAAATGACTAAGTAATTACTTGGCGCTTATTTTAGGATTTGCATATTTCTGTGTTATTTGTAACCTATGCGGTTGCTTCAACGTCTTTGAAGATATACCTGTCTACTTACCTACCTATACACTTATTTATTTAATAGCTTATTGTACACAAAAATGGCAATAGAATACTTTTTAATAAAAAGGATAAACGAAAAGCGTTTTCGGCTTTTCCTGTATCGGTAAACCAAAAATGGAGATCGTAGATATTACATACAAATAAAAATGACATGAATTTTTAAGGGCAATACAAAAATTTTAATTATTATATCGTGCGTTTTATCGACTAGTGTAAACGCTTTGCGTAATACAGAAGTTTCAAAAGGTTTTCCGGTGTGCGATTTAATTGGTAAAGGTTATTGAGATTGTATCGATGTACCTACGATTTTGTGTGGGTGGGAAATCATTGTTTCCGGATCGATTGAAATCAGTGTACCCATGGATACTATTCAGAACAGTATTTTAAACAATGTAGTCGGCGTAGTAGTTTCTGATTTCAACAACTTTGTTAGCTTCCATTCAGCCTTTACGATACGCTGTACATAGAGTCCTACAATGACCAATAATGGATATCCTTTTAAGAATTTAACAGCAATTTATAGCTATATCTAATTAGTTCACTGTAGTAGTAGTAGTAGTGTAATTATTAACTGTCTTGAACTATGTGTACTTTCGCTCTCCTAACAGATCAACCAACTAACTTAAATTTTTTTACAGGTGGATGGTCATTCGGAACCCAGAAGTTTAAGGAGTTGTCTGCATCGCGGTATGCACGCCAGACCTTCATCTACTCCTCGATTCCTTACCTGAGGGACAGGAATTTCGACGGCCTGGACATCGATTGGGAATACCCTAAAGGCGGAGACGACAAGAAGAACTACGTGCTGCTACTGAAAGGTACGATTAATTAAGAGCTTTTCAGATGATTTGGGGTTTTTCAGATGACATGGGGTTTTTAAGATGACATGGGTTTTAAAGATGTCCTGAAAGATGAAAAACCTTGTTCGACCTTTTTTTGTAATAGACAGGGCACGCGAGCAATGCATATATTCATATTATTTACTTGGTAATATAAATTGCTTGTCAAATTGGTGTAGGGTTTTATAAGTCCATAATGCACATACGGTTTTTATCATTATATTTTACGTATTTACCTACTCTAGCACTACTTATAGCTAACGTGAATAGTTACCTCCTCGCAAAGGTTGTCTGGAAGATATGGCTAAAAGCGATAAGACCGCCTTTGCGCGCAAATTTCATCTTCACCTCTGTCATTTTTAATGTGTGCAATAAAGGGTTTTTCTTACTTACTTTACATAACGTCAAGTTTTTTTCCCGTATTAGAGTTAGTAGTAGTTTGTGCCACTTGCTCGTAGGATAGTATGTATGTATGTATGTATGTATGTAAACTCATTATTGCAATTAAAAAGAAATACAGTAGATAGAAAAATATCATTTTAGTCGTATCTTTCCAACCGTACACGGGTGAAAACGAACCACAAATAGATACCATCAGATCGAATCATACTTACCTTATCCTATGAACCACAAAAGCGACATCAATATTATCTGACGATCTAACAAAAATAAGTCTCACTTAGCTCTTCAAGAACAATAATACTTAGATACAGACTTCCAATACCTCGGTCCTCAATCTAATCGCAGCGTCTCTTACCCGAAACGCCAATACGTTGCAGACTGTAAACTGTCGCTAGATGCCCGTTTCCGATACCGCCGTCTGGGGCAATATCTGTGGCCGATCGCCTAAATATTGGCCCTCGACGGTCGGCAGGTGCACTCCGCAGAGAGCTAGAGAGCTAATAGACAAGGACTGGTACAAATAATCTAGCTTAAACTCAAGAGCAGCGCTGTTGGTTGTTCGGATATTTGAGGAGGGATTGTGTATTTTGAAATTAGTTTTTAATGGTCGGTATAGGACGTAGTATTTTTTTTCTCTATGGTTTAGGTTAGGCTGAGCTTTTATACTTATTAAAATTGATATGTATGTTAAAATATGGTGATAAATTTCAATAGGTAGTAGAATCACTAAATGACTTTTACCAGTACGGCCTTACAAGGCAAATTAAAAACAAAATTATGAGTTATTTAAATAAAAACAACCCTGACATCAGGATATGCCATCATCATTATTCTTTATCCTGATGTCTGCAATGTCTGTCAATTTTAACTATTAACTAATATTTCTAAACATAGTTATCATAGAAAAACCTGGCTGAAATTGATCAACTATTAGTAAAATATAAAGCAGCTAAAAAGGACTCGTTATCCAGCCACTTCTAAATGTTTAAAGTGATGTGCCGTATCAAAATACAATCTATCGATATGTCGATATATCGATACAGTGCGCCGGCCGGCCGCCGTGCTCGACTGCACCTGTCGCCGGCACCGCCGATGTTGCCACATGAAATATTTTGTCGATAAAATTTTAATAGCTTCACTTTATTGCCAAATGCTATTCTCGCGCGATCTATTTTTTTATTAATTTTCATTGCGCCGTCAGTGTCTCTGTTTCTGTTTCGATATTCGGTTTCCATTTTAAATTCACGAAACATCGCAATGATTGGGGTATGGGCTAACATTTCTATTTATAAAGTTTTAGAATAGGTAGGTTTTTTCACACTACTTTGCCTGTAATGTTTTCTTCAAGGTCTAATATATTATTTGTAGTATTAATAGTAAAGAATAGGAATATACTATAATGTTCAATAACTTAATTTTATGATCGTAATTTTTATGCAAAGCTAATATTGTAAACATATGCATAAAATTAATCATAGTTACAAAAATATGAATAGGTATGGCTCATGCTAATTAATGGATTATATTTTATGGCTGTCCAAAACGATGGCCAGTTTTACAAGGTTAATTGTGGTTTCAACCTACCTTAAATCGATTTGTTTATTAACAAGAACATGTAGGTGTATAGCTGGTCTACATTGAGACAAAAGAACATGACGCCACTGTCGTTCATATGGCCACACAGATGTGTAACGAAACTAATCTGAAACTTTCTTATATTTTCGCTTGTATTTTTAAAAATGTATTTGTGTAAACACACAACATAGAAAGCAATTCACTTTCATAATTGTTTAAAAAATTCTTCAGTGTTTTGAGAACTATACATTTACTATCTACATTTTTAAATGGGAAACCTAAATCATTTTTAATAGTACCATCATTAGCGGGATTAAGTAAATTGGCAATGTCATAACATTAATTCCACTTATAACTGTTCAAGTCATCGGTAAGTCATTACCATCAATTTAAGATAATTCTTGGTCAATTATATAACGCGCGTACATCACTAAAGCGAAGGGTCTCGGTGATATTTCATCAAAACGCGGGGCACGTTGCACCATTCGGGCGTCACGATGCCATTCCGGTCGTGGGGTTAGTCTGTGCTAGTAGTGATGGGAAACATAACAGACTAAGACCGCAGTGGTTTTACCATTTATCTGTAAGACTAGATTCATGACTTTTTAATATTAACCAATTGTTTTATAATATTCTAAAGATGCGTACCATTGATAACATCAAACAATTTAAAGAGGAATCTATAGACTACATGAATGAATGATTTTCGATTGTTATTATTTGATTAATTCATCGGTAACAACTAAAAAAATTTGGTAAACTCGCGAATTGTAGGATACCCAAAAATCAGTCTTGGTTCCACAACCAACTGTCTTGCCCATCACTTCTAAAATGAGCTTAGTTTACAGTCATTAGAGTAGACTGTTTCGCAACAAACCGTGATGGACAGACAAAAGGTTCCTCGAATATTATTAGTGAAACGATATCGCCAGTACCTTCGCCCATTTACCGTAGTAAACATTCCCAAATTGACGCGTCGTAAAAACTTATGGCAACATTAAGTCGTGAAGTTTTTATGGCAGTTGATAAAGTAAACGATGCACGATGTATCGTTAATTTGAAATTATTATAGCTCCTTCCCGTTACTTATATTTCGTGGATTTTATGGTTCCAAGGTCACTTTTTCAGCACAAGGCCAGAAATTCGTCTTCATTTCTCAGCTAGTTCAGACAACCCTTTTCTTGAAGCTGGTGGCAGAAATGAGAAGCTTACCTGAGCTTCACTTTCACCACACATATTATCGGGGATGGTGAAAGTGTAGTGAATAACCACGAAACTCTTAAAACCTATAGGAAGCTCTTACCTGAGCTTCTTCTATGGCTGTTTGGTACTGCCGTAATCTCAACGTCCGACATGAAAGTCATCAACCCGCCGATAAAACTTAATTTGTATTGATATAATGTTAAAATGTGATGGCTGCATTATGTCGGCAGCCTTGGTGAGAGCCTATTACAAAAATCTAAAATTGTTGCCTTTTCTGGTCTACTTAAATCTGACTCTGAGCAGATCCCCCCCCCCCACACACACTCCCCCTTGAGCAGAAAGTTCATACCATTTTATCCCGCTGGGGATCAAAATACAAGAGACAGATTCTTAACTAATAAACCACACAATATACATGAATAGATATGGCCAATAGACTATTAATCTTATTTCCCTTTAAATATTTTATTCAAAATACAGATATTGTGTGACCTCTTGATTAGATGTTAGATAGTCAAAACATATGATTTTGGCTTTGTAGCTTTAGCAATGGAGGGGCATTTGCCTTTTTGCTGTCTGAGCTAAGCGTTTTAGACGTGGGCAACGCATTGGCGATACCCCTGATGTTGCTAATGTCTATAAGCAACGGTGACAACTTTCCATCAGGTCCCTTTAAAAAAATGCAATTCTCCCAGGAGATTTCTCATTTCGTCCGTGCGGCGTTAGCTTCAACTTAAAACTGAGTTAACTCGTCGACTATTTGCTCGCGCTCGTAGGGGCGAGAGGAAACTGTGAATTGCTCTCAACTTTACAAGAGAGGTAGTGTCGGGTGATGCTCGTGGTGGAGATGGACTTTGAGTGTCATTATATCCTAGTATCCTAAAGTAACTTGTTATCTGATCAGCCAAATCCTGAATCATAGTCAATTCGGACCCCGAGCCTTCATGCGCGAGAACACAACTAGACCTTAACGAATAAAAATAAAGGAATCCTGTACTAGACAGGCATGCCACAATGTAGGACAGGGTCAAAATATAATCTTATTATAATTGACACCATATCTGCTGGTTTTAGATGATGTCCATTTTTCATCATGTGGAGTGTCTGTCCATGTGCATTTCTCAGCAATTACAATTTACCTGCATTTTACTTTATTAAGCAGACCCTCGCGGTTCGGATCTTTATTAACATTGACTTACCCGCCGGACGCTGTAACAAGCCTATGTCACTCGCGAATAATGTAGCTTCCGATTAGTGTAAGAATCTGTAGCCGTATTCACAATGATTCGAAACCGTTTCCGAACGATTCGACACGAAATTCGTGAGCGGCGAATCCGTGTCGATCGATTCGGACACTGTTATTCAGAATCCCGATAGATTCCACGGAAACTCTACTCTCTATAACATATGAAAATTTCATCAAAATTAACTAAAACCACATTCTCTTAAGAACTTTTGCAGGGTCCTTTGTCGATTCCGTATCCGAATCCGATTTCCGAGCCATTGTGAATACGGCTACAGTTCAGTAGTTTCGGAGAATACCTCGAACATAATTACAAACTCACAAACATGCAAATCATTCCTGTTTAATTAGTGCAGATTAATTTATTTGCTCTGATAATACTTAATAAATTTAATCTTGGATGTCCAAATAATGAAACCGCCCCAAAGTAAGCAAAGCTTGTGTTATGGGAGCCAGAGATTTGATAAACTACTTTTATATACGCCGTAATGTTTTCTCTCGAAAGGATTGTACCAAGATCTAAATCCAACTAAAAGTCCTCCTCCAAACAATAGTACCATTTGAACAGAATCTCATCAGGCCGGGAACAGTGTCAGTATTTACTCTGTGCATACAAGGACTTAATTACCAGCTGTACATGGCATGTACACCAGCGCCTCCCAAGGAATGGAAGCAAACAGCCTAAGCAATATCGCATTGAAATATACTGTGCTAACTATTCGCGGCGGTTTCGATATTGCTCTGTTAGTCACTGTACTAGTAATTAGGTGTAAAGTGGTTTTTAATAGAGAAACGTAAAAGTAGAGGACGACAGACACAGAAATATTTTAAGATACCACTAAGGTGGCAAACAAGCTTACGGCCCGCCTGATGGTAAGCTGTCACCGCAGCCTGTGGACGTTTGCAATACTAGTGGCATCACATCGCTAACGCGTACCTCGTAAAATAAATTTCACCCCTTTCCCCCCCCCCCCCCCTCCTTTTTCTTTCCAAATAAATGGACTATTTTATTTAAATACCAGCAACTCGTCCCAGCTTTGCACGTGTACACCTAAGCCTTCCTCATGAATCACTCACATGTTTTAAAATTAGAGACAAACATAGATTTAGCTCCCTGTTTCTATGCAAACTGTGAGAAGAGACATTGACATCTTTAGAGAAATGTATCCCTAAATAATAATAAAAAAAAACATCAAAAACAAATAGTGCTGTCTTGACTATGATCTAGGATTTGCCATATCAGGTAATTATAGTGGAGCGACTATCATCAGACCTGTCATGGTTACATATTCAGTCGCATTAGGAATTCCAAATACTAATGACGGCGCATAAAAAGACTATCTGAAGATAAGCCCTGTAATGTAAGTTTCAAGTTATTATTCATAACTATAATCATTTTATTGATTAATTGACAGGACAATAATGTCGTGAGAAGTAATTATGGTTTAATGATAAACTAAATTCTATCAGTAGGATATTTTTTTTGCTGGCGGCAACTTGATTGACTTTAATTACCTTATAATAACGAGTGATCATTGCCTACTAGGCTATACGATCAGTTAACTTTAGTTATTACTTTATATATTTTTTGTGTTCTAGTTCAATGAGGAGTTTTCCAGTAAGTTTTGATAGTTGGTTTCAAAAAGCATCAATAGGTGGCGCTCCTACAATTTTGGTAATATTTTTTTAATCTGTATGATGGTGTAGCTTAAAAATAAAATGTTTATTAATATAAAAATAACTGTTAAAGGTTGAACGAAGTGTAAAAAAATATATTTATAGTAGTTGGCACTATGTTCCATTATTATTACAACCTCTAAAATAGCTGAAAACTATTGACAAATACAATATTATCCAATACAACGTACCCAGTGTTTATATCCTGTTTGCTAAGAACCTATTTCAAGCGATTACCAATTACCAAAATTGTCGGTGAAGTGAAGATGAAAATGTCTTTCGTAAAGTATTCTACTTACAGTCGAAAAGTTAAAACGTATATGCATAAAATGCATACTATGGGCATGAAACTCACAATATCTTACCAATCACTAAACAACAAAAAATAGTAGACATAATAAGTAAAAGTATCTACTTACTACTTAATAGTAGTAAACGTTGTTTTAGAGGGTTTGTCTTTTAATTGAAAAAAAGCAAAGAAAAATAAATATATAATATTTTTCCAATAAAGCTTTATTGGAAAAATAGTTTTATGCTATTTATTTTTGTGTTTGCTTTCCGTAGGCAGCGGTGATCACTTTCCATCAGGTCCGATTGTCTGTCTGTTTGTCTACCGTATAAATGAACCGCACAACAGAACAGCTTAGCGACATCAAATTAAAATGGAAATGCCTTCTACAAGGTCACGTTCATACCAACGTCGTCTCCAAGTCTTTAATTACGTCATGTGGAGAGTCCCTTAGTCCTTAGGGGACCGCAGTGCGTCGCAGACCAGTCGTTAAGTCGAAGCTGTGGTTTTAAGCATGAGAGTAGCGATCATCGAGTTTATCTTCTTTAGCGACCACACAGGTGGCAAGTAAGCTTACGGCCTGCCTGATGGTAAGCAGTCACCGCAGCCTATGGACGTTTGCAATACCAGAGACATCACTCATTTGTTTGTTATGAGTATACTGTCATAACGAATTGATGGTTTGATTTTGATAAGTCTTAGACTGAGCTGGCGCGACAGTTAGAGGTGTAAATTTTTTTTACAGTATGCTAATTTGCGAGAACGTCTTAGACGATGAGATTAGAAAGCTATATCAAAATTGGGAATTTCATCCCTGTGCAATGTACTTGAAATAAAAAAAACGCATAAAAAGAGATAAATTTATTTACAGTAGGTATGCAAATTCTTGTATCGCTTACGCTTCTAGTGTGAGTGATAAATGTGTTTGTATACTTTTATTGTCGCTTTCGCTCAGTCTGTCTGTATAAGTAGTAGATGTTATCTACTATTATCTAGAAAAAATGAGTCTATAATTTATTTTATAGACCTAAATATCACTTCGATTGGTAAGTCGATAACGAAATCGCAAAAAAAAAACATATTTCGATATCGTACTTTCAAATGCTTTTGAAGTCGGAAATATTTCCTTTTTTTTATGTTATGCAGCAGACAAACAGGCAAGCGGACCACCTGATGGAAAGTGGTCACCGCCGCCTATGGATATCAGCTACACCAGGGGAGTTACCAATACGTCACCGATACCAATATACCAATGTTCTTATCCGACGAATTACAATAATAACACATCAACTCCCAGAAATCGCTTCCACACACAAGTTACTTCCCTCAACTCTGCCATACATAGGTAATTAAGAACACACAACGATAAACAGTGAAACAGTGTAGTGTAATTTACACTTACTTCCTCAGCGTTAACTTACTTTTACTTAACTCTAACTTAGCTTTGGTTTAACTTGAGCCCATTCCAAAGTTTCACAGCGTAAGTAGTGTATACGTAACAATACTAGCGGGTACATTGTTAAGTTTGGATTAGGTGATTGATTTTCAGAACGATTAGCTTAATTAATTTTAACTGGCTTTTAGCCGCAACTTCGTCCGCGTGGAAATCGTTTTTAGGGCAGCTTATTTATTTATTTAATAGTTAATTGCACACAAAAATAGTAACAAAGACATGGCAAATATATACATGACACAAAAGGCACTACTTATACAGTTAGGCAGTTAATCTTTTTCGCACTGACCATTTTAAAAGACCTCCCTAATGTATGAAAGTTATTACTACGGAGAGGTCAAGCTGTATCTCCGGTTCTACACAACCTAATTAGTTGAAACATGGCCTGGATTTAAATTTGAACCCCAAACTACCAAACTGTGAACACCCTATCAAATTTTCGCCATTTCCATATTTCTTATAGTGTAGCTAGTCTATTATGGTTCTACATCAGGTGTTCAAGTTTTCAAAATGAATTCTGACCTATATGTTGCCCAGTAGGCCTGGCACAAGTTGCTCTCGCGCGCGATAAGCGAGAAAAAGCGCGACAAAGGTATTGCTATCTCTTTCGTCTTAGTATAGAGAGAAAGAGACAAACACTCTATCGCAGCGCGGACTTTGTCGCGGACACACTTGTGCTAGGGCCACAGGATTTATTGCTACCCAACAAAAAGTTTCATTCAAATCCGTCCAGTAGTTCCGGAGATTAACGTGTACGAACAGATAAACAGACAAACATACGGACGAATATTTAATAAATTCTTATTCTATTACTATTTCTTCATCGTCCTATTCTTTTTATATGTATATTATTTTTTGTAAATGTATTCAATGTTTTTACTATTTTATTATATGTATAGACAGGAAGCACTATCGTTACGTAAACTCTTTTCTAATCTATGACTGCGGAAAGTTGCTGCTCTGTGTATTTTTTACCGGTTGTATCACGGGGAGTGCTCGCATCCACACGAGCGCTTGCGTGCGTTTCCTGTCTCTTTCACACTCGTTGTAACTTGCTACAAGCAGAAGAGACAGGCATTACAAATCAAGAGCTTGCGTGGATGCGAGTGGTTACAACCTTTTTCACGCTGATTTTCCCTATTTCTGAATCTGATCGCTATCGGTACCGCCAAGGTTGTTTTAAAAAAAAAGTACTTTTCATGCCGAAAACTAAAAATGAAAACCGTCCGATTCGAGGCGAGCGGTTCAAAAATATAATCCCTGAGGCTAGTTAGTGGCTAGTACCTGCTGCCGAGTTTCACCACTGTACTATCCCCAATAAATAAAGTCCCATCAGTACCACCTAAATAAATGGCAGTCAACTACGGTATGCTTTTCAAGAAACTTCTTGCCGCGTACGACCATTCTTTGAAATTACCATCCTGAAGCGTCTTTCCAGAGCCTTTTCAAAGAAATCATTAAAACAGGAAACCTACAAATAACATGAGAAGTGGGTGCCTCAACCTGCCTGTATCAGAAAAAGGCCGGAGGTTCAAGAAGCAATGGATATAGGTACATCGCTGAGTCGGCTGCAAGAGCGAACAGCATAATGATGTCAGAATTTTCAAGACCAAGCGAAATGGATTCATCCCTCCTGTAACTAGCGTTCAATATCGCAGAGCCTTAACGGCTAGAATAGGGTTATCATGTAGCGAATGCTATATCTAGTCACAGCACTTTCCTGTGAGGAATTATCCTTTAAGAGGAGTATATCTCGAGCGCGTCCCATACCATCGTAGTTTTATCATATTTTCAATATAACGCTGTCAATGTCAATCAAATTTTGTAGACGTGATCCAGAAACCAATATCTACGTTTGTAGTTTTTTAGATTTTCGCTAAAATATATAGTTTCTAATTTACACGGGATTTATAATATCCATAAAAAATGTAAGTCGTGTGTAACTTTGGATTTGGATAGACTTTGGTTTCTAGATTCAAATTTTGAGATTGTATTCAAATTTTCATTAGCTTTGATATCGTAATATTGAAAATATTATAAAGCTACGTTTGTACGGAAACTAGCCTCAATAACGAATCAAATTCACAGCACTCCATTACGGAGGGTTAAGGAGGAAGACCAGGAAAGCGGAACCTGGTAGAAAGCGGCAGTGATGACTAGGATTATGATGATGATTGCTTGAAAATAAAAAGAACATCACTCATAGATAAAGGAAATGCAAATCGCTGTCATGCGAGAGTGTTTCCTGGAGGCTGGTGGCGACGTAACTGTTAAGCACTTAAATGTTATAGTCATTTCTAAATTTATACCTATATACAACAGTAGACTTGTATAGGATTATGATGATGACTGTAGATTAAAAAGTAACAAAATTTGTTCGACCCACAGAAATAGCCAAAAAATATTAAAATTATGCTTTATATCGAAATAGGTAGGCGTAATATATCGATATCAAGTTCCAGCGTGTGAACGTATTAATGTTTTGGCGTTAAAAG
Organism: Blastobasis lacticolella; assembly: GCA_905147135.1. Lineage (NCBI taxonomy): Eukaryota > Metazoa > Arthropoda > Insecta > Lepidoptera > Blastobasidae > Blastobasis > Blastobasis lacticolella. The sequence continues at coordinate 6,968,546 of LR990048.1, read as the reverse complement.
CTAGAACCATCTTCACCTTGGTCTAAATGTCGAGGGCAAAACATAGATATGACTCAAATACACATACTTTGCGGAAAGTGTATATTCGTGTCTGACATTTGATGTTAGTGGATTACTTACCTAATTTTAAGTTATTTACCGAGGTGGTGAGTCTGAAATCCTTGTATATCTACAAGGTTCATCATCGTCATCCTAGCTGTCAATGTTGGCTTCTGCCAGGATCCGTTTTTCTGATAAGAAATTCCCCACAACAACATTTCTTGTGGTGTTTTGGCCTGAACAACCCGTTAGGGAAAAGCCGATTCGCCACTGCCGATTTGTCAATCTGTTAGCAAAAACGAAAAAAGTATATTTAAAGGTCTTTTGACCTGCTAATGCATACTCTCTACCATTGAATCTTATTGTCCTTATGGTATTACTACATCTGAGCTTATTTAAGCTTAAACTTATCAACAAGTATTAACAGTATTTTACCTATGGGTGCCTTCTGGCTTGATTGAATTGTAATTGGGTCACTATAGCAGCTCAATCGCGGTTTTAATTGAATCAGAATACCAAAAACGTGTCAAACTGTCATTGAGCTCCTCTAGCGATCCAATTATAATTCAATCGGTCGGACTAAATTATCGGACTGGAGGCATCTCGCGAACACTCGCGAACGGCTCGCGCGCCGCCGCTCGCGACCTGAGTAGCTTCCATAATTATATAGTTTGCCCTGATATTGATTCTGTGCTACAATGTAACAGAGTTATTGCGTCCTAAATATATACAAATAAAATAATAAAACCAATCGGAACAACATATTTACAATGAAATCAATGACCAAAATAAACATTGGTGACCTTTACTAGGTAGGTTGTATCCGCCGCATTAATAGACGAGAGGTCAAGAACCACTTGGTATTTTATATTACGAATAAAATGGAATGCATAGTTTTTTTCGTGGCATCATAAAAACTGATATTTATTATTAGTTTAAATACTTCATATTTTTATGAGAGGACCGAAAATGGAATCTTGAAATGAAATGCTTATAGCATGACATTGTAAGGACAAATACCCTCAGACCTCAATTATATAAATTAAATATTTAGTTTACTTACTTTTGATGGCCATAAATTTTAATTATAGGTACCAACAACTATCAAATTGTCAATATTGTTATTCGATCCATTAAGGGAGCAGTTAAAATTAAAAGGCTAGCAACATTCTGGTAAAGTATTGTCAGCTTTCGATGAATGCATGCCACGGCCACTACCTTCCGTTTGTGTAAAAGTTTAATTTATTACGTCACAATTTTAAGGTTATGGTCAGCATGTAGAATAAGTACCTACCTATAAGTACTCTCAATGTTATGGCGTGTATATTGACCATGTCGGTGGATTCGTTCTACAATGCCCTGCAGAATACAAAGCATATCATGTTTCTAGGTCTACGAGAATATAATTGCATCAACACCTTTCATATATCTCGACTAATGGCTTTTAATCTATAGGAAGAATGGGTAAGAGACGAGTTCCAAATAAGCCCAAGTGTAAAATTTTGTATACCTTTAATTTCTCCACTTTGCCCGAATTTCGGCGGATCTTTACGTTGTAAGCCGCGTGCCATTTTTAATCCTTTGATAAATGTCGTCCTCCGCCTGCAGCCTGAGATTAGATCCTATCCCTATAGATAAATTATGAAAATATTCATAGTTAAATTCACAAGGTGCATTTTTAATGCTATATCATCCTCCGTCGTCGTCTTGGCGTTAATGTCCCGGCTGTGCTCTCGCACGAAGGCCCTGGGTTCGTCTTGACCATGATTCAGGATTTGGCAGACAGATAATTACAGTGGAGCGACTGCCATTTGACCTCCGTGATCCTGTTACCAGGAGAACCTGACCAGATAGGATCATGGTTACACATTCAATCGGCTGAATGTGAAGGTTTCATCACGATGTTTTCCCTCTTTATTCAATGCCTAGTCGCAAACTCATTCAATCAAACAAACGTTCTACTTACATGCCCGTTTTGCCACGAAGCCTTTTTCTTTTCCTTTTCCTTTTCTACTTACGTTCCCTTAATGTGAAGGCTCCGCATTCTCCTGCAACTTCACAAGTCGAAATGTGAATACCTAAGTACCTTTCTAACTGCGCGTAATAGTGTTTGAAAGACGGAGTTGGCGGATCGCCACGGGGGTCGTACATGAATAGCGTACAGTTTAGTGAATAGGTATTTTAAAAACGAAAATAATAACGTACGTATTAAAAGAATAGAAATTATAATAAGGCTGAATAAATAGACCGTGTTTCGTCAAAAATGCTGAAACAAAAAAAATTTTAGACTAAGTTTTATCTCTATTATTACAAGTGGGAAAAACCTGCTTAACAGAAGGCGGTAACCATCATCAATAACATATATTAAACGTTTAAATAATTTCATCGTGTCGTATAAACGTGCTTTTAATTTTATTGCATACGCATTTGCTCCCTGTATGTATTCTACCGGCTGTATACCATGTGCCTGTACTGTAAGGAACTATTTTATGTGGTGCCCACAGCACAGTTACGGCATTGCACTGCCCGTCTCAGGCTGGGTGCTCATCCACACTACGCAGACCGTTTCTGGTGTCCACGCAGCGATTCGAAAGAACGCTTCTCGCTCGTACACTTCGTACGTGTAATGATTTCCCAGACAAAGTAATACCTTTGGACATATCCTTCAAGAGGTATAACCTCATTAGAGTTGGCACTGGTGATGCCCCTGGTTTTTTTTATGTCGTACGATAGGCAAACAGGCAAGCTGGCCACCTGATGGAAAGTGGTCACTGCCTATAGACATTAGCAACACCGAGACTATCGCCAATGCGTTGCCCACCTCTATAACACGTTACTCTGGCAGCAAAAAGGCAAATATCCCTCCACTGCCAAAGCCACAGTTCCCCAAATTCCCACCCCATGGAGCTCTGGAAATCTTACTCACCGGCAGAATCACAATACTATTTAAAGGAGTATTGTTTAGCTGCGGTATTTTGTAAGGTGGAGGTACTTCTCCAGTCGGGCGGCTCCAATTCAAACGGGATACCCCGCTATGCCCTATCTCTCTTAAACCTCTCTCTACCTGGTGATGTCCAAAGGCGACGGTGACCACTTTCCATCACGTGGCCCGGTTGACTATTTACCTACTGTATAACGTTAAAAAGAAATTAGGCGTAGATACCCAATACTAATACAGATCTACCACCCCTTCTTTGTTCTCCCTTACATACAGGCTTAATGTCCGGTTGTGCTTTCGCACACAAAGGCCCGGGGTAAGCCTTGACCATGATACAGGACTGCCATCTCAACTCCGTGACACTGTTAGGGGAATCATCACGATGTTTTCCCTCACCGTAACAGCATCGGTTAGAGTTCTCCCAATACGTGTTATTGTAATATATTGTATGAGCTATCTCCCGAAATCTTTCCTTTGCACTAAAACATGGGTTTCTTCAAAAGGCATTTCTATAGGTACCTCAAAGGCACCTCATCCGCCTAACGCCTCACGCCTCACGCCTCACGCACACTAATGTTGTGGAATGAACTGGAGAGGTTTTCCCTAGAGAGGGCAACGCGTGGGTGATGCCCCTGGTATTGCAAACGTCCAGAGGCTGCGGTGACTGTTTACCCTCAGGCAGACCGTAAGCTTGTTTGCCACCTTAGTGGTATAAAAAAAAATGTCCTGGTAGACGGTGGCCGCTTTCCATCAGGTGCACCGTGTGCCGTGTGCCTCCCTAAGCTATTATAAAATAGTAAAAATGTTAAAAATATGTCAGGAATGGCATACCCAATGCCTGTATAACTCCTTTTCCAATCCACTGTAACTGCAGCACTGCATTGGTTGCGTGAGCATTGGACCGTGATACTACAGAAGTTTGCTTTCAGTTTTCTGTTTGCGTTCGCTCATATTCAATCGTCCTCGACGAAGTGTTTGTCGGAGGATTTTTATTTATATACACAGATATAAAACGGTATTATTGTAGATGTTGGCAGTAAATAATCTACTTTACACAACACAGCTTTACTTTGTGCACAATGAAGTGTTAAATAATATACATCATCTAGTTATGCTTGCAATTATCGGCTAGTTTGGCTTCATAGAGCGTCTTCGTACTCGTGAGAGTCGCGAGTACGAAGCCTAAACTAGCTGATGTGCATTATTTTCCGCGGTTGGTGTATGTACAATACAAGAACATAAGTGCATTATAACTTCAAGAAAGTTATCCTTTACAGCTTCAGCAACGTTCACGGTGTTTAGTGCATCTTTAGCCAAAATCAGTTTGCTAAAAGAAGGTAGTATTAGTTGTCCCTTATGCCCAAAGTACACCTCCTTTGCCCCCAGAGTATTTTTCTTATATTAAATAAAAATTTGATTCATGAATGCTATAAAAACCGCTTAACAGTACGGTAGTGTAAAGGAATATGATTTTTAAGGTAGTCCTACACTTTGTCTCTTGCATTGTATGTACATGGGCCGTATGGTGTCCGGCATAGTAGAATAGCACCTACCACTTACACATGTTTTCGAGGCAAAAGATCTAGAGTCTGCGTAGGCTGGCAAATGGGCAGCAGCTTTTTTCATTGTTATATTATTTATAACACTGCGATCTCCAACCCGCCTGCTAAGCGTGGAGATAGCAATAACCTTCCCTTTCGTGGAAGAGATCCTAAGTCTTGCAGTGGACAGTTAAGAGCTGTAATGATGATGATGAGTGTATGTACCTTTTTCTCATAGGGTTAGGTAGAAACCCCATTGTTTCACTTGCTATGATCCTGATAAACTTCCCGCGCTTGTTCCAAACTGTTCAGAGTAACATAACTTTTTGTATATATTTTATACAATTTAATTATTTAATTCTATTGTTCAATATTAATATAATAATGATTTTGGCGTTAATGGCCCGGGGTCCGCCTTGACCAGATTTGGCTGATCAGATAATTACAGTAGAGCGACTGCCGTCTGACCTCCGTGACCTTGTTACCGGGGGAACCTCACCAGATTGGATCATGGTAAATATGTAGGTTTAATTACGATGTTTTTCCTCGATACTAATATCTGTAAGTAAAGCATATCCTACTTCTCTTGCCAAGCAGGAAACTCTGCACTATCACATAAACGGCACCAGTTTCAAATAGTTGTAATAACTGCAGCAGTAAAATTCTATAGAACTGCCTTTGCGCATTCTTTTGGAAAACTGATATTATTTCACGGAGATTCCTTCGCTGCCACAGTGGGGTAGTTTGCATTTTTCTCGCATACACACGATGTCTTTGGCTGAAATTTTTTACATTTCTATTCAGTTTATGGCCGACCGTTTTGGAAAGAGATACAATTTTTATTTCATTTCTATTTGGGAGTAGTTTCGTGGTTTAGTTTTTCATAGTTATATACTTTGGATTTTACATACGTAATTGTAAAATAATTTGGTTTATTTGAATGTAAAGTATGTTTCAACAGAAAAAGGCAGAAGTAGAGCACAACAAGAATAAGTATTATCCACAGAATTCGAAAAAATATATTTTTAGATTAAAAATTAATTCGTTGATACTAAAAAGTAACATTGTAGAATAAGTAAAACTATTTTTTTTTTGTTATCCGGCAGACAAACAGGCATGCGGGCCACCATGATGGAAAGTGATAAAACTATGTTAAATAATAAAGCTTGAGAGAGGTATGGTTTTTCCAAAAACTTCCGGTCGAACCCACTAGGAAAACTAAGGGAAAAAAATTCCATTCGTTTCTAGTGTCCCGCTGGTGACAAATGGGAATAAAAACTACCAACTAGTATGTCCTAGTTGAGATTAGACCAACCGCGAAAATCGAAATCATTTGGATAAATCGCGAATTGTATAAAAACGGAGTGGAATATACAAAGACAGTACAATAAGTGAATGAAGTGAATTTTAATTAGAATGTATCAGAAGTAGGTACTCCACAGCAATGCAATACCATCTAAATAGTGCTACTACGACCCGACGAAACCCCTGATATCCAAGACACAGGTCTCTGACCTACTTTGGTTTCAGAAGTTTCAATGTATTTGACCTCAGTACTATGTGTATTCTCTGTGCTATCTGTATACCTATTACATACGTATTTTTATTGCCTGTCAATTTTCGAAATAAATTATTTATTTAATGCTAAACCTCTATTTAGCACATTCATTGCTATTCGCCTGTCCATAGGAACTAACATACAAAAGAAAAACTTTTGCCTACTCTTGAAAGCCTTTGTCATGGTGTTTACAGAAGTATCTATAGCATAACCTCATTGTTCTATCTTTATTTTAAACATAGATAAAAAAGGTAACAGAATAATGAGCGAATATGTTGAAATACATCAACAGAATGTATGCACTTCTACGATTACACTCTAATACCCGCTCGCTAGGTGTAAACCCACCTTAATTACATTAGTAAACAAAAGGCGATTGCTAATTCAACTCGAATTTGCATCGAACGTGAGTGCGACACCGATATGGTCGCATTATTATTAGTTCGTACAGTCAACTGTAGAGAGAACTAATCCCCCTCCCCCCCACCGTATATAAATAAATAAATAATCTTGGACAAATTCACACAGCGCCATCTAGCCCCAAAGTAAGCAAAGCTTGTGTTATGGGTGCTAGATAACTGATAAACTACCTTTATACTTTTAAATACATACTTATTATACATAGTACACCCAGACCCGTAACAGAAATTAAAATTCATCATTTCAATTTCTGCCCGGCCGGGAATCGAACCCGGGACCTGTTACGTGGCAGACCTCTGAACCACTCAGATCGTCATATGTGATGTATACTAATGTATAGAGAAGAGTCTGTGAGTGAGTGATACGGCTACAGTGGGATTCGAACCCGGTACCTCTCCAAAACGAGTCGGAGACCTTGTTTCGACCACCGGCGCTCGAACGTTGCCACTTCCATATACTTATCAAAATAACTATCCCTATAGTAGTATCGTATAGTATCGTGTAGTCTAAAAGGCATTCGATCCTCCGTTCTCTAATCCACTCACATTTGAAAGGATCATCCTCGCAAACCGTGCAGACGCGAGCCTTGTGCTTGCATTCGTCAAATGTTTGAAACTAAGCTGCATTGAGCATAAATCTATAAAGGTCTATGGTCTATAAAGTCTTATAATAGTAGATAGATGCGTTAAATAGGACATTGTTAAATAGTTACATTGCGACACACATTTTTTATCAAATGAATGGAACATTTGCAAGTATTTTATAACTTACATTTACAACTTTTTATTTTATGTCATACGGTAGGCAAACAGGCAAGCGGGCCTCCTGATGGAAAGTGGTCACCACTGCCTATAGACATTAGCAACACCAAGAGTATCGCCAATGCGTTGCCCACCTCTATAACACGTTGCTCTGGCAGCAAAAAGGCAAATACCACTCCACTGCCAAAGCCACGGTTCCCCAAATCCCCACCCCATGGAGCACTGGAAACCTTACTTATCGGCAGAAACACAATACTATTTAAAAGAGTATTATTTAGCTGCGATATTCTGTAAGGTGGAGGTACTTCCCCAGTCGGGCGGCTCCAATTCGAACGAGATACCCCGCTATGCCCTACCTCTCTTAAATCAACAATAATCTCTATTATATCTACAATAGGTACCTATGGTGTTCGATTTCACGTCAGGTTTCAACGTCGAACTGTATATACAAACTATTATACCTGATAGTTATGAGAAGAGTTACTACCCGTGTGAAGCGGGGCCGGGTCGCTAGTTTCATTTTATCTTTCTAGATACCTGTTACCAATACACCAATAAACCAATAGCCGACTACCCTTCTGGGTAGTCGGCTATTGGTACCAGCGATTTCGTTCGACATTCACAGATTGCTGAAATAATTATTGATTAACGTAATTGCACACAGTAACAATGAAAGTACAGTTTTACACTTGAAGTATTATTGTGTAGCACTGCCAGTCTTCTTCTTTGCCTTTTCCCGATTTTTGGAGTCGACCCTCGTCGTTCTGACACGACAGGACAGTGTTGTCACCAGTAGCACTACAGTTCCACAAACTTGTTTAACCGGGTGGCCAATACTGGAACTGTGGAAAAATTACGGTACTTCAATATGAAAAGACATGTCAATGTCACGAACAGCGAAGCCATGACCGGGTCAGCTAAGTTTGTGGCACTGTACCAGTACTTATAAAAAAAATTAAGAACGTTGTCTTAGATCCTACGTGGAACGAGAAAGTACCAAATCTCTTTAGTAAAATATTAGGGTAACAGTTTTTTACTTTCTATTTTTAGGAGCGCTCCATCTTTCTTTAGTATGTAGTTTACCGTAAATTACGTACGTTGGAAATACGTACAGGGTTATTACTTGCTCGGCGTCGACCCCGTAAAAACCTTTTCACACCCTTTTAAACGAACTCCATGCTAGCCCTTAGGGAAAACCTCCTCAGAGACTTCTTCACAATCCTCCTGCTACCCTCCCATTATTCCATTATTGTAAGTTTGCAAAGACTTTTGTATTACTTAAATAAAACTCGACCTTACTTTTCAGTGATAACTTTACAAACATTGTAAAAGCGGGTATGTGAGGAATGATTCAATGGATGAATGTTTTATACTCTTATATGTTCTTTTTTTGTGAATCGGTAGACAAATAGAGAGAGCTACCTGATGAAAAGTGGTCGCTGCTGGCTTTGGATATTAGGAACATCAGAGGTGGTACCAATGCGTTGCCCCCCTCAAAACCGTGCTCAACCGCTGGTTGAACACTTTAGGGCCCCGTGACGCTATTTATTTATTTTTATGTAAAGCATTACAACTTTAGCAGTCAATATAACTATATCAGTGGATGCTGAGCTGTCCTTGCATCGGTTAATAGAGGTACCGAACCGAAAACCTACTTTCGAAAATACCTCTAAACAATTGCTCCTTGAATCATACTCGTACCAATGGCGTTGTTAGAGCAGTTATAGATATTGCATTCGAGATAGTTTATTGCGGCCTCTGCAAGTTGGTTGGTAACATATAACTTGAGAATAATAGTAAGTATCTGTACTCGGAGATGAAGATCAAGATCAAAATCGTAAACAAATTGCTATAGCAAACCGGTTTACATAAAATGGGTTGTTCTACTACGAGTCCTATTTTGGTGACACAACATTCACCTTTAGTGTGTCATTTAAAAGACTGTAAGTAAAACAAAGAAAAAATAATCGGTATAAGCTAAAAATTATACAATGTTAAGCTTTACGTTGCTTAACTTTTTCCGTAAATAAACTTTTTGCAATAAATATGAGGAAACAAGTACATAAACATACGCATGTATGTGAAATACGTTTACAATTCACATACAGTCATACATTCCTCGAACGGAGGGAAAGTAAACGTCTGCTGCTCGCTAGGCAGTCGGTATTCGCAAAATTACTCAGAGCTCTATCTACCGGTGTGTCACGTGACCGCCTGATTTAACACACTTTGAACCCCTTTGGCGGGGTACTAGACTGTAAACTGTCTGCCTAGTTCCTATTCACTAGTAACTTTTGCAGGGCATTTCGTTTTCCACCCCTTTGGATTGTTTGTTTTTAGGGTCCTGTACATCAAAATGAAAAAAAATACAGTATCCTTGTGGGATTGCTTTGTTGTCCGAACGTCCGTCTGTCAACACATTTTTTCTCTGGAACGTGGAGGTATCAAGCTGAAATAATATTAAATAATCAGATCAGATCTGTACCTAATCCCTTGAGCAGTAAAAAAATCAAACTTCTAAGTCAATGCAATCAAAAGCTGCGGTGAATTATGTTTCGTTTATGCCATAAATGTTGACGCTGGCAAGGGATTCAGAACCTTCTTTACGTTGACCTAGAAATTTGGCAAGAAACAATGCCATATAGCACAAATAGAGAAATAAATCCGAAAATCGTACATTTGTAGTTACATCACAAAAAAATTGTCAACCAACTTATAAAGTGTAGTTGGATTAGTTAAAATTGTAACATCTGTAACAACCACAAGAAAGCAATAAAGTGATTATGATTAATAATATTAATCAATTCAACTACGCTTATTAATATCTATGAAATATTATTTCATACAAGTCGTATAAGAGCTAGCTGCATTTGTAACTTAATCATGTGTTTATAGAATCAAAAAGCCCTCTTTAAAGCATGCATATTGACAGACAACTACGGAACCCTACACTGTACGGCGCCCGACACGTCTTGGCCGGTTTTTTGAAGTTTAAGCGGTATTCAAACGAGGGTCATGTAGCTCTGGATGAGACGGTTGTGTCGACCTCCCGGCTACGATGTTGAAATATGTTGCTTCATAATTTCTGTTGTACTCCTTCCTACAGTACTTACGTACTGTATAGAACGATTGTACAGTATTCACAATATAAATTCCAAGAAATCTTAATATTAATTGAAGGAATCTCGCTTTTATGTAGGTACCTTTGGGTATAGTGCAGTAGACATAGTTTTAGAGCTGGAACTTATAATAACAAAAATGATTATTGCAGCAAATGGTAGGTAATACGCATCTAATCAACATACCTTGTACCTTTTGGTGAAAGCCGAAAACACAAATTTTTTTATTTTTTGAAAATGGTACGTGCTACGGGAATATGGACCATGACAAAATTAAAGTCTATAAACCTAACATTTGCTGCAATAATAATTTCTGTTACCTACAATTAGTTCTCCCTCAAGCTGTATTTTCGATAATTTCTACTCCACTAGTAGGCTAAGAATAAAATTAGCATCGAAAATTGCCATTGACTTCAGTGGCGAAAGGGACCTAAATGGGATAACAAAAAGTTTGGAAAGTTAGCTACCTACATGGTTAAGACTGGAAATTCTTTTGGCTCTTTTTGGAATAGGTAAGTATAAAAGTCTTAACCACCAACTTTCGATTGTTCCAGAACTCCGTGAAGCGTTCGAAGCCGAGGCTCAGGAAGTGAAGAAACCTCGTCTCCTCCTCACTGCTGCCGTGCCTGTCGGCCCCGACAACATCAAGAGCGGATACGATGTACCCGCCGTGGCCAGGTACGTTGAAACATTTGTTAGAGACGAGCTCGGAGTCACCTAAACAAAATCCGTAATGGACACCGTATTTTACTTTCGCGAATAATCATCGGTTGTTTAAAGATAATATAGGTAAGAATCTAAAAGATACCTTGAACATTTCTTAAAGGCGAGCTTGGTTTCACCTCAACAAATTCCGAATTGGACACCGTATTATACTTTCGCGTATAACCATTGGTTGATTAAAAGAAAATATAAGACTCTAAACGCAAGTTCAAAAGTTTTCATAATAACCGCCAAATAATAATTATAGCATAAAAAAAGAGTCAAAGTTGCTATCCTCAGCACAACCAGTAAATATCCTGCTCGCATTGTACAAAACATTGAAAAATATTTTTTTAATCAATTGCCCCATTTAAAATCCCAAAGTAAGCGAAGGTTGTTTATCAAAGTTAAAATTCGCCGACCTCAATAAATAGCTTCGACGACAGCGAGCGTTTAAAAAATTTTGTCACACGCGTACAGAATTGCGAAATTTTCACTCATTAATACACGAACTGGCATTGTTCGTGCCCTACACGCTTTCCCACATTCACAAACACAATAATGCGGAAAACAACTTTAGGGATGCGGTCCACTGCGCCCCATCTCCTTCTTGCTTAGTTTGCGATGTCGCGAGCGCAACAGCAAATACAGCGTTGGTCAAATGTTCATCAGATGTCTACGGTACCCCTTATCATACTCTGTCAGTTAAAACGCCTATAGAGCCCGTTTGCTATTCAAGAACGTGTCATATCGATGCTATTATCACCGTAAACTTAATTTGTAACAACGCTGTGCCTTTGTTGGCGGGAAAGGGTCTTTTTTCTACCGAATTTGAATGCAGAGTACGTCGCTGAAGGTTTATTACGTTATTTTTTGCACGAACGTGCTTAGACGAGGTTTCGCCTCTTTACCTATTCACGTTTGGTGTCGAAACGAATTCTAGTAATATAATTGGAAACGTTCTTTGATATTCAAATGGTATTATGTCCTTACGTAAAGTATCGTCATGCGTGACCTTTTCCCTTTCGGGTAGGTTTTTAAAACTTTAGTTTGATATAGGTATTCGCACTTTTGAGTTTGAATTGCAAAATGTGCTAAAGGTAAATCAGTTTCCTAACCTCGTTTTGGGTAATCATTCGATATTGTCGTAGTTATGAGAATATTGTGTTAGGTCCAAAGTTTACGTCATCGACCATAATGGTATTTAGTAGGTATAGTTATAATTTTAACATTACGATCTCCAAGCTTATAGGGAGTATGACCATACCTTGCACTCGGACAATCTTGTATCCAACAGATCATAATTATTAAATTATGAATGAAAAACTATTTTTGGAAAATACTTCAATATTCCCTTTCCTCCACCAGTTACCTGGACTTCATCAACCTCATGGCCTACGATTTCCACGGCAAATGGGAGAAGCAGACCGGCCACAACGCCCCCCTCTACGCCCCATCAACAGACTCCGAGTGGAGGAAACAGCTGTCAGTCGACCACGCCGCTCATTTGTGGGTTAAACTTGGAGCCCCTAAGGAGAAACTTATCATTGGTAACTAGGGAATATCTTTTAAAACAATCTATATTACAATTATAAGAGATATTGTACCTGACAGTAAATGTGATGATGGAATAACCAACATTATTAAATTATATAACTTTATTTCTCACCTATCTAATAAGTATGCCAACTAGTAAAAGTGTTGAGCCATGTATTTCATATAGACAGACACCTGTCTGTTTTACTTATATCTAGACTAAGTGCGTAAGCATCCCAACAAGGCATTTTACTGTCAAAATATTAAGAGAAACATCCGAACGCATTAAAATTTATTTTATCAAAGACGAGGACGACCTTGAAATTTTGCTGCTCGACACGACAAGGAATTGGAGTTATCCCTGTGTTACAAGGTTGAAATTCAGCGAGATTGTTAAGCACAGTTTTCGTTACAGGCATGCCTACCTACGGACGTACGTTCACCCTCTCGAACCCCAATAACTTCAAAGTGAATTCTGGAGCCAGCGGTGGGGGGAAAGCCGGCGAGTATACAAAGGAATCTGGCTTCCTTGCTTATTATGAGGTGATTTTTTATTATATTCTCATAATATTTTTTGCAAAAAAACCTTTTTAAGCTACACGGTCCACGTTTGAGCTACGGATCCGTGTAGTTTCGTCTCAAGCTACTCGTTAGTTGCGTTTACATTTAGATACTTATCCGCAGTTTCTTTTTGGAAAAATCGAGAACAACGTTGTGTCAGCATTTCAGAAACAAACTGCTTATAACGACGCCATTACATTGGGTCGTCTCTTCAAATTCCGTAATGGGATTCCGTAATGGGAGTGTAATGAGTACCTTTGCTTAAATTCGAGGAGCTCCCCTAATTAATGAGTACCTAGGTAGACTAACATCATAATAAATTCAAGACAAAGCTTGATATTATGATAACACAGACAAAATCAAGATTCAGAAAGCATCATCATCACAGCCCGTAACAGTCCACTGCAGGACTTAGGGCCTCTCCCACGAAAGGGGAGGTTATTGCCATAATCTCCACGCTTGGCAGGCGGGTTGGAGATCGCAGTGTTGGAGATTTGAGCTCACGCGATATCTACTACATTTGCAAGTACCTGTTTAATCTGTATTTGAACCTTCTAGTCAGTCAAATGTAAGTTAAATGCTTATTTGAAATAGAAGAATATTCTTAAAAGTTGTAAAAATAAAATTTTATGAAACCCTGTTTATCCTATACCAATTTCGGGGCATTGGCCTAAACACCGTCCGAAAAGATCCAATATTTCACGCGGGTAAAGGGTCATTCAGTGATTAGAGTGTGCTTTCATTTATATGCATATTAGATTTACCTACCCTCGTGGGGGCCATGAAAGAATACTAAAGTAGGCAAAGGTTCGACAATAGCGTTCATTTGGATACGTGTTAGGCCTAAAAGACGACAAATAGGAATATATTGGCTGAATTTTGACCTTAAATTCCTGGATTTAAAACTGATGGCGACTGTTGGAGTTTGGCGATCCTATATATCATACTCTGTTCATGATTTTTCGGTCTTAAACTGCCAATGTCCAACAATGCCTTTTTTATGTAATAAGACATGTATTTTTTTCTTTTAACGGACTTATTTAAAATTTGGATACCCACCAGATTTTTCAGGATTATCTAAGACCCCTATATTTTCTTTCAAGATTTGCGAGATGCTCCGGAATGGCGCTGGGTACGTGTGGGATGACGAAATGAAGGTGCCATACTGCATTCAAGGCGATCAGTGGGTCGGCTTCGACGACGAACGGTCTATCAGGCACAAGATGAGGTAATCTTTATTTTGTTAGAACTCGGGTGTATCAGGTTTTTCAATACATATTCTAAACTCTATTTTTAATTGTTTTCCTTAAACATAAGAGTCAATAAATCGATTCTCGCTACAACTGCTTACCACTGTCGTAAACACTTCAACAAGCGATTCGAGAAGTAGTTAGCGAATGTTTGCAGGGCGGTTCATGTCCTGCTAGATCTTGGACCACATTGATAAAACCCAACTCCGACTCTTCATGACTTGCTTTTTCATTAGATGGATCAAGGACAACAGCTTCGGCGGTGCCATGGTGTGGACCGTTGACATGGATGACTTCAGCGGTAACGTCTGCGGTGGCGATGTCAAGTACCCGCTTATTGGAGCTATGAGGTAACTCATAATTATTCAAATCAAATCAAATCAGATACGTTTATTCAGTTTAGGTTTTCACAAACACTTATGTACGTTATACAATATAAAATGAATGCTAGGCACCAAGGCATCATCGAGCGGACAACGGTGAATTGATTGCAATTTTCAAATTTCTATCCCATGTTATAGTCTGTTATATTGAAGTTTATTATAATCCTATCCTGCTAGTTTATAATTTTGAAAGTTTGTAATGATCTAATGATATGTTATGTTATGTCACGTATTTGGATGTTACTCTTTTACGAAGTTGAGCAAAAGCTATAAATCTGAAGCAAGAATAAAGCTTTGAAATAGAACACAATTTATAAGAAATATCCCCAAATTGGTAAAATAATAAAAGTTATCAACATATTAACATATCCATTTAACAGCCCCTACCGTTATTAATATCTCTAATTTTATAAACTCTGAATTATGGATCTATGATAGTTCTTCTCAAACTATCCTAAAACAGATTAGAAATAGCCTGATTGACAAAACTACTAGCACTCTATCATCTCTGTCCGCTGATAATTACTATTAACGGCCCAAAGTTATTCCTAGTGAACAAGTTTAATTCGTTGTCTGATATCAACTTCTATTTAAACCCTAAATGGATCTGCCTTGATAAATTATTCCGCTAGTCTATATTGCCGAGCCCAATTAATTGGAGATTACCAGCTGTAGTACAGTACTGTATTCAAATAAATGGCTTGATATACTTTAGTAATGCCGTATCTGCAATCTAGCTATTTCCCGTGACTTCGTTCACAGAGAAATTGATAAAATCATTTTTTTTTAATCTGTCATGCCAACTTTGAGATGGATGAGCGACCGGTGGTTGCAGGCGGCACAAAGTCGTCCTAACATATTAGTGTGGAAGGCTTCCAGCATTGGACGGGTTCGGTCTGAGATGATAATGATGGTGATCATGATTATAACAACTAAACCGCAGATCGAACTAAGTTGTGAGAGCAGAAACTAAATTTTCCCAATTAAATATTTCTCAGGGAGGAACTCCGCGGTATCTCTCGAGGGAAGGACGCCAAGGATGTCGACTGGTCCGAAGTAGCTGGCAGTGTTGTGGTGGAAGAAACTGAGAAACCCGAACCGATCAAGATCAGCCTTTCCGACGTCATCAGCAAGGTGAAGAAACCCACGAAAACTCGTCTGGTCCACAAAAACAATGCTGCCATCAATGACAAAAATAGTGAGTATGGACATCTGTCCGTCCTTTGGTTTGACAATGTACCATGTACTTTTGTTTTGAAACTTGTTTACATTGGTCAAATAAGCAATATTTCAAAATGTATCATATGCAGGGATCTGCAGGATCATTAAAAAATTGGATTGGTGTACATAACTCTTTGCGTAATCATATCCGTTGGAGAATACTTAAAATCACATTTATTTTCTCCTTGATAACTAGTACCTGTCTGTCTGTCGTGCTTGAATGCACGAGAGCAATGGTATAATCAAGATAATTTTGATATCTCAATTCACCCAAATCGCATGTCACTTTCACTTATTTCACACAGTTAAACAGCCATCGCCGTTAATGTATTCAACAAAAATACTAGTAGTTTTTAGGTACCTATTTACTTTCATTTTCCATACGTACACAAATTATATTTCGCTTTCTAAAGAGATTTTAATATATTTTTCAGTATTTGCGGTGGTTGGATCGTGAGATGAGAATGTATACTTGCTTGTTTTGCTCAACTTTCTTAAATTAAAGTCGTATTTGTAGCATCATAAGCTAGTCAACCTCTTATTTAATATGAACAGCTCGTTTGATGCCATATTTGTTACCTTATTAGCATTGAATAACATAATTTTTTTTTAAAATTACTCTTCGTCATAGTATAAAGTATTGTAGATATATTCTGTCCAAAAATATGACAAGACACAAAAGCTACGTATGGATTTTTAAATGAAAGAGATTCGAGACGTAAACATGTTTTGGTTCCTTCCCTGGGGTTATCGAACGTTGGCTCGAATATATTAGAATATTGTTTTAGAATATATCACCCAGACCAATATTTAAAATGGCTTGCGTACATGCGAGAAATTAACATACTTATTATTAATATACGTATATTTTTTTAATGTTCCTTTTGTTACAAAATACCGTAGATACATTTAAGAATCTGTCTTGTATCGAGTCGTAAAAGACATTACGCAGAGCGCATCTCAGCTCACAAGTTTAGTTTTGTTTACTGCCAGAAGTTTTTGACATAAAAACAATACATTCACATTTTGTATTGCCTCACCTCTTAGTGTGCAATGTCGCGACCAGCTCACCAGCGAAGTATACGGCGCTAAAAGCTACAAATCTTAAACTGGAGTGCCACAAGGGTCACTCCTAGGCACTCTGTTGTTCTCGACTGCCGCGAATGGCTTAAGAAAGTCGACATTTCGCGACATAGTTGCTAAAAGTTTGGAACATCGAGTGCTTTCACGTTGAAGTGTACTGAACCAAAATATTCAGACCTTCGATTTTACTTTATACACGCCCTGAAACTGGCTATTTTAAAGAAATTTTAACGAAAAGGAAGCTCTAGTTAAACTGGAAGGGTGTGTGGCAAATGGGTTCTGTGATTTAATGCCGTCAAGGTTATGACGTCCCGTGACAATCTTTACAAGTTCTTCCCAAAGTTTTACGTGCTCGACAGTGCGGTGTAATAAATAATGTATTTTCACGATGGAAAACTTTCCGGTATTCAAGACCATGCAAAGTGATTTTGTAAATTATTCTTTGCAATTTTTTCTCAACTTTTTTGGTGACAAAGTTCCAACGTCAGTTCTGAATTTCAATAGTGCATGATTTATAATCTAACCTTCACTTTGTGATTGATCTGAGCTTTCAAGTTGATTGGGTTTCGATTGGAATTCAGTTTTTATAGAATGATTGACGTCCTCCAATATTTCCAAGTTCGCTTCGTTATGAATAAAATTTGATCAAACTTTTCAATTTAAAACTAACGACGATAACATTATATCTCACTTCATTCACCGTTTAAATATGTGTTTCACTTAGAACAATTCCATTTTTTTTTCAGAGCGCGAACCTCAGGTCCTATGCTACTTGACATCCTGGTCATCCAAGAGGCCCAGTGCTGGACGCTTCACGCCCGAGAATGTGGACCCGACTCTCTGTACCCACGTGATCTATGCCTTTGCAACTCTCAAGGATCACAAGTTAACAGAAGGCGACGAGAAGGACTCAGAAATGTACGATAAGGTCGTCGCTTTGAGAGAGAAGAACCCTAACCTGAAAGTGAGTTACATGAAGTTATAATATCATCCTCTTCTTAGCGTGAATTATATAAAGTAATAATAATAAATAATAATAAATGCTTGGACAATTCACACCGCCACCTAGCTCCAAAGTAAGCAAAGCTTATGTTATGGGTGTTAGACAACTGATAAACTTATATACTTTTAAATACATACTTACTATACATATAGAAACTGAAAGCATGCTTAAATTAAATGGTGTTTTCGAAAGAACAGAATCATTTTACAACTAAGATTAAAAATTACATTTGTGGGGACCATGAGTCTGGTTGAATAGTTTCGGGAGCCGATTGGCACTATGGTACCATGGGTATAATGTTTGTAGCAAAATAATATTTTCGTTGCATAGGGTCTCTTTCTCATTTGTCTTTAATGTGCATGATTTTACTAAGCAGTGTGTCTCTACCGTATGATTCGCAACAAGTCATTAAATAAGTAAAAGTATATTGACATAATGGATGACAATTATAGATTTGTGTATCAATGTAATTTTTTGACATGTAACAATAGTTACCAATAAATAAACTTAAACTTTGCAGATCCTCCTCGCTATCGGTGGTTGGGCATTTGGTTCGACCCCCTTCAAAGAACTCACGTCCAACGTGTTCCGTATGAACCAATTTGTGTACGAAGCCATCGAGTTCCTCAGAGACTACCAGTTCAACGGTCTCGATGTAGACTGGGAGTATCCTAGGTGAGACTTCATTTCTTTTTACTTTGAGTCACTCAATTATCTATTACCTATAAAAATCATCATCGTGGCGTTAGCGTCCCATGACCATGATTCAGGATTTAGCAGATTAGATAATTACAGTGGAGCGACAGCCGCTTAACCTGTGTGGTGTGACCCTGCTACCACCCCTGGTAACCATGATCCAATCTGGTCAGGTTCCCTAATATTCAGTCGCCTAAATATGCAGGTTTCATCACGACGTTTTTCCTCACCGTAAGAGCATCGCTCGGTTAGTATCAATTCCTTCCTTAAGTTAAAACTTAAGAAATAAATAAATAAATAAGAAATAAATTTCTTCAAGGTTTTTAAAAAACTTTCGTTACCTACAGTTGCGGTTACATTTAAGTAGAGTGTTCCGTAATTTCCCCAATATTAGTAAAAAACTTACCATTTATTATAATTTTACAGAGGTGCGGACGACCGAGCTGCTTTCGTGTCTCTGCTGAAAGAGCTTCGTCTGGCATTTGAAGGTGAAGCGAAGATTTCAGGACAGCCACGTTTGTTGCTCACAGCTGCTGTTCCAGCATCATTTGAAGCCATCGCTGCTGGTTACGACGTTCCTGAAATCTCCAAATACTTGGTTAGTATATAATCATTATTATCATTAAGCGCACATGTCTGCTGAAAACTGTGTGTGAGCCATATTATCAAGTGAAGTAAAGTAAAATATGTTTATTGCACTTATTTCCAAGGCACAAACATACAAGACAATAACAAAAAGATTAAAAAAAAAAATTACCAAAAAATTGCACACATCATAATACCACCCCAAGTATCTCATCAATATAAAAACAAAATTAGCTTATGGCTATTTACTTAATACTTCCAAATCAGCCGAGGCGGGTCTATTATAGCTACTTACTACTAGGCTACTCACAACTACAGCTACTACTTATCTACTATTATACTTATTTTTGCTACCTACTTTATCAACACAAGTGTAGTAACAAGACAGACATTATTGGGTGTTAAGCTTGGTAGAAAATGTCCCATGTCAAGCCTAATGTTAATTTGACAATTTCAGGATTTCATCAACGTGATGACTTACGACTTCCACGGCCAATGGGAGCGTCAAGTCGGCCATAACAGCCCTCTCTTCCCTCTTGAGAGCGCCACCAGCTATCAGAAGAAACTCACTGTTGTAAGTTTTCGTTTCTTATTACTAAAATTTATTACAAACAAGCTGTTATTGTTTTTTAAGAAATTCCACTCTAAAGGATTCAAATTAAAAACAACTTTAAAAATCGCATTTGTTCCCACTGGTGGTATAGTCTATATATACAGGGTGTTTCATAATACATGTATAAAGCCGTGAACTGGATGGAGTGCTAAACGTACTAAAACGATAGGTACAATTATTTTTTTCGTGCGTGGAATAGTAAGCGAGAAAATGACTATCGAACTTTTACCTTTTCAATGTCGATAATCGACATTTTGAAAACGAAAGACCGCATCTCTAGAAATCAGTTGTAAAAGGTCACTCAAGTTCATAGTACTAGGCGCAATGGGATATTAAGGAGATCTAAATTAGCCGTTTTGTATTTTTTGGTTTGAGGGTTCTGTACAAAAAAATACTGTAATTTTAATTTAAAAGGTTAAACTTCTCCTTCTAGGATCATCAACTTGAAATAGAGCTGCGCATCAACGTAGTCGATATGGTTATTTTTCTTTAAAAACGAAGATTTTTTATAAAAATTAAAATTCAATGTCTGGATAATATGAAGTCGCCAGTGTACTCTCTGCAAGCTATACTTTAACACCCTTTCGGCTTTATACATGTATTATGAAACACCCTGTATAGACATATAGACTATACCACCTATATAGGAACGGAACGTGCGTCTTTAAGTAAACAGTCTGTTATTCAATATTATTTACTAAATTATATAAAATTGATACTTACGGGTGTTGATCAAAGTGAAAGTGAAAAAGTAACTGCACAAAGGTTAGACGAACTAAAGGAACACGTAAAATTCCAGGTGATTTTGATGATTTACACAAAGGTATGCTGAACATTTCTAAGATTTATACGTTAAACACAGAAATTTGAATCTAAGAAGAGAATTCAAAGCACAAATCACAACAGAAATTAAATTATTTATCAGCTGATTGGCCAGTGACGTAAACATTATTGACGTTTAGAATGACACATCAGCGCTATTGGTAATAAAACTTGGAAAAATAGCAACTAAATATTAAACTTTCCGATACACGCAGCGTTGCTTAAAAGGAATAAGCGACATCTGCTGACAACTAATGTACCTTGAGGAAAAGACAAACTGATATACCATTGATCAATAACAGCGCCATCTATCTACGATTGGGTTAATCCACGAAAGGTTTAAGGTAACAGACTCACTAAACAATTTTATCAGCGCCATCTAGTGATATAGCTTATAAACTCCTAGGAAAGGGTAACACATTGCATTATAGTTGATTAACATTGATGCCACCTATAAGTTCCTTATATCAGTTATTAAGTGACATAAGCGCCATCTATCAAGAACTAGCGGACAATAGGTGTAACACATAGCGATAAAAGAGGAATCTTATTACAAGTATGCTTTGCCCCAAATGCTCGAGGCAAATTAATAAGGAGGAGATTCTTCTGTGTGCAACATGCAAAACACCATATCATTATGCATGCCTTAATATAGGGACATGGATATGCAATTCATGTACATCTGAGCAAAGTATTTTATGTCATGTTAATGATGATGAAATTAAAAACATTACAAAAAGAAATAAATCAAAGGCAAACTCCTGCGGTGACTTATCGACACTCGCAAGCGAAAACAGCTTTCAAATGCTCCAAACAACACTAAGTGATGGCAGTATGTACAGCTTACCTAATCTGGATTCACAGGTTAATGGTTCAACAGTAGATGAATTGAAAGGACAAATCGAAACACTAAAGCAACAGTTATTAAGCGCGGATCATCAAATACAGGAATTACTTAGCGAGAATTCAAACTTAAAATATTCTTTAAAGCATGCATGCAACAAATGTACTCGGTATAAGGACATGTTACAAGGGAATACCCTTAGAGGAAATACACCTCACAAGGCAGGTAAACCTAAAATAAATAGGCAAAACGCCGTTCTGAATTTATCTTGTCAAACAATAGAGAGTTCTACGTTCTTCGACGAAAAAAGCTACAAACATCTCCAGAATACAGGTCAAAACTTCGAATCCATAAAGGAGTCCAAGCCATCGAAAAATATATGCCTAATTAGCAATAAATATAACAGTAATATAATACTTAAAGCGATGGAAAGTACTGGTATCTGTGACACATTTAAGTATTGTCACTATTCGAAACCGGGCGCTAAAATAGAGGACCTCTTAATGGGAATAGAAAAAAAGGTAAAGAATTACAACAAAGAGGACTACTGTGTGCTTTTATTGGGAGAACCGGACTTCATGTACTCACAAAAATACCAGAGTCTAGTCTATGAAATTCGGAATAAGCTGAGGGAAATTACAAATACAAATATTATAATATGCACCCCTACTTACATATGTGGAGCTCAAATATTTAATACTAGAGTCGAAGATTTTAACAACAGGCTATTTCATGATGTAAATGCTCATGATTATGCTTATTTCATAGATAGTAATAGAGATCTTTCGTTAAACATGTTCTATAACACAACAGGGATGGTAAACGGTAATGGAATGAGGATTATATTGAAGACTATAAAATGTTTCATAGATAAACAGAATCCCAGTACCAACGTGGAACAACATGGGTTACTTGAGGGTAGGTCTTCTATAAACGAGCCGCAGCCAACTACTTCTGAGACCAAAGAGAGTACTTGTAACTCGGAGCGAAATGCAGAGGAAGAACCAAATCTGTTTTTTCGACAACCACTTATGGATTTTGCACCAGAATATAGCAGGCTTGATAAATAAGAGTGACGACTTAACTATATGTTTGGAACAATTAGAAAAATGTAATAAAGCAGTAGACATCATCTGTATATCTGAACATTTTATGAAAGAAGGAAATGAAACTCTACTTACTTTAACGAACTATGATATCGCAGCGAGTTACTGTCGGAAAAATGCGAGTAGAGGAGGAGTATGTATACTAGCGAAAAAAGGGCTCCAATGGAAAGAAATGACAGATATAAAAAAGTTATCAATATCGGGTGTTATTGAATGCTGTGACTCTGCCGTCAAGTGCACATAAGGTTTTAATTATATGTATTTATAGAGTGCCAAACAGAAACAACATAACTATTTTCTTTGACAAATTAAACGAGTTACTGACATTGATATCGAAAAAAGGTAGAGGTAAACAAATTGTAATAGCAGGGGATTTTAATATTGACATCTTAAAAAAGAATAATATTACTGTAGAATTTGAATGTTTGTTATTAAATTTTAACTTGAGATTAGAAATCAGACAACCAACACGACTCAAGAGCAACACTTGTATAGATAATTTTGCACTGACGCGAAAAAGAGGAAAATCTTCTGAGGTGATTGATTTTGCTTTATCTGATCATACATCACAATTACTGAAACTTCCTGTAAAAAAAGTATGTGTTCTGAAATACTGGCATACATACAAACGCGATTACTGTATGGAAAATATGTCGAAATTTAAGGATTGCTTAAGTAAGTTATCGTTTTCAGAAGTATACAAGAGCGATGATGCAGAAACAGCATATAATATTTATTCCACACAATTCAAGCTCTTTTATGATTTGTATTTTCCATTTAAAAAATACACAATTCGCCTTGGTAAACAAAACAAATGGGTTTCGAAAGGAATAAAAATTTGTAGTCATAAAAAAAGAGAACTTCTGTGGAAGTATAGGATGAAGCCCAGCCAAACAAACAAGATGACATATAAGAACTATTCCAAATTATTCAAAATAATAATAAGAAAAACAAAACGGGCGCAAAACATGTATAAAATAAATAATGCATCAAATAAATCTAAGGCTACGTGGGAGATAATCAATAATGCAAAACAAGTACTCCCGAAAGAATCTATATCGGAAATTAATTTAGATAATGTAATAATAAAAAACCCACAACAAATAGCAAATGCATTCAATGCCTACTTTATTGAAAAAATTATACCCAATGACACGCCACGAGTAAACGCCACCAAATACATAGAGCACAATGCTAATTCAATGTTTATGTCACCATGTACACCGCATGACATAAAACATATTATATATAAATTAAAGAATACATCAAGTACCGGACATGATGGAATAAGCGCCAAAGTAATAAAAATTGTAGCGGAGGAAATATGTGGCCCCCTATCGTTCATTCTTAATAAGTGCATTACGGAGGGTATATATCCCAAAACTCTAAAAACCACTATAACGAAACCTCTATTTAAAAAAGGGGATAGGAAATTAATGAAGTGTTATCGGCCAATCGCCTTAGCATGTATAGATTCAAAAATCTTTGAAAAGTACATATGCTCACAAATACAGGATTTTTTTGAAAAATGCAATATACTAGTCACGGAACAGAAAGGGTTTCGACGTAACAAGAACATTAATATGGGTATTTACGATTTCATAGAAAATGTAATAAAAAATGTTGACAATAGAGTACCAGTGTGTTCTATATACTGTGATATGACTCAAGCATTTGACTATGTAGAGCATGAGCTCTTACTGAAGAAATTAGAGATTTACGGAATTCGAGGCAATATCTTAAAATTAATAGAATCATATCTTACAAATAGGAAACAAGTTACAGAACTAATAAGAATAGAGAGACACACAAAAACTGAAAAAACATATAAATCCACTGAGAGAATAGTCAAATACGGTGTTCCTCAGGGGGGTGTGCTCTCTCCGCTTCTATTTATTTCATACATAAATGATTTACCAAACTGCACAAAACAACTTATGTCCCTATTTGCTGATGATAGCACGATAACTGTAAATTGTAAAAACGTAGAGTTGTATGAGAAGGAAGTTAACGATTCGGTTAATTCCGTGATAGATTGGCTAAATAACAACAATTTAAAAATTAATTTGGACAAAACAAAAATAACACACTTCTCTCAACGTCAACAAACTGCGTCCATAGATGTCAAATATGGCCAAAAAACTGTAGAAGTAGCAGATAGTACAAAATACTTGGGATTGATAATTGACCAGAGATTAAATTGGAAAGCACACGTAGAAGAATTATGCAAAAGCCTTAGCACAAATGCTTACGCATTGTACAAATTGGCCACAACAGTAAACACACAAACTATAGTTACGGCGTACTATGGTATGGTAGAGTCGCGAATAAGATACGGGATCATATTTTGGGGGAATTCTACCGATAGGGAATTCATTTTGAAGGCGCAAAAAAAATGTTATCGTGCAATGTTCGGCTTGTCTCAGAGAGATAGCTGTAAACCATTTTTTACAAAATATAAAATCTTGACATGCCCATCATTGTATATTCTGGAATTAGTCATTTTTGTAAAATCAAACCCACAACTATTCCCAAGGATTACAAATTTAAAGTATAGAAACAGGCGTGACAATGACATGGTTTACGTACCACCTGCAAAAACTGCACTAATGTTTAAGAGTGTCCTGTGTATGGCCCCTAGAGTTTATAATAAGTTACCTAGATGCATAAGGGAACTAGAAATGTACCAATTTAAAAAGTCAATAAAAGAGTATTTAATCAGCAAGTGCTATTATAATATAAACGATTTTTTGGAAATTAATACTTCATACTGAAATTATGACTTATTATACTGTTTTAAATTTGTTATTACTTTGTGGACATGATTTTAATGACTTTTGTTTATATTGAGTATTGAATTTATTGTTATTTTTATTTTTTATTTTATTTTTTTTAACTTTTGATATTGTTTTTAATTTGAATTTGACATTTTGTTTATTATTTAATTTGTATTAGTTAAGAATGATTTTATTGACTTTCATATAATTGATTTAATCTTCAAAAAATTTATAATTTGACATGTTTTTAAATTTTTTATTTTTATTTTTAAATGTGATATTTCAGTCGTTAATAATTGTTTTGACATTATGAATTATTATTTTTTAATCTAATATTTGTATGCTCTCTTGGGGCAAAAGTAGAGGACAACTTAATAATTATAACAACTTATGTATTACCTACTTTTACAAATAAATGAATTGAATTGAATTGAATTGAATTGAATTGAATTGAATTGAAATATATATATAGTATAGGTAATATAGTCTTTCAAGACAGCCAGCATCAATGTAAGATCACATTAATAAATAATGTAATAAGCATCTTTTCACAGACGATGTGCTTATTTTATCATTCTGGTTATTACTTCAGTTAAGTTATATTATCTTATGAACCAAAATTTACTAGAACTCCTACTAGATAAGGGCAATGTTGGTGTTGCTGACATCTGGCCCACTTGCCTGTTTGTCTTAGTACCGATCGTATATCATAATATTTATAAGCTTTACTTCTTTTCTAATTATGACACCGGTTATCTTCTCATTTTTCCAGGACTACTCTGCCCGCGAGTGGGTGCGGCAAGGCGCTCCGAAGGAGAAGCTGATGATCGGCATGCCGACCTACGGCCGCTCGTTCACTCTCATCAACGACACGCAGTTCGATATTGGCGCGCCCGCGTCTGGTGGTGGTGAGTTTGGTTGCAAATGGTTACTTATTACCGTCAATGTTACTAAGGTTCACTTTCGCGCACGCTCCGGC
The DNA here is from genome assembly GCA_905147135.1 of Blastobasis lacticolella. Classification (NCBI taxonomy): domain Eukaryota; kingdom Metazoa; phylum Arthropoda; class Insecta; order Lepidoptera; family Blastobasidae; genus Blastobasis; species Blastobasis lacticolella. The sequence goes on along the minus strand of LR990048.1, from coordinate 6,942,009 downwards.
TCTGCCTGGCATTGTCGGGTGTGGTTCGGCTCTGCTTGACGTTTTCGGGTGCAGTCCGGCTCTGCCTGATATTGTCAGGTGCCGTCTGGCCCTATGGGGCATTGCTGGGCGCGTTCCGGCTCTGCCTAGCATTGTCGAGTGCGGTCCGACTATGCGTGGTATTGTCAGGCGCGGTCCGGCTCTGCCTGGCATTGTTCAGCGTGGTTCAGCACTACCTTATACAGTCAGGCACGGTAAGGCCTATGCATTTGACAATTGAAAATCTTTGTAGAAAATTGTGTTCAAAATCTGTCACTTAGAATGCGTTACGAGTTCCCGAAAAGTTAAGGAGCATCAATTTCTAAATTTCTTGTCTTTCCAATAGGCCAAGCCGGTCGCTTCACCAACGAAGCTGGCTTCATGTCCTACTACGAGATCTGCGAGTTCCTTCGCGAAGACAACACCACGCTGGTGTGGGACAACGAGCAGATGGTACCATTCGCGTACAGGGAGGACCAGTGGGTCGGCTTCGACGATGAAAGGTCGCTGAAGACTAAGGTGAGTAGAATTTGGAAGTTGAAATGTTGTCCTCATCATCATTGTAGCAGTCATAGGGAATCCACTATTGGGTGGTATCCTTCTGACTATATGATAAATGAGAATATTATTAGATGATGTCTACGTCATCCAACAATTTTCTCATTTTTATGAGTTTGTCGTTTAAATCGTGAACTCAATTATCTTTAGGGAGATCAAAGAAAATAATAACATATAACGCCACTTGTTTCCTTTGGAAACAAGCTTTTATAGAGCCATTAATTCCTTATCGTTCAATGGGTTAATCTCTTGTACCGTATATGTAACGACCGAATTGTAATTTAAATAAATCTATTTCCACTTTCACAGATGGCTTGGCTCAAAGAAGAAGGCTTTGGTGGTATCATGGTCTGGTCAATTGACATGGACGACTTCAGAGGATCATGTGGAACCGGAAAGTATCCACTTATCACAGCCATGAAGCAGGAGCTGAGCGGATACAAGGTCAAACTGGAATTCGACGGACCATATGAGTCTTCGAACCCTAATGGACAGTACACCACGAAAAATCGTAAGTAGCCTTTCATTTCGATACCTTGACTTGCTACCACTACTGAATCGCGTCTTTATTATATGTCTATTTATTTATTAATTTTTAGCCACTTCTGTCCCACTGCAGGGCAAAGGCCTCCCTATCCATCTTATTATTATATCTTGACAATAAAATAATCATTTGTCATTTTTATTTTTGGATTAAATCAATAGACATTGACCAACGTATGAACAAATTGAACAAAACAAAAGACAATGGATCTAAAACCTGGAACATCTCCGTAATCAGTGTCTTTGTCTAAACGATATATTTTTACCATACGATACATTTCTGAGACTGCAATGGAACTGCACAATTTAATTGAGCGCGCCAGCTCTCGGTAATCGACCTGTACCTACCTATTCACTCCACGCTTGAAGTTTCCTACTCCGACTTAGGAAGAAAGTAAAAGAGTAGAAACATTATTTTGGGAGCATCAATAGCATGATTATCATATGAGAGGAAAGACTATAAGTCTGGGTATAAGCCTCCCCCAGATATCTCCACAAAGGCCAATCTTGTGCCTTCCGCATCCAGCTGGTACTTGCGATCTTTAGCAAGTCGTCGGTCCACTTTGTGGAAGGCCTATCCACGCTGCGTTTTCCGATACGTGGTCGCAACTCGCTACTGTAGCAACACTCCATAGGAATCCTCGGACTTCCATTCTCTGGTTTAATCAATCAATTAAACTTACAGCCAACGAAGTGACATGCGAAGAAGAGGAAGGTCACATATCCTACCATCCTGACAAAGCTGACTGCACAATGTACTACATGTGCGAAGGCGAGAGGAAACACCACATGCCATGCCCTTCTAACCTGGTATTCAACCCGAATGAGAACGTATGCGATTGGCCAGAAAACGTAGAGGGTTGCCAGCACCATACGCAAGCTCCACCAGCAAAACGATAAGGTTCTTACAAAATTGTAGGTATTCAATAGTGTTTCCGTTCATGTTTGCTTTTTAGATAAATATTTAGGATATGAATTTGGTCACATTATAACACTTATTTTTGTACTTTTCTACAGTATAGTCTCTGGTCATTGTAAAAAATGTTCGAATTTTAGATGAATCTAGGTTAAGATATTTTTTATATAAAATAAACGTAAAGCAAATGTGAACGGAATCGGTTGGGTAGGTATGACTGTTACATATTTTTGTAATGAAATCATTAATATTCATTGTTGTTCTTGTTAGCAATAATAATAGAGAATTTGTAATCTAACTTCAGTACATAATTAAATAATCACTCTTCCACCAATATAATTTAGTTATTATATCAGCTATGAATTTAGTGATTTTTTAATACTTACGTATATTTATTGGCATTATACCGAAACCTTTTTGAAGGTGCAGAATGTGCCCTGTGTATAAATTTACATTCGTGTGATATATTTTAATGTTATAATTTCTAACCTTTGATTATCTAAGACAGATAATCAAAGTTTCTTACATTACCCATTCGTAGGTAGTAAATATGTGCGTTAAATTATATTTTAGGTAAATATTACTTTCCCAAAGGCCCAAATATTTAAGAATTAATTTGCCTTGTTCTAAGGTCTTAATACCATCATACTTACCATGGAGTACCATCGGTTACTAACGAATATCGTCTTTGTATTTAACATTGGAAATTTTAAAAAATGCCATTCAATTTACATTCGAAGAACTTCTGTGCCTTTAGGAAAGTATTTACTTTATTTATTAGCTATTTTTTAGTAATCCAAGCTTTTTATTAGTTATCAATTAATGGAATACTCAAATCAGCTACAACACTGCCTTTGATACTGCCAATATGGTTTAGGGAGATAGAACGAACTGGAGTTGTAATAGTGACAAAAAGATTTGAAAATGTGACATTATGCTAGGATTCGTGTAAAATAAGTTTAGTTTAGTTAAGATTTGTAAATATTGTATTTAGATACAAAAGAGATGTAAGAGTATATTAAAGATTTTTTAAACAGTCGTTTGGTTTATTTTGCACACTGTCGTGAAAACTATCCAACTAAGTATCTAGTTTTATGTTACAAAATTCAATGAAATCTCTTCGCAGCATTACGAACAATCGAAAAACGGAGAAACCTAAAAATGCGATAAAAAATACTGAGCAGTCATTCGTTTCGTTATTTGTCTTTCGTCGAACCAAGAGAAGTCGATTAGCTTATATTGTTTTACCGTAAAATTAAATAATCCATTCGCTGATAATGTGTACGTCCACTATAATAGTGGAGCGACTGCCATGTGATCTCCGTGATCCTGTTAACAGGGAAACCTGGCCAGTTTGGATCACATGTTTTACCTCACCGTAAGAGCATTGGTTAGTCTGGAATAACGTGCAGAAAGAGTCATTCTTACGTGGCGGCGGCCGGGTTCTAACCTGGTACCTAACCCGGTCGTAGGAGGTGTCGGACCCCTTAACCACTAGGCCGACGCTCTAATCGTTACCTTAAATTAATTGTTGGTTAATCGAACGGATCATCATCGTCCTAGCAGTCAATCCCTGCTTTTTATTCTCTACATTGCTCTATGCTCCAAGCCTTCCACAACAATCCAAGAACAGAGCAAAAATATATTTTTGGATCCGATTGTAATACTTCAGTTTAAGTCAAGTCAAGTCTTTTACTTATTACGAATTACTTAATTGAGAATGTGCATCACCTCGATGTACGGAACTTCAAAAAATTCTGTATAGGACTTCGAATTTCTCAATAGATAATTTTTCGAAGTCATCGAGGTGATGAACATTCTCAAAAAACACAGTACTACGCTACTTGCTACTATGGAACCTAGGTGCTACATGGACATCAAGTATATTCATTCGTCTTTTAATTTGATTGATTAATTGAAGTACATTTATATTAATTTACAATAGTATGTACAAAGGTAGAGACTATCTCTTATTATTATCTACGAGTATTCTCGGATGTGTTCCAGTCAACCTTTGAAACATCTAAAGGAAAAGGCAGTATAAAAATTTAAAGAATAAAATTATAATATGTATTATATAATTATAATATAATAATTACCCACATTTTTATAGATGGACTATGATTTACACACATTAACTCGACAATAACTTAATCGTATCACTAATAAATAATTTAATTTGAAAATTGAAAGAAAAGAATGCCACAAGTGACGAATTTTTTTTTTTATGTCATACATTAGGCAAATAGGCAAGCGGGCCACCTGCTGGAAAGTGGTCACCACTGCCTGTAGACATTAGCAACACCAAGAGTATCGCCAATGCGTTGCCCACCTCTATAACACGTAGCTCTGGCAGCAAAAAGACAAATGCCCCTCCACTGCTAAAGTCACGGTTCCCCAAATCCCCACCCCATGGAGCACTGGAAACCTTACTCACCGGCAGAAACACAATACTATTTAAAAGAGTATTGTTTAGCTGCAGTATTCTGTAAGGTGGATTATGAAATGATGTGAGTGAAGAAAATAACCTAAAGGAATTACTCAGATATTTTCGTAAAGAGCGAAGTGCTTCTGAAGCAAATCTTCTCAATATATCAAGGTATACAAAAAAAATGCATATCTACCAATAACATTCAAATAGAAGGTCATAAATAGCACCGGCCACCAAGTCTTACCATTAGAACATAAAAATCGTTCTTTCTAAGCTTTCCAAGCGATCCGTTACGAGAATGATACAGTTAGAATCAATTCACACTTTTACAGCCCAAGATCACGAATAGGCACTTAATTTTATACGACATTTGTTCCCGACACTCGAGCGTATAGTGAGAATAACTCACTGTTATGTCGAAGAAAGTTTTGTATAGGGGGCCATTTCTCAAGAATGGGCTACTTGGAAATAGTGAGGTAGCTCAGTAGCTCTCTGTACATACCTACTTTCTGTTTTGGAATACTGTGTAAGTACAGGTTTTCCAAATAAGTAACATTTTTGGTCGTCAAACGCAGAGCACATAGACTAGGTGGCAGGAAGATTGAAAACGATCATGGATACACGTAGATTTATTTTTATGGGTTGTGGATAGGTCCTCGATCTGATCTGATTAAGTAGGTCTGCCTGCTCTCAGTTGTTGTAAAATCCAGAAAAAGAGTGTAAAAGAGGCTTAATAGCGATAAGGGAAATGGTCAGTTTTGATAAGTATTCAAAGAGTGACATCTCCGTCATTGTAAAAAGTAGATCTGCCAGCTCTAAGTGGTTGTATCTTAGAGGCTTCATAGTTGAGAAGAAAAACGATAAGGGAAATTGTCTATCTTAGTACTTATGTTGCTATTTGATATATGTCATACTTCAGTATGACATCTCCGGCGCTGACACAAGTCGGTCTGCCGGCTCTCAGTAGTTGCATCTTTAAGAACTGTACTGCAAATTTTAATTGAACTTAAAACTACAGGGCTTTTTAGTAAACTACCTAGCTGTTAGGTATTGCGCCCCGTGATAGTGCACACTATACTTAGCCTGTTACTTTCTAGCGTTCTTTGTTTGTGTAGAATATATTATCTGAAACAGCTTTTACGTTCAAGATGCTGGAGCAGTAAATGGTATTAAATCTTATAAAATGTATCGCTCGCTATTCCCGGTAGAGGTACCATTAGTTCTGTACACAGCTCACCCGGTCTCAAGAAACATGCTATGCAGTGGTTGATAGGTACTATTCGATGCTCTCCAACCTATGCCAGTGTAAGTGCAGTCTAGTAAGACACTCGAGGGAAGGAACTACTGCTCTTGTAATAATTAATTTATGTCAAACTGAATACTTTTGCTGTCAAGTGGTGCCCTAAATTTTTTCATGTCTTTCTAGCCAGTCTGTAGTGTAGTGTGTGTGTAGTATGTAGTGTATGTCTATGTACGATATGTGGCGGAATATTCGGCTATGTGGTAAAAAGAAAGAAGCGGAAAGGGGGGGATCGATGTCACCCCCCTTCCGCGCGTACCTCAGACCGCAATTGCCACGTCGAAATGCCGTCAACAGTATGTACCCACATGGCATGGGACGTTACTACTGGGGATGGACTTAGATGGATTTAGTGCTTTTTGCCGTTTCCATCTCTCGTACTTCCTTTAGACAGAAATGCTACACCCACAGCTAAGAGGCGAAGATTTGCGTTCGCGTTGTCGCGATAAAACTTTGTGTTCCATCTACGACACATTGAAAAAAAACCGTCGCAACGTGGCCGTAAGTACCTAAGCAATGCATTCTTAGATCGGTTGTAATCATCTCGACTTTACACGTAAATTGAATCCTGCCATTGAATGTAGTGTCGATAGAATCTAATGTTAGAATATAATTTAATTAATGTTGAATCGTATGATTTGTTTTATAATTTTAATTTATTGCAATTTTCAATTTTCAATGAGAGCGATATAGGTGCATGGCGACCGGGAAAAAATGTAGGTAGCTACACGGATGTGGTTAGGTGGCTTTGTTCCGGACCAACGCGCGACGTTCGTGTCTTTTTAAATTAGTCTTATAATTTTATACACCCCGCAATACGTAGACACTCACCACTGAACAAACTACAATTTATTTATTTAGAATTCATTTATTATATTATGTACCTAAAGTATTTTGTAGATAAGTATTTTTTGTTTTTATTTTTATATATTACTGGCATGTGTAATCACTTACGTCCGTGCTTTACTGAGGGGCACACTGAAAACCAGCGCCATGGCGTCAGCCGTGGCTTATGCTGAGTGTGGCCCCGTTGCACGTCTCCTTGTGGCACAAGTAACGAAGTAACGATAGCATTGTTTCTTGTATGCTGTATTATGACCTAATGTACTGTGCCATGTGTGAGATAGATGTACTAAAACGATTTTTATTTATTATTTATTTACTTCCTGATGTTACTTGCTACATATCACTAGAATGTTCGGTAACTACGAGTATTCATGATGAAAGTTAGTAATGACTGACCGAAATGGTGTGATAACCGCTATTGGTTTGATGTAAAATGGTCACCGCCGCGTATAGACATCAGCAACACCAGGGTATCACCAATACATTGCCCACCTCGAAAGTAAAAGAGAAAAAGACATGAAGACATCTAAATATATATCTTGAACGATTCTGAGCTGGGAGCTCTTTCCACATCCGAATAGTTTGAGCGAGAAACGTAGTTTCGGCCCAGCAGAGGGTCTCTATAGGAGGACCCAGTCCGCGGCGGGTGGAGCGATATCGGAATTGAGCTGTGGGCATCAGATCAGAAAGATCCTCAGAATATTCCCCATTGTGCAGCTGGTAGAACACACACAGGGAGCCCAAGTCCCTTAAAAACAGGCAGTTGTTCACTTGTTATCATGGGATCGTCGACTATTCGATTGGCGCACCGCTGTACGGAGTCAAGGATGAAGCAGGTCGGCTGTATCGCACGCCCAAAGATAAGAGCAATAGGTACTTCATAATGTAGCCACTCCAAGATATATCAAAATAAATACAAAATAAAAAAATTCCGATAGAAAAATAAACCAAAAAGTGAACCTTGGCTGTTTCTGTTGTATAAAACTTACTACATGACTTCCACTTAACAACAAACAACACCCACAAACAAAGTAGCAGTTACTACTACCATAACAGAACAGTATAACGTTCTCAAAAGGAAATGCTTCTAACCCTCAAATTTTGAAATCTACATGCTAAAGCCAGAGGTGATTTAAAATGCACGGTAGGTTGTCGTCGCGTCGTCGCCACGTGCCGCGGTCGTGTCGCCTCCGTAATAAACACAAGACAAATGTGAAACGCGATATGAGATAGTTGGATATGTTCTGAATTCAGAATCAGCAGCACCACGGGGAAAAGCTGGGCTGTAATACTGTAAACTTGATCCATCCCCGTGTTGAAAACAAATGTAGAGCTAGAGGAATTAAACTCAGAAGTACGGTGTTATACTTTGTGTATTGAATAAAAACACAACATACAAAACTGGTTACTCTTTTAAGCAGATACGTTACACGTGTTTTTATAAGCGTATCTTTAGTGATAACATTTTGAGTACCTCCGAATAGATGAATCGATTTATTTTCTACAAAATGCAATGCGCTTTATAACAGGCAACACCAAAAATAAATGCCAAATTTGGCAGTTTATCGTTTATTTGTTAACAATCGAGTAGATTTAAGATTCCATCAATTTTAATACAGCAGTAAAACAATTGCAAGTATCGAATCAGCTGTTAAAATATTACACTTCATCGTCAAGTATCAGAGAAGTTATTTGTTCGGGTTTGTCTTATTTTCATTACACTAACACTAGTAATTGCCATTTTATAGATTTATGTACCGCTAAAGGCCAGTTTTGGCGAAGACAAAAATTGTACCTACTTAATAAGACCTAAACCATGTAACGTTAATTTTTTTACAAATAAACGTTCGATTTGATTTGCTTTTGATAAGTAACAATTTATTTGAATGCGTATTTGTAAGCAATTCGGTGCGATTATAATTTTGTTCCATTTTCACTAGATCTTTCTTGACTTTAGAGCTTTCAGGATCCGTCCACAAGTCGGCTCCCATAAAACGGGGCTAGATAAACAAAATCTAGTGCCATTTAAATTCTACAGGGAAGCGCGGGCAGTCCGCCATATATCATGGCGCGGCTGCGTCACGCCTCTCGGTTGCGCAGTGTGTTTTATGATATTCCGCCATATTTTGCGAAATATTCCAAAGTTCACCCTTCACAGTGGCTTCGTATGGAATTCAGGATTTTATGCGCAAGTGTATTTGAGTAAGTAGGTATGTTTTTACACAACCTTACTAAGTAAATATAATTATTTATATCTTATGTAGGTATCTGTACTATTATAAGTAACGCTGTATAAATGCAATGTCTGTACATTGAAGATATTTCAGAAAAATTAATTAGGATAGGACTCTGGGACGTAACTATGAAAAAAAATTTATTTTAGTGTTTTTTCTAAAATTAATTTCTGTTTGTCTGTCGTGTCTCTCAAAACACAGGCTGGGGCTTTTACAGTTTCGTAGTTTAATTTGTAATTATCGTCGAGGTAACGTCAAAGGTAAAATATTAAACTCGTCTGTAACACCCGGTTACTCGCAAATGCGATGTTGGCCTTCAAGTTAGATACTTATAAGCTCGTTTCTTGAAGGAACCAATGTTGTAAACAAATAACACGAGCACACACGCCACCATTAATGTTATGGGCAACAGTTATCGCTTAATATAACACTAGCCTTTCCCATTCACCCACGCGCAGGTCCAATCTATGTAAACATTCGCCTTATAATTTTCCAGGAATAAAAAGTAGTCATTTGGGAATAACGTAGCGTCTTATTGGTGAAAGAATTTTATTGGTAAATAAAATCGGTCCAGTCGTTTTTGAGTTTAATCATTGCAAAAATTATTTTCTTTTCTCTTTATAATATTAGTATAGATAATTATGCAGGCTTGGATTTTGAGTAATAGGTGTAGGTAGTTCGATTTAATTTGGGACCTTTCACAACTTGCCTACTAGCTTGCATTTTGAGAAGTTATCTTTCACAATCTAGCATACTAGATTCCGATTGGTGTTTAGACCGCAATGTGAAAGCTATCCTATTAAACGATTGGCGTATGAATATCTCCACACAACATTCACCATTGATAGCTCAACGCGGGCTTAGGGTAAGCAACGGACTTTTACGGGCCAAACTTCGAAAATATTACTTAAGATATACAAAACGCAGTCATAATTTATTGAAATATATAATATATGCTTGGACAAATTCACACAGCGCTGTCTAGCCCCGAAGTAAGCAAAGTTTGTGTTATGTGTTAACTACTTATATACTTTATTTTAATACATACTTATTATACATACTACACCCAGACCCTTAACAGAAATTGAATTCATCATTTCAGTTTTTGCTCGGCCGGGAGTAGACTCCGGGACCTCTGTGTGGCGACCGGCATGTAAACCAACTGAACCACTCAGGTTGATTCTATTTAATTATTTTGAAATTGATTAATTATTAAAAACTTACAGCTTAAATTGCTTTTAATAATGTAACCGATATCGGAGTTATGTACATTTAGATTAATGCTAACCAATGCTCTTACGGTGATGGAAAAACGTGATGAAACCTTTACATTCAGGCGGAATGACTGACTGAATGTGTAACCTTTATCCTATCTGCTCAGGTTCCCCTGGTAGCAGCGTCACGGAGGTCACAGGATGGCAGTCACTCCACTGTAATTACCTGATCTGCCAAATCCTGGATCATGGTCAAGGAAGACCCCTCGCAGTCGTGCTCAAGTGCACAACCGGGACATTAACGCCAAGATGATGATGTTGAGTGTAACCGATATCACACAAAAATAAATACATAAAGAATATTTTAAGTAAGTACAACTGATTCAGTAGGCTTATCCTAAAACACGGGTTATGGCGCCTTAACGGCGATAAACTTTACATTTTATTCTAGAACGCTACTCAAACAAGAAGCTTGTCCGCCCACGATCAAAGTCATTCCACCCCGCCATCAAAAGCTTATAAATTCCACTACAAGACGGGTTACATAAACTCGACGCTAGTGGCTCTAGCGCCTCGCAATTCTGTCCGCTAATTCCCGTTACCAAAGAAGGATATGCGACAACACCTAGTGGCCCACTAGCCCACTCTTCAGGCCAGTAAGTTGACGCTAGTCGCTCATTAGACTTAAATAATGGCACCAACCCGGGACATTAGAACTGTAAGAGGTAATGACGTGAGATTCTAATTGTTGCCTCTTAATGGACACGAATGGGAAATGGGCGTACATACATGCGCTTATTAATGCTAAGTGTACCAGATGTGTTAGTATTGTTTTACTTACAAGAGTAGAGGCAGAGTGTACGCAAATGGGTAGAACTTCCGACGGAATGCTGTTTCACTTGTAATTGTTCAAACTTTCTCACTCGAAGGTAGAGGAAATAGTAACTCTTTCTCAGGTGTGTTTATGCACCAAACAACCTCTTTTTTGTACAATTTTGTAAGATATTGCCGAATTAATTAACAGCTTTCTACTTTTAGGTGTGATCACTTACTGAAATAAATCGGCCTACAATGTTTTGAACGAGTGTTATTAAATTTTTTTTAGTTATCTGTTTGTTGTGGAGATTTTAAAGCAGCTTTAAATACTTAATAACTGTATTTCAGAGATACGGGACAACCCATGTACGAATTACACTCGGAACTTGTTATATTGGGTTTCTGTCGTTATCATTCGATCGATGATTAACCTATCATTCGATCGCCGGACAACCGAATGAAATATGAATAGGTATAAATATCAAAAAGGTCTAGCTGTCTGCAAGTGCGTCACGTCGGTGCTACTCAATGGCTCCTTACTTGTTAGGAGGACTTACATTAGGAGCGTCAGTGGCCGAGTGGTTATGGGATCCGACTCGTAAGCGAGCGGTACCGAGTTCTAATCTCACCGCGGCCATGTACATATGACTCTTTTCTGAATTATGTACATTAGTTGAACGCTAACCGATGCTCTCACGGTGAGGTTCGCACACACACACACATCACAACACATCGTGATTAAACCTGCACATTTAGGCGACCCCTGACCCTTGTGCGCGAGAGCATAACCGGGACATTAACGCCAAGATACTTATTTTTTATATTCAATTTCATCATTGCAGTTCCGACGCACCTATAAGGACGGAACGAAGGACTTTACTAAGAAAGGTTACTTTTAACGCTAAAATGGACCCTCAAGCCGGTTCGTGCTAGCGAGCGTTCTCTCCCGCAGTCACGCTCGGTTAGCGCGTGAAATGTTAACAGATCTTATATGATTTAGTGTTGCCGATCATGGATCGATAAATATTGAAGTGTTAAGCGCATCGCCCGAGAGCCGTGGAAACGGCACGGGCGCAGTTTATGAATATGCCGCGGTGTAGTTGGATCTAGTCGAGTTGGTGCTTGAATGGCGAGGTTTTAGGTTAGAAGCTTGTGCTAAATGTATTCAATTATAATATCATGGCAAATAATTTAAAACAAAGTCTTTAAGTTTAGGTTACAATAGGTCAAGACTTGACAACCTGAGCAATAGGTCAAGACCTGGTAGGTAATTTTTGCTGCAGGACTAAGTCGATAATCCGTAAAACTTATTTATGTTGCACGTTTGAAGAATTCAATCATTGATAATCTTAGCCATATATCTACGCTTATGATTATACTGCGATCGCGCAGCACTAAAAGCGAACAGCAAACTAAAAGACACCATGCCACTACAGTAGAAGTAAAAAGACAATAAAGCAATATGGTGCGGCCGCAGTGCGGTGGCTCTGAAGTGTTTTGGATAATAAATAAACTTTTCAAACTGTAAAAATTTTCGTATACTTGTGAAACCGTAGTGGCTGACCCTAATTTCAATCCTACCAAACCAACTTACAGATCATACGATCACTACGCGCTCCGTGCTTTGGATTCGGTTGCCATCGATTGGTAGCAGTTATTGTATGCCACGTCAGAGGCCCCTGGAGTGGCTCTGATAAATGACTGAGCCATAAAATATGACGATAGGCTTGGCTCCTAGATAGATGTAAGCTTCAGTACCTTTCTGTATACCTACATCTCTGGCCACCCCGTGCCGTTACGGTGTACCTATAATACACCATTAAGTTAATGTAAAATCACACTTACCATTTACAAAATCAGATAAAACCAATGACTTCTACATAAAGGACCAGTTCATTGACCAAAGGGAATAGCTCCATGTCATTGGAGCGTAACTACGTCTCAGTGACATATTGGCCACGTATACGAATGGTCGTTACTTAACAATCTAAGATTGCTGAGTTGCGTAGGAAACACATGCACTAATTCCGATAAACAGTAACCAAAAACAAGAATGGAGTATGATAAAACCCACATCAAGCACCAAGACCAACCAAACCGTTCAGAATCACGCGTTTTCGAATGCCGCCCCGCATCAGTGCCGACGCGGGCGCACGCCGCGGCATCCACACCCGCTCCTATCAGTCAGTTCTGTAGGTCAGTACCGCGCAAGCGCGCGTCTCGAACGCGACAAGACGAACACGTGACACGAGTCACGACAAACGAAAACAAATAACCGATCTCTTTTGTTGGTTACTTAAAAATTTTTTAGACGTTCGAATTTTGAAAACTCGAAAGTGGAACTGCTGAGATTTTGTGCGAATATTGCAGGCTGCTTATATTTTGTGATTTACGTTGTTTATTTGTTAAGTTTATAAGTGTTGTGGTGAATGGATTATAAAATAATAATTGGGTGTAAAGGAATGACATCGAACGCCTGACATCGGTATTGAAGGTAGATATGCAATTATGTTCTGTGGCTACTTTCATACCATTAACGTATCCACGTAAGCCATAAACGCAAACTATTATTAGAGATTTCGACTTATTAGAGATTGTTTTCGACAAATAAATTAATGCTACTATGAAAATCTTTGTCAAATTGTGGATTCTTCCAAATTCTGCTTTCAATGGCTCTTTTAAAATAATTGAAACACCAAAAAAACATCAAAAGAGTTGAAGAGAGAATCTAGTCCGAAACTTTTACTTCAACAATTAACAGCGAAACAAACAAAAGTGGAAAGTGAGAATATAAATAAACCAAATATGTATGTAAACCAAGCCAACGTCTCAGAATGCTGTTAACACAATTAACATTATAATTACAAGTGTCAATATTTAATACCTATACTGTGTTTGATACCTATACTATACAATTTGTGTATTTAATACCTGTGTAGTGTATATAATTTAAGTTATATGTTAAAATAACACATAAAAAATTGAATTTAACAAAGTGGACATGTAAATTTTTAATTTATGCAATAAATGAACAATGAACAATTGGAAAATTAAATAACTGCATCTGTATTCATAATTAGATGGAAGTAAATATAATTTAAGTCGGCTACCTCGGAAAAAGTTATTTGCATAAGAAATGAATATACAAAAAAATAAATACTGTGGCGTAGCTCAGTTCTACTTAAAATTGCTTAAAACTCATTTCACTACTTTTTAACCCGCGACGAAAAAGAGGAGTGTTATAAGTGTGACGTGTGTATCTGTGGCTTTGTGTGTCTGTCTGTGGCATCGTAGCTCCCGAACGGATGGACCTATTTGGATGTGGTTTTCTCTATTTGAAAGCCAAATTAATCGAGATGTCTCTAGCTTGGTTTCATTAAAATCGGTTTTGTAGTTTAGAAAAACAAAACTACGCTTTTGTGTTCAGATAAACTTGGTCGGGCGTTACCCGACTTTATTGTCGGTTAGGTTATTACACTTCTCCGAGTTTCATGGAAGATAAGAAGAAAAACTAGTACCTATTTATTAAAGAGTGGGTTAATAATGTCACCATAGTCGTATGATAAAATTTAAAATATGAACCACCAAAATACGAACGAAATAAAATCTGATCTAATTCAACAACCGGTCGAGCGGTCTAGCCTCTAGAGTAGGTCGTCTGTCCGAAGTCAACAGACGATTTGAATTTCAATTAATATCTAAATTTCAAATAATCATGAAAAATGCATTTGGTACAAAGATTTTGTATTAATTTTCGATACAGATAACGGTAAAAGAGAACGGGACAGCTATAAATACGAATACACGTTGACAGTCTTGATTGTTTAAGCAATCGTAAAATCTAGATAACTAGACTTACATTACATACATATGTATGTATTGACGACCTGAGTGCTTTAGTGGTTAACATCCACCACTCTGCCCCGCAGAGGTCTCGGGTTCGATTCCCGGCCGGGCAGATATTGAAATTATGAATTTTAATTTCTGTTAAAATATATATGTAATAATATATGTTAGTATTTGTGTGTGGGCCTGAGTGTATATAATATACAATAAGTATTTAAAGGTATATAAGTAGTTTATCAGTTGTCTAGCACCCATAAAACAAGCTTTACCTACGGGGCTAGATTGCGCTGTGTGATTTGTCCAAGAATTTAGTTTTACATATTATTACATTCATAACGCCTTTTTCCCGTAGGGGTAGGCTGAGACCACATTGTTCCACTTGCTACGGTCCTGACAAATCTCTCTCGTTTCTTCCACATCCATAAACCTATCCATAAAAAATCGTCAATAAAAAAAAATTTAAAACGTAGATATGTTGAAAATTTTCAGTGGGTGGGGTGCTGATCCCCACTACGTAGACCCTCTGTTGGTCACCACACTGAGGTTTGAAAGATCGTTTCTCGCTCGTACGATTCGGATGTGGAATGAGCTCCCAGCCACAGTGTTTCCATAGGCTATGACATGACATGGGATCGTTCAAGTGGTATATTCGAGGTCTCTTCAGAGGCTGGCAACACATTGGTGACTCCCCGGTGTTGCTGATGTCCATAGGCGGCGGTGACCACTTTCCATCAGGTGGCGCGCATGCCTGTTTGTCTGCCGGATAACATAAAAAAAATTAAATACGTTTATTTTCTAAAAATGTACCTCGAAATACAAAAAACATCTATAAAAATCTGTGACCGTAAAAGCCACCTTGAGGAAATCATTCATCCGGAAAAAACATAGACTAGATCAGTAACAATTCCTTGTTACAAACATAAAATAAAATATTACCTATTGTATACAATACTAGCGACCCGCCCCGGCTTCACACGCATTTTCTCGGCTTTTCTTTATTTACTTTATTACGTACCTATACATGTTACCGGAAATGTCAATGTATAGAATACCTAGGGAATGCATATATTGTCTAAAACCGGAAAAATGTGAAATAAAGTTGAAAATTTTGATTACTTCTGAACTTGCGGAAATGAGTTCTGTCTTAGCACGAACGATACCTGCTGATTCAGAACGAAACACTTAATTTCACGTTCGTGAGAAATAATGAAGGCGATTCTTTTTAGGATAAGTAGCAAGTCGTCATAAATGCAAACGCGTCTTAATGAAAAGAACATTATAAAAAATTTAATTTAAAAAATTCAGTGTAATCAATACAATCCGCCATGATAAAAATATCATAATATTATGAGCTATCTATACATAGTATAAAACAAAGTCGCTTCCCGCCGTCTGTCCCTATGTATTTATGTATCTATGTACGCGTAGATCTTCTGAACTGCGCAACGGATTTTAATGCGGTTTTCAAAAATAGACAGAGTGATTCAGGAGGAAGGTTTATAAGCAAGAAAAGAAGGGTAGGTAGGGGTAAAGTAAAGTAGGTGTACGCGAACGAAGTCGCGCCGGGGCACCTAGTTATTTATAAAATGAATTTTAATGATACATTGTATTCTACGAAAAGGGTGTTAGGGTCTAATGATATAGTTACATTTTCATCACTGGCGTTGTTAAGAATCAATAGAAAATCAAGAAGAATAAGAAAATTTATGGTTGCTAATGCCATCCACACAAAGGAACAGAAAACTTACGCGAAGACGCTGACATTTCTCTGTACTTGGGGCATGTCGAAATTGAAAGTTGTTGACGATAAAGTGTAGAATTTAACATTTGACTTCACGCATAGTTGCAATGTGACCTATAGCGGATTGAACTTTTCAAACACACGAGAGGAAACGAGTCAGAGCTGTGTTTTGTGCAACAGATACCTATTAGACAGCGTTCTCCAAATATGATTTGTTACATGACGTTTATTGATAATCATTAAATATAATTATTAGTATTAAAGCCTTTGTTCGATCTCGATATTTTTATGAGTTTAATCTGTGTAGACTTTCGAAGCCAGTGAAGATAAAGTGAAGGGGAAAAAAACCAAAACTGTTAATTTTTACTTATAAAAATATTCAAACAATTTCCTAAGAAACCTGACCATTTGCAAGGTATAATGTACAATTTTTCTGACCAAAACTTCCTGGTCTTACTTTTTTCGACGTTTTCTGCCGATTTGGATATTTAAGTAAAACATTAAAACTGGTTGAGTCATCGCTGGGACAGTATTTCCATTAACTGTTTTTCACATTCCCTGTAATCCATGTTAACTGCTTAAAGTTTATAGACTGTAGCAGACTTTAATAAGTACATAATTATGAATTTCCACCAAAGAAATCTGCACAAAATTACCTATACCTATCTACCTCCACAAATGCACAATCAATTAGGTCATGAAATGTGCGCGTTATGCCAGCGAGTACGGTACAAGGTGGTAATTATCTGGTGGCTGGCTACACACGGATGCGCATGCGATGCGACGGTCAGCCGAGACTTTCCAACTAAGGATAGGGGTTTGAGTCTTGGTCCGTAGCGGTTCAGTAGAGTAACCTACCCAATCACAGCAGTAATGGGAAACACGGTATAGGTGTAGACGAACAGTTTAAGTTTATAGTCGAAAGCGTTTTTATCTGGACAGAATATTAGCCACTTGGCGAATATATGTTTTTTTTTATACTACGTTGTTACAGACATGTAGCAATGATGACAAACGAGCAGACAGCATGATGGAAAGCTGTACCTAATTATTCATCGGTACCTACATTCAAGTTTTTCTAGCAATCCAAGCAGGTGGGTTGTCACTGTGAGGACAGATGTAATGTCTCATGCTTGTTATTGCGATGGCTATCTTATCAAATCGGAATACAACGTGTGTTGTAATGTGCGGTGACCACTTTCCACTAGGCGGCCCGCTTGCCTGTTTACCTACCAACCTGACCTACTGAACCTGATCTACAACTGAACCTAACGTAATCCTAATTCAATAAATACTTTTTCATTTTCATTTTCATTTCATGACCCTGACCTGAACCTGACCATATTGGACCATGGTGTCAATCACAAACACTATAATGTAGTGGCCCAAAACTTAGCCACATTGACAGCACTGTTGGGGTTGTCATAAGATCCTCCTGCGTCCAGGTATTTTAGCAAGCAGGACACGATAAGAGGTGTAACATAGTATAAACAACAAAACAAAACTTGTTATATACACACAAATCGCTTCATCTCGTGGCTGCGGCCATACAAGCCGCTTATGTAGAAGCACCATTTATAGCTGTCACTCGTAACATATTACGGAAGGAAGCAGGCAGTGTGATGCTGAATAAATGCAAGCAAATAAATTACTATGTATGTTTGGTTCACGTTAGGTACCTATTACCTACTATACAGATTGTACGTATAGTAGGAAATAGCGCATATTATGAAAAGGAAAAAGGTCAGAGCGTCGGTGGCCGAGCGGTTAGAGTATGCAACTCGTAAGCCAGAGGTCCCAGGTTCGAATCCCGCCCCGGCCATGTACCAATAACTGTTTTCTGAGTTATGTACGTATTAGTTGAATACTAACCGATGCTCTTACGGTGAGGGAAAACATCGTGATGAAACCTGCACATTCAGGCGACTGGAAGTGTAACCATGATCCAATCTGGTCAGGTTCCCCTGGTAGCAGGGTCATAGAGGTCAGATGGCAGTCGCTCCACTGTAATTACCTGACCTGCCGAATCCTGGATCATGGTCAAAGTGGACCCCGGGCCCTCGTGCGCGAGAGCACAACCGGGACATTAACGCCAAGATGATGATGATGATGATGATGAAGAAAAGGAAAAAGGTCATTTATTGCTACAAGACACCACCACCACACCACCTCAGGCTTTATGTTAGACTTCATAGACTTCTAGTATAAACCACATTCAGATTTGAAAGCAAAATGTATTTGAATAAAAATACGATACAAAGTCCTGTAAACAAAATCAAAATTCAAATGTGAAAATTATTTAAATTTTGTAAAATATGTAGATATTAAATTGACAAAAGGATTTGTTGCAATTTGATATGCAAAGACGCGAGACTAAAATATCTGCAAATTATTTGTTACGAGTCCAATAAACTAATTCGTATTAGATAACGCTGAGCAAGTTTCATAACAAAGAAAGTTGGAAATGCTTCACCAAAGGCTAGCCCAAACGGAAGGAAGCTAACACTTTATGTAAGTGGATCAGGTTAATAAATTAGATTATCTACAACGCTATTAATCAAATCGACGTATGGAATGTTTTTGTGTGAAGAAAAAGTGCCACGGAATACATACAGCATAGAAGTTGAGTTTGTCTAGATGTCATTTTGTAATGATTACAACTCATCATCACATCATCATCATCACAGCCCATAACAGTCCACTGCAGGACTTCGGGCCTCTCCCACGAAAGGGGAGGTCATTGCCATAATCTCCACGCTTGGCAGGCGGGTTGGAGATCGCAGTGCAGTTGATGTAAATCTACCCAGAAAGATGCTGCTGCCCATCTTTCGGATTTGTCCCTTAGTCGCCTCTTACGACACCCACGGGAAGAGATGGGGTGGTGCTATTCTTTGAGGTGGCGGCACCACACACCATGCTCATTACAACTCATTGAATATTATTTGTTAGAAACTAAACTCGCGTTCTTTACACATATTATCATTGAATATTAGTTTTTAAGGTTTGTGGTAGTACCAATTACTATAATAATAATATAACGTCAATATACTTTGCTTTTACATAACATGGTTTCCAAAAATTCAATCTTTTGTAATTCTTATGTTTATCAATAAAATCTATTTTGACTTGGCGAGACTAAACAGTTTCATCAATTATTAAACACATTTTAAGCTTTCAAAGAATCCGAGTTTAATTAACAATAGGTATAATAGATTTCATTTCTGTAGACATACTTAATCGAAAACAGTTTTAAGAATGCTTAACTTGGTTTTTACTATGCGTTACTTACCTACGGAAGTGGCGCTAGCTTAACACTATTTTAGTCTTATAAAAAAATATTTTTTTTTTATACCACTAAGGTTACGGTTACGGTAATTTTACGGCCTGCCTGATGGTAAGCAGTCACCGCAGCCTAAGGACGTTTGCAATACCAGAGACCAGAGGCATCACCCACGCGCAGCCGACCCCGTAAAAAACCTTTCTTGAAGAACTCCATGCACTTCCCAGGGAAAAAGTCGCCAGGAAGAAGCTCATTCCACAACCTTGTGTGCGTGTGCGTGAGAGAAAGTTCCTTTGGAACCGCATAGTTCGCGACCTAGTTGGCTCCAAGGTGTGAGGATGAACTCCCTGTCAATGATGAGCAATGCGATGATAGAATGTCCTATCAACATCATTTTCGATTTAACAAAATCCAAGTTTAGTTAAAGTGTAGGTGTAGAAAATTTTATCATTATTTTTGAGACTTGAGACTGGACGAACCCTAGCGGACTGATGACGACTATCTTCAACTATTGGCGAATATATATATAAACCTCAAAGTTATAAAACCTCTCATTTTGCATTGGGGATACACCTTTAGGCTGGCAAGGACGCTGAAGACCGGACAAAGTGGGAGAGAAAAGAGTAGATAAGTGAACCCTGGCCGAACCCTGGTGGAATGATGATGATTATCTATCTGTCACTAGAAATAACGTATACATAGATATGGTGCACCGTCCGTATTTGTGCCTCCCTAGGTAATAAAAAATAAACACGTCCATACATGCAAAATCAAAAGCCTCTCATTTCTCATCGGGGATACAAATAGTGACTATATTTACACAACACAACACAAGAAACATTTAGAAATGTTACAATGTTACAGAACATTGTTAAGCCCATCCCGCTCGGCCGTGTGTAAAACGCCACGACTGCAGAACAGTTTCTCTAAACAAAAAGTAGTTTCAGTTCACTTATTCCATTAGAGTTCCGCGGTTTTTGCCCGGATCGCGTAATGGCGGGCGATGGATCGCTTCACGGGTTGTTTGCTTGGTGGCTGGCCAACTGGCGATTGGAAATTTTAGAGGCTGAAATTAGTTTAATCAAATTAAATTAGTAATCAAGATGGCGCGCTGTCAATAGTGACATAAGGCCGGTTTCGTTAACGTGTGTGACCGTGTACGTATACATTGTGATTTGTATCTTTTTCTCTTTCTAGACAAGGGTTGCCTGGAAGAGATCGCTTGTAGCGATAAGGCCGCCTTTGCCCACAATGTTTAAATATACCTGTTATATGTTCTTTCCCGTAATTTTGTGTGCAATAAAGAGTTAATCTATCTATCTATACAGCATGGCGTAGTTGTGCGTGCATCAGTATGTTGTTCGCAGGATTCTGTCTTTATTTTTATTGGACTCAACAATCCTATATCTATGACCCGTCTAGATACAGGAAAGGCAAATAAGCCAGTTATAAGTACCACCACACCAGAACCCTAACACAAAAACTACAAAAAATACATATTTTACATCGCAAGAAACAAAAAAATGCTTGTCTTACAACCTCATTCCCGACACATTCCACCATAACAACTGTGATAAATATATTTCAGGAGTATTCTACTGGCTCTTTAACACCTTCGTAGACTGTTGTGTCTGTCACTACCATCTCCAAACGGGACTAACTTATGAGCCAACCGCGGCGCACATCGCTACGTGAAAAAGATTAAAAACTAGGAACACAATGTTCGTAACATCAGATGATTCATTTTTGTACCATTGTAGTGTTTAATAACCTAACCGACAGAAGTCGGATAACCCCTGACAAAGTTTACTGAAACTCAAATATTTTCGAAAATACAGAACCTATTTTAATGAAACAAAGCTTAGAACTATCTTGATGAAACTGGCTTTCAAATAAAGACAACTGCATTTAATCGGTCTATCCGTTCGGGAGCTACAATGTCACAGACAGATACATATAATCTGTCCAAACTGACTTGTCTTATTTGGTTAAGGAAATTATGTATTTAAATGGATAATGTGCAGCAGTATTCGTTGAAAATCACAGTCTATGTGTTTCTTATATAATTCTCGATATCTATACACAATATACGTAGCGTGATTGATACGGCAAGTCGTGATTTTGGGCATTGTTTGTCCAAGACAAGTCAGTTTAAACAGATCATACACACGTCAAACTAAATAACACCCCTTTTTTTTCGTCGGGGATTAATAATATTGGTTGTATGGAAACATCAACAGCAGTTAATTTTGAATATTTCTCATATTAGTCTGTAACCGCGGAGCGCGGGAGCGTGTCCGGGACATATCGCCGATATGACGATGATCATATTAATCTGCTGTAAGACCTAATTATCGTATTGGACCTAAAAACTAGGAAACCAGCATAATATCTCAGCTAACATAGTAGCCACTTGCCAAGTACCAATAACTCAGCAGACGGACAGTAAGCCACCCCAACAAGACATATTGTCCCGACACGCCGTCATAATATAATCCTCTTATGGCTGCTGGGTTCATTAGGAGCTATTACTCGGAATTAATATCGTATTAAGCTAAGCGAGTATAATGAACTGAACGTCTCAAACAATAATAAGTTTAATAAATTATTAACAGTAATCTACCAATTATTGTCGACTAGCGAGTCGCTACAGTTTTCACCCGTGCGCAGTTCGGATCTCTTTAAACATTCAAGTGTCCCGCACATAAACATCCAAGTATACAACGTAACAATAAGCAATAAAAATAACAACAAGTAATCTGCGTAAATCGGCATTTATACAGTAGGTCATCATCTTGGCGATGTGCTCTCGCGTGCGAGGACCCGGGGTCCCCCTTGGCCATGATCCAAGATTTGGCAGATCAGGTAATTACAGTGGAGCGACTGACATCTGACCTCCGTGACCCTGCTATCAGGGGAACCTGACCAGATTGGATCATGGTTAAACATTCAATCACCTGAATGTGTAGGTTTCGTGACGATGTTTTCCTTCACCGTAAGAACGACGGTTAGCTTTCAACTAATCATAACTCAGAAAAGAGTCATTGGTACATGGCCGCAGTGGGATTCGACCCGTACCTCTCGCTTAGGAGTCGGATACCTTAACCACTCGACCACCGACGTTACTAAATGACTAAGTAATAACTTGGCGCTTATCTTAGAGTATATTTCTGTATTATTTATACGTGAACAATAAGCATTAAAAATACCACAAAGTAAACAGCGTAAATCGGCATTCATACAGTAAATATTTATAACTATTAACAACCTCAGTAGGTAACTTTATAACAGCGTGTTCTTGTTGCTGGAGATATTTTAATACATACAATATTCACATGGTAGAGTAGACAAGTAGGATGATTTGCATGCATTGGCGCTGGTATAGAAAATGAGTGAAGTGTTTAATCGTGGAAAATTATGTTCAATTAGATGCGCGCTTACTGCATTTTGCATCTGACTTCGCTAAAGTAGGCTATGGTAGTCCGTATTGCAAATAGTAAGAATGTTTTTGGAATAATACTGGTACTTTCACTCTTTCGAATAGAGATCAATCTCGATCTCAAACATTGAACTGCGAGAGCTAACCAAAAAATTTTTGCGACTCGAATGCCGCACAATGTTTTGGTAGGTCTTAGGTTTAGGAATCATCCAAATTTTGGACGCTCCTTAAGATATTCTAGGCGGATGTTTTAAGAAATTGTTTTTACAGAGTTACGACAATTGTTGAAGAGAAGGAGGGAATTGTGTAATAAAGTATTAACCTGGGTTGATCTGCTGATGGATGATTCATATGATGTGTGTCAACTGTGTACTGGTCAGGCCCCTCGTTTGGTCCAGAGAAAATGAAGGGTCTAACTACTGACACTAACTGACTAATATATCTATGTGAATTTGTCAATACTGTAAAATTGTTTTAAATAAACTAGGACTCAGAACAATAAAATTAAAGAAATCGACATTTCGTATCGAATTTGCAGACTCAATTCACAAAATTACTTCAATTAATGCTTTCTGTCGCAGATTTTTCAGAAGATTTCAAGGTTTTTACAACAGATCTTCTTCAGAGTCTTGAGAGTCCTTACTCAATTTTGCCAGCAAAGGCGCTCTTACAACTTTTGGTAACTTATCCTGTTGTTGTGTCAAACAATGGGCTAATCAAACTTGCAATTCATAGCAATTAGGTTGTATAACAAACAAGCCGTAGAATGGAGACTGTTAATCAAAGACTGTAGCTAATAAATTGTTCTTAGCTCCACAATGGGAACTGTAAAAGATAGAAACTGGAACATTGGGACGTAAAATTTTCACCTCCTTTTAACAAAATAGACAAACGAAATCATTTGAGAGTCAGCCAATAGAATGCTTTTGGAAGAATGAAACAAAGGCTTAAGATTGAAAGCAAAACAATGCCAAGATAAACTATTTTGTTCCAGAGATCAAGAGTCACGGATTTATACTTTATTTCGTGAAAACCGAAGTGAAGTATAAATTAAAATAGAAGAATTAATTCTTAGATAAGATTTTCCACTTTCTAATTTTACATGGCCAGATTAAAATGGCTCTCTTTACAAATTCACGCAGCACCATCTTCGCCCAAACTAAGCTAAGCTTGTACTATGATGGACTAAAAAATCTGTAGATATGTTGCCTGACTTTTTAAAAATTACTCGCTTGTATCGTATTTTTATACAAAATGTCGTATACTGAAAGGCGGACAATTAGGCCTTTCACATAATAGCCGTATTTTTGAAGATTGAATGTATTTTTACAAAAGTTGGGAAATAAGTTTAAGTCGTTTTTTTTGGTGGACTAAGAAGTGTATTAAATATTATTATAAAAAAACGACTACGCCTTCAATTACTTTGCAATACGGGTTGTTTAGAAAAGGGCGAAGGAAATTATGACGCAATGATTTACTGCGCACTTTGCTACGGGAATTTGTGAACTAAAAGGCTCCTCTCTTAACAAATTACCTAGACATTCTTTTCTTTAGGTATGTGCATTACAACGGCCGTAATTCGTGATTTTGACAATTCTATTAACGTCGAACGGATCATAATTCCGAACGTGTTTCCTGATCACTGCCTATAATCTGGACTTCCTTCAAGACTCGAGTAAATAAGGCTGCTCCTAGCCAGGCATGGTTTATTTTCGGCCGCATAGTCACTTACCACCAGGTGAGTGACCAAAAGGCGGTCAAATACCTGATTAGTTCTTATAAAATACAAGCATTGCCGGCCTAAGAAGTAGAACCGCCCTGAGACTCATCTGGGATACAATGTCTTAGGAAGCAGTTAGCTTTAGAAAATTACATCAATTAGTCACGACTCTCCATGCACACTGAGATATAGTGAACTACCGAAAAGGCGCATAGCATTTCTTTTATTCATTGACGATTTTGGCCCAACCGCCGATACGGTTCATAACAACCTTGGAGGGATGCACAAAAGCGCTAACGAGGAAGTACTAGCCA
This sequence comes from Blastobasis lacticolella, assembly GCA_905147135.1. NCBI lineage: Eukaryota > Metazoa > Arthropoda > Insecta > Lepidoptera > Blastobasidae > Blastobasis > Blastobasis lacticolella. The sequence goes on along the minus strand of LR990048.1, from coordinate 6,916,793 downwards.
ACCCATTATATTGCATTTAAGCAGATTGCGCGGAACATCTCGTCGCGAGCCGGCGGAATGAGGATAGCTTCATAATAAATGCAGAGGCGAATTTCACGGGCGGATAGGGATCCGGTGCCGTATTTGTTTGCGCTAGTATCGTAAACTGCATTTTGCGAAGAGCTTTTGTTTTCGGATTATTGCAATTCCACAGTGGAAACTGGTACCATGCGAACGCGACCAGAACTCGGCTAGTAGATATGAGAAAATTTGAAAACATGGCTGGCAGGGTTGGTCATATTTACCGTAGAACCGATGGCCGTAGGGTAAACGTGTTCTCAAGTGAGACCACGATTCCTTTGACTTTAACCCAAAAATAAGCTTAAGTAATCTATTTACCTATTTAATATTTACAAATAACATTTAATCAAACCCACCCCGAGTCAAGCTTGGTGCTAACGTGCTCATAACGCTTGCGGCGTTACCATGTTCTATGGTTATTTATACTAGCCTTTGCACCAGGTATGACCCAGAGCGGGGATCACAACTCCTCTCTCAGAGGCGAAAACCTATATCCTCAACAAATTTCATGGCCTCAGACTCCCCCCCAAAAATCTGTTGTTTCCACTGCCATTGGAACAAACGTGGTGTATGAGGCCCTATGGCGAAATGGTCGCGACATCTTTGGTGTTGCGTGTGTCCATGGGTGCCGATTATCACTTACCTTTAGATGACTAGCATGCTCATTTGCTTCTCTTTTATATTAAAAAGAAATAAGGTGCGAAGCAAGATCGCCTCCAAACGGCTGGTCTATGCGTCAAAACTGCGGACACGAAGTAGCGTGCCGTGGGAGCCCTGTGTTCAGCAGTGGACTGAAATTGGCCAGTGACGATGATGCGAATATTCCAAGCAAAATCTGGAAAGTTATTTTATTGGGAATGTGTAAGCAGGAAAAGGGAGCAGGGAAAAGTTTTACTTGAGTAAATGCCTTCCGTTCATTATGGTTAACTATTTATACGCCTCACTCATCATTAACTGCTTTTCTTGATAGTAACTCTTTTATATATACATAGTATGAGTAATAAAATGTTTATCTATACTTTCAAGCATTTGTGATCATTTATGTTGCTTAAATCATCACACACACTGAGGTCAACAAATGGATATTGTAATTTAATAAAAAACTTAAAGCTATTGTAGCTTTCACGTCAATTATGTTCTTGTTATATTGTTTACTAGTGGACCCGGCACGACTTCGTTTGCGTACACCTACTTTACCCTACCTGCCTTTTTCTTACTTATAAACCTTCCTCTTGGATCACTTTATCTGTTTTTGAAAACCGCATTAAATCCGTTGCGTACTTTAAAAAATTTAAGCGTACATTATTCATAGGGATAGACGGCGGGAATCGACTTTGTTTCATACGTTTATTTTTTTACTATTTGAATGGACCTATCCTGTTATGGGTTTATGTGTAATAAACGTCATTTATTTATTTATTTATTTATTCATACTATGTGAAGATTTGTGTTTTTTAATTACCTCACTTCCTATCTGCCAACCCGCTTTCCCAGTTCCCTACTCTCGTTATAACCTTCCTAAAACGGCTCTCCATTATTTTCTGAACAGCAGATGATGATTCGTAGTAGGGGCCACTAAAGCGAGGGGAAGTTTCCAAGAAAACGAACGAGAAACAACGGTCGAAAGGCCCCGTCTTTTGAGATGGAATGGTTCTGCAGCGCCACTGCCACTTGGGTTGTTTTGTTTGCAATCGCTTTAGTTGTAGGTTTCTCGTTATTAACAATTTAATTAATTATATTCGCTTTTAGCAGTTCATTTACGGCGCCAGCGAGTTTGCCCAATGGCAGTTACAATTAACTATTTAAGGTTCATCGTAAATACTTTAAATTGATTTGTTTTCAGTTTACTTAAGTGCATTTAATGTTTTGTTTTCAGTTTACTTAAGTGCGGTTTTTTTTTATGTCATACAGTAGGCAAACAGGCAAGCATGCCATCTGCTAAAAAGTGGTCACCACTGCCTATAGACATTAGCAACCCCAAGAGTATCGCCAATGCGTTGCCCACCTCTATAACACGTTGCTCTGGCAGCAAAAAGACAAATGCCCCTCCACTGCCAAAGCCACGGTTCCCCAAATCCCCACCCCATGGAGCACTGGAAATCTTACGGTTGCTACGGTTTGTAACAATTAGAGGTCCCATTCCTCTGCAGCCATCGGCCGTATGGTGTAAGGCAGAAGAGAATAGCACCAACCCCTTACACCCGTGGGTGTCGTATAAGGCGACTAATGCTATCGAGGCAAAAGATCTAGAGTCTACGTAGGTTGGAAAATGGAAAACGTTATCTATTTATAGCACTGCGATCTCCAATCCGCCTGCGAAGCGTGAAGATGGCAATAACCTCCCCTTTCGTGGGAGAGGCCTTAAGTCCTGCAGTGGGCTGTTATGGGCTGCAATGATGATTCCTCTGCAGCCATCATATGTCAGGAATCTCGAATGTTCTTTAAGCTAGGTTGTAAAAATATATATGTTCCTATCGATTTTCGCCTGAACACTTACCCACCCACCTTATCTAATGAATTACGAGCTTTTCAATAATCAGGTCAGTGCAGAGTTACGCTTCTCTGACCATGCTGGTACGCGGGGAACTTTGCCAAATTCCACTTCTAGTCTCCCCATTCGTTACTTAATCTGAAACTAGGCATTGAGGTTCCCTTAGGTAGCAAGTCTAGTTTAGATGACCTAGATTTTAGGATATCGCTTTGAAAAATTTGTTGAACGCCGCATTGCAAGCTTTCGGTTTGGATCAGATGTTAGAGAAACGAGTTGCAATTAGGGTAATGTGTTTTATATCCGTTATATCTTAAAATATTGTTATACTATGGTTTGAGTTTAGGTTGTTGTTTATTACTGTTATCTGATCTCCCAAATCCTGGATCATGGTCAAAACGAGCCCCGGCCCCTTGTGCGCGAGGGTATAACCGGGACATTAACGTCGAGATGATTATTTCATATTTTACTTTGTTATTTATGAGGAAAAACCAGAAAAACAGTTACTGATCACATGAACAATTGTAAGTTAACGACAAACCCGAAGAAGTAGTAGAAAAATCACCCCATACCAAAACTAGGTACTGATATTCCAATTTCTTCCAAGCTACTAAAAGGTTAAACAATGATTCGTTTCGTCCATTCATCCATTCGTAAGCTTTGAAGCAACAAGCACAATTAGTAGATGTTTATGACACGGTTTCGACTTTGTTAAAGCCCAAGTGTTAGTCGGGCGTTTACACGTTGGGTTCCGCGTAGATCCGCATTTTAGACAAATACAATTTTTTATTTGGCTCGAAGTCACATCGTTTATTATTTAATTAATTTTTGACGTGAAGCGTTTTTAAAATCACACTTCTTCTTCTTATCGAGTCGATGGACTTAACTCCCCCTTACACTTTGTTCGCCCAGTATTCGGCGACGCACTGAGAGACAGAAGCTGAAACGTACCGAAAAGGTCTAAATCGTCTTACCTCAACAACTAACTAAACTTTTAGTCTTAGAAACATGAATCTAATGTCATTGTTTTGCCTATTTGCGCTCGATGTTTTGACCTTGCATTTGCTATCTTTTAGGTATCACTGGTCTGTGTCACTAGCGTGTTTATACACAGCCAGCACGCTGATAACGGCAAGGCATCGACTTTATCAATAGACTGCAAAATAGACGTTACAACTGCGAACGTTACTAACAGCTGCCGTCGACTGACGTCGCCTGCTGCACGTCGACGGGAGTCAACGGCACATATACGGCATGACCAGCTGCTGCGGCTGTGACAGTCAGTGAGAAGCAAAACTTGGACCACAATCGGTACGAAACCCTGATATAAATGGCAAACAGCTTAATCTCCATACTACTATACACAAAATAGATACATTAACGCACCATTATACCCACCAGATAAATATACCCATTACTAGGGCCTCGTTAAAAAGCAAGTACGTGATTCTAGGATTATGTGAACTTTCACACTAACGCCATTACAAAGCATGACTTGGCGAATATAAAGGTTTGATAAATGGTCTCTTTAGAGCAGAAGAAGCTGCAAGCTGCTACGATAACACGGTCATGAAATTTATGATAGAGATTTAGAATGGTATTTTATGTCACGTAATTTTATATCAGTGTGACTGTATTAAAATACTTGTTAGGTTGTTGTAAGTCAAACAGGTAGGCAAACAGATAAGCGGCCATTTGAAGACTGGCGATTTAATTGTTATTTAGGATTTTTTTTTATACTACTAATGTGGAAATCAGACTTACAGCCAGCCTGATGGAAAGCAGTCACCGCAGCCTATGGACGAATGGAGAATGGAGAATTGTAGAAATGCTATGATTTATTTAGATACTAGCCATTCCCGCAATTTTCACCCGCACGTAGCTTGGATCTCTAAAAACATTAATTAATTAAAAATTGTACAATGGCGGACTTAAAGCTAAAATAGCCTTATCTACCAATCAACCAGGAGATATTGGATAAAAAAAAAGGTAGGCGGTGCAAGAGAAGCTACGAGACAAAAAAGAGGAGCGGAACCAGAGTTAAATGTACAGATAAAAAATACATAACTAAAAATAAATTTATAAAAAGCTACAAATAAACGTGAGTGAGTGGGTAAGATAGCAATTGAAACCGAAGGTTCTGGGATTTCCGGGAAGAAAAATACGTAGTAAGTAATATTAGTGAAAGAATTTGCAAAATTATAATAATCGGTTCAGTAGTTCCGGAGATTAGCCCCAACATACAAACTTACAAACATTCAAACTCTTCCTATTTAATATTAGTATGAAAGTATAGATGTATACCTATTCAGCTTAATTGGAATCCGTCGTAAAACATTTTTTAATAATACACTTTACAAAAAGTTCTAACTTGGAAACTAGGTGAAGTACCACCTATTTCTAACTTGACGTGTTGCCCTTATAACCTTCAATATATATATCAAAATTCTCCAAAACCTATTTTCTACCTCCAAAGCCTACGTTTCATAAGTTTGAGGAGCCTTGCGTACGTTAAAATATTGGAAATACCCTAGCCCTGCTCGGAAGCTAATTTCGCCAGCAGTGACAGCCTAATCGATTGTATTGACAATTTATGGCTGGCTATTGGATAAGATTTACACCCTGTATTGTGCCCGGCTCGCTGCGTTCGTATTAATTCGCTGTATTCCTACAGGCTGTACCGTGAACGCGGTTTGAAGTAATCGATAGTGCCAAATCGATTCCCGTTAACACTCGATTTTATATTGTTAGGGTAGGGTAAGGAATTCGTTTTAGTTCGATTTTCGAGATTCGAGAGATCCAAATGCCAGTTCGCAATTGTCAATCTATTTAGTAAAAAAAAACATCTTAGTGTTAATGTCCCGGTTGTGCTCTCGCGCACTAGGGCCCGGAGTCTGCTTAGACCATGATTCAGGACGTGCAGAACATGAAATTACAGTGGAACGACTGCCATCTGACCTCCGTGACCCTGCTACCAGGGGAACCTGACCAGATCATGGTTACACCTTTAGTCGCCTCACCGTAAGAGCCTCCGTTTGTATTAAACTAATGTACATAACACAGACAAGAGTCATTGGTATACAGTCGCAGCGGGATTCGTAACCGGTACCTCTCACTTACGAGTCGTATACCCCAACCACTCGGCCACCGACGCTGATTTCGCTATTGTCAATATTTGGTACAAACTATAAGTATAATGATATGACAAACAAGTATTTGACTGCCATCTCGCCTGATGATAAGTGTACGTATGTATAGGTATGCAGTCTGCAGCTGAACGCTTAGGTTATGGCAGTTAGGCTAGGTGCTGAAACTTTTTAATATTATACTAGCCAGGCATTTGACCGTCAACTCACCTAGTCTAGGAGCAGCCTATTCACTCTAGCCTTGAAAGCGTCCAAATTATAATGATCAGGGAAAACACTCGTAGGCAACGTGTTCCACTCGTAGTCTGAGCGATGACGATGTATTCAGCGCAACTGCCCAGAACCTAGACACCTTCCGAACAGAATGCATTCAAGTCAGTTAATATAATTACAGTGTCCGACCGAAGGTCAATTTCTGGCCAAAGCCAAAGTCGTAGCTGATCAATCGGCTATCGCCATAACCTGAAGCTTTGTTGGCTACAAGCAACAATTAATATTTTAAATTATTTTCGGGTTTCGGGCCGAAGTCGAAGGTTTTGCAGAAGGTGGTTTTTGGGCCAAAGGAGACCGAAGCTGAAACCGCAGCTTAGGTCGGACACTAATTACAGGACACTTCCCACTAAATAGACATGCCTAGTATCTTTAAAGCTATAAAAAGAAGCAGTATTTCTTTTCAATAATTGAGGATGTGACGTGTACGCTGGTAACTAGTGTGAAGTAATCGTAATTTTTATCGATTTTAATTAACTGGTCGACCTGACCTCTTTGGGTCCTGCAAGCCGAGAGAAAGGTGCTAAAGTTACATAAACTGTGTACTCTACACTATTACTTACTTGGCGTTAATGCCTGATTACTCAGGATATTCATTAGACCTAATTAGTCCATAAACAAAAAGAGCTTATGGTAAACGGAAGCGTTGGATTTGAAAACGGCAGTTGATACCTAAACTTACGACTTTAATCACAGTAATGTTATAAATGCGAAAATGTATGTGTGTGTGTTTGTTCACGCCTAAACGAATGAACGAATTTGGATGAAATTTGGTAGGTAGGGTTAGACAAGCCTTAGATAGATAATACTGTTTGTGTGTGATTAATCGGCAGATCTTTTCATAAAACTAGGAATCATGTACAATGTCCAATTCTTTTAAAGTCAAATAATTTATTTTACGACGTTGGTATAGCAAATTGTACTAAAAATATTGATATGCCCTTTTAATTCATATTCATGTCTACAATACTTTAAGCGAACACGAATATCTATGGATTCGAATATTTCGCGTACGCGTCTCGTCCACCTGCCTAGTCACCGCGTAGCTCCCGGAGAGGGCTTTAAGTCCGCTAATTTATTAATAGCTCATTTGATTTATAATTCGTTCGCAATAGCAGCTCAATGGCAATTTGACACGTGTTTTACCTCTCGCTTACGAGTCAAATACCTTAACCTCACGGACACGACGCTCCTACAAAATCGTTTTAAAGTGGTTTCATCCGATGAATCACGTTTGAATAGAGCAAGTGAAAGAGGCGTAAGTAGATCAGGGATTATCACACGCAAGTACCCTACTAGGGCCATGGAGATAACTCACGTGAAAACTCCTATAGCTCAGTGCGACTTTCTAACGGGTTCCGTTTCCTTGCGCCCGAGTCGATTACCGACATTGGCACTTTCCCAGTGGTTGGTAGAAAATCATGTGGCTAGGTGACTGATGGCAATATGGCGACCAAAGACATAAAATATAGACATGTTGTGTCAACGAATAAGTTAAATGTCGATTTGGTAAATGTGAATTATATAACTTTATGCTCACGCTAATGTTTAGCGTTTACGTTTATCAATAAAAAATGAAGAAATTTTCATAACATTGAAACCCGAATGGAAAGATTTTTTGTAATCCATTTTGATATGTTGAAGTTATATAGGTTTGAAGGAAATGTCAAGCGCAATGAAATTCTGCTTGTGTTTACGATAATTAGGTTTACCAAGTGCCGAATGACGTTATCGGTCATGTCAAAATATCAAAGTTCAAAGTTCCTTTGTATTAAGAGATATTGTGAAAATTTCTTCACAGTTATTCATGTGGCATATTCTTTCTATTTACGATGTGATAAACTACGAAAAATTTGGTCTACTGGTCGCCAGTATCGAGCAGGTTATCCGATGGGTGACGACAAATGGGTATATGAAATTGAAACTTCATAAACACCAAGCAATAAACTACAATGTGTCCGCATTTTATTTTATGTGTGACAAGCTTTTGCCGGCGACTTCGACCCGTAAATTCAGTTATTATGTTCGAGACGTGTTCGGGACCAGTGACGCCATTTTTAAATATCATGTTTTAATAAAAACAGCTAAGTTCAGCGCGTTCTTCCCGCGGGAATCACATTGAATTTCGAAATAAACTAAAGCATATGTGCCATTCTAGGCTATAAACTACATTACCTACTGCCAATTTTAATCAAAATCCATACAGTAGTTTTTGCGTGAAGGAGTAACAAATACCCATTCAAATATTCATCAATTCTTCCAAAATTTTGCCTTAACAATATTAGTAGGTATCACACGCAGTAGGATTAGATTAGTAAGGATACAATACAAAACAAATCTATTTATTTGTACATCATCAACATCATCATATCAGCCAGAAGACGCCCACTGCTGCGCATAGGCCCTCCCCCAAAGATTTCCACAAAGGCCACGCTGCGTCTTCCGGTACGTGGTCGCCACTCGGGAACTTTACTACCCCATCGGCCATCTGTTCTTCGAGCTATGTGCCCTGCCCACTGCCACTTTAGTCTGGCAATCCTTAGAGATATATCGGTGACCTTGCTTCGCTTGCGGATCTCCATATTTCTGATTCGATCGCGTAAAGAAACTCCGAGCATAACTCTTTCCATTGCCCTTTGGGTAACAGTGAGCTATCTTATAAGACACACAGTGAGCGGCCACGTTTCAGTTCCGTAATTCATCACTGGCAACACACATTGGTCAAAGACCTTCGTCTTGAGACACTGCGGTAATTGGAACGAAAATTTTGGATTTGGATTTGTATGGGTATAGGCTAGAGCGTGGACCTCATCAATCTCGATTTTTCTAGTTGTGGATTCATATTCAATGTACCTCTTACCAAGTGGTGATCACTGCCAATTTTTACCTGTTGATTACCGAGACATAATTGAATATATGCCGTTTCGTAGATAGGATGAAGTCAATATCATTTTTTGTGACACGATCGGGACTAACCCACGTCCATCTGCGATGATCCGGCTTCCTGAAAAATGAGTTCATCATAAAGAGAATTCACTCCAAATTGCCCCACTCTCAACTCGTCTCCGCTTCGTTTGCCCAGTTACGCGTTGAAATCCCCCATGACAACGGTGTAATGGGTCTTGGAGGTATGTATGGCTGTAGAAATATCCTCATACATAGCCTCCACTTCATCGTCGGAGGGAGTCGATGTCAGTGCGTAGAACTGTATTTTATGTCCTTCAACAAATACCGCTTGGTAATTCTGAGTTTAAGGTACGCTACCCTAGACGACACACTCTCGATTTTGACGATGTTGTTCACGAGGGATTTGTGGACGAGGAACCCGACACCACCTAGGGACAGTTGGTCACCCTCTCGGAAGTAAAGCAGATTTCCGGACTTCAGGATTATCGAGTCCTCCACCTTTCTTCGGACTTCAGATAACCCTATAATGTCCCAATGTAATCTACCTCCACTTCCTCCAGTTCCACGAGCTGTTCGTCGGTCCGCAGCGTCTACATTGTATGTAGCAAGGGCCAGTGGTCGTGCTTTGTGGTAGCCTGGTCGCATCCGGTTATTCTTCGCACCCACTGCCTCGCCGTTACCGTGACCGCTACCAAAGTCAGGAATAGCGGGGCCGCTTGGTACTGGAGCCGTGTGGCCTGTGTGTGCTTGTCATCGCCAGGCGGGATGGCGATCGTATATATAGCATATAAAAAATTATATGGTAAGCAGTACAAAGATCTTGTCACTAATGTGAACTCTTCCAGACAACCTTGGTGTGGAAAGAAACACAGATATTAAGGATATGTTGTACTGAAAGTTTAAAATAAAAGTACACTAACAATACAATGCTAAGATTTTTTAAGCGTTGCACTAGATAGAACTATTCACATTGAAAGTTTGTAACTGTATGAAATCGGGAAGTTGAGACAACTAATAACAATTATTGTCTTCATTATTAATTCACCGACAAAAAGAGTTTATAAAAGATGCAAATAATGCATTTTGCATTTTCAAATAAAATAGAAAATTGCACATGCAAAGTGAGGGAAATGGTAGACGAATTAGTAAAGAACGATATAGTTCAAAAATCAGAGTCCAACTACGCTAGTCCTATTTTGTTAGTTAGGAAAAAGAATGGAGAATCCAGGCTTTGTGTGGATTATAGAGCGCTCAACAACAAAATCATAAAAGATAAATATCCAATATCATTAATCGATGACCAAATCTGAGTGGCAACACTTTATTTAGCACCCTTGATTTAGTATCAGGATATTATCAAATATCGATGGGAGAGGAAACTCGGCATTTGACAGCAATCGTCACCCCAGTTGGACATTACGAGTTTAAGCGTATGCCATTTGGGCTGGCAAATGCACCAGCTGTTTTTCAAAGGATGATTAACAAACTTTTAGGCGCGCGTAGATTTAAATCCGCATTAGCGTACATGGACGATCTTCTGATCCCATCCGCAACAATTGATGAGGGATTTGTGAGACTCGAAGATGTCTTAAGGTTACTTCAAGATAATGGACTCACTTTAAACCTAAAAAAATTTAGTTTCTTTGACAAAAAAATAGAATATCTTGGCTACGAGATTTCAGCTGAGTGTATACAACCCTCCCAGAAAAAAACTACTGCTGTGGAAAATTTTCCTGTTCCGCAAAGCGTTCACGAATTTGGAGAGATAGCAAGGACCATTAACCCGATTATTAAAAAAGGATGTAACATGGCAATGGAACGAAGATGAAAGCAGATCATTCACAATTCTGAAAACGCGTTTGGTAGAGCGGCCTCTCTTGGCCCTTTACAATCCTAAGTTAGAAACAGAACTACATACAGATGCTAGTTCACTAGGTCTTGGGGGTATTCTGATGCAGTGGCAATTATCTCCTAACACATGCGTTCTTGCATTTTCAAATAAAATAGAAAATTGCACATACCTTAGTATTTAAAATAAAATTATGCTTTCTCGTAAAATCTCGCCAGCACCATTTCTAGAGAGTGCTGGTAGCTGCCAAAACGTTGAATTATTGGATTTAAACTGTCCGTAGTTGGTTATAAAATGAAAGTTAAGCAATTAACAGGTTAACGATATCTAATATCATCAAGCCACTAATATCTCTTCTAAACTGTTTTTACGCAGAGTCTAGAAATCGATGGTCATTTATTTAACGAGCTTCTGTAGTGTTTTTATAAACATAGATACTAAGTATTAGTATTTAATTATTATTTCACAATATACTTTTATTATTATTATTATTAAACCTATATCATAGATCAGTAATGTTCTCAAAAAAGCTGGGGTCCGAAGTGGTAAGAATAAAAGAAGATGTATGAAAAGAGTTGTAGATATATGCGAGGCTAGGGAATTGTGTCAGGACAGAGCAAAGTGGCGGTCCATAGTCTCTGCCTACCCCACCTGTGGGACACAGGCGTGAGCTTTATGTATGTATGTATTAAACCTATATATAATTACTTTACAATATGTTCAAACTTAAAACTACGAAACGAAATAAAAATTTTACACAAAAAAATAATTACATATAAAAAACAGATTCTAGATCGCTGCCAAGCGGAAGCGTACAAGTATCAGTTGTATATCAGATGAAAAACTACCACTTTCAACGCCTATAACATCTTCACCCATGTACTAATAGTATTAATTTTATCTAAATCCATTAGAAATCATCATAATCTTGGTGTAAACGTCCAGGATTTGGCAGATCAGGTGATTACAGTGGAGCGACTGACATCTGATCTCCGTGACTCTGTTAACACCGTCATGGTTACACATTCTGTCGCTTGAATGTGCAGGTTTCATCACGATATTTTCTCTCATCGTAGAAGCATCGGTTATTAGTGTTCATCAACACAGCCCGTAACAGTCCACTGCAGGACTTAGGGCCTCTCCCACGAAAGTGGAGGTTATTGCCATAATCTCCACGCTTGGCAGGCGGGTTGGAGATCGCAGTGTTATAATATAACAATGGAAAATGCTGCTGCCCATTTTCCAGACTACGGAGGCTCTTGATCTTTTGCCTCGAAAACATTAGTCGCCTTGTACGACACACATGAGTGTAAGGGGTTGGTGCTATTCTACTCTGCCGGACACCACACGGCTAAGTTAGTGTTCACCTAATGTATTTACTTAACTCAGAAAAGAGTCAGTGGCACATGACCGCACTGGGGTTCGCACCCTGTACCTCTCGCTCACGAGTCGGATACTTCCGTTAGAAATACAGATACATAATAAAATCCGCCAAGTTTAAGTTGGCTTTACAATCACGGCGTTTTCAGAATGCTGGCCCAGTCGATACCGTATAAAAGGTCAGTTAATGGTGGTCATGAGTCCTTCAGCTTTTGGCATTTTGGGGTCACGAATGATACCCTCCCGCTATTTAACTTCGTAAGCCCTAACCGCCACATATCCAAGCGATAATCATAACATTGATTACCTGTGCCATTAAAACATCTACTAAATCCTCGCCAACATCTTCTATACATTACAAGAATCCCATAAAAATGATAAATACAATACGCACAGGTCCGCAAACTTGCATAAACCTAGCGGTGCATTTCATTTTACCACACAAACGGAATTAATGCTCTGCCAGTGAGATACACTGTGTAATAAAAATCTGGATTACACAGTGCTAGAGATGGGAAACAACCGTTCGCCAAAACTGGAAATCATAACTCGAATGAGCCGCTCAAATGACCGCGTTTTTAAATCAGTTGCATGAGTGACTAGTGAGTTTATAAGAAACGTGGTCATTGAATGATACTTATTTATCTGCTACTAATTTCTTATTCTGCTTTGTTGCTTGTTACGTGTTTATTATGTTACTGTACCAGAAGAAGAAGTGTAGATATTTTGAACTCTGTGATCGCCAACCCATATTACCCAAAGCTTAACAAGGTACCCAGATGGAGGAATCCTACAACATTACGTAACTCACTGAGCAACAAAAATGACACGAATTCGCACCACTAGCCGGTAGAAAAGCGGGCGAAGATAAATCCAGTTTATTACGATCCCGGTTATAAATAAGCAAGGCTCATAGTTATAAGCATTTTTCATAAAGCGCCTTCGCTATAGACCTGTAACATGATACCGTGATAAGTTTAATGCTGGTAAACAACGAGTTTCAGATTAATATCCTCGATATTGGTTTACTAGCTTCTGCCAAGGATATGCTCGCTTATCATTCGATATTACTTTGAATTTCGAGACAAATTATAATTTCTTCTTCTAAGTTGCTACACTGTTGGTCGACATCGTCGGTAGCGGATTGGCAGTAAGCGTCACTATCCGTCGCCACTCTTCTTGAACTGCTGCTTTCCTAGTACACTCGTAGAGAGTACCATTAACGGCAGCTTTAACTTGGTCGGGGATATTCTGCGTGGACTTGTGCCTTCCACCTTTCCCTGTATCACAACGCGCTTCACATATTATAATAATGGGGTGTTAATCGACCCCTGAGCCGAGACATAACGTCAATCAATCAAGTTCCTAGTTTGTTCCCTATTTGGGGTCAGCCCTCCTGAACCATTTACGCCACTTTTAGCGATTTTAGGTTATCTCTGTTAGGTCTAATATTTTTAAGTCATTGGTATAGTCCTCTTCCAAGTAGTTCGTAGGCGTCCTCTACTCCTTACTCGCTCCTCCTTACACCTGTCTCGTCATGACCTAATGAACCTAACCATTACCTAACGAACAAATTATATATTTAATATAGTCTGGTATACTGGTGTAAACTTCTATCAAAAGCCTTTCAGTAATATTTACGTCAGACAAACACATAAACTTTTTAGTTTAGTTAGAGTAGCAGGTAGAGAGTAGGAGTAAGCGGAAACAGTAAAGAGAAATGAGCTATACAAAAGTTAATGTATTTTAGCTTATCTGGTAGCTTGGTACCTGGAATATCTAGATTTTAGATATTGTTATTCATTCACATTGACTTGAGCTACAGAGTTACTAAGTAATGCTTTCTGTTTGTTTTGTGTGAGGGCAGTAAAATTTTATCGCATCCCGTATGACAGGTCTAGCCAGAAATCAAATAATCTTATCTAGTGTGTGGTATACGTATCTTTATAGATTTAGTAGAATAAACATACTTTATTAGACTGCAGATTACCTATTATGAGCTGGAGGCAGGTTATGAACTGAGCTGTAGTTTATTATTCATTAAATGATTATTACTGAATCCTGGGTCCAGCTTTCTACTATTACTCCTCACGGCTGCAATCCCAGTTGTTATCTTGCTCTGAGTGAGTTGGTACTTCAGAGTCCGAGAGAACTAATAATAATAGTATAACTTAATTTTACCAACACTTCGTTTCTCTACATCGTTTTTTATGATTACGGACGTCATCATCATCATTATGCTAGCGCTCATCCCGGCCTTTGCCAGGGTCCACTTTCCTACTCATTCTTTCAAACTTCGCGCGAGCTTCGGCATCCCGGGAGTATTCTACGCCTTGATATTTTGTCATGCGGCGATGACTTTAAATTTCCATGCCAAAATCCCATCTCGTATGCAATCATGCTACAGTCATTCGGCGACCCACAAAACCTCAACCAAATACTCTTCGAATCAACGTACAGTACAATTTAAACTATCACAGTTATTATCACATATTAATTTTTTTTTGTTTACATTTCTATACTTCGACGCAATTACATACATCATCGTCTCGGTCTTCGATTCAAAAGTCTCGTCGCCATTTTCCAGGACACGTCCGCTCTCCTCGGCAGTCGGCGATGGAATGACCTAACACACGCAATGGGAAGCAGCGTAAGCACAGCGAACAGCCGCCGGTGGTCAGGGCGCAAGCGCGAGCAGCCGCCTAACGCTGAGTCTTCGAGAGTACTGTTTCTGCTCTACCTGATACATCGGACCTGGAACGTCGTGGTGGAACATGTGGACTCGAAGAGTGCCAGGTGAGGATGTGAATTTTTTATAGTATTCGCTGCTGTATACCTACGCGATGCTCAGACATTCCAACAGATTAATCTCTATTTTATATTTAAATCTAGTGAATCGGCCTCGTAAGCGAGGGGTACCGAGTTCGGTGCCCGTGCCGTCATGTATGAACTGGTCATTTTCTTGAAAAGTAAATTTAATGGAACGTCATGTTTGTGCCAAGTTCCAAGTCGTACATCGTTTTCTGGGTTATTCATCTTTATATCTTGACCTATTACTAGTGAGCAAGCTTAGGCAGGATCTTGAGACCAAGGTAAACACGTGGAAGGCAGTGCTAGGAAACGGTGGTTTGAAACTGAGCGTCGCCAAAACAGAGTATATGGCTAGCTGCAGCGCGGATCTTGAAATCATCTGTATAGGGAACGAAGCTGTCAATAGAACAGATAAATTTAAATACCTCGGATCCGTGCCGCACGAGTCCGGCGATATCGATGTCAAGGCTCGAATCTCCGCTGCTTGGGCCAATGGCAGGAGCTCACGGAGCTCACCGGTCGACCCTTAAATTTCAATCAAGCTCAAGGGGCTAATATATGGCATTCCGCGAATTGGCATGGCATGGCATGTGATGCTTTACGGCAGCGAAACCTGGGCGGCGCTGACGAAGCACGTCCGCGAACTCCACGTCAACGAAATGAAAATGGATGTGTGGCATTCCGCGACTTGATCGAGTGCGTGTCCCAGGGATACGTGGGAAATAGGTGCCTGAATCTTCCGGTATCAGGAAAGATATCCCGCGGAAGGCCCAAGACGCGATGGATTGACATCGCCGAGTCGGACGCGAGAGCGTACGACGTGAGGATGCCGAAGATCGGGAAAAGTGTAGAAAACAAAGCAGGAAAGGGGAGCCTGGCAGTAGCCGGGATTAACCGCTCGGATTATGATGATGATGATTATGAGACATCTTTATATCTTGCGCCTGCTTTTTTAAGTTCTTCTTCTAAACTGATCCTTAAGAAACTTTGCACACTTGATGTGTACCACCAAGTGTAACTGTACAATATTATGATAGATACTATAGCTAGTCTGAGTTAGTAAAACATCATAGTTTTCAGTGATGTGTATTTCCTTCTCTTTTATTGTTTCTTCTAGAATTGTACGTTCACTTGAATGTTACAACATCTATCAATTTCAATAACTCTATGGTCTTTTAGTAATTTATTCGTATTATAGATAATAGGTATTTCGAGTTTAGTTCCGAATACTCCGGAAAATACGTAAATCTATAACTACTCTTCTTCAGTTGAATGAAAGCTGAATAATTCACCAGGCTGTCGAAATGTGCTGCTACACGCCGAGTGTTGAAATAATGAATTGTAACTTAAACAGTGAACGGTTAAACAAACAATAGTGCTCAGTTCCGGACAAGAAGTCGTTATGTTCTGTTTTGCTACAAAAACTGCAACAGACGCTGGAAACAATGTTTCTTAATAACTTGGGATTTGTGTGCTTGGAAATGAATAGCCATTGAAATTGTAATGTCTTGTAATAGAAATGAATGATGAAAACAAACACATAGGGTTTTAAACGAATTCAAATATGCCTGTGCCATCGGTATGTTTAACTTCATTTCACGGTTATTGTATTTCTTGGTACGTTTTGATAATATTGCAGGAGTGACTTGATTGACTGATACAAAGTCTGGGAATCGAAAACATTGTTTTATACAATCCTCCCTCCCTCAATTAGTTTATTTAATTTTAGGTATAGCATAGCATTAAAAAAGTTCAAGCGGTAAGAGTGTATCGAACCTGATTATAGATACCTGATTGTATCCACACACACACACATCCATTTACTAATAATCTCGAGTATGATATCGTAAATAAAAGGTTTATTGAATTAACATTAAAAGAAGTACCTACAACGTTTCAACCAAACACTTCAAGTTACATTAGAAAATAAATGATCATCGTGGCGTTAATGTCCCGGTTGTGATCTCGCGCACGAGGGCCCGGGGTCCGCCTTGACCATGATCCAGAATTCGGCAGGTTAGGTAATTACAGTGGAGCGACTGCCATCTGACCTCCATGACCCTGCTACCGGGGGATCCTGACCAGATTGGATTATGGTTACACATCCAGTTGCCTGAATGTGCAGGTTTCATCACGATGTTTTCCCTCACCGTAAGGGTAACGGTTAGTATTCAACTAATGTACATCTCTCAGAAAACAGTCATTGGTACATGGCCGGAGCGGGATTCGAACCCGGGACCTCTGGCTTACGAGTTGCATACTCTAACCGCTCGGATACCGACGTTCAAAAGAAAATAAATGATATTCAGGCTTAAATTAATATAGAGAGATTACATCAACAGATTACTTGTAATAAGATATCAATAGGTAGTAGGCGTGTTATAAATAATCTTGGTTAGTGATGGCTTTCCTACTTTGCTTGTAATTTGTTGTTGCTTCATTGGCAAACAACTAGAAACAAATGGTTTTATAACAGAAGCCGAATAGCCCACTGGTCACCCTTGCTAATGTACTATGCAAAAGTCCCGACTTCCGTTTCTCGACTGGGTAGAAATTTAAGTGATGTATGGGCTATAAAGGCCTTGCCACATACAAAGCTCGGCGCGAGCGCGGCGTGAGCGCGGTGCGATATTTGCTAGGCAACCACCGCGCGGCGCGATAGTTGCTAGGCAACCATCGCGCGGCGCGTTATTTGCTAGGCAACCATCGCGCGGCGCGATGGTTGCCTAGCAAATATCGCACCGCGCTCGCGCCGAGCTTTGTATGTGGCAAGGCCTTAAGTGTGAGCCTCTAATTCATCACTGATGGACATGCCTCTATCCTAATATTGATTAATTATAAAATTACTTAGCTGAAAATATTCAACAGATAAAAATAGTTCTGCTACCAATGGATGCCGTAAATGTACGTAGGTTAGTGGCAGCCTCCATGACATTAGTCGTCTTTTACGACATCTGTCAATGAGAAAGTGGGTTTGGTTTTTATATTCTGTTCTACCTGTCAGCACACGGCTTCTCATACGTCCGTGGCAATACCCGTTACAACTGAAAACTCCTCTGATCCGTCCGCGGTAACTAGCGTTGCTTGAAATAAACCGTAGACTGTGTATAGCAGCGAGCGCACCTGGTAGACGTATAATGAAACCATAAACAGTGACCCTTAACCCCAACCTGCTACGGTTCCAGATGGCGCGGTTCACAGACGGTGCAGAGCTCGGCCACGGGTCGCAGGTTCGACTCTGTGAGCCTGGCGGAGTCAGACCCTGGCTCCTGCTATTCTGCATGTAGTTGCAGCTACTGCCGGCTCCGGGAGTGCGCTCACGACTGTGTCAGGTGTGGATACTTTTTATTTGTATAAAGTACCTACCACAAATTGCGATCTGCAATCTAATGAATTTGGTTTTGGATGACAACAATATTAGCCATACAATTACCTGAAATAGGAGGGTGAGGTACGGGTACGTAAGTACAACTGTTCCTGTAAGCCTATCTAAACGGCCTATCTAGTATAATAAGTCTATGAACCGGCTATGAATCGAACTTGATAAGTTAAACCTACTAATTCGATTCATCTTCATAAACAGATTACCAATGGTTTATTGTTGGACATCTTATTCCTCACAGTGACAACGCAACTTTCCAGTCAGACACAACTAAAGTCACTACATATGAATGCCGCAAATTCCATACAAAAACATGCAATTCAACACCACAGTTATGATTACATTACGAAGAAATTACAGCGATAGCTCATCAGACTAGCTTAGTCGATAGCACCAACATGAAGACAGTTTATCAAATTGTCCGTCCCGTATCCTCGACGGTAAATTATATTCTCACTCGTTTCTAACCAATATTTAACTTTAATCTCAGTTTAAGCACGCTGATCTGTCGCAGTGAAATAGATCTTCGAGAGTACCATCGTGCATGTGTTATTTTCCCGTAATTGCGTAGACATTAAATAGGTGTGTTTACGTCCTAGTCGTTCAGAATAATAGCGAAGTAAGGTAAAGTCTTCCGCTGGGGACACTGAGACTACATCATCAGTCTCGGTAGCTGACGAACGGTATAATATTATTAGAGAGTAGGTGCTTACGTACATGTTTTTCGCTCGTGTCGCGTGTTGCACCAAAATGGCTATGCAATTTTTGGTTCTTTTCTCAGAATCTGTCTATCCGTGTCGGGCTCTACAGCCATCAGAGAAAGTGCTGTACACAAACCCCTCACGATGAAGCTGTTTGAATCATCTACAAAAATGTTTAAGGCCAATGATGATGATAAAGTTAGAAAGCTTATTTTAACTTTTTTCTACGAACATTGTTCACGCAGCGAACAATCAGTGAACGATTTTGATTGGTAACATTTTAAAAATTTTACGCTATAGGTGTTTTTTAATATGTTATTCTATGTTGTTTGTGTGTTATGTTTGAGTTGTAAATAATAAAGCATATTAGTATGTATTATTGATAATTGAAATTGATATTAAGTTCTATCAATAAATATGTGTTTTGTCGTTAGCGATTTCTGCAAGATAACCTTCGCCTTGTCTTCATGATAAGCGAGACGTAAACCAAAAGCATCGTTCTAGATCACCTAAAAAATATATGTATCAATCAATGTTAGTTGCGAGCATAAAATCAAGATACCGTTGCTATCTGAGCCCAGACTGTGCGGCTTAGTACCGTACGAGCATAGTTCGAATTGTTTTAAATGCACGCTTAGCATAACGGGCACGAGTTCGTTTATCTGAATTAATTAGTAGTGGTTGAAGATTCCAGGCATTGCGTAAACTGTGTTCGCTTTGAACGCGAGCATGCCAGCAAGTCTGAAACTTGCGCATGTTGTATCGTAGTAGGGGTTCCTTTGTATTATCCGGCGGGAAATACTTTCCGTCTACTTTCATTATTAAATACAAAGTCATGTCTGTCTTTCTAAAAAATTCAAAAATTCTTTCACCAATATTTTAATTTCATTTTCATTTACGTCTACGCTTGATTTCAAACTCATACGGACCTCCAAGATTTTGGTAGATCAGGTAATTATAGTAGAGCGATTACCATCTGACCTCCATGCCAGATTGTACACTGTTATACGTTCAGTCGAATTCATTCCTATTACAAATGTTTGCATGCGTTGTCACCGTCAGGACTAAGATGGCATGCTTCACTTAACGGCATACAATATTAACAAGGCATTGTTCCCAATTAGATTAGTAACCGGGGGTGGATGGCAGAGACAATATCGACTGCCCAGTAATATTGTCTGGAATAGTGAATCAATAACACAACACCCTGTCGGATAAGCTCTTGTTAAATACACCCACACAAGATGCAATACAATGACTTATGAGGATTGTTTTATGTATGAAAAGATAGAAGTATTTTATCAGAATAACTAGTATGGTATACCCATCATCATCCTAGTATCCCTCGCGAATTCTGCCAGCTTCTGGCTTCTGCATTCATCCCTAGTTATTATGAGTATACAAAAATTTATGTTTGCATGTATATGACGTCGTTACACTGAAAAGCTACTGTACGGATTTTCATGTGGTTTTCACCAATAGACACTGTTATTCAAGGAAGTTTATGCGCTAAAAAAACGCGGACGAAGTCACAGGCAATACCTAGTACTTATTATGTAAACAGGCAGACAGTGGCATGATTCTAAAATTGGAATGAGCCTGTCTGAAACATTCTAAACCGGAATCAATCGGCGCTTACTGACGATAATGTTTTTTTCCATTCTATTACAGGTAAGCAGCGATGGCGTGTGGAGGAGAAATTATACGCACGAAGTAATACACCACAGAAATCGTAATAATATATATAAATAAATAAAAGTCCTATGCACTTTGTCACCATACATCTTTTGTCCTAGTATCTGACACTAGCTGACACCTGCGAATTATTGCGCAGAATGGCCGAGGTATGACAAGCGTTCTCGATAGTTGACTCTATATGGCACCTCTATTCAGTTAACTTATTTTGATTTCTCCGGACCTAAATCGGCCGAAGCAAGGAAAATATGTGTCGGTCGGGCTACAGATCGGATATGGTTCACCTGTGTGGTGTCTTCCCCCTGACACACTTATTAACTTATCCGGCGTACCCTACCACCTGCAAACGCAAAGATTTGTACGTGGTCACGGATAACGCTGTATCCGTGGCGGAGTACCGATCCATGCAAATTTAACCCGCCACTAGTCGACACGCAAAGAAGAACAGTTCGTTTTCTGTGGCTAAAACAATAGCGTTTCTTCTTCTTCTTCATTTAATGGTGATCCGAATGGTTTAACTAATTGTAAGTACCTAATTATAATAATAATTTAGTATTTAATATTTGGATGACGTGGTATAGTGCCTACAATTTATTTACTTTATGCACATTACAGTAGAATACTTACTATGATGACGCTGTGACCCAAAATGAGTCTTGGCCACCGACACTAAGAAGCTCCATTCCACTCTGTCTTGTTGGCACAAGACCACAGTCCTCCTGCAAACAGTCAGCCCGGAGTTGCGATAGGTCACTTTCAAGTTCGTCCCTCCAGCGATACCTGGAACATCCGAGCGGTCGTCAACCACTGGGTCGTCCTATTCTCGCGACGTGGCCAAGCCAACGAAGCCTATGAGCTTTTATTTCGCCAATAACATTACGTATAATAGCAGAGCTTAATGAAATAAAGTACACACCTATACTAGACTTACTCTGCGTAAAATTCAGTTATTACATTCCTGGCCAATTCCCGCGGGAAACACAGATGAATTATACCAAAATCTATTCAGTAAATTTCGCGTGAAGAAGTAACAAACATCCATATATCTAACTTTCTCGTCTTTCTCATTTATAATACTAGAAGGCTAGGATTTGTAGGATTGGAAGGAATATCCAACATAAACAATATCGCGATATAAATCATAGTTTCCACTAATTTAGCATTATTAATAATGCTTCCTAGCCTCCCTAAATCCGTAATAATAAGTCCCGCATTTTATCTTCAAGCTGAAGCTATCAAGCCTTCCTTTCTTCACTTCCAAACCATTAAACTGCCCACGTCCAAAAAACCTGCAACTCTAACAAAAAAAACTTTTCTATAACGAGTTTACTTCATGATTAAATCTACGAGGGATTTTTGTTAAATTTGGGTCAGCCTGAGCTTGCCTAAGCATAATGCTCTTTGCTAGCCGTCGGACTGTGTTTGATTGATATGAAAAGTTTGCTAATACAAGTATCTTGCTGTTCCCTATTCTATATTGTTTGCTGTTTTTCATTTGCATCATTTCTCTTTTGTGGTCAATATTAATATGATGCTAGCTGTTCGGCTTCTTTCATAAGGATGTAATTTAATTTTTCGGGATCCAAGCTATATTGTTACCGATTTCACGAAAACGTTTCATACTTCATTAGTGTATTAATAATAAAGATTTAAATATATTGTAGGTATCGCGATTATTATCACACATTTTAAAGGTATGTTCCGGGTTTCCTACGGCGTACCTTTATTTTAATTTTATTTTTTAACCGTTTATTGTACATATTAACTTAAAATATAAGGACAAAATGAAAACTAACACAACAGGCGCTACTTATTTCTTACAAGAAAACTCTTCCAGCGAGCCTTTGTTTACGAGTAGCCCGATATTTCGACGCAGTTGCAATATCATGGTCACGGTACCTCCCGGCGGTAGGAAACCCGAAACATGCCTTTAAATTGTATTGTAGGTATATAAATTATTGTACATTAAGTTAGAAATTGTTATAATAAATCTTGGAGAAGTGCTCACAATGCTCCAGACCAACTAACTACCAAATCTAGTTCTTTTTAGTTTTATAGAACTGTCCTCGCTAATACCGAGTGTCCGCTGGACAGGCATTCGCCTTTTAGCACAATGAACATTACATCTAAAATGCAAGTAGGTACATTGCAATTCATGAAGGCAAGTCGTCGACAAATACAGGCTATTGGAATTCTTGTGTATTTCGATTCATTTTGAAAGAAATGGAAAGAGAGTTCAGACGGTTTTGTTGTTTGGATTGGAGCCCAGGCCAGAAAGTAAACCTTTTTTAGATACCTTTAAGTAATATTTTTGGTAAAAGTTACAGTAATACGGGTAGTGAAAAGCTTTCACGTAATTTGACAACATTTGATAAAAGTTGAAAAAGAGCAGTATGTATTTTTTCCAGTCTTTGGGTGTGCCCTTTTTATTGTGTTCCCTAACACTATTTTTAGAATGGCTTCCCAAATTCATCGAGGTTTCCCATTAAAAGTTTACTTATCGCTTCTTTTCATTAGGCGTAATAAGTTATGATGACCACGACCATGTACCGGAAGAATCATCGTGGGTAGGCCTCCCACTAGGTGGACCGACGACCTGGTAAAGATCGCGGGTACCAGTTGCTTAGATAAGGCACAAGACCGGATTTTGTGGAGATCTCTGGGGGAGGCTTATGCTCAGCAGTGGGCGTCATCAGGCTAGTATGATGATGATGATGAATAGGTTATGTAGGGACTTTTACGCTAGTCTTTTTACCTGATTGCCAAGGAAGAATTATGTTGTTTTTATGAACCTGATAAACTCCATAACAGTTAGTTACCACCTACCTAGTACTTGGTTAATATAGTGTCTGGTAGTAGCACACCATTGGTGTGCCTTGTTCAAGGCGACTATTGTTTCAAACCATTATCTAGATACGGCAAAGCTCTTCTATTCAGCCATTTTTGACAAACAGTAGACTAAGCTAATGGTTAACTATTCGTATCTATTAAGCATAAAATCCGTTCCGTTATAATTATTTAAATATAAATCAGATGTAAATCATCTTATATAATCATATTTGTAACGAATATTGACTACATCAGCCTGTTTTAAATACATGTTCCAAAGTTCCATAAATAAGTAACTAACATAGGTAGTTATTGTTTAATTCTGCGGCTTTTCAACAATATATCAAATCCTAATTACCAAATTTCAAAAATGATCTAAACTGGCTTACACTATGACTCTAAACTTATATCCAATAATTACTATTAAAATGTACTATGTTGTTGCAATAAAGAGTTTACATACATACATACTATTACACATGAATATAATAACATAATAACCTACCATAGAATCGTGCCTAACACAACTGCCGTCTCTATTCACTGCAATATTCCATTTAATACAATGATTTGATTGGATTTCACGAATTTGCTTACACAGAGCTACGGAGAAATTCATGACGTTGGAAATTGATTGCTTGTTTTTAATATATTTTGGACACCATAGTGTAGATATTGTGATTGATTGCTTTCCATTTTGCAAATGTTATGTACCAGCGATTGATTTATAGGTTTATAATATACTCGTACCTATGCTATCATACCGACGTATTAATTAGGGAGTATAGATGTACCAAACAGGTAATTTGGATATTAAGTTAATATAAATCATAATCATCTTGGCGTTAATGTCTCGGTTGTGCCTGGGGTCTTGACCATGATCCAGGGTTTGGCGATCAGGTAATTACAGTGGAACGAGTACCATCTGACCTCCGTGACCCTGCTACCAGGGAAACACTTAGCTGCTTAGCTGTTATATATTTCAAAAGCGTCGGTAACCTAATGGCTCCGACTCGTAGTCGAGAGGTACTAAATTCGAACACCAGTGCCGCCACGTACCAATCACTTTTTCTGAGTTTTGTATAATATTATAGTTGACAACATCGTGAACAAACCTGTACATGCAGGCGACTGTTTGTTCAACCATGATCCAATCTGGTCAAGTTTCTCTGTCTGGGTCACGAATGTTAAAATGCAGTCGCTTTACTGTAGGTAATTACCTGATTTGCCATATCCTGGATCATCGTCAAGGCAGACTCCAGCCCTCGCGAGAACACAACCGCGATATTAATATTATAGGGCTAATACTTAAAATAAATAAACGAGAGTCAAAAAACTGATGAAAGTAAGATAAAATGCAACTGGTATAAAAAATATTGTGCACATAAATTCATAAAGCTTTTGATGTTACCATTGTGATAGCGTATCTACGCCATTCAACGAGCGTTGTGATTTAATTGGGTTAGTACGTTTATATAGGTTATCCAAAGACCGTTTGCCTCGCCATCTAGCGAGGCAATGCGGCAAATCTTCTGGGCACTTTCCTAGGACTGAACTTCCTAGGACCTGGTGCAAATTTATTATCTTTAGAGTAGTTTATTTATAATTTACTTTAGTTTTATTTTGTATTAATTAGTTAACACCCGGTTTCTGAAACGCTTGTCAACGCAAAAATTACGTAACAGCTTGTTAAACACTGATTAAATGCAGTTTGGGTTTCTGAAAGGGCCAATTGACGGCTTGTTAACAGCTTGTTGACGGATTGTCAAATCTCCAATTAACGGCTGATTAATGTAATTTTGGGTTTCCGGAAAGCTTTTTCTCATGTTAACTGTATGTTATCGCCGTGTTATTTTAATTGGCGAAAATCGACCAATTAACCGATTGTTAAAAGAAATTATATCCGATTTTCTTGGTCTAGGTCTTGGTCCTGGCCCTGGTCCAGGTCCTTGTTTTGGTCCAAGGCAAAGTCCAGGTCTAGGGTCTAGGTTCTGGTCCAGGATCATGACCAAAACTGCAACCTTGATCACAATTTGAGCTTGAACCAGAACCAGGACCTAGACCAGTGCCAGCACATAGACCATAAACATTAGCTGGACCAGGACCTGGTTCGGGGCCAAGACATGGACCTGAACCAGGACCAGAACCTGAACCACGGACATGTCAGGGTCCAGGACCTGGACCTGAACCAGTACCTGGTCCGGGGCCAGTACCTAGACCTGAACCAGGACCTGGTCCGAAGCCAGGACCTGGACCTGAACCACGAACTGGTCTGGGTCCAGGACCTGGACCTGAACCAGTACCTGGTCCGGACCAGTACCTGGACCTGAACCAGGACCTGGTCCGAAGCCAGGACCTGGACCTGAACCAGGACCTGATCCGGGGCCAGGCCCTGGACCTGAACCACGAACCGGCCCGTGTCCAGAACTTGAACCAGGATTTAACTAATGGGATTATTGGGAGAAACTCACAGAATCGATAGCCGATGGGGCGGATGTTGTGGAGTGGCTTTCTCTGGATGGCCTCCCAAGAGATGGACGGACGACCTCTTTAAGGTCCTAGGGAGCCGATGGATGCAAGATAACAAAGTCGACCAGAATGTAAGCCGTGGGAGGACTGTATTCAGCAGTGGACCGGGACCCACCTAACTGCCTAAAGATGATGATGATGGGATTACTGATCCACTGGAACCTGTGACCCTATAACATAAATATTGTTATATTTTCTCTTTTCTCGCTCTGTATATTTTTTTTGATAATATTTGATTTTTATTTAAGTACACGAAAACTATACAATCGCTATCAGTTTCATCTAAAAGTTGAATATCCCGCCGCTATCAAAACGCCGCTAGGGACAGAGACAAATCAATGCGTTAGACAGAAACAAAACATATATGAGTGAATGAATGTGACTGATATTAGCAGGGGTAGCCAGACGAAAAAATTGATCTCTTGTTAATGGTCGATTAGCTAACAATAGATTGATTGGCCTTTCAGAAACCCACGGTGATTTAACAGCTTGTTAAATGTGACAGTCTGTTAGCTAATCGATGATTTGACAAGCGTTTCAGAAACCGGGTGTAAGATTTGTATTCGTTATTTGGAGCGTCGGTAGCCGGGCGGTTGAGTATCCAACTCGTATGCGATAGGTACCGGATTCGAATCCCGCTGCGGCCATGTACCAATGATTCTTTTCTGAGTTATGTACATTAGTTGAATTCTAACCGATGCTATACGGTGAGGGAAAACATCGTGATGAAAACTGCAAATTCAGGCAACTGAATTTGTAACCATGATCCAATCTGGTCAGGTTCCCCTGGTAGCAGGGTCACGTAGGTCAGATGGTAGTCGCTCCACTGTCACGGCGGACCCCAGGCCCTCGTTCTCGAGAGCACAACCGGGAAATTGATTATTTTTATATAGTTAGGATTTGTATTAATAAAAGTTGGTTAAAGTAGTCTAAAACTAATAGACCGTTGCTAACATAAAATGGACCAGGCTGGTTCTGTTCGCCAGCTCTACCTCAAAAATAACACAAAGCAGAAGGAATACGGCGCCGAAAATCTTTGGCTGTTTCTTAAAAAAGGGGAATTTCGCTTGGAACTTTCAGAGAACGATTACTATAGTAAGTAGTGCAGAAATTTTCTCAAAGAAAATTGTATTTTCTCCAATGCTCTTCGCTTTAAGCCTGCAGGCGGGCCGGCATTAGTGATATTGGCCAATTAAGTCAAGTCTAGACGCCTAACGCTGGACGTTAGTTAGACAAGTCCTTAGTATACAGTTTCTTTTACTATCTTTTCTCATACAAATGCGGAAATAAATGTAATTTATCTACGCTTTTGACTTTGTACAAAGCGTTTTTGTCATACATAGTAAAAAAGTGAGTTTGTAAGTACATTGAATATATTCACACAAATAATTTAGGGCGATGAAAAAATAGTAAGAATGGAGAAGAATTTTTAAAAAATTTGTCTGTCTGTTTGTATGTTTGTACACGCTAATCTACGGAACTACTAGACGGATTTAAATGAAACTATTTTGTTGTGTAGCCATTAAGCCTGGGCAACATATAGGGTTTAATTGATTCTTGAAATTAGGACACCTGATATAGAACCATAATAGATCAGCTACACTATAAGAGATTTGGAAATGGCGCTGAATTGATTTTCATGGGGTTTTCACAGTTTGGTAGTTTAGGGTCCAATTTGGTCTAATTCGGTTGGGTAGTGCCGGAGATACAGTTTGACCTGTCCGTAGTACTAGCTTTCATACATGAGGGAAGTCATTTAAAATTGTCGCTCGGAAAAGAGAAATGGCCCTAAAAATGACTTCCACGCAGACGAAATCGCAGGCAAAAGATGTTTGATGAGTTAATTATTCAAGTTGTTTGTGTCACTACACGAAAGGTACACAGGGACAATCTGTGTTGATAGTGCCTTGTGACACAGCCGAGGATTAAGAAGGTGAATGTACCTACATAAACCCTAAATAATATTATTATAATCACCTCTACCATCGTGCCCCAAAGCAGCGGAACCTTCTGCTAAGTAGATAGGTACCAAAAATATTGAAAAGTAGGATTTTTTTTCTGCTCTGTGGTAGGGTACCTATTTTACATGAGGTTTTTACCTGATAATAATTTAATTTTCTTAACAATCTTTTATTTAATTTCGGTATGTCCTGGTATATTGCAAGCCTAATTTGTGCCACTTCCCGGAGTTCAATTAGTTAAAATGTGGGTATATCTATGTAACTTGGATGACAATGTATTCACATGGTATCTATCATGGAGCTGGTATGATGATGGAGTCAGAAGGTAGTCTTTGGAACTAATGAATGCAGCAGTTTTCCAGAAGCAGCGCCATCTTTGAAGTCTACGTTAAACTTCTTATCAAGAATAGCTAGCTCCCCTGCCTTTCACTTCTGATGTTACGAGATACGTAGATGTGATAGATGGCTCTGTATTTGCACTTTCGCTTTACAGTAATTTACTTCTCCAATAGATGGCGAAGTAATCCTTGGAATTCATTCTTATGTTTCACTCATAGAAATTGGTTTTCACATGGTTTTCCTCCAATAAAGTCATTCATCCGAATTTGAACGTCCATTCAATTAATTTGTTATATTAATTACCTGGTCCCTTGGAGACACGGCTATTTAGATACCTATATCTTAGACATGGGTTGATTTTCTACCGCTTAATGCACATACTGTGTTTAAATACGTTTATTTGTATGCATTAGTGTTTTGGTACGCAATAAAGAGTTGTATTGTATTGATAATAAAAATATGTTTAATACTTAACTTACATTGATTAAATTTAAGTAGCAGTAGGAACTTAAAAGCCATACGATAAATAAATAAAATTGATTTAATATCTATAGTAAATATGAAAGCTTATGTGTATGTACGTATGTTTTTTACGTCTTCACGCCTAAACGGATGAACGGATTTGGCGGAAATTTGTTAAGTGGGGACGGGTCTGAAATAACATTATATTGACTCTGAAAATATCCCGATCCTTCCAGCTAATACTAAACGATGGAATTTACTGGATAGGTACCCAACAGCTTTAGTGCAGAACTCATCAAGGAAACTTTTCTTTGTATCTACAACAACATACAGGTTAATTGGTGCATTGTTAGCCAAATTGAAATGACTGATAAGGTGATAATGATATGTCCATATAGGTTAATCCTTTATTAGTTTTTTATTTTATTTATTACTTACTAGCTTTTGCCCGCGGCTTTAACCGCTTGGAAATCGTTTTAGGGCATTATCTTTTTTCCGATTGACGATTTTAAATTACCTCCCTAATATATGAAAGCTAGTCAAGCTGACTACGAAGAAGTCAAGCTGTGTCTCTGGTTCTAGCCAACCGAATTAGATAAAACACGGCCTAGGTTTTAAGTTGGACCCCAAACTACCAAACTAAAAATCCCATCAAAATCCATTCGGCACCATTTCCATATTATTATAAATTAAATTACTTTTTGTACACTAGTTCCACTTTATTATACAACTTTTATTAAATTGCAACCGGTATCGAATAACGCATCTTCAGGCAATGATTTTAATATTAATAATATAGGATCGATAAGTAATAATAAAATTTGTATAATAAAGTGGAACTAGTGTACAAAAAGTGATTTACTTCATAATAATGGAGTTCCATCATGAAGTGACAAAACAAAGTGTTAAACATATTTTTATAGTTTAGCAGGTCTATCATGGTTCTACAGGTGTTCAGGTGTTCCAGTCTCCAAAACAATTTTACCCATTTTTTTTAATATGTTGTCGAGACTTAATAGCTACACAATAAAAAAGTTTCATTTAAATCCGTCCAGTAGTTCTGGAGATTAGCGCGAACAAACAGACATAGTATGGGTTTCGGCCGGGTTGTGATACCATGAACCCCGTATTTGCCCTAAGAACTCTCATGGAGGGATACAGATCAAGGAACACGCCCTGTATTTCCTGTTTCTGAACATGCAGAAGGCCCTTGACTGTGTCCCTCATGAGATGTGGTCCAAGTCCATGCCTAAGGCCTATATTGACATTATCCGAGACATGTACCGCGATTCCGATTCCATAGTTAGGACTGCTGCTGGCGATACCAACCCTTTCCCGATTACCGTTTGGGTACACCAGGGCTCTGTGCTCAGCCTACTTCTGTTCAACGTGATATTAAACGTACGTCTGACAGCACCCGAGACTATCATGAGGTACCTCCGTGGCTACTCATGTATACTGACGATATCGCGAAAATAAAATTGGCGAAGACAGAGTACATGGCTTGAAACAGTACAGATCCCCTACCCATCCGCATAGGTGAAGAGGAGGTCAAACGAACGGATCAGGCCAGATACCTAGGGTCGGTACTAAGCGCAACTGGTGACATCGACAGCGACGTCAAACCCCGAATATCTGCGGCTTAGGCCAAATGGCGGGAGGTGGCGGTTGTCATTTGTAACCCCAAGATGCCGATGAAACTGAAGGAACAGGTCTACAAGACCATTATTAGACCAGTTCTCTTATACGACAGCAAGACTTGGCCTCTACTAGAGCGACACAAGCAGGAGGTGCGAGTCACGGAAATGAAGATACTGCGGTGGATGTGTGGGGTTTCCCGCAAAAATCGCGTGCGGCACGCCCACATCCGCGGTGGCCTTCGTGTCCGTGACATCGCAGATAAGCTACAAGAGTGTCGCCTTAGACGGTACGGCCACGTCTTGCGCAGACCGGCAAATTATGTGGGGAACAGATGTCAGGTATGCCGCCCCCACCAGGCACGGCAAGGAGAGGCCGGCCCAAGAAGCGATGGCTGGACGTCGTTAAGAGTGACATACTACACCAATGCCAATGGACTCACTACGAAGGATGCCGAAGACCGAGCAAAGTGGACTAGGAATAGCAGGAAGGCGGACCCCGGGCACCCGCGTGTAGCGCGGGGGTGTAACCGGGATTTAACGCCGAGATGATAATGATTAAACAGACATACAATATTTTTTTTTTTATGCTATTACTATTTCTTCATCGCCCCACATTCGTTTTTTATAGATATAATACAATATTCATACACACTTTTTTATGTTTTATTATATGTAAATACAGAAGTGAACATTTCATTTTTTCTTTTAAGACCTTATACACCGGAATATGACGCAACCTACCCTACTATGTCTATAGTAATGCTAGCTCATTTTATACTGGTGGTAGTTAGGCTGATGTTCGGAGTCTGGCTTATGTAGGTACCTAATGCACTTTTAAGCGCTTGTATTGTACCTATACACAATGGGAACTGGGCTGACTAAATTAACACGAATTATTCACGCACAAAGAACTAATTTACTCAAGCAAAAGTTATCTAATCGATAGAAACAATTTCGTATTGATTTAGCTAATATCAACATAGTTGATACTTCTCTATAGGGTACGAAACATCCAAGTTTCGGACTCAACATTTTGTGGCAATATGAATTACAATTCACTTTTATAGCAAGAAGAGAAAGGCGTGACTTAGGATTACGTATGTATAGGCTTTTAACGAACTTTTAAAAACAATTTAGAACTTCCTCGGGATCCACTGTAATTATCTGACCTGCCGAATCATCTGGATCATGGTCACGGTGAACCCCGTGCCTTTGTGCGTAAGAGTACAACCAGGATATTAACGCTGAGATGATTATTATTTACAATGGCGGATGAGCAAACAGTCAGTCATTCTCTCCTTTGGCATCCAAGCTTCACATTGTTAGGTTTGGACTTTATTATGTACTAAGGGTTAACAATGGTGAATCTAGGATGTGTTGTCAGCGAGAGCACTAACCGATGTACTTCATGCCTTTAATTATACGGTTCAATTTATCCGTCCAACCTGAAACCACAATGCAAGCATTATTGCTGGGTTGCAGAAATAAATAAGGTATTTGCCCAAGCCATGGTGGCCTAGGTCTAGCATAATTACTAACGTATGTTCGCTTTAAACTTAGATGGAGCGGGTTCACATTCCGCTTGGAGCCTGGAAAAGTCTTTTTACGCTACTGATTCTTCTCTCGCCCAAATGTTCTTGTAACTGGCATATGCTTAATACTATTTTCAAACTGAGGGGTGTCAATGTGTAACCATGATCCAATTAGGTCAGGCCCGTATTAACAGGGTCACGGAGGTCAAAATATGACAGTCGCTATACTGTAATTACCTGATCTGTCAATTCCTGGATCAAGGTCAAGGCGGACCCCGGGCTCTCACGCACGAGAGCACAACGGGACATTAACGCCATGATGATTATTTATAGATGATACGAAACTGTCACGTACACGGCCGAATTATTTTCCTCGAAGTTCAGACACGAACCAGTGAGACCAGAAACACTTTTATTGGATATGAAAGCCGAAACCTGCTTCTGTCGGTCTCCAGAAGAACTTTCCCGAGAACCGAACCCGAGCGGATTCGCAGAACCGTCATTGTTACCACACTTATTATGAAGAGCTCACGATTTTCTTTACATTTCACCAATTCCTTTGTGGCAAGCTAAAAGAATGTGCAGAATGGTATTTCTATACCGTTCATTGGCAATGGAAAATGCCAACGGTACACTCAGGTGATGGTTTGGATTTTGTACCGGCGCATCTAGATATAAAATTTGGTTATAGCGTACAAACAACAATTTCGTTATCATTCCCTTATCCGGGTTGGTACAACCACGCAACAATTTATAAAATTATAACAGAAAAAAAAAACATGAGAACCATGGCTTTGGCAGTGGACTGGCCTATCATTTGCCTATTTACTGCCAGAACAACGGTTATGCATCCGGGCATTTTAAAAGTAGCACGCATTGGTGATACCCCTGTTGTTACTGATGTCAGGTGACAACTTTCCATCAGTTGGTATGCTTGCCAGTTTGTCTACAGTATTACATAAAAAAAAATCTGAAAAGAACAACAAATGTACTCATATGTCACTTCTAATTTTTCTTCTAACTGGCATTAATTACGTTAAGTAACAACTTGTTCTTGGTAGGGTTTGTTTGATATGACTACAAAAATAAATTTGTGTTTACTAGTGGACCTATACCTACTTTACCCGTACCTAAAATTTTTGTATTGCTCAGAAATCTTCCTCTTGAATCACTCTTATCTATTGTTGAAAACCGCATTAAAATCCGTTGCGTGGTTTAAAATATCTAAGCGTACATAGATACATGGACAGACGGCGGGAAGCGACTTTGTTTTATACTTTGAAAAGAAACTACGTTGGATGCTTGAAATGATGCTTAAGTCCCTTTATTAGGGAAAAAGCTTTTATTCCGCTTATCATATAGTGTGGGTGTCTGTTGCTGATATCCCCCGCGGGAGCCCCAAAATGCGATGGATTGACATCGCCTAGTCGGGTGCAAGATCCAACGGCTTATGAAAGTTATGACATGAAGATGTCACAGATAAGCCCAAAATGATTATTCCTCGATGGGGTAAAAAGAGATCTAGGAAACACTGGAATTAGGAGTTTCCTGTTAAATTAAATTCTTTAATTTTTAACAATGTTTCGTTCCGTTTTGATTGTGAACGGTTATTTTATGTTTATAGGTAGACAATAAACACAAGGTGATTCGCCTCATTACTGCTTAAAAATGTATTTTATTATCATCTACTTGAGAAATACAAACTATTATGATACAATAGAATTGCCGCATTGTATTGTGTGTTTGATTGTCCGAAAATTAAGTGTAATGTGGCGTAAATTTAAGTGTTTGTTATAATTTTGTTTCTAATTATAGTAAATTTTTTTACATTTGTTTTGTTTTGGCTCGAGATCATACATATACATAGTCTCTTTACGATATAACTTCAAACGGAGATAAAATTATGTGAAAACAGTTTAAGGTTAGGACTCAAGTGTTCAAGCTCTTCCTCTCTCAATGCCGATGACTCTTTATTTTTATACACTACATAGTGACAAACGACCAGAGAGGTCTCCATATGAAAAGTGGTAACCCATAACATCTATGACTCACTTAAGTGTCATGTTAGAAAAATGTAGAACCGCTGGTAGTGACTGTGAGGACTAAGATGATAAGCATCTTGCCTGTACATGTGCTGTCTATCTTATCTTTCAAACCTTTACACAACTGAGCCTGTTGGAAAAATCATCAAGTCGGACTTTTCAGACTAGAGTCCTTCCACCGATCAGCCTAGACTCATCTACTCATACCACATACATAATTATATATATTTCTGCCGCCATACTGACGACCCGTGAGAGTGGCAGAGAATAGATGGATTTATATCCATCTAGGCTTGACCGACAAAACACAAACGCTTCTGCGCAAACGGGCAGTCGTTTCTGTTCAAAATCACATTTAAATATTGACATTTAGGTAAGTCGGAAGTAATCTAAGTCGGAAGTAATCGCCTATCTTCTTTTTCTTATTAACCTCTATTCCCCAACATCTGCGAATCTATAATGAGACGTTTTCAAGGCTTGTTTCCTACCAATTTCCATAGATGGCGCGCTCTAACGACTCAAACATTATCATATTCTCTTGGCTGTGTGGTATCAATATATTTATCTTTATTTCGATGCCATTTATTTTAGATCTATTATATAGAACTGTTTTTGATGTCAGTGCTCCTTGGGGTTATACTTTATAAATTTTATTAATCGATTTTTAGTTGACTGGAAGATAAAACTTGTGTCTTGTGTTTGCCACGGACGGGACCCGGTGACCCGACTTTTCCCTAACGGGTTGAATGGGTTAATCACCGCACGTAAAAAGCAAAAATACCACGATTTTTCTATAAGCAAGGAATATGGTAGTTTTAAATGCTTTCAGTAAACGATTTACTAGTAGAAGCCACAGTCTACGTGGCATATCACCATGTTTCATGCAGGGCGTGTCCTAAAATTTTCACAATGGAGGCCAGTTCAAATGCTGTATGCGTCGCCGAATAAAGTGTAGTTCAGAGTTGAGTCCATCGACTCGATAAGAAGAAAAAGTAGAGGCACCAAATATGAAATTTATACAAGGTAGAACAGCGGAACCTGCTGGCAGATCCACTGCTAGCTGCTGACCCAGGATTTATCGCTAGGATGAAGGATCAAGAAGTGAATTTACTTTTTATCAGAATCAGCAGCAAACAAAGTCACGGGCAAGAGCAAGTCCGCGGCGTCAGCTGCGGAAGACCTCAAGCGGAGGAAATACGTAAGTCTAGCGCAAGACTTCGTATTTCAGCCGTTTGGGGTGGAAACGTTGGGACCGTGGGGCCCTGGTGCGAAAAAGTTCTTTGCAGAACTTTCCATAAAATTAAATGACACCACTGGTGACCGGAGAGCTGGCTCGTTCCTCGAGCAACGGATTAGCATCGCTATTCAACGAGGCAACGCAGCCAGCTTTCTGGGCACCATTCCGGGGGACAGCGGTGTGGACGACTTTT
Source organism: Blastobasis lacticolella (assembly GCA_905147135.1). Taxonomy (NCBI): domain Eukaryota; kingdom Metazoa; phylum Arthropoda; class Insecta; order Lepidoptera; family Blastobasidae; genus Blastobasis; species Blastobasis lacticolella. Next base: position 6,881,340 of record LR990048.1, on the reverse strand, counting down.
TTAATTTTTAGTATTATTTTATATGTATTAGTGTATATTTTTGCTATTTTAAACTTAGGTATTAATGTATAGGTATTTTTATTATAACTGTAAATATTTTAATGTCAATTATTAAAGAGCAAGTACTCTATATGTATAAATAAGTCAATGTCACTCACTTATCAACAGGTGTTCCCATTATAATAATGCTCAGATAATATGGAGTTAGAAACGGTACGCGGTAATTGGAGACCACTTCTGTGCTTCGACGATTCCACGTACCATTTGCTCCAACCTCGCTGCGAAGTGTTCTACTTCATTTCATTTTTGCATTTATTTATTTGGTACTAGTGGCTTGGCGCGAATTCGTTCGTGTACACCTACTTTACCCCTACTTACCCCTTTTTTTCTTACTTGTAAACCGCATTAAAATTCGTTGCGTAGTTCAAAAGATCTACAGACGGCGGGAACGACTTTGTTTTATAATGTGTATAAGTAACTGAAGTGAATAAGTAACTGAAGTAATCTTTTTTCGCGACTTCGTTCGCGTGATGTCCTACCCCTGGCCTAACCTGCATTACTCTACCTACCCTCCCCACCCTTCCCCTAGCCCTATGGAAAATCCTTGGAGCGGGAAAAAATAATAATCTTTACAGACAACCAGTTAACCAATAAACCATCTAGCCATTGTTATCTCTAAAAACAAGGGTCATACCCTACCCCTGCCCTACCCCACCCAGCTCTAATACCTTCGCGTAAATGCATGCAATAACTTGACAACGTTGTATCGTAGTCTGATGAACTGTATGCGCTGCCATAAAATACGAACAAACAAATATTGTTTTTTATATACTCCGCACACTTATCCGCCCTCCAATATTGTTCATGCTAATACATTTCTGGCGGTACAAATCAGTCTTTAACTTCATACCAGTGAGTACTTAAAAATAATACCGTCACGGGATTCCAACCTGTACAAAGTTTTTAGCTTAGCGAGTTTAGTTTTCACTGTTGGTGCTGGTGAAATGCTTTTTCATGCTAATATCTGAAAGTTTAGTGCGATTGGGATAACCTAACTGACAGAAAAAGTGGGAGAACCACCGACCAAGTTTACTTAAACTCAATTTTTTTCTGAACTACTGATCCAATTCTTATGAAACAAAATCAAGAAACAATTCGATTAAACTAGCTTTCTAACAAAAAATACGGCATCCAAATCGGTCTATCCGTTCGGAAGCTACGATGCCATAAACTTATAACACCCCTGTTTTTTCGTCGGGATTTTAAAATGATTACTCCTGTATTACGATCGGTTTACACCAACCAGTATGGGGGTGGCGTCGCTAGTTGCTATTATACCTACACGTATGAATAAATACGAACGAAAACATATAGTAGCGACAAAGTAATGCGTAACCGGTGAAGACGACTCTCGTACATTTCTTTATTCAGTTCAGATTCACCGCATTTCTAACTCTAAAATATAGTTTGGAGTGAGATAACGGAGTTACTTGGACTGCTTCCATAATAATATCTTATGTTATAGCTGTACTGTTATTATATATGCACTTATTCTAATCGCCTTTTCATTATGTTTTTTATTTTCTTTATTCTCAATTTCCTTCTAAGTTTTATAGTCTACTTAATTAGAATGTATACAAGTTACTATATACAAAACAATCTTTCCACTGCACTATAATATGGGGTTCATCAAAAGGCATGTCTACAGATACCTCAGAGGCCGGCACCGCATGCGCTCCCCTTAGGTTGCAGATGTCCTGGACGACGATGGCTACTTTCCATCAGGTGGACCGAGGCAATAAAAAAATTTACAAAGGAAAGACATTCTAGTAAAATTATAAAAGTATGAAGTATTTAATTTACGCTCTGAATACACGCTTGAATATTATAAAATATATTGTCTAGACAAGTGGGTGTACTACACCATTCATATCAATCAGAGTATGTATAAAAAACTGAAATAATCTATTACAATACGTGCTCAAGTACTTATGTAATTTATATGCATTTAATTACTTAATAATTATTTTCGTTTTATGTAAATTAATTTAAGTAATTTTCGTCTATAATAAAATTTATATTATTGTTATATTTACACATTGTAAGGCTCGACACGAGGTTGGATTTATAGGAATGATGTACGGGCTTTTGAAAAGTGCACTGATCCCGTAGTAATTAATTATGAGGAATGTCATAATAATGTCATTATTACCTATTATAAATAACCGAATTTTATAAACGAATCATAACTTAAACGACGAAGATCTTTGGTAGTATGTGCTAAGGTTATGTAGTACCTTTTATCGAATTTTGTGTGAACGAACTTGCCACTGAATATTTCAATCTTATCTTTATACAATTTTTTCCTTAATAATTTCAAAACTAACTTCATCTACACAATAACTGCATTAAAATGAAGCGAACCTCTACGACAGAGGCGATACCAAACGAAATAGTAAAGACCGTAAACTTGAAACCTCAAGTTCACCTAACTTGCCAGTGCAATAGCAACTGGCGTCGCGTGCGCACGTCGGTCCGCGATCTATAGATCACTATAGTTGCATTAACTGAAGGATCTACGCGCTCGCTCCGTACAAAAGACATCAACGAGCTGTCTTTTGTAATATTTTTCTTTTTGTTGGGAAAATGTGCACGTGATTGTTTTCTGTTTTGACATTGAACAGTGTGTGTTGGTTTTTCTTTTTCTTCTTCTTTCGTCTGGACCTATGGCTTTGTGGAGACACTGAGGCGTAACAGTGTTGGAAATAACCGGTAAGTTGCTATAGTTTAAATTATTTAAATGATTAAATAGGATTATTTAGGTGGATTAGTAAAAGTTTTTTTTTATTTATTTTAGCAGCGGGATCGCGTCTCGTGTGAAGTTTTACGTACAGACTGTATATTAAAAATCTGAGATTAAAAATAATAATAGGTGTTTATATTATCGGTGCCCAGGGAAATATAATTTAAGCTTTAAAACTACTATATTAATCGGGAAAGAACGAAGGTTTAGTTTGAAACAAATATTAGCTATAAAGTTTTTATCTGCGCGTAGATCAAAACTGTATGAAAATTCAACTATCCCGCGATCCTCAATTAAATACCGCTCTGTAGTAATTTACTCGTATATAGCTTTCTATTACTATAACAATTTTAGTAACTGATACAGTAGTTCCGGAGATTCACGCAAATCTCACGAACTTGAACTGTTTATAACAAAAACACCTATAAAATAGAACATTACTTGATAAAGGTAAATTACACTACACATTTGCAAACCATACTTAAAATACCGTCTTCGTAAAGCATTCTATTTAGAGAAAGCTGCCTGAAAATCGGTGCAGTAGTTTTTGCGATCATCCAACTGAATGACACAGCGGGGGACATGGGTTTATGCTATTTTATATTAGTTTTTATTCAACTAAGATGACAAACAAGCGAGCATCCCGCCTGGTGGCAAACAGTACAATAGCCTATGGACTTTGTGAGCCAATGTCGTATCAATAGGGGTATCATTCACATGTTGCTGATCAATAAAAAACTATTTCACATCTTCCTTCACGTCCTTCATAGACTCTATTCAGTAGTCTCCAAGGAAAAGACCCTCTGGAGAGCTCGTTCACAAATCAAGCATCTCATTATCATCATATCAGCCGAAAGACGCACACTGCTGGGCATAGGCCTTCAACAGAGATCTCCACAAAGGCCGGTCCTGTGCCTTCCGCATCCAGCTGGTAGTTACCAGTTGCATGATCGCAGTTGCGATCTTTACCAGATTGTTGGTCCTCCTTTTGGGAGATCTACCCCCGCTGCGTCTTCCGGCACGTGGTCGCTTCTTGAGAACCTTACAGTCCTGTGATTGTATCTACTTAGTACCTATTATATCGCATTGGTAATATTGTTTTTCTTACGCAATTTGCTAGCGAATTTCGAAGAAAAGTATAGATTATGCTGGGTTAGCGCATTTCACCAAAATTGTTTTTTCGTGAAAGACACACATCCACCCAACCATACATGCATAATTACAAACTTTCGCATTCGTATCAGCATAGCGTCTCATTATCGCTACTGCGGCACCAATCAAGGCTAAAACTGACGTTCTGAACATTTACAATATCTCACATGACTTTATGACTACCAAATACGAAAAGAGTCCGCAAACCGAATCTCTCCAGAGGCGAGCGGCTCCACTGTGCCGGTTTCGGAAACAGGTAGCGCCGGTAAATTGGGCGGTCGCTCCATATTACCATAAAATAATACCGTTGCGCCGTCCGCCGGCCGCGGGACCGGCGCACGCGCCGAACGAGCTGCGTGGAACAGATTCACTGTACTAACTAGCAGGGGTAGTGGAGAACTGGTACTTATTAGAAAGAAAGGCAGAAAGAGAGATTGATTACAAAGAGATTGAGCGTAAAACATCGAGGCATAAAAATGTAGAAAAAGGTTTAACAAAAAAGCAACTCAAGTGGCATCGCTCGGGGCTTCCAGTATTTATCGTAATTAGACCTAAACAAATGCAGCATAATAACTAAGACCAGGTATGAAGTGACCAATTTAACCCCGAGAGGTTATGAATATATTGATAATTTGAAAATATAGAGTTGAATTTGAATAATGTTTTGAATATATTTAGGTTTTGAATATATCAATTAATCAAAAGATCTTAGCGGACCAGATAAGCTGGATCCTCCGTAGTGTATGTCTGAAACATCCGGTCTGAAACCCGCCTACTAAAGCTAGATATTAAAATTCTTATTTGAAGGAGGTACGATTTCTAATCCTGAGGTCTCCAACCCGCCCACTAAGGCTAGATATTAAAATCCTAATTTTGAGGAGGTACAAGGTAGGAGAGTAGGCCTGGAGTATCCCGTTCATTCCGCACCTGACTGTGCAATATCAACAGTGGACTGTTACGGATAGTTGATACCGTTGTTGTGACCGCTAGAGCTGCGCCTGCGCAAATCAGATGGTGTGCCTCAAACGAATTTGCTGAGCTGACATACTGGTAGTGCTAGCGGGATAGTGCTGGCGTAGGTCATTTTGATATTGAAAACGTAGATGAAAAAAAAATATCGATCTTGGATTAATTTACACAGCCCCATAAGTGATGTAATAACAAATACATACTTATTATAAATAGAAATACCCCGACCTGGAGCAGAAACAAAATATATCACTTCAACTTTGAACCCGGGACCTCTACGTAGCAGACCACCATGGTGACCACTGAACTACTTTGGTTTAAATAGGAATAGGAATAGAACCAAATTTCGTTATTTCGAGACTGTTGGAAAATTTTTAACCTGTTAACCTTCCACAAGTGCGTAGCCGTCATTCAAAAGTTTTCTGCGGTCCGCCCCAGATAGTCAAGCCATGCAGTGGACTATCCTGTATTAGTAGGTAGGTAGTAAAAAATTACAACACATTTCTAAAAGTTAAATTTTAAACAAATAAGTCCATTAATTTAATTGACAGTCGGGAAATAAATTTAAAACGGTTCACAAAATTCCATCCGAACCTCTGACCATATCAGAATGTCTATTTTTACGGCGCCAAACAATGTCTAATATCAGCCGTGATACCGCGGTGCCATACGCAGTAATTTTCTCACTAACTATACAAATTTTCACACGAGCAATGTGTGAAATGTAATACAGCGAACTAGGAAAAATCGTATGTCACGAACACTTTACTTTCTCACCGGATGCTTTCACGCTGAGTCGGGTGTCTTCGTAACGTAGCGTGATGCTATGCCGAGAATTTTATGCACATTTGCTTACATTGATATTTGTAAAAGAGTAATTGCAATTGTAATCTAGTATAGGGGCATGCTAACTGCAGAGACTACAAATCTTGATACGTGGTAAATAAATTGTTACGGTATTTGACTGTAATCTAGTGACAAAATAATAAATAATCATCATCTTGGCGTTAATGTCCCGGTTGTGCTATCGCTCACTAGGGCCCGGGGTCCGCCGTGACCATGATCTAGGATTTGGCAGGTCAGGTAATTACAGTGGAGCGACTGCCATCTGACCTCCATGACCCTGCTACCAGGCGAACCTGACCAGATTGGATCATGGTTACACATTTAGTCGCCTAAATGTGCAAGTTTCATCACGATGTTTTCCCTCACCGTAAGAGCATCGGTTAGTATTCAACTAATGTACATAACTCAGTAAACAGTCATTGGTACATGGTCGGAGCGGGATTCGAACCCGGGACCTCTGGCTTACGAGTCGGATACTCTAACCGCTCGGCCACCGACGCTCTTGTAATCTAGTGATGAGTGGGCGAAAACAGGGGGCAGACGGGGCTAAGCATTGGCAAAGAAGAGGGTCTTGTGAGGGTCGTTGGTGGGCGATGAATGCACATTCATGGCACAACAAAGTCTGCCTAGGCTGCAGTGGATGTCCACCGGCTGTCATGATAATGATGGAAACAGATGCCTTGATGAACTGCACTACTGTGGCGACTATGGTGAAACGGAGGCGTCGTGGTTTAGCGGTGAAAGCGTCTGAATTGTAAAAGTCAGGTTAGTTGACATAGGTATCATCGGAGGTTTCTTGGACGGTGCGTAGCATTTGTCTTCTGTAATTGTAAATGCTAGTAAACTAAACCTATAGGAATATACACATCCCAACTCTCGTATCGTCTTAGATTTATGCGCTTTTGGACTATTCGCAAAACGAATAGCTTCTACTAAAGACTCCTTTTCGTGGAATTTTTTAAATGTCTATTAACTTGTTTTATGTTAACAAAAATACAGAACAAGCAGCTGCAATTTTGTTAAGACGTTTTTAGTACTTACGCACTGCAACTAATATACGAAATATAGTAATAATCATCGTGGCGTTCAAATGCTCACGCACACGAGGACCTGAGATCCGCCTTGACCATGATCCAGGATTTGGCAGATCAGGTAATTACAGGTGAGCCACTGCCATCTGTCGATCTTCGAGCCAAGAATGAGTTACTACATATCTTTTAGTGGAGTTAGTGTACTACACTAAATTTAATTTTTTTTGTTATAAATATCCGGATACCCCATTCTTCATTCTGAGATGTATCCAATCAAATTCAAGTTTACGATGCATTTCGGACATTTCTATAACGATGACCTTCCAATAGTTATCTCTATTGTGCTAATAGATTAATTTGGCCAGATACGCAAGCAGTCAAATACAAACTGTCATTTCACTAACCCCAATTATAAAGCTGTCATACTGTCTCTAGTTCGCATCGGACGCAGTGCGTATGTGCGTGTGCGTGTAATTAACAAACTGGAACACAACATTGTAAGCACTGACGAAAATAGAACTCTGCTACCCGGACGAACTCCTCAAGCTTGATAATAGTCCTAGCATTGTAAAACAACATTCCACAATAATTTTTATCATAATAATAGTTACTGAACTATATTATGATAAAAATTATAAATAATTCTCATAGTAAAAGAGAAAAAGATCAAATTTCTTCCAACTAGACAGCACTCGGTCATTGAAATCTAAAATTCACTCGCGCATAATAACAATTTCTTTTCGAAATTTTAATATAAAAACTATGTTCATTACCGCAACGTCTCTTTGAGGAAGCTCAAAGGCAGAAATCGTGAGGCGTATTTCCCACAATTCTTTTATTCTAGAGCGCTATGGTTACGTGAGAGACGCCATTTAATTTTCAATCAAAGACCCCCGACCATGCTTGTCGTTAAGTTTCGAACCAAATGTTACGTAAACAATCCAATTTTGAAAACTCTATACCGCTTGTAAACACGCCACAACCTTCACGGCGTGTTATAGTCGGATAAAAGTGCAATTTGTTTCTCTTATTGCTCTGTTTAAATGGTCGAGTGGTTGAAGTCCGTAAATATATATTTTTACATAGGTATAATAAAACAGTAAAAAAGTGTGTCTGTACATTAAATATGAACTTATGGAGTCTGTACAAAAAATAATATTTAGGGCGATGAATGAATTTAATGGGGTTTTCTCAGTTTGGTAGTTTGGGGTCTAATTTAAAATCTAGGCCATGTTTTATCTATTTGGGTTGGGTAGAACCAGAGATACAGCTCGACTCGTAGTACTAGCTTTCATACATTAGGGAGGTCAATTAAAATTTGTCGATCGGGAAAAATATAAACTGCCCTAAAACGATTTCCCCCCGGTTGAAATCGCGGCCAAAATATAGTTAAATAAATAAATTTTTAATTCGTTAATGCTTAAAAAAGTTTTAACAACTTCATACCAATAGGTTTTATTCTGTCATGCACTTATGGTCTCGTATTGTACTTATCAAGCTGCTGTAGATAAAAAATACGTAACCATATTTGACACAAATATTTTTTATAAGTGGCAAAGGCTAGATTAATGTCTTACAGACCGATTTCTGGCGTTTGATTGACAGTCCCAAATGAGGAGCGACTCCCACTATGTTAATAGGCAAAAACGGAAGACTAATGGAAATTTAACTAGGTACGGAAGGTAACACGTTCCATTAATCACAAGTGGATCTTATGTTGACAGGTGTAGAGAAGAAAATCGATTGTATGTAGGTATAATACATACGTCCTAAAACAAAAAATACATAATTCGAAACATAATATAGTACAAATTTCGATGATGAGGCATATTTTCTTAGTCCTCACAGTGACAACTCACCTACGACTGTATATTTTGTTATAAATTGCATTGGTGATACCTCTGCTGCTTTTTTTTTAATTTAACTAGCCAGGCATTTGTCCGCCATCTCACCTGGTGGAAAATGCTGCCGAATTATGGAGCATGCCTGTCTAGGAACAGTCTAGCCTTAAAAGCGTCCAGATTATAGTAATCAGGGAACACACTCGCAGGCAACGTGTTCCATTCCTAGGTTGTGGTTTCTAGGTTCATTGTAGGCAGCAGTGGCCACTTTCCATCAGGGGGCTCGGTTGCCTGTTTGTCTCCCAATTGTTTATAAAATACAATATTACTATTAAATATTATTACGATAACGCTGCAATGCAAGAAATACTCACTCGCTATACCCTATTTGGTTACGTATGATTGTATTATTGTAATGTTCAGTCAATATTGCCGAGTACGTAATACTGTTTTCAATTACATTTGGCAATACGAGTTCATGATGTCATTTTCGTATTATAATTGTTGACTCACATGAAATGTTGAAGCAAACATTCTGCGTTACAATTAGTTATAATGAGTTACATGTTACGTATACGTACATATTTTTATCATAACAGTTTAGTTACGTTGTAATTTTAACTACTGCCGCCAAGCAACAATGCTTGCATTGTTGTGTTCCGGTTTGAGGGATAAGTTGTAATCGGTACATTCATAGACATGACACTTTTATTGTTGAAATATAAAGGTATAGAGGTATGAAAAGCCGTGTTCTATAAAATATTTATAAGTATAAATAATAAAGGCATGGTAGCTATAAATTACGTCAATCTTCAGAGGCGGGTAACGCGGCGGTGACCACTTTCCATCAGGTGGCCAGCTTCCCTGTTTGTCTGCAGCATAACATAAACAAATCTTACAATAAATAGGTATTTTTAATGTTATGTAAATACTAAACCTTAGTATAATATAGCAATAATCCCTACAGAAGTTTCTATTTTGCATAATATGAATATTATAAACAGTTACAAATCTGTTAGTGGTTACGTAACTTGTAAAGTAGGTAAATCAAAATAAATTTAATATACATGAAGGGCTTTCTTTTGATGCTTAATATGTTAACATCAGTTATGCGAGATTTTAGCGGAGATAAGCGGAGACCGCGAGACCGAGATTTCGGTTGGTCCTTAGTTGCCGTCTTAGGCGCTGTCTTAATTTGCAGCGGTCAAGCGACCATGCTCGTCCGACCGTTGCTAATTAGGACAGTGCCTTACGGGGTCCATAGGCGTTGGTGACCACTTTCCATAAGGAGCTTGCTCGTTTGCCTTCCTTATTAAAAAAAAAGTGGAACCTTATTTCCTTAAATTTATAACGCCTCATAGCATTGGGTGTTAAGACATAGTGTTACACAATTGACTGAAATGTTTCTATAAATGGAGAAATTGTGTGATTTATGAATACTTAGAATTCATGTTATCATGGAGAATGGATGTTCATGTTAATACGTAAACGATTACGATCGAAATTTAAATTTTAAAGTAACTTCCCTATAAGAATTTTTATATGACCGAATGATGGTCGAAACTAGAAAACAGCTACCCACCGCTAAGTTTTTTTTTATTTATCTACACATGATGTCGATGCGGTCCTTTTGGAAAGACCATTGTTCAAGAGTTGACTTTTTCAAGATGTAGATGAATCCCGGGTTCGATTCTCGAATCGCGGCCGAGAAGTAATTGAAGACATGGGTTTTAATTTGTAAATAAAACAGTATAATATCAAGCACACACAGCAGGTACTAAAAGCATTAGGGTAGAGGCTAGATGGCGCTGAGTGATTAAAAAAAAAAATACCAATTGCCCAAATAGTGGCAAAAACTATTTCTATCTCCAATAAAACCCATGCCAAACCGCGGTTGTAGTTGATGCTCACCGCTCCACTAGATCTCATTTGATGGATAATTTCAAACGGTAATCCAACTGTTCTAGATACGCAACCTTTATTTAGATAGATATTTTGTATAGAAACCTACAGTGGTAAAATTCAGGCGACTGAATGTGTAACCATGATCTAAACTGGTCAGGCTCATGGTCAAAGCAGACCCCGGGCCCTCGTCGCAAAAGCACAAACGGGACATGAACGCCAAGATGATTATTTTATTTCCTACATTTTTAAAATTGAACCCGAAGTAAAGAAACTAGGCATTTTTATTATGAACACAAAACTTTATAAGTTTGTTAAGCTGTCAGTATAAAAGGAACTTTAATAAACATTCAAACGGTAGAAATAACAGCTCCATGTCTGGTTTTGAGCAATTTTCCGACAAGACCGGTGATTGGAATCCGGTGGTTTGCGCCTCGCTGTGGGTAATCTTGGCGCCATTTTTACATACCTATTTCCTGTTTAACCGAGTGAATATTATTGACTGTAATCTAAACTATCTAGGTTATTTTCACACCTTTTAAAGGTATATATGTAAGGGACACTGTCCCGTGGCCATGATGCATCCAACTGAGTCGAAATATCGGGCTACTAATTAAAAAAGGTACGCGGTAGGACACTCGGAACATACCTTTGAAATGTGTTATTGACTATATAATAATAATAGCTAGTTTATTTATTTATTTATCAATTTATTGCACACAATATATAGTATACAGAAATTACAAAATTAAAGGCGACACAACAGGCACTAGTTCTTAGAGCTACAAGAAGAAAAAAGGCAATGAATGAATAACTTGCTTATGTGGATAGTCCCATTGCAAGAGTTGAAAAGTATGATACTCGGTATTATCTAAATATTTTTTCATTTTCGATGCTGATGTTACAGCCCAAGAACACAAGTGAATTATCACTTCAAGATAATTTTCCTTTAGCGCTACAGCACCATTCACGGCATTTGGTGCATCAGTTTGATAAAAAAGGGAGAATTAGTCGTCCCTTATGCCCAAAGGACTTGTCCTTTTCTCCAAGGGTATTTTTTTATATAATACAGCATTCATGTATTAAAATAATTAATACATGAATTCTGTAAAAACCGTTTAACAACTGCAGAGCCGTGCAAAAGGATTGGATTATTTATGTGGTCCATGCAATTATCTCATTAAGTATATTTTATCATTAAGTGAATTTTGAGTATTTATGACCATTCCTAATTTTCCTGAAAACTCAAACCTCTGTGCCTCAATTACGAGCATTTCCACAAACAAGAATTAAATAACAAAAGAGAAACATCCGAGATAACTGGTAATGCAACCAGTTAGTGCTATTATGCAAATTATATTAGAAAATTATTACGTAAACAGGCGTGTATATGCTTTGCATATTATGCATATTATGCCGTGTCTTGATATCAAAATAGTTTCCATACTCCGATGCTAACTTAACTTCCTAACATGTTATCTGTTTACGTTGGTATCTCAAGCTAGAGTCAGTGTTAGATCGATAGATTCAAATATAGATCTAAATTATATTTATTACTGTTATAAATCTATTTTAATTAAATAATTGATTATTGGAATAAAAAGAATGCATATCGGTCTAATTTAATTAATTATTGTAACTAAAAAAGTTCATATCGGTAAAAAATGGAGTAGTAATGGAAGAGCCCTTGACAAACAACATTTTATATCTAAAAAGGCCGTTTTTGTCAAAACTCTGGATTAAATCGTTAACTCAGGGCTAACTAAGTCAGGGTTAATGTGTTGATTTATTAACTCATAGCTTATATTGTACCAATAGAAATTAACCCAGAAACAACTAATCCAATTTACAAACGAATAATGAATGGTACCGCTCTCTCTATCTCCTTAGTGATTTTTATAAGTGTATTCCTTTATGTCAGATTTGAAATGACGTGTCATGTAAGACATCACTAACCCAGAGTTAGTTGATTAACTATCCGAAATCGGCGGGTTAAAAATTTAAAAATATAGCTCACAGTTACCCGCCAATTCTTGGTGGTGCAAGAGTTAATTCGACTTTAACTCCGAGGCAGCATTAACCTCTGGGTTAAACATGATAACCCAATATTGCCCAAATGGGCCTTTTTTATAGTTAGACTAGCCAGACATTTGACCGCCATCTCACCTAAATGTTATAAGTCATGGCAGCAGCAGTAACCCATTACCCACAGACGTGAACTTTACCCTGAACTCATCAAACGATTTATTTAAACATAATTCTATTAACTCCGGTCGTTTAGCGACTAATTTAAAACCAGGCACGTTGTTTCTTAGCAGTGGAAGAAAGACAAAAGGCGTTGTTAAAAACCAATTCATCGACACATCTTCCACACTATTGTACAGTGAGACCAACTTATCTGTTCAGTTGACGGCTTCGCCAGCAGTGAAGACCTGCGTTTCAAACTGTCCTTTTAGTACAATAATGCCTTAGTTCCAAATTTGTCCACTGAACGAATAAGTTGGTAGCGCAATAGTCACGGTGGTGAATATCGTGCTCAACGACGCGTGCGTGGTCGCGCGAAAGTTTAAACATTTAAACGTAATTAGATTTGCGATATTTCTTCTTTAAACTAATTACATGGCTGTAGAGAAAGGTAGATCATGACACGGCGTTGATTTGCTTTTATTGTGGTATAGGGATCTCTTCCAATATTATCCGCCAGCAATCAATAGTATGGGATTAGACGGATTGAACCTTGTCGAAGTAACCGAATTAGCTTTTCGTAAAACTTCTTAAACAACTGTTTTTGAATATGAAATTTTAACATTACGCTATGAGTGTAGATAAATATTTTTTCATTTTCGATGCTGATGATACAGTCCAAGAACATAAAAGCATTATCACTTCAAGAAAATATTCCTTTGCCGCTACAGCACCATTCACGGCATTTGGTGCATCAGTTTGCTAAAAGAAGGAAGAATTAGCTGTCCCTTATACCCAAAGGACTTGTCCTTTCCTCCAAGGGGATTTTTTTATATAATAAAAAACAATTAATACATGAATGCTGTAGAAACCGTTTAACAACTGCACAGCCGTGCAAAGGGATAGAATTTTTTATGTGGTCATGCAATTATCTCATTAAGTAAAGGTAGATCATGACACGGCGTTGATTTGCTTTTATAATGGTATAGGGATATCTTCCAACATTATCCGCCAGCAATCAATAGTATGGGATTGGACGGATTGAACCTTGTCGAAGTAACCGACACCCCGGGCGAATTAGCTTTTCGTAAAACTTCTTTACTAACGCTCTTGCCACTTGTTAGCCGATAATAATTAGGGCCCGTTTCTACATTGCCGCTTACAAATCGGACAGTAAACGCGTAGTCACCGCCTAGCAACCGGACAAAAAACGTGCAGTCTACCCTCGCGCACACGACGCGGTAACAGTAGTTCGGGTGCGATGCGGGCGCTGTGCGTTTGTTTACAAATAATAAAATAAGCTATGTATCATTAATATAGAAATCAAAGTTGCATAAACATGTAGGATAAATCGTGCAGAAATTGTGTACGTCTGTATGGACTCTTTGTATTATGTGGATTATATAAGTCATGCATGAAGAGTTTGAGCCACCATTCATATACCTAATAGAAATTATGAGGTTGCTTAATCATCATCCTCGAAGTCATTACCGGATCCTGCCAGAGTCCGCTTTCCTACTCTTTCTTTTTTATTAAGTAGCTAACCCTCATCTCTTTTATGAAAAATATCAATATTATCTTAAAACATGTATGCAAAATAAACAAAAATGGTTATTGTTCACCGAATTCGGTATACAGTTCCTCCGAGATTAACTCGATTAGGTACAGTATTGATTCACCATTCTAAATCTCAATAGTGAGTATAACGGCGCCTGTATACCTACAGCTGGCCCCATTGTACTTGCGATGAATTCGATAATCACACTGAATAGGCGGCTCTATGGAATTACTGAACCAAATTTGATCAGATTAACCAACAGAGGCCGGTTGCACCAAGAATCAGATAGGAAAGTATGCTTATGTGATAGATATTTGAGTATTTTATGTAAAAGCACGTTCGAGGCTCCTTGTGTTATGATTCGATAATAAAGTTTCAAGAAGCTAGATACTTTACACAATGAAGATGTCTGATTGTTATAAAATAATGATACATAATACTAGTTAGTTTATTTGGTTAAATGAAAACCTATTAAAATATTAAATACGACAATACAATTATTTATATTACCTACCTAGTTACGAACGGCAGTACATTCCTAGCCAATTTTAGTGAAACACATGCAATATGACTGTAAAGCAAAACAACAAGGAACAGTTCCTATATAATATGTTAAGAACGTACAACATTCTTCAACCGGTAGCGTTCCAGCCAACCGTTCAGCATCATTCAACAAATACATTAACCAACTAGTTTAATCTGAAGTGGCGACAAGGTCCATCGATTAAATATAAATAAAGTCAATCGTAAACTCATAGCTTCTAAGCGCCATGTCCAAGAATGGGCAGTACACGTTCCGGGGTTAACTATAAATTAACTCTGGATTAGATTTAATGCCAGTTGGTGCGCTTAGCCCCGCCCAGTAGCGATACTTGTACCGTTCTAGCAAAGGAAGGATTAATTTATGCATAGGCCTTCGGCTTAGTTCAGTGGCAACATCGAAATATGATTATTGTTATACATGGTCTTGGATAATATCAATAAGCGATGAAAACAGGCGAGGAATCTTTTAAGTAATATTATGTTTTGGTATTAGCTGAAATGATCCTGAGGGCTGAGTGTAAATTTTACTTCGATTTTACTTTACTATCGCGTTTGCGTTTACATGGAAATTTGTATGAAAAATGTATAGCGCCATCTAGTGGTACATAAATAAAGATTTTTCTTTATACTAATTTACACGTGAACGCAAACGCGATAAGAAAGTAAAATCGAAGCAAAACTTACACTCAGCCCTCTGGTTTCTATACGGACGACGCTGTTTATAACCACTCAAGACTGTAAGTGACAAAAAAAAGATTGTAAATTTGAATAAGGACGTACTGAGAAGACGACTAACTCAGAACATGTCTCTCGAAATTGTCTCAAAAAGTTTTCCTTGCCAAAAGGTAATTTATAAGTAGGTATATATCTAAATAATTTTTAAAATTGGAAGAGTAGGTAATATCCGATATTAAAAAGTACCTACTACTTTACAGTTTCCTTGATTTATAATTTAAATATAAGGAAACGGTTTTAAATAAGCACTTTAAATAGAAGAAGATTTCTACATTTCGATGTTTTTTAATTGCAATGCTGCTCGTTTCGACACCCACATCTCTGGAACATCTACATGGTAATCCGCATAATTTTGATAGGTATGCACAAGGAATACACTCGTACGGTAGTACTGTTACCGAGTATGTACCAGGCAATTACAAAAACGGAGAGTTTTTGCTAGCCGTTGCGTGTGGAACGGTGACCGCAGGCGCGTGCGGCTCCGTTGGTGAGGCTTAAGAATATCGCAGACCTGTTTACACCATATTAACATTGTACTATGCAGATTTGTTTTTTGCCCATGGAGGCACGCGGTCAGATGGTCGACCTGATGGAAAGCGGCTACCATCGTCCAGTAGGCTAATTACGGAACGCTGTTGCCAACAATTCTCTGATTTCAATGATTAAAATATTACTTTTGCGATTCCGTATCATTGATTTCATAGGTTCAGTTGCCAATAAAGTTTCAATGCAATAAACTGAAGCTGTTAAATCGATCACACGTAATCGCATCTGAACGCTGAACATCAGCAATTCGAATCTTCGAATAATTGAAATTCTATGCAGCGTTTTTTAGAAAACGCATACAGAACACCCTGTTGACATGCCTTACGAAGAACACCAAGTTAGCAAGCCAAGAAAAGACTAACGAGAAAGGGATAGGGGTCTCAGGCCTTAGACAGATGTACCTTCCATTGACATAAGCATGTTTCTTCTAATACAGTATTAAATCATGAAAAGTGCGAAAAAAAAGCTATAGGCAATGAAAGGAGGCACATGTATCTAAACAGAACTAGATTATACATATCAGGTCAATACATGTAGAGCTTAATGGGGTGACATCGTAGTACAAACTACCATCTAAATATAGCCCCCTCTAACGCTCGCTAGCGCATCTAAAGTGGAATGTGGCAACCTCTTTCCTGTCACAGAGGCGGGTGCAAAAAATAAAATATTATATTAAATGCAAGAGATCAACGGTTGAACACACCTGCCTAATAGCTACCCTTATAGGTTACACGGTGTACATTTGAAATGTCTAAAAAAGATATTTCATCGTGATTAATGGGTTTTGAGTGTGAGTTTTATTCGTTGCTTCGATAATGAGTCTAGTGCTAGAATAATAGTTATGTGCTTTAATGGCATGTTCCGGATTTCCTACCGCGTACCGGAACATCTAAGACCTAGCCCCACAGTAAGCAAAGCTTGTGTTATGGGTGCTATAGATAACTTATTTACTTTTAAATATATACTTATTATACATATAACAACCAGACCCGTAACAGAAATTGTAATTCATCATTTCAATTTCTGCTCGGCCAGAATCGAACCCGGACCTCTGCGTGGCAGACCAACTGAACCACTCATGTCTTCGGCCGTCCATATTAACCTATTCCAAAGCAATATTTTAAGAAAAACAGTCATATAACTAATTACCTGACCTCTTACTCCATATTGTCATATGGATTATCATGAGATCGGCGGGTCAACTAATTGAGTGACTGTACGTTCAGCTAAGAACAAGACAATATAGAAATAGAGATTAAATAGAAGCGACGTCGGTACGGAAATCTTATTAAGTTAATCCAGCCCCCATCAGTCCCCACACCATACTATATTTAACTATACAAGGCGAATAACCTCAATTACCTAGGTGACGCGTTAGTAAAGCAGCGCTAGGAAAACACTTATGCCATTAGAGGCTATTTCCGCATAACAGGAGTTATATTAAACGTGCATATGCGCAGTAGTGTGTACATTGGGGTGTTGATATGGCATGTTTGCAAATTAAGACGCTTTTGTAAACATAATTTTCTACAATTCCAATCATGTATTAAATATTATAAAACAAAGTATCAGTAAGTGTTTGCTGTCAACAACAAACATAGTCCAACTGAAGGAAAGCAGTAGGTATCTGTCGCCCACGTCAACATCTTCTATTTCTTCTGCTGTGCCATATTTTCCACGCTTTGCAATTAAATTTCACAAAAATCCATATAATAAGTTATACTTACTTTTAATATATACAGCTTTAGACAGATAGGAGCGTCGGTGGCTGGGCGGTTGAGTATCCGACTCGTAAGCGAGAGGTACCGGGTTCGAATCCCGCTGTGCCTGTACCAATGACTCTTTTCTGAGTTATGTACATTAGTTGAATTCTAACCGATGCTCTTACGGTGAGGGAAAACATTGTGATGAAACCTGCAGATTCAGGCCACTGAATTTGTAACCATGATCCAATCTAGTCAAGTTCCCCTGGTAGCAGGGTCACGGAGGTCAGATGGCAGTCGCTCCATTGTAATAACCTGATCGCCAAATCCTGGATCATGATCAAGGCAGACCCCGGGCCCTCGTTCTCGAGAGCACAACCGGGACATTAACGCCAAGATGATGATGATGACAGCTTTTAACAGACAAAAAAAAACAGTGACTAAACAAAATGCACTTGTGCCAATAAGTACCTATAAGCAAAATGATAGTATGCATTTGTAATCATTACGGTTTTATCATTGGATTTTCAGTATCTAATATATAAAAGCTATAAAAACTTACACATACCTTGCCATATTAATGCATGTTCAGTAACTATGTTTAGTTATAGAGCATTGGCCGCAGCTATAACGTCTCAAAATGCATTCCTAATTTGAATATAATAGAAAATGGCCGCCAAGATGGCGGTCAATTTATATGCTAAAAGGTTAGTAGAAGGAGCCATCTGCCTGCGTTTAAAGGAATAATTGCGACGGGCCCAGCGTTACTGATTGTATGCATTTATTCATACCGTATAAGCAAGTAATAGTTATTTGAACTCAACGCAAAGTCAATGTTAGTTTGAATCGTAAAGTGCGTGTGCGTCGTGACATTATACTGCAGGCTCTGCGTAGCTAATTACGACTTTATTAGAAACTTCATAGAACTGATTTTAGCTAAATGGTTGGCTTACATATTTAGTAAAAGTAATAGTAATAAACATCACTTCCTAAAGTACAAAGCAAAATTTCAATCCCGGTTTATTTTAATATTACAGCATCATACCCATTTCATTTGACCATATTATACCTATACATGCGTCATTATAACTTGAAATGACTTTCCGTAATTATAGTGCCTAACATGTCATAAAACAGAATATTGCAACTTTTCATGGCATATCACATCGCAAACGTCTTTTAGCAGTCTATACCTCTATCAGGCAGTATAAATCATCGCCTCTTCCCATACCTAACATAATACAGACACTATATGGTCCTCAGATAAGGATTTATTCTAATCTGAGATTACGTCATCGAGAACACTTGCAATAAAAATATTCCTTTTGGAGCTTAACTTTATCATGATCATAAATCACTAGGTTATATAATGTACTCTAAGTTGTTTCTATATAATAAAACACCCACTATCTACTAATAAAATTGGATCTAAACCGTTCATCTATCACGACGTGATCCGTCCGAGCTATGTGATTTTAGCAAAACCAATATGGTGCCATAATAGTAAGTCACGCTCATTAAAGAATTCTAATGAAATTACGTGTTCAACCCACACTGCTTTCTAAGATAATCGCTCGAAAATAATATTACGGGTCAACGAATTTCGCATGCAAACATATAATTAACAGGAACAAAATATCAAAGAAGCTTATACTCGACTTGAAATTATGAATTACTATTTCGGTAGGCATAAGAGTTAAGACGCTTTAGATAGATTGACTTCGCTGATTCATACGTGAGGGCGAACAGTGCTGGAGACCTGGCAATGTAGAGGAGGAAGAAGAGAGAACCGGATCCTCGCAGAAACCGGGATTGACCGCTGATGTAGATGATTTGGCTCATTTGAAGAATCTTCGGACTTGTATTTTTTCATTACCTCACCTTTAAGGGCCGAGACATATTCTTATTGTTCCTCCAAATTCTATTTATATATCATTCGTAGGTATATATCAAGACTTTTCATAAATGCAGCTTTCATATATGTTTTTATCCATCAACGTTTTCTAGACATCAATCAACTAATGAAATGCATGCACGTTTCTTGCATAAATTATATGGAAATATGCGTAAATTGTAGATTCAATAACTTTGGAAGAATCTTCGCCTACGATATGAAAGTCTCGACGAAATAAATCTTTATCTTATTTATCGCTGTTATAAATCGCAACTCATTTAGTATAGGTAAGTTACTTAATACGTAACCGAAGGAAGATCGAGACATACGTCTAGTATGTATCAAGATTAAAAGGAAAGACATTTTAGAGAAAGTACAGATCAAATTCTAAATCGTATGGAATTGATTAATGTGGAAGAAGCGAGGGAAGTTTGCCAGGACCATAGCAAGTGCCATTACATAATACGTATAACAGCATTCATGATATCACAAATTATGAGCGAATTTGATGAATCACATTAGAACGATTACCGCATAACATGACTGCACCATGAGCACACACATCATTGCATATCCTCATCACAATTAAATAGTTCATCATGCGGAAACTTTTGCTATCAATAACTTTGAACATAACTTTCTCCAATGCATATTATATTACGGCATAACTACGAACTTTTAACAAATGAATTATTTTCTCTTTCATTCCATCGAATACTACTTCGGAAATATGTGCGTCTTATTCTAATACGGTTCAAAGCATCATGAGTAGTCAATATTTCGACTTTTTAGCGTGGTGACTTCGCGATTTCTGGGAGAAAGTTCATGGCGAATGACACAGCTGTAGAAGACGCAAATGTATGTCAGAAGTGTTGGACAAAGTTTTCCAGTGGAGTATTTTACATAGCCAATATAATTTAATGGAGAGATTTTAAAGCCTTAGTGCTTGCTTAGCACTAGATATTAATAAAAAGCCGTAAAAATACGCAAGTCCGACCATAACTAGCCTTTAAGTTATACGAAGTTAACAACGTTTTCAGAACTGCAGCACTGTTTTCAATACACATATAATTTATTTATTTATTTAATACTTTATGCACAAAATCTGTTTCTTTTTTCCTCGTATAACCTACCTACCTTGTTACCTTGTTGTTTCTTGTATTACCTAAATCAGGCAAAGACCCGCGTTGATATCGTAACGCAAAGTTATGTATAAATATTACAAGTTATATTACTCAATCACATCACCTAGTTAAATGAGAATTAGGGCATCTAAGCCTTAAAAATAAATAAAAAGAACTGCAGGCTTTCGATTAATATTTGCTTGGGTGAACTCTCGAACAAAAACTAGTTCCTTACAATGTTCTAATTAGGTAGGTAATGGTATACAAGAACATTATGCAACACGCTGTGTCATGTCACTAATCTAACGTGCTAACTTGTTTCTATATGCATATCAAACATAATTCTCTTACATAATCCTCTTGTTATCATGTATATAAAAACTGATATGTTTAGGTTGAAAATAAATAGATCTCGTGATGTAAATAGGTTCTAAATAGCTACCCTTATAGTATAGGGCAGTGGTTCTCAAACTTTTTTGGTGACGGAACCCTTTTGGGAAACAAAATACTTGATGGAACCCTACAATAAAACAATAGTTTTTAAAAGTGTATTCTTTATCAATAAGCATAATAAAAGTACAATGTAACAGTTACTAATTCTTACTTACTTTACCACATGGCAAGTACAATAATAGAAGATATTAAAAATGAAAAAATCTAACTTATGGGACGTATGAAACTGTTTTTTATTTTTCATCAATTGGTTGATATCAGGTTTGATAGAAGACAGTTGAAGTCTCATATCAGGTTCGGCGTCCAGTCTATTGCGATATTTTGTTTTCGTGGCTGCATAGGTTGAGAATCCTGTTTCGCACAAATATGTTGCTGGGAACGGGAGAAGAACATTCAGAGCCATTTTGCCAAGCATTGGATATTCATCACGGATTCTGCACCAAAAATCGTTGAGAGGCGTCGTTTTGAACAGTGACTCCATACTTGTATCTGATGACATTTCTAAAAGAGATTCATATATCTCGTTTGACATGCTTTCGGTCTTTTGCAAGTTGGGTAAAAAGGATTATGAATCTAAGAATTCAGTTTCATTTTTGTATTGTGTTCTTCGGGAAAATACTTTTCAAAAGATGCGCGCATCGAACTGAGATATTGGACCAATTCTTCAAACACATCATCTTGAAACATTTCTGAGTCGTTATCGC
The DNA here is from genome assembly GCA_905147135.1 of Blastobasis lacticolella. NCBI lineage: Eukaryota > Metazoa > Arthropoda > Insecta > Lepidoptera > Blastobasidae > Blastobasis > Blastobasis lacticolella. The sequence continues at coordinate 6,859,352 of LR990048.1, read as the reverse complement.
TAACAAACTCACTGAGTGACGTAAAGCTTTCTATTTCTTTCTTACCAACGCAAATAATCCAAAAATCTAATTTTCGATTTCGAGAAAGATTCGAGGAGTGTTCGCAGCGCGATGGTGCACACCTGGATGATGTTATTTTTAAGAAATGAATTTCCCAGATATCTACTTTAATTGAAATAAAAATTTGTATGTGAATTGTATTTAGTTTTTTTATTATGATTTTTTCAAATTCGCAAATCTTTCAGGCCCACCCTGTAAATTCTTGCGGAACCCCTACAGAGGTATCGCGGAACCCTAGGGTTCCGCGGAACACACTTAGAGTATAGCTGGTATAGGGTAATCTCTACTTAGACAGAGGTACGTAGACTCCGTACCCCATACTACCAATATTAACTCGCGCATGAAGGCCCGGGGTCCGCCTTGACCATGATCCAGGATTTAGCAGATCAGATAATTACAGTAGAGCGACTGCCATCTGCTACCACAGGAACCTGACCAGATTGAATAATGGTTACACATTCAGTCGCATGAATGTGCAGGATTCATCACGATGTTTTTCCTCGCCGTAAGAGCATCGGTTAGTATTCAATGTACGTAACTCAGAAAAGAGTCATTAGTACATTGCCCGGTACCTCTCGCTTACGAGTCGGTTAACTTACCACTCGGCCACCGACGCTCACAACCCATATCAACTAAATAAAAATAAATGGTTTCATTGCCAGTAGCTATGTAAGTAAACCCTAATGATCGTTAGACGTGTTCAAAATTTGCTCGTGGCTACGTTTAAAGTAATAACTTAATTAAATAATGGAGAACTACGGTCTTTATAATGACATGTTGACATTACTTTTGTTTTCAAGTTTGTGTCAATTACCTCTCGAACAACCTCGCCGTAAAGGATAGAAACTGTGTGAGTCACTTTTCTTAAAACCCCAATGTGAACGAAAGATTTAAACTTTAATCAAGTTTATTTCAGTAACAATGTATCTAATACGACAATATAGGTACCTTAACTGAAACAATGTTATTGAAAAAGAAACTTAGTTACCTTATGAAAAATATACAACGAGATTTAAATGGAATTCAAAGAAATGAAATAAAACAAGGGGGAAAATTATATAGATTCTCACCGTCATTCCATTTTGTACAAACCGAAACCCGCTTACAAATTACGATATAATATAAAAAAATCCAAACCAAATTACAAAATACAATAGCTGTCCAAATATTTATCTCCAGATATCGTTTTATAAAATCGTAGAAACATAACCAACTTTTCTATTGAATATCTTTCAAATTTGGATCAGTGAAAGTTCAAATATTTGCTCTTACGTCATTTGCTTCCAACCGCACCATTACCAAAAGCTATAATTTGGACAATTTGGAGTCATTTCTTCATTTTATTAAATCAACAGAACGTGCTTTATGATGGCTTCGTATAAAAAGAGAGAACACGCGATTCTGTATTTATGTTGTTGTGTATACGATAAATTGTTTCAATTCTGTACCTAATTACGACACTTACAGTATTAAAAGTAAGACTTTTATCAAATTAAGACATAAATTGGTAACTTTCCTTATCACGAAACCCACGAAGGTAGGCATTTATCTTACTTCACATTTAATATGATTTGTAATGGGTCTGTAAGTTACGTATCATGTCTTCTTAATAGATTTTGATGGGATTACGGAGATCATACACCTAGAGAACTGAAGCATGCTCAAGTCTGTTGGTTTTGGGGGTAACGCGATAGGATACATATATAGTAGGTAGGTACTCGATATTGCCTCCACTGCTCGTTAAAGCTCCTTTCGTACTATCTAAGGTAAGGTTAGCTGTAAGAAATCCCATTGTGGGATAAGCCCGCCATTGCAGTGTACATTTATTATCTTTTGTTAATGTTTTTATGAATTGATACGCAATAAACAGTTTACGTACATATAAACATACGCGAGGGAAGATGAGATAACGTCCAACGAATGCGATGTTACGTTACATTTTTCCACGGCACGTGCCTGAGTGAAGTTACCTAAAGAGAGTAACGTACTGTCATTCAGAATCAGCTGATCACTTAGTAGGTACTTATCCATATGATACTATGAACCATAGATGTCGCGGTAAATAATGCGCGCCGGCTAGTTCAGCTTTGTAAAGCTTCATTCCAGTCGCACTCATGTGTGTACATACAAAGCTGAAACTTGCCGATTTGAATTATTTACTGCTTTACAAAGTTATCAGGTAATTCATGGAATGACTTTTTTTTCGTACAAGTCACGATTACAACCTAGTAACATATGCCTAGATAATGTTCTGAACGTTATTAAACATTATTTTGAATACTGTATTCCTTTAAAAAAACTGACAATCAATAACCGTGTTGATGTTTGGGTTAACGATATCGTCCGCCTGCAGAGATCGCGTATTCGTAGCCTTAAACTAAAAATATCGCAAAACCCGACCGAACACCACCTAATAGATGACTTACTCCAACTTGAATCGTCGTACTTAACTTTATTGAGAACCACCCGCAGGGAATATGTTAATAATGTAATTTCTAAGAGCAAAGATAATATATCTAAAAGTATTTGGCGGGCAATTGCTACCGAGACGTGTAGGCAGAAAACAGGAGGCGGTGCCCTGGATGTGTTGGTGCAGAATGTGCCCGGCGGCGGCGACGCGGAGCGCGCCGCTGCCGCCGCCGCAGGGCTCAACCACTACTACATTCAGGCAAACAACAATGACGCATCGAAGCCTCATCTCAGTCAGGCTTCTGTGTATGTTGATCGATACCTTTCTACAGCTCCACCCACCTTTGTGTTTCACCCATTCACTTTGGATGAGGTTATTAAAACTATAAAGAAAATAAAACGAAAACAATCAAAAGATATTAATAATATGTCAACATACGTCCTTGACTATTTGCCTCCAGTTATAATCTCACTGTTCCAAATGTTATTTAACGAATGTGTCAACTCTGGGACGTATCCTGATTCGTTAAAAATTATTAAAATTCAGCCGATATATAAGGGGAAAGGTGAAATGCATTCTCTTAAATCGTACCGACCGGTGTCTATGATCCCATTAGCATCGAAAATATTCGAAGGGCTGCTGAGTGATAGGATTATGGGTTTCTTAACCGAAAATAGTCTGTTAAACACACAACAGTTCGCATATCAGCGAGGGCGGTCCACGGGTGAGGCCGTGCGCGACGTGGTGACGCGCGTGACTGGCCACCTCGAGGGCGGGCGACAGGTCGCAGCGATATTCTGTGATCTGTCGCGCGCCTTCGAGATGGTGGACCACCAACTGCTGTTGAGTAAACTCTATCGGTATGGTTTCCGCGGATCATTCTATGACACATTGTCATCATTCTTGACGAACCGGAAACAGGCAACCTATGTAAACGGATCGGGATCCGACCTTGAGTGCATCGGTGAGTGTGCTGTGCCCCAGGGTTCGGTCATGGGAAATATCATGTTCTTGTTTTTAGTTAATGATATCTCGATGGCTTGCGAGGATGTTGAGTATGACATTTTTGCTGATGACACATGCGTCATAGTGTCGGCCGCCACATTCGATGAACTCAAGCTTAAATTAGACAGAGCTATGCAACAAATTGTACAGTGGTTTACTGCCAACGGCCTGTCCCTTAATATTGAAAAAACCAACATAATCCACTTTAAACTACGAAAGTCGAATACAGAACACTTAAATATAACCTTAAATAATTCTCTAGTGCCGCAAGTCGATACGGTGAAGTACTTGGGTCTAGTCCTTGATGCGGGCCTGACGTGGTCAGCGAATATCGAGTCGCTGTGCGATAAACTGGCATCTGCCTGCTATGCGCTATCCAGACTGCGCCAAACCCTGTCAGCGGAAAATTTGAAAAAGGCGTACTACGGATATTTCCATTCCCTCCTAACCTATGGGATAGACCTGTGGGGCGTAGCTGCGGACTGCGAACGCGCGTTCAAACTGCAAAAGCGTGCTGTACGGATTATTGCTGATAAGCCCCATGACTTTCCAGCTCAGGAGTTGTTCCGAGAGTTAGGCATTTTGACTCTGCCAAGTGCATATGTACTGGACATGTGTAACCAAGTCAAACGCAACATTGACGAGTTCCCTACGCTGGGTGACAGTCACAGTCGCAGCACTCGCAACCGTGAGCTGCTGAGCGCGCCGCGGTGCCGTCGCACCAAAGCGCGGCGGCTGCTCGCGGTCGCGGGCCCGAACCTGTATAACGCCCTGCCGCAGGACGTGAAGGATGCACCGAGCCTAAGTGCCTTCAATAAAAGATTAAAAAAAATGTTAATCAGGTTGGCATGTTACAAGATTGACGACTTTTATAAGGGCGTGAAGGTATCTTTAACCCAAAATCCATAAGCTGTAAGATATGTCAGAACATTATAATTATAATAAAATACTTGATTCATTTAATGAATTGACATCCGTTATTAACATCATATTGACATTGGTATTTTTCTTCGGTGATATGACCTATATATGTATAATGTAATTGTAAATTGTATAATTTTGACATTAATTTATTAATTTGACATGCGCATTGACATTGAAAATATTTTTGAATAATTTGACATTAATAATGTAATTAATTTATATTGAATGGCTGGTCTAATTGAAATCTATTTATATAATTGTATGAAATAGTTAAGGTACTTGAAAGATTGTATTGAATGAAAAATAATGTATTAATGTTGACATGTAAATTTCTAATTTATGAAATAAATAAATCTAAATCTAAATCTAAATCTAAATAGCGACACCTTGTACAGTATTGATTGAAACAACCCGATACGGGTGAGATGCGCATGAGTGCCCATTTGACACGTTCTCAAGTACTGTGTATGACAAAACTGTTTCATACTGCGCTACGCGTCAATACCTCTGCCTTGCTGTCTTGCTTGTACCTACATTTACACAGTGTTATGTTAGAGGACGCAGTTTATTACAAAAACATAGTTTTTTACTTTAGCTTTTATCTTTAGGGTCGACACACTAAAATAGCATAACCGCTTCCAATTACGGGTGTCATGCAAACGGATTAATGTCAAACATCCATATTCATTTACCACCAGGTAAGATGACGGTCAAATGCCTGGCTAGACTAATTTAAAAAAAAATTAAGAAACATTAGTTACTATTTGTCCTCACACATCGAGTTTCAACATTTGAATGACGACCGACAAGCGAAAATTAGCGAAATTAGCCAATTATAGTACATTAACTTAGACGAGCACTATGAGAACGCATAGTAACGTCAATTTACTTAGACAAGTTTTGTTTGTGAAATAGGGCGTTTGATACACACAAACAGACAGCCAGGAGCTCTGTCCAGTAGCATTGAGCATCAGTCGAGCTTTCTGTCGTGTGTATTCATTTTTGCTATTGGAAAGCAATCTTGGAAACCAACAGTGAATTGCATGACAAAACCTTACTATATCTCATATTAAGGCTCAAATCCAACAGTGGCACTAGATTTAAGAAAGGTGATTAACATAAGTTATGCCGTGTTATGTAGCTTGTTTATCATTACCTGACGAACTAAATATATAACGACGTCCATAATTAGAATGTACAGTGTGATTTGATTATAATATTATGTCATCAATCATACCGCTACTCGTTGCCGGAACTAAAAACTAACATATAGTATTTTCGTACTAGCTGAGGTATACATAATCAGAATAAAACCTTGTCGAAGTATATCAACCTAGATTTACGTCGACAAGGTTCCATATAATTAGATTGCATTTAGTTATAAATCAATTCAATTTTCTAGACTTTAGATACTTACTAAATAGCTTTAATAATAAAACTCATTCGAATTACACAATTTATTTAAACAAATTAAAAAATTAGACCATAAAGTTATCATGATGGAATATAGCAGATACCTACCAGATACCACAGCGTTACTGTCCCAGTTCTCATGATGTATCTAGAGCATGTAATTCATCGTGACTTATGCTAGATAAGGCAGTAACAGTTTGTTTGGTCACAACAATGTGCTATACAACAAAGCCTTTCTATTAGTCTCTCTATTTCATGGAAGATCATAGAAAAATAGGCGTCTATGGAATTAGTTTTTCTAAAGCAGTTTTTAGTGAACTGCTTAATGAAAATTTATATCTTAAATGCAAGTATTTTCGTTACGGTTAGTAAAAGAGCATTATTAGTTATGGCTATGATCGTGAAATTTGATTACTCGCATTTAATAACTCGCAAGTGAATTTAATATTTGCTATTAAAAAGAAACGGAATTAAAATTTAGGTCAATTGCAGATAATGTATTTGGTATCATGTTTTTGGCGACCCAGCGCCCTCGAATAGGCGATTCTTCATAGACCGACCAAGGACTCTGTTTTAAATTTTTGTTATCGGAATAAAAATATAGATATTTTGATGCATGATGCTGACTTTCCCTATTTTTGCGTTGCTAATTTGATTTAACAATATTGAATTTTTCATGGCAAAAATAAAATTTAAACCCTTTCGAATCTAGGCGAGCGCTTCAAAAATAGAACCCCCGGCCTGGCACCGGCGTCGGGCCGGCGTTTGCGTCGACATCAATGAACGCAAATTCTATGAAGTTGCACTGCAGCAGTCGCACTGGCCCGGCCCGACACCAACCGTCGATTACGGGGCAATGAAGAAACGCCTAATTACTTACAATTTTTATGCAAATTTTAATTAAAAGCTTTCTCTATACTCAGACCGTTATGTAGGCGTTATGTATTAGTAACCGTATGATCCTTATTTTAAGACGAGTTGCCAGGGTGTGGCGTCTCGTATCTTATCCTCCATGATTGATTGACACAACAAAAGAGATTACGTAATGTGAACAGGCAAAAACCATTAGTTGACCCTGCCATTTACGAGTAACATCGAATTTTTTGTTCCAAATTAAATAGATCGACTAAAATTAGTCCGCGTTTGTATTGTTCTTGTTATTCATAGGTATTTATGTTTACTAGTGGACCCGGCGCGACTTCGTTCGCCTAGTTTACCCCTATCTACTCTTTTTTTCTTACTTGAAAAACTTCCTCTTGAATCGCTCTATCTATTGTTGAAAACCGCATTAATATCCGTTGCGTAGTTTAAAAGGTCTAAGCGTATGTATAGATATCAATAGGTCCAAACCTAACCTATAATCGTTATTTCAGTTTTCAGACATTTTGAGATTATTATTCGAAACCCAATGATGAATTAAATCCAGACACAAAAGATTATTTTTGTCATATTATGTGCGTTAGATAATTTTATATCTACCTGTGTTTTATTTTCTTACTGTGTAAATACTAATTGTTGATTTATGTTTGTTTCAGGTATGTACCTAGCTATTACATAATAAAGATGGCATCACAATATACCCACATTTCTGGTAATGAAACTGAACTTTGTAACTACATAAAAATTACGTAATAGAAACGGAAAAGGTGGCTGACCGATCTACTGAATGCAGTATGATGACATAGTAAATGATCCCCATATAGAGATATAGGGAGTGGGAATGTCTGGAATATAAAAAAACAGTACTGGTTAACGCGTACAAAATCGCGGCAATAATATATTTATATGTGTTGCTGTACAGATAAAAACCTTTATTTAACTTTTCTTCTGGACGAAGCACCACTGAGCTCTGAACAGTCAAATTAAAAAGCAATAGTAGAATCTACCTATAGTGCTTACTATTGCTACTAACAGTATCTTCTTTTAATAAATAATTTATTATCATAAATTACCTACCTAAAATTCGGTCAAATTAAATTCCACGTCTAGTGAATTGCATAATACTTACGTCTCTGTGATTCTCAGATTACAATTGATGTAAATATTTGATGACTTTCTTTCATCGTCATCCGACAGATTGGTGTAATACTGCGTAACTTCTTTACCTAACCATAAGAATTCGTCCCATGGATCGTTTGAAATCGCTTGAATTCGCCATTACACGTGGCATGGTGCTTTGTACCATTACGGTAGGTATCCACATATAAGTAATTAACAGCAAGCCAAGAATTCAAAACAGCCTCACTCTGCACCTGACGGTTAGTAACATTGCGCGAACAATGCGCCGTAAGAATTTATGGTAGCCGACGATGGTAACTATTACAATCAAAATAATAGCCAGTTTTACTAGGACGTTGGTTACTACGCAATATTATGACGATTGTAGGTACCTACGGGAGACCATTTGAGCACTACAACTTATGTAAGATTACAAAGTAACCTTACTAGTATCACTGTTATTATTGCCTGTTATTTTTCCGGGACGAAAAGTAAGTAGTAGTACATGTGCGGATGGAAGCCGCTTAGAACGGCTAGTATAAAGTATTAGAAATAATCTAAATAAAAATTTAAAAGCTTTTAAAATCTAGTGAATCCTCAAAATGTTTCTTAAAAGTAGAAAAAGGCAAAATAGTTAAGAGCGATAATGAAAATAACGACCGTGAGGCGTCAGTTGTCTTTTCTTCAGTATGGTTTCCCAATTGGCGGCATATTCCTGCTCCTAAAAGTTCCTTTTTAAGCTACATTTAGTAATAGGCATCGTTGTCGCACATAATTATTTTATTTTTTTCTATTGAAATGTACTTTAAGTGAAACTTTTTGACATCATTAAAATAATTGAACTATAAAAAGCGCTTGATTTTTACACGAATGGAGGGGTATAAAAATAAGAAACAGTTGCAATTTAATCCACACGTAGTAGAGTCATCTCCAAAAAGTTTACAGGCTATTGTGAATAGGCTGTATCTAAACAGACACGCTCCATCTACGGCCGCATCATCATCTACCACCAGATGAGATAGCAGTATAATGCCTGGCTAGTCTAATATATAATAAATAAATAAATAATCGTGGACAAATAATATATAATAAATAAATAAATAATCGTGGACAAATTCACACAGCGCCATCAAGCCCCAAACTGAGCAAAGCTTGTACTATGGGTGCTAGCTAACTGATATACTACTTATATATTTTTTTTAAATACATACTTATTATACGAAGAACACATTAAAATTCATCATTGAAATTTCTGCCCGGCCGGGAATCGAACCCGGGACCTCTTGCGTGGCTGACTGGCATGTTGACCACTGAACCACTTAGGTCGTCCAAAAATCCCTGGCTAGTAATATATTTAAAAAAGTAATACAGCCAGTAACCTGCTACCAGCACCCATTCCCAACCTGTATCTCAGACTGGAACCTGCTTCCGACCCGAGCCTATCAAGAGAAGGGCCATCCCATAAAGCACAAACACCTTATGGCCAGCACAATGCACTACCGCTACAGCGATAACGCAGGACACATTCCGCATTCTGCGCGTACGCAGCCGCCGACAGAACAAGACCGTTCATTAGAACAACGTCCACAAAGGTCTACTCTGGAAGCCCGTAATTCGAAATCTAATTTTTTATTTATAATTGGACTAGATTGGCATTTGATCGCCTAGGCATACCTCATTCACATCGTACTACACCTGCTGTTTATTATTCTGTTTATCTACAGCTGTATAGATTATTTTTATAAAGGCTAGTCAGGCATTTGACCGCCGTCTCACCTGGTGGTAAGGGACGATGCGGCTGATAAATGAAGCATGCCTGTCTAGAACAGCCTATTCTCTCTAGCCGGCGTCTAGATTATAATGAGCAGGGAACACACTCGCAGGCAACGCGTTCCATTCGTTAGCCTTATAAATATCCTTAGTATTATAAAGCGTGAACTAAAGCGGCACTCTAATAAATTATTTTAAACAATTAGAACGGGTTTCTTTGTAAATTACTCATTACATGTAGCATAACTCAATGCTGTAGAATTATGACAAACCCTCCAAGAATATGGAGGAGTAAGATTAAGAATGTGGCGGTTCAATAGTAACAGAACACTTTTACAGGCAATTGATCGTTATGAACTATAAACTGCGAGGGCGCCATAGGTTATTTCCACAAAACATTGGTCAGCCCATACACAACCTCCTATAATCTACTACCACTACAAAGTGGATCTTTTCTCGTACTAAATGACCTTGGCCGTGTGAGTAGAGTGTCTGGCAGAATGGAATAGCACCAACCCCTTACACTCATGAGTGTCGTACAAGGCGATTAATGTTTTCGAGGCAAAAGTTCAAGTCTCCGTAGTCTGGAAAATGGGCAGCAGCAATTTCCATTGTTATATTTAATCACTGCGATCTCCAACCCGCCTGCCAAGCGTGGAGATTATGGCCAATAACCTCCCCTTTGGTGGGAGAGGCCCTAAGTCCTGCAGTGGACTGTTACGGGCTGTGATGATGATGATGATGATTATGAAATTACCTAGGGTAACCTACAACACCTAACAGTCTAAGTACAGTATATAAGTTCGTTGAGTATATGCCTTTAGGTACAAAACTAAAACGGAACTCCATTACAACCAAGACAGTTTTCTTCTGCAGCTACAGTAACATACAGGGATTTGGTGCATCGTTAAGTTCAAATTGAATTGGCCGAAAGAAGCAATAATTCGCTGTCCTTTAAGACCTAAGAACCATTGACCTCCAGGACATCTTAAAGCTAAAAAAACTTCTTTCATAAATGCCATAAACTCCTTATAGCAACTGCCCAGGTTCACTATTCTCTTATGAATCAGGGCGATCTGTCTTACTGTACTTACTAGGCTGTCCCGGCACTGAATATATCAAGAAATAAGAAAGAAATAAAATAAATTTATTATTATTATTTATGCTCCTCTATTATACACATACCTGCCATCTCTACCTCGATAATAGGAACACATTCAGCATTCCATGGAGACACAGCCACTGCGACCGAACAAGATCGTTAATTAAAACAAAACACACTCTAACTCGGCGGTTACCATCGAAATAGCGGTTACGGTCGATGTCGTGGCGAAGTGTCCCGGTAATTGTTATTTTAGTTTGGTAGATTTATTTGTCCAGACTTGATCGTAGAGGTTATAATTAAGTTTGATCAGCGGTAGATTTTAAGCTGTCTTGTTTATCTAGCATTAAGTTTCAGATGAGTGTACTTAGTGTTTATTTCAACAAAATAATTTAAGTGCTACTAAAACCGGCTTAGACCACAAGAATTTATACCAAAATTATTGTAGATGTCATGAGTGATTGTAATAGATAGCAGGCAGGATATCAAACATATTAATCGTATGAAAACTTTAGATTTCGATATAACTCTGATTCTGTATGGAATTTATCTTAAAACAAAGAACTTAACATAATAAGTAAATATCATGTAACAACCTCACTGTACAGATTTCGTTCCCATTGGCTTCCATTGGTTCGTTCCAGATTTGAAATTGAAAAGATTTAAGAAGCCCGATAATGAGGAATAGAACAATATGTTCCAACTGCCGTGGGAGCACCAGAGAACGTAATTTATGAAAGCTCAAATCATAATTGCAGTTCTTTTGTCTTTCGTCTAATCTCTCTGCTGCCAGTTGGATTTCAAGTGGTAATTGTTAATTGAATTTGAAATTGCTTTTTAAAATGCAGGAAAGTGAATTTTGATGTCGAGTTTGAAAACATTTGCGTTATAATTTTGTGAAAGGGAGATATTACACTTAGTTTCCATCTTCGTCCCTTCATCTGTATCTGTATCGAAAATAAGGTAATCAAACGATTTTTTTTATATGTATAGGTGTATATTTTTGGTATTTTTGATGTAGGTATTAGTGTAGATTTTTATGTACACCTTAATAAACTTATCATCATTTTTAGTAAACTCAAGACAAAAAAAACTTTATTATATTATTGGTTAGTATTGGCATAGGTTGCCGAATATGTGGTAACAAAATTGAATAACCAACCAGTTGAGTATGTATAGAGATAAAACATAAACATTACACGCACTTTATACTTTCATTATCTAATAAACTAGCCCAAATATACAATATGCAAATAATGTACGAGCAATCCATCACGTCGTAATACATGTACCTAGAAACACAGTTTCAACTCGTTTGACAGTTAAAAGTTGCACTTTTATGTCACACTTACTTTTAATTAGGCGTTATATAATCGTCAACTTTTACCTCTGGACTGCATTAGTGAGTGACCACATGCCACGACAATATTCAATCAACCAAATCCGTATCAAAGCCGTGATAAGACAAGCGAAGTGGGTATGCAATCGTTTTTATTCCATTAGCAAGCAGGTTTGCAATACCAGGGGTATCAATCACGTGCAACTTGTAGTACTCTCCAGAGAGCTCATTCCACATCTTTAGTGTGCGTGGGAAAACACAAGTTTGAAACCCACTTTGAGACTGAACTTGCTATTTAGATTTAGATACATTGAGAGACATCATTTTAGTTAAACCTGCTATTATTTTAGAAGAATTTCAATAATGTGCATGGTGTCCTCAAAAGATCAGCTAAGTCGAAATAGCACAGACTGATGATAAACTAGATGATTATAATAATGTTAAAACTAAAAAGTACACGTATTTTTTCGCAAACAAACGCACGGCCCAACTGACGCCGTACCCTCCTACCACGCTAATATTACTTATCAAATGTAATGAAAATATATTAAAGGCAACAAAGCAAGCACAAAAGAAGTAAAAAATAACTGTTTCCTACTGCCATTAATCTGGATCCGCAAGGACGAAACTCATACAATTTGTTTTTGAAGAAGAGCCGGCTATTGAAGCGGACGAGTTCGCTATTATTAGATTTTCGTTTATTGAAAGTATATTTTATATAGAAAGCTTCGCTTACCTTTATAACCATGTAGCTGTTGATATTACAAGCATAATAACCACTGATAACCAGCGTCACGGATACTGTTGTGGCATATGCTGAGTGTGGCCCCATTGCACTCTCCACATGGCACAAGTAACGAGATTAGAGTATATTTTTTCTTATTCTGGTTTTGTTTATGTCTCTGTTTGATTATATTTTTTAAATTTAATTTTATGAGTTTTGTGCTGTGTGTTTGAGTGTAATAAATGTGTTTTACTTTACTTTACTTACTTTACTAATAAAATTCGGTTACGCGTTTACGGTATGCATTTAAAGTATACTATCATGATGCGATGCAGTCATGGAATCTATCCTGGTTGACTAGCAGATAAGGCTATTTTAGCTTCAAGTCCGTCATTGTACCATTGTGTGCATGAAGATTTAAAAAATTAAAAATAATAAAAAATCTAGTGCCGCGAAGCTGGGTGGTGGACACGCGGACAGTGTTATTAGAAAGATTTGTAAATAACCCAGGATTTCTGTGATTACATCATGCATTTGGGACAACAGCCGCTGTGATTTAGTTTTTTTATGAAATTATATACACGTTATTATTTTTGTCAAATAAATCTGCTACTTTGTATGGGTGGCTATACCGGACACCCTGTGAATGTGACACATTTGTAAATTTTGTATTGTATTGTATTACACAACATAATTAACCCATTAATTAAAACATTATAAATAGAAAGTAACGTGGGTAATGGGTAAATTTAATTTAATTTTGAAATGCAAGGTAATAAATAACACTAATTAAATCTCGTAAGCTAGTCCGTGTGATCGTGAGTACCAGTTTATCTGCTCGTTTGCCACTGAGTACATTAACAGACATTTATGTTATTTCAGAGAAAGTGGAAAGGATTTATGTATAAATTAAGCCTTAAAATATTTTTATTCCACACTTATGTCACTTGTCTACACAAACCTTCCATGAAAGGTACATATTTTTTTAGATAACCTTAGGTATTAAGTATTTCTGCCTTCCTAGTCAATTTATTATTTACCTATTACGAGGTAGGTTTTATATTTGTTAGAATCTGTTCTTACGATTGGTATGTGTATGCATTTTTTTCTAGGTACCTATCCAGTTTACGAAATTGCATCTGATAACCAAGAACAAAAAAGTTTTACACAAAAATTGTGTTTACTGCACAAAATTACACTTGGCTGACACTAAACTAGACAAGTTTAGACGAGAAATCTAGATTTCAAGTTGAAAACCAAGTCCACTTTCCAGTCAAGTAACGGTACAGTCCTCCAAAAATAATTCCTGTTGCGAACAAACATGGTTATCTTGCATATTTAGCTTGCAACAAACTTGTGCAGCTTGTCGCCCTAAGTGTTTCTTCTAAGAAAGGAGGTTTAAAAATTCCTGCTTTTTCCACCGCATAGCTAGCGGTGACGGCATCGTGACAGCTGTCGGCCGTCTCACGCTGCGCAGGCGCATACTGGAGAAAAACTATCTTATAATGGAGTAGAATAAATGACAGGCACATGTTTTAGAACAGTAATATTTTTTTAAGGTACGCTTATAAATTTTATGGCAAGGATAGCAGTGAAACGTTGTAGGATGCAGCCTTCAAGTAACGATTGGGACAAAAACTGTTCACGAGAATTTTTACTTAAGCTTCGCAAAGAATAATCGCTATGCCTTAATTCTCTACTTTTTTATTATGTTATACGGCAAACAAACAGGCAAGCGGGCCACTTGATGAAAAATTTTTCCCGCCAGCTATGGACATCAGCAACACTAGGGGTGTCACCAATGGCCGATTCTGAAGAGACCTCTAATATACCTCTTGAACGATTCCATGTGATAGTCCAAAGGAAACACTGAGACTGGAGGCTCATTCCACATCCTGAGAAATGTCCTTTCAAACCTTCTCATGGTGACCAACCGAGGGTTTACGTAGCAGGGATGAGTACCCAGCCCACGGCAAGTGGTGCGATGGCGGAATTGTGCTATGGGCACCAGATCAAACAGTTTCCTAGAATACTCCCCATTGTACAATAGGATAATTAGAAGTGAGGGACAATATTATGTTATCGTAAAGTAACTATAACGTGTTTACGACGTCACATGCCTGCGCTCATACCTATAAACGGGGCATCAAACGCGCCGACCGCCATACAGTGCGACCAACTTATCTGTTCAGTCGACGGAGTCGCTAATGGTAAGGAAGTGGAGACTTTAAGCTGTCATTTTATCACAATAATGCGTTAGTTCCGATTTTCTCTACTGACTACAGATACGTTGGTGGTGCTGTAGCTGTGGCCGTACCACGTGCTGTGACATAACGAACGCGCCTCTGCATTCATTCCCGTATGATTCTAAGCGGATTCCTGACTTTTGTCGTCATGGAGTTATGCAATACCCATAAAGGGATATTGTAATTGGCATCGCAATGCTGGGATGCCGTATCGACCTACAGTGTCGTTTTAAGTTATGACTTATGATATTTTACCTATTGTAGTTGTAGACTAGACATCGCAGGTGACCGGAGAGCTGGCTCGTTCCTTAAACAGAGGAGGCAAGACAGCCAGCTTTCTGGGCACAAACCCGGAGGGAAGCGGTGTGGACGACTTTTTATATTAGGTATTATTAGTAAGGTTATTTTTTCTTTTATGTCTGTAAATATTGTGCACCTAATAACATATGGTATGATATTTCCATGCCCATGATTGAATCTGGCCAAGTTTCCCTGGTAGCAGGGTCACGGAGGTCAGATGACAGTCGCTCCACTGCAATTACCTGATCTGCCAAATCCTGGATCATGGTCGAGACGGACCCTCGGCCCTCGTGCGCGAGAGCATAACCGGGACATTAACGCCAATATGATTATATTTATTAAAAATTTCCTAATCAGTAGATTATACGATATAGTGACTAAGCTATGGTAAGAATAATACCATAATCATGAAGAACAACAACCTCCAGACTCCATCCAGCAAAATATTATTATTTGGAGCCTCCACTAATGCTCATAATGTAAATAGTAAGATCTGTAAGATCTCTGTAGTAGTTGTAAAGCATTATAAAGTAGGTAGTGAATCTTTTTAACACAGTAATGTATGTAATTTTTGTACAAATATTTGTTTTACATTGAATGTAAATTGCAACCTATTAAGATATGTATGGTATCTTTATTAAGACACACATAACATATTTGCAGTTATAGTTTAAAATATACACTAATACCAACATAATTTTAATTACAAAACAAATACTTAGGTACCTTATACGTGTGCTCGCGTTAAAAGCTGATAGTGATTTTACGAACTATTGTCCTCCGGTCTCTGAATGTCAAACACACCTCTATCTAGGTTAAAGTGAATAGGCTGTACCTAGATAAGCATGCTCCATCTTCCACGGCCTCGTCACGTACCACCAGGTGAGATGGCGGTCAGTTGCCTGGCTTATAAAAAATAATCTATAAAGCCGTAGACTGACGCTGTCTAAACAGAAGAATAAACAGCAGATGTAATGCGGTATGAATAGGGTAGGTATGCCTAAGTTAACTTAATATATTTAAAATTTCAAAACACGTTTATAAAAAAGATGAAGACGATACCTATACCATAGAGAAAAACAATACTACCTCGTACCCACTATTTGGAAATGGAAGCTCAAGAAATCACGAATTCAAAGACACCGTCTATTGCATGCCGTTGTTTTTTATGTTACTGTCAACAGTAGCGCGTGCTTCTAAAACGTTTCTTATCCATGCACCTAACCCCCTTAACATAAGGTCGATATTTGTACGACAAAATCCGTTATTTGCTTCGGTCATCTACCTCCTATGATGCCATGGGCACCTCGTAACGGTACATGTTGTTGACTCAAAAAAGTCAAGGAAAAAAGTTAATCGATTGAATGACATGTTGGTTATTAGGCGTAGTTTTACGTAACTTCCTGTATTTTTTTGTTAGGGATGCCTCGGGTGTTACTCCCGGAGCGTTGGTGGCATAGTGGTAAAGGTATCCGACTCGTAAGCGAGAGGTACCGGGTTCGAATCCCACTGTCGCCATGTACCAATGACTGTTTTCTGAGTTATGTACATTTGTTGAATACTAAGCGATACTCTCACGGTGAGGAAAAGCATCGTGATGAAAGCTGCACATTCAACAGATTGAATGTACAACTATGATCCAATCGGGTCAGGTTCCCTAGCTCTAGCTCCTGGTAGAGTTACGGAGGTCATATCATGGTCAAGGCAGAGACCAGGGCCCTCGTACGCGACGGTACAGCCAGGACATTAACGCCAAGATAATGATGATGCCTCGGCTGGCACTATAAGGAGTTATTCCATGACCCTATATACTTATTGCATTAAGTATAAAGCATAATCAACGTACAACAATATTATACAAGTTGGTGCAAAATCTACACAAAATCACGATTCCGAAAAGTCAGTCTATAGATAGGTGACAACATCCAGGCGTTAACCGACGCTACACTTATTTCAACTTTTACTTCAAATAGGATGAAAATCTACATTCTTACCCATCACAGATTTCCCCCTTATAATCTGCTAAACTCTACGTTTAGTAACAATAAGAAATTTGTATGAAACTTTCCAACATCTTCCATACAGACGAAAGTGGTCCAATTACTGTAATTTAGTTAAATTATCACAGTAATTACGTTATAATTTAACCGGAAGTGTGGGTGTTGTCCATAATACATGTTAATTTAATGCTTAAAATAGAATTAACTGTGGCGTAGTTGGTTATGTCTACTGTTATAATTTTGTTTTTCGTAGATTTAAAAAGAAAATACGAGCATTTACCTGTTTCATCGAGAGTTACGAGATGTCAATAACAAAAATGATATTATACAAAATACCATTTAAGATTTACGGAGATTCAATGGGAGTAATTTAAATAATGTACCCAGGTATATAGATTTTTCTTGCAAAACGTTATTTCTGTGAAAGTTGTCGAATAGCCCCAGTAATACCTACCCAATATTTATAATAATCTTATTCATGTTTGCGGAAAATATCAAGCCATAAATGCTATTATTAGATGGACTATAAATTGGAATTGAGTCGTATTTCAAGTTAAATATAAATTATTATTATAGTATGGTAGAAACTCTGAAATAAGCAGTAAGTAATACATGTGTCGTCTTAAGTACCTTTTCAAAATTGTTGCCACCATAGTCGTCAGTTCACACTCTATGCCACTACTTCATCGACCTTACTTGAAATCTTTTTACTTACTTTTTGGGCTGTCTACTGATCTAAGTGATACTATACTCAATCTTATCCTCAATCAATCCTAAAATTATAAAGTACTCTTTGTATTCACTACTCTACTATGGCGTTCCATACACTAGACAAAATCCTCTCCCAAATATCTAAACCTAGTAGACTGGTGCCGTATGGTGTCCGACAAAGTATTAAATAGCACCAACCCCTCACATCTAGAATTTAATGGGCATTGTTATAATTATAAATTATATGTATGGCATTAACCCCCCCCCCCCCCCCTTTATGGCAGATACCCTAAGTCCGGCAGTGGACTGATGCCGTGTGGTGATTTCCAACTGCTGCCACCAAATGATTAACCAAAGTCTATTTTTTCCGCAAATTTGCCAGCCGTGTCTGATATTCAAGACAAAATAAACTAACGACATACATTATAGCACATTAAAGTAAGGACCTAGTTGATGTGAAAGCATTAAGATGAGTCGGCGAGACAAGCTGCCGACATTGTAAGCAGAAAGCTTAGGAATGGACGCTCTACGCGATGCAGAACAAAGATGAGATCTTATTGGCTTCGGAATAGCTAGTGGTTTAAAGGATATGAAGTGGTAGACCTGTAAAGGAAACAAGTTTTTTGTTTGCTAAGTTATGATGCTGCTTTCGCTCACAGGTGTCGTGCATTATGTGCGCGATCAATGGGGCGATTCTCACGCTGTGGCCACTCAAATTCGTCATTTTCTGTAGCCAAAAAACTGTATTAAAACGTCACTGAACTGTTGAAGATAGTTGAGTAAATATTTTTTGGCTACACTGTACATTTCAATGTCACTATTAATGGAGATATGTGGCTAGAAAATGGAGATATGTGGCTAGAAATTCGCGATGTCACAGCGCGAAAATTTTATTAGGTCCCTGGAATTGAACCTTATCGAAGTAAATCGAAATGACAGTTCTCGTTGATACACGGTGAGAACAAACTTATCTAACAAACAGTCCCGTCGATCTATGAACGTAATTAAGTACGTAAGTAATCCGTTATAAGTAAATGATTATCAGAAAACAATAAATCGGGAATGTTACTTAGCTGCTTTCGATACCGCGCGATGGTATGGCGTCACTGTTCATATATTTTTTAAATAAGTAATAATTTTCATACAACGTATATTTAAGGTTCATAACAGGTTAACGACCTATACGAAGTAAAATATTATCTCGATTCGTTAGTGATTGGGGTAGGTACGGTATCCAAACAACAACGAAATAAATTAGATACCTATATGCCACTTTCATCCCTATATACTTCCTCGTTCTTGTTTATTGTAGAAGCAAACACCGGCAGTCGATGTTCGCAGATAAGAATTTTAGCTTTTTCGTTGTGCACTTTCCAGAGAGGTTTCCAACCTGCCTGCCACATGTGTGGATCGCATCACCTGTCAGTAATGGTGGAAACACTCTTTAAGAAGTGGTCGTTTACCTGCTGGTGATGATGATGTTGGTAATTAGTTATCGGTGTAGTGAGTAGTACCATCCGTAACTAAATTATGCTTATTAAGTTTAATTAAAGGCTTTACCGACAACAGCGTAATTGACATAGGAGCCAGGGAACTGACTTATTATTTGTTCATAAGACTTAGCATTAGCTGTCAATAATCTGAGAATTTAATACTAATTCTAGGTTAGGAATGTCATAATTAAACGGCCCTTCATAGAAACATTTCCTGTTCACATTCTGCCTTCCGATATTTCTGTCAGAAATATCACGATCCAAGAGATTAAAATAGACCATTAATCAAAGGCTATAAGAAATCCAGTTATAATAACTATTATTTGCATCTTATCTTTTGCTAGATGGGCATTTACTTCAAGCCAGTCCAGTTGTTACACCCAGCATTTATAAGAGTAGTTATAATAAGTAATTAATTACCGAGAAATGTGTTTTGAACAAATTTTTGGGCCATAGCTTTTAGAGATACAGCAATACAACTTCACTCATGTTCATCCTCATTACGTAGGCTCTTTGTTAGTGTCCACGCGCGACGAAATAAAAAAACGTTTCTCATGTTATTCTGTCATGTTTCTTTTGTAAAGCATTTGTGTGCACTATGTGTCAGTACCTAAAATGCTTTAAATATTTCCATTTCAAGGTTGTCTGGAAGCATAGCCTCGCAGTTTATGCTGAAAGAGATCACTTTGATGATAAGACCGCCGTTTGTACTTATTGTAATATATTATATATCATCTATGTATCATGTAGTGTGCAATCTTATCTGACAGGAGGCTATGATACTATTGTTATTCTATAAGTATTATATCGGGTACATTTTGCATTTACCTGGCAAACTGAACTGTTTCTCGTTCATCACTCACAGTCCAGTCGTTCAAAACATCTCCTCGAGGTGTAACGTCTAATGAATGAGTTTTCGCAATTATGCACCGGCAGGAAATCCACTTATAGTTTCCTGCACTATGGACGGAGTTCAAGTTGGAGACCACATGTGACGGTATTTATAGCTGCAGTCAGTAACTTCAGCTTTAATCTCATAACTAGTGAACCCGGCGTGACTTCGTTCACGTGGCGGTATACACCTACTTTACCCCTACATATCCTATTTTTCTTGCTTATAAGCCTTCCTCTTAAATCACTCTATCTATTGCTGAAAAGCGCATTAAAATCCGTTGCATAGTTTAAAAGATCTAAGCGTACATATAGACACACGGCGGGAAGCGACTTTGTTTTATACTATGTATGTAGAAGATAAGTTATTTAATCTTTATAAAATGTTAAGTCTATTTCTAGATGAAATAAATAAATATACATTAAAGCTTTAAATAAATTATAGGAGTGATTCCAATAGAACAATAGGATTTAATACCGTTCATGGTTTTATGTATCCCAAAAGTATTATCGTCAACAAAAGCTTTAATTATTCCACATTCATTAACTTTTTAATTTTAATATTGTTTACCACAGACTACTACGTGAACAATGTGTTCTATGATAATCATAATTTGAACTCGTTTGAGGCTAGACTGAATAGGTTCCTTGCAGGCACCACCTTCGGCCGCATCGTCACTTTCTACCAGGTGAGATGATGGTCAAGTGACTGGCTAATTCTTTTAATAAAAAAACAGTGTAAATTTCTCAGTACCTGGGAACAGGTTTTTCATGTTTAGGTACGCGTGAACACTAGGTAACAAAACTTAAAAGTGTAATAAAACCATAATATTAATTTCAACACTTGGATCAAGCAAAACAGGCCATCATTTTACTATTTGTTATCGTAAACTATAAATAGATTAGTAAACTATAAATAGAGGTAGAAAGTGTAAGAATTCAAGATTTGTTGAAAAAAAGCTGAATTCCTACATATAAAATTAGATTTAAATACCTAGCTACCGACTTAAGTACAGTTAACATTAGCCACCACGTATACTGTTAAACTCCTAATACTTACATACAACAGTAATAAAGTCTAACCTTCCTCAACAAATCGTTCTAAGAGTTCCCAGGAATTCCCAGTATCACCTTAGTTGACATCAGGAGGAAGCAATTACTGCGTCGCCGACTGTACCGCACGACAATCTAGATTCCAATCTGTCGTGCCGTAATATCAGCTAATCCAGTTTACGCGTAACACTTTAGCGGTCGATTGTACTAGGCCTGTTCTAATCTAGTATCTAATTAGATGGGTAAGTTCTTACTTTTATCACTGAAATTGTATTAAATAAAATAAGTAGGTATGTGTATGGATTATTATTAAATGTTTTTATCTCACTACGATTGTACATAAACGTATAGGTAGGTACTAAACCGTAATGCCGTCTGCAAGTTAAGGAAATAATTGACCATATACTTACACTAAGAGTCGAGATGCGTATTATGCCTCTAAGAAAACTTATTTAAATTTTTTAAATGAGTTATCTAATGAAAACAAATTTATAGCAAGGTTTTGTTGCACCGTATAGAACCTACTCATCAAGACCAAAGAGCCCAAACACGATGTTGTTATCTTATTGCGTTCATTACTTCCGACTCCATCATCAGACCAGTTCCATGATACCATATTAATGCATTGTCATCCAAGTTACATAGGTATATCGAATTTCAGCTCAATCAGATACCAAAAAATGGTCGATAAATGGTTCGCAAATTTTATACGGACAACTTCCTCGTACATACAAACAGTGCAAGTAATTAAAAACTTGTAAAAATATAATTATTTTCATGTGCAATAAATCAATACAAACACTGCTGCCATCGCCTGTACAGTGAACTAGGAAACCGAACCTAAGTACGTTCGTGTGAAAGACTAACAAAGAACTATTGTTGCAATAGTTAGATTTAACTGGCTGAGGTCACCGTGGCATAAACTCGGCTGCACTTTATGAGGGGCTGGCTTTGATGTGGGAACGATATTTTTTGTGGGAGGATTTCTTTGATTCAAATTGAGTGTTTAGTTAAAAATATACTTACATGAAGTAACTACATTTATTCATAAAATAAACAAACAAATTAAAAGGGGTACATTGAAATAAGATAAGGAAAAAAAATATAAAAAGCCTTAAAAATTTAAAATGTCGTGCACAACGGTGCCCCCCCGATTTATGTCCAGAAAGCTGGCTGCGTTACCTCGCTGAATTGTCGTCGTCCTAGCGCTTATCCCAGCCTCTGCCAGGGTCCGCTTTCCTACTTAATCTTCTCCACTTCGCCCGGTCTTCGGCATCCTCGCGTCGTAAGCCGTTGGCTCTCGCATTCGACTCAGCGATGTCAATCCATCGCATCTTGGGCCGCCCACGAGGCCTCTTTCCTGATACCGGCAGAATCAGGCACCTATTTCTCACATATCCCTGAGGCTTACGCAACACGTGACCAAACCAGCGCAAACGAGCCTCCTCGATCTTATCTTATTATTATATCCCTCACGCCAAGGCTACCACGGATGTACTCGTTACGTACTCGATCGAGTCTCGTAACTCTGCAAATCCACCGCAGTATTTTCAACGTTGCGTTACCTTGCTGAATAGCAACGCTTATTTTCTGCCCGAGGAACGAGCGACCGGAGACGGGCACCTCTGGTGTCTGTTACAAATTTCTAAAAATAACTTTTTACTATAAATTACTTTGTACTTTTCTGTTAAACTTTATAATACTCAGGTCTCTTGCCGTGGTGGCTGACTGCACGGTAATGTTGTCCGTCGTCGGTCCCCGTTACTATCCAGATAACCATAAATAAGCTATCAAAACCCCGAAAGAAGCACGGGTCTAGTGGCAGCGTGCTTGCGGGACTGATAACCAAGGTTAAGCAACGCTGGCAGAGTCCGCAAACTGGGTGACCGTGACTTTGAGGCTAATCGAAGTTCAGCTCTGCAATGAGCTTGCCGCTCGTTAGGTGTTCCTCCTTATACTGTTAGCGAAGCGAGGTGGACCAAGGTCTTCCGCTGGAGACCCTAAGACTGGTGGAATGGTCTCGGGAGCCGATAGACACCCCGTGATGGTACTCTGACATATTTAAAATATCGCGTTAGGCTTTGCAATCTATCATATTCGAATGGCTGATAAAATACCCAGAATAGGGATATAGTACCCATTTTTCTGTGTTAATCTCTGACCACTCCGTTCAGGGTTATGCCGTCACGGTATACCTATGTCTTTTAGTACCTATCTAAACAGTTATTTACTATTATAGTGCGATAAAA
The DNA here is from genome assembly GCA_905147135.1 of Blastobasis lacticolella. Taxonomy (NCBI): domain Eukaryota; kingdom Metazoa; phylum Arthropoda; class Insecta; order Lepidoptera; family Blastobasidae; genus Blastobasis; species Blastobasis lacticolella. Next base: position 6,835,664 of record LR990048.1, on the reverse strand, counting down.
ATTTCTAATAATCATCTTATCTACGTAGGTGCTTGTCACAGGAAGAGAACGAAATGCCTGTTTTATGTTTAACTTTGACAACAAATTATAAAGAAAAAGATGTCGTCCATGGTAGTTGAGTAAAATCAAGAGACTTGTTTATTTTTAATAAATTGCTACTAACTACTTAACCTACACTAAAAATAAAACACGATTATTACTTGAGTAAATCATTATTTCTCATTAATCATAATTTTTTATCTTTCTATCTAAAATTATGAAAAAATATTACCTTCATATCTGCTCGTTGGATCACCCACAGCTTAGTCGAAAACCTGCTCCAATAAATTAATTACTCCCACAAATTTTAATAAACGGTACATTTTGAGTTCTGTTATTTTAAATGTGGGAACACCAAGGTCTTTGCCCTGGCAACATTGGCGTACGCGATTGTTCTTACGTCACATCCGCTAGTAAATTGATTTAGAATAGGACCACTCTTGTACAGTAGATTGGTTCCTTAGAATGTAAATAAAATAAAAGACGACATTTCCTGTCTGTTTTTGTGAATTGTTGTAGCTGTTAGGACTTAAAACAAACATTTCAATTGAAATGTGATTGTGGGTACATGTTTGTTGGATGGAGGATTGAAGTGATAGGCACTTAAGTAACTACAAACCGATGTCTTTCTAGGAATAGAACCCGATTACCTCTACAAGGTAATTCGGTATCATTTATTCCCAGTTGAACAAGATAACCATTGTATAACACCAAAGTATGTATTTGTAGCTATACAGGTGAACGACTTATTTATTTTAACGACATATGTATTCAATCTACCATAAACGGATGTCATATAAATGTCTTTAGGCAGACGATGTAGGACCTCCGTAGTCGATAAAATGGACAACTAGGACAAAAGTCCTACCTAGTTTGGACCTGTCTAGTTTATTCTGTCTTTTCCTGCTTATAGTTTACAATTTGCTTATTTATTATTGACAATTCACAATTCAACATACATTTACTCTTTTATAATATTGATATTGTCAATTTTATACATAAGATAAAACAAAGTCGCCTCTCGCTATCTCTCTCTATGTATCTAAGTACGCTTAGATCTTTTAAACTACGCAACGGATTTTAACGCGGTTTTCAACAATAGATAAAGTGATTCATGAAGGTTTATTAGAATAAAAAGGGTAGGTAGGAGTAAAGCAGATGTACGCGAACGAAGTCGCGCCGGGTCCACTAGTTCAATAATAATCTACAGTTTCATTACTATTAGATTTGAATTGAATATCGTGGTAATACAGAGGTTACGTACTGTTAATAATGATAATGTGAAATAATATTATGTTGTAACCAAGAAATGCACTCGCAAGCATTTTTCCGTCCGGGTGGTCTCATTAATATCTCTGAAGAGCACCTCCTGGCATTACAAACAATACGAGTATATCAAGTCGTTCATTAAGTTCAAAGACACCAAGGAATATTGTCAACGTTGGCTCGCCCCATTGTGAGACTGTTTCCACGAACAGCGCTTCCTTAGAGCAAACAACAGCTGAAATGAACCGCTATTGTTCTGAGGCATGCTTCCGACGAACTCGGCGGTTCGTGTGTTGAATTCGGTCGATTCAATTTCACGTATACTGTAGTGCAGTTCGTGGTATGACATATATAATATGCCTACCGTGCGTTCCGTGCCTGCCGTGTGTTGGACGTTGGCGTTGTCGTTTCTTGTAATGATAATGTTATCACTAACAAACACATAATTCCGGCCGATATCAGAGGAAGCTCCAACAAATTTTCCTTTAAAATTGCCATTCGAGAACATTTCCTTAATTCTTTTTAGTTCCCTAAATTTAATTTATTTCCTTTCTGTCTTTTCCTTATTGAGATGTGGGAGTATTGGCTTCGTAATTTACTGTAAATTTTATTGTACTGCCTGTAATTTTTATTACTAGTTTTCAGGTAGACTGGTAGATAAAGCTACTGAGCTTTAAATCCACCTTTATACTATGTTGTGCATAAAGTGTGTAATAAATAAATAATTATAGTAGTCTGTAAAGCTGCAAGTAGTAAACATCAATTTTACTGGATACGTAGTTAATGCAAAAAAGAAACAGGGGTACCAGATGGCTGTGTAACCTGCTGGTGCGGAAAGAGGTCCCGCGGAAGGCCCAAAACACGATGGATTGACATCGCAGAGTCGGATACAAGATGCCAAAGGGTCACGATGTGTAGACGTTGAAGAATCTTTCATATGGTATACAGTTTTGAAAGCTATTGACGTTGATACAATTAGATTCTTCAGGATCAGAATGTTGAATTCCTAATTATATTGGATCGGTCGGTAGATATTATATTGAAACGGGGCTGATTAATACATACCTACAAACCATAACGATTTTTTTACATTTTTAACCCCCGGCGGAAAAAGAGGGGCGTTATTAGTTTGACGTGTGTATCTGTGGCTTTTTGTTTCTGTCTGTGACATCGTAGTTCCTGAACGGATGTACCGATTTGGATCCGGTTTTCTCCATTCGTAAGCCACTTTAATTGAGATGGTTCTCAGTAGTTTTATATTAAAATCGGTTTTGTATTTTAGAAAATATTACTGTTTGAGTAAACTTGGTCAGGGATTATCCGACTTTTTCTGTAGGTTAGGTTATCGTTATTTACAATTTACCTAGTTATTTAATATTATACCATTACTACTAATAACAACCACCAAGGATGCCGATGACCGAGCAAGGTGGGCCAGGAGTAGTAGCAAGACGGACCCTGGGCCCTCGCGTGCCGCACGGGGACGCAACAGGGACATTACGCCAAGATAATAATGGTGATGATGACTACTAATAATACAAAAATAAACTCATTCACTCACTCCTGGCAAAGTTGCGCACGCATCTACTCTCGGCTGGCATATGAATTTTGATGTCCTTAATTGGCAATTTTTTATTCTATTTAGTTTATGTAGGTGTATTGTCTATATATATTTTAGTTTTGTCATATGTGTATATTCGCATGTAAGTGTATATTTCTACTTTCCATATCCATCCATCTTTATAAGTCCATGTTGTTGCCCTGCCTGTGTATCAAGCGGTTCTTTACACAAAGGTTGCCTGGTAGAGATCGCTTACAGCGATAAGGCCGCCTTTGCCCACAACTAGTTATGGTTTTTTGTCGGAACTTTTTAATGTAATTCCTGTGTGAGCAATAAAAAATGTATTTATCTATCTATCTACATAAGCAGTTCTTCAGCTATAATTATTATTCTCTTAACTCTAATTGAACCATCAACATTGTCCACCCAGTGTCCTTCCACATAAAATTTGATAGGAATCTTTATTCCACCACTTAAGTTGTCATCAAAATTTTATTCGCCCATATCGTAAGCTAAGAAGCTACTTGGAGCTATTAAAAAGATACTACTGTCTGTCCGAGGGCACTGACGCCGTAATTATGGCTGAAAAACGCCATAAAATTCCAAAAAAGTATAAAAATAGTGCGAGTGCCCTTTAGCTGGGCGCATGCGCTGTGACGAACAATGACGCGCCTTGGGATCGCTAGAGATGGGTTTGAGATGGATGTAAAGCTTGAACATTCTATCGATAAACTGATATTGAAGTAGGGGTAAAATAAGTACTTAAAATTAAAAAGTAAATGGACTTTATAGTAACTTTTTTTTTATTTACTGAACGTAACGCAACCTTGCATAACAATATCCAATATCCGTTATGGCTCTATTATTAAACAGTGGAAGTTAATCGAGTACTTTTAATCATTTAATTCGATTCATCCAAATGAATGTAGTAAATAATATTCTACGTAACCATTCGATTTAAAGATAAGAATCAATATTGAATAACAAACACACGTCGCTGGAAGTAACTCTTATTGCTAAAAGATAAATTGAAAGATAAGCGGGTAGTCTTTAATTATTTACTTATTTATTTATACTAATCATATTTGCATTTATCCTACCTATCAACCGCTCAAAATCAAATTTGCACATGGAAATCATTGTGACGACCTAGAAAAATAACTATAATATTCTAGGTAGTGACAATGATATGAATGATAAACCATAATTTATTTCTAGTGTTCTATTTTCAAAAAATAAAATCAATACAAAACACACAGGGATATATTGGGCATAGTTAAAACATGTGAATGCCCGATACCTTTTCTTCAAACATTTACAGTTTCTCATATTTTAAAAGTATGTTCCGGGTAAAATATTTAACAACAATCACGATAGTTATGACACGACATCAAATTTAAAGTTTATTTTTAAACACCAACCTGTCACGCAAAGTCATAGGGAAGGCAATTGACCGCCCAATCTAATTAGCAAGTCGTTATGTTTCATCGACAAACATGCCACTAATCGATACGTGTCATCACTTTCACTTCCACAACACTTAATGTAACGAATTAATTAGTCCATGTGCAAGATTATCGGGTATCGATAGAGTCGGCTAAGCGTGAAGCTCTGCAATTATCGATACTCACATTGCGCAGCACTATTGACGGTTTTAATCGTATATGCGTCTGCGCAGTCCATAGACATGAGCACTTTCATGCTGCGTCCTGCGCCGTAAAATATTTTTATTACATATCCTACGAAAATTATATTATTAACTGACACACTAACATCTACTTCAATCAGCATTATATGTATGTAATGATAATTCACAGAACAAGTTTTCTATGCTACTGGTTGTCCTAAGAGTTTCTTTATTTTAAATTATTAACCGAATTCTTTGAATTCGGTCCATTAATCTAACTCCTAACATGCTACGCTCCATGGCCCGCTGGCAAACCCCGAGTTTGGACTTTTGAGCTTTAGTTAAAGACCAAGTTTGAGCCCCGTAAGTCAGTATCGGGAGAATGCACGGAGGAATCGGGGAGAGGCCTTTGCCCAGCAGTGGGATGATTCGGGCTAATATATATATAGAACAGAATTACATTTCCCAATGAAATCTAATATTAATGTGTGTTTGCATTTTGTTTCAGGTATGTACCTACTCCAATCGCTACTTCGACAATATCGTTATATCAGCATACCTTTTCAAATAGGTAAGTACTTTCTTTGCAGCTACTTTATATACTAACGAAGCTAACGGAAGCGTAGCCCTTGTTAAATAAAGTGGTCTCGTTGTTACCTACTCTTCCAATTGCAATTCACGCAGTGGTTTTCTTTCACCGTCTTGTAGAACAACGTGATCCATCGTAATAACTACCTACCTTACAAATTCACGATAATTTAGGGATCCGTAAGCAGGAGTCGTAAGTTTAGTGTAAGGGTTTAGTGATGCGGCCATAAGACATGCTCTATTTTTATTTATACAACTAGTTTGTAGCTTGTACCCGCGACGTTGTCGGCGTGAATACCGTTTTAGGGCAGTTTATCTTTTTCCCGAGCGACAATTTTAAATGACCTCCCTAATGTATAAGCTACGGAGAGGTCAAGCTGTATATGTGGTTCTACTCGACCAAATTATATTAATTTACATGGCGTAGATTTTAAGTTGGACCCTAAACTACCAAACCGTGAATACTCCATAAATATCCATACGGCGCCATTTCCATATTTCTTATAGTTTAGCTGGTATATTATGGTTCTACATAAGTGTTCCAGTTTCTCCTAGACAGACAAAACATTTAAAAAATTATTATTCTATTACTGTTTCTACATCGCCCTAAATTTATTTTTGGAAATACTTATATTAAAATTTTATGAAAAAAGGAATCAAGGAGCACATTTGTCCGAGACGTCTTATGATGTCTTAATAATGTATCTAGTTGCATACAAAATTATGTATTGTGGAGAAATAAATGGATTATTTATTTACGTCGCTGACATGAAGTTCGCGAGTGCCCCCGATAACGCCATTTACTTTCAGACAAAATTATAGCTTGTGTCTCTGCGTGAAGGGCAACAAACATCCATCCTTACAAACATTGATTTCCACATATATTCGAACGTTACAAAATAAGTGTAATACAACTCATGAAGTCCGTGTCATTATGAATGTTCTATAAATGTTCAATATCACTTGTCAATCAATTATTTCGAGGCCCCGCCAAATTTTTCCCAAGAATAAGAACGTTCTGACACCGATCATTGGTATACGTCACTAATACAGCCAAAGCCACTTTCCCAACTACGGAACCAAAATCAAATAATTCGAGACACGCTTACCGAGTTATTCCATTTCTTTCGTACGCTCCAATAAATAAGCCAAAACTGCGCTATCATCTTCATAATCATTTTTAACAACAACATCATCGACTCTCTCAGTCACTCACGAGTATATTGTATCTATTTGTCTCTTTCTAATAGGTGTACTTTCTAAACAGTATCTTCATAATTACATATGGGTCGTACCTTTCCGTTATAGAATAGGTTTTAATCATACACTGCTTTATTACGGTTTCTATCTTATGTAAGACCTACACACTGATTTCATTAATATTGACAAATGATCTGCCGGCCTCCTTTTTTCTTTTAAATTACACGCTAAGAATTATTTTATTTAATAACGTATTTACAACATCTGACGACCCATGATGACCTGAGTCCCGATCTGTGTTCGATTCCATTAGAAATTGGAGTGATAAATTTAAATTTTTGTACGACCCAATAAAGATATATTATATGTATAACTATAGTGCTCTTATTAGTACGCTTATAGTGCTCTTATAAGTATCACAAAATATGTCACATATTCCGCAATGAAACCGTTTGTGAAGAAAACTGCAGCGTATAAAATGTTACCTGATAACGGTCGGGAGATAAAAGCTTTAGCCGACAGAGATCCAAATAGGTCTTAAAGATGGTGCGCTGTAACTAATTACCAACGGATAGTTTAGTCACGAAGCGGTCTAACAGTTTGAACCGTTAGCACTTTAACAGGTGCCAAGTTTAATTAATTATTTTACACCCAACGTTGGGGTTTCGAGTTCAAACCGATCGGAAGATGCGCGATAAACAGCCGAAAGAGGCGAAGTCACGGACGAAGGTATGGTGAAACAAGTCTTATAAGTATTGCTTTAAGTTATATTATGGAACGTTTGAATTTGTACATGGGTCAGTTTGTAACGGAACAATGATGCGCCCTTATAGATTGTTCTTACATAGTATAAAGTCGATTCCGGATCTGTCCGTCTGAATGTATATCCGTTTCTGGAGTTATTAACGGATATATATATAAACAAGAAGCAAGTTTTATATAGGTGCTAGTGCGTCGAATAAGTCGAATTCGTCAAGCCTGATGATAGGTCTAATGAGGAGTTTTCCAGTAGGTATTGTCAATTGGTTTCAAAAAGCATCAATAGATGGCGCTCCTACAATTTTGGTAATTTTTTACCAATAGGTTCAACGAAATGTATTTTAATACAAACCTTTCATATTATCTATGATTTGTATTGCGTCCATTCTTGATCCTAGTGTCCATGAAACGAATTGACTCAGTCAAATTAATGTTTGTTTTGTTTGCAATAATTTATAACAACCTCTAAAATGGTTAAAAACTATTGATAAATACAATATTATCCAATACAACGTACCCAGTGTTTATATCTTATTTGCTAAGAACCTATTTCAAGCGATTATCATTTACCAAAATTGTAGGGGCGCCATCTAGGGAGTGGTTAGGAATGCTTTAGATACCTATTGGAAAACTGCTCATTGGTCAAGCGTGTTTTTACCGAAGTTTTTGTTTTCAATTTGTCAATCATTATTTTTGTTTCGATTCGTCAAGCGAGTAAATATTTCAATTTGCCAAAGCATTACATTGTTTTAAGTGGTCAAGCCTGTATAAAGTTCAGATTAGTCAAGTTGATAATAAATGATATTGCTTGCTATAATCTTCAATTCGCGCGGCCAATCCTGAGACTTTACATAACAGAGTTCATTACAAACAATTTAAAATTAAAACTATCATCAAACTTCACGAATTGTATATAATCGGAAACTCAAACCCATTTGTCTCTCGAACCACACTCCCATACGTACGAGTACGCAATCGATGAAACCTCTTATACCTTACACAGACCTGTAATCAGTTCATAAATACATCTGGCCCGCATGCCTGGAGTGGCTCATAAAACCACATGAGAACCACGTCGTGTACTTTTCTCGGAATCTGCTCTAGCTGTCTTGCTGTCCATCCTTTATTAGTAGGGAATAAAATGTAGGTTCCTGTAGAGACCGGTCTTTGTGTGCTCTATTTAAGGCTAGATTACTTCACTGTTACAGTTACGTATCTGTTGGTTTAAACGGCGAATATAATTGGTGGTTTCGGCTGGTGGTTGCTGTTAATTAAATAGTGGTTTGGTAATTAATTAGCTGTTAATTGAGTAAAATTAGGTATAGCTTCAATGGATGCAAGTGGCATAAAGTCGATCGGTGTGGAAGGCGTGGGGATGTTGTTTCACCTATTGTGTCGCCGGTTGTATGTCCTATAGTTGAGATATTAAGAATTATGATGATGAGGTACAATTTTTTTATTAAAACGCTCATCATCACAGACCATAAATCTCCACGCTTGGCAGGCGGCTCGCAGGAGATCGCAGTGTTATAAATATAACAATGGAAATGCTGCTGCTCATTTTCCAGCATACGGAGACTTTAGAAGTTTTGCCTCGAACACATGAGTCGTCTTGCACGATACCCGCGAGTGTAAGGGGTTGGTGCTATTCTGGACACCACGCGGCCAATACGCATGCACAGCACATAAAGTTGTTTCACGCCAGGCAATGATTAAATATTTTTTCAAACATAAATAAAATAAAAATTACTTTTCTACTTGACCAGTCAGTACCCACTACGAAACCTTTGACAATTCTTTGCAACAAGTTATTGATTAATTGAAATTGTACTTTTGAAGGATCCTAATCTCAAAACCTAGAACCGAATTCCTAATTTGTTTCATTTTTTCCTAATTTGTTTCATGTTCTTATTTTCAATTCAAGTCCAGTAGTGGACTGTTATTAGCTGTTTTCCTGATGTGATTAATGAAAAGAAGTTTCCCTTAACATATCCAAGGCATGTCCGCTCCATTTAAGGGGATCATGTAATAGAGTCTGAGGGGAATTACATGCCCATATAAGGTTCTGTCATTTGTTACCTGTGCTTTGACGTATCTGTTAAGGTGCTTTTTCCTGTTACGAGCCCTTAGCTATGGGTTATGGCGTTACAAATACTATCACTGCCACAGAAAGGGACTACATTTTTTAATTTCCTACTAAATCTACTAATTTGATGACCTGAGTGGTTCAGTGGTCAACATCACCGGTCTGCCACGCAAGAGGTCCCGGGTTCGATTCCCGGCCGAACAGAAATTTAAAAGATGAATTTTAATTTCTGTTACGGGTGTTCTATGTATAATAAGTATGTATTTAAAAGGATTTAAGTAGTATATCAGTTATCTAGCACCCATAGTACAAGCTTTGCTTAGTTTGGGGCTAGGTGGCGCTGTGTGAATTTGTCCACGATTATTATTATTATTAGTATAAAGAGCGGTAACCTAACCGAAAGAAAAAGTCGGATAACCCCGACCGAGTGTACATAAACTCTAATATTATGTAAACTACAAAACAGAGTTTAATAAAACAAAGCTAATAACCATCTTGAATAAACTGGCTTAGAAATAGAGAAAACCAAATCTAAATCGGACCAACCGTTCGGGAGCTAAAATGCTACATACAGATACACACGTGAAACTTATAACACCTCCCCGTTAGCTTCCTTTCAGTAACTACATGTTTTAAAACCGATCAGAATCTTTCTCGAAATTAAAAAAAAAATACCAACTTACATACATACAAGTCTAGATCTACGATGACATGTGGACGCTGTGGACGGCCATCTGTTAGTGGCTCGTTAGGTCCAGAGTTCGATTCCCGGCATTTGCATTCGTTACGGACGCACTGTAATGCAGATGTATGAGCACTGACTTGCGGAGCACATACGTGCAAATCGGCATAGAAATACATACATTTATTCAAATGCTTTAGAGAAGGATTCCTCAAATAGTAGATGTTCCTTGGGTTCATCATCATCATCATCATCACAGCCCGTACCAGTCCACTGCAGGACTTAGGGCCTCTCCCACGAAAGGGGAGGTTATTGCCATAATCTCCACGCTTGGCAGGCGGGTTGGAGATCGCAGTGTTTAAATATAACAATTGAAAATGCTGCTGCCCATTTTCAAGTAATTTTTTAATGTATTGTAATACATACTCATTTACAAGGATTACATTATTAGAATTTAATAAGTCAATGATAATAAAGTTATTAACGGTAGCGTCAAAGTCCTAAGAGGCTAGTTGACTTCGGAAGGAGCTGGGCTGGCTATCAAAGCCGGTTCTCAATCACGCGTAAAGGACCGACTTTGAGTCCAAATGCGGAAAATGGGAGCCCATAACCTAAACCCAAAACTAAACCTAGTTTAATTTTCAAGCTAAACAAAAGTTACAATAGCCACTAGCGGGCAATTGCTAAAATAACCTGTATCGCAGTATCGTTTATGGACAGCACCACAAAATAGGACCAGACTAACATATGAAACGATGTGTAATGTAGGTGTGCTATGTGAAATAAATGTCTTTTCTTCCTTTCAAACTAGGCGCCGTAGGTGAGTTATTTTTGCATCCTCCTTTGACATGCGAGCTCACCACGATTTTCATAATTTCATGTATAAGATAAGATGTCCACTGCTGGCCTTCTTCAGAGCCAGATAAGATCGTTCTAGTTCTAGATCGTGTATCTCTTCGAGGCATTAGCAAAGGAGCTTCTTCCTTTGAGATATTAGTAATATGGGTCTTCCAATATTTCACTTTAGTAGGGCTATAGGCAGTATACGTCCTCTACAACTGTAAGCGAATGCTAAAAGACTCTTCATTTTAAATTGTTATTCAAAATTCGCCTCGTTTAAATACTGTAAATAGCCTGTTTCATTAAATTTTAATCGAATACCTGGGGTGAAAAAACGGCATTAAACAAATATAACCTTTATTTTTGCATTGAAACTGTAATTCAGAGCAACAAATCGATTTATATTCATATCTTATAGAGTGGTTCTTCGATAAAGTATGCTAACGACTGCGGGTATCACTTATGATGGAAACAAAAAGACTACTACGGTACACTTGTCGGTTGTCCACATTCGTACTGAATGACAAAGAGGTAAGTATGTTGGGTCGAACATTACTCGTATGCGGCTAGAAACGTGCTTCGGTACAGTTATGATTGTAACTTAATGTAAAAAGAGACGAGTTGTACTTACTATAGCACAGAGGAAAATATACGAGTGCATATCATACCTATTTAAAGTAGCTTGAAGGAGAAACTATGCATTTTAAAGCATTGAAACTCTTTCAATATTAGTAGAGTGGTCATATCGATAATTTTGGCGGATAGTTCGATAGAGTAGCGTAGAGATTTTGTTTAAAGTTATTAACGGGTAATTTTAACAAAGTGAAGGATGTGGTTAAGGGGACGTTCAATGCAGTGGTTATTTTGGCTTAGTAGGCGATGTGATCCTAATGGCAATACATATTATTATTTTTATTACTTTCAAGCTTTCCCCACGTCTTATTCTCATCCTTGTTTTATCCACCTCCCGTCATGAAATAACTGAATGTAACTACTGGTTCAATCTTCTTCCTATAAGATATACAAGATAAAGAGCTCGATCTATTTGGTTGAGCTATATTTTTTTAATATAGTCAGTCACTAAACTACGTTTAAAATTTATCGGGACATCCCCTTGGCTAGGAATACTTTCAGTCTGGATCATACGGAGCGTCGGTGGCCGAGTGGTCAAGGTATATCCAACTCGTAAGCGAGAGGTACCGGGTTCGAATCCCATTGCAGCCATGTACCAATGACTTTTTTCTAAGTGATGTAAAGTAGTAGTAGTGTATGTGTAGTTAAATGCTAACCGATGCTGTTACGGTGAGGGAGAACATCGTGATGAAACCTGCAATGTGTAAGTAACCATGGTCCAATCTGGTCAGGTTCCCCTGGTAGCAGGGTCACGGGAGGTCAGATGGTAGTCGCTCTTCTATAATTTTTTATACAGTTGTATGCTTGAGTAAAACCCAGCAAAAATAATCCTAATACTTATTCATGTCACACTTCCATACAAAATATATACAATTTACGACGCCCGCACATAACCGCGATTCCACGTTTAGCCTTAGAATGTAGCGAGCTATAAATCTCCCTGGTCCCTGTTAGCTTATGAGACAGTGGCCCTACCGTGCGTTTATCACTTACCTCGTATCGGACGCTGTGGGGTATCTGATTGTAAATTATTAAATCCATGCAGTGTCCGTACTGTTTCCATTTTACTGGGGCATTTATTTCAGTAATGCGTTCTTTCGTCATACCGATAACGTGATTTTGTGTATGGAAGTACTAAGTATTGTGATCTTGTTTTATGTTATGGTTTTCTCTATAAAATTATACCAATGTCTTTTGGTTGCACAGGTTTACTTTTAGTTTATTTTCTTATCGTGCGCGCCTGTCGACAGTTCGTTTTAAGCGATAAGGTCGCCTATTGTTTATTCTGTTCCTAATTCAAAGTATCTATTATATACCTACTTTTAAATGTGTTTTTTATTTATACATTCCCTACTTTACCCCCTTTTAAAAATGTTCAGTTGCTCAAAAATGTCACTGTGAGTGCTGCAGTATGAGTTTACGGTGGTAATACCTACACTTACGCTCTTGTATTGTACCTGCAATATGCGCTTGTTAATTGTGGGTCAAATTATAGTGCAAACCATCTTCATACAAACAAACATACATAACGTCACGCCTTTTTCCCATAGGGGTAGGCAGAGACCACATCAAATGAGTAGATATTGTGACCACATCATCCCACTCCCATATTTTTGAAGATCTATTATAATTCTGTGCGTGAAACTACTCTACACGTCATCATTACGTTAAAACTCGCACGAAGGTACAATGGAAACGGTGCAGATGCTGATGCATCTTAGCTTCCGTTTTGATTCATTCCCCATTGAGTAGGGCCCCTATTTATATGGTGGGGGACGCCATGGCTCATGTATTCAGTGAAATACGGCCCTTTTATTTTATGTCAATTTATTAAATGCTATACAAGAAGTGGCGAGATGTAACTATTTAAAAATATAACTCAATAAACTGTAGGCTAATTACGTAACTCTGTTGCTAACAATTGTCTGATTTCAATGATTGAAATTGTTGCTTTTGCGATAACGTATGATCGATTTCTTAGTTTCAGTTTATTGTAATGGAACTTTGTTAGCAACTACCGTTTAGGTCATTGTCCGTTAAAACTCGCACTACGGTACAATGGAAACGGTGCAGAAGCTGATGCATCTTGGCTTTCGTTTTGATTCATTCCCCATTGAGTAGGACCCCTATTTATATGGTGGAGGACGCCATGGCTCATGTATTCTGTGAAATACGGCCCTTTTATTTTGTGTCAATTTATTAAATACTATACAAGAGGTGGCGAGATGTTTCTGTATTAAATATAACTCAATAACCTATATAAGCTATTTAAAATTTTAAGATAAAGATTTTTTTTAATGCTACTCAGTGACAAACGAGCAGACAGTTCATCTGATGGTAGGTGGTAACTGTCGCCCATTACATCTACAATTCCTACATTTCGGTTGCAGATACCAAAAATACAGAACCGCCGGTGCGTTGTCACTGTGAGGACTAAGATGTAAAATGCCTGTAATTATTCGTTGATCTAAATATGTCACATGCACTCCATGAGCAATGGAGGGGCGTCCGGAATTTGGAGGCTGAGAGACATCCAGCACGATGCAGAACAAGGAAGGGATCACAACAGAACCCTGGTGAACACCCTCGGTGATCGGAATGGGATTATATATCCTACGGTGGTGTTGTCATAATTAACATCATCATCACAGCCCGTAACAGCCCACTACATAACTTGGATTCACTACTCACTACTCCCACATAAGGGGAGGTCATTGGAATAATATCTACTGCTGGCAGGCGGGATGGAGATTTCAGTGTTATAAAATATGACAATGGAAATTCTGAAGCTCATTTCCCAGCCTACGGAGACTCTAGATATTTAGCCTCGAAAACATTAGTCGCCTTATACGACACCCACGATTGTTGGGGTTTGGTGCTGCCGGACACAATACGGCTACTGTTTTAAAAGTTTTGACAATGTAGCTCAAAATGTTAAAGTTTTGAGCTCGAAGATCGATCTTGAAGTCTCATGTAAGTGATGTTACTTTTCTGAGAATAAATATGTATAAACCTAAAGTTATTTTACTTACAATCACATGTCATTCGTAGATAGTCAAATAGTAGTTAAACAGACGGGTTAAAACTATTTAAAGGTTATGAATAAATTACTCCTTCAAGTCCTTAAACAACCCAGTACGTTCCGGCTACCACAGCGGGACACCAAGTAAATAAGACACAAGCTTATAATCATCTATTCGTATTCTCCCTCTATAATGTGAGGTACTCAGTATATTTTTGCATACTCCCGCTGCGGTAGGCATGCAACAGGCTTATTCATTACTAAGAAATGAGCACATCAAAGGGGCCGCGGACATTCACTATTTATATGGTAGTCTGCGTCACTTAACTACGACTTCAAATTAATATACCAGTACTATGCATATTGCATGCCAATGTTCAATAGAGGCTCTTGGTGTAACTTCGTGTAGGATTCAGCGGATGCATTCGATGGCATTCTGATGATAAATATCAAGATGAACACAATGGTTCAGTTATGGCTGTGACGAACATTATTTAGGACATAAGGTGTCGAAATCTGCATCATTGACATCGAGAGCAAAGAAAAGACCTTTGAATTTTTTGACCTTCCAGCACAAAAAGTCACTTGCTGCGAGAACGACACTGGTCTTGTGGCAGCGTGCCATTCTCTCAATGTCTAGGAACTGGTGGCCGTTTCGAACTTTAGAACCGCAACCAGCTCGCTACTCGTTGGGTGTGAAAAATTCACAGCCGTGAAGGTTGCTAACTTTTCAATATTTTTGGTGTACCTCCTCCTAATAACGTTGGCGAAACGAGGTTGACTAAAGTCTTCCGCTGGGGACCTGGAGACTGGCTAAATAATTTAAGGTCTTTAAGGTACTTATTTTATTTACAAACTCAAGTAAAAGTGATTCGAAATCACGCAAAAAGCGATTTTACTACAAATTTTTACGAACCATAAACGTCATTTTCGTGCTGGAGATGTAAAAACAACTATTATCTACCCGAAATCCGCCTTCGGCAGCTGAATTAACCTCTGAATGCCTATTAGCTAAATTAGAAGTAATTTCCTTTCGATCCTAGTATAACGGTAGCCAATATTTGACGTGAACGCCACATTTATTACGTAGCATGTAATTTAGCTGCATTAAAGCCAATGCCGCTTGAAAATGAAGCTAAATCTGTCAGACGCCTTTAATAAAGGCTCTTAGACTCGACCATGATAATCTCGTCTTAACTATCACCTAGTGTGCTGGTACTGGAGCTTTTATGCGAATTTTGCAGAAGCAAGAAAAAGGTAACTGAATGATTCGTTGAGTTTTCGTTTTCTCATGAAACGAACGTTTTTGGATAATGTATAATAAGTATGGTTTACAAAAACAAAGTACCTATGTAGCATATGTAGGGGAAGGAAGGGCAAGATGAATATAGCGGGCAACACGAATCATTCTCATAGGATCTTACTACTCGTTCCGTACATGAAAGTACCGGCGTGGCGGGACGCGCAGGGCGGGCCGACTTCACAATACAATGCGAACTCGGCTGTCGTGGGGAGAGCGTGCGTTTTAGTGACGAGAAACAGAATTGACGCAAGAAAATAAAATATTTTGTCACGATAAGTTTTAACATTTTCTGTTATATCATTCATATATATTGATGATAAAGGTTGCTTCTGTTGCCTTATCTTATGTAAATTAAGCTGTAATGAAGCATCTTTCATCACCGAAACAAATAAATTTTTAGGATATTTTTTTTATCTATCAAATGCCAAGCGGGCAAGACGAATATGACCATATTCACTAATTTATTTATTTATTTATTTATACTTCATGCACAAACAGTACATTGGCGGACTTAAAGCTAAAATAGCATTATCTACCAGTCTACTAATAGAAACTAATAGAAAACAATCGGCTCTCGCTGGTTCTGAACTCGGCCGTGATTATTACTGCACACTTTGCAAAGAAAAATATATCTATCCCCCACCTGAGGATTGGATACAATGCTCCGAGTGCAAAGAGTGGACTCACGAAGCGTGCTCTTCGTATATTGGGTCTGGAACATACTTTTGTGACGATTGTCAAGACTAGTAATAATTATTATGTGCCCGAACCATCTTGCCCTATATGGAGGGGCAAGATGGCTCAAAACAATTATTTTACATAATGATCTCATGCCCAGGTTGTGATTTCTATTTTAAGCATTTATAAAATTATTTTGATAGTCTATAGTACTGTTAATTATTATAAAAATAAAAGTTGCGTTAATTTCTGTAACATGCGTGTTTTTCTTACGATTCTTGTTAGATGAACCAACTTGCCCTCCCTTCCCCTAGTTTATCAGTTACCTATAACACAAGCTTTGCTTACTTTGGGACTAGATGGCGCTGTGTGAATTTCTCCAAGCATATATTTATTTGGCCAAGCATATATATTATTAATATTAATGCGAAAAATTAAAAGAATGGATGTTTTTACTCTCTCATACAAAAACCACTGAATTAATTTTTATGTTTTTGTGGTGTTGTTTAAACTTCAAAGTATAAAATTATTTATTTATAACGTAGGTAACAGGCATACAATGCATAAAGGTTTTATAATATTTGTAGTATAAAGATACTACAAACATATTCAGTTTTGGGCATACAAATGTCAAATTATGTCAACTTATATTTTAGGTAAAATTAGGTCTTACCAAAATAATTATAAATATTATTAGGTACTTTTGTCAATTGTAAATTACATGATGCAGCCAGTACTATGTACACAACTTATGTATGTTGTAGAATAACGCAAAAGCCATATTTTTTTCCGAAATTCAATTCTGTTTCTTTTCCAACACAAAATTACCGCATTTTACGTCGCGGACAAAAGCTAATCATATTATTATATTATTACCCAAAAAATTTTTTTACTAAATTGAAACTGACTGCAGATTTAAGGCAAGCCATTAATACCAGCTAGAATAAAATCCCGGTTGTGCTCTCGCGCACGAGGGTCTGGGGTCCGCCTTGACCATGCTCCAGGATTTGGCAGATCAGGTAATTACAGTGAGGCACCTGCCATCTGAGCTCCGTCACCAGGATGGCAGGGGATCCTGATCAGATTGGATAATTAAAAATACTAGCTAGATTAAACACATTTATTATCTACTCGTACACTACCGGTATCAGCTACCTACCTAAAGCTTTTCCACCCAAACCCAAACGCCAAAACAGTTTCAACACAATTTTGGTGTTACCACACCAAATTCCCAATAAACAAATCCAATAACAAGCACAACATTTTACCATTCTCATTGTACCTTGCACTTGTGAGTAGTGCCCCGTGCTACGAGATGTTATCCGCCCCAAGTATGTGTTAGTGCCGGAGCCTAGCGATATCCGATCGCCGGTAATGGCCCGGGAGCCGGCGGCAATTTTCATGCGATATTAACACTTAGCTTAGTTATTGGCTTACAATGTGCTACGGACAGGTTTGGGTTTGCGGCTCTCAAAGTGTCGGTGGCGTTGTTTTTTTTATATATTTTTTGTGTAAACACTTAAAAATCATACCTACACGTTACTTACTCGTACATATAAATAGATTGCAAGTTGAGGCTGAAATCCACTAAGATTAATTTGTAAAGTACGTTTAAAAACACAAAAGTAGAGCACGAAAACAGGAAGTATTATTCACAGAAATCAAAATCAACTTAGGTAGTTTTAAAAATAAATTCATTTAAATTATAAAATAATCTTGGCGTTAATGGCCCGGGGTCCGCCGTGATAGTTGGCAGATAGTATTACAGTCGGCAAGCTTGCTTCGCTCGCTCGGCTCGTGCACGGTGGTTCATAACAACTAACACTCTCGCCGCATCTCTCTTCGCAACGTAATCCTTCAACGTGATTCGATTTATTAACAAATTTTCAATCCGAATAAATTTCTGCCCAATAAGTGACGGACATTATTCATAATGCCCAGTCAATTTAATTATTTCAATCGTGTTTGTCACATTAGTAGCATTACAACACATATTGGGCATTATTCTATTGCCCGGGCATTATAAATAATGCCCTATTGTCCATAACATATACAAGAAAGGAATAATCTTTTCGTGTCTCTTTTTTTTACAAAATAACTCTTTGAAATTGACTGCAGTTTCCAGTTTGAGGGCTTCTTCCGAAGATCAATCCGAGTGATAACCGGTCTAATCTAGTCGGCAGCGGATTTATGTGAAAAAACGAACATGCCGTGTAGATACGCTGGCAGGCGCATGCGCGTAGGTACTCGTAAATTGTATTTTACGCCACCCGCTTGATTAAAAGTGATATATATGATTTCTTCAAAGCGAAAACTGGTCCGACTAGATCTTTGTTTAAGCTATATCTTAGATCATCGATCGATTTAGGAATGATCGATAAAATGTCGATAGGCTAATTAATCTGCGGCAAGTAATATAAATTATTTTAAATTTAATATATGCCACCTGTTTCTCTATTTCCTACCAATGAGGAGTTTTCCAGTAGGTATTGATAGTTGGTTTCAAAAATCATCAATAGATGGCGCTCCTACAATTTTGGTAATCTTTTTATAATCTGTATGATGGTGGCAGTGATTTCATGCAACTAACTAATACTAAACATAAAAATTAAATGTTTATTAATATAAACATAACTGTTAAAGGGTGAAAGAACTGTATAAAGAAATATTTATATAAGTTGGCACTATGTTCCATTATTATTACAACCTCTAAAATGGTTTAAAACTATTGATAAATACATTTATCCAATATAACGTACCCAGTGTTTATATCATCTTTGCTAAGAACCTATTTCAAGCGATTATCAATTACCAAAATTGTCGGGGCGCCATCTAGTGAGTGGTTAAGAATGCTTTAGATACCTACTGGAAAACTCCTCATTAGTAAATGTAAATTTGGTCCATAGTTTATAACACTGGTTGGTATATTCGTTTTCAATAATTATTAAAGAATACAGTTGCACCCACTTTGTGATACTTTTCCTTTCAATCGACGAAAATAAACCCCACATAGACACTTTAGAACAGACAACTGTGGCCCTAGCACAAGTGTGTCCGCGACAAAGCTCGCGCCGCGAGAGAGCTTTTGTCTCTTTCTCTCAGTACTAAGACGAAAGATATAGCAATACCTATGTCGCGCTTTTTCTCGCTTATCGCGCGCGAGAGCAACTTGTGCTAGGCCTACTGGTTAAATCCAGTTCTCGTTTTTGTCGCTCCTGTCCTAAAAAGGCCATTATCGTTTTGAAAAGACTATTTGCATAATAAGAATAGCATTCCTGTTAATCACCAGAGCCTGGATTTTTACGGCAAAACAGAACACTATCGTAATCGAGCCAGTGATAGAAACCTGGATGAGCTCGCTTAACTTCCCTTTGTTTTCCGTTAGATTTTTGACTTTTGAAAAGAGATTAATTAACGTACCTAATCCTAAATCAATAAATACTTTTTCATTTTCATTTTCATTTCAAACATTATTTTATCGATATCGATAATTGTGTAGTAGAAGAAAAATCGTCACCAAATAAAATAAATATTTAATAAAAATATTACGTGAAGTTTGTATAAAGTTATATAGAAACAGATGCCATTTCTTCTTCGAAATCCACGTCAGTACACACAGCAGCACATGGCATTTTATTTAATGTGTAATAGTGATAGGAGTAGATAATAATTAGTTTCTCAACATTCTCTGGGAGTAAAAAATTTCGTTTATCACTAAAAAGCCATTTATGTATACTAAATGTACGTTCAACTTCACTTGACGTCAAGGGAGCAAATTAATAAAATTCATGGTAATTGGTATAATATTCAGTTTGGCTTGTTTTGCACATTGTAAATTGATTGTCATATACGAAAATAAAATAATGTGAAAATATATCGGCATGTTATTTTTATATAATAATACTCGATATCGATAAAATAATGTTTCTACTACTGACTAGATTACGATAATTTTTGTTTTGCTGTAAAAAATGCGGGCTCTGTTAATCACCATCACCGAGCCTTCATACTGTATCGTACACGCGAATGAATTGCGCTATCTCATGACACGGCCCTTGATCTTTCTGTCGCTGTAGGGCTGCCAGAAGCGTGAATTGCTTATCGATATTTTTTGTTATTATGATATTTTTTGTAAATGGTTTTTTTTTAGCAAATAATAATGTTGTGTAGTACCTGTCACATCTGCATTTACATACATTCGTAAAAGATAAAATTATTCTTAAATTTTGAACTTTGGTTGCCAGACGGCATCAGGTAATTAGATCTCTAACTTTCTGTTACTTAATCCTACTTCGAATATACCACGATGATGATTGGTTCATGTTTATTAAAAACCGGCTAAGCTCAAGTCGAACTCGCATACAGAGGGTTACAGTTAGTTGTTAGACAAGACCTTACTCGACAGTGGCGTCAATTGGAAAGCACAAAAACGATAGCCCTCATTCGTAAAATTTAATTTAATTTGAAAACCTTGATGCGTGAGTTCGACTCACGCTTGACCAGTATTTAGTTTAGTATTTGTTATTACACGATGGTGTTATCACTATAATCGTAAAAAGTTTGGTGCGTGTATGTACCGTTATTACGATAGGGAAATAATGAAACGAAAAACTCTGTAAAGTCCAAAACGCATGTTTCTTATACCTCCATAACTTATAACGTTTTTTAATTTATATTATTTATTGTGAAATTTCAAGTTGAACCTGGTTGTCACGGTATGATAAACAGGCAGACAGCGGAGGCTGGTCGGACTAGAAACCCGAGCAGATAGAAACTCTGGAAGAGTTCATGCCATTAGGTACAAGCAACTTGATATTGTTTCAACAATTCCCTTGCTATCCCTATAGGAAAACTTATCAACAAACGATCGCACAACCACCGCCTTCAAGCTAAATCGCTCAATCTTAAACAAGTCACTCTGTCACTTGTCCAAAGCTTGTTTCTAAGTAAAGCGCAATATTTCACACCTCCAAACGGTACATTGTACGTAAAACATTTCCTACAATCGAATACACCACAACACTATTAGGGTCAGGCGAAAAACAATGGCCAGTGGATGTTTTCACACGAGCCATCCAGAATGCCACCAACGAATTTCTCGTAAGTATTAAGTATACAGACAGCAACTTAAGTCTTACAGCTTAAGTGCTTACTTCGAAAGGCGTTCTTGTAAGTTACGGTTCCTAAACAGCTTATGCCTACATCTATTGTGGGTGCACCACTTTTGATATACTATTGGCAATATGTTGATACTTACCCGTATGAAAACCTAGCCCAGAACTTGATATTTCAGCCGTTTGGGGTGAGACTTGGGATCTTGGAGCCCTAAAGCTCAAAAGATTTTAAAAATAATAAGTAAATTACTTGTACACACCACAGTTGACCGGAGAGCTGGCTTGTTTTTCGGATAGAGGATAGGTAAGCTTTCAGCTTTCAGCTTTCTGGGCACAATCCCAGGGGCCTACAGTGTGGACGACTTTTTAATGTTTAATTTCTATTAGTTAGATTATATATCGATAAAATATTATAGGCACACAGGTACCCAAAATTATTGCAACTATATTTTGCCCACGAACTTCGCGTCGAAACATAACTTATACTTAGTTATTATGGATCCTTTATATCTACTTACTATATTATATTTGTTCTAATTTGGACATTTGAGGCAAACAGACCGTATTACTTAAAGCAGGTTTCAAACAAAAATAGATAGTAGTAGAGCTCGATAACGATAAGTAGATATTATCTACAGAAAGCTAAATTAATTTACTGATTTAAATAAATATAGATTGTTATTTATCTTGTCTATATATGTATCTGGATAATCAATTCATTACCATTACTTACCATTATCGTGCTCTACTTTTGTTTTTTCTATTAAAACGCACTTTACGTCAATAAAAATACAAGTTCATCGAAATATCCGAACAAAATTATCAGGAACATTTAAAACCCATTTCGCCTGACATTTTGTTGACCGAAATAGGTAAAGTACAGATTACGTGAAGGACCCGTTTTACATATTTAGAGGCGGCAATCCCTATAAGGTTACCTGTGTTGCCGCTTGTATTTTGTACCTACATTTTTTATGTCCCACGGTGGATACATTTGCATACAAAAATCGACATTGAAACGTTTTACGAATTACAATGTGAAAGAGTGGGATCTGTAGGAGTCAAGTCTCGTTTATATTTCGTATTTTATTATTTCAAGTGATAGTACAATCCGGGATATTGACAGCAAAATTACTCTTTGAAGTAATTAGGTAGCACCAATCAATCATTTACCTAAGTTTTTACGGCGATTTTGAAATGTTATCGTCAGTTAGGTATCTTAATGGTTTCTATGAAAACCGACTGAATTAAATAAATAAATAAGTGCTCTGTTACTGCACTGTATCATCATGTCATATTTGTGTACAATAAAGAATAAAGTAAATAAATGGCCGTGTGGTGTCCGGCAGCGTAGAATAGCACCAACCCCTTACACTCTTGGGTGTCGTACAAGGCGACAAATGTTTTCGAGGCAAAAGATCAAGAGTCTCCGTAGTCTGGAAAATGAGCAGCAACATTTTCAATTATTATATTTAAACACTGCGATCTCCAACCCGCCTGCCAAGCGCGGAGATTATGGCAATAATCTCCTCTTTCGTGGGAGAGGCCCTAAGTCCTGCAGTGGATTGTTACGGGCTGTGATGATGAAGAATAAAGAATCACACAGAGCCATCAGTAGTTAAGTAAGCAAAGCCGGTGTTATGTATGGCAAAAAACTGACATACCTACTTGTCGTCATTCATTTCCGTTGAGAAGGAACTCTTACGATATAACTATTGCCAAAACTTTACCAGTAAGGCAGTTTTATTTAACAAAATTAATTGCAAAATAATTTGCATAATCTCGCTTAATTAGCAATGGAAGGGCGACGGGCGGTTTTGAGGTCTCCACGACGTCCGTCGAACGACCATGGTCGCACGACCGTTGCCAATTAGGACCGCGCCTGCAATACAAGTGCGTGAAGTCATTACTACTTTAAGTATCTTTGCAGCTATATAAGCTATATAATATAAAATACATTGTATTTGTAAAAGACCTGTTAAATTTTCTTTTTTGTTATGTTGTGTGCAATAAAGAGTATATCTATCTATCTATCTATTTGATGCATCGTTTGCCAAATTGATTTGACTACAAGAGGGACCATTACCCGTCCCATATGTTTTTCTTTTTTTCATGAAATTACATACTTTGTAAGTATTGTCGAAAAATAAATTCGTATGTATATTTAGTACAAAAATACACAAGAAAAGTTTCAATGAAGGAAATATCTAATTTCTTCGATATAAAGTAGGTAAGTATCTATACAATTCCTTCATCCACTTTCATAAAAATCGTACTTGAAATAACTGTCATACCATCGCGAGTTGCATTATCATTCGTTTCATCACTGTACTTTAATCCAACTTTCCAAGAAGCTTGCCATTTATTTGGAAGTAACAATATTTCATTGTTAGGAATCTAATAACATTAGTTCGTGATGATTACAGAAAACAAAACGTATATAAATCGGTATTACTCAATGGCATTTTTAGAATGGCCGTGTGGTGTCCGGCAGAGTAGAAAAGCACCAACACCTTACACCCATGTCTGTCGTACAAGGTGACTAATGTTTTCGAGAAAAAAAATCGAGAGTCTCTGTAGACTGGAAAGTGGGCAGCAGCGTTTTCCATTGTTGTATTTTCAACACTGCGATCTCCAATCCGCCGGCCATGCGTATGGAGATTTTGGCAATGACCTCCCCTTTCGTGGTAGAACCTCTAAGTCCTGCAGTGGACTGTTATGGGCTGTGATGATGATGATGATTTTCAGAAATTGCTATCATTAAGTATTTACAATTTCGCTGTAACTCACGTATCTGTACTGTAACTCACGAGGACTGTAGGAGTAAATTTTACATTGCAAAAACACAAGATATCTAAAGCTCACGACCAAAACAACCTCATACACTTTTCACAGAATCTATCGCAACTTAGTACATCTTCTTCTATGAATCTCAATACGTAATTCTTCTACAAATCGCAACATCCAGTACCGTGACCACCTTGTTCGTGATTACCATCTGTTAGCCGCTGATTTACCACTTGGATGGGCGTAATTTTGTGGAAAGTGGACCAATAGGACGCGGGCTCTGTCAATTTGCGATGTTGTTATTTGATTAGGGAGAAAATGGCGACCCGATTGCGTTGAACCATATTGTTTGCTTCAATGAACCGGCTACGGATTTCTTAAGAATCACTCGAAGTTGTTTTGTGTACAAACTAGTTGTTTTAGACTGTGTCTGCGCAGAATTTGATACGTCTCTCTCTACCTACCCTATTTTCTTCCTCTTGAATCACTCTATCTTTGCTAAAAACCATATTAAAATTCGTTGCGTAGTTTTAAATATCTTAGCGTACCTAGGAAAAGATAGCGGGAAGCGACTTTTTTTTATACTATTTGTAGATGGATATAAGTTGATTAAGTTACGTGTATTATAGTAGGTATCATACCGCACAGTCCTGAATTGTGGTCTGAAATTCCAAAAACCCGGTTTTAATCTAAACGTTATTTCCTCGTCCGGTTCATTTCCGGTCGTGATCTACACGCGTGGATCGATAATTCGTGTCGATTACATAAAAACTCTGCCGATGAAAGCGAAGCAAATGATTAGATAATCCACGTTTGATTTGTACGAAATCGCGGTTGGCTGTGATATATCGAGTAGTAAGAGTGCGTGGAGTTTCTTCGGCATCTGTGTCAGAGTTTTAAGCTGTCTTGGCTTATGACGACCTGATATTCGACAACTATGGAGCCGTAATATTTCATCGTTTCTTCAATCACGCCAGTATTATTTCCCACTGAAAGTAGCCCCAGCCTAGTGACAGCACGCACGCTATTGATAACTAAATGGGTGACTGTTTCGTATATTGAGGCAAACTTCAGCAACGCAACGTGCTCGCCACTCGTTGGGGAACCGAGTTAGAATAAGGTCTTCCGCTGGGTACTCTCAAACCGGTTAAAAGTCTCGGGAGTCGATTTACACCCCGTCACAATATTTTAGTATTAGGTACACAGAGTAGGCGGATCATTTACACACCGGAAATGTCCCATAGACAAGGAGACGTATCCCTTTTCATCTTTGATAACAGGCTCCTAGCCCACTTACAATCTAACTTGTAATCGACAAATGCGCTGCACTCGATCATCTAGGCTTACGTACTCATTTTCTCTCACACCTCGCCACTATAATGACAGCATCACAGCGATGAGATCTGGTGTAAGGAGTCCGTCGCACACTGCTATTATCACGCATCGTTCACACCATTTGAAACCTGCTAAATAACTGTATCGGTTCGCACCTAGCTAGGCCATACTCTGTCAGAGGTTTAAATGCGTCCAAGTCCCGTCTTATATAATAATATGTGGTTTATATGCAGTCGTCAAAGGTTTATCGATGCAAATGATAGGATGTAAAACCTTTAATAATTGATTTAAATGGCAGTTATTTGTATAATATATATCTCAAACCGCAACCGAGTGAGATGGCGATGTATCGAGCCTTCAATCAGTGCTAACGCTACTCGAATTATTTAAGGCTTACTTGTTGTGGTAAAACTTAGTAGATATAAAGAACAAACAAAAGAAGAGTTTAAACAAAATAAGTGGCGAATTTGTTTTACGAATCGCGAGTCCTCAAAGTCGAAGAATGTTGTTGACGCATTTTATATTGTAATTTTTATGTCGTTATTGTTATTTGGTCATTGTCGTCAGGCCTCGAGTTACTGACTTTTGTATAAATTTCTTTTACTTCGAGGTCACGAATGGTTTTACAGTTCGCAATAGTATGCCGAGTTTTCGCTTTCGAGATTTTGCTTCACTCTTGTGATCTAAGTTAATTGGTATTGTTTGATTAGCTATATGGTATTCCTATGTTCACTAATCAACTTTGTAAATCGCAGTTTTATAATTTCTAGTACTACTTATATCTGTATTTGATTGTAATCAAATGTGATTGCTGTATAACTGTGAAATAAATAAGTTACTGTTAAAAAATAATCTAAGTCTAATTGAAATATAGATAGGTACATGTAGTTATGCATTCAGGATTATATCGATTACGATGATTTGAAACGATAATGATAGTGAGAACTAACATACCCTATTAGACACAATTACATGTCCGTAAACGACAATTTTCGCAAAAGTGTAATTCCAAAATCATTTTAAAATAAAAGTTACTGTCAAAAAACCAGTAACCATCAAATGTGTCGAAAAATATACAAAAACAAGGAAACCCGGAAAACACTTTTAAATGTCAATAGTTTTAACATAGCGCTCCTCATTTATGATTGTTTTTTTTATGTTTAATAGTTTACTGCACACAAGAAATAGCTAACAGATAGATACTATAATTTGTATTGTTCTTACTACTAACATATTCAGCCACCTACTGTGATAACACACTACTATCTATTACGCAGATGGTAACATTTATAAGTAGCATCTACTGAACGGTACAAATAACTAAATTATTATCTGTGGAGTCGTGAGATGGAGTCATACGGAGCTGGTAGCACGGTCGCCGCAGGGCACTACGGTATACGGGTGTGGTGTAAGTTTAAAGAGGAAAACTTACCAATTAGAACTCTAGTTTTGTTAGAGTAAGGTTGTTATTATAATTGTAGATTGTAGTGTTGATTTCTCTTGTAAGTATGGAAAGTAACTAAAAATTGTATAGATGTAAAAATCTACTTTTGTAAATTGGCAAACAAGCTTACGGCCTGCCTAATGGTAAGCAGTTACTACAGGCTATGCATGTTTACAAATACGGGGGGGGGGGGGGGGTTGCTGACCTCGTAACAACCATAACCCTAACAAATGCCTAACACCACAAAATATTGGGATGTTTCATTAAGCAAGACTTTCGTCGCCATCTAATCAGCTGCTGACGTGGGCAAAGATAAATCAAGCATATCTAGTGTATCACAAAATCATTATATTTTTATAATTTTAAGTTTTGGCGTTGGTATTCTATTTTAAAAGCATTTCTGAAAAAATCAGCTAATAGCACTCACACAAACAAAAGTTTATCAAAAAAAACGACGAACTTCGTCGTCGAGTCTTACCCTTACAATCTGGTCAATCTTGTAGTTGTACTTGTTGTTTGTAGTTTGATACGAATTATTCTAAAGTTAAAAAATTTTCATCAGCAGTCAAACACCATACATTTTGTACCTCCTCCATGCATCCCTACTACATTTTTCGAACGGATGAATAATAAATGTACTTAGGTAAATTTAAATAGGTGAAAATTATAGAGCTGCGCAATGCTACAACTGAGAATTTTATATCAGTGATTTTGTTCCCAGTCGTACCCATGGGGGGCGCAATCGGGAATAAATGATTCGTTCCAGTTTAGTTGGTGTGAAATGATATATATTATTAAAATAATAACACGATACGCTCTTTTGCCTTGCACCAAACATGCTACACTTTGGAATTCGAGATAGATTTGTGTTGATTATTGGTTGCTTTGGTCGCCTGTGGTCGCTATCGGCGCCAATCCCACTAAACCATAGACAATTTGTCCGCGGACGGCCGTTTGCCCACTGCTGGTCATAGCATTTGGGAGATACAGCGATTTTCATTCAAAATGAAGTTATTACCTACATGACTGACCGACTTACTTGCCACGGCTTACTTGTTTAGGAACTTGCTTGTTGGTTTGTTATGATTGGTAAAGTTTTTTCTTTTGTTGTCTTTGTGTATTTACTGAAGGAGATGGTGGTGGAATATCATGCCCTCGCTACGCTTTTAAGTTATTGAATTTTGAATTGAAACTAACATGGACCGCCCAGCAAACGATTTAGTTAACACCTCTAATACCTAAAATCTCTAACACCTTAAATACCTTACTGAAAAATTAAGGTATTTTATTATTCTGGGTGTTGATAACGTGTTTTAAACTATAAAAGAGGATTAAAGCACGAGTAAGTCAGTACCTCCACTCACTCAATAATGTAGGTAAGATACTACATACTACATGCCTCTTACACTCGTGGGTATCGTACAAGGCGACTAATGTTTTCGAGACAAAAGATCTAAAGTCTCCGTAGGTTGGAAAACGGGCAGCAGCTTTTTCCATTGTTATATGTTAACACTGCGATCCTGCCTGTCAAGCGTGGGGATTATGGTAATAACCTCCCCTTTAGAGGGAAAGGTCCTAAGTCTTGCAGTGGACTGTTATGGCCTGTGATGATGATGATACAAATTATACTTACCTATGTTTTACAGTTCATAAGAAATTTTAATAGTCAAATACAGTCATATAAATATATATAGAAGTATTCGAATACAGTACTACAAAAAATTCCGTTACCATATCTTACTGTTTTCAATACAGGTAAGCATAAGTCGCACAACTTTACTCTATCACTCAGTCGGAACCATAAGCAACTATGCACGCCACAGCATTCCGCTAGACTCAATTCAAATAAAACAAAACAACATAACATAAAACAGTTCAAACATAACATAACAGCCGGGCATTATAACAGCACAGTAATCGAGTTACGGGACCAGCCGGCGCCGACCCCGATACTGTCGTGCATTCGATTCCCGGACGAGCCAATTTGATTGAGGCAAAATTTGTATTGCCTTAACAGTTGAGTAGATACTTGAAATGTGGATTGCGCGTCACTGTAGCGTTTGTTCGGTGTTGTTGGTAATTAGTCGCTGACTGGTGGGTAGGTACTGGGACAGAGTTATTATTATGTTGGTAAGCAAGAAAAAATAAAGTCGCCTCTGAAAAAAGGAATACTTATGTTGCTCGTACTTATATAGTAAAAAGTAGCAAAGTGATTTCATTTGTCAAACTATCCGTAATATAGTATATCCAAATAAATTATAAAAATAAAAGGGCTAGGCAAACAAGGAAGCAGGTCACCTGATGGTTAGTGATCACTGCCACGCATATAAAAAAGTCAAAGTTTTTGAAAGAAGATCAGGAAGCAGCATTTTATTCATCTCAGATTTTGTATTTTGTTAGGTATGACTCGCCGACCACGGAGACGCCGCTAAATATTGCCTTTTTTTGGTGTGCCCAATCCTTAATAATCACGAACGAGCAATAAGCCTTGTGAAAGCAAAATATGAGCAAATTCTCATTCACTGTGTCGTATAAACCCCATCAAGTTGATTTATTACAAGATCTAAACATAATTTGTATAGCTTTAATCGCGTATTTACCTTCTTAATTTACGACAAGATATTTTAAATTGTAGAATAATTTCAGTTTGCTGTTGTATTTAAGTGCTCTCGTCGACTTTCTTAGTCAAAGGTCTAAATAGACATATAAAAGCACGAATTACGATCGTGATCCACGCCAATGGAGACAAAATTACCTACGCTTAGAGTTGCTTTACGACTATTTCGTATTGGTTTTGGTCTGTTGGGTGCGGGTACCAAAACCATGGGTGGGTTTCTTTTTTTTTTAGATATTTTGTTCCTTAGACTAGAAAGTAGATAAGATTTTTTATATAAAAAGTGATTTCGTTTGCAATAAAATACGGTAGCTTATAAAATGGTAGGTATTCACAATTTCATAATAACCAGTAATCACTCTGCTGACCATAACCCATAACTGAAAAAAAAAGATATTCCATAAAAGATGGAGAAATCAACGCGTTTTGTTTTCTATTTAATAAAAGTACTCCATAATACTATAAGCAATAATGGCATTATAGGTTTTAAGACTTTCGTGGTTATTCACTACACTTTCACTATACATATTAAAACAATACTAACCGTGGTAACAAACCCGGTAATATGTGTAGTGAAAATAATGGCATTGATATTGACACATCACATAACCCATATCTACCTTCTCCGATCGTCTCACACACATTACAACTAGAATAAATAAATGCAGCACCTAGTCAATACTTTGCTATCTTTTCTCTTAAAAGGGAAAATTCTCCCCATAATAATCCTTTTTCGAATTCGGTCTCGGTATCAGAAGCCACATTGTACATCCCCACCCTAAATAGTGGGTATAAATCCATGGATCGTGCGTGAACTGCGGTAGGTCATGTCTGCCTTGGCATAACGGTAGTGCCGACACAATATATTGTCATACCGTTCTGTTATACTGAGGCACGCTAGACCATCTATCGTGTCTGTTGACGTAAAACAAAATTCGACTTAAAACTGATACGATACCCAAATGTGGAAGTAACTCCGTCTGGCTGTCGGTTACATTTCATCCCTTAAAAACTTTTACACAGCTGAAGTCTTGGTAAAAAATATAATAAATGTTTCATTTTTAACTAAAGGTATGGGTCGTATTAAGAGGGAGAAGGAACTGTGATGAAATGAAATTTTATATAATAGATATTTCACAACATAGTATACATGCCCGCCTTTGCGCGCATGTATATTATGCTGATTTTTGTATATTGTCTTATAATATGTGTGCAATAAAGAGTTTTTACTTACTTACTTACTAATTAAACACATTTATCAAAAGCATATCCACTGTTGGACTAGAGCCGTGTCCACGCTTCCCTGAAATGTACATCAGTTTCATGGTAACATATCGATGTACTAGGTATATATAAATTGGTTAGGATGGGTTTGAAGCTTTTACTTACTTACTTAGGTATCTACATAAAGAAAAAAATTTATCTACAGGTATCTACTTTATAATAATTATACCTCCTTAAAGAACGTAGAACCTACTTGTCTAGAAGTATGAATAGATAAACTTTTACATCTTCAATATTTACTACGAATTTCTTGTTGCCAGCGAAAGTCTTATCTCAACGTAGCAACTTTTACATTATTTTCTCTCACATGTTCTTTCAACCCCGTCTAAGATTTTGTCAATGTCGCTTTCCATTCCAGTTCTATGTTATTTGAGTTTTGTCGTAAATTCACTTTTCACCATGGCCTTTACGTAATACGGGTCACAGTTATAGTATAAATTATACATAACGTCGTGTCTTCTGCTTATAAATTATGGTGATGGGAATATTTATTTAAATAATTAATTTTGTAAAATTTATGCATATCAATAGGTATTATATTATTGTATCCAGTTTTGTTAATATTGCCTTTATTGGATAAGATTTAGAATGAACGGAGAGCGGGCTAGCTGGTGCCTAAACGCGTATAGTTGATAATTCTTGTCTTTTGCTTTTCACATTGAAATTGGTTAAGCACCAAGTCCATTCACTTAGGTTTTAATTGTATAGTAAAACTTGACATGTGATTATATTCTAAATATAGTGTCGCCGCGCTAGGTATTCCTCGAAGGGTTTCTTTTGCCATACAGCGTGGCAGGCAAAAATGCTGTAGTGACTTTTTAAAATATTGGTTTTTAAAGATTTATGTATGTTGTTGGTATGTTTAGTATTTATTGTAAACAATGGAATTTTTGTTATGAAATTTTGAATTTGTGTCCCAAATAAACATTTCTCATTTCACGACCTTAGTGCACGTTGAGAATGTTCTCAGTACTATTTAAATAATTGTTCTAAAATATTTTATTTTATTTGTTGCAGTGAGCTGACACTGTTGGAAGGAATGGCGAACACCGGAGGCTGGAGTGAGGAGCCTGTCTCCAAGGTGGGTATTTCTAAAACACAAAAGGGTGAATGGACTATACCTATAGATCCTAAAGTGACGAAACGGTAGGGCAAGGGATGTGGTGATGTTGATAAAGGCTGAAGCATTGTTGCTCACTAGTTCACGCCACCGACGAGTAAGATCTTGTGATCGCTGTCGAAATAATGCCATTTTATTAGCTAAATTCAACTGTTTTGCAGTTTTGCACGATCGACGTAAAATGCCACTAACATATGACCCAGTGACCAAACTGGAATTACATGTCGCTATTCGAAATGTCATTTGGCGGATGTACTATTCAACAACAGCGCCGTCATTGGGTCAAATAACAATCCAATTATTTTAAATAAGTTTGTTACACTCGTATTTTGAAAACTAAACCTCGCGATCCAGTAGCGACACCTAGCGGAATTTTGATTCTCATCATCATCCCCCATTCAGCGCATTGAGATATAAGTCCAGCACCGCTAGATATATTCTGTATATATACCCCCTTTCGGGCTGCTTCCGGTCTGTGGCTACAGGCTACTTGTTAATCATATTGGCGTCAATATCCCGGTTGTGATCACGCGCGCAAGAGCCCGGTTTCCGCCTTGACCATGATCCAAATAATGTAAATACAGAGCGACTGTCCTCTGACCTCTGTGACTTTGTTAATAAGAGAAACTGACCAAACGGATTATGGTTACAAATTCAGTCACCTGAATGTGCAGGTTTCCTCATGATGTTTTCTTTTACTGTAAGAGCATCGGTTAGTGCTACAAAAGTCAGAAAAAGTTGGTCATGGTGGCGCTAGGGATCAAACTCACAGTACCTCTCACTTACAAGTCGAACCCGTTAACCATGAGGCCACCGATGTTCTAGGAGTTCTTCTTCTACTGAGTTAAAGTTTAAAGGATTACACATATCTCCAAATCCTCCTTTAAATCTTACAAGTGTTTGAATAAAATCGTTCTATTTCTTGTGATAGATTCACACTTTACGTAAAACCACGTGGGGCTTGGTATAAACCCTTCGCCATATACAGGGTGTTACATAATATATGTATAAAGCCGTGAACCGGATGGAGTGCTAAATGTATGAAAACGATAGGTACAAAAATTCCACGTACAACAGAAATAATTGTACCTACCGTTTTAATATGTTTAGCACTCCATCCAGTTCACGGCTTCATACATATATTATGTAACACTCTGTATTATACGGTTAGTTCCTCCTCGCACGGTTATCCGTTGGTCTCGGTCGATATCGATCGGATCCGATGTTATGGCTGAGTGACAGCATTCTTTTCTGTTTCTTTGGTGAGAGAGAAATACTGGTAAATCGATGGTAGCAGCATTACTTTCTTTGTCTGGATTTTTAGAGAGTTTGAAATAATTTAGTATAATTTAAAATGTTACGCGAAGTTATACAAAGTCTTCAACAAGCAGCACCACCTAAAGGATTCGAATTTATATTTACCTATAACTGGGATCCAAAAGATCTAAGGGGATAACGAAACTGTGAACAATTTACATACATTTTTGTCATATGACTTAGGTATTTAATTTCAAGGTTTAGTATATTTTTTATCCATCACGACACAGGCGGCTATTATATGCCACGGCAAAATGAGCAGTTATGTCTACTATTAACGATAAATGAAATACAACTCTCGACTTTAATTCATAAGTAGTTAAGTACGACAAAATATCTCGAGCCAAATATCATGGCCACCCATGTCACACTTTCATTTGCACTAAAAACTATTAAAATTTACAATTTTTAATTGTCCTTTGAACGAACACACCTTGAATGAATCGAATCCTATTCGGCGTATCCCAGAGTTACGCAAGGCCATCGCCTAGCCGATACTTACTCCGTCACGGTACATACAGTTTCAATTAATCGATTATTATGCACAATTCGCACGCTCTCGATTTCGGTTCTTGATTCTTTTTGCCCGATTTCGACATGCGAGTCAAATGGGAATGTCTCTGTGGAGATATCTAGACGTGAATGGCGTATTCGTCAAT
Source organism: Blastobasis lacticolella (assembly GCA_905147135.1). Lineage (NCBI taxonomy): Eukaryota > Metazoa > Arthropoda > Insecta > Lepidoptera > Blastobasidae > Blastobasis > Blastobasis lacticolella. The sequence continues at coordinate 6,801,706 of LR990048.1, read as the reverse complement.
CGTCTATTCAGTTAGAATAGTTGAATAACCATTCATCCTTCCTCCGATTTGGTCATAGCCGTTTACGTTGTATTTATACCTTCACTTATGAATAGTCAGCTCAATTTTGTTTGTATGACTGTATTTGTTACGCGTATCAACGAAATAATATGCCTTCGTTGAAAGGGTGACTCGAAAATTCCAAAAATTCCACGGTATGCAGGCGGCTTGGATATTGCAGTGTTGACAATCATGCTACTACCTATTTTCTGGCAGGGATATGGCGGTAATAGATTAGACATTTGTCGCTAAGGTGTTGTAGGTAGTCATCAATGGATACTACACGGGTAGATGCTACATTCTACTTTGACGCACACCACATGCCCTCTTTCACCGACTTCACGGAACTTCATTTTACAATTCTATTTTTATGGTACACGACAGGCAAACAGGCAAGCGGGCCACCTTATTGACAGTAGTCAATGGAAAATAGAACATGTTGCCTGTGAGTGTGTACCCAGGTCATAATAATCTGGACGCCTTCAAGGCTAGAGTGAATGGGCTATTCCTAGACAGGCATGCACCATCTACGGCCGAATCGTCACTTACCACCAGGTGAGATGGCAGTTAAATGCCTCGCTTGTCTAATATTAAAAATAGATACTGTGGAATATTATAAGTGGATCATTGACTTCAATCTATAAATGCCCTGTATTCGATAACAAGATATCCATAAACAAGATATTTTATTTATTACCTACAGCCTTACTTTTATTCAGCACCGAGACAATATTAAAAGCCTTGGGTCGATCCACTCGCACTATTACCAGTGCTGATAAAAAGTTAATTAAAGCCTTGCGCAGGCGCAGATATCTCTGTAGTTAAGTTAAAGCGTAGTTAAAGTCTTATCGCAATTACTTAGTCGATTCTTTAAAGAAACTAAAATAAGTAATACATCCTAAAACCAGTACTGTAATCGGTGCACCCCAGGGCTTCGATTCTGGTACGGAAATCGTCTCAGTTGCAGTAACATTACAATTGCATCGCATGTCAAACGTGTGATTGTTATTCAAATGACAGATGTTGAGTTGCAACTTTCATGAGTTGGAACTTTTCCACAATTCGTTTTCTGGTACTTTAGTTGCATTATAGTTTATGGTTGCATAGAGCCAAATTTCATTGCGTTCACTTAGCAGACGAGCACTGTGAGATCGCATATATAATGCTACTTTACTATTAAGTATCGTTTGCAAGCAGATCAGTAAAAGTCAATTTGTACCAACCACCTCGATCGCAGCAACCCTCTTCGTTACGTTCAAAACATTCGACGCGTTGGCCAAGAAAGCTTAAACAAACAGGCCTTTTTCCATTACAAACCATTAACTAACCGCATGGTTCACATCGCCATTATTAAATGCTAGTAGACATTCATTAGAATTCATTAAAGATACAACCGCAGAGCAGCCCCCAGCTGTTTCCTTCTCTATGCCATTAAAAAAAATACAGGGATGTATTACCAACTAAATGCATTGGCTTCCAGCGAGATTGTTGAACATGATAGTATAACAGTTATTATTAAGATAAGTAACTGGAATAAGAAACCATTATGGAAAGTTTAAGGGTAAAGAAGCGGATACTTACAAGCTTAAAGGAGGGGTAGGGTATAGCAGTGTAACCTCCGCCTTACAGAATACCATAGTCATAAAGTAGTATAGTATTCCTGCCGGTAAGCGAGGTTTCCAGTACTCCAAGGAGTGGGAATTTGGGGAACCTTGGCTTCGTCAGTGGAGGAGCTGCTGCCAGAGCAACGTTTCATGTGGTTATAGTCAAAGTCAACGCTAAAACCACTTACAATCAGGTAACCCGCTTGTCTGTTTGTCTACAGTATCAAATAAAAGTATTGTAACGGTTGATTGAATTATATTTAAATGTGGAAACAAAACGTAACTACCACATTTTGCGAGAGTTATCATCAAAATGTCTTTTTGGATTAGCTAGATTCACATTATAATTGCCTGTAGTGTATTACGTAAGTATACTGAGTATTCTGTGACGCAGGTAACTGGCATATTCTTTGAAAAAATCGGTCATCAAAGAGTGTAAGCCAAAAAAAGGCTAAAGAAGTTAATAAGGCCACTAAGTAGATTACTTGTAGCCTGGGGCAGGCCCTGTTCGCTCACTATATCATTAAAGAGAGCATTGTGCGGAGTAATCGCAGCTAATCTGACAAAGCAAGCCGCCATGTGCAATTAAAATACAATAAGTTATGAAGAAAATGGCCGCAGCTCAGTGCAAATTGTGTAAGATATTTTTGCACACATCTTTTTGTGTTGAGTATTCGTATTCTGAGTATGGACGCCTATTACGATAGTATTCTCTTGTTTCTAATTTTAAAGGAATATTTTAATGAGTGGTTACTATGGGGTATATGAAAGGCGGGTTTGTAACGTGAATGCGTCCAATCTAGCAACAATGATAGAATATACGTTGACTGACGGCGATGCATACATAAAGCTTACGCCTGTGTCCCACAGGTGGGGTAGGCAAAGACTATGGACCACCACTATGCTCTGTCCTGACACAACTCCCTAGCCTCGCATATATCCACAACTCTTTTCATACATCTCCTTTTATTCTTGCCACTCGGACCCCAGCTTTTGACGGCGATGACAGATATCTAATTCACGTAAAATGATATCTACTATACTATATTATTATTATTATTTTTGTTTGATGTATCTAACTAAGTATGTATACAATAAAGAATATAAATAAATTATGTAGACACGGCCTTAGATGGTCAATTCTATTAGTTTTCTCCGACATTTATTTGTCTCTATGAACACTAATTAATTAACTATATAAATTGGTATATAAATACGAGTTAAGTAGATATATGCCTTTCTGTGTTATCACAGTGACAAGTGATAGTAAGTGTATGTATTTTTGTAGCACACGTTCAATGAATAAGTGCATGAATCTCGCTATCTGTTCGTTTGTCACTAAAACAACTTAAAATACTATTAATTTGCTTGTCTTACCGACGTCTATTCTCAATTTTTCGTACTATCCGAATATTATCACCATACTATATCACAAGTTGACAGATATCCTCAGTAAAGTATTTTCATCCATTAGCTTTAATGATCCACTGTTTGTTGGTGAAAATGTATGTCGCAGAGTTTGCAAAAACTTGTTAACCAAACAATTTGCTCTCAAATAGCTGTGGTACCTAAGCAATTTTTTTTTGTCGCTGTATGGTGAACAATGGTGGCTCATGTAGCTCAATTACTAACAAACCTAAGACCTATCTTTGTAGGAAAATCAATGGCGAAGATACGACTTATTAATGTGGGAAACTCATATACGCATGAAACTTTACATATAAGTGTTACAATTTATGAGTTTTAGCTACTCGTATGGGAATCTTTTAATTGATAGTGACACAAGAAGTTCGAGAAAATTGCGTGATTGATGTCGATTAATCATTATTTTTTAGTATCTTCATTAATTATATTGAGCGTAGGTGGCCGAGCGGTTGCGTATCCGACACGTAAGCGAGAGGTACCGGGGTCGAATCCCGCTGCGGCCATGTACCAATGACTCTCTTCCGAGTTATGTACATTAGTTTCATTCTAACCGAAGCTCTTATGGTGAGGGAAAATATCATGATGAAACCTGCAAATTCAGGCAACTGAATTTGTAACCATGATACTGATCAGATGAATCTGGTCAGATTCCCCTGATGGCTGGGTTACGGAGGTTAGATGGTAGACGCTCTACTGTAATTATCTGATCTGCCAAATCCTGAATCATGGTCAAGGCGGACCCGGGCCCTCGTGCGAGAGAGTACAATCGGGAAATTAACGCTAAGAAGATTATTTTTTATTATTTTCCACACCACTCCACACACATCAGTGGAGAGTTTTGAGGTTGGCAAGGGTTGGAGATAACCAGAAAACGCTGCTGCCCATTTTCTGGATTACGGGGGTCACTCTAGTTACGACTGATCTAGCAGGCAGCTACACAGTTAACACTTATCCTTACGTAGTATAAAATGTTTTCCCTCCATGTAAGAGCATCGGCTAGCAGTCAAGTCAAGTCAGTACATAACTCAGAAAAGAGTCATTGGTACATGGCCGCAGTGGGATTAAAACCCGGTACCTCTCGCTTACGAGTCGGATACTCAACCGCCCGGCTACCGACGCTCTTCCAAAGTAAATAAATGTTTGTAATACCTACTTAAATAATGTTTCAGATGAAATATATTTTTACTAATAGCGTGGTGTAGTGACACTTCCATGGTTAAGGATATTGAGAGTGAGATCTTCATGGACAGCCAAGGCTGCTGTATTGTTGGCCAACGGGCCTGTTATCATCTCCATCAGACATAGGTAGATCTGAGGTAAATAGCAGATACAAGGTCGGACGAAGTAAGTTTCCCTGAGGAACACTAGCATTAATTTTGTCAAGTTTTGTTGACTTCTCGCCTTGCTTTACGGAAGGCACTGGGGGGAGAACCAGGTACCTCTCGCTTACAAGCCTTACCTTAACCACTCGGCTCCTCGCTCCCCTGTTCTTCGCTATTCATAATGATAATGAAAACAATAGGCCAACAATACACTACCTCAACTACCAGCTACAATTATTGTGCTCATTAAATAACAAAAAAATTGAAATAAATAATTGTAGTGTCTTATTTTTGTCTAACAGAGCGAGAGATAACGATCACCTTTCTCTTTTACACAACAGTATACCCAAAACGTGAAAAACTGTTATTACCAACAGTGAACGCACAAATTATACTTACAAGTCTTGTATATAACTCAAAATTCTTTGTTATTATAGTTCGTACCGCGATAACATCTTGAGACAAAATACAAAGGTACTATTAGCGGCTCATTCATAATTCATACTACAATATAGAATTATTAATAGTGTATGGCTTAAGTCATAATCTAAGTAATGAACACAAATAAAAGTTATGCACAAAATAGAGAACAAAAAATGGAGAAATAGAACAATCCGAATTGGGGATTGACTAGATTCGATAACTTATGAAACCAGGTTATCATTAAAAAGGTTCAAGTAGAACCAGCATTCAGTACAAGAAACTAAATGAAGTCGTAATATTTATAATTTTTAAATCAAGTAACATGACAAAAAGGAGTGCATTTGTACATACAAACATAGAAGTAATCCGTTTTGACAGATCATAAAGAGTTGCTGATTTGACATTAAGTCAACTCGCGGATTGAAGAGCTGGCGGGCCGCCTTTCATACTTTGTGAGCATGTGAGTAATGCTACATAGACTAGACACCGATGCCAAAATAAAGTATATCGGCTAGTTTCGGGAACGTATTTACCACGAACCAGCCCATGTGCATTTTTACCGACACTAATTGAAGTGTATACATTCAAATCCGAATATAGTATATTTGACATGGCTGAATCGATTAGGATTACACACTCACAGTGTAGACTGTACCACTACACCACTATGCAAAATATATTGCTGATTCACTTTTTACAGCTCTACATACTTTTTACGCAACACGATACCTTTTGGTGTTTTTAAATTCAATAATTTGAATTAAAATGTTACGTATTATCTTTATTGTTGGTAATAAAATAAATCGCTTCAATTTCTTCTTTGGACCACAGCACTGTAATCGTGGCTTCACACTTCAAATGTCGGTAACCCTCAAATGAGGTCAGACCCTTTAAGTTCTCACGTAACTCTTCTAGTAGATACCGGGGTACCCACAATAAAGGTTTAGTGCAAAGCAAAAGTACCTACAATAAAAAATCAATCCTTGTTTGCTAGACACGCATCCTCATCTAATTAAGTACATTATCCTTCTATTACTTTAAATTAGGTAGGTATATTGGTTGTCTATCGTTAACGACCGGTCCTATATTTGTTTATTTTGGGGCTAGATGGCACTATGTGAATTATCCAAACATATTTATATTTAGTTTTAGTCAGAGTTTTGGTTGCGATAGAAGAGTTATATTATTTATACGCCACTGATTGTAGTTAATGAATGTTGAAAAATTCCATTATTTTGTAATAGCAGACGTGTTTGAAATGCAGGAATATGCGTTTGATTAGGGTTTATCGAAGTTTAGTCTAAAATGTTTGAGCAAGCCAACGTCAAACTTTTTTTTTCATAGGTAACCAATAATGGCTTTGAACAGCAGCTGCTGACGCCGCCTTCAAGCGTATTTACGAATTGGACTTACCAAGCTAAATGAAATGGTAAACTACCATATTATAGACAAAAACGACCGACAAACAAATCTGATAGACAAACAATTTATAGACAGGCATCGCAACTATATGAATATATCTCTAAGCTCTCTGGACAGATTTTAACCCAAAGTAGATTTCTACGAGAAATTTTCAAATGCACAGTTTATGCCAAAAGAAATCCGTAACGGATATCGGGCTATAAACGAAGAAAGTTTTCCATTTACTAGCTACTTATTTTAAGTATTATGAGCGATATAAGTAAACCGACTAACCACCGCTGACCCCAGGATTAAAGAGCAAAAACCATAAACAGGTCGTATTAGACAGCCACAAGCTATATCTAGTCATATACTTAACACATTCAAAGGAGAAAGCTTATTAGTGCCAGCTCAAAGAGATTTGCCGACGAGACTTATATGACAATAATTTGAAAGAGCTGTTCATTTTTGAAGCACCTATTCAACAGTTTTGGCGCGAAACAACTATTCAGCTGGTTGTATGATCAACTCTTGTTTTGTAACATCACATTACGTGATTGTGGATGGAGTTTATTTACCTGCGGTAATTTGGGAAATGAACATCTCTTTCGGATATGTCCATCGCTTTCTTTGTACTAAACAAAGTAAACGACATAGATTGAACGAACATCAATTGAAAAACATACAGTAGAGAAATACAATTATTGCAATATTAAAAAAGCCTTACCCTAATAAAAAATCCTTAATTATAACTAAAGTAGAGGTAAAAAACTTATTAAGATTTCTTTGTTTTTCTAAAACTCAATTGACGTCAGTATTTCAGTAACAGTTTAGCTACACTGTATTTAAACTATAACTAATGAACGATTAGACAGTATCAAGTCGTCTTCACGACAAAGCAGCGCTACATTTCTTAATATTGTCACCTATATTTGAAAAAGTCAACAAACAAGCTTGCTAATTAGGTTCCCATTTCAACTAGTTATCGCAAGTTAACGAGTTCCCATAGCTTTTTCCGTCCGCTCGCAGTCGCAAAGCGGATATCACTATCCGCAAACGTTTTCCTCCTCCACTGTGTACCGTGACGATTAATTAAATTAGTAAATATGTAACGAGACGAGCATCTCTGCTATTTTCTCCATATGAAATCATATTTCTGGGAAAATTTAAAGATCATCGATCATCCAGTCAACAATAGGACGGTATGACAGCGCCGTCGCGCCAGAGAAAGCAAGACTTGCGGGCGAGTCTATAGCTGTATGCGGTTTTAGAAGCTTTCCGTTTAATCTTATTACTTTATTGTGGAACGCTAAATGTAGGTATGGGGTTAGCATTAACAAATGATTGGGAACCTGGGAACTTGACGGCAAATAGATTTAGAGTTATTTAATGGACGTCCAGCACGTTCGTTCGTTACATGTTCATTAATAATTGAAAACTACAACCTTAAAACCTGGACAGGATAATGTGAAGTCCTACTAGGAATACCTAAATACAAATAGAATCAGCTGAGCATCAGCAAACATGTTAAAAGATCCACCGTACACCACTTTAGCTCCGTACTGATTGCCAGATTCTTTGGAAGATTATGCTAATTTCCTTTATCACTATGTGAGAAGGCGGTGAAATACCTGGCTAGTTCTTATATAAAAACCTAATTATGTTTGCATTCACCAAAACAAAAAATTGTTTAAAATGTATGTAGATGCTTACTTATATAATTTTTACGGATTTTCTTCTTTCACTAATGAGAAGCTACATTCTTCCTAAGAACATCCCGGAAAAGTAACAGAATCCCGCAGTGTAATCGAATGTTAGCAGACTTTCGGACTGAACACGTGTGAAAACCCGGTACCTACGGTATACCTAGGCATAAGGAATAAATGAGTAAATAAAAAAACAATCATCTTGGCGTCAATATTCCAGTTGTACACTTTCGCGCGAGGGACCAGAGTCCGCCTTGACCATGATCCAGGATTTGGCAGATCATATGGAGTTAACAGGTGAACCTGACCAGATTGGATCATGTTTACACATTCAGTAACCTAAATGTGCAGGTTTCGTCTGAATAGTACATTTAAGAGCAGTTCAACGGTCGAAGTCGGCACTGGGTATCGAACTCGGTACCTCTCGCTTACGAGTCGAACCCCTTACCCATTAGGCCACCGATGCTCTACAAAAATATAAATGCGTACCATTTATTATTACAGGACAAGCAAAGACCTCCAATATACAACCCCGAAGACTACGCGACTTCGCTCAAGAAATGGGGCAAGAAATCAGGCGGGGCGAGCCTATACGAGCTGGAAACTGGACAGGACTCAACCAAAGCCAGGACCCTGCCGAATCAGAGCAGCAAAGACTTCAGGTAAATTGATTGAATATACCTGCTTACGTATAGTTAGTACAAGTTTATTATTTATTTATATCGACTAACATAAAAATTAATATGTACAATAAAAAGAAAAAGAAATTCATCATCATCATATCAGCCCGAAGACGCCCACTGCTGGGCATAGGCCTCCCCCAGAGATCTGCGCAAAAACCGGTCCTGTGATCTGATCTGTCTTGTGATGTGAAAACTGGCACCTGCTATCCTTACCAGGTCTTCGGTCCATCTTGTGGGAGGCCTACCCACGCTGCGTTTTCCGGTACATGGTCACAACTCGAGAACTTAATTGCCCCATCGGCCATTTGTTCTTCGAGATATGTGCCCTGCCCACTGCCACTTCAGTCTGGCAATCCTTAGAGCTATGTCGGAAATGGAAGTAAACTAACTATGGAAAGAAATTAACTAACTTAAAATATGTAAACAATTTGGGGCGTTTGGTAGCGTACCCAGCTCTTCGGTCACCTGTGGTAAGTTGCTTGTTGCTTGCAAATCGTCGTCATCCTCGTGATCTAGCGCGAGGGTCTACGGATAGCACAAGTGTGCCCGAGACACAGCTCGCGCCGAGGGAGACCATTTATATCCTTCTCTGAGTACAAAGATGAAAAGGATATCAGTATCTATGTCGCGCCTTTTCTCGCTTATCGAGCGCGAGAGCACATTTGCACACGGCCTTCTCCAAGCTATAATGGTCTCTAACGACATAGATAAAAACCTAGCAAAGGTCTTTGGGATCCACTTTATGTATGTAGACTACATAAATCCGCATGGTGTGGAGGGGGTTCTTCGGCATTTATCTACTAATTGCATCTCCACGATTTCACTCCATTCGGCTAAAATAAAATAGAGCAGTCTTGTTTTATTTATTTATAAGTACCCGTGTTTTAATGTTCTACAGGAATCCGAGCCTGAACATGGGGGAGGAGATGAGTCTGCGTCAATTCGGGACTCCAAGCGAGCTTCTCACCAAGTTGCGGGCGGATCTGCGGCTTTCATTTCCAAGGTAAAGCCACTTGGCAAAGCGTATATTAAAGTTACGCCTACATACAAAAAACATATTGCACTACAATATGTTTTTCGCCTAAACATATTGCAGTGCAATATGAAATGTATAGGATATTTACATTGCTCGTAATATTGAACAGGCGTTTCATGCGCAGCGAACACTTCTTTCTGACTTGTGACTAAAAGGATGTTGATGAAATCTTGCAGTGAAAATAGACCATTATTTATGCAGTAATTTAACATATGTCCCGCGACTACTGTAATTTATTACTAGTACTAGTATTATTGCGTAATAAATGTTGTTACTAGCTAGGACCTGTAAATAGCTTGTTGGTTCTGAAATAATATTTATTATGTTTTATATAGCTGTTGGTGCTAAAATAAATAAATAAATGTACGCTGATGTGAAGTTGTTGACAACTTATTCAATCAGCTTCACCAATCGGGTCATGAAACGTGTCTTAATTACATGAAGTTGCTCAGAATTACGTTTGCAGTTGGACGTGCTATCGTTAAGGATGCGTATTTAATTCTGCATGATTCTAAAATTAGGTTTCTCAGCGTACCTCTCCAGTCCGAACCGTCTGGCATCCATGTTTCCTGGAAGACTGGTTGGCACTTCGCAATCTCAACAGTGGCAACCCGAGGGACGTCTAATTACGACCCGCTACCGAGTACTGGGTAGCAGTTACCTCGGTGTAGGGGATAAGTGAATAGCGGGGGCGGGGGGGCGAGGATTTTCTCGAGTGATAAAGTCGAGGAACCTGAATGTTTAGGGGTATTATTATTATTTGACGACCTGAGTACAGATACAGTTGGTTAACTGCCGGTCGTCACGCAAAGGTCCTGGGTTCGATTCCCGGCCGAGCAGAAATTGAAATGATGAATTTTAAGTTCTGTTACTGGTCTGGGTGTAGTATGTATAAGTATGTATTTAAAAAAAGTATATAAGTAGTTTATCAATCATCTAACACCCATAACACAAGCTTTGCTTACTTTGCGGCTAGATGGCGCTGTGTGAATTTGTCCAAGAACTTTTTTATTCAAAAGCACGATCATACGAATCCACACTTAATAAAAATAACTGAGATTAATAACTTGGTATTTTTTATAAATGTTACTTTTCGTTCTTTCAACATCAAAATCGCTACCTCTAATGAATTCCACCAGAGCCCATGTAGTTTTTACCTTTCAAATTACCACAACAAATCCTGAGAACTCAACATTTTGCTGTAAAATTTTTCTTTACGCAGCCAAATTATACAGTGGGCTTTTATTTAGCATGCAAATTATACAGGCTGATCTTAGTTGTCATGACTTTTGAAATGTCCATTCCATGGAATATAATTTCTGCGCTAAAAATATAATGGTGCTTCTACGACATTATGTCGTAAAAAGAACCGCGGTATATTTTGCTGATTCTAACTTTACAAACTAACAAATTTATTAAATGCGTGTAATATTTTTATAACACATAGCTATCTAATATCTATTTATCTATCAACTAGATTCGCCGGGTAGATGTTTGCTTTTTTTAAACTTAGGTATTAACTCTGATCGTGATGTTATTCTTGTTTTCAATTTTAATAAAAGTTATTGAAGAAAAACTATTTACTTACTTACAGTAGCTGCTCGCGCACGGCTAATGTGTACCCTTATTACGTTATATTATATCCCGTTGCATATTTTAATATTTCTATATTCTACTTAGTACAATACCTATCTGCTTTCATAACTATTAAATAATAAATAATATTTCTAATTCTATAGGAGTGTTTCCCGAACGCGTTCCATACAAACTTAGTTTGATAATATTTTACATATCACGCCAATGAAATTTTGTAGATGTGATCCAGAAACAGATTAGATTTTCGTTAAAATATATCGTTTCAAAGTTGCAAGGGATAAAAAACAATTTAACGGACGTTTTTATCGGTGGAAACCTGTAATTGGCTCTGTGCTGCTAGTGTTATTTTATATTGTAATCATTGCTGTTGGTTTTCCTTAAGTAAATAAAATAAAATAAAAATAAAGTATGTATGGAGCGCGCTTGGAAACACTAGCCTTAACTATGATTGTTATTCTTCCACAGTTTCGTGCAGGAGTTCGCCTGCGAGCCGCTGGACGGGGTGGCTCTGCTGCTGGAGCTGCTGCGGAACGTGCAGCTGAGCCAGGCGGGGGAGGGCGCGCGGGGGCCGCCGGCCGTCCGGAGGAGACCACTGCTGGACGAGCTGGCTTGCCTGTGAGTGTTCTGTTTGAAGAGGGGGAAAGCCCAGTGCCGCGGGCTAGTGGCAGCGACCTTGCGAAGCCGATAAACAAGGTTAGCAATGGTCGCGGAGTGAAACTGGATGGGAGACCGTTTCGTACTTGAAGTTAGTCGAACTTCAGCACCGCAACAAGCTCTCCACTCCTTAGGTTCCTCCTAATATCGTTGGCCAAGCGGGGTTGCAAAAGGTCTTTTTGAACCCTGTAGTCACAGTCTGCGTGCATGCTGATAATATGAGCATGATAGTAGGATAAATGAAACCATTCTTACTTGAAAGTATTTTCGATTTTGCCCTCGACTGGATTTTCCGTTGGTCGTATAGAAGATATTTCTTTAGACAAGTGCAGGTACTGTTGTGAAGTTATCTGTATGTCAATATTGTATACTATTTAAAGCACAATAAACTGTTAATAATAAAGTAGAATGAATACAATAAAAATGAGAGCGGTGAAGTGTCAATGAAAGATAAAATACGTTACATTGTAATTAGGGAACATGCTGAAGTGAATGTAGATACAGTGACTAGGATAGCGAAAGGAATGCTGAGTTGGTTTGGTCATGTAGAGAGGATGAATGAGACGCGATTAAAGATATATGTGGCAGGAGTAGAAGAGACAGACCGAGACGTACTGCATATTACGATCGAATCGGAGATATTTTAAAGAAACGTCATGTCAAGAGTTCCGTAAGCCGACGAACATGTACGAAAAGGTTAATGAATGTAGAAGAAGCGAGAGATATTTGTCAGGACCATAGTAAGTAAGCCTAAATAAAGTAAAAATTATTAGACAAGTAGAAATTTGAAAACTATACATAGTGATCCTCCACAAATATCGATGGAGGAGACGTAATTCCATCAACGTGAGCATAACAAGCTGTTGCTGCTTGTTGCCAATAAGAGTAAACTTTACTCAAGTGACCAGCGTGGTTTCATCCACAGGCAATGCATCTACAGCTGCTGCAGCCGGTATCCAGAGTGTGTGAGGAGGTTGGTCGGGGGCTCCAATGGAATCTACACCCTTACGGTCTGCATCATGTCCACGGTCAACAAATCCAGGGTCCTGGCCTTGCATGTGAGTTACACTATTATGCATATTCTCCGGCTCTTACTCCCTGCATAATCACATGTTTTTCAACGATAATATAGTTTTAAAATATTTATTAACGTATTTTCCCGTAATTAATATATTGCAAAATATATGAAGATAAATTGTGTTATTGGATGGGGTATATCTGTCGCAGCCGGATGGTTAAATTAGCCAGTTAATGAAACGGCTAGCTTTTTATGCTGTTATTTAATTGAAAATTTGCCAATTTCAAGAATTTTTAAAGTAATGTTTAAAGAAAGAAATTGACCCGAGTTTACGGAGCTCCTCCAAATAATCTCAAACAATAATAATAGTTTGCATAAGGTTTTAATTCGGTTGGGTTAGGTTAATGTTGTGACAATGCATGGAGGAGCTCCGTAAACTCGGGGCAATATCGTTCGTTAGACGTAACTTTCAAAGTTCATGAATTTGGCAAATATTCAATTAAATAATTGCTTAAAAAGCTAGCCATTTAATTAACCGGCTAATTTAACCATCCGGCTGCGACATATCCATTAAATAATAAATCAATGTGTGTAAGTGATAACAATTGGTTTGCGTGTATCCAAGAATTGGATATATCAAGTACGTATTATACATATGAAACTACTTTGCAATTTTGTGACCTGTAGAATATTGTTGCAGAGCGGATAATAGCTTATTATATTTCTATCCCCAGCTGCTAACAAAGGCATGCTTGCCTCCAGCCAACGGCCACAGCATGGTCTCCGAAGCACTGTCCACCCTTCGGCTTCGGTACGGGGAACCAGTCCGCTTCAGGTTCCTCGTGGGTATGCTGCAGAGCACCGGCGGGTCTGGAGAACTTCAGGTAAGAAGGAGGACAATGCTCAACAGACAACTTCGCTGCATATTTTTCTGGTACAAGTACCTTTTACAAAAAATTACGTCATTTTATACCGTTAGTGAAAAGACTTGGTGCTGAATTAATAATAATTACTAAAGTTTGTGACTATAGGAGCTTCGGTGGCCGAGTGGTTACGGTATCCGACTCGTAAGCGAGAGGTACCGGGTTCGAATCCCACTGCCGATGACTCATTTCTGAGTTATGTACATTAGTTGAACACTAACCGATGCTCTTACGGTAAGAGAACACATCGTGAAACCTGCACATTCAGGCGACTGAATGTGTTACCCTGATCCAATCTTGTCAGGTTCCCCTAGTGGTAGTCGCTCCACTGTAATTACCTGATCTGCCAAATCCTGGATCATTGGCAAGACGGACCTCGTGCACGAGAGCACAACTGGGATGTTAACGCCAAGATTATGATTTTATTATTATTTGTTAGTTTATGACTATCCTAAATAACCTAAAGAGTGTATGTACCCAAAATAAGAAAATAAGAAAACACAACAACAGAAAGGAATGAATGCTAAAATAACATACCAACAATAATACGTTTTTCCAGGCCTCTGGACTGTCATTCATCAACGCGCTCCTGTCTAGCGCGCCGACACCGCAGCGCAAGCTCTACATCCAAGCAGAGCTCGAACAAGCTGGCTTTGACATCATTACTCTTAAGAAGGTAAGCATTTACCTACCTAAGATTTACTATAATTTTTACCTTATATTTTTTTTTAGAAAGAAATCAGACCAGTGCCTTCAGCTTTCTATGATGAGATGACGCAAACTGAAATTAATCTTGATTTTCAACTGTTAAGACGAAGACCTCTTCTTTTCTTCTGGGCAAAGACCATGAAGAATGAATGGAGTAATTCCTCATTCTCACCACTGCAATTCCTGTTTCGTCAGGATATACAGCGGCGATCCAAAGAGTCAGCCAGTCTGTCAATCTATATTACTGTTAAAGCCTTATAAAACTCTTTACCCACATCATTAAAACCTACTTAAAACTAAGCTGGAAAGCAATCATCTAGCCATTCTCAATTTAGGTAACCAACCCCGTTTCTTACCATCAGACGTATTGCCAATTGCAGGTAGTTTAATTAGACTCCACTATCACACTATAGCACCTAACTTCACTATTCCACTTTGGTTGCAGATGGTATCGAAACTGCCGAGTGCGAACGATGGCGTGATGAAAGAGATCGAAGGTTACGAGAAGCAACTGATCGACATTGATTCGTTGAGCGAGAAAGCACATGAGGCACTGAAGGAGAAAGATGACCTCAGACACAAGCTCGAACTTCTGGAGAAGAGAGTAAAGGTAAGCCACACCATTCTTAAATAAACCAACCATATCTTCCAAGACTAAGGTCTTAAGTCTGTCAATTAAACAGATGACTCTGACACGGTTTTCCTGTATTTCAGATTCTTCAAGAAGAGAAAGGGATCCTGCTCTCGTTGGAGAAATGTTTGAAAGAAAAGTGCTGTGAGCTACAAGAAGAAGTGTCTTCCCTAAGATCAGAACATGGCAACTCGAATAGAAAGAAATCATTTGGATTAAAGAAGAAAAACTCTGTACATAACAAGAATAGAGGTATAATAATATTTGTAAATCTTTACAAAAAAGGCTTACTTACCTAACAATTGTCACCTTTTAAATCTGTTGTATCCTTTTCTAAACGCATTTTTTAACATTATTCTTAATTTTTAAATAGTGTCTTAAATAATACAGACAACAATTTCTAACTAACCTCCATCACAGCACAGGACGCAGACGATGATGTAGCATACTAACCGAGACAGTGTCTATTCACTCTTGGACAAATAGCAGTAAAGGAGTTATATTCTTTGAATTAACTTGGATACAAAACATATTTTGTTTCAGATGAATCGTCGCCTCCAGAAGATGAAGGCATTAGTTCCTCAGAGCGTTCTCTGAGTCCCGAAGGCGATCCGCAACGCGAATCCTTAATTTATGAAGTGTTTAATGTTAAGAACGAGACATATGACCTTATGCGGAATAAACGAACACTACACAAAAAGATGGAGAACAAAAGAGACAGCAAGAAATCATCGGATGAAGAAGACGAAACGACTATAGATGAGGTAATACAAGAACTGAGAAATATAGTTAACCATGCTGAATCGGAACAATATGCTAAAGATAGAGTCGCATACACAGACGAAAAGTCATCCCGATGTAACCAAACGTCAGAAATAAACGTGTCTGTTAAAACTTACGAATGCCCAAAGCATAGAGATCAAGAAAAAGAAGACTCTATTACAAGTACTAGACATAGAATTCAAATAACAAGTAGCAATGAATGTTTGGACGAAATGAATGACAGTGATAAAGAACCAGTTATAGTGCCTAGCAAAATACTGCCCCACCCACCCAGAAAAGCAAAGAGTCTGATACATTTATTGGTCCCACCTGCAGATCATGGACTACTCTATAATAAGCCGCCGGATTTGTTCGATGATAATTTTTATTCCAGTGATGAAGGCTCGGATTCTTTACTAAGTGCCTCCCGCTGCCTTAACATGGTACCGAAGAAACCTTCAGAGTCTAACTTAGATTTCCACGAACGTCGAGCTATATTCAATGCCATGGCTGAGAAAGAAGATGAAGAATGCAGAAAACGCTCCAGAACTCGTTCTAGAGAAGAATACAAAAGACCAATAATAAAAAGAAGCGAGTCTTTTCAAACCTCAGAAAAAGGATCCCGCCAACGTGAATATATCGACAGTATGTTTTTAGAAACTCATGCTTCTTTAGTCGGTTCCGCGAACCAACTACAGAGGTCAAATTCAAAAGGTAGCAGAGTAGATGAAATCGTAAATCTGATAGAATCAAAAAAATTAACAAAAAGTCTCGACAGAATTGACGAAGGATTGAATTCAATGGTTGACATTGTTATGTTGAGTGAACCAAAAAAGCCGTCCTGGCCTTATGAACGAAGACAGCGATCGTGTTCAAGGACCAATAGTGATGCTGGACACGAAACGCCTCTGGTCCCAGTTACCAGGTCAAATAGTCGAATAAACGGTTTTCAGAGATACGAGACGAGATCGTCGAACAAAGGAAAAGAAGATTCTCCCAAAATGGAATCCCAGAAATTCTACTTACCTCATCCTAAACTGAGTACGGGATCGTTTGATAATTCGAATTCTTATAACAACACGTCTTTTATTGTGAAACGTGGCAATAGCAACGCTGGTTTCTACTCAGGCACTCACATGCTGCGGGACGCTCCTGCCAGCATGACCAGCTTGGTGCTCAACGGCACTCACAGCCACTCTGATTTAAAGAGAACCTTATCACCAATGAACTCCAGTACTTATGGCGTTCACAAAGTGACAGATATGCCTTCAGGGTTGTATTGATACTTTATTGTGTACTCGAAATCAATACCAACGATTAAGTTTAAGTATCTCGTACCTTCATTTGACTAGTGCAATATTATCTTGATTAAAGAAGCTATGTTAGATCACTAATATTTAAAATCTTAATATTAATAAGTAAGCACAGTACTAAGCATCTTGGTAATTTTGTTTTTAAGCAAAATTGGCTTAAGATCATCGTTCGATAACATTTATTTTCTAAAAAGAATTTTATGGACATTTACTTTATCTCTAATTAGATTTAAGGCTGCCTTATTTAACTTCAATGATTTTCTGTACAGTTTGGTTTTGTATGTTAAAGTAAAACCATTGTTATATTGTCACGTCATTTACAATAAAACACTCGATATATTCAATGGACTTTTAATGTTTTCTAATCCAAGCAAACAATTAGTTAAGCGAGGCAAATCCAAGGTTGTCCAAGTACCTACTCCTAAAGTCGTAACTTCTTATTTATATAAGTATACGTAAATTGTTACATATCATAATTTTTCAATTATTTTGGTACTTTTTGTTTGGTGGTCGTAATACTGACCTCACACATGCATATATACATAAATGCCTATGTAAAGTTTACATACATACTTACATACATACAAGGCAATGTGAAGTGTGCCCCCATTTTTTGTTTAAAGTGCCAGATTTTATTTTTGACCGTAAAACTTTAAAAATGAGCCACCATTCACCATAAAACGACCACCAAACGATTCTAATTTATAAAATCCAGTTTTCAACATTCTGGGGGATCAACTTCGCACAGCCTTTTTTGCTGTCTATTTACGTCCAATACTAATGTGTTTAAGATCGTCGATGGCCTAGTGATAAAGGTATACGACTCGCAAGCGAGAGGTACCCGGTTCGAATCCCAATGCCGCGAAGTACCAATGACTCTTTTCTGAGTTATGTATGTCGCAGCCAACTGGTTAAACCAGCCATTTAATTTGAAGGCTAGTCTGTTAATAAAACGCCGGCATTTAATTAAATAGCTAAAGTATAACTAGCCAAGTTGTTGACTGTAACGTTTAACTACTTGGCTGAACGTTATTCAGCCGTTTTGTAAAGGATTTACAGATGGTTGGTTAGAGTGAACATAAGTTCGCAACTTAAATGATATACTTTATTTAAGATAAAAAATAATGAATTAATAAAGAGCACTTTTATCTAATAAAACATTATTATATACTATATTAATAAGTAGGTATACAATTAATTGTATTGCGAGTAGATACCTATTTAACTCAGTAAAAATATTTAATAAAAACTTTAAATTTATAACTTATTTACTACTTGTAACTATGTAGTAGGAACAATAGCAACAGTGCACTTTCTTATTTTATAATATTAAATATAAAATGACACAAAAATTTGGCATTTGTTTCTAATTAAAGGCAAGTATAAAAAGAAAATGAACATATTAAGTTATCTTAACTCTTACTTAAAGTTATCTCTATTCTTACTTAAAAGCATGTAGGTACCACATTTTAAATTTAGTTAAATCGAAAAAAATACATTGCTTGCTGTGCGAGCTGTCTGACGCCAGATTTGACTACCAGCGCAGCAATAGATAAAATTTGAACTAAATTTAAATCACCTGTCTGATTTTACTTCAGTCGTCTCCAAAGGGCTGGCTTTAATAAGCCAACTAGCTAAACGTAGAGAGAAGCTAGTAAAATCAACGATTGGACTAGGCATTCAATTGAATGCCGGCGTTTAATTAACGGACTAGCTTTCTCATTAAATGGCTGATTTAACCAGATGGCTGCGACATGTACATTAGGTGAATACTAACCGACGCTTTAATGGTGAGGGAAAACATCGTAATGAAACCTGCACATTCACGCGACTGAATGCGTAACAGAAAGCACAGATTAATTACGACACAACAAACACTATTTCTCTCTAAAAAATATCTTCCAGTATGCTTACAAAAAAAGAGATGTGATAAGTATAACTATGATCACAATAACTATAAGTATGATCCAATCTGGTCCGGTTCACCTGGTAGCAGAGGCATGGAGGTCAGATGGCAGTTGCTCCACTGTAATTACCTGATTTGCAAAATCCTAGATCATGGTCATGGCGGCCCCGGGCCTTCATGCGCGAGATCACAACCGGGACATTAACCCCAAGATGATCATCACCATCATCACTAATGTGTAAATAACTTTTAAATTGCGGACGTTTAGCTTCCACGACTACTTCAATTGCGGTCATTTTGTAACAAGGACATTTTGATTTTTTAATGCAGTACCTTTTCAATTGAGGAGATTTTGCTCCCATACCCTTTTACGCTATGGACCTTTTAGCAATTTGCTCTGGGAACCACCAACTACGAATTGCAATAAAAAGTAACAAGTGGTGACATCTAGTGCAAATCAATAGAAGTACGATAATCGGAAGTAATTGATAAACTTAAAATTATTAGCTACGACCATAAGACATTGGTCGCATTAACCTGGCCTCTAATTCATTTCACATATCACCGATAGAGGTCACCTCACGTCAAGAAATAAGAATGGATCGTACACCAAACAAACGACGCAGGTCCGAGGTCTAAGGCCGTGTCCCCAGTAGGCAAACTGTTCGCCGCCGACTGAGTGAGCCGCAAATTTGTAGCCAACTAAAATTCGACTTAGCGGCGTGTTCAGATCGATTTGCCGGGCGTCGCAAGCAAACTGTTCCGATCTGCCGCTGCCGACTGAATCTTCAGTTATCAGGAACAGTTTGTGGCAAACTGTAGTCACTACGCCGGCGAACTAAAACTATTTCGTCGCCGACTGGAACCGGTTTTTCTTTGAGTCAGCCGCCCACTGAGATAGTCGGTGCGCGTAACGCTGCAAATTGCGTAGATTGAGCGCAAAACTAGCAAACTGTGAACACTCCATTTAAAGTATATGGAAGGGCATACTAAACCGATACGCCGCTAACTCAGTCAGCGGCAAACAGTTTGCCTACTGGGGACGCAGCCTAAAGGGCCCCATTCATTATCAGTATGCCTGCAGTCTCGGGTCGTAACAGGCGGCCTGCCGTTCAAGGCCAATAACGTCTACACACTAAAGGGATTATTGCCTGCCGGTAATGCTACTAAGTAGTATTAATATAAAATTTTACATAATTGTGCTTATTGAGTGTTGGCTATTCCATAACTCGATCTTTAACCAATAGATTGTTATGTTTCTTTTTACTCAACCAACCCAGCTAATGACGAATGACAATGTCACAGTATATATAAATTACAATTTACAGGATGTCGCTGTCTCAGAGCCTACTTTGATGAATGTTAGTACCTTTGTGATAAAAATTGCTTGACACCGCCACAGTATCTAGCAATTTATAGACCACTAGCGGCCCGCCCCGGCTTCGCACGGGTACCACTACGGGTACACGGGTTACACACGACCGCTGCGTAGGGAGCCGCGCGGCACTTTATTTCTTGATGACATTTACTCCCCTCCCGTACCCCGTGCTGCCTAGATAGAAGAGCGGACTGAGCGGCGAACACGCGACTTTTTTCTAATATTCACATTTTTAAACTCGTGATATCATTCGAATGGAATGTCTGAATTGAATAATTCAAAAATTTATATAAAGGCATTGAAGCAGTCGTGAATATTAAGAAATTGATTTTGATGAAGATTAATACCAAAGTACAAATAAAGAGCGTTTTTAGCGGCGGCATTTCAATTAAAATTTGAAAGTAAAAGAACACTTATTGTGACATAATTATAATAGTTAGGCATACACTGTCGCGACACTTTTTGTAGATAATGATGTGTTCTGCAAAGTCGTAATACATTATTTTGTTCTATCATCAATAGTTTTCGCAGCGCACGCGATGCAAAGAATTTTTTGGGTATTTTTTTACACCTTGGTTTACATTATTGGAGTTTTATTAATGATCCGTAATTTTTTAGAAAATATAATATAGCCTATGTCACCCGCGGATAGTGTAGCTTCCTAACGGTGAAAGAATTTTTGAAATCGGTCCAGTAGTTTCGAAGCCTATTCAATACAAACAAACAAACAAACAAAAAATCAAACATTTCCTCTTTATAATATTAGTATAGATAGCCCGTCCCGGCTTCGCACGGGGTAGACAATTATTTATTTTTGGAAATTTGGATATAAAACACTTTTTTTCACAAATATTTTTATTTATTAAAAATTATTATTAATTTATATTGACATTGACTGCTCTGTGGCTATATTATATTTTCTAAAAAATTACGGATCATTAATAAAACTCCAATAATGTAACCCAAGGTGTAAAAAAATACCCAAAAAATTCCTTACATCGCGTGCGCTGCGAAAACTATTGATGATAGAACAAAATAATGTACTACGACTTTGCAGAACACATCATTATCTACAAAAAGACTGCCGTATTTCTTGACATTGACTCCCCCGTACGTACCCCATGCTGCCTAGATAGCCGAGCGGGCTGAGCGGCGAACACGTGACTTTTTTCTAATATTCACATTTTTAAACTCGTGATATCTTTCGAATGGAATGTCTGAATTGAATAATTCAAAAAGTTATATAAGCAAAAGGTATTGAAGCAGTCGTGAATATGAAGTAATTGATTTTGATAAGGATTAATACCAAGGTACAAATAAAGAGCGTTTTTTAGCGGCGGCATTTTAATTAAATTTTGAAAATAAAAGAACACTTATTGTGACATAACTACAATAGTTGGACATATGCTACCGCGGAGTTTTTTGTAGACATTATGATGTTCTTCAATATTGTTTTACATTATTTTGTTCTATCGCTAATAGTTTCGGCAGCGCATTCGACGAAAGACATTTTAAGACTCATTTTTCAACACCTTCGGTTACATTGTTCAAATTTTACCAAGGATCCCTAATTTTTTTCAAAATGAAATGTAGCCTATGTCAAATTGGAAGAATGTAGCATTCTATTGGTGAAAGAATTTTTTAAATCGGCCCAGTACTTTTTGAGCCTATTCATTACAAACATACAAACATACAAAAATAGGTACAAATCTTTCCTCTTTATAATATTAGTGTAGATAACAACAACCAACACAGTAACAAACCCGATAATATGTGTAGTGAAAGAGTAGTGAATAACCATGAAAGTCTTAAAACCTGTAACACAACAAGTTTTAAAAATATTTAGATTCCCTACTTTCTAAATTATTATTATTAGCCATTTCTGTCCCACTGCAGGGCAAAACTTTGTTATACTTTCTAAAGTATAAAATAAAATCATATTGGGGTTAATGTCCCGGTTGAGCTCTCGCGCACGAGTGCCCGGGGTCGCCTTGACCATGATCCAGAATTTGGCAGATCAGCTAATTACAGTGGAGCATACACTACTATGGCATGCTAGTTATGTTTTGTGTATTCTTGGTTTGTTTTAAGCTTGGCTTAAGCAGCTTTAGTGTAAGCTGGTAGTCTGGAGCACAGGCAGTAGTCTTACCAGAACCAGCCACACTCATCAGATGTAACGGGCAAAGTCAATAAATATTTTTCATTCCATTTTAATTTTCAATCAATATGGAAATCGAAGAATTGCTAATGTGTTGATTCCACAAACATTTATAGTTAGATACATATTGTAAGAGCGTTTTGAATTTTGTCTTCGATATTTCTGTTGTACAATGTTAGTCGATTAGATAAGAGGACCCTGGACCAAACCAAATGGCCGGTTATACTCTTCGATCTTCTGAATAAACTCCATCCTCTACCTCCAATATATTTTTAAATTAGTTTCTGTCCAAAGTCTATTGGTTAACTTTTAACACCTCAATTCGAATCATGTCAATAAAAACAGTGATAATTATACATTAATGAATTTTTTATTACCTCGAACAAGGAACGATATAAAAAGAAAGCATTATTTAAAAATACATGTCATGTGTTAACAAAAGGTATAATACTCATAGGTGTTTAGCACACGATACTACTTGTTATTATCCTTGGCATTAATCTTGGTATTAGTCTTGATATTTATTTTCTCGACGTAGGCTTTAGTCTCTGCGCAAGAGACTGCACCCCACGAGGCAGCATACACAGTATTCACCAAGTCGATGGCCCCATTGTTGGAAAACTTCACAGTAAGAGTGATCCTGGATCTCTGCTTGGCCCACCCTAGCGTCGCTTCTATCCCGAACTCTTGAAGAAACTCCTTATAATTGCCTTGTTCGCTGTATTGACTTAACACCAGTTCATCTCTGACTTGTTGTTCTGATTTTGTGTAAAGGCTCAACTGGCCTAGTGCGACAATTCTCGTTTGACTGTTGATCTCGTTGAACTCCAAACCGACTGCATTCATGTCACCAATCCGAAACGTGTACGTATTCGATTCTTCTCCGCCACTAGCACATTTCCTTTTCTCATTCTTCCAGCCATATGGTTGTGATATTTCTATCTCTTTAGCGTAGATTGCAGTGAAGAGGCAGGTTACAGATATCAGGAGAAATAGTTGGAACTTATACATTATGGCTACGAGTACTCGCGGTCGTTGAATGTGGACTGACTGATTTCAACTCTTAGGATGTGCGAATTATATTTAGGACTGGCATAAAGTCCAATATGAACGTTACGACTAAAGTTGCAACAATATGAATTAAACTTCGCTTCAATATCGGCGTATTGGCAATATAGGTACTTGATTGAAACCAAATGTGATTGCTGTAAATCTGTAACATAAATAAATAAATATGTCAAAACTGAATGTGAGAGATGGAAGGGCAAGATCTAGATGTAGATTCCAGGATCTAATTGAGGACATAAGGTCAGGAGTAGGTAGGACTTACCAACGAACTTGTATGAAAAGTAGATAAACGTGAAAAAGCGACAAAAGTTTATCCAGGCTGTAGCAATTTGTCTCTTCTTCCACCTACAGATTTGCCAATGCTGGTGTAGGTATAGGTATGTAATAACATTAGATTGATTGGGAGTTTTATTTATGCCTTTGCTTTTCCACAAAACCCGCCATGTTTTCACAAACATTTCCAAAAGTCAGCGCAAAATGGCAGTTCCACGTTCAAGTATTATGAAAAATAATAAAAAGCACAAATCAATATCGCACGTTCAACAGTAAGCTTTATTATGTGCTAAAATTAGAATCTGCGCAACGGAGGCCAGCCATGACCTCGAGAAGAGTTCAGTTATTGTCTCTCCCAACTAATAAACGATTTCTACAACTCGGGATTTCCCCGTTAGAACGTTCTAGCTACAGCATTAAACAAACAGTCAGTCAGATAGGATAGGTATAGTATTTTTGTAGTTTATTTCATCTGTCGTTTGTGAAACAGGGGATACAGATAATGGTTTGTAGGTATTTCTTTAAAAGTAAATGCGTATGTGAATGAACCTTTACTCCTAATATTGTTATTTACGTCAATGAGGACTGCGTAGTTTACTTCTAAAAATATTTGTGATTCGTTTTATTGAATTGTTTATATTTTGCAGCAGAATTAATCACCTTGGCGTAAGAGCCTAAGGCCCGCTAGGCTTTGGCAGTCCAGGTATTAAAGTGCAGCAACTGCCGTCTGACCGCCATGACCCTGCTAACCTGATTGGATCATGGTTACACATTCAGTCGCCTAAATGTGCAGGTTTCATCACGATGTTTTCCATCACCGTAAGAGCGTAGGTTAGTGTTCAACTAATGTATATGTCGCAGCCATCTGGATAAATCAGCCATTTAATGAGAAGGCTAGTCCTTTAATTAAATGCCGGCATTTAATTAAATGGCTAAGGTATAACTGGCCAAGTTGTCGAACGTAACGTCTAACTACTTGACTGAACGTTATTTAGCCGTTTAGTTAAAGGGTATACAGATGGTTGGTTAGAGTGACCATAAGTTCGCTGGTAAACTTAAATGATAAACTTTATTTAAGATAAAAGATAATGAATTAATAAAGATCACTTTTATTTAATAAAACATTATTAGTGGCAAGATATTTAATAAGTAGGTATACAATTAATTGTATTGTGAGTAGGTACCTATAACAGTATTTTACTCATTTAATAAAAACATTAAATTTATAACTTATTTACTACTTGTAACTATGTAGTAGGAACAACAGCAACAGTGCACTTTCTTATTTTACAATATTAAATATAAAATGACACAAAAGTTTGGCATTACTAATTAAAGGTAAGTATAAAAAGAAAATGAACACATTAAGTTATCTTAACTCTTACTTAACGTTATGTCAATTCTTATTTAAAAGCACGTAGGTGCCACATTTAAAATTTAGTTAAAACGAGAAAAATACATTGCTTGCTGTGCGAGCTGTCTGACGCCAGATTTGTTTTGGTGACTACCAGCGCAGCAGTAGATAAAATTTGAACTAAATTTAAATCACCTGCCTTATTTTACTTTAGCCGTCTCCAAAGGGCTGGCATTAATAAGCCAACCAGTTAAACGTTGAGAGATGTTAGTTAAATCAACGATCGGCCTAGACATTCAGTTGAATGCCGGCGTTTAATTAACGAACTAGCCTTCTCATTAAATGGCTGATTTAACTAGATGGCTGCGACATATATATCACAGAAAACCCGATGCTTCTCGCTTACTAGTCCGACCCCTTAACCATAGGCCACCGACGCTCTTTTTTCCTACTGAATTACTTACCATTCCGCCCGTGCCCCCCGAGACGGTGTATATTTATAATCATATTATTTTTCATTAATGGTCATCTTTTCACCACTGTTTTGTTCACCGCTGCACTATAAGTTATCTCAGGTTTCTGGACTAGGACGGACTTGGCATCAATATTAACGGCGAGTACCTGACTCACCCCAGATTTGCTGACGATATCGTAATAGTGGCTGAAACCCTGGAAGACTTGGGCAAAATGCTCGATGACCTCTGTAGTGCCTCACAACAACGAGAATTAAGTAAAATGTCCATGTTGTTGCCTACGCCAGTGACAGTTGGAGGCGCCCCACTAGAAGTTGTTGACGACTATACATAGGTACCTAGGACAAACAGTCCAGCTTGGTAGGTGAAATTTCGAGGAAGAGGTCTCGCTCGAGGAGAAACGCTCCTCAACCGAGATTCCAACTCGGTTTGGGAAGTTACGCCATATATTTTCATCCCAATTACCGCAGTGTCTCAAGACGAAGGTACTACTTATTTTTCTATGACGAAGGTCTTTGACCAGTGTGTATTGTCAAGCCTACGGAACAGAGATGTGGCTGCTCACTATAGACCTTATAAGAAAACTAACGGTCACCCAAAATGCGATGGAAAGGGCTATGCTCGGAGTCTCATTGCGCGATCGAATCAGGAATGAGGAGATCCGCGAGCAAACTAAGGTCACCGACATAGCCCGAAGGATTGCCAAGCTTAAGTGACAGTGGGCAGGTCACTTAGCTCGCAGAACAGATGGCCGATGGGGCAAGAAAGTTCTACAGTGGCGGCCACGTAGAACTCCCACTAGGTGGACCGATGATATGGTAAAGATCGCAGGTACCAGCGTGATGCGGAAGGGACATGACCGGCGTTTGTGAAGATCTCTAGGGGTACGTACTTCAACTGGAATCCTTAAGAGATACTTTCAAAAATAATAATATCCTAACACTTATTTGTATTTACATACTGGAAATTTGTATGTTTATTAAGAAAAATAGACATAATTTCAAAAATAAAATTGATACCCGAATAAATAGTCGAGATATATACAAATACGATTTATGCATTGAACAGATAAATAATAGAATTTTCGAAAAAAGTACATACATAAGTGCCATAAAAATTTTTAATAATCTACCACTAGAAATAAAAACTTAGAGGGTAATAAATTTAAAAATAATTTAAAAACATGGCTCAATCTTAAAACTTTTTACAGTTTAACAGAATATTTTGACAAATAACATCTAATATTAACAAAATAAGTTGGTACTTACCTACTTAACTACAGTTTTATTTTTAACTTGTTAGTCATAATATTTTAGATCTTAGTGTCAATTTAGTGGTGTTTTGTTATCTCTTGGATAATACTTGCACATAGTATTTTTTAGTATAGTATATTTATTTTTTTATCTTTCTCTTTGTTGTTACATAGGTATGGTATGTTTTTGTTTAGATGCATACCTATAGTTATAAATGGTGTTTTGTTAACTTTTGTACATTATCATAGTTTATTTAACTAATTAAGTTGACTGTGTATATGTTGTTAAGTACCTATATCTAACTATTGTATATCCGAAAGGGATAAACTGGCCCAAAGGCTATGTTGTTGCAATAAAGAACTTACTTACGGTACACAGAGGCAAACATAAATACAAACCCAAAATTATTTTGGTCATATATTAAATACCAATCATGTATCTCGATGGGAAGTCTGCAGGTGATGGGGATGGTATCTGTAATTTATGTAACGATCACTTCCATTCTGTGTTTGAGAACTCTTCTTCGGGCTCTGTTGATATCTGTGGTCTGTCGCCATCAAACCATGGTTTAATTGACCTATCCAGAGTCCATGTTACTGAGGCCAAAGTTTTAAATTAGTTAAAATCGATCAATATTCACAAGGGAGCTGGCCCTGATGGTATACATCCCGTATTTATCCGTAACTGTGCTTCCAACTTAACATTACCACTTACAATCATGTTTAGGCGTTCTCTTGTTGAAGGTATAATGCCACAAATCTGGAAACGAGCTTGGGTGACGCCCATCCCAAAAGGTACAGTCACTCAAAGTGTGAAGAATTACAGACCGATTTCAAAATTATGCCAGTTTGGCAAGATCCTCGAGCTGTTTGTGACTTCACAAGTTTTCGATGCTGTTCGGAGGCACATAGATCCGAATCAGCATGGTTTCATCAGGGGGCGCAGTGCGGAAACCAATTTGCTCAATTTCATCGAGTTCCTACTCAATGCACTTAACGAAGATTGTCAGGTTGGCGCCGTGTATACCGACTTTTCCAATGCCTTCTATAATATATGTCATAAAACCTTATTGTTGAAGCTCTGGCGACTCGGTATACACGGCGACCTACTTCGATGGGTGAGGTCTTAGATGTCAGGCTGTTACCGAAGGGGGTTCATATTTGAGTAGAGGTCGTCTAATTTAAAATGACGCGCCCCACTATCGCATTAACGCATACAAGCAAGTTTAAAATATGGACGCAATACATATACAAATGCCGTTGTAATTGGTCATTCAGTTGCCGGTAAGATTCAAACGTAGGAACACGCGTCGTTCATTGGCTCCCACACAGATGAAGTGTCGTTATCAATATTTGCACTCACACATCGAAATCAACTAACTAAGTAGTGGGGCGCGTCATTTTAGACTAGACGAGCTCTACCGTAGTATTAGTTCCGGTGTCCCTCAGGGCTCTCACTGAGGCCCGTTATTGTTTATACTTTATATAAATGACATAAGCAGCATATCTGATCACTCTAATATGCTGTTGTATGCCGATGACACGAAGATTTTAAGGTAATTCGCAATGTCCATAATTGTGAATTGCTACAAAATGATCTCTTGAATTTTGAGCCCTTTTGTAATGATAATAATCTTTTCTTGAACTTGGACAAGTGCCATAACGTTTTCTCAGAAGGCATCTCCTATAGTCCACGACTATTTCTTATTTAACAAGAGCTTGAGAAGGGAAACTCAGGTCAGAGGTGTCATAATGGATTCTAACTTAACTTTTGTACCCCTTTTGGACAAAGTTATCAACAAGGCGTTTAAGCAGTTAGATATTCGTAGGTACTTAAAAATAATTATGTATAACAGCTATGTTAGAAGTGTTTTGGAAATTGCTAGCAGTGTGTGGCACCCTTTCTATAGTGCACATATCGATCGCGTCGAAAGAGTGCAGTAGAAATTCGTAAGGGCTCTGGACCATCGAACTAGTAATTATGTATGTATGTATGTAAACTCTTTATTGCATGTAAAAAGAAATACAGTAGGTAGAAAAATATCATTTTACAAAGCAAAGGCGGGCTTATCATGTCCATAATAATCGTTGTAGTTATAAAGCATAATCTCAAGTGCATGGAATCGAAAATTTGGCACAGCGTCGTCATTACATAGATGCAGTATTTCTTTATAAAGTTTTTAACAACTTAGTGGACTCATCTAATTTACTTGCGCATATTTGTTTAAGAATGCCACTCAGACGAGACGAGAGAGAGGTAGGGCATAGCGGGGTATCTCATTCGAATTGGAGCCGCCCGACTGGGGAAGTACCTCCACCTTACAGAATATCGCAGCTAAATAATACTCTTTTAAATAGTATTGTGTTTCTGCCGGTGAATAAGGTTTCCAGTGCTCCATGGGGTGGGGATTTGGGGAACCGTGGCTTTGGCAGTGGAGTGGATTTGCTTTTTGCTGCCAGAGCAACGTGTAGGTAATAGAGGTGGGCAACGCATTGGCGATACTCTTGGTGTTGCTAATGTCTATAGGCAGTGGTGACTACTTCCCATCAGGTGACCCGCTTGCCTGTTTACCTATCGTATGTCTGAGAATTGCCGTAAAAAGCCATTTTTTCACGTTAACCCTACTAGAAAGCGTTACGTGTAAAACGGTTTTGTTCGTCGTGCGTGAAAATATCACAATGAGCATTTTTTTGACGTGGATATGTTTGTGTGTGTTTAGTTTTAACGCCCCCCCCCCCCCCCTTACTTACTTTACCTCGTCTCATAACAAATTTCGCAAATCACAGGCTACGTAGGTATTCGTGGCATTTACAAGCGTGCGATAGAGACAACGCTCTACGAAGCCCAACCAGCCGATGTGCATTTACCGTCGACACTGTATAGCACCACAAACTTATATGACCCGGTGGCCAAAGCTGGAACTAAGTGTCGATTTCAACAAAAGCGACGCTGTCACCGGATCAGTAGCCGTATTCACAATGATTCGAAACCGTTTCCGAACGATTCGACACGAAATTCGTGAGCGGCGAATCCGTGTTTGAAAACTGTTATTCAGAATCCCGATAGATTCCACGGAAACTCTACTCTCTATAACATATAAAAATTTAATCAAAATAAGCTGAAACCACATTTTCCTAAGAACTTTTGCGGGGTCCTTTATCGATTCCGTATCCGAATCCGATTTCCGAGCCATTGTGAATACGGCTACAGATAAGTTTGTTGGTCTATAACTGCTAGAGGTTGGTTATCGACCATTTGTTGGTATCCAATTGAGCATAAAATTGGCATACCTGTGTAACTTGGATGACAAAGCGTTAATATGGTACCATGGAGCTGGTCTGATGATGAAGTCAGGAGGTGGACATAGGAACTAGTGAACGCAATAAGATAACCCCATCGCGTTTGGGCTCTTTGAAATTGTCTTGATAAGTAGGTACAAACTTATTTATTCATTGAATCCTTTAAAATAATACACATAAGTACCAATTTATTACAAGTAAGTAGGTATAATACATTACAAACCGTCTCCATTAAGATTGAAAGGATTCAAACCATTTCCGCCTCGCGCATGAGCCTGATGACTCTATAATAAAGCTCCTCCTTCACTCTCCCGCCCCAGATAAAGTCATAATGGTTGAAGCTCTCCCTCTCAGCTCCGTACACCCCGACGGTATTGCCCAGTTTGGCGCCCAGATTGATTATATCCCGCCAATCCGCCTCGCTGTCAGCTTTCCCATAGTGGAGGTACGCAGGTGCCGTGATGAGGGACATATCGAACTCCGGTGGAGTGATTCTGCCATACAGCCGGAGGTTAGTGATCGGGTCATGGTAGAATCGTGCGAATGCGTTGCGGCGAATAGTCTGCCCGTAGTGGGATACCTGGCGGATGGAAGCTCCCGCAGGTGCGTGCCCCAGGAAGACGGGCACCATCGTCTGGAGGGGAAATGCTGTTTAAATTATGTGTACAAATTAGTAGAAAACCTAATAATCGTAACAACCATTTCATGATTTAAAGGCAGACGAGCTAGGACTTCCGGAGACTAAGCAATGTCCTTTTCTTTCTCTGTTGATTTTTTTATAAGCTGCTATCTCTAACCCGCCTCCCAAGCGTGGAGATTATAGCAAATCCGTCCAGTAATGTTGAAGAGGTTTAATTAGAGCAGTGGACTCTATCTGGAGTGGATATATATAACGTAAAACGTTACAAGTATACTACTGAGGACAAACGGTTTGCATCTTCGTAACTATGTTGTAAACTTGCAATCTTACACTTCCACTTACAATATAACATAATTATAATTTGTTAGGTTAAGGATGTAATAGGGATATGAATAAAGTGCTGTCTATGTCTATGTCTACAATGATTGTGAGGGCTAAAACTGTGACGAAATCGAATCTATTCTCAAATCAGTGTAGAGAGATTCAGCTCACCGCATTGAAGTAATCGAAGTTTCCATTGGCATTGATGGCATTGATGCAGAGGGACTGGTAGACGGATTCGGGGCCGCAGATATTGGTGCCAACCCAGGTCAGGAAAGGTCCGTTTGGCAGCAACTCCGCTATGCCCAGCTGGAAAGCTACGGTCTGGAAACATTTTAATAGGTTCTAGAGCTTATCTGTTCACGGCCTATCAAAATACTATTTGTAATATAGCCTAGTTCTATAGGAATAACTGTTTCCCATAGCACAGAATATCCTGGTTTGGGAAACAGGGGACTCCACTGTAAACTAAATTCAACCAGTATTGTATTGTATGAAAAAAAATTATCACATAACCATCTTGATATTGTTTTGTGATGTCGAGTAAGTTTTATGTATTTATAGTATTGTGTTTTAGTGATTATTATTTTATTATTTGTTAAGTGGTCTTTTCAAGGCTAAACATCCTAGTATCACTGCGACCATTACTGATCTATTGTGATCGCCTCTAGCTCAGTCTCTCAGAGTCTAGCTAGTTCAGAGCTGATCCCTACAGCTTCTCTGAACTGTAAAAGGCTCTTAGCACTGGTATCGTGCACCTCATCCGGTAGTAGCTGGTATTTACCAAAATGGATGCTACGTTTGCGCATCAGGGCTTCGCACTTGCAAATCAGATGTACAGGCGATTCCTCGTCCTCCTTACAGAATCTGCAGTCCTTTGTACTGCTGATCTTCAAGTTAAACATGTGCTTGTTCAGCCGACAGTGACACCAGTCAGCGCCCTTACCAGGATCCGCAACTTATTTCTACTGAGTAGTAATCGTTCTTTGGCATGCATGCTATTGTAGGCCTTGATTAATGCTTTAGAATGGTTTAGGCGTTTTAGTGATATCGGTTTATTAGTATTGTTAAAATATGCTACAGTAATTTTCTGTAGAACAGACTTATCTACCTACTCCAATATATAAAAATCCTAGAGTATACTCTGTTTACTAGGTGTCTCAGGTTGCCTGGAACAAATCACTTTAAGCGGTTGCTTTTTCCTTTGTTTTTGTTATATTTGTGTATGAGCAATAAAGAATTTTCATTCATTCATTCATAAGCACACCAGCTTAGTCCTTAGTCCTCGGGAAGAAGGTAAGTATTTAAAGTAAACGCAACACAATAAATAGGTATATGATCCGTCCAGACTGACTTGTCTTATTTGGTGACCAAACAATACTCAAACACAACGACTTGCCGTATCATTTACGCTACCTACATTGTGTACAGTTGTCTTGAATTATTTAAAAAACATACAGAATTTGAATTTTATCGAATACCTAGTGCTGCAAATTATCCATTTAAATCATAATTTCCATAACCAAATAAGACAAGTCGGTTTGAACGGATTTTAATTAAATTGGTCGCTATCACTGAAATCACAAAGTAGTATGCTCACCTCAATGATCTTCTCATAAGGCGCCAGTAACGCGAACGCAGCATTCTGATTGTTATCAAAGTAGGCAGCTGGAGCCAACCCTTGGAATGAGATGAACCTGTCATTGTACTGTGGCCGTAAGGAATTGAGGACCAGGAACGATGTGCCTCCTTGCGAATGGCCGATGTAATGTAATCTGCTTTGGCCTGTTATAGCGAGTATGTAGTCGATGTATGCAGCAAGGTCGAAATGGCCAATCTCCTCCCAACTGAATCGCCAGAATGCAGTGTCATCAGGGTCCAGGGAGATATGGCGGCGAGAGTAATAGTTCCCTCTGGCGTTGCCGAGCCACACGTCGTAGCCTTCTTCGGCCAGAAGGTAACCTGAAAGAGTAGTAATGAAAAAGGATAGGTTATATTTTTTTCATTTTTTTAATGTGGTACATAGATGTTTATTAGCATAATTCGTTAATCTGTAAAACAGTTTGTTAGCGTGGGTTTGCACTCTCATGTATATGCTTTACCCATATAAGTACATAAATGTCATGTCTACAATGCGGACTGCTTACAGGAACCCAGCTTTGGTAACCGCTGTTATTCTGTCTACTATTTCGGTTTTTTTTTATGTCAAACGGTAGGCAAACAGGCAAGCGGGCCACCTGATGGAAAGTGGTCACCACTGCCTATTGACATTAGCAACACCAAGAGTATCGCCAATGCGTTGCCCACTCCACTGCCAAAGCCACCGTACCCCAAATCCCCACCCCATGGAGCCCCGTTATGTCTCCCTTCAAGCAACGCTTGCTGGATTACTTGCGTTGTTCCATAGAAATAGAAGATTCTACAGACAACAGCAGTTACGTGTTTGCTCATTGCAGCTCGTTGTAAAAGTAGCCGTAACAAATAAGCCGCACCTAAGACACGTTAAGAGATCGTTAATATCAAATTCTAAGACTGTTATCTAAGATAATTATTTAGTAGGTATACTAAAACACCTAGAACACTGACCTAAAGCATTCTCCGGTCCTAACACCAGATAATCAGCAGACGATGAGAAGAGTCCGTGCATCAGGAAGACAACTGGTCGCTGGAGACCCGGCATGTTGTTGACCCTCCCAAAGGGGATTCGATGTGCCTGCAGTATGTAGCCATCAGCAGTTACCACGTCATGGGCCTGGAATGGGTAGCCGTACTTCTGGACGAGACCGGGCTGATGGAAATGGAAAGATTAGATAGGTTAGTAGCGTCTAGCTTTATCGCCATAATAGTTGAGGATGGAGAAGTGTTCGGTCTTTCGTATCTTTATCGCCATGTAGTTTATTCATACCTATGGCAAAAATGCAATATACGAGAAACACATTCAACTATAAATTTAAATCCATGTAGTAGAGGTTGGAGAAGAGTGTGGTCTTTCGTATAGATAGACTTCTCCACGCTTGGCAGGTGGATTGGGCATAGCAGTCATATCACACACAACTGCAAAGGCTGCTGCTCATCTTCTAGTCCACATAGCAGACAGGAATCATTAGTGGGAATAAAATAATATATATGCCGGACGGACGCAACACGAGTAGTGATATGGTATCGTATTATAAGTATCTACTCGTCGAAGCCGGTTCTCGATAACTGACACGCTTTATTGTATCTACTGAGACCGGTCCATCATTGTGGACATAATTTCTGCTAGCTTCAAGTCTAGTATTGTGTTGATGGACCAGGTGAGTGAAGGCATGTGTGTTCTTAGTGGACGTCACTAACCCTATCAATGAATGTTGAATTTAACAAAAATATTAAGTAGTTATCCAAACTTGGTATACGAGGCTACCTATACGTGTGACGTCCATGAGATCATACCAGTCGTAGTTTCAATTCCCGCCCTCTATCCAACTTCTCTTATCGGCCCTCTGACTAAATTAGGATTGCAGAATAAAAATAATTATGTTATCGTTGATTTCCGGTTGTACTCCGTTGATTTACAGGAGTCTGCCTTGGCCTGGATCCAGAATTTGGCAGATCAGGTAATTATAGTGGAGCGACTGCCATCTGACCTCCGTGACCCTGCTACCAGGATGGTTATACATTCAGTCGGTTTCGTCACGATGTATTTCCTCACCGTAAGAGCATCAGTTAGATGTACCTACATTACCCAGAAAAGAATCATCGGTACATGGCTGCAGGAGAATTCGAACTCGGGACCTCTCGCTTACAAGTCGGACCCCGTAACCAATAGGCTACCGGTGCTCTGAAATTAGGATTGCGTGACGGGCCAATAATAGCGAAGCTCCACCGAGCGATCATGGTAGAAAATGTCAAGCATGTCCGCTGATTCCTTTGTCTTTCGACCTAGTCATAACTAGTTACGTCGGCAGTTTGCCCTTCTTTGCTTTCGTCTTCAACGGGAAGAACGAAAGATTAATTTGTCTCTTAAATATTGGTTCCTAAGTCATACCTATAGAAAATAATAATGAGCGTCACAAGTAGGTAATAAGCGAAATTAGACAATATTGGTGTGGTGTCCAGTAGAGTAAAATGAGGTACCGCCTATCCATTTGACTTTCAGATGTTGTATAAAATTACTAGCGAGGATAACCAGCAGCTTTGACCTTAGAAAAAATGGCCATCAGCGTTGTCTTTTGATTTTCTACTGTCATTTCCAACTCGCCAAGCGTGGAGATTATGGCAAAATGCTCCCAGAGGAAAGGACGCTTAAATCAAGCAGTGACTATCATGGACTGTTGATAATGATGATTGAAAACAAATAAAAAGGCACATATTAATAGTAAAGTAGGCAGTAGGTACTAACCACGTCAAGCAAGGCATCTTCAAAAACGTTGGTAGAGAACCTTGACCCTTCAGGGGTCTTTAGGAGCTCCTCCACCCGCGCAGCGTTGGGAGAGCGACCTCCCGCGACCTCTGCGACCCCCGCGACCCCTATTGCCAACACAGCAACGTAAAGGCTTATGCGGGACATGTTCGCAACATGAAAGGTAGACTTGAAGACTAATTAGTCGGCATTCCTTTTTATACTTACGCGGATAATACTCTTGTAGTTGCCGGTTTATCAGTAATGTAGATCACATGATGTATAGGCATAATCAATCAACAGTCAATCATATACGTTGATTTTTATACCGGTCACAAACAAAAATGTTATCGCAATCTTTTCATGATTGTTTTCAGTGCAAATAATACGGGAATAAGTAGCACGAGTTCAAATAATTTTATTGTTATTATTTATTGTTTTATTGTTCTAAACAATTACCTAAATTTACAGGATAGCGCGCGAAATAAGAACCTATTGTAAGACGTAGGAGCCACAAAACAATTTAGTATGAATTTATTTTTTACGATAGAAAGTGGTAACCGTCGCCAATGGACACCAGCAACACCTCTAATATACCTCTTAAGGATCCCATATTATTGTCCAAAGGAAACACTGTGGCTTGGAGGTCATCCGAATCGTACGAGCGAGAAACGTTCTTTTGAATCTTCGCGTTGACACCACTAGAGGGTCTCCATTCCATTCCGTTTCGTTTTGGTCCAATACCAGGAATCGCCCTGCTTTCTTATTATGTACTTATTCTGTTAGGGTGAAGTTTTTTGAATGCGTTATTGGACTAAATAAAGATACGTCTATGTCTATGCCTAAATTTTGGTGCTAGACAATGCAGGTGTATCACAGAACTCGTTCGTGTTGTGGAGAGCCAAGGTTTGGTGATTTGGCGTCGCTTGTGACAAAGTCTCCGTAATCTATATTTACAAGAGTTGTGAGCAACCAAGCACAGCCAATGGTATAGGGATCGAAAACAATGAGTTACAAAATCCAAATAATTTGCGTGCGTAATTCTGAAGAACTTGCCCTGCGCACTTCCGTGCATTTTGATAATCATCGCTATTTCGTTATCAACATAGTTTGATAGTACACGTGCCACTAATTAGGTGTAGGTATCATTATCATTATTTGCTTTTATATAATACGAAAATAAGTTACCTACGTCTTACTACCCAAGATACGCACTTATGAGGGTGCGCAACTGTTTAATAACTTACCTTCAAAAACAAAAAGTATTGAATAAGAATAAGAATAAGAAATAATTATTTACACAAACAGAAACACCACAACACAAAAATTTGGAAAACACGACATTTTGTACCACAAGAAAAGAAAAAGTACATAAAAATCAACAAAAAAGCATCCTGAGTCATATTGAGTCCTATAATGACTTTAAGCGTAAATTTGCCCAACATAATATGCAAACGTATTGAAATGTTGTAGAGAGGTTGTTAATTTTGTCTAGTGAAGTGGTAAATATGTTTTTTGTATCATGTACGTACACATGTAATTTTGTAAAATCTAATGTGATGCCCTTTAAGAACAATACTATATTTTGTACGTATTTAACATTTTGCTAATGTAGGTACCTAAGTGACTTTTTCTGTATTAAATGAAAATAAAAATCCGAAATAATTATTAAGATCTTAACGAGATATTTACCTATTTTAAGTAGTGTCGCCAACGTTATTGGCACACCCAATCGCACAATTCAAACCGCGTCCGAAACACCTACATTCGTGGTAGCCTTGGCGTTCTTGACATTACAGATGCTTATCAAGGTGCTTATAGCAGCTTTGCAAGAGTACCGCCATCGATGGAAAGGCCACACCTTACGCAGACCAGTAAATTACGTACTGAGTAAATGTTGGTCATGCCACCCCCGGCACGGAAAGAGAAGCCGCGGCCCCGGCGCCCAAAGAAACCAGCCAGTCGTCGTTAAGATGACATTTGTGTCAGCAAACTTACCATCAAGAATGCCTTACCATTAAGAATATCGAATAAATATTTTTATTTGAGACTTACACTATGTGTAGATGAAAATGTGACGTCTGTCAAAGTGCAACAGACCATTCTATTGATGATGGATGTCATATCAATGGAATTAGCTCCAGAGAAGCAAGCTAGACTGTTCTTAAACCAGAAAATGCGCTTCCAGAACCAGTGTTTCCTATTGAGTATTTTGAAACACTGCATTATCCAACTCTCATGTAAAGCGTGGAGTTTTTGGCAGGACCCTCCACCAATATGTAGGAGGCTCAAGTTCACAATTTCATGTATTGTCGATAGGAAAGAATAGGTATATTTTAAGTAGGCGTAAATCAATGTTAACCTTTAGTATATTCTGTTTACTGTTTGTCACTATAACGCACGTTTTTATTACGAATTCACATATTAAAGAAAATAAAAGAAGCCGTGGGCAAAAGCTAGTGTATGGATAGCTACTACAACCCTAATTCAATTACGCACTAAGTCTCAAAACATTAAGACTTCCAAACATCCAATTGTTTAAAAATTATCATGTCATACTAGTCAAAACAAAACTCGATGGATATTCGATCATAGTAATAGCTACAATTTTAGTGCTATCTTGAGTGTAATAAGAATTGGAAGCATCTCTAGTTAAGCAATTTAATACTTTTATCCCTTAACAATGTACTACAATCTCTTAATTTTCATCTCAACGATTACATGGGTGTGCTGTTTTGATGATAACGATTCAATAGAAGCGATTGATTTAACGAATCCCGTGATCTGGAAGGTCATGAGTGACTACCACACAGCCTTGGAGAGAAACTGGTAAGTTGGTGGTTCATAAAACTTTCCCAAGTTTTCTTATTTCAAGATTAAAGAGAGAGCAGTTGCGCCTTTTCTCACTTATAGCACGCGAGAGTACAAGCCAGTCGGCCCTCGAGGCTATCACCCCGTCTCAAAATCCCCAGCAGGGTCGATTCCATTACGGTATTAAGAGACACACCTACGTGTGGCGAGCTCGTTGCGGTGCTTGAAGTTTGACTAGCTTCTAAGTACGAAACGGTCACCCAGCCAGTTCTCAGACACAGCATTGCTTAACCTGCTAAAACTTCCGATTCCGTTATGGTGGTTGATGTTTGACAATTGTTTTGTGACGTAGAATATTCGGACGTAACTAGGCATTTCATGTCGTCTTAAGTCTATATCATTATCATCCGAGCGGTAAATCCCGGGCCGGTTTTCTTCTTTATCTTTACCACTTTGCCCAATCTTCGGCATCCTCAACACAACATGGACTTCTTCAAGAAAGAAGTGAAAAGGTTTTTACGGGGTCGGCAACGCGTGGGTGATGCCCTTGGTATTTTTTTTATGCCACCAGGGTGGCAAACAAGCTTACGGCCTGCCTGATGGTAAGCAGTCACCGCAGCCTATGGACGTTTGCAATACCAGGGGCATCACCCACGCGTTGCCGACCCCGTAAAAACCTTTTAACCCCTTTCTTGAATAACTCCATGTTGTACTCGCCAGAGAAAACCTCTCCAGGTAGTTCATTCCACAACCTTAGTGGTATTGCAAACGTCCAAAGGCTGCGGTGACTGCTTACCATCGGGTAGGCCGTAAGCTTGTTTGCCAGCTTAGAGGTATAAAAAAACCTCACGTCGTAAGCCGTCTCGCATCCGACTCGGTGATCCCTTCTTGAGTCTCCTGTGGGACCTCGTTCCTTCCCTTTAAATTGATGATAAGTGACGATAAGGCCGAAGTTTGTCTGTAATGTTTATGGGACCCACTAACAGCCAATATTTTTCATTTCTAGCTGTACCTATTGCCTGCCTAGTCTTGTCATAAGTTTTGATCCATCTTAGAGGTATTGGTAGGTTTTATGTTTTCATCGTTTTTTATTTTGTTTTTTAGTATTGACATTCAATTTTGATTTATTTTTCGATGATTCGTTTAAAAATATTAAGTATTAAGTAATTCCTTTCGCATGCTCTGTTTTTCATTTTATGCTATACAGCAGACAAACAGGCAAGCGGGCCACCTGATGGAAAGTGGTTACCGCCGCCTATGGACATTATCAACATCAGGAACGCTACTAATGCGTTACCTGCCTCTGAAGAGACCTCTAATATACATCTTGAGCGGTCCCATGTCATAGTCCAAACGAAACAATGCGGCTGGAGCTGTTTCTCTCTTAATTGCTTTCAATTTTAGGAAGT
Organism: Blastobasis lacticolella; assembly: GCA_905147135.1. Classification (NCBI taxonomy): domain Eukaryota; kingdom Metazoa; phylum Arthropoda; class Insecta; order Lepidoptera; family Blastobasidae; genus Blastobasis; species Blastobasis lacticolella. Next base: position 6,761,738 of record LR990048.1, on the reverse strand, counting down.
TTTGCATAAACTGCGGATTGTCAGGCATGGGCACGGCTATGCATCTAGAGAACGAGGTCAGCCTGAGCTCAATGCACCCAGCCTTCATACCGCCAGAATATTTAGTGACAAAATGTGAGTCTGGCTGAATTTATTATTATTTAAAAATAAATACCGAGGGTCACATATATCTACTGGTAGAATCGCATGTACTGCATTCGCCCTAGTATATCTGCCTAGGAACGGGTAGGAAGGCTCTGGCAAGGGTTATTCCGTCAGAATGGACGCCCTTATATTTTATGCAGTGAAACATAATGATGCCCTAGATTTCTTATAATGCAGGCACTAAAATAGTTCATCTTCATCATCCAACGCCACCACCACCACCATCACAGCCCATAACAGTCCACTGCAGGACTTCGGGCCTCTCCCATGAAAGGGGAGGTCATTGCCATAATCTCCACGCTTGGCAGGCGGGTTGGAGATCGCAGTGCAGTTGATGTAAATCTACCCAGAAAGATGCTGCTGCCCATCTCTTAGATTTGTCCCTTAGTCGCCTCTTACGACACCCACGGGAAGAGATGGGGTGGTGCTATTATTTGAGGTGGCGGCACCACACACCACATCCAACGCCACATGCATCCATTTGCTCTCTAAAATATCGTATGTTCCGTAACTCGGTAAAATGTTCTGTTCTCGTATGTTGTCGTAAGCTCTCTAATGTGCCGCTTGTACTCGCGCGCGCGAGAGCAGTGTTCGCCTTGACTATCACTACCATCACCTCATATCATCATTTATCACCTTATTTATCACAACATTCACTCAAATCCTAGTAACCTTATCCCTATAATGTTACAAATGCGATAGTTTCGAAGAAACATCCATCGATGTTTGTTACTACTTCACGAAAAAACTACCTACTGAAAGGATTTTAACGAAATTTGGTAGTATATCCTACGTAGCTTATAGCCCAGAATAGCACATAACCCGAATGTGGTTCCTACGGGAACGGGTCCGGAGCGTAGGTACCTAATAACCGAATTTTACGCGGGCAAAACCTGTAGTGTCATCACCTAAGGTATACCTAGGTATACCAACTCACCAAACCATTATTTTCATCAGTGGCTGTGGTAGACGTTAGCTCTTTGGTAGTGCAAAACCCGGAGCTGATACTGTCGTTGGAGTTAGCGCTGCAGTGGCCATCTCTCAAGCACAACCCTCAGGAACCTACGCTGCTGCTGTTCAAGTTCGGCTGGAAAGAGGAGCCGCAAACCAAACAAATATGCCTTTGTAAAATACCAGGTGACTACAGTTACTTGTAGCTTAAAAATCTACTCTAGATTTGGTGCCCGACTTTTGGAGTAATAAGTCAAATGCATGTAGCAAATTTCATTTTATTCAATTTATAATTGTATAAAATATGGTTATCTCGACGCGACGCGAGGATGCCCAAGACCGAGGAAATAGGTGAGAATCAGTCGGAAAGCGGGCCTGGCAGAAGCCACTCGAATGATCATGACGATGATGATAAAATGTGGTTATCATTTGAAAGGCCTGAGCTTCATCCTATCAGTAGGTAGGTATAATGATTTTTTGTTTAAAAAAAATATGTACTAGCAGAAGTCATTTTTTTTAAAGTCAGTGAACAAATCTTGAGTCGATTTTTTTTGTCCATTACTATATTTTACGTCATCACTATACGAGTACTTGTACATAGTATCTGTACGACCATAAAGCGAGCACAAAAAAAATAAAGCCCCATGTGCCCTGATCGTTGTTAAAGTATTTATATCAAAGATCATAATTTTTTTCTGCAACAAACAAAAAACAATTCTCGAAAACCGTTATAACTATAGTCATATGTCTTAACCCGCAGGTCTTCAGGCCCTATGATTGGTAGGTATGTATGTAGGTAAAAAAGTAGCAATTTTTTTTAAGGATTGCATTAGACCTCAACTCACCTGATGGAAAGCGTCGTTGAGGTCGCATGACAATGTTTGTGACTAGACTTTAACGGAAATCGAAATAGATAGCTAGTGTCATCACGTTCTCTGCGAGTCCATCACGCTTCGAGGGCTAATTTTCAATACAACCGACGGTTGCAGGTATCAGCTACGAACTAGCGAAGTACATTGTGGCGAATCTGACCCACGTGGTGGGTGTCGCCACAGACACACCCACCCTTGAGACCAATGAGACAAGGCATATAACGACCAGCATATCCTACCTTCTGGGGAAGAACGGCATATACATGATCGAGAATGTCAACATGAAGAAACGGGTGCCAGGTCAGTTTTCTGTTTAGGCCTAATCGATATGTTCTTAGAAAATTACAACGTTTTTCGCTTTAAGGTTCATATGGCCCACTATCAAAGTGTCCACTTTATCAGAATGTCGACTGTAACATAACGTCCTCTGTATCAGAACGTCCACTTTATCAGAATGCCCACTGTATCATAATGGCCATTTTATCAGATAGTCTACTATATCATGGCGATTTATTAGTGAAGGGGATTTATTAGAATGCCTACGTTATCAGAATCTTGCACTATCTACTTCTAGCTCACGTGAAACATTACCTCTTCCCAAAGGTTGCCGGATTTGCTCGCATATTATATATTGCTGATCTTTTATATTGACATATCTATGTGTGCAATAAAGAGTTTTACTTACTATAAATAATTTAGTTATTTAAATTTTTTATGAAAAATGTCTCACCTTAAATCTAATTCTATTTTTGTTGTTTTTGTCACAGGACAAGGTTTGTATAAAGAGAAAAATGTTTTTAGGTATAGGGTAGGGTCGGGGAAGGGTAGAGGTAAGGTATAGTAGGGAAGGGTAGGGTACGGATAGAATTCATTAAATTGAAACCACGGAACGAAATTGCGCCGGGTGCGAAATAGTTTATGATAATTACTATCAATGACAGCTGTCATCCGAAACTATCAATATTGAAATGTTTAAGATATGTGTTAAAACGTAGTTTTTATCTCCTCTCTGTAATGCATCATATAGCATAATTATGGTTTTAATTCATGGGCATCTAAGAAAACAACAATAAACTATTTGAGTACTTTGATATTTATACCACAATAAATCCAGCTAGACACTATGGATTCAACTGAAAGGCAACGAGGCAAGATATTCAAAAAGGCTTGCATTGCTAAGCTAGAACTCTAAATTCTGGAACATCTTCGCAATCAGGCTGTCTTTGTCTAAACTAGGTAGGTAGGTATCTATTTTTATCGGATACCTACATTACGGAGACTGCAATGCCCCCATCTTTGTTTCACCACCAAACGGGGGAGAACCTCGGTGTAATGACACTGTTTTACAGTCGAAATTACTAACTACTTTGCTTCATCATTTATTGTGCGAACCGCGACGGAACTCTACCTTACTTACTGTCTATTGATAAGTACAACCTGGGTGTCTTGAAACCCAAAGTAAAATGCTCCTTTTTTTATAAGAGTGCTGCTTGATAAGAGACATATCAAACATCCTGTAGACTACAGGCTGTAGTCCACGTGAACGAATACGCCGGGGCCAGCTAGAAAATAATAATCTTGGCGTTAATGTCCCGGTTGTGCTCCCGCGCACGAGGACAACAGTTGAGGTGTTAACAGCTATGTGCCCTACCCACTGCCACTTTAGCCTGGCAATCCTTACGGTTATGTCGGCGACCTTGGTTCGCTTGCGATCTCCTCATTTCTGATTCGATCGCGCAACGAGACTCCGAGCCCTTTCCATAAACTACTAACGTAGGTTTAACTAATGTAGGTACAAAACTCAAAAACTTTTCGGGAACAGCTAGTTATTTAATCAATAAAAAACGTTTTCAGAACGCGGCTGCCTTGCGATAGCTATGCCAATGAAGATGCGCAACTTCAACTACGCGCCCACGCGGCTCACAGCCTTCTGCCCAATGACCATACATAAGTACGTAGGTTTGGCCATCAAGGGCTCCGGCGACAGGTATTGTGTTACTTTTCCAATATTTTTTTTTCTATTCCTATTTTATTTATCCTCTTGAATCTATCTTTTGTTTTATACTAATGCAATAGACAAGTAATATACTATATATGTTACATAATATATGTATGAAGCCGTGAACCGGATGGAGTGCTAAATGTATGAAAACGATAAGTATAAAATTCCACGTATGTAACAACCTCTATAGATTAGATTAGATTATTTATTTACCAATGAAATTTACATCATATTAGGCGAATGTCATAATATAAGTAAGTCACAAAGATATCGTCAAATAGAATTAAAATAATGTCATACAAAAAAAATTCAAAATATAGGTACAAATTCACAACAAAAATGAATAATACTAAAATGTCAAATGAATACATATTAAATTAATAATGTCACAGTTGACACAAAATTGTAATACATTGTCAATAAATACTATGGGTATACGTAATAGTATACCTACTAACTAAAAAATAAATAATTTTATAAGATTATATATAACAATTTTATAAGCAATAGGAAAATGATAACCCTATTAAATGTTATCATAATAACACAATACGTAGAATGTTGACCTCGTGAATTCATTCAGAGTACAATGGAATAGGTCGAGCATCGTTGCGATTTAAAATAAGTAAATATCTATAATAAAAGAGACAGGGAAGCACGCGGTCAGGCGGTTCACCTGATGGAAAGAGGCCACCGTCAACGTCGTCCACTGGCCCTAGCACAAGTGTGTCCGCGACGATGTGTCGCAAGCACACTTATAGCCGTGCAGGACATCACAGTAACCCAAGAGGCCCGGGCGAGTGCATAGCCGGTCAAATTTCGTCAAATGCAAATCGAAAGTAGAATGTATTACTCACAAAATAAGGTCCATTTTTGTATTACGCATTTTGAGAAGCATAGCGAGGTGGCCTTATTCTATGAGTAATACATTCCACATTTGATTTATATATACCTATAATATAAACTGTTTATTTCAAGCATTTGAATATTACAAACTTTAAAACAATGTTAACAAGTCCACGCTTGCTTGTTTGCTCTCACGCTTTTTGATTCTCAATTAAGTCGGCTGAAATAAAATAGGTTTACGACGGCATTTTTCTTTCCCCAGGACGGTACTGCGGCCTATGAAGACCAAATCCGATGTCAACCTGGACGATATCATGAGCTGACTGGCCGATAGCAATTGACGAAACTTCTAGAAAAATAAATTCAACGTTGTCGTTACCTAGGTACTCTGTGAATTATTCATCTAGCTAGTGCTTCAGTATTTTTTTATTGTTGGTACCATAAGTCCCACCAAAGCTAAGAAATATTGCATTCGATAGCTTAGAGTACGCAGATAACAGTACAGTAACGGAAAGATATGTCAGGGGCAAAAGCCAGCAGGGACGGCATTCAGTCTTGTCGAGAGGCCATGTTAGTCATATTAACATGGTCATAACTTACTTATCTTCAATATCTCTGGATCTTGACCAATTGCCTGGGTCAAACTTTGCAGGAGGTAAGTACCTATGTCTAGGATTATATCAGATCTGTAGCCGTATTCACAATGGCTCGGAAATCGGATTCGGATACGGAATCGACAAAAGACCCCGCAAAAGTTCTTAGGAAAATGTGGTTTCAAATAATTTTGATGTAATTTTCATATGTTATAGAGAGTAGAGTTTCCGTTGAATCTATCGGGATTCTGAATATCAGTTTTCGAATCGATCGACACGGATTCGCCGCTTACGAATTCCGTGTCGAATCATTCGGAAACGGTTTCGAATCATTGTGAATACGGCTACTGACCTGACTTTGACCTGAAGAAATTCACACAAACATTATATACCAAGTAGACGGACCAACACACTCATTCAACTACTATGAGCAATTCGTTGTCCGTTTTATAGGTAATAGAACACAGCCAGAAGCTTTACGCGTGATAAAGTGACACCACCATGCAGGTACCTTTTCTAATCTGTGCGTCCAGTTATGAATATGGAAATTGGAAGAATATAGTTAAAAAAACAGTAATTGAATAAATAAGCTTTATTTTTGGCCAAACTATTACACTGCATAAAACTTTATACGTCATTACAATGGATTTCACTTAATTCATTACAGTAGCAGTAACAAATATAAATCATATTAATAATATAAAATAATAGTAAAAAAACAAGCCTACAATTTAAGTGCAGCTCTACCGCACTTAAATTTTTTCCAAAGTGGGTTTGGTCGGGTATGACGTATGGATAAATTAAAAAGGTAGAAACATGATTATTTTATAAAATTTATAAAAGGGAAGCCTTACAAGTTAGAAATACAATGATCATTAGGAGCACCAGTGACATTCACGGCACCGCCATTAAAATCTACTAAGGCTGTGGCCACATTGGCGAAGGTAAATGACGTATCCATTATTCTATATCGAGGAAACAAATTTTCCACTTCTTTCTTGGGAAAAGTAATAAATGTGAGCGAAATAATACAACACTGGCCCTATTATTTACAAGCCAGTGATTAATTCACATCTATATTGCAGACATTGACCACAGCACGCCCTAAAGAGACTATTTTGTATAACTTTTCTTCATAAATGCTCTCTCTAATACAAATACTTTTGAGTATTCAGCCTGAGGGATTTACGTGTACTTTATTGCAATTTCTTATGACCTATTTTCACTAAACTACCGAGGAAACTGCATATTTTATAATAATACTTTCAACATTATTGCCATAACATTTTATTTACTGGCACTGGAATTAAGCTTATATTTTGTGAAATATTAAAAATATATTTTCTTTATATTGGTGCACCAATGCCCTTAAATACTTTTAATACTAAGTTTTTGTTACCTATGACATTGATTTACATAGTACGCGTTGATGTCCCCCCTATAGTTCTAAGTGTTTTCATAAATCCGTTCGGGCGTAATTTGTATAAGCCGACGCGTTTTGAAATCAGGGGGTCTAAAAAGGCCGCATATTATGATTCATATTAAGAGATCCACAAACTTATCTGAGCCGGTGGCAAATATTGGAACTAAGTGACGCCATTCTGAATTATCATGTCAATGTCAACAACAGCGACGCTGCAGATAAGTCTGTGACAAATTAATATTAATCATATTACGAAATGCTAATGTAGCCTTTTAGACCCCCTAGCCTAGCTAATAATAATGTAGCAAAAATCACAATATTACCAGACTTAGTCGTCTCACTCGCAACACAATGCCATCCAAATTGCACATAAGCCATACGCATAATGTAAATCAATGCAAACGTGTATACTGCCAAATATCGCCATCCTAAACGTCCGTCTTGGCTCAAAATGCTAACAGGAATGCAAGCCAGATGTCGCGACAAATAGTGGACTGACTAAAATTGCTTGTGAACGTAAGCATTGTAAATATAGTGTCATTGCACAATACAGATTAGTTAACACACAACTATAGCGGTGGATTACCATGAATTGATTTTTTAATCCACCAGTGTAATATAATAAAGATATACCTCCAAGACCCTAGTACATTCTAAGAATCATCATGGGGTATATAGTCTCATCTAAGTATACCTAAGACATTTCCCTTTCAGAAAGTTTCTTATTTATAATCTTAGATCAAGTATAGCTGCTGTTGGTCAAAGGTTATAATGTTGTATTCAGGCTAGACGTTTCTGGTCTAGTCTACATTTTAGTTATAAGAAACAGTATTCTATTTTTAAAATTATGTTCTCTTCTACAAGATCCACACAGGATTTCATTCACAGATATGGCAAGTTTGTTTGGTCCCAAACTTCGGATAGACCTTGTTAAGGTTGGCATTCTAAATTACTTACAAGTTTGTGTTAACTAATCAATTTACCTTTTCAACTACATATTAAATACTTTTCGCACTACCATATTCATAAATTGTTCAATAAAAATATTGTTTATTAGACTGTTTGCTATATATAATAAATGTATCAAATACACGTCACGTTAAGCTACGGGTTCTAACGATACGAATACAGTCACGCAAGGCTTTATATTTTATAAAAATACTATTGGATTTCACATACAAATTTACACTTGAAACAGAAGTAATAAAGATTTGATACTTGTAATTTTTACTATAAAGGGTTTCAAAATCTATGAATTATTTTATCCAATGTGTGAGTAAAATATATCTAATGACTCTTAACACTAGATTTGTCAATTAAATTTTAGTTTTCAGTCAGCCACCGTTCCGATTCATCGGCTGGACTGGTACGCATGTCGGTTTCCAATACGGCCAAGTATCGAATGTGCGTAAGAAAATATGCTTCAAGAATATGTGTAAACAGTTTCCACAGACGAGTAGATTTCATGCGTGAATCAAGTAGCCAAGATTTCCAAACATATTACAAGCTTCCATGTAAATACTAAATCGTCTACAGCCTCGATAATCAATTGAGCGTTTCTATAAGTATTACTGGCCTCTCTCGCTCATACAGCAATTATTCAGTCCATCTCAACTAAACAAACCATGTACGGTTAAATATACCACAACGCAACGCGATAGTAACTATAATCAAGTTCACAATTTTTACTATATGGCACACTTTTCATAATATTGCACTTTAAACCGACATAGCGTCCAGTTACAGACCACTCGGCCTACTCGGCATTATAATATAATATAGTATTGCATATACCCATATTTGATAGACGCACGGTGTTTTTCACGAACAATTTGTATAACTCAATGCGAATAGTCAGCAAAAATACGATATATGACCACAGTAGCGGTTTCTATTACTACATAATGCGAAACTTAGATAAGAAGAACACCGTTACTTAAAGCACGAATGGTGGTGTGATCGTAAAGGCCGAGTGGTCCGCCGTCCAGCCACGATCGTAAAGCGCTTAGTCCTTCCAATCCTTCTTGATATCGAAGGTCCATTCCCATTGGAGGTGGACGTTTTTGTCGTCATCGGTGAAGAGGCTGTTCACTGTGTAGGAGCCACGAGCCATCAGGCCGGAAGGTGCGTCTTCGGGCGGCGTGGTGTATGACTGGATCTCCGTCTTGGGGGGGTACGAGCCCACCATATGGGTCATCTTGTCAACTGGAATATGAGACGGAAATGTCAGTGTCTTCTATCAAGGTACGGAGGTGTCAGGTAGTGTTTTCTATCAAGGTAAGAATGCGGAACTGTACTGCGACGGAACGACGTTGCGTAGAATCGAATCTAGCAGCGTCTCGTTCCGTTACAACCCAGTTCCATTCAGTGCGAACTACTGCGAACTTATTACTAATAGATCGCAGGTAATCAACATTAGAAGTAGCTACGCAAAATAACAGACCAGATTGATCTGTACAACGCAAAATAACAGACCAGATTGATCTGTACAACGCAAAATAACAGACCAGATTGATCTGTACAACTAAGATAATTTGCACTTTATTTTCACGACATAAAAGGTACCGGTAACGGTATGGACACAGTGTACAACAAATTATTATTTGTAATGAACTGTATCACGTTCATAGAATGGTAAGATCATTCAGAAAAATCTGGTAGCTTCGCTTCTAATGCTGACTATACAACATGATAATATTGATGCAGTGCACACAAAGAGAGATATAAAGGCAAATGATACTGAATGTGAATTGCAGGCACTGCAGCATAATAAAGATATATAAAATAATTATCTCCTATCTTATGAGTTCAACAGTACATCATTGTTGACAACTGTCTAAAGTTGGAAGTTGTAAATGTGGTTTTAAGTTTAAAAACTCCACTTGTTATATGAATCATACAATCCTTACTTCTTCATCTACGAATTAATTTAAAACATAGTCAAAAAAAGATCCAAAGGAAATTTTCGTATTAGTCACATGAATTCCATCATAATACAATTAACATAAGCACGCGAAATCTATGTATATCAATGACGACCGAGTGTATTATTCAGGACACAACACCCGGCACCAAATATGAGGGTTCGTTACACAATGGCTTGTTTATGTACACATGACAATACCTATGCGACACCTATTCTAACGCTACGGGACGGTGGGGCACACTATAATGTGACTACGGTGTACATAGCGTATTATGAATCGCACACAGACGCAAACATTTGATTGAAAAACGTGTACGTACCGGGCACTGATCGATTGCGTGGAAGATAATAAAGATCTTGTTAAAAGATTGGAGGCACATTCACGACATAGTATAACATTACTTTGCATTCTTGCAGGCATGAAGAAGTATTAGCCAGTCTAGACTTGTTACAAAGTTTTGTTTCAGCAACATCGACTATAAAGTATAAACTTTTCATTATAAACTTCAAGACGGACCCCGGGCCCTCGCGTGTCGCGCGGGAGCGCTACCGGGACATAACGCCGAGATGATGATGATGATTATATACATCAAGACTATAGGCATAGATCAAATGCCCGTCTAGTAAAACATAGAAAATGTAGACCTAGTTTTATGGTTATCAATTCTCACCTGGCACGCCCAGTCGGTAAGTCTTCTGCACGTATTTCAAGCCGTGTACGATCTCCCTCTGCACAATGAAGTCGATCCTTATCCTGTACTGCACACCCTCCTTGATCACGAATGTCTGAAAGCGTACGTGAGACAAATGTGTAAAAATTATATTGAGGTACAATTGTTCGAATTGAAGGCGGAACCCTATAGATTACAACAGTTGAGAAGTCCCTTAGCTCATAAGTATGTATACACTGATTCATAATAAATGCTACAGACAAAAGCGGAAGTTTGTCGTCATATTTGTTTGATTAAACAAATTATTTATATCTACTATGCTAACCTACCCTTCAATTCATGAGAACGAACTATAGTCTATAACAACACGCATTCAATTCGTCCACATATACACCGCACAATCGCAGCCCAACTACTTAGGATGTATGTAGACTAAACCACAATCGCATCGTACACGCTCCGGATTTGTTTGTGCAGACTAAACAGCCAAAATGCAGACCCAAGGTCTCGTATCATGATCATGATCGTAAAATACGATCCACAAATACCGTAACCCCAAACAGCTCAAGGCCATAATCGTTGCAGGCCACAGCATCCACCCCGCAACGAGCATCACGACCGTCGACACCATCCCGTGGTCTAGCCTAGTGATCTAGCTATCTTGGCAGGCCGCCAGGAACGCATGCGCGTGGCCTGTGCTAATTACACTTCCTTCACACACCGTGACGAATCGTGACAGGTTTGCAACGACACGGATTTCGCGGCGAGTGACGCGGGCGCGCGTTGCGAAAGGAGTTTGGGATTCGTTGCTGGTATGGGTTTTTGCTTTGTAGAGGGTTTACAGGGCATGGCTAAGTTGTAGACCTCTAGTAGGTAGGTAACAAGAAAAGAAGACCGATCGTCACGTCCAGGCGACTCGGTAGAGGCGCGAGGACAATAGATAATAAATTAGGAATAGTTTCGCGGATGCTTGGGATGTGAGAGGTTAAAGGCCTTTAAGTGAGGCCCTTGTCCAGCAGTAGAGGGTATAATAGAGAAGGTGCGATCCCACGGTAATTTTTAACAATTATGCAGTGGTAGCCTAAAACTGTAGAGACAAATGTTTGAACTAGTTAAAAATTAAACAGCTCCATTTTAACTATTTACGAGCGCACATGGCGTTACAAATAAACATGTTATTTATTTTTAGTTTTCTACTAGTAAAAGGCCTCGACAACAGTTTTATATGCTTGTCATAATTCACAGGCAGAGAGAAAACCAGACAAACAAAGCGAAGCCATAAAGTATTGGAATCGACCACAATCACTAAAAAGCTTCCTACAAGAACATCAAAATTACAACTTTTGTACTGTAATAATCAGAGAGAAAAGTTACAGTGGCAGTGGGCGTGCCATATCTACCGATGAACTGATAATCGCAGGGCTAAACGAGTTCTTGAGTGGAGACAGTAGATAGGACACCCTCTAGCCAGATGGAGTGACCATTTGCGAACAGCTACGGGCGGATGCTGGATGCGGCAAGCCGAGGACAGGATGCATTGGCGCTCAATGGGAGGCCAGTAGATTAGTATAGGTGATGATGATACATCTAGCTACTCCAGTGACCGCAGAATCACCGGCGTGGTCGCCATATATTGGCAACGACTGAACTCCTCGCCCGATGCACTTGGTCACATCGTCGCCCGGTTGGTGCCGCCACCGTGCGAACTACATCATACCACGAATGGCATTGTGAATAACAATGAAGAAACACATTCGTACCTACTAAATGTCCAATAATAACCGTGATAGTTAAAACATTGCATATGCATGCCATTTATGTACTTTCCAGTACCACGAATTGGTTAGCAACGAGGGACCGCCAGAGCATCAGATACTATCACAACTTGTCCACGTCGATGCTCGAATAAATTATACAGTAATATGACATAAAATATTTTATCTACACTCATAGCATAATGTTCCAATTTCATATTCGAAAACAGTTGTTTAAGGAAACACTTTTTTCACGCCAGTCTATAAAATTTAAAAATAGTAGTTTATGCAACTGTCATATAAAAGGGGGTATGAAAACCTGAGTGTCTGTTTATCATACGAGGCGTAGCCGAGTATGATAATAGTTTGACACGAGTGTTTTAATATCTAATTATATGCAGTTGCATACACTACTTTATCTACACTCATATTTTTATGTTAAAATATTGTACCTATAATTTTCTCAACTTTGCTGGAAGTAAGCTGCGAGTCAGTTCTGTTGTAAGTATCTACGCGTCGAGGATATCAAGCGGCGGGAAATTCACTTAATTACTTTCACATTCACTTAATTAATTTATCTATTTATTTGCTTCAAACAAGAAACAGCCACTCATGTTTTAATACCCCCTTTTATATGACAGTTGCATAAACTACTATTTTAATTAATACAATAACAAAGTGCTTATCATAGACCTCGGAAGATGCGGTGGCGGATGTGGTTTCCTCTTTACAGGCTGACTTGTTTGTGTTCTGTTCCACACACACATAAACTAAGCGCTAATACAAATATAAACAGGTACAAACGGGCAAATAGTAAATACCCATAAGAGCAACAAATGACACAATGGCATGAAATAGTAATGATGATGTATAATAATAATCATCTTAGCATTAATGTGAAGGTTGTGCTGTCACGCGCAATGGCCCGTGGTCCGCCTTCATTATGATCCATAATTTGGCATATCAGGTAATTACATTGGAGCGACTGCCATGTGGAGGGCACATGGCAGTCCCTGTCAACAACGACCATGTTAACAGGGGATTAAGTCGCCTGAATGTGCAGTTTCATCATGATATTTTCCCTTACCGTAAGAGCATCAGATAGTGTTCAACTAATGTACATAACTCAGAAAAGAGTCACTGGTCTATGGCGGCACTGGGGTTCGAAACCGGTGCCTCGGGGTACGTGTCGAACCCCTTAACCATTAAGCCACCGACGATGTATGACGATGATGATAAGCTAAGGCTATTTAGATGTTAAAGTATAAGTGAGTCTTGTATTGTCTAATCCTTAAATCCTCCTGCTATCCTTAAAATTAGATAAAAAAAACACAAGGTAAAATACTAGTGTCCCACAGTGTTCTACTGCAGTATTAAACACAACACTGCACTTCCTATATTATCAGTATCATATAGTATCTTATTGTATCCTACAGTATCCCGTACCTGTTTCTTGAGATCTGTGAGGTCCCCGGACAGGTCCAGCTCAACGTCGTCGCGTCCCACAACGCAGAGCGCCAGTTTCTTCACGATCACTTTGCGCGGGTCGTTGACGTCTTTTAGGGAAAACAATTAGAATTATTCATATTATTTATTGGAGTATTAGTATTAGCTTTATTTAATTTGTTTCCGTTATGTAAATATTTCTTTTAAACATAATTTAATCATTATTCCATAGAATGTCAATTTGATTTATTGGACGTTACAATTAAACATTCATTAGCAGGATAAGTTTGCTACAAACAGTACTACGGTACTGTGCTTGCTTGTTCAAATTGTATGACGAAGTTGTGGATAAAAGCTGGTATAGTAAAAGTAGTAAATAGAATCAAGTAATTTGATAAAATTTGGCATGGACATAGTTTGGATTCCATGATCACTGTACTAGAAACAATAATATTTTTGATAATTAACTGTATTTAAAGGATACATAAACAGAATCATCTCTTAGCTAAACAGTAAACAGAGATAGAAAACGATAACAGCTTGATAAATTTATCTTCCGATAACATGATAAACGGGCTCGTTTATAGCAATACACGATAGATAACACTCAAGTGACTGAATATGGCTGATATAATAATTTTCGGAAACAGATAACTCAATTAATAAATGTCGCTTTTTTAGCTTAACCCTTTCAATGCACACTCAAAACTTTAAATGGCTGTCCAATACCACATCAATGAAATGAATTACGTAGGTACTATATCTATGTAGGTACTGCTGTGAGCATACTTGTCGTGATACCACATATTGAAGACAAGAATAGTAGAGAGTACCTACTTAAAATCATTGTTTTGTGTAATATGGGAAAGAAAATAGTTTTTGACAGACAATTCTTGTGTCAACATGGGCAAGAAAGAAAAAAAATTCTTAGATCTCTTTAGCTTATTTTATAGTGGTGGGCTCTGTGACTGTAGCAAATAATTAAAATAGAGGAAAAAATTAACAAGAAATAAATATTTTTTAACAAAATTAACTGCACCAGTAATGTTTACCGATGTTTCACTTTTACATTATGTGCAATCCTAGTACTTGGCTTACATTGACATCTGCTACGATATCAATATTCCGTTGCCCATTAGTCAGTGTCTTGTTGTCAATATAGCCAGTACAAAAACATCTGGATACCATAAAGTTAAAATCAATTGATTGTAAATCTTTACTTTACATGACTATTTCTGAAAACTTAAGACCTATGAAACATTACAACCACTTTCGAGGTTATACTTAACCTATACAGATTACCTCTTACAAATTAATCTCTACTAAAATGGTGAGAAATTCTTTACTTAAGTATCTGTCATTTTCTGCTATCATTAAGATAGGCAGAAGAAGAGTTCAGCATGACTGTAATTGTGCTTGTCTGGCTTATATGATAAAATTGAACTTACCGACTACGACAGCACCAGCTTGTGCCTGACCTAACAGGGCTTCCTTATATTTCCTGAGTGATTCATCCTCCTGGTCTGCAGCCAGGATCTCCTCAATGGTCTTCTCTGGAGGAGGCTTATATATAGACTTAATTTCTTCCTCTTCTTCTTCTTCAGGGGTACGGGTCACTTCAGGTTCTCCAGACATGGTTCTTGCGCTATAAACCAATGAACATAGTGAGAATTGCAGTTATCAATTGCAGTATTACACTAACACAGTTAATCTTTTTGAAGCGTGCTGCCAATCCTCAACCGATGACAACAACCACTCTGTTAGGAGTGTAGCAACTTAAAAGATTAATCTTTCTCATTAAAAAGATAGGATGTCTGTCACTCAAACTCCCACAATCAGATCTTCTATGTATGTAATATCAGTTATTAATATGTAAATTAGAGTCAATTAAAGCAAAACTTACGAGAGGAGATAGAGAATGTAAACAAAACTTCACGACTATACACTTGTAATTTCATACAAAAACATTTGTTAGTATCACATGTAATGACAGCTTCGTTGGAAAGAACAGGTACTGTAAGCCACTGTTTTACAATCTTTAACAGATGAGCCAAGAACAGGACTTTGCTTTAGGTCTTTACAGATGTTTGTTTTAATTACACCCTTTGGTGTCATCTAACCGAAAGTCCAATGTAAAAAGAAAGGAAGAAATGGAGAACCTTATAAGAAATAAGGCATTTACTGACTACATGACATTTAAGAGGGAACTATCACCCTTATAACATATCTTGTATCACTTTGATGAATGACTAATCACGGTGTTCGATATTTGATTTTGCCTAACGCTTCTGACTGGAACCGCCCTATATAACACGTTAAGTACAGAAAAATTATAGATCAAATTTCTGTCTCAAGCCGACTTGGTCGAAAGGAAATAAATATATTGAGCAAGTTCAGATTGAAATTACGACAGGCCGTTTTATCCGACCTAATATACATTTTCATTCAGATATCATCTTCAAAGCTTATCAACGGGAAGAGTGCTTGCGTTATATGAAAGCATTACTTACCTCGTTTGTTGTTTTACAGAAATAGTAGACAGCAGCTGGTATAATTATTAGCTGACGAGTAAAATGAATAAATGGGCTAAATTTTCACAAATGGATTCGATATTTTAACAAAAACGCTCTCCAAAAAAATCCAAAAATGACGAATGAAATAGTTTCCGGTTGACCGGTCAGCGTTTGTTTGTAGTCTATGGTACGATCGTTCCGCTCATTCCGCTGCTTGTCTATTAGCGAACCGCAAACGATCAATCACGATTGATTCAATATAAAATCGCGATGAGTGTAGATAAAAATACTTACATGATTGACAATTGCAATTGACCGTTTGCGCATTCCAGAGTGTCAAACTGACACTACCACTGACCAATAACTGAACGCGCCGTAAAATTTTTGAACGACACTCCGTGCGTCATTTGGTTTGATTTGTCGTTTGTTATTCAACTAAAATAAAAGACAAAATGTTCCGATAAATTTTTCCTTTTGATTATTATTTATTATGTTCAATTTATAATGTATTTTCGAAGTTGTGGTAGCTGAGGTTTTTGAGACCCAGAACATAGTGTTATAGAAAAACTATGCAAGTTAAAATAAAGACGAGATAAAAAATACCTACTTTAAAAAAATTATCAACTTTTGTTTACATACACATCGTCACTAATGGGCCATGGAAAACTGTTAGATATAAATAGCACAATTTTCAATGTTATGTTAATATAGAACACATGACAAAATGTTGGTAAGTTGAAAATGATATGTTGATTAGTGATGATTTTGTGAAAATGATAAGATGGGAAATGTATGTATGTAATAAATGTATTTATTTTCATGTACGGACCTACCTATATCAGCGTTCAAAGTTACCTGCTGGATTTAGGCTTTTGATATATCAAAAATGGCCAAATAGATTGTGTTCAACTCAAGGTTCTACTGATGAAGAAAAACAGAAAGAACTAGACAGAATAAAAGAAACCGTAAGTACCTGTAGTAATACTATAACAAATATGTAGTAGTAGTAGCCCAAATACAGATTAAACTATTGCAGTTATTATCACACATGTTAAGGGTATGTTCCAGGATTCCTACCCAACAACAAACTCGCGTCAACAAAGGTACGCGGTAGGAAACCCGGAACATACCCTTAAAATGTGCAAAAACAGATTTATCAACACCAGGTATTACATAAATTGACTAGGCAGGGTATAGTGTTCCGTAAACCGTGCCACGGCACACTGGTGTACTGTGGCCATTAGTTTGTGTACCAGCAAATACCTTGTTTGATAGGTACTCAACCTCTAATTCTAATTCAAAATACCTTAAATACAAGCCAAGCTCTCTGTGTTTAATCATTCATTGGTTTACAAAAAATCAATTAACAATAGATTTTTCATACCTAGATAATGATCTGATTTCGTAGGTATACCTTGAACAGAAAAAGTTTATGTTTTGGTTCCAACTTTATTAATTTCCTCCTGTAGAACTGATGTCTAATTTTTCATTTTCAGGCTTCCATTGACAATCCACCTACTACCTGCTGTCAGTCAGGATGTGCCAACTGTGTCTACATAGCTTGGGCAGAAGCATTGTCAGCTAAACTAAAAAATGCTGGCCCTGAAGTTGCTGAGAAAATAATCAATTTAGTTGATGACCCTAACATGAAAGCTTATTTGGAAATGGAATTAAGATTAAGAGGATTGAAGAAATAAAAAAGTGTACCTAGTAACTGTTTGTAAATAATTATGTACAAATTGATCAAATTTGTCTGTGATTACTTTGTGTATATATAAAGTAGGAAGATATTAGATGTTTCCAAGTTATTTCACTGGTATTTGGTACTGTGGAATTGTACCGTTTTCCCTATGGGAACTACAATTAGAATCAGAAGCCCACATTACCCCAACACATTGCCAGATGGATGGGTCATGCCAGAAGGAAACATTTAAATAGGATTTCAGTCACTGTAACATTGAGAAAAACGTAAAGAAAAAGTTATGAAACCTCATATATGCAGAAATATAGAGTATTGTTTATAACTTTATAGCTCCTTCTGAAAGTCTCAACTACTCCCCTTGTTGTACTTTTTAAGATTTAGGCTGTGCTTTAAGTGAGTTATCAATGATTTAAAATGTAATAATATATACTTTTTATAGATATTTATTGGAGAAGAGTAGCAAATAAATATATTTTTATTTATTAACTGTGATTGATTATACTTGGTTTAACTACTTGTATATAGATACTATATGTATGACTTGGTCATTATATTAGGCTATTAAAGAAAATGCAACATTTATTTTAATACATATTTTTATTAAACAATTAACAGCCATACATTAATAGATCTTTATAATATCTAATATAAATAATTCCATTTTACAATATACCATTAAAGTAGATAGAGTAAGACATTGACTTAGCAATACTCATGTCTTTATAGATCATGTATAGAATACATACTGTCACTGGAACGGTAAGTTATAAATAATTTATAACAATGTCCTTACATAAAAGTTTTCGCACCACTTCTAAAATTGTTCATAGGTACATAATTTCGTCATACTATTACATAGTATGGTAATAAGTAAGGTAAGGTAACCTATACCCACTTGGTTCAATTATTTGGTCGTAAAGATATCTTATGACGATTAGACTATTCTAACACTAGATATAATTTTATAATAGACACGGTATTATTTTATTATATTAATGGTTTAGAAAGTGCTCCAATCAATCTCGCTATTTCTGTATTGGTTTGCACTTAAGCGCAATCTGAATGACACAAATAAACAAATTTATATAATAAACATATTTGTCTAACAAAAAAACTAACTAATTAGTCTAATATGTCTAACTAATTAGGTTTTGCAATTACCTATCAATTCTTAACATCCCATTTTTTCTTTTCTTTTCACATATAGGTAGGTCATTTCTTAATCTACGGTAATTGTTACAATACAACAGCGTACTTAAATAACTTACCTAAGTTTATGGGGTTTAGATAATTTTAGATAAACCTAAGTACATCGAATAAATCCAAAACCAACCAATCAATAGTATTTTGGACAGACGAGCATTGCTTACCTAAGGTAATATATATAATATTTTGTAAGGAACAATTTATACTTAATTTTAAACTTTTAATTTTACTTTTGGTTAATACTTTTTTCCTGTGACCTTATACCTATTAGCTACTTCGTGGTGTAGTAAGGGGGCGGTTCATCTATCCTTCATTGAAACAACTTCTATTTAGTACGAAGATAATTTTTTCTATGTTCACGATTACGTATAAATAGTTATTTTGTTGTTTAGAATAGTGATTGGAACCGCTAACTAAATATTATTATCCCCTTTACATAACACCCTGTTTCATACTTAGATATGACGTAGATACTTTACTGAACCTAACAGTAAATAGCTGCCGTCACGGTAACAGTTATGGAGAATGTCTCTCCTCATAGTTATTTTCCTCATTCTTAATTAATTATTAAAAAATACGTGACAGAAACTATTGGTAAGTACCAGTTATTTCTAAGTTAAGATTAGGTATTTAAGTATATGTTAATATACTTAAATTTACATAATATTTTGGGTAAAGTATTTTTTTTTGTCTTACCTATGCCTAGGTAACTCATTTCAAAGTCTAGAACGACTAGCAAAGATCAGTCTCGTTAACCTTAAGAGATGTGTGAGCTCTGTGTATCTTTAGTCGCGTACCTAGATACTATCGATATTTTATCTTAAAGAAAATGTTCGGAAAATACTTTCTACGATTGGAATAAAGCTCCAATTCATGTCACCACCCACGCCTTCCTTCACACAAAGGAAATAAAATCATATCAACGTTTAAGTAGGTATTTCGAATTCAAGTCAGGGTTTATTTCTTGTAGGTAATATAGGTAACCCTATACTCTCCATAGGTATCCATGTAAGAAAGTCATCCGACTCAGGTACCTTCAAGATTCACTGCACCTAGTGGGTTATCTAGTACACTTTTATGTAAGTAGGTAGGAGATATTTAAAATTATGACTTCAAATATATAAAAGGCTTCAACGCGAGAAAGGCCCTGTGTAAGTAGGTACCTACCAGTTTTCTATTACCCTAAGGTTGAGTGCGGTTAGGGTTAAACAAACATGCCAAGGGTTTCGTATCCGAAGGGTGGACAAGGACCGTGTTACTAAGCCTCCTCTGTCTACAATATCTGTCAGTTACGAGGCATCTTTGGAACCGTAATAGGTAGGTAGAAACTTGAAATACAAGTTAATTAGAAGCTTGTAATAACCGAACCTACAGTAAAATTCGGATAAGCCCTGGCAAGTTACCTTAAATTAAAAAAAATTAAACTGCAGAACCTTCCGTCTCCAATCAGATCAGCTCGATGGTGTCATAACATTGCATTGTCACCGAACTCACGTAAGTATGAAAAATTTTAGTTCAATCGATTGTCATGATGTGGTTTGTATTCAACAGCCACCAAGAGACTGCCTGTTTAGTCTACCCTTAACTCTCATACTTTACTAGTGGATTCTGGTACAGTGGACGCTCTGATGCAGCGGACATTCTTACACAGTGGTCATTCTGATACAGTGGACCGTTCGAGCAGTGGACGTTCTGATACAGGGAAATTTTGATATAGTGATCATATGAACCTAATCGTTATCTATTTAGAGTATATCATCTAGGTACTTATTGTCAAAAGGTCTTCCTGAATATAGAAAATAAATAGAAGCCCGATTTAATTCGATTGGTACTGACACAAACTCATTAAGTAAGAAATTCAATATCTACTGAAAAGCTGTTTCCGATTTCCAATTTGCTTCGCTTTAGCAAAGGTGTTTATATGAATAGAATTAAATCACACTCAATAGAGATTAAAAGACTTGAGAAAAAATTGGGTGTAGGTACTTTTCTTTTTATGCTACGCGTAACAAACGAGCAAACAGCCCACCTGACCGTAAGTGGTAACTCACGCCCATGACATCTACGATTGAAGCATTTACATCTACGATTTAAGCTGGTGCTTTGTCACTGACTAGTGAGGATTAAGATGAAATGCCTGCTGCCTGTAATTGCGTTGGCTATCCCTTCAAACTTTAGAAATATATAAGGCGAAGGCACGTACCCAGGCGGACTCCTTAGGCTTGACGGAGTCCTACCAGCGGATACCCAAATTGAATGGTATTATTGGAAAGTGTACGAAACATTTTCTCTTCTTGAACACATGGAATTGTATAGTTTACGTGCTTACCTGTATTATGTATTTCTATTTCAATATTTATCGTCTTAGAATAACAGGTGATTCTAACACGGTCTGTACAAAAGGGCGAGGTCTCGTTTTTATAATAAGTTTGTCAATAAACGGGTCTAGGAACCTATACGAATCCTTCAAAAGCTCGTTCCGGCTGCTTAGAGTCAAGAACAAAGTCTTTAACTTGTAGCAAGGGGATGAAAGTGAACTTAAAGAAGTGTAGGTTTTTATACCTAAGTTAGAGGGAGTTTTATAGGCTAACATTTGATGATAGAGCGTTTAGGTATATTTTGTAAGGATTCCCCTCGGTTCCCGCTCATACATTCTACTATATATGTTCTTTTTTTAATTATACGCAGACAAAAATGGGGACCAACACCAAAGCACTGCCCGCCTCTGAAAAAATCTCTAATATACCTCTTGAACGATCCCATGTCATAGTTCAAAGGAAACATTGTGGCTGAAAGCACATTCGAATCATACGTGCGAGGAACGTCCTTTCGAACCTTCGCGTCGTGACCAACAGAGGGTCTACGTAATGGGGATGAGTACCCAGCTCACGGTTATATTGATTGAACTAGGTATATCTAGTAACTTATACCCGATTTACAAGTAATAAGTTGTCAAGTAATTAACTACATTTTAACTTAATTTTAAGCCACTTTATGCATGTTCATCGGGCATTAAGCGTTCATACCTACTTGTAATAATGACTCCATAGTAAAACAAACAGCTGTATTGTATAGCAAATACGCTACATATACATAGCAAACACAATAACATAGATTGGTAAGTAGGTAGGTACTGATTAATTAACTAATGAGTAATTTTTTAACGGAGACAGTTTGGGGAAGTGTGTTCTACACGCTTGACCAAAAATATGACAAGGTATATAAATAAGCTTACTAATACGTGCATAGTTACCAAATGGTTATTCACCTACTGGCTCAGTTAAAGAAGAATAATCTGTGTACAAAACATCTATGCAACTTAGGCGCAGGTACATACACTCCTGAACAAACATTGACACCAATAAGTAACACCTTAACATCTAAAAAAAATGTCATCATGCCTCTTTGGTTCGATTCGTACAAAAATACATCAAAATCTCTTACAGTCACTTATAGCCAAGTGCCGCTTTCTAAATCTATCGAATACAGTCGCTGTAGCGCAGCCAGTTTTCTGGCTCTATTATTTGCATCCTCCTCATAGTTACGCAGCTCAGCACTGTCTATCTTACTCGCACATTCGTAAATAACACTGTACTTCCTACTGCTATCACCAATAAAAAATTCACTATCATCATTGGTGTGTTTCGAAAATTCGTTGGATTCAAATTCAGATTCCGTTGCGCTGTCTACACCGACGCTGCATTCGTTATCTGCATCTTCGTTGACTTGAGCACGTTCATACAGATCGTCGTCGTTGTTTATCCAGAAGAATGGTTGGTCTTGGGGTTGTTAGCGTCAGTCGTCGCAGAAGGAGACGGCTGGAGCGGAGTGGTGGTCGCGGGGAGGCACGAAGCAGGCGCAGACCGGGGGGCCGGGCGAGGAGAGGGCCGAGCCGGGGCCCCAAGACCCCCCGCAGGAGAGGCGCGCCCGGTCGCGGATGTTGAGGATGGACCGCTCGGGACTCCACCAGGGGTCGTCGCAGCCGTCTTCCATGCTCCGATTTAAACTCGACTCTGAAAAGAATACAATGTATCAGCATAGTCTATTTTGAGAAAGAAGGTAGCGTTGTCAGTCTCAAAGTCTTTTAATTTTATTTCCCTGTTTAATTTACAAAAATGGAAATAGGTATGTAATTAGCTTCTAGTTATTATAGATCGACCACACAACTGATATATCGCAGTGAGGGGGACGTAATGGTTGATGTTTCGGAGGGTTATATAGATAAATTCATCTTATTCAAAATTCTACCAGTGATGACCTGTAAATTGGTTTTTGTATCTTAACAGTTGTTATCATATAAAAATAATCATCTTGGCGTTAATGTCCCGGTTGTCCTCTCGAGAACGAAGGCCCGGGGTCCGCCTTGACCATGATCCAGGATTTGGCGATCAGGTAATTACAGTGGAGCGACTACCGTCTGACCTTCGTGACCAGGAACCTGACCAGATTGGATCATGGTTACAAATTCAGTTGTCTGAATTTGCAGGTTTCATCACGACGGCTACGGACGCTCCTACCGTTATCATGTATTTCAATTAAAATATAATACCTTCCTAAATAAAATTGGTTAATTAAGTAGTTAGATAAGTGCCTACAAGAATGATTACCAAAATATATCACGCATCTATATACTTACACGAGTTAAAAACTTTATTCCAACCTCGAAAATTACGAACAACAGAGCATTTAGTTAAGTTACTACCTACGCGCTATACTTAGACCTTCGTAGTATTCGAGACCGCGCTTAAATGAAGTACTTACTTATTGACAGGTTTCTAATTAATGAAATTCGCAGAAACTCGTGCAAGAACGCGCAAATCGCTCTGAAGCTAATTAATCAAGTTCTTACTGTGACTTATCGAAGGCTGCGAGAGTTATAAATTCAGTCATGGAAGTATTAAAAGGTCCTTCAACAAAAAGGCACTGTACTACAACAAGTAGATGACAAGTGGTCAATCGTCTACTGCCGAGCTACTAAACTATTGAAGAACAAGGAAAAGAGCAAGGAAAAAACTCGGAACACCAACTAACGTACGAGCACCGTGAGCCTTTTACCCGCGCACGTGAAAGTTGTGGGATTCTTTCCTTCGCACAATAACATGTGATTCTTCAAAATACCTGTCTACAGGTACTTCAAAGGCCGACACCGCATCCGCTCCCGTTAGATTGTAGATGTTCTGGACGACGGTGGCCACTTTCCATCGGGTGGACCGTTCGTCCGTGTGCCTTCCTAGGCAATAAAAGTACCTAAGCACTAGTAGGCACTTAGGTATAGGCACCTTCTAGCTTGGCTATAGCTAGGTTTTAGGTAGTTCCTATAAATCCTAATCGATTTCTTGCTGACACGTCTGACTTCTAATCGCGTCGGTGATTTGTTTTATGACTAACTGTTATAGTAGCCATTTACCGCACTCATACGTTATTTTATGTTCTCGTTTAGTTCAGTAGGCGATTTTGTAAAGAATCATGGGGATAGCTACTTGTTATTTTCGCTAGATTGTTATTGTTAGAAGGGAGCGTCGGTGGCCGAGTGGTTAGGGTGTCCGACTCGTAAGCGAGAGGTTTGAGTCCCACTGCGGCCATGTTCCGATAACAATTTTCTGAGTTATATACGTTAGCTAACCGGTGCTCTTACGGTGACGGAAAACATCGTGATGAAACCTGCACATTCAGGCGATTGAATGTTTAACCATGATCCAATCTGGTCAGGTTCTCCTGGTCGCAGGGTCACGGAGGTCAGGTGGCAGTCGCTTCACTGTAATTACCTGATCTGCCAAATCCTGGATCATGGTAAAGGCGGACCCCGGGCCCTCGTGCGGGAGAGTACAACCAAAGATGATTCTTTTATTTTTAGTTATTGTTAGATAGGTAATCGTGGACATGGTCCAATACTATGGCTGATTTTACGTTATTAGATGTCACACTTGGAATTACTGTGACGGTATAACTAATTACCTACATCATATCTTTTCTCACTCGTTAACAGTTTTTCAGTAAGTAGGTACTTCTTAAAATCTAAATAAAAGTGGCTGAACGATGGCCGTGTTATTCTAGATTGGTATGCAAATTCCTGATCTAGAGTTGGGATAAAAGAAAACATCATTAAAAGTCTCATGCGATCAAATTTTTTTGGGAATTTTACTCTATCCCTATAAACTTTCTTTGCTCCGAATCAGACATTTTAGAAAAGGTGTCAAATAGATACACCCGTTCTCGTGCGTTTACCAATAATCAGCATTAAGTAGCAGTTTTCTGAGGTAGGTACCTAGTTAAATGTAGGTACGTACATAGAGAACTGAAACCATCATAATCTCGTCGTTATTCAATTTCAAAGAATTCCGTATCAGTAGCTCAGACACATACGGAGGCAGAAATTGGCAGATACCTACTAGGTTAGGTGCCTAGGGATTTCACATTTACTATTCCTCTTTATTACGTACCTACCTATATGATGTGACATGACATCGTTGGGGTAGGTTGGGGTGAAATGGGGCGGTTAGCGGTTTATGGAAATTAGAATAAGTACCTACATTTATTCCTGCCTACCTCTGTATAAGTAAGGAAACGTTGAATCGGTAAAACGTTCATCGGTCAAGTTCTTTAGTATCGTGAATTGTTTTTATGGGATCAGTTATGCGGTAAAATGAGTTTCGAAAATATGTACGGGACTCGTAGGTGAGTACCTAGAGGAGTCCGGGAGAGTATACCTATACGCACTCCACTAAAATTCTCGTATTTCTCCATAAAATAGTTAAAAAATAAATACCTAGTACACATTTCATGTTACAATAGTTGATGCAACATCAAACGTTGACCTACTAAAACAACTTTATCGTTATATAACGTACTATCGTTGTTACGTGAATTCATCTAGTATACTTCCTCATTTACTTGATATTACAGTGTAAGCCCTAGAATAAAACTTAGGTCATTATTTTTCTCGCTGAAACAAGACTCTAACAATAAGATCTAGGTGCGCTTCTAGCAAATACTGAGTAACGCATACAGATGAGTTCTTTGACCTGTATGACCTGAAAACGGTAAAAGAAAGTTTAAAAAGGAAGCGTCTTTAATAAAAAAATATTATATATTATTAGGTAATTAGTATTTGCAAAACTTGGACTTGAACTTTCCAATCTTTTTGGGCATTTGGCAGTGGTTAAAAATACAATACCTATCTATCTATAAAAAAATTCGGCAATAAAGCCTAAGTAGTTTACTTTTTTTTATGTCATACGGTAGCCAAACGCAAGAAGAAGGCAAGCGGGCCACTTGATGGAAAATGGTCACCACTGCCTATATACATTAGCAACACCAAGAGCATCGCCAATGCGTTGCCCAGGTTGCTCTGGCAGCAAAACGGCAAATGCCCCTCCACTGCCAAAGCTACGGTTTCTCAAATCTCCACCCCATGGATACTGGAGACCTTACTAAGTGTAAATACCAACCAAACTACCTCAGTGTCTAGACGAAAGTATTTGCCCAGTGTGTATTACCATTGATGACATAGTAAGGTACCTAGGTTTAGGTAGGGGTATGGAGAGTAGTGATGTCTTACTACGGTGTGTTAAAGCCCTTATTCAGTAGCTCAAATACCTCGGATTTTCTCTAGGATAGATGTCTCTTCTATATGATAGGAGCCGAAATGAAGAGCCGAGGGGTTGCGTGAGGCATAAGTTTTTTTAATGAGGAGTAAGTTACCTGACTTGCCAAATCCTGGATCATGGCCACGGCAGACCCTGGGCCCTCATGCGCAATAGCGCAATAGCAAAACAACGCCAAGATTATTATTTTTAAGAGCCGGTGCGTTGCGTGAGGCATACGTTTGATAGTGGACGTCAGCTGAGACGATAATTCAAACAATTTTTGTTAGTAGGTGGGTAGGTAGGTACCTACTTAAAGAAGTTGATGTATTTCACAGCGTACACTATTCGTATGGTGTCTCTTGGCGGAAAAGTAAAAATTTGGCATCCATTGATTTCCCACATAATGCAAAACCGTTTTGGTTTCAATTACCCGTAGTCCCACTCTAGTGCAGTGAATCTACGAAGGAAAAATGCCTGTCGAGTGGTGGGGGCATAGTGGTGGGACCACGGTCAAAGTTTGAATACTACACTAGTATAAGGTTGCCATGAATGCTGAGACGCCAAATGGGACATTTAGAACAAAAAAACCTAGCTCAGAAAGGAATTTTATTTCATAAAACCTAAGCGCGTATGTTCGTAATAAATAAACTTAATTTTTTCGAATTTTGCCTCAGAGCTGCGGTAAATATAATAAAAGTAACATAAACTGATGAATAAGCGAGCTCGGTGAGCTCGAAATTTTTGGTATTTTGGATTTTAAGATCCTAAAACGATCAAACAAAACAGCAAAGGTCTCGCTTGCCTCCACTCCACTTCACTCGCAGATCGCAGACGCGGCGCTTACCAGCCGTAGCTTAGGAAAATACGAATTATGTGCATGCCGGGACAAATGACTTGGTGACTGGGAACACCGGGACACAACGTTTTACACCGGGACATGTTCCAGTGTACCAGGACGTATGGCAGCCCTACACTAGCCATCGCCTTATCTACTTCTGCCACAAAGCAACAATGCTTACATTGTTGTGTTCCGGTCTGAAGGATAAGGTAGCCAGCGAAATTACAGGCATGAAGCATTTCATCTTAGTCCTCACAGTGCTCCGAATTTTTGTTACCTACCAACTAAATGTAAGAATTGTAGATGTAACGATCGACAGTGACCATTTACCATCAGGTGGGCTGTCTGCTCGTGTGTCACTAAATAACATAAAAAAAGAATATATGTACTTACGGAATCTATACAGCGAATGCCTTCTCCGCTCGTGAGTCTCGCCGACAAGCCACCAAGTCCGCATCTCTCCCTTACCCTGACGAAAGAAACGAGAAAGTTAGGTAACTATTCCGCTCAATTAATCTCATAAGATTCGTTCTCCACTTCTGAGAATTCCATTAACTTCGAAGCTGATTTCGAAATTCGGTACGTAGGTTGAATAAACGGTTCAAGGTTTCAGAAAATTTGGTTTAGATAACCTTGTAAATACCCTAACTTACATGTAGATTACTTTACTAACTTACTGTAGTATTTTAACATCACATGAGTCGTCAACATCGTCCTAGCGCTTATCCCGGTCTCTGTCAGGGTCCGCTTTCCTACTCTTCTTACCACTTCTTCTCCACTTCGCCCGGTCTTCGGCATCCTCGCGTCGTAAGCCACCACTACAGCGATTTGAGTAGGTATTTACATTAAATAGTACATACTTGCATCTCCAGATAACCTACTTATCGACAAAATTATTATCTTTATATGTAAGTAAATTACTGTAGGTAACGTACCGATTTCCGACAGAGCAAATATTTTCCTTGAATGGAAACGGATTTCTGGAAAACACTTAATTATGATTCTCATCTCAAACGGTGTGAGTTGACGACAGTTGTCGGAATTTTCCCCTTGAGAATAAGTCGATAAACTTTACAAAAGAACTCTGGCGTCGGAATATTAAGTTAAAAAACCCTGTTGCAAAAAAATAGCCACATTGTCACAAGTCACGGGCAATTTTCATACAATCGAGACAATTTGGAAGCCTTGGATCTCCTCCAGGGATCTTTCTGGGCGCATTCTGATTATGCATATCTAGAGCATGGATGGAGGAGGTCTAGAGCTTTTAAGATTCCTAAAAATAGTAACAAAGTACGACAAAGAAAAAAGTACAAACCTAGCGCTGGTTCGACTTACGCATTGGTGATGGTCATAGATACGATCAATATTCTTGTGAAAACAGTATTGAACCCTGCTTATACCTACGAACTGAAATTAGAATAAACTCCGGTCTATTTTAGGGATTATTTTTTCAGTCTATAGGCTATAGTATCTAAGCTAGGTTAGGGCTACACGACGCAGGGCTACGCATGTCCAAGAAGCGTACCATTCAGTTTCCGTCGAGCTCAGTTCAGTTAACAATAACCACTTTAATATTGACCACACCCTTCTTCTTTCGAGGTGCTTTGTGATGCAGTTTTAGCTGCATTTTGTAGCTGACGTACACGTATTCTGTCGGACTCCGTGTAAACAGTGTCTCCGAAAACAAACAATAGTTGCCGTACGTATCCAAAGCTTCTACAGTCGTCGCTTCTTTTCGCAGCGACAGTACTGGGCCATGTCACCTTGATACTTCATTTGTGAGTCTACGAAAAAGGTCATACAATTAGTTGACGTGGAAACCCACCTTGATATTAACCATCCCCCTCTCCTTGAGGTGGTACCCGCCGTTCTGTTTCAGCAGCATGTAGGTGTCGTGGCTGACGTGTATCCTGCCAGGCTCCCCGCTGGACTCCATCCTGGCTGCAGTGTTGACAGTGTCCCCGAATAGACAGTATCGAGGCATCTTGACGCCCACGACGCCAGCAGCGCATTGCCCGCTGTGGATGCCTGGCGGAGTGAAGTGTTTTTGTCAACATCATGAACAGGTCGTAACCGTGGTCCAAGCTGGTCAGGTTCCCCTGTTAATAGGGTGACGGAGGTCAGATGGCAGTGACTCCACTATAATTACCTGAACTGCCAAATCCTGGGTCATGGTCAAGGCAA
This sequence comes from Blastobasis lacticolella, assembly GCA_905147135.1. Taxonomy (NCBI): domain Eukaryota; kingdom Metazoa; phylum Arthropoda; class Insecta; order Lepidoptera; family Blastobasidae; genus Blastobasis; species Blastobasis lacticolella. Next base: position 6,732,081 of record LR990048.1, on the reverse strand, counting down.
ACACCGAGCCCTTGAGCGCGAGAACGCTACAGGGATATTAACGTCAAGATGAACTTTAACTATAGGTTCCTACTAATCTATACTACTGCTGTAGGGTAGGTGTAGGGTAGCGTAGGATAGGGGTACGTCGCCACGCGAACGAAGTCGCGCCGGGCCCTAGTATTGTTAAAATAGTTTCGTGTTTTCAGGAAGTACTTAAGTAGTACTATGGAATCACTGAAGGTGAGTAGCCCTAGAACCTGTTGCAGTAGTTATACCTTGTACCCTTTTTAACTCTCGAGGAAAAAAGGGGTAAGTATAAAAAGGGGGAAGTATTATGACGTGTGTCTCTGTGAATATGTGTCTCTGTGTGTCTATTTGTGGCATCGTAGCTCCCGAACGGATGGACCGGTTTCTGTGCGGTTTTCTGAAAGTTTGCAACTCTGAACTGATTAATACCCCAGGGTGTGTAAGCTTGAACGTTTGGAAAGGTCGTTTTTGGAAATTCATCACCCAAGTGTAATAGTTTGTATACAAGAAAAGGTTCGTCCCAATATCCACCCCCTATTTCGTCTTGTATTATGTGTAGGCGTCCGCTTAGAACGGAACGGTTTGAGTAGGTGGGATCATCTGTATGTAACGCATCACTTTCTATCTATATAGGTTTAATATGATTTTCGTGGTTATTCCCTACATATTATTATTGTCACAGATATCGGGATTGGCATCAAGGTGATGATGATCAATTTTTCGAAGAGGTTGCACGCTACATGGTCACAATTAGGCTGGGGGGCGCTACTCGCGCTGAGACATCTCAAATTCGACATTTTCTAAAACCAAAAAACTGTATTAAAACATCACTGAACTTGATTCTCGACAATATACGACTCGTCGACGAACGGTCGAAGATAGTTGAGAATATATGTTTTGGCTATATATATGTTCATTGTTATTATTAACGGTGACAAACGTGTGTGTGACAATATGATGTGTATCGTTAAAAAAGGTACGCTCTTCCTCACCTATCCTGATACAGAGTCTGGCTGCTGGCATGTGGCGGATTCTGATCTTGGGCACGGCTTCCAGCACGTGCAGGGCCAGGGAGGCCACCTCGGCCGCATGCTTGGAGCAGCGTTCTGGAACGCCTCCCACCACCATGTATGCGTCGCCTATGGTCTCCACCTGGCAATGAGGGAGTTTGGTTATGAGGAAGAAAGAAATGAGTGTGAGCATGTACCACGGAGGAAGAGGATGTACCTACTGTCATTATTTTAGACGCTACGACGCAACGGGTTGTTATTGACGCGCGTTTTTTGCATGAAGAATAGAAGATACAGTTTCGACAGCAAGGATGGCTAGGAAAGTTATGTATCTAAAACTAGTAATTCCATAATAATGTTAACTAACATAACAATGTATAAAACTAGTAATTCCATAAAAGTAAGTAATTCCATAATCATGTTTAGATGTTGTTCTTCATATTCAGTTGTAACAACTGTTTATCGTTCTAATAAATTACTAACGAGGCTCTCAACTTAGGAATTAACCTATTAAAACAAAAGAATTATTATAATACGTGATTTTTAGTATTAACATTAGTTTTTTTAGTATTTACATATTGCATTAGTTTTACGCAAAGACCTAGGAATAAAAAAAATTACCACTCCCCATTTATAACTGATTAATACAAGACTCGCTCTTTATATAACGGGCACAAACTTCTTTGGTTTTTTCGTAGAAGTTAAGTTTTAAAAATTGTTAAAATAATAAATGATAAAAAGAAAACTAAGAAGTGGGTTATACATTAGTACATTAGAGTTGTACTTGTCGAAGGGAAATTTGAAATAGGGTGGGCAATGTTGACTACATTGCCCACAAGACCGCAGAGTATAGGGATCAAATTAGATTAAACAATTGAATTGCGAACAAGGCTAACTTCCGAGGAAGTTAGCGTTAATGGAGTTATCGTTACGAGAGTTCGTAACTGTACGAAATGTCACACCATCGTCCATACGAGCAGCGCTGTCTGCATTTTGGAATATCGTCATTGCGGAAACGCCGCACTGCACACGACCTGTCGCTGCTCTTTAAAGTGCTCAATGAGCATACTGGCTGCAGCGATCTTCTAGAACACTTCTCATTAAGTGTACCACTTAACCTACCCAGAAAACCGATGTCTCGAATCTTAACAAGTAGTTCAATAGCTAGGACGAATATTGGATCCCACTCTCCTGCCTCCCGCATATGCAAATCCTACAATGGATTTCAACAAAAATCCTCACAAATTGACCTCTTTTCCAATTCGTAATTAAACATTTTTTTTTTTGTAATTTAAGTTGCTTTGCTTAATATTGTATGATCCATTATTTTTAGTTTACTTTTTCTTTGTTTTACTTGTTATGTTTTAAATAACACACTGAAAGACAATGTTGTGTCACCAATATGGAACTCATATTAGAACAACCTATTTTGTGTATACCGTTTATAATGTAACAATATGGTGACTGCTTACCATCAGGCAGGCCGTAAGCTTGTTAGAAGCCACCTTAGAGGTATAAAAAAAGGTGTTCTGCAAGTGTACCTTACTTAAATTAATAAATAAACTACGTACAAAGATCCCTAGTAGTCCGTAGTTTTTGATTTTTTTGCAATTCAAAAACAATATTTCAAAAATATATTCAGCGATACTTTTAGTTGAGTTCTTCATCTATAATCTGTACTTTTTTAGATTAAAAAATTATTGGTTTCGATGAAATGGACGCCATGCCAGACACCGTAGTAATTTCGTAATTGGGAAAATCGACCTTATTGCTTTACGAAGTGCAACGCTACTTGAAACCAATTTCCTGTTCGAGCTTTTACGCGACCCGGTCCCGGAACTCCTTTCACGGCAAGAGGTCGTAACAGTGTCGCCCACACGCTTTTCAGTCGGTCACCAGCTTCCTTTTCTAATAACAGTAACTCAGCTTCCTGTCCTATATCATTTCCTGTTCTAAAAATAAACTCCTGCAACTCCATAATTACCTTGTATACATTGTAATGCGATATGATGGAATCGCAGCAGGTGTATAAGTCGTTGAGTATCTCCACGACCTGCGGAAGAAAATAGACGGTTTTAAATTTTGTTTTTTGAAAGATAGTAGCAGCATATAATGGCGGGTAACCGTGACTGTGAAGGTTATTAAAAAGTTCGGGATCGATTAATTTTACGCGTAAATGCCCTACCTATGTTGTCACAAATCACAAGTGTTGAGAGCGCGAGTTGGCGCTCAAACACATGTATGTATACGTATCTATTATATTGGGTCCTTGCCTACGACATTGCCGTTTTTTTAGCAAAACGTTTCGTATATATTTGCTCAAATATTTTTAATTGTATATAAGACAATATACAACATAAGACATATAAATATGAATACTTGAATTCGAATATAGAGTATGTTCGAATGCCTATTTTAACCTAAAAAATTAATAAAAAATATTTTCTTAACTATTTGTAGGGGTTTTGTTGTCAATTTGCCTCTTTAGACAGGTGTAATTTTATGAAGTAGGTATAACTCACAATAAAATTGTATGCACAGGTTAGGTTAATGTTGTCTGATTAAATACCTGTACAGTACTGTAAAGTTTCATTGTAATCGGCTATGCCATTTCCAAGAAATTTAAAAACTTAAAAAGAAGACTTTTTCAGAAATTACTGAGATGTTTTTTTTTTATGTCATACGGTAGGCAAACAGGCAAGCGGGCCACCTGATTGAAAGTGGTCACCATTGCCTATAGACATTAGCAACACCAAGAGTATCGCCAATGCGTTGCCCACCTCTATAACACGTTGCTCTGGCAGTAAAAAGGCAAATGCCACTCCACTGCCAAAGCCACGGTTCCCCAAATCTCCACCCCATGGAGCACAGGAAACCTTACTTACCGGCAGAAACACAATACATTTAAAATATGGCAATAAAATACTTGTCTATTAAATACAAAAAAAAAGTTTGTGTTTTTAGAAGACAAATAATTACAAATAGTTTATACTGTGCAAATAGGTATTGCTGCGGCTGTGTACCTAATTAATTAACTTCATCTTTACACAGTGAGAAGTAGAGGCTCTTAGAATGGTTTCTGTCTATCTTCTATGGATTCCGATTGCCCCACTCTCTCATTTTAAAATGATTCAAGAGGAAGGATGTTGATTAAGTTTGTTCTTTGTACCTGTATGTGTGAAGACGGACCGTATCGGTAGTTCTTTTACTGTTAACTAGATAAGGTAAGTGACGATACAGCCGAAGATGGAGCATGCTTGACTAAAATAATCTATTCATTCTGTTGCTGGAGGAGAGAATATTCTGTTCGGGGAACACATTGGCAGGCAAGGCGACTACCAAGTTATTATTATAACAAACAATCAACCGACCGATTGACGTCATAACGAAGTACACTGTCGGCCACAGTCACAGAGCAGAAAAAAATGCCAGAGTTCAGCCGTGAAGGTGAACTTTCCAATCTTTTGGTCACAATGGTCGGTCGGTATCACGGTCGTCATTGTTGGTATACAACGGGGCATCAATCTCGGAGAATGATCGATGGTTGAAATCGACCTACATTCAAAAGGGATACAACAAGCAATGAGGTATTGCACCCACACCGACCATTAGCCTCCATAAAAGGGGATTTCCTCTGTTTTATTTCTGACGTTGCCAGTCCATTCAGCCTGTTTAGGTCAAACAGGTCAAAGGACTCATCTATATGCGTTACTCGGCCTTTGTTAAAGATTTCAGCTACTTTCCTCCAGTTTCTGCTAGGAAAATATTAAATTACCAAGTTTTAATTTACTTACGGCCGGTGGGTAAAAGGGGCTAGTTAAATTACACTTTACCTAGAAAAGTATGATCACAGAATTTAGATTCGAGTAATTCTTTTGTGGATATAAATTATTCGGATTATAATTCTCACAAATTTTTGTCAGTTATCTGTTTGGTACTTAACACCCGTTGTAGCATATATTATTCGTGATATATCTTCGTATATGACTCCCATACAAAGTCATGTTTATTTGCAGCGCTCAGTACCTATACGTAGATCAAAATATATTTTTAAGAACTGAATTAAATTATAAATGGCATTTACATATATCATTCGACTTCGGGGCCGAGGGGCCCTGATGCTTTAAAGTTTTTTAAATAATTATGTAAAAAGCTAATAAGACACCACAGGTGACCGGAGAGCTGCATAATTACTCGGACAGAGTATAAGCATTGCTATCCGACGAGGCAACGCAGCCAGCGTTCTGGGCACTGGGTACATAAATAAATATTATTGCTATCAATCGACTGTCATAAGAAATTAAATATGTTTGGTACCTATATCTTCAAAACTTTACTCTTTTAGTATATGAAGACGGCTCCTTTCACAGTAAGAACGGCATTTGTTCAGGATTCAGTTCAGGTGTAGATTTACTAGCAATAAGTAATTGGATTTGACGTAACACACCTACTTAGGTTCTGATAGGACTATAATATGAAATAATCAAATCCACGCGTCTACTGGTAACCTAATATAGCACAAACAGACAGTACAATGATAAATATCCTGCCATAATACTCTTTTCAGTCTACAAAGCCGACGTTAAGTAAATGACGAATGAGTCACATTGCTCTGACCCTCAAAAAATTCCTCTGCATACCAACCGCGTGTTTACCAAATGAGTTGGAAGTAATTCGTTTTCACTGGTGGAACAGTAGTTTTGGAATAATTACAATAATTAACAGCCACGAGTGGCTTCAAAGGATTTGTTGCCAACCGAAAATTGTCTCTCGTAACATTCCTTTTTCGACTATTTTTTACGCGGAGAAAAATTGTTTTGTGGCTTCGTTCTTCTAATTCAAGATTTCTAATAAATCTATAAATAGAATGTATGTCATTGAATTTAAGTATATAGTACCTGCCTAATACTCTTTTACATATATTTTTGTATACATTTAGGCGGACCCTGGGCCCTCGCCTGGGCCGCAACCGGGACATAACGCCAAGATGATGATGATGATGACATACTACATCAACTTTGGTGAGCATTTTTTGTAAAAGTGAAGCCTAAATTTAAAGTAAGTAGGTACCTAACATGTCAATAGCTAGTACGTGTTTACTCTCAAACAACGACTTCAGCATGCATCAAGGATGTATCGTCGATAGCGAAGAAACAGCACAAACAACAAAAAAGAAATTTTATAGCAACATTTTATATTATAACCCGTAGGTACAAGTGGGTACCTAATCACCATTGATCATCAAATAATTAACAAATTCCTGCTCAAGAGACAATAAATCACAAAATAATTATAAATACATGCATAATATAAAACAATGTCGTCTCCCGCCGTATGTCCCTAAGTATTTATGTATGTATCTATCTACGCTTAGATCTTTCAAACTACACGACTGATTTTAATGTGGTTCTGAACAAGAGATAGAGTTATTCAAGGGGACTTATAAGAGAAAAGGGGTTTACAAGCAAGAGCAAGGTAGGTAAGGTAAAGTAGGTACAGGGTAGGCGTAGAGTAGTTGTATGGTAGGTGTCGGGTAGCTGTAGGGTAACGTTGTAACTTAATCATTTAAGTTACACTAATGTGCTACGTAGCGTAGACTCGTACGCCCGTAGCTATATCTACGCTGTAGAGCTAACCAGCTTCAGCCAAAAAGGGTTCTTCCCTTTCTTCGTGTGAGTTCAAATTGTACGGTTCCTACAAGGTACTAGGTAGGCAGGAAACGCATATAAAACAAAATCATTTATTTCAGGCCAATTGACCCATAAATTGCCTTACATGAGTCAAAACAATACAATATTATAATTTATTACAAAACAATTCAACAAAGGTTTTTACGGGGTCGGCAACGCGTGGGTGATGCCCCTGGTATTGCAAACGTCCATAGGCTGCGGTGACTGCTTACCATCAGGCAGGCCGCAAGCTTGTTTGCCAACTTAGTGGTATAAAAAAGAAAAAAATTTTGGCATTCGATAGTGTTATTAATATAGGATACAAGTCTTTAAATACATTTTTCTCATTACAATGTCCGTATATAAATCCGTAGGCATATTAGTTCTGAGAGATAATTAGATAAAGGCGTGCGTGGCTGACACGTACTTACACGTAAACAAAAAACGCGCAAGTATAGTTAACGTGTAACTTTTGCATTTTAATTAAATATGATATTGTATCTCAAAATAAGTATCCATTGTGAATCTTGAGTATGAAACAAAATACATGAAAGTCGAAAAAATCAGGATCGTGGGTTGAGACACTCGATAGTTTTGCCTACATAGCCCTGTGGGATACGGGTGTGGGTGTTTGGGATGAAAAAATAACTTAGAAGATATTTTATTTTCTAACAAATATAACGATATTGGTCGCATATTTGACCTAAAAGTTGCTACAGTGAAGTTAGGAGGTATTTTCATAAATATTTTTTTTGCGCCATTTTCACAAAAACGTGCCGGTGTGCTCGCTAATCGAAGCAGAATTGAATTTTACGTCAAACTATATTGATAACTAATATTCTCCCGGAACGTCAGATACGTCGATATGTCATTTTGACTCGTGCTATACCTGATTCCATGGACTTACTACCCAAAGGGACTGCGCACTGCTTTGACTAAAACCGGGCAGAGCGAGAGTCACCATCGATAGTCCTTTGTCCCTTTCTAACAGTGTAAACACAATGTTATTGGCATTATCACCGTCATTCTAAATTAACAAGTGTCATGTTTGGTGTTGCCATTATTGGAGAAATATATTTACCGTGAATTTGGTATTATTATGAGGTAATCCGTACAATCCGAAAAGTAGTTGTCAAAATACCTTTTGATCTACTGAACGTTTCTCCGACAAACGTCGAGTCGACATAATTATTAACCTACGACTTTTTGTTCCACAAAACAGATAAAAGAGTTCGGTAACGATTTATCCTACAACACTAGTTTCTCAAGAGAAGTGATACTCGTCGATATCAACATTTCGGGTGACAGCTGTCAAACTTAAATGTGTTATAACTCGGAACCCATTGGTTCTAGAATACTAGTTTCTAAAGAGATATGATAGTACTCGTCGAGATCTACATTTCGTATGACAGCTGTTAAAGTTAAATCTTTTGTAACTCGGAACCCATTGGTCCTAAAACACTAGTTTCTGTAAACATCTCACACGATGTCTGGTAACTTATGCAGGTTATTTTGGTTGTGTTGCTGGTTTTTCTTTTCTCCATTTCTTTGACGTTACATTATTTACTACCCTCATTGACTACCCGCATTTTGGACGAAGCATTATTGTGAATAACATTGTGTTGACGGTTGTATTATTATTTAATGATATTGATATTTGTTGACACTAATTTATTTTATAATTGAAATGTATTACTTTTTTTACAATAAATGGATTTGTATTTCTGTAGAGAAATGATAGTACTTGTCGAGATCTACATTTCGTATGACAGCTGTCAAACTTAGAACTGTCATCCGAAATGTAGATCTCGATGAGTACTATCGTATTGCTCTAGCAACTAGTGTCCTAAGACCAATCGTTTCCGAGTTACAACAGTTCTAAGTTTGACAGCTGTCATGCAAAATGTAGATCTCGACGAACACTATCATTTTTCTTTAGGAACGAGTGTTATAGGACCAATGGGTACCGAATTATAAAAGATTTAACTTTGACAGCTGTCATACGAAATGATGATCTCGAGGAGTGCTATCATTTCACTCTAGGAACTAGCGTTCTAGGGCCAATAATTTCCGAGTAGCAGGGTAAGCTTGGGTTGGACCCTGGTGAAAACATTACCTTCAGATTGCACCCGGTCCAGCTCTGCCTGGCCCTGAGGTCGGTGTCCGCTCCAAATAATAAAAGTAATTCGGAATTTGCATCAACAATGGTGGCAACACTAGAAAGGGACACAGGACTATCGATGGTGACTCTCGCTCTGCCCGGTTTTAGTCAAAGCAGTGCGCAGTCCCTTTGGGTAGTAAGTCCATGCCTGATTCATTACAGATTATGATATGTTGACAGTTTGTGTGTGTGTGTGTATGTGATGTGTATGTATATCCAGTGTTTGCTTATTTCTGAGGCTGTTCAATGATCATGTCACGTTATATGGAAATTTGATATCATGTTTGTCAAAATATCATCTGTTATTGCTACGTAAATCGAAGAAGAGGATTTTGTTTTCCTATCCACGTGCTAAGTAGTAAGTAGTTGTAATTTGATATTATGTTTGTCAAATATCATTTGTTATTGCTACGTAAATCGTAAAAAAAGGATTTGGTTTCCTATCCACGTGCTAAGTTGTTAGTAGTTGTAAGTAGTAAGTGGTACTGTTTTATTTATGGGTATTATAAAAATGTGTCATCATCATCATCATCATCATATCAGCCGAAAGACGCTCACTGCTGGGCATAGGCCTCCCCCAGAAAACTCCACAAAAGCTGATCCTGTGCCTTCCGTGTCTGTATCATCCAGCTGGCACCTAATACCTTTATCAGGTCATCGGTCCACTTTGTGGGAGGCCTACCCACACTGCGTCTTCCGGTACGTGGTCGCCACTCGAGAACTTTACTGCACCATCGGTCATCTGTTCTTCGAGCTATGTGCCGTGCCCACTGCTACTTTGGCCTGGCAATCCTTAGGGCTATGTCGGTGACCTTGATTCGCTTAAGCCATCCAATTAAAACTCGTATAAAACTACTTTAGTGAGTTTTAACCGTGAACCATAATACGATAGAAAAAATACTACGTGTTATACGGTAGGCACGTACCCGGCTTCAAGTCGAATGATTTCCTCTTTAGTAATTGAAAACAATGTTAAGTTCAAGGGAAAGGAACTCCAGCAAAAGAGCAAAAAAATAAGGTTGTTATTTAAATTTTCTGGTCCAACGACCAGAATCTACCTTTTTCTTGAACTTTAAATTGTTTTCAAGTTTATTCAGCGGCCAATTACTAAAGTACTTGCTTAATATTTTTAATGAAACAAAAGCTTTTGTTGTAGGTGTTGTGGGTTTTGTAACTCTTCAATAAATCAACTTTTTAACGATTAGTGGACTGTATTTATGTAGATAATTTGATTACATGCATTGGAAGTAAAAATTAACAATGTAAGGCGATCTTTCCTCGGCTGAGTGCTGCTTGCGAGTGGGGAGGTCCGCGGGACGGGGGCCGCGGCCGCGGACAGCGCGAGTCGCGGGTCACGTGATCCTACGTATTTCCAACATGCCCGCCGGCGTTGGGAGACTGGTCTTCCAACTCTGAATCATTGATCTGCTGCGGGAGAGGGCAGATTCTGTTGAAGGCGCGTCTGATTACACCCTTAGTTGTTCGCACATCTGCAACTCTATTGATACCATCAGCTCCAGGGTAAGTCTTTACGACTCTTCCTAAACTCCACTTCATAGGAGGGAGAGCATCTTCTTTGATTAAGACGAGAGTTCCTTCTTCAAGGCGTCCCCTGGAGACACGCCACTTTATTCTTTGCTGAAGTTCTGCGAGATACTCTTTCTGCCATCTGATCCAAAACTGTTGGCGCATCTGTTCCAATCTTTCAAATCTTGTAATATGAGATCCATTAGCATCGACCAGCGTTGGCGTCGGCAAAGCGGTTAGAGGTCGCCCCACCAAAAAGTGTCCTGGAGTCAGTGGCGTCAAGTCATGGGGATCGTTGGATAATGGGGTTAGGGGTCTCGAATTTAATATAGCTTCAATTTGAGTCAAGATTGTATACAAATCTTCAAAGACCAAGTGAGCATTACCTAATACGCGGCGCAAATGCATTTTAACTGATTTAACACCTGCCTCTGCTAACCCTGCCATATGTGGTGTATATGCTGGTATGAATTTGAAGTCAATACCTTCGTTTTGAGACATATTCTCAGAGATTGATAATGCGTTCTCCTTAAAGAACTTCTTAAGCTCGTTATGAGCTCCAACAAACTGAGTTCCATTGTCGGAATAAATGATTTGTGGTTTCGACCGTCTAGCTATGAATCGCCGTAAAGCCGAAAGAAAGGAATCCTTACTTAAGTCGCTCACAAGCTCAAGATTAATGGATTTTGTAGTAAAGCAAACAAAGAGTGCTATGTAAGTCTTTTCTGTTTTACTACCACGACCTCTTCTGTTTAATGCTGTTATTGGACCGGCATAGTCCATACCAGTTGTTTGGAAGGGGTACCCTGGTTGGAGACGTTGCTGGGGTAGATTGCCCATAATCGGCGTTACATTTTTTGCGTTATAACGAAAACATCGTAAGCATTTATGTACGACATGCTTTGATAAACTACGACCACCTAGAGGCCAAATATGCTCACGAATTGTACTTAGAAGCTGCTGAGGACCAGCATGCATTTGACGCAAATGTTCTTGTTCAAAAATAAGCTTCGTCAGGGGGTGTTTTGATGAAACTAAAATCGGATGTTTTTTATCGAATTCAAAATCTCCATACTTTAATCGACCGCCAACTCTGATAAGACCATTCTGATCAATGTATGGACTCAATGACAAAAGCTTGTTTTTGACTGATAGCGCTTTGCCATTCGACAGCGTATAATATTCTTCATTAAAAGTTTCAACTTGAGATAGTTTTAGCAATTTGGTATATGAATTCTGAATTTCTGTGTGCGCAATGGGCCCCGTTAACCGTTTATCGCGATTCCTACAATTGTGTATAAACCGCAAGACGTAACTCATTACATTCTTTAACTTTTTCAATTTAGAGTAAGACCCGAATGGAAATGGATCCCTGTCATTTGTAACGCACACGTTTGCCATTACTTCCGGTAAGTCAGATTCTGAAAAATCAAATGTTTTATTGGGCCAATTTTGTTCAGGATTCACTAAAAATGGGGCACCATGCCACCACAAATTGTTTTGGTCTCTGCTTAATTTCACAACACCTCTACTTAATAAATCAGCTGGATTTGTAGCAGTAGGCACATGACGCCAGCTGAAATCTTTTGTCATTTCCTGAACAACAGCGACTCTGTTTTTGACATATTGCTTTAATTTGTTTGGTGGTGTCTTCAACCAACAAAGAACTACAGAAGAATCTGTCCATAGATAGATCTGTTGTATTTTTAACCGAGTGGTTGACAATACCTTGTCTACAAGTTTCGCTGCTGTGACAGCTCCACACAATTCCAAGCGGGGTATTGTATTTGCTTTTAGAGGCGCTACTCTGCTCTTGGCGCAAAGTAGATGGACCTCGACATTGCCCTTGACATCTGCTGATCTAATATAAACGCATGCTCCATAGGCGTCTTTTGATGCGTCACAAAAGACGTGGACTTGGATGATCACTGGGACACTGCATACAACTGGTCTAGGAATGAGAAGCTCATTGAGGCCACCGATACTAGTCAGGAACCTCGACCATAGGTTTAATACGTCACGAGGTATAGGGTCATCCCATTGCAATTTGTGTAGCCAAAGCTTCTGTAAAATAATTTTGCCAATTATTAGGAAAACACTTAACAGTCCCAGTGGGTCGAATATTTGCGATATCGTGGACAGAATCACTCGTTTTGTGACCTTGGTATCATAGGTATCATTGATCACAAATCGCAATTGATCACGTTGAGGCAACCATTTCAACCCTAGTGCGCTGGACTGATCGTGTTCACTCAGATCCACCATTACAGACTCCTTTGAACACATTGAGGTATCACAAGCAGGCAAATTTGAATGAAACTTTCTTAAGTTGAAACAGCCAGAAGCTAAGACTTCACAAACCCTTTCTCGAATTTGCATCAAACCTTCAGTTGTATCATCACCAGTTATTAAATCATCGACGTAGAAATCTTGATCAATAACCATTTGAACTTGTTCATCGTTACACTCTGATGCCAATTGTTTCAGGCAACGAATCGCGAGATATGGGGCTGAAGCCGTGCCATACGTCACCGTATTCAGAGTGTAGGTTTGTAGTGGTTCGGCGGAACTCGAGCGCCAAACAATTTGCTGTAAATGCCTTTGACTTTCATGTATAAGCACTTGCCTATACATCTTTTCTATATCCCCCGTCATGACATAACGATGTTGCCGAAACCTTAGTAACATTGACAATAAGTCACTCTGTATCGTCGGCCCTACCATCTGAATATCATTCAGTGATAGTCCGGAGGTTGTCGGCGCACTAGCGTTGAATACTGCGCGCAATTTTGTTGTCGTGCTCTGTTCACGCAGTACTCCATGATGCGGTAGGAAATATGAATTTGCTGGCGAATTATTGATATCGCCCTTTGTAATTTAGGCTGCTTTTGAAACTTACGTTCCAGAGAAAGGAAACACTGCTTAGCTCTATCGAAAGAGCTACCTAATGCTTTTTCTGACATTTTTAGTGGCATAGCTACAACAAACTGACCATTGTTGTTTCTTGACATATTTTGCTTAAAGTTTTCCTCGCACATACTCTCTTCCAGTGAGAATACTTGTTTTTTGGATTCTGGTATTTCCTCAATATCCCAGAACTTAGCTAATTGCTCTTGAATGCTAACAAATTGACTGAAATTGCATGAAACTTGTGTGTTCTGAGAGCCCCCAATTGGCCCCGACACTATATAACCAAGCTTTGTTTCTTGTAATACTGGATACTTGTTTAAACGTATTTGATTTGACCCAAGCAGATCCCAAAATATGTCTGCGCCAAGGAGCAAATCTAGACTTGACGGACGATAGAACTCTGGATCTGCGAGCGTTACATATGCTAGTGTAGCCATATCCACGATACTGTTTGATGATGAAGTTATATATGGCAACACACTTACATTTTCTTGAAATGAATTGAACCTAGACTGTATAACCGTATCACATTTTTTGGTGATAGAAGTGACTGCATTGTTTATACCTGCAACAGTGAAGTTTGATTCTTGTGGCTTAAGAGACAACTTTAACATTAGTGATTCCGTCATGAAAGAGGCCTGACTACCAGAGTCCAAGACTGCTCTTGCAAGATGCCATTTATTATAAATATCTCTAACCTTAACTACCGCTGTTGCAAGTAACACTTGGCCATTTTGATGGCTTTTGACAGTCAGTGCGGTCATCGGTGACGCACTGACTTCTACTCTTACATCGCTGTGTAATAAGCTGTTATGTTTGCGTTTACATATCCTATAGGGACCAAGGCGACAATCACGTCCCAGGTGACCCACGCGAAAACAATTAGCACATAATTTTGAGTCATAAATGAATTTTAAGCGGTCTTTGACACTCAAGCTTAAAAATTTATCGCAATGATACAATGCGTGATTATCGTTGCAAAGTTGACAACAAAATGCATTATTTTTGTCACCCGCGTACGTGGTAGTGGCCAAGACCCTGAAATTTTGTTTAGACTGTACTGTACCAACGTGTTGTTTGCTTGTGTTCGTACTTAACTCAATTGTTTCCAATAGATCAGCCCTGTTTTTAAGAAACTTTGTAAATATATCTAACGAAATTTGTTTGTATTTAACCTTGTGCTCTTCCCATTCACGTAGCGTACGTACATCCAGTTTTGATGAAATGATATATATAATGAGTGTGTCCCAGGACTTTGTCGGTTCGCCTAAAATTTCTAAAGCCCGTAGGTTTTTAGTGTAGGCGTCGAGAAGCCCACGTATCGATTTCGAAGATTCTTTTGTTATAGATTCTTCAGTAAAAATTGCTTTGACGTGATTTTGTATCAGTATACGTGTATTATCGTAGCGCTCACATAGTGCACTCCAAGCAACTGTGTAATTTGCAGCTGAGAATTCAAGTGATCGTATAATTTGAGCAGCGCCTCCATCCAGAGAAGCCCTAAGGTAGTGAAACTTTTGTACACTACTTATGGATTTATTATTATGTATAAGTGAAACGAATGTATCGCGAAACTCCAACCAACTGTAGTATTCACCTGAAAACTTTGGTATCTGTATTGTAGGCAACTTGACACCCTTTGACGCTGAGCTTGGACCCGTGCTTTTAACTGTACCCTCGTTCTCGTTATCACTAGACGACGAAGAGGCGGTGGAAGAACGAACTTTGTGGGGTTTTACGTAATATGATGGCTTTTTGTACGTTTGGCATAATTCCTGTGCTCTAGCCATATTACGGAAATACTGTGTTTCAAAATCCGATCTCTGAGCTTCCTGTACTTCTAATTCCTCTTCATCTTGACACAAGGTCTCAATAGACGACTGAACCTGATCAAACTCGCTATAAATTCCATCCATCTTCGAGATACGTAACTTTAATTCAAGCGATTGAACTTCATTACACACAGTGACATTAGAGTAACTACTTAAATATTTCTCGAAGTTTGTGAGTCGGCACTTGTAAGTTCCTCTCTTTCTGATTAATTCCGCTAAATCACTCATATTGGCAAAACAATGTACCTATTACTGAATCGAAACACACAACTGTACGCTACTATAAACACCAAATAGTTAGCTCAGGTACCTGAATGTACCTCTAAATATTGTCTAACACTGTTAACTATTACCTACGCAAACCACGTTCAATATAAGTCCGCAAGCATGTTTATATAGACAGGTAAATACGAAAATATTCAAATAATAATTGGATAAAACTGCACTTCAAACTGTTTTGCTTTTGAAAACAGAGAAATGAACGTACCTACGAGAATAATTCGATATTCTAAATGTATTTAATTAATAATTAACATTAATGATAATTTATTGTGATTAGTGAAAATTGTAATGTGATTTTGGTACAATTATTTACCCACCCAACATGACAACTCGCATCCGTAGGCACCTACTTTGTACACCGCTATCTTCATAAAATTCGTATAATACGAATTAAAGAAACCAGCTAAATTGCAAATATCATTAGAATAAATTGTCAATAATCAGTGACAAACGTAATAAACATACAAATAGTGAACGATTTTTGTTATTGTTACCTGCGTGAATGTTCACCGGCCGGCGATCCTAAAGAGCCAGCACAACTTGACCTCCGTTAAGATATACTTGCGGCGACACGGGAGCTCAACTTATTTGGTCTATGCTAACAATGGAACGCGACACGTAAGAGTGATAGTAGATATTAACCTATTTTTACTGTACAGAATCACTGCAGTAAAAGGATAATGATAAATTTTACACTTTATTGTTGTAATAATTAGATTTTAGATGAAGTAACGCTAACTACTTGGGGGAAAGCTTTGATAGGGACTAGGACGCACTTTACTAATGAGGTTAACTCGCACCACTTGCCTTATTTTCTTGATAATTACTCACGCTTGATTGTTGTCGTAGTACAGTATAGACCTTAATCTTGCACAACTATTCCATCTCACAACTGTTCCTTGGTAAATTCTTGATTTTGCTTCTGTATTTCCATAGGTATACTATCCGGCTCGTATGGACCACTTTTATGTTGTGGGTTTTGTAACTCTTCAATAAATCAACTTTTTAACGATTAGTGGACTGTATTTATGTAGATAATTTGATTACATGCATTGGAAGTAAAAATTAACAATGTAAGGCGATCTTTCCTCGGCTGAGTGCTGCTTGCGAGTGGGGAGGTCCGCGGGACGGGGGCCGCGGCCGCGGACAGCGCGAGTCGCGGGTCACGTGATCCTACGTATTTCCAACAGTAGGTATTTGGCGGTGCAGGAATTTGTAGCCGCCAATGTTGGCAAGCGAAGATGGAGAGAAGGTAGAAAAGGGTAATTACCCACCTGGCCGGGTGTTGTGACCAGGGGACCAAGGGTCCCACAGTTGATCATCGGAAGTTGTATATATGCCGTGGAAGTTGGCACATTTCTCTAGCGCGATGTAGGACGGTTAGCGCCATCTATATGCGGATGCTTGCCAACCTTGTGTTCGTGTACTCGTAAAGCGAGTATTGTTGAAGTTCCCTGTTGGAGCGATAGATGTCGCTACAGGTACACTGTTGTACAGTGCACTGCTGTGCTGTGTGTTGAAGAAATTGGTGTTGTTCTAATATCTGCACGCGGTTACTAGTAAAATATAGGTGGTCCAAACAATTTTAACTTCTTTGAATTGTATTATAAATTAAACACTTTTATACATAAGAGCGTCGGTAGCCGGGCGGTTGAGTATCCAACTCGTAAGCGAAAGGTACCGGGTTCGAATCCCGCTGCGGCCATGTATCAATGACTCTTTTCTGAGTTATGTACATTAGTTGAATTCTAACCGATGCTCTTACGGTGAGGGAAATACATCGTGATGAAACCTGCAAATTCAGGCAACTGAATTTGTAACCATGATCCAATCTGGTCAGGTTTCCCTGGTAGCAGGGTCACGGAGGTCAGATGGTAGTCGCTCCACTGTAATTACCTGATCGCAAAATCCTGGATCATGGTCAAGGCGGACCCCGGGCCCTCATTCTCGAGAGCACAACCGGGACATTAACGCCAAGATAATTATTATTTTATACACTAGTTCCACTAAATGTATTATATTTATTAAATTAATTGCGACCGGTTTCGGACACCACCTTAATTAAAAGTTTATAAATATATCATATTTAGTGGAACTAGTGCATACAAGTGTTTTAATCTATAATATAATGGAGTTCCACCAAGATTACCAACACAAAGTGTCAAATACTTCTTTGAATTGCTTACACTCAGAAATAGCTCTCAGCTCGAGTTTGCAATCAGAAAGTGAGAAGGTACACTAAAGTTTGCCCAACCCTAACTATCTAACTTTACACAACTTTCAAGCACGAGTAACAAAAGGGGTACCCGCTCGTTAAAGTTATAACTAATACATAGCATTTTATCTACACTCATAGCGTAATGTTCCGATTATATATTCGAAAACAGTCGTTTAAGCATAAGTACACTTTTTTCACGCCAGTCTATAAAATTTAAAAAAGTTGCTTTTCGATACAGCATTTCCCATACTATTTTCATTACAGATGTATCGAAAAACAACTGTTTGATAATTATGCAATACTTTTATTTTATAATCTTTTTCGGGCGCCGTGACACGGCGAAATGTAGGCTAAACAAATTCAAAATTTTAATTTTCCTGTTTATATTTCTGTGTAATTATTTTCCCGCTAAACAGAATATTTTTTCTAATTGTTGTGCTTTGTGTTTGTGAATGTTTTTTTCTTATTTGAAGCAAATAGATATAATGTGAAAGTAGTAAAGTGATTTTCCCGCCGCTTGATATCCTCGACGCGTAGATACAACAGAACTGACTCGCAGCTTACTCCCAGAAAAATTGAGAAAATTATAGGTACGAAATTTTAACATAAAATATGAGTATAGATAAAGTAGTGTATGCAACTGCATATAATTAGGTATTCAAACACTTGTGTCAAACTATTATCATACTCGGCGACGCATCGTATGATAAACAGACACCTATGTTTTAATACCCCCTTTTATATGACAGTTGCATAATAGTAGTTTATGCAACTGGTTTCCTACTTTGTTTTCGAGCCCAATATTTCGATGCAGTTGTACGCGATAGGAAACTCGGAATATACCTTTAAAATGTGAGATAATAACCGCGATATTTAAACATAACTCCTCATTAAACCTGTCTAAACCTATAGAAACCGACTAAGCCGTTGCAGGTAAAACATTAATGTAAATACAAATAATTATTAATGAGTGTTCAGGCCTACTTTCGTCTGAAGACTGTTAATTTTAAATGAATTTAATGCGTTGAGCATAGAATTACAAAGGTAATGAAAGGCTGATCCTCGTGAAAGGTAGGTGAATAAACAATCGTGAATACGTTTAAATATTTGAATTTGGAAGATGATTGACAATAGAGTTAAGCTAAGGTAGTTTTAATGAGTGTTCAGGCCTACTTTCGTCTGAAGACTGTTAATTTTAAATGAATTTAATGCGTTGAGCATAGAATTACAAAGGTAATGAAAGGCTGATCCTCGTGAAAGGTAGGTGAATAATGAATCGTGAATACGTTTAAATATTTGAATTTGGAATATGATTGACAATAGAGTTAAGCTAAGGTAGTTACAGTGTACGGCCAAAGTTTGTATACAAAAGTATATTAAATTAAGAATGAAATTGTTAATATAAATTAATAGTTTTACTAAAATCTGAACAATGAGAACGAACTTAAAGAAAAAATAAGAAATACTTACTATCCATGCCACATCAATATTATAAATGCAAAAGTTATTCTGTTTGTTACGTTTTCACGGTAAACCACTGAACCAATTCAGAAGAAATTTGGCACAGAGAGAGATTAGGAAATGTAGAAGGACATAGGCTAAATTTTTTATGTGTACCTACGCGTATAAAGTCGCAGGCAAATGCTAGTCTATATGTACAAATAGCTCGAAGCCATTCCATTATTTACGTATTTTCATATCGTATTTCTTTGGTATAAGCCAATATAATCCACTGAAGACCCTCAATCTACACAACATTCCTCCATTATCAAATACAACCACTTTACGTTTCAATCTTGCACTAAAATTACTTATTGGTACAGTCAATGGCATAGTGAACGGGTCCTTTGACGACCTTCCGTCCGACTGTACCAATGAGGAAAAGCTTTACATATACAGTATTTTAATATACTCTTTTATTTACACTCTTTCTTTTACTGTTAAGCTAAGAAATGCAGATACGACGTGCACAATTAATGAATAATTATAAAATACATATGGATATGACTAATTTTTATATATTATATCAATAAATACATACATACTTATACACTTAAATATTACTACATATCAATACAAATATATAAAATGTATGGACTAGACAGGGACAGGTAGTGGTCTTTCAATTGCTTTTTGAATATAGCCAATGACGGACTGTCACGTACCTCATCTTTTGTACATAGATGAAACACAGTCACAAAACCCCGACTTCCCCCTCCTCGCAGACAGTGCACCTCTCTCTCTCTACATAACTTACTACCTACAGATAGAGACCCAGTTATGATATCAGCACAGAATGTCTCAGCAAAGTAGAATTTCAACTGTATTCCCGGAGCGAATGTTTACTTTGCTTTGTACCTGCTATGTTATGCTCGAGAACATAAACAGACATAATTACATGCTTATTTATACGTAGTATAAATTAAAGAATATTATGTATGCATATTGTCTGAGTCATAATTTGAAAGGGCCGTAATTTTTTCAACATGTAATTGCTCAATGACATTACGCCGAACCCACTGACACGCCCTGTTAATTATTTAGCAGAAGTATAATTTTAGACAGCTTTGTGTCACGCCTTTAGTTTGAATTTCACATTGTGAGCGAGCATATTTGTGAAGAATTACTAGATATCTTTACAAAATATACATTTAAATTTATTATTACTCATCTAAGTTACGAATAACCTAACCTCTTAACTACAGATTATATTTGCCCAAGATCCCCAGAAAGTGGGTAGGTGTCCAGAAAGCAGGCCATGGACGTGGTCCCACAGGATGGCTAGACTAATCTGCTTACATAGAGGCCAATATTCTGATAATTTATTTATGATATCGACGAGGCCATATTGTTAGTTAAGGTTATGGCCACGCCAAACGTACCTACCTAAAGTCATATTTTGGCGTGGCGTTGCGTTGGTCTGGTCATACACAATATTGAACAATGTTGACATTGAGTTTTGCCTTCTTGTTGTACTTAACTATTATTTGTGTCGTCGTGCGAAATAAAGTTATATCGTTATATACGTTGAAAGAATAAACATAAAGTGTGAAATGGCATTGCATATTGATTATTTCAATAATTAAACATTACACTCGCTTAAATTACATTCACTAACTACTACTTAATAAATTATCAAATCAAAAATGATTTTCATTTTCATAACAAGCTTTTATCAAGCGGTATAGTACCTACTCATCAAGACTATTCCAAAGATCCCAAACACGATGGGGTTTTCTTATTGCGTTCTTTAGTTCCTATGACCCCCTCCCGACAACATCATCAGACCAGCTCCATAGTATAAAATTAATGCATTGTCATCCAGGTTACATAGATATACAAAAATTCAGCTCATTTGGATACCTAATGTATTTTTACAACAATTTCACCAAAACCACAATACCACAATAAACCACAATGTGTTATATGCCAAATACTGGTTACAATGCTTTAAAATATTTAATTTGTTGTATTCTTGTGAACTTTCCAATATTGAGACATGGTTTGTAGCTTTACTTTTAATACTGTCCTTTTCGGAGAACAAACTCAAGACTTGTGCTTTTTATCAAATAAGGTATTCCATCAAATTGGGATGGCAAGAAATTTAATTTGCTAAACAAATTCGACCACGAAATTACAGAGATTCCGCAAAATCAAGAGAGATTAACTAGGACAATTTCAATTTCCTTGTTTGAAATTATAAATGCTTTTACTTATTCGAAACTTGAAAGAGCAACGGACCGTAAAAATATAATATCTATTATTATAATAGAAGTGAATTAAGGTCAACAGTTTTAAAAACTTTAGTTTCCTCTTACGACAACCACAAGTGCTATCGCATAATAACCACCTACAGGTGGTCCAGAGAATTTATTTCAAAGTATTTTAGATCACACCCAAGATAGTAAAAGCGATAATTCGCTTCGATGGTTAATCGATTTGGTAAATAATACACATGGTATAGTTTTGCGTTAAACGTCTTTCAAAGTCAAATCAGTCAGAAATCTGGACCGTTACGAAAAGGACTATATCGTCTTACCTTAATAACTGCAAACTATTACTCTTAGAAACATAAATCTAGTGTCAGTGTTTAGTGTGTATAGTCAGCTCGCGGTTTTGATCTCGATTTTACGTCTTAGGCGGCTGGGGCGGGTGGGGTAACGGGGGAGGGGCTTTGCATTGAATGAACGAAACGCGTGCTCCCGTACATTTCTATTCAGTGTAACTCACGACTCATACGTGATAGGGCGATGATTCTTGCGTGTATTAATCCAATTTGTCTATAACAGTCGATCCATATAAAAATAGGTGAAGTTTGGAAAATAGTCACAGTAAAAATAAGTAAAATGTGTCAAAAACTTAGCCCGTGTAAGAGCCAGTAAGAAATACAAATCACGGGTATCGTCGGAAGGAGGGGGCCATATGTGGGTATCCCAATGTCCGACGCTGAGCAAGTAAACAGGCTGTTTATAGGTGACCTTACTGACCTGCATGGGTGTGTTGGTGGCAGCAAGCTTCGTGAAGCCGACGATATCACTGAAATACACTGTGACGCATTCGAAACTCTCCGCCTGGACTCTCTCTCCTCGCTTCAGGGCTTCTGCCACAGTCCTGGGAAGGAAAGGTTATATTTTAGCGGTCAAACCAGTTTCCAGGACAGGACAGGTTTTGACGTAGGACAAACTGATTAGGCCTGAAATTGGGTTTGGCTGCACAGGTACATGGAATAAAAACCGGGCCATCGTGAGCAGCTCTCTTGCCCAGAGTTTTTACCAGAGTTAGCTTAAATGTATACAAAGTAATACGTTTAAATAGTAAGTTTCATAATTAAATTCATCATCAGCCTATAGCCTAGCCTAGTCCACTGCTGGACATATAAGATTTCCCCCAACGAGCGCCAATGCAACCTGTCGCATCCCACGTAAATGCTGTCAGATAGCCTTTCGCAAATCGTCACTCCATCTGGCCGGAGGGCGTCCTCCACTGCGCTTGACGAGTCGCGTTCTTCATTCAAGAACTCGTTTACCTTGTGGCCGCTCGCTTAGCGGTTGTCAGTTCTTCCATAAATATGGTCAGCCACTTCCACTTCAGTTTACTACTTACTGTGTGCTAAGTCTAAGTTAGTTTGTAATTGCACCAATATTGCACCAATTGCACATTAAATTATGCGAAGGATGTTTAAGTTCAACAATGCACTTTTATTGTCATCTATACATGGTATTAACAAAGTCGCTTTTCGCCGTCTGTGCCTACTTAGATCTTTTAACTATGTAACAGTACGTGAAAGAAGTTTCGCCGGGTCCACTAGTTATTAATAAACCAAAATTAACGTTTCGTAACTTTTCTTTCCTTGTGCTTGTTTTTGAACAGTGAAACTCTAAAGAGCTGTAGACTGCAATATTGTTGATCAATTTAAACTTGATATCTCTGTCTATTGTTGAGACAAAGTGAACGCACAACAACGTTATTAGTGATTATGTACAAGGGTTTGGTTTCCCTTGGAGGTAAGAAATTAATGATATTGGGTGGATGCTTTAAAATAATACGAAAATTAAATAAACAACCTAAATATTAGGTCCTTACCTATGAAATTAGCGTTTTACATGGCGAAAATGAAGAAAACTGGAATTTGAATAAAAGCAAATTTTATCGATTAAGATGAAACTTTATCAGACAGCATTAAGCTATCTGATGCATACCATTTCATTTTGATCACTACCCTTTTCATAAAATTACATATGGCCGTGTAGTGTCCGGCAGAGTAGAATAGCACCAACCCCTTACACTCATGTGTGTCGTACGAGGCGACTAATGTTTTCGAGGCAAAAGATCAAGAGTCTCCGTAGTCTGAAAAATGGACGGCAGCATTTTCCATTGTTTTGTTTAAATATTGCGATCTCCAACCCGCCTGCCAAGCGTGGAGATTATGGCAATAACCTCCCCTTTTGTGGAAGAGGCCCTAAGTCCTGCAGTGGACTGTTACGGGCTGTGATGATGATGATGACATCGGGTTTAAGTGGAAAAACTAACGATAGATGAAAAGGGGTATTTTCAAACTATCATAAAAACTTGAGAAAATATTTTTCATTCAATTTTAAACATAATTCTATACATACTCTATTTTCAAAATCAAGTATTAATTTTGATAGATTAGAAAATATAACTTTAGAGTAGTTCTATCCATTTATAGCCACTGGCTTTTCAGTACTTGCTAAGAGCTCAGCCCGACCTTCCAACTTCAGGGAGTTTCCTTGTGGTTTCACCCACATGTGCATTTATAATTGCCCTGCCTGAAGGTCTTTCAATACAAGGATCATTTACATTGTACCAGAATCAAAAGTATGGCCCTTTACAGTTGGCAAAGCGTAGCTTTAATAAATAAACAAGCAGTGAAAGTTTTTGAAATACTCTTGATATAGTTTTGACACGTTTTTAGTATTCATTTATTTATACTTTATGAACAAAAAGGACTTAAAGTTATTATAGCATTATCTAGCAATCTTTTAGGAGAGATAACAATCAAACAAGGTATGCGGTAAGGTATTCTGCTACTAGTTTAAGGCCAATGGTTTTCCAGTCATTCCATTAAATTAACATTAGACTATTTAGTAGTCTGAGGGTAACTCGATTGTGGACTAAAACGGCAGTCTCTTGGTAGATTTTAGACGGCAACAAAAATAACTATTCAACTGAGAGTCAATTTTGATTCCATTACGACTCTATTGATAAAAGTTTTTGCAGAATACCCAATTTGTCTCAACGTAATGAAGTCGCATTTGAGTTTCAATTAAATATAAATAGCATCTGAGTTAAATACAATTACCACACTTGGGCCTCTGGTGCTGCAGATAAGCCTGACAGCTGTGATCACTAACTATCGTGTGACCTGCTCGCTCATTTTCCTCCCCCTATTATAAAAAAATAAGGAACTAGACGCCATAGAATAACTTATAAAGTATCACCTGGGCAACATCCTGTTCAGCAGGTCATCAGTCCGCCTCTTCTCCTGCAACAGCTGTTCGGTGCGGGCGGCCACCAGAGTCTCCAGGTTTGAGGCGTACTTCTCCATCATCGCGAGCATGTTGTCGAATATATTCGTCTTCCTGTTGGACGAAAAGAGAAATGAATGGATAACTAACCAATCCACCGTCAATGCCAAGTTGTAGTGGAGGTTTTTTGCCCCCTCGTACGGTCGAACAAATAAAAGGCTACACAGGTACAATCTGTTCTGTAACCAGGCGTGTTAGTGGTTTTGTTTCTACGCTCATCATAGGCTGCATCAAATGGTAATAATATATATGATCAAACGAACTTCGCGAACTTCGATCGATATTATATGAGTCGCTTCATTCGAAGATATAAGATAATTCATGTTTGGAGAGGGAAGTTTTGCAAATTTCAAACAAAATATTAAATATACATAAATTATAAACATTGTATTAATTATACGGTATCAACCGTAAATGAAACACATTACATAATGGACACTGTGGTTAATTCATTATTAAGAAAGCAAACGGGTCTAACAAATCGGCCATCTAGAGCAATCAGCCTGTTATAATATCTGGCGAAAACGCGATGTACTTGGTCCTTGCGGCCACCGTATTGCGGGGCGCGCCGCCCCGGACACGCCGCCGGCCCAAGCGCCGCATGCCGGACACACCGAGCCACAGCACATGGACTCATGACACACTGCTCTCTGTCATCACCCTGCCAATCCATTGGCTAAAGGCAAACCATTAGCCAATGGATTGGCATTAGCTCAAAGGCCGTGACTTGTTTATAGTGTGGTTTGCACGACAGAAAGAGATACCCGCCGTGGGCTGGGTACTCATCCCCACTACGAAGACCCTCTGTTGGTCACCACGCGAAGGTTCGAAAGAACGTTTCTCGCTCGTACGATTCGGATGTGGAAGAGCTCCCAGCCACAGTGTTTCCTTTGGACTATGACATGGGATCGTTCAAGAGGTATATTAGAGGTTTCTTTAGAGGCGGGCAAAGCATTGGTGACTCCCCTGGTGTTGCTAATGTCCATAGGCGGCGGTGACCACTTTCCATCAGGTGGCCCGCTTGCCTGTTTGTCTGCTGAGTAACATAAAAAAAAAACTTAGTATGTGCCAGTACTGAGTTGCTTGATTCTAATCAGATACTCCTCGAGTGTGATAGCAGGGGTTATGCTAAATTAGGTACAAAAAAGCCTTGGTTACTAGCGACCTGACCCTAATGTTGTAACTAATTATGAGTTTAATGCCATTTGAGGTGGTATTAATATTATCATCCTTAAAAGTGATAGCGTTTGTACCCTGTGTGTGTGGTGCACAAGGCCAGTAATATTCCTAATGTTCTGGTTAACTTTTTATTGTGTTTTCTTTATTCGGACGGGACCGAATTTGAAATATTATCCAATACACTCTCGTGGATTCCGAGTGGCAGTATACCTAGGCAAGCTTGGATTGAATTTGAAAGCTCCATTTAGTGATCGTTTAATTCGAACATTCTAACTGGGACCAAAATGGGATACGGAGGTGTCATACGAAGCATTCGTATTTAAACAATTACTTAAAATGTTATCACAAATTCGTTAGAATCTTCATAAGGATCAGTATTATTCTGCAAACAAAATTGCAAATTGAGAGAAGTACGGCAAGTGATATAATGAAGTGAAGATAATCGCATCTACTGCGATAGCCTCCGAGTCTTGTTTGCAGGATAAATAGCGCTCACAGTCGACATTGACGCGAGACATGAAATCGGCAATCTACCGGTACCTCAATCATAGGCTGTCTAACAGTGTGGACTATCTATCGGTAAGCCGAGTCAGAGAGTTTCCACGCTATGTCATTTACTCTCTTGAGTCCTCGTCAGCCCTAATATCACATAACGAAATATGCCGCGCTAGATGCTTTGTATGAACTTCCATACAAAGAATCTAGCGCGGTAATACATATACTGATAGCTGAGGTGTTATCTACTCGTAACAATACAGCACAATTATTATCGTATGATCCAACATTTTTAGATTTAGTAAATCCAGGTAATGTGATACTTGAGTTCACATTGCTTCCAACGCCCGTTCATCCAATCGTCGCCATAGACGGTTCCCCAGCTAGTACGAGAGGTATAAGTTAAGTTCTCGTTTACATATTTAGTCCTGAAGGACAATAAAGGGCCCATGTTTTGCGCCCATTAATTAAGTTCCCCAAAGAACATGGAACGGAGGGATATTTATGCTATGGTATAAGTAGCTATTATATTTTAAAATACATTTTAACAAATGATAAAAAATTTGTCTCCAAAGTTTTTGTGTACAATCAGCTGTATTGTAGCGGTAGACAAGCTGCTACTGACAGCGTAATACGGGGAAGAGACGAAAATGTATACACTGATAGTGCTATAATGTGAATAGGCTGTTCCTAGACAGGCATGTCCCATCATCGACCGCATCGTCACTTACCACCAGGTGAGGTGGCGGTCAAATGCCTGGCTAGCAAAGTAATTAAAAAAAAATCGCTTTTCTCCAGTTAAAAAGATTAAGTGAAATTCGCAGAATTAAAACATATAAACACTAGAATTTTACACATATTTTTAGGTAGCAAGTTGCTTTTGTTAACGATGACTATGAATCCGAGACATTGAAGTAATCTGAGTCTCGTTATCATTGCGTAGACATTCCTCGAAGTCAGTTCCAACATAAAGGATATCGTCTAAGTATAGCACGAATTTTGAGCCTTGAGACCTGAGAAGTTGAAGACTTTTAGGAAACCCTCGCTGGGCAAACGAGAGACTAATACGGTAAGGCTGCAAATTCGTAAATTCTGCCATCGTATTAAAACTTTTATGGGTTCACAATTTTAAATGTATCATATTTAAAAATGTGTTTCTTGGAATTGATTTTGAAATAGTTCTGTGCTCCGATATAGGTGCTCGGTATAAATTTATTATGTGATTTTAGATTTATGGAGAATCTTTTTTCCCATTCGGGTTAGGTGCTGTGAATATTTTGGATAAAAATTGATGTGTGGCTGCCGCTTGCCCGATGCAAGGTGTTCGGCTGAACACTTTGAATTCGCACCTAAATCTACTAACATTTTAATGGACTAGGTCATATTCTTCTTTTCGTCAGGAGCAAAAAGTTTGGTACACCAGATCAGGAGACAGAAAATTTGTCTGTACCAGGGGCAACATAGATATTGTGCCACGGACTTATAGAATGGGACTCCTAAACAGGTACTTACTTGAGTTTTAATCGGAATCTAAAATATCTAAAAACCTCGATCATCACCAGGTTGAGACACTAGATTATTGCATATTGCCTTCGTGTTGATTCACGATCAACCCACAGGCGGTGTATATGCGTAGCTATTTGATACCGTCGTGTTGATTCTCGACCAACCTCCAGGTGAAATCTTAATTATATTCTTCATTCTTTATTGTATATACATTAAAGCTAAATCACCGTCGTGTTGACTCACAGCCAACCCCTAGGTTTTGTATTAAAACACTCAATGCATAAATGATAAAAGTAACTACATTCGGCGAAAATATTGTAGGTACTTACATGAATTTTTATCGGAATCTGAATTGAAATCCGAGAATATCGTCACTTTGTGACATCGTAGTTTTTTTGCTTTTTCTTTTGAAATACCGAATCTTGTTTTCGGCGCTGCGTTTCTACTTTTGAAATAAAATTTTAACAATTTGTTGTGCACCACGTGTACACGATGTGCTCGCTACCTCGCACGAAAAATTAATAAATAAAAATGGCGGTTGGCTGTATCAATACGTAGGACCGAAAAAAGGATATGATCGATTGAAAACAAATCGATTACTTTAAATAAACGTGCATTGCTACCTTGTCGGCTAAAGGGACTACGTTGTGAATTATCTTATATCTGAAGAATGAAGCGACGAAATAAAATGTTAATAATAATCTTTTCGTAGGCAAATTTATTCGACTGGCTTTATTTTTGAAATTAATACCTAGAAACTCGTGTCTATGACTTACGTGTGTATAAATATTTATAAAAATAAGCCTTGTTTAGTGCAACAAACTTAGTACGACGCCGTTTTTGGGTCAGATAAGTTTGTAGCACTGCAGTACCCAGCACACGCCGTGTAACTACCTAATTGTTAAACGCATGATCAACAACTTGTTTTTATTAATAATTAACGTAATGGCTCACTGTTACCCAAAGGGCAATGGAAAGAGCTATGCTCGGAGTTTCTTTGCGCGATCGAGTCAGAAATGAGGAGATCCGCAAGCGAACCAAGGTCACCGACATAGCTCTAAGGATTGCCAGACTAAAGTGGCAGTGGGCAGTGCACATAGCTCGAAGAACAGATGGCCGATGGGGCAGTAAAGTTCTTGAGTGGCGACCACGTACCGGTAGACGCAGCGTGGGTAGGCCTCCTACAAGGTGGACCGACGACCTTGTAAAGATCGCAGGTACCAGCTGGACGCGGAAAGCTCAGGACCGGTCTTTGTGGAGATCTCTGGGGGAGCCTATGCCCAGCAGTGGGCGTCTTCTGGCTGATATGATGATGATGATGATGTTATTATCACACATTTTAAGGGTATGTTCCGGGTTTTCTACCGCGTACCTTTGTTGACGAGTAGCCTCGTGTCATGCATCATGGTCAGTCGTCCCGTGACCATGTCGAAATATCGGGCTACTCGTCAACAAAGGTACGTGGTACCAAACCCGGAACATACATTTAAAATGTGTGACTGTACCAAAACGCGTAATTTTACTTTGATTCCTAGCGTAGCCCCTCTGTTTGTTTGACTGTAATAATTTGGCTGATCAATTTTGTTCTATTTGGGTTCGTACTTCGTGGAAATAGAACACGTCACCCGGGGGAGTGACGTGCTTATGTGAGATTGCCCGAGTAGTTCGCATGAACCATTAAGCCTACACATTATAACCCTCAGTCGCCCTTCTCAGAACTTGTCAGGGTCTCATATAAGTAGTAAATATTACTGGGATACTCTGTGTCGTGGCTTAAATAGAAATTAAAAAACACTTCAATTTCAGCCTAGGGTTTGAGCTCAAGGGTTCAAACCCTAGCTCAACGCCTTCTTCTCTAGGCTCTAGGATTTTGTGGGAGGATCGAATGTTCCGACTTTTCTGTACTAGAATTTGTCACTTGCAACTTCGTCGAGAGAGACTTCGATAAATTATAACGTGAAAGGCTGCGTAAAAGATATTATATATTCGAGTATCAATCCATAGTTTCCCCGTATAAAATTGTGTGTAAAACACACATAATATAAATTACGAAAAATAGAGTAGGTACCATCAACAAATGGCACGTCGCCCATTTACGGGTGAAAGGAGCAGCAGTGCTGTTAATACTTGTAATAGCCTCTACAACTTCTAATGGAGAAGTTTTTATCAGCATTAAAGGACCAAGTTACTTCAACAGAACGCAACACGTTTCTAAATATTAGGTGTCTAGCTGGAAGTGTTTTTTATTTATGCGAGTAGCAAAGTGACGTAATTTTGAGGTTGGTAAATAATTAATTAGTATTAGTTTGAAGTGCTTACGTAGTTCTAAACGTATTCGGAATACCTAAATGTTAGAACTTTTACAAATTACTCATCATTGCCTTGGCTTGAAACATCTATTATAGATGATTCAAAAATCGTCGTTACGGGTTTGTATACGGCACTCTCTCCAGCCCAACGTCGTGTATGGTCACGCCGTCAATTATAGTCTTCCCCCAAACGAGACAAATTATTACTACAATCACGAAAACTGTATGTATAATATTGCAACTTTACATTGCAAAGGCCAGGCTTATTACACAACGGGATTTCTCCTAGCTAACCTTAGAAAAAGCAACTTTATAGAGCTGTGGAGACAATAAACGAGGGAGGATCCAACGAGTGACCAGGGATAGCCCCGATGGGTTGGCATAGATAGGCCAAACATTTTAGTTTTAGATCATCTACAATTAAGTGCAGATGTTATTAAAATGTATCCTACACTGCAACAAAGATGTGATGGAATGTGGAGTTAAAAATAACTAACCTGCCACCATTATCGAAGAAAAGTCAAGGACGCCTCCTTTGAAAGAGCTCAATCATTTTTCCCTTTTAAATGAGCGATTCTACGCAACTCAAAAGGCGCTATCTAAATTTTATTTTGCGTTGAAAATTGTTTTGCACATTTAGTCACTCTAGGGTAGACCCTAACGCCGGCGCTGCTTTCATGTAATGTATCTTCGTTTTAATAAACCAAAAGACAAATTGTAACATTCAACAAGGTAGAACAGAATCTCAGATAACTCTCATTTATAATGTTGTTAATCTACGATTATTTTCTGCACAGCGCAACGCAATGTAGCTATGGGTACCTAATTTGTCTTTTAACGCATTTTGGTATGGTATTATCTTTCTGATAATATAAGAAGCGTCGGTGGCCGAGTGGTTAAGGTATCCCACTCGTAAGCGAGAGATACCAGGTACATTTGTTGAATGCTAACCAACGCTCTTACGGTGAGAGAAAAATCGTGATGAAACCTGCACATTCAGGCGACTGAATGTGTAACCATGATCCAATCTAGTCAGGTACCCCTGGTAGCAGGGTGACGGAGGTCAGATGGCAGTCGCTCCACTGCAATTATCTGATCTGCCAAATCTGGTTTATGGTCAAGGCGGACCCCGGGTCTTCGTGCGCGAGAGCACAACCAAGGTCAAGAGGATTATTATTATTATCTTTCTGATAAATGTCTAAATGGTTTTTAAATTTTGTTGTACTTCAATCTATGTGTGAACTTAACGAAAATATTCCGTGTGGTTCTCGTATTACAACTGAAATTCACGCCACTTCTGGGCACACTCCCGCCGCAACTAACTAGAAGATAACTGTGTTAAGAGCATTAGGTTCAGTCTGGCAAGAAAGTCGTGTAAAATTGAGGGAGCTACTTGACAGTAGAAGTACTCAGTTTGAGAGAAATTCATTGTTACCAGAGCTTCACGACGTTCTTACCAGACTGTACATAAACCGGTGCTGATCGTCAGAGTAGAGTTGGTTGTGTCACATATACTACTAATGCGATGACCGACAAACCAGCTAGCACCTCCCTAACTAGGGAAAAAGATACCAGAGATTCATTTTGAATATTTTCAAACTCTGCGATCTTAGTAAGTTTTGTCTTAAGTACTTCGTACAGTTCCGAAAATAGACTGTTGCTGCCTAAATAAACGTTACTCAGAACTTAGAAGTGGTATGCATAATTAAAACACAACTTAAGAGAACACAAATATACCCTACTGCGTATTAACAAATTACGTTCTAAACTTCGTTACGCACGCAATTATCCACCTAATTACCTACATAATCAGAGTCAACATTAATGGTAGCTCTAAAATAAAGTTAGGGAGACAAAGTTTGCGCAATCTCTACCCAAATTTATATAAGAGCAAGTTTTCTTTTAGAGGATTTCTTTGTGCGGTCGTGGTTAGCCCCAAACTTAGCAAGCTCAGACATTCTAATAGTAAAACTCATAATTGACAGTGTTTTACAGTGGTATAGTTGCAGTGGATGGTAGTGTATTTTACGTGTAATGGAACCCCGTAATTGGGCAAAATGATATGTGGAGTAGTTAAGTATTCCTTCATTTATTTTATTTAACAACTTATTGTACATAAGAGAATTTAACAGAAAGTATAGGTTAGTTACGATACAACAGGCACTACTTATCTCTAAAAGAAGTATCTTCCAGTAGCCCTACAAAAAGGAGAGGTGATAATTAAACGCGCTTTATTACTTTTAAAGACTAGGGACGAAATCTATTAGCAAATCAAATCTGGAAATCTTACAGACGCTTGAAAACGTTGCACTTAGAACAATATGTCGTAATGACAATGGTCGAGAAATCAATAAATAAATGAATATTTTTTAATATTCTCAGTCTATTGGAGAGGAGGTTAAGAAATACAACAGAAAATGTTCTAACGGCAGATTTAATACTTTTTAAATTACCTGACCAAAGATCTTCTCAAATATCAGGAGCTAAAAAAAAACATTTAAAAACAAATGTCACTGGTTTACCCGTGTTCTAACCATTGATCGAAACGTCGGAATAAAAAAGAACCGCTATCGAATCGAACTAGCTTTTTCCTTGATTTCCTCTCACTGGACTCACATTAAATTACGGATAAATTATAGCCATGTGTTTTTACATAGATGCCAAATTTAATTAAAATCCGTTAATTGGATATTCCGTGAACATCAATTTCGTAGTAACATCTATCCAAACATCATTACCAACTTTCGCATTTAAATTAGGAAGATGTAGAAAATATAAGATATCTGGGCTTCACGTAAATATAATTCTTTTCAGTTTCTCCTGACCTAGGTCAAGCTGAAAATGTAACCGTAAGAGGAGGTAGTTAATACGCGATGGAAAACATGGAAATATTTACGAATATAATATATACCACAGTGCAAACTATCTATGAGGTTCTGTGGGGTTTCGCATACTGAGGGCGAGCGGCTGTGGATACACAGAGGGGGTTTATTAGGGGTCTACGGGTAGGGGGGGTTTTTGGGCCTATTTCTGGCAATCCCACATATCCACGTCACTCTGCCGGGTGAAGTGATTCTGAAGATTTCCCCTCTTAAAAAAGGGGGGCTTATGCAGTGTTGTCGGTGCCCTGGTAGTTAACGGGTCCGACTCGTAAGCAAGAGGTACCGAGTTCGGTACCCACTGCCTGCCGCAAAACAGCAGGACAAACAAATTTTCGTCGAAGAAGTAACCTGAGGATGAAGTCTATCAACATGTAATTCTCATTTAGTAACAACTGCTCATGACCAGGCATAATATCTAATTTGTTTTCACAAACATTGACAAAAAATCTATTTAATTCTAGGTAAGAAAACTCTAGGCTTAACCTACATGGATCCATAATCCATTTAGTATTGCCCTGAAGGGACCAATTTGGAATAGTTCCAACACAAAGTGATTATGTAGCGAAAAGCTGTCTTACCAAGTTATCGACCGCCTAAGATCATTGCTGACCAAGCGTATGCGAGATGTCTTCGCGGAACGTACGTAACTATACAGTACGCTTGAGGAGTGTGACTTTAACTTTGTAACTTAAAAATTTCTATATCCTAGATTTAGAAATATTCATAAAAATTGTAAGAGATATCGCGGATAAGAAAGAAGAGGCCTTCGCTTGTGTTGCGTAAGCCCCAGGGATACATGGGAATTACGTACCTAAACCTTTCGGTATCGGGAAAGACGTCCCGCGGAAGGCCCAAGAAGCGATGGATTGACATCGACGAGTCTGATACAACAGCCAATGGCTTACGACACGAGCCAGAAGCCGGGACTGACCGCTCGGATGATGATGATGATGACAGGTATTTATGTAATCATTAATCTCACCAACCGCCCATAACAGTCCATTATTGGACTTAAATTTTCTGTACATTAGTGGACGGTATTAACTCTACCCGCATTCTATAATACCGCAATGTCGAAAATATGTAAATAACGTTTCAATAGAAAGACAAATATAGAACTAAAGAATATTTGAGACGAGGGGAGGCGGTCGGTGTTATATTCAGAGTACAATTATCTGCGATACAACATTATAACTAGATAAGCATATACATTATTAATCCCTTTCACATTTTACTGTCGACGCTAAAGGAAAGAGTTTGTAATAAAGTTTATGTTTATATAATCTGTCGCGGGTGTAAACGTAAATCAAAAGAAATTGAAACTGTTTCTGTTTTCAGTTGTACAATTAATCCTTTAGCAAACAAATAAGATGGATCTAATACCTACTGACAAGAATGTTTGTCAAATTAGAGTAGTTTTTTTAAAGATAAATTGGCATGTAATTACTATTAAAAATCGGTTCAGTAGTTTCGAAGATTGCCTCCTACTTAAAACATAACTACAAAGATTTCCTCATTATAATATGAGTTATAGATAATATCATCGAATCAGCCTGTATAGTACTTAATTCTTATAACTTGGTGCGCAGAAGTAAAAGGGTTATCTATTTCTAATCCAGTCATTAAAGAGGTTGTACAGTGCGTGAGCAGGAACCTACACGAATCCTTTAGAAACTTGTTCACAGTGCTTTGGGAATGAACATGTGAAATTCCTGATGGTCAGAGGGTAAGAAGGAGGGGGAAGGGGATATCAAATGTCCTACTTCTTAGGTTTTTCGCTTACATGCTGAACACCGTGTATAGTTACTGATTAACGAGACCTTACAAATTTTTCTACAACTTTTGTCGCGAGCCATAATGACATAAGTACCCCTTCTTCCACGTACAAAACAACTAAGGCCTATTTGGTGTTGTACATGAAATTTAATTTTATGATAATATTTCAGGATACTAAAATCCAATTGTTATAAAGTTTTGACTTGAGAGCTAAGAAGAGAGTTTTTGGATGTTAAGATCGCCTAACAGTCACAGATATAAGTTTATAGATAGATGAACACTTCATTACATAAATACACAATACAGTCGGTACATATGGGTACCTACAGAGAAAACAACAGGCGGCCTCTGAAAACAGTTTCTTTCAGGCAACCTTTAGGCTGCGAACTATCATTAAGAACATAATATACAGAAACTGAGAGAAAATCCATACAGCGATAAGACATGTTAAAAATACTTACAAGGAAAGTCCGCGCACCCGAAACGCCAAATTATATAAAACTTTGCGAACGTGCTATTATGAACAATATATACTTAGGATTAAAGGCTTTCATAAACTAGTACCAATAAATATTTAGTAGAAGCATACACTACACGCCCACAAATTTTTATTAAATTTGGTGTGTTCGGGTGCGTGGCTTGTAAATATGTGATAAAACGATTTACGAGCACTCACATGCCAGCATGCATGTCCTTGAGTCGCAGCCGCACGAGTCGCAGGTCCGGCCGGCTGTCCGGCCGCTCGCTCCAGCAAGCGTTCAGCACGGCCAGCACGGACGGGCGCGCTGCCAGCCCGCCCAGCGACGGCCGGAACAGCACACCGCCGATTGGCTGCCGGACGCGCCCGATGATCTCTACGAGAGTAGATTTTTTTATGTTATACGGCAGACAAACAGGCAAGCGGGCCACCTGATGGAAAGTGGTCACCGACGTTTATGGATATCAGCAACACCAGGGGAGTTACTAATGCGTTGCCCAACTCGAAAGCGACCTCTAATATACCTCTTGAACGATGCCATGTCGTAGTCCAAAGGAAACACTGTGGCAGCGTTTTAGACATCACTATACACATAGAACTGACCGTGTGGTGTCTGGTACAGTAGAATAGCACTAACCCCATACACTCATGGATGTCGTACAAAGCGTCTCCGCCGGAAATATGCCGGAAAATGGGCAGCAGTTTTTCATTGTTATATTTATAACAATTCGATCTCCAGCCCGTCTGCTTAGCCTGGAGATTATGGCAATAACATCCCCTTTCGTGCGAGAGGCTACAGTAGACTGTTATGATAATACATAGAAATATATAAACAAGATATGTAATTAAAAATGCCATGTGAGCGGCAACTATTGAGGACGTTTGTCGCCACTTCACCCACTACTGCGCATAACTGTACTACTGCGCAATAGTGACTTAGCGACAAAGACTCGCGCGTAGGACTTCTATTGAATTATCTTTTTCTGATTTCTGTGGCTCTATTGTAAATTAAGTACTGTACAGCTTACAGTTACCGCTTATCATCAGGTGGTAGTTAAAATAACTGCTGTTATCAGGGACACGTCTGCAGTGGAGTACGTAAAACGTCTCGCGGGTGCTAAATAGTATGGTCCCTGTGGAGACGAACACGTTCTTTGACCGCGGATGGTTTAGTAGTTTAGGACCACCGTGGACGACGGTTTACCTTAGGTACTTAAATAAGTTATAAAAAAAAAGGTATGTATAGATAATCCTAGCCGTTGCAGTCTTCAGTATTAGTTTTACCAAAAAGGACGCAGGCTCTATAATTTCGCCGTCGGACACTTGATTGCAATATCACAGGAATAGTGTACCTTATATAGTTATATTTATATATTATCAGCTAAACTGAGAACAACGGCAGCATTTTACGAAATAAAACTGGCCAATTTATTTAGTTATTGAGACTTGTCCTTTTTCATTAAATTTAGAAGTGCTTCGTGATTCATTATATAAAAGTCGTATTGTACAAGTAAATGACACAATATAGACTGGCATACATTAAGACGACATTTCAACACCGTTGCTAGCATTTATATCAGAGGTTTCAACTTATAGCATTATGCTGAGGGCTGGTCCAATTTGGTCCGATGACGCATCGATCTGTTTCCTTATTATGTACTTAATCTGTTAGCATTCAGTTTTTTCAATGTGTTATTGGCCCAAATAAAAACGTCTATGTCTATGTCTTACCAGCATACGTGAGGTTGGTATCGCCCCAAGGGCCACTTCTGCCCAGTATCTCGTACAGGATGATGGCGAATGAGTACACGTCCCCCTTCTGCGAGCCGCGAGGGTTCGGCACAGGGTCCCTTAGCAGCTCAGGAGCGCGCCAGAGCATCCGCCTCTCCATACGGAGGGCGTCTTCCGTCTCCGAACAACCGCCTGAGAAATAAGTTATAATTTAAAGATGGATGTTACTGTTAGATAGGCAATCGAGGGCATGGATCAACACTATGACTGATTGAAATTATAATTTAAGAAATTACATGTTACTGTTAGATAGGAATTCGAGGGCATGTTTCAACACCATGGCTGATTTGACGTTATTTTTATTTTGATTTATTTTATTTGCTAACAGATTTACACTTTTTGTAACATTGATATAATAAATGACAGATCTTTAATACTTGAATGTAAATCCAATAACATGCAAACTTACGTTCACAATAGAATCGATCGCGCTTAATTAAAAAATAAATCTATCTCCACCACCACTCCAATTTAACAACTAAACAATGATAATGTTAGTGTAAACGGCAAGACTTCGCACTTAGAATATACATACAATATTTTTTTATATTTTAATAAATAAATATAGTTAGATTATATAGAAGACACAACCCTAGCAGACGCTTGGAATTACGGTGATGGTGCGTTTTGTGTGTAGTCGAAATAAAGTGCAGTTAATGTTAATAATATACATTTTAGCTTACTCACTAATGAGCTGTTCAGCTTTTACAGTACCTAGGTGTAACAACAGGCCAAGCAGACCTGACGGAAAGTGGTCACCATCGCAAGAATCCACCACTGCTCCTCTCCGCTCCAGCACTGGAGACCTTACTAACGGCAGGAACACAATACTATTGAAAATAAGTAGTATTGTTTGCCTGCCAAGTTTTGTAAAATGGTTCTTCCCTTGTCAGGCTCCGGATGGCGGGTATCCGCCTTATCGGTGGCCTTATAAGAGAGGTATCTTATATGAATACGACTATACGAGCTAAAATACAAAGGGACAACTGACTTATTACATAGAGCCCTAATTATGACAAAAGTATGTATAAGGTGAACTATTATAAATACCTACATCACCTCTTCTGTGCCGTGCTCCGGCTTACACTCACACGAGCCTCTGAAGATTGACTACACATAAGTGTAATTTACATTATGTTATCGCCGCAGCTTCCTCTATTAGTAAATTTCATAGTGAATAATTTGTAGGGATTAGCCAGATCTCGCTTTTCAAGTAAACAGAAAGCCGATCTCAATTAGTTGAGCCAACATTTGTTTTATCCACTGGGTGACGTTTAACGGTAAACATTTAAAAGGAAACTTCTGTCTCTGTCATTAATCATTCTATGAATCGATAAATGTGCTTGATCGAGCATTAAAATTTATTATTCTGAATGTACACCGTATTCGACCCGTAACGTGTCGTATTATTTATTCATATAGAAGTCTAGGTAAGTGTCGTTTGTCATCAAATTAAGCTAAAATAGCCTTTAATAACAGAAATTACGAAGCGTGAGATTAGTTGTAGGGATTTAAGTGTGCATTGAATTGCAAGTGAAAAAAAAATGACAAAGCTAAATAGTAGTTGTCAAAAAAATAAGCTAAAATGGCCTTTAATGACAGCAATTAAGGAGCGTGGGGTGGGGTTACCGTTAGGCATTTAAGTGTGCGTGGAATTACAGACAAAAAAAGAATGACAAAGAAAAATAGAGTAGTGGAGGTCGAAAGCTAAACAGTGAGAAGGCAGTGAACACATACATATCGGCTGATCCGGATAAGAAGCAGATATAAATGTTCTATATCGACAAAATTGAAAGTCAAAGACGAATGAGGCCCACAGAAAACCAGCGGTGTGAGACGCCTCGCGGTTCACAGCACAAGCTGAGTGGGACCCTTATACACTGGCCGCTACGACATGACTTACCTACGTAGGACAATGTTTTTTTGTATTCTCCTTCTTTTTTTTGTATTTTTTTGTCGTGTCGTAGTGTCTTGTGGCAATAAATGTCCTTATTCTTATTCTTGAATAACGGCAATACTTTATAACAATATGGCCCTTAGCTAGGATTCTATGTTTTTCATTTAACAATAGGTATAAAAGGAACGTGACTTTCCTAGATTATGTGCCTCGAAAGGGTATAACAAGACGCCAGTCCGTATTGTTGGTTCTAGTATTCTGCAATATCGAAAGCTATCCTACCACTCAAGGTCTGACATGGTAAATATTGAAAACAAAGCTAGGTACAGCCATGCACTAAGCTTACGTATAATTGAATATTGATAAGTATTTGGTAACGCTGTTGAGCTACTTACAGATTTTAATGTTGACATTAACATTTAAAGGATTTATGACTACGTTCTATGAAATTTATCAATCTTTACATTGTATAAAACAAAGTAGCTTCCCGCCGTCTGTATCTGTGCACGCTTAGATCTTTTAAACTACGCAACGGATTTTAATGTGGTTTTCATCAATACATAGAGTTCTTCAAGAGCAAGATTTAAAGCAAGAAAAAAGGGTAGGTAGGAATAAAGTACGGGTAAGAGTAGGGTAGGGTAGTGGTAGGACGCCACGCGAACAAAGTCGCGCCGGGCCCTTTATTATTTCAAATAAAGATTAATGTAGGTTCATTCGTAGACCAACCTAAGTACAGTAGGGGTGTATGTTTAGTATACGTTGGGCTTTAGATTAGGTAACTAGTTAAGCCAGATCTACATATGTTAGGTTAAGTGTGAGCTAGGTAGTAAGTAGGGATAGGTATTAGAGCGCGAGCATTAGGCGCTGTCGTAATTGGTGGTCGTGGTCGGGCGACGTCCGTCGTACAACCGTTGCAAATCAGGACTGCGCCTTATGGAGGTGGTCGTGGTGTATCACATTAGGAACAGTTGGGAAGCGGCTGGTAGACCACTGCTTTGATATCCACACCTATGAACACACACATCCCTACATATTATTTGGTAGTAGCAGCGAGACCAAATTTAAATGTTTTCCTGTTCATCATATCATCCGGCCTCCCCCAGAGATCTTCACGAAGGCCTGTTTTGCGCCTTCCGCATCCAGCTGGTACTTGCGTATTTACCAGATCTTTGGGTCATTGAGTGGGAGGGGAGGCCTACCCACGCTGCGTCTTCCGGTACGTGGTCGCTACTCGAGAACTTTCCTGCCCAATCGGCCATCTGTTTTACGAGCTATGTGCCTTGCCCACTGCCACCTAAGCTTGGAAATCCTTCGAGCTATGTTTATTTCATGTTACTTACAGTAAAATATCAAAATATACTTAAGTAATAGGTAAGTAATACAATATTAGCTGGAACTGTTTACTCATCGCAGAGTTATTATCATTTATGTTAGGTAAATCGTGTTTATTCTTAGTATACTCCGTCTATGTTTACTTGTTCTTTCCTGTAAGCGTATCCACTGCATTATGCGACAGCCGTAAAAATACTGTTTATGGTCCGTTGGAGCGATGTAATAATGTTATTCTTAGAGACAATGCGTAAACACCTCGCCGCAAATTAGGGTGTAGGAGTTACCTATACGATGCACATTACCATTATTAAGTATTAGCTTTTGCCCGTGACTTCGTTTTTAAGACAGTTTACCTTTTTCCCGATTGACCGATTTTAAATGACCTCCCTAATGTATGAAATTTAGTACTACGGAGAGGTTAAGCTGTATCTCTGGTTTTGCCTAACCAAATTAGATACATGCCTAGATTTTAAGATGGACCCCAAACTACCAAACTGTGAAAACCCCATCAAAATGTCCATATTTCTTGTAGTTAAGCTGGTCTAATAAGGTTCTACATCAGGTGTTACAGTTCCTAAGGGTTTTAATAGCTACACAACAAAAAAAAAATTTAATCATATCCGTCCAGTAGTTCCGGAGATTACCATGTAAAAATTTTTTTAAATTGTTATTCTATTACTATTTCTTCATCGCCCTAAGTTATTTGTTTTGTAAATTTATTCTATGTACAGACAAACTTTTTTACTGTTTTATTGTATTTATCTAAATTATTATTCACAAGCGAGCTCTCCAGCTTCATACGGGTACTATCATAAATCATAATCATAATCATAAAAATCTTTATTGTTTTTACTGTGTGTTACATAGGTGGAAAAATATGTATTTGACATTCGATCAGCAGTAAATATCTGTCTCATACAGATATACAATAGGTTTATTACTACACTAATATATTTAATTAAAGAACAATAACAATGACTCGTAACAATTACTAATTTAAATTATAATTATAAAATTCTTGCAGTGTATAAAAGGTTTTACTAATTAACCAACTATGCAGCCCATTATTAAATGTAAAGCCTTTTAAGGATTTTAGGTCACGCGGCAGTTTGTTATAAATTTTGAGACACATATGGCTACAATTATTTACAAATAGACTGGTATTGGGACAATGCATGTATATTTTGCGTTCGGGATCTCTCACTGAGCGTGTTGATAGGCTACTGTATTGAGCAAATATATTGGGGTTGTGTTTGACGAATTTACATATTTCCATGATGTACATATTGGTAAGGGTTAACAAGTTGTGTTTTTGGAAGAAAGGTCGACAAGATTCTAAGGGTCCTAAGCCACATAATGCTCGAACGCACTTTTTTTGTGCAATAAATGCTTTTCGAATGAAAGAGCTATTACCCCAGATTATTAGCCCATATCTTAAGATGGATGCTATGTAGCCGTGATAAGCGGATAGGGCTACATTTTGAGACACTATTTGTCTGAGTCTGCGGAGAACATAAACAAACTTATTGATCTTAGCACATACATTATCTATATGGTTCATAAAATTAAGGTTTTTGTCAATTTGTAGCCCAAGGAACGGAGCGCTGTCAACTTCATTAATGGGTGCGCCTTTATAATTAATATTGAGCTTTACATTTTTCCGCCCTTTAGTAGTAAATTGTATAAACCATGTTTTTAAAAGATTAACTTGTAAATTATTAGCTGATAGCCAGTCTATCACAGAGTTAATAATACAGTTTATATCTGATTCGTAGTTTTGTAAATTTTCTTTATCAGATGTAACTATTATGGAAATATCATCGGCAAAAAGTATACATTCGTTATTAGGAGTAAGGTTAGGTAGATCATTGATATATAAAAGGAATAACAACGGCCCCAAGACGCTACCTTGTGGAACGCCAAATCGGTAAAATTTGTATAAAGAGGTATAGCGTGTGAGAACATTATTACTACTTATTTTATTTATTTGTGTGCATTGTTGTCTGTTTACTAGGTATGATTTTATCCAAGATAACGCTGGACCTCGAATTCCGTATTTTTCTAATTTAGAGAGCAGGATGTTATGGGACACAAAGTCAAATGCTTTGGACATATCAAAGAACAACACGGTCACGAGTTCTCTTTTGTCTAAATGTTTTAGTATACTTTTAACTAGGTTAAATCCAGCTAAAGCAGTAGACTTGCCTTTTTGAAATCCATGCTGTTCTTCTTTTATAATGTTAAACTTGTTACAAAATTCCGTTAATCTTAAATGCATACATTTTTCAAATATCTTTGATAATATTGGAATCAGTGCAATAGGTCTGTAATTTGGTAATTCTGATTGATCTCCTTTCTTGAATAGTGGTTTAACAATAGAAATTTTTAGGTCGTTTGGAAAAACGCCTTGTTCAAATGATAGATTAACTAAATATGTCAGAATAGGTGCTAGTTCAACTCTACATTCTTTTAGTATTTTTGTGGATATTCCATCGTATCCACAAGCATTTGTGTTATTAAGTGATAAAATTACTTTAATAATCTCAGGCTCATTAAAAGGGCTCAAAAATATGGAGTTATTTAAGTATTCAATATTTGTATTTATTTTGTTTTGGTTTGTGTTATCATTATTTGTAAGATTTATGAAGTAGTTATTAAATGCGTTAACAATATCAGTAGGATCAGAAATAATTTGTCCGTCGAGGTTTATTTCGTCGATATTATTGTCGAAGTTTTTAATGCCTGTTTCTTCGTTTATAACTTTCCAGGATGCTTTACAAGTGTTTTTACTATTTGAAATTAGTTTATTGTAATTACATTTTTTTGATGTAAGTATACATTTTTTTAAAGTTTTAGAGTAGTTTAGGTATATTTTCTTGCTATCTTGTGTTTTATTTTTATAGTACTCATAACGTAATGTTCTTTTTTTCTTTGTACATAATCTGATACCTCTAGTAATCCACTTCGACTTTTTAGACTTATTATTAACTGTAATTTTAATCATTGGAAAGCATAAATCATAAAGCAAACAAAAAGATTCATGAAAAGTTGTGAATGCTTCATTAACATCCTGTTTTTCTCGGATGGGGGATAGTGTGAAGGAATTTAAATACTCTCTGAATGTTTGAATATTTGAGCGACTATAATCTCTTTTATAGAAAATCCAATTTTCCCGAAATTCTTTTTTATTCTTTACCGGAATCTGTAATATTTGTGTAGTTTCATGATCAGAGAGTCCAAGTGGAATAATTTTACCTAATCCTTTTTTAATATTGCTAATTATAAGATCAAGGCAGGAAGACCCTCTGGTAGGTTCATTGATATGAGAAGACAAGTTATGGTTATTTATAATATCCTTTAAATATTTAGATGCATTAGTTACTTCCATGAGGTTTATATTAAAATCCCCAGTAATAACAATTTTCTTGTTATTATATTTTTTTGACATTGTATGTAGTAATTCTTCTAATTTCATAAGGAATGAGTTAGCAAATTTTTTATGTG
Organism: Blastobasis lacticolella; assembly: GCA_905147135.1. NCBI lineage: Eukaryota > Metazoa > Arthropoda > Insecta > Lepidoptera > Blastobasidae > Blastobasis > Blastobasis lacticolella. Next base: position 6,688,265 of record LR990048.1, on the reverse strand, counting down.
AGTTGTAAATACAGATAAGGATGATATTATACTCAGGTAAATGAACACCACAGCATTCAAAAATTATAGGAACTGAAAATGTATTTAGGTTTAGTGGAATGCTTCGTGTTCCTTTCCTCAGTAAAATACATGAACCGCCTCTCTTTGTACGTCTAGAATAATTCGCAACTAGATTAAAGTTTGTAAAATTAACTGTACTTTCATCACCTTTTTTAATAAATGTTTCGGTGAAACAAAGTGCATCTGGTTCAATACCTTCTTCCATTAATTCTGAAATAGCGATATCAATTACATCTTTTTTACTATTAACACTCTGTATGTTTTGATGGAGTATAGTGAGGTATTTAGTTTTAGTTTTAGACGCGAAAAAACTGGTTGTTTTGTTGATTGTCTTGTAATGAAGGTAAGGGGCTATCGGCTGGGGGTTTTTGTATTATAGGAAAATAGAATGGAATTGTTCCTCTCTTTAATAAAGTTAGAATGTCAGGGCTGGCACTTTTTACGTTAGTCACATTATGTTTATTTATTTTGGAGTAATAGTAAGGTATAGTACTTTTGTGCGTGTTTCTACTAATTTTTAGATCAGTTGTGCTAGGATCATTGTTTTGTTTACGTTTCGAGAACGATAAATACTTGCAATCGTAGTCGGCACAATCAATAACATAGTTTATGCGATGACACACAGTATCTAGGATGCGAGTGACAGATCCGGGTCTACAATAATGAGATAAATAATTACAATTTACAAAAGTACAATTCCGGAAATTATTACATATTAGCTTGAGTTGCTTGTTTAAGCTGTTTTCGTTTAAATGTCTATTTTTCCTAACACTGAGTACAATAACATCATTGCATTCGTAAGTTTTAATTACATTATACAGCTCAGAAGTAATTTCTAATGGACTGCTATCATTTTCACCAACACAGATTACAATTTTGTCTGTATCATTTATTTCCGAATTTATACAACTTTTTAATATTTCGTTTGTTAGGGCGTTAGGCTTCGTGATCGATAAGACATCGTATTTTTCATATGGTGTGTTCACCCTCGAGTCTACTAGTCTTGCAGCAAGTCCGACACACTGTTGTCCACCATATATCCAAATTTTCTTTTGTTTCGCAGATCTACACTCCATATTATGACATTTTCCTGTTTTAGCCGGCTGACTTGATGTGGAGATATTTCTAATCTTCGAGTTTGTTTGAGTCTGTGTATTTGGTTTTGTCGTATTAGGTTTGCTGACGGGTTTGTTCCGGTTTTCGTTGCCATTGCTTTGGGTATCAATATCTATTATTTTCATACTAGTATTAATAGGCTTAGTGGTACTAATTGGGTGAGCCACATTCGTAACTTGCGGTGTCGATAAAACATTTCTAGCATTATTTTCTTGAATTAATTCTGAAATTTGTTTGCGGCATTGTTCAAGTTGATGATTTAGAGAATCAATTATGGTTTTGTATTCGGTACATTGACAACAGCGTGGAGGCGAGTCAGGGTAACTGGTTCTTGAAATTGAGTTATGCGACGATCTGGTATCATCTAAATCACACATCGAACCGAATATTCGGCTATGCTCTTGTTTCTTTCGCAATGTTATGTTTCTGTACAGTGAGGGTGAACTACTATCTTCATTTTCAGAATCGCTAACAGCGATGTACTCATTATTGTTATTGGAATATAGAGCGTTTACCAGGTTCCAGCATTCATTTAGGATTCCCGAGATCGTGTGAGGATTTCAAGATATATGTTATGCGAGCTGGGTGTAGGCGGTTGTAAATAGTGTGGTAATAGTCCTACGTCATCGACTAGAAGAAAAAAATCCACTTTGAAGCGATAGTAGACGTTCAGGGGACCCACAATACGTTGTACACAAACTGGCACAATTTTTTACCGTTTTGTAGAGCTCGTCTAAACTGAACTATCGCATTAACGCACATAAGCAAATTAAAAATATGGACGCAATACATATACAAATGCCGGTGTAATTGGTCATTCAGTTGCCGGTGAGACTCGTTGTACTCAAACGTAGGAGCACGCGTCGTTCGATTGCAGCAGTCGACGCTCCCACACATATGAAGTGTCGTTATTAATATTTGCACTCACACATCGAAATCAACTAATTAAGTAGTGGGGCGCGTCATTTCAGCTTAGACCAGCTCTACCTATACATTGACTTTTCGTAGCGATATTACATACATTTCCTCTTGGTTCTGTAAGTAAAAAAAATAGGTCGGATCCTCTTGCCAGTTTCGCTTCACAGCCACATTAAGGTCACAAAAAAGAAGTGAATTTCTCGATGACATAGGATAATCTAGGTCACCCGTCACAGTCTACGGGAACAGCTGTAAACCATCTGATGAGGAAATTAAACGCAGAAAGGCAGTAAAAGTTATAATAAACACTCTCTGGCGTTACACTGTATAAATTAAAATAAATAAGAAGTCGAGTGCTTTATCTAGTTACAAGGTATTTATAGAACTTTTAGCGAATGGGGTTTAGGTAGAGCTCTCTCAACCGGTAAGGGATGTTTTTACCTTAAAATCTCAAATGCTAGTCCCGTATTAAAATAGAATTGAACCAAATTCCTGATTTTCGAATTTAAATGTTTGGATAGAATTTTAAAGGATACTTTAGAATTTTAAACAGAAAGAGGAGGTGATATACCACCATTACGAAGGAGCTTATGTTACTTCTGGGTAACGTAGCTTTCTGTGCGTGAAATATTTTTTTAAATCGGTTAAATAGTATTTGAGTTTATCCATTACAAACAAACAATCAAATATATTCTCTTTATAATATAAGTATATTTTATTTATTTATTTAACCATTTATTGTGCACAAAGAAAGTTTATTTATTTCTTATGACAAAATCTATATAATATAATAAACATATAAATTACAATAAAACTTATAAACACAATAAACTTCCACATATATTTATTAGTATAGACATTTATTATCTTCAGTAAGCTCCAGAGCGTCACAGGCGAAATGTCTAATGGGTCGGTCTTGTAAGCGAGAGATACCGAGTTCGATCTCCAGGCAGCCATGTACCAATGACTTTTTTTGAGTAACGTAAGTATATTAGTTGTACAAATCTGCACATTCAGGCGAATGAACTGTGTAACAATGATGATTCAATTTGATCAGGAGGTCCGACGGCAGTAGCTCCACTGTAATTACCTGAGCTGCCATAGCTTGGATCATGGTCAAGGCGGGCCCTGGGCCCTCGTGCGCGAGACCAGCCGGGGCGTTAACGCCAAGTTGATATACTAAAATAATTCCTGAAAAAAGGGCTCAGGTCGGCACGAACGGTAATGAAATCGAATTTTAAGTTCTACGTATCTCAGATTAGGAAACACTACATGCTTACGACTTCGCGGCGCGTGTTCTGGGACAGGCGGTTTCATAAAACAAAGGAAATGATTGGACAAATTCACACAGCGCTATCTAGCCCCAGAGTAAGCAAAGGGTTATGGGTGTCAGATAACTGATAAACTACCTACTTATACATACAACACCCAGACCCCTAACAGAAAATAAAATTCAACATTTCAATTTCTGCTCGGCCGGGAATCGAACCCGGGACCACTACGTGGCGACCGGTATGCTAACCACCTGAACAACTCAGGTCGTCGTTGATAAACTTAGGTACTCCACAATGTAACAAAATATCTTATAATCCATAGCATTAAGTATCTACATTTCGCAGAAGCACGGACGACCTATCCTCGGTACTGTAGCATGTGTGTTCTGGCTGATCTAAAATTAGGTCGGGCTCTAGGATAGGTAAGGTTTTAGAATGGGTTGCCGTTCAGACAGTGTGGGTGGGGCTTTAGTAGGGTTCTTGAGGTCTAGGCTTTTTTAAGATTAGGCTAGCCAGCATTCATGTAGGTTTAGATAGGACGTAGGTATCGGTTCCTGGGTCTGACTGGGGTGCTCACATACATCTGGTGTGAGTGCCCTTCGGTTAGATTTAGTTAAAACAGGGATTGGAACGTTTGTAGGCTGCATTCGTGAGCATTCATAGCAGTGGCTGGGTATGAATTCAAATGTATTCCATTTGAAATAGAAGTAAGTTGTAGTAGTTAGTTTCTTATTCTTATTATAGCTCTCAACAAAGGAACAAACTTATATTTTTTATTTTATTTTCCTCCCTCGGTACCTAAGGTATCACGGTACATACTCTTTTGGCATAACTGTCGCTCTACAATTGTATTATAATAACGTTACCAAAACCCCAGGCCGCGAGTCCTACACGCATATTACGTTTTCTGAACAGGCATAATCCGCAAAGAAAATAATGCCTTTCTGTTCTCTAACAAAACAAACTACGAAAATACAAAGGCTGCCTAGGACTTTCTGCGTCACGTAAAAAATTATTCGTAATATTAATTCACATAGCTAGTACAGTCGGTGGCTAGTTGGCTCAGCATAAACAGTTCAGAATTATCTGAAATTCTTAACGAAAACATGTGTTTAATTAGGCACGTTATATATTTCTGTGTTTATTGTAAGTACAAAAGTTTAAAACTGTTATATCAAAAAGAAAAAACTTAAAACCTAATTTCAAAGGCGTTTGGGTATGAACATAGCTTACTACAAATGTTCGACAGTTCAAGGAATGGAACTCTTTACTTGAAAACCTGTTCCTCGAACAATACAATCTGTCACTTACCGTCAGGTGAGTGGCGATCAATGTAAGTGTATAGATGCTAGTGTCCATTAGGTGGATCACTGATCCCCAAGATACAAGTTTACTTAGTTTAGGGATTAGGGCGACCTATTTTTGAAAAATTTTAGTTAGTTGTGGCTAGCTCTCATGAATTTGTTGCTGTGACTTCGTTATTTTATTGTGACAAACATATATTTTTTTAAATAATTTAAAAACGAAACAATAACATTCTGACTAGAACTATTTCCTATTGAGATAAAGTTCAGTTCTCTCCGTTTGTTCACACTTCAGACCATTCTGCACAGCCTGTGCTTAGCCTATATTGTTGATACTGACTATACAAGATTCCTCATATTGAATTTGATAGTCTAACGTGCGTTACCAAGAGCGAGGTATGTATTGTAATGATATTTGGTGAAATATGGGTATTGTCAAAGTTCCCTTCGCGACACGTGGTTGTTGGACTGCTATTGGGTTTCCTTATTATTGAGAAGGAAAAATAGATTCATTTTCTAGGCTACAATGTCAGGGGAAGAATACCTATAATGGAGGTAGAGTACATATAAAGTTCTGAGCCAAAAAGATATTTGATATTTAGGCCAGAAATATATATTGCGTTAAAAATAGATATTGGAATATCAATTTGGAAGAAATCGCTATAAGCGATAAGGCCGCCGGTTGCTTTTCTCTTTTCCTCTATTTTTGTTTTATTCTATGTATAAGCAATAAAGAACTTTTCATTTATTCATTCAAATTATGTTATTCCGGCTAGTTACAAAAAAGTCTATCACAGGCTAAGTATTACTTACAGTTATTCTAATACATCTCTAAATTACCCATAGTTTAAAGCAACTCGATGTTTTCATCCGTCTGTTTCCCCGCTTACCTGCTACTTCTAAACCTTACAACGGATATTGATTTTCACTCTCATTTCGAGGGGTTCTTCCGGAAGTAGGTATGAATGGGAAACTAGCTTTTGTCCACGACTAAGTCAACGTGGAAATAGTTTTACGGTAATTTAGCTATACCCAGATCGACCATTATAAGATTACCCCTATTACTACGGAGAGGTCAGGCTATATCGCTGGTTCTACCTCACCTGAATTAGATGAAACATGCCTTATATTTGGAGTTGGACCTATGCAAAACCGGCGGGTCGGTAGTTGAGCAGTTTTTTATTGTTTGCGATTTTGTATTAAGCAAAGATTTTAACCTATACATAGAGGGTACTAAATATAGGCATCTTCATCTTGTCTAGGGTGCCTACTTAGGCCAATCAAAGTACTACGCAGAAGTGTACTCCGAGACGCATACACGAACACCACTACAGATAAATAAGGCAAAAACCAACTCACTCTTCAAATTGTGCAGTCCATAGTCAGCGATCTGCAGCACCCATCGGCTGTCCACCAGGCAGTTGCTCGACGTCAGGTTCCCATGGGAGACCAGCGCCGAGTCGTGGAGGTACGTCAGGCCCCGTAACAGGTCTGCTACTAGGCTGGCGACGAACATGTCGTCTAGATGCAGGTCCCGGTCGGCAAGGACCCTGGCCAGGGAGCCTCTTGAGCAGTAAGCGGAGACGATGCAAGTGGACCCGCTTTCGACGCACACGCCGACGACTGCGCACAGGTTCTCGTGGCGAAGCTCGCGAATCTGTCGGGAAAAGAATGAGTGTGATTTCTTTTTATTACAAGCTTTTATTTACTTTTAAATTCAGTAAAATCTTGCAAGTTAAATTTGACCCATTTCCCGATTTCCGATTGAGCTGAAATTTTGCATAATTATTTATTTATTTATTAAAACTTTTGGCACTAGAGCCTAGCCTTATCTACCAGTTAACCGTGAAAAAATGTAACATACTTATGTATATCCGGTGACAATGCAATGTTATAAAACCATCGAGCTGATCTGGTGATGAAGACGGAAGGTGGTCCTAGGAACTCCCTCTTGTCCATCCAGTCTTGATTACTCTGACTGATCATAGAGAACGCGCAATAAAAGCTTGCTATGAAAAAATATTTGGTGAAAAGAAAATTTCTAAACTGTGGGAACTTTAGGCCTGTATTACACTGGTTAAGTTTAGTTTGTTTGGTATAGTTGACAAGGAAAGTGAGCAACTACACCGGTTTAAACCGATCAGATAGTAGCGAATCCGTACAGCGTAAGGTCAGGTGCAGTCCTAATTAGCAACGGTCGTGCGACGAGCGGTTTTGAGGTCTCCTATTGGTCGGGCGACGTCCGTCGTACGACCATGGTCGCACGACCGTTTCCAATTAGGACAGCGCCTCACAGCGCCTCATTGTCACTGGCACACGCCACTGTCCTTGACAAATGTAAACTAACCACTAAGAATAGAACTACTACTCAACAGGGAACGGAAAGAAAATAAATATGCTTGGACCAGAACGAAAATATATCTGTAACATTATAAATAAATTTAATTTCCGTTCCTGGTTGACAAAGCCCGCATGTCAGAGTTCTCCTGGGACGGTGTTATTGTTCCTTCAAAACGAGGGTCCTTATGTAAACAGGTATTCCAATATCCGACATCGCAGATTGTGTAATATTACTATACAATGTGAAAATAAACTCATGTCAACGCGTGTAACAAACCGAGAAGCCTTGTTATATTGATCTTGTATGAAACACTGATGATGTTGGTTTATTTAAGTACCTACGTATAGAGACGTACGTAGTTATTTTGTAGATATTTACCTGACTGCAGACATACAGAACAAAATAATACACTACAACTAGGAGTACCAGAACCACATAAATGATTTGTGTAGTACACATCTTAATAACATTCGTGGATCTATAGGTACTAGGATTGTAGAAATCGAGTTATGTTAACAAAAAGTGGCACCCTAATTGCTAGTACGCACGAGTGATCATTGGATGAACGTAATAGAGCATCCACATAGCGCGACAAAGTTGTTATAAATAATTTTGTTTAGGTTATTCTTGAATAACACGATATGTTATGAAAATATCAGCCAAAATAACTTATATTCTATATTCAGCGACCTGCTAAAGATGTCACATTCAATTTTCCAGGTAGGCAAATTGCCATACACTTATAACTGGAGAATTATTAATAGCTCTGAATTACTTTGATATTGATAAACTAATAATAAATAAGTCAAGAAATTATTTCCTGCAAAACTCTGGTTTGGAGAAAGACACGTTCATATTATAGGTAGTGTACCTACAAGAAATAGGAAATAAGACCCAGAATAAAGTGAAATAAGCCCCAGAATTGAACAAAGAATACGGAATAAAATAATATTATTTGTACGCCATAGTCAAATACATTCACAGAATATGGAATGAAATGATTATATTTACACGTGGGAGTCAAATAGGTACATCCATATGGACAGTATGGAACCGATGGGTAATGAAATTACAAATGTGACCTACATTGTACATTCTATGAAGTGTGTCATGTATTTCTTCGATGTGGGGTCAAAACCCCCCGACTCAAGAGGTTTAGAAATTCGTTACATTCTAAAGTATTGGCCACGTATAGCGTAAGCTCCAGGGAGCATCGGTGGCCTTGTGGTAAAGGGGTCTGGTTCGTACCCCAGTGTAGCCATGTACTTGTGACACTTTTCTGAGTTATGTACTCGTATAATAGTTGACCATTAACCGATGTTGTTACGGTGAGGGAAGAGATCATCGTGATGAAACCTTTTATTTATTTAACTCTTTATTGTACATTAACAGTATAATATGTACAGAGTCTGTAAGATTATAACCAGTACAAGAGCGGTTTTATCGCCCATAGCGATCTCTTGCAGACAACCGTTTACATAGATATGGCGTTTGCGAGAGCGCAACTGGGATTTTGGCGCCAAGATGATTGTTACGATTTCCGATCGACTGCTAAATTCGGTGACCTCTGCAAGTCTCGGCCTTCTACGGAGGGTTGCGTGTGTACACGTAGCATTGTCGGTAATTCCGCAGGCCTTTTCTTCGTAGGAGGCAGACATTCCAATTACGTCGTACATTGCTTCAAACACTTTGATTCGACCTTTTAATGAAAGATGACAGGGATGGAGCGGTCAAATGCCTGGTTTCAAATCGCGATATAAATTGATTTAAAACCTGGGAAGTAGAGCGGTTGACGGCCAAGAGAATGAATTACGCCGCGTCATCACTCCGACATTAAAAACACATTACGCTTCTTTACTTGCCCAGTCGGCTAAAAAGGTCGGGACGCAATCAATTCGAGATTTGGGTTGGGTAAACGTGATATCAATTTATCTAGTAACCAACTTTTATATCCGCATGTAGGTTGACAAATATCTTGCGTGATCCTAGCCTTAATCCAAACCGATTGATAAAAAGTTGTTCACGGTGGGAGCGGATAGAATATTTTCCCCCATTTCTTCCCAATGTCATCAACTGGGAAAATGACAATTACAGTGAGTCTGATCTGCCAAATCCTGGATCATGGTCAAAGCGAACTCCGGACGCCTCGTACGCGAGAGCACAACCGGGACATTAACGCCAACATTACCTATTTATTATTTATCATTCACTCACTTTCCGGAAATACAGCGATAAAAACAAATAGAGTGACGCAGCCTAACGAAATTAACATAATGGAATAATTTAACGTCTCTGTAACTGCCTGAACAACAAGGTCAACGACCCTTTATTACTTGAAAGCGTAATCTAATTAATCTTTGTTTATCAGCTCTATTCTTGAAACCTGACCAGATTCGATCACCATTACACATTCATTCCATTACCAAACATTGTTTTTCCTTACTTTAACTGTTAAGTGTACACTCTATGTAAATTACTCAGAAAAAGTCATGGGTACAAAGCGGAACTGGGGATCGAACTTGGTACCTCTCGCTTACGAGGCTGACTAGGTACTATGCCTTATATTATACGCCTATTATTATATACTATTAAGGGGGAGCGTCGGTGGCCGAGCGGTTAGAGTATCCGACTCGTAAGCCAGAGGTCCCGGGTTCGAATCCCGCTCCGGCCGTTTTGACCGACCAATGACTGTTTTCTGAGTTATGTACATTAGTTGAATACTAACCGATGCTCTTACGGTAAGAGAAAACATCGTGATGAAAGTGATGAAACCTGCACATTCAGGCGACTGGATGTTTAACCATGACCCAATCTGGTCATGTTCTCTTGGTAGCAGGGTCATGGAGGTCAGATGGCAGTCGCTCCACTGTAATTACCTGACCTGTTAAATCCTGGATCATGGTTAAGGCGTACCCCGGGCCCTCGTGCACGAGAGCACAACCGGGACATTAACGCCAAGATGATTTATTTATTTATTATATACTATTACGGCTCCGACGCTCTCGGTTCCGAAAAGAAGTCAGTGGTCAGAAGTTGAGTGTGGTAATGTAAGAAGCACACAGGTGTTTGTGTTATTCTACTCTACCATATACCATATCCCAACACATAACGCTTACAAGCTTACTTAATGAGTCAAAAATTTGTTTAATAATGACCCATTTACGAGCAACTGTGGTGGTCTAATTATTGTTAATGTCCCGGCTATGGTCTCGTCCGCCTTGACAATGATCCAGAATTTTTCAGATCGGGTAATCACAGTGGAGCGACTGCATCTGACCACCATGATCCTGTTTATTGGGGCAATTGACCAGATTGGATCATGGTTAAGTTACACATTCAGTCTGAATGCAGGTTTCATCACGATGTTCCTACGCCATAAGAGCATCGGTTAGTGTTCAACTAACGTACATAACTCAGAGAAGAGTCATTGGGTCATGTCGGCACTGGGGTTCGACCCCAGTATTTCGGGGCCCAAATCGGACCCTTCAGGCCATCGACGCTCCATGTAGTTGCGGTGTTGTTCTACGAAGTGTGTCGAAAACGATATTGTTACATTACAAGGAGGCAAGTAAATAAACAAGTACGTTATCGGTAAGTGATTACCTGCGCCTATTGACACCCGCAACACCCAGGGGGTCATATATCGCCACCGGCTTTCGAGAAAAGTAGGCTCATTATTGATTAAGATATACGACACAGAATATTATATCGTTAAGCAAATATGTTTATAATAATGTAAAAATATAAAATATGCCTTAGATATTTCAATTTTAATAAGAATTGTCAAATAACAAATAAGTCTATTATTAATAAATAACCTACCCCGACCGCTCCTGGCGTTAATGTACCCATCTGGTGCTGATCGCAATGGCCAACCTATGCACCAAGAACAACCTGGAGCGGGAGTCACTCATGACGTCTCCGAGCCTACGGCCTATTTCCCCCACAAAGCTTAGACAAACGTAATCTTACATACAATAACAACTTATTTAATTACCTCTTCTTTTTAAATTTTAGTTGATCTAGTTTTTTAATTAGTCAGACAGGCTACTTTTAAACAGGTAAAACGGCTACCATTGACCTTCTAGCCGCCCTCGATTGCCCTTCCAGTGATAATATTTGCGCTCAGCTCTTGTGTCGAAATCGTAATTGGGGGACAGTTATTGACTTTCAGGAGGAAAAACTAACGAAAAGTTCCTTGCCTGAATCACAATTACATCAGATATACATCGACTTTAGCCTCTTCCACGTTAGTGGAGTGGTTTGCTTTATTTTATAACTAGCAGTCGCCCCGGCTTCGCACGGGTACACGGGTATATAGCCTATGTCACCCGGGGATAGTGTAGCTTCCCAACGGTGAAAGAATTTTTGAAATCGGTCCAGTAGTATCAACAAACAAACAAAAAATCAAACCTTTCCTCTTTATAATATTAGTATAGATAGATATGGATTGAGGGAGACTTCTTTTTTTAATTTCAGTAGATTTGGAAAAACAAACAATTGCACAATATATTTTAACTACAATAGATACATTGTAGATAATTTACCCATTGTGTTACTAACACCGTTTCCCACAGTAATGTTCAACGAAGAACTTAAAGCTACAATAAAGACAAGTACTATGACCCAATTTAAACTTAATTCCTCCTTCTAAAAGGACCCTCAATTGTTCAATATATTTTCAATTATTCCTAGAAAGGGCTCTTACCTGCTTCAGTTCTTTCCTAATAGCTCTTGTGACGTCGATGCTTTTCTTCTGCAATCTTTTAATAGCTACAATATTGCCTCTGTACAGAGCTATAGTTGTGTGCGCCCGTCTCGCTTCCACGTCTTGAGGGATAAGTGTCTGAAAGAGATTAAGAATGTTACAACTTAAATCTTGTTATCTTAGAAAAAATGGGATTAACTTAGGCGACGCTTATGTTGACGCCTGAATGATTAAAAATATCTCTAACAAAAAGAGCATACTTTTGTTACAAAAGCATGTTTTTCTTTATTATTTTGAAATGTACTATTTCGAAAATGATTTTACATTGTGTAAATCATATTTAGCCAATTTAATGTATTTTAATGATTTGTATTTATTTATTGATTTTAATATTTTTGCTTCTTTGACGATATTTTAAATGTATGGACTGTGTAGAGAAATAAATAAATCTAATCTAATCTAGCACCAACACCAACCATAAAGGCCTTGCCACACACAAAGCTCGGCGCGAGCGCGGCTCGGGCGCGGCGCGATGCTGGCGCGTTGCCTAGGCAACGATCGCACCGCGCTCGCGCCGCGCTGTCGTTGCCTAGCAACTATCGCGCCGCGCTGTCGTTGCCTAGCAAATATCGCACCGCGCTCGCGCCGAGCTCACGCCACGCCGGCACCGCGCCGCCAGGGGTGGACTAACGAACAAAGCGGGAAAGGCGGCCTGCCCCGGGCCTCTGGTCCAGGGGGGCCTCCAAACGTCTCCAAGTTGCCTTGATCAAATCCTATACAAGGCTTTAAAATATGCTTAGAACATATCGAAGAGGTGGTTCGGAGTTGTGACAGGGGCGTAGCTATCGCCGTATCACTATTCAAACAGAATTAAGATCAGGGTCGAGAACCCCCTCCGCCAAAGAAGTAATTTTAACTAAATAAATAAAAACACTTAAACATACAAATGTGAACTGAATAAAAAGCTTGTAAAATTACATCAAACTTCTTAAACTGGGGGCCTTATAAAGGTTGTCCGCCCCGGGCCTCTGATGGACTTAGTCCGGTACTGCCGGCGTCGCGCCAACAAAGTGTTGCCAATGTACGGTATTTATCGCCATTTGGGGTATTCGAGATTAAAATTAGCGACGAAAAAATTGTAATGGTGAATTGTTTAGGCTATCTCAGGCTTTGGGCCAAGGTACATAAATAAACATAATCTAAACCCGACGGTTTCGCGGATGATTGTGGGTTCCAAGTACATTTACCTACTATAATAGGACCACGATTAGTCCGAATCAACTGACAGTGGTAGAAAATATAAAATGTGGATATGGCAATATCTATTGGATAATCTGTCCTTGTCAGTCATTGTCCATTATTATTTAGGCGATCCGCACACTGGAACGCAGCACCGTACAGTTGTGCGTGAGGTGCGTTAGTGCGTGACATAAAGTTATTTGAGCTGTCATCGGTTTCTATGGAAATTACTCATAGACGAACACACTGACAACACATCCACGCGCGTTCGTGCGGATCCGTAGTTTTTTTTCTTTGCAACATTTGACACGGGCTGCGGGTCAGATAAGTTTTTGGCGCTGTACTTTCCACATAAAAAGGCGTCAAATAGGCCGCTGCTGTGAAGTGAGGTCTCCAGGATTGTCAAATAGGTATTCCGTTACTCAGTTCTCAAATTATTTTTCGCCTAAATAATATAAATTTATGAAAAGATTATAACAATTTGGAGAATTCCTAAATTTTTTATTGTATATAAAACAATATAAAAATTATACATATTTCCAAATTTCGCCAGAATGAACGCTGCGCTCCAATGTGCCAATCGCCTCAACAATATTTTTCAATTCTGTCAAATTATTTGTTATGACTTTTATGAATGACGTTCTATGACGGATAAAAGACATAGCATTAGTTGCCATACAGAAATTTTTTTTTTTTTAAAGCGATTCGGTCTTAGCTTGGTCCTACTATACTGCTCTTGCTGACACTAGCATACATCAGCTATACATCTTGATGCGGTTGAACGAACAAATAACTCTGACGGTTACCGTAGTCAATAAAACAGCGCCGTCTACAGTGCCACAAAAATGTCTGACCGGGTAACAGCATCGCTGTTGTTGGCATTGACATAACATTTCAAAACGGCAACACTTAGTTCCGGTTTTGGCCACCGGATCGAATAGGTTTGTCAACAATCTTGTCTAGCCGCCAGATATAACATTGTTAACGCGTACAAGAATTTGTATGGACAGTGGTAACCATTCCAATAGCTATGTTTATTTATTTATTTATTTATTAATCCTTACAATATTTCGTACATTCTGTCTTACTTATAGTTACCCTGCCAAACTGCATAACAGTTTGTTGGCAATGGTGTTTCTCTCGTAATACAATCCGGATAACGCTTACAACTGGTTAACAAATTCATCACTTAGTTTTACTTACACAACCAACTTGTAATCCTGTGCATACACAATAAGTGGAGCCATACAGATAGTTCATTACATACTCATATACTACACCACTATACACCCCGGGACGGGTCCCAAGGTATACAACGGTGCAACACATGATCATGAATACCGTGCGACGGTTGCTCATTGGGTGGACCCAACGAGCAACCGGCACACAGCACTGCATAGGTACAAATCTGTGAATGTCTTTAACTCACACAAGCAACCCATATGAGCTAGTCTTGAGCATATATAATAATAAATAGAGCCATACAGATAGATCATTACATACCCATATATTACACCACTATACACCCCGGGACGGGTCCCAAGGTATACAACGGTGCAACACACAAGCATGAATACCGTGCGACGGCTGCTCATTGGGTGGGCCCAACGAGCAACCGCCACACAGCACCACGCAGATACACATCTGTACATGTCTTTTACTTACACAACCAACCCACATGAGCTAATCTTGTGCATATACAATAAGTGGAGCCTATAAAATAATAAATGCAGAATGCATACATAACAAATGGAGCCATACAGATAGTTCATAACATACCCATATATTACACCACTATACACCCCGGGACGGGTCCCAAGGTATACAACGGTGCAACACACAAGCATGAATACCGTGCGACGGCTGCTCATTGGGTGGGCCCAACGAGCAACCGCCACACAGCACCACGCAGATACACCTCTGTACATGTCTTTTACTTACACAACCAACCCACATGAGCTAATCTTGTGCATATACAATAAGTGGAGCCTATAAAATAATAAATGCAGAATGCATACATAAAAATGGAGCCATACAGATAGTTCATAACATATCCATATATTACACCACTATACACCCCGAGATGGGTCCCAAGAGATGTGTAATACGTCGTTGGATAGCTATTTTCAAGCTGAACAAAAGTAACTATGGCGCTTGTTCCAAATATTAGTCCGTTCCGGTTTATGCTGTACTATACATATTACAGTAATAAGTATTTTTTTCAGTTCTACCCACATTTAATAGTCAGAACTAAATCCACGGTGTTATACCGCCAGTGCAAAGTTACATCGTGCGCATGCATGTAAGACGGCCAAATCAAAAACAATCAGATGGAGTGCATTGAATTTGATTGAAGATACCAACTAATTATGGCCGTTTTTTTTTTGCAATAAACACTGATATATTTATTGCAAATGCTAAAAACATAAGTTTTACAAATAATACATGATGTTTATTATACTTTACATAAAAAAGATACTCCATTGCTGTTTTTGGTTGCTGCTTATCGGAATTGCGTACGAATTAGAGGCAGCCTCAGGTTGAGGCACGCACTAAAATATAAATATATAAATTACAAAAAAATTCTACCATAAATATTAAAAAACTCCAAAAAAATTCTACCGTAAATATTTAATAATTTCACCTGGCAAGTGCGTTTTGACAAATGTCAAAGACACAAATACGTAAGAGTGGGTTACTTAAGCCCGCGGGGACTATTCTAGCGACAAATCCCGGTTCAGCCGCTAGCGATAAATCTGTTAGAAAAAAGTCGAATTTGATTCTGTACGGCGGTAAGTCAATTGTACACGAACAAGAAGAACTACGATCCATGGCCATGAAGTAAGCTTTGGGCAATTGTTCGTCTATTTTATACTGAACTAGCGGACCCGACAGACGTTGTCCTGTCTACACGTCTTTAATTTGAAAATTTCAAACTTTTTTTAATAAGCTAAAACATTCTGACAAAATTGTGAATCTAAACCATTCCCAGATCCCCTTGAACACACACAAAAAATTTCATCAAAATCGGTCCAGTCGTTTGAGAGAAGTTCAGTGACATACACACTCACAGAAGAATTATATATATAAAGATATTACTCGAGGATCGCCAGCTGATCAGTGACCGTCAATATGGCTTTCGTCATGGTCGCTCAGCTGGTGACCTTCTTGTGTACCTAACACACCGGTGGGCTGAGGCTGTCGAGAGCAAGGGGGAGGCTCTGGCTGTCGGTCTTGATATAGCCAAGGCATTTGATCGGGTCTGGCACAGGGCACTGCTAACAAAACTCCCGAAGTACGGTATCCCCGAGGGGCTCTGCAATTGGGT
Source organism: Blastobasis lacticolella (assembly GCA_905147135.1). Classification (NCBI taxonomy): domain Eukaryota; kingdom Metazoa; phylum Arthropoda; class Insecta; order Lepidoptera; family Blastobasidae; genus Blastobasis; species Blastobasis lacticolella. Next base: position 6,671,977 of record LR990048.1, on the reverse strand, counting down.
ATCCAGCTTTCTGTCTGGACGGAGCATCCAAGTCGTTGTCGACGGATGCTGCTCCGATACCAAGACCATTAATTCTGGAGTACCCCAAGGTTCAGTGCTATCTCCCACGCTGTTTCTTCTGCATATCAATGATATGCTGAATATTCCCAGTATTCATTGCTATGCAGATGACAGTACTGGAGATGCTTGTTATACTGGCCGTGCGAATATCCCTCGTTCCGTGGTGTCGGAAAGCCGAATAAGACTTGTGTCAGAGATTGAACACTCCTTGGAGCAAGTTGCTCACTGGGGCAGACTGAACCTAGTGGAATTCAACCCTTCAAAGACACAGGTCTGCGCATTTTCCGCCAAAAAGGATCCCTTTGTCAATGTGCCGAAGTTCCAAGGGACACCCCTTTCCATCTCAAAAAGTATCGGGATCCTTGGTGTCGACATATCGGATAACGTGCGATTCCGGAGTCACCTAGAAGGTAAGGCCAAACTGGCTTCGAAAAAGCTTGGCGTGCTTAACCGGTCCAGGCGATACTTCACCCCAGGGCAGCGCCTGCTGCTGTACAAGGCACAGGTGCGGCCTCATATGGAGTATTGTTCCCATCTTTGGGCCGGCGAAACTGCCGACCTGCTTAATCCTTTGGACTCCGTACAGAGACGCGCCGTACGAATTGTCGACGATCCCATACAAACAAGCAAGTTAGAACCACTGGCTAACCGAAGGGACTTTGGCTCCCTGTGTGTGTTCTATCGGCTGTACAATGGGGAGTGTTCCGAGGAACTTTTCGATCTGGTGCCCACAGCACAATTCCGCCATCGCACCACCCGCCGTGGGCTGGGTACTCATCCCCACTACGTAGACCCTCTGTTGGTCACCACGCGAAGGTTCGAAAGAACGTTTCTCGCTCGTACGATTCGGATGTGGAATGAGCTCCCAGCCACAGTGTTTCCTTTGGACTATGACATGGGATCGTTCAAGAGGTATATTAGAGGTATCTTTAGAGGCGGGCAACGCATTGGTGACTCCCCTGGTGTTGCTGATGTCCATAGGCGGCGGTGACCACTTTCCATCAGGTGGCCCGCTTGCCTGTTTGTCTGCTAAGTAACATAAAAAAAAAAAGCGAAATTGAAATCTTAATAAAAAAATCATAATCACCTTGGCGTTAATGTCCCGATTGTGCTTTTGCGCCCGAAGGCCTGGGATCCGCCTTGACCATGATCCATGTTTTCACAGATCAGGTAATTACAGTGGAGCTACTGCCATCTGACCTTCGTGACCCTGCTACAAGGGGACTCTGACCAGATTGGATCATGGTTACACATTCAGTCGCCTGTATAAATTAAATAAATAAATATTCGTGGACAAATTCACACAGCGCCATCTAGCCCCAAAGTAAAGCTTGTGTTATGGGTGCTAGATAAGTGATAAACTACTTAAATACTTTTTAAATACATATTTATTATACATAGAACACCCAGACCCGTAACAGAAATTAAAATTCATTATTTCAATTTCTGCCCGGCCGGGAATCGAACCCGGGACCTCTTGCGTGGCAGACCGGCATGTTAACCATTGAACCACTCAGGTGTATGTGCAGGTTTCATCACGATGTTTTCCCTCACCGTAAGAGCATCATTGGTACATGGCCGCAGCGGGATTCGAACCTGGTACCTCTCGCTTATTAGTCAAATACCCTAACCGCTCGGCCACTGAGGCTCTCCAGAAATTGAAATGTAAATATTATGGCAATACTTGCATACCATAAACCATTTCTTATTATATTACCATCTATTACTACTTATCATCTGGCAGGCCGAAAGATTGTCGAAAGAAATGTAATTTGATATCAATGTGTTTTGTACCATTGTGGTGGATAAGATTGAGCGCAATTTCTGTGTACTGTAGCGGGTACTTAAACAAAACATCTATATCAGCGTTAGACTCTAGCCACCGAATTTTTGCACTGTAGAATTTGTGCTCTATGTTACGGTATCATTAAAAGTTTGTCTAACTCGACAAATAAGTCGGACTGAAATGTTTTGATTCTGATGTAGGAGAGCTGTGCCCCCTCATCCTACCTACCTTAGGGGGCCTACCTAGGGAGCAAAATTTGCAGTGTGGTGTCCAACAGAGTAAAATAGCATCGCCGTCCACACTAAGAGGTGTCGTAAAAGGCGACTTATTTCAGAGGTAGGGCTTACTTTTCCAAGCTTCAGGTTTTTACCTACCTTATATATACTCTTGCAAGCTAGCGAGTAGAGGGGAATAAAAAGTAAGCCTAAATTCGTCCTCAGGTTCTAAATTATCTGCGTAATGCACCAGTCAAATTAGGAGGAAAGATTCGGACTGTTGGTAAAAAGAAACGAGTAATTAACCCGCTATTACGACATGTGGGAGTATTACCATCCTAAAAATTCAATTCCCCGAATAATGGAGCAGCCACTCTATGTGTGCCGATTGTCATAGAAACGCGGTGGCCAAAACTGGAACTGCGGAAAAATATCGACACTTACTTTTGAAATGTATTTGAACTGACATGTCAATCCTTAAAACAGCGCCGCCGGTACCAGGTCTGATAAGTTTGTGGCACTGCACAGCGCAGGCGCGGCGCCGCGCTCACGCCGGCCTGAGCGCGGCCTGAGCGCGGCGTGAGCGCGGCCTGAGCGCGGCGCGAGCGCGGCGCGATGCTGGCGCGTTGCCTAGGCAACTATCGCACCGCGCTCGCGCCACGCTCGCGCCGAGCTTTGTTTGTGTCAGGGCCTTAAGTGAAATCTGACTCGCTAAGCAACTCCAATTGTTATGACACCGATTATGTGAATGCTAAATGCTTAGGAATCTCATAAGGCGTCAACTTAATCTTAAGGTTAGTGACTTTTATACGACTTTTAGACGATGAACTTTAGTGTGGTAATAAGTCAGTAAGAAATTTGGCGAGCATCCAACTCCATAAATTTTACCATTATCATTGTCATTAATCTTTGATTCGGAAACCTATCTACACTTTTTCGGTGTAATAAATAACAAACATTGACGTCGACATCAGATTCACGTACAGCCCTGATAAAATAACAAATAGTTGTTTTTTTTTGTTATAAAATTCGTGTCAGTGATTGATTATAAAATCAGTGTGTATGTTCATGGTATTTCTTAACGGAGTATATTTGTTGTAGGTCCATGGTATTTGATGTGTAATTTTTTTACTACAATCAGTGATCAACAAAAATACAGCTTTTTACTTTTATTACGAAAACCTTTACCGTATTTTTCTAGGACATGAATGTATTTTTAGCCCATTACAATAACATATAAGAAGTCAAGTATAACAGTGAGCACCATTTAGCATCTTAAATAGTCAGTCCAGCTAACAATACGTTATCGGTTGAGTATATTTAGCCCGGCTTGCATGAAATTCTTAAACACGTTTAAGTTTAAGAATTACGTTTAACATTTTTTGAATGATGTTTATTGTTTAAGTATCAGCTAAAATGCGTTTAAGAACTTGGTGCAAGCCGCCCTTAGCCGCCCGCCTTTACCATACAGAACTGTAGAATAGGTAGGCAAATTACATGGATTACCTACTCAAAATTAGTCAGACCGTCCACCCCATGGATAGCGGCCACCGTTGACCTTCTAGCCGTCCTCGATTGCCCAGTGATAATATTTGCACCCAGCTCTTGTGTTGGAATCGAAGATGGGCGACAGTTATTGACTTTCAGGAGGAAAGACTAACGAAAAGTTCCTTGCCTGAATCACAATCACATCACATATACATCGACTTTAGCCTCTTCCATATTAGTGGAGTGGTTTGCTTCATTTTATAATTGGGGGAGACAAACGAGCAAATGGTTCACCTGGGCTTTTAGATATCGATCGATTATCGATAGATTCGATTACAAGAAGATTACAACTCGAAGCAAATTGGGTATTCTGCAAACACTTGCAGGTAAGCGCAATTGAGTTATAATCAATTCAACTCTCAAAATATACCTGCCTATTACCTATGAACGTGTTTTCTCGATTGATCTCCTTCAATTTATTTAATGTTCCATAGCCTTCCTGCCAAACTTCCTGATTCAAGAATCCTTTTAGCGAGGCAGGTAATTTTCTTGTAAAGTAAATCTTAAGGAACGCCATGTTCGTTCGAAGTCATTTTCTGAGTTTTCATCTTCTCAGTATATTGCCTAAATATATCTCAAAGGTTGGCAACGCGTTCGCACTCCCTAGGTGTAGCGGACGACTATGGAAGGCGGATATCACTTTCCTCCTTCTATTAAAAAGAAACAAAATCACCAAAGGTGCCCCGTCGGTGAATCCTAATAGAATGAGGGATATATTCTACAACAACCGAAACGGGAAACCATACCGCTTGCTTGAATATCTAATGGGTAAAGACAATACTTACAAAAACTCTATCGTTACAGATCTCTCGAGTCAGTCATCTCAGTGGAAACTTTTGTCCTTTAGGGCCTTTTGTTTACGAGGAAGACGTAAAAATGCGACGTAATTTCTGAGAGACAATATACTCTACACGTGCCAACTCTAAAAGAAAATATTAATTTGTCGTCCCTAATTAATTCGGGATCAGACATCATGCTTCAAACGGCATTGTTATTTTATATGGTTAAACGGTACATGGGGATATCATAACATAATGTTTTAGTCTATCGCGGTTATTATCACACATTTTAAAGGTATGTTCCGGGTTTCCTACCGCGTACCTTTGTTTACGAGTAGCCCGACATTTCGCCGCAACGGGAGCATGAAGCATGCAACTGCGTCGAAATATCGTGCTTCTCGTACACAAAGGTACGCGGTAGGATATCCGGAACATTTAAAACGGGGATCTCATTCTCCACATTATGGAGTCACAAGGACATCTGCAACTCGGGAGGAGTGGAAGCGTTATCTGCCTTTAACCTACAGACTACTATTCGCACTCACCTTATTATGGTGTCCGTTGTACGCCGAAATGAAGGTCAGGTCCTTCGCTTCGATCCTCCACAGCACCGACGCCAGTTTCTGCTCGTATCTGTAGTGGCGGAGGAGCAGTGCTGCGGCCAGTATCGCGGCGGCTGCTACGGCAGCGGCGGCTGCGATGACCCCGGGGTCGTGGGGCAGCGAGCAACGAGCTCCGTCGAAGCCACACTCCGGCTCCGCTGCCGGTGGCTTGCCCCCGATCCAGGCTATGTTGCTCGCACCTACCAGCTCCTGGGGACGGAAGTATAGTGTTAGTAGGCGTTACATATGTGCGGTTGTATAATAAAGTGGCTTTATCAAAGTGCACTTGCACTCCATAAAATATCAACGTTGATATTCCATGGGACCAGGGTGCACGCCAGAATTATCCTTACAGGATACAATCGTACATAGAAGTAACTGTTCGCTGTTCAAAAAAATTTTAAGCCGACAGATATGTTCACCGAGAGCTCGTTTCGCCGAATAGGTATAAATGTTTCGCTGATACTACAACTGATGAGTTTGAGATAACATGGAAGAAAGACACGTATTGTAACGACCCCACCTGTGGTATAACCGCTGGTGAATGATGATGATATAATAGGCGAAAAAACCGGCAATTTCTCCAAATAACTAGGTATAATAATAATAATAATAATCACTGTAAGGATCATCCCAATACTTATATCATCAACCGGTGTAGTACCAAAAACGCTGCAACCGCAGTGCTGGACGAGTTGACTTCGGAATATGCAAAAAGCAAAGGTGCTTTCGATCGTGGGAGCAACGTTGGAATCGTTCTAGATGTAGACTATTGTGAAGGTCGATAATAGTTCGTAACTTACTTTGTTTGTGTTTTACTGAAAAAATCCCGCAACATAATTGCTACACGTATGCATTACGCGATTCCGTAAAGGCCTCCAGACGCAGATATAAATACAAATGTGTCTACTAGACATAGAGGTCGAAGGATTTTTTTCTTTCCAGAATAGTTTTTGGTATCATGCCATGTTTTTATTACATCATTATTACGAAAAAGATATCCAGAGAATCCATTCCGCAAATTCTTACTTTGATACGAAATTGGGTTGTTTTCCAGAACCAATTCTTTTATTGCTAAGAAAACATAATGATTCCACAAAATTCTCTTGCATATGAAATCGCGAAGAAAAAGGTAAGTAAACACTACCGACACTCGATCAAACAAATCGATCAAATACTTTTTATTTTGTTCAGATTGGTATGATAATGTTAATTTAAAAAAAAAACTATGACCATTACTTTATTGCTCGATAAACAAAATAACTATCGGAATAAAACATTATTAAATTTTTATCAGCCTTCTATTCTTTTTTAATACAGCAGTTTTTCGGCGATTCCGTGGGTGGTCTCGGGGGTCCAGCGCTACAGCACCGACACCGATTCTGCTGGTGTCCTGAGTGTAAATGTTGTGTAGTTTAAAGATTGACCTATTTATTTAGGTGTAAGGTGGGTGTAGTGTAGGGTAGGGGTAGCGGTAGGGTATGATACGGTAGATGTATTGTAGGGTAGGATAGGGGTAACAGGAATGTATGGTAGGGTACGTGTAGGGTAGTGTAGGGTAGGGTAGGGTGGGGAGGTAGGGGTAGGACGCCACGCGAACGAAATCGCGCCGGGCCCACTAGTTTTTTATATTTTTATGCATAAAATCCTGTGATGTATTAATTTAATAATGTTTAACTTGAAGTACTCAGTCGATATATAGGTATGTATCTATGGGTAAGTGTACCTATAAATAAATAATAATAGGTGAATACTTAAATTAAAACGTTACACGTTTCAATTACCCTACTCTTATACTTAAAAGAAAAACAACAAGATTTAAAGAGCCCACAAACCGGCAACGTGGTGCAGTTGGCAGTGGCAGGTGGTAGTCTGAAGGTAGCTACCGGCTGCGCGCTCCAGCCCCCGGGAGCCGCCTGGTCTTCCACCAGTCCGATCACCGTGTAGTTGCCCTCGGCGTCGCCCGCGCTGTCCATCTGCACCTGTGGATGTTCAGCTCGGTTAGGATGGCGATAACTGTGGTTTGGTGGAAACCTGTAAAATGTTACGGCATTTGTGTAAACCTGATTTTTAATGGATTAGACATGTGACCTGGGGCCATATTTTTGAACCATTCGCATTGAATTCGTATGCGAATTTGCTGCCTATCTGTTTCACATTCATCGCAAGTTACCACAAAGAAAGAGGTAGCTAGCTAATTCGCTTACGGTGCAATTTTAATGGTTAAAAATATGGCGTTTTCCACCAACATTTTACTGAGACAGCAAATGGAGAAAATTAGAAAATTGTAGAATAAGTTACTAACACCCGGTTTCTGAAACGCTTGTCAAATCATTGATTAGCTAACAGACTGTCACATTTAACAAGCTGTTAAATCACTGTGGGTTTCCGAAAGGACAATCAATCTAAAATTTGCTAATCGACCATTAAGCCAAAATCGAATGTGATATTCAACTTTTAGATGAAACTGATAGCGAATGTATAGTTTTAGTGTAAAATCAAAAATTCTCAAAAAAATATACAGAGCGAGAAAAGAGAACTTAAAACAATATTTATGTTATAGGGTCACGGGTTCCAGTAGGTGAGTAATCCCATCATCATCATCTTTAGGCAGTTAGGTAGGTCCCGGTCCACTGCTAAATACAGGCCTCCCACGGCTTACACTCCGGTTGACTCTATTATCTTGCATCCATCGGCTCCCTAGGACCTCAAAGAGGTCGTCCGTCCATCTCTTGGGAGGCCATCCAGAGTTTGCCACTCAACAACATCCACCCCATCGGCTATCGATTCTGCGAGTTTCTCCCAATAATCCCATTAGTTAAATCCTGGTTCGAGTCCTGGACACGAACCGGTACATGGTGCAGGTCAGGTCCTGGCCCTGGATCAGGCCCTGGTTCAGGTCCAGGTCCCGGCCCCGGACCAGGTACTGGTTCAGGTCCAGGTCCTGCACCCGGACCAGTTCGTGGTTCAGGTCCAGGTCCTGGCTTCGGACCAGGTCCTGTTTCAGGTCCAGGTCCTGGCCCCGCACCAGGTCCTGGTTCAGGTTCAGGCCCTGGCCCCGGACCAGGTCCTTGATCAGATCCAGGTCCTGCCTTCGGACCAGGTCCTGGTTCAGGTCCAGGTACTGGCCCCGCACCAGGTCCAGGTTCAGGTTCAAGCTCAAATTGTGGTCAAGGTTCTAGTTTTGGTCATGGTCCTGGACCAGAACCTGGACCCTAGATCTGGACTTTGTCTTGGACCAAAACTAGGACCTGGACCAGGGCCAGGATCAAGACCTAGACCAAGAAAATTGGATAATTTCTTTTGACAATCGGTTATATGGTAGATTTTCGCTAATTTAAATAACAAGGCGATAACATACAGTTAACATGAGAAAGAGCTTTCCGGAAACCCAAAATTACATTAATCAGCCGTTAATTGGAGACTTGACAATCCGTTGACAAGCTGTTATCATCATCATCATCATCACAGCCCGTAACAGCCCACTGCAGGACTTAGGGCCTCTCCCAAGAAAGGGGAGGTTATTGCCATAATCTCCACGCTTGGCAGGCGGGTTGGAGATCGCAGTGTTTAAATAATACAATGGAAAATGCTGCTGCCCATTTTCCAGACTACGGAGACTCTTGATCTTTTGCCTCGAAAACATTAGTCGCCTTGTACGACACCCATGAGTGTAAGGGGTTGGTGCTATTCTACTCTGCCGGACACCACACGGCACGACAAGCTGTTAACAAACTGTCAATTGGCCCTTTCAGCTTGCAAGCTGTTACAATTTTTGCGTTGACAAGCGTTTCAGAAACCGGGTTTATAACCCTTATACGAGTACATGGGCTTGTTTGTGTAACTTGGTTTTATACTAAACTGTAATGCCTGAAATAAATGTTACATTAATATTTACTAGTGACAGGATGTAGTGTAGTCTGAGGAGTTTGTTCGCTGCCTTATTTATAGAAATGCCTATTTAGAAATATTGTAAAATCTTGTTTCACGGGCACCTCTGGTTTTCATTTTATGTTCACTAGCTTTTACCCGTGACTTTGTACGCTTGGAAATAGTTTCTATGATAGCTTGCGCCCTAATTTTTGAACATGCTTACATTGCTTACGTTTCAGTACCATATCCCATCTGTATTTTTTTCTGGAATATTTTTGATGTACAGACTCAACTATTTTGTAGTACCTGACCAGGGTAGTAGGGTTTTGTAAAGCCTGACTAGGGTAGATATGATGTCTGTCTAGAGTGTTTTGAGGGAGTTACTGTTGCGGTTACATGCTGTTGCCAGTGTAAGAAATGAGTTTTCAAAAATACCGCATTATGGCAACTCCTCATATCTTCATGGTCAGGCTCTAGATGTCATGACTGCTTACGCAATACAATATACGACTCGAGCGCGAAAAACATAAATCTATGTCCGCCGAGTTTTATTTGGCGTTCCAATGGCGGCACCTCCTACGTAAGAAAAGTTTCGTCTGAATACGAAATACAGTACTATAAAAACTTGTTCGTTTTCTTGCCACGCGAAAACTTAAACTTGACGGATTATAGAAAATATGAACGGCACTCGAATATCGAATGCGTAAGCCGTCACAGAAATAATTCTGTAATTGAAGACCGTTTCAATAGAAATTGACAAAATTAGAGGAGACATCTGAAAAACAGTATCTGTACCCATCTCTTACAAATAAATCTTTGAATCTTTACAGAAATCTAAAGAAGAGTCAATATTTATTTAAATAAGTCAATTTATTTCGATTTCTGTGGATAATACTTAGCGACATCATACCCTACTTTTGTCTTTCTCTATTAAAACTTAATTTACCTCGAACAGTATTTTCTCCATCGAAAGTATTGCGTCGCTTTACATCAGGAATGTAAACCCCCAAGATGCTTCAATTTAATCCACAAAGGAATCCTAGTACCATCCTATTTCCCTTCCCCATTAGGGAAGAGCGGAAGATCCAATTAGTTGCAAGTGGAATAACAATCTACTACACTTGTGTTGCATAAACTAGGGCGGGGATTGCAACAGAAGCGACCCAGATAAATTCGACCTCCACCCCTTGGCCGGTCATCGACACAGGTCGCTGAAATCTGTATGCGAGACTCCTGGTATATTCAAATACTCACGTTCGGTAAACAAGCAGAGCTACTGGACTTACAGTACTGAGCCGTGATGATGATGTTTCGCAATTAAAATTTATTGTGAAAGGCTTTTTTCATGATATGCTATTGATCGAATTTTTTATTAACAAGATCATTGGATAGGAAATGTTCGTAGGCAGTTGTTTAATGTGTAGTTACAGTCATCTATCTGTACTATTATAAAACTGTAAAAATAGTCGGCATATGATTCTGGGATGTTACTACGTCCAAAACACAGTTTCTTGGAATTTTGGTCTGTCTGTCTGTTCGCGCATCACGCACTACTAAACGGATTTTGAATTGGTTTTGACGGGTTTCATCTAATTCAGGTAGGTAAAACTAGATATACAGCTCGACCTTCCCTTAGTACTAGCATTCATACAATACCAGTTCTATCATCGGCTGCATCGTCACTTACCACCAGGTGAGATAGCGTTCAAATGACCGCTGTCTGTATAGTCTAGCACAATTAAAATAAAATAAAAAGCAAAAAGAAATACGGATGTCATTTTAAATGGTAACGTGAAAAAGCTAAACTGTCATAAAAATTATATCCATGCAGACGAAGTCGCCGGCAAAAGCTAGAACATAATATTTATAAAAGTTAAAAATAACACTTTCAGTATTTACTATTCTTTTGTCGGCGGGTCGACAAACTCGCTTATTTCTATTATTGATCTTGGCTACCATTTACACTTGAAATGCTCGATGGGATATCTAATCTGAGGTTTCCGTGTGACTTAATATATCTCATAAGAATCTATGTACATTTTCGGGTTTCCTACCGCGTACCTTTGTTAACGAACCCGGAACATACCCTTAAAATATGTGATAATACAGCGATAGTTATGAATATATGTATATTAGAAAAATAACTATATAATAAGTACCTATATCATTAGAAAAACGGCAAAATACTCATAAACAGAAAGATAAAAAGTGGAGTTTCTCACAATTTTTATTTCTTGTTTCAGCTTATTTCCATATATTTTACCTATTTTCTGAGAAATTCAAGAAGATTTATTTCCGCCATCTTGGTTTTCGGATACATGTCGAAATGCTAATATTTTTAGAGTCAGCGATGTCCAAATCCCCAAAAAAGATGTCTTAGCAACTTGATATACATGTTTTGCTTAAAACATGTTTTGACATTCGTGTGCCAATCGGCGCAACATAGAGGATACTACCGAATTTTATGATCTGTATTTTTGACATATCTTGATGAATAAATAAATAAATAAAAATTAAAATTGAAAATGAAAATGAAATCACAATTCTGTATTTCTACCCTACCCTACAAGCTAAAATCATATTCAACAGTAATACAGTAACACTTACATCGAACCCTTGCACTGATCTATAGGTGGTCGGCCTCAGGAGCTTCATCAGCGAGGCCCCATCCGTGGGCTGCAGGCCAGCGCGCATCGCGGCCGTGGCAGCCTTCGCCCACAGCACCACGGCGTCGTAGAGGTGCGCTGCCTCTATTGGTACCTGGTGAAGTAGATTTAAAACTTTATAATAGGTAACATCTTACATTGTAAACGCTGGGACCTATTCAATGCTAGAATAGGAAATCAAACTGTACGAAAATGGGTCACGCAGGCTTATAAGCTTTAATAGCTATGCATTAGGATAGATACCTATTTACTCACATCTATTATACCTGCTTGTAACAGTCAGGGTTTAATAGGTAAGGAACCCTAAAAAGTGACCCTTTTCGGGGGCCACCCACCCAAGGACCATGTCCCCTGGCTGAGGACTTGTATATATGTACCCTGGCGTAGACCCCCACCAATTATTATGATAACCCCCACTACACGACTTTTTGCATTTATTTCCCAAGTTAGAGTATTAATTGACTTGGTTAATAAGCTTTGCAAGCAATACGTGAAAAGATTAATTAAGTAGATAAATGGTAAATAATATTGTTGCTTTTCTCGTTACTTGCAGTTCAGCGATGCCTATAAGTTTAATTATTCTGTTTTAATGCGAAATATGTTATAATTGGCGAGGTTGGAACCAGAGTGATCTAAGTGACATTTTTACCAAGAGCACTGGATCAGTGTGGCATTGAAGAATTGATTTTTCGGTTTGCCATAGTGTATTAAACTCAATGTTATTAAAAATGTCACTTAGATCACTCTGGTTCCACAGTGTTTCCTTTGGACTATGACATGGGATCGTTCAAGAGGTATATTAGATGTCTCTTTAGAGGCGGGCAAAGCATTGGTGACTCCCCTTGTATTGCTGATGTCCATAGGCGGCGGTGACCACTTTCCATCAGGTGGCCCGCTTGCCTGTTTGTCTGCTGTGTAACATAAAAAAAAGGTCCCCAATTTCAGTCATTAACTATGTGCTTAATTGCGGCATTAACGTTGTAATTTAGAGCTCATACATTAATTCCACGGTTATTTTAAGTAGAAATTAATATATTAACGTTGATTTAATTTGATATAGCATTTTTGGCAATTTCTGTTAAACTCCGTAACTATCTCTAGCGGTGATTCTAAAAGACAAGCGGCCAAGTTCACTTTAAATACGTAAAGGTACAGCCGGTCTAGCCATCTTTGACAGCTCCGCTTGCGTGATGCGTGTACGATAGAAAATTGACTGGTCGAAATTCGACTATTTCTACCAACTTGACTCTGATTGTGTGGGATCATCCGCCAATCCGCCTCCTTTGTACACCGAAAATACGTGAATTGTCTATGGACCAAGAATTTCTACCACAAACGTTAGGTTATGTCAGATAACGTTAGCTTATGTCAAATTCCATACATTTTTTCTACCACACGATTGTAGATTAACGAAACCTCTTGGCTAAGGCCGCAGGTCAATTCAACAAGCATAATAAAGATGGTAGATCTGACCACCACTGACCTGGAGCCACTGAGTACGATTGATGCGTTTATTATTAAAAATTTACGAGTGTAGTAGTTTTCCGGAAAATCAAAGTAATTAATAATAGTAGAGTCAATTAGATGTCGTTTCGATGTTTTTTTGTATTGGTCTCCAGAGGAAGGACTTTTACATTTGGCAATACGCAAGAAGCTAAACAATGTAGAAATTAACATTGTTCAATTTCCTTTCTCCGAGCGGAAACAACGCAAATTGAAATTGGTTAGAAATGCCAATAAATACCGTTACCGCGAACCAGCTACGAAGACGCCCCGAACATTCTAAAAAAACAATGAAATATCAACAATGTATAACGAAGACTCTCAAAGCTTTTCTTATTTCCAACTAGCTTTTGCCCGCGACTTCGTCCGCGTGGAAATCGTTTTAGGGCAGTTTATCTTTTTCCCGAGCCTCCATTTCATATGACCTCCCTCTTCATAATGAAATCTAGTACTACGGAGAGGTCTAGTTGTATATTTGGTTCTATCTAACCGAATTAGATAGAGCCCTACTAAAAACCCTATCAAAATCCATTCGGCGCCATTTTCATATTTCTTGTAGTTTAGCTGGTCTGTTATGGTTCTACATCAGGTGTTCCAGTTTCCAAAATCAACTATACCCTATATGTTGCCTAGTCTTACTTGCACAACAAAAATGGTTTCATTCATATCTATCCAGTAGTTTCGGATATAAGTGCATAGAAACAAACGAGCAAACAGACAGACCGACAACATTTTTTTAAATTTTTATTCTATTTCTTTGTTTTCATCGTCCTAAACCATTTTTCTGTAAATATATTCAATGTAGACACACTTTTTTTACTGTTTTAGTACCTATATATGTATATAGATGATAAAAATACCAACAGCACTCAAAATATCAGCAAGGTTATATACTGGTACCTACTATGTAATACTTGCTTTGAAGTTAACCAATGTTGCCATTTTAATATAACGACCTTTGTACTAATATTGCTGTACTATCCAATAATGAAATTTGCCCAAGATATTGCCCTAGTTCGCTTTATTACAATGATATTATGATGCAGCATTGTTGTGATGAGCTTTCACTGTAGAATACGTCAGACGGGCGTAGACACGATGAGTCACTTTATAATTTACAGGTAAATGTACAGTTTAGTTCGTGGTAGTAGAGTTCAAGTCATTGTTTACCTATGAATAGCGTAAAATCCGTTTGCAATTTTGCCATTCATGTATTTTGCGACACGTATTTCTTGTAGCTTAATTTTCATTAGCGTTTGGCCCCATTCATGAATTTGTAAGGTAATTTTGTTACAGTAATTTTCATATTTTGTTAATAAATATAACATATTGGAGCGTAGCTTATTTTAGCTCCCTCTACGATGATCACAAGTAGTTCATGCTAAGACACCTTCCCCCTCTAGTTTTCACGTAGTCATTCGTAAAATGGTTTTAAAACATTTTTTGCAAACGGATAGTTAAAAAAATATATTTATCTCATATAATTTTTTCTTGACGTAGCGTACCTACAATTTACAAGTGAACAGAATATAGCTCAAAAAACTACACGCATGGTATTTTGAAGACACCCCTGAACGGGTAGTATGGGTATGTTTCATTTCATTATCCCGTATTTACACCGTAGTTACACTCTTCCTTAATTCAGTGACAAATGAGCGGCCCTTATGGAAAGTGGTCACTATCGCCCTTAACACGATTTATTCACATAAGTTTCATGTATCAAAAACTGGTCAAGTGCCAATCCAGTCACATACGTAGGGTTCCATATTATTCCAGTAAATGTTAATATTGGGGATTTATTTGATATAGGATAGTACATTGCTATATACAGAATATAGGTACAAACTTAAAGCTACGAAAATAATAAATAAATAAAATTAAAACAAATAAATTTACATATAAAAACAGACTCTAAATCGCTGCCAAGCGGAACCGTTCCCAGAATGCTGGCGGGTTAGCTCTACGAATGGTTCAGATTCATTTATTGCCCAAAGTTAATACAAGTACATTTATAGCAGTAAATATAGACAAAAATGTGCATTAGGGTTCTTCAATGGTTAGACTAATGCGTTGTCCGAGGTACGCGCCAGCACGTCGTCTCCGGTTGCTTCTACTAACCGGGTAGATATCTCTTGATGTTAATATTTGTAATTCTAAAACATATTCAAGCCAGAGTTCAATTCGGTAGTCGTGTTCGCGCTTATAGGATCACGTTGTCTTGTGGGCGTGCGTGGGAGTTTAGAATAGTAGGCGTTTAAAGTAGCTTTTAATCAAAGTCACACAACGGTAAACAAACGGTGCGTTGACTTGTGTACTATAGTTGTAGTGTGTGATGTCGTTAGTGAAATCAACCGAAACAGAGAGTAATTGTTACATTTTTAGGGATCCGTACCTCAAAAAAAAAAATACGGAACCCTTATAGGATCAGTTTGTTGTCCGTCCGTCCATCTATCTGTCCAGCTACACTTAAGTCCGTCTGCCAAGACCCTTTTTCTCAGGAACACGTTGATGTATCAAGCTAAAATTAATATCAAATACTCAGATCTGCAATCCCGTAGAGCAGTGAGTCAATGCAATCAAAAGATACGGTAGTTTATGCTCCGTTTATGCCACATATTTCGACCCTCGCTAGGCAATCAAAACCTATAAAGGTGCTCTCCGTTGACCTACAATCATGAAATTTAGCAAAAAGCAATGCCAAGTAAAGCTCGTCTAGTCTAAAATTACGCACCCCACTACTTAGTTAGTTGATTTCGATGTGTGAGTGTAAATATTGATAACGACACTTCATCTGTGTGGGAGCCAATGAACGACGCGTGCTCTTACGTGTGAATATCACCGGCAACTGAATGACCAATTACATCGGCATTTGTATATGTATTGCGTCCATATTTTAAACTTGCTTGTGCGATAGTGGGGCGCGTCATTTTAGATTAGACGAGCTCTACCACAAGTAAAGGAAAAAATCCGAAAATCGTAAATTTGTATTAAATAAATAACGTAAATACCTACGTAATTTGTGAAGTACCACAACAAAAAATAGTCAAATAACTTATAAATGTAATTGAATTGAGAAATAATTCATACAAATTGTAAAGGAACTAGGGGCATTTGTAAGTTTTTAATGTGTTTATAGTATCAAAATGCCCTCTTTTTTATGCATGCATTTTGACAGGCAACTACGGAACCCTACATTATTCGGGGCCCGATACGTATTGGCCCTATTTTTAGTAATGAAGAATACAGAAACGTTTCACGTTCTTCTTAACAGTCCACCAGGGGACGTCAAAGCTTACCTCGTCCAAGGAGCGATTGTCCCACTATAAAATGTTCACACTCCGGGATCGTCGATGGATGTTAAACCAAATATTTCTTTTTAAAATTGTAAGGGGGTTAATTGACTGCCCATACTTGTTAAACATGGTATCTTTTTCAGTGCCTAGACGTAATGCCAGATTACTTAATTTTAGACCTTTCGCACTTAAAAGTATCAGAACGAATGTAGGTAGTAATGAAATAGTTTATAGACTGTGCAAGGAACATAACAAACTATGTAACTTCGTAAAATTGCGCTGACATAGGGGAAGGAGGCCTAGAACGGGTAAGTTTCGCGCGAGGATAAAAAAAAACTAAAAAAGTGGTCAATATCTTAGCTTGATTTAGTTTATAAGATAGGATGTTTATTAAACTTGAAAATAAAACACTATTTTAAAGCATTTTTAATTCAATATTTTACAAATAGAAGAAATAGGAATCCTCTAAAAAACCCGTTTTGCCCGCATACGAGCCTAAAACGGGTATCTGATTAGGGCAAAACAGGTAGACGTCATAATTTTTAGGATAGGTAAATCAAACTTAAAATCTAACAACTAGGAAAAAATACTTTACCTACCGACTATAGTTTATCATTTCGACTGTAAGCATTTAACATTTTGTTTACTGTTAAAATGCAAACTTAAAAACCTAAACCACCTAACAAAATCAACCTTACTATTGATGTAATATTAATAGCTACAGGAGTTGTAGATCAAAATACCCATACTACTTTGAGGTATTTTTACAATACAGATTGAAATAACAAGTTCTGCATGTGATCCACTTTGTATTAAATTTATCATACAAAACTTTACCCGTTTTGCCCCATAGCACATATTTTTACAAAGTAATTAGACCTCAAAATGAAAGGTAATCCGATATAAGTCTTTGTCTTAATTTAAAGATAGATAGCGCTAAAATATAAGCGCAATATTAACAATGTGTTAATTATAAAGGTTTTCGATTAATCAAGGAACACATACCTAAATATTTTTTAAGAAAAGCACTAAAAACTTTCGTTAAACATACGTCCACCATTAAGCGGCTCCGGTGGCCGAGCAAAACGGATCGAAACTCGTCATTATTCGGCTACTCTCGGAACATGCACCCGTCGGCATTACTTATTGACATGGCTGCATACGAGCGCTCACCCGTTTTAGGCGGGCCACCCGTTTTAGGCCACCTTCCCCTACTACACTGTCATTTATTACAATATAAAAAAATATTTGTTTAATCTACGAAATACGTCTTCTTGCCATTTACACAAACGAAATCATTATTTAGTTGTTAAGTTTGAGTGGTGGTAGATTTAGATTAAATTTTTAATTAAGAGCGATCGATTCTATTGTGAACGCAAGTTTGCCTGTTATTGGATTTACTTTTAAGTGTTTACGAATTTTCATGTAATATTTAATGTAACAAAAAGTGTAAATCTGTTGGTAAATAAATAAATAAATGCGAGAGTTCATGTACAAAATTAACCCTACACCTACTTTACCCCTACCTACCGTTTTTTTTCTTACCTATAAACATTCCTATTGAATCACTCTATCTACTGTTGAAAACCGAATTAAAATCCGTTGCGTAGTTTAAAAGAGCTATAGCGTACATATATAGAGTGGGACAGACGGCAGGAAGCGTCTGTTTGTTTTGACTTTTTCTATTGAATTATTATAAGTTCATAAGTTATTTTAAATAGCGCCAGAGACAGCTCGCATGGACAGCAAATTTAGTATTAGTGCCAGTCGCCAGTACTGATGCCAGATACGTCATCCGACTCATTTTACGCCAATTCATAGACGGGTGGAATAATCAGGGAGCAATCCCCACAGACAAAGCCAGTGATCAAAGCTAAACAAAATTGCGTTGCGAGTTGCGATGGTCAAAGTAAATTTTAGAGGCGGAAATTGCGCACGGTAGGTACCTATCTATAAAATTGACATTTGTCCGGACAACCCCATTCATTCACGAATACCCTTCGTTACGAACGGGAGCCCTAAGCTAGCTATAGATAAGCGCCCCCGTCTTCCAGACCTGCGGGGCTATTGACTATCTTAGCAGACAACTGAATTTGACATAAAATAATAAAACATTACTTTAATTTTGTAGACGTACGTAGCCAGTGGTCTTCGTAGATGACGTAGTGTAAAATTATGAGAAAAGGGTCGCACAAGTGGGTAAATTTCACCGTAGCAGATTCCCTGTATTACCCTGAGCGAGAAAAGGGGGCATTAAATGTTATGACTATCTAATGTTATCCAAATATACAGTTATCCAATATCTAATATCTGATGTCAGATTTGTAAGTCAAAAGAATGCCCTAATTTGTAATTGTACCTACACACACACATACAGTAGGTCACACACACTCACATAACGTTATCCTAATTCAATAAATACTTTTTCATTTCCACACATACTCGTAGCGATATTAAACTGCGTAGAATTTTCACAGTCTAGGTCACACCGTATTTCCCCAGGCTGTCTGCTGCCTTCAAACAAAGCTCGTAACCAAACAAAACTTTTCTGTATCTATAGGAGTAATCATTATATTCCTTTTCGCGAGGCTGTAATTATAAAACTTGGTCTATCTATTTATTTTATGGTTCGGACGTCGGTCATTATCTCATGCGGCATTGGTGAGCATGTTAGCTGCTGCGGAGTAATTGGCTAAGTCAGTTGGCAACTGAATTTGACATTAAATAATTCTACGAGTACACTACGTCATCTACGCAGGCCACAGACAATAGCGTCTACCAAAGTAGAGTAGTGTAATATTTTTTTATGTCAAATTCAGTTGTCCACTGAGATAGCCCCTCTGGTTGGCGGAGCGCCACCTCGTCCAACTACCGTCCTCCTACAACAACTATTCACTCAAAAGGTGAGATGGCGGTCAAATGCTAGCTAGCTAAAGGCGGCTAGTCTAATGAAAAAATACATTGTCGTTAAAGACTGATAGACTCAGACTCTGTCTATCAAGTAAAGCGATTTGAGAAATTATGAGTCTGTCTATTTACAACAAGATAGTAGCTAAAAGACGGACGTCTTTATTATTTAAAATCAAATTGCTTAGGTACTTTAGGTTGATTTCAATCTATCTTCTAATTTCCCAAGTCGCTTTATATTTTAACAGAGTCTGCTTACCTATTAAAAGTATTTATTAAGTACTTACTAAATTATGAATATTATTTAGTATTTACCCTATTTCATAATATTGAGCTTGATATGATGAAATAGTTTGCCCTTGTAAAAAACTCACTGGAAATATTTTACCCCCATTATATCGTAACGGTGTTCCCTAAAGACTTAAGTTTTAATCTTTAATGTAAGAGAAATTCGAAGTTCAACAATTTGGAAATTTCCCAGCGGCGATTTAGCAACCGTGTCGCAAAGGCTTTGTCACGAAACTTTTACTTACAGAAGTATGAAATTTTCCTTATTTATGACGTCAAGAATAAACAAAGTAGGGAGACCACAACCGAAAGTGACGGCAAGTTGATGTAGGAACAAAGCACAGCTTAAATAAAAATAAAATATACCTATATAAAAAAATTGCCGTTCTCTGCGGCTTTCACGCGCGTTATGTTCGGATCTCTGTAAACAATCAACTTTCCCGTGGGAACCTATTATTGTCCCGGAATAAATGTAACCTATGTTACTTAGAGTAGTAGCTTTCTATTAGTGAAATATTTTTTTTAATCAGTCAAGAAGGTTTTGAGTTCATTCATATAGATAAATCAAAAGACCTTTAGAAATACTTCGATTATCTCCAATAGGATCGAAATATTGTTGGTACCTACTGCTCAGTCACAATCTGTTCGTTGCATTAATCAGTATTAGATATAAGATTGATTAATATTTCTAATGCGTATCGATAAGCTATGGCTAGCCGCACACCCGTAGTGTTATATGTTACACATATAATTCTCCAGAGTTTATTGTAATTTTATTATTTATCCGTGTGTTTGATTTTGTTTCTATAAAAAAACATCTTAGCTTTAATCTCCCGAATGCGCTCTCACGCACGAGGGCCCTGGATCGTCCTTGATCATGATCCAGAATTTGGTAGATCAGATAATTACACTAGATGCAACTAGGGGAACCAGACCAGATTGGATTAGGGTTACACATTCAGTCGCCTTAATGTTTCATCATGATGTTTTCTCTCACTAGGAGCATCGGTTAGCATTCATCTAATAACTCAGAAAAGAGTAATTGGTACATGGCCGCAGTGGGATTCGAACCCGGTACCTCACGCTTTGGAGTCTCATACCTTAACCACTCGGCAACCGACGCTCCTTATTTTTGAAAGATTCTGTTTCTCTGGCTGCTAATAATTGGAAAGGCCTTCTTCAGGAACGTATGGACACACCCTTGTCAATCATCACATCCCATAACAGTCCACTGCATGACTTAGGGCCTCTTCCACGAAAAGGGAGGTTGCTGCCACAATCTCCACGCTCGGCAGGCGGGTTAGAGATCGCATTGTAAATATAACAATGAAATACGCTGCTGCTTATCTTTTAGCTTACGGAGCAGCTACGGAGAATCTAAGATTTTTTGCCACGAGAATATTAGTCGCCTTGTATCCACGCCGACACCCACGAGCGTAAGGGGTTGGTTCTATTCTTCTCTACCGGACACCACACGGCACCCTTGTCAATACAAATTGAAATATCCGAGACAGTGGCACCGAAAGAAAATTGACAAACAGCGAGGCTCTTAGAGAAATAATTTCGTCTAAAGCGAGAATGTTTTGAATTTTATACGAAATATAATTTTAGTTAAAACCAACATTCCGTGAAGAGCCTTTGAATCTCTTCTTTCCTGAAACATTACAAAAACAGATATTTCAACGCTTCCTTAAACCGCAGTGGGCGTCCTTTCAGTTTTAATTAATCATGTTTTCGATCCTTCCAACTACCTAATTTTCTTTCTATATTTTTGGTATAAAAAGAACTTCAGAACATCAACAGTCACATTAATTCGCTTGCTTGCTGGAAAGTTAATTAAAATTAGTTCTTTACTAAGATGGAATTTAATTGTAAGTTCTTTTTGTTGCTGACCATACTTTTAGGGAACGTTTTGCTTAACACGTAAAGTTTTGCTTAGCAATTTAGTGCAGTTAGTCACATGCCGCGTCTGCCTGTATGTCTGTTTGTTCGCTATTAACTCAAAAACTACTGAATGGATTTTCATATATTCATCAATAGACAGTGATTCATGAGGAAGGTTTAGGTGTATAATGTGTTAAGGTTACTACCCGTGCGAAGCCGGAGCGGGTCGCTAGTTATAAATAAATAATCATCTTGGCTTAATGTCTGATTGTGTTCTCGCGCGCGAGGGCCCGGGGTCCGCCTTAACCACGATCCAGCATTTGGCAGAACACGTAATTACGGAGGAGCGACTGCCATCTTATCTCTATTTCCCTGCTACCAGGGGAACCTGGCCGGATTTGATCATGGTTATACATTCATCCGCCTGAATGTGTAACCAGGTTTCATCACGATGTTTTTTCGCTTACAGTTGTTTTATACATAACTTTAAGAGTTTCTTTATTACAACCTAGTGGTTCAGTGGTCAACATGCCGGTCTGCCACGCAAGAGGTCCCGGGTTCGATTCCCGGCCGGGTAGAAATTGAAATGATGAATTTTAATTTCTGTTACAGGTCTGGGTGTTCTATGTATAATAAGTATGTATTTAAAAGTAAGTATATAAGTAGTTTTCAGTTATCTATCACCCATAATACAAGCTTTGCTTACTTTGGGGCTAGATGGCGCTAAGTGAATTTGTCCACGATTATTTATTATTTATTTATTTTTGTAGTGAGTGAAATTTGTACAGCGATTTACACGTGAAAACGAATATTTAACTTTCTCTATTCCATTTGAAATTTATCTTTATGTTTGATGAATACAAACAAACCCTCAAACTTTTTTCATTTGTATTTTGATAGGCTAACCGAATCGCCAAACTCACGTGATCATAACAATCTGCTTCCCCCTCTGTGGCAAAACATAGAAAGCAAAAGAAAGTTATTCAGATTAGAACTTATACAACTATACTTACTGAGCTCTCCTCGAAGATTTTATGGTAGTTGGGCACGCAGAAGGGTGCGGCAGCCGACATCTTCCGGATCATTTGGCACAACGCCCTGCGGAAAGCGAACAATGTAATACCTACCACTCAAATCACAGCGGGAAATCTAGCTTTTAGACTGAGACGTGTCTATCTTTATTTTCGGTGAATTGAGCAATCTGGTGAGGAGAAATCAGGGGGTCTAAAAAGGCAACATTAGCATTTCATATTGTGATTCATAATTTGAGCTTGAGATAGCATAATTTGTTCTTAGAAACCTCGAGACCAATTTTAGTTATTTTTAGAAAACGTTTTCTGAATTCTCCTTACTGATCCATGTGGATGGCTCACCCTGTTAATGGACTCACCAGCACAAAAAATCCCAAGCGCTTATAAAAAATACGTGAGGAAAGCCGCAGGGGGCTGGTAGTACACACTAACACGGAAACTGCAAACAAACTTTTCAGTGAGTGTGCCACAAATACAGAAGTTTGCCTACCTTATGACATAAAAAATATACGTACCTACCACACAAAGGAACGGAAATGAAAACGAACTCTCCGAAATGAAGTTATTTGAAGGTAACAAAGTATTATGAAATATGAAGTATTATGATTTTGTTACGAAAAGCGATATGAACGTAGTACATATTACCTATCAGAGCAAAATAAAAATTTCCCATGAATGTCGCAAACTTTTTTTGCATTACCTGCTATCTGAACGTTAATTTAATTTTTTTTAGTTTTAGAAAAACAGACAGCATCATAAGATACAGGTTAGACGTTATACTCGTACATCCAACTACGTTATAACGCCAGGTGTGGATTCAATTTGGGTCAATTGAGATTGTGACGGTTGTCTCCATTCTCACCGGAATTCAATCCAGTAAATACGGGTCACTATAGCCATCTCTCCTGCCAGGTGAAATATATACTACAGAGACCGAATATTTAAAATAGTTTCAAGATTGGTCCTTTGTGGAATATGCACGGAACCATGTTTTACTCTTAATGGAAATTCCTTCTTTGATTCGCTATGAACTTCACTGACCTGTAAAGGGTTATCATGTAATATTAAATGTGGATGTTGATTAACAACACTTTATTATACGTATCAAGGACCGCACGAAAGCGACCAAGGTCAAAGGGCAGGGGAAAATGTGGGGCAGTGAGCTTTGCCCCGCATTTCCTCTTGTATGTATATTCAAGAACAACATTGCAACCATATTTATATAGAAACGGAAAGGATTGGAAATATCTAAAAATTCTATTATTTATCTAATATGAGTAACCAAGGATATATAAGAACAGTGCAGTGTCGAAAAACAGGTGTGGGAAAAACAGGGACGTCTGTCAGGAGACAGTATATCATAAGTACTTACCATCTTATGAAAAGATCAGACAACAGTGGATTAAGAAGCGGACAGAAACCTACAAATAAAATCATGCACCACAATACTTATAACGGTAAAGGTAGACAAGTTTTTATGTTATACCTTATAAGCTCAGATGTGTATGTATACATAAAGTCTTGAACCAAATTCTCCCCACAGTATTCGATAAAAATCAATGTAATGCCTACTTTTACCTCAAAGAAATATTCATATTCAAAAGAGATACAAGACAAAGCTTATGGGCTAATATTTATCAGTAGGCATTCCATGTATAGGTATACTGGAAAATACAACCTAAGGGAGCTCGACATAGGTTGGATTTTCAAGTAACATTAAATTTGATAGATAGAAAACAGAATATTATTATATACTCACTGGTAATGTGGGTTAGTTGGGAAGGATGGTGTTAACTTCAGCACGTTTCTGAAGGCTAGGATGTCGGAACTGCTGTTTTGACCGAAGTGCTCTGTGAAAAAATACTAAGTTTGAGCAGTTTTCTGTTAGGAAAGTTCAAAATTGTCCGCTATCATTACTTTGAGAATTTTCATTATTTACTAATAACATGTGGCCTAGTTAATGTAGGCTAGTTTAAAGGAATAATTGATAATTTTCCGCGCCATCAAGATTTTTAATAACTCATATACCTATTACTTAAAACATTAATATTAGGCATCAGTTTGAGTGTTGAATGATGAGTGATAGGTGCGGTCGTCGAAAATTATGATGTAGAACGTGTAGTGTCGCTCGGTGATTTTAACGCTGATTTCGCGAGTGCGGGAAGTGTTTTTGGTCGCGAACTAATACAGTACTGTCAGGACCAGGAGCGGTTTTGTGCTGACCTAGATATCCTAGGCACGACCTCGTAAAGTGTGATTGACCACGTGTTTGAATGATGCACATGGTGGGATCTATAACTGTTATGAAAGAGGTATACTGGTCAGACCATTTCCTACTCATAGTCTATTGCGATATTAATGTTATTGTTCCTAAGACAACCCAAAAGAATAATGGGGCAACAAACACCATTCAGAAATAAGTTTATATACTGAATTATATAATAAATATATACTCAACTGTCCTTGGCTTTATTAACCTTGCCTATTAGGAAGGTTGCAACAACTCAGATCATCACAACATAATATATTTATATTATAATAATATAGTTGAATGCTTGAGCGAGGCTGCAATTCATTTATACAGGAGACCTGACATTAGGCGTAAACAAGAAGTCGTAGCGTGAAAGTATCACATTCGGGACAGCCGAACCTAAGGCCAGGTCGGACAACCTGGTGTCACAAGGCTCATCATTATCATATATTTAGTCTCTCTAGTCTACTCTTGCCGGTTGAGTAAGGCTGCCCGTCACAGAGCAATATGACAATATGAACAGCTATAGAAAAGAGCTTCATACAGGCCCAAAAAAGACTGAAATTTTTTGGAAAGAAACAAACAAACAAGCTTTTCTCTCTCAAATCTAGTTCCCTGTATCAGTGAACCGTAGTCAACAGGAAATAGCGAACATGTTTATAAAATAATTTAAAGTAAGTAGCCCCATTGTGATCAGAGGGCCTAGTGTGAGTTCCGCTTCGATTTTACTTAACTATCGCGTTTGCGTTTACGTCGAAATTAGTATGAAGAAAAAAACTTCATTTACGTACCACTAGGCGGCGCTATATATATTATTTCATACTAATTTTCACGTAAACGCAAACGCGATAGTAAAGTAAAATCGAAGCGGAACTCACACTAGGCCCTCTGTAGTGATAATGCTCGCCGCGACTGAGTCCGTGGTGGGTCGGGGCCGCCGAGCCCCAGCTGCCCGCGGACCACCGCGGCCCTGCACGTCACTGCCGAGCACGTATAAGTGTGTGAAAAGCGTGAAGCGGGGTAACTCCCCGGGCCACGACGGACTCAGTCTTGAGCATGTTCTACACGGCACTTATGTTATTTTTGAAAATGTTGCTAAATTGGTAAATTTGTGTGTTAATCATAACTATCTGTCGGAAGGCTCTATGAAAACTGCAGTTGTACGTATAATTAAAAATAGAACCAGCGATCACTCAAGCATGTCAAACTTTATGCCAATAATACTAGTAACCATAATATCTATAATAACAAAGACTTAAACGAAACCGATTTGCCTAATTAAATCAAAATTTATTAAGCTCTCTATTATGTAACGAATTTTATGTGGTATTACTTGTTAATAAATGAATTTTATTTATTTATTACTTCAGCTTTGTAACAAAATTCCTATGCGCTGTTTAACCAAGGGCTTAGACGACGCAAGGGTAAATCAGCGGGTGTCCTACGACACACAGCTCTGAGCCATTAGCTTAAGTTCTCGCCAAACATTTACGATCCTCCTACGTTTCAAGCCAAGCAACGAAAGATCGATAAACAAATATTTTCGTAGGTGTTAGATACGACCTTAAGATTTACGACAGAATAAACAGATACGCAATGAAACGTGTTAATTATCAGGTGCCTACTTCAGAATTCAAGGAAGGAAGACTTCCGAGGAATGGGGCCGCGGATCTGGTAATCTTGATACTTCATACAAACACAGTTATTAAATTATATTGAAAACGAAACAGCTTTGAGATTCTGAGAAAAGTATTTTTATTATTTATGAACCGCTTTGCTACTGTTGCCTTCCTTAAATATTTTTTTTCTTGTTTTGCGTTATATTACCTTAAAACCAGCGGTTAATTTTCCCAGATTTTCTTGATCAGGGTGTCCATTTAGAACTTATGAGAAAAATCGTATCGTAGTATCATTATGAAAATGCAAAAGTTTCGGTTTCGTCTTCTATCGATCTACAAACATCTGTCGGGATAGATTCTGTCGAGATTTTGTCTGTCCGAGTAAGGTTGTAGATTGAAATCCTTTTTTCCTTGACTGACGTGAAAAAAATGAGTTTCTGGTAGACTCAAGCAAAACGTTTTGCCCCAAATAATAAAATATACACAGGCGTACTAAAAACCAGGTAACGACTCTGACAAAAAAGCTCCGCTTTACGATAAGTGAATTAGGCCCTTTAAGTAAAAATGTCACGCACTTAATCGACTTTATGTTATTCTAGCTTTTTCCAGCAACTTCGTCCACGTGGACCACTTTGTGTTTTCCTGTTAATTTCGAATGCAAAACCTACCTGTTCAACTTGTTCACATTGTAAAGGGTCTTATAAATATCAACCATCATCATCATCATTAGCCTATAATAGTACACTGCTGGACATAGGCCTCCCCCAATGAGCGAAAATGCACGTTGTCCCCAGCTTGCCGCATCCAGCATCTACTCGCAGCCTTTCGCAAATCGTCACTCCATCTGGCTACTACGCTTGCTGAGTCACGGTCTCCACTCAAGAACTCGTTTACCCCAACGGTTGTCGGTTCTTCGGCAGATATGGCCAGCCTACTACCATTTCAGCGTACTAATTCTGTGTGTTATTTCAGTAACTTTGGTTCTCTGTCGGATTACTTTGTTGCGAATTTTGTCCTTCAGGGAGTCTCTGAACATAGCACGTTGAGTGACCTTGAACTGGTTAATACAACTCTAGTGCTGAAGCCTTTGCACTCTATGACACCCATTTTCGACACAGCGAAAAAAAGGGTTTATAATTTACGTTAGCTTCCACGTAGAAGCGCTACCACACGCAATTTAATTTATATATACGAAGTGCCACTGCATAGCTAGACAGCTATGCAGTGGTTGTTATCCGTGTGCATTTACAAGCCCAAATATATCGATGATGATTTATAGTGTATTTGTCGGCAGAATAGTAGGTGACCGAAGAAGCGATGAGTTGACGTCATAAGCTGTAGGCTCGCAACAGCTTACGACGTGAGGATGCCGAAAAACGGGCGAATTGGAGAGGATTAAGTGGAAAAGCCGATCCCGGCAGAGGCCGGGATAAGCGCTAGGAAGACGACAATAATGTCGGTAGAATAGTGTTGTTTACACATAAGGTTACCCTTGTGCGAGCTTCGCAGCGGTCGCAATCGCGTTGTCACGTCTCCAGAACCCGCCGTGTCTCACGAAATGCAATCTTGTAGATGTTTAATGAATTCGGGAGTTTACTGTATTTAAAATGAAATGTGGAACAAAGTCTCTCTAAAGAACTTCAAGCAAACCTAAACTTCAGTACACGATAATAAAATTATTATTTATATTTGAACTTTATTAGTCTCAGATAATTAATTGGACCATTTTCGATGAAATTGAACAATGACGCCGCACATTCTATTTTCAGCATACGTCTACACAAGATAGATAGATAAACACTTTATTGCTCACAAAACATAATAGTATCAATCAGTTACAGTAACAAGGAACACATATGAGCAAAGGCGGCCTTATCTCTACAAGCGATCTCTTCCAGGCAACCTTTACAGAAATTGAGACAGGAATATTACAGCAGGTAGTGCTGAGCCACAGGATACAAGATAATGCGTTGTGCATTTATCTAAACATCAACAAACGTATTTCACAAATCGTACTTATGTAGGTATACTAAAATAAAGTTTCACAAATCTTTCGCTAAAAGGCATTTACGAAGTTTTGACTTAAAACTAGACAATGATTCAGACTGTCGGATCTCCCTCGGCAGATCATTCCACAAGCGAGTTGCCCTTACCGTAAACGAGTCGTAGTAGTACCCGGAATGCGTGAACGAGGCCGACAGAATGTTGTCCGAAGCAGACCGCATAGACAAGACAAGCATACCTTCGAGTCTATATCTACGCGTCTGTAGACATATCTACATCTACACGCGTGTCTGCGTTTTGGGCTTATTCCCAATTTCATCTTCAAGTATATGCAGATCTTAATCTTCCTAATCTTAACCAGTATCCTCAACCGGCGTAAATGACTGTGTGTATGTCAAGATGTGCGAATGTGGAAGATGCTAATGATAGTAGACATGTCATATGGGTTCAGTGTGTGTGTGTACCTTCAAGAATACACATAAACATACCAGCATGTGTGATCGCCGTGGATCTCGGGTCGTAGATTTCGTCGTCGACGGCCACCACCGCGTATTCTCCATTCTCCAGCAACCCTCGCCTTTGCAGAGACTTCACGAACCCCACAAGGGCTATGTGCTCTCCGAGGAACACGTAGACTGTGGACAATATCGTAGAATTAGAATTGGGATGGTGACAGGGTCAAAGTTTTTAAATTCTAATAAGTTTGTCAGGTTATTAAAAAAATATTATATGGAAGCTCGTAACGTCACTTCTGAATAAATTTCATCTCAGGCGTTTGACGTCACGCCTGAGATGAAATTGATTGATGAATCCCTATTGTTAGAACGTGGTAATTCAAGCTAGCGCCGAATCGAAGCTTCAATCTAAAAGGTAACAAATAGCAAATTCACTCTGTCGATTCGATCAGCGCTTTTCTCGTAGAATACGCGCGAATCAGCGCGTCGTTTTTTATACGACGCAGTGACAAACGAGCAGACAACGCACTTGATAGAGAAAACTGTCGCCCATTTAGGTAGGTTGCAGGCAACAAAAATACAGAACCTAATCTCAGAAGAAATGTGAGAATTACTTTGTTGCTGTTATTTTTTTGACTGACGCTTTGATTTGGCGCCAACTACAAGTCATCACAGGGGAAACCAAGGCTGAGCGACTGCATTGACTCGGTCTCTCGGAGACTGAAAACAACACTGGCGACGACTCCGGTTCACCGGTGGCCTGTGTTACTCTAAGCGTGGAGAGATTGGAAGTGGATCGCACACGAAGAAAACTTACAGTGGAGAGAGTCCAGTGGGACATCTCCTTCGGCCACATTGGTAACTTAGTTATAACTGATTCCGGTGGAAGAATTTTCAATTCCTAGATACCGCTGGCTGGAAGAAGTGCTGAAAGACCTGTCCGATCTTTAGAGGTCGAGATGGAAGGAATCCGCTTCAGGATCGGCATGAGACCCGTCGTTTAGTGTTGTAGATTAAGACCTTCTTTGGGTCACTGAACCAGCTTAGTAAGTACTGTGAAAAGGTTTATACAGTATCGGCAATGCAATAGATACCCCAGCGAGTCATTACATAAACGTACGATATAATTGTTAGTTAATTACAAGCGTGTTTTATATTTTAGCACATATAGCAAGGATATATAGCAAATTAAAGTGAAAATATAGAATCAACATTGGCTTGCCGATCTTGCCAGCAGCAGCTGTACATCTCATCATCAATAAACGCAACCAAAACAACGAAACCAGTAAGTAACAAACTTTCAGTTAATTGCAAAGAAAACTGCATCATCTATTTCAGGGGTGGTCAACCATTTCATTGCGGCTAAAGTCCACTCTATCGTGGCATAGTAAAAAATATCAGTTTTATTAAACTTATATTAACCAACTTATCCAATTAGATGTAAAAAAAACTATTTTTACTTAATGAAGTAGATCGTACAAAGTCTTGCCAGTACGAGTAAACAATAAATCTTTGGCCTAATTAAGTTGGTCACCGCTGATCTTTTTGATAAAAAATATCTACACCTACAATCACAAGCCTAAAGTCTCATTTATAATTCATATTTCCTTCACGTATAGGAACAAGGAACGAATTATCTTTCAATTGTTAACGGTTCAAGGAACTTATAGGGAAATTAAGCCATTAATGAGTTCGGCAGGCTGTATCGACTTTAATTAAACTGACAACCATATCCTTTAATTACAGGGGCTGATTACATAATTGCCAAATATTGTGTCTAATTTGAAAGAGCCGGGCGAGCTCGGGAAGGTTATAATACAACTTTTTGGAGCAAATGAAATTATAAAAGGTCGAGTAAGCCTTCACAAATAATAGGCAAAAACGCTTGAGTATTTATATTCAATCGCTGTTACTGGGCACTTTTACCACCCTTTTATTATTATTGGGTTCCTGGGCAGAACTGTTTATTTTTATTTCTGTGGAAACTTATGTAAACACTGAAATATTCCATTAAAACACAGTACAGGAAAAATACAAACTTGTTTGGAAACTCGGTTATCTTTTTCCAATACTGTGACTACTACGAAATAAAAGAAATATCTAATTGAGAAACGGAACTCTTGTCACGTGTGACTGACTTAAATTATTTGTACAACATAAACTGCTGAAGTTAGAAACATTAAATCTGATTGGTAGGGCGAATGAAGCCGTAACATACTTTGTTCAAGTAAGTTAAGGGAATAAATTTCTTACAATTTAACTAGTTATGGTTTTTAGTCGAAACATTTTAATGTGTGAGCAATGAAGAATTTATCTATCTATCTATCAATCATGGACATTAAATTGAAATGGCGTGATATGACGGTCAATTGCCTGGAAAGTCAATATAAAAAAGAGGCCGTGTGGTGTCCGGCAGAGTAGAATAGCACCAATCCCTTACACTCGTGGGTGTCGTACAAGGCGACTAATGTTTTCGAGACAAAAGATCTAGTCTCCGTAGACTGGAAAATGGGCAGCAGCGTTTTCCATTGTTACATTTATAATACTGCGATCTCCAACTCGCATGCCAAGCGTGAAGATTATATGAATAACCTCCCTTTCCTAGGCCCTAAGTTCTACAGTGGATTGTTATGGGCTGTGATGATAATGGTGACTTCCAAAATTTCTACGGTGGCTTTGTTTTATACTATGTGTGTATAGATACATAGTATAAAACCAAGCCGCTTCCCGCCGTCGTCTGTCCGTATATACGCTTAGATATTTTAAACTTCACAATGGATTGTAGCGGTTTTCAACAATATATAGAATCAAGAGGAAGGTATAAACGACGTCGCGCTTGGTCTACGAGTATTCTATAAATTGTATACCAACAATATAGACCACGCGAGCCAAGCCGATGGCAAAAAGCTAGTAACGAAATAAAAAAGAAACTATTTTTCGTAGTTTTAGTCTACTTCGCAGTCCCCCCCGGTTTCCACCCGAGTTCAGTCGGAAACTCTACAAACAATCTACTATCGCACGAGATCTTTCTAATTTTCTGAGACATGTAGTACCATAGTCCACTCGGGAACAATGCAGCTTTTACCTATTAGTAAAAGTAGTTTCGCAATCTGTACTGAAACTACCAATTTCCGTAGGTTAACGTCTTACAACACGCCAACAAACACAAGAATGAACATCAGCTTTATATATTTATGAATAAAATAATACGTAAATATCCCAGTTGTGCGCGCATGGTACCAGTGTCTGCCTTGATCACGTTCCAGGATTTTGGCAGATCAGGTAATTGTGGGTCAGAGTAAAAGAATAACAGAGTGGATCGACTGCCATCTGATCATCGGGACTCTGTCAATAGAGGACCTGACTAAATTAAATCATAGTTACACATTCAATCGCCTGAATGTACAGGTTTCCCTCACCGTAATAGCATTGGTTATTATTCAAGTATACAAAACAGAAAAAATTTCATGTACATGGCATTACTGGGGCTCAAACTCAGTACCTCTCGCTTATGAGTCGGACCCGCCACCAACGCTTTCGGCTTTAATTAATAGTTGAAAGTGTCTTTGTCGGTACTTGTTTCAAAAGTATTTTATGTCGGACCGGGCAGTGGTCTAAGCTGTGACATTGATGCGGTGCGCCGCGCGGTGTACTGCACGATGTGGCAAGACTTGTTGCCAGCCGAACAATTTGTATCAAGTACATTGACAGGTTGCGAAATGTCCTGCGTGATGTACTGCACCGCGCCAGTGGGCGTTCGGCCTAAGGTAAACCCTACTGTCCCATAAAGAAAGGCGCTATCATATTAGAACAAACACTAGGGACACTAAATAAATATTTGCTTTGCATCTAGCCGCTCCTCTTACAGAAAAGATAAAGTGTTTGCGCTCGTCTTTATGGACATATGGCCTTAAAATTTTATCATCTTACTTAAAGAAGCCTATTAAACCAAACATTTTTTGCCCCATTTCGTATAATGGAGGGGCCGTTATGTCTCCAATTTCATGTTTTTACAATATTTCCACACGTTTTTTGTAAGTTTTGTTAGCACATTTAACAAAAACAATGCTATGAATGAGGTAAGATTTTTGTTTCCTATTTCATGTTTTTATGTAAATCTATTATCACAGCGTATAAGCCACGCTATCCAGCGGGGCAACGCGGCCAGTCTTCTGGGCACTTTTCCGTAATCTAGGGACCTGGGGCAAATTTTTTACCGTTGATATAAGTTTGGTTAAGTAAGTTTTTTTATTATAAGTATAAAACTAATGTATTTATAAGTTGTACATAATATTTTTCCACAAGTATTGTAACACTTTTGCACCTGTAACGAGACCAAATATTTAAAGCAATGAAGGGAACTAAATATAGATAATTTCTTAAGGCCTTGCCACACACAAAGCTCGGCGCGAGCGCGGCTCGGGCGCGGCGCGATGCTGGCGCGTTGCCTAGGCAACGATCGCACCGCGCTCGCGCCGCGCTGTAGTTGCCTAGCAACTATCGCGCCGCGCTATAGTTGCCTAGCAACTATCGCACCGCGCTCGCGCCGAGCTCACGCCACGCCGCCACCGCGCCGCCAGGGGTGGACTAACGAACAAAGCGGGAAAGGCGGCCTGCCCCAGGCCTCTGGTCCAGGGGGGCCTCCAAACGTCTCCAAGTTGCCTTGATCAAATCCTATACAAGGCTTTAAAATATGCTTAGAACATATCGAAGAGGTGGTTCGGAGTTGTGACAGGGGCGTAGCTATCGCCGTATCACTATTCAAACAGAATTAAGATAAGGGTCGAGGACCCCCTCCGCCAAAGAAGTAATTTTAACTAAATAAATAAAAACACTTAAACATACAAATGTGAACTGAATAAAAAGCTTGTAAAATTACATCAAACTTCTTAAACTGGGGGCCTTATAAAGGTTGTCCGCCCCGAGCCTCTGATGGACTTAGTCCGGTACTGCCGGCGTCGCGCCAACAAAGTGTTGCCAATGTAGGCTATTTATCGCCATTTGGGGTATTCGAGATTAAAATTAGCGACGAAAAAATTGTAATGGCGAATTTTTTAGGCTATCTCAGGCTTTGGGCCAAGGTACATAAATAAACATAATCTTAAGAGAGAAAACCCGACGGTTCCAAGTACATTTACATACTATAATAGTCCGAATCAACTGACAGTGGTAGAAAATATAAAATGTGGATATGGCAATATCTATTGGATAATCTGTCCTTGTCAGTCATTGTCCATTATTATTTAGGCGATCCGCACACTGGAACGCAGCACCGTACAGTTGTGTGTGAGGTGCGTTAGTGCGTGACATAAAGTTATTTGAGCTGTCATCGGTTTCTATGGAAATTACTCATAGTCGAACGCACTGACAACGCATCCACGCGCGTTCGTGCGGATCCGTAGTTTTTTTCTTTGCAACATTGACACGGGCTGCGGGTCAGATAAGTTTTTGGCGCTGTACTTTCCACATAAAAAGGCGTCAAATAGGCCGCTGCTGTGAAGTGAGGTCTCCAGGATTGTCAAATAGGTATTCCGTTACTCAGTTCTCAAATTATTTTTGTATATAAAACAATATAAAAATTATACATATTTCCAAATTTCGCCAGAATGAACGCTGCGCTCCAATGTGGCAATCGCCTCAACAATATTTTTCAATTCTGTCAAATTATTTGTTATGACTTTTATGAATAACGTTCTATGACGGATAAAAGACATGGCATTAGTTGCCATACAGAGTTTTTTTTTTTTTTTTAAAGCGATTCGTTCTTAGCGTGGTTCTACTATACTGCTCTTGCTGACACTAGCACCCATAGAGCATCTACACACCATCCCCACCATCCCCACCATCTCTAGATACACGAACAAATAACTCTGACGGTTACCGTAGTCAATAAAACAGCGCCGTCTACAGTGCCACAAAAATGTCTGACCGGGTAACAGAATCGCTGTTGTTGGTATTGACATAACATTTCAAAACGGCAACACTTAGTTCCGGTTTTGGCCACCGGATCGAATAGGTTTGTCAACAATCTTGTCAAGCCGCCAGATATAACATTGTTAACGCGTACAAGAACTTGTATGGACAGTGGTAACCATTCCAATAGCTATGTGTAATACGTCGTTGGATAGCTATTTTCAAGCTGAACAAAAGTAACTATGGCGCTTGTTCCAAATATTAGTCCGTTCCGGTTTATGCCGGGAATCGAACCCGGGACCTCTTGCGTGGCAGACCGGCATGTTAACCATTGAACCACTCAGGTGTATGTGCAGGTTTCATCACGATGTTTTCCCTCACCGTAAGAGCATCATTGGTACATGGCCGCAGCGGGATTCGAACCTGGTACCTCTCGCTTATTAGTCAAATACCCTAACCGCTCGGCCACTGAGGCTCTCCAGAAATTGAAATGTACATATTAGGGCAATACTTGCATACCATAAACCATTTCTTATTATATTACCATCTATTACTATTTATCATCTGGCAGGCCGAAAGATTGTCGAATGAAATGTAATTTGATATCAATGTGTTTTGTACCATTGTGGTGGATAAGATTGAGCGCAATTTTCTGTGTACTGTAGCGGGTACTTAAACAAAACATCTATATCAGCGTTAGACTCTAGCCACCGAATTTTTGCACTGTAGAATTTGTGCTCTATGTTACGGTATCATTAAAAGTTTGTCTAACTCGACAAATAAGTCGGACTGAAATGTTTTGATTCTGATGTAGGAGAGCTGTGCCCCCTCATCCTACCTACCTTAGGGGGCCTACCTAGGGAGCAAAATTTGCAGTGTGGTGTCCAACAGAGTAAAATAGCATCGCCGTCCACACTAAGAGGTGTCGTAAAAGGCGACTTATTTCAGAGGTAGGGCGTTACTTTTCCAAGCTTCAGGTTTTACCTACCTTATATATACTCTTGCAAGCTAGCGAGTGGAGGGGAATAAAAAGTAGCCTATATTCGTCCTCAGGTTCTAAATTATCTGCGTAATGCACCAGTCCAATGAGGAGTTTTCCAATAGGTATCTAAAGCATTCCTAACCACTCACTAGATGTCGCCCTGACTATTTTGGTAATTGATAATCGCTTTAAATAGGTTCTTAGCAAACACGATATAAACACTGGGCACGTTGTATTGGATAATATTGTATTTGTTAATAGTTTTCAACAATTTTAGAGGTTGTAATAAAATGGAACATAGTGCCAACTTCCATAAATATTTCTTTTTACATTTCGTTCAATCTTTAACAGTTATGTTTATATTAATAAACATTTTATTTTTAAGTAACGTATTAATCGGCTGCATAAAATCACTGCCACCATCATAACGATTAAAGAAAGATTACCAAAATTGTACGAGCGCCATCTATTGATGCTTTTTGAAACCAACTATCAATACCTACTGGAAAACTCCTCATTAGGAGGAAAGATTCGGACTGTTGGTAAAAAGAAACGAGTAATTAACCCGCTATTACGACATGTGGGAGTATTACCATCCTAAAAATTCAATTCCCGAATAATGAAGCAGCCACTCTATGTGTGCCGATTGTCATAGAAACGCGGTGGCCAAAACTGGAACTGCGGAAAAATAACAAAACTTACTTTTGAAATGTATTTGAACTGACATGTCAATCCCAAAAACAGCGCCGCCGGTACCAGGTCTGATAAGTTTGTGGCACTGCACAGCGCAGGCGCGGCGCCGCGCTCACGCCGGCTTGAGCGCGGCCTGAGCGCGGCGTGAGCGCGGCCTGAGCGCGGCGCGAGCGCGGCGCGATGCTGGCGCGTTGCCTAGGCAACTATCGCACCGCGCTCGCGCCGAGCTTTGTGTGTGGCAAGGCCTTTAACTATATAGGAAAAAGAGGACATAACGAGGTAGCGAAACAAAAACAAGTAACTACCCAAGCTAGACGAGTGTTGTTGCCGCTAATAGTCGGCCATTTTGAAGTTTCAGTCTGAAGTGACTGCCGGCTAGACTGCACGCGTTAGTTTTTAATCTCAATTAAAGAAATGTAATGAAAATAAAAGTGTCGTAATTAGTCATCTTGATCTGAATGTGCCTGTTCGAAGTGTGGACCGACTAACGGTAGCGCGACGTCGCATCGCATACGGCACAACAGTTCATCGGATAGTTGTGCGACGTCGTAGATTTCTGCGTTATGACGCCACATCGCAGTGTTGTGGTCTCACCGTTAAGGCAGCCTCGGGCGAGGCACGCATGGCTCACGCTGTTGCCTCATGTTCTTTAAATTAACATACCAACTAAGCGTCTCTGCGAGCGACACTAATTAGTGTGGATGTAATAGAAAATTTCATGTAAACATGTCGTGACAGGTCAGCCAAGATGTCCCTAGTTACTGTAGGTACAATCTTTGTTACAAGTAATAATAAACATAATATTTGTAAATACTTGTGTGAGTATGAAGAAACCGTAGGAAATTTCAAAATACCCGCTTAATGAAGTGGTCTGCTTTATAACTTTCGTGGACACTTAAATTTTCAAAATAAATGTATCTCATTTATACACTGATTTTCACATTTAAAGACTGTATCTTAACTCCGAAGTATCACACGACAATATTTATTTATAAATTAACACAAGATTAAATTTCGCTACGAAAGTGACGCAGAGAACGTTCTCTGAAGAACGACTCAGAATATTCGAAAGACGACAACATTATTACTTGATATAAAGTTAAATTGTCTATTTATAACGGAATTATACTCTCTCTCCTGAATATCTAAACAGTTCGACTGGAGTCTTCAAAGCCTCTAAATGTTTACAAACGTGACTGCGCAATGCAATTAGAATATTATAGGACCGCTACCGCCTACTGGTATAATATCAACATGGTACGCCTCAATTTGGATAAGGGATGACACGCGCAATGAATAAATGAGATCATACAGAATGTGACAGCAGATAATTGCTAATACAAAAGCAATGACTTAACACCTTTTAAATATGTACTACAGTACTAAATATTAAAAAAAAATACTTAATTGTACTACACTCCTTTGCAACAAAAACGGCCACCGGAGGAAATTACCCTTAACTGTGTATTGTAGTAGAAATTATTTATCGCGAGCGCTCGCCTTCTAATGTTTGTCTTTTCTATCTCTAGCGACTTACCATGAGTGTGAAAGACATATATAACGTACAAGCAGCGAGCAGCGTTTCAGAAATAGGGCCCCGTTATGTGCGGGGATTAAGTCTAAGTCTAAGTCTAAGATTAGGATTAAGTTTCAAGTCTGATTTCAGTTAAATCAATTGAATTTAATTGTTTGACGTAGCCTGTATAATTATAATCATACAAATTTACATGTGTGAAGTGAATTTAGGATTTTTTTTAAATTTTGTATGTTTAATTCTAATGACAAGTGACCTCTTCTTGCCAAAATAACTCTCATACGATAGAGAAAAAAAATCGAAAGTGCCCATGTTTTTGCGAAAGTCGATCCATTATTGTCTATACTATTATAGAAGTATGGATATCTACCTTATTAATTACATTTATATTGAGTCAGCGGAGGGATTCCGCATCCCTTTGTGTATTCGCTTGTGCAACGGTGTTTGTTCTCAAGAACTGTTTGACAAGATGCCTACAGCCACATTCTATCATCGCACCGCTCGCCACCGGCAGGAAGTTCATCCTCACTCTATGGAGCCAAATTGATTGCGAACTGTGAGGTTTCAAAGGAACTATCTTCCACGCACGCACTAAGGTTGTGGAATGAACTATCTGAGAAGTTTTCCCGGGAGAGTATAACATGAAGTTCTACAAGAAAGGGGTGAAAAGGTTTTTACGGGGGTTTACGGGGTGATGCCCCTGGTATTGCAAACGTCCATAGGCTGCGGTGACTGCTTACCTTCAGGCAGGCCGTAAGCTTGTTTGCCACCTTAGTGGTATAAAAAAAATACCTACTTGTGTGACCAATAAAGAGTTTACACATTCTTTACAAATCATTACACATTTTAAGGTTTCTCCCCAGACCAAATAAGAAATAAAGACAGAATCCTGCCAACAGCATACTGACGCACTCAAAACTACGCCTGCTGTGTGTACGTACACGGACACACGCACACATTGACAGCCGAAATAGGCCGCCCTATTGTCAACCAAACTACGCCATGGCACACATGTTTACAATACTGGCCTCATGTCACTGTTGACAGCGCGCCATCTTTATTTATCATTTAAGCTGGGGCAAAGAAATTGGACATATAGGCATAGAAGGAGACGTCTCATAGCTGAAGTCATAATCTATATTTTGTTTCTTTTTTTAATGGTGCATATAACGTATCCAACAAGGACGGCTATAAGTTGTCAAATACCCCTCCATAACCACTGATATTGTAAAATTTGGTGGCCTTGGTCATCTTTATGTACTAGCTTTTTGTATGACTTTGAGTCATTTGTATAGAATTATGACAGATTGGCACTGTACATTCTCTCTAGATTGAGGCTCCATCTACGGTCTTTGTTCAATATCTCTGATCTGAGGATTTTGCATAAAGCTTTATAGAGACATCACTTTCGTCTCTATATTGCGTCTTATCTTACTTTTGTCTTTTATTTCCGCAACAAATTATGCGGACGCCTTCACATTCATTTGTTTTTATGGCAGTCTCTTATTTCCCGAGAGTCTTGGTATTAGCATGACCGTTCATTTATAAATGAATAATTTCATAATATCCTTTGTTCAAAAGGGTTTAAAATGAAATGGAATTTTTACCCACCCGTAGTAACAAAAAAGGGCCTCGTTTGAATAAAAAGTGATGCGTGATTACGTCGTCGTCCCTTTATGAAATTGTCCCTATATTGTGATTGTAGTGGTGGGAGTGTGGTACGTTAGTTTATTAAATATTTATTACACAAAGTTATGGTATTTTAGTTGGAAAATATAAATAACGCGACCTAGCTAGCTTCGCGAGGGTAGTGCACCTTAAAAAATTATACATTTAAACCTTCCTCATGAAACACTCTGTTTATTTGTGAAAACTGTATGAAAATCCGTCCAGTACTTTTTGCGTTTATCGCTAACAAACAGACAGATAAACACGCCGCGGGACTTTGTTCTAAATTTATAATATATAGTGACAAAAAATATTCTCCCATACCGGAAAAACCATAAAGCAGCCATAAATCCTTTTTAAGGGGTGATCCTTTTAGGGAATCACAAGACATTAAGATCTCAAATTTCTATAGATCTATCCACAATCAAGAGACTCTTCGTTTCGTAGATAAAGTTAAACCAACGCATAGCGATATCGTTAAACCAGGGCGAAGTGGCCAACATTCTCTTGACCTAATCAGGTCCATGCAGTTTCCAAAGGATTTACGAGATGGGGTCCGCGCGAAATGGGTGTCAAAATCACTGGAGAGATATGGCGGAATTTGTGGGCTATTCTCTGCGGAGTTTCAGACGATTTGACGTTGGTTCGTTAGCTTGTTTTGTATGCTGGGACTCGTTATTTGAAGCTATACGTGTGTGTTTTTTTTTTGTACCTAATTGACGTGTCGTGGTGTCTACGTGTAATAAATGTTTTCTTTCTTTCTCATATTATAAGATATTTTGGTTTTTTAAATTATTATTTATACTCGATAGGCCTTTGACCACCATCTCACCTGGTGGTGAGTGACGATGCGGCCGATGACAGAGCATGCCTGTCTAGAAACAGCCTATTCTACAAGCCTTGAAGGCGTCTAGATAAGTATGATCGGAAAACAATCGCAGGAAACTCTTAATTTTTAATTGTTATTCAAAGTTAGATATAATTAGATATTAGATATATATATATATAAGATATAGATTAGATATCAAGGTTAGGAACTATCGAAATTAATAATAATTTATATTGTAAATAGTTTCATAAACATTTTGCCAAATTACAAAACGAATAATTGATATTTTTGAACTATTTTTGGTCTTTGATCAGATTAAGTACTATTTATGAAAAACTTATTTTAACTAATTACCAAATGAATTTTGTAATACCTAATGTAAATGAATTTTAAAAGTAAATAAGTAAATCAAATTAAACTTGCTTTGGACAAATTCACACAGTCTAAAGTAAGCAAAGCTATTTTATATACATTATATTGAAATACCTACATAAGTTATTATGTATAGTACACCCAGACCCGTAACAGAAATTAAAATTATATTATCAATTTCAGCTTGGCCGGGTAGCGAACCTGACACCTCTGCGTGGCCAACTGTTGTTAGCCAACTGAACCACAGGTCGTCGCGTATTGTAGTGTGTTAAATTAACACATTTTTTTTATGTGGTACGGTAGGCAAACAGTCAAGCGGGCCACCTGATGGATAGTGGTCACCACTGCCTATAGACATTAGCAACACCAAGAGTATCGCCAATGCGTTGCCCACCTCTATAACACGTTGCTCTGGCAGCAAATAGGCAAATGCCACTCCACTGCCAAAGCCACGGTTCCCCAAATCCCCACCCCATGGAGCACTGGAAACCTTACTCACCGGCAGAAACACAATACTATTAAAAAGAATATTATTTAGCTGCGATTTTCTGTAAGGTCGAGGTACTTCCCCAGTCGGACAGCTCCAATTCGAACGAAATACCCAGCCTTGCCTTACTCATTCTATTCATCAGTAAAAGCAGAACGGAAATGAGAATAGAAGTGTCATTTCCGGCTCAATCGATAGTTTAGAAGTCCAGTCGGGAGACTGAATTGAAGTTGAATACAAACTTGCATTGCATTAATTTGGTGCCTATTGTTGATTGGTATTGCGTATTTGTTCTCAGGCGTTATAGCCGCTTCATTAATTTTGCTGTTTTATTATGTTTAGAATATACTGCCCACGTAAGTTTGTTTGATATGATGGTCTATCCTACGTAAATAATTAAGTTGTTATAACTTCCTTCTTCTGTCCTGAATAAACAGCAATTTTATAATCAACATTCGGCTTTCTACCCAAAGGGTGTTCGATAAAATACTAGGCCACCCAATTTAATATCTTCTAAATACTTAAATCCACATATAAGATCTCTACACTTTATCCACCCTTCCTAACATATGTGTCCGAAGCAAAGATAGTCGTCTATGGCTGAAATATTCAAAGAAAAAATTTTATGTTTGGATGTTGGAAGTAAGCTCCAAAATTACCTACTGAACCGATTTCTCACAAAAGTGCGGTACATAAAA
This sequence comes from Blastobasis lacticolella, assembly GCA_905147135.1. Classification (NCBI taxonomy): domain Eukaryota; kingdom Metazoa; phylum Arthropoda; class Insecta; order Lepidoptera; family Blastobasidae; genus Blastobasis; species Blastobasis lacticolella. Next base: position 6,630,037 of record LR990048.1, on the reverse strand, counting down.
ACTGAGCTTCCTAAAGAATACGATTCAGTTGTTACGTTTCGGGATCCGGTATGTCGGACTAGGGTCGGCAAAGAATTTCAATAAGAATATACCCTAAATAGATTTCTATTTAGGGTATCAAAAAAGTAGTATCCTTCCTTTATATAAACAGATTTTTTACAATTTGTATTTAGATACCCATGTCGAAGGGGTTAGCGCTATTCACCACATGATAAAATCTGTTAAACATTTTTAAATTATGTAAGTAGGTATGTATGTACTTTTTATGCAGAACGTATTTTTTACGAAATGGCGCTTATTATACCCAAAGGAAGTTTTGCCGCTCTATTGCTAAAATATAGATAGTAGATTTGATAACCCTAGCAATAACCGAAATTTATGCTATGCGCGCAATCTCCCGCGGTTTTCACCCGCACGCAATTCGGATTTCTGTAAAGATTTAACCGCGGGACCTTAATATTTTTCTGGAATAAAAAGTTACCTATATCACTCGATGTGTTTTCCAATTAGTTAAATAATATTTAAATCGGTTTAGTAGTTTGAGATTACCCCCAACAAACAAACTCACATACAAACATTTCCTCTTCATAATTTATGTCATGAAGCCCTGAGGAAAGGATCAGTAAAAGGCAAAAAGTTCATGTGTCAATGTAGTATCGAATAAACAATGAGCAGTTTTCCAATAGGTATCTAAAGCATTTCTAACCACTCACTAGATGGCGCCCCGACAATTTTGGTAATTGATAATCGCTTAAAATAGGTTCTTAGCAAACAGGATATAAACACTGGGTACGTTGTATTGGATAATATTGTATTTGTCAATAGTTTTCAACCATTATAGAGGTTATAATAATAATGGAACATATTGCCAACTTCTATAAATATTTCTTTTTACACTTCGTTCAACCTTTAACAGTTATGTTTATATTAATAAACATTTTATTTTTAAGTTTAGTATTAGTTGGCTGCATAAAATCACTGCCACCATCATACAGATTAAAAAAAGATTACCAAAATTGTAGGAACGCTTTTTGAAACCAATTATCCCTAACCTAATTATACCTACTGGAAAACTCCTCATTTCATGTGACTGTATTTACTGGTCATAAACTTCCAAATGGGTGATCGTAAGTTTTATTCGAAAGAGAGTAAAGATGGCATGATTGGGGGAAATTCTCTTTGATTCCTTAAGACTTAGACCAGTCAGTTGAGGAGTATGATTTAAAGGATGCTTGCTGTATCAGTTTTTATTTTTATATCTTGTAAAAGAACGTCGTGAGTTCAAAAATTTTGAACTCACCTGCACGTACTTCAGATTTCTGTAAAGATTGTATCAGGACCCTGTTCCGACCCTAAATGAATGGGGTAAGGACAGGTGTAATACCGGTGCCACTGAGTACCTAAATATAAGAAATTAAACAAGATAAAACGGGACAACCTAACAGTTAATAACCTCAAAAATTTGGGACCTCTTTTTGTTTTTCGCTCATAAGTTAGGGCTTGCGCCAAATTCTTAGATGCATTTAAGCTGATACTTAAACAAAAAACTTCAAACAAAATAACGTTTAATGTCAATCTTGAATGTGTTTATGAATTTGGTGCAAACCGGTCTTAGTATACGGTGCATCCTATAAAAAGATACAAAACAAAATAAAACTGGAGAATTGTTTTTGTTTTTAGCATTTTAAGTTATGGCATTTGTATAGGTATACGATATGATACCTAATAATATACTTCAAAGTTAAAATTTTCTAAAAGTTGCCATTCGAATTTTTTTTAGACAAGGCCTTAACATAAATGTCTATCTTACTTTATGGAGCAACACCTGAATAAGATTTAGTGTATGACATGAGTGATATGGCAGAATGCGACGATCGGATCCATTAGCTTGGCATGATATGAAATATGGCTAACATAGGTATGTATAATACATTGTAGTTACGATTATGATGGAGCATATTGGACGTAGGTACAGACAGGGTGACTAGAGAGGTTACAGAATTAACGTAGGGACATATTAACATTTTCGTTCGCACCAAGTAATATCTCCTACGTCATAATGCGTGTCCATTTTAAATAAATATATGTAACTACTTAATCATTAGAAAACATATACTATACTTAATTATTACAAAAATTTTAGAAATAATCAAACAGAAATGTGTTGTGAACGGACCTACACTGAAACAGCTGTGCAACCCTGACTTTTAAAGTCTATGGCGTATTTGTGCGTAATATTTCTTAATGCGACGCAGTGACAAACAAACAGCAAGCACACATGATGGTAAGCGGCACGTAAGTCGAGCGGTGTACGAAACGTGGAGGGTATGTTGCCGATCCCGTAAAAACCCTACACAATAATCTTGTTGAACTTAATTATTAACTCACTTCGAAAACCCTCAACAGGGATATGGGAGAGCAGAAGCACTCCAACCGTTACGATTTTGTAGAAGAAATTTCAAACCGCTGAGTATCGGACCATTTGGATTCTAAGCTGTGTGATACATACCTCTGGTCCTGTCGTAAGTCTGCTCCACTATACGCTCCATGTCTGCAATCTTGCGTGGCAGGTAGTCAGTGAAGCGATGCTCTGCAGTTACCGTCATGCTGTGATTCTGGGCGAGTTCCTGTGGTAGAAAATATTAATTTAATTAGGTACTATATTTTTACCACGCCTACGTTTTTACTCCGCATAAATATCGGTCATACCGTATTATTTCAGGAATAAAATCGAATTTCTGTGTAAATACTATATAATTCTGGATCATAAGCCACAGACTGCAAAGTTTCATCAATCCGTTCAGTAGTTTTTGTTTGCGTGACAACGCAACCTTACGAATCCTGGATGTAGAATAGGCAATCCCTCCCTTCCCCCGCCCAAATGACGCATAAAAATGGCGCTCTTTGGGAAGATTTATGTTCAGTAGTGGGCGGCAATAGATTCTTGTGCCATTGAATAACAGTGTTATATACCTAAATATACAGAGCACAGAGCCAGCATCGGTGCCTAAATATAAGTGTATCATATTGTAAATACGAAATAAAGAAACACTATTCGTAAGTATATCTAGAATAAAGTATAACTACAAATAGTAGACGCGGGTAATATCACTATCCATTGACGAACTGTGCCCTAAGGATACGGATTTCCGCGTATTCCGTCAGAGAAGGCTCTAATGGAAAAGTGAGGATTTACTCGTAAAAGTTATGGCTACGTGGACGTTGTCTTAGCGACGACCGCTCAAGCTTCCAAGAACAATAAAAGGAAATAAGATAGGACATGTCAAATGCCATAAAGGAACCGACTTAGGGGTGACATCACAGTATTTCGTAATCTCGTCGAGAATTTTGTTAACGATTCTATTTCTTTACTATATTGTTATACTTGTTTTACTGTAACTTTACTAACATCATCACAGCCGATAACAGTCCACAGCAGGACTTAGGGCCTCTCCCACGAAAGGGGAGGTTATCGCCATAATCTCCACGCTTGGCAGGCGGGTTGGAGATCGCAGTGCTAGAAATATAACAGTGAAAAACGCTGCTGCCCATTTTTCAGCCTACGGAGACTCTAGATCTTTTGCCTCGATAACATTAGCCGCCTTGTACGACACCCACAAGTGTAGGGGGTTGGTGCTATTCTACTCTGCCGGACACCACACGGCTAACTTTACTTTATTGTTATTATATAGAAGGAGAATGTATTATCTATTTCTGCCAACAAGCAACATTGCAAGTGTTGTGTTTCGATTTAAAGGATGAGGGTAGCCAGTGCAATTATAACCATTAGGAATTTCATATTAGCCCTCACAGTGACAACGTCTCTGCAGTTCCGTATTTTTTGCCTGCTACCTAAATTCATGAACCGTAAATATTATGGGCGACAGTTACCGCTTACTATTGCAATTATAGGCATGAGGCATTTCATCTTAGTCCTCACGGTGACAACGCATCTGCAGTTCTCCTGTTTCGTTCCCTGCAACCTAGATGCATGAAACGTCATATGAAAAAGCGCTTGTATAACAATTCAAGTTTTTGCTATTTTTACCATACAATACAATTTCAGGTGGACCCCGGGCCCTCGTAGGCCTCGAGGACGTGCAAGGTGCGTGCACCTTGGGTCTGACGCCAAAATGATCACGATGGAAATGGAAATTTCATATGAATACCTATTGTCAACCAAAATTTGTCATGTATCTAACATTCTCGACCATTTTTATCTACCATTTTCCAAACACCTACCTAAAATTATGTATACAGTCAAAATAAAATACACAGAAAACATCCTCGATTCCCATTTTGTAATCTTGCTTTACAGAACTTTCAAATACAAACTTCGCCGCCGCCACCTCGTCAGGTAAAACGGCAAAAACCCAAAAGTTATTCAGTTAAAATTCACATTAATGTTCAATGATGAAGTTATTCCAGATGTGAACTCCCACGTCCTTCATTACGGGACATCGATCAACCGGAAAGTAGGTAGGTACGGAGCGGTGTTTTGACGGCGCAGTTGGAACGTAACCACAAAGTTATCTTACCCGGTGGCCAAAACTGGAACTAAGTGACATCAATATGAAACGCCATTTTGTTGTCAACAACAGCGACGCCGTCAGCTGATAAGTTTGTGGCACTAAAGCTCGTAAAGTCGATTCAGTATTCATTTACACGATCGTACAGCCTGTTCACACTTGGAAGTGCGTGATGTTTGCCGAATGGCAATTTATGACGAGTGGTATATAATGTCTTACAGCACTAGCTTTAGCCTGCGACTTCGTTCGCGTGAAATTCGGTTATTTTAGAGATAAAGTTACAGTAGTATATGGCCATCCCTAGGACCATCTACCTCCTTGTTTGTATTCTAAACCTGTTTAGGTGTAAACATTTAACAAATAAATGGACAGATAACATTACTTTCGCATTTATAAATATTAGTCTTTTAATGTTTATTTTTAGTTGCCGTGTGACGTTATCGAATCTAAAATCACGTGTAGGTACGTCAAAAATCACAGTTGTCCTAATTTATATCAAGAAAGTGAATATGGATATATTTCTGAAAGGATTTTCATGAAATTCCGTAGTGGTATAGCTTTCCCAGAAAAAACACTGGCTACAATTTATTAAGAAATTCAATGTGCCTAGTTTCTACGGGAATACAAATTAACAAAATTCTAAGAAAACAAAGATGCAGGAGGAAGCATTATGAATTTTTTTTATTTTGCGGCCTGCCTGATAAATATAAAGTAATCGTACAGAAGGCTGCACACCAACCTACCCACCCACCAGTATAAAATGAGCTAGCATCTATAGTGCGCGCGAGTTCATGTCAACAAGGCCCGACCGTTTAACTCAAACACACTATCTCACTCGCTCCAACCGCAACCGAGTGAGATAGCTATGTATTGAGCCTACAATATTTGAATGCTAACGCTACTCGAATTATGTAAACGGTCGTGCCCGATGGACATGAACTTGCGCGCGCACAGTAGCTAGCATTTATGGATGTGCGTACAAACCGGAGAGAGGACGTTAAATTTCTGTCTTCTGTACGAACAAATCCCGATCTGTTCAAAAACAAAAGTTGTCAAAGGCGGATGACGTGTGTGAAAGTGCCCTTACTCATTCATGCGATTCTACGCAGTTCCATTCCACGTAATCAAGAAGTATACTGACAACTCCCATAGGAATCTGTTCTTTTTGTCGGCGTCTTCGATGTACTTTTATATTTACCTGTTCTATGTGATGTATGCATGCTTTAAGCCACTTTAAAGGCTACAGTGAAAAGGCTGTTCCAAGACGGGCATGCTTCATTTTCGACCGCATCGTCACTTACTAACAGGTGAGATGGCGGTCAAATGCGTCTTTTTTTTTTTATTATACTATAGGCAAACAGGCAAGCGGGCCACCTGATGGAAAGTGGTCACCACTGCCTATAGACATAAGCAACACCGAGACTATCGCCAATGCGTTGCCCACCTCTATAACACGTTACTCTGGCAGCAAAAAGGCAAATATCCCTCCACTGCCAAAGCCACGGTTCCCCAAATTCCCACCCCATGGAGCTCTGGAAACCTTACTCACCGGCAGAAACACAATCCTATTTAAAAGAGTCTTGAAAAAATTATATAAAAAAAACGTTTAATCTGTACAGTTTTTTCTGACATAAGTATGTCAGACACATACGTGGCTGGCGGTGTTGTACACGGGGTACAATATTTTTTTCATAAAAATTTCGCATTTGCAAATTCTACCTTTATAATATAGCGCTGCGTGGGTTTACCTAACAGTTATAATGACGATATGTTATGAGATTTCTAGCATACCATTTCCACAGTTCTGACGTATGTAACAGATATTCAAGAAAATCAGCGCGTGATATGATCTCATCCCGTGTCAAAAGAACAGTCAAATTCATATTTACTGCGAATGATAGAATGACGTGCTTAGACAGTAGATCCATAGACAGTTAAAAATGGTGGGTATAAATGTGTCGCGCTACACCCGGTCTACGAATTGGGTGTGACAATGGGTGTTGGCGGTTGCAAATAGGAGTTGTGATGATGGAAGAAGCAGGTGGAACTGTATTCCTCGGGTAACGAACTAAACAAAAAAAAACTGTAATTTAGCACTGACGTTACACTATCTAAAGTAAATAACACGGCTTCTATATAAGTTTTATCAAAAATAAACTTTAATGCATAGAGCTTAGGCACAGCCTTTGCCATTCGTAGGGGGTATTACTTGATTGAAATATGAGAAGTGAGTGAGTAAAATAAACTAAAAGAAATTCGGATTTTGAAAAATCATTTAGAATGAACAGAGAGAGAGATGGTATATCAGACGGATGGACGTATACCACCGTTACAAATAAAGCTTTTTTGTGTATAACTTCTCTTTTTTTATTTAGTAGAACAACCTTAGAAGTATCTACATCAAGGACATGCCCTGGAGGTTAATGTAAAAGTGTCAGTTGAATTAAGGAACTCAATTAGGCCAACCCGTAAAATGGTTCCCGTTTAAACGACACGGATAATGACAGTATTCAACTAAAATCGACAGAAAAAGTCGGATAACCTCCGACCAAGTTTACTTGAACTCAAATATTTTCTAAACTACTGAACCGATTTTAATAAAACAAAGCAACGACCCATCTCGATTAAACTGGCTTTTCAAATAGAGAAAACCGATCCATCGGCATCCAAATTGGTCCATCAGTTCGGGAGCTCCGATGCTACAGATGGACACACAAAGCCACACAATCTTATTATAATTAAACACTCCTCCTTTTTCGACGGGGGTTAAAACTAAAACAGATAATACCTAATTATCTTCCTATCCTACTGCCTACTTTGGAAATGCGAAGGTTACTGAAGTTGGATGGATGGATGTAACGAATTTCTTACTCACACAAAAACTACTGTACATAAAGTGATAAAATTTTACAATGTTGTCACTTATGTACCACAATAACACATAGACTATAATTTAATATAGTTCACGTGGTAACATAAAACGCAACGGCACAAGCGATTTTTACACGACCAAAAATAGCCCAGTCTAAATTAAGAAAGGGATCGCACAGACTTTGCTCGTGGACATTAAGGATACTATTCCCAACACCAGACGTCGATATAAAAGCACTTAAGTACAAGTGCTATGAAGAGACACCATTTTTTCTCGCCACACCATTTTCCGCCTTTTCAGCGGGGGAAGAAAATTAGGTAGCCATTCACGTAATGAAATTACCAACCGGCGCGAACGAGTGGAACAAGTGGCTTTGGCTGAGTACGCCATCATTTTATGTGTCGGGTAATTTTAGCAGCGGCCACAGAAAATGTTGATTTTAATAATAGATAATATTAATAAACGTCTATTTCAGACGAAAGGACATAAATTACGTTACAAAATCATAATCGTCATTTATTCGTAACATTCGTTACAACTCAAAATTAATTATAGTCCACTGCAGGACTTAGGGCCTCTACCACGAAAGGCAAGGTTATCGCCACAATCTCCACGCTTGGCAGGCGGGTTGGAGATCGCATTGTTTAAATATAACAATGCCCATTTTACAGACTACGGAGACTCTTGATCTTTTGCCTCGAAAACATTAGACGCCTTGAACGACACCCATGAGTGTAAGGGGTTGGCCAATTATAGTACATACCTAGGGTAAAATTAAAATATCAATGACAATTCTGTATAGTTTAAACTAATAACAGTTTCAATCTTTATGTTCGATAAGGTTTTACTTATAACCAAATTTGTTAATAAGTTATTATTAAAAATAATAAAATAAAATAAAATGTTCATATTGTGCATAAAATGTTCATATTTTGTTAGTAAGTTTCAATCTACGGGTTAGTAAACTATGTTATTATTTTAAGTGTTGACTGCGAGATTGCATGTTTGTGTGATATCCAGCAGAGTAGAATTGCACCAACCCCCTGACTGGTCTGGCTGTGCTCACACGCGAGCGATGGCCCGGTATCCGCCTTGACCATATTTCAGGATTTGGCAGATCAGGTAATAACAGTAGAGCGACTGACATCTGACCTCCGCGACCCTGTTAACAAGGGAACCTGACCAGATTGAACCATGGTTATAAATTAAGTCGCCTAAATATGCAGGTTTAACCATCGGGTAAGAGCATCGGTTTGTGTTCAACTAATGTACTTACATAACTCAGAATAGAGTCGTTGGTACCTGACGGCAAGTCGGACCCCTTAACCATTAGCCCACCGACGGCTTGACTATAGTACCGTCAAATGCGCCTAAAGACATGAGGCTAACCAACTGGGACCAGACCAGAAAATGGGTAGACCAGAAAATGGGCTACATTTTCGCAAAGCGGGTTGACGTCTCGCAGGCGGCTGGGTCATAAAATATGATGCCAAAACTTTTTTAACACATGTCCCACGAGCGAGAGACATGTGCTGACCTTATATAAGAGCAGACATTGACCTCGTTGTTCAGGGAGCGGCCGTGGTCAAGCGGTTAGGGTATCCGACTCGTAAGCAAGAGGTACCGGGTTTGCATTCCGCTGTGGCCATGTACCAATTAATATTCTCTAAGTTATATACATTAGTTGAAACCTGCACATTCAGGCGACTAAATGTGTAACCATGATCCAATCTGGTCAGGTTCTCCTGGTAGCATGGCCATCGACGTTAGATGTCAGTCGCTGCACTGTAATTACCTGATCTAGATCATAGTCAAGGCGGACCCCGGGCCCTCGTGCGCGAAAACACAACCGGGACATTAACGTCAAGATGATTATTATATTGATCTCGTTGATGACTATGATACACAGAGGTAGGGTAATGAGGAATCTAAGCTCACACTTTGTCTTCGCAGTATCGCACCTGCAATACTGCACGACACTTGGTTTTAGATGATAGGCACATATTAATCAATAACAATAATATCGCTATCTAATATAGCCTCAAAGCAATCAAAATTTAAATAAAAAGGTGTTGTAAATGTATTTTATTGTTGAAGAATTCTACAACAACAAAAGTGGCATAATTTTAAATAAGATAAACTGATAAATATTGAAGGTTGGATTTGTTTATTGATGAATCCCAATTATTACTATTTAGAATATTGTATTCAATATGGTAATGGTGAGAGTTATTCGTTCGTTCAAGCACATATCACGAGTCTAGATAATGGATGATAGGTAAGCACATTTATGGGAGTAAGATTTGTGAATTGTCTGCCTATCTATAGGCCATTATAGTTATAAATACCCTTCCATTTGTAACCACATCTATTCCCGAAATACGCCGCAGGTCGCCTACGATAGCGGTTGTAAGACCGAAGTTCCCTCCTAATTAACACGTATTACCAGCCTACGCGGCAGCTGCCAGTTTATTATCACCCACGACTCTGTTCCTCTCCTCGAGAGTCGTCCAAATACTTAAGGAACTGTAGCACGCCTACAAAAACTTCTCAAAGTATATAGGTATATAGATGGTATATTCGGTTACTGAGGGTAGATTAGAAAATTGGATTTATTAAGTTCTCTTCTCATGTAAGTGACTCTTGTAATATTGTTTTAACTTTATTACAAACGAAACTCGCGTTCTTAACACATATTATATTAGACGGGACTTACTTTTTGATTTGGAGTCTTCTCGTGACCACGGTGGGTGAAACCCTACCGAAACGTCCGGAAAACAAATCGAGAAGGTACGAGTACGTCGAGTTTAAGTCCCGTCTAATATAATAATACGATAAATGTTTGTTATTTACTTAAATAATATAGTTAAAAAATTTACCGACAAATGACTGAAAACCTACAGACAAAGTTTATATTATAGCCAATTAAAATAATACAAAAACAAAATCTCTATAAAACTGATTTTCATATAACGAAAACCGCATCGAAATCGGGCCATGCCTTAGGGAGCTACGAAGCCACAGACAGACACATAATCACTCCAAACTTTAATCTTTTCACGTCTGGGGTTATAAAATACCTTAGACGAAAAAGTAAAATAACAATATCTACTTCTGTACCTCATCAGAATAAAACTCATCCCAAGTGAGAGTGCGCGGTTACGTTCTTCTTAACAATTAGATAAAATAAAATAAACCATCGTGGCGTTGATGTCCCGGTTGTGCTCTCGCGGACGCATGTGCTTATCCAGGATTTGGCAGATCAGGTAATTAGGCAGGCAGTGGAGCGACAACCATCTGAATTCCATGGCCGTGCTACCAGCGGAAACTGACCAGATTGGATCATGGTTACACATTCAGTCGCCTAAATGTGCAGGTTTCATCACGATATTTTCTCTCACCGTAAAAATAATTTGGTACACGGCGTTAATTAATTTCGCAACGTGTGGATAGCCACGTTATATTACGAAGAAATAGTAGATTGCGCATTTTACTTTACCCGTCATAAATTCAGATGAATTCCTTTGTGGGAAAATGCGATTGCAAAGGAACCGCAGATACAGTCAAACATAATATATAATCAGGCTGGGTTACAGTTGTTCTTGAAAAATTATGTTGTAGCGACATCTATCGCTCTATCGCTCCAATAGGGAAAACTCAACGATACTCACATTACGAGTACACGAACACAAGGTTGGTAATCCGCACATAGATAGCGCTGACCCGTCCTACATCCTCCATCATACAAATCCGCAACATACAACTTCCGACGATCGACGGCCAGGTGGGTAATAATTACCTTTTTCCACCTTCTCCATCTTCGCTTGCCAACATGGGCGGCTACCTTATCCCTTCACCGCGAAAATGCTACTTGCATTAGTAGTGCGCACAAGTCAGTAATTCATCATCACAACCCATAACGGTCCACTGCAGGATTTAGGGCCTCTCCCACAAGGTTATTGGGGAGGTTATTGCCATAATCTCCTCGGTTGGCAGGCGGGTTGGAAATCGCAGTAAACGCTGCTGCCCATTTTCCAGCCTACGGAGACTCTAAATCTTTAGTACATATATTAGTCGCCTTGTACGAAACCCACGAGTGTAAAGGGTTGGTGCTATTCTGCTCTGCCGGACACCACACGGCCAGTCACTTTAGAATTTATTTGGTAATACGTGTTGTCATAAATTAAAAACGTCTATAGGCCCACTTAGTGCGGTAAAGTATAGCCCTCTACGACAAAGATCATCTGCCACACCGCTGTTTCATCACACACAGCTCCGTACAATGTCATCCAACCAATTTCGCCAAAACGCTCTTTATAGTTGATCAAAGACAGCGCTCGGAGAATTCGTTCAAACCTTTAACGGCCCATATTTTGTTACGAAGTTCTTATAATATATTTGCTTTTGCCTGCGACTTCATTCGCGTGGAAATCGTTTTTAGTTTAAAATCCATTCGGCGCCTTTTCCATATTTCTTATAGTTTAGTTGGTCTATTAAGGTTTAACATCAGGTTTTACCAGTTACCAAAATCAATTATTCCTATATGTTATTCATCCTGAGTAACATATAGATGTTACTCAGGATTAATAGCTACACAACAAAAAAGATTCATTCACATCCGTCCAGTAGTTCCGGAGATTATTATTTCTTCAATGCCCTAATATTTTTTTGTAAATATATTCAATGTACAAACACATTATTTTACTGTGTTATTATATGTATAGATTAATACATGCGTAGTGTAACCAGTGTAACACATAGTGTGTGGGTCATTTTGTGACCCAACTCAGCACTAATCTGAAATCTCTAATAACCCAAAGTTAGGAGAGGACGGGCCATTAAACAAGTTTTGATTACCTTATGGCCTATTGCTTAATGTAGCCTGAGAAAGTCAGGCAATTCTGCGTTAAATAATTTATTATACCTATATATTTACTCACATTAGTTCTGTTTTCAAGATAGTTACTTGAATAAGTTCTGTTATATTTATGAGACATTTAGAAATGGTGTTCTGTACTTTTAGTATTTATGATTATTTTTAGTACTTAGTGCCAATCTTTTTAAAGTAACTCTAGGTAGATTATGATGAATGAATTTACGAGGATCGTAATATAATATGACCTTAAGGAGTCCAGGCGCCCACTCCATAAATTAGGGAGATAGCCAAGCGTCTGGTCTATGTTTCTAGTGACTCATGAAGGTGGGCCTGATGATTAGGTCAGCGGCCTCGACCATCTGTCCAGTTGCTGTAAATCTAGCACAAAATTTTTATATGTAATTATTTAAGTTTAGTTATCCCTATTGTAAATAAGTTACAGCTTTGTTGTGTGAAGCGTCGGTGGCCGAGCGGGTTGGGTATCTGACTTGTAAGCTAAAGGTACCGCGATCGAATCCCGCTGCGGCCATGTACCAATGACTCTTCTGTCTGAGTTATGTACATTAGTTGAATGCTAACCGATGCTTTTACGGTGAGGAAAAACATCGTAATGAAACCTGCACAGTCAGGCGACTAAATATGTAACCATGATTCAATCTGGGCAGGTTCCCCAGGTTGATTGGTAGCAGAGTCACGGAGGTCTGATGGTCCCTCCACTGTAATTATCTGATCTGCCAAATCCTGGATCATGGTCAAGGCGGACCCTGGGCCCCCGTGCGCGAGAGCACAACCGGGACATTACCGCCAAGATGATTTATTGTAAATAAGTAATAGCTTTGTTGTTAATAAAGCTTTTTTGACAGTAACCTTGTCACGGTTTGAAATGTTTGGGTATGAAGTTTCATATCTGCGAATAATCAAATATGAAACACACGTACTTTCGCACTCCCGTACACGAGATACAATTTAGTACTCCAATTCCCAACTAGATGGTCTTACGAGTCACAATTCATTTCTCTCGCATACTTGGTTTGTTTACCTACGTAATAATTCCGTTACGAGGGTATTGTGGGTACTTGGAGAAAAGGGACGTTCGGATTGACTGTGGGCATCAGACACTGGTGCAAAAATTGCATTTAATTGTGTTAATATAACATAATTACCGTTACGCAATAAAAATAACTTTCGTTGGAAATATTAATTAATTACCTATATGTTAGTGTTATGAAGTGAAAGGCTACGGGGTGTTAGGATTAATTTCGTGTATGTATTAGAATTGTAGTTAGATAAATGTATCGCGATGTACAGTAGTACCTATGCTTTGTTACAGCTTTAGGTCACGCCCTTGTAGACGTAGTCTAGCTTTTTGGCGAAGCCATATAAGAATTGGAAAGCAGGCTTTACGCTTTTTGCACCGGTAGCAATTCTTGTTTGACGGAGAACTAGTAAGCGCAAGTAGCTGGGTGGCGATACGGATGGACTATTGAACACGGAGGTCGCAGTTCGAATCTGGTCATCGATATCCCTTTTCTTTGTCTTTATTTTATTTTTCCGCCATAATATAATATTCTTGCATAATATAATATAATATGATAGTATTTAGTGGTTGCTTAATTGCTTTTGTAATTATAAGTACCTACGTTGTTGATCAGTAGTTTGCAATTAGAAATAAACCAGTTTTATTTTCTTTATTTCTTAGAGATCTTTAATCCACTTTAGGGTCGTCACAACCTTTATAAATTTCATAAGAGTTTTCCATATCAAATGAAACCCGCTCAACAAAAACACGAGTCTCAACTCTTGTTTCAAATCTAATAAGTAAGTCTTGTATTCTCCTTTCCAAGGCTCTTGTTCTCGCGATTGTTTTATAAAGCATGGCTTTTGTTATGTAAACAAGGTTACGGTTTGGAATGTAAACGTTTTCGTCTGGAAACTTAATTTTGGGCGACTACCGTTCAAAATATTATTAATATGAAGGCGACCTTTGAGAGCTTTGAAAGGAGCCAAGAGATTTTTAAGAGCTTTTGAAGGAAGAAGGATTTCTCAGAATTCTGTTGCTCGATCTCTGCTAAATCTTCTATTAATGGATGCTCATCAAAATATACACATTTATGTATTCCTTATCGACTAAAGTATTACCTGTTTAATCTTTGTAATACAATTAGGAACCTAATAACCTACTTTGACGACCTCAGTGGGTCAGTTGGTTAACATTCGTGTGTTATATGTATAATAAGAATGTATTTAAAAGAATGTATAATTAGTGTATCAGCTTTCTGACACCCATAACACAAGCTTTGTTTACTTTGGGGCTAGATGGCGCTGTGTGAATTGTCCAAGCATTTTCTTTTATTTCGTTTTGGGTTTTACAATAAAACGTTTCCATCCAAGTACGTAAGGCATTGGCGTATCTAGGGCTATTTTCCAAGGGCCTGCGCCCTGAAGTGGCCGATGAAGCCGAGTCGATCGAGAATGTACAGTCTGTGAGCACGAATCAGGCCAACGCGGATCCAGTTTTTAAGTTAGACGTTAGTTTTTAGTTGTTACATTACATAGTCGAGGTCTGTAATTTTTGATATGTTGGTTCTTATAATCTGAATTGATAGGCGGTGTGGGCGATGTGAATGTTTTAAAAATGAGCGAGCGTAGCAAGTTTGAAATTGTTTGAATTTTTGATCAACCGAGCTGGAATGAACATAGGTAATCTAAAAGAACTAATGAATGAGCGAGCTCAGCGAGCTTGGAATTTAATACGGTGGTTACATAATCAAAACTTCATTGAGTACATTTTGACAGGACAACAAATGAAATATCATGAAAGACAAAATGTTTTATTTAGCAAAGTTTATAATCCAAATGTATGTTTCATCCAAATGGCTGATCAAAAGTTGTTAGATGTAAATTTAAAGTACCAAATCATGCCTAATCAAATTATATAATCACAAATTATTTACTCCACAGTATTTTGTTTCCCTTCCTTAGTCTAATGGTTAGAGTTATTCATTATTCATTCCCGTTATTTATGATCCAGAGGTCGCCGGTTATAAATCTAGATCAGTTATTATTAATTTAATTGTCACAAAATCGAATCTATCAAAAACGTGGTTTGTGTTTTATTAGTTCCAGCGAGTTCTAAAACCAATTATCAGGCGTTATTCGCTACATAATTGATTAAAGGAGGACGGGCAGGAATGTATGGACCCCAGCCTATGTCACCAATAACGTTGAGCGATATGTCGTTAGAAAGGATTTCGCATCGCTATGGGAAAAAAATAAACTTCATTTTGTACTAGAAACTTTGGCCTATATGACCAGAAACGTTGATAGATATGTCATTAGAAATAATTTTCATTTTCTACAACTTTTACTACCGGACCACTGTCGAATCGCTGTGGGAAAAAAGTTATGGTCATATTTCCGAGATGAGCCTGTACTTCCTTAACTTTTTTCTCACAGCGATTCGAGAGATGTCGCCATAGTAAAAGTTATAGAAAATTGTCCTACTTGTTGTGCTTGTGAAATAAGTCCTTTTTAGAGACATATCAGGGAGCGTCGGTGGCGTGCGGTTAGAGCATGCGACTCGTAAGCCAGAGGTCCCGGGTTCGAATCACGCTCCGGCCATGTACCAATGACTGTTTTCTGAGTTTTGTACATTTGTTGAATACTAACCGATGCTCTTACGGTGAGGGAAAACATCGTGATGAAACCTGATGATCCAATCTGGTCAGGTTCCCCTGGTAACTGGGTCAGGTCAGATGGCAGTCGCTCCACTGTAATTACCTGACCTGCCAAATCCTGGATCATGGTCAAGGCGGACCCCGGGCCCTCGTGCGCGAGAGCACAACTGGGACATTAACGCCAAGATGATTTTTTTATTTTAGAGACATATCGCTCACATAAAGGCTGAATTTTCCAGTAGGTACAAAATTAAGTATTTTTTAATAGGCCATAACTTTCCCCACAGCGATTCGAATGTTGTCGCCGTAATAAAAGTTGTAGAAAATGAAAAGTCCTTTTTAATGTCATACCGTTATTGATCATATGATGTCTGGACAGATGTCTGGACCTCCTTTCTTTTGAACATTATGATTTTTAACGATTTGATCAACAATGTAATAGATAAGTAATTTAAACGTTGATATCCCAGACTTTGGTCAGTAGATTTGATCATTCATTCATAGTCTTTTTAAAATTTGTTTGATAAAGTTTTGATTTTCTAATATGTAACCGACACATATGTAGGGCGGGGGGCCCGCAGTGCTCGAATCAGTATAAAATAGGGCGTAGGGTCGTGTCCCACGATCTGGTCACTTTTTGAGTCAGAAAATATCACTCGCCGTCGGGGTAATATTCAACTATATTCACACTGGTGAACTGAAATTTTTTCTTTTAAGTTTGTTACCTAACTTTTGGAAAAAAAACTCAATATAGCTTTCATTGTAATTTAATTGTGGTCGTCATTTGAAATTGGACAACCGATTTGACAATCCGTTGACAAACTGTTAACAAACTGTCAATTGGCCTTTTCAGAAAACCAAACTGCATTTAATCAGAGATTATCAAGTTGTTTCGTAATAATTCGTTTCAGAAACCGGGTGTAAGTGTCCTCCTTTCAGAATGCGATGTTTTGTTTAAAAAAATGCTATACAAGCTGAAAACAGCAAAAGTCAGGCATACAATCTAGAGTCGAGAGTCCACCAATATACGATACTACCTAAACTCGTTTTTAATGTGTCCAGCCCAGAATAACATATTGGTACATCCTGGGGTGGGCACCAGACCATTCTGCACGCCCCCTCCTTCCTACGCCTATGACCTAAGGGCTCCTGATTGCTGTCGTATGGTTTTTATATGCATACGAGTATATCTCACCACGCTTGAGATGTCGATACACAAAAATGAAAGACGGCGAGATTATTATATTCATCTCCAGCAACATCCCGTGAAGTTACTCCCCTTCTGTATGTTACCTATGTAACATCCTTTTTACACCCATTAAGATTACATCGCAGAAAAGTATTTCGATTAACGGTAAATCATAAATACATAGACATGTAGCGTTTGTGAAACAAAAATGTATCGAGAGATTACGTAGCGATAAATCATTCAGGCGAAATAGCGTTAATGGAACATTTGATATTACTAGTATACTAGCTGGTACCCGCGACTTCGTTCACGTAGATTTTATGAAGTTTACCTTAACAAAATAATTTATTAAGTTATTCTTTAAAGCAAATCACTATCACTCATCACATCCCATAACAGTTCACTGCAGGACTTCGGGCCTCTCCCACGAAAGGGGAGGTCATTGCCATAATCTCCACGCTTGGCAGGCGGGTTGGAGATCGCAGTGCAGTTGATGTAAATCTACCCAGAAAGATGCTGCTGCCCACCTTTCGGATTTGTCCCTTAGTCGCCTCTTACGACACCCACGGAAAGAGATGGGGTGGTGCTATTCTTTGAGGTGGCGGCACCACACACCAACATAAATATACAATAGTAAAAATTAAAATAATAATATGAAAATAAATAAATTATTGCCATACCTAATCTCCACGCTTGGCAGGCTTGTTGGAGATCCTAGTGTTATAATTAAAAAAATGGAAAACGCTGCTGTTCCAGCCTATTTTCCAGCCTACGAAGATTCTAGATATTTTGCCTTGAAAACCTTAGTCGCCTTGTACGACACTCATAAATGTAAGGAGTTGGTGCTATTCTACTCTGCCGGACACCACACGGCAAACTATCACTACAATGTATAAATTACAGTCGTTTTTCGCCTCTGTCATTATATGTGTCGGTTAGGTTTTTAACTCCTCCGAAGCCCCGCAACGGATTTCGATGCTAATTCCACTATTAGTTGGGATATTTCACGAGGAAGATTTATGTATGTACATAACTTTCACCCATGTTAAGGGCCGGGTGGTAATTAATGGGAATGTATGGATGTTTGTCACTTAATCACGCTTACCTTATACGGATACCTTTTATCTCGATATTCCCACGGGAGCGGAGCCCAGGGGCACATTTATTTATTTATTTGTAAAACTAATTGCATATAAAATACAATTGGCGGCATCTAGTAAACAAAATGTTATAAAGTATAAAAACAATCTTGCAAACTATGTTGCACGCACCCTAAAGTTGTGGAATGGACTACCTAAAGAGGTTTTCCCTGGAAAGCACGACATGGGATTCTTCGCACCAAACCCCAAATCTTTATCTATTCTATTCTATTCGTTGATCAATCTCTAGCTCACGAAGATGCAAGTAAATCCAATTTAAATCAATAGGTACTTCCTACAATATTATACTGATTAATATCCAGACGAAAGGCTTCAGATTCACACATTTCCATTTCTCTTCAACAAAGTGAATACTTTAGCTCGAAGCGTCAACGTTCGCGTGAAATCTACGATTAAAATTTTCCATTGTGAAAATTTTTCAGACATTAAGATTCGCCGACGAAATTATCTTACCTATTTATATATACTAAGATATATATTTCATCGGGTAAGCGTAGGTTCAGAGTTGTAACAAAACAACCTACGTGAGTATCTCATTACAATGGTCAAAGAAAACTTTACAGGGACAAAGAAAAGACTCCTACCTTATATTCTTCAAAGGAACGTGCGCCCATTAAATTTAAATTAATTTTCTTCATAACAGATGCAGACTAAAAGGTAAATTTTAAAAGGAGGCCATTAGAAACAGCTAGACGCTGAACTACCGACTATCACTCCTTGGGAATTGAGTATAAATACAAAGTACTTCAATACATAGATGCTGTAATTAGCGCAATCAGAATCGGACTAGATCTAAATAATAATTCTCAGGCGATTAGTGCACGCCAACTTCTTTAAGTTACAGTGTTATAACTTATATGACCCGGCGGCCTAAACTTAAACTAATTGTCGCCATTTTGAAATGTAGTGTAAATGTACAACAGCGTCTCCGGCACGGGGCAGCTAAGTTTGTTGCACTGTATGTCATCCAAGAACTGCGTAGGTAAACTATTATAGTTGATCTAAGGAGAACTGTCTTTTCGATTTACTTTGACAGTCCGATCGAGCGCGGATAAATGTGATCCAAAAAGATCTAGAATACGAAGAATTAACAAATGAAATCTGTTATTGGCTTTCTGATATTTTAGTTTATTTTTAATCCATGTATAAGGTAATAAATAAGGTAGACCCCTTTTCGACATATCTGTGGGCTTATTGAGTGTGAATACTTGTTTCGGGATGACGATCGGAGAGCGTCAAATATAGAAATGCAATTATGTTCTTATGAAAAAGAAATAACCAAATATCCGTTTAGTCTACAAATGACTGATTCTACTTTTGACATCATAGTCTACTTTTGACCGATTCTATATTGGACCGATTCTGCATTTGACCGATTCTATATTTGACCGATTCTGCAATCGTTTACGTTTCGTAGGCCTGGCGTCTCGCTTGAAACAGTAATAAGTATACCCTCAGAAAAATCCTTGTAAACTAAAATTTATTGTGCAAACTTCGTCGTAAACGGAACTGTGGAATGAATTACTTAGATTTATGTTACGTAAATGTCAAAATTTTTATTGTCTACACCCTGTACGATCTTGGTAACAAGTGGTACTATAAGTGTCAACCGCCGTCACCGCCGGCATAGGTAATCTAGTCTGACCACAATATTATTGTGGAGAATTCCTAATAGCATCAATCTCTTTCACATAAAATTTCTGGTACAATCCGCGCAGACGTAACACTAGGAATTTTCCAAATGTTACCTGTCTTAATGGACGCAATCCTACATGTTAACAATACTCGTGCCTATAATATCTAGGGTATTATCACGCAAGCATCACATTTCATATATTTACCTCTATTATCTGGGCTTGTCATAAATAATGGCGCTTTCAATATATCAATAGAAGCTAGATCTTGGTAACAGAAGTCAGAAGAGGTGATTGGAACAACAATAACTTACAATAGTTCCAACACAATGACGTAGGCGTTGTTCGGACTAGTTCTGGCCATTAATTATGTTGATCTGGGTAGATAACGCTTTCCTTTGAGATGAAATATTACGGATTCGAGATCAACCCTGGATTATGTCGAATAAACAACAGTATTGTTGCTTCAGAATATGTTAGTTGATAAAAGATAATAGCAAAACCATGGAGGAGCGGCAGAAATGTAAGGACCCCAGCCTATATGACCAATAACGTTGAGCGATATGTCATTAGAAAAGACTTTAAATTTTCTATAACTTTTACTAAGGCGACAACTTTCGAATCGCTGTGGGAATAAAGTTATGGTTAATTACAATGAACTTCATGTTTTAATGGAAAATTCAGCCTATATGACCAATAACGATAAGCGATATGTCATTTAGAAATCCTTAAATGACTTAAAAATATGAAAAATAAATACAAGATGGGAAAAAAAAAACAGTGAAAATCAAGGAGTTTTACATATAAGTATCAGTGAGAACATCTCGGTGCATAAGTAGTTGGTAGGTAGGTAAGCTAATGCCTTAAGGTTCCGAACTTACAATAATAGAAAATTTCTTCGACATCTGTTTATTTTCTATATTATCTACTATTAGACAGGAGATCGAGAACATGGTGTGCTGATTTGACGCTAGACGATATACCTGGCACAACCCTAGCGGACGCTTGGGATTATTATAAGATGGCGCGTTTTCTGTGTAGTTGAAATAAATTGCAGATAATGTTAAAAGAATAAATACATTACATATTTTACACACTCATGACGAGCTGTTTAATATTACTGTTGGAACATTCATTATAATTTCTTTGAATCTCAGCCAAGTACGTTCCAACATTTTGGATAATGTTAAAATAGATTACCAGTTTTGTCCCATCCACAAATATTATTTTTTAATATTTTTTGGCAGATGTGTCTGGAATATATTTTCAACTGTATCTAGTTTCGTTAATAAAAGAAAGTAAAGCGCTATAAAGGAAAATTGCAAATTATGTGGAGACCGTGAAATAGGATAGGTACCTGTCTGACGCTAACCAAAATAACCACATAGGAGCATAGAAATAAATACCGAAGTCTTTGCATAGGAGTTTATTATATGATCAGCTGACCTGTCTTTAATGTCATGTCCTTATTAAAATATGTAAACGCACAATTTTTTTTATCTTTGATACACGTGGCAACTGCCACTACAGGCGAGCTGGAGGTCGCAACCTTTATCGTATCTACTAATAACTAATCAGAACATACTTTTTTATAACATAAAATATGCGAATGTTTGTATAGATGTTCTGATGTTTGTTACTCCTTCACACAAAAACTACTAGACGGATTTCGATAAAATTATAGCTTAGAGCCCACAATAGCACATAGGCTATATTTGATTTCGAAATTCAATGTTGTATATTTGTGGTATATAATTGTCTAGTTATAGTCCTAATACAATTTTGTAGTTTAATAGTCATTCATTACTTGATATAATAGCAATTACTTATATGCAAATATTAGACACAAACACCTAAGTTATAGTTTTAATGCGCCAATCTTGTGTCACCCGCTGATAAAGTTCATGGTAAAAAAGTCGTGAAACAAAAATATGTAATCTATCAGATAACTTATCGGTAACCTATCTGGAACTTAGGCAGCGGGTGGTTATATAGATAAGTTTTAGATATCTTCTTTGACAGATATCTGTGATGACGTCTCTCTTGTTAGTAGAAAACGAAAATTACGGCATCACAGACAGCTTTTAAGGCACATTATAGTCACGAAAAAGATAAGTTACTTTAACGAGGCTAAAATGCGAAACTGCCAAGAGGATGTAAGGCACTCCGGTATTTTTTTTACTTCTTGAACACAAGAGAATATGTAAGTACTATCGTTACGAAAAGTCAAAGATAAGTTAAAAAAAAAATTATTTTTTTGCCGGTCTGCACGGGTAGACCAACGTTTTATGTGTCTCTAAAACGCCTACAATCACCACAAAGTGGAATTGTTCTTGTACTCGATGACGTATTAATAACCTATGACTCTCTCACAGTCTAACATATCTGTCAGATAAAATATCCAAAACTAATCTGTAAGTAGTAAAACAGAAGTAGTAAAAAAAAATCTTGTAAACACCCTTACCTTAATAGCATCCATCTGCTGTGCAGCGGCCGTAAGCTCGTCGCCGGCGACGATGGCAAACTTGCGCCAGCCTAGCGCGGCCAGCAGAGCCACCACTGACTTGCTGACCTTGTCGGCGGGTGGCAACGTACGGGCGAAGGTGGCGCCCAGCCCGGCGCCTGCGTCGAGGCCCGGCGCGCCGGCGCACTTCTGCGGGACGACCAAGGTATTAAGAGAGTCTACTTAGGTAATATTGCGGCATGGCCGTGCTAGGAGGCAGGTAGATAGTTGATGATCCTTAAGTAGTATAATATAAAATCAATTTTCAGATGCGGGGGCGTGGACGGACGCCCGAACAAGGTGAGCTCGCCCGCGGATCCGAAAAGCGGCTTTATTTTTCGTAAGAATTTGTATCGACTATCATGCTGCCCTCTAGATCAGCCCTGTCGTATAAGGGTCGTCGCCTTAAGTGTTAGAGTATTTCAATTAGTCCCATCTTGGCATCTTCCCATCTCGTCTTTTTTAAATCCTTTCTAGTTTGGAAATTTATATTCTTTATCCGCTTAAAATCCGTCTTGCCCTTCGGCGGTCATTTTATTCAACAAAGGAATTCACAGACACTCGTCAAGAGGCATGATTTGTCAAATTAGATATTGATGCGTCCAGTTATTCAATAGTCAAATTCTTAGTATTAATCTTTTTTCATTATTAGAAGTAGTGCTTGTTGTGTCGCTTTTAATTTTGAAATACCTAAGCGTAAGCTATTTATTCTTCCTAAGTAAATTAAAAAAAATGATATTACAAATTAGATGGCTACTTTACCAGTAAAGAGCCCAGAAAAAGTATGAAGCAAATGTATGATAGCATATTATTATAATTATTTAAATGAAAAATTAAGTAAAAAAATAAGCTGTAGAGGCTCGTCTACAACTTAGTCTACGTTGTTGACCACGTAGTACATACAACGGCGTAGATTTGACGGTGCTACGAAGGGCATTGATCATGAATATGTCGCAGCCAGATGGTTAATCGATTCCAACACAATCGATCGATCAATTGTAATCGATTCCAACAAGCAAAATGTTACCGGTTTACCATAGACCATGATATATTTTTTTAAATTTTGTACTTTGATTTAGGATTGGAACCCTGTTCTGCAGAAACAAAGGAGATAATATGCAATTTTCTCAACTTTTCTAATATTTTAAAAGGCCATCATAGCTGCTGAGAAAAAAAAACAAAAGACAAGAAAAGATAAAAAAGCGGAGAGAAAACTTTGGCATGTAAAAAGTTTGACATGTATAAAATGGTTTACAAAAGTGATTTTAAATTAGATATTTTAAAAGTATTCTCCGGGTTTCTTACCACTTATGTAGCTAGGTGAAAAAATGACCAGTTTAAACCATTACGGTGTTTATTAAAAAAAATGTATGTAAAATGGGAACAAGTACGTCATTCAGCCAAAGAACCTAGCGCCACGCCCTGACCAAGCAGCGCGCGCCGCTTACTAAAATTACCTATATATTTTGTTTAAAAAAACCATACCTTCTATTATACACGCAACTTTACCATCTCTAGCTCTCGTTTCCTAGCACTCCCGCGAGTGTGGTGATTGAAGACAGTCTTAGTAGCTGTAGAATGATAGCATACATTTTATGTGAGCTGGGAGATCCATTCACTCTACGACTGGCTGTATAAGGTGGAAATTAAGGTTTTAAGACTTTCGTGGTTATTCACTACATTTTCACTACACATATTATCGGGCTTGTATATATGATATGTATGTAGGTAAAAACAATACTGCCCGTGGTAACAAACCCGATAATATGTGTATAGTGTAGGTGGAAAATAGTTCTGTGATTTTCAGCCGGTATAATATGCTTACTTTTTAAAGGCACACACCACACCACACACAATACACCACACGTCTTTCAAATCTCGAAAATAAAATACCATTCCTTATAAAAACCTATAAGTATTTTCTACTTGAGCAAGTTAGAGTTGATTAAGTATGTATCTGTTAAAAATATATTTAGTCCTATATTTGCTTCTGCACTACTACTTTCACGTTAAACATTACCTCTTCCCAAGGTACGGATGTATATTATATTGGTTCTTGTAAGTTATCATATCTATGTGTGCAATATACAGATTTTACTTGCTTACTTGGTCAAAAGTTGTAAAGCACACAATGGAATTAGGTCTGTTTTTCTCTCAAAATAGTTAAAAGCATCTAGTAGACGCTCTACATAAAATGTAAGTAGGTAGTGCTTAAGTAAGAGTTTTGCTAGTTTCATAATATTCCAAACAACACTTCACAGACTTATGTTGACTATTAGTCAACAAGTAATACAATTGAGCTCAATATTGTTGTAGACTAAAGTTCGCATTTACTTAATAATGACTAAAATGGTATACCTTGAGCGTCGTTCGATCTTTGGGACAATAATCAGGTGGCCCGCATGCCTGTTTGTCTGCCGTATAAAAAAAAATTGTAACTTGTATTACATAAAATGCCTTTGTCATCGATCCAGAATATAGATGGAAAATTCTATGTCGGGTATGAAGCAGTGGGTATGTGGAGACCCCTGTCAAGTGCAGGCGCAATTCCCATGATTCGGCTGGACGAGGTAAGACATGGGTTTGTTGGTGAGTCCCTATAATTACGTTTGCAGAATGAGAATAAGTAACAGTCCGAAACTGCGTGTAATTCGATTGAATTCTGTTACAATAACGCTATTTTATTGTAATTTGTATTGAATATCACAATGAGGGTATTTAAGTACTACACGGAGAAGTTTTTATTTCAAAGAACCCTCCTAAGAGCACAGTTTGGAGAACATCTGATATTAGTCTCTTGCAAGTAAGATAATAGTTTTTCCGACCTCATCATTATCATGTTGGCGTTAATGTCCCGGTTGTGCTCTCGCGCACTAGAGCCCGGGGTCCGCCTTGATCCAGGATTTGACAGATCAGGTAATTACAGTGGACCGACTGCCAACTGACCTCCATGACCCTGCTACCAGGAGAACCTGACCAGATTGAATCATGGTAACACATCCAGTCGCCTGAATGTGCAGGTTTCATCACGATGTTTTCCCTCACCGTAAGAGCATCGGTTAATATTTAACTAATGTACATAACTCAGAAAAAAGTCATTGCCACATGGCCGGAACGGGATTCGAACCCGGTACCTCTCGCTTACGAGTCGGTTACCCTAACCGCTCGGCCACCGACACTCATGAATAGTTTTTCCAACCTAAATCCCGCAAAGTGTCGCTTCACAATGTTTCTTCCAGGCACTGCTTCCGGACAGCTTCTACACTTGGACGATAGATAAAACTTTGAACAGATGACCTAAAAGACGACTTAAGCCCAGTTTGAGTGATAGTAGTAACATTTAGGACATTTGTATCGATAGGCCAAAGCTTCAACTAAAACTATGAATTAAGTACCTCACTCGTTTGTCGGTAGTATGAGTAACAGGAAGGCTTATTTTCTTATTACAGCCGTTTTTCCCAAACCGATCCCGATAGCTCGTTTCGCCAAGGGTAGTCAATCGTATCACCGTAAAATTTCAATCACGAGTTTGCCATGTCAAAGTCATGTATATATAAAAGATTTGGTTCACTCATTTGTGTGTTTGTGTGAGTCATAAAGGTAGAAATGTAAATACGTTTCTCGCGATCAGGCTTCGAGGGCCAACATTTCATGAACACAGCGATTTAGCAAAATAAGCCTCCAGGCCGGGAAACCTTCGCAATTAAACAAGACTAAAATTTAAAAATTATGGCTCTTTATCATCCATCCTTTCGGAAGCTACGATATCTTAGACAGATAATAAATGACCTCCAATTAAAATACCCTTTTTATACTCGGGTTTATGCCAGAGTTAAAAAGTAAACGTTGTTAATTTGTTCGTGTTTCCAGCCTTATAACGTGTTTAGGCTAGATTTCTGTACCTGAACCGAGACCCGAACTTTGCTTGCGGCAAAAAATTGAATTAAATCATAATTTGCGCGTATTCTACATTTCTTCATTCACACAATGTTACGTCTTCAATATATATAAATAAATAGACCGGGCGGATATGACAATTGAAGGTGTCCCATTTTTTACATTACTTGAGAACGTCTTAGACGACGAGATTAGTAAGCAATATCAAAATTAGAATTATCATCAAGTCGTCGGTCCACGCTGCGTCTTACGATAAACGAAAACACAGAATACTCACATGCGATATGAGGGGCAGGTTCCATGCCGCAGCCAACTTGGCCTCCGTGTGGCAGGTGCCGTCGGGGCCGAAGAACGCCGCCACACCGAGGTCCCGCATCTGCGTCATCACCCTGCCGAGAACACCAGCATTAGGAACAGCGGCAAACAAATTGATGAACAGCAAATTCCTAATACTAACTGTGTCTGTCTATTACGCTTTCACGACTAAACAACTGTACCAATAGCTTAGTACCTGAAAATGGACATAGGCTACTTTTCATTACCCTCTACTCATTAGCTCGCAAGATTGTGCAACAACAGTCCATGCGGGCGAAAAGCTTTTAATATAAAAAACAACTTTTAATATAAGGCACATTTTGGTCGTTTAGTTCTAAGCTTGAAGACACACTGATGAAGTGCGCCGCGCGGCGTACTGCACGATGTGGCAAAACTTGTTACACGCCGAGAAATTTTTATGCAAGTACATTGACAGGTGGCGAAATATCCCACTGTGCTGATGGGGCAAAACCCGCAATCCTAGTCCGAAATGTCAGTTCTGTATGCATTTTATCCACGTTTTTCAATTTGGCCCCATCGTGCAGCGTGCGGCGCGATGTCAGCAGATGTCAACATGAAACGTCACATCTGACTGTTTCTTTTTACCAACAGTCCAAATTTTTGCCCCTTATATGACACAGTTCACACGCATATATCTGTCTACTTTTTTTAGTACAGATACCACGCGTGTGAATGAAATAGGAAACCGACCTTGTCAAAGAAAGTTTGACCGCTGATGCCCCTCCCTTTTTTCTGAAAACTGTAATAACTCTAAAACGATTGGTCCTAAAACACTAGTTCCTGAAGAGAATTTATACTTCTCGTAGCGATCTACATTGTGGATGCCAGCTGTCAAGCTAAAAACTTAAATAACTTCGAAACGATCGCTCACGAAAATGGTAGAAATTGTATAGTCTCTCTGAAAATTGTATAATTATTTTTTGGCCACTTTTTAGTCCAAAATGAATAATTTCCTTTTTGTACGTTTCCCTTTGTTGCATTTGAGTCGGCAGAATCGCGCGTAAAAGTGTTGAAAAAGCTCTCGTGCAAACGTTGCCTAACTCACAGTCTGTTGTAATTTTCTCGTGCGAACGTAGCCTAACTTGAAAAACTAGAATAACACCACCGTTTCCTTTGTTGTCACCGTGACGTGGCACCGCGCGGTGCGCCGCGCAGTGCACTGCACTGCATGAATGGACATCGAGCCAAGGTTCCGCACGTATAAACAAAAACAAACCCCAAAGACGTGATATTAACAAACATTTTGTCCTTTTGTATGCTGCTGGCACCACATTAGTGCGGGTCGAAAATATCCCTCGTGTGCTGCTAGCAAAAATGTGGTGCCGAGGCGACGTAAGGGACTTTGGGGGGTATAGAGATGTAACTAATTCGCTAGGCTAGCTAACGAACCGACCGAAATAAGGGCAAAGGGGCCAATGATTTCGACCTTTACACAACACAGTCATAGTTTTTGATCGGACCGCAAGAGCGTTCCACGCGGCTCGCACGTGCACAGTGAGTTGTATCCACTGGTGGCTTTTGTGTTCAGATTTTCGGATGTATGAAGAAGGTAATCATTTATTTTTATTTAAAAACAATAAAACAAAGTAGACTGATCCTTTGAACTTTTTATTTTTAGTCAGTTTTATCGCTTCAGGTTATATTTTTTCGTAACTGTCTAGGACCTAGGTAATGCCTAATTATAACTTTGTTTAATTTTCTTTTAGTAATATTATCTTTATAAGCCAGCCCATATAATTGGCTACGATTAAAACCCAACGCAATACGTCTTGAGTCTTGAGATAAAATCCATTCATTATAACCGGCTAAAAATGTCAAGTGCGCAGACGGGGATCCGACAAATAAAGAATATTCATGTAAACGTAAACAAGCGGCTAAATATAGGTAAGTATTTTTTCTTTTATCCATGAGCCTATTCATAAAGTTGTTTATGAAATATAAACTGGTAAAAATAATGATGATTTTAGATAGTAAACTAATTAAATTGTATAGCGATCCAACTTGTTTCTGTAAATGAACAATTTTATCTATCCATAAAATTGTTCATTTACAGAAACGATTGTCCGTTCACAAACTCATTTCAGCAAGTAAATGAAAATTACATACATTATTATAAAGAATAACACGACGCCTATACAGTTAGGCGCGGATTATATCAAGCGTCGGCGAGGCGACGCACGTTGCGTCGGCGTCGGCGACGCAACCAAAATTTGAACAGAATATTTATACAGAATCATTGTTAACTCGAGGGAAATACATTATAATTGACATTGCCAATGTCTGGAATATTGCGTAGCGTAAAATAGGCCTTTGGTGTGGACCAATTAAATTTCTAATTATAGACAAAGGAGACAGCCTAAAATATTCCTGACCACCAGCCGGCATAATGAGAGTTGTAATGGATAAAGCTTATAAAACGTAATGTCCTCGCGTAATTATTTAAATTCTTTAGCTAGCCAATTTTTTTATATTGAAGTTTAAAGTATTACTAATTCGCAATAAAACGAACGCATTCTTGGCATGAAATTATGAACACACCCGGAAAAAGGTATGGATGCACAAACATATCTGACCCGGTGGCCAAAACTGGAACCAAGTGTCGCCATTTTGAAATGTCATGTCAATGCAATTAACAGCGACGCTGTCACCGGGTCAGATTAAGTTTGTGGATCTGCATAGACAGACAGGAAAAAAATCCTAGGTTTGGACATTAACAATGACAGGCATGTCATTGTCTTTGTCATAGGCGATTGGCACATTGAAACGCAGCACGTAAAACGCATCCACGCGCGTGGCTGTAGATCCCCATCACTGTACGTTTCCATTGACAACTCCAGAACTGCATTTGCATAGACCACTCTAGTGTTACAAGATTGAGCCCTTTATTCGTAATTCTGGCGAAATTTGGAAATATGTGTAATTGTTATATTGTTTTATATACAATAAAAAATTTAGAAATTCTCCAAATTGTTATAATCTTTTCATAAAATTATATTATTTAGGCGAAAAATAATTTGAGAACTGAGTAACGTAACACCTGGAGATATCTGAAAATCCTGGATACCTCACTTCACAGCAGCGGCCTATTTTACGCCTATTTATGTAGAAAGTACAGCGCCATTATTTGTCCAGAAGCTAAGGTCACCCTGTAAATTGCATTAAACAATCAGAGAATTTCCCCACAAAGCATTAGACATTTTGTACATTTCATTAGGGACAGCCCGTGGATTCAGCCAATATATACTATCTCTTTAGATTCAGCACTAAATTGCAATATTAGCAATATATGGCAATATTGACTACAGAGCACGCGTCAAATGTGTCAAAGAAAAAAAACGACGAACGCGCGTAGATGCGTTTTCAAAGTGTTCGACTATGCGCGATTTCCATAGAAACCGATGACAGCTCAAAGAACTTTATGAATAATGAATATTAATATATGCATGGACAAATTCTCACGACGCCATCTAGCCCCAAAGTTGCTTACTTTGGGGCTATAATAATTTTCTTTTCGACTCATCGTTTTGGAGAAATTAGTGAGTGACCCGAAACACGTCGTAATTTTTAGCATTTTATGGAGCCCGCGGCAGCAATGTCAAAAACTTGAATTTTTCATGAAGGCCTCTACCTGTTTAACATATCCAAAAATCGGCCATGCCTGAACTTTGAAAGGTAGAATATACGATTTTCCTGGACAATTAATGTTCTTTACTGTTTTACGGGTTAAGTGAATGAGGTTTTTATAAATTCTATGAATCCAGCTGATAATATGAGTTTAGTTTGTTGTCTATCCTAATATGCTAAAGAGGAAAAGTTTGGCTGTAGGGTGTAATCACCGAAACTATTGAATGTATTCTAAAAAATCCTTTACTAACTGGAAGCTTCATTCTTCCCGTGTGTCATTTATAGGACATAGAAAAAGATTATTTCATAACAAACTTTTCCATCAGACCATTCCAAAGAGCCCAAACATGGTGAGGTCATCTTATTGCGTTCGTTGGTTCTTATCACCTTCCGACTCCATCATAAGACCAGCTCCATGGTATTTAATGCATTGTCATCCAAATTACAGGGGTATAATAAATTTTAGCTCAATGGGATACGAACGAATGGTCAAAAATGTTTTGCAAATGTTGACGGATAACTTACATACGAACAGTGCAGGTTCAATAAAAGCTTGTAAAAAATAACACAGTGCAGAATGATCGTGTGTTTATGAGTTTGGAATTGCATGTAAGCAAAGACCGGTAGTTTTTAACATATTGAGCACTTTACCTTCTCATATCACACCCCATTGTGGTTGTCACAGAGGTGGGATCACTCTAAAGTTGTTATTATTTATTAGCAGGGACTGAATGAAAATTTGCTTGCCAATATTAAGAAATGTTTGTTTGTTCCCATGAGAATAGATATAAGATTGTCATCTAGAGTGGTAAAACTCAGTGTCTGTATTCGCCGTCAGTCGAATAACATGATTGACGTCCAAAAAGATTGGAAAGTTAGCTACCTTCCGTTTTTCTTGCTCTGTGTTGACGACGCATAAGTGAGTAGTAACAACGGTAACGGGACTTTTGAGTTTAATGAGGAGTTTTCCAGTAGGTATTGTCAATTGGTTTCAAAAAGCATCAATAGATGGCGCTCCTACAATTTTGGTAATTTTTTACCAAAGGTTCAACGAAATGTATTTTAATACAAACATTTTATATTTGTATTGCGTCTATTCTTGATCCTAGTGTCCATGAAACGAAATAGCTCAGTCAAATTGGTGTTTTTTCTGTTTGTAATAATTTATTACAACCTCTTAAATGGTTGAAACCTATTGTAAATATAAAATTATCCAAAACAACGTATCCAGTGTTTATATCCTCTTTGCTAAGAACCTATTTCAAGCGATTATCAATTACCAAAATTGTTGGGGCGCCATCTAGTGAGTGGTTAGGGATGCTTTAGATACCTATTGGAAAACTGCTCATTCCTATACTTTGTCAAATATAGTAAATAAACTCGAAAATCATAATAAGGATGATAATTATGACAATTCACAGTAGGGATAGGGTGGTGCAAAATCGTTAATAAATTTATTCGATTATCGATTATTATTCTCATAGAAGTTGAAATCGATAGTTTCATGATTATGCTGTATGTATTTTACAAAATAAACTATCTATTTTTTTTTTAATTAATAATTTATTAATATGACTTTAAAAACCCTTCCACAGAGACGATTTCGACACGTGCGTATTTTTATTCGTTCAGTTAGCCTATTCCGTACAATACGCGCGAGTCGAAATCGTTGTTGTGAAAGGTCTCTTAGGGTGAAATCCAAACAAGGAATGAGAGTTTTGTTACTAAAAATTATATAATTACCTGAATGTTCATTTAAATGTTCTATTACTTTGAATACCGATTTTCGATTGTCTTTTGTTATTCGTTATTCGTGGCACTTCACTAAAGGGGCGGTATCTGTCCATGAAGTACGATATTATCCGTAGAACATTATACCGAAAAAAAAACACGGTACTTTATAGGTGTGCACCAAGGACCAATAATAATTAGTTGTCAAGATTATCATCCTATATTAGACAAAGCATAATGCTCCGGACATATAATTGACAGTTTAATTCTAAAGACCCGTGGTTAAAAGAGGAACTAAAATAATTACCGCAAAATAATTATCGCGATCGATTCTATTGTTAACGTAAGTTTGTCTGTTATTGGATTTACATTTAAGTGTTTAAGATCTTTCATGTAATATTAAAATGTGACAAAAAGTGTAAATCTGTTGGCAAATAAAATAAATAAGTAAATATATTTAGTCTAGAGACAGCAGCGCCCTGAGGCCTCTCTTCCTAGGTAGTTGAAACAGTAGATTCAAGTTATGTCACTGTGGCAGATCCAAGATAAAAAAACACGTCTTGAACGCACGCACGCGGATCAGGGCGGGCTTTATAGCGGTCGCAGCGGGCTCTCACTTTCCAAATTGAGGCGCCCACGCTAACTCTATTTTTAAAATTAGCCTACACATTATAAAACTGCGAATTCATTAGCGCGATGTAATTGTATGTATGTATGTAAACTCTTTATTGCGTATAACTATATAAAGAACAAAAACAAAAGAAAATAAATATACATTGCAAAGGCGGACTTATCCCACAACGGGATTTCTTCCAGCTAACCTTAAATTTGTACATGAGAGACATCTGTTTTACAAGTAAAGAAATTTGCGAAAGTACATTCCACGTTACGTAGTTACATTACAGTAATGGACAAAGCGAGTGTAACAGAAGTGTAAAGGAGAATTATTTGGAACCAGGAACATAGAGAAAGCTTGGGGCGGGCGGTTTTTTACTTTGTGGAGATAGGTTTGGCACGCTAACTCCTTTTACTCCATTCCACCGATTCCTCCACTCCATCGATCAGATCAGATGGAGATCAGAGATCGATTCGAATACTAATGTGTAAACCAATCTGCAATCCGTTGTGGTTGTCCTAATTTCATTTCAAGTTCATTTAACGTAGATAGCAAAAGGTCATGTCTGAACTTCGGGAGTTGGCTCATTGTTCTAAAGTTTTGAACATTTTGTGTACACGGAAAGTTTTGCGTAACTTATTAATAAAATAATTCAAATATAACTGCTTTTCGTAGTATTCTCCATTACATTTAAAACACTTTTTCTTTTTTTATTAATACCACACAGATGGCAAACAAGCATACGGGCTGCCTGATTTTCATTCAGTCTAATGATTTTTTAAAACATGAGGACCACTGTGGGTCACTAGCTATAGTTTTTCAGAAGCAAAAATGATTTTGTCTTCTTTGCGGTGTGCGCCGAAGCAAAGCATTGTCATGGTGCAATGATACGCGACTTCTTGGTCGCTTTTCCCTAACTGTTTCAAAGACACTGGGCAATGGGCAAGCAAATGGTGGTGTACCACTCAGCACAGTTTTTGTTCTTCAAGTTCGTCCGGGAGATAAAAAATAATAAGTTTTTTGCCAACGCTTCTCACCTGCCTCAATTTTGTTGATTTGCTGTCGCCTTCGAACACCCATACAGAAGACTGTTGCTTTCTTTCCGGCATCTATACCTACATAGTATAAAATACTCGCCTCCTGCCATCTATCGATATGTATGTATTTATGGAATCAGTTATGGCAAGTTATTACAATAGCTTAAGATGAATAAATGTACTATGTACGCTTAGATCTTTTAAACTATGTTACGGATTTCAATGCAGTTCTCAACATTAGATAGAGTGAAGACAAAGATTTAAAAGTAATGAAAAAAGGGTAGGTAGGGGTAAAGTCGGTATACCCGAACGAAGTCGCGCCCAGTCTACTTGTGTAAGAACATACCCATGTTTAACGAGTCCGTTTTTGTTCTGGAGTTCATGAGGAATCCAACGACAACAAAGTTTTCAAACTTTTAAATATTGATGTAAGATTTTTTTTAATTGGCGCATCTCTCTCTGTTGTCGGTCACACATGACTGAGAATCGTGGTCTGATGAGCACATCTTCGAGCGCACGAAATGCCTCCAGCCGCTCCTATCTAAAAATTGGGTCAAACCTATCCCCAAATGTCCTCAAATCTCCTCAAAGGTGATACACCGGTTTTCTTCGGTCGGTAGCGACATTTTCCTCAGTGATCGAAGTTGAAGGCAGACCTTCACGAATTTTATCATAGAGAAAAACGCGGTGAAATTCTGCGTACCACGCCCTACAGTGCTCGAACGAGATGCTTTCCTCCCAAAAGCATTTTGTAGATGAGCAGTGCAGTCTTGCGAACACAGTATAAAAATCATCGCCCTAACTTCTTTTCGCGTTATTTCCACTTTTGCTACGGACGACGAACTGTAAATTAAGTGGAAACTCTGTAAGACTTTTAGAGTGAGCAAATCTGTTACAAATGTTGAGCAAACTGGCAAACTGTTTGAATGAGTAAAGGACTTTTAAGATAAAATATGCAGCACTCTCCACTGTTCAGAGAGCTTCGCTTTATTAACTCGAAGTGCTACGATGGAGCTACGTGTTTGGTTACGCCGTAGTAGTTTGCTACGTTAAAATAATATAGTTTTTATGCTTTTACATATTCTGCCGTCCCCGTCTAGTGAGGTAAGGGTGGGGGGTGAAAATTGGTTTGGCTTTTTGAAGATGCTTAACACATCAACACTGTCTAGGCATAGTTAACTTTATTTATATAACTTAAAAAGTATCAGCAACCCCGTGAAAAATATTGTAACGTCAAATTGTTGCTGGCACATTCGCGTTTTTTATTCCAAATTCAAATTAAAAACAAAAGAAAGTGAAAGTCAGTAAAATTTAATTTATAATTAAACAAGATAAAGTTAAGTAAAAGTAAAATATTTATAAAAATACGGTATGAATAAAAGCATTTTGTTTATCTGAAACGGTTTCCTTAATATTGGTAGTTATGAAACAATATAAATATATTTTCGTAATTATTCCAAAAATTTTATTTCGGTTTAAATTTTGGATTATACTCTCACCATCGTGGAATGAGTAGCCACAGAAATAAAACAAAAACAGAATCCATAGTACCTTAAAGAGTTAGGGTGCATGCAAGGTGTGACAAAATCCTTTGTTGTACATGACATACACTCTTAAGGTCTTACAACGCGCCACCATTTCGTACCGATAACACGTATTTTTCCTTGAGGAAAATTTTATTTATAAATGCCGTCATACGTGGTCAAATGTTATAAAATTAACGTGAAAAAAATTAAAACGTCAGGAGTAATTACCTACGACGCACAAGTAACGATGATTCATGCTAATTACTCATAATTATGCTTTATTTACTTTTGTGTAAATTTCAAACAAAAATGACTAGATGATTTCCCTAAAAAAGTGGTTAATTCTTTATTTATTGTATTTGTGACTCAGACAGTCAGATCAGGTCCCGAAGTTTTTAGGGTACCGTATCTCAAAAGAACTTACTGAAAAAAAAATTATTTATACTAACTGTTAGCACGATGGAAGAAGTTTAAGTCGGAAAGCGGACCCTGGCGTAAGCCGAAATAAACGCTACGATGATGACGATGAATTTATGTGACTGAAGTAAATCCGGGATCTGAATCCGGAATTCGATTGCGGAATCCGAATCCGGCATCCAAACCCGAATTCGGAATCCGTATCTGGAATTCAAATCCGTACTCTGGAATCTGAATCTAAAATCCGAATAAGACAACATAATATTTTTTTATCGGAGTAGGGCGTATACACGACTTTGCTCAACAGTGGTCAAAATAACGTAGAACGCAGAAGAACGCCAATGTGCGTGGTCGAGTCTAAAATTGGCAGGGTCTTTTGATTCTTGGGTCTCCTCGCCTTTAATTAAATTTATCTTCACTCATAGCTTAATGTTCCAATTACATACTCGTAAACAGTAGTCTATAAAATTTAAAAAAGTATTTTGTAAATAGTTTTTAATTATTATACAACACTTTTATTTTTTAATTTCTGATCGGGCACGTTTGGTTGGTTGAATACCGCTGAGGGTCAGTGAACTGCGCTGTATGGAATTATTTTCCCGGTTCATGAAACTATTTTAAATGACGATGTATGATTATTACTACGAATAAATGAATATGAATATAAACAAAATATTGTTTCTAATTGTTGTGATTTTTGTTTGTATTGTTTTTAAATGTTTGATGTAAATTAATAGATAAATGTGAAAGTAGTAATGTGAATTTTACGCTGCATGATATCCTCGACACGGCAACAGAAATAAATTGCAGCTACTTTCAGCGAAATTGAAAAAATTATAGGTACGAAATTTTAACATGAAAATATGAGGGTAGATAAAGGTGTATGCATCTGCATATAATTAGGTATCAAAACAGTCGTGTCAAACTATTATCACATAAATTTGCATAAACTACTATATTTTAATACCCACTGCAATACACGAGCATTGCATTGTATACCTACAAAAGGTTTTTAATAATCAAGAATTTCTACACGTCTTTTTCCCAAAGGAATAGGCAGAGACCACATCGTTCTACTTGCTAATTATTATTCAAGAATTAAAAGTCTGAAATGAAGAACTTTATTTATTTATAATTGTACGGTTGTGTTGCTAAACTAATAAATAAATTAGTAAAGAGGGCAAAATGGATTATGTGTATAGCAACCCTCAAATCACGCACACATATAAAATGGCGGCCATTTGTATGTTTCATTCATGATTTAGGAGTCATGGATTCTGTTTTTGTTTAATTTCTGTGTAAGTAGCATAATCCGACTCTACACGGAGTAAAAGCTACACCTCGGCCATACCTAGTCTAGCGATGGGATATTTGACATTTGCAAGTGTCATGGGATGGGCAATTTGACATTTGTAACCAAACGGTAATTTTGAATTTTTCTAAATCTAATGTTTTTCTCTGGTGTTGCTTCTGTGTTTAAAGTTTGTGTTGTTTTAGTTTATAAAAAGGTTTTGGTTTTACTAATTATTAAAGTTTTTTGAAGTAACATTTCAAGATCGTACCGGAGTTCATAGTTTATGATGATAATGGATAGATGATTTGAGGTTACAATTTGAAAACAACGCTTTACGAGAAAACAAAACAAAAAAAGGAATTAAAAAAGTAATACATTTCAATTGTTATCATAATAGTGTGAACTTGTCTCTGTCAAACGGCTGTCAAATAAATATCATAATAAGAATAAATAAATATGATTGAAAAAATTCCCACAGCACCATCTAGTCACAAAGTAAGCAAAGCTTGTGTTGTGGGTGTTTGAAAACTGATGCCCGTAACAGAAATTAAAATTCACCATTCAAATTTTTGCTGAGCCGTGAATCGAACCGGGCACCTCTGCGTGCAAATAACGTCGAACTCATTTTCAAAACAGTTCAAAACATATTGTTCTTACTTTTAAATAATTGGGGTTTCCTTCGTTCCCCCGCTTATTCAGGCGTAAAGTTGTGCGCAGTATTCGTTACATAAATAAAATGAACATTCAATTGTTGAACAGAGAGTCGCTTTCAGTTTTTTCGTAACTCGAATACCTACGTATCAGCAATAAAGAGAAACTTTTATCATTCAAACATTTTAATTTCCAACAAGCAACTGCGAAACGACGCGATGCGGAACTGCCTTTGAGCGGGTTCCTGGATTTCATTAGAATAGTTTAGAGCTCATGCACATGCGAGTGGATACACCTGTTAATGAAAACGTCTGTACGTAACAGTACCAGGTTACACCGGCGGGCTTCGTCGTTGAGTTTTATTACTAAAATATAAATATAAATAAATCATATTTCCGTTAATGTCTCGGTTGTGCTCTCGCGCACGAGGACCTGGGGTCCGCCTTGATCATAATCCAGGGTTTGGCAGATCAGGTATTTATAGTGGAGCGACTGCCATCTGACCTCCGTGACCGCTACCAGGGCAATCTGACCAGCTTGGATAATGGTAAGAACATCAATTAGAATTCTGTATTCATTGGTACATGGCTGCAACAGGATTCGAAGCCGGTACCTCTCGCTTACGAGTCAGATACCTTAACCTACCTCAGATACCTCCAAGTTTTATTACTAAAAGGTATATTTGTACATTAAACTCTACAGCTGTAGTAAATTTGCTTTAAAAATATTAATTCAACATTCATTAAAAATATTTTTCTTCCGTCCGGGAAAAAGAGTTCATTTACACAAGGAAATTCTTCATTTCTTGGAAATCAAATTTCAATTTCTATAATGAAACTTTAAAAGAATATAATATCTAACAAACCTTTCTTAACAATCACTATACCCGAACAAATACCTTTACAGCAAAATTTAGTTTGAGATTGCTTGGTTCTTGATAATATAGTTTCTTTAAACAGCTCGCTCCCACCATGTATTCAAGTATTCGTTAGAAATTACATATAAAGCGTTCAAACTTGGAACATAAATATACGAAATTACAATAAGAAACCTATATTATTTCTACGATACCAAAAAAAGTACTGAATTCAGAAATAAGAGAGGTTAGTACCTTTTATAACAAAAACAAATTGGTAGCGTTTGCAAAAAATACATCCACAATTTTCATGCTAAACAACTCGTCCATAACATCAGTCAGCCGAAATAGCGGATATTTATATAAGCATTCAAAACTAATAATCCTTGTAGATATAGAAATGAAACTCATGAATAGGCTTATCAGTTGGAGCAACTGTCTAGCTGTTCGGAAATAACAATAATCGTAATAATGAACTACGACCGCACTCGTTGAAGGTCACGAGTGTCCTTGGAATCTCTCGTTTCCAAGATAAAGATGAATAGACATATTCGGGTTAAGCTTACTCGATTTTGAGCTCAGTGCCGCTTTCCGCCAAGAGAGATTGAGTAACTCAATCGCAATCTAAATCTAGCGCCAATATTAACGCCATATGTTACAGCTGTGCCCCTTTAACGCCAGATGTTACAGCTCTTTGCACTTCTTTTTTTTTGCACTTCAAATTTATAGAAAGAAAAAAGAACTTCCTTTTTCCGATATAATGGTACAATGTACAAATGTATGCGTGTACATTTGTACATTGTACAAAGTACAAGTGATGCAATCCTACGTGAACATCGTTGAGTTATATTTTCATATAAAATAACCCACAGGAATACTTATTTAACTTTCTATGAATTTAACAATTAATAATAAAAGGCAGGAATTGCCTGATCAGGCAAATCCTGGATCTAGGCGGTCTAGTCTAGACGGACCCCGGGCCCTCGTGCACGATAGCACAACCGAGATACGAACGCCAAGAGGAATAAAAGGGACGAATCTGTTTCGTGACTGTGTCATAGTTACATCCTTAGTGGGGCAAACAGTAGGTATCTACAATACTAAGAATGCATCCGATACCATGGTATAATTTTTGTTTTAGCAATAGGTTACTTAGGACATTTGACCTCATCTCACCTAAACAGTTTTTTACCTGACCTTCCAATTGCGACACAGTTCCGTCCCTTCCTAATTACTTATTAATGGGAAATAGCGTTATTAAGGCAGAGTTTTAAAGGCAAATAAGGTATAATTGCACCAAAAAGAGACGTAATTTCTCTTGGGATATCCTTGGGTTAGACTGAACGCTCGGGAAGGACAAGTACCATATTTTATTGAATTTTCACGTGAACGAAGTTCCTAACACAGCTAGTTGCGCATAACTTTAGAAATATTTACTTTCAAAGCATCAGTATCAGTCGTTCAACCGTGTAAATCTCGGATTCCCGGCGAACATAGCACTTCGCATTGACGGAAGGCAACGAGCCGGGAAATTACATTTTCTCACGACTCACTGGCTGTGCCGATAAAATACTTAATCCTTCTTTTCTTAAGAATACGAATGATAGATGGTAACGTTATAAAACTCGTTATGACATTGCTAAAAACCTCATTTTTCTCTAGAGTTATCAAACAGAAATCATTAGATTTTACCGTCGAAGGACAGCCGAAGCTCATCATGTTCTCTGCGGCATGTTCGCCTAGCCCTTGTGGTTGCGGTTTTCTGAAGTTTTAATTATTTTCTTGACGTGATAACCTAAGTAAAATTTCTAAGCAAGTTTTTTATTCACATAACGAATCTAACTTATTCTTTTTTTTAAGACAAAGTTCATATTTAAACAGACAAAATTAAAGGGCTTCAAGAAGGGTTTGAACCTCCACAGAAAACAGAATAGAGGTGACCACGTACGGTACTCAGGGTCAGATTACATGTTTAACTACGGGAGCGGTACGGCAGAGGGTGCGGTGAGCGCGAAAGTGCTGTTACATCAGATTTCCCTTGCACACCGACTCCCTACCGCAAGATCCTTAAGTAGACATTAGACAGGTTGATGCAACGCAGAAAAGTGTCGGAGGTAATGGGTCGTGCAATTTCTGATAGAAAACAGCACCAGCAGAGAGAAATTCACCACGATGTGTTTTCGCTCAGCGCAATTATGTACAACCAGACTCTACCAACAGATTTTACCAACCGAAATAAACGACATTATTATATTAATCGGGTCTCACACGCGACGTACATTTTCGGTTTGTTTTTCCGACGTTTCAGTAGGGCTACACAACAGTCGTTGCAGCCCTGGATCAAAACTGCGCCTAGTATGAACATCGTCGTGCTGGAAGTAGGACCCCCCAAAGAGCGTCAATGCACCCTGTCAGCCAGTCATAGGCTTTCCGTAGCCAGCAAAAGTGGCAATTTGCAAAGCGTCTTTCACAAATTGCCACTACTCTTCACTCAAGAACTCCTTCGCCCCAAAATCGTTTATCCCTCGGCTTTCTGCAGATATGGCCAGTGCCAGTCCACTACCGCTTAAGTTTCCTAACTCTGTGCGCTATATCGATTACAAGTCATCATCATCCGCGCAGTCCATCCCGGCTTATGCCACCTACCTGCCCTTCTTTCTCCACTTTGCCCGATCTTCGGCATCGTCACATCATAAGCCTTGCCTCCCGCTGCTACTATGTCGGTTACTAGTATGAATATAAAAAAACCAGCCCACCTCAACGCCAGGCTGTCCTTATCGACGTGTTGGTATCGGGACCGGGTGATGTCAGCCGCCACGAAGCGCAGCTGGCGGCCCGGCAGCAGTCCTGGCTCGCGGTTGATCGCGCCCA
Source organism: Blastobasis lacticolella (assembly GCA_905147135.1). Lineage (NCBI taxonomy): Eukaryota > Metazoa > Arthropoda > Insecta > Lepidoptera > Blastobasidae > Blastobasis > Blastobasis lacticolella. The sequence continues at coordinate 6,588,741 of LR990048.1, read as the reverse complement.
CCGCCAGCGGTAAGGCGCCCAGGATTGTCTGCAAGCAGATACAGGGTTAAGAGTTGGGTAAACTGTCAATTGAAAGTAAACATGGTATGGGCAGGTCATGTGAGTATAAAAAAAATAGAGGTACCTATTTGAAAACTTTTATTAATGTTTAAAGATTCACGTTCTCTATAAAATTCACTAAAAATTTATATTCCTATTTTCCCTAAATTGTAGTATTCCTATTTAATATTCTCAGTGACGCACTAAAATTGATCGCTGATCTCACTAAAATTGAAAAAAGGTTATTGCTACCATCGGCAAAAATCAATAAAGAATTATGTTTAGTCTTCTTATATATTTTGTCCATGTAAACTTTTATTTAATTTAGGAATACATAATAGCCTTAATTCTGGGATTTATGTTACAAAATTTGCAAAATTTTATTTAATACGTTCAGTAGTTTTTAAGTGAAAAAGTACCAAACATCAATCATCTTTTTCATCCTTAATTACAAGCTTTTGCCGTAAATACTAAAATAGGATATGTTAGGAGAGTCGGTGGCCTACTGGAGTATCGAGTTCGAACCCCAGTGCCGCCATTTATTAGTTACTCTTTTCTGAGTTATGTACATTAGTTAAACACTAACCGATGCTCTTGCGGTGAGGGAAGTCACAAATGTGTAACTATGATCCAATCAAGTCAGGTTTCCCTGTCACTGTTAACAGCTCCCGGAGGTATTATAGTCGCTCCACTATAAATACCTGATTTGCTTAATCCATGGATCATAGTCAAGGCAGACCAGGGCCTCTAAAACGCGAGACCACAACCGAAACATTGACGCAAAAATGATTAAATTTTAGAAGAAAAAATAGCGCTGCGGTAGTTGGATTTTGATGATCATTTGCTCACGCAATAATTTGTATGCAAACAAAATGAAATGTCTTCTTTTGCAGCCTGCATTTTTTCTCATACGATGAATTAATCCGTTTATAATGAAACAAAAGTCTAAGCGTGAACATAACCGGGACATTAACGCCAAGATTAATAAAAGGGAGGAATCCCTTTCGTGACTGTGATTATTATCGAGGATGTGTTGAGTACGTTTTCATTTCTCCAGATTTCCATTTCTATAATGTTTGTTAACAAAGTACTAAGCGATCGGGAGGTTAAGGTACCCACTCTTAAATTCGATAATCTTTTTACGTACAGGGTTATGGGTGCAAAGACCCCATACACTTTTTATGAGAGAGCCCATTTTATTCCATTATTATCGTACATTCTATGTCTGTTCAGATGGAATTTAGTAATCAATTTCAATTTTAAGTCTTGCTGAGCATGATACTTAGAGTATTGGACAAAGCTTTTATGCTTTTAAGATAGTTTCAAACGTCAATTGTCTTGATCTAATATCTCGTCGCCGAAAATGTTAAAGTGATTACCAAGTCGATTACCAGTCGTTAATCATTCCGTGCTTAATCGATCCGTAACTTGTCACCTACACTTAATAAGTATCCAAGTTTTTGCTCCAAGTCAAGAATGTCGACGTAGCCTGTAATGAATGAATAAAGTTTGGATAGCCTTTGCTTAAATTGGATCAGAAAAATGATTCGCTGGAAACTGGATATTGTTGAATATTTAATCTATACTAATATTACATAGAGATAAGATAAGACTGTTTGTTTGTAATGAATAAACTCAAAAACTACTTAAACGATTTTAAAATTCTTTCATTTATAGAAAGCTACATTATCAGCGAGTAACATAGGCTATACTTTATCTTCGAAAAATTAGAGATCCCTAGGTAAATTGCAATAAATATTATAACCAAAGTTATCACAATGTTCTGTTGTCGCGCATAATTTCAGAACGGCTGTACCTATTTTATTAATTTTTTTTTTGTTGTGTTTGTAACTGTATGGGTAAGGTAAGGTTTATATGAAAGAAAAAAAGGATAGGTAGGGGGACGGTAGGGTAGGGTGGGTAGGTGTAGCGCAAGCATAGCGTAGGCGTACCATGTAGAATTGATGTACGTTAGGTGTAAGATAGCTGTGGGATAGGTGTAGGGTAGGTATGGAGTAGGTTAGGTTAGTAGGTTTAGGGGTAGGTCTAGTACTATATAAGGAAAAATATTGAAAAATATCTGAAAAACTACGTTCATAACTTTAATACTCGAAATAAGAGGTAAGTAAGTATACATAAAGTAAGTAAGTATAAATAACTATACAAGTCTAGGATAAGTAAAATTTAAAAAATCATTTTTGGCTTAAGCATTGACTTGTTTAATACATTACCCGACGAAGTAATACCGATAAACAAATTTAAAACAATAATTAAAAATACATAATGCGGCAAAGCCTATTACAACTTAAATTATTACTTGATGGACGAAATAGCGTGGTCTGATAATAGTTTGTAGCGAACACAAGACAAATTGCAGTTGTAATGAATATTGTAACTTCTCATTGAGTTTGCCTATACTAAATGTATTATGGTTCATCATCACAGCCCGTAACAGTCCACTGCAGGACTTAGGGCCTCTCCCACGAAAGGGGAGGTTATTGCCATAATATCCACGCTTGGCAGGCGGGTTGGAGATCGCAGTGTTTAAATATAACAATGGAAAATGCTGCTGCCCATTTTCCAGACTACAGAGACTATTGATCTTTTGCCTCGAAAACATTAGTCGCCTTGTACGACACCCATGAGTGTAAGGGGTTGATGCTATTCTACTCTGCCGGACACCACACGGCCAGTATTATGGTTATTAGGTACTAATTTCTAAACTAAAATAATATTAGGTATATAATTTGTAATGTGTCGATGTTCAATAAGTATATTATGTACCTATATTGAATAAAATATTTGATTGATTCTGATTCTGGAAGGAAGGGGTAAAGTGGAGTACAGGTAGTAGGTAGGGGTAGAGTAGGGGTAGGACAACACGCGAGCGAAGTCGCGGCGGGCCAGCTAGTCTTCAAATAATTTGTCGTGACGTCCCTGAATACTCCTGAATACAAGTTAATAAATTATTCTGTCAAATTTATTCTATGAAGCATAGGCTTTTCATAGCGATAAAAAATATTGAATTGTTCATGTCAAAATTAAAATTGAGAATCGTTCGAGGCGAGGCGAGCTATTAGAAAATAGTGCCAAGAACGTCAACAGTGCGCTACATACTAGATAAGTACTATTTTCTTAACTGTCTAGACATTACGAAAACAAAGATAAAACAACAAAATCCCAAGGATTTAATGAATCTTTAATCCCTACTTTCCTATCAACGTTGATGACCCTTTGAATAAGGCAAATTTATTTATGCGAAGGCATGAAGTCTCGTCCAATGTAATTTATGATAAAATAACGAAATCATATCCAGGATTAAATTTGATTGATTTATTGAGCTGTACGAGGAACACGAATCAGAATCCTGTTTACTATTTAAAATGTTATATTCATCTGAAACCTAAAAATATGTGATCATCTTTAAAGGTGCGTTCAAATCTCGCAAAAACGCCACGCGAGACATTGTTGAAACACCGCAAATTTTGAACATACCCATATACAATACCAAATTTAAACTCTGCTATAAATTGCCAAACAGTTCTGCCAAACCAACAAGTTTTACAAAGTAATAAATTCAAGATTCAAAATATTTTAAGTATAATACCGCATAAACAATATTGCTTAAGTATAAATAATCCAATAACAGGACTGATAGAACAAGAGACATCTAAAATCACTCTAAAGAGACTCGGAGATGAAATGAAGTTCATTTTCAAATGGTTCATTTCTGGCGATCTGTCTGAAATGACATCCTTATATTGAGTTACTGTTATAATTTATTTCTGATCTATATAACTTCTAAATGCTATAAATATTCACGAATATTATTGAGAAATTCAAGTTGTCTGTCCAACTTAATCCAACGAAATACGTGGGAGATTAGATTGTAGGAATTTGACGATAAGTTACGAAATTTTGCTCGTGATTTTGTCTCCTATAAAAGGTAGAATAATATACTTCCACAGTGTGCATATTCATTTTAGTATGGATCCCCTGGTGGACTCCGCAACGACTTCAAAAAAAACATATTGGCGCAGTGACGAAATACACAATAGACGCTGTGTCCCGGTTCTGGCTGGCTAGAGATCGCAGTGACGAAATACACAATAGACGCTGTACCCATTATAGATGCCGTTACCTAAACTCGACCTACCTTTTCGACGACATAGTTCTAAAATAGATATGTCTGCGTCATACATATTCTTGCTGTTATGTAAGTCACCTTGACTTGAGGACTGAATCTATAATCAAGTCTAAATTGAATTACCATATCAATGAACCTTTATCATGAATCCTTAATAACTCCTAGCTGAACCCAAATGCCCGTAACGAAGTCAGGAGGACATCTAATTGAGGCCAGTGACCGATTGTTTACTAAAGGATGTACATGAGCCCATAGCAAATACATGAGTGATTAATAAAATTGGAACTGGAACTTTTGTTTCATCGTGTAAGTATTAATTCATTGTATGAGAAAAATGCAGGCTACATGAAGAAGAAATTTCATTTTGTTTGCATACAAATTATTGTGTGAACAAATGCTGCATTAAAGTCCACCCAAATTATTATTGGAAGTGATTATGAATGAATGAATAATAATCATCTTGGAGTTAATTGTTCCGGCTGTGTTCTCGCACGCGCGGGTCCCGGGGTCTGCCTTGACCATGATCTGGGATTTGACAGATCAAGTAATTACAGTGGAACGACTGCCATCTGACCTGCATGAACTTGTTAACTTGTTAACACATTGGATCATTGTTCCACATCTAACCGCCTGAATATGCATAAATATCTATAAAATGGTTAATTTACCGTGAAGATTATCCGTGCAAGTCAACGAAAATCACACACATTATTATAAAGATACTGTTAACGGGGAACCTGACTAGTTTGGGCCAGTTAATGCTAGGAATTTAATGCTTTAAATCTCTTTAATTTAAAAACCCCATAAGGTGTAGAAGAAAGAACCCCGTATAGTGCAAAGGAAAGATTTCGGGGGAAGCTCATTCACCATCGCGCACCCACATCATTGTGGTGCGTATTACGCAGCAATTGTCCCCTATATAGAGGCTAGGCCTAATGTTACACCAAAGAAAGCCGGGCCGCATTGGTCCCATTGCAGGCTAATGATAATGATGAAGCAAATTTCCATACAACTTACAAAAGTATGTGAGCAAAACAGAAATACGCGAGCATGTATCCTTAGTACCAACAAATTATGTGGTGAAAAACAAGTCATTAGATTCCATTAGAACATGTAGGTATCTAAAAAGCTAAAGATATTTTCAAAGAGAAAGGCAGTTTCAAATTAGTGGGATAATAAACCTATTTCGTAGACAAACCGTCTAATCTAATGTGTGGAACGTGTTTACCACTGGAGTAATGTTCCGAATAATGTTTCAGAACGCTACATTCTGTATAGTTATATCGTGTGTGGAGAATGGAGGGATTTGTGAAACACGGTAGACTCGGCGCGACTTCGTTCTCGTACACCTACTTTACCCCTACCTACCTTTTTTTGTAGCAAAACCTTCCAGTTGAACCACTCTATCTATTGTTGAAAACCATAATAAAGCGCGGAAAGCGACTTTGTTGTAGACAAATTCATAAAACATAACCCTCCTTCTATCGCAGTCGGTTAAAAACCATTGGCGTCGTTCGAAAGTTTAAATTTGCTAAAAGCCAACATGTAGCACTCACTTGAAATTCCGAAAACCAAATCCAATTTGTCACACGATATTATGTTAGTTTGAATGAGCAATAAATTCCCAAAAAGGTCGAGCCTAATCACAAGGGTCACACTCGTAAGTGAGAAAAAATTAAAAGTTCTCATTCCAAAATGTCAAATAAATTCCCGCTGAGATATCGATGTAAAGACAATACCAAGAAAACGAACAAGCTAGCCTAAGAATAAAAAACTGTCATAAGAACAAAGGTTTCAGATATTATAGATTTAAATAAATCTGTGTCCTAAGTCTTACGACTTATGGATGCTTTTCAAATATGATATTACGCGGCAAACCCTTGACCAATTTCAGGTACGAGTCCAGACAGTTGACGCTACTAAATATTATGGCCAACTTAAATACGCGATAGCTATTGGCTTATCGGAAGCGACGGGATTGGTAGATTGGTCTTCCCGCCACAAGGGATGATGCGCAGGCGTCGGTTGCCATCCATAACAACCAAAGGACACCAAACAACACAACAACACAGTATCCGTTTTGGCTTCGTAGCGCGTCGCTCGTTGCCAGCTCGCTTCCGTTTTGCTTACGTATTTCGCAAGTTTTCGCGCGCGTTCACTTCGCGTTGCGAGCCCGCGTCCCGCTGAGCGTAACGAATTATAGTTACGTTCATTCAGAGACGTAGTTTCTTGTTACCGATTCGTTGGTAACACAAAGCTGCGTTTCTGCCGCGTTGAGTTGGTGGATACTTAACGGTGACAACTAAGCCAACTAGCGTTGCCCCGGTGTGCTGTTAAGGCCCCTCAGGTCTTAACGAAACCGGACGTCCCGATCCCATTGCACTTGGGCCTGCCCAAGGGTGACGGATAGCGGCATATCCATTAGGTATAGCCGCTCCACCGACCCCTCTCCCCTCTCCCCCCTGCCTCGCGCAGGGAGGACGCCCCGCGTCTCTCAGTCCCTCGTCGACATCTCTAGTCCCTCTTCTCGCCTCCCAATGGCGACGGTCTCGGTGGAGGATTTCGCCGCTCAGGCGGTGAAATTGCTCCTCCGAGCAAATCTAGGCCAGGATAACTACGTCGTACGTAGTTACCTGGCGTCAGTGGGGAGTGCCCCTCAGGCCCCCCGCGAGCCCTCTGAGGACATGGAGTTTGAGGACTCCGTGTCCCAGGTCTCAGCGCCGCCCTCCCGCAAGAGGGCGGCTTCTCTGTCCGGGGACGACTCTTCGTCCTCGACCACCGTGACGGGAACTCTTTCCGTCACCCCCGTCCCACCCTCTGCGGCCGAGCTCGACGGATTCGAGCTCGTCGCAAAATCTAAGCGGCACCGAAAGCGGGCCGCCCGCTCAGTGTCCGAGGCCTCGTCCGAGGCCGCCGCGCCCGCCCCGGTCGCGGTCGCGGTTCTCTCTAGCCCCGCGTCCCCCGACTCGAGCGTGACTGCTGCCGCTCGCGAGACCGCGCCGTCTGGCCCTAAGCCAGTAGCGCGTTTTGCCCCCCCTGCCCCGTCTAAAGCCAAGCCCCCGCCCCCTGTTTTCCTTAGGGAAAAGTCCAAGTGGGAGCTAGTCTCCCGTCTCTGCGCGGAACAGCGCGTCCGCTATACCCGTGCCTCAAACACGGGTATAGCCGTTAAGATTGACGTCGAGTCGATCGACGACTTCAGGAGCCTTACTAGGCTCCTAGCCCATAATAAGATAGGCTATCATAGCTACGCCCTCCCTGAGGAGCGTAAGGTGCGTGCGGTACTCCGTGGAGTGCCGCACGAGCTTTCCAACGAGGCCATCCTCATGGACCTCAAGTCCCAAGATTTCCCCGCCGAGGCTGTACACAAGATGTACAGCCGGTCCGGCAAACAATTTCCCATGGCGCTGGTGGTGCTTTCCAACACCACCGGTGCCAGGACTATATTCCGGGGAGGCTTCACGGTCTGTGGGCTCTCCGGAATCAAAGTCGAGGCCCCGCATAAACGCGGTTCCCCAGGGCAGTGCCATCGCTGCCAATTTTATGGCCACGCGTCGGCCAACTGCTCGGCCCCGCCGCGCTGTGTCAAGTGTGGCGAAGGCCACACTGCCAAGGAGTGCGCGCGTACGCGCGACTCCACCACCCCTCCCTTCTGTTGCAATTGTGGCCAATCTGGCCACACTGCAAACTACAGGGGTTGCCCGCGCGCCCCTCGTCCCCGCACTTCCGCACCAAAGCCCACTAAGGGCAAAGGTGCAAATCCCTCTGCGCCGAAGCCCGCTAAGGGCAAAGGTGCAAGGCCGCCGCCGCCTTCAGCGACAGTGGCCCACTATCCCCCCCTCAAGGCCAAAGGGCCCCCCCCGAGCGCGGCTCCAGCCGCAGCTTGGGGCCCGCCCAAGGCCCCGGGGCCGAAGGCTCCCCCCACCACCTCCCCCCCCAAGGCCATCAGCCACCAGCCCCCGCCCTCTTCTTTGGCGGAGGATATGCATTACATATCCTCCATTCTTGCGTCCGTCAACATTGACGAGATCCCCGTCCTGGCACGCAAACTGCGTAACGCCTCCACCCAGCTCGAGCGTTTAGACGCACTTGTCGAGCATTACTCCCTCGTCCAGGCCCTAAAGTAATGCCCCAGGCGCTTCACGCCACACCCCCCACTCCTGCCAGTGTCGGCACCGGTCGCGTGAGGCCGGGTGGGGTTTCGCTTGTTTCTTTTAATGTGCGCAGTCTACGCACAAACATCTCCGAACTTAGGACGTTCGTTAGGAGCAGGGAGCTCGACCTACTTCTCCTTCAGGAGACTTGGCTCAAGCCTTCGATCCAGAAGGGTATTTCGATCCCCGGCTTCTCCCTTGTCAGGGATGACAGGTCCCCCACCGCGTCATCGCGTGGTGGAGGAACTGCCATTTACTACAAGAGATCGCTTCATTGCTCCCCTCTTCCAACTCCAACTCTCTCGAGTATGGAGGCCTCTGTAGTGCAGCTAGGCATGACAGGACATCCGTCCCTGATCATAGCCTCTGTCTACATCCCCGCCGGCTCCCTGCCACTCAAAAGCGACTTCGAAGCGCTTCTCTCCCTAGGCGACTCTGTTATTATGTTCGGAGATTTCAACTCCAAACATACCGACTGGACGTGTTCCTCCACCAACACGAGCGGTGTCCACTTAATGGACATCGTTCGGTCTCTCGACCTAGACGTGTATTGCCCCCTCTCCCCTACCCACTACCCAGACAGAGTGGATCACCGTCCCGATGTACTGGACTTTGCGCTAGTGAAGGGCGTGTCGCTCACCCTCCGGTCGATCGACACCCTCGACGACTTAGGCTCCGACCACCGTCCAGTCTCCCTAGTACTAGGCTCCCCCACCCCTATCTCTCCCCCACTGCCGCGAACTTTCACGAAGTGGGAAGGATTCAAAGAGTCCATGGCGGCCGTCATGGACGCGCCCGACTCGCCGCTCGCTTTTTCATCCGACTACTTCGATAGTCCGGATAAAATCGACGCTGCGCTAGCCTCGTTAACGTCCCACATTCGGTCAGCGTTGAAGGACAACGAAGTGGTAGCCCCTGTCGTTAACCCACTCGAAGTTCGAAACCTGATCAAAGCCAAAAACGCAGCCCTCCGGAGGGCCGCACTCTATCCGACCCCAGAGTACAGACGCACTGCGAACCGACTTCAGCGGGCAGTGCGAGCACGTCTCGACGAAATGAGGAACTCCCAATGGGGGGACCTCATGCAGACGATTTCCCCGTCCCATCAAGCGTACTACAAAGTGGCGAAAGCCCTTCGTACAGACGCCAGAATCTCCATCCCTCCTCTTGTTCGCCCAGACGGCACAATTGCGTTTGCGGACACCGAGAAAGCCGAATGCTTTGCAGATAGCATTGCTTCACAATGCTCCCCTAGCACCATGGAGTGCGACCCCGGTCACGTGCGTGCGGTGGAAGACGAAGTCCGTCAAAAGACCTCGCTCCCTCCCACCACGGACCCTGTCACAGTGTCCCCCGACGAGATCCACTCCTTCATCAAGGGTCTCAAATCTAACAAAGCGCCGGGCGCGGATGGAATTTCCAACCAAGCGCTTAAGTACCTCCCCGAGCAGGTGCTTACTTTGTTAGCGATCATTTTTAATGCTTGCTTTGACCATTGCCACTTTCCGACCGCGTGGAAAGAAGCCATAGTCATAGGCATTCCCAAACCGGGAAAGCCGTTAAATGTAGCGTCATCCCACCGCCCGATAAGCCTCCTCAAGGCACTAGGGAAGTTATTCGAGAGAGTAGTGCTCTCTCGAATGAAAGAGCATCTCTTCAAAGACGATGTTCTTATTCCCCATCAATTCGGCTTTCGTCCCAAACACAATTGCCCCAGACAAGTCCATCGTATAGTAGAATACATCCTCAATGGATTCTACCCAAAGAGAGAAAAGACGGTCGCAGTATTCTACGACGTCGCCAAGGCCTTCGACAAAGTCTGGCACGAAGGCCTTGTTTACAAGCTATACAAGCTTGGTCTCTCCGATCGACTCGTCCGATTAGTAGCGTCCTATTTAAAACACCGTACCTTTCGGTTCAGACACGAAGGTACTTTGTCTTCCCCACGTCAACTGAAGGCCGGCGTCCCGCAAGGCTCTGTACTCTCTCCCCTACTCTATATATCGTACACGAACGATATTCCCGTCCCCGACAACGGGGTGCAACTGTCCCTTTTCGCCGACGAAACGGCAATCTACGCCAAAGGGCGAAGGCCACCCATGGCAAAGCTCCAAAAGGCGGTGAACAAGCTCGAAGCTTGGTTCAAACTGTGGCGCATCGAAGTGAATCCGGAGAAGAGCTCCGCGGTTTGCTTCGATGTTAAGCGCAGACGGGGTGACAGCGACCCCCCTCCCCTCCGCATGCAAGGGAAACTAGTTCCCTGGCAGCGCGCTGTAAAATATCTAGGCGTCACGCTTGACAAAAGGCTCACTTTCCGGCCCCATGTCGAAAGAGTGTGCCGCACCGCCCGTTTCTACCTGGGTCGCCTCAACAGTATGTTGGGTCGATTCAGTAAAATGACCCTCAGGAACAAGCGAACCCTCTACAAGGTGTGCATTCGACCGGTGTTGACATACGCCTCCCCCGTCTTCGCTCACGCGAGCTCCCACGTCACTAAGAAACTGCAAATTGTGCAGAACATCTTCTGCCGTAGGGCAACGGCGGCTCCATGGTACGTCCGCAATGCGGACCTACACCGTGACATGGACCTGCCTACCCTGCAGCAGTTTCTTAGAACGCTCTCCGAGACCTTTTTCAAGGCCGCGGAGGAGCACCCCAACCCGCTCGTGCGAGAGGCAGCAGCCTACGCTCCCCGCCCGGTCTCCGGCCACGTGGTACGGAGACCGAGACACGTCCTCGCGGATCCCCCCGACGAACTGTCGAGCGCCCTGAACCTCCTCCTGGAGGCTCAGGACGACTCAACAGAGCCCCCCCATGCCGTTTCAGCGGCCCCCGTAGGCCCCCAATCCCAATCCACAGCAGCGGGACCCCCTTCTGGGGTTTCGCTATAAATTCTCCAGCGTATGCTCCGTAAGGAGTGACGTTGAGCGCACCCCGTCCCTACGGGGTGTAGCATCCGATGAAACCTGAAAGGCCCTTATGGCTACAGGTGCTTCCAGGGGGTGTTTAGTACGTATGCGCCTAGGTTCTTTTGGCGAGTCGTGCATAACCAGTCCGGCCGGCCGGCTGGGATACTCATGAGAGTTCACCTCCTCCCTCCCAACCGCATTACCGGAGGGTGCCCATTTCCTTTACGTTGGGCAAAAAAAAAAAAAAAAAAAAAAAAAAAAACAACAACACAAGCAAAGAAGAACCTTATGTTAATTAGAGCAGATACTAAAATTATAATTAGTAATTCATCTCTATTATAATTAAGGCAGCTAGACGAATCGAAGAGTAGAGGGTGCACTTCTTATTTCGGAGCGGAGCGAGGCGTCTGGACGAGCAGTAGAGCATTTATTGAGATCAGATCTTAAAGTCTAATAATGTAAAATTATATTAAACTTTGATTTACTAATAAATTAGAGTCAGTGTATATTAGCAGCGGCGACAAAAGTTAAGTTGATACCTCTTATGTTTATGTATATGGTTTAGGTATTAATTGAATCGATCTGATTAATTTCATCTATAAATTTCCTCAATTTCCATTTGTATTCTCACTAGTAGAGATTCGATTAACATAGTTTAACTTAATCAAGATGGAAAGTAAAAGTTATTCAATCGATTGACATTTACATTCAATTGTAACTGTATAATTATTAACTATGAATTATCTCTGCGTGAGATAATTAGAGCACGGTAATATTTGAACAAAATATACCGAAGCCTATGTCTATCATCATCAAATCAAGTAATTAATGTGCCTGATATACCTCTATACGAGATCATTATGTGCTATTATTTGATTAAATTCAACCAAAGCCTATGTATATGTATGTATTGTGTGTACGTTAACGTTCATCATCACGTTAACTCGTTCCTGTGTGAAATATGTGTGTAATATCCATAATGTGGTATTATTTGAATAATATGATAACAAACCTACCTATGTCTAATCTGCGACGCTTGGTAGTTTGTAATGTACTTACATTGAAATCATCATCAATAACGAATACTCCAAGATATATATTGTTTGAGTATATTCTACATAAATGTATGATTAACTATTATTTATTTATAGAACTGAACTAGGTGTTCAGACCCCAATTTATTGACGAAAAGTTCTTTAAGATGGCTTAATGGACTATTCAATACCATCTAATGGCTTAAACCAACGGTTTATTCATAATGTTATTAGACCGAAAGACGTATGGCTGTCCCAGCTTATACGACTAGCCTAATTAACGAATATACCAATAGTCTATATTATTATTAGGCCAAAAGGCATGTGGGTTGGTCAATCACCACATGACTAGCCTAACCTCGACTACCTGTTAGTAACGCGCAGAGTTGTTGAGTCGAATACTTCACTGATAAGTTAGCATTTATATTGACTAATTATTTCACATTAGTGGACTTAATTAAGCTTATGTTTGATTATATGTTTTAACTTTGCAAACCAAGTATGACGCTTTGCCTTTGATTATGTTAATGCAACTATTTGATTTGAACAGATAATTGTTTAAATAATATTGATTCTAATATTAATTAGTTAATTAATCATAATTAGTCTTAATTGGGCGAAAATGGTTTTTGCAATACTGGCCTGGCGTTTTCCATTTTCGATAGGTATTGTCCCTAGGAATCGAATGGTCAGAATCACGAATTTCTCTATTGTCAGAAATTCTTGGTTAAAATCCTAAAATAGTTTCAATCTTAGAGTCACAATTAAGTAAATAAACGTATGTTTATATTTTAAACTCTACCTGTGACTTTAATTTATATTCCCGTACACCTTGACTAATTTTCAATAAATTACATTCCAAGTTGACTGTAATCATCCAGACCTAATGATTGAGATGCCTAAGTAACTTCTTTCCGAACTAATGGTACTTAATAGCCTTAAATAAAGTCATTTCTTTAGAGGAATTCAATAAGAAATATCCACGTAAATTCTTGCAATTTAACGCATGGCATTCGAGTCTTAATAATTAGATTAAACCAATAATATTTTGTTGGTTCACCCTAGTTGGTACTATATTCAGTAAGATTGGGACACCACAGTTTTTGCGATCCTTCATCTCGTAAAACGTAGGGAAAAAGCTGTCCAAAGGATCCTAAATTGATGAAAAGACAATATACAGGGGCCCCATTCTCAGATGAAGAGCAGATGTGGTTTAAATAGATGGATATGATAACCCTATGGGGTTATAAAGAATGACAGCGGTATATCAAGTATATACCTAGTTATCTTGCCAGGCCAAGGCAAGCTTAGGGAACCTTGGGGATCAAGAAAGCATCGACACCCTCTATCGTGATACTCCCTGGAGCACGTGAAAGAAGGCAGGAACACATTACAAGGTCCTAGTCTGGACAAAGGTTCAGCTGGCTCCTTTGTGACCCACTTTAGGGGGCTCAACTTGCTGTCTTATAATTAAATTATATTTTTATTATATCACTCGAATCATTGCCGTAGTGACGACGTAGTGGAGTTTCATTGCAAGTTTCTGTCATCTCAGCTTATATAAACACTAGAGAGCAATTAACATCACAGTTTAACGCATTTATAAACCAATCACCAAACTTTAATCTCATAAGGATAAATAGACTGTCGTTGACGGACTTTGTACAACCCATTTTATATTTGACTCACACATGACGGTGAGACCGCTTCATGCTATGCGCGAGGCGCATGACCACGTTAGGTTTCATGACATATAATGAGTGACTAAATCAACCTAGGATCGTGTCATCCATTGAACGTGAATAGCTTGACCATACATTTAGCATCGGGAACACTTCATCGGATGACCGTTTGACCAAGAGAGCTTCATGAGACATAGGCACGGGACCATCTCACTATGTATATAGATTAAATTAGATTGGGCACCCAACACCCGAAAACTACGTCGCAGCAGACCCAAAATACTATTGAGAGACGATGTGACAGCATTCGACAGGGACTGACAAACCAAAGCAAACGATCGCGAAATATGGAAGAATAGTGCGGAGGTCTTTGCCCAGCAGTGGGATGTTACAGACTGATATAAATAAATCAATAATATAAATTTAAAAGTATCCCATGGTTTGCCTATGTCCTAAATGAATGGATAAAAATAATTTGCCTACTTAAATAAAAATTAGATTCACAGCAGAAGCCCAACGCTATTACGGGCTATTCAAAGGAGTTTTTCACAGGAGATATGACTAAAATATACTTCATCTACGAAAAGAAAGTAAAGAAGCCTACTAGACAGATTTAAAAATACCATGAAGTAGATAAAGACCAAGTAGCTCCATTTGCAACGGTTCTAATAGCCACATTCAATCTTTAACATACCTTTACTTAATACAACAAATCGATTTTATTCTTTAACTATTTTTTTTTAATTAATAGCCTCAAAGATATTTAGGTCTTCACCCATTCCTTTTATATCGGTGAAAAAACGTAATTCATAAAGAGCTAATTTTCCAAGTACCAATAAAAAATCACTTAGAGTTTCGTCCGATGTACTTTTTACTTACTTAAATGTTTTTAGTCTGCAAGCCCCAGGCATCTTAGACACTTATAAAATAAATAAATAAATTCTACGTAAAAGCTTACAATGAAATCCGATTTCTCAAGTTAAATCAGTTTTAGTAACAAACTTAGAACACTTTGCATAATCTATTTTACAGAATATCCCACTCACAGCGTACTTGCTTTAATTGTAGATTGTAGATTAGAATCTAAAGTACCTATTCATATTTGTTAAATGATAGTTCTTATTTAACACTATAAGTACTTAACTTAGCTCTCGCATCCGACCAATCCAATCCATTGCTTCTTGCGTCTCCCGTGGGACCTATTTCCTGATACAGGCAGGTTTAAGCACGAATTTTCCGCGTATCCTTGGGGCTTACGCAATACGTAACGAAACCAGCGCAGGAGTGCCTCTTCGATCTTATCCACGATGTCTCACGCCAAGGCTGATACGGATGTACTCGTTCCGCAATCGATCATATCGTGGAACGCCATACATACACAACGGCATTTTCATTTCGTTGGCGGCGTGTTCGCGGACCTGCTTCATCAGCGCCGGCCGGGTTTCGCAGCAATAAAGCATCACAGGCCCAATTGTGCTCTTGTATATTAGCCCCTTGAGCTTGATCGGGATTTTAAGTCAACTCAGCAACTCAAATAGGTGACTCCCGTGAGCTTCCGCCATTTGGCCCAAGCTGCAGATATTCGGGACATGACATCGGGGTGATATCGCCGGACTCGTGCAGCACGAGATATTTCAATTTGTCCTTTCTACAGGAATGGTTTCAAGATCAGCGTTGTCAGCGTGGTTTCAACACACTGTTTTGGCGACGTTCAGTTTCAAACTTCCATTTTTAGCACCTCATTCCACACTGGTCTCAAGATCCTCCCTAAGCTTGCTCACCAGTGCGATGTCATCAGCGTGTTTCATAAACCAACGAGGCGCGTCCAGAATTTCCGCTGAGAGGGCATCGAGCACAACGAAAAACAAGTGGTTATTTTGTTTCGTAACGTTAAGGCTGCTTTTCCGCCAGCGTTGCGAGGAGATACGATACCCGAAAATTGAAAGTAACGCAAAATTTCAGTTATCTCCTCATGCATTTTAGCGGGAAATAATAGGGTCTTACCTATGAAAATGACTTTTTGTATGGCGAAAATAACGGAAACTGCAACTATTATACACGAAAATTTTTCAATTTCTTGGAAACGGCAAATCCGATAACATTGAAACCTTGTAGATTCCATCAAATCAGAGAATATTAAACGACCTGGCGCATATTATTTCATTGTGATAACCACTTCCACAATACAATTACACGTGGTTAAAGAGGCAAAACTGACGTCAAATGAAAAGGGGTAATTTTATTATTTAAGACATTATTTTTTGTTTTATTGAATAGACTGGATTTACTGGCATCTAAATATACTTTATTGTCGACATGATTAATTTTGATCTTCATGTCGAACGTACAATAACAAAAATTTGAGCAAATGTGCGAAACAACTGCAATTCTAGGTTCGTAGGTCTAATTGTAGGTCGTTAAAATAAAATCAACCTATGAAATTGCTGTTTACCTATTCATGCAAAATTTCTTTCAGCATGTTTCCGACAGATATGTTGTGCTAACCCCACCTAGCGTGAGATAAGGTTATGATAACACTTCAATTTGGCTGCTCTAAATTTTATTAGTGTGTAGATACAGTGTTCTTCAATTGAGACAGTATGGAGAAATTTTAATCCATAGAAGAGCGAGAGAAGAGAGAAGCATTTCCATGTCAAATTTTAGGTCAAGCTGTGTTGTCAAGTGCGGCCCTCGGCGTTTCAGACCTCTGCAGTAATTTGTCTAACAACGAATTGTTAATAACTGTTTTGTTGTTTTGGTTTGTCTGGAGAGAATTTGGTACTCCACGGGTTCTCTGCCGTTTTTGAGGAATGTTTCGAGTGACAATTTCGTTTAGTGTCAAGTCGCTTTTCCGCCACCGCACCCTCCGATGATAAGTACCTACTCAATCAACCAGGCAGACAGCGAGCCATCCAGATGATGTTGTTGAAAGGTTTCAACCACGTTTCAGCCACATCAACCACAACTAACCACAACCACAACTAACGTACATGCTTTTTACCGCGCACGTGCAAGATGTGATGTCTTTCCGTTGCATGTCTAGTACTCCAAAAGCCGGCGCCATATTCGCTCCCCTTAGCGTGGTGTCCTGGAAGACGGTCACCACTTTCCATCTAGTGAACGGTATGTCACATGGTGCTAAGAAAAAAATTCCAATAGCCGACCTATATTTAGAACCAACACAACTTTACGGCATAGTATGGGCGAGAAATGGTATAAACGTGACTGGAATATTGCATGAGCGGGCTATTGGAGGATTTGTCGGGACTCACCGCAATGGGACCATGTGATGAATCGACTTAACAGATTACGTTTCCACAATCGAAAATACGTAACACACTGCATTATACATTTCCAGCCCGCAATGAGAACGAAAGAGATGAGATATCAAAAGAGAGGGAGAAAATAAAGTTAGAAGCGGCGGGCAGAAGCCGGGATCGACCACTCGGATTATGGTGACTTGTTGTAAAATTATTTGAGGAATAAGGACTCGTTTATACGTCATCGCTTGCAAACTGGACAGTAAATATTAAAAAAAAGTAATAGATAATAATACAAAGAGAAAATGCATTTGTATGAAAAATTTGAATAAACTAAAACAAAACAAAGTGGACCAAGACTCAGCTATGGCAGTTAGTGAAATCAGCAGCCGCTGTTATTCTGCCATGGCCGGTGGTACTAGGTGTATGCACAAAATTAGGGAATGCAATCCTGCACGATAATTTGAATCCAGGTATTTGCGGGACTGAACCATCTTAGTCCTGCTGGATCCAGGTATTTACGGGATCCCGCTGGGTTAACTTAGACCCCAGAAATCAATCGTAATAAAGACTTTATAAGCCTCGATTTAACAGTTTTAATTTTAACTCAAATTACACAAGGTTTTTGGTACATTTCAAATGGTTGTTTAGTATTTTTGGACATAAAGATTAAGAGATAAATTGACATACTAGTCTGGATCTTGATGTTGAATCAACATAAATTGAAATAATTACGTACACACCACAAACAACATCGTAAGCAAATTAATCATTATTTTGGAAATAAACTGCAAGTTGCAAGCATAACTATCAAACCACTCCATATTTTGCTATATACTTACGCTCATACATTTTACTAGATTTTCGCGTGATGATAGCCAATAAGACAATGAATACCTATGTATTTGATTATCTCTTATATACCTATATTAATTAAATACATAGGTAATAATTATCTAATTGGCTGAAAACCGAAAACTGATTTGTAATGACAGAAATGTATGAGCGTATATGGGAAAAATAAGGGTCGGTTCGATAGTTAAGCTCGCTAGTGTAGCATCTATTCGTTTAGAGTTCATCGCATCGCTTAGCCAGCGCCCAGCCAGCCAGACCACGGCCCACTAGCCGCCCCGCGCACAGTATCACGTATAAACCAGCTTCTCTGTAATCCCGCCAGTCCAGCGGGATTCCGCAAAATTTTCGACCGGGATTAGTCCCGCAAAATGTATGCGGGATCCCGGTATTTCGGGATCCCGGTATCCCGGTATTGCATTCCCTACCAAAATTAATATTGTAAGCTGTTTGTTTTTCTTAATAAAGAAAATAAATAAAAAACTAAATAAATGTACAAGCTAGCCGTTTGGCACATGTGTACAAGACGTCCAAACAATCATTTTCCTGTTCCTAAAAATATTTCCCTTAGGAGAGGAGTGATGACGTCATAATTTTTTTGTATGCGATAAAGGTATTGTGGGGTGGGGTAGGTGTGGGGTAGATATGGGGTAGGGGTAGGGTAGCGCCGCGCCGGTGTTAGGTGCGTCTGGCCAGTTTGTGTTTAATATTATTTTTCATATGTATTCCGTAATCCAATGTATAGCAGTTAGAGTATTCTATTCCGAGAGCGTGTAGCTCGTAAACGGTTGGAAATTTGAAAAGTGTGCAAAGTAGACATTGTAGAGAATTTTGTAGGCTTTAATTTAGTAATATTCTGAAATTCCGTGAAACAAACATTTTCGATATATTTACTATAAACGAGAAACTGCAAAACGGGACCTTATTCGTGCCCCCAACCCTATGACTCACAGCGGTGGAGACTTTTTGTATTTTTGTCTCCTAACTAGCCTAAATAAAATTCCAAAGTCAACATGTCTGCTTTACAACTTTCCATGAAAACACTTTTGACCTTCAGGCTTTTAAGGAACTTTCTCAGATTAATGAAAAATAAAAAATATATTATAAATGTAGATGTTTTCAAAATTGCTTTCATGATGTGATACTTTCTGAACAGATTGATAAACAACACGGAAAAGACGGATTATATGATCATCACAAATACTTTTATAAACATTGTTTACCACCGGAATATCGAATGACAGCTGAAACGTCACTTGTCAAATGATAAATGTCAGTTGTCAAAGTCATCTGTCCTACAGACTAGTCTAGCTGGTCGGTGACCGAGTCGTTCGATGTTCGGTGGTAAGAGAAACGTCTATATACAATCGAAGCTGTCGCAAATATCGGGGACTTATTCTCCTGTGACTGGGAGGCAAAGTGAACGTGCTTACGTATATTTGTACTGTGCATAATCTAGTTGATTGTAACAACTGAGTTGGTGAACAATATATTATTTATTGAAGTTTATTCTGGTTGGTTTTATTTCATGAGGTTAGACAAGTTACATTACGCATGATATAAGGTATACTTTAAAAAAATTGTTGTATTCCATATGGAAGAGGCCAAACTTTGTATATTATAAAAATATTGTTGTTTAATATAAATTATATGGTATAAATGTAATGATGTGGCATATTTTTGGAATCAGCTCAGAAATTTCTTTCATATAGTACTTGATAGGTTTCAGAGGAAAAACTATTTTTTTCTCACACATAAAATGGTTACGTAATCAAGGGAAATATTTTTAAGAACTGTGGTTCGTATTTGGACATCTAGTACACGTGTACACGTGACTTGCAGTTTTTCGTCGAAATTGGGTTCGTACACCGTTCACCAAAACGCTTACCTACGCGTCGTAGCCGCGTAGTCACCGCGTAGCAACCGGTGCAGAAATCGTGTACGTCGTATTTTATTACCGCTCGCACCCACTGGGAACGTACCCACATTCTCTCTTAGTCATTAACGACATCACACTATTACTACGTAAAACTTTGAGTGTGTTTCTGGGTATCTGTAAGTCTGTTATAATCCGCGTCGTGAAAGAAGATACTTGTCAAATGGCAGTAGAGGGGATTTCGTGCAGGTAATCGCCTACTAAGAAAGTCGAACCACGTGACCCGCCAAGTCTCTTCTTATTGGCAACTAGTAATTGTACAGTTCGTGAAACGAAACGGGCAACCGCGGGGTGTAGTGGGGGGATGTTCAAATCGGATATTAAATAAAAAAATAAATATTCATGGACAAATTTACACAGCGCCATCTAGCCCCAAACTAAGCAAAGCTTGTACTATGGGTGCTAGATAACTGCTAGTTATACTACTTAAATACTTTTTAAATACATACTTATTATACATTGAACACCCAGACCCGTTACAGAAATTAGAATTCATCATTTCAATTTCTGCCCGGCCGGGAATCGAACCTGGGACCTCTTGCGTGGCAGACCGGCATGTTGGCCATTGAACCACTCAGGTCGTCATATTGACCTTCAATTGTCATAACGGTCGTTACACATCAGCTGTTCTGTTATCAGCGTATAATGTAATTACTTGTAATATCCATTATATTTAACTGTTTAATCTTCTGTATTGTACTGTGTACATCCAGTGTGATCTACAAAGAATAAACCAGTGGTAAAACCAAAAACAGTCCACTCATTTCACCGTCACAAGATCTGGACCCTATTGGAAAATATTGTAGCCCACAGTTACTCCCAATGCAAAACCTCTTGAATGGATTTTGCTAAATTACAGTATGCGCCAGTAGCTACTTTTATACCTAACCTAAACTATAATTTACCTAGAAATCGAAGATGGTTCCCGCAGACAAGCTGTAAGCGAATTCGCGGTCGGAAACTACCGAACCATAATACTCAAAGTGACAATACATTTGTGCTTAAAAATATTTAAATTATTTTGCGTAGATAATTATTATGAACCACGCAATTTCCATCTCATTTCTTGTTTACAGTCTCGATACCGAATACATTTGAATAGCTTATTTTACTGAAACAAGCAACGTTTGTCTACATCATACAGACTGTTTTACTTGTAGTATAATACCACGTCGGCAATTTACTGAGAAATAAAGAGCCTATACGCGTTTTCCGAAATACTTTATGATTACAGCCATGTATGTACCAATGACTCTTCTCTCAGTTAAATACATTAGTTGAATATTAACCAATGCTCTTACGGTGAGAGAAAACATAGTGATTGCACAGTGAAACTGGCACATTCAAGTGGCTGAATGTGTAACCATGATCCAATCTGGTCAGGTTCCTCTGGTAGCGGGGTCACGGAGGTCAGATGACAGTCGCTCCACTGTAATTAGCGATCTGCCAAATCCTGGAGCATGGGGAAGGCAGACCCGGAAAGATGATTATATTATTATTTTAAAATAAGTAAGCTTAGCTTACTTTTGGTCTAGATGGCGCCGTGTGAATTATCCACCCATTTTTTGATAATCCGTACAAACTCGCGTATGTGCAGCGTCCGGCTACTCACCGAGATGGGTAAACAACGTGTTTTCTCATTTCGTTAGAAATTGCACTGCTCAAAGCTGTCCCCTGTTTGGTCACTGCACGTACGCTGTGTACGCAGTTCGGTCGTACGCTGTGTACGCAGTTCGGTTCTGCACGTACGTACTTTTTAGCTATAGACAGACCTATAACTATATACAGATATGTAATGAAAGATTGGAATAATTCTACTACAAGCTATCCCGACGATTTGATAAACAAGGGGAAGAATTGGGGATTAAACGTGATCGTTAAGCCTCCGTACATTTAACGACGATCCCCTTGTTTGCATTCAAATTAGAATATTTCAAGCACAGTATAATAAACGGCGCACATTTACGACCTTTGACTGACACACGCGTCGAATATCCAACTAATTAATGCAAGGAGTGTTAAGCGACGTGATTTTTAGGGTAAACACTGGCCTAATTGTGACATTGTTTTATTTCGTGGAAAACTTCGTCCACGAAGCCGAGTGAAAAGTTATATTTGGAATGAACTGGCTTGAGGCTTGTCATACTTTTTTGTAGTTGATCCTCAATACAAGTCCTTTGCATTATTTGTTGCCATGAAAGAACAAAGCTGCCTTTTTGAGACGTCCAAGACCTTATTTAATGAGGGATCAGGTAGCTGTAGCTGAAAATCTCTGAAGATCTCTGAAAATATTTATTTTTTACAAAGAAAGCTAGTAAGCAGGTCACCCGATTGTAAGTGATCACTGACACAGGCAACACAGCGGCAATATACAGTACTGTAAGTAGTAATCGTAACGGTTCCAGAATACCTCTGCAGAAAGAACATTAAATATAAATAAAGTTTCTTATCCGCCACTCATTGTGTAGAATATCGATGAGATCACATTCCGTCAGGTAACCCGCTTTCTCTCCCCTATGTCTCTTTTCATAAACAACCGCAGTGAACGATAGTTTAGTCGGCGGGTGGGAACTTCGGCTTCAACGATTCAGGTCGCTGATGTTGAGGACACTGGTGTAAATTGTAAAAGTTACATTGGCTGTCTATCACGCTTGTCAAGCTTGAACCTCTTACGGGATTTTTATATTATTTGGCAAAAAGATAGATGGCAGCCTGGGGAAGGACAGGCGACTTTTATATATTCAAAATGCCGACGTTTACGCGGCAGACGTTGCGGCCAAAAGCTAGTACTTACCAAAATAATTAGAAAAAAATAAATACAGCATCAAATAGAAAGATGAAATGTACCAAAATTTTCCAAAGTTTTCAGCGTACAGGAAATGTTTCTCAGCATCTCTGAATACACAGTAAATAACAACGAAATCAAACACTCACCTGACTCCTTTGGTAGACGCCTAAAAAGCCAATTGTGATCGTGTTGTCACTAGTCCAATTGGTCCTCAGGCTGGGGCACACGTTAGCTCCACCGCACTCGCTGCTCACCACATCGTACAAACTGAATCCAACCGCGTCCATCTTATCCACACTCTCTTCATCAATAATCGATATCACGTCTTGATTAGTTAAGAATATATCCTTCAAACTATGAGCTGCGACGGAATTGTTTCCATACGTGGAGTAGGTATTACAAGTGCGCTTCACGGCGTCTGCACCATTAGAATCGCTTGGTTTCTCTTTCATAGTGTCAGTTATATTATAACCTTCACCCTCTGCCTTTTCATCTGTAGTCTCACAGAGAGTGTCATTAGTGACGTCAGAGTATGTGTCGTTTGTGTCAGTGTTGACGGTGCTGTCCGGGACTCGGATTGGATCGTTGACGATGACGTCACAGGTCACTATCACAATGTAGATGACTAGAGAGCAATACGCCATGTTTTTTACACCATCGTCGCGGTCGTAGTTGAAGTTAGTTACGATCTGTAAGGAGAAAATCGTTTATAGTTCTTGAAAATATAGCAAAAAAGTTCAACCGTAAAATATGGCTATTATATATCTTTATAATCGCCACGGCATAAATCGTGCAGTTTCAAACTCTGAGCATATACCAATCTCACAAAATCTTGTAGGAGATAACTCGGCAATAAAATAAAACCCTACTAGTGACATAATTTTCGAAATCTGATGAATCATGCGAGATCGTATAATTTTTCCGATCTTTACCCTGTAATACTCAGGAATAAAACAGCTTCCTATCAGTAAAAGAATTTTCAAAATTAGTTTTGTAGTTTCGGAGATTAATTACAGCTTACAAAAAACTTGCAAACTCACAAATACAAACATTTCCTCTACATAATATCAGTATAGAGATATACTTATAGATTTTCGGAAGAGCTTTTTGATAACAACCTAAACCCCTGATTATCTGTTTGTTTGTGCAGTGTACGTTGCTAAAACCCTTTTTTGTGACTTTGATTATTAGGCCAGGAGTTTTGGATTGAGAAAAAGATAACGTCGTCGTAACGTAATCCGAGCGGTCTGCCAGGGTCCACTTTCCCACTTTTTGACACCAGCATAGGCAAGCCTCTTCGATTATATCGATGCTAAGGCTGCCACGAATGCACCAGATCAAGTCACGTAGCGCCACATATACACCGGAACATTTTTATTGCGTTAGCGTAGAGTTCGCGGACGTGCTTCGGTCAGCGGTGGCTTGATTTCGCCGCCATAGAGCAGCACTGGCCTAATTATGCTCTTGTATATTAGCTCCTTGAGCTTGATCGGGATTTTAAGGTTACATCAGGTGACTATGATGAGTTCCCAGCCATTTGGCCCAAGCTGGAAAGATTCGGAACTTGATATCGGAGCCGATATCAGCGGACTCGTGCAGCACGGAGCCGAGGATAAGAAAAACTAGTTGTAAGGCACTTTCATTTTAATGGTCAATTCAATTTATTTTTATACATACATATAATTCCCAATTAACTAACCCCTAGTCCCGAAAGTTGTCTGGAAGATCACTTTGTATTTCTTCCCGAACTACATATTTTAATTAATATTGAAGACATTGACCTAGCACCGACAAAGACATTTTAAAAATAGAGATTATTACATTATTGTATTATGAAGGAAACTCATTAAGTAAACTAATTAGATCTCTGTTGATACGTTCCAATTTCAGGGGGTCCTTATGTAGTAAAACTGTCCCACGTACAGTGCCAGGCTCAGTTAATAAAGAGAAACACAAAGATTCAGGGTAATGGGTAATATAAAGTAAAAATAAGTAAAGCACATAGAAATAAATACCCAAAGCACTAAATTTCCTAAAAGAGTCTTGCACGTAACCTTATTCCTGAGAGGATCACAGGGAAAAATCACAGGCTTCACTTTTAATTGATTGAAAATTTCAAATTATAGATGCAAAATTGTTCATTCTTGTACCGATCATTCATTATTATAATTAATTTGAGAAAATTCTTTTCAAACAATATTCATGTCGTAAAATAACCTCCAAAAACTTTGACCCTTTTCACCTCTAAAAACCAGACTCCCCAGACTCCAGTCTGAATTCTTTTCTATAGCCATCAATCAATTTCAAATTTATCACAGCCAGTCTTTTTCGTGGGCAGCAAATAGAAATAAAATCTTCGCCATCTTGACAACTTCACAACAATTTGTCAACAATATAAGTATTAGATTTAAAAATTATTATATTATATATTATAAATATTGTCTCCAACGCCAAAAGGAAACATTCACAAATTAACAAAACAAGTACGTCTAGCAATACATAATTCGTAGACCATTTAAAATAATGGTCGCACCCAAATAAACATAGTATCCTCTCTTCTTCAGAACATAATATAATGAATTGGAGAGCCATTAAAGCCTGAAGGGCCAAGCCAAACCCAAGGAAATCAACTGAAAATAACATTAAAATTTAAAATAAATGTTTCAAGAACCTGAACAGTTGTTTGGAAAGAAATCCTAATAACTGTAAGTACACATATCAGGGCAAGACCCTACACTTGTTGGATTAAATGATCAATTACGTTCAAAATGTCTGAAGTTAATTAAATGGATTTATTTTATACGTATTCTGCCATCGTGTAACACGAAGCAAACAATCTTATTTGCTCATTCTATTCGATAATAATTTTAAATTCAAAATTTCAGTTCAGAATTCGATTCGGAGTTCATTCTTACAAAATAGTCAATGTGTGTTTTCTATCTTGATGTAGTTAGTATTGTATTTTGGTAAGTTACAATCTATCATCACGCTTTATAAAGCACCTACTTACTCACTTTCTGCATTGTCTACTGGTTGACTGGAAGATAAAGCCTTAATGGCTTTAAGTCCGCCAATTGTATTATTATGCAATAAAGTTTTAAATAAATAAATAATAAATGTTGTTCGTACTTGAGAAAGCTCAGAAAATGCGTTATTGTTTATTTTATCTTTTACCAAACCAATTAAAACTTCGGCCGTGTGTAGGAATTTCTCCTTTAATAAATACTACAGTAGAAATAAGTTATAAGATTTTTTGAAGATTTGTTTGCAAACTACCCGTTATTTGTTAATGTACTAACGATACTCGTAATGGATTGTTTATCGTTTCACATCTAAAGCTAAGTATCATGTGATAGGACTCTGTCAAGCCTTAGGAGTCCGCGTGGGTCAATACCACCGCCATATCTATTTCTGCCGTCAAGCAACAAACTTCCATTATTGTGTTCCGGTTTGACGGATAAGGTATCTAGGCATCAGGCATTTCATCTTAGTCCTCACAGTGACAACGCACCTATGGTTCTGTAGTTTTGTAACCTGCAACCTATATGTATGAAAAGTAAAAGTATGGGCTACAGTTACCACTTACCATAGATGGGCTATCTGCTCGTTAGTTACTGCGTAGCATAAAAAAAAGTTGCATTTATTGTTTAAAACAAAGTAGGTATCTCTCGAAAAACATCAAATATGCCCTAGTTTGTTGGTAAATAATTGTCTGAATTGAGTTTTAAATTAATTTAATAGTATTTGAAAACTTTGTCAACCAATTTAACTTGTTCCATCTTCTGCACTTCATCTTTAATCTACATTTATAAAACCACAGGGGTTTCTATTGGCTGCATATGAGTTCAATCTGAGAGTCAAATAAAAATTTGAAAAATTATTTCGTGGAATTACTAATATTTACTTATTTATTTAATGCAAACTTAACAGTTAATAAAGAATGAAAAAAACACATGGACGCCACAACACGATAATTACATCAAGATATATTAATATAAATAAATAAATATGCTTGGACAATTCACACAGCGCCATCTAGCCCGAAATTAAGCAAAGCTTATGTTATGCCAAATAACTAATAAATTACTTATATATTTTTAAATACATACTTATTACACTTTTTTTTTGTATTATACAAGACAGGCATTTGACCACCACCTCACCTGTTTGTAAGTGACGATGCGGCCGAAGATGGAGCATGCCCGTCTTGGAACAGCCTGTTCACTCTAGCCTTGAAGGCAGATTATATTAATCAGGGAACACACTCGCAGGCAACGCGTTCCACGCCTTAGCCGTACGCATTATAAAAGTCTAGCCAAAGCGGCTCGTGCGGATAGCTGGAATATCCACGACATAAGGATGAAGCGCTCGCCCGATGGCGGAAAGGGGCCGGCGGAATGAGGTCATGCAGCTGCTTTGCACAGTCTCCGAAATGTAACCTGTAGAAAACCGACAGACGCGCAATCCTACGCCGATGGTCGAGGCTCTGCAGCCTAGCTTCAATCAACTGCGGGTCACAAATTATCTTCTTTACACGTTTTTCCACCGAATCTAAAGCTGCCAGTTGATATTTGGCTAATCCATCCCAGAGGTGACCGCAGTACTCCATGCAGGATCGGATTTGTGCTTGATAAAACTGAAGCAACTGCTTTAAAGTAAAGTACCGCCTAACCTTTGAGAGGACACCAAGTTTTTTTGCTGCAGTCTTTGCCTTAGATTCGAAGTACTGGCCGAAGTTTAGATTTGTAGATAGTTCAACCCCATCCCGAAAAGTTGGAGTTAGATGGAATGGACTCCTTTTAGCGGAACACAAACACGCCTGAGTTTTAGTTGCGTTGAACGCCACCAAATTGGCTTCACCCCAATCAGAGACTGTTTTCAGAGCTTAGCTCCAAACGATCAACCATAGCCTCTTGACAAGACTGAATATCTTCCCTGTTGGCTTTTGCCTCTGACAGATATCTATCCGTTACTGTGCTGTCGTCTGCGTACCCAAAGGTACCTGGTACAAGCAGATTGTAAATATGCAGCAGGAATAAAGTCGCGGGCAGTACTGAGGAACTCCCGCATCGATAGCCTGAAGGTTAGACGAGAAGCCATCGATAACTACACAGATTAAACGTCCATTCAGAAAATCCGATATCCAGGTGCAAAAGTCAACAGGAATACCAAATGAAGGAAGCCTGCTTAGAAGGCCCGCAAGCCAAACTCTGTCAAATTCCTTGGAAATATCAAGAGACCCAGCAAGGGCCTCGCCATGTCTCTCAATAGCCTCACTCCATATTTGTGTGGCTTACACCAGAAGGTCCCCAGTATGAACTACCTGGAGAGGTTTTCCCTGGAGAGTACAACATGGAGTTCTTCAAGAAAGGGGTTAAAAGGTTTTCGCGGGGTCGGCAACGCGTGGGTGATGCCCCTGGTATTGCAAACCTCCATAGGCTACGGTGACTGCTTACCATCAGGCAGGCCGCAAGCTTATTTGCCACCTTAGTGGTATAAAAAAAAAGACCGACCACGGCGAATTCCGTACTGGTGGTCGCTAAGGACACATATAACACCCAGACCCGTATCAGAAATTAAAATTCATCATTTCAAATTCTGGACGGCCGGGAATCGAACCCGGGACATCTGCGTGTCAACCAACTAAACCACTCGGGTCACACTAACCGATGCTCTTATAGTGTGGAAAAACATCCGGAAGAAACCTGCACATACAGGCGACTGAATGTGTAACCATGACCCAATCTGGACAGGTTCACCTGTTTACTGGGCCATGGAGGTCAAATGATAGTCAAAGGCGAAAGGCACAGGGCCGGCCCTTGTGGAGATCTCTGGGGGAGGCCTACGCCAGGCAGTGATGATCATGACCCAATGTATGTGTGATCAAAACTTCGACCTCATCGCCGCTTGCCATCAGATGACAAATGGTTAAAAAGCCTAACTTAACCAATATTTAAAAAATATCTACCTTTTCGCTTTCAAAAGAACATTCTCGCACACGTCCTGTTTCTTTATGTATTTCTTTTTAATTAACAAATTTACAAATATATTATAACTACCTATTTCCTCATTGTTTTCAATAGAATTCCGCATTTATATGCCGTGTTCCCTCGGGAACCACATACATATATATTCAGAGATATAAGCTACGCGTGGATAGAAATAACCCTCTACTTTTCACCACACTCTGCACGAGCAAAGTCACGACCAAAAGCTAAGTTATTATTTAGTACGCAAAATTTGAGTGTGTGTAATTTTGGAAAATTTAAACAATATGTAAATGTGGGTAACGCTGTCGCCGTTTAGCTACAAAGCAAAACATTTTCGTGTAGGAGGTTGATAAATGGTTCTCCCACAATAAAACTCTCATATATCTCAGAAGCGGGGGCTTTACGCGATGTAGATATGTATAAGTAGAGATATTGTTGAGCGCAAACAAAAACATTAAGCCTCTCTAAATAATTGCTAACTTTTATTTCCTTGTTCGACATTTAAAAAATCATCTTGGCCATAATGTGTGTGCCCATGCGCGAGTTCCAGGATTTGTCTGATCAGGTAGTTACAGTGGAACGACTGTCACCTGACCTCTGTAAACATACTACCAGGGGAACCTAAACAGATTGGATCATAGTACACATTCATGGCCTGAATATGTAGGTTCCATCACGATGTTTTCCCTCACCGCAAGAGCATCGGTTAGTGATCAACTAATGTATATAACTCAAAAAAGAGTAATTGGTACATGGCCGCAGTTGGATTCGAATACGGTACCTCTCGCTTACGAGTCGGATACCTTAACCATTCGACCACCGACGTTCAAATTGCCTTTATGGATATAAACGTGCATTATTACATTGCGGATATGGGCGACAATGATAATATGTAATCTGACCACGTAATGACAGTTACAATCCATAAAATCGATACACCAATGATACTTTATTATACGAAAGTGTTATCTGCCATATAGCCAGATATCAGATCCATAGTTATTTATATTTATAATATAAATTTACAAGCCCGGGCTTAAAAACAATAGTATTTGTCAGACTAATAAATAGCTACGTAACGTTCAATTCATTTTATTTCTTCTCTATTCTATTACTATTCATTCACTTTAATCTCGATGCTAATGTACAAACATTTATCTAGATTTAAACTTTATTGAATACACTAATCTCTGCAATAACAGAAGAGATATATAAAAGGGTTTCTACGTTTCCAAAATAGCGTAAACGTTGATCCTAAGAAATTAAAGTTCGTAGTATGGATTCGATGTAGGACAAACCCCAATTTCATCTTCGTGGAAGTGTTTTAATTTATTAAATGGATCCTATAATTATAGTAGGTAAAAGTGTATGATGGAACCCAGACTAAGAAAAGTAATTAGTTTCTAGAACCGAAGTCATTACACTCATACTTACTGTAACTAACTTATAAATACTTGAAGGTTTCATCCTAAAGTAGGTTTGCTAGGTGCTACATATCTAATTGCTATGTAACATAAAACTTGGGGGAGCAGTATCTACAAAAAAGCGAATACAAATCTACGCAGAAGTCACTTGATATCCAATATTGGCCAGACGGGCGACAGCCAATCAGAAAAATAATGTGAGGCAAAAATAAATAACAAAAATGGTGTAAAATAAAAAAGCGTGGATTACTTATTGGACGATCAATTTCTCATGTCGTTGCGCAGACGGCCGATGGAAGTTTTAATTGGAATTATTATTAACGAGTGTTGACACTTCGTAATTGACTCTTTTTCAAGGCAAAAGAATATTTTTACACTGCTGTTCTATAATAATATCTAAATATTGCTTGCTTTTTTGTTTGTAATGAATAAACATAATAACTACATAACCGATTTTTAAAATTCATTCGCTTATTCTATAGAAAGCTACATTATCAACAAGTAACATAGGCTAACAGTAACTTCGAAAAAACTATCGCCTTGGTTTCCGAATACGTAACATACTTATTGATTTTAATCTGAATTTATTTGAATTAATTTAGTAATAAATCTCGTTATTTTAACCCACGTTTTAACCAAATTCAAATGTTTTCATTCCCATTCTAATCCCAAATAATTAGTTACATAGTTTTTTTAGGAATTAACTCTAATTATACAAATAAATTTAGTACACTTGTTTAAATTTCGTCAAAATAACTAACTTAATTTAAAAGTTTTATGTTTTCATGTGGTATTTTTTTCTGTTTTGTCTATGTAAATTGTAAAACACAATCAATTTTAAATTAAAATATTCTTTATTTCATTCACATACTAACCACCAAAAAATCAACTGCTTCATATGTAGCTTCGCATCTTAATTATCCTGACTGAAGAAAGTAGGCCTACACAATGACCCAAGTTGTGAATATTAGGGATTCTAGACAATATTTTATTCGATGGTGTACATAAAGTACTTTAGTTGTTATTTAAGAATCGGAACTCTAGGTCTATTGTTGAACTTTTGTTCATAAATAAATAAATAAGTAATATAAACTGTGACTGTTTCCAAAACAAATAAAAAAAAAAAAAAAAGTAACTTATATATGCGAATGGTGTACATAAAGTAACTTACTTACTTCTTTCCGTTTGTCTCCTTCGTCACTTCCAAAGTCTACTCCACAAAGTTAATCAAACAAGCAACTACAGTACGACATTCCTTACACTAGTCCAGCTTCACTACATATTAAAATATCCATGTCAAATAATTAAATTTAGTATCAATTTATTTACTTCAAAAACGTATTTTACTGTCCCAACTCGTAGTTGAACGATGTCAGAGCCCTCTACCGGTTTCCCAGGAGGCTACCGTTCGCAACGACTTCCCGCGGCAAACTGCTGGCTGTGTGATAACGCGCGCCCTTCGCAGGCTGCTGGGCAAAGGGTGGCGTCGTAAACAGCCCGTAGAAGTCACTCTGGTTAGTTGAAGTTTGTCATTTGGCTGTAGGTTTACCCTCTATCCACTATTTATTTAGGGTTTTAATAGTGTCTCCACTCCAGTGCCTAGCTAGATCGAATGTTCTTACTTTGCTTTTTTACAGTAATTTTATTAACAACTTACAATGTGGCGCTAAAAATTTAGGTTTCGGTAATATTAATTCCGAAAATGTTTACAAATTATCATAAAATAGTATTTATCAAGGTCCGAGTGATTAAGGTATCTGACTCATGAGAGGTACCAGGTTTGAATCCCGCTGCGGCCATGTACCAATGACTCTTTTCTGAGTTATGGACAATAGTTGCATACTAACCCATACTTTTGAGGGAAGACCATAATCGAAACTGATCAGGATCCCCTGGTAGGGTCACAGAGATCAGATGGCAGTCGCAGCAGTGTAAGTAGCTTTTTTTTTTTTATGTCAGACGGTAGGCAAACAGGCAAGCGGGCCACCTGATGGAAAGTGGTCACCACTGCCTATAGACATTAGCAACACCAAGAGTATCGCTAATGCGTTGCCCACCACTATAACACGTTGCTCTGGCAGCAAAAAGCAAATGCCACTCCACTGCCAAAGCCACGGTTCCCCAAATCCCCACCCCATGGAGCACTGGAAACCTTACTCACCGGCAGAAACACAATACTATTTAAAAGAGTATTATTTAGCTGCGATATTCTGTAAGGTGGAGGTACTTCCCCAGTCGGGCGGCTCTAATTCGAACGAGATACCCCGCTATGCCCTACCTCTCTTATCTGATGTACTTTGGTACATGTACAGGATTTGTCCTGGATCATGATCAAGGCAGACCCCGGGCCCTCGTGAACGAGAGCACAACCGGGACTTTACCGCGAAGATGATTATTTTTATTATTAGTCAATAGAATTTATTATCATATAGTAGGTACACTTCTATGAATACTAAGTCGTGTCCGCGACTATACCAGAGAAATTAATAAGCCCCTTTGGGAACTTGAGGCGTGCCTCTTGTGCCGAGCTCGTTAGCAATGTTGTACACTATCAGCCCAACGGTTCTTTGCAACTTTACAGATTAAGGAACTAGGATGAGGGGTGCAAATAGTTTAAATATGGAAAGCAGCTCTGTAGCCGTAGCTAAAACTATCAGATACTCATCCGAAACCTAAGTGGTATAGTTGATTGCGTTAGCCTGCCACGCAAAGATCCCGGGTTCGATTCCCGAGCAGCAGCGCCGAGCATAAATTGAAATGATGAATTTTAATTTCTGTTACGGGTCTGGATGTAGTATTTAATTCTAACACCCGTAATACCAGCTTTGCTTACTTTGGAGCTAGATAGCGCTACGTCAATGTATCCAAACAAAATTTATTTATTTTCTTTAAACTAAAAACATGCTTCTTTATTGCACTAAAAAACTTGAAATAAATATCAAACCTTTGTTTCTGTCTCACCTTTTCGTACGTTTTATTTAACTCTTTAGATGTTATAATAATCCCCATGTTTTTGGATCAACGGTACGACCTCTTTCTACGCGTTGGCGTAGCTACCCTACGACATGCCTACGCCGTAGAACATGTCGTAGGAGGATTTCACTCCGTACCCATGACATTTAATAATATTATTTACTACAACAACGACTTGCCCCGGCTTCGGAAAATATTAACGTTTAATCACAGACACAACAGACTAGACACAAATCACAAATATTCCCTGTTCGCTCACTCTACAATGATTATGGATCTCGCTATCCCGTTTTTTCACCCATAGGAACGAGCCTGTCAGAAAGTGAAGAGCGCAATGTTTTGAACGTTCACCACGTTGCTCTAGCTAATAACGACCAGACGTTTCTTTTAAACATCGGTGTAAATTTTATAATTTCCTAATCAAATTTAAATCAAACCATTTAAAAGACGGTGTAATGTAGTGCACAGTTATGTAAAAGCGCAAAGTATGGAAATATACCTGGATTATCCTTTCACCGGTAAGTAAAAATCGTGGTCGTGGCTATCGGGAATCAATTTTAGAAATTGTGATTAAAATATGCATTGTAATAGTGTGAATTTGAAATCATGCCAATAAAGAAAGATTTAAAATTATTGACAAATTGAATTATATTTCCATGTCTAAATAGATTTGGAAATATTTCGATGTAAACAGAGTCGGATTTAGTATTTGTTATATAGAATTTTAATACTCAAATATTGTACATAGCGGTCCACAATTTTATATTTATTATTTTATACTATATACCTAAATGATATTTTAAACATTTATTATTTATATTTCAAGATTTTTAAATGTCATTTTTTAACAAAAGTTGCATTTTGAAGCATTTCTTATTCACAGAAGAAAACAGATTGACTATGTCTGATGAAAACGACAAGGAGATGGGAGTGCTGGGCGTAGTGTGTCCGTTGTAATATGTTGGCTCGTAGATGTGCAAGTTGTGGCAAAGAAGCTAAAGTTTCATTGTTTACACGAGCAGTCTATGGGTTAACTTTACGTGGCGGACATACAACGCACTGCGTGTTCAGAATAATAATGCGTTCAGGGTATGTCGCGATACTGTAGCTTGACTATGTTCTCTGAAAGAAACATAGACGGTTTCTACGCAGTAATTAGAAAGCGTCACTGTTGGGCCGCGTCCGCGGCAGTTCGAACAGTATCCTGAGTACGCCGGCGCAGCGCTGGACCTTGGCTGCAGTTCATGTTGCCGTAGAACCCACGCCAAGGCGGCTACAGACTACAATAGTAATTATGTATACAATAGTAAAATGTAATTATGTACCTACTTCTTTTTATCGAGTCGATGGACTTAACTCCCCCTTACACTTTGTTCGCCCAGTATTCGGCGACGCATACAGCATTTGGACTGGCCTCGAACAAGTCCTTCAAGTGTGCAAGCTTACGGACACGCCGAGTATGAGACGAGGTGGTCCATGGTTTGCGGTGATACGCCACAGTCACGGGAAGGATTTTCTTTTATATATCCCCACTTGAACAGGTTCTCTTTGGAGCGACCTACCTACTAATATAGTTACTAACACATTTCTATAGATTGTTGTCCGTAATAAATATATTTTATATTTTTTGAATAATTCCTCTGAAGAGCATCATCATAACCTTTACCACCTCTGGGTCGGCGCTATACCTGCTGACTGAACAGGACTTGCAGCTGTGAGATTGGATAAGCTTTACTCTCTACGCGACTTATGAACGCTACGCTGTACATCCATAACGCAATAGATGAATTATAGTAAATCCTTTATGGTAAATCCGTCGCGCGTCAGCAATCTACCTACGAGAGTGCGTTGCTCCCAGTTAACAGATTATGAATTTCTGAAGGGATTACTACTGCTTCACTGCTTTGAATGAACTTAACGGCTTTCTACGTTATGCGCATCTTCGTGCGTCCTCTATTACCCGTTCCCGCCACTTGTTATTTGTTGCATAATATTGCAATGGTTACCCATGAATTTGTGAAGGTAGGTTCTGTCAGGTGACGCCCGATCACAGTTGACTGACTCTTGTGTGGGAGGTCGCGGCTGCAGACATTTTTCATTAGTAAGTAGTAACAGATACTCTTACGATGAGGGAAAACATCGTAATGGAAACTGCACATTCAGGCGACTGAATGTGTAACCATGATCCGATTTGGTCAGTTTCCCCTGGTAGCAGGGTCACGGAGGTCAGTTGGCAGTCGCTCCACTGTAATTATCTGATCTGCCAAATCCTGGATCATGGTCAAGGCGGACCCCGGGACCTCGTGCGCGAGAGCACAACCGGGACATTACCGCCAAGATGATTATTTTAATTTTATTTTTAACGGATTTTAATGCGGTTTGCGGTTTACCAGCTACTGCCCATTATTTACTATGAGACTCATGAAATTCGGGATTCCTTAATAGCCTATAATCCCGATATGCTTCGCTCCCCGCTATAAATTATTAGTTATTCCTCGATGTGCCCCAATCATAAATATTTTGTCTGCCTTTATTGGTATATAAATAACGCTTTTATGTAAGCATACATTAATATTCGTCTGTCCTTTTAAATAATTTATTGTTTTCGTTTGACGAGCCAAGTGGTTAAGTTGGTCACCATGCCGCAGAGGTTCCAGGTTCGATTCCCGGGCAAGCAGAAATTTAAATAATGAATTTTAGTCTCTGTTTGTTAGTTTAGTCTGGGTGTTATTTGTGTCTATGATAAGTATCATATAATTAGTTTATTAGTTAGGTGTCTAGCACCTATAACACAAGATTTGCTCACTAGATGGCGCTGTGTGAATTGTCCAAGCAAATTTATATTATTTATTTATCTTTTCTTAGAGTATTTGCTGCTAGAGTATTTTCCTTTCCATTAATTATTTTCTTTAGTAATGAAAAAGTTGCTTTAACGGACGAAGTTAATCAGAAGGTTTAGTTTGACCCCGTGCTAATGCTCGAAAGAGAGAAGAACCACCTAAGAACAGAGGGAACAATGGACGGACGATATGCAGCTAGATAATCTAAAAACTATTGGTATAATATAAATCCTTATATTAAACCTATACTAATATTTGCAAGTAAGAAACTCCTCCAGCCCTTCGCCACGAGGCATGCTGCGAGAAGATGCCGTCTGTTAGCATCGACTCGTACTGACGATTCCTCTCCTGATACCGCCGTCCACAGTAACAGCTAGCGTATGTGTCGCCGGAAGAAGTGTACTCAAACACCTACCTTCGTGATCTCATATGCCTCTCTACAAAAAAATATCAAAATCGGTCCATCCGTTTTTATTCAGTGAATAACGAACACCATTGACGGAAAGCGGTAACTTCTCACCCATTACATCTCCAAGGCGCTTCGGGGGGGCTGCGTTATCCAGAAAAGACGCATCGTCATGAAACCACGACCACTCTGTCAAGAGTGAACGACTGAGGAGGAGGAGGACATCTCCAAGGCATGCCGAACCGCTACGTTATCACTGTGAGGACTGAGCTGGTAGCCCTCCTGCGTGTAATTGCATTGACTACCGAATTAGGAGTTAGTGACAACATACGTACAGTAAACGTTTTTACCGCTGTTGTCCACCGAAAACGCAGCCGTACTCTACGCCCTACCAGTTATTTATTTTTAATCGTTAGGTGAGGTTTCAGTTCTAGCATAATATTGTAATTTTAGCAAGAGTAATTAAAGGATGAGTACCACAGCCTGTTCTATTTCTAGCGGCAATATTAGATTTGATAGTAATTTCCATCAAATTCTCACGTTCGTTGTTACCTATATAAGTACACTCAGCGGCATAAAATGTGGCTCGAGACTTTATCAAGAATTTGTAAATAATGTGTGACGGAACGGCCTACAAAATTAATGTTTCATAATATTGTTCCACTGATTGCTGGTCTATTTCGATTCCTAGACAAAGATGCCACTATACTGCCATGTATACTCTGCTAAACTTGTTCAGACTAGAGGGTATTGTCAACTGATTAGGTAGGCTAGAGTAGGTACATGTGGCATATCAGTTCTGTGCTATACCCGGGGTCTGTATTTCAACTTACTTTTAGGTTTATTTTTATTATAGAACAGTACAGAGTCATTTCGACACTTCTAGATTAAGGTATGTTAGGTAAGCTGTCTCACAGCATGGGATCCACGTGCAGGTACTACGGGTTCTGGTTCCTCCGGCCATCGTCATTTACCAGCAGTTGAGATGGTGACGGTCAAATACCTGGCTAATATAAAGTAATAGAACTATTATTACATCTGAAATGAGTATCTACGAGTATAACCAAAAGGAATAAAAATAAGGCAAAATGTATTTTATTAAAGTACTTATTGAAGTCAAAAATAGTATGAGCATTCAATTTAACCATGCCGTGGGCATCTCAGCGTAAATTATAATTTTATATTAATATTTTTTCGATTCATACGAAACTTCTTGGAAAATTCCCCGGGCAATGTTCGGCTCGTCCAGTTGTACTGAGAAAAAGTAAGGCGTAGGTACAAACCTGCGCTGTACTTTTTCTAGATTTATTTATATCGGCCCCAGATTTATAATAGCTATCCATAAATAATCTAGTCTTGATTTATTATAGTACCATCAGCAGCACCAGCACAGCCCATAACAGTCCACTGCAGGACTCAGGGCCTCTCCCACGAAAGGAGAGGTTATTGCCGTAATCTCCAAGCTTGGCAAGCGGTTTGGATATCGCAGTGCAATAAAAATATAACAATGGCAAACGCTGCTGCCCATATTCCAGTCTACGGAGACTCTAGATTTTTTGTCCCGAAAACATAAGTCGCCTCGTATGACACCCAAGAGTGTAAGGGGTTAGTGCTATTCTACTCTGCCTGTGTGGTATCCACACGGCCAACATTTGCCACGGTTGGATAGTATCTCGCAATAATATTATGTACATACTTACTTGGGTACTCACGACTTCAGCATCTGTAACAGGCGTTATACACTACACAGTAAAACTCCACTGTTGAATTTGATCCATCACAATAGTGGAAGCTTTTGCCATAATCTGCACGCTTGGCTTTTTTTTGGCTTGGAGAAAACTTAACACCAGGAAAGGCTGTTGCTTGTTTTCTGGTGTACGGTGGTCTTAGTAATCTGGACCTCAAGTTCGCAAATTCACACACCTCGATTGAATTGTAATTGGATCACAGTAACAGTAGTAGAATACCAAAAATAGGTCAAACTGCCATTGAGCTAACATATACCATAGGATTACTCTTTGCTTTGGACCACTCTAGTGGGATGGGAACCTCTGTGATTATCCTTAGGTACACAATACTTATCTACCTTAGTACCATACCCGTCCGAGCCTTAAGAGCCAGTAAGGCGTACCTACACATTTCAAGGTAATTTTAGAGGTACATCGTTCTCTCTTCAAAAGCTCGTATTGCTCATCTAAGGACGTACTAGACTAGAACATGAATAGAAATGTAATTGTTGCTGCCAAAAGATGATCCATTGAAGCAGAAATAGGTACGAATTATATACGATTCATTCAACCAGTCCATTGGCCTTTTTCTACGTAATACTTACCTATATCTTTACATGTCTATTTCTTGGTTTAGGGATCTAGTCGTATATTTCTATAAAATATTGGAATATACAAATATATTTTGCATATTCCGTTATTTGTATCGAGTAGCTTCGTTCACGAATAGCCCGATATTTCTACCCGAGACGACTGGATTTGGACTGGACGACTGAAAGCGGGTTGTGGTAAAAACCCGATTTCGCCAAATTACTGTTATTCTTTGTTTGGTTGGACTTCTCAGTGTTTGAAGTCTACGTAACGAGTTTTTAGTTGTGCATTAAAAACCGATATTATGAAACAAAACTTTTAAGTCCATTATAGGTATTTCGGGAAGGATTTAGACAAAGCCGTCGCTCCCGCCTAATGACTGGATTAATAAATATAAAAAAGTAACATTATTTATAACATTTCATCGTTTAATCATAGTCTATAAATATCAAAAATATTCTTAATTACGAAAGACATCTTAACCGATAGTCTAATTATTATAACTAAGAAAAACAGCTTTAAAATTTTGTATAGCCTCTAATGAAAGAACAACATCTAAGCAAATGACGTACAGTTCAGTATTTGGGTAGCAGACCTGTTGAGACCCTAGAGCGCTGTCTTAATTGATAACGGTCGTACGACCATGGTCGTGTGACGGGCGGTTTGGAGGTCTCCTATTGAATGAGCGGTTTTAAGGCGGTTATTGGTCGAGCGACGTCCGTCATACAACCATGGTCTCAGGACCGTTACCAATTAAGACAGCGCCAAGCCAAAATTACCAACCATAAACTTTATGGTAGACTAACCTTTCCAATGCTATAGTGGAATTCTAAAACTAGCTTCGATGGAGTTCTTGTAAAATTAATTTACAAATATCAGTCAAGAGTGATTCGAGCTTCACCGTGACCTTAGTCCACAACTGTCCACAATTTCTTGGCGCCGTCGCTCGGCTCGCATATGAAAAATGTCGGCGTCCCGCTGTATTCTGACAGGATTCTCCTCTTCAGTTCATCCACACTGTTTTTTTGCACCTAAGAAAGGAAATGAATGAGGTGAGATGAGCTCAAATGCAAGTCTATTGTTTATAATAAAGTAAAAAGGTTAGCAGTTTTTGACAGACAATGTGCGGTATGGTAACCACAATTTTGTAATCTGTACGTCTATCATTCCTTAAAACGGGGGTTCCCAAAATGTCTCTCTGTGTGTGTATGTATGTATAGTGTGGAGAGGAAGCAGGGGCGCCTCGGGACGCTCCATCTTCTACCAAATAAATACTTATAAAGTCCAAAAAATGTGTGCTAAATGTCCAGCTGGATAGGAATGGCACAACGCGGCCTTTGTGAAGATCTAAGGCAAGAGTCTGATTGCCTTAGTTTTTCTTTTTGTGCATGCCTAGAACCATCACACAATACTCCATCTAGGCAGGGCGACACAACAAAATGCCAAACCTGCAAGTGCGCCGCAAACTGAAAAAGTTTGGGAACCCCTATTAATAAAAATAATAACAATCTTGTCCATATCCCAGTTTTGTCCTCGGGCGCGACGCGAGGGACCGGACCGGCATGACCATGACCTAGGATTTGTAATTACAGTAGAGCGACTGCAATCTGTTAACAGGGAAATCTGACCTGATTGGATCATTCAGTCATCTGAATGTGCAGTTCTTTTCACGATGTTGTCCCTCATCGTAAGAGTGTTCTACTAATGTACGTACATAACTTATAGAAAGTCATACTTTGTCACTGGGAATCGAATTCAGTACCTTTGCTTACAGGTTCGCTCTCTATATGAACCGCTCTGGAGAATTAAATAACGATCTATCCTTTGAGCCAAAAATCTATGAATATTTAATTATAACTACTTTGCTAGCCTCGTACGAAATTACAGAAGACTTATCTAGCAATTTAACTTGCGTACGATTTCACAAAAGGGTAGATGCTGCCCAGGAGCACATAAAGTTAATGATAGTTGAAGCATAGCAACTGTAAATATCCCATGCTTCACTCAGATGTAGCCCTAGGTGGAGCACGGACCCGGACACATTAATGATTATATATCGTACACCATACTCACTACACATACACACATAATCATCCCTCCCAAACATGCCCCTTACCAGTATAACCACGCAGCCGCCGAAGCCTCCGCCGGTCATCCTCGCGCCGTACACTCCCGGCGCCCTCCGCGCGATATCCACAAGCTGGTCCAGCTCCGCGCAGGATATCTCCATCAGCTCACTCATGGAGACGTGGGATTGGTAGAACAGGAAGCCTACCTGGTTGGGAGACGTTTGGTGAATTTTATTTCCTGACATGATTAAGTTTTTACAGGGTCAACAGCACGGGAGAAATACCTTCGGTATTGCAAACGTCCTTAGTAAGCTGGTTTGCCACCTTAGTATAAAAAAAATCAATTAAAAAAATACGTTTTTGTTTTGCCACTAAATTAGAGAATGATGAGACTAAGAATAGAAATAATTGAAGTCTAATCTGAGCTCAAAACTTTTGTGCCGGGTTCAATTTACCAAGGCCAGTTACTTTATAAATTTCTCTTTCCATCAGGTGCCTGTTTGTCTGCCGTACAACATAAAAAAATGCGGGAAAAAATATCAGTATAAATAATATATAGTATTATCATCATCATCATAATGGTAAACAGTCCTTGCAGGACACAATAGAACCGAGACAAGTACCTACCTACATAAGTAGTATGTGTCGTCGCGCCTCCTTGAACTCCCTTAATTGAAAGCTTGTTAGACTACCATTGTAATCGCCGACTTGCCTAAGTAGATGGTTATTAGATCTTGACATAGATTTCAGTGAGGTTGGTAATTAATTGTTTGATTATATTCTACAATACACTATCCCAATACGAAAATTTAATTAAGTCATCATCATCGCCTCGTCAATCCAGTTGGGCTAACGTGCGGCCCGGGAAATTTAATTATAATTTAAATTTATAATAGGGAAAATATTAAAAACAAACAATGAGCAAACAGAGGTATAAATAGTTCGTTTAACAGGTATCATGCACCCCGTGGTACAAGCTGTACTTTTTTTATATAGGCTTGCATTTGAACTCACCCGGTGGAAAGCGACGAAGAGGTCGAAGATGTAGCATTCGTGCCTAGAAAATATTTTTCCTTGAAGATTGATTATTATTAAATGCGATTTCTTTAACCGGCGTAACCTACCTACTAATAAAACATTGTAATTACACCTGCCTATAACACTCATAATTACGTAGTATGTAGGTACTCTACATCATTCTAATAAGTCCCTAAGCTGTTTTCGTGTATGTACAGGTATTCTGAATATAACATGTGTCTCAAAGCAGAGAAATGGCCTTTGAACTAGTAATAAACGTGTACTCTAATGTCATCTCGCTCCAGTAGTATTGTGAGGTGACGAATTATACTAATCATGAAAAGACAGAATAATTACGTTAATGTGTATATCATTCTACGCACGTACAATTTAGGAGCTTTGTTACTCGTATCAAAATAAACAGGTTTTTTTTATAATTGGACTAGCCAGGCAATTAACCGCCATCTCACCAGGTGGTAAGTGACGATGCAGCCGATGATGGAGCATGCATATCTAGAAACAGCCTACATTATGCCTAGATAGTCGATACTATCACTATGGAGAGCGAAAACCGATTGAAACTAAAATTAATCTATTTGACTTATCACCCCATCGTAACTAAATAACTAGATACCTAAGTACGTAGCTCTCCGCAGCTGGTCAAAGGTTGTACAATGCCCGAACTTCAAAATACTCGGTAAGAAATGATATCGCTTTCGGTTTCGTCTAACCGAACCAGATTCGTTGTTGAGAGATATGTATGCGTCGGGTTACTTTGAAACCAGACCCGGGGAAGTTATTCGTACTTAAAGGCCCTTTCAGTCATTTCTGTGAAGTCACTGTACCAGTACAGTTCCGACGTATTTGCGTAGATACCACCATGACAAATATTGCTTCAAATCTACTTTGCATAGTATAAAACAATCTATCTAGTCTAGTCAAAAAAGTATGTATCTATGTACGCTCAGATCTTTCAAACTGCGCAACGGATTTTTATTCAGTTTTCAACAATAAATAGAGTGATTCAAGATGAAGGTTTACAAGAAAGAAATAAAGGGTAGGTAGGGGAAAGTAGGTGGACGTGAACGAAGTCGCGGCGGGTCCACTAGCATATTACTCGTATATCAGTACACAGTACTCCTCAAACAACTGAGGGCACCGACAAACTGAACCACAAACAATATACGTGAAAAAATTTTTTCTTCCGCGTTTAGTTCTGAAATGGTTTCGTACCGTATACGTTGAGTCCGCGATGGACATATTCTCCATGTTTTGGGGCTTTCCTTCTCCGCGAACCAAGGACCCTCATTCGCGCAACAACCACTTGTTATTAACTGCTCTATTACAGTGTGGTCCACAATGAGGAACTAAATCCTTGTCGACAAAATTGTTATTCTATGTTATATGATAGACAAACAGGCAAGCGGGCCACCTGATGGAAGGTAGTCCACCGCCTATGGACATCAGCAATACCAGGGGAGTTACCAATGCATTGTCCGCCTCTGAAGCGACCTCTAATATACCTCTTGAACGATCCCATGTCATAGACCAAAGGAAACACTGTGGCTGGGAGCTCATTCAACATCCGAATCGTACGAGCGAGAATTCTTTCGAACCTTCGCGTGGTAACCAACAGAGGGTTGTGGGGATGAGTACCCAGCCTACGGCTTGTTGTGCGATAGTGGAATGAAGTATCGAAAGCGAAACAACATGTCGGACTAATCTGTCAGTTAAAGGGGAATGACTTACCCTCTTCAAATCTTTGCTTGACAAGGCCTCGGCCACCTCTGCAGTTCGCGCGATCTCCTGGATCACATGCTGCGCCCTCATCACCACCAGCTGGTCACATTTCTGTCTCAACTCTGGAACAAAATAACTTTATTAAATCAACATTCGAACTAAGCCTTAAGCTCGCTTTTGAGCAAAGCCTTCGTTAATTTAGTAACGATCTCCCTTATTACAACCAGAATGTAATCAGTGCCTATAATATGAGCTGTATTGTCATCGTATTATCAATCTTCTCAGTAGGTTTAATATAAATAGTCT
This sequence comes from Blastobasis lacticolella, assembly GCA_905147135.1. NCBI lineage: Eukaryota > Metazoa > Arthropoda > Insecta > Lepidoptera > Blastobasidae > Blastobasis > Blastobasis lacticolella. The sequence goes on along the minus strand of LR990048.1, from coordinate 6,544,860 downwards.
TTATTAGCCAAATAATACAACAACAAACACAAAATAGCAGTACAATAAATGGCAGTAAATCTCTTAATTACTATGCTTGACAATACAGGCGCTATACCTCCAATTTCCGTTTTGATGAACTACAGAATATTAAATTTTACTAAAAACTGTCCAGACTGACTTGTCTTATTTAGCTACGGAAATTATGTATTTAAATGGATAATTTGCAGCAGCATTCGTTGAAATTCACATTCTATGCGTTTTTTATATAATTCAAGACATCTATGCATAGTATACGCAGCTTGACTGAAACAGCAAGTCATGATTTTGGGTATTGTTTGTTCACCAAATAAGACAAGTCAGTCTGGACAGATCATATATCTTACAATGAGTAGATATGTCCGCAGACTTCAGGAAACCCTAGTTTACGCTATAAACTGTAAGTATAGGATTACAACGGATAGATGAAAAGGTTTCTCATATTTGATATAAAATATAGGTACTTATTGTATTTTCATTACAATAATTGATATTAGTCATAGTATTCATCTACGACTGACTTCAATCACTGGCTGATATGTGCGGTTTACACGCAATTGTCCTAAAAATTGAGTCCTACCAATTTGAGTGGATGGTTAGCCTGACCACGGAGAATAGAAAGTTCCTTGTTCCATGGACTGGCTCCAAGGCTGGCAGGCAGCATACTCAGCATGCTTACTAATTTCATTTTCGATTAATCAGTTTGGGTCGATAGGTTTAAACCACTCTAAAGGGCTTTTAAAAGCTTGCAGCTAGCCCACGGAACAATTGTGGTGACGCTAGTCTAGAACTAGGCTAGAACAGGAATCGCGCAGCCTACGAAGACGCGGTGACTTAGGCGGGCGGGACGCGATTAGCGTGCGGACGCGACGCAACGACTGTACAACCGCGATGCGAGCACTACACGTTTGTTAACAATCAATGAAATAACCAAGAACCCTCAAGTTTATTAAAGCAATTAATGCAATCCAATTTATTTAAAAGTACCTTAATCTATCATTGTTATAACTGATTTATTTCTTGGTTTTTATGTATCACTTATTAATATCTATAATTAACTAAATATTGTATAATGTCGTCGCTTAAAACCTTGCTGTTATAAAGCGACTTTAAATAAACCATTAAAAAAAATATAAAAAAAATAAGCTTTCAGTCATTAGTAATGAAACCAAAATTGCATAACATTTGGGACAAATCGTACAGACAACTCTCGTGCAGGCTTTCAGGATTCCACGATAAGTACACGGTGGCACAAGCGAAATTAGAAACTACGGCCACGATGTCATTCGACTGACTTGACTAAAACAGAATTTTCAAATGAAAATCAAACATATTTTAAGGGTATGTTCCGGGTTTCCTACCGCGTACCTTTGTTGACGAGTAGCCCGATATTTCGAGACAGTTGCATGCATCATGCAACTGCGGGTAAAGCGGGTAGATCGACATCGGGCGCTTTATCGCTGACCAACATCGTCCGGCGCTCGCAGCTCTGCAGTCGTCTCGTGACTATGATGCATGCAACTGTGTCGAAATATCGGGCTACTCGTCAATAGGTACGCGAGAGGAAACCCGAAACATACCCTTAAATGTGTAATAATAACCGCGATAGTTTAAAATACTATAAAATCAAACATGAATCTAAATCTACATACATCCCCAATGTCACTTCTACTGGTGAGTGTTTAAATAAGAATGGCTGCTTTCCCCTACTGAATGGCAATACCAATACGTTGGCCGAGTAATAAGCGAGCCCTGTGGCCACTGGTGGGACAGATTTGTTTTTTAAAACCCCAAAAAGCTTTTTAGCGTCGGCGTTCAGGCCGGACGCGACGGCCCTAGAGTTCCCACAGCAAACGCCGAAAATACGCAATCATTGGAAATATTTGCATATTTACGGCGCCTCAAAGACTCTGCTGAAGCAGACGCCGCGATCAAATATGTTTTCGATAAAATTTGTTTGTAGACAAACAGGCAAGCGGACCACCTGATGGAAAGTGCTAACCGCCGCCTATGGACATCAACAATACCAGGGGAGTTTTACCAATGCGTTGCCAGCCTCTGAAGTGACCTTTAATATATCTCTTGAACGAACTTAAACACTGTGGCTTGGAGCTCATTCCACATCCGAATCGTACGAGCGAAAATTTTTTCACCACAGAATTTTTTTGGATAGGTACAGATAGTGCGTGAATATCACATATCATTAAAGGCGTCCCAAGAAGAATGTTCCAAATCGTTACGCCAGTAACGACTTTCACGACCCAGTGAACAAGAAAACCTTTCAAATTCCCAAACGTGATTCAGCTAATTGAGTGTATTCAATGTATCAAATCTCAATGTTTTCCTTAAGCTTGCTTGGTAAATACACACGACGTACAAATAAAAGTAAACTGAAGTAAAAGATGATACCCCTTATATTTTTTCTATTGGATTAAGTACGTGACTTACTTAACAATGGCTACAATCGGACTATACTTCAAAGAGATTTATGAACTGTCGGCATAGTGCTGGTTGAGATTTTGTCTGTCGGAATTATATATGATAGGGTCTGAAATGTGTGTTTACCCACTAAGTAGGTAAACTTTATAAGTTGGTCGACTGTTACAAGTGAAATTGAAATGAAAAGTCTACTCTGCTGCAGGCATTTGTTTTCCTCTGAACTTCGACTGATATATATATATATATATATATATATATATATATATATATATATATATTAAAATCTTTATATTACGGCGGCGTAATATCAAAATATTACGGCTTAATCCAAATATTAATATAAATCATGAACAAATCATTGTGTTGCAGATTGAGTGCAAGCTCACGCGCTATTTGCGACTCAGCCGCGTCGATTTAGTTTTGTATGATAAGATTATAAAGAGAAAAGATGTAATTGTGTATTTTTTGTACTTTTTAGGATTAAAAAATGTTATAACGAGGTTGAAATATGCCTATTAAAAAGTTTTTACATCGTCCTAACTATCCGGCAGGAGCGAATAATTAAAATTACTATCCGGTATCCGGTCTGATAATACCGAACAGAAACCGGATAAACTTAATACTTTCTGAGTTAATCCGCGGACAAACAGACAGACACACTTTTTGAGGATCCGTGTCCAAAGGGTGCCATCAGGACATTCTTAAAGACTGTTTCATATCTCCGCCTGTTTTGTCTAATCTACCCTGATTTCTAGAGCAGTGTTTCTCAAAGTGGAGTACACGAGCCCCTAGGGGTTCACTATTCGATGGTTGGGGATTCGCGACAAGATTTACGTAACGTGCATGTTGTCGCAAAGCGGTACATTTCCTTTTACCCTACGCTTTAACATTCTTATGTGCAAGTGAGTTTTCGCACCTGGTCATGATAGAAATACGAATTAAAGTTCAAATTGACCAAAATTACTCCTAATGACAAGGCAAGAAACAAGCCCACCCATCACTTTCACATTAAAAACATATTTCTTTTTGGCACAGTATTAATTGCTATTTATTGAAATAAAATCTTAGTTTCTTCTACAGTGACATAAAATATCTTTTTGGCTCTATTTTTGCCGTTTATTGAATTAAATATCAATTTTTTTGTCTACAGCCATTTTTATTATTTTTATTTAGGGTGAGGGGGCCGCCCCACCTAAGGTGTTCACTGTCATCTGAAAACTTTGACAAGGGCACGTGGAGCCATAAGATTGAGAAACCCTAGTCTAGAGTTTACGTTAGTATTAGTATTCTGTACTATTAGTCAGTTTACATAAGTGTCAATATTCTGTGCTATAGTTTTGGTTCTTACTTACACACAACTTAGTACCTACTTATTCAGTGAAAAGTTTTACATTAAGTATTCTTAACCGAAAACGGTATAATTACCCTTTCAGTGCTTGTGGTGCCGACTCAAACATGGAATAGGGACAGCGGGATGGCGATACATGTTTATTATAACTGTAAGTCGTATTAACTATTTGGACGTCTTCTTAAGAGTGAACACACAAACTCAATACCTAAACAAATAGGTCGGTGGAAGATACTTAAGTTATCCTAGTGTAAGGGACAGTGCTCACATGCGTAGGGTGCACTATTTTGAACATCATAGGTTACGAAATTATAAGATTTTTTGTCGTTTTTAGTCCTTAGTTTGTAACACAACTAATAAATAAATAATCGTGGACAAATTCACACAGCGCCATCTATCGCCAAACTAAGCAAAGCTTGTGCTATGGGTGCTAGATTACTGTTATACTACTTAAATACTTTTTTAAATACATAGATTGAACACCCAGACCCGTAACAGAAATAAAAATTCATCATTTCAATTTCTGCCTGGCAGGAAATCGAACCCGGGACCTCTTGCGTGGCAGACCACTGGCATTGACCACTGAGTTACTCAAGTCGTCAGTAATGTAGTGGTACTTATGTATATAACTCAATTCTCGTGTAATTGTATTACTGTGAAGCTCCAATGAACTTTATATTATTACTATTATCACACATTGTAAAGCTCGTCACGAGATAGATAGATACTTTATATTGCACACAAAATTACAAAAAAGAATTGATAGAAGTCATGCACGGGCTATTTGTCAAGTGGACTGATCATTTATAACAGTGACTAATGACATTATTTACTGGGCTTATATCGTTCGACAATGATGTGGGTTTGAGGAAACGGCGAACTATAGAGCAGGTATTATTATGATATAATATTATTATCATTAGATACAAAACCATGATGTTGTCGATGATACCATGCTCACAAGTGGTATTGAGCCGCTAAGCCAGCGGGGGGATTTCGCCTCCCTTTGTGTGTTCTACCGCTTGTACAACGGTGTTTGTTCTGAAGAACTGTTCGAAATATTTATTACTTAATGAATAGAACTTTAATATTATTTAGGCCATACTTTAATATTATGTGGCGAGTTTCGTCACCTTCACGTTAAAAGGTGACTTTGGACAACGCAGTTAAATTTCTTAGAGGATATCTCAGAGATATTGAACTGGGTCTCGAGGCGTCAAAAATGAATAGTAGAGGTATCTGACTCGCAAGTGAGAGGTACCGGGTTCAAATCCCTTTGCGGCTATGTACCAATGTCTCTTTTCTGAGTTATGTACATTAGTTGAACACTAACCGATGCTGTTACGGTGAGGGTAAACATCGTGATGAAACCTGTACATTCAGGCGACTGAATGTGTAACCATGATCCAATCTGGTCAGGTTCCCCTGGTAGCAGGGTCACGGAGGTCAGATGGCAGTCGCTGCACTGTAATTATCTGATCTGCGAAATCCTGGATCATGGGCAAGGCGGACCTCGGGCCCTCATTCAGGCGACTGAATGTGTAACCATGATCCAATCTGGTCAGGTTCCCCTGGTAGCAGGGTCACGGAGGTCAGATGGCAGTCGCTGCACTGTAATTATCTGATCTGCGAAATCCTGGATCATGGGCAAGGCGGACCTCGGGCCCTCATTCAGGCGACTGAATGTGTAACCATGATCCAATCTGGTCAGGTTCCCCTGGTCGCAGGGTCACGGAGGTCAGATGGCAGTCGCTCCACTGTAATTATCTGATCTGCCAAATCCTGGATCATGGGCAAGGCGGACCCCGGGCCCTCGTGCGCGAGATCATAATTGGGACATAAACGCTAAGATGATGATGATGATTCATGTGTTGATTGCCGATTACTTTTGGCGGCAACGACAAGAGCCGAAATAATTATTTTTATTTTTATCTGGTGCCCTGTTAACAACAACCGTCCAGGCCCACCTGCCTACCCATATTTACCCTTTTTCATCTCCATATCTTCGCTTGCCGTTATAGGCGGCTACCTTATCAATTATCCGCCAAAACTTCCCTCAGACATTGAACATTGACAGTCCATAGCTGGACAGATTACTGAACAAGACGAATTGTTGCTAGCACAACTACGAGTTCAACTTTTCAAGGTATTTCATGCCTATTAAGCCGGATCCACACGGCACCAACTTATGCTTTCTTTAGAAACTTAATGTTTAAATTAGATAATTTGACACCAACTTAAAAAGTGACGTCTACACGATCCGTTTGCGCAAACTTTGATTGTACAAACGTGCTGTGCAACCATAAGTTGGTGTCGTGTGGATCCAGCATTAGCAGCTTATAGTTTTGAAATTATACGGGGAAATAAGCTTTAAATTAGTTCACGATATTGCATTATGGCACACAATATAATTTCATGGAAACTTTCCCAATGTTGTTTAAACAATTGCCACTGACAGCAACAATGTTTCATTCAAGCACAATAATATCAGATTGTACACTAAGGGGAGAAATCCTAATCTGCCAAATCCTGGATCATGGTCAAGGCGGACCCCGGGCCCTTGCACAATCGGGACATTAACGCCAAGATGGTTATTTTATACACACCAAGGGGAGAAAGCGGTGTCTTACGTCACGGGCGGCTTATCGGATCCTGAGCGTAGCGAATGACTTTAGAGCCTAAGCGAAGCGAGGGAGATGTAAATTCCTTAATGAAACGAGGGGTTCAAGCCACCTAAGATTAAGGCAGCTTTAATTTTGAGGTGAATACTTTACTTTTTTCACTATCTGTGAGATAATGGGTGTTCTATGTATAATACGTATGTATTTAAAAATATATATATAAGTAGTATATCAGTCAGCTAGCACCCATAGCACAAGCTTTGCTTAGTTTGGGGCTAGATGGCGTTGTGTGAATTGGTCCACGATTTTCTTTTTTTTTTTATAATTAAATAAAGCAATTATAGGGTCTTACACAACTAACTCCAGTATTAAATCATTTTCGTGTAAAGGTAAAAATAAAATTTGGAAATGTTAAAATTTTAGTAACATGAACACTTTCTGCTTTTTTTTTTCATCTCCTAAATTTCAAAATTCTAGGGTTCTGCAACCATACAGCGAAGTCTTTAGTATTTGCACTCGCGCCTACTTTCTTTTTTTATTGTGAGCAAAAAGAAAAAGGGTCCATTTTTTTTTATTAACGACTCTTTACCTACAATGTGGTGTTGCTCAGAGTTTTCATACAAGTTTGATAGTTCCAAATTCAAATCACATTATTTCCCTTGGGAACACTGTTTCTCTGCAGGTAACAATGCTTTACGTTGCTTTTCGTTGCAAAGTTTTATGTTGACATTTCATGACATAGAATTGCACTTTGTGAAGCAGGAGGTGTAAAAAAGCATATTTATTAACTATTTAACTTTGACTCAGATTTAAAAATATTACCAAAATCTTTAGAACCTCAAGGTCTGTTCAATCTGGTAAACAATTTCTATTAGCTATAACTAATATCACGCTATTACGTATAACATAATTTTCATCACTCTCGAAATAATTAATGACAATGACCAACTAGGTCGAGCTCGTCTAATCTAAAATGACGCGCCCCACTATCGCAATACCGCACACAAGCATGTTTAAAATATGGACGCAATACATATACAAATGCCGTTGTAATTGGTCATTCAGTTGCCGGTGAGATTCAAACGTAGGAACACGCATCGTTCATTGGATCCCACACAGATGAAGTGTCGTTATCAATATTTGCACTCATACATCGAAGTAGTGGGGCGCGTCATCTTAGACTAGACGAGCTCTACACCTATTACTACGCCTTAATACGTAAAAGACGTATACCTAGTTTCAAAATAGAACACTAGTTTAATCAATGTGTCCAAATAAATAAATTCTGCTCGGAGAGAGAACAGAACAAGTGAAGAACAAATCCGAAAATATGAATTTATTGTTAAAGGTAACGTTACCAACACACTAGCGATCCCAATTCGAAGCTCTGATGACATTCGCCTATCCCGCAGAAGCCCGTTTTTACGGGGTAATAAAGTACTAATTATGACACTCGGGAAGCAGGAGATGGGAGTGGTATTTGTATGTTATTTTTTCATTAGGAATTTTATGACTATATTTTGAGGATTATAATTTGATCCCTTTTGATTTTGTCTGAACGCAAACAAAGAATATACCGGGAAGAATGTATCTTGAAACAAATTTCGAAATCCGTTTAGTAGTTTCGAAGATTACAAACGCCTTTCATAAGCAAACATCCTTTGGTTTCCCATGGGATCTCGATCTCTCTGACTTCTTTAACTTCAAAGTAAAACCTTCAGGTTTGTAACACCTTTGTAGATGTCTGTTATCTTATTCTATTTTAAACTATGTTTGTGTTTAGACAGCCTGTATACGCCAGCTGAACGTATTTTAAACAAAATATTAATTATTCATACATTTTAAACGATGTATTAATTATACGGTATCAACCGTAAATGAAACATATTACATAATGGAAACTGTGATTAATTCATTATTAAGAAAGCAAACGGGTTTAACAAATCGGCCGACATCAGCGATTGGCCTTATATAATATTTGGCGAAAACGCGATGTGCTGGTCCTTGCGCCCACCGCATTGCAGGCCCCGCCGCGGAGCCGCCGCCGGCCCAGCGCCGGACACCGGACGCCGGCCACACCGAGCCACAGCACATGAACCCATGACACACTGCTCTCTGTCACCACCCTGCCAATCCATTGGCTAATGGTTTGGGCCGTGACTTATTTATGGTGTTTACACGACAGAAAGAGATACTTAGTATGTGCCAGTACTGAGTTGCTCGATTCTAATCAGATACTCCTCGAGTGTGATGGAAGGGGTTATGCGTAAATTAGGTACGAAAGTGCCCTGGATACTAGCGATCTGACCCAAATGTTGTAACTAATTATGATTTTAATGCTATTTGAGGTGGTATTAATATAATCATTCTTAAAAGTGATAGCGTTTGTACCCTGTGTGTGTGGTACACAGGGCCAGTAATATTTCTAATGTTCTGGTTAACTATTTATTATGTTTTATTTATTCGGACGGGACCGAATTTGAAATGTTATCCAATACACTCTCGTGGATTCCAAGTGGCAGTATACCTAGGCAAGCTTGGATTGAATTTGAAAGCTCCTTTTAGTGATCGTTTAATTCGAACATCCTAACTGGAACCATAATGGGATACGGAGCTGAACGATGATTGTTCAAAGTGTCATACGAAGCATTCGTATTAAAACAATTACTTAAAATGTTATCACAAATTCGTTAAAATCTTCATATGGATCAGTATCATTCTGCAAACAAAATTGCAAATCGAGGGAAGTGTGGCAAGTGAGAATGCATGAGATTAATCGCATTTACTGCGATAGCTTCCGAGTCCTGTTTACAGGATAAATAGCGCTCACAGTCGGCATTGACGCGAGACATGAAATCGGTAATCTACCGATACCTCAATCATAGTCTGTCTAACAGTGTGGACTATCTATCGGTAAGCCGAGTCAGAGAGTTTCCACTCTATGTCCTTTACTCTCTTGAGTCCTCGTCAACCTTAATATTACATAACGAAATATGCCGCGCTAGATTCTTTGCATGCAGGTATTCAATACTTCCTTGACAATTTACATAACTGATAGCTGTGGTGTTATCTACTCGTACCAATATAGCACAATTATTATCGTATGATGCAACATTTTTAGATTTAGTAAATCCAGTTAATGGGATACTTGACTTCACATTGCTTCCAACACCCGTTGACTCAATCGTCGCCATAGACGGTTCCCCAGTCAGCACGAGAGGCATAAGTGAAGTTCTCGTTTACATAATGAAGTCCTGAGGGACAATAAAGGGCCAATGTTTTGCGCCCATCAATTAAGATCATCAAATAACGTAGAACGGGGGGAAATTTATGCTACAGTTTAAGTAGCTTTTATATTTTTAAATACATTTTAACAATAGATAAAAATTGGTCTCCAAAGTTTTTGTGTGCAATCAGCTGTATTGTAGCGCTGGACAAGCTGCTACTGACAGCACAATAGGTTGAGCGAACTTATATTGTGCAACGGGGAAGAGACTAAAAATATATACACTGAGTGTGCTATAATGTCGCTTTTCTCCAGTTAAAAAAAATTAAGTGAAATTCTCAAAATTAAAACATATAAACACTAGAATTTTACACATATTTTTAGGTTGCAAGTTGCTTTTGTTAACGTTGACTATGAATCCGAGACATTGAAGTAATCTGAGTCTCGTTAACATTGCTTAGACATTATTCGAAGTCATTGCCAATACAAATGATTTCGTCTAAGTATAGCACGGATTTTGAGCCTTGAGACCTTAAGAAGGTGAAAACCTTAGTCGTCACTTTAGAAAATTTGTAAATTCTGCCATTGAATTAAAGCTTTTATGGTTCACAATTTAAAATTTATCATATTTAAAAATGTGTTTCTTGGAATTTATTTTGAAATGGTTTTGTGATCCGATATACGTGGTCGGTATAAATTTATTATGTGATTTTAGATTTATGGTAAATATTTTTTCCCATTCGGTTTAGGTGCCGGGAATATTTTAGATAAAAATTGATTAGGTATGTGGGGCTGCCGCCTGTCTAATGCAAGATGTTCGGCTGAACACTCTAAAATCGCACCCAAATCTACTAACATTTTAATGGACTAGGGGACTCCTTCTTTTCGTCAGGAGCAAAAAGTTTGGTATCGGTCAGGAGACAGAATACTTGTCTATACCAGGGGCAACATAGATATTGTGCCACGGACTTATAGAATGGGACTTCTAAACCGTGACGAATCAATGTCAACAATGAATTATAAAATAATTGTCCGCGACCAACGTGGCGCACCTGAGTCACTTAGGTGACTATGTAGGCGCGGCTGCGGGTAGCCGGCGGCTTCCGCGGCGCGGGGAGGCTGCTTGGCCGACGCTCGCTGCGGATGCCCGCGCGCCGGCCATTTCCCCGGGCTCGCGTGGCCGAGCAAGGGGTATGTCGATGGAGCCAATTCGCATACAGTACTTCCGAATAGCGTTTCGTTTCGGTAAGTGTTACGGACGACATTCAAGGACGCCTTATCATTATAGGCGTTATTATTATCAGTTTTATTCTCGATTTCGAGTCCATAAAATAAAGATCGCAAGAGTATGCGGCGGGCGTCACTTAGATATTTGATGGCGATGAATGTGGTACTCTCCTCGTTGGAGTACGTGTTGCGGCGCGGATGACCGCAGCGACGCCGGCACCGAGTAGCCGCTGCGCCGTCGCCGCTTTCTTGTCGCGGCCGCGGGCGCTCTCGGTTAATGAGCCTAAACTTTATTAATACGAAATTTTATTTTTGAGCCTGGGGTAACTTTATGTTTTCCGGCACTAAATAACTCTTAAGAATCTTTTCCTTGTAAGGGAGTCGCAATAGACTCATATTGTTATGTATTTTGTTCCCGTGCTCGGGTTCGTTGTTGATATTGGCATCCGGTGGTGTGTCGATGTCTAAAACCGCAGACAAAATCATATTATGTCCGTTTTAGAACAAACGAGTTTACGAACGAGTGGTCGATTACACACCCTACTTTACTAGTAGGTACTTAATGCCCCACTGTTTAAAGTATTATTCTCATCGTTCATCGAGTGTTCATAAGGTGTTTGTATTGATCCCCGATCAACTAAAAACCATTCCGAAGATAAAACCACGGATATGTGAAGAATGTGGGTATATCCACAAAATAAAAGTTTCCCGCACGCTGCCGATTCTCGATCGACGGTGGCGGGTAGGTAGGTGTCATAAACCTCTAAATGATCCTTGATCATCAGCAGGTTGTGACACTTGGGATTATTGCACATTGCCTTCATGATGGTTCACGACCAACCTCCAGGCTCTGTGTCGATACCGTCGTGTTGGTTCTCGACCAACATCCAAGTGTATAATTTTACCTTCGCGTTGATTCTCGATCAACATCCAGGTGAATATGCACATTGCCTTCGTGATGGTTCACGACCAACCTCCGGGCTTTGTGTCGATACCGTCGTGTTGGTTCTCGACCAACATCCAGGTGTATAATTTTACCTTCGCGTTGATTCTCGACCAACATCCAGGTTTTTACCATCGTGTTGACTCAAGGCCAACCCCCAGGTTTTACATTGAAACACTCGATGCATAAATTACACGTATCACATTAAGCGAAAATCGCGTAAAATAGGTACTTACTTGAGTTTTAATCGGAATCTAAAGTATCTAAAAACCTCTATCATCAGCAGGTTGAGACACTAGATTATTGCATATTGCCTTCGTGTTGATTCACGAACAACCCCCAGGAGGTGCATATGCGTAGTTATTTGTTATCGGCGGTTGATTCTCGACCAACCTCCAGATGAAATTTTAATTATTCTCACTTTTTTAATTGTATATAAGTACATTAAGCTAAATCACCGTCGTGTTGACTCACGGCCAACCCCCCGGTTTTGTATTAAAACCCTCAATGCATAAATTATAAAAGTAACTACATTCGGCGAAAATATTGTAGGTACTTACATGAATTTTTATCGGAATCTGAAGTGGAATCCGAGAATATCGCCACTTAGTGACATCGTAGGTTTTTGGCTTTTTCTTTTAAAATACCGAATCTTGTTTTCGGCGCTGCGTTTCTACTTTTGAAATAAAATTTTAACAATTTGTTGTGCACCACGTGTGCACGATGTGCTCGCTACCTCGCACGAAAAAGGAATGACGTAAAAATGGCGGCTGGCTGTATCGATACGTAGGATCGAAAAAACAAAAAATGATCGATTGAAAACAAATCGATTTTACTTTAAATAAACGTGCGAAGCTACCTTGAAGGCTAAAGGGACTACGTTGTGAATTATATTATATCTGAAGAATGAAGCGACGAAATATAATATGAAGATAATACATTAAAATTTAGGTCGCATAAATCTTTTAAGAGCACTAATTTTGATTTATTAGTCAAAAGTCAAAGTCACATTATATTCTAGTAACATCATCGCTGACGATGCTGTCTCGGTGGGTAACTATGGGTCCACTAAAAATCTGCATTGTAACATAATGTTTTAAAGTATCGCGGTTATTACCACCAGCATTGTAGTTCGCACAAACGGCAACAACTTTGTACTGAGGAGGGTTCTCTTACAATAGATGCCTCTACACAGGTAGGTAAACAAATATTCCTCAAAGAACAGTATTTGCATCAGTGTTTTATGTGCTTATTTTTTATGTTAATATATTCTGCCCACTTTATTGCATGGTGTCCATAAATATTTTCTTTCTTTTTTTTTTAGCATAGGTGGGCTTTTTAAACCGAAAGAACCTATTTACAATGGTGGAAACACGTAACACACATAGTAATTAGTAATTTAAAAAATATTACTATACTTATACGACTTTCCGCGTGTGTCTATCTGAGTATATCCTCCTCCAAAACAGCGCAACGGCTTTTGATGTGGTCCTCAACATCAGTTAGGGGAATTCTTATAGAAGATTTATGTGAATAATATAATCATGCATATTATGTAGTAAAGAAAAACTTACATATGATTAATAAATGACCATGCACCTGCGGATCTGCATTTCTGGTGCCTGCAACCTATACGCATAATCGTAGATGATTATTGGCGATAGTTACCGCTTATCATCAGGGGAGCTGTCTGCTCGTTTGTGACTGCGTAGCATAAAAAATGTACTACTAACTCTATGTCACAAGCACAACCTCCTACCATCCTGGCACTATTTCGCTTCGCACACACATTCAAAGTTTGTTCACTGTACGTCGGTTGAGGGCAGTCCTCATTTAGATTAGAAGTGAAAATCAATTACCTTCCAACTGTTCAACCCTGGCGCCCCTCAAGCTGGGCAGTCCGAGGGTTCCGGCGGCTTCCTGACACTGCGCCCGCCGCTGAGGGTACTCGCTGCCGGTCAGCTGGTGCTTCACATTCGAGTTGACCACCAGGATCGCAGCGTCCCCGAGGTCCATCGGGATCTGACGAGATTCTAGGGATCTGGGGATTAAAACAATAAATGTCACAAATGTCATGGATACATTTGTCAAACAATCTAGCTTTTCATCACACATATTATCGGGTTTGTTACCATGGTTAGTATTATTCATATCGATAATAGGCGTGATGAAAGTGTAGTGAATAACCACGAAAGTATTAAAATGTCACAATCTCGATGTTGAACACCCAACTTCCCTGCAGGATTAGATGCATTGGGCGGCAGTGACTGGAAGAAGTTACTGATATAGGGTCTATGTACATATTATAAATAGAAACAAACGTCACCATCTCGCTCGATTGTCATGTTTTGACGAAACCTTTTACGTAACCGAGAGTGCTATTCAAACATAAAAATAAAAAAGAACATGAAACGAATCCAGCTAACGAATGAAGTTACCGGCTGTATTGAGGAACGGATTGGACGAATCTACGAACTTCCGGCGTTGATTGTTTAATAAAGGCAGGAATGTTCAAAGTAAGTAGGGCTCGAGTTAAATCCTTTTTCAATTGCTCTTGGCGACCTATAGGCCTCGATTACGAAGGCAGCGGGCACAAGGCGGCAGCGTCGGTGGCACGAGAAGCAGCGCGGCGACGCGGACCCGTATTCTCTGATTGCAATTATTGAAATGGTTTCTTTTGCGATTACGTATCATCGATTTATGAGGGTTCAGTTGCTAACAAATTAAACCGATCATACGTAATCCTAAAAGTAACAATGTCAATTCAAAATCAGACAATTGTTCGTAAAGAGTTACGTAATTAACCTACTGGTCTCGATCATCATCATCGTCCTAGCGCATATCCCGGCCTCTGCCAGGGTCCGCTTTCCTACTCAATCTTCTCCACTTTGCCTGGTCTTCGGCATCCTCTCGTCGTAAGCCGTTGGCTCTCGCATTCGACTCAGCGATGTCAATCTATCGCTTCTTGGGTCGCCCACGGGGCCTCTTTCCTGATACCGGCAGGTTCAGGCACCTATTTCTTACGTATCCCTGAGGCGCAACACGTGACCAAACCAGCGTAGACGAGCCTCCTCAATCTTATCTGCGATATCCCTCACGCCAAGGCTGCCACGGACCTACTGGTCTCGATGCCAACGGGCAAATAGCGCGACACTGGAGCAGCGTAGTGTTGTGTTGTGACTAGTTATGTGTCCGTGACCTAATAGTCGCAACATGGATGTTTGCCGGCTGAGGCTGGTTCCGTGTCATACTTAAATAACCTTTCTAACGTCTAAATATAATAAAAGAAAAAGATTTTTACAATTTTGGCGCCCAACACCGGACATTTATTTTTGAGTTTTCATTCGCTCTATTATATGAATGAATGATTAATAGCTTTTTATTGCTTGAGTATTAAAAAATTACACACAAAAGAGCCTAAAAAATAAATAGCTAGGACCGTCATAATTCCAACGATTTTGGCGCCCAACGCGGGACAGTTATATTAAGTATATATAGTAAGTATTATATTTTAATATTAGTATATTTTAGTATTTTATATTTTTCATATTATATTTTTATTATATTTTACAGGAAATATAAATTTACATCTTTTTAAAAGTATTTATAATATAATACTTTTATATTTTGTATTATTAATTGTAAGTAGTACATTATTTTACACTAAAATATGTTCTAAAGAAGCTTAAAAAGTGTTAATCTCCGATAATATTTTATCTGTGTCACATGCTTTGAATAAATGATTTATTATTTATTTATTTAAGTTTACAAACGAACTTTGAATGAATGATTCAAAGATTTTTATTTCGTTACCAAAAGAATAAACACAAAAAGGCCACAAAATGAAAAGCAACAACCGCTATGTTCCCTACAACTTTGGCGCACAACACGGGACATATGTTCTTGAGTTTTAAATTTTTCTATGAATTAATGAATTTAAGTTTTCTCCCGTGAATATTAAAAAATATATAAAATATACAAAAGATGCCAGAAAAAAAAAGCAACAGCCGTCTCTATATTTTGGCGCCCACCGTGGGACATTTAATTACCTTACAATTTTCGATTAACCTATCAGAATCGATTCTGTTGTGCCACGTGGCACTCGAATGCCTTCTGTATAAACGTTCAAATATTTCTCCATAAAAATCTAAGTTGAGTCGAAAACCCTATTTTTCTTCAAATCGCCGAGTTTGGCGACCGATGTGTAGCAGATATTATTGCGTCAACGGAGACAAAAGAAAAATTTCAATTACATTCCAAATTGTGTTCTTCACAAAGAAGAGAAATTTTATCTGCCTGTTCAGTACTTACGTTATGAATATAATAGCAAAATATGTTTGATCAAACTACATAACCACATAACTAAAGTACTGGATCAGTGATTTTGTACAATAATAAATGTCTATATACATTACAAGAGGCCCCGCGGGCGACCCAAGAAGCAATGGATTGACATTGCTGAGTCGGATGCGAGAGCCAACGTCCTACGACTGTCTGACGACTACGACTGAAATGTCTATATACATGTTCATACTACTTCATACATACATTCTTACGCCAGAATCACATCGGGGTAGGTAGAGACTATCAAGTGCCATACGCTACGATTGTAACTTATCTCTTTTGACTCTTTCACATTCATACATTCCATACATTTACGGCAGTTGAGGGTGCTGCAACCATTGACAATAATTGTTCTAGTAATTCTAAAAAATCTCAGGCCAAAAATAAACAACATTTTCCGAGACAAAGTACAATAAGCTCGTAATAAGAAAAATTAATTATCGTAAAATTCATACAGTAGGTACGGCAGAGACGCGAATAGAATACTAATTTAATTAGAAATGTTGACAGTAAGTGTTAAAATGGCATGTACAAGAGGGCAAAGTTAC
The DNA here is from genome assembly GCA_905147135.1 of Blastobasis lacticolella. Lineage (NCBI taxonomy): Eukaryota > Metazoa > Arthropoda > Insecta > Lepidoptera > Blastobasidae > Blastobasis > Blastobasis lacticolella. The sequence continues at coordinate 6,528,146 of LR990048.1, read as the reverse complement.
GGCAATTAGAGAGTTAACAAGAGCTTGATGCCTCGTGTATAAGAATAGGAAATTCCCCTCGACCAACAGTGTAAAGCGATCATAACAGGAAATTACTTTCACGTGCCGATCACTGTTGAAGGGCGCATGCAGGAGGCACTCCTTTAAAGTATCTTTGTCATTTACGCGATGCAGTCTCATGCCACAAAGGCGTAGAAGCTAGACCGTAGATTAACTTGTATCCGTTTATAATCGCAAAATTTCTTTTTTTATTTAGTAAAGTAAAGGCACGTGTATTCCAAACACACGGCACAACATTCATAAATATTTATAAAAGAAAAATCAAACGGAGACATAAATCGCCGGAAAAAAACTACTCTAACATTTAGAAGAGTTTCTGTGCATAACCTGTACATATAGAGAAAAAATTTTATCTACAGAGAAAGAGAGCACATACCGAATTTCAATTAGAGACAAAATGTCACACATCTCTATAACACACACACTAAGGCAAATGCAGGGACGAAACAAGGTAGCCCATCTGCAAATAAGTTATTTTTTACTATGAATTTCTATTCTGTAACGAACACAAACAAATCTGACTTGTATTATAGATATTTATATTGTCATTATAATAAAAGTGCAATGAAGGTGCCGACCTAATCGTTATCACCGTCGTCGTCAGCCTATACACATCTAAACTACTAGGGAATAGATCTGTCCGAGAGGTCTATGAGAATTGAGAGAGAACGGGAAATAGTTTACCACTCAGGCTCAATGCAATTGGCAGACTTCGCAATTCGAATTAATCTCTAAAATGCATTTTTTTTTCTGGCCGTGTGGTGCCCGGCAGAGTAGAATAGCACCAACCTTACACTTGTGGGTGTCGTACAAGGCGACTAATGTTTCTGAGGCAAAATGTCTAGAGTCTCTGTAGGCTGGAAAATGGGAAGCAGCGTTTTCCATTGTTATTTTTACATCACTGCGATCTCCAACCCGCCTGCCAAGCGTGGAGATTATGGCAATAACCTTCCCTTTCATGGGAGAGGCCTTAAGTCCTGCAGTGGACTGTTATGGGCTGTGATGATGATGCAATTTTTTCACGATATTTTCCTTCACTGAAAAGCCAAATAATTAATTGAATCCATATATGAATCCCTTTTTGAATTGAATTGAATCCATATATAAACCTTATCTTTGAAAATGGTTTTTGTGTTATATACCCAATAACCCAAAAACCATTTTCAAAGATAAGGTGTCTGGGGATCAAACACACGCCTTGATATACCTACCACCGTCTTTTCAATCTCTCGATCCTACATACCGTGAATACCGTACTCTCTAGAGGACATCGTCATGAACAAAGAAATTAATGAAAAGGTTATGTATATAAACATATCAAACAGGCAGCATATTCTTTATTTTCAGTAAAAATTCTGGTAGGTACGAACTACGGCACCAGGACAGAAGAAACGGTTAATTTTTTTTTAATATCTGAACATTGAAAATATGATTTAATATATTTAGTAGTTTATCAGTTATCTAGCACTCATAACACACTTTGCTTACTTTGGGGCTAGATGGCGCTGTGTGAATTTATCCACGATTATTTATTATTATTTATTTATATCATCTGGGTACATTTTTGGTACGGAACCCTAATAAATATAAAATTGTGGACCGCTATGTACAATATTTGAGTATTAAAATTCTATACAACAAATATTAAATTCGACCCTGTTTACATCGAAATATTTCCATATCTATTTAGACACCGAAATATAACTCAATTTGCCAATAATTTTAAATCTGTCTTTAATGGCATATTGTTTTAAGATAAAGATTTCAATTATTGCAAATTCACACTATTACTATGCATATATTTATCAAAATTTCTTAAATTGATTCCCGATAGCCACGACCACGATTGTTTACTTACCGGTGAAAGGATAATCCAGGTGTATTTCCATACTTGCAAATGTGCACTAAATTACACCCGTCTTTTAAATGATTTGATTTAAATTTTATTTGGAAATTATAAAATTTACACAGATTTTCAAAAGAAACGTCAGGTCGTTGTTAGCTTCAGCAACATGTCGAACGTTCAAAACATTGCGCGCGTCATTTTCTTAGAGCTTATTTGAATAGACGAAAAAACGGGATAGCAAGATTCAACATCATAGGAGGGTTCAACATCAAAACATGGGGTAATCGTTATAAAAGTAACTGCAAACGAAAAATAAGCGAACGTAGCGAGCTCGACATTTTCCCAATTTTGGCTCAATTGACTTAGGGTGAACATGATACATAAATACAACAAAAACCAATGACTGAGTGTGCAGCGAGCTCAGTTCGGACTTTTTGGTATACCTACATATTGCTCTTTATTTCCGAATTAAGTTCGCGGCGCGATTGGTATGAATATGTAGTAAACTTATAATAGACAAGTAATGAATTAGCGAGTGTAGCGAACTCGGATATTTTGGCATTTTGGCTAAATTTTGGTATTTTGGCTGCAAAATACAAAATGGCGAAGGCTGATGTAGATTATTTACATTTTGTATATGATAAATGTGTCCATAGCCAAATATAGGGTTCCATTTACCATACACTAAATACTTTAATACAGCCCTGGCAAACATATTATTTGGAAAAGATAGCAGCAGCGAGTAATATTGATAGAAACAATCTGTTCCCGCCAGATGGTCCTTTCCCAAACTTAGCCAAACTATACTTTGGACAAAACGCTGACATTACGTCTGGCACACATGTATTTTCGTATAAATCTGATATATTCGTAAAGGAAAGATCATTGTTGTACTTACTTCCAATATAATAACGGAGAAGCTCTTTATACATATAGGCACATATGTATAAAGAGCTATTGAAGATTATATTTAGACTTTCTACAACGATCCGTAGGCTAATATCAACAAGCTTCTTGTATTCTATAGGTAAATTATTCCAAAAACACTCAACGGTATTCTATTCAAATCTTCGTCAACAGCCAATTTCTTCTAAATTAGGCGATGGCTTTTGGAAGATTGATACACGAGGAAGCTTTAGACGTACCTATAATTTTTACGTTGGCTACGTGTCGCTAGTGTTGTAAGTACCTAGGTTGAGGCAGTATTGTGCATCCATTACCTACCTGCAGTCAATAAGCAGAGCATGGCCCTTCTTCCCCATTGCTACTACGTACTGGTCCATGATCCCACAAGGCATGCCAGGGAACTCGTGCTCAGCCTTTTGGCAAAGCTTCGCTTTTGTCACCAAACTGGAATAAAAAACAATCTTGTACTTAAATTTGATAAGGTGAAATTTAACTTAATTTTATTTAAATACTTGACATATTTTCATTTTTGACGTATCGCTAATTGATTAATTAATTAATTTGTTATTAATGAACATGTAATAATTTATGCAATATGGAATCTAAATTTAATTGTTAAGATAATTTTGTTTTCTATATTTCTTATTATTTTTGCAGTGCCCTCACAGGGTCACATGAGATACTTACCTATTTTTAAGATCTAATGTTATTATATTACCATGTGAAGCAATAAATAAATGACAAATGACAATATTTAAATAGGAGTTCAAATTATTTTCATGCCCTTCAATAAAAATAACAAGCACGCCTGCTCGGCGATGAACTACGCATCTCAATGAGGTCGGAATATTTAATATTTGTATTAATTCTGAGATTGCCTATTGTGGAGAAAGTATTTATGGTATCCTGACATAATTATTCGTTTATAGTATAAGGGTACCGCCCACGGATTCTAATGATCTCTGTATACCTTCTTCCCAAATGGTTAAGATATTTACATATTTAACACTTTGAATTTCGAATTTCGGATTTCGAATTACTCATCTTCAGGCAATTATTATTATATATTATTATATTTTTTTTAATATAAAATAATTGCCTGAAGATGAGTAATTCGAAACCGGTTGCAATTTAATAAAATTGTATAATAAAGTGGAACTAGTGTACAAAAAGTGATTTAATTCATAAGATATTTACATTGAATAGGTAGTAAAAAGGACCTTAGCCAAATTAAAATAGAAATAAATCATTATTAATAGCAATATTTGTGTTTTTTTTTTCTTTTCATAATTTGTATTTGAAACCTTTGTTCGTCATTTAGTGTAGATAGTGTTTAAGTTGACTCTCTGTACATGCCTGCTTTATCTAAGAACCTTCTACGATGTCCGTAAAATGGTTGTCTGGAAGAGATCGCTTTTAGCGATAAGACCGCCTTTGTACTATATTTTCTTACTGTAACTATGTTCTACTGTCCTTGTATGTACAATAAAGAGTTATAAATAAATAAATAATAATTACAATTTACAACAAATCAAACAACCCGCCCCTGATAAGTTTTAAATTAAGTATTACTCATTAATTAGTATTATACAGACCCACTGTTGTCCATTTTACCTAAAAGTTCAAGAAGGTGTAAAACATGAAAGTGAAGGCGCTGAAATGACAGGAGTCAGACCGCGCGCGCCGACTACCTGCTAGTGTGAGCTCTGGCCGATATCTGTCAGCGGCCACACACTCTCAGTTCGTATTAGTCGTCAGTCCGGACTGACGATTAACTGACAGACTTATATCGTCCGGCAAACTGTTAATCTGTGGCGCCCTTAAGGGGTTGGTGCTATTCTGCTCTGCCAGACACCACACGACCTACGCCAGCCGCTGCCTCCATGTCTATACATGAATGTCGAAGGCATCTCCTATATAAATGAGATGTCGCATCCGATGAAGCCTTCAAAGCCTTCTAGTGTACAGGCGTCCCCAGGCAGAGTATAGCAAGTAGGCGCTTAGGTTTATCGTAGCGAATCTTGCATAACCAGTCGACCGGCCGCGCTGATACTCATGAGAGTTCTCCGCCTCCCTCCCCCGCTATCCCAGAGGGTGCCCATTACCCGGTGCGGTGTACGCAAAAACAAAAAAAACTATTTGTTGTCCCTAATGACTTTCCTTCAGCTTACTTACTTACTCGACATTGACTCCAGTGAGAAGTTCTAGGAGCGTGAAGAACGCGACCTCGACGGATGCGCTGCTGGATAGCCCGGAGCCCATTGGGAGGTCTGACACTATCACCGCATCGAAGCCCGGCACCTTACCTGTCAGATTATGTAACATTTCACTAGTATTATAATAAACTTACGTCGGACAATACATGGAGCTACGGTTCCTTCCAAAATCGAAAGATAATTTCTATCAATTTCAATCTAATTATATCGGGCTGAAGTTCTTATTTTGAATAGCCGGTCTAGATGTAGGATATTAAGAGGAACCCTGGGTGATTAGGGTGACTGATTGAGTAACTTTGATCCAATCTGTTTTTCTGTTAACATGATCATGGAGGTCAGATGGCAGTCGCTTCACCGCAATAACCAAATCTACCAAAAATCGGTTGTGTTAACACAAATGTTATTAATATTAACCTTGATAAAAGAGTCACGGAAGTCAGATAGCAGTCATCATCATTATTACAGTCCATAACAGATCACTGCAGGACTTAGGGCCTCTGCCACGAAAGGGAAGGTTATTGTCATAATTTCCACGCTTGGCAGGCGGGTTGGAGATCGCAGTGGTAAATCATAACAATGGAAAACAGTGCTGCCCATTTCCAGCTTTCGGAAACTCTAGAAGTTTTGTTTCGAAAACATTAGTCGCCTTGTACGACACCCACGCTATAGATAGCAATCTCTCCGCTGTAATTAGTACTTGATCTGCCAAATCCTACACCAAAGCCAAAGCGGACCTCGGGGTCTCCTTCGCGCGCGAGTATAGATTATGGATGATTAGAGCCAGTCCAGTCCAACTCACAAGAGGTGCAAATTTTAATCGGGTTACCACGTCCACCTGATTGCCCTGGGTCATATTTACAGCGTACAGCTGTTTGTAGTTATGGTTCACCTTGTGGAAGGCCTACCCACGCTGCGTCTTCCAGTGCGTGGTCGCCACTCGAGAACTTTACCGCCCCATCGGCCATCTGTTCCGCGAGCTATGTGCTTATTCTATTTAAAACGTTTTCAATAAATTTTGGATTCACCCAGGAATAAACTCTAAGATGATGATGATGATGATGACTTTTGTGAGGATCACCCCTTGCTGCTAAAACCCAAAATATCCAAAATTGCGAGGTCGTTCCGCTCGCTCAGTCATTCAATAATAACCCCATGGTTTTCATACCCAAAATGTCACAAATTTCAAACTCGCTCCACTCGCTAATTAATTAATTGATCACCAAATCTTTTAAGACCTAAAATTTTAAAATTTTTAGTGAAAGCGGATGTTAGTCGCCTTTTACGATACCCGTCAATAGATAAGGTTTGTGCTATTATACCTACATTCTACTCTGCCGGTCATTCCACAAGACAATTTAATAAACCGAAAGATGAACCTATTGTTCTTTCTACCTAGTGCAGTGTCTGCTCGTTTGATACTAGGGAAAGTCTCTAAATTTCCTTAGAATCTTGTATTAAAAACTATCCTTATCATAGCAATAGGCAAATATAAACACACCAGGAAACACAGCCGCCACCCCCTTGACGTAATCAGCCCACGCCGGTTCACCAGGGCCCAGCTTCTCAGCGGCCGGTGACGGGAAACTGGTGGATAGTTCGACTCCTGTGGCTAGGACTGTTATCACGTTGATGGTTGGGGTGTTGTTGGGGGCACCCACTGCGATCGTCAGGAAGGGCAGGGCCTGCAAATAAAGAGTTTAGTTGAATGAGGTCATATCACACTGTTGATTGCTTTATTTACTTTTAAGTAGTTCGTACACATCCGAAACACACATGACGGCATTTTTCTTATTTTTGACTCGACAGTCAATACTTTGGACTATGTGGACTTGTTTGGAGTGAACTGAGAGCAAGTAATTAGGGGATAATGTATATGTCAAAATCTTTGTAGGTACCTAATTAGCAAACTTCAGTAAAATTAAAGAAAGAAAGAAAGAAAGAAAGAAAGAAAATATTTATTACAAAGGACGCCACGACATAATAATTTACATATAACATAAAAAAAAAATAGTACATAAAACACGGAGACAATTATAGGGTTCCCAGTGGCATTTTTCGTGGGCATCCAGCGTAAATGGACCCTACTCAGCATAATGTTGTGGCCGCTTGCCGCGAACCACAACGCTGGTTTTCAGTGGGCCCCGTAATATCCCACCGACACTGCACCGTCAAGCAAGCAATACCCACTTCAAATAAATAAATACCTACTATCCAAACAATAAAATGAGTTTATAAATCATATTACTATTATAGAATAAACATAAATAAAATAGTCAAAAAACCAAATGTCGCCATATATATATATAGATATAAAACGTATTACGTAAATAAAATAAACTAATTTGATTTGTATTTTGTGTAGTGACAGTGGCTGTGTGAATCTAAACTATACCCTTGGGAGGGGGTAGGGCCGGGCGGCCAGTCTAGAAACTAGCGTCGCGCGCGCAACGCGTGTGTCTTTGCAACACACTGGTCGTACCTATCGAATATCTACCTACTAGGCAAACAAAATTTGAACTGTACAGTCGAAAATTGCTACCATTATCATTTCAAATCCAAATGCAAGCCCATGGATGGAAAAATACGCAAAAAACCACAACAAAGAGTGTTTTTTTTTTTCCTTGTGCACGTGCTTGCGCAGGCACCCCGGTTGTGATAACTTTGTGTTAGTGCGCGTACTTACCCACCTCGTCCAAATCATCATTCAAGATCGTTCCTCGCCAAAGTACCACCGCCACCACATGTTTGAACTAAGCGAGGTAAATCTATTTTTTATTTACTAGCTTTTTATTAACCTGCAGTGTTTATATGTGTGCAATGTGCTCGAGTCAAATCCTGCAAAACCACAAGCCTAGCCACTTTACCTGCCTCCCTGCTTTCAATGAAGTCAAAAACCCATACAACTTGGATGACACTCCACGAAGATGGGGCTCCTTTTAACGGCCCTGATGAGTAGGTGCCACAACGCGACATAAAACCCTGCCATTCGATAATTCCTTATTACATAATGTGTACATTTGTACATTTGGTAAATATGCCCAACAAACATACCGATACAATAGGCATATACCCCGACCAGTATACCCGCAACATTGCCTAGCAGCATTTCCAGGCAACCGCATACTCATAGCTACATATTTTAGTGCTTATACGTTAATAGGTAAGCTTTTAATTTTAGTTTAAAATTTGATATTGTTTTCAGACAACGCAGCGGAGGTGGCAAGTCGTTCCAGCATTTTGATGAAGCAAATTTGAAGCTGGACCGAAAGGAATTAGATTTGTGCCGTGGCAGATGCAGTGAGTAGTCTCTAGAGCGCGTATTTACGATTGAGATATCGCGAGTCCATGTTAGCTTATTGAATAAGTAAGAAGGTTTACCGGACTTGACTATACCGAATATTGCTGTAGCATAGTGCAATTGTCTGCGCAATCCCATCTTAAGTATCCGGGCACTATTTATGTAAGGTGTAACGTGTGTGCGAGGCGGAATTTGAAAACAATAGCGTGCGCAAGCGTTTTGTACTCGTTGTATAACCTTCTGCGTTCGGACCAGCAGCCGTGGCCCATACACATTATCCATAAAATTTAACTTAGATAGCACCAAGGAATCACAGAGTGCAATTCGATTTTTAACATTAAGGTAATTTCTAATCTTATATAGAACTTTCAACCTATAAAAACAATTCTTTACTGTATTTGAAACGTGGTTCTCGAACCTTAGCTCTTCATCCATCTGTAGTCCGAGGTTTCGGGCCACCCTCACACGCTCAATTAACTCGTTATCGATCGAAATTAGCACTCCCCGATCCGACATTTTTTGGGTCTGACTAGATGAACCCAATATCATATATTTAGTCTTCGAGCTATTCAGAGACAGGGCATTGCTTTCTGACCATCGCGCTATTCGATGTAGATCTTCAGTTAAATTGTTGACTGCTGCAGGCATATCAGCCGGCTTACAGTGCACATACACTTGAATGTCATCCGCGTAGATATGATAAAGACAATGCCGGATTTGACTAGTCACATCAGCGCTGTAAATTGAGAATAATTTAGGGCCCAGGATTGAGCCCTGGGGAATTCCTCGTGTGACGTCACAGGACCTCGAAGCCACAATGGACCCGTCATCTTTTCGTATTTCCACGAATTGGGATCTCCTACTAAAGTAGCTATCAAACCATTTGATCGTAGATGCACCAAAACCATAGTAACGAAGTTTAGACAGTAAAAGTGGGATGCTTATGCAATCAAACGCGCGAGAGAAGTCCAAGAGCACCAGTATTGTACCCTCCCCCCTATCCTGTGCAGTTAAAATGTCATCTGTAACCTGCATCATAGCCGTGACTGTGCTGTGATTTTTACGAAAACCTGACTGCATGTCTGGCAGTAGCTTATTACCTTCCACAAACGCTGTCAGTTGATCATCGACAACCCGTTCCAGAATCTTTGACGGGCATGGAAGAATACTGATGGGACGCAAATCCTTCAAATCCATAGCGTTTGTTTTCTTCGGGATGGGCTTAACTATAGCTTTCTGCCACAAGCTAGGGAACGTACTAGTTTCAATAGACCTGTTAATTATGGCGGTAATGACTGGCAAGGTTACAGGTAACGTTAGCAGCAGCATATCCAACGAGATACCATCGACGCCGGTCGCATTGGTTCTGATGGAACGTACCGCTTTCAAAACTGCTGCTTCCCCAACCCCCCCTAAGTCCATCACGTTTGATACGGCGCGACGGTGCTCAAAGTAGTTGAGGGTTGAAACAGCAACATCACTGTTGCCAGGAACTTTAAGAAAGTGGGCGTTTATTAGGTCGGGATCAGAAGTCAGATGGGTGGGCACCACAGGCTGGCTCCTTATTGTTGCGTTTTTTTTTATATGGGTCCATAGTAGCTTCGAGTTATTTGTGTTATTATTTACGAATTGGTCAAAGTATGCCTTCTTTTCCCTATATAATGCTTTGCTGACCTCACCTTTTAGCTCCTTGTAAAACAATTTATGTGACTCAACACCTGTTTTCCGCGCTCTGTTGTAGGCCTGGTCTCGCACCCTCATCATTTGCTCGACATTGTATGTAACCCAGGGATGGTTTTGATCCTTTATCGTTATCAGTCTCATAGGCGCGTGCAAGTCAAAGACAAACGTAATCATCTCATTAAACATATAAACCATGGAATCTACGTCAGCTAATGTTTGTACTTGTTGCCAGTCCATGGAAGCTAAATCCAGCATAAATTGATCATGTTTCATATTACGAATAGACCTACAAAGTTGTCTAACTTTTGGTGGCTTAAACTTAACTATATTTACGTCACAAACGATAAATGCATGGGCACTCAGGTCCGCTATAGGATAAACTGTGACAGTACTACCCTTGCAGTCCGTACACACAACATCAATTAGTGTGGCGCTCTGATTTGTGAAGTGAGTAGGCTCATTTACACACTGAAACAAGTTATAACACGCCAGAAGGTTTGCCAGCTGCTTTACCCTGTCATCCTGTTTATTTAGAACATTTACGTTAAAGTCCCCCATAAGCACAATATTATCACTCCAAGCGAAAGATCCCAGTGACTCCGACATGGCCTCCATAAATGTACCAGTGCTCAGCCAGGGCGGTCTGTACGCTGTACCAACCACCACCAACCTCCCGTTCACTTTAAGTTTAAGCCACATTTGTTCAACTAGGGCATTCGGGGGATACGGCAGTACCTTTACAGCTATACCTTGCTTCACGTAGAAGCCTACCCCACCACCGCGAGCGCGTATCGCCGCGGGGCGCGGAGTGTGTCGCAGCCTATAGCCGCTTACAACTGGCGCACGCCCCTCCTCCCCCTCCCGCAACCACGTTTCATTGATAGCCATAATGTCCACAGCGTACCGCCGCATAGCAACAATGAACTCATCATGCCTCGTACCCAATGAACCCGCGTTCAATAGGCCTAACTTTAACTTGCGTTTAGGTCGAAACATTAACACATATCAACAATAAGCCTTCATTTAATGTAGATTTATGCGTGCGACTACTACCGTTGCAATGAAATGGTATACGGCATTTTGTAATTCGTTCTATCAGTGAATTGAGGCTGACCATAACCGAGTATAGACAACTCGTGACGTTTAGGTACATTGAGTGCGTAGCCACGGGCTCAATGCGCGTTTTATAGTTGTTATTTGATGCAGGGTAGTGTATGTGTTTAAAAATGAAAGTGTATATTAATTTTAGATTAAGTGTGTATGTATGATAGTGTTGTAATGCATTTAGTAGGTTTTTATAAGTAGAAAATAAATAAATGTGTGTGCACTGCCGACTGAGTGCGTAAGCCGAGTAGTACATACCTGCTTGGAAATGACATAAAGGTACCGCTATGACCGAAACAATGCCACTGAGACCCAGTACAAATAAATCTAAACATTTAGGACATGAGAACATTTTGAGGGAACTGTGACGTTTACAACCTTTATAGCAGCCACGCTGCTTATTGTTTTGGTGTTTTAGCAGCATTTTAATAACCAGGGCGAACATAATCAGACCCAAAAACCACAGCTAAGTCCGATTCCACTCGCAGACGGTGAGCGCGGGATCCTTGCTCCTTACGAGCGTATATCCTTCCATCTTTGGTCCACGAGTACCTCCATTTTAATTTTTTTGCCGCGTCTCTCGTGCAGTAAAATAGTTCCCTGTTGATTTTGGTGAGGCGCTCGTTAACGTAAACATGCCGCGGCTCCAATTCTGCACTTATACCTTCCGTGTTTACATTGCGGCGGACGCGCGCGGCCTGCAACAGCTGATCGCGCGTGGCTCGGCGCGCAAACCGTACAGCAATGTTCCGCGACCGTTTCTTCCCTTCCGGCTCTGCTCTAATCGAACCGACTCTTACACAGCTTACAATCTCTCGGTCCTCGAGTTGTAGACCGAGTTTGTTTGCGAGCGTGTACACTAAGTGCGTCGCATTTTCGCCAGCCTCCTCCGGTATGCCGCTAACTTCAACGTCATTCATCAGCAGGTCCTGGTCCCGGTCATTAATGTCCACCTGCAGTTTGCGCACTGTCGCCTCCAAAACTCCCACAGCCTCACTGGATCCATTTCGTGCGATAAAGGTGTCTACCTTCGATTCGAGACGGTCTACCCGCTCCTCACAAGATTTCATCTGCGCTCGCAGATCCTGGAACTGGTCCCGAAATGCCTTAAGCTCCCGCCTTGTCTCACGCAACTCGTCACTTATCCGACGCAGCTCGATAGCTAGCGACGGTTGCTGCGATTCCACCGTAGTAATTTCGCTTTCCTGACTGGCGACAGTGACACCCGAGTGCACAACACTGTCATGCTCCGTGACCGACGCATCCATGCCCTGCGTTGGTGCAGCCTTATTTCCCGCCGGCAGCCTAGTCTTACAGTCCAGGCATATCCATGACTCCACCGACTCCCCTTCGGGTACCGCGACGCAGGTTCGGTGCGACACCCTCGCGCATTTGCTACACGCAATATTAGTGCCTTCCGCCGACGACATGAACTTGCCACACTCGTTGCACTTTGGCGCCATGATTTTCGTTAGTTTTAGATTGTTTTAGTAGGTTATTTATTGCAATTTAATTATTTTTTTATGTGAAATGTGAATTTGTATGTACCGTCGTTTTATATTATATTACTTGTATTAAGCACTTGGTTTTATTTCCACTTTACAGCTTGTCCACTACACTGAAAGTAACGCACACTTTATATGTTATTAAGCGTTGGTTAAATTAGCTAACAGAAGCAAAATGTATTTATTATTTGTACTTTAACTATTTTTTAAATTAGGAACTCGATATTATTGCTGCGACTAAAGAGACTTAAAACATGCAAAAAAGCATCTAAGCTTTGACCGGTGCCTTTGACTTGTAAAAATTTGAATTTTAGAAGCTACATTTTAGTAGAAAATTAATTACAAGAAACACCGTAACAAGGCTCGCAATCTAATTACCGAAGTCCTGCAAAGGAATAATAAAAGTGTGAAAAGCCCATCTATTAAAAAAATTACGTTCCCAATACAATACTTTTTATTCCCCAAACAAACGGTTAATAGTAGGTATTTAGAATTCTGAACATGCCCCGCGAAAAAAAGAAATCGTATGCGATGGCTGGCAGGATAACGACGCATATTATTCCAGAAAGAAGGTTCGGACAATTCAGCCTGGATTTGACCAATGTTTCGTGTACTCGTACTTTACAACTTTAACTGTGGCCTCGAATCACTGTGGGAAAAATTGATAGACAAAAGAAAATTATTATATTATCCTAACGCAGCAATCGTGTTATACAACGTTAAAAACCCATTGAAAGAAAGAACATTTATTGACACAAGCACTCAAAAAGTATGAAATACAAAAATATATAAAAAGACAATATTTACAACATAAAATACACAGGAAGACCACAATGCCGATGCATATACTTACTCTATTATTACATAATGTGTAATAATTGCAATATCTATAATTATCAACTAAAAATGAATAAAGACATTTATATAAAGTTTTTGGTTTATTGGCCGTATCTCTTAATCAATAAATCTATATTATAAAGAGGAACAGTTTATATGTTTTGAGTATGTTTGTTGGGGTGCCTTCTGTATCGATTTTGAATTTTATTCACTTTTACCCGCGGGATAGTTGAAAGTTTACAGATATTCGAACGCGCGGGTGAATTCCACTAGTTAAGTAATATTTTTATACATACAAATACAAAGTTTATTGACATGTATCAAAACAGGCCACAAAAACCATCATTAAGCCTATTCCCAAAGCTATCAATTCGAGACACCAAATAATTACAACGTTGCTGAGCGAACGCCGTGCCATCTGCTCCCATCGATTAGTAATAAGTATCAATCTTAATTTTATTTCGAGAGACGGTAAACAATTTTGTGTAGTTGTTTACAATAAAGAAATTACATTACAGCAGTAACCTCGTGGGACCATCTCGAGATTTGTCAATCTGCACCCCGCCACTTGAAGATAATTGACCAAGTTTCTTCGAGATTCTCTAATTGAACTATCGAGTGACGCACAAAGCAGAAGGCATAATCAATTTTAATAGCGAAAATTCTAAATTGCCTGTCGTTGGGTCGATGAGGTCTAGATTAAAAATAAAATAAACTAATTTTATATAACTTTGAAAATCATATTTAAATATTTGTGACTTCCTGATGGAACTCTGAACTGAAAAAATCTTTGCCTGAAGATGAGTAATTCGAAACCGGTTGAAATTTAATAAGAAATTGTATAATAAAGTAGAACTAGAGTACAAAAGGTGATTTAATTCGTAAAAAATATTTTACATGTTTAGTATATGTTACCTTATAAACATTTGAGGAAAATACAAAATTGCTACGGCAAAATGTCTAAGAATAGAAATTAATAAGCGATTAATATCAATTACTTAGGCGTTGCCTAATTCCTTCATTAATTTGAGATTAATTTAAAGTACCAATTTGGATATAATTATGCGAGAGTGTGTCAGAAATAGAGCAAAATGGCGGTCCATAGTCTCTGCCTATACCTCCAGTAGTCCTGTTGGACAAAAGCATGAGCTTTATGTATGTAAGTAGTTATGGGTACGAACTATCTATTTTACAGCTTTTATTTAACTTGCAATGTTTGTATGTAATTATGTATGTTCGGGGCAAATCTTCCAAGTCCAATTGACCCACTTACCGGTGGTCAATTGAGCTAAATTTGGTATACCTATGTACCTTGGATGGCAATGCATTAATATGGTACCATGAAGCTGGTCTGATGGAGTCAGAACGTGGTCACAGGAACTACTGAACGCTACAAGATAACCTTATCGTATTTGGGCTCTTTGGAATGGTCTTCATGAGTACTATACTGAGCGATTATTTATTTATTTATCGTATGGCTTTTAAGTTCCTACTGCTACTTAAATTTTCAATTTACATTTCGCGATAAAAACTGGTTATGATTTTTTTTTATTTCATAACTTATTTTATATATTGTTACGGTGACGACGCTGCTCTGAAAGAAATCGGGATATAAACTTTAATTCTAGGCCGTGAGTATGGTTGGACCGACGAAGAGGCTGTATCCGACCGGATTGCGAGACCAAGCTTTGTCACTATTGCAGACACACACACCATGGCAGATAATGTGATCACATCATTTGCTGGTTAAGGACGTACTGTTTTTCCTTTTATACCACTGACATGGCAAACAAGCAAGTGGCCTGCGTTGCTTGCGATCTGGCTTGGACTGGTATAAGAGATCAGAATCACAGAGGCAGTTGGGTGAGATCGTGTGTTACCGCCTCTGAGCAGTGTTGGACCAAACGAAACCCAGAGTTGGCCCTACATATTTTGCATGTGAAGTGATTGATATGGCATAAATGAGCTAGTGAGTTGTATAATGTGTAGTAAGGCACCTTCCTTACACTGTAGCCATTGATTCATACCGTATCAATACCGCAGAAATAAGTGAACGAATAGACTCACATCGACCCTCTTGCCAAATAGCGCGTTTACTTTCCGACCTATTCGGAGTGAGTGAGCCAGATAAAGAACCCAATTTCGGATATGTAAGCCAAGCAAGTAACGCAGACGTATTGGATTTCGCTCATTTGCACTACAACCTTAAAGTAAGTGTTGTGTCTTTTGTTCTATTATATTTCTCTGTATATCATTATTGTGTACAATAAACAGTTAAATAAATAAATAAAAAACGGCCTGTGTAAACGACTCAAATGTCCGATTACTCTAAACTTAGGCGACGCATAAATTGTGGCCTGATGTTCCTAAACATTTAGACGTCACAATGCTTATCTTTGAAATCAATTTAGATGTTACTTTAGTGCAATCTGGCAATGTCATCTAAAGGGTCAATCGCCGCTTTTGCCAGGGTCCGCCTTCCTGCCCTGCAGCTTCTCCACTTCGCCCGGTCTTCGACATGCGCACGTTGCAAGTCATTGGCTCTCGCATCCGACTCTGCGACGTCAATCCAACGCTTTTTATATCTCCCGCGTGAGCTTTTTCTGATAACGTCAAGAATGATTGCACAACCAGCCCTAATTCCTCAACAATCGCATGATAACAGCCATCAGTCTCACCACAGGCAATACGTATCCCTCGCAGTAGTCCACGTGTTCCCCGATCAGGTTGACGCGGCCGGGTGCGCTGGCGCCGGCTGTGGGCGCGCGCCCGAACCGGGTAAGGAACAGTTCGCGCGCCGATTTCTCGAGTGCAGCTTGGCCGCGTGGGGTGGCTTCTGTCATCTGTAAAGGAAGAAAATGCAGATTAGAGCGCGCTTAAATAAATCAGTACTGTGCAGCAAACTACACACGTCCCCTCCAGCTGTCCTTCTCCATCACCTGCAAGAGCTAGGCACTGCATCCGATCCGCCACCGAAGTAGCCGCAGTTACTGGCCTACTAAAATATCGGAATTATGACACAGTTTTATACATAGACTGCCCCATGGCACAACTGTGTGATACTAAAATTAGTACCATGGAGAAATATTATGTATAAAACTCTGACAGAATTTCGATATTTCAGTGCGCTAGTAACTGGCTACTTCGGTTGTGCCACCGAAGTGGTATGAAGTGGTGGTGTGTTCGGTTGAAAGGTGTTTAAGGTGGTTCGTCACCTATACTAAACTTCTCTTGCCATTTGTTTGAGTGTTTAGTAATTGTATTATGGTTTAGTAATTGTAAAGAAAAGGTCATTGAGCAGTTTTCCAGTAGGTACATCCGGTACTGTCAGTTGGTTTCAAAAGCATTAATATATGGCGCCCTCATAATTTTTGTCTTTTTTTTTTCAATTCAAATCAATTCATTTATTTATTCGTGGTACACAGGTTATGCAGTTGTTACAATTTTATTAGATGGGTCCTCTGTGACCTGCCATCGGCATACAATTTAGAATTTAAATAATTTCATATACATTTAACATTTAACAATATAAAATTAGTCTTAAATAATCATTATAAAATATCACTGTTCAATGTCATTATTAATTAAAATGTCAATAGAAGATAGTGTCAATAATAATTTTTAATTTTTAATAATTGTTTGATGAAATGATGTCATGCAGCCAACTAATACTAAACTTAAAAATAAAAGGTTTATTATTATAAACAGTTATGTAGTATTATAAAAAACTGAGATCAGTGGGCTAATTACGTAAAACTGTTGCCAACAATTCTCTGATTTCAATGATTAAAAATGTTACTTTTGCGATTACGTTTTATCGATTTATTAGTTTCAGTTTATTGCAATGTAACTTTGTTAGCAACTGAACCGATGAAATCTATGATACGGTATCGCAAAACGTAACAGCATTACGTTATTAATCTACAGATGAAATGTTTCGTTATCGTATGCGGAATTGTGGAGGCGCCGCCAATGGAGCGCTAACTTAAACTTGTCTGAATTTTACGAGCTCGGATCGGATGCAGTGTCTAGCTCTTGCAGCTGATGGTAGTTGATGTGTGCCGATGTCCTGATCTTCTCTACTATAGGTACCTGTAGGTACTTATTATAATAAAATAGGTAGTTACTACAAATACTGCAGTGAGAGAATATTGATAACGTAGGTCATACTACAGTTCTAAAATCTAAATCTTTAAACTTTATTTATTTCATAAACATGCTTAATTAGATACAACAGTGGTTAGGATCTTACTTTAAGTATAAAATACCTGTAGCAGAAAACCCCGCTCTTCCATAGAATGCAAGTTGATATATGTTTATATTAATACCTTTTAGGTAAGTACGTATAAAATAATGAAGGTAACAAAACAAAAAGTCCATTCTACATTATATCCAATATCGCTACAATTGGGGTGTGAGCACATAAGGCGCTATCCTAATGGCAACGGTGGTGCGACCGTGGTCTTACGACGGGCGATTTTCAGGTCCTTATAATTGGTCGGGCAGCGCCCGTTGTACGTCCATGGTCACACGACCGCTGCCAATAAGGACAGCGCAGACTAGTTGCATCCCCTGCGGAATCCCTTTGCGTTGTCGGAGGAATTGCCATTAATTGGCTATTGAATCGTTCCACTGCTGACCAAGGGCTGGCTCATTCTTCGGACAGCGCTTAGGGGTTACTGTACATACTAGCTTTGTTGTTTAAGTAGGAATTTATTACCCCCTTTGCACGTCTTCCGTAGCGATACATCATGGATATAATGTCACTGTTTACTTTTTTATAAATTTGAATGTATAGCTAGTGTCAAATAAGAAGAGACTTGGCGGGTCACGTGGTTCGACTTGCGCTGTATACGATTACCTGCACGAAATCCCCTCCACTGCCATTTGACAAGTCTCTTTTTTCGTGACGCGCGTTATAACTATCGTGTTTATGTATAATAAACGTCATTTATGTATTTATATTTTTTTATTTACGGTCTTTTTTTTATTTTTTTATGTTACTCAGCAGACAAACAGGCAAGCGGGCCACCTGATGGAAAGTGGTCACCGCCGCCTATGGACATCAGCAACACCAGGGGAGTCACCAATGCGTTGCCCGCCTCTAAAGCGACCTCTAATATACCTCTTGAACGATCCCATGTCATAGTCCAAAGGAAACACTGTGGCTGGGAGCTCATTCCACATCCGAATCGTACGAGCGAGAAACGTTCTTTCGAACCTTCCCTGGTCTGCCTGTTAAACAGGTTTAAGTGTTATATAGGTTTTAAGACTTTCGTGGTTATTTACTACACTTTCATCACACATATTCCGTGGTGGTTTCACGATAAAATGTGTGATGAAAGTGTAGATTTTGTATAATTTTATTTGTTTGTACCTACTTATGTTGATATTATAAATTAAATTATAGTTATAAATTACTAGTGGTCCCGGCGCGACTTCGTTCGCGTACACTTACTTTACCTCTACCTACCCTTGTTTTCTTACTTATAAACCTTGCATTAAAAACCGCATTAAAATCCGTTGTGTACTTCAAAAGATCTAAGCGTACATGGATACTAATAAATCTAAAAAACGACGTAATTTAAGTAAATGCGTTTATTCATCTCAGTAGCCATTACAATGTGTTCGACTTTTCTCCAGTCACTGAGGATGAGGTTAGAAAAACGCTGTCATCTTTGGACTCCAAGGCTGTGGGTTGTGACGATATCAATAGAGTCATGATTTGTCATATTCTCAACTCCGTTCTTCCAATTTTGACCCATATTGTGAACTTTTCTCTGTCATCCTGTTCTTTTCCTGACTTGTGGCGTAAAGCATTGGTCATTCCTCTCCCTAAAATTTCCTCTCCATCTTCCTTAAACCATTTTAGACCAATTTCTATTCTTCCTTATCTATCCAAAATTCTTGAGGCCCTTGTCCACAAGCAGGTGTCGTCGTTTGTCTTCTCCAATGCACTCATTAGTCCGTTCCAGTCCGGTTTCCGGCCTGGGCATAGTACGGCTACGGCCTTACTCAAAGTTACCGAAGACGTGAGGGACAGCATGGAGAGAACTAGATTGACGGCCCTTGTATTGATTGACTTCTCCAATGCTTTTAATAATGTCGATCATGACATACTACTGGCTGTTTTATCTCATCTTGGAGCATCATCCTCAGTGACGGACTGGTTCACATCCTATCTCCGTGGACGACAGCAAGCCGTTCGAGCGGATGGGTCAACTTCTAGCTGGTGCAACCTTGATACTGGCGTGCCTCAAGGTGGAATTCTTTCTCCTCTTCTGTTTGCTATTTTCATTAACCAGCTGACCCTAAACTTAAAATGCTCCTATCATCTTTATGCTGACGATCTCCAGATATATGCAAATGCTGAGGCTGCTAACATTTCTGATGCAATTAGTGCTCTTGACTGCGAGCTCCAAACCATCCTGGACTGGTCATCAAGATTTGGTATACACGTCAATCCATCCAAATGCCAAGCTTATGGGCAGCCCATACGCAATTAAACGCCTTGATCTCTCCCTGGTGCCACCTTTACATTACAATGGTACAATTATCCCGTACTCTTCCCAGGTAAAGGATCTGGGGCTTTACATTGACAGCACTCTCAGCTGGGTACCGCATGTGACAGAGGTCAGCAGGAAGGTCACCGCGACTCTTTGTTCCCTCTATAGATTTAAATTTTTCCTTCCCCCTGCTACCAAATTGCTACTTGTGCAATCTTTGATTCTGCCTATCATTGATTACGGCGATGTATGCTACACTGGCGCAAACCAAGACCTTCTCTGTAAGTTAGATCGTCTTCTTAACAACTGCATAAGATTCATCTTTGGTTTGCGCAAGTATGATCATGTCTCGGTTTACCGAGCTAAGCTCAAGTGGCTTTCCATCCGACAACGCCGTAACTTAAGAACTCTTTCTCTCCTTCATTCAATTTTACACGACCCAGCTATTCCAAAATACTTAAAATGTAAATTCCAGTTTCTCTCTGATAATCACGACCGTAATCTCCGTTCTTCAAACAATCTTTTATTGAATTTCCCTCTTCATCGGACTGGGTTTATTTCTAATTCGTTTGCTTTAACAGCGATGAGACTCTGGAATGATCTTCCCCCTGACATAAGATTAATATCTAAGAAATTCTGTTTTAAGAGAGCAGTACATAACCATTTCCTGAACACTCCTTAGCTCCTAATTTATTCCTTGTTCCTTTATTCCTTTTTCATCTCTTTTCTTCATAAAGCCTCAAGTACCTGAATAATTTTGGGTAACTCATGCAGTTAATTAATTAATTAATTAGTGTAAAATATCTATTGCTACTTTTAACTTTTAGTGTATTTATTATTATTATTTATTTAATTTTTTTTATAAATTTGATTGTGGTTGAATAAGCTTTTGTGTAATCTTTACTTGTAAGTAATCTTCCTGCACCGCATACCTTTTGTCAATTGTTATCTCTCCTGGTAGACTGGTAGATAATGCTATTTTAGCTTTAAGTCCGCCAATGTACTGTTTGTGCATGAAGTATAAATAAATAAATGTGTCAAACCCACATTTATCGCAAATAAATTAAAGATATCGAAAATACCCACAAAAACATAAAATGTAAACATGACAGATACATACATAGATAAAAGACGTTGGGAAACGACATTGTTTTATACTAATCATAGATAGACTAGTCTTCAGTGGGCCCAATAATTACGGAAATTAATAAATGCTACCAAACACTTCAAACTATTAGTAACAAGGCTCGAGTTCGAATAGACAAAGGATCAATAATTATAACAATATTGGACAATATTTCATCGTAATTGTCCTATTAATAGGAGCTGGCTATATCTCCTAGCTAGATATGCGTTAAGAATAGTTAAGATCGAGGTATGAGCTCTTAATAATGACTGAATATTAAGCCGATGAGAATAATAATATGGTACTTAATAATGTCTTACTTACTACAAAGGTGACTAATGTTTTAGAGGCAGACCCCTAGGATCTACATTTTTATTCTATTCAGTGACAAACGAGCAGACAGCCTACCTGATGGTAAGTGGTAACTGTCGCCCATAACATCTACAATTCATACATTTAGATTGCAGGTAACAAAAATGCAGAACCGCAGGTGCATTATGACAGTGAGGACTAAGATGAAATGCCTCATGCCTGTAATTTCGCTGGCTACCTTATCCTTCAAACCAGAACACAACTTCACGGCAGCAATAGATAAGGCAGTGGTACTCACCCAGGCGGACTCCTCAGGCTTGACAGAGTCCTGCCACCTGATAAAACTTACTACTTAGCCTTTTTTTTTCAAACAGAGATCTCTAAATGTCTTGCTAAGTTTAAAAATTCTGGCGAATTTTAAGTAAAAAAACAGGAAGTCGAGTAGGTCCATAAAACATCGGCTATAAACATAGGTACCTACATACTTACACAGGTAGAGCTCGTCTAATTTAAAATGACGCGCCCCACTATCGCATTAACGCACACAAGCAAGTTTAAAATATGGACGCAATACATATACAAATGCCGTTGTAATTGGTCATTCAGTTGCCGGTAAGATTCAAACGTCAGAGCACGCGCTGTTCATTGGCTCCCACACAGATAAGTGTCGTTATTAATATTTGCACTCACACATCGAAATCAACTAACTAAGTAGTGGGGCGCGTCATTTAGACTAGACGAGCTCTACCTATACCTTTACAAATAATCAAGACAGCATCTTTATTAGGTATTGTCTTATCCCTCACTGGTACACATAAAGGTCTAATGATACATTAAGAAACAAACAAAATTATAGAGGGCAGTTTCTATTTTACTTGAAATTTGGTGGACGCAGCTCCTGGCTCCTTTATTTTTAATAGGTAGGAAGTTTATTTATTCCAACACCTTGACCTCTGGCCACTTTTAAGACTTATATATCTATCTTCTATAGGTATAGAAGATCTAGTACCTATAAAATACAGTCGCTTGCCGCATCTGTTTGTTTGTATTGTATGTACCTATGTAATATGTATGTTTTTTGCTAACTCCTCTTAAACCACACAACAATTTTCGAAGCGATTTTCACTATCAGTTAGAGAGTTTCTTCCGAAAGGATTACATGCATAATAATATTGTAGTAAAGAAAAGCCGGGAAAACCCGTGCGAAGCCAGGGCGGGTACTTGTAGTAAATAAATAAAAATACAATCGCAGCATTTAAAGGTCACTATTTGTGCCGAAACGCTACTGAGTATTGTCTGATCTACAGAGCGCGTGGTCAAATCTACCTCCGACATTTATTAACGACACGCGTAAAGCCCACATACGACCCTGCGGCGGGGCCGATCTAGAAGGTTACATTTCGGAGAGTGTGCGAAACAGCTGAACGACCTCATTCCGCCGACCCCGCGCCACCATCGGGAGACGCGATGCGGGCGAGCGCATCATCCTTATATCATGGATATTCCAGCTATCCGCACAACCCGCTTTGGCTCGACTTTCATAATGCATACGGCTAAGGAATGAAACGCGGTGCCTGCGAGTGTTTTCCTGATCAATATAATATGGATGCCGTCCAGGCTAGAGCGAATAGGCTGTTCCAAAACGGGCATTCTCCATCTTCGGCCGTCGCCGACCAACAGGTGAGATGGCGGTCAAATGCCTGTTTGCCTAATAAAAAAAGGCATTCATTCTAATGCTAAAGGCGGATTTACATTGATACAGTAGCTGGACTGGATTGTATCGTTAACACTGTGCCAGCATTGGCATCGACTTGTTGTGGTAACTAGACGTATAAGTAAAAAATGAAGACTACTAAGCTTGCTAATACTTTTATGAGAGATCCCATAGCCGCGGATTATATCAAGCGTCGGCGACGCACCTTGCGTCGGCGACGCACGTTGCGTTGGCGACGCAAGCTGCAACCTGCGTCGCCGACGCTTTGTATAATCCGCGCCATACTGTTAAAAGCGAAACTTGAAATGAGTTTGCATTGGGTACTTGGGAACTGAAATGGCATTTCGAACTTTTATTAAGTCACTTTTATCGTGTTTCCAAATCATGATAGCACATGGTGACTGTGTGGCGCCAGTGGTCGGCGTGTACGTGTTTACACAGTTCCAGTGACGCTAGCAGGGGGGCGCGGGGGTGAGGGGTGCGGTAACTGGCACGAAAAATAGGCAGTCGTAAGTGCCATGCCTGTGCTGGACTGGCACGAAAAGCCAGCTACTGTCCGACTTTCCTCTGTATAATATAATCGCTTTTCGAATGTATGGGCGAGCCGACCTTGGTTGGACGTCCGACCACGTCCCCGCATCCGAAATACTAATTTGTTTTATACTGCATAAATATTAGTATCTACCGCAATGGCAGTGTCGTAGGTAGTGTGCTTAACGATGCCATTCTACTCTGCCGATCACCAAGTGGCTACACATTGCTGAGGCACTTCCAAAAAGCTGTCAGTAGGAAACACGTGTGTAGATAACTACGCAATACCGCGGCCGCCCCCGCGCGTCCGCAGTGACACCTCATCCCGGAGAGTGCCCGAAAACGGCCCTCAATCTTAATCAAAGCGAAGTCCCTTAAGACAGGGTCAAGCAGTACAATTTGGAACGACGAAAGATCGCATTCCATTTTTAACTTTCTGATAGAATCGTGCCCGTTTTCATTAAACAGGAATCGACTAAATTCCTGTTGTGTCATCTATAACTCTGTATTTTTCATCAAAGTTTTATGTGTACAATAAACTGGAAAATAAATAAATAATAAATTCGATACCTAATTAGGAATTACGTAAGACGCAAATATGTTTTATCAACCTCTAGGAAATAAGTATCGCCATTAGGTAACGCTTAAAGTTAGGTAGTGGATTGGGCGGTGCTTAGTCCGTAAGTATCGCCAAAATAACAGTTGCGTTCTGTTTCCCACAGCAAACTTATCTAACCCGGTGGCCAAAATAGGAACTAAGTGTCGCCATTTTGAAATGTCACTTTGTTGTCAAGAACAGCGATGCAGTGATCTGTTCGGTTGAGTTTGTGGCACTCTACAGTTTACCAAGATTTCCACGCAAATCTATTGATAAATCCGCCTAGAGGTGGTGAAATAGACGAATTGGCTACGGGCATTTCTAGTTAGGTAATGCTAAATTCTTAAATTTTAGTTTTTTACGGAGTCTGCAGCGCGTGGGTGATGCCTCTAGTATTGCAAACGTCCATAGGCTGAGGTGACTGCTTACCATTAGGCAGACCGTAAGCTTATTTGCCACCTAAGTGGTATAAACCGATTAAATAAATGATTTGATTTGATTTGATTTAACAAAATTCAAGTTTAGTTTAAACGTTGGTAGCCGACGTTCGTATTTATATATCAAAAATATAATGTGAAGGATAAAACAAATTCAAAAATACACCTACCCTTCACTTAACCTACACCCACCCTACACCTACCCTTACTTTTAATGTGTACCTAATATTCAATATGCCAAAAGGCACATCATGGAGGCATTATTATATATGACCACCTTTATGTTGCTTATGATGACTAATAAATTATTTGATATTATACAACCTCGCCACAGCAGAACGTCAAAAATTACGAGACAGCCGATATCGCTCGTTTATTTGTTTTACGTTATTTTTATTTAAATGTACAAGGTTTTAAGGGGTAGCTAACAAAAATATCGTTTGTCATTATTAACATGCGTTATTTTTATTATCATCATCTTGGCGTTAATGTCCCGGTTATGCACTCGCGCGCGAGGGCCCAGGGTCCGCCTTGACCATGATCCAGGATTTGGCAGGTTAGGTAATTACAGTGGAGCGACTGCCATCTGACCTCCATGACCCTGCTACCAGGGGAACCTGACCAGATTGGATCATGGTTACACATCCAGTGGCCTGAATGTGCAGGTTTCATCACGATGTTTTCTTTCACCATAAGAGCATCGGTTAGTATTCAACTAATGTACATAACCCAGAAATCAGTCATTAGTACATGGCCGGAGCGGGATTCGAACCCGGGGCCTCTGGCTTACGAGTCGTATACTCTAACCGCTCGGCCACCGACGCTTCGTACATGTGTAATTTTTATAATAAATAATAAATAAATAAATATTCGTGGACAAATTCACACAGCGCCATCTAGCCCCAAACTAAGCAAAGCTTGTACTATGGGTGCTAGATAACTGATATACTATTTAAATAATTTAAATACATACTTATTATACATAGAACACCCAGACCCGTAACAGAAATTACAATTTATCATTTCAATTTCTGCCCGGCCGAGAATCGAACCCGGGCTCTTGCATGGCAGACCGGTATGTTGACCATTGAACCACCATAACAATCACGTAGCTATACATATAGTTATACCTACCAAAAATTTCAAGCTCACCTCGTCGCCTCGCGGACCACCTTGGCTTTTAAGGAGTCATAAAAATGTAGAGCTCAATACGCTTATTCAGTGATTAGTTATTTTTTATTATTTATACGCGAATTATTAGAGCTCGCTGCGCCTGACCATAAACGGTCAAAAGGGTATAAATTGACTTAAACTAAAACCAGGATTTAAGTTACTCATTAGCACCCCTTGTAGTTGGAGGTATCAACTAGGGGGACCTCTGGACAACTATTGATATGAGGCATCTGTAAGGCAAGCTACGCTTCGCTACTATGTTACTCGCTGCTATTGTAGTTTTATATAGGTGAAACAATTTTTAAAATCTGTTGAGTAGTTTTTGAGTTGATCCGTTACAAACAAAAATACAAACAATCAATAATAAGTATTATTAAGTAATATAGGCGAAGAAAGTGTAAGGGAGTTAAGTCCATCGACTCGATAAGAAGACGAAGTATACATATCCGTAAATTGAGAAGAACAACTGTCAGTTTTAAATCAGCTTCCATCCCGACATATGTGCGTCAGTATTGCTAACTGTAAGATAAATCGCTGAAGGCTGTGCGCCATAATTTTGAGTAACTATAGCATCAAAAAGCGCGAGGTTTTCCTAGAAAATATTGACTAAGCACGTGACAAAGACCTAGGTTTGATTTATTACGGTGAATATGCGAAGCATTTGCACGACCTCATTCCGCCAGCCCCTTTCCACCATCTGGAGAACCGGTCCAGGCGAGCGCTTCATCCCTATGTTGTGGGTTATCCTCACGAGCCGCTTTAGTTCAACCTTTATAATGCGGCTAAGGAACAGAACGCGTTGTCTGCGAGTGTTTTCCCGATCATTATAATCAAGCCACCTTCAAGGCTAAAGTGAATAGGCTGTGCCTAGATAGGCATGCTCCATCATCGGCCGCATCGTAACTTACCATCAGGTGAGATGGCGATCAAAGGCCTAGCTTGTCTAACAAAAAAAAATCCAAAGTGCTCGTAGTGTCCGCAATAGCAATTATTAATTGATCAGTTTGAAAGGTCACCTCAAAATTTAAGCGGAATCCTGTTTGGATTCAAACCTATTTTTGCCTTTCAACAACAAACTGATTAATACGTTTAATTGAACCATCGAAATATTTATTTGGCTTTTAATATATTTTTTATACTTACCTATCTTTAAAGTACTGAGATAAGCAGATAGGTTACGGTCAATATTATCGTGGCTAGGCCATGCCAAATTAATACAATATTTTGCCCATGTTTTATTTCGCAATATTATTCGGTTATATTGTGTCGAGTTGGTGGGATAAGAGCAGGTTGGTGATGCTGATGATTATTGTTCGGATTATTTAAACAGACGAAAGAAGAAGAAGATTAAAACAGAAGACCTGAGTGGTTCAGTTGACGACCTGGGTGGTTCAGTTGGTTAACATGCTGGTCTGCCACACAGAGGTCGCGGGTTCGATTCCCAGCCGAGCAGAAATAAAATGATGAATTAATTTATTTCTGTTATGGGTCTGGGTGTAATATGTCTAATAAGTACGTATTTATAATAAACCACCTAAAGTAAAACGGTAAAGTACTTTACCAGTTATCTAAAACCTAATTGACAGTTGTCAAAAAATAATCTTTATACGTTTTATCACATTCCTTCTCTATCTAAAGACGCAAACACATTTCATGCCAATTACCTACCTAAAGTTTGTCTCAAACCAAGTATCCATCGATGTAAAACTACTCTAACAGAAAAATATACGCAGGTACCTACTCGTCAATAATCCAAACCAAATAACACACGTGAATTCACTCACACCATGTGTCACTAATTAGGCTACAATTTTGTAAATAAATAACCACATAAAACGATACACAAATCACCAAGAATTAAAAAAGTTCCATTTCTACTTACATCGAAATTACCTACACTGGCTACCAATGGACACACTACACGCACAGTTGTTGGTGTAACTACCTAAGTAGGTACCTATTGACATGCGTTTCTATGTAATGCAGTTGAACTATAAACAACTACATACATACTACTTAATCAGAGATCAGAAATGGCTTCGTCTAGCCAAGGAGGAATAGAGGATACTACTACATTATCGGTCATCCCGTGGCGAAAGTACGCCACGTTTGGGTTTGGGTAATAGGTACGGGTAATGAATACCTACCTAATGAGGAGTTTTCCAGTAGGTATATGATAGTTGGTTTCAAAAATCATCAATAGATGGCGCTCCTACAATTTTGGTAATATTTTTATAATCTGTATGATGGTGGCAGTGATTTCATGCAACTAACTAATACTAAACTTAAAAATAAAATGTTTATTAATATAAACATAACTGTTAAAGGTTGAAAGAACTGTATAAAGAAATATTTATATAAGTTGGCACTATGTTCCATTATTATTACAACCTCTAAAATGGTTTAAAACTATTGATAAATACAATATTATCCAATATAACGTACCCAGTGTTTATATCCTCTTTGCTAAGAACCTATTTCAAGCGATTATCAATTACCAAAATTGTCGGGGCGCCATCTAGTGAGTGGTTAAGATGCTTTAGATACCTACTGGAAAACTCCTCATTATTAGGTAAGCACCTATAGACAATATAGACACCTTGCTTGGCTAGTAAATACCTTAGACAACCCATCTTCGGCCGCATTGCGTCGTCCGTCCCAGGTGTTGCCGATGTCCATAGGCGTCGGTGACCACTTTCCATCAAATGGCTCCATAGCCTGTTTGTCTACAGTATTATATAAATAAAAAAATCTACCTTCCTATAGAATAGTAATAATAATAGTAAAAAGACGTAAGACACATTAATCTTCCACCTACAAGTACACATGTGTGTATATGGTAGCATGTAATCGCAAATGAAATGGCTCAAAACATCAACACAACTCCGATAACAGCGGCCATAAAACCATTATAAAGATTACGCTATGTTACGCTCGAGTGGCATTGTGAGAGATGGATGGTACCAGCCTATACAAGTTTTCGACTTTCCATAAAGTTTGTGGTATTCCAACTGGATTTCTCCACACCCAAATAAAAATTGGATTTTATAGATTCGTAATTTCGGGGCTGTTTCCTGAGTTCAGTCTGGAATGGCCATTAGCACAGTATATATATACTACCATTAGTAAGTCTGGTTACTTAGGCTACTTAAAACAATAGCAGTTAATAAATCTAAAAGGACTTGTCATCTCGCTCGCTCGCGAAAGGCGACACGACTGAAGCGAGCGAGATGAACAAAGACGTATGTCTTCGCAAATCGCAAGCTATCGGAAATGCTATCTTAAAGAGTTACATAGTCGATTGGGGCGACGGGCCCCAAGTCGCAGTTGCATATGATATCCGCACACACCGCACATCCGCGCCGCACCGTCGAGTAGGTAATCCCCGAAAAGCGAGACTGAGCCTGGGATATTTAATTTTGGGACTAAAATCAGGATGTCCCATTTAGCAACGTTCCAGCTTTCTGGTAAACTGGTCGCCATGTTCGACGCGACATTAGCTACAGCCAACAGGGATATGACGACACTGTTCATCTTTTGATTAAGTACATTCCTCTACGTTCTGAAGTGACAAAATAAACAATAAATATTCTATTCATTTACCGGCTCAGACAAAAGGAAATTTCTAAATTGGTTGGCCTAAATAGTACATAAAGATCAATATCGCATACAATAAACAACAACAATTACCTACCTTGATAAGGGAATAACCTCTCGCCGGTACGATGCGCGCACGCAGTCAGCTGTTCTTTGGCGGGACGCGCGCGGGACTACGCGCCACTTCATATCATACACATTCATTACCTACTTTATTAAACGTATTAAGGCTAATACTGTACGGTGTGCTAAGCGAAAACAATCATGTTTATGCACTATTTAAGTATTCTGTGCTGGGTGCTGGGTAGGTATTGTAAGGAGGTACACAAAAATGTAAAAGAGGGGTATATGGAAATTATTTACGTTACATTGACAGATCTCGTAAAGTCTGTATCTAGACAAAAAGACAAATAATAATAATAAATAATAATAGTTCTTTATTTATATAAGATTTGTACATACACTTGTTGAATTAATATTTGTACAAATTAATTGTTGAACCCTGATATCCAAACTAGGCACAGGCCTATATCTTGAAGATCAGTGTTCTACCGAAAGCCAAAGATGTGTTTTACTGTTACAACCACATTGAGCGTTACCTGTACATGTATTGTACTTACAAATTGTTACATAGACAAAGAAGATTCTTGATAATAAAATTAACATTTTTGATAAATTTATAACGAAATGTGTTACTACTTTATAAAACAAATGTGTTAATACTTTTAAACGTTTACAGTATTTATGTGGGTGTGTGTGAATATGTGTTTGTGTGTGTGTGTGTGTGCGTGTATGTGTGTAGTGTGTAGTGTGGTAATGTAATATGTCAGTCAAGACTGTCAGGTAGGTATATTTTCTGTGTCGCAGTCATTGAATTGCAGATTGAGACGGCGATTAAGTTGCGCACAGAGATAGAGATGTGCCAGTAAAAAAATCATCCCGTTCCGTTCACCACGGGAAAAAACCCGTCACGTATAGGCTCGCACTACAAGGATCCGGAACGGAAATAAAACGTCCCCGGATTCAATCCGTAGCGCAAACGAATGTATGAAATTTTACTGCATCGACTACATGAGATCCGGAACGGAACGGAACGGTATTCCTTCCGGAAGCAACCGGGTCGCGCGTCGTTTTTCTCCGTGTCCTCCGTACGGTTTCTTCGGCACGTTGGGCGTGACCTATAAATATCGTATGAAGTATGTAGCTGACCACACGAGACTCTGAAAACGTTCCATCCCAAACGAATCGGCAGGTAGGCATAAATAAATATATAATTAGACTAGTATCATTTAGTAAGTTTATACTTATATACACAGTTAGGTACATAGACACTCACCCCCGTATCCCACAGGGGTAGACATTTTTGACTGTTCAGTGCGAGTGATAGCGGCTGACTGGGTATATTTCTCTCCGGATTCAAACCGGAGCGCGTGTAAGCGATAGCTCAGTTTTTTTCCGTTCCGTTTCGTTCCGCCCCGGCCCGGATGCATGAAATCCGAGCCATACCGAGACCTTTATTGGTCTCAATCAAACTCATATAAAGACTTTAGTTCCAGTTTGTGCCGCTGTACTGACATCATAATCGTAGGTACCTATTTAATTTTGACACCCTACATGCAGCACTATAATTGTCGCTCTATTTTCTAAAACCACCACTGATTGTCTTCATCAAGTAGGTACTAAAACATTTGTAACGTAGGTACTTGTTTATCGCAACTGTGAATTTAATTTCTTTACAAATGTCCCGGCAAATATGTAGCATTTGCTTTCTTTCGTCTCACATGATTTACTTGGTTCCGCCTCCGCGACTATTGATGTGAGAGAAACGTATTACTTTCTAGGTACTTATTTACACGTGTTTCGTCTGATAATACTTACCAACTTCAAGAAGATTTCGTAAATTACGAAAAGCTATTTAGGTAAAATAATTTGAAACTCAGGCTTTTATTAGGTCGTAATTACATTAAAGGATTACAGCAAAACATTCCAAACATTCATTCTAACGAAATAATCTATCTGTTTGCCTACCATATGACATAAAAAAGAATCTCGAAGCCAAACAGTATCAGAGTCTTGCTTAAGACCCCAAGGCGCTGTCCTAATTGGCAAAGGACGGTTTTGAGGTCTCCTATTGGTCAGGCGACAAGCGATTGCGACAGCGCCATAATAATATGAACCACGCGCACTTACGCTGCGCGGCGCAGTTGTCGCGTTCTTCTGTGCGGTGATTGTTCTAATGACTTCGCCTTAACAGCTATCGACCGGCCAGCAATTGTTTATTGCCCCTTGTTGGTGAGATAAACCCGGGCTATCTCCATTGCAGTCCGTAAACATAAAATTATACAACTTATTACAAACGTATGATGTGTTATACAGCACGATATTTTTTATTGTACTTGGTTTAGTCATGTACAAATCATAATCGAGAAAGGAATGTTTTTAATTTGCCTCATCAAAGGTGATAATTTTTTAGGCTCTTACTTTTATGAAGCAATGTGTGTCTACTTTAAAATTAGTCGACAAACCCTCTCATGACCATGACGTGTTCGTAATCAATCAATTATGTCGTACGTATGTACGAAGATAACTGAACAATTTTTAAACCAAATGTAAGAAATATGTTCTATAGTCCGATATTAATATAATATTAGGTTCTATGAAAACGTGTAGACATATACTTTTTTCAAAAGATTCACACTGTACATTTAATCCGCCTCAGGCCTACTCAATCAAACCCAAACCATCTCAAACGAAAATTCTGTATCTACTACAGCTTAGAACGATTCAATTCAATTAAATTTATTTATTTTCAAACAACAGAGATCCATTTTTGTTAGTAGTACAGATATCTTACAAACTATGTTAGTAAAACACTTTTTAATTCTGGAATATGAAATATGATTCACCTATATGAAACCTATACAAATGCCTGCCATAAAGGTGAATCATACCTATCAGCTATAACCTTCAGGATACTGCTCCTGTCCGGGCTGCTGCGCACGCGCCTTAATAACGAAGCAGTTCTTTTGCGCCTTATGGCGTGAAAGCCGTCCAAATGTAGTACAATTAAGGCGGTCCTAGATCTTGTGTAGGTGGTAGGTCCTAGATAAAAATCTAAACGGCGATTAACACTAAACTAGGTCGCTTAATCGGCGGTAAGGAACCTAATAACCGTTGATCCATAGCAATATAAGGGTAGCGCCACATCAATGTGATGTTATTATTATTAATCATTTATTTCAGACCATATAAATATTATTTTTAACAGTCCATATTATATTGTGTTAGTTAAATTACTTATAATATATTGTTAAAATCATTACATAATTAAACATTCAATTCATAAAACTCATAAAATCATCACAATATCATAATAAAAAATTAATTCAAATTTCACATAAAATGTCAAATACTTAAGTAGGCAATTAATTAATAAAAATTAGATCCCAGATGCAACATGGAGTTTAAGCCAGTGTTGCATCATGGAACAGTCCAGTCTGTTTGCCCACATATTTAAGAGGCTGTTATGGCTCCCCCGGACACGCTGCAGGATTGACGCAACCCTTTTTCGCATGATAGCGTGAAAACCATCCGTCCTTGCTGCCGCAAACATGCCCGATGCACTACAGTGCCTCCTAAACACATTATTATACTGTACGCGGAGAGCGTCGTATGCCCTCCGAGAATATGAGACCCACAGGCTGCACGTATACCAAGCCACGTTTCACGTTACACGACGTTAACTGTATAATCCTTCGACCAAGGTCCGAAAGCGACATTATTTTATACTACGTAAAAGCCCAATTTCTGCACTATTTATCCCAAATATTTACGCAATTTTGGTTACTATACTAATGAAAGGAAGCGTATTTTATTATTATCATCGTCACCGTAGTCACCGCACAGCAATCGTATCCCGCAGTCGTCGTGCCGCACCCGCGCAGTCACCGCGTCGTATGAACACCAACAGGGTAGATTTCACATTTTCTGACCAGTTGCTAAGCGGTGACTATACGTGCACGACGCACATACGTTTTCTGTCTGATTTGTAAGCGGCGATGTATAATCAGGTCCTAAGGATTAGCATAGTTAATGTCGTGTAACGTGGAATGGTATGACATCACACGAATGTGGCGCTGCCCTTAGCAGGCAGATACGGTTGCTTATACCACTTCGCCCGACCCATGTCTTTAAAAAGGAATATGTGTACTTTTCAGGATCGGATCGCTGGTTATATATTATCAGCTACTCTATAGATATATCAAATAATATGTATTGTCTTCCTCTGTGCTATGTCCTAACAGATGACCAGTAACCACCTTCGCTAATATTATTCTGTTCTTAGCACCTCTGGATAGTGCGGCTGCGTCATAGCGTGCCTATAGAGTACAGTTAAAAGGGTTAAATTGCACGAAGACTATACTGTACCTACCTACTCAAAATTCCATAAAACAAGCGCCTAATTCTGAGCATACTAACTCCAAAGGATCAATAACGCTCCCCGCAACCAAAGGCTTAAGGTTGTAGCTACAACCTTTGACCAGTTTATCGGTCCACTTAAGAGACATGCCTAAGTGCCTACTCTACAACAACACTGACAATCCATGTTAAAAATAACAAGTATCATAAATCGTCGCTGCGCAATAAATAAACTTTTGCCTGGATTAGGTAGGTAAATACGCAAAAATACTTTCCGCCCAACCACTTTCCATTATCCGAATAGTAAACATAGAATCCTGTTGTAAACAAATGGAAATTCATTCCACGCCTACGCCTCATTCATTCACTCCTGCGTTTCTTGAAAAATATCCTAATTCATTGGTACTTTCGCTTGATTGAGCTTAAGTCGCGGTCGTCTTGAAGACTCTGCTCTCGTCCTGGTCGATGCACTCCTCCTGTTCATTAGAGCGGACGTCCAACTGGATTATCCGTGCATCAGTGAATCGTTAAAAAGCAGCCGACAGGTTCAAATGAACCTTTAGTGCCCCTTGTGCCGATAAGACGGTGCAATAGTCCTCTAATACTCTATTAAAATGCAGCCGAGGTTTGCAATTAAGTTTTAATTGTTTTATTTTGGACTAATTGCCGCTGCTATTCGAATGCACTACAATTTTCCCGCCGAATGTTAATTCATAATAGACGGTCCGTCCAAAAGATGGACGGACGACATTATGCAGGCCGTATATAGACCGGAAGCAGATGGATGCAAGAGGCACAAAGTCGAGCGGTGCGGAAGACGTGGGGAAGTCCTATATTGAGCACTGGACGTCCTGCGGCAGAGATGAAAATGATAAATGCAATAGTTAGGTACTTAAAAGTAAGTATGATGTTAGAATGTGTGTTACAACTTCATCGTTAAAATCGACTGAATGGGTGTTGATAGCAGTTTGCAGTGTTAGAAAATTGAAGAATATCTAACACAAAGGCTAAAAACGCCAACACAAAGACAAACAATTTATCCTGAAATACAATATAGTTTCCGCAGGAATTTTATGCACGAGTTAGATATAAGGTATTTTAGTATGTTTTAATTGGTATTAAACATCGTGATTAATAGTAATTAATTTTACAAAATACTTTTGAAAACATTTTACCAACTTCAGAACGAAGTGTGGTGATTTCTGAACGATTATTTGTCTTTGATCAGTTAAGTACTGTTTATGAGAAACTTTCTTAATTAACTATGTAATAAATTTATAATAATGTTAAATAACGTTAAAAGTATTGTAATACATTAAATTAATATGTAATAAATCGATCAGTAAATTTAGGAGACCGGAAATGAGAATAGAAATGACATTTCCAGCTAGATAGCTAGTATAAAGGTCCAGTCGGAAGGCTGAGAAGGACTTTGGTGGACTTTTGCTTTATATTTTGTATTGGTTTTATTTATTTATATAAGCGTTTATTTATTGAATCGTACGTTATACCACTGTCCCATTTTTAAAGGATAAATATTTAATTATGTGATCGATAATTGTGTCATAACATTTGGTTAGAATTTAGTATAAATGTGGTTTTCCTATGGTACTTTGTTTGTTTTATTTACTTTGTTGTTTAAATAAATACCTCATTTTATAATAGATTACATTGCTTATTACAATATACCTAATAACTTTAAAACATGCTTTTCTTTGATTAAAATGTTCACTAGAATCATACTTTATCCTAAATAAGATATTTTCTAATAAACTCCTACACAAATAACATCAGCCTTGGATACTTCATCATCATCTAAACGACCAGTCCCGGCTTCTGCCAGGGTCTGGTTACCAAGTCTTACTCCTCGACTTCGCCCAGTCTCTCTTAAATACTTTATAACCTATGTACTAACAAATAGCATTACCTCAAAGAACTATATTTTACATGGCATAGATATATTTGTTTACTTAATTTAGCGTTTTTCGTATACTTCACTGGGGTTTTGGATACATATTCACACTCTGTTATTATTCTAAAATAAAGACTAAAATAAAGGTTTGTACTAATAAAAGTCACTGTAGTTATAAGTAGGAAATCTGACACACGCACGAAGTCGCTTACAAAATTATTATAAAAGGGTTTGCTTAGGTACCTACATAATTTGCTAAACTCTTAAGCACACGATTTCATTTCCATCAATTTAAAAGAACCAAATTCCATATTCAACCTGGGACCTGGGAGGTCATATTCGAGATGAGGGACATTCGAGAATAATTCATGAATTTCCCGAAGTGTGAGCTACACCACCTTATGCGACTTATTAGTACTCCTTAGGCGTCAGTCCATGTCAAGAGTGACTAAGCGAATTTAGTTTTCACTAAGGTTGGTGTTAGCCTGTGGTGTCCGGTAGAGTAGAATAGAACCAACATTTTCCACTCGTGGGTGTCGTACAAGGCGACTGTGGCCTCTCGCTTACGAGTCAGATACCATAGCCACCGACGCTCCCAAGGCCTCGCCAATTATTATTAGATATTTTAGTAGCAGGTGAAGTTTAATTGAAACTATTAGACGTTCTCGGTCGACCTTCTGGTTCCGTTTATGTCGATTACTCGGCCAGACGGACACCACACGGCTCGTGGTCACTTACAATGTTAGAACTTAGAAAAATACGTAGCAAAAAGATCCCTTCGGTCACTTCAAAGCCACAGGCGTGCAAAATTGCGCACTGGATTCAATATTACAGCTCTACGAATAGATCGCAAACAAGCTTGTCGACTTGAACCCCTGTTTATTTATGTAGGATCTCGCCAATATATAGTAAGCATTTATTATTTACCTATTCCATCACAACAAACCCTCGACTGCGAGTTCATATCACGTATGTTTAGAGGCACCTACGTCTTATCTATTTGGAATATGGTGACATTCAACAATGTGATCTTCGCTTTGAAGTCAAGGACGTAACGTACCTACCTAGCTAGTTCATTGTAATGGTTAGATAATTAACCGCAATAACCTATTCTTAAGATCTATTTAGGTGAATAACCTTTAGTCAGCGATATTGTCTGATCGGTGCTATAAATTACTATAATCTTCAGTAACTATATTCGTATGGGTAAGGATATCGCAGAAATTAATCGACAGTAAACGCTGCTGTCCAGTCGATGTACGTATTTAGCTCAAATTTCTAAGCTGTGGTCAGTGTCGGCCTCTAAATTCGCCTTCCTTCTTTATTCACATATACACCATTCGTAATTGTTCACATACAAGCCATAAAAGAAGGCACGGGGTGGACACAATGCACACTACAGTCACTACAGTGCCCAAATGAACACCTCAAGATAATTAATGGCTAAAAATATTCAATAAATCCGTGTATATTTCGTTGCGTTACTTATTTATCAGATCACTAGCCGAACTAATAATTATAGTCAAGCGTGGGTTAAGGCTACCGGGTCAAAATATTTATTAATTATACATTTACAAAAAGAACTGGTAGGTACCTACAAGGAATATTCGGTGCAGCAAAAACCTGATAATAGGTTTATCTGAGTAGTGTGGTTATCATTTATAAGGGAGTTATATAGATACATACAAGATTAAAACACAGTTACAGTAAGATTATGTGTGTAGGCACATTATTAAGTATGATAGCCCACTGTAAGATCCGCTTCGTTTCTTGGAACTTTGGTACGCTGACCGGTTTGAGTCGTGTACTTGCCCATGAAGGTGTCAGTGGCGTTCCTGCAGGAGACTATCTAGAGGCAGACAGTACCTACAGGAGAACAGTCTCCAGACTGATGAACACGGGCTCTCTGAGCGGGGCAACGGCGCGGGGATGGCGATCTATTAGGAATTCCGGGACAGCGTCTTGGACGTAAAGCGTGTAAGCGACCGGCTTATGGTTCTGAGGGTACATAAATTGTATAACGTCCACAAGTTGGTTGTAGCGATGCCGGACAAACCATTTTCTGGGAGCAAATATGGGAACTGGGGAGGTAGGTAAATACTTCGTTGGCGCAGGGTATTGTTATAGGTGGCGATCTGAACGGTCGTGTGGCAAAAATGTGAGGAGTTTGAACGTGTTCACGGCCGTTTTGGTTTTGGGAGTGGTACAGGGACATCTCCAAGTATCGCTATACATGACCCTCGTGGTAACCCGTCATGCAACGACTGGACAATAAAGGAAAGATTCCTCTCGATTATTTCCTGGAGCTGCTGAACAAACACCATAAAGAGGTGAGTAGCCACCGGAATGTTCCCGGCAGGTGCTAAGGGTAACGCTTGAGAAAGTCGAGACGACTCTTCACTGCATAAAGAATCGGAAAGATATTTGGGGATCAATGCTGCCCACGTCCGTAGGCGAAGCCCACTTTAGGCTTCATGACACTTGATACCCTACACGTAATCCCCGGGTAGTGCAAAATGGACAGCACTCTCTAGGCTTCGGCCGTGGCTGGTCACCATCCTCCAGGTGAACGCTTCATCAAGCGGCCCAGCCGTGTTTCGTTGCAATGTCTGGAGTAACCGTCTAGGAGGATGGGTTTGGACAGTTGTGGTCGCTCTGCGTAACCGTCTTTTTCTTTATGCTCACCACTCCCGTACCGGGTGCCTGGCTCCGGAGGGCAGCGGGATTAGAAGCACGGTGCCACCGCTGGCCAACCGTAGATAGTTGGAGGCCCAAGTAGCTGGTTTGCCACCAGTGAAAGGCTGCCCCGCCATCTTACGAAAATCCCAGATTGCCAGTACCTTGCCAGTATAGGAGGGCCAATCTGGGGGGGTTCGGGCGTCTCCGCGGTCTCCGCGTTAGGCACCTTCCCGTGCGGTGTTGGTGAGCATGTTTGCTGGTAGGCGGAGCGCCACCTCGTCCAACTGCCATCTTCCTAAAACAACCTTTTCACTCACAATATAAATAGTAAAAAATGAGAAAAGAGGTGCACTTCATCCGAGGCCTGCACTCAAATCTCGATGCAGTCCACTACCACCTTGAGACTGAAAAACCGCAGCTGCTGTTCCTCACCGAGACGCAGATCAGATTTCCGGCTGACGCGGCGTACCTCAGCTACCCAGGGTATACTTTCGAGCACAGGTTTGTACCTCGTACCGCCGGAGTCTGTGTGTACGCTCGCGAAGACATCTGCATTCGGCGTCTAAGGAACTTTGAGGGGTCTAGTTTCTCGATTTTATGGTTGCTGGTGGATACAGGTCAAGTGCAACTCCTGTATGCCTGCATATACCGATCGCACAGCGGGGATCAGGAGACGACTCGCTTATGTGACCGTCTTGTAGAAGTGGCGGATGAAGCGAGGGAACATTACATACGGCGCAGTTAGTCATTCTGGGGGATTTCATTGCCCACCACCAAGAGTAGCTTTTCTCATACCGGGTGACGGATCATGCTGGGAGAGAGGCACGTAAACTAGCTCTATCGCTAGATCAGACCCAGCTGGTAAACTGGCCACGAGGGTACCTGATATTGACTCCCATACCGCCAATTGCTTACATCTTCTGCTGACAACTGATCCGGACAGGCACCCAGTATCGGTTTCTGCACCGCTGGGTACATGCGATCACTGTCTGGTGAAATCCATATCCGTTTATTCCCCACCCGAGCAAACCCCATTCAACCCCCGACGGGTGTGGCGATACAAGTCAGCAGATTGGGATGAGATGCTTTTCTTCCTATCCTTGGCGGGAGGCATGCTTCTCTTCAGGCTATCCGTCGAATTGTGCTAAAGCCGTTACCGCGGTTATACGGCAGGGTATGGAGTACTTTATTCCGTATTCTGACGTAGCGATGAACGGCAGGTCTCGTCCATGGTTTAGTGCTGAGTGCAGTCGCGCTGAAGTGCTAAAGCAGGCGGAATACTCTGCCTGGGCTGAGGCTTGAGCGCCTATGTCTCCGGATACTCGCAAACTGAAGAGAGCCTTTAACCTCGCCGCCAAGTCTCCTCCTCCTCGCCTTACTCCTGGGAGTAAGGCGTTTTGGTCTTTGGCAAAAGCGGTCGAATCAAATTTCAGTCAGTCTTCGTTGCCACCGTTGCTGAAGCCAAACGAAATATTGGCCCATGCTGCTGAAGAAAAAGCAAATTTGCTTGATGTTTTAAACTATCGCGGTTATTATTACACATTTTAAGGGTATGTTCCGGGTTTCCTACCG
Organism: Blastobasis lacticolella; assembly: GCA_905147135.1. Lineage (NCBI taxonomy): Eukaryota > Metazoa > Arthropoda > Insecta > Lepidoptera > Blastobasidae > Blastobasis > Blastobasis lacticolella. The sequence continues at coordinate 6,488,115 of LR990048.1, read as the reverse complement.
CGTACCTTTGTTGACGAGTAGCCCGATATTTCGACACAGTTGCAGGCATCATGGTCACGGGTCGATGATAATGCTTGCAACTGTGTCGAAATATCGGTCTACTCGTCAACAAAGGTACGCGGTAGGAAACCCGGAACATACCGCCCTATTTCGGTCACTTCCATACTCTGTAAGATTATGGAACGTGCACTGAACAACAAACTCCTTGCGCATCTTGAAGGTAACGATCTCCTCAGCGATCGCCGTGGTCGGTCTACTGGGGACCTTCTGTATGCCACACAATTATGGAGTGAGGCCATTGAGAGATATGGCGACGTTCTTGCTGTGTCTCTTGATATCTCTAAGGCCTTTGACAGGGTTTGGCATGCAGGCCTTCTAAGCACACTTCCTTAATTTGGTATTCCTGTTGGCTTTTGCACCTGGATATCAGTTTTTTTGAGTAAACATACAATCCGTGTAGTTATCGATGGCTACTCGTCTAATCTCCAGGCTATCGACGCGGGACCTCAGGGATCTGTACTGTCCGCGACTTTATTCCTGCTGCATATTAACAATCTGCTTGTACCAGGTACCTTTGGGTATGCAGATGACAGCACGGTAACGGATAGATATCTGTCAGAGGCAAAAGCCAACGGGGACGATATTCAGTCTTGTCGAGAGACCATGGTTGATCGTTTGGACATAGTTCTCAAGGCAGTTTCTGATTGGGGCGAAGCCAATCTGGTGGCGTGCAACGCAACCAAAACTCAGGCGTGTTTGTTTTCCACGAAATGGAGTCCATTCCATCTAACTCCAACTTTTCGGGATGTTTCTGTGGAAATTACCGACAACCTACAGCTTCTTGATGTTGAGCTGTCTACAAAACTCAACTTCAGTCAGTACATCGAATAAAAGCAAAGACTGCAACAAAAAAACTTGGTTAGGAACTCGAAAGTTAGGCGGTACTCCACTTCAAAGCAGATGCTTCAATTATATCAAGCACAAGTGCGGTCCTGCATGGAGTACTGTTGCCACCTCTGGGATGGATCAGCCGAATATCAATGAGCAGTTTTCCAATAGGTATCTAAAGCATTCCTAATCACTCACTAGATGGCGCCCCGACAATTTTGGTAATTGATAATCGCTTGAAATAGGTTCTTAGCAAACAGGATATAAACACTGGGTACGTTGTATTGGATAATATTGTATTTAGCGGGGTGCGGGGCGAGACGGCGTCCCCTCCCAGCCTGCCCCGCCGCCTGCACCATGGCATACATAGCGAGGCCGCAGGAACGGGTGGATTGCGCAACGGCCAGCAGATGTGCCGTGATGTTTAAAATAATATTTATTTATCTACCATACCTACATAATGTTATATTTATTTTTAGTTATTTTATTTAGTTAGTATAACGCCCGTAACGTACCCAAACAATGGGCCCACAGAATACCAGCGCTGTGAGTCGTTTCTTGCGCCTCACAGCACATGCTGAGTGGGTACCATTTGCGCTAGCCACTGCGGCACCGACAGTGTCATGGGAGACTACATATTGTCTTAATTAAGATATTTTAAATGTTAATGTGTCCTTTGTATGTAATTGTAACTGTTATTGTGTCGTGGTGTGCTATGTGTAATAAATGTATTTTCTTTCTTTCTTTCTTTCTTTCTTTCTTATTTGTCAATAGTTTTCAACCATTTTAGAGGTTGTAATAATAATGGAACATAGTGCTAACTTCTATAAATATTTCTTTTTACACTTCGTTCAACCTTTAACAGTTATGTTTATATTAATAAACATTTTATTTATAAGTTTAGTATTAGTTGGCTGCATGAAATCACTGCCACCATCATACAGATTATAAAAAGATTACCAAAATTGTAGGAGCGCCATCTATTGATGCTTTTTGAAACCAACTATCTATACCTACTGGAAAACTCCTCATTGGCGGCTTTGGATTCGGTGAAAAAACGTGCAAAGAAGATAATCTGTGACCCGCGGTTAGTTGAAGCTAGGCTGCAGAGCCTCGAACATCGGCGTAGGGTTTCGCGTCTGTCGGTCTTCTATTGATTACATTTCGTAGTGTGCGAAGCACCTGCACGACCTCATTCCGCCGGCCCCTTTCCGTCATCGGGAGATGCGATCCGGGCGAGCGCTTCATCCTTATGTCTTGGATCTTCCAGCTATCCGCACGAGCCGCTTTGGCTCGACCTTTATAATCCGTACGGCTAAGGAATGGAACGCGTTGCCTGCAAGTGATCCCTGATCAATATAATCTGGATGCCTTCCAGGCTAGAGTGAATAGGCTGTTCCAAGTCTGGCATGCTTCATCTTCGGCCGCATCGTCAATTACCTACCAACAGGTGAGATGGCGGTCAAATGCCTGGCTAGTCTAAATAAAGAAATCCAAAGTACTCGTGGTTACCTACTTTGGAGACTAATTACTCTGCAGCCCACGTCCTTGTGTCCATAATAGCAATAATTAATTGATCAGTTTATAATGTTGTAGGATATTGGATTACGGGGCCGATAAATAACACACAGAGTTAAAGTTTTATACTTAGCTTTGCAGCTTGTATTTCAACAAAGGCCACGGACGGAAGTAAAGTTTGAATCCTAGACCACAGACTAGAGAGAGAGATGTGTGAGTGTTGCCATTAGGAGATTGGTTTTTGTAGAGGAATATGTCTATATTCCAACAGCCCCCCTCAAAAATTGATCTCTTATCAAAACGAAATTGGCCAACACTCCATCAAAGATTTATCAAAACATAATGGTTCATTGACCATGTTCAATAAACAGCTTTAGCTAAACAAAATATAACAAGCCTTCCATGTGAATTCTGGGAAAAATTATAACATTTATATGGTCCAACATTTGTTGCTAGAATTAGGGAAACCCAGGAAAACCTAATCAAACCATGTCAACTTAAATATTAAGTTGCAAATTACAACTAGAATTAGCTTATTACACAATAGTTACATCTTACACATTCTTAATAAAATCAACAAATCTTATATTACAAAACAAATTCAGTTGAATAACATTGTTATACATAGGTATTCTAAAAACTTATTTCACTTGTGAATCTTCTCAATCATGACGTCAGTGAAGATCCTTTATTTGAAGTAGTTATTTTCTACCAAACAAATAGATATTTCCATTAATTTGTCTTACTTTGGATTTGATTCTTATTTCATACATATATTCATAGTCATTTTACTTAATGCAAGAGCTAGCAACTTGATCAATACTTCTGCTAATCAATTTTAAATTATGCTTAAAACTAACAACAATATGCCTATGACTGAAAACAATATCACTTTATTCAAAATTATGTAAGTGCAATGTGTGAGTTGTACTCATTTAGTTAAATTGTGATACATAACACAATTACACTTTATTTGTTTCAATTTATTTTATTCAAGATAGTACAATTTCACATACATCAATTTTAACAACATCTAGGTGATGTGTTTTACAAAAACATATAACATGATTACATTTCTCAACTTCTTTTGATGTCAAAATGTTTATAACACTATGTTTACCAGTGGCCCTAGCACAAGTGTGTCCACGATAAAGCTCGCGCCGTAAAAGAGCGTTTGTCTCTTTCTCTCAATACTAAGACGAAAGAGATAGCAATACCTATGTCGCGCTTTTTCTCGCTTATCGCGCGCGAGAGCAACTTGTGCTAGGCCTACTGCACATTCATTCACAACCGAGGGATTGTGCAAGTGGGTAGGCCTACAGGGTTGTTGTCTTGGATTGAGTATATTAATTATACCACAAATTTATAGTTATATTTGCCATATGTAAATCATAAAGTAATGTCATCTGCTCCAACTTAGAAAACTCTTATTAAGTACATAGGTAGTATTGAATTTATGGTAGGTACTCATCATCATAATCATTTTATTTATTTATTTTACAGTTTATTGTGCACAATAAATAGTTTACAAAATTGACATACAGCTAAATCACAACAGGTACAGCTTATTTCTAAAGAAATATTTTCCAGCCGACCAACAGAAGAGAGAGAGCAAAATCATCTTGGTGTATGTCCCGTTTGCCCTGTAGGTACCACACTATGTATTTTCATTCAAATACACTATTTTCTGTTACAAAAGTACTTGTTGCCTTTTGTATTTCCTTTGTTTATATACAACGTGTTTTTTTTCAATTCCCATAACTTTAAGGTTATATTCTACCACTAAAAACAATTAATAAACTCCAAAGAACATGGGTTCTAAAATGCATATCTTCGAAGATAACATTAATTTTAGTTAAAATAATTCATTTATTGTCTCCAGTAAGTTGATTCCTTATTTTTGCGACGTTGCCAAACTTCTACACGCACTACGACAGCAAAGTTATAAAAAACGTCCGGGCGGGATTGTCCCGTGTCAACTAGTGAAGTGAAAGCCAATTAGTCGCTATCGATAAAATTATACCTATTATCCTGAATTACGAAATGCAATTAGCACGAAAATAATTTATGGATTGATTATTCCTTATTTAACTCTTATTAGCAATTAAGCATGAGTTGCTTATTTCGCAACTCTTTAAATTTTCAAAGTTAGACTATGAATGCTACTTGTCGAAACATAAATTGTTTCAACATAAATTTAATCGATAATGGTTATGGTGATATGTTCGGTGGCTGGATTGTAGCAGAATACCTACGAAACAATACCTACCTTGAATTTATTACGAATAAGGGCACAGTCATTCAATATTCACCATATTTTTTAAAGTATTTGAATTACTGAATGATAATGTAATAATCGCAGTGGATGCCAATTGCGGGTTCATACCTAACCTACCAAAGCTGCGTTCGAGATGTCCGAGCCTTTGTATGGCTAGGAATTCGAACCTGGAACCCCGAGATCACAGAACAATGTTTAATAGTTCCATAATAAATTAAAACATTAAATTAATTTAAAATTACAAATTAAAAATAATTCCGGGAGGTATCGATTATCGATATCATTTTAAAAAAATTTACACCATACCCTAGCGGCGCACGAGTGTTCGATCATCAATGAACGACCGCTAGTAGTTCTTTGGATTCGGATCTTTCATCTTTACTTATGCGCATCTCTTAGTGAAAATGAGAAAGAATATTTGTGTGTAGCGGGTGGCGACGCTGCCTGCAGTAGTGTAATATTGAGTTCAATGTGTGCGTAGGGTTGCTTGCTCGAAACATTAGGGATGCACATCACCTACTTAAAATAATGTTAAAATTGTAAGTGTAACAGAATGTAGATTTTAAAGTTAGTCTTCCTTGTTTTTTTAATTTTATAAGTAAACATAAAATCCGTAATACGTTTATTTTTTTTAAAGCAAATTACTCATAAACAAGAGGTAGGTGATTGTACCTAACTAAACGAAACTAAAGACAATTTACACAATCTTATGTGATCAGATCAGAAAATGATCTGGGTGCCAAGTGCGAGTTTCATTCGCCATTCGGTAACGTTTACATAAACGAGAATTTGTGTGGCAAATCTTCTCTTATGACGCCAGGAGGAGCTGCTTCAATGTCATACTATTCGATTTTGTAAACGTAATCGAATGAATACGGGTAGTAAATAAAACTCACACTAGGCACCCTGATCACGAATAGCGTAAAAATATCTACTAAACTTGACTTGATGAAATCCCACCAACAGCTTTTGAGACTCGTCTTAGTTTTGACAACCCTAATATTGTGCCGCGATGACAAAAGAACGCACACATGGAACCGAGTCCCTCCGCGCCTGCAAGAAGCCCGTAGACCTACAGCCGAATACCGTTAGCAAAATAAGTAAAATTAATTGTAACTGCTTTGAAATACGGTTGATTTCACAGTGACTTAAATAACTAGCCGCCAAAGGAAGATTAACATGCACCTTTATTTACTTACTTGTTCCCTGACCTTCGTCTTGCTTACAAGTATTGGTGCCCGCGATTAGAACTGTTATTATACCGATTTGCTGTTAAGTTTTGTTTTAATTTTTATTGTTGTACTATTGGTTTTTATTATTGTTAAACTATTGGTTGTTATTTTTATTTGTTAAACTGTTAGTAATTAGTTTAATTACAATGCCGAGGCGCAACTATCCGCCAGAACATCAAGCGGACATTCATTTTGTGTATGGTTATTGCAATGGAAATTCCGCGGAAGCTGTGAGAGAATACCAGCGTCGATATCCAAATCGCACCGTTCCTGACAATCATACTTTCGTAAACGTAAGTTCTCATTAATTATTTAAGCATTTTGGTGTTTATTAGGCATTTCTTCAGTTAATAGGCAGTGATCGAAATGAAAAGGGCTAACTAGCCTGGGGTGGCCGACGAGACAAGGCTTGTGGGTGATTGCAGCCTCCGAGTTTTAGTTAATTGATTTTTATAGGTCTTAGGCCTTTCCGGGATCCGAGATTCGATAGAGATAAATTGTCAAAGTTTTGGTAGTTTTGGCCACACTTAGCCTTGTCGGCAGCTTTAGGTGGATTGGCCCCCTTTGTTCCGATCACTTGTAATAGGGCCCTAATAAAACAGTGATAATACAATAACCAAGCATTTGTTAATGTTGCATTATGTGTACTTTATCACTTAAAGCCACCCTGGGTTCCCGGTGGGGGTTGAATATTACTATGGAGAAAAAACAATTAACTGTAAAATGTAAAACCTATTTTTTTTATAAAACCACTTTTACGGATCTACTCTTTACTCTACACATTGATATCTTTTTATTTTATTTTATCGTTAAGATCCGTTGAAGTAATTCAATGCGTAAAGTTCGCGTAAGCTTTAGTAAACAATTATTTTTATTTGTTACAGATACATAGACGATTTCGTGAGCAAGGCCTAAGACTAGCTTCACATGAGCGAGTCATGAACCTCTCATTGGACCAAGAAATGACGATAATGAATTTAATTATCGAAGATCCTACTTTATCCACACGACGTATCGGACGCATAGTTGGCGTCTCTCATACTATGGTGTGGAGATTATGGAAGAGATATGGACTTCATCCTTATCATTATCGGAAAGTGCAAGGCCTTTTACCTGGTGATAATTTTTCACGAATCGCGTTTTGTCAGCGAATAAGTGAGTTTCTTATTCAAGATCCACTATTGATTACAAAAATTCTGTGGATGGACGAGGCACAATTTACACGAGCAGGCGTATTTAATAGTAAAAATCAGCATCAATGGCAAGAAGAAAACCCGAATGCAGTGTGGGAAACATCGCACCAAAGAGAATTTTCGGTAAACATGTGGGCGGGAATTTTAAATAACAAACTTGTAGGTCCCATAGAAATACCGCATCGTTTAAATTCAAACAACTATCTTGAATTTCTACAAAACCTTTTAAATTTAGATTTTTTTGAAGATGTGGATCTAGAAAGTCTCTGTTCATTATGGATACAGCACGATGGAGCACCACCGCATTACGGAACACAAGTACGAGAGTACCTAAATGAGCAGTATCCACAACGTTGGATCGGCCGCGGAAGCCCGATCTTAGCGTGGCCGGCTCGATCACCAGATCTGACCCCTCTTGATTTTTATGTATGGGGCACCTTAAAAAGTAAAGTGTATGCTATAAAAATTCTTTCCCGGGATCATTTGTTGCAGCGGATTCAACAAGAAGCAAATGAAATGCGTGCCAATGTAGTGAATTTAAATAGGCAAATTCGTACAAGAATAACTGTATGCCTAGAGTGTAATGGTGGGCATTTCGAAAATCAATTAAATTTATAATTTTTAATAAAAAATGTTTTATTCACCTCGCCTTTTTGTATCCCAAATGTAACGTACATTTGTTCTCTGGCAAGAATTTGAAACTCATGACTAACTTTTTTTTAACAAATAAAATAGTTGTTGTACATTTTTAAAGACACTCCCATAAACATTAATTAATTAATTAGTAAAAATACAAGCATGCAGGCAATCGCATGTAGGTAAATCTCAATGCGAACTAAATGTCACTACGAAAAAAATAATTAAAGTGAATCCTAGTTTGTTTACAAAAACAATGTTTTAGTAATAGCTTAAGATTAAATAATTTGTAAAATTACAATAACTGCTTAGCAAATTAAACACGTATGAATAAAAGGTCACTTCATTTTTTTTTGCAAGCTGTACAATTACTGCATTCTAACACGTAGTGCCTAACTTTCATTCATAAGTAAGTCCTATCATTCATAAATTTAGGTAAAAGTCTGCGATGTTGCCATATTTCACATAAAGGGGTTTTCCATGGATAATCATACTTTATTTGAATTATTTTGTATGAAATGAGAAAATAAAATTAAAAATGGAATTAAGAAAATATGAATTTGTTATTTGATTCTTATACGTGGTCTCGTTGAAACCCTAGAGTTATGGGAATTCAAAAAAAACACGTTGTATATTCGACCTGGCGGAGGACACTGCCGTACCCCCTCAATTTATTGTTAACTAGACTTGGCGTGTCTTAGGAACACTGCCGTGCCCCCTTCATAGTTACAATAATTTGCATTACTTATAGAAATATTTTTGACTGTTCGACTTGGCGTGGCTTAGGAACACTGCCGTGCCCCCTGATAGTTTTTATTTGTGCCACTTTATTTAAAATAAGTAGGCTATTTCACTATCTTAAGTAAGTTATTTCCAAGTCACTTATAAAAATTTACTATTAACTGCAAGCAGCTGAACTTGCAAGTGCAAACGTTTCATTTGTCTATGAAATAGTCTTTACTAAGACTCTTGGCAACATGATTTATTAAATCTTTATCATTATTCAATTATTACAGGCAGCAAGGCCCATAGACATAAATATAACTCTCAAGAAAATAGAAATATTTGTTAAAATAGAAATATACAGTAATTTCTTCGGATCCCCATTACATTCTTAACCTAAGGCGAGTACAGTAAATTATTATTATAGAAAACTACAGGAAATACATACATACTCTGCAATTAGTTCACTACAAAAACACCCCTTGTCCATGGGATAAAAGCGTAACTGTGTATGTAGGTATGTATGTATAATAACAATAAAACAAATTTATTTAGACTATTTGTTAAAATAGCCATATTTTTGAAATAGCTCATTTTAATTCATACATTAAAATCTGTATGAAATAGGGTATGGTCGCATGTAATTCAAAACACTCATTTATGATAAATAAAAAACCATCAATGTTTTGACAGCAGTACAGGTTTTAAATACTGGTTTCATAGGAATTTCTTTCATTTACACATAAAGATTTTATTATATTTAATAGAGACAGGTTTCATACCTATATCAGATCATGCTTGGATGGCTTTAGCCACATCACAGTAACAATTTATCAGATTTATAATATTGCATGATTTAGGTATTATACCCATTTTAAAACTACTATCAGATTTCGTACTAAGTATCAGATTATTCGTTTAATTTACGAATTTTATTTCATACGGGTTTACGGTTAAACCGATTCCTCGTATTTTATATTCTGATTTCGTACTTATCGATTTCGTAGCACACTACTCCTCAGATTTTATACACAGTCCCAACACTTGGACCGCAGAAGAAATAGCATTATTTACTTTATGTATTGTGTTAGATATCTTAGAATAGTTTGGTATAGCGTGGTTATAGTATTTATTATCTGGTATACCAGAATACCATGCTTACTATTTTTATCTTATATTTCCACGAGTTGTTCCAATTGCCTGTTTGTTCAGGAATAATACTAAAAATAATATTATTTTTGTTTTCTTGAAACAAAATAATAATTCTTAGATGATAGAGATGGAAAAAAAAATATTATATCCCACAATAGGGTACCAATTGGCTCCCGGATCATTGAAACAGTCTTAGGGTCCTTCATATTCATCATAAACAGGAAAATTTTAAAATTTTAAATTTCTTGTGTACTTTATTAATGTATCACTTTTATTTATTAATATTATCTTTGAGTGCTTGTAATATTTAATAGTAAATGTTGCAGACAAAACTGCTTTATCCCAAAATGTTTATGTAAGTTAAATATTACATGTTTTATCAGGTATTATACAATACATAGGATTATAAATCACCATTTGTTGTGGTGTTCTACAATTATTTCATAGGTAATTACTTTCATTTTTGTCAAAATTTGTTATTACTTCTTAGCGGGTCAATGACAAACATTATATTGTTCATCTTCATCATCTTGGCGTTATGTCCAAACATTATATTGTTGTGGTCCAAAATTAAGAGACATTATTACTGTGTAGAGTTTGTGCAGTCTCTTTTGTTAACTTTGTTACAATTATCCTATATTAGTCTTTGGAATACACAAATTTTTCAACTGTTACATTTTTGTCAACTAAAATTATTCATATGAATTTTTGTCACAACAAATTATTCACATTTAGTATAATTAATTAATGAACCAATTTTAAATTGTTTTTGCTGAAAATAAAGAGATTAGAGGCACACAGTAATCTGATGGTATGGTAGGCAAGTGTGCAACACAAGATTGGCCGGTTTACAAAGTTTGACTCACAACTTGGTCTCAACTAAAATACTTGTTTATCAATTTAAATGTAAATAGGCCTGTAGTGAGTAGACATAAATATTGTATTGTAGCTCATTATATTTGCAAGCTTTTAAATTTTTCATTTGGAAAATGTTGATCTACTTTATAAAGATTTGTTTATGTTTATCTGTCACAGATTGCTATGCCTCTAGTTTTGATCACTACTGCACACTTGATTTAAATTTAATAAATAAATTATATCCATCAGATTTACTTGTAAAAAATTGAGATGGGATTACCTCGCATCAGTAGTTTACCGTCTTTACTGATGTTCATTCCATTTATAGTTCTGATCTGAAATAGATTTTCGCAGGTGCACCACAGTTATTACTCCACAGGTACATGTACCTCTAAGGTGCTGATCACTTGCTGATGGAAATGATTTATGTCAATGTTACTTCATGAGTACACCGTTTGATGGGTACTTACATATTATCTGAAAATTAATTCACACGTTTAGCTAGGTACTGACATTTTTAATGCTTGATTTATATAAGCAAAGAAAAATCATCCCTTTTGTTGTGGGCGTATAGGTACTCCGTATTCCAGATTCTTATTAACTTATAGATGTTTATTTATTCATAATTCTTCTCGTAACTTCTGTATGTAATTTTTGAACCGATTGTTATTCGGTTTAGTGACTATTCTTGAATTTTCACTTTGCAGAGTTTGCAGCCAAAACAAAACTTTGTTTGTAAGGCCGCCATTGTCTTATGAATTTCACGTGGAAAGTAATCTTTCATTATGTATGCAACCAGGACGTACAATCATCCTAAAATTCCATAAACAGAATGGATTTCCAATTTTCATTTACGTTTCACATAGATTTTCTTGTTTTTCCACTTTGCAAACGGATTTTCAATAGCACAGACCGTCAGACATGTTCGTACTTGTTTGTTTCTTTTAACTTTTATTTGAAACTTATAAATATGATATTAGCGCAGTGAAGCGAGCTTATCTGGGTCCCATAACCTGTAGGATATTGGATTACGGGGCCGATAAATAACACACAGAGTTAAAGTTTTATACTTAGCTTTGCAGCTTGTATTTCAACAAAGGCCACGGACGGAAGTAAAGTTTGAATCCTAGACCACAGACTAGAGAGAGAGATGTGTGAGTGTTGCCATTAGGAGATTGGTTTTTGTAGAGGAATATGTCTATATTCCAACAAATGTCACCTAAAAATTTAAGCGGGATCCTGTTTGGATTCACACTTATTTTAGCCTTTCAACAACAAACTGATTAATACGTTTAATTGAACCATCAAAATAATCATTTGTATTGAAATCTATTTAAATATTTTTAAAGTATTGGGATAAGCAGATAGGCCACGGTAATGTTAATAGATACTATTATCGTGGCTAGGTCATGCCAAAATAATGCTGCCAGATCTGGAGTAGGTATTTAAAGCGTAGAAATCGATAAGCTCACCTGGTGTTACCGTTCTTACCTACTATTTTAACTACAACCTCCATCGGGAAGATACCTACTCAATTAACCTACCTACTTCAGTCTTTAAAGGGCTCGGCGCGAGAGTGCAAAAAGTGATGTCTTACACCATGAAGCTCTTCGAACGAATTTTCGACTCTCGGAACCGACAGGCAGTGTCAGTAGCTAAGAGTTACGGGCCGAAATATTTCGGCCAGGGTGTGGAACAATGGACTCTATATTTGCCTTGAAGACTATCATGGAGGGATACATATTAAAGAAGGCCTGCAATGCATTTCATGTTACTGAACATGCCGTAGAAGACTTATGACTGTTTGCATCGTGAGAACAGACATAATATATCTGGATCTGGGATCTGTATTTAATACTACAAAGGTCCATAAGTGCAGAGGTCACATTTTTATAACGTAATCCCCCCAAGGGGAATAAAATATTTAAATTTTTGGTTAAAAGATGGTGGATCTAAAGAAAATTAATGAATGAGCGAGCGTAGCGAGCTCGGAAATGTTGATATTTTGGATGTAAAAATCTGGATTGATCACGCGGCGCAGGTGGTGTGAAATTATTTCGAATGAAAATAGGTCCTTTTTAGTAGGGTGAACAATAAATAAACGAGCGAGCAGCGCGAGCTCGAAAATGTTAGGTTTTAACAACAACAAGGGAACAACGATTGTGTGAGCGAGCGGAGTGAGCTCGATATTTTTTACGTTTAAGGTCTTAAAAGCTGGAGTGATAATTGAAAGAATGAGCGAGCGGAGTGAGCTAGTAGTTTGTGATAGTTTAGGTTATAAAAGCTTGAGATGATTAATAAAGTAATTTTTGACATTTTTGGTCTTAACAGCAATGGGTGACCTTCACAATAGTAATTTAAGGAAATCAATTAATGAGTAACCGCAACGACCTAGATGAATGATAAGAAAATTATTGAAACCTATGGATGAGCAAGCGAACTGGGCTCGAAATTTTTTACATTTTGGGCCAAAAAAATAGATATTTTGAGTTTTAACAGCAATGGGTGATCTTTACAAAAGTTACTTAAGGAAATTCATGAATAAGCGACCGCAACGAGCTTGGTGGAAGGTAAAAAAAGTAACTGAAACCTATGAATGAGCGAACAAAACGAGCTCGATATTTTTGATATTTCGGGTCTTAAAAGCTTAGGTGATCAATAAATTAATGAGCGAACGGAGCGAGCTCGGAATATTTGACATTTTGGCTAAGGTTTAGATGATGTGTGATGCTGATCGTCATAAAAGAAATTAAAATTATTTAATGAGCAATCGGAGCGCACACACAACTTTTAACATTATTGTTCTTAAAAGGTTCTTGTTGTTTTCAGGTTTTGAAATATTGGTGAATAATAAGACAAAACTGAAGGAAATGAATGAGCGACCGACGCGAGCTCGAAATTATTGACATTTACTTTCTAAAAAGTTGGAGTGGTTGATAAAACAAACAAACGAATTCAGCGAGCTTCAAATTTTTGGCCTTTGGGCTTATAAAACCGTAGGCGATTGTGGTCAGAGTCGGGGCTGGGGGGGGGGCAATTATTTTGGGGGTGTTACACGAGAGTGACTTGAATATGCCGATAAAGCTAAAGAGACAGATCTATAAACTCATCATTCGGACGAAGCGCAACCACCTAACTCGAATTAAAGGCAAACGCTATCGGAAAATGCACAGCCATCTCAATTGCGGTTTGAGCGAGTGAGATGACAATGCATCGTCCGATAGCATTTGCCTTCAATTCGAGTTAGACGGTTGGGTCACGGATGTGTAAAGTTTCACGTAAAGACCGCGTCCGAAGCAAACGCCCATACTCGCGGTAGCCTTGAATTCCGTTTACAACGCAGATATACTGCAAGAATGTCTCCTTCGGTGGGATGCAGGCATCTTATGCAGACCCATGCGCAGACAAAAAATGTATGGCCATGCCACCTCCGCGTGCCGCCATGAGGAACAGAAAGGAGAAGTCGGCCCAAAAAGCGTCGACTTGACGTCGTAAACGATAACATGCGTGCCATCAAATTCACTACCAAGAAAAGAAGTGGACAAGGAGAAGTAGGAAGGTGCCCTGGACGTCCCGGCGCAAACGCACAAACGGAATGAGCAGTTTTCCAAAAGCATTCTTAACCACTCACTAGATGGCGCCCCGACAATTTTGGTGATGAGGAGTTTTCCAGTAAGTATTAAATAAATAAATATTCGTGGACAAATTCACACAGCGCCATCTAGCCCCAAACTAAGCAAAGCTTGTGCTTTGGGTGCTGGATAACTGATCTATCGTTGGTTTCAAAAAGCATCAATAGATGGCGCTCATACAATTTTGATAAAAGATTACCAAAATTGTAGGAGCGCCATCTATTGATGCTTTTTGAAACCAACTGACAACACCTACAGGAAAACTCCTCATTGACGCCATGATGACATTGATAGTCAGACCGTGAACAGTCAACTTTAGATGGTTTAGACTTATTATCTGTGGTTTATAACGTTTTGTCAATCGGTGCTGTCGCTGTCAATCAAGCAACACTTGTCAAACATAACATCAAACGTCAAATTCCGACAGTCAAATCATGTGTTGTTGATTCATGTTTTGTTTGCCTTTTTTCATCACAATTTCTTATATATTCGTCATAATTCATTTTTACTAAGAATTAAATTTAATCGATAATGTCTTTCACTACAAAAGATGTTGTCTTGTCCGAGGACAGACCTAAAACCCTTTTATTACAAAAGCATTCAGATTACTTGGCCAGCTATGGCCTGAACAAGGATGACTTTGAATATTGTATGACTGAATATCTGCGAATGTCTGGAATCTATTGGAGTTTGACCGCCATGGAGCTGATGGGACAGTCATCTCGGTATTTAATCAAATAATTAATTTTTTATCAGCTTATAACCTAAATTAACATCAATTATTTGTTATCCACCAAATAATTTTATATTTAATTCCTTTTCATTTATGGCTGAAACTTGTCTTGCAGGATGCCTAAAGAAGAAATTATTGAGTTCATAACATCGTGCCAAGACGGAGAAAGTGGCGGTGTATCTGCAAGCATAGGACATGATCCACACATGTTGTACACTTTAAGTGCTGTACAGGTATCTAAGTACAAAATAACTGTAACTATTGTGTCACTGTGTGACCAAAATTGATAAAACTTAATCAAAACCTTTTTATTACTTTATTTTAGGTTTTAGCAATGTATGATAGATTAGATGCAATAGATGTAGATGGAATTGTAAGATTTGTTGCTTCACTGCAGCAAAGTGATGGAAGTTTCTTTGGTAAGTGTACCTAGTGACTTAGTTTAAGACCTATCTACACAATCAAATTGAAAATTTGATACCCATATCACCAAAAAATGTTGACTTCTTGCCACTTTCAATTATGTACATCTTTTCTTGGAATAATTTTTTTACATAAGCCAAGTAATTATGAATTATGAACAAATTACGAAGCAATAAAATATAAATAGCAATGTTCTTATGTTCTACTTTATATTTGATTACAGGAGACAAATGGGGTGAAGTAGACACAAGGTTTTCATTCTGCGCTGTGATGTGTCTATCACTGCTTCATAGATTGGATGCTATAAATGTAAACAAAGCAGTAGAATTTGTTGTCAGCTGTATGAATTTCGATGGTGGTTTTGGATCAAAGCCAGGTTCAGAGAGCCATGCAGGTAATCAATCTATAAGTAGAATAAAAATTAGTTTTAATCACTCACCTGCACATTATGTGGCCTATACAACAGGCTGGGAAGCTTTAAAATTTTACATATTTACCTTTGTCTGTTTACAGGTTTAATTTACTGCTGTGTGGGTACACTGTCGATTTGCCGGCGGATGGATGCTTTACGGGCTGACGAGCTCGCGTGGTGGTTGTGTGAACGCCAGCTACCCAGCGGGGGGCTGAATGGTCGCCCAGAGAAGCTGCCAGACTTGTGTTACTCATGGTATGAAATTAATACTACTGCTTGTTGAAAAAGTTATGATTAATTGCAAAAGATTACATAAAAATGTTTGAATGACTTGAACATTTCACCACATTATTAGGCACACCAAATTGAGGATGTTGAAAGCTATTTTTTTTAATATAAACGAAATTAGAACTACAAAGACAATTATATACAAGTCTCTATAGTTGGATGATAATTTCTAAACCTGGATTTCAATGTACTTTCCATATAATGATAACTAAATTTAACATAGATGACATGCAGGCAATAGGTAGAATAATTTATTGTAATTTTTCTTTTAGGTGGGTGATGTCATCTCTGTCCATGCTGAACAGGATACATTGGGTTGACAAGAAAAGCCTAGAACAGTATATACTAGCATGCCAGGATGCAGAAACAGGTGGATTCAGTGATAGGCCAGGAGACATTACAGATCCATTCCATACACTGTTTGGCCTAGCAGGACTTTCATTACTTGGGAATAACACAATAAAAGCGGTGAATCCTACCTATTGCATGCCACAGGAAACTATAGATAGGTTAAGGTTGGACCCGCAAATACTGCAAATATAATATAAATAACTTATTGTTATTGAATTAACTTTACCAACATCATGGTGATTGTTGATCCGTACAAGCAGTGAGATATCTTATAAGAATAATGTCTTTATTTAACTATTTCTAGAGGTATTCATGTAAGCAATTGTTTTTACCTCTTATTTAAACCATAGAACATGATAAATATGTAATAAGTATTATAATTTATACATGACAAGTAAATATTTTATTGTTTTATAAAGTTTAGTTTTACTGCAAGCAAGTTAGTTAGTTTAGTTAAAGTAGCAAGTAGAAAATGAGGCACTATGCCACAATAATAGTGTGACTGACTAAAATGAAATGTACAATAGAAAAATGGTTTGCAATGATTTGGTTTGGAGACTTGGATGTTGACCTGCACTAGTACTTGGACGTGGACCTGTACCGGGATCAGAACCCGGAATTAGACCTGGTCTTGGACAAGTTCTTCATTTACACAAAATAGCTTTTACCCAAAACAGTCACACATAGTAGTGCATCGAGATAATCGCGCGTGTCAAAATCGCGCCACCTAGAGTCACTTTACCTCAATGAGGGAAGAAAAAACTTACGGAATATCCGCTATCTAGCGGCTGCTGATACTCGATGCTGTAGTGTTGCGTGGCAACTTTGTCGGCAAGTGGCCGGCTCAAGCCGTCTGCGAGGCCGGGGGACTCCTTCTGGCGGTCGGGCTTGACAAGAAACGATGTTCTGCAGCTGGGGGTGTCGCCCGTGGTCGACGCGGTCGGACATTCGACGCGCCAACTTACGGACGAAGTTGTCTACTGCGGATACAGAGGTCTCGGGCGATTACATCGTTCCTCACGTATCGACCGGTTCCCACGATAGCTTGCAGCGAGACATTCTGCAACGTCCACGTCTTCCTCCTCATTCTGTAGCTGGCCCTCCAACGTAGCTATGTCGTTGGTACAGAGCGCGTACAGGGTCGGGGAGAGACAGATCCTCCGTTTTGATTTATTGGATAGGGTACGCGTCAGCTAGAGCGTAGTACTATGCTCGCTGCGAAAGCTGTACTGCTCTGGGCGCAGTTCTATAAGCGGGCGTAGCCTTTGCGGGATGCTACACAAGTGTGATCGGGTGTTGGCGCATTCTACCCGCGTGAAGCCGCCTGCCTCTTGATACCAGAGCCGTAAAACAAACTAAAAAACCTACCTGACGGCCGTTCAGTCCAGTGATGTTATACGTACCATAATTATGGTACATGTACCATTTTCCAGGTGTTCGTACCATGTACGAACACCTAAATAGATAGTGGAAATAGTATGGTGCACAAAAGTACCATAATTTCATTATTTTACAACTTTCCAGGTACATGACTTCATTTCGCTTGCTTCTGTCACTTTATACGCGAGCGAGCGAGATAAAGTACCCATGAAAGCTATCTCTATTCGAGTTAAGGTTACCCATAGGTACTATAACTTTATAGTCCCACTTCCACCCAGCCAGTTTAGTATTTTGCATCCCTCTTACTTGGTTGACCGGGAAGAAATTTCGTAATACATAATCATATTTGTAAATTTTGCAAGGGAATCTAGTAAGTAAGAAAGTACTTTATTGCAACAACATAGCTTATGGGCCAGTTTATCCTTTTCTTATATACAATAGTTATCCTTAAGTTATTGTTAGTTATTAAACCTACTTAACGGAGATACAAAAGTTGTGATAGTATCTCAGAGTACCATAATTTTTCAAACCGACGTCATAATTCCTGAGTTGGCTTATAACTTCCATGGGTCAGTCAGCTGAGAGCTGTCAAAGTCAATCAATGTCAAATGTGCAGCGCGATGTAAATACAATCACAAATGTAAACAAACATTTTATTTTTATAATAATTAATAAAAGTTATTAAATAAAACCATGTCGATTTTATATCAAATACAATTTTACGTGTACAGCTTTTGTATTTTCTTATTTACAACATACTCCTATGTAGTTTACTACGGTAATACAATGTCTTCGTATTTTAATGAAGAATTGCAATCAGAATACGACTACATTATAGGTAAGAACTTAAAATTTAACTCTTGATGCTGAATTGCTAGACTTCTAATAATTGAATTAGAAAAATTCGATAACAAATTCTTAGGTGTGCATTTAATATGCAATTCTAACCTCTGTCAAATGTGTCTTCTTCTTCTACTGGTACCTCTCCACTACTGGAGGTTGGCCGTTGGCTCAGCTAATTTACACTTGTCCTGTGCCAGGCGTAAGAGCTCTACGCTGGCAACGACTGTCCATTCCCTGATGTAAGATGTTACGAAACCACGATTTCTTTCTTCGTCCAGCGCGACATCTCTCCTCGACCTTGTCAAATGTGTATATACTTACAATTCCAATTTATTCCAGTCGGCTCAGGAACAGCTGGTTCTCTAATAGCTCACAGACTAGCTACGGAGACCAATTTCACATTTGTGGTCCTAGAGGCAGGAAGTCAAAGTCAGGCACTGATGGATATGCCCATAGTGGGACCAGCAATACACAGATCCATATTTGACTGGAATTTTGAAACAGTACCACAAGAGCATGGTTGTCATGCAATGATAGACAATGTAAGTAGTTTAATCCATACCACGTCTATGAAATGTTGTGATTTTGTCAGAGTAATTTATCATTACATTAGTATATACTTACATGTATTTTAAATGGTTTGTGTAATGTTAATTTTTAAATTTCAGAAATGTAGGCTGCCACAAGGAAAAGTAGTTGGTGGATCATCTAAATTGAACAATATGGTGTATTTTAGAGGTAATATCACCCACTATGTTGAATGGTTTCATGGGGCACAGACTGAACACTCTATCAGAGACCATTTTGAATATATTGAACAAAAATGTTTATACTTAAATGATGCTCAGTACGAAACTGAACTAACCAAAGCAGTATTGGATGCTGCATTAGAGTTAGGCTATAACAAATTAGGTATGGAATCTAAACAAGGTTTTGGAAGAAGCAAATTGTCACAAAAGAATGGAAAGAGATGGTCTATGTCAGATAATTTAAAGCAAGAACACATAGTTACTAATACACTAGTTGAAAAAGTGCTTATATCAAAAAATTCTGCATATGGTGTTACAACCCTTAGATCAGGGAAGAGTAAAAGCATCTATGCCAGAAAAGGAGTTATTTTATCCGCTGGGACGTTTAATTCTCCCAAAATACTACAACTATCTGGCATAGGTCCTACAAACATATTAAAAGAACTACATATTCCAGTGGTCAAAGATTTGCCTGTTGGGAAAAACTTACAAGACCATATTGCCACAGGGCTGGACTTGATAATGTTTGATAACCCCTTATCAATTAGTGGTAGTGATATTCTAAATCCAATAAATAGTTGGTACTATTTCTTGTACGGTAAAGGCCCTTTGACTACACCAGGATGTGAGGTATTAGGGTTCCTATCGACAAACAACGAAACATCCACTGATTTACAATTTATGGTCCTGCCTACAGGCCTTACCACTGACAGAGGAAGTAAATTAAGAAAAAGTTTAGGTATTAAAGACGAGGTGTGGGATGGATATTTCAGTAAAACCTTTCATAAACACACAGCAACAATTCTGCCTATACTATTGCATCCGAAAAGTAGAGGGACTGTGTTTGTTCAGTCCAAGGATCCATTAATCCCACCTTCAATAGATCCTAAATACTTGTCAAGTAAAGATGATAGAGAAAATCTTGTCAAAGGTCTAAAATTAGTTACAAAATTTGTTGCAACAAAATCCTTGAAAAATATAAATTCTTATATAAACCCAACCCCATTCCCTGGCTGTAAGAGGGAGAACTCTCTGGATGATTATTGGCGATGTTACATAAAACAGTTAACTCTGCCGAGTTTCCATCCAGTAGGAACTTGTTCTATGGGTTTACCAGATTCTAAACACTCTGTAGTAGATGTCTCGTTCAAAGTGATTGGAATAGATAATTTATTTGTAGTAGATGGCTCAGTATTACCTACTTTGCCGAGTGGCAATATAAATGCTGCAATAGCTATGATGGCCAATGTATTCTTTGATACCAACATACAGCATGCAACTGGTAAATCAAGGAAACATAGAAATCGATTGTTTTGTTATAAAAGCGAAATTGTTTATGATATGCTTTTGAAATGTTGTTTAGCTATCACAAACTTAAGTGACAATAATTTGTAATGATGTTTTAGGAACATGTTGTAGGCAATTTCTGGTAAATATTCATCGTGATCTTGGCATCAATCCCGGTGGTGGTCTCGTAGACGAGAGTCCGGAATCTGCCTTTCTACTTCTCCTTGTCCACTTCACTCGCCCTTCAGCATCCTTGGTAGTTAGTTATTGGCACAGATGTTGCATCCTTAACGACATTAAGCCACGCTTCTTGGGTCGGCCTCTCCTTTCCGTGCCTAGAAATGTTCAGACTTTTTTTTTGTTCCTTACGTCATTTGCCGATCTGCGCGAAACATGTCCATACCAGACAGCACTCTTGAAGCTTATCTGCGAATTCTGCGATGTTACGGACGTGAAGACTACCGCGAAAGTGGGCGTTTCGAACGCAGTCTGTTCGTGAAACTTCACCATCCACTGCAACATTTTCATTTACGTGATCCGCAGTGGTCTTCGGGAGATCCTTGCCACTTTTAAGGCTCTGGACTGTGTCGTTTCGCCATCATCCTCGCTGTTCGTGCGAAAAATACCCTGAGTTCAGCCCCAGAGTTGTTGGACAGGTTCGCCGAACTCGTGAGACTTTGTTCCATCAAACATGGCTACGGTTACGGCTCCCAAAACCAAAACCGTCGTGATCACGTCCAAACTCCTCATACTTCTCACCTACGTGACCGTTAAGATCGCCAACCACAAAAATATCCTGCGGCAACGGAATGCTATGTAGTAGTTCCCAGATTTACTCCCAGAACGCCTTTTCCGCGTAGCCACAACCGACCTGTAGAGCGTAGGTGCTTATAAAATTGGTCGGACCTCTTCCATAAACACCCCATAAGCATAAGGCTGTCGCTTACATGTTTTACGTCCATGACGCAATTCCGGAACTCCTCTGAGAGCACCACCCACACGCCGTTGTCCCCACTCGGAGAGCCCGTAGAGCAGCTTCTAACCGTTCTCGACGTTGCGAGACTTGCCTCTACAGGAACGCCACTGCTACCTTCCTCTTGTCGAGTACATCCAGCTCACGAGCCCGTCCGATCAGCATACCAACGTTCCAAGAGGCGAAACGTACTATCCTGTCGGCTAACATCTTTAATCTGGCCCGCCCTTGACCTGATAGCTCTAACCCACTAAACACAAGAGTGAGGCGATCCACCTCAAGCGCGGATCTACCGTTGTGGCCACGATGGGCATGCCCACAACCTTAATTAAGGTGCACAGGCTAACGTACTATAATAAACTTAGAATTTAAAGTAAAAAATACTCTACGGCATGGACTTAGCGAGGGGGACGGGCTTCAGGGGGTTCAAACCCCACCCCGAAATCATTTCACACCAACTGCACCGCATTATCAATCCGGATTTTAACAGCAAAAGTACAAAAAATTCTCAAAAATTAATTTATTTTCTTTATTAAGGTCGCTCAAGTTTAACTTTTTAATACAGACATCAACCTCGCCGTGTGTTTAATTCTGATTTAAGAGCCAATATGTAGATATACAAAAAAGTCCAAGCCGAGCTCGCTACGCAGACTAAGTCATTGGTTACATTTAAGTATAATGTTCACCCCGACTCATTTAAGCCAAAATTGGAAAAATTTCGAGCTCGCTGCGCTCGCTGATTTTTTGAATGTCCACAATACCTGTCCGCGTCGTATAATCAATTCGGATTTTGAGGACCAATCAACTATTAATTTTCGAGCTCGCTCCGCTCGCTCTTTTTATAAATAATCAGACCGCTTGCACCGTGTATTAAATTCGAGTTTTAGGAACAAATATATTAAATATTCAGAGCGGAGCTCGCTGCGCTCGCTCAATCGTTGGTTTATGTTACATTTATCATGTTCATTCCACGTCTTTTGGGTCAAAATTCAAAAAACTTCGAGCTCGCTACGCTTGCTCATTTTCAATTTTATTTTTATTATTAACATCTTAAGTCTCTTAATATGAATTTCGTTATTATTATTACGATACCCCATATTTTAGGAGGGGGGGTTTTAATCTAAATTGATGCCCATTTATCCTGCCCCCCGAAACCAAATCCTGTGGTGATTTATTCCCGTGTGGTAGGGGTAGTGGTGTATATGTCGCAGCCATCTGGTTAAATTAGCCATTTAATTAGAAGGCTAGTCCGTTAATTAAACGCCGGCATTCAATTGAATGGCTAAGGGACAACTAGCCAAGTAGTTGAATGTAACGTGCAGCTACTTGGCTGAACATTATTTAGACATTTTGTTAATAGAATACATATGTTTGGTTTGAGTGACCATTCGTAAATTATATAACTTTACTTAAGATAAAAAATACGAATTAATAAATATAATTTTTATTTAGAAACCAAAATATTAGTGGCAACAAATTCAATTAGTAACTGCATTGCGAGTACCTATAAAATGTATAGTATTTACCACAATAATAACTTTAAACTTATAACTTATTAACTATTTGCAATAATGGAACAATGCACTTTCTTACTTTATAATATTAAATGGCACGAAACTTTCTTAGACATTTGTTTCTAATTGTAAGTATGAAAAGAAAATGAACAAATTAAGTTATCCTTATTCTTACTTAAAAATATCTAGGTACCACACTTTAAATTTAGTTAAAACGATAAAAATACAAAAAACATTGCTTGCTGTGCAAGCTATCTGACGCCATATTTGTTTTAATTACTGCCAGTGCCGCAGTGGATAAAATTTAAACTAAATTTAAATCACCTGCCTGTTTTTACGTCAGCCGTCTTCAAAGGGCTGGCTTACAATAAGCCAACTAGCTAAACGTTAAGCGTTGATTGTTCTATCAACTATCGGCCTAGGCATTCAATTGAATGCCGGGGTTTAGTTAACAGGCTAGCCTACTCATTAAATGGCTGATTTAACCAGATGGCTGCGACATATACACAGAATCTTAATCTGCGCTCTCTCAGCGTAGCAAATTTTTTGTGCTTGTGTAGAGTACGTGGAACATTTTTAGAAAAGTATCTTCAAATAATCGAGCGCAACGAGCTTAAAACTGTTATCAATTTGGAGGTCCTCTGTACATCTATATAGTAGAGGAGGGGCGGGTGGGTAATTAATTAACAATGAGTTTTTTTTAAACCTTTATTGAAAATATTAAGGACACTTCTAAATGTGAAATTTTAATACATGCAGGTCGAGTCTCACTTCTACTCCTTTGACTATTATTTTGACTGAATTATAAAGTCATAGTAATACTGGACATTAAGTTTATGTTTAAGTATATTATATATTTATAATACTGTCACAGAACATTAATTTTAAAATGTAATAATTTTGTTTCACAAGTTTGTTAATTTTATTATATCTCAGTCCAAGGGGCTGAAAGCTACAATAATGTTACAATTACAAGTATCATTTCTACAATCGTAGATTCTACAACACCAATAGGCAATCACATTTATAAAAAACCGAACAATTAATGCTAAGTATAGGTTCTTATTATACGTTGTTACCTATATTTTAAGTTATTACTAATTATAAAAATGTTGGAATTAAAATAATATAGCTTACATTTATTTTCGTTACCCTACTTATTTCACAATGGCTAATGCTATAATTGCAATTTTCAAATAGCCTGACTAGACTTAAAATTATAATTAAGTAATAGAAATTATTTAAAACAATAAGTGGAAAATAAAAAAGCACGGTAAGCTCAAGCTTTCGCGTTCTTTTATTTATCCAGCCCAGTTTAACACTGGGCGAAAATCTACACAATATAGAAACTACAGATTCTACAACACTAATAGGCAATTACATTACAGAATAATAATTTAAAATCAATAAAATCCATAATTGATGCCACTTTATCTCACGCATAAAAAAAGCCAAGTGCGAATCGAACTCGGATATTTACAAAAGGTTCCGTACCATTACCAACAACGAGATTTTGACGCCATTCAGAGCAACATGTAATTCGTAAAATTTTCGTAGCTTTGTAGTACAAGTATGACTCACGCTTGACCGGTTTTTAATATTTGTTGTTAAAAGTACTTTTAATATTATTAATATTATCTAGCACTAAAATCATACAAATGTTCGTGCTTGTATATGCCGTTATTATAACAAAAACAAAAAATATCTTCTGCAAGACGCCCAAAAAAGCATTTGTCTTGTAAGGGAACATGCAATTTTACCTATTTGTTGTTTTATATAGGTTTTCTGTGAGATCCCTGGCTGTCACGATTCCAAAGACACAGGCCTGTGCCGGCAGGCTGAATTCGATCCCCGGTGCAGCCATGTTACAATTACCTTTTTCTGAGTAGGTATAGCTAGCGTCAAATAAGAAGAGACTTGGCGGGTCACGTGGTCCGACTTGCGCTGTATACGATTACCTGCGCGAAATACTCTCCACTGCCATTCGACAAGTCTCTTCTTTCGTGACGCAGGTTATACCTATTTGAATACTAATCGATATTCTTATAGCAATAAACGTTTAAGTTCGGAATGTCCGACGGACCCTGCTAACGGGAGAATCTGATCAGATTCCCACTTTAATAGGATCACGGAGGTTAGATGGCAGTCGCTCTACTGTAATTACCTGATCTGCCGAGTCCTGGATCATGGGCAAGGCGTACCACGGGCTCTCGCGCGCGAGAACATAGCCGTGATATTGACGCCAGGATGATCATTAGTCCTAAGGTACTAAGGCTATAATTTATACCAAAATTCGACGCAAGCAAAAGCTAGCCAATAAATTGCCTTTAATTACAGATTTTTTTTTCGTAAGTATACCTACCTAATAAAGAAAACTGTGCTTAGGTGTAAGGCACACAGTTTTACGTGATCCACGATTATTAACATAATCTTTCGTAATAAACCACTCGCGAAACGCCTGGATTTATTTACTTTTACCTATATTTAAACCAACAAACGAACATGCGACATTTTTTAATAATTTATGTACTTAATACATACGTACTTAAGGCATCTTCGTGAACAAGATAAAGTTTCTAATTATGGGTTTCTAGTTACATACAACACTTTAAATTCTAAGGACTCAATTTATTTTTTACCTTACATCAATATAATATAGATTTTTTGTCATTTATTAATTATACCCATTTATTAAAGTGTGCAATGACACATAGTTTGTGCTGAGCAAGAATGTTTTTATAATACTGGACGGCCAAAATAAGGCTAGGTAGGTACTTAGATCTAAAATATTAATTACAAAGATTAATTATAAATGTTTCTGCGATAGATTTTATCATTTTCACGTCACAATACTTTATTGTTGAGCAAAGGCGATGATTATTTATAAATCCTTTATTTATTTAAATTAAGTCGTCAATCTTGCTACAATATTATTTCAAATAAGTTTATATTACTTAAATACCATCTGAAATTGTAAATACTTACATATTTATGTACCTATAAATTTGTGCTGAGCAATAAAAAGAAATTATTAAAGCACCAAGAGGGTTCTGTACTGTTATAATATAAGTAAAAAAATAAGTCATTCGTTTGGGAGCAGCTGCGTATATGTACCTCCCTACTCGTGACTCGACATTTAAATACTACAGATTCTTTGGACGGAGTAAAACACTGTACGTTCGTTTTCTGTCGTAGTTACTTACTACGGTTTAGATTCGATTGATAATTTTTTTTTTTTAATGTATGTATGATATGTTTCCCTGGTTAGATTATACCTACTATAGAACTTTTATGGCCAATTGCACTTAACTTTAGGCAACGCCAAAGTTGATTTCAGATATTGGAAACAAGAAAAGCATTGCAGCAGTCACCCTAAGCTGAAAACTAAACTCGGCTAAAAGTCACTCATGACTTTATAACACCGATTTGATTTTGTGACGCCTAAATGCTTTGGAACATCTTAGGGTGGCAAATTAAGCGTCGCCCAATTTTAGTGAAATCGGACACTAAATTCTCTTGCATGATGATGTATGGGGCGGAACGATATAAGAACATCAGGGGAGCTATTCTGTAGGTCCGCGATTGATTACAAAAGTTATAACTCTTCAAAAATGAGGGTCAATCATATAGTAGAATTTCATAGGTTTGTTGATAAAATCTAAACGCATTTTCATAGCAATGAAACCCAGTTATAGAATTTTTTAAGTCCATTTTGAAATGCGAAGGGTTTGAAGATTTATACTCACTTTTTTATGTTATTATTTTTAGTGTTATAAGTTTGTCTGAGCTAAGTATTAAATAAAAAAGTTTTATTTTTAAATGGTTTGAAAGTAATGTTAAGCGCATGAAATATGTGCTTTATTAAGTTTTACATAACGTTTATCCGGGCGTCGAATGACGTCATCAGACATGCCAAAATCACATTATTCTAGCGCATATATTTTCTCTGGCTTAAGAGATGTCAAAAATTCTTCACAGTCATTCATGTAAGCTAATGAAAAAGTCAGTAAACAAAAATCGTGACTGATCGTCATTCATATGTTAATTATATACTCAGTATCACTAGGTACAGTACCTACCTAATATATTGTGCCAATAAACACTATTAATAAATATCTAATAAATCCAATAAAGTGCTGAGCAATATTAACCACAAACGTTGCCTATTCACTAATATAATAATGGACGGATATACTGATAAATGCATATACTTAAAAATTACTATTAATAGGCACTGTGTACAGTACTAATCTTAATTTTTATTGCCACAAATAAACATTTGACAGTAGCAAATGTTTCGAACTACATAATACTGAGCGGTAAAATGTCGATCATATTTAGTACGTCATTCCCGTAGAGATACCTACACTTAACTCTTAATGATAACGTCACCCCTAGGGGACTCTAGAATTCATCATGTTTAAAAAATATAAAGTTAAAGTACCTATTTTGTTTTCATTGCGCAATTCTTTTGAGCAGTAATTTCAATGTATAGCATCAATTTAATACTCACAAATCCCTGACTGAGCTTTAAAAATACTTAGTAATTTATTTCAAAATGTCTGAATAATTATTGTGCGTTAATAATCATACGAAATTTTTAAAGTATCTGTAACTATAATTCTATATTATTGTGTAACTTACCTAACTAGTTCTTTCGCAAAAGCCTTTCTTGACTAGAATATTGTAATAACAAAAAAGTATCTGACCGAATAGAAAAGAGCACTGAAAAATCAAGAACTCTACAACAAAACTTGACAATATTACGAGAACATCCTAAGACTTACAAAATGTTAATTACCGTTATTATTGTTAGGGTATTTTATCTCCTGCACGACTTCTGTCAAGCTTCTGACAAGCATCACTTCTTTGTGCGACATATATTTCTTTTTACAATCGAACCCTTTGATACATCTGACAATTGCAATAGTTAAGGAATAAAGGAAGTCCACTAGACTTACTTGAAACATGAGTCCAGGTAGTTGTCCAACATGTCGAGCTGCAGATCGTCCCATTCCGTAGGGTTCAGTAGCAGGGACGAGAGGTCATCTTCCACAATCAAAGGGGGCGGAGCTACTGGTTCAACAATCACGTTAGCACCTATGTCGTTGTTGACCCCAACATCAGCTATTGGTAGCATCCCGGTGACGTTGAATTCGGGTAGATGCAAAGTCACAGCTTCACCGATATCTTGCACGATACCGTCGATCTCTATATCCTGAGGCGCGTTGGGTACAGGCGCCGGCTCTTCTGCTGCTTTGTCCATCTTCGCTCCGGATATCTTTTTCTTCTTGTGAGGCCTGTTTGAAATCCGTTTGGTGCCTTCAAGATGTGCCAGGTCCAGCTTCCAGAAACCCCCTTTGCCGGGTTCTTGCTTCGAACGAGCCACTTTCACGAACACTTTGTTCAGAGATAAGTTGTGCCGGATCGAGTTCTGTAAAAGAAACTAGTTTTACTTTCGAGCGCCTAAAATATCTACCGTTTATTTAATTACAAATACCTATATCACCCTTTGCAGGTTACCCATAGTTAATCCTTTTGGCAATAAAGTGTCTCCCATAACCACTCGATCCTTATCCACGGTTCTCGTTTTCGATTATTCTAATCTATAATTCACCCATATTCAATTAGTTATAATCTTATCTAATGCCAACAGATTTAACTTTCATTAAATCCCTGATCCGCACCCTACTACCGAAACGATATTAGAGATAACACTAACCTGCCAAGTGGGATCGGCGTCCCGGTAGTATTTGAAATTCTCCCGTATCCACGTGTAAATTGCAGACAGAGTCATCTTGTCGCTGTTGTACCTCATCGCCATGCAAATCAGTGTGCTGTACGAATACGGAGGCTTCTTCTCACTGTTCGTTCGATATTCCTCTTTGTTTTCTGTAAAATCCTTCTGGCACTTGGCTATAGTCTGATTAAACTTTTGCAGCCTAGTATTCGGTGGCGTCGACTTCGTTTGCGGGTTAGGCGGCGTTGGAAGAATAGGAAATTGCGGCACAGACATTATATTCGTTATGTTTTGAAGCCAATTTAGATTGGTGAGATCGGTTTCCGGTTCGTCTTCGACAGCCATTTTGCTGGGCTTGTATTTGAAGCGACTCTTTACTGGTGGCTCTTTAACGTTCTCTTGCGACTTGGTTGCTTCTTTTTGGACGATCGTTTCCTGCTGAGTGTAGGATTCGGGTTGCTCGTAGATGTATTCGATCTCGACGGTGTGCGAGGATTCCGGCACGGCGTGGTCGAACGCGAAGAACGTGGCGCCGCACTGCTCCCCAGAGTCCCCGTAGAGGTTGAGTGGAGCGTCCAGCATCTCGCCAGACGCCGGTGACAGGCCCGATGTGATATGCATCCTGAACTACATCGCCTGGAAGCACGACAAAAAAAACGATGAGTCACGCACGTATGATTCAACGACGTATTGCGCCACTGTTTACTGGTCGAGGGAGTCGTCGTTGTCGCGTAATCCTATAAGGTATAACTCATATTTTGATGAAAGAAGTAATTGAAGGAAGGCTAGGTTTAGTTACCTGCTCCGCGGTAAGATGTGGTCAGCGGCGGTGTGGTCAAGTCAAGATGCCGGACGGCGATCGATCGCGCTGACGTCGCGGCGGTCAGCGCCGCTGGCGCGAGCGGGCGGCTGCGGGCGCGGGGCGGGGTGCGTAGGTGCGCGCGGCTCGGCGGCGCGTTGGCGTGTGGACCGGCCGCACGCGGGGCAGGTGCGCGCCCCCCATTGTTCACCGAACAGGTGTGTGTGCCCCGATCGATATTTTTCCGCCGCAAGAAAACGGCGGGCACACGGCAGCGGGACACGCCCCACCGGCCCGCATTGAAGATAGCTCCGGACAATTAGTCACGGCTATCATATTCGCGGCCGCTTATCGGCGTGCGCTGCCGGCTGCCGGCTGCGGGCGCTTCCTTACCGCCACTCAACCGTCGCAATAAAATCGATGGCATGACATATTGCCGTTCGATGTAAGGCATGTAAGTACTTGGAAATGGTAAACGCACGCCGACTTTAAACAACATTTGTCATCATTTTAGGGTTCCGTAGTGAAACAAGGAAGCCTGTCTGTCTATCCGCGGTTAAACTCAGAAACGATTGATACTAGATGTCTGAAATTTCGTATTTGACTAGCCAAACATGCATTATGAATCACGCCGATTAATGTGAGTAAAATATAAACTTTTAAAATAACTTTGTTTTGGGTAGATCCCCTACAAGTAAAGCTGCGTATTGTCAATTGTGTATTTTTGTGGATGTCATATAATAGTTATTTTAAAACCATTGTGTGTTTGTTACATATAAGCGTCTCTGAAGTAAGTAAGCTTTTACAGCGAAGCTTTTGCTGCATACTGTTCAGAAACGCAAACTACTGGCTTGAGTAGATGTAAATATGTCATTTTGGGATAGGGCTAGACTAGAGCGTCGGTGGCCTAGTGGTTAAGGGACCGACTCGTAAGCGGAAAGCGAAACGTACCGGGTTCGAACCCCAATGCCGTCACGTAGGCACTATTGACTCTTTTCTGAGTTGTGTACATTAGTTGAATACTAACCGATGCTCTTACGGTGAGAGAAAACGTAATGAAACCTGCATATTCAGGCGACTGAATGTCTGAACAAGGTCAGGTTCCAATGTTAACAGGGTTACAGAGGTCAGATGGCAGTCGCTCCACTGAAATTACCCGATCTGCCAAATCCTGGATCATGGTAAGGCAGACGTCGGGCTCTCGCGCGCGAGGACACAACCGTTGATGTTCAAAAACGCAAACTGAGTCACTAGATAATTAGATACCTACCTATCCTTGCGTGACCATAACATTGTGCCATTCCAACCTTGGATATTGGGACTGATAAACGCTAACGACAAATCCATAATACTGACATAGGTATAGATGCCTAACTACCTACATAAAAAAATCCAATGTAACGTGCTCTAGTTTATTGGTTTTCCACTACACCATTAGAGAGTTCCAATAAAAGCCCCTTGTTTGCTCACCGACCGACGACATGACACGTGCCTAGAAATATCAACATTTCAAAAATTAAGCAATGGCGAGGTGAGTAATACGAGTACGTATAATTACGTACGTAAAACCTACGTATGGACACCGTTCTTGGGGTACCTACTCCGTAAAACCGTGATTCTTATTTACGGATGTTATAAGTATAACACCCAGATACACGCCCCTTACTCTATATTGTCATACCTATGGATTATCATGAGTTGAATGACTGTACCTTCGCCCATTTGTAATTTGAATTTTACCTAAGTTTTGACATCGGACGAGTCTACGAATCACGGTGCTTAGAAAAGTCCCCCGGGATCCAAAACCTGAAACAAGACCACATTCCCTACGTTTTCCTACCCTCTATTCTTTCTTATAAAAGAGTCGGATCGGAAGGGCCATCTTGAATAAGCGTGACCTACGATTGTAGGTGTCTATTTAGGTAGATTAAAAGATACGGGGGTCAATACCTTCTGAAAGGGCGACGACGTGCTCTGACCGCCTTACGCGTACGTTACCCTTATTTTAAGGTACCTGAATACCCAATGATTAAGGTTAAGAACCTAGACTTAAATAGAGCAATAAATACAGTAGAAGTACGTACCCATATAATAGGTACCTACCACACAAATAAAACGCCTTATTAGGAACTTTTTTCTTACCATAGCAGTTTAGGACGAAATGTTATTTCACGCTACGGTGATAAAAAGACGGTCAAGTGCGAGTCGGACTCGTGCACCGAGGGTTCCGTACAAACTTGTAGGTAGCTAAGTAATTATATTTTTGACGACCTGAGTGGTTCAATGGTCAACATGCCAACTGCCACGCAAGAGGTCCCGGGTTCGATTCCCGGCCGGGCAAAAATTGAAATGATGAATTTTAATTTCTGTTACGGGTCTGGGTGTTCTATGTATAATTAGTATGTATTTAAAGTATTTAAGTAGTATATCAGTTATCTAGCACCCATAGCACAAGCTTTGCTTAGTTTGGGGCTAGATGGCGCTGTGTGAATTTGTCCACGAATATTTATTTTTTATATTTATTTTTATATTTTTAATGGATGACAAACACCGGTAATAAATAATAAGTGCGTACAACAGTGTAAGCAGTTAGATAATGTAATGAATAAATAAATAAATGTACAGCTACATTCACCAAAATATACGCTAGGCAATATTTGCCAATGTATGCTAGGGGTTCCGTTCATTCTGCAGCTGACTGTACAATATGTTAGTCACGATAAATTCTCATTCGCCATGATTTGCATTTAAAATCAACAACGTAGGGCGGTAAAGCGTCGTATGTGTCGTACAGGTACAACGAGCATGCAATGAAATTTTGTTCCCGCGCAGTCCAACCCTCGCCAATAAACCAAAATGGCGGTCAGCGAAGCGTGACAGCGACGCCGGTGCCAGCCGCTTGCCGATTGTAAACCCTTGTTATTGCAACTAATTTTAGGGTGGAATTATTCCAGCCATGAGGGCCTGGCATGCCTACGTCATAGCTGTTTATGACGTCACTTTAATAGTACATACATATTAGGGTGTCCCTTATATGGCAAAAAAAAATTTTTTTTAGAATTTCGAAACGCATACCCTCCAATTTTTTTATAAATGCTAAAATGTACTTAAATATGAAATTTCATATCTGTAGCATGATTGCAACCCGTGCCGACCGAGCTCTAAAGTTTAATAAAAAATGGTGTTTTGGTCTGACATTTTGGTTTGATCCAAAACTAATTAAAATGCAACAAATAAAGTAAATATGAGTAAAACTAAAAAAATATCAATACAAACTTTTATTTAAATACAAATTATAATAATAATGAATTAGGGTAACTTCTCTTTAGTGTAGTTTTTTTACAGACTGGATACATATTTCTATGTTCCTGAACACAACGCAACAAAAACTGTTTTTGCTCTTCTTCAGCCGTGATAAGACCATTAAAATCTTGCATTAATTTAACAGCTCTTTCAGCAGTGTCATTTACGACCTTCAAACGACTTAATCGTCTTCTAGCTTCCAAAAAAGCAGGATTGTCACCCCACGAAGATACGTCTTCCCGAAGAAAACTGTCGTCGATCTGTAGTCGAGATAGAAATCGTTTGCTTCTTTGAGTCACAAAATCATCCAGCGTCATATCTGAAATAAAGAAAAAACCATTAAAATAAGCAAAAACTAAACCACAAAACTTTGAAAAAGAAACAAGAAAATATTAAGTACTTACCAAACAAATTTTGCGTAATTTCTTCCTTCGATGGGACATAGCGTTTAGAGGAATCTGAACTTTCGTCTCTGTTTAAATTATTAATCATTTTTATCTTGGTTTTGGTATCAACTTCTCCATCAAAGAGTGATAACATGACTGTTTCTTCACACAAATACCATAAATGATGAATAAACTTGCTTATGGATGCCTTGGAACTTGTCGCGTCTACTTTTTCATATTCTTTTAGAGCTTTCAAAAAGGACAAGTCTTGGTTAGGTGCTTTAACTGCCATTGTACATTCGAGCCAAGGTTTGGTATACAAGGTGACGATAAATAAACAAACATCTTGTAGAGCATTTTTGTCCTTTGCAGTAATTTTAAGTTGTGATTGAAGCAAACATATTTTTATAGAATAGATTGCTCTCGCCATCCATCGCGCTTGATGCAAAGCTCCGGGGGGCCTGAGTTTTAGTTTATTCTCTGTGTCTCCTCCTAAGAACACAACGCATAGTTCAACCAATTCGCGGTAATCGTCTCTAACAAAAGATTTTTCCAGTTCAGTCTTATAAAAAGTTAACAAAGATGTAATGTTTGTCTTAGCAATATGTGCTTTAACGAAATTTAGAGGTGACTCAATGTTATCAGTGTTAATATTTTTCCAATTATCTCTTAACTTTTTGAAAATTGGAATATCTGGGCTACTTGTAATATGTTTTACCTTGGTTTCAAAAACAGCTTTAAGGACCAACTCATAAACATGATGACGACAAGCAAAAAGCAGCAATTCCCTTTCTAAAGTCTGCTCCAAAATAGCACAAGCTCCATTGAAACGGCCAGTATTGGAAGCTGTTGTATCGCAGCACATTATCTGTACTTTGTCATGGAGGGTCCAGTCAAAGAGAGCAGTTGAAATGGCTTTAGCTTGATGTTTTCCAGAAGAACTCTCTAATTTCGGTACTGCAAGAAGCTGTTCTCTATCGTCAAATGAAGCAATAATTGGCAAGCGTTCTTCTTTTGAACTTCGTACATCCAATCCAGGTAATAGTTTCCCATCCCAATGAACTGTGACTACGTCAGGCAAATTATTCTGGAAGTCAGTTTTTATAGCTTCTGCCCTGGATTTTCTCGCTTGAGTACGAACTCGCTGAATCGAGGATTTGTTTATAGGGAAATCATCGCTGTTCAGACCAAGCGCTTCTACAACCGCATGGAGAATGTAAACTGAGTCCCTTATGCTTAATTGGCATCGATCTAAAGCTGCTACCAGTTTAGGAGTTATTAAACTTTTCGTGCCTCTTTTAAAACTTTTTTCAGGGCAAGGAATCTGAGTACTAAGTTCAGAGTTCGAAATCTGTTCCTCATCCGAATTCTCAAGACATTCCAAGTTATCTATCGAAGAAGTAGATGCATCAGCCAATAACTCTCTTTGTTTTACCTTTCTTTCCTCTTCTTCCAATCGTCTTTGCCTAACTCGTTCTTCTTTCTCCGCCAATTTTTTGTCGATTCCACCTAAGCATCCCGGTCGACCTGGCTCTCTCTGTTTCCTTAAGAAATCTTTGTCTTCCTCTATCTTCATTCTGTCAAAGGCATCTGCATGTGCAATATCAAATAAGTTATCAAGGTCTTTTACAAAATTATTTTCACGATTCTTGAAAGTCAACTGAGTTTTCTTACAGTTTTTTTGCAGCTCCCTCCAAACATGATATAAATCAACAAGTTTCTTCACGCAGTTAGGGATTGCCTTCGTAGGAATTCTGGCTTTTTCCCAAAATATAATGCACTCTCTTATAACAAGATTCGCACTTTCACTAACAGTCAGCTTGACTTCACGAATATTGTAAAATAAAACGGTGAGAACTTGTCGATTAGATGGTAATTTTGCACCATTTATCTGGTGGCTTGACAGTCCGATAAGGAAAATATTTTGTTTATCACTTCGTAATTCCACAGACATTTTCACAAAATAAACAACAACGCACTAAAAATGTTAGAAATCACTTATGAAATGACAATTGAAACTCGCAGTAACAAGTAGCCGCGCTGCTCCCGCGCAACTTGTATGGACAAGTTAAAAACTCAAGTCGGCACGGGTTATCGTTTATAAATCGGGCTAATATTTATTTCTAGACTATATTAGGTCCATACGAAACTTTTTAGAAGGTATGCGTAAAAATATATTGAAGTTGAATTTTAAGGGACACCCTAATACATATATTATAGTCGAATAGATAAATCATGATCATCAGCTAACTCGTCAATCGGCTATCACCCTATTATTTATTTATTTAACAATTTATTGCACACAATATAAAGTATACAGAAATTACAAAATTAAAGACGACACAACAGGCACTACTTATTTCTAAGAAGAAATCTCTTCCAGCAGGCCTATAGAAGAGAGACATTATTATTATATTCAATACCTAAAACTGAACTTACCCTGCCCTAAGTTCCGAAATGGTCTCTTCACAAAATTTTGTGCGACGCGCCTGCGCACTGTAATTTCAGAGTTGTACATAACGTTTTCCTTCTTCTTAACAGCAAGAAACAAAAAATCTGATTTATGTACCATTACCATAAAAGTTGATTGATGCAGCCGCATGCACCTTTCTTTGGTATAGGTACAAACTTTGCCTATGGCACAGCCCGGGGCTGCACTAACCAGTTGATCACTCCGGCCAGTTACACGTGGGAATTAGTGTGGACTTTTCGATTTTTTGTTAGGTACCTTACCTAGTTCTACAGATAATCAGATGTAGAGGAAATTGGGCTTTGGGAAGTATTTCCCTAGAAATAGACAGACTGCCAAGAGAGTTAGTTACACTTGAGTTTAACTGTTGTAAATGCTTGTGTTTATCTAATACCGGCGGCTTGTCGTTAATTTCGTCCGCGCAAACTTCGATGAAAAGTAAGTGTTACCTATAAATGGCTTCCTCAGGGTTCAAAAGTTGTCTCCATACCAAATTTAGCCTTGAAATCTTAACAAACAGAGCTACCAAGCAACTTTTACGAAAAGCATCTGATAAAGTTAGGCACTCATACTTACCTCCTATGTTCGCCCTTACTCACCCTCCTTGTAATACGAATAGATACAAATTTTCCAGTGTCTCACACTCCATTCGATTAGCTCGATTGCCGGGTAAACTGCCCACTTGTGAGCATATTGCGCCGCTTGTATAACACGGCTCGCTGGACGAGGGTGCGTGAGCTAACGGTAATTGTGATGGACATATGGCTCTGATGGCACCTGTTATATGTCCACGGTTCATGGTAATTCTGTTTTTTTAAGGACTGTAGTAAGAACTTAGTAACACAAGGGGTTAGGTCCGCAATGGTTTTAAATGAAACTGCAGCGAGAGAATGTGCGTTTAAATAATTAGGTATTTCTTATTACATCACCACAATAGATTCACATGGCCATAATTTTATACCCACAATTTAGTTAGGTAGAAATCTGAATTTTGTCAATATATAATATTTGTCTCCGCACAGGTCACAGCACCCCAGGACGCAGTGTATACCTCATTTGTCAATAATATTCCTCCATTCTGATAGAACTCTACCTTCAAAGTGACTCGGGATCTTTGCGTAGCCCAGCCTAAGACAGCTTCTATGCCGTACTGCCTGGAGAACTGTTTGTAGCTGCCCAAATCGCGATATTCGCCCAACGTCAGCTGACTCAGTTGAACTTGCTCTGCTTTAGTCAGACATGAAATCCTTCCGATAGCAACAATTGCAGAATACGCGTTCACATCGGCGTATTTTATTCCGAGTGTAGTGTAATTACCAATGTCGTAGGTATAAGTGCTGGAATCTTCACCGGCACTGGCGCATTTCTTGATTTCGTTATTTCAGCAATAGCGTTTCCTATTTCCACATTGTTTTACCCAGCCGACGACGGTTCTATATCATTGGCGGGACATGCGGCGATGACGATCAGAAATAGACACTTATTTAATGCGCATTCTTGATTGCACTACAAGTATCTTCGAACTCCGAAATCAACTACTTAATTCTAATTAGTCTTCTTATCGTGTCAATGATAAATAGGTTAAGTATATTAATGATCTAATTGTTGAACAGCAACATCGACAAGTTAACACTTGAACAATTTATACTATCTATTAAGTTGAAATATCGACCTAATACACAATGAGCTACTAATTGCAAACACAAAATAATGCAAACACTCTCCTTGCGGCCATATAATTTTAGTAGCGGGATTTTTTCTTTTACTTGTGCTACTTGGCATTGTTTCTTGAAAACTGTCCCCCTGCTACGTCCATGGCGCTTTGATATTTGCAAGGGTAATCCTATTTCATTTAAGTTTAATAAAACATAACATATTTAGTAATAAATATTTATTTTTACCAATAGATAAACAATAGTGTGCTTAATACATTACATTTTATGCTTACGAGATAATATAAAAAAAAAAAAATTACGCTTAATGCTTAGTTGATAACTTTAAGTATTGCTAAATCAGTACGCTCCTAAAATAAGAAGTTACCTTCTTAAATGGTAGCACTATTTTGGTATAATGTCTTCAATAGTTCCTTTATAGTTAATGTAGTTCGCACCTTTCTCTTACTAGGTTACATAATATCCAGAGTACTTGACTATTGAAGGTATTACATTGAGCCCTACGCCTGCAAGTGTCCCAGGAACCAGCTGGCACCGTTGATCAGGTTGTCCATCTCGTTGGGCAGAGACGACAGCGAGTGGTTATCGTCGTACATGTAGATTCTGTAACAATACATAAAACTTATCAACCAATACGCAATTCAATAATTAAGGGAGAGGAGACAGCGGCGCAGCTACAGTCAGTGACACAAGAGCGTACGGGGTGAAAATAAAAAAAAGTGGACCAGGGGAAGGGGAGGGTGCTACTAATGTATTCAGCGGAGAAACGTCTCTGATGCACAGTGGTCTCGGGAAAAGTATGATTGTTAAAAGAGTTCTAGGTTTTGCTATGTAAGCTGAGACCTTTGGCGGTGCAGGATAAGGTTGCCGCCAATGTTGGCAAGCGAAGATGGAGAGAAGGTGGAAAAGGGTAATTACCCACCTGGCCGGGTGTTGTGACCAGGGGACCAAGGGTCCGACAGTTGATCGTCGGAAGTTGTATATATGCCGTGGAAGTTGGCACTTTTTTCTAGCGCGATGCAGGACGGTTAGCGCCATCTATGTGCGGATGCTTACCAACCTTGTGTTCGTGTACTCGTAAAGTGAGTATTGTTGAAGTTCCCTGTTGGAGCGATAGATGTCGCTACAGACCTAGTCTCAAGCCCCTAACCTTAGGTCTCTGTGAATACGTGGGCAAAAACTCTTTATTGCTAACCTGTAAGTGCACCTTGGTTGTAGGTAGCAACATCGATAACAGTAAATTGTTACAGCGACCACACGCGCCGGCGATAACGCTCTTATCGCTGAACTTAAATGGTAATTATATTAATTTCCTCTTATTCAATGAAATATGTTATCGGGCTTAATTAATTGATCTCATTCGGTCCGTGAAGTTTATTAAAATATTAATAGTTCGGAGAAATGAAACAATACACCATTGTTCACGATACGGTTTGATGTCATACCTACGGTAACCCACAGGTACACCTGAGGAGTTAATTAAGTGTTCATCACCTAACGATGGTGTGCATGGATGTTTCAACATAAAACCCAAGTCTCTCGGGTTCGCTTGGTAAATTTATTTGCGGACATGAGTGCACGCTGCAACGCTGTAGTGAGATAGCTTGACGGAGCCGAACATCCACAGCTCATAACATAGTCGAGTAAGACTGCAGGTCACGTAGCAAGACTGCGCGCATACTCAGCATGTCGGGATGCTTGCAGTTAGAGTTGAAACAATCGTTGGTTGCATTTGTACCGTCAGGAGCACCTACTGAAGCTTACCTATATTTTTTTCAATACGGAGCATGACATGAGAAGTCTACTCGAACGTTCGCGCAAACAGCACGCCGTAGCACGTTCAGCTGTGCTCATGAGCAACTAGCACGATGTGTCGGCTTATACGTGTTTTTTTTTTAATTCCCATAACTCTAGGGTTTCAACGAGACTACGTATTCATAAAAAATAACAAATTCATATTTTCTAAATTCAAGTTTTAATTTTATTTTCTCATTTCATACAAAATAATTCAAATAACCGTGTGGTGGGCCGTGTGGTGACCGGCAGAGTAGAATAGCACCAACCCCTTACGCTCATGGGTGTCGTACAAGGCGACTAATGTTTTCGAGGCAAAATATCAAAAGTCTCCGTAGTATGGAAAATTTTAAATTTAAACACTGCGATCTCTAACCCGCCTGCCAAGCGTGGAGATTATGGCAATAATTTCCCCTTTCGTGGGAACGGCCCTAAGTCCTGCAGTGGATTGTTACGGACTGTGATGATGAATTCAAATAAAGTACATATGATTATCCATGTAAAACCCCTTTATGTGAAATATGGCAACATCGCACTCTTACCTAGAGTTATGAATGATAGGACTTACTTATGAATGAAAGTTAGGCACTACGTGGTAGAATGCAGTAATTGTACAGCTTGCAAAAAAATTAAAATGAAGTGACCTTTTATTCATACGTGTTTAATTTGCTAAGCAGTAATTTTAATTAAACAAATTATTTTATCTTAAGCTATTACTAAAACATTGTTTTTGTAAACAAACTAGGATTCATTTTGATTTTTTTCGTAGTGACATTTAGTTTGCATTGAAATTTATCTACATGCGATTACCTGCATGCCTGTATTTTACTAATTAATTAATTAATGTTTATGGGAGTGTCTTTAAAAATGTACAACAACTATTTTATTTGTTGTACATTTAATATTAATATTAAAAAGTTAGTAGTGAATGACTGATTTCAAATTCTTGCCAGAGAACAAAACATACATTTGGGATACAAAAAGGCGAGGTAAATAAAACATTTTTTAATAAAAATTATCAATTTAATTGATTTTAAAATGCCCACCATTACTCTAAGCATACAGTTATTCTTGTACGAATTTGTCTATTTAAATTTATTTCATTGACACGCATTTCATTTGCTTCTTGTTGAATCTGCTGCAACAAATGATCCCGGGAAAGAATTTTTACAGCATACACCTTACTTTTTAAGGTACCCCATATGTAAAAATCAAGAGGGGTCAGATCGGGTGATCGAGCCGGCTACGCTAAGATCGAACTTCCGCGGCCGAACCAACGTTGTGGATACTGCTCATTAAGGTACTCTCGTACTTGTGTTCCGTAATGCGCTGGTGCTCCATCGTGCTGTATCCATAATGAACGGAGACTTTTCAGATCCACATCTTCAAAAAAATCTAAATTTAAAAGGTTTTGTAGAAACTCAAGATAGTTGTTTGAATTTAAACGATGCGGTATTTCTATTGGACCTACAAGTTTGTTATTTAAAATTCCCGCCCACATGTTTACCGAAAACTCTCTTTGGTGCGATGTTTCCCACACTTCTTTCGGGTTTGCTTCTTGCCATTGATGCTGATTTTTACTATTGAATACGCCTGCTCGTGTAAATTGTGCCTCGTCCATACACAGAATTGTTTTAATCAATAGTGGATCTTGAATAAGAAACTCACTTATCCGCTGACAAAACGCGATTCGTGAAAAATTATCACCGGGTAAAAGGCCTTGCACTTTCCGATAATGATAAGGATGAAGTCCATATCTCTTCCATAATCTCCACACCATAGTATGAGAGACGCCAACTATGCGTCCGACACGTCGTCGTAAAGTAGGATCTTCGATAATTAAATTCATTATCCTCATTTCTTGGTCTAATGAGAGGTTCATGACTCGCTCATGAGAAGCTATTCTTAGGCCTTGCTCACGAAATCGTCTATGTATCTGTAACAAATAAAAATAATTGTTTACTAAAGCTTACGCGAACTTTACATATTGAATTAATACTACTTCAACGGATCTGTACGATAAAATAAAATAAAAATAAATCAATGCGTAGAGTAGAGAGTAGATTCGTAAAAGTGGTTTTTATAAAAAAAATTGGCTTTACATTTTACAGTTAATTGTTTTTTCTCCATAGTAGTATTCTACCCCCGCCGGGAACCCACCCTGCTTTAAGTGATATAGTACACATAATGCAACATTAACAAATGCTTGGTTATTGCATTATCACTGTTTTATTAGGGCCCTATTACCAGTGATCAGAACGAAGGGGGCCAATCCACCTAAAGCTGCCGACAAGGCCAAGAGTGGCCAAAACCACCAAAACTTTGACAATTTATCTCTATCGTATCTCGGATCCCGAAAAGGCCTAAGACCCAGTACTCTACAAAAATCAATTAACTAAACCTCGGAGGCTGCAATCACTCACAAGCTTTGTCTCGTCGGCCACCCCAGGCCAGTTAGCACTATTCATTTCGATCAATGCCTATTAACTGCAGAAATACCTACTTAACACCAAAATGTTTAAATAATTAATGTGAACTTACGTTTACGAAAGTATGATTGTCAGGAACGGTGCAATTTAGATATCGACGCCGGTATTCTCTCACAGCTTCCGCGGAATTTCCATTGCAATATCCATACACAAAATGAATATCTGCTTGATGTTCTGGCGGATAGTTGCGCCTCGGCATTGTAACCAAGTTAATAACTAACAGTTTAACAAATAAAAATAACAACCAACAGTTTAACAATAATAAAAACAAAAATAGTTCAACAATAACAAATTAACAACAAAACTTAACAGCAAAACGGTTTAATAACAGTTCTAATCGCGGGCACCAATACTTGTAAGCAAGACAAAGGTCAGGAAACAAGTAAGTTAATAAAGGTGCATGTAATCTTAGGCGGCTAGTTATTTGAGTCACTGTGAAATCAACCGTATTTCAAAGCTGTTAACAATTAATTTTACTTTTTTTGCTAACGGTATCCAGCTGTAGGTCTACGGGCTTCTTGCGGGCGCGGAGGGACTCGGTTCCATGTGTGCGTTATTTGTCATCGCGGCACAATATTAGGGTTGTCAAAACTAAGACGAGTCTCAAAGCTGTTGGTGGGATTTCATCAAGTCAAGTATAGTGTTTATTAGTAGATATTTTTACGCTATTCGTGATCATGGTGCCTAGTGTGAGTTTTGTTTACTATCCGTATTCATTCGATTACGTTTACGAAAACGAATATTAGTATGGCATTAAAGCAGCACCTCCTGGCGTCATAAGAGAAGATTTAACATTTTGCCACACAAATTCTCGTTGTTGTAAACGTTACCGAATGGCGAATGAAACTCGCACTTGGCAGCCAGATAATTTTCTGTAGCCGTATTCACAATGTTTCGAAACCGTTTCCGAACGATTCGACACGAAATTCGTGAGTGGCAAATACGTGTCGATCGATTCGAAAACTGTTATTCAGAATCCCGATCGAATCCACGGAAACTCTACTCTCTATAACATATGAAAATTTCATCAAAATTAACTGAAATCACATTTTCCTAAAAACTCTTGCAGGGTCCTTTGTCGATTCCGTATCCGAATCCGATTTCCGAGCCATTGTGAATACGGCTACTGATCTGATCACGTAAGATTGTGTAAATTGTCTTTAGTTTCGTTTAGTTAGGTACAATCACCTACCTCTTGTTTATGAGTAATTTGGTTTATAAAAAATAAACGTATAACGGATTTTATGTTTACTTATAAAATTAAAATTAAAATATATATAAAATTATAATATAAAATTAAAAAATCACTTTTAACATTATTTTACGTAGGTGATGTACATCCCTAATGTTTCGAGCAAGCAACCCTACGCACACATTGAACTCAATATTACACTACTACACGCAGCGTCGCCACCCGATACACACAAACATTCTTTCTCACTTTCACTAAGAGATGCGCTTAAGTAAAGATGAAAGATCCGACTCCAAAGAACTACGTAACAGTCGTTCATTGATGATCGAACACTCGTGCGCCGCTGGGGTATGGTGTAAGCAATTTTAAGATGATATCGATAATCGATATCTCCTGGAATTATTATTTTGTTTAAGTTTTTATTAATAATTTTAAATTAATTTAATGTTTTATTTTATTAT
This sequence comes from Blastobasis lacticolella, assembly GCA_905147135.1. Lineage (NCBI taxonomy): Eukaryota > Metazoa > Arthropoda > Insecta > Lepidoptera > Blastobasidae > Blastobasis > Blastobasis lacticolella. The sequence goes on along the minus strand of LR990048.1, from coordinate 6,444,745 downwards.
GGAACTATTAAACATTGCTCTATGATCTCGAGGTTCCGGGTTCGAATTCCTAGTCATACAAAGGCTCGGACATCTCGAACGCAGCTTTGGTAGGTTAAGTATGAACCCGCATTTGGCATCCGCTGCGATTATTACATTATCAACCAGTAATTCAGTTACTTTAAAAAATATGGTAAATATCGAATGTCTGTGCCCTTATCACTACATAGTATCACTACATAGTATAAAACAAAGTCGCTTTCTCTGTCCCTATGTCCCTTTGTATGCTTAAATCTTTAAAACTACGCAACGGATTTTGATGCGGTTTTTTTTAATAGATAGAGTGATTCAAGAGTAAGGTTTTTAAGTAAGAAAAAAAGGGTAGGTAAGGGTAAAATAGGTGTACGCGTACGAAGTCGCGCCGGGTCCACTAGTTCGTAATAAATTCAAGGTAGGTATTGTTTCGTATTCGGCTACAATCCAGCCGCCGGACATTCATGGTAAGATTTTTTATTTATTTTTATAATCATAGCCATTATTGATTAAATTTATGTTGAAACAATTTATGTTTCGACAAATAGCATTCATAGTCTAACTTTTTAAATTTAAAGAGTTGCGAAATAAGCAACTAATGCTTAATTGCTAATAAGAGTTCACTAAGGAATGCGAACTAATCAATGCATAAATTATTTTCGTTCTCAGGATAATAGGTATGAGTGTATCGATATCGACTAATTGGCTTTCACTTCACTAGTTAACACGGGAAAATCCCGCCCGTAGGTTTTTTACAACTTTGCTGTCGTAGTGCGTGTAGAAGTTTGGCAACGTCGCAAAAATAAGGAATCAACTTACTGGAGACAATTTATGAATTATTTTAACCAAACTTAATGTTATCTTCGAAGATATGCATTTTAGAACCCATGTTCTTTGGAGTTTATTAATTGTTTTTAGTGGTAGAATATAACCTTAGTGTTATGAGAATTGAAAAAATACAGGTTGTTCCCGCAAACATCAAAATCCATTCGACAACTGTTATAAGCACGCATTGTTCTGCGATGATGTGCTATGTCGATAACAATGCGCCATCAGGAAGACCGTATTGTACATGCAAAGCGTGCGTGAATAATTCAAATGAAGCGAGCATTATTAAAATTTACACATAAAAGCTTAGGCATGTCGCGTGTTATGATCGCTTTTGGCACCAGCGCACTGCTAAGTAGAGATGAAACGGATAGTTGATTGGCCGGATACCGGATATCCGGCCAGCCTCCTAGCCGGATAGCCAGATATCCGGCGGCCGGATATTTACAGGTCATAGTCTCTGAACAAGTTTGTACGAGCTGTAATCGCGGCGTGGGACTTTATACGACTGCATGTGTTTATGTAATTTAAAGTTTTCTTTTAATGTGAATAATTTGAACGTTGAACTGAACAATTCCTCCGCCCACATACGGATTGATAGTTTCAAAATACGGGCTTACACATTAGCCCACAGCATCGTAGAGGACAAACGACATCGTATACTACCTCTAAATATAAAGAAATTCATATTTTAATCCAGGATAATATATTTTCATATCTATAATTTCAATATATACTTTTTATTACTTAAAATTATTACACTAAGTACATTATAATACTAAACAGCACTTGTCTAAACTACACACGACAAAAATGCGTATTTATGCTGATCAGCGGGTGTCACCCTGTTGGGCAAAATACGTAATGTCCACACTCGTGGAAGTTACAAAGTCACACCTATGCCCGAGAAAATTTAAGAACGCTCAATGCGATGGTGTGAGCATGTGCTCCGCCGTCCCAAAGATAACCTTAGTGCAGTAGCCCTAAATTTGGCGTCGACGACTCGCTAACGTGGAAGACACGCCACCTGGCTGACGGCGGACCAACGGGACCTGAAGGATAATATTATTGACGCTGCTACTGCTCAAAATAGAAAGAAATGGAGGAAGCAGACAAGGAGAGCTGACTCCAGCTAATGGAAAAGGCATAGTGCAAAAAGAAGAGACCAGAAAACTATTAAAAATTTTTGCTTATCTACCAAATGAACGATACGAGTAGAAAAGGTGCCGATGCCGACATAATCAATAGTTCTTTGATTAATATTTATGGTTTTTAAACGTTTTGATACGACTTTTTACTCGACTGCTACAGAAGGGCATATATTTCCGATGAGCAAAATCACTTTTATGGGCTTTTCATACATTTTTACTGCTAAGCGTGCCTAAATAATTTAAATGAAGCGAGCATTATTATAATGTATACATTAAAGCGTAGGCGTGTCATGTAACCTTATCGCTTTTAGCGCCGCCCCGTCGGGCCCCAGGGTGTGATAATAGCACACATACATCAATAAGTCCGCAGAGCTGACGTTAATAACATTTCCTATTGACGAGGTTTTAGCCCTAACTCGCAAGTGGAATGCCGCCATGTTGTTTTGCGCTAGAATTTCGATAACAAGCCAAGTGTATATAAGCAGAGGAGCTCGCTGTCTCTCTCATTCGGCCTTCATCGGAGCTGCCAACAGTTCGTGCGCGGAGTTTACGTCGAATTTTCCTTGTACATCGGAGTTGGAAATTACATAATTCCTGGATAAATAATGGAAAAACCGTCAAAAGCAATAAAACCCGGAACATTTCGTGCGGTTAACATCTTTAACGAGTGCGTGGGTGGACGTTATGAGCAAATCGAACATCAGTGTGCGTCATCTAGCCTAAATTGCTCATCGGAACGTGAGCTGTCGTGAATATAAATGCGACGTGCGGCATGGGAGACTCCCGGTATTTGACGGCACTGTGTAACGCTTGGCCGTCACTTACAGTCTACGTTAAACAACAGTCTTGTTTTTAATATGGTAGACCGTTACAGGGACCATAGAAAATACAGAGATGTTGAAAAAGGTTACCATGGGAGTGAGAGCACATTCGTGGTAGTGAATCCAGTACTGGACACCAAGTCTTCGGGTCAACTGCCATTGCCGCGGTTGACTTTGAAGAGGGTTAGAAGTAACGAAATGGAAGGAAAAATAATTGATCCGGTTCTGGAAGAGGCCGAGGTTAAAGAAGAATTGGTGAAGGTGGATCGTGCTCCTCAAGAGAGGACATACGACGTGCCCCTCAAGAAGCGGCGTTACGTTGAACCACTTGAGGAAGCAATTTCAGTAATGAACATCCCTACAGTGGAAGCAGTGAAACAAGCTTTGAAGCAGAGCGTCACCATTGAGAAACCGCAAAAGACCAAAGCAATGTATTCTGATGAGTCGGACAAAAAGCAGCAGAAGCAAAAGCAGAAACAGCCAAAAGCAGCGTCACCACAACCATCCAACGAACCATCATCGATCCAGAAGACGCATGGACCTTGTCAAGATGGAGCTTGTGCTGGAACATCAGCCTCAGGCTTTTTGTTATCATCCAATGAAATCCCCGACCATAGAGTCTGGCTCGACACATTGAAAACAAAGTTTGATGAGGAGACCAACAGGATTCTGCAAGGTACCAAGCTTACAGAAAGACAAAACGAAATATTGCAGCGATCATTCATGCAGCTGTGTGAAAAGATGTCTTGCATTAAGATGAACAGCGATCGGTTTCTGAAAATGCACAGGTGCTTAAACTGCGAGTTCACGATATCACATCAATGCTTGCCCTTAGATTTCATCCGGGATGTTCCGATCGGGAATCAGCTGATGAGGCCAGTTACTATCGTGAAAAATCGCGTAGTCATATGCGACTGTGGCTTCGCCTTCTTCCATGCACATTTAAAAAGACGTCGAACGCTGGTGGAAAAAAAATTCGACGAATTCAGGCCTGAGTTGCGAGAGATAGACCGTTCGGCCAACGTTAGGTGCAACAAATGCCACATCAAAGTCACTATGAGCAATCGCATGAGCAACGTTTGCCGTTGTCTGGTCAAATGGGACAGTATGACGGGTGACAATCGCCAAACGTTTTACGATACTGTCCAAAGTTGTCTGCACTATCCAGCACCTGGTGCGCCATCGTTGGATGAGTTTTTTGCTTGCGGTCAAAATTGCTGCCTCTTCTTTCATCGATGCGCCGAAAAAGCAAAGGTCCCAGGCGCTAAAGGCGGGACATCATCCGGTTGACATAATGGACGACTACGTCTAACGATACGAGGATCGTGAACTGTTGGGCACATTGCCACTCTACAAACACTGCAACTAGACATCATTACCCGAAGCGAATACTGGTTTGAGAAACCATTTTCCTTCCTCATGGAAACAATATTAAGGGGAATAGAAGGCACCTCATTAGGCTTGGTTTCCTTATCTCATTCCAACTTGTGGTTTTGAGAGTTCTGGAGGATAACAAAGTAGAGGAAAATGATCATGTTCAATCGAGACCGTTCTAACAACGTACACAACATCTTGTTTCATTGTATTTTACATTAGTTTGTAGTATCACTAGAACTATTGTAATTTGTAATCTATGTATTATAATGTATATACTTTGTATGCAGTTGTGTGTTGGGAGTACGTCATACACTTATCAATGTATGTTGTGTCTTTTTTTAAATTGGAATAAACAAAAGAGTAATCTAGAATAAGGAAGGTTTTTTTTTTCTCCTTTTTCTATAAAAGTGTAAGTAACTGATTGTAGTTTTGCACCGACAGCTTATGAGTACTGGACTTGTAGTCCAAGTTGTAGGGAGTCTATTGACGGAATACCAACTTCTAGTGTTGGTAGAAACACAATACTGCTACGATGTTGGCATAGTGCGCCTTATCAATAATGATCGACTAAACAGTCTGGATCGTGCGTCAATGTGGCACGCTTCCGTTTCATTATCGAAGTACAGTCAATGACACGTTAGCGTACGGTCTATAACTTGAAAATTAAGCATCTGGGTAAGGCAAGGGTGTTATTTTCGTAATCAGTGATAAAGATTCTATAGTGCATAGGGGTCAGGTGCATTTCCGAAAATTTCCACCTGTTTTGTATGCGCCGCCTTCAAAGTGATATTAATATGCGTCAAAGCAGCAGGTAACATGAATTGCTGGGGCCGCAGCATCAGCATCCAAGCTGGGGCCGAATGCCCAGAGACCTTACAGCTCACGTTCTCACAGAACGACACCTAGAACGCCTAGAACAAACATACTTCTTGTTGCATTATCTGCTTTGTGGACATGCAGCGGTCACCTGCATCAGCTCATAGGCCATACACCGCTTTGCAACTTTTGCATAATGCGAGCATGACGTTGCACTGCAGCGCAGCATTCATAGCGGGCACTCACAAGAGCCACTGGTGCTATAATTGAAGTTCTTTATTCAACAGGAGTACTAAAGTAGGATGATGCCTATAAGCGCAACGTGTACCTAAATATTGGCTGACGTGGTCTTAGCATTGTTTCTTACACGAGTTAAACTACTTATCACAAAGTCACCCGATAACCCCACAGTTCTGCTGTTGGGGTAAACCCAACCGATTTTGTTTATATCTTCTGTGTTATCAGTATTCGGTCAAGAGTCACATACTAGTTGTTCCACCCTACTAAAACTGCATCCGATCTGCATCATTGCCATTCTTAAGACGCGCTCTTATCGCGCACACGCGGTATGTTTCACCTGTACTAAAAGTACAAACTTTTGAACTGGTTTTCCCTATGAATGCCCGGCATTTCTATTATGGTGTTGCGAGCTAAGACAATGCATTGAGTACAGCAATTAAACGTTGTTATCGATGTCCCAAATTGGTAGCGTAAATTTTATCGTAGGTATGATACGATCTATAGTGACTATGTGAACACGTGGGTGACTCCCGAGGCCCCAGTATGGGAGCGCAGGATGAATTGTAAATTGTCTATTTCCATAAGGATGGAAGTTTGACTGACGTGGTCCAAGAATATTTTAATATTCACTTGTTTATTTTAAGAATGATTCGATTACCGCGCCAAACGATATCCCGTGGGTGAGGCCGTGGGAATTCCAAATTGCTGTTATCCCTTATATCGTTTTATTTATTCGGTACGATCGATGGCTGGAGTGGTATAAATTGCTATGGGCGCGCAGTCACTGGCTAGACACTACACGGTCAACATCCACGAAGGAACATCATATAGACGTAGAAGCCCCGTGACATCCAGACCTCAACATGCAGTCCCAAGATCAAGCCAGAACACTCACTTTCCCAGTGGACACCTTCACGAAGCGCGGGCCTTCTATACCTGAAGCAGCCCCCTTTCAACGGTATGAAATTATGCAATTCAACACTGCATATCGACGGTTTCTCGAGGCGGAGCGAAACATGGATGACCTGACTTTCCTTAACGGGAAGGCATGCCCCATACGCTACAACTTCGATGCAACGAGGCCGCAAGAAGATCGTTTGCTGGTCAATTGGAACTGGCTCATGCCCTTATTCTGGGGGCCGCCGCCACGTGAAAGAGATCTCGTGAGGATGCCCACGATTCTGGAGTTCGTGGAGAAGAAGATTCGGTTCCGGAAGTGCAAGGTCGTCGCCGGGGACACCTGCTCCTGCGGCAAGAAGCCGAATGAAGTAGTACCACCTGGACGTGAGTGCAAGACCCCACAGCACTGGCATCATTTTTGCACGGCGCACGTCTCTGCCTGGTTGACCAAGTACATGGTCCCGGCGATTCTACTCAAAGAATCTGCAGAGATGTTCAGAGAGGTCATCGAGGAAGTGCATCAAGGTGATGCCAAAATCTTGGAATATTATTCCACAGGCGAACGCACGGACACCGAAATGTTGCTTGAGTCGGCTCGCAACATCAGTGGTTCCAACTCTGGTGCAGTTAAACAGTGACAATAGTGCTAAATAGTGCAACAGCATGTAAAGTTTCCTTAATCTAAAATAAACGTTTGTATTCAATATGTTTACTTTTCTTTTCTTGTATCCCTATGAGTATAGGATGATGGAGTGTTGTGCAGGTAAAGTACTGAGATCATTACCTCTGACATTGCTTCAAGTTAAAATGTAGTTGCTCTCATGACCACTCTATGTTAGATACAATAAAGTCAAGCTTGGACTGCGCCAGAGGTAATGGCTAGGTAACGTGCTACTAGCCGCTGCAGAGCACGTCACATCACTAACAGTTGAGTTGCAAGGCGTGATGATTAGCGTTATGTGCACATGGGATGCAAAGCTCCGTTATCACAAACTATGCTTAGGCATATGCTTATCATATGTCTTGAGCAAGGCCTGAGTGTGCATTCGCCTCCGAGTACGTGTGTCTGCAACGTTTACCTAGGTACGGAGCAGACCATACAGGAATATGAGACGTCTAAATAAGGTTTATTTCCTTAACTTTATATCCATAAGTAACTGCAGATAAGCCGCAAACAGTATAACGACAAAGACTGGCAGCAATTGGCGTTATACCTGTAACTCCTTACAGACATAGATTGTCCGATAATACGTATCACCACATGGCACGCTTATTTCGTTTAAATATAGAACAAACTATGTGTCATTACACAGAAGATAGGTAAATATGATAAGACGACGGGACAATTATCAAAATATTATTACAGGCTACCGTCCGAACGTAAGTAGCTCTCAGCGTGTAACGACGACCCACACGCTTAGTTGGCACTGTCTTCAAATGTTTAGGGAAAACCCTTGCTATATTCATTTTATGATCTGTATCCATGTCTGATACAATGTGCGTGTATAACGTGCACCGTACCTACCTATCGCTGCATATAGCATGTCGCGGTGCCCCTATAATCGTGTTACAAAGTGTAGTGACCACGGTTACCCATGCATAGGATCTAGACTGTACAACATCTCAGTGGATAGAACCAGAACAAAAAATTATTATCATTATTAAGCTAACCTAAATATCTAGTATCATAAAGGAAACTGGTATGTCGTGACATTTGTAAGTAGGCATGCAGTTTGAAATGAAATAGATATGTATTAGGAACAAGTTTATGTTTATTTTTTAAAACAAACACTTACATACACAATATACTTAATACTGATGTACACCAATACCTTACACTTATTATGTAAACAAATTATCATATACGCGACTCTAGGATGCATCACTTGGGCCGGTAGTGTTCCACGCCACGATGCCTGCTCGCGCAAAGCTAGTGCATACTGCATCAGGTGCCTGTCCAGTCGCCGCTGCTCTTCCTTCTGACGCTTTCTCTCCTCACGCTCCAAGTCTTGTCTGCGTTTTTCTTCTTCGTCTTCCGCGCGCTCTCGCTCCTTCCGACATCTTTCCTCGGCAGCTCGACAAGCGGCTTCTCCACAGTTTCCACTATTGTTTCCCCACATGGTGATTTTATCAAGGGTATAGGTGCTGACTGATTGTACACAACCTTGTGATTATGGCGAGTGGATATATGCTTATGATTAATTGTATATATACTTTGCTCCATTTATACTAATTCGAAACCTACCTAACAGGGACTGGTTGTAATGGCATGATTATCGGGAATTTTTCCCTAATTACATCAGCTCGCTAATGTGGGATAATTTAAATGTCGTAACCACATCGTGTACCGCAGTAACGTCAAAATTGATAACGAAATTAGGTAGAGGAAAGAATTTTGTGGTAAAATGGGGCAATATCGATGATGTCAACGGGTAATACATATCGTCATTACCAAGTAATTTTCCCCTGTTAGCTAGCACAATCATCCTCCGTATTGAAAAAAATATAGGTTAGCTTCAGTAGGTGCTCCTGACGGTACAAATGCAACCAACGATTGTTTCAACTCTAACTGCAAGCATCCCGACATGCTGAGTATGCGCGCAGTCTTGCTACGTGACCTGCAGTCTTACTCGACTATGTTATGTGCTGTGGATGTTCGGCTCCGACAAGCTATCCCACTACAGCGTTGCAGCGTGCACTCATGTCCGCAAAGAAATTTACCAAGCGAACCCGAGAGACTTGGGTTTTATGTTGAAACATCCATGCACACCATCGTTAGGTGATGAACACTTAATTAACTCCTCAGGTGTACCTGTGGGTTACCGTAGGTATGACATCAAACCTTATCGTGAACAATGTGAAAATGCAGTAAAGAGTTTTTGCCCACGTATTCACAGATACCTAAGGTTAGGGGCTTAAGACTAGGTCTCAGCTTACATAGCAAAACCTAGAACTCTTTCAACAATCATACTTTTCCCGAGACCACTGTGCATCAGAGACGTTTCTCCGCTCACCCTCCCCTTCATCTGGTCCACAATTTTTTATTTTCACCCCTTACGCTCTTGTGTCACTGACTTTATGTCTCAGCAGAGACACCGTGACACGGAACGTTTACTAAGAATATTGTTGTTATAGATAGAGTACAAAAAAAGACTTTTTCTTATCGTCAATTAATGGCGCAATTCAGTGCTATTATGTCAAATATAAGGCAATAACCTTCCCTTTCGTGGAAGAGGCCCTAAGCCCTGCAGTGGACTGTTATGGGCTGTGATGATGATGATATTAAATATACACACAAAGAACAATAATATTGAATGATGATTTTGATGATGAGATAGGATTTTGTCTGACTCTGAAGAGAAACTTCTCATAAGAGTTCAGTACAGCGACATCTATTTACAAAGAGATAAGAGAGATTTTTTCTTTAACTACAAATTGAAAACCTCTCATTGTGTTGTACTATGACAGTATTCGCCATCAAACAAAGCGCCGACGCAAGCAATACAACTATAGCGTCAAGCAAGCGCTCTGACACCAACCCCTTACGCTCGTGGGTATCATACAAGGCGACTAAAGATATCGAGGCAAAATATCTAGTCTCCGTAGGCCGGAAAATAGGCAGCAGCGTTTTCCATTATATTTACAACACTGCGATTGTTATATTTACAACAGGCCAAGCGTGGAGATTACGAGAAGAAGCGTGACAATAACCTCCCCTTTCATGGGAGATGCCCTAAGTCCTGCAGTGGACTGTTATGGGCTGTGACGATGAAGCGCTCTAACACGCTCTAAGCACGCGTTCTGTTTAGCTAAGCCTCTATTGTAGCTACTAGTCTCACCTGGTAGGCACCCCGTTCGCCTTCAGCCGCCTGGCGAACTCCAGTCCTTGGTAGTGGGGCACCCGCTTGTCCCCAGAGCCCAGCATCAGCGCAGTGGGTGCTTTGACGCGGTGGGCGTGTACCAGTGGGGAGCACCGACGCATGGATAGCAACTCCGGTTCGGAGACCGGGCCTTGTTCGGTGAACGGGTACCCGGCTTCTATGGCGCACCTGGGGTGGGATAGGCTGAGTTTTATTTTGTGTGGGGTCAGCATTGGGTAATTTTATGAATGGTGGAAATAGTAAATGAACGATATAAAAGTTGAAAATGGTATTTACTAATAGAATAATAATAGAAATATGTTCTCAAATGACAAATATTTTTTCGTCACAAGCTTTTATCGCGAGGTATAGTGTCTACTCATCAAAACTATTCCAAAGAGCGTAAACACGGTGGGGTTATTTACTTATTTAACAATTTATGCACAAAATAGTACAAAGATGGATGAAAAGCTTTGTAGCTTTATCTACCAGTCCCCTCCGAAAACTGGTAATAAAAATTGCAGGCGGTGCATTAAAATTTACAATAACATTACACTTATATATTTAATTACAAATACAATTCTACCCACTAGTATTCACATACCCAAATTTTTATGAAATACCAAAAACCAACAACAACAATATAGCAGAATGTACTTAAATACCAATTTCAGTCAAGTACCTACCTACTAAGACCACTCGCAAAAGTATCAGGAGAAACAAGAAGTAAGTTAAAGTCGGGTATTACAAAGAAATTAGAAAATGCTCTCGAACAGCTTTTTTGAAGGAAGGTTTGTTGCAGCTTCGTCTGATATCGACCGGGGGATAATTTCACAGCCTTGTTGCCATTAAAGAAAAAGAGTTACCGAGAAAACCAGTGCGGTGAAGTGGAAGATTTAGACAAAGAGTATCAGAAGAACGAAGATTGCGCTTATGAGTATCGCAGAGAAATTGAAATTTACATTTCAAATACTCCGGTACAACTGGATCCTTCAGCATTGAAAAAAGAAGAGACAAAACGCGCAAGTTACGGCGGTGCTGTATAGGAAGCCACTTAAGCTTCGCACGTTAGATGAAATGTGGTCGTATTTGCGTAAAATAAATAAAACGGATACAGTTGTTAAGTAGGCGTTCTAATTATTCAGTTGATCCTGATTGACGTCAGAGCAACACACATCAGCGTAGTCAATATTTGGTAAAATAATCGATTGTACGAGCAAAAGTTTAGTGGAAGAGGGAAGAAAAAATGTAAGTCGATAAAGGCACCGTAATATCCCCGTTATCTTTCTGCTCACCTCTTTTACATAAGAGGTAACCAGAATAACCACGGTTATCTTATTGCCTTTACTAGTTCCTATTACCATCTTCCAAATCCAGCATCAGACCAGCTCCATGGTACCATATTAAAGCATTATCATCCAAGTTACATAGGCATACCAAACAGCTCAATCGGATACCAACAAATGGCCAAAAATTGTTTGCAAATTTTGACAGACAACTTACAAACATACACACGAACAGTGCAAGTTAAATAAAAGCTATGAACGATGTAAGAGTTAAAAAATTGTATTTACAATGAACATTCAAAATGGAGTGCTCAAGAGGTTGCCGAAGACCGGACGAAGTGGAGAAGAATGAGTAGGAAAGCGGACCCTGCGCTGGGGCAAAGCGCTAAGACGATGATGATGATGATTCAAAATGGCGTGCTCGCTATTGCGGCTGAGTAGTGCTGAGACTATTTACAAGCTAGTAACAAGCAAATCGCTCGTCTCTCGAAATACTCACTGTCGCTCAAAAACTCACCCGTCAGAATTATCAGCATAACTTCCTTTCGTGGCAAGATCTATCAAGGGGTTCCTGAGCACCATAGCTCTGAAGGTATCCGGGTACTGTCCCGCCATATGCGTCGCCAAGAAGCCCCCATAACTACCCGCGTACAGCATTACATTCTCTCTTTGGGTGCGTGTATCTCTTTCCAGCACGGTGGTTAGGGCGAGATGGCAGTCCGCGACATCGTAAGTGCCCACTTGGCCGATCAATGAACGAACAGTTGCGTCTCCGCTGCCGATGGAGCCGCGGTAATTCAATTTGATTGATGCAAAACCTAGGCGAAAGGTGAGGTGGCCTTTAGCCTGCCCTTAAGCAAGGCAATAATATACGAGTACACCGGGCAAATTGTAAGTAAATATGACAGTATTTACTTACTTGCAATTTGACCGGTGCAGCCTTAAGACATGCCGTTTTACAAAGTATTCTATCTAAACTATTTTGTTATGCTTATGACATGAAATATGAGAAAGAAATAGAGGAAATTGGTGACAAGAAGGGGAAAGACTTATGGAACAGACCCATCCTCTCCCACTCTCGCTACTGAACCATAATAACCACAGGGTAACAACCTACTTAAGTTAACCTTAAGTTACGGCATTACGGCCAGTCCTCCGTACAAATCCATTCGTTCATATAATGTCATTATAGCAGAAAAATCGTTCATTTACTATTCCCGACAGCTTTTCGAACAATGGAACATAAACTCACAACCCACCAGTTATTCAAACTTACCAGTCCGGTATATCCGAGGAGTTGAACATGGAAGCGACATCTATGACCGGGTTTCGGCTCACGACAGCTGCGTAAGTATCCGGGTATTGCCCACTGAGGTGTGCCACTAGGAATCCGCCGTGGGAGCCGCCCATGAGGCCGATTTTGCTCTCATCAATGTTGTAGCGTTTGGTTACAGCGTCTGTGGCTAGTTTGCAGTCTTTTACGTCGGCGTCGCCCACCCGGGAGGGAAGGAATTGTATGGAGGCCTGGCCGCTGCCTGAAGAGCCCCGGTAGTTCACCTGTACGCATGCGAACCCTGCAACCGCGACGATGACTATAGTTCATTCGCAAGAAAATGGTGAGTCATCGTTTTCCGCCGGCCTCTCGACCAATCGGGTCGCGAAAAATTAGAAAGCTAAGTTTACAGTGACCAGTTGAGGGCAGAAAATAATAAATATCAACCTCGCAGGTTGACTGGCTGCTAAGCAAAGGGAAATCCTGGACTTTAATTTTAATTTGGGACAATTAAGTTGATTTGTATCCATAAATGAACTTAGCTTTAATATATAAATTGTTTTAATATATAAATTGTTTGAATTTTTACTCCACTGTGAAAACACCTTTACTCACTACTTTCTTAACGTGAATGGACTATAGGGTTGGTTCGGGATTTGTGGAGTGTCCAGTCGGTGACGGTTTAGTTTTAGGCTGGATTTAGTGCTCGACCGATGGTTAGAGCTGAGTCGGTCGAGCGAAGATATGTCGCATAGCTCGTACTCAAACTGTAGTTGGTTTAAATTTTAAAAGATTAAATTGAACCTTAGGGCACACTTAGCGCTGGTCCGACCGTGGTCGTGCGACGGACGGTTTTGAGGTCTCCTATTGGTCGGGTGGACGGGCTAGCACAGGCTCTATCGTTAAAATGGAAGTGGGCAGGACACATAGCGCGTATTCAAGACCAGAGATGGACTAATAACGTGACAGAATGGACAGGTCCGAAAGGTGTAAGGAAGAAGGGCAGACCATATGCTAGATGGGAAGATGAAATAAAAAAGACAGCTGGGCCAAATTGGTTTCAAATAGCTAAATGTAGAGAGGACTGGACATCCTTGGAGGAGGCCTTTACCTGTAGAGGGGTTCTAGCAGAGAAATCTGGTAATGCTTAAATAAGAAAGTAAATTATAATAAAATAATAAAATCTATTATATTGTAGTGAATTAAGAAAAACCTGTGTTTAGGTAGGTAAATACTAACCTAATAAATAAGTATCTTATTAAACATACCTTACATATGTACTTGTAATTGTAATTTTGTTTTTGCTAGAAATAAAAGGCTTTTTTATTTTTATTTTATTTATTATTGGTCGGGTGACGTCCGTAGTCGCACGACCGGTGCCAATAGGACAGCGCCTTAAGCAAAAAAGAGTACTCTAAGGTTTAATTTAGTCCTCGACGATGTTTTAATACCTAATTAGTAATCAAAAAGTTACTATACAATATAGCTAAAATTTCCTTAACCAGCAGTGATAGGTCTAACAATAAAATTTTACAAGTGTTAACTTACCTAACAAGTTGAACAGTGCTGTTTCCAAAGAGAAGGCATTCACGAAGTTGGAGTGCGGGCCCCCATGCGGCCACACTATGAGCGGTAACTTCTGTTCTGCCTTAGGTGCTATGTATAGAGCCGAAAGTGATTCTGTGGGAAGAAAAACATAGGTCAATAAGCGTCTCCACTACTTTGTTACCCCACGCTATATCAAATGTCATAAAAAACAAACACTACCCATAACAGTCCACTGCAGGACTTAGGGCCTCCCTCACGAAAGGGAAGGCTATTGCCATAATATAAACGCTTGGCCGGGTTGGAGATCGCAGTATTATAAACATAACAAAGGAAAACGCTGCTGCCCATTTTCCAGCCTACGGAGACTAGATCTTTTGCCAATAAAACGTTAGTTGCCTTGTACGACACCCACGAGTGTAAGGGATTGGTGCTATTCTACTCTGCTAGATACCACATGGCCAAAGCCTATAGTAGCACGTTATAATAAGAATTCCACTCACTAACGTCATCAGTGGAGCCGTCGTGCTCGAGTTGCAGGTACTCGGCTGTTCTTGTAAGTAGCGGTAGTATACTAATTTGACGTCCTAAGTGGTTCAGTTGGTTAATATGTCGGTCTGCCACGCAGAAGTCCCGGGTTCGATTCCCGGCCGAGCAGTAATTGAAATGATGAATTTTAATTTCTGTTACGGGTCTGGGTGTAGTATGTTTAACAAGTATATAATTTAAAAAGTATGAAAGTTGTTTACCATTTATCTAACACACATAACACAAGCTTCACTTCCTTTGGGGCTAGATGGCGCTGTGTGTGAATTTGTCTACTATAGTAATCGTAGTCTATTCTTTCGAGCGATAAGGTCTATTATCCTACTTTGCATCCTCGTTATAAACTGAATTCTACTCACTAACGTCATCGCTAGAGCCCTGGTGCTCGAGATCCAAGTACTCGACGGTGGCAGTGGCGAGTGAGGGCGGGACATCGATCGGCTCACTCACTCGCACCCATGCGATGTCGCCTTCTTGCCCGCGAGACGGGAGACGGGCCGCGTATAGCTGTAAGTAGTTGATTGGTTGAGTTGGAGAGGATTCGACAGATGTCGGGAAACACCCGACAAGACTATATCTGTAAGCGTCAGAATGGTAGGTCACCAATTGTGTTTAACAGTTCCCCTGCTAACTCAAATACCAGAGATGCTACAGCAGTACTAAGTAGGTATCGTAGTGCTTGCTACTTGCTCATTACTTACTCCAATTTGTATATTCGATACTTAAGACTCTAGTTAGAAGATATCAAACATTAAGAATTGTATAGTGACCTATCATTCTGACGTCAGAATGGCTGGTCACCTGTCCGTTGTTTACATACTCTGCGTTATTAGTGTTATATAATTCATAATTACTTTCTGGTCCGCGACTTAGGTTTATTTGCTTATTTCAAACTTTTTAAACATAAACCTTGGAGCTCCTAAGGAAAGAAAGATGTCTCCGTACAGTCTGTTCCCTTACGTCACCAAACATATTTGTGGTCTTAAATGTACGTACCTGTCCCGGAGTGGTGATATTGGAGTAGGCGGCGAGAATAACGTCTGCCTTCACATCCAGTACCGACGTGGAGCCCGGCTGTCGCAGCGATATGTCCACTAGCCGGCCGCTATCTACAACATTTTCATCATCATCATCATCATCATCATCATCATCATCATCATCATCATACAATGCAAGGGCATAAGTGCATGACCAACTTAAGAATCATATTCCTTTGCAGATGTTACACTATTTTTATAGCCTTCATAAATGAAATTTTTATTTATTTATTTATTTAACACTTTATTGTACATTAACAGTATAATTATCACAGATTCTGTAAGATTATGACAAGTACAAGGGCGGTCTTATCGCTAATAGCGATCTCTTCCAGACAACCATTTACATGGATATAGTGGAGGTCGGAAAGCAAAAAACAAACAAAAAAAATTTATTTATTATTTTAAAAGTAACCCAGCGGTAAAAGACGAGTCTTCTCGGCATCAGGGACAGCTAATGGTAAACTGATTTTGGCTAAAGATGCACAAAATACCTTGAATGTTGCTGTAGCAAGAAAGGAAAATTTCCTTGAAGTGGTATTGCACTTAATAAATGTATATATGCATATTATGCTCAGTCCACTGCTAGACATACAGGGTGTAAAAAGACCGCTAGCATTAATTGAAACCCCATATTCTACCCATGAAACTGAACAACTTTCCCCAAGAAACCACGAAAATGACTTCATAATTTCGCTATCTAAAATAAATAATTAATTGCGACGCGCAATGTAGATCGTCCGGCGCACACCTCTCGCTCGCTCGTGACTCGGTAGTTAGGTGCACGTGTAGCCCGGCGGCCTGCACGCTTTACATTGCGTGCTTTTACTTAAAGTGCATTTAATTCAACTTAAATTTGAACTTTGGGTGTCTAAATTAATTGTGAACGATTTAGTTATCGATACTTGATGTTTTTAATACAAAAATACAACTGGTTTTTTTTATAGAATCTTGATTTCTGCCTAAACTATGAGTTTCCGCGGGTATGTTTCTTAGGGAAAGTTGTTCAGTTTCATGGGTAGAATATGAGGTTTCAAATAATGCAAGCGGTCTTTTTAAATCCTGTATAATCCTATTGAGCGCTAAAACACCCTGTCCTCGGCTTGCGGTTTCCAGAATCAAATCATCACTCCACCAGCTGGTCTAGACAAAACGCAAATCGCAACCTGTGAGGATGACGTAGGTATGGAAGCCCCACAAAGCGTTGGCCTGCCCGTGCACAACCGTGACGAATCTGTGACGTCATTCTACAGGATTGGATCAAGATGGCGGCGTACTATCGGAGTTAGGCAGCACGACAGCTGGCTATACATACCGATGTCCACAACGTAACTCCTGACTTCATTCTGTTGCGGGGAGCTGAACACAATTCTCTTGCCGTCTTCGCTGAAACAGCTGTCTGGTAAACTTTGGCTGTATATCCCGTAGAATGTGGACTTGTTTTCAGTGGTTTGTTGTCTGTCCACTATATTTATCAGTGTAGAAGGCGAGCTCTGGAAATGGACATAATAAGGGTCGTAAGTGGTTGTATGGCAAGAGTTTTATTAGCTTTGCTAAGTTAGAGACTAGGCGGCGCTGTGTGAAGGTGTCCACTTTTATTTATTTATGAACACACGTGCAGAACTGCATGTGAGGATATGCCTCGTTCTTGTTGCCTATACTTGACGACCTGAGTGGTTCAGTGGCCAACATGCCAATCTGCCACGCAAGAGGTCCCGGGTTCGATTCCCGGCCGGGCCGAAATTGAAATGATGAATTTTAATTTCTGTTACGGGTCTGGGTGTTCTATGTATAATAAGTATGTATTTAAAAGTATATAAGTAGTTTATCAGTTATCTAACACCCATAACACAAGCTTTGCTGACTTTGGGGCTAGATGGCGCTGTGTGTGAATTTGTCCACGATTATTTATTTATTTATACTTGTGCTGGTTACAATTTCCTTCAAACCGGAATGGAGCTGGGCTCTGGGAGCTGAGGCTGGGGTGTTTTGTGTTTGTTATGTCTCCTTTCTTGAGTATCAATGCGTGGCAGACGTGGTGTGGCCCGCCGGAGGCGCGCGAGGGCCGAAAAATGCTAGCATTGTGACTTGGCGGAAGAAATGTTATAGATAAAGGGGTTGCTGACTGGCTGGGTAGCGGTTGGCTTGGATGGGTATCCTGTATTACTCCTCAGGCTTGACAGAGTCCGAGTAACGTGAAGGACACTGGGTCGTTGTGTATGTCTGTGTATGATGTATGAGGATAGTCACTTCGTCCCCGTTCTTGAGTACGAGTTTCTGCTGTAAAAGCTTCTTTAACTGCAGCGTGGCAGGCGTGGTGCGGCCCATTGTAACTTATCGCTAAATAAAGGGGTTGTTGGCTGGCTGGATGGTGGTTGACTGGGAAGTTCCTGGCGAAGTCCGGGTAATGTGGAGGAGGCTGGGTAGCTGTATGAGGATAGTCACCTCGTCCCCGTTCCTGAGTACGAGTGCGTGGCAGGCGTGGTGCGGCCCGCCGGAGGTGCGCGACAGCCAGGCGGTGGCGGCGCCGAGCACGCGCGGCGATCGCACCGCACTGCCCTGCTCGGATAGCTTGGCTGTACGGAGAGAACCGTGGAATGGTATTACCGAGATTACTTTTAAGTTTTTAATCGTAGTTATTGTTAAGTATAACAAGGTTGGCCGTGTGGTGTCCGGCAGAGTAGAATAACACCAACCCCTTACACTCATGGGTGTCGTACGAGGCGACTAATGTTTTCGAGGCAAAAGATCAGTCTCCGTAGTCTGGAAAATGGGCAGCAGCATTTTCTATTGTTATATTTAAACACTGCGATCTTCAACCCGCCTGCCAAGCGTGGAGATTTTGGCAATAACCTCCCCTTTTGTAGGAGAGGCCCCGAGTCCTGCAGTGGACTGTTACGGGCTGTGATGATGATGATAACATGGTTATACTTAAGCTCACTTGTGCTCGTAAAAGTAGGTAAATACATTACGATACAAGTGAGCTAACTGGGTTAAAGTATTATGCACGAGGCGCGATTACTGCCCGAGCTGAAGACTGCGAGGGGTATAATGAACCCGATTAGGACATGGACTTCAACTTTGTTTTACGCTCAAATTACTATAAATCACACCAGTGCGAAGGCGGAGCGGATCGTGTGTTATGCTATACAACTATTTCCACGCACCGGTTGTTGGAATACATGTGGTAATCGCAGTATATCAATAGTTACAACACAGCACAGTAAATAGGTACAACACAGCGGATGCCTCACAAAATTACCGCGAGCTTAGGCGCTGTGCTTATTGACAACGGTCGTGCGTGGACCGTGCGTTTTGGGATTTCCTATTGGTCGGGCGTCGTACGACCATGGTTGCACGACCTTTGCCTAGGACATTGCCGTTGATTAGGACAATTTTCATATGAGAAACCATTGACAACACTACGGACTTCTTATCGAGTCGACGCATGTACCAAAACTCCAACATTAACTTTGTTCGCCCAGTATTCGGCGACGCATACAGCATTGGACCAGCTTCGAACAAATCCATTTGTGCAAGTTTTAGGACACGCCGAGCATGAAACGAGTTGGTCCATGGTTCCCACGGACCAACTCGCTTGGACAGCACTTTTCTCGGATAGCGGTGCATCGAATTTGTATAACAAAAAAAGTATATAAGTAGTTTATCAGTTATCTAACACCCATAACACAAACTTTGCTTACTTTGGGGCTAGATGGCGCTGTGTAAATTTATCCAAGAATATCTATATATTTTCTTTATCAAAATGAAACCGCTGTCGCAAACTTGGACTTACTGAGTTTCCCATCAAGGGTGAGCTGGAAAATGTAACCAGGCCGGTTGGTGCAGAAGATGAGCCCCAACCGTCGCGGCTCCGTCTCCCAAGCAGCGCCCACCACGCTGCCACCATCGGCGGTGAAGCGCACCTGGTAACAACAGGTGATGGTAAGACTACGAAGACAGGCTAGGCTTTTATTATTTGTAACGTGACGATATTCATTACTTATTTATTTGCTGTCCAATGGTACATAAGATTTTAATAATTTACAGAATTCACATTAGACAACTTTGAAAGGCACTGCAAATAACATATTATTACATTATAATTAAGACAAATTATAGGGGAGAGGCGGCATGAAAAGGTCACGTATTGAAAGGGATAAGTCGATCGGTAAAATAAGAAACGTCTTGAGATGACAATATGTGGCAATCCCGAAGCACAAACATTCGCACCAAAACCTCACACTCCTGTCATAATAAATACGGATGGCCCTTCGTGTCACCTCACCCCTATATCGTGGAAGTCCACGATAATATCGTCACGTTACATATTACTTAAAAACGCCCATTAAATGCATTCTATTTTCGTGAGGTATAATTCTAAACTCATCTACACACGGAGCGTCGGCGGCCTACTGGAGCGTCGGTAGCCTAGTGGTTAAGGTATCCAACTCGACGGGAGGTACCGGGTGCAAATTCTACTGCCGCCATGTACCAATGACTCAGCCGAGTTATGTATATTAGTTGAATACTAAACGATGCTCTTACGGTGAGGAAAAGCATAGTGATGAAACCTGCACATTCAGGCGACTGAATGTGTAACCATGATCTAATCTGGACAGGTTCCCCTGGTCGCAGGGTCACGGAGGTCAGATGGCAGTCGCTCCAATGTAATTACCTGATCTGCCAAAACCTGGTTCATGGTCAAAGCGGACCCCGGGCCCTCGTGTGCGAGAGCACAACCGTGACCTTAACGCCAATATGATGTTGTGTCGTTTATAATTGTGTTTTTTTACTTTATCTACACCTATATCGTAATGTTCCAATTACATATTCGAAAACAGTCGTTTAAGTATACACTTTTTTCACGCCAGTCTATAAAATTTTAAAAAATTACTTTATGATACAGCATTTCCCATACTATTTTTATTACAGCTGTAACGTGAAATAACTTTTTAATCATTATGCAACACTTATATTTTTTAAATTCTTACTAGACGGCTGAATACCTAAAATGTATACGGCCAAATGTAGGCTGAATACCGAAGATGTCTTTAACAAATTGAAATTCAAAATTGAAATTTTCCTGTTTATATTTCTGTGTAATTATTTTCCCGCTAAACAGAAAATTTATTCTAATAGTTGTAATTTGTGTTTGTGAATGTTTTTCCTTATTTGAAGCAAATAAATAGATAAATGTTAAAGTAGTAAAGTGCATTTCGCGCCGCTTTATGTGAATGTCCTCGACGCGTAGATACAACAGAACTGACTCGCAGCTTACTTCCAGCAAAGCTGAGAAAATTATTGGTACGATATTTTAACATAAAAATATGGGTGTAGATAAAGTAGTGTATGCAACTACATATAATTAGGTATTAAAACACTCGTGTCAAACTATTATCACAGACACTCATGTTTTAATACCCCCTTTTATATGACAGTTGCATAAACTACTATTATGCAACTGTCATATATGCAGTTGCATACACTACTTTATCTACACTCATATTTTTATGTTAAAATATCGTACCTATAATTTTCTCAACTTTGCTGGAAGTAAGCTGCGAGTCAGTTCTGTTGTATCTACGCGTCGAGGATATCAAGCGGCGGGAAATTCACTTAATTACTTTCACATTTATCTATTTATTAGCTTCAAACAAGAAAAAACATTCACAAACACAAATTACAACAATTAGAAAAAATATTCTGTTTAGCGGGAAAATAATTACACAGAATATAAACAGGTAAATTTGAATTTTGAATTTAAATTTGTCAAAGACATTTAGGTATTCAGCCTACATTTCGCCGTGTCTCGGCGCCCGACAAAAATTTAAAAAATAAAAGTGTTGCATAATGATTAAAAAGTTATTTTACGTTATAGCTGTAATGAAATTAGTATGGGAAATGCTGTATCGAAATAGTAGTTTATGCAACTGTCACATAAAAGGGGGTATTAAAACATGAGTGTCTGTTTATCATACGAGGCGTAGCCGAGTATGATAATAGTTTGACACGAGTGTTTTAATACCTAATTATATGCAGGTGCATACACTACTTTATCTACACTCGTATTTTTATGTTAAAATATCGTACCTATAATTTTTTCAACTTTGCTGGTAGTAAGCTGCGAGTCAGTTCTGTTGTATCTACGCGTCAAGGATATCAAGCGGCGGGAAATTCACTTTACTACTTTCACATTTATCTATTTGTTTGCTTAAAATAAGAAAAACATTCACAAACACAAATTACAACAATTACAAAAAATATTTTGTTTAGCGGGAAAATAATTACACAGAATATAAACAGGAAAATTTAAATTTTGAATTTGAATTTGTTAAGGACATCTAGGTATTCAGCCTACATTTGACCGTGTCCGGGCTCCCGACGAGAATTTAAAAAAAATAAGTGTTGCATAATGATTAAAAAGTTATTTAACGATACAGCTGTAATGAAAATAGTATGAGAAATGCTGTATCGAAAAGTAATTTTTTTAAATTTTATATACTGGCGTGAAAAAAGTGTATCCTTAAACGACTGTTTTCGAATATGTAATTGGAACATTACGCTATGAGTGTAGATAAAGTATTTTTTTAAAATTTTATAGGCTGGCGTGAAAAAAGTGTATACTTAAACAACTGTTTTCGAATATGAAATTGTAACATTACGCTATGAGTGTAGATAAACTACTATTATGTGTTATCGTTTACAATAAAGATTTAAATAATGATTATTTTATCTACACACCTGCCCAGGGCACCAGCTCTCCGGCAGCCCTTCCAGCACCGTGAAGGTCTCGCTGTCGATCTTGCAAACCACGATTACGGAGAGAATCTTCCCGCCCAGCTGCTCGCCCCAATCTTGACGGTATAAGTACTCTTCACCCTGGGGAATAAGGATTACAATGTTAGCGTAATATGTAACAAGAGGTAAGATAGCTCATTTTTGCTTATACTTTGTAGATAGAGAGTTTTTGTGTAGAGGATGCCAGAGTATGCCGTGTGGTGCCCGGCTGGGTAGAACAGCACCCACCCCGGATCCACACGACACCAACTTATGGTTGCACAGCGCGTTTGTACAAAGTTTGCGCAAACGGATCGTGTAGACGTCACATTTTAAGTTGGCGTCAAATTTTTTAATTTAAAATTTGTTTGTACAAACGCGCTGTGCAACCGTAAGTTGGTGTCGTGTAGATCCAGCATTAAGCTTGTGGGTGTCGTACAAGGCGACTAATGTTTTCGACACAAAATATCTAGTCTCCGTAGGCTGGAAAATGGACAGCAGCGTTTTCCATTGGTATATTTACAACACTGCGATCGCCAAGCCGCCTGCCAAGCGTGGAAATTATAACCTCCCCTTTCGAGGCAAAAGTCCTGCAGTGGATGCATGTTATGGGCTATGATGATGATGATGCCAGGGGTGTGATTATTGAACAAACATCCTTGATCGCGACGATGAAATGTAGGATGTTCTGTCAGTTGATAAATTTTCTATAGAAATGTTCGCGTTGCTTAGCAACCTGGCCGCGGTCTGTCACGTTACATCGTTGCGCTCTCGGATGTTGTCTTAGAGAATAACATAGCAGAATAGCCGGCAAGAGTCATTTCTATATTGTTCAAAATCTCAAATACATTTTTAGGCAACGCCTCTCCACTTCCATCAGGTTTGTTCTTGTCCTCGCTCTTCCTTTTGATGTAGGGTTCGGATTTCTTCAGTTTCTTCTCAGCTACGTACACCAGTGAGCTCTCATCTGGGCTCCAGTCTAGGCAACCGAACTCCGCTGAAATAAAAAACAAGCGCAAATTAGAACTTCACGAAAATAAGCTACAAGAAAGACCGAAAGATGACGTGAGGTGCAGGGGGGCCCCAAAAAGGTAGACCGAGGGCATTGTGTGTGATATGGAGCCGAGTCGGGCTCATATAGTCAATTATGAAAAGGCATAGTGAATACACTACGAAGGTAGAGCGATCAAACACACCTTCAGGTGGGTGGATTATACGCCTTTGCCTGACATTAAAGATTTTTATATACAAACTGACACTACGTTAGTATTATATTATGTGCTGACACCATAAAGTCAGATGTATACAAAGATTTTGAATGCTCTATAGTCCAAAATATGCGTAATAGTAGAAGAGGTTCATCTTTAAATTCAGCTGCAGATAAGTTTGAAACAAATTAATGTGGCCTTTTAAGACCCCCTGATCAAACGTCGAATTTAAGATGTCATAGCACGAGAATAGAGCTGTAACCTTACTCAACACCTCTTGTAACTCTAGTCACTTACAATCGGCGTACACGTCTCCATGCAGGTCTAACGCGGTGAGGTCCACGCTGTGCGCGAGCGTGGCGCGACTCCACACCTCCAGATACTGCTTCTTGGTGTCCTTTTCCTTCTCTTCGCGGATCACCGCCCTGAAGGTCTCCCGCGGGGACACGGCTGAGAGCAGCCTGGTTTAGAAAAGGATTGATGCAATATTTTAACTGTAGCTACATATTATAGAACACAGACCCCTGCCGCGTCCCAAAACCGAAACTGAACCGATTTCGAATATCCATTAGGTACTAACAGAGCTTTGATCTCCAATGAGTTTTCCAGTAGGTATTGATAGTTAGTTTCAAAAAGCTTCAATAGATGGCGCTCCTACAATTTTGGTAATCTTTTTATAATCTGTATCATCATACAGATTAAATACTGCCACCATCGTGGCAGTGATTTCATGCAGCCAACTAATACAAAACTTAAAAATAAAATGTTTATTAAAATAAACATAACTGTTAAAGGTGTAAAATAGGTAAAAACGAAATGTAAAAATAAATATTTATAGAAGTTGGCACTATGTTCCATTATTATTACAACCTCTAAAATAGTTGAAAACTATTGACAAATACAATATTATCCAATACAACGTACCTAGTGTTTATATCCTGTTTGCTAAGAACCTATTTCAAGCGATTATCAATTACCAAAATTGTCGGGGCGCCATCTTGTGAGTGGTTAGGAATGCTTTAGATACCTATTGGAAAACTGCTCATTGGCCTGCCAAGCGTAGAGTTTATGGCAATAACCTCCCCTTTCGTGAGAGAGGCCCTAAATCCTGCAGTGGACTGTTATGGGCTGTGACGATGACTAATAGGAAGCTATATTTTTCCGAATGTAATAGGGTATTTACGTCACAGAAAAGTAACAGGTTCCCGCGGTTTCTAGTACCTATAATATTATATTATCTTTACCGCAGCGCAGGATAGTCAAATGATAGCAGACTTCCGTAATGAGGAGTTTTCCAGTAGGTATAGATAGTTGGTTTCAAAAAGCATCAATAGATGGCGCTCCTACAATTTTGGTAATCTTTTTATAATCTGTATGATGGTGGCAGTGATTTCATGCAGCCAACTAATACTAAACTTAAAAATAAAATGTTTATTAATATAAACATAACTGTTAAAGGTTGAACGAAGTGTAAAAATAAATATTTATAGAAGTTAGCACTATGTTCCATTATTATTACAACCTCTAAAATGGTTGAAAACTATTGACAAATACAATATTATCCAATACAACGTACCCAGTGTTTATATCCTGTTTGCTAAGAACCTATTTCAAGCGATTGTCAATTACCAAAATTGTCGGGGCGCCATCTAGTGAGTGGTTAGGAATGCTTTAGATACCTATTGGAAAACTCCTCATTAGCGCGAGCGAATACCGCGGGAACTGATAGTAAATTAATTCTTTGTTATGTTTAAATGAAAGTTCATAGTGTTATTTCCACACGAATGAATCATCACACGATCATCATAAACGGTGAGGGCGCCGTTGGTTATCCCACGTCATCGAGGAAAAAAAGTGGTTTTTAGTTATTGGGTCGATTTTTCTTAGCGACAGTACTTACATATCCTCTCGTGTGCGTTCTATAAAGCGCACTCCAGAAAGTTCCGCGGGAACACGAGAATGTAGAGGGAGTATTCGCCAACATTCTTGTAGTCCCGTGCATGTTTGGCATGACTCGCCTATTTCATAGACTAAGTAGAGATAGTTTGTTGTCATCTCGATTCGATCGATTTTATATTTATATTCCTAGCGCTTTTTCCCGTAACAGGTTCAGGGTACACTTGACTATGATCCAGGATATAAGTACATCAAGTAATTACAGTAGATCTGCTGCCATCACCTCTGTGACCCTGTTTACAGCAGATTAGCGATATTACACCGATGAATCGATATAATGTCGACGCGTTTTGACATCCACCACATCCCTAATAGGCGAGAATGTAGAGGGTCGACCAAAGTCCCGGCAAAAGTTTCGCCGAAAGTTTAAGAGTACGCTTAAGTTAAAAACCGGGATGCCTCACATAGTTTTAGCAGTTTCGCTTTTCAGCAACATCATAGTCACGAAAAAGAAAAGTGACTTTAATGTAGCTGAAAAACGAGGATGTGGGCCTTCTAAACGTCTACTATCACTACAGAGTTAAATTTTTCTTGTTCTCGATGAAGTAGGATAACCTATAGCGCCCTGACAGTCTATCAACTGCTTGTATCATCATCACAGCCCGTAACAGTCCACTGCAGGACTTAGGGCCTCTCCCACGAAACGGGAGGTTATT
The DNA here is from genome assembly GCA_905147135.1 of Blastobasis lacticolella. Classification (NCBI taxonomy): domain Eukaryota; kingdom Metazoa; phylum Arthropoda; class Insecta; order Lepidoptera; family Blastobasidae; genus Blastobasis; species Blastobasis lacticolella. Next base: position 6,418,453 of record LR990048.1, on the reverse strand, counting down.
GCCATAATCTCCACGCTTGGCAGGCGGGTTGGAGATCGCAGTATTTAAATATAACAATGGAAAATGCTGTTGCCCATTTTCCAGACTACGGAGACTCTCGATCTTTTGCCTCGAAAACATTAGTCGCCTTGTACGACACCCATGAGTGTAAGGGTTGGTGCTATTCTACTCTGCCGGACACCACACGGCTAAATACTGCTTGTATAGCTAGTGTCAAATAAGAAGAGACTTGGCGGGTCACGTGGTTCGACTTGCGCTGTATACGATTACCTGCGCGAAATCCCCTCCACTGCCATTTGACAAGTCTCTTCTTTCGTGACGCGGGTTACAACAGTCTACTGCTGGACTTGAGCCTACGGCACATGAGTGGAGGCTGGAGGACTTAACTACGATCTCCTCGCTTGCCAGGCGGGTTGGAGATCGCAAGAGGAATATTTTTGTAAAAATGTGATGATGTCCTCTTCGCTGTTTTCGATTACAGCGACTGCTTCAATTCCTCTGTTGTTGTGGCTTATGTAGCCAATCTTCATTCACATATGATTTATTGCCGCAGGTGATCGGGCTTTTAATTCCTCGAGATTTATGTCGAAATCTTCACGTCGCTGTTTTTCAAAGTCTCGGATTTTGGATTTAACCAAAATCCTCCACTCGGTCTCTCAGAGGCAAATTTCTCCCAATTAGAGGGTTCTACGCTGTACTTCTTGTAAACATGTACCCATATTGTTAAAGATATAAATATAATTTTAATTTAAAGTTTAACACACGTTACGGATCTCCTAGCCTTTAAGACATTGGTCGCATTTTACGACACCCAGTAAAAAATTCTACTAGGCAGGCGAATAGGAGTACATTAGATTGTATAAAACGACAAACCGTTACTAGCGGCTTTCACCAGCGCGCAGTTCGGATCTCTGTAACCACTCAACTTCCGGTACCCTATAATTTTACCGGGATATGCCTATGTTACTCGGGAATGATGTAGCTTTCTATTAGAAAAATAACTTGCAAACTCGGTTTAGTAGTTTTTGAGTTTATCCATTACAAACAAACAATCAAATCCCTTCTCTTTATATTATTACTGTAAATGTGTTGAAGAACGATATAGTCAACTTACTCATTACTAACGTCGGTCCCAAATTCGCTTTTCGATACCACTTTAAGTGCATCATCTAGTATGTAATTGTACACGTATTTAGTACTTTTGCCCTTATCCAGATTTCTCACTGAGAACTTTGCCGTGATCTTCGTGCCATCGTTATTCAGTCTTGCACCCGCAATTGAAGGTATCTTAGACAGAGTCTTGTAAGTATTGACAATAGTCTCAATCTGAAATCAATTAGAAAAAGGTATTTAGATATTAATTACGTTGGAAATAGGCGCATAAACCTGCCGAACCTGGACATTTAACAATCTGGACATTTTCCAACTTAGGACAGTTTGCTACCACTAGACATTATGCACCTGAACGACCTACTAGCATCAGGAAAAGGTCCCGAGGATGGTTTAAGAACCAAGTAATTGATATAGTTGTGGGTAGTTTCAGCTATGGTTAGTACGTAGGTACTATGTAACAACCACAGGTACTACGCACGTCATTATTATAACCCGCGTCACGAAAGAAGAGACTTGTTAAATGGCAGTGGAGGGGATTTCGCGCTGGTAATCGTAACAGCGCAAGTCGAACCACGTGACCCGCCAAGTCTCTTCTTATTTGACACTAGCTATACGTAGGTACACGCGGTAGGTACATGTGCAATAACAAGCAAATCGAGCATGAATCGGCCTAAATCACCCAAATGTATTGTCGAGTCGTCAATATCGTCACCGTTATCAATCATCATCATCACCATGCATTATGTTCACTGCTAGATCCAGACCTCGCGTAAAGAGCGCCATTGTATTCTACCTACTGTTTATTTATTAGATCAATGGCAAGTACTTATGAACTCCTCCAATATGTGCACTTTGTAACTCCATTTAGAACCCCTATTTACATACATTTTTGCGTTTTTGTTAAATAAAACTGTGACTTACTTCTGTAGACATTTTCAACATCACTACTCGTGCGCAAGTGAGCCAAACTTATCTGAAAATAATATAACAATTCTTATGAAGTAGATAGGTGGTTGCACCAACTTAACCACAATGGGTCAAATGTATTTTGTGGAAAACTACACTAAAGATAACACAAAAATGTATCGTTCATAAAATCATTTATTTTAAATATAATACCAACTCTTTGTCTCTTGCAACGCTAGATATTATGTATTCAGTTGCTACTTTCAATATGTACACTGAACAACTGATTGTTTCCATAAGTTATTATCTGATGTTAACATTGAAAATGTAATTAACATATAAATGTAGAGAAAGATATAATGTGTTACAACATTCAAATCGTTAGCAAATAAAGGCTTAGCAAGCACATATGGCATACTCTCAACACTATTTATTATACAAAGAGAAACAAGGGAAACAGTGTGCGTATCTTATCAATATCAACATTTAAAATCAACAAAATGGCCTGCCACTTACAGATTCATTCTTCTATTACAGTCTTAACTTGCCCACTGTACCACATTAAATATGCAAAAGCATTTTGCTCAACTACTAGTCCTTCATTATGTACATTACTGCTTCATTTTTATGAATTCTAATTCATAATATTCTACTAAGATTACCCTTGGAGTTAGGGTTGCCACCTGTTTTTGAAGAAATATAGTATTTGTCTTAGCTAATAGCAAAAAATATAGTACTATTGGGAAATTTTGCTAAATAAAATACACATTTATTTACATTAACTATTTATTTTTACTTATTTTATTTTTAGTTACTTTTGGCTTTAGCCAACAATGAACTATTATTTGTTATCTATCGACTATTTAAATATTTATACATAAACAATTAAATTTTTATTAAATTAATTGATGCTCTATTCCTCTCTTCCCTTGATTTTATATTCATTACAGAAAAAAATACTTCCCATTAATCTTGTAGTTAGGAAGTTGCAGGAATGGAGAGAAGAAAAGAAATTACGAGCAAGGAAATTTGTGCTTCTGAAAATAAAAAATTCTGTATACTTCTATACAGTAACCTAGTTTCATGTGTAAACAAAACGATAATTATTTTTAGTCCATCACTAAATTTATCCAATATCCACAGAAAACAAAATTTGGTTTTTATAAGTATTGTTCATTTATTAAGAAAAAATTTAATTTAAATTTTCAATTTGTTGAGTTCATTAAATTCAATTTTCATATTAAAATATCCATGCTGCGCTGGGTGATGGGCATGCGTTTCTGTTACAAAATAAAATAAAAAACCTCGACAGTTTTATTATCGATGAAAATATAGTATTTTTCGTACTATATTATTTTTCTATAATATATAGTACAAATGACTAAAATATAGTACGATACTATATATTATAGTACGGGTGGCAACCCTACTTGGAGTTTACAATAATTTCATTATGTATTTCCTCTTTTCCCTTTGGTGTCTCTTATGTGTAACTAGGATATAATCTGGTTAGGTTTCCCTGTTAATAGGGTTGCGCCGGGTTCTGGGCCCTCACAAGCGAGAGCACAACCGAATTCAACCGATATATTGACGTCGAGATGTGAGAGTGAGCCTTTAGAGCGAGAGTGCCTTGGTATCTAGTGAACGCGCGTTCGCCTGGGCGCGCCGCAGCATTCGCACCGGCACCGCTCCGCCGCAGCGGTTAGAAGATACCAAAGGGTGCAATTTAAAAACACTTGGAAAAATCAAGAAAAGGTACTCACCACATTCGATTACTTATATAACAATTTTAGCATTTACTTCCGAGTAAAGTAGAGAATTTTTGTAGGTAGTATGAAAAATTCAACTTACCAAATGAAAAACAGATGAACAATAGTTTAGTTACACTAAAACAAAAAACCACTAATTGCAATTTTGAAAATTCTCTTCAGATTTCAGCCAGTCCCAGCCCCAAAGAAATGAAGAAAGATAAATTAACCAGCCAGCCGGCAACAAATCAATGCAAAAATTCAAACAAACAACAATGCAAACAAAGAGGTTAGGATGAATGAAACAGCTGTTTGTTTAGTTTTTCTTGTTTCGGTCGTCCAATAAAGACAAGTTTACTCTTTATTACGATGGCATTGCGTGTCTTTTTCTATGGCAAAACCAAATTGTCAACTCACACAACATACACACACGTCTACGTAGCCACGCGAAATAAAATGGCCCGCGCCATACTAGCCATTTTTATCCGTTTCGATATTGTAAAAAAAGTGCCGAATGACAAGTAAGGAAGCTGGCGCAAAAGAGACAGAGAGCCCTGCCGTTTGATCCGTTCGCACTGGTTCAAAAATAGCACCATATTGGAATTACTATAGGTCACAAGGCCGTTTATCATGGTATATATTGCGACATTTGGTTTTTTGACTATTTTATTTATGTTTATTCTATAATAACAATATGTTATTCATAAATTCATTTTATTGTTTAGACAGTAGGTATTTATTTGAAGTGGGTATTGCTTGCTTGACGGTGCAGTGTCGGTGGGATATTACGGGGCCCACTGAAAACAAGCGTTGTGGTTCGCGGCAAGCGGCCATAACATTATGCTGAGGAGGGTTCATTTACGCTGGATGCCCACGAAAAATGCCACGGAACCCTATAATTGTCTCCATGTTTTATGTACTTTTTTTTGGTGTTCATTGTAAATTATTATGTCCTGGCCTCCTTTGTAATAAATATTTTCTTTCTTTCTTTCTTTCTGAATAAGTTACCATGGCCGTACAATAGTTCACCCTGGTTCCTCTAAACTGCTTATTTCAGTAGATAATAGTTCAGGTGAACCAATATGCAGCCTGACGGCCTTTAACAGATTTATTATTGTTCACATCAACGCTAAAACCATTTATGTGAACTACTTGAACGCATTACTTTTTAATATTATTTTTTTAGTTTTAGAGATCCTCTGGTAAATATTACAATTAAAGCCTCGTTATGTAACTCGCTTTCGGCTCTTTTTATAAATCCAAAGTAGTGTTTTAATACTATTATTATTAATGTCTTTTTTATGACCGATTACAGTTACAAAGTAAAAAAGCTCACAAATCGTGATGGAATATGGGTGCTCCTTTTACTGGTTCCTGCAGAAGATCAGCGTGCGGGATAAGATTTTGCCCCCATATATTAGTGTTTCAAACGTATCATAGTTATAGCCGTCTCCTGCCTTATGTGCAGTTGTAGTGGTGTAAGATTAAGCATGACTTCCATGGCGGTAGTAATATCTAAATTTACTTTGTGAATTATCCAAGCATATCTATTATTATTTTCATGCATAATTTTCAAGTAATTTTTTTTTAATTTGGTAAATTAAATAATATAAAAAATTTAAGTCTTTTTAATCATAATGTATGTAACAAGGGTATGAAATATTGGAAATCCTTATGGTCAACGCATACTAATTTACATTTTATTTCTACTGGGTATAACACAACAGCATTGCGACGTCTGCTGTACGTAGTGCATTACGGAATTGACTTCAGAAACTTATGTATTGTCGTATTTTGTTGATCTTCACTGGAGCATCTAGGTTGATTTTTAAATTCGTATTTCCTCCACATTTATGTCACTCATCACATAATTTATGTAAGGAACCGTGTTCTGAAATATGTAGTAGCAGTTTGATTACCTTCGCAAGAACTTATGGCCTCTCGAAATACCCGTGGACTAGAATAATTAATGTGAACCTTATTACTGCTTTAGGTGTTATAATATATAGTCTGCCAAGAAAGTCGTTACAAAAAAGAGGGTATAATATGGCGTTTATAGTTTTATTTATAAATAGATATACCTATTACCATTAAGAAGGTTAAAAATAAAAAATAATATCGTTTCATTGTGTTCACCCAGGCGTACACAATGAAACATCCTGTGTCTTACAGTGAAACACTGTTATTGATTATTGTATTTAGTGTGATTATTGAAAAAAGTAAATGAAAAAAAAATATTAAATTTCAATAAAGGTTAAAGGTTTTATTCAAAGTTTTACACTCTATTCAGACTTTAAAAGTTTCTTTTAGGTTTGTCTTAGGTAGGTACTATTATTTATTTACTTAAAGATTAATCAGTAGCAAAAAAAATTTAAATAACTAATATTACGTAGTTTTGTTAACATTGTAGTAAGGCGTTAATCTTTTATTTTCCAATGACACATCACTTATATTTTTATGTTTTTTGACGTTTCGGAACAGTGTAGGATAAAACACATTGCACTGTTTTGCGGCTTTTCGTAAGCTTATTCCTTGTCTGTTAAGTCTTATAGCTTTAAGCATATTTTCCGATGAATGGTTACCCTTCTTTCTTAATGAAACACTGTTTCATTGTGTCCACCCTACAACTGTGTCATTGTTGGACACCTGGGATATTTTATAATAACCTCAAAAAATTACCTACAAAAAACATACAATTTAATAGGTGAACTAGTTCACGTGAATCTATGATACATGTATATAGCAGCGCAATACTGAGAAAAATTCACCATAGTATTTAACTGAAAAATCAAATACAACTTAAATAAAATCTTACTTTTTAGTCAAAAAAACTAAAATAGCTCCGCAGACACGTCATTTTACAAGCGGCGAGTATGCAAAATAAGGCAGGATCGAGGGCTTACGAGGCTGTCTGGACTAGGCATACTGCACTATCTGGCAACTTCGCATTTCAGAAATATGGCGCTGTTTCATTGTGTACTACTGTTTCAACGGTGGACACCCGACCCTACATGGTATCATTGTACTGATCTAAGATCTTCAATGATCTAAGACTGTATCAGTCTGTGAACTTAGAATATAAAAAAAAATATCTTTACGTCTATAGCGGATACTACACACACGATATATATCGTGATTCACGCAGGATCACGATATTTATCGAGTGTGTAGCCTAGAGTATCACGAATCGTGATACGAATCACAGGATTTCCCAAAATCCAGAAATCTACGATCCGTATCAAGTATCGTGCGATATATATCGAGCGTCTAGTATCTAGTCGATATTTATCACGACATTTCTGTCAAACTGACAGATAAATAACGTAATTTCAAATTTATTTTCATTGTTTGTGTTTATTTTCAAGCTGCTGTGGCCACTATGGACCTGAACAGTTACTATAAAAGTATAAAAAGTCAACAAGATCCTCATCCTCATAATTTTACTCATTTTTTTCTCTTCACGCGTCTTTTTAATCCTATGCTAATACTATAGCAACGCTAGCTTTATCAGTCATTTTGGTAAAAATACGTAAAAATCGTAAATATACACCAGCGACGCGTCAAAAATGCTTTTTTTTAGGCAAGGCATTGGCAACTTAGTCTATTCAGCCATCAAAATGAATGAAAGAATGCACAGACTAATGAAAATATCGACGATTCTTATCGTGTGTGTAGGGTCGACTTGCGATCCAAAATATTACTCGATATGGATCACGATACGTATCACGATATATATCGTGTGTGTAGTATCCGCCTATGCTTTGCGTCTGTGCCTCATATACTTCGACTAGAAAGATTTGATACTTGTTAATTTTCTATATTATATCGCTCGACAACAACACGTGACAGTCCACTGCTGGAGTTAAACCACATCAGCCGAAAGGGCTAGTTTAGTATAGTTAGCATGGACAAAGAAATTGATAATATAGGGTAGCCTACCCTTTCGTTGGCACCCCTCCAGTTATTGGCACTTTTGCATTTAGATTAAATAAACAAGGATACTACTGATTACTCAGAGTTACTTCAGTAAAGAATCAAAAGTGTAGGTATATTTCTATTTTAAAAGTGGCAACACAACACACGAAACAATGTGGCGGCTTACTGTCAACAACTTCAGTTGTGTGCTCATATTTCGGTGCAAAATTTTTATTTTTTGTTAAGGTAAGACCTTTGCGAATGCTATAATATTATGTTCATTTTAACAACAAAATGTTTACAAGTTGGTTTGTAGGCATCTGAATCTATTTAAGCAGTCAATTTAGCTTATATTTACTCAATTCATATTAACATAGTTTGTTCAATTACCTCAATTGAACAAACCAACATTTGGAACAAAAATTTACAAGGCATGTTATTATTGGCACTACTGCCAATATTTAATATATTGTAATATTTTGTGACTATCAACTTTAGAGTTTAGTCGTAAAGGCTTAAAGTGTATATTCGATTCTGTATTACAATTTTTGTTTGTATATAGTGTTTTCCCAATATTGGGCCCTGTGCCAATATGAAAAAATCTATTATTGGCAGTGGTGCCAATATTAGAATAGTCGATGCCAATATTAGGAAAGTTGATATCAATAACACTTTTTGTTTATTTTAGCTGCTTATTGCATGATAAAGCCACGAAATAAAGGACAAATAAAAAAAGAAAACGACATTGAGAAGAATCCTTAAAAAAAGCGTCAAACGCAATTAAAAATGTTAAAAAGTTACTGACACAACCTCGGAAACTACATCTGCTGTTCAACCACGTTCAAGAAGTCCCAGTACGAGTAGTTCTTCATTCTCGAGTAGTAGCAGTACTTCATCATCTTCAAGTACTTCAGTTACGAATGAATCTCAAGACACAGCTATTCCTGGCCCTAGTACCAGCAATTTAAGACCTCAGACATGTCAAACAGGTAACCATCGTTTATACGCTCAATCACCAATACACCCGAATGAAAGTGATGTGGATCTAAGTGACTCAGATCCAACATACCGAGCTGTAAATTCCAATCAAAGAAGTAGACATGTTTCCAGTACTAGCTCTTCATCTTTTAATTCTTCGGGTCAACCGAAATATGCACGAGCAAGTGTAGACTTAAATGTTTTGATAACATAAAAGAGGATGAGAGGTCTAATCTGTTTAAAGCCTATTAAGGATTGTCAAATTTGAAACTACAGCGTGCTTTTATTAGATCTTGCATGATGGAAGTGCAACCTAGGTACAGGTACTCAAATGCTCAAAATCCCCGCCTTCCAAACAACGCCTTTTATGTTACAGTAAATGACAAAAAGATCCGTGTTTCCAAGTTGTTTTTCATGAACACTTTGGACATAACGGACAGACAGTTAAGAACTGTTAAAAGTAAAACCAATAGCCATGGTATTGTAGATCCTGAAGGTAGAGGAAAGCATGACAACAAAAAGAGGGTAGACCCTGAACTACTCCAAAGCATCAGGAGACACATAGAGTCAATACCGAGGGTAGAATCTCATTATTTAAGAGCGACTACAAGCAGAGAGTACATAACTGACAGCAAAACTATAAGGGACCTCTGGACTGATTTTAAAAATGAGCAAAAAGAAAAAAGTCTGCCACAGTGCGACTATTGGTTATACTTGAATACTTTCAATAAAGATTTCAATATAAGTTTTTTTCAGCCGAAAAAAGACAGGTGTGAAACGTGTGTTGCGTACGAACTGGACCCCGAAAGTAATAAAACACTGCTCAAGCCAAACTATGACAAACACCTCAAAAAAAAAGAACTATGTCGCCAAGAAAAACGATAATGTGCACAGTTTGATTGAAACAGAAATTAACATGAACGAAAAAGCAGGGCCTATATACATGCCTCTTCAATTTCCTGCCTGCCAATTTTCATAATCAAAGAAGTTAATTATGAATTCTTCTTAAATCTCAAACTACTTCAAGAGCAGTGGGGATACAACTTTAAGGAAAACCTCCATAAAGAAACAGTTTTGTGGAATGATCTCAAAGTACTTAAATTTGACAAAGCGGAGAGGTTTCACTTTTATTATAAAACATCATACTCCGATGAGATGTTTTCTCAAATTGACATGCGGAACAAACATAAAAAATAATGGGTTTCAAAGAAATTGTAATTAAACAGCTATGCAACATGCAATTAAGTTAAAAGAAAATATCTCGAAGATTTAGTCAGAAAAAATATATATTTATTTACGCCAGTTTTTACAGTACTTTGTAAGTAACTTAAAAATAATAACATAAAATATTATTGGGTGTAACCTATTATTGGGAGTGATATTAAAATACAACAATTTAAAAAGGTATCTCATACTAAAAAAGCAAAGTCTGAATTAGTGTATTAAGCAGAGTTTAATTAAAATTATTTGATTAAGTTACAACTGAACTATAACTACAAGACTGTTACTATATTAAATTGATAAGTTAGTGCTAATAATACATTTTTTTGTTTGGTTTAAATACTTAAGTACCCAGTTTAATAGAAATATAAAGTGATAATATAAAAAGTTGAAATAAAAAGTAAGAATGACTTTTTACAACCAGTGAAAATAGTAGGTACTCATTGTTAGGTTTGTCTGAGTTAGTGTGTTAAGCAGAGTTTGATTACAATTATTTGATTAACAATACAACCGAACTATAACTACAAGACTGTACTACTATGTTAAACTGATAAGTTATTGCTAATAACGGCAAATTTTTGATTTTGATAAATACTTTATTATTGTTACAGAAACAATTGCTATGAATTAATTATGTTTTGTAAATTTAGGAATTACTTATATAAGCCAGTGAAAACATGGTTTGGTATGTCTGGTGCCAGCCAATTTTTGATACGATTTTGATTTATTTTGTTTAGTGTGATGATTACAGGTTCCTATTTTGTCTAATAAGTGATTTAATAAATGTCATTTAATACTACTTCACCGTTTTATTCGGCTTTTTTGAGAAAATATACACAAACATAAGAAGGAAACTGACTGATTTATAAAAAACACATTTATTTTTAAGCAAAGTTAAAAATAAATAGACCTTTACCTAAAAAGGTCAGTAGAAATAAAAAAGCTTTTAATACCAAAGTAAACCTATTTTTCCAAGTTATTTTCTAGTGCTATTTTTAGATAAGAAAATAAAATTATTTGCTAAATGCTATTTAGTATATCTAAAGCTATCAAGTCAAACAATATAATGTAAAAGAAATTCATAACTTTCGTTATCGTGTTTTAGTGTTATTGTAAAATGAACAGAAAATGCTTAGTCCCACAGACACATTATCGTCTATTCCCAAAAATTGCCAATTTTGAGTTAAGTCACTTTCGTTCTCAGCGTGCGATATCTCATGCCGCTTTTATTCATTATTGCATTCATTGCGAAAATAAATGTCCAACACAGTAAAAATCTAGAAATATATACAAATCAACTTAAACATAACAACGACAATGTCCAGATGACGTGACAGCTGAAGTCAGTTTGACCACAGATAGGTATAAAATATTTGAGTTTGACAGTAATTTAGTGTGGCCAAATTAGGCGAGAGCAGTAGTTCCCAAAACATTCTTTTCACGACTTTCTTGCCAAACTATAATCGACATCGATATAACCAATCATCTAGAGAGGTATTTTTTAAAAGCGGGTACAAAAATATCGAGCTACCTGAGGTCGTTCAATCTTTGATTGCAATCAAATCCTACAGCATTTTCATTGCTTTTAAATAAAAACTAATAGGTATTCTATACATACCTAATGGATAATTTCTAATTTATACGGCAATTTTCTTGTTCTACTGGCGGCAACAATGCAAACAGAGAGATGTGACTTAACAGCAACAGCGGACGAACTATGTATATCAATTTTAAGAAAATAATAAAAACAGTGAGTGTGCCGTAGTGAGCCCGTTCGTTCTATTTCTTACCGGAACGGGTCAAAACGTGGTGTATGACCGGGATGTTAGTTAAATACTGTGATGAAACACTACAGTATAAAGTATTACACTTGAACATTCGGTATTTTTTATCGAATACATACCTACATATAAAAATTGCATTAACTACCGTAAATTTTGCTGTATTTTTTCCCTTAAAAAAATGACATAATCCAAAAAATTTTTCCCCCAGGACCGTCACAAATGTATGGACTCCAGCCTATATTACCAATAACGTCGAGCGATATATCATTGGAAAGGATTTTTCATGTTCTACAACTTTTGCTATGGCGACAATTCTCGAATCGCTGTGAGAAAAAGCCCTAGGATGTTATACTCCCTCTACGTATGGGCCGCATTTTCAAGTACAAATCGTAGTTTGCATTACTTGACCATAACTTTTTTCTCACAGCGTATGAAGAATTGTTGCCATAGTAAAAGTTGTAGAAAATGTAAAATCCTTTCTAATTTAATAGTCTAATGAAATGAGGAGTTTTCCAGTAGGTATAGATAGTTGGTTTCAAAGAGCATCAATAGATGGCGCTCCTACAATTTTGGTAATCTTTTTATAATCTGTATGATGGTGGCAGTGATTTCATGCAGCCAACTAATACTAAACTTAAAAACAAAATGTTTATTAATATAAACATAACTGTTAAAGGTTGCAAGAAGTGTAAAAAGAAATATTTATAGAAGTTAGCACTATGTTCCATTATTATTACAACCTCTAAAATGGTTGAAAACTATTGACAAATACAATATTATCCATTACAACGTACTCAGTGTTTATATCCTGTTTGCTAAGAACCTATTTCAAGCGATTATCAATTACCAAAATTGTCGGGGCGCCATCTAGTGAGTGGTTAGGAATGCTTTAGATACCTATTGGAAAACTCCTCATTACGCTCGACGTCATTGGTTAAATAGGCCGAATTTTCCAGTACAAAATGAAGTTGATTAAATTGATCATAACTTTTTTCTCACAGCATTAACGTTGTAGAAAATGAAAAATCCTTTCCAATGAGATATCGCTCAACGGTATTGGTCATATAGACTGGGTTGTCCGGACCTTCTGTGGTTCAGGAGAGGGAGTGGTATTGTTGTGGGCGGTGTGGTCAGTTCTTTAAATTATAATCTATAACCTATTTTTTTATGTAATCTTGTCTGAGCGTTTGTATTGCACTTTATATATCCATATCCGTTCGTAGGGCATGACATGGGTGTCTGTAATGTTTTATATATGTGTGCGAGTCCATTTTTAGTTTGTTTGTATTTGTGTGACGTGTTGCTATTTGTTTATAAATTGAATTTTAATTAACAAATACCGATATGGCGCCTGTTAAGTTTAAAGTTGGTGATTTAGTATGGTAAGTGTAATAAAAGTGTATTTTGAATTGCCCCCTTTCGTTGAGTCTGACTGAACTCTGATCCCCCTCTTAAACATTTTTACTTACATTACAGGGCAAAGTTAAAAGGATTTTGCCCATGGCCAGGAAGGGTAAGCTAACTAAAAATTACATGTTATTTAACCTGCTTCAACTGTTGTAAAATCATTTCCATCATTGAAATTATACCAAAACTTATTCCAGGTTTCCAACCCACCTCCTGAAATGAAAACTCCAAAGAACTTAGGAAAAGCTTACATTGTGTATTTCTTTGGGACCAATAATTAGTAAGTATAGGATAAATGTCTGCAAAAGTTACTTTGTAATAAATTAATAAATATTTGCTCTCATTTAAAAGTAGCTTCTTTAGCATTAAAATGGTTTGCCTCTATGACAAATTAGTCTGGCAGCTGCTTCCTTAGCAGGGGGTGGAACTGTATTTCTGTATCCACAATGCACAATGTCAAACTACTACTCAAACTATTGAAGAATATCAGAGAGGGTATCACTCTGACATCCTCCCTTAATGTGAAACCAGTTTACAGTACCAGGTTCTACCTTCTGCTGTCTGACTGTATGGCCTGCCTCTATGACATAGGTCGCCTTCCAACACCTGTCAATGGAGAGGTTGGATGGGTGGTATATTCTACTCTGCTGTCCTTGTCCATAATTTTATTGAGTCATTTACTAAGCCAATTTTTTTTTAAGTTACTACTTGTATTTTAGTGGGTTCGTGAAAGAAAACAACATAAAATTGTATTTAGAACACAAGGCTAGAATGGTTAACAGCTCCAAAACAATGCAATTCAAGTATGCCCTACAACAAATAGAAGAATATGTAAAATGTCCAAATGTATGTATTATTTCACTAACTACTAAGTAGTTTGTACTACTACTAAGTAACTACTATAAATAAGTTGGCCTGTTGTGTCTAATATATTATGTAATATACTTTTTGTAACAATCTTGTGTACAATAAATGGTTAAATAAATAAATAAATAAATAAAATAAAATCATAATAATATTTTTAATTTTCCAGGACTATTGTGATAAATTTGGTTTAGATAAATCTGCAGCTGTAACTGAGCAAGATCATAAAAAGTCTGAAAATCTTATATCAATAGTAAGTCTTGAAACTAAACTAGTTTTAATGAATAATGCTTAAATAAAATATATTACATAGAGGACTCTGCTTTAAAAACTTGCCACTCGGGCCACATAATTAGAAACAAATGAAATTACAATTTTGGGGATCTTTAATGCAATAGGTATTTTAATGTTTTTTGCCACAGGGTGCCAATCAGCTCCAGAAACTGTACAACTAGTCTCAGGGTCCCAATTATTACAACAACTAGTAAAAAGGAACTAAGTGCTAAGTAGTAATTCATGTATAAATTTACTTAGTGTATAACATAAGAAATTATTGTTCCAGGATTGTAAAGTTGAGGTGGAAGTGGAAAGAGACTCCTTCCAATGCAACACATGCAGTGAAACATTTGCAGATTATAATATACTTCTTGTGCATAATGAAACTCATGTACATAATGCAAAGTGAGTACCTATTAATGTGCACGTCTCCTGTGGTAGAATCCTATAGGTTTATCAATGAAATGTAAATGCATTTTCATAGTATTGAAACCCAGTGAAAGAATTTTTGTAATCCATTTTAAAATACTGGAGTTATATAGGTTTGAAGGATATGTTAAGCGCAATGAAATGTGGGTTTTATTTGTACGAAAATAAGGTTTACCGAGTGGCGAATGACGTCATCGTTCATGCCAAAATAATAAAGTTCTAGCGCATATATCTTCTTTTGTTTAGTATATTGTAAAAAAAATTTCACAATTATTCATGTGATACATATGAAAAAGTTACTTAGCAAAAATTTGTAAACGTCCTGATTACAACAATAGCTCGTAATAAGCTACTGTTGGACTTGAACCTCCTCTATATTTGGGGATGGTTAGTTAGTTCACAGGCAAGTTAGAGTGAAGTGTTGAAAACACAACTACTCTGCCAGGTACCATACATATAACTACAGTAATTCCCAACAATACTAGCATTACAAAAGCCTAGGAATTTCTTAACCAACTCACATGAAGGTCATCTTATTTTCAGGTTACCTACAAACAAATCAGAAGTAATAAACTTACATGATCCAGAGACAGACTCACAAAAAAGTAAATCAAATGAAGAGGATCAGCAATTCCAGCAGACTGAGGACAATAAGTACATGTGTAAAATATGCAATAAAATATTCAATTGGGAGAGTCATATCTGGACGCATCTGCGGAGCCACACCAGTGAGAGACCGTATTCCTGTCATTTGTGTCATAGAAAGTTCTTTCAGGGTGGAGCTCTGAATCTGCACTTGCGTAGACACGCCGGCATAAAGGACTATATATGCACATACTGCGACAAGCAGTTTCTGGATAAGAGTACTTTAACTCGTCATTATCAAATACACACCGGAATGAGACCTTACAACTGTGCCCACTGCAGTAAAACATTCAACGACCCAACAGCTCTCAAATGTCACACAAGTATACACACGGATGAACAACCTTACAAATGCAGTTCCTGTCGGAAATCATTCAACGAGTCCAGCGCATTAGTCCAACATACAAAACAGCATCAAGGCCAAAAATATGTATGTATGATATGTGACAATATGTTTTATACAAGGATTGAAATGAAAAACCATGTTTTGTCAGTGCATAATGCACAAAAGAAGTTTCAGTGTAACGACTGTGATAAAAGATTTGCCCTAAAATATTTGCTCGCAAATCATATAAAGTTAAAACATCCCTGTCATGTTATTGGCGAGAACTGATATTCAAAGGTGTCTATTTTGATCTCATTAGACTTAGTCCAGCAAGCACCAAATTCTTAAATACGTTTGAGAATGACGTTTTTTTGAAGTTGTTTGTTCAAGTATCAGCTTAGCTGCGTTTAAGAAATTGGTGGAAGCTGCCCTTAATGATAAACATTGACTAATACGAAATTTATAGATTTTAAATCATTTCATGTTAACTTCCCAGACTGTTATATTATTTTTTAAATACTTTATTTTGTAAATGTTTCATATAAAAAATTTAACTTTATCCCAATAAGTATTACCTACATGGATAGTTTAATACTGTTAATATTATGTAAGTGCCTACCTACACAAATATTATAATTATATCTTACTTCTCTGAACAAAAATTACAAGTACCTAATACAACAAGATCCAATCTATGAGATTTTATTCAATGACCCAAATACTCATATCGTAAAACACAAGCACAACCATTTATACTATACCCTGTATATAGTTACTATATGGTAACAATGCGTTTATTACATATATATTACCACCATATATCTCATACTAAATTCGGTTACTACGTCCTGGGGGAAACCACATTGATTTTCGGGATAAATTAGTCTATATGCTATTCTGTAGCCGTGGCACATCTGTGCCCGCGAAGCACCTCGCGCCGCGAGGAGAGCGTTTGTTTCCTTCTCCCAATACTAAGATGAAAGAGAGCAGTATCTATGTCGCTTACCGCGCGCGAGAGCTGGTTGTGCTAGCCCTACAGGGCTATATTGCTGCAAATTTTCAACAAAATCCGTTCAATAGTTTTTGTGTGAAGGAGTAACAAAACTTCCTCGCAAACTTTCGCATTGGATAGTAGGACAATACATCACCACATCATCCAGGGACAGGCAGTAATTTCTTATACAACGTTCACAGCACTATCCCTAAACGGCGCGAGTGACAAGAACACGTATTATAGAACCATAAAAACCATCAGATGGCCCACTCGCCTGCTGTATCACATAAAAAAAAAGAATCTTGTAATAAGGAGAAAACGCTGCAAACAAA
Source organism: Blastobasis lacticolella (assembly GCA_905147135.1). Taxonomy (NCBI): domain Eukaryota; kingdom Metazoa; phylum Arthropoda; class Insecta; order Lepidoptera; family Blastobasidae; genus Blastobasis; species Blastobasis lacticolella. The sequence continues at coordinate 6,401,516 of LR990048.1, read as the reverse complement.
CATTGTAACTTTAGCTCAATATTTATTTATAAAAAATCTAAGGATAACACTTATAATAAAAGAAAGAGGGCAACGTTCAACGCAAACGGCAATGATTCAGTACGAATAGATCGTATACCATACGATGACGCGACACCCAATTTTCGAGATAGATACAGTACAAGAGCATACGTGCATTACCACTTAAAGAAAATTTTCCTTTTCCGCTACAGCAACGTTTACGGCATTTGGTGCATCTTCAGCCGAAATCTGTATGCTAAAAGAAGCGAGATGTCCAAAGGACTTGTTCTTTACCACCAGGGTATTTATTATATAATACCTAGATAAAACTTTAAATCATGAAAGCTATAAAAACCGTTTAACAACTGCACAGTAGTGCAAAGGAATATGGTTCTTAAGGTGGTCATGCACTTATGCTGTTGCACTGTACTTATGCGTTAGGATTAATATAGGTAAAAAGAATGGAACATGATTTATATTTAGCTCGGCATTAATTAGTTGCAGTTTGTTCAAACTTGGCCCCCTTTTTACAATTTATTTATAAATAGGTATATTGCGAAATTGACATTTTACAAGATAATAAATCAACATATACCTACTCCGGCTTGCACCAAATTCTTAAAAACGTTTAAGAATGACGTTTAACGTCATTTTGTATGAAATTTTGTGTAAAACTTAAGCATAAATGTGATTAAGAATATGGTGCAGGGCGGCCTTAAACTACTAAAGTCCTGTAAAGTCACGTGTAGGTATCACGCTGTTTGACAGCAAAATAAAATAGGAATAATTAATTATCGAATAATATTACAACAACTTATTATTATATTTAATATTAAAATTATATTAAAAAACTACGTACAACAGAAGACTAACACCCATGCTAAAGAAGTTTCATAATCCGGGCAATGAGCAGTTTTCCAATATGTATCTCAAGCATTCCTAACCACTCGCTAGATGGCGTCCCGACAATTTTGGTAATTGAAGATCGCTTGAAATAGATACTTAGCAAAGAGAATATAAACACTGGGTTGTTGTACTGGATAATATTGCATTAATCAATAGTTTTCAACAATTTTAGAGATTTTAATAAATTATTGCGAACAAAACAAACATTAATTTGACTGAGTCAGTTCGTTAGGAGACGCTAGGATCAAGAATGGACGAAATTCAAATATGAAGGGTTTGTATTAATATGGGACACAATGCCTATTTATATAAATATGACATCACTGCCACAATTACACAGATGAAAAAAAGTACCAAAATTGTGGGAGCGCCATCTATTGATGCTTTTTGAAACCAACTAACAATACTTACTGGAAAACTGCTCATTTAGGCGCTTGTGGCCCGCATTGCTACATGTTTAGTAATATTTTTTTTGCATTTTAATCAGACTTATGGCACTGTTTTGGGAGCACGACAAAGATGGAAAGTTTCTTTGCTCGATTCGTAGTATAACTAGTGTCATAAATATAATTACCTACATAAAAACAAATTCACTAAACGTAACGTTGTACGCAGTATTTTTTTCTCTATGCTAGTACAATGCCATCGGCGTATTCCAAAAGCCACGCAGGCGTGTCCAGAATTCCTGAGAGCGCATCAAGTATAATGCTAAACAAGTAAGGATAAGTCCTACAGAACAGACCCACAGTAGGCCTCCCATGTCTGTTTGTCGCTACTGCCTCCTGCATTATCCCGTGACCCGTCTTTAGTTCTTTCGACATACCGACCGAGTACTGTTTGTTCGAGTTTTAGGATGGACTTTTGACAAATTGCAATAAAGCTCATTAGGCTCCCTTTGCGCTCTAATGGAGGCACTCGGCTGCCTCCATGAACTCCTGGCTCTTGATTTCCAGATTACCTAAGTGGTGGACTTTGGTAATTTGGCTCCCAACATCCTGCAGACATCCGTGGCAAGGACTCGGTGTCTATGTTACAGTTAGACACATGGCCGATGTCACGTCTTCCGAGTCGACAAATGGTAGATCTGTGATTGGTGCGGACCACTTCTGTAAGTAACATGATGAGGTATTTTCTGAAACAAAGTGTATTGACCAGACCACGACAAGGCTCTCATGGTCGCTACCATTGAGGTTCGGAACATTTCTTCTCCGCCACTCTTTGAATAGCCGTAGCCAAAGTAGTATGGTTCACTTTTCGACGAACTACCGTTGTAGCGGCATCGACAAAAGAACAAACATCCGCCATCTGAATTCTGAGCTCCCGAATTCGGAAGTGCCACCATCGAAATTTGTGAACAGCAGGTCCAAAATGGTTTTGGGCAGCGTTCAGGAAGCTATGCCATATATTTTTGCCCCAATTACCGCAGTGTCTCAAGACGTTTTTGAAGAATGTGCATTTACCAGTGATAACCTGCGGAACAGAGACGTGGCCGCTACTGTGAGTGAGCCTTATCAGAATGTGTGTCATTGCGCGATCGAATCAGGAATGAGCAGATCCGCAAGCGAAACATGGTCACCGACATAGCCCGAAGTTGCCAAGTTAAGATTAAGCAGTGGGCAGGGCACATAGCTCGCAGAAGAGATGGCCGATGGGACAATAAAGTTCTCGAGTGGCGACCATGTGCCGGAAGATGCAGCGTGGGTGGGGTTGCCACTAGATGGACCGACGACCGGGTAAAAGTCGCAGGTACCAGCTGGATGCGGAAGGCACAAGACCGGTATTTGTGGTGGCGTCTTCCGGCTAAAGGTACGAATTAGAGGCAGCCTCAGGTTGAGGCACGCACGGCTCGCCCATTTGCTCAAATTCGTACGTGGCTCGCCGATTGTCGGTTTTCTGTCCATGCTCAAAGGTGCCTCGGCGTGCGTGCCTCGCGAGTTTGGACGTGACTACGAATGCGCGCGTATTGTTTATTGACACTTGACAACTTTAAATATGATGAGGCTCGAATTAATAAAAAAACACATTTCGACAAATGTTACCCAAAATGCCGCTAAACGTGTTATTATTATTATTATTATTTTTAGCCATTTCTGTCCCACTGCAGGGCAAAGGCCTCCCTTTCGATCTTCCACGACTCACGCTAAACGTGTTAATTTAGAGAAAAGTGAACCTAGCACCGAGTCTACCACAGGCTTTGCACCTTTCTAAGCTCTTCGCTCCTCTGGGCTAGTTGGCCGTTGAGATCCGCACCGACCAAGATCTGCAGCACGACCGCCTGTCTCAAATTGAACGTCGCCATCGCAAAGCAATCTCTACAGGTCGCCGTATTGGCCAGACACCACTGCAGCAAACCCATTCTCATCTCCAATTCAACAACTTAAAGTAACTTTAAAAATAATAAATCAATTATGTCATAGTTAACTAAATAATTTGGTTTCATGTCAAAGTCATGTCAGTCTGTTTGTTGTGACTAAACAATTATATCTACACTCATAGCGTAATCTTCCAATTACATATTAGAAAACAGTCATTTAAGGGTACACTTTTTCACGACAGACTATAAAATTAAAAAAAAAAATACTTTTCGATACAGCATTTTCCATACCATTGTCATTATAGCTGTATCGAAAAATTACTTTATCTACACTCATAGCGTAATGTTCCAATTTCATATTCGAAAACCGTTGTTTAAGGATACAGTTTTTTCACGACACTCGGCTACGCCTCGTATGATAAACAGACACTCATGTTTTAATACCGCCTTTTATATGACAGTTGCATAAACTACTATTACGTTAAAGCTGTAATGAAATTAGTATGGGAAATGATACAGCATTTCCCATACTAGTTTCATTACAGCGAAAAGTAATTTTTTAAAATTTTATAGACTGGCGTGAAAAAAGTGTATCCTTAAACAACTGTTTTCGAATATGAAATTGGAACATTACGCTATGAGTGTAGATAACAGTTGCATAAACTACTATTAAAATAAAGTTTATATATATTTATTTTAATAAAATAAAGTTTTATTAAAATAAATTAATCAACAAATACTATGCTAATATAATGTTTTTTAGATAGTCCAATACGGCCCACATGTTCCAAGCTGGGTTAGCACTTGGGGGTAAATGCTACCTCGAAGTTAAATTCCAATTATATATTGCATCACCTTAACTTAGCGGCTAACACCGAGTTAAATATTAATTTTTTTATCTCATCTATTAAACAACTTAACTTAGTGATGTCAAAAACGACATGTCCTTTCAAATCGGACGTAAAAGAATAGACATATATTTATATCAACGTGTAGCGAGAGAGAGCAGTACAATTACAATTACCATTCCTTACTAATTGGGGCTGTGAGTTCAAAAAACAATACATTAATTGTTTGTACACTTAACTAGAATTTTGGCACAAGTAAGTCTAAGCCCGGCTTGCACCGAATTCTTGATACACGTTTAGGAATGAAGTTTATTGCTTAAGAATCAGCCAGAATTTGGTGCAAGCCGCCCTAAGGGTTGTTATCGAGTTAGCGTAAATAATGCTTTTTAAGGATAATATTACGGATCATTATTAAAGATGATCCGCGTAAAGACGTCGTTAATTATTCATTTATAATATATTTCCTATAGCTATTATTGCTAGAAAAAAGAAAATAATTACGTAGGTACTTAGTTGATCAAAACATTTTTGCTGAACTTTCTGTCATCCCTATAAAAAGATTTTCGGAATAAAAATCAGTTGAGACTTTTAAAGTGCCAAAGTGAGCACGTCAAGTTGGATTTCTTAATTACCTACCTCTATAGAGCTACTGAAACACCTACGAATTGTCTTACTAAATAGGCTTATTAAATTTTGCTAAATTCAGAAACAAAAAGCGTGAGAGCAAATCAAAGTGGAATGTATTGCTCATAGAATAAGGTCCATTTATGTATCTCGCCTTTTCAAAAGCGAAAGGACGCGTAAGATAATATAATAATGATAAACTTCGTTATTTCAGCCAAAACAGCCATGTGGTACAATAGTACTTATAATATAATACACAAAGAATACAAACATGATAATAGGATTAAAATTAAAATTGTATAAAATAAAATGTAAATGTCATAATCGCGTCATCATAAGTCCTAGTAATTAGTCGCAGTTATATGTTATTTCTTGTTAGAGTCCCGGTAAACGGGTGCCTAGTGCCGGGTACTTGATAGGACTTGTTGTGTTCCGTGTTACAAGCTGCAGAATGTTGCACAATCTATCCCAGAAGGAACATTTATTACCCAAGTTATGTAATCTATCACAGAAGGAACATATATTACCCGAGTTATGCAATCTATTCTAGAAGGAACATATATTACCCGAGTTACGCAATATATTCCAGAAATAACATATTACCCGAGTTATGCAATCTATTCCAGAAGGAACATATATTACCCGAGTTACGCAATCTATTCCAGAAATAACATATTACCCGAGTTATGCAATCTATTCCAGAAGGAACATATATTACCCGAGTTGCTTAATCTATCCCAGAAGGAAGATATAGGAGCCCTGATAATAGCAAGGAAGTAAGGCATTCCCGCTTTGGCGAAAATACACAACGCGCTACAGTTTCTTGGTAACTTCATAAGGATTCGATGTGCGTCATTATACTGCAGTATGGTACTTAATGGTATATAAGTGATACAAAAATGGACCTTATTGTATAAGCAATACATTCCACTTCGATCTTGCTCTCACGTTTTTTGCTTCTGAATTTAGCCAAGTGTAACAAGCTTATAACTCTGAAATTTGTTAAGTCAGTGTGTTGCTCTAACTCTGATAATTATAAGATGATTACATAGGAAAATTTGCATTTTTGGTACTTCATCGTCACGGAAACTTTCTATTCCGATTATCATGGAGTTAAATAATCACCATACTGTCAGCAAAACGGGTTCCGCTACGAAAATCGGCAAAAAAATGACTGGCAATAATGTCAGTTATTACTCCAAACTATTATGTTTTAGTTGTCATATTACTGGTTCGAATTATAATTCGGAGCTACTAAGACGCGAGATCTGGTGTCAAAACACTTACACCCATACTACTGAAAAAGCTGCGGATTAACACGTTTCAAACAGGTTTCCAAATGAGGGGGTTCTACACTTATACTAAAGAAGCCCGTATCGGAAAGAAAACATGTTTAATCATGGATTTTAGTTTTGTTACATAAAAAATCGGTTAAGTAGTTTATCGCGGGCTTTCCGACATCAGTCATTAAGGATATATACAACATTTATAAGCGATTGCAAACACGAAATTATCTCTGAGTGTACTATAAAAGCAGCAGTTCCAGAAGAGTGGCGCCGGATAGTGAAGCGTGCTGCCCCAATCCTTAACCAACAATCTCGACCACTCTGTCAAGTGTAGCGACTTAGAGGAGGGGCAAACATGAAAAGAGCTCACAGATCGATTGACGATACATTGCAGTTTCGCAGACCTCGCGTCTTAGTGCCGCATTGAAATCCCTGTTTCGCTCACTCCGGTTCACTTAAACCGTCCCCTCTCAGTGTAACCCGATGAGGTCCGCCACGGGCACAGGGACGGATCGAGGCGGGGGCCGCGGCACGCCGTTGGCGTAGGCGCGCGCGCCCGCCATCAACGATAGACGCAGGAACTTCAGCGCCATCTGGGCAGCATCAGCGCGGGTCCCGCCAGCTGTCGTCACCTGGCAGAAGGAAATGTAAAAATGTAAAGTAGCTGACACACGTACGCACTTAAAGTACGCGGTTTTTAACTCGGCACGTTTTTCTATTAATTCCGTAAATAATTCGAGTAAATTGCTTAGCAAATCAGTCACTTTTGCAACAGAAAAGCATAAAGGTAATTAAGCTTAAACTAATTTTATGCATGACACACAACTGCACGAGATACATCACAAAAAAATGGCGGCACGCGGCTCGCGGCGCTGACACACGAGCGAGCCGAAGCCGCGAGCCACGAGGTACGAGCCAAAATCAAACATGTTGGATCGCCGGCGAACTTACTCGGCGGTTTTAAAGTACGCGTACTTAGACTGACGCACGAGCGAGCAAGGTTGTCGAGCCACAAGTACGCGTACTTACTCGCACGTCTATCAGCCACTTAAGTCTGCGTTGCGCGCAAAGACTGGTCTGGATAAGTAAAAAAATGTAACCATATTTCAACATATAAAAAGCACCCTCTTATGTAGTACAACCCTTATAAATAATACAGTTAGCAGTATTATCGTTCACTTCAGACATTGCGATGGGGGTGCGATTCCATAACCAGACCAGACATACACGACTCATATAATAAACACCGTTATACCGTTCTCAAAAAAAGTTTGTGCTGAGCTATTCTGGAGAAAGTGACCGCTGGCCAACGTCTGTAAACCTGGAACAGAATGGATCAAGCGTCTTGACCAGCCCTTCTAGGGAACTTCTGAAAGGTCTTTTGCTTTTTTTTTATATTATGCCAAGAACAGTGGTGTATCTGTTATGGACCAAGTGATTAATCCGGGCATTATTGACCTGGTTGTACTCCAAATTACTGGGTTTACTGCGCCAGTTTTTAAAATTCTATTCCAAAAACTTTTAGATTTGGTTCTGGAACTCGCCGGCTCGTGGTTGGTGGTTCATAAAAACTATCACGCTCGTCGCTTCGCTCCTCGCAACCTTTTGTAGGCTGATCGAACGAATTTGTATAGATTCCGTTTTTCAATAAAGTTGTTATCCTAATAAGTGGCGGGCATTATTCATAATTTGTACCCGGCAAACCCATTGTCCGGTACATGTCCACATCAATACACCACAGCAAATTATACTATACACCATACCATAATCAACGCTCTATAGATACTAAAGACACGAGCGAAGCTCGTTACATGAACACACTCGAGCATTTATATCGAATTCGAGTCTATTCGGAAACTCGAGCAGTAGTCTCTGTCATAATGAGTCGAGTCGCGTCCTAAAATATAAACTCCCGGACTCGATTTTTTTACATCACTACTTGGTAGGCCAGGCTGCCGACCTGGTGACGTCACAGTTAGGAAACTGTCTCATTGCTGTTTAATCACATCAAATCAAATATATTTATTTCGGACCACAATCCATAGAAATGTGTTAGTAAAAGCTTAAACTATATCAGTAGGTATAGTTTGATAATGTTACACCTGGTCCCACCCGAAATTACATCCAAAGAGTGCCATGCGATTGTATAGGCCTTCATAAACCTAGAAATAGACAATAGCTCGCCTCCGCCGCACGCAGTCGGTCCTGCCCCCAAACACAGCAAACAAAGCACACAAACCTGGGGCATCGTCGGCGTCAATTCGAGCACGTTCAGAGTTGAGGACCTGTTTAACGAAGGCAGTGTGGACCACTTCACCGAGAGGCCCAGGGCTCGAGCCACGGCTTGCACGGCGCTCTCGGCATCCGAGTCTTGCGCACCCCCCGCGCCTGGGTCCCCCGAGAGAGGCTCCCCTATACCAGCCAGCGCGTCGAACGCGGCATGTCGCTGCTCCTGGGATTGACTCAACGCGTCCAACGCCGCGATCGCCTTGTTGCGTGTATCAGCGTCTACGAGACAGTTTCATATAAATACAAAAATAAGCACCTTGGCGCGAGGGCCAGGGGTCCGTCTTAACCATTATTTAGGATTTGCAAGATCAGGTAATTACAGTGGGGTGACTGTTACCTGACCTCCGTGACCTTGTTAACAGGGGAACCTGATCGGATTGGAGCATGGTTACACATTCAGTCGCCTGAATATGCAGGTTTCATCACGATGTTTTCAATAACTGTAAGAGCACCGATTAGTGTTCAATTAATGTATTTGTCGTGGCCAGATCTTAGAATTGTATGTAACTCTGAAATGATCAATTGATTCATGGCGGCACTGAGGTTCGAACCCGGTACCACTCACTTAGGAGCCGAACCCTTCTAACCACTTGGGCACCGACGCTCGAGGATTTGGTATAAAATAGAAGTTGCCACTAAAAATCTAAACGTCATGATTTTTAGTTATCTGCAGTTTCAGCGGCGCAGTAAGTTTCAATTGAAAAAGGCAAAACAATTACGCGCGAACTAATACAAACTCGGGTGAGGGATCCCTCACGGACATTATTATGGTGGACGCGCTCAATTGATAAAAATAATGATAAATCCCTATCAAACTCAAGAAGCTTACATACAAGAGCATAATTACACCTGTAATGCTTTAAGGCTGCGAGGCCTGGCCGGCACTGACGAAGCACGTTCGCGAACTACATGCCAACGAAATGAAAATGCTGCGGTGGATGTGTGGCGTAACATGACTCGACCGAGTACGTAAGTCTTGACAAGATTGAAGAGGCTCGCATGCGCAGTATTGGTCACGTGCTGCGTAAGGGATACGTGGGAAACGTCTAAACCTGCAGGTATCAGGAAAGAAATCCCGCGGGATGCCTAAGGACTGATTGATTAACATCGCCGAGTCGTATGCCAGAGCCAATGGCTTACGACGCCGACGGGAGGAAGAAAAGTCGGGAAACTGTACCTGGCATAAGCCGGGGTGAACGCTAGGATGATGATGATGATGATGTCCCCTAGAAACATACACATACCTACATCTAAATTGAAACACAAATTAATATTTTACAGTGTGTGTATTGTAATGTAACTCACCAATGTGGGCAAATAAGCTGTAATGATATGTGGAGGTCTTCTGTCCCAGGTCGGGCCGCCAGGGCTGGTCCTCGCGCGTTTCCACGTACCGCTCCATTACTTTTTCATGGACGCGAACCAGCGCCTCAGACTGTGGTGATGTTTTAAGGTTACAATTATAATTTAAATTATACTTGTATGGTTATCTTGGTGTTATTGGCCCGGTTGTGCTCACTCGCGCGAGGGCCCAGGGTTTGCGATCCGCCCCAGGTCACACAGGTCAGATGGCAGTCGCTCCACAGTAATTACCTGATCTGCAAAATCCTGGGACATTGACGCCAAGATGATAATTATTCCACATTTTATTATACATGCATTAATTATGCCTACATTACCTACAAACTTGTACGGAACTCTCGGTGCGCGAGTCCTACTCGCACTTGACCGTCTTTTTATTTTCAAGTAGTAGAGTCACAGAACACATGACTACTTTCACATCAGTCCACTAACGTATGTACATCATAATTTAAGAATAACTCAATGCAGCAAAAAAATTGTGCAACTTTTGTCAAAATTCATTACACAAAACAGTCACCTCATCGAAATCGTTGGTCAGCCTGGACAGATTTTCCCTCAGGTACGTATAGAGCAGCTGCGCCGCCTGCTGTCTGGCAGCCTTCTTGGTTGGCGCGGTGGCGTACCGCTCATGCGCCGCGAAGCAAGCTCGTATAGTGAACTCTCGGCAGTGTGGCGGCCCAGTGTCACCAACGAGCACATATTCCACAGCCGGCAAGCGGTACTCTTCACAAAGATCACGAAGCAATGCAACGTAGCTATAAGAGCCGACTGAGGGGCCAGCACTGCTACCTTCCCCTGGGTCTTCGTTCTGTGGATTGTGTTATTTACTCTATAAGTTACATTGTTGGGTAGTATATACATTGCAGTATGCTAAGTGTACCACACGTACATTGGATGTGTGTAAACATTCAACTATCCCGCGTGACCTATTATTGTTTCAGGGTTAAAAGTAGCCAAAGTCACTCGGGAATAATGTAGCTTCCTATGAGTGAAAGAATTTTCAAAATCGGTGCTGTAGTTAGTTTCAGAGATTATACTTAACATACAAACTCAGAAATATAAAGCCCCATTATAATTTTAGTATAGATTACTATACGCTAACAGCGGGCGTGCGGTCGTGGTCACCCGCTTTATAATCAATCCACGTTATAATGAGCGTCCATTGTAATTCATTCCACAGTTGGGCAAGGATCAACTGTTAGAGGAATATTCGGCGACCAACTTGATTTTATTTAGTCATAAATAAACTCTTGAAGTTGACTATGTGATGTAACTTTCAACATTAAAGTGAATAGACTCATCAACAAAAATTCTTGATATTCATACTAAATAAATAAAATAAGTAGGTACTGTTGCGGCCATGTGTCATCGTATATCGGCTCGCGCCGTGACTTTTATAATAAATAAATAATCGTGGAGAAATTCACACAGCGCTATCTAATAATAAGTATGTATTTAAATATATATATATATATATATATATATATATATATATATATATTTAAATACATACTTATTATACATAGAACACCCAGACCCGTAACAGAAAATAAAATTCATCATTTAAATTTCTGTCCAGACGGAAATCGAACCCGGGTCCTCTTGCGTGGCTGACTGGCATTTTGACTACTGAACCACTCAGGTCGTTATAAGTATGCGACAAGCCAGAATGTAGGTACCTTATGTACTGGGACATAAGGTCCAAAATTTGCTTGACACCCAGCCGTCTAGAATAAGCCTGGATGTGTGCCGCGGCTATTCTCGACTCGTCGTTCCCGAAAAACATTCGGACTAGATCACTAGAACATTATCTCAGACATCTCTATAAACAGCAGCCGGCATTGCGCGAGACAATACAGTTGACTACCGGAAAGGTAACTTCGGAGAGCAAATACCGAGCTAACCTGCAAGTATCTGCGACATCCTACGATTTTGGCGATACCTACGGACTACGAGAGACCTGCGTTTGTGGAAGATCAGTTTGACGTGAAATTCGTAGAAACCTTGGAAGATAATAAACCTTCGAAACCTGTCATCAGTGTTTTACTACAAATAACAAACCCTAACACGTAACAATTGGTATAGTGCGATAGTGAAATTTGGAGAAACCACTGACTTTGAGAGAGGAGAAGGATCTGAAGGAAGAAGTGAGGACGCAGGGGCAACGAGTTGCAGAGGCGTCCCGCCATGCCCACTGGCCATCGGGCTCCACCCATTGACTTCGTCTCGCCCACCGGCCACGTCCACAAAGACACTCGGACCACACGGCCCCAAGCACCGCACACTGGACCTCAAGCTCCGCCCACTGGCCCCGTATACCGTGCCACGCCTACTAGGCCTCAACCCTGCCCACTTAGCCAACCTCGACACAGGCTCCGTCCATCGTGCAGAAGAGAAACAGCAAACAGAACATAACAAAACGACGCGTGACATGAAGTGTGAGAGTCAACCAGTTTTGGCGGCCGTGAATAAAATCGGCACTGTGGTCGAGTAACTACGGCAGGACATAGGTCACGCGGAAGAACGCGGGCTGGAAACTGATCTGGACCATATGAAAAAGCAAATTCTGCGTCTCGAAACTGTGGGCGTTACCCTCATGCCGAGTGGAGCTGTTGGCGCAGTTCAGAAGCCTAAAGTGCAAATGCCATCTTATGACGGTCTTGGGCCGCGTACCGGCAACAGGTACAGACCGTTGCTGCAAATGGGTCGACCGAGGGACCCTTACTGTCGCACTCAAGGGCTCGCCTCTGGCAGCTTGAAGACACCGCCCAGTTCTGGCAGCACATTCAAGGACCTTATGGAGGTAGTTGAATCACGTTATGGAGAGCTCTGGAACTAGTCTTCCGGGCCCAGCTACGCGACCGTGCTCAGGTAAAGGACTGCAGCAGTAGGCGCTAGATATGGAAAAACTGCCGGAAGGCCTGCCGCCCAAGATCCCAGAGTGGTGTGCGAGCCTTTATAGACTACATACGTGACTTAGAAGTAAGGGCTACAGTGAGACTTCATCAATGGATGGAATGGAATGGATCTATTCACTAAATATTTTAACTGGTGAAATTTTCCTAATATTATTCTTTTTCTTAGCGAGTCGATGGCAAAAAACCTAATACTTTAAACACCCAACATTTGGCCACGTGCTCTGCGTTTACAATTTTATTCTAAGTTTCCATGAAAAATATTTACCCAATATTAATCCTAAATATTTAAAACTTTCTACTTCTTCTATCTTTGTACATTTGCAGTCCCTACCCAACAACCTACAAGGTTTATATGAGTGACCTATAATTTTTATAGCTATAGTTATATGGGTTATAGTTACAGTTATTTACCTCATAAACGCCACCTTACGTAGCTTATCATCGGCAACGCCCACCAACATACATTTCACGATGGCGGTCGTTTAACTTTAGCTTACACAAGGTAAAGTTATTGGTTTATAGGTGGAAGTCATGCTGTAAAACCTCCACTAAAATAATGTGTCAAGTGCCACTTATACAGGACAACGAGAAATTAACAAATCATAAGAGCTCTACCTCAAGGAAGAGTAGTTATTGGATTATAGGTGGAACTCATGCTGTAAAACCTCAACTAAAACAATGTGTCAAGTGCCACTTATACAGGACAACGAGAAATGAACGAATCATAAGAGCTCTACCTCAAGGAAGAGTAGTTATTGGATTATAGGTGGAACTCATGCTGTACAACCTCAACTAAAATAATGTGTTAAGTGTCACATATACAGGACAACAAGAAATGAACAAATTACGGGACGTCTACCTCAAGAAAGAGTTACTTTTTATTCACTGTGGCGTCGATTTTACGGGAAGCGTGTCGACTCAAATTAAACAAAGGAAAAGGAGTCAAGACATAATTATATGTATGATAACCAAAACCGTAAATATTGAATTAGTCTCCTAGTTAATACTAGTTCACTAGCCTTTATTGCGGTACTGAAGAGATTGTGTGCCTGACGTGGAACCCCGAAACACATGTACTCGGACAAGGTACGAATTTTAAAGGAGCAGCGAAGAAATTTTACAAAACAATAATAATTACGAGTCTGATAATGAAAACGGCTGCATGCCTAAATAAGCATTTAGGTATACATTGCTCGACAAAAATCTTCCAATATATTATGACGAAATACGTAATCTACAATAAGTACAAGACAACTAGACTTGTTAGTCTATTAAAACTGAGCACATATTAACAAAGTACTTCAAAAATTAAAGATTATGTTGGGAATTTAAACAAACTCTGTCAGCGATTTAGAAAGCAGCCCTGCGAGCCTGCTATAGCGCAATTAGAGCACGAGCTGAACCAACATCTGAATCGACCTCATACTTAATACCATATTATAAATATGATTATTATTTATATATGTGTATTTTTATAGGGTTAAATATATTTATTTAGGTTAAGTTGTAGTATGTATACTTATTATGCTTAAGATGTACACTATGTAATAAATAGGCTTGTCTTATTACTAATAAAGCCAGTACCATCTCAACCTCGGACATCGTTTTATTTACATAACGTCCCGGCCTTACATGGCGACCCTGCCAGCCGGTAACAGGAGACCGAGCGACCGGCCGGCCCGCGCGCATTCTAATATGAACCGTTAATCATAAACATTAAGTGATCTGCAAAAATAAGTTAATACAAAATGACACAATGTAATTGTAATATTCGCGTACTGTTGTGTGTCGAGCAAATTATTATATTTAAAAATGGGTTCAAGTCAATCCAGTGAAAAGGAGGAGATTGTGATAGCCCAGAACGCCGCTGGCGGCTCTAATAGCGCCGAGATAAATGAGCTGAAGATTCATGCCAGTACAACCAATATAATTTTGATTTTAATATGCATGTTATTAATACTTGGAGGGCTAATTATTACCTACCGATTGTACATGAAGTGCCATAAACGAATGATAGCACGAGAGGTCAACGAATTGACTTTACGTCGAGCTACGAGTATTTTACGTCGCCGTCGTGAACGCGAAGAAAAAGATGAAATGATTTAGCGGCATGGAAGATTGTGTTTTAAAGTGTAGTGTTTAATGGGCAATATATGTGCAGTGCGGTTCCATAGTGTGTTAATGTAATCCTATAATATTTTAGAGACCCTAAGTGACAGAGTTTTATGTCATCGGTACATAAGTTTACCGTTACTATTTATAATGTTCTGGTATGTACTAGATCTATTAAGTCCATTAACTACATTATATGGCTGACTACTTTGTGTTGTATTTTGATGAGCTAACAAAAATTAAAGAATACCTAAGAAAAGTAGGTCCAAAGAGACGTGAAAATACTGATATTTGTAAGAAAAAGTTAATAGAAGCTACACAAATATATACAAAATTTGAAAATCATTTGTCGATTATACATGAACACTTTGACCAGTACACTGCAAACGAAATAGAAATATTCAGTAGTTATAGTGAAAAGATAACATTAACTTACGAGGATATTAAAAATTTTTGTTATCAAACCCATCAAAGTAGTTCAACAGAAGACATTGCTAATAACTGTGCCAAAATGTCTACTGGTGAAAAATTTGATTTGAAAACAGCTGTGTCCTTGATACCAGTCATGAATGACAGTGAAGAAGTAACAAAACAAATAATCTCTGCAATTGAATTGTATGACTCCATGTTAGACCAAAATTCAAAACTGATCTTAATTAATTTTGTAATTAAAACACGTCTCTCCGAAAAAGCAAAATTGCGTATATCTCAAAGCTATACGACTGTGTTGCAGCTTGTTGATGATATGAAGAAGTATCTGCTGTCTAAAAAGTCATTCACCGCTCTACAACAGCAATTGCTACGGGCTACACAAAATCAACAGAGTATTCAGGAATTCGGTGAGCAAATTGAATGTTATTCGTTGAGTTGACAATTTCGCAAGCAGATGGAGATACCACAAAATTTAATGTGTTAAAACCATTAAACGAAAAAACAGCTATTAGGAGGTTTTCCGACGGATTGCGAAATGGTCATCTCAGCACCATTATTTCAGCCAGAAACTACGATAGCCTAAAAGACGCTATTAGAGGTGCCCTTGACGAAGAAACATCATCTTTTTCCGACGGAACTGTTATGAATTTTTCCGGAAATAGATATTATAATAGAACGTTTTATCGTGGCCAAATACGCGGAAATTCTAATCGTGGCGAATTTCAAAGTCATACAAATAGGTATGGTAACTCGTCAAGCCATGACGGGGATGCAAATATTAATCGCGGCACGTTTAATGCACGAGGTAGATCCGGGAATCGCGGTGGTAGACAAAACTACCGCGGACGAAAGTATTATCGGGACTCACGGATGTATTATATGAATAGTGACACCCAAAACGATCAAAACTCTTCGGACAATAGTCAAGAAGAAGTAAAACCGGAACAAAGCAAGGAAATCGAAAACAACGATTATCAGTTTTTTCGTTGTTGAAAATAATAAAATGAATAATTGCAACCATTCCAACCTTTGTCATTATAATTATTTTAACTCAGTACAATTACACCTTGGTAACAAAAAGTGCACTTGGCTAATTGATACGGGTGCGTCACTCAGCGCGGTGAAGTACGAGACATTGATACAGCATAACATACCATTCCATATAGGGGAAGTGAAGATACAAGGTATATGCGGTGAACTTTGCTCCGTGGGGTATGTTTACTTACGCTTGTCTTTTATGGAACAAGAATTTGTACACAAGTTTCATGTATTCAAAGACTTGTGTTGCTCAGGCGATGGAATAATAGGTTTAGATTTCTTATACAAATATAAAAGCAATATAAATTTAGAATTAAACACGGTAAAATTAATTAATCAAGATGCTTATATAACACTACCTTTACACTCGGGTTTGTTTAGGAATAACAATTACTTGCATGTACCCCCTAGGTCCGAGTCTATACACTACGTAGCTACGAGCGAAATAAATGACTGCGTAATACTTCCAAAACAATTATGCGAAGGTGTATTTTTGGCAGGTGCTATTGTTTCTCCGAATAACGGGAAGATACCAATACAAATATTAAATACACGCGAAGAGGAAGTTAATTTAAGTTATTTTAACCAAGATATCGAAAAATTAAGCGATTATTATATTCGTTCCTTTGAAAGGAGTACCGTAAATTCCGACCGAGTTAAAAAGCTATTCTCTCATTTAAATTTAAATGAACTTAATAAGGAAGAACGGTTGGAAATCGAAAAAATATGCGCCAAATATTCAGATATATTTCACCTAGAAGGCGACAAATTTTCAACATCAAATATTTATCAGCAATCAATACATTTAAAACCAAACACCACTCCCATTTATACTAAACAGTATCGCCTACCAAAATCACAAACCACGGAAATTAAAAAACAGATACATCAAATGTTGGACAATGACGTCATAGAAGAAGCTAAATGTGAATGGTCATCCCCTATTCTTTTAGTTCCCAAAAAATCTGATTCCGGGGAAAGAAAATATAGACTAGTGGTCGACTATCGCAAATTAAACAATGAAATTACGGATGATAGGTTTCCACTACCTAATATTTTGGACATATTGGATTCCTTATCAGGAGCCATCTACTTTAGTCACTTGGATTTACATAATGGTTATTATCAAATAACACTAGACCCAAACAGTAGAGACTGTACATCCTTTACTTTTGATAAACAGTATCGTATGAAACGCATGCCTATGGGCTTAAAAACTAGCCCAAGCGCATTTTCACGAGCTATGACTGTAGCTTTATCTGGCCTCAACTACGAAAAATGTTTCGTGTATCTAGACGACTTAATTGTTTTTGGTAGAAATTTAGACATTCATAATAAAAACCTAA
Organism: Blastobasis lacticolella; assembly: GCA_905147135.1. Taxonomy (NCBI): domain Eukaryota; kingdom Metazoa; phylum Arthropoda; class Insecta; order Lepidoptera; family Blastobasidae; genus Blastobasis; species Blastobasis lacticolella. Next base: position 6,384,041 of record LR990048.1, on the reverse strand, counting down.
TTGATGTTTTCTCTAGACTTAGACAAGTTAATTTCAAGTTAAATCCTAAAAAGTGTAAATTCTTACAGAAAGAAATGTTATATTTGGGGCACGTCGTCACTGCAGAAGGTGTAAAACCGGATCCAATGAAAATACAAGTATTAAATGATTATCCAATCCCAAAAACAAGTGATGAAGTCAAACGCTTTGTTGCCTTTTCTAATTATTACCGCCGTTTCATACCCAACTTTGCGGAAATCGTTAGTCCATTAAATCAATTATGTAAGAAAACGGTACCTTTCCTTTGGTCAAATAACTGTCAAAATTCTTTCGAATATTTAAAACAATGTCTTTCAAGCCCACCAGTACTCCAATATCCAGATTTTACAATAGAAAATGAATTTCAATTATTTACCGATGCGTCAGGGGTAGCCATCGGTTCAGTACTTTGCAATAAAGACGGTCGTCCAGTAGCTTACGCTAGTCGAGGTTTAAATAAAGCCGAACTCAACTATCCAACAATCGAGAAAGAAATGCTAGCAATAGTATGGTCTATTAAATATTTTAGGCCCTATTTGTTTGGTAAAAAATTTAGAATTTTTACCGATCATAGGCCGTTGGTGTATCTATTTAACATGAATGATCCGTCTAGCAGATTAACTAAATTTCGACTAAGTTTAGAAGAGTACGACTTTGTCGTAGAATATGTAAAAGGTAAAGATAACGCAACTGCAGACGCGTTATCTAGAGTAGTTTTGTCATCAGATGATTTAAAATCAATGAACGAACGGGTAATAAATGTGTTGACACGAGCGCAAACTAGACGTATGGATAGTGATAACAGAAACGATATAAATACGACATTAAAAGACACTCCCACTTACAATCGGACTGACAACCGGAAAGTTATGGAGATGCTTAAAAAACCCTTAAATTCGGTAGAATTAAAATTAACAACAAGGCATGCCATGCATAATATTAAAAATATATCAAGCCATGGTTTATTTGCGTATTCCGACTTAACTATACTAACATGCCTAGAAGCTCGATCATGTGTAACGCGAGACGTTTACGTGAGAGAACTAGAGCAGTTTTGTTTAAAATTACAAATTAAAGAAATATATGTAATAACGAATGAATATAATAAAGAATACATAACGTGGTTAACCAAAATAATTAATAAAATGGAAAAATGGAGCGGTCCACGAATATTCCTTATCAAAGGAGTGCAAAGAATTATAAGAGATGACGATAAGAGAGTAATTATTAACGATTTCCATCTCCTACCGACCAGTGGTCATGCCGGTATACGAAGAATGACCAACAACATTAAAAAATATTATTTCTGGCCGGGCATGGAGCGTGACGTCATCGACTTTGTTAAAAAATGCCAAAAGTGTCAGAAGCAGAAGCATTCTGTGCGCATAAAAGAACCCATGATCATTACTACGACAGCAGAGGCTGCCTTCGATAAAGTTTTCTTAGATATAGTTGGACCCTTAGATAAGGATTATTATAATAAGAATTATATTTTAACAATACAATGCGAACTCACAAAGTTCGTTGAAGCTTATCCCCTAGAACGTAAGGATACGGTTAGCGTAGCAAAGGCTTTTGTAGAGAATTTCATTCTTCGATTCGGCGTGCCACGTGAAATTGCAACTGACAGAGGTACGGAATTTATATCATCAACAATGCAAGAAGTGTGTAAGTTACTTAACATCAACCAGTTAACAGCAACAGCTTACCATCACGAATCTATTGGTGCATTAGAAAACACACATAGACATTTAAATTCTTACCTTCGTATCCAAACTAATAATGAAGCGAAAACATGGAGTTCATGGATTCCATTCTGGTGTTTTTGTTATAATACCAGTGTTCATACCTCAACAAAATTTACTCCTTATGAGTTAGTTTTTGGAAAAACTTGTAATTTACCATCCAACTTAACTACCAATATAGAACCACTTTATAATAGCGACAATTATCCATTAACATTAAAACATAGATTACAGATATCGCATCAACTTGCTAGACAAAATTTAATATTGTCAAAAGAAAATAGGAAAAAACAGTACGACAGAAATGTTAACACGGTAATGTATAAAGAAAATGATCTAATATTATTAAGAAACGAAAACGCTAAAAAGATTGATAATGTGTACAACGGTCCATATACTGTAATTGCAGATGAGTCACCAAATGTAAAAATTATAAAAGATAACAAAATTGAAACTGTGCACAAAAACAGAACGAAGCCATATACAATGTAACCATTTATTAAAATACTATGTACTTTTATAATCATGTAATCATTATATAACTTATGTACGCATTACGAAAGTACTTATGTAAACAATATCAATATTGTATTTGATTTAATTTTAAGAAAAAAGAAAAAAAAATTATTGTTTCTTTTTTGTAAAAAAAAAAAAAATAAAAAAAAATTGGGAGGTGTAGTATGTATACTTATTATGCTTAAGATGTACACTATGTAATAAATAGGCTTGTCTTATTACTAATAAAGCCAGTACCATCTCAACCTCGGACATCGTTTTATTTACATAACGTCCCGGCCTTACAAAGTCAATATACTTAGTACGTTAATTGTATAGGTACTCATTGTTGCCTCCACCGCTCGTTAAAGCTCCTTTCAGCTTATCTAAGGTTAGCTGTAAGAAATCCCATTGTGGGATAAGCCCGCCTTAGCAATGTATTTTATATCACTTATGTTATATAGTTCTAAGGTATTTAATGCAATAAAGAGTTTACATACATACATACATACATGCTTGGACAATTCACACAGCGCCGTTGCAAAGGCAGACAGAAACAGGCTTGAAGAACTTACTCGCTTGCAACAATTTGACTCTCCGTCATGGAAGGGAATTCGTTATAAAACTACACTAAGGTCTAGTTCAGCTACACCAGGATTTGTGCAGTTAAAAGTTAATGAAGAACTTGTCACTTTAATAAAACTAAGGACTATTTAGCTTCTGCAGAGGGAGTTTTGGCAGGTCTCTCAAACATAGGACTACAACAAAAGGAGCTATTAAAGCCGGATCTTCAGGACCTAGTTAACTGGGCAGCGGCCAACCCAAAAGATTTGAATCCCAGTACCCTATTTGAAAAAGTTATGTTTCTGTTTGGGCCAAGTTCAGAGATACAGAAATATTTTGATAAGTCAAAGTCATGTATCGAAATTAGACGGGACAGAATTTTGAAGGAAATAAGTAACCAAAATTTAAGAGCTTCTTTAATAAATATACCTCCAAGTACGGAATATTAATTAATCGAGAGGCGCTTTCACCTCTGATCCAATCCCTGCGTGGTACCCAGACCTGGTTAAACGCTCCAGAGTACTTGAAAAATAAGAATAATAGTTCTACTCAAAACCGTGATCGTCGTACAAAGACCTACAGAAAGGTCCCAGGTCTTGCCACTAAAAATTTAAAAATTTGATAAGAGACCTTAAACACGTTATAAGAAAAATAATTCCTTTCGCCACAAGAATAGAGACAGAAATAATAAGTTCAGCGCTGATCGCGGATCAGAACAATAATTACTACGCCGAGAAATATAATTTTCAGAGGTGCTGCTTAGGGAAAAATGTGTAAGCTTGGATACAACAGGAAGCAAATCTATTTATACTCAAAGATAGATTTACAACAGGCTTATTTCCATATACCAATCAAACCAGCACTAAGATTATTTCTAAGAGTTATTTACAATCAAGAGATATTAGTATTGACCTGTTTACCCTTAAGCCTGTCTTCAGCCCCCCGGACATTTGCAGCGGTCACCAATTAAATAAATTAAAAAATATATATATTCAGACAGAGAGGCTACGTGCTCGAGGTATACGCATTACGCATTGTGTACCTCGACGATTTTATGATAGCCCACCAAAACAGGGAAACACTAGAAGACCATGTCTCGGAGACGGTGGATCTGTTGTTGTGACTCGGCTGGCAGGTGAATTTTCAGAAATCAATATTGAAACCAGTCCAGGAGCTAGAATATCTGGGTCTTCTCTGGAACACGGCCACCAACGTAAAAGCTACCTGTAGACAAGGTAGTAAAGGTAAAACAGATAATCGCAAACATATTGCGGAAGGGAGAGGGTAACCTAAAGCAGGTTCAGAGTTTATAAGGCCTTTTAAATTTTGCCAATTTAACTACCCCAAGGGGGCGCCTACATTGTCGTCAAACCCAGATATTTCTGAAGTCGTTCAGACAAGGCAGACCCAGAGAGAGAAGGTCACTGCCACCTCTAGTCGACCAAGGTCTAAGGTGGTGGGAAGATGCCATAGATCACAGCGCAGTAAGCCTCCAAAAGAGCCAGGTAACCCACTTTCTTACCGCCGACGCAGCGGACGCGGAGTGGGGAGCTCACCTAAACAACCTTTACCTGTCAGGGACTTGGAAGCTGCATCAGCGACGATGGCATTGCAACCTGAAAGAAATGTTCGCCGTGTACGGAGCCATAAGCGAACAGGACACAAGCCTACAGAGTGCGCACATTTTGGTTCAGTCCGACAACAGAACATTAATAGCATACTTAAGAAACGAGGGCGGCACTCGTTCCCTGGCTCTCCTGAATTTGACGGTTATGTAAATACAATAAATAACATAAATACACTTCATTACTAATAGAAACTATATTACATTTTGCTTTAATAAAACCCTTTAACCCCCTTTATTAAATCCGTAGTCAAAACGACGAGGGTTAGTATTAAGCGCCGAAAAATAAGGTTAGTGATCTAGGGTTAAGGACTTCTATCTAACTGAAGAAATACCTTTGCGAAACTCCTATATTGGAATACCCACAACGCAGCGGTTAATTGATCGTCGACACAGATGCAAGCAACACAGCCATCGGAGGAGTGTTGTTACAGAAACAGGGCGACGCAAACGTTGTTATTGCTTACTTCAGTAAGTCGTCGAGACTAGAGAGAAACTACTGTGTAACCAGAAGAGAACTGTTGGCTGTGGTAAAGACACTACAACAATTCACTAAGTATCTTATCGGCAGACAGTTTGTAGTCCATACTGATCACGCTATTAAGTGGCTTTTACAATTTAGAGGGCCTGGTTGGATGGTGGACCGAATAAATGCAGGAGTTAGACCATGCCACAGAGTTACATAATCAAGTGAAAACACGAAGACCAGATATGACCGAAAGGCGAATACAGACAAGGTGGGAAGGTCTATACATAGTAGTTACTCGAATGAACAATGTGATGAATCGGATACAACGCCAGCTGAGAGGAGCGATGAAAGTTGTGCACATCAACCACTTAGCACGCACGGCACAACAGCAACGCTCGCATCTTCAAGAAGGGGGCAGTGTCGCACTCATCAAGTACGTTTGCGCGCGTCATGTTATGTACTGGGACATAAGGTCCAAAGTTTCCTTGAGACGGCCGTGTATTACCAGTTTTCAGCTGAAAAGGTTATCTTACAGAAAGAGGGACGTACCTACACACAGATGTGTGTACTTAATAAGATCTGATTACTTATTGCTAAGCTATGGTACAAGAATGTTGTTCGATTGCCCAATTTAAGATAAATATAACCTGAAATAACTGAAGAGACCTCATAAAATCTTTCTAGTTATCTTTTTAAAGCTGTTATCAAGCTACATAACTAATAGAAAGTCAACATACAGCACTCGTACTGCTTCTCGATGGTGACAGTGGCTGGTTGAAGGGTGGAGGCACTTCATATCCACGGCGTGATAGAGCCTGTAGCATCATACGTGCCACTTCCTGCTTTGCTTCCTTCTTAGAGCGTGCCCATCCACTCACAGTCACACCTAGAGCACTGCACTGGCACTCAAAATTTGTTAGGTGTTGCGGCCCACTCTGTAAAAGAAGATCTAGTGTCAAATTCTTCCATTGTGTAACCATAAATTTTATTGGGGTATAGCAAAGGGAGAAAAGTATTTTTTAAATAACTTACTGTCACCATAATTACATAAAATAGGGGTCGGAGTGTAGCAAAGGGTGCGCTGAGGAAAAAAGACTAAGTCTTTTTGAGTTGCACCCTTTGGTATCCTCTAACCAAAATAGGTACTGAACTGTTCTAAATAAATAAAATAATTAATAAATAAGTAAATAAACTTACAAATTATGCTAGCAATCTACTACTATGCAACAGCAACTATACTTTGAAATGACTAATTAATGACCTACTGTACTTTGATTACAAATAAACAGTCTTAAAACTCTATCTGATGTAGCTGTCATAATGATAACATACCTGAGAAATATTCTTATACTCTGGTGTCTTTCCCATTTTCACCATCATTTCTTGCAATACAGTGACCGCCGTTTTCATTTTTAATAATTAAATGTGCGACACTATAGATGATAAGCGATAAAAAAAGAACCGGTTCAACTCAACTGAGATTTTGTATGATTTTTTCTGCACCTTCACAACCTAAAACTAAATTATTTGAAGTTGAAGATGAGATAGAATAGAAGTGTTGTTCTGATTATTCTTCAGTTCTTATTATTTTGTAAATAAATGAAAATGTAGCACAAAAACACCACAAAGTGATGAACGCATAAACAAGTACTGTCAAGTCAAGAGCTGTCACTGCTCGGTAACTGGGTTACCAACTACTAAAAAAAAGTACCCCAACATGAAGATGAAATACCCCTAAATAACCCTAAACGTTATTTAGGGGTAAGTATTGTATTGTTTAAATGAGTTTCTAGGAAATGCGCTTATTACATTTGACTAAATTCAATAGCCTAATAAGCGCAATAAGGCTAGGCTAGTTTCTAAATATGCTAAAGGTATTGTTTCAATGAGAGTATTAAAGCACTATGACAACTCTTACGATAATAGCCGTTTTACCTTTTTACTCATTTTGGTCAGTCATTATTTATGCTTCTAAAAATAGTCCTAAATATTAATTTGCCCTAAAAACGGCCCAAGCCAAATTCTGCCTTAAATTTGCGTCTACACTTTGGGGCTAGTTGTATGAAACCCGCTTTTTTTTACAGCTCTGGGAAAAAATCCCGGTTTACATTTGCTTAACCTTAGAATGTCTTATAAAACTTCAAATTATGCATAAAAGTTATCCCCAAAAACATAAGGCCTCTAAAAAAATCCCATTCCACATATTCACTCCCTAAATCTAGGTGGAAATCCCCAAAACCCCAATCTCCAACCCCTTAACTGTCAAATTTTTCCCTTACGTGAAAGGCAAAGGGACCTAGCCCAAACAGCCAAGTACTGCTAAAAAATCATAACGTTCAATAACGTTTATTTCACGGCCACAGCCATGTTTTCAGTGGTCCCTACTCCCTCGTAGTATAGCATTAGTAGTACCTATAATATTGCGACTTCTTGTAGCAACCCGAAATCTCAGTTCCGTGCTTTTTATTGCATTTCTCCATCACTATCATTATACAGTTTCACTCGTATTTGCCACTCATTACACTATCACTAATGTGAATCAAAACCCGAAATATACATTAAGGTTATTTTATTTAGTGCACACAGACCAACCAAAATGCCTGCTGACGTAAATTAGGGAACAGACTCTAGGGGAGAGTTAGCATATACCGAGCCTCTAACGGTTAATCGCTATATCTAGATCAACGGGATATTTATGTCACTACAGTACTGGGATTTTAAACTTATTTGTGTATTTGTATATTGGTCAAATTGTAAAAACTGGGAACCTACGATGTTAGCGAACCAATTCTCTATAATTTCTTATTTGTGCTAGGTATTTCGTATTTTTCTTTTAATGGAATGTACCAGTTTTCACCTGTGTGAATCTAAATGTTGATCACACCGTACACGGCCGAACCAAAAATTCCAAGAACAATGGTACAGCTGAAGTATTGGCAACACTTTCTTAAAAAATAAATTATAGGGAATTCCCCTTTTTCTATCCCCACCGGGGTGGTGGGGGCGAGTCGATACGAGGCGTTTGCGGCGAAAGAGCGGTCAGTGGACGAAGTCCATAAGGGTTGAGGATGAGAGATTAGTGTTCTTGTGTATTACGAGTACAATCACACAGTAGTACACACAGTAGGCAGGCACATAAGGCGATTCGTCACCCATAGGTACTTCTCACCATTCTTTAATTCGTTTGAGTGTAGTATGGTTTATACTTGATGGGCTTGCCCCTAATTCTTAAACTGATACTTAAAACAAAAAACTTGTACGAAAACACCTTAAACGTCATTCTTAAACTTGCTTAAGAACTTCTTGCAAGCCTTGCTTAGTAAACATATCAAATGAACTGCGATATGGCTTTCTATAGCTTAGTGATATAAAATAAAGCAGATAAAAAAAATCGCCGCTAGATGGCGCTGTGTTGTGATTTTTAATTTTTATTTTTCAATGCATTGTTTCATTTTTTTAACATGTGGAAATCCATTTTGCGTTTAATTTGAATACATTAAAAACATAAAACCCTTGGTAGAATGTACCTAACAGGTTACATAACTTTTGTATGAAAAAATATACTAGCGTGCGTATACTTATATAAATCAATGCCTCTTATTCTTTGTACACTCGAGAGCAATCCTCCTACGGATAAACCGATTGAATACGTCGTTTCATTCGTCTTTTTTATACTATGGGGCCGATAGAGAGTCATTACCGCCACCCATAGACACTGCAACACCTAGGGAATATCATTATAGAATGCGTCGGCCTTTGAGAGAGGTGTAGGCTCGTTTCTTGAAAGTCTCGACGTTCAATGTCGTAACGATTTGCAAACACTGCTGCAGGAAGCTCGTTCCAATCCAAAGCGTGGCAGTACGTGGCACGTAGTTTTTTGTCAGTTCAATGTAGTGGAATGGAAGAATCTGATACTGAGGTTCCCCGCCCAGAGATGATAAATAGGTATACCTACTTCTTATGGATCCTTACTTGCGCTTCATAGAGATGTATCTATGCAATGTGTGCAATGATAAAGTCCTAGTTGTGCTCTTGCGCGCGAGGGCCCGGGGTCCGCCTTCACCGCCATGATCCAGAATTTGGCAGATCAGGTAATTACAGTGGAGTGATTATCATCTGACCTCCAATGGTTACACATTCAGTCGCCTGAATGTGCAGATTTCATCACGATGTTTTCATTCCGTGTAAAAGCATCGGTTAGTGTTCAACTAACGTATAACTAAATCTAGTCCAATTCAACCCTACTAAGACACAAGTATGCGCGTTCACCGCCAAGAAAACTCCATTCGTTGTAGCTCCTCAGTTCCAGGACGCACCGTTTGCCATCTCTAAGAGCATACTAGAGCATATATCCTAGGTGTCGACATCTCCAGTGACGTCCAGTTTCGCAGTCACCTGGAAGAAAAGGTCAAGCTCGCTTCTAAAAATCTGGGTGTGCTTAACAGGTCTAAGCAATTTTTCACACCTCGGCAACGACTTCTCCTTTACAAAGTCACGGCGCGTCTGGTGTCTGTTGAACCGAATAAGAACAGGCGTTGGAAACTGTGCGTATCTATGGCACAAATGGGGTTGGTGCGAGGCAGCGGCATGCCAGTGCGGCTGCCCTGAGCAGTCAGTAAATCACATTATATTTGAATGTCCGGATACCAAGTACAGCGGGCAAGCGGAAGATTTTTAGTCCCTTTAGGCCGAAGCTCTCGCCTACTTGACAAAATGTAAATTGAAAATTTAAGTAGCAGTAGGAACTTAAAAGCCATACGATAAATAAATAAATAAATGGGCAGGAGCACCGGCATATCGATCGACGATCGAACGTGTACCTGTCGTATCATTCCTGGGCTTCCAAATGGATCAGTCGCTAACATGGGAGTCCCACATATAACATCTTTGTGGTAAACTGGGAGGTGCATGTTTCGCGTTAAGTCGCATGAGCTCCACCTTGCCTTCGCACGCGGTACGGTCGTGTTATTTCGCCGCCGTGCAGTCGCTGCTCCAGCGTGGAGTTCTGGGGGCGCGCTGCCGATTGGGAGCGTGTCTTCCGAATGCAAAAGCGCGCTGTGAGAGCGATTGCACGGCTGGCGCACGATACGTCGGCGAGACCATACTTTGTCTGTCTGGGTATTTTAACTTTGCCGTGCCTGCTAATCCTGCATGTGGGTGAATTTGTAAGGGAGGGAGCACTTACATGATTATACCCAGAGGTCAGATGCACAGATTCGTCAGCGTCGTTTTGGCAACCGGTTCGCAAAAACTGCATAACAGTACGTGTTACGGGCCCCGCAGTCTACAACAGACTTCCAGCGGAAATAACCGATGCGCCTAGTATTGGTTCGTTCAAAAACAAATTACGTCGTTGGCTAATCGAGCAGGCGTTTTATAGTATGGACGAATTTTACGCGCTAAAAATTAAATATTGAAATCTTACAATGCATTTCTTACATTAATTATTGTTATATATTTATTATTTATTTACTATAAGTAAATAACTAATAACATTATGATTATTATTGAATGACATCTTGTATCTACTTTTATTAGCTTTATAGAACTACTATTGTTATATATTTATAATCTTGACACTTATTAATTTTTATAAGTAATTCCATTAATTAATACAATTTTGTATCACATTTTAATTATTATGTAACTTAAAATGGTAATTCATTTAATTAAGTTAAATAATTAACCGAGTGGTGCCCGGCAGAGAAGAATAGCACCAACCCCTTACACTCGTAGGTGTCGTACAAGGCGACTAATGTTTTCGAGGCAAAAGATCTTAGAGTCTCCGTAGACTGGAAAATGGGCAGCAGCGTTTTCCATTGTTTTACAACACTGCGATCTCCAACCCGCCTGCCAAGCGTGGAGATTATGGAAATAACCTTCCCTTTCGTAGGAGAGGCCTTAAGTCCTGCAGTGGACTGTTATGGGCTGTGATGATGAAGTTAAATAATTGGAATATTATAATAATTTTATGACGTGTAATGAAAAGTTACCAATAAATAATGTATATGTCTATGTCTATGTCATATCAGCTTGGTCCTTGTGACTCGATCCAAAAGCGCGCTGTGAGAATTGTCGATGATACCATGCTCACAAGTGGTATTGAGCTGCTGAGCCAGCGGAGGGATTTCGCCTCCCTTTGTGTGTTCTACCACTTGTACAACGGTGTTTGTTCTGAAGAACTGTTTGACATGATGCCTACAGCTATGTTCTATCATCGCACCGCTCGCCACCGACAGGGAGTTCATCCCCACACCTTGGAGCCAAACTGGTCGTGAACTATGCGGTTCCAAAGGAACTTTCTCCCACGCACACTAAGGTTGTGGAATGAACAACCTGGAGAGGTTTTCCCTGGAGAGTACAACATGGAGTTCTTCAAGAAAAGGGTTAAAAGGTTTTAACGGGGTCGGCAACGCGTGGGTGATGCCCCTGTTATTGCAAACGTCCATAGGCTGCGATGACTACTTACCATCAGGCCGATCGTAAGCTTGTTTGCCACTTTGGTGGTATAAAAAAAAATTAAAATGAAAAGAGAAAAGAGTCATTAGTACATGGCGGCACTGGGGTTCGAACCCGGGACCTCGGGGTGCGAGTCGGACCTCTTAACCGGTCAAGCCGACAGGTGAGACAGACTCTTGACGGAAATTCGCTGAATGCGGTCAAATGGAAGAAGCTGATACTATTACTAAGGTGCCCAAACAGTAGGTACTCCATAAGAAGCCTTACTTGAACTTCATAGACATGTATCAATGATGTGCCGGTGTAAAATACCGCATGGCGGACACATAGCTTTCTAGAGAGCAACTTGACCTTATCTGCCAGCGACGCCAAGAGTCACCAATATTTAACTTGGCTTCTAGGATCAGATAGATAGCCTCCCATTAAACATTGCTAGACATAATTATCGACGCCAATAAACGCCTAAGCTTTAAAGATCGTCGAAATATTCACAACGAAACGACGTCGCGGCAGACCCAAAAATAGGTGGACAGATGAGCTGCGGGTCGCGAACAGTGGAAGAATCAGGGGGAGGCATTTGCCTAGTAGTGGGATAATTCAGGCTAATATAAATAAATAAAATTTACAATCAATATCAAAGGTAGGTTATCTGACTATAACTTATCTCCTAAAGACTGCCAAGTTATAGTCAGATTAATAAGAAATGTGCCATAAATCAATTAGAATAATAAAGGGAATGCTTAAGCTGTATTTTTTGTATTTCAAACCTTCCTCAATTAAAAAAATTAAAAATGGTAGGGTGTCCAAACGCCAACATGATTATAATTATTAGAAACGTCGGTGGCCGAGCGGTAGAGTATCCGATTCGTAAGCGAGAGGTATCGGGTTCGAAAGGTTCATTATCCAATCTGGTCAGGTTCCCCTGGTAGCACGGTCACGGAGGTCAGATGGTATTCGCTCCACTGTAATTACCTGATCGCCAAATCCTGGATCATGGTCAACGGCGGACGGCGGACCCCGGGCCCTCGTGCACGAGAGTACAACCGGGACGTTAACGCCAAGATAATTATATTACTTACCAATCAATTTATTTTTAACTGACTTTAAAAACAAAAGAAGGTTCTATGTTCGACTGTACCTATGTAACTAAAGTTATAGGTAATAATCGTTGTCGTTAATGTCCCGGTTGTGCTCTCGCGCACGAAGGCCCGGGGTCCTCTTTGACCAGGATCCAGGGGAATGTACCTACCTAAGTACCTACCTTTTATTATTATTAGTTTTATCAATATACAAGTTCTTGTTGGCACTTTGGGACACTCCACAAAATGATTAGCTATTTAAATATCAGTCACCATTCACGTCCCAATCTATTTTATAAATATTTATTTAAGTATAATGAACAACATGGGTGCAAGGGCCTCATCTGATATAGGTATGTATTATCCTACTTACAACATTCTTTTTTTAATTACTTTTCGTCAAGGTTTCTCTACTGCCGTCACTGCCGTCCACAGCAGATTAGCTATCTATGCCCAACTGGTAAATACTAACTAAAATAGTAGGTACTTATGTGAGATTAAAAGCAAGCAACGGCGTCGCGTCGCCCTACCCGTAACCCCGTCTCACCCCGTATCGACGCGGTACGGCAGCCGCGGTGCCGCTCGATACGCGCGCGCCGTGCGGCCCGCGCGGGACCCCCCGCCGCCCTGGGGCCCCCCGCGAACCCCTACCCCGCTACCCTAGTCCACCGGCCGCTAAACGTGCTCCAACAGTAACACTGGCTAATTGATACCCCAAAATAATCAAAAATAATACAGTGTGCGTTTGTTTTCATATAAGTTTTCATTATAGAAAAAGAGATTGAAGTAATAGCTACAGCAGTGTTGAAGTGGTAGTTTGAAGCGGTTTCTAGACGGAATTAGGTAAAATTTTGCCGCGGATTTTTTTGTTCGATGAGTTTTCATCGGCGATAGATAAAATTCGTGGTAACTATTTGCTGAATTTTCTTCTACAAATTGACTTTTAACAAAGTTTCGGTCTATATAGTTTTGGGAAAATGAATGAGATTGACCTAATCAAGGAGGTCGAGAAGCGACCGATATTGTACGATAAGTCCGTAAGTGGTTTCAACAAGACGAAGTTGCGAGACGACGCGTGGAGGGATGTGCAGATTTCGCTGAACGTGTCCGGTGAGTAAGCGTAAATCCACGTGCAAGCAGGAGAACCTTGTCCAAGTAAATCGAAACATGAGTTGTACTTTGACAAGGTTTCATCCCATTCTGACCATCGAAATTAGTTCGTTTTGTTGCCACGCGACAACACAATCTTGACGAACAACTCGGATAGGAATTACACTTATAGTTCAGCCGCCTATGGGAAATCTTTTCAAGTATATGCTGCGCGCCTGTGGAACTCTCTGCCAGATGACATTCACAATGCTCGAACACAGTTATCCTTCAGAGAACTTCTGAAAAAGCACTTTTTCACCAGTCAATTGAGCTTGATTTTATACATATATAGTATTATGTTGATTTATATAGAATGGGTATAGTTTATATATTTATATATGTTATATTGTTGTATATTTAAAATACAAGAATTAAACATTAATGTTCAAATAATTAGTTGTAGATAATATAATGTAAGTAGTAGTAATTTAATTTAAGACCTCAATATTGCCTCCACCGCTTCTTGGATGTCCTTTCAGACCGTTTAAGGTTGGCTGTAAGAAATCCCATTGTGGGGTAAGCCCGCCTTTGCTTTGTAAAATAATTTTTGTTACTCCTGTATTTATTAAGCAATAAAGAGTTTACATACATATATACTTACCATAAAGTTACCTAACCGTAATAATTTTCGTTAGACTTAAGTATTGTTTGATGTGTAGATACAAACATCTACCACACAGCTGTTGATCGACTTTAGAATATTAATAGCACGTGGGCATAGATTATAACATATTATTATTTAACACTTTATTGTACATTAATCAAAGATTCTGTAAGATTGTAACAATATATATTAGCGCAGTGGGTAACTTGATTTACTGCTAGGTCTCCTACCTAAATACTGTAACTCATTTACGGCGCTGTGTGCAGTGCGACCTTGTTCTTACGCACTGCATTCAATCTGAATCAGAGAAAATGCTGTTCGATATAGGTATAATAATTAGACATAATGGAGATATTTTACTACTCGCATAGCTTAAATCAAAGGTCTTGTTAACTTATGGTCCAAGATAACTGAGTAGTGACTTAGTGATCGAGTTGTATATCGCACGCGGGTGAGGGCCCGGGACCCGCCTTGACCGTGATCCAGTATTGGCAGATCTCGTAATTACAAGCGACTGCCGTCAGAATCTGACCTCCGTGACTCTGTTGACAGAGGAACTTGACCAGTTTGGATAAATAATGTTACTTCAGTCGACTGAATGTAAAGATTTCATAACAATTATTTCCGTCACCGTAAGCGCATCGGTTAGTGTTCAACTAATGTACATAATATCTCAGAAAAGAGTTTGAGGAACTGGAGTTCGAACCCGAATTCTCACGCTTACGAGTCGGACTCCTTACCATTAGGCCACCGATGCTCTACATACATATCCCATAGGGGTAGGCAGAGACTATCGAAAATCTAGCAAATAAATAAATAAATCTCGAATAAATAGATATAATACATATGTACATAAAAATACCAACAGAAACCTGCACATTCAAGCAACTGAATTTGTAACAATGATCCAATCTTATCAGTCTTGTCCGATCCCGTCATCAAAGTCACGGAGATGAGATGACAGTCGCTCCACTGTAATTACCTGACCTGCCGAATCTTTGATCGTGGTCAAGGCGGGCCCCGGGCCCTCGTGCGCGAGAGTACAACCGCGATATTTACGCCAAGATGAGATGATAGCCTACATAACGCCACCATTTCTCCGTAGGGGTAGGCAGAGAGAGACTCGACTGGTGACAGTGGTCCGTGATGCTCTAAGGCGGAGACCCACTTCTTCCACATGCATAATCATAAACTACATAGACCATACAAGAATGTAGGTTAGGGGAATACCTATGCAGTATTATGATTTTGATACAATACACAATTATGATTTAAATACAATCACGCCTCGTCAATAATGCCAACGTGGCAGACTCGTATCAATCAAGAGTAAATAACTTTTATTTAAACACACAACACAACAAAACGAAACAATACAAAAAACTATACATTATACTAAAATTAAATAAACTAAAAAAATCAAGTCTAATAAACCGCTGCCATTAGGTAACGTGCCCAAAATGCTGGCGGCATGAAACGTGGCATTGCCACGTTGAATGGCAATGCTCAGACGCTGTGCCAAATAAAGGCCAGCATTTTGGTCACAAGTTGCCTCGACGAGACTAAAGAGTTAAAAAATTGTAATACTACTTCTTAATGTTCATACATTCAATGAAATGCGTAGATGCTCAGGCAAATGTTTCATTAACGTATATTATGTAATACGTGTGTATCTATTGTAGAAGCGGAATGCAAGAAGCGATGGCGTTCCTTGCGGGACTCCTTCATAAAGCTGCAGCGCACTCACGGCGGCCGCACGAGGTGGCCTTACCACTACGCCATGCGATTTCTTCTACCACATGTCGAACCCAAGGATAGCAAGTACGTATTTGTTTGGTGTTTTGATGTGTCACTTAGGTCGCGCGAGATAACCTAGCTTGATACCTACTTTATGCTAATGAACTCAACCTTCAACATGCACTGCATCATTTAATTAAAATTAGTTCATCATTTATAGTAAGTAGGTACTACGCTTATTGCTTAGTATATTTTTGTGGTTAATGTATTTCAGTATGTGTTCGTGGTTAACGAAAGATTTTATTGAAGTTTTTAGAGTTCCGAATATGTAGTAAAACAATGGAACCAAGTTTCGCCAAGTCTGTCTGCCTGGCCGCAGTTTAATTCAGAGACTATTTTAAGTATCTAGACTAAACACAAGGAACTAGGGGAGCCAAATAGCTTACGTCGTTTACGGCCAATATAATTAAAATGTCGAATGGAGCTCAGCAATTCAGCATAAATATAACAAAAACAAAGGAAAACGAAAAAGCAACCGGCGGCCTTATCGCTTAAATCTATTTATTCCAGGCAACCCTATATACCTCACTCACTAAACTGACTCACTCTTTTCCAGTTCGGTGAAGAAGGAGCCAGAGGACTCAGACCCCGAGTCGCCAGACGCGTCTCTCGTGAAGCACCGTCCCCTGCCATCGCTGCCCGACCTCTCATTCGCTGAGAAATACGACGAGGAGGAAGACGACAGCCAACCCTCGCCGAAGAAGGCGCGACTCAGCTCCACAGAGGAGGAAACTCCTTGCCAGTGCAACAGGACCGACCCGGACGACCTGTTTCTGCTAAGCTGCGCGTCTACGCTTAAAAGGCTAAATTCGAAACAGAACGCGGTCGCCAGATTAAAAATACAACAAGTGTTATACGAAGCGGAGTTCGGACAACAGATGGAGCTACCGTACGTTACCCCGGCGAGTGACTGCGGCTTCGAAAATATCGACGGCAGTGTAGAATAACGTAGCGCCTTATGCTGTTGCAATTTGTAGGTACCCTTTCGAACAAATGAACCATCAATTCGTTATAGCATTGAACCCTCTACTCTGTACAAAATAGTAAACGCTATACGTAAAGGTTTATACTATATTTTTAGGGTTGCCTAAAAATTTCGAGTACAATATTGGAGATTTCCATTTAGAGTGACAAAAATAGGAAAAATATAGATACTATCCTTTATTTATTATTGTTAAGCAAGTTTTTACCGTTTGTATGTACCGGACACATCTAATAGAGGTGTATTTTTTTTAATTACGTATATTTAACGAAAAAGTGTACTTTTTGACCAAATAGCTCTTATTATATCCAAAGAAAGTGTTGCTGCTGTATTACTAAAATATAGTATATTTGGCTACTATATATTTTTGAATAGGTATAGTATCTTGACAAAAAATATAGTGGCATTTGGCAACCCTAGTCGTACTATACAAGATAAGAGTACCTATAGGTACAAACATAGAACACAAATTTTTTACCTACATTATGATACGAGCTATATGTTCGCAGCCAAGTGCTGCACTGCACCAATGCTCACGAGTTTCATACGAACGTTTTTCAACGTGTTTGCTACCCACTTGCGAGTTAATGAAGTTACCAAACACAAGAAACAATTATTATTTATTGGTTTGTATAAGTTTTTGTCCCAAATTGAAGCTATCCTTTGATGTTTAAGTGTTTAACTTCAACTACATAAAGTGTAGCTGAAAATATTTATTTTATAAAATTAAAGCGACTTATTCTAGACATGACAGACTTTTATTGTTTGAAACAAATTATCCTGATAATTCTATATGGTATTAAAATAATGGTATTAAATGGAACTCCTCGCTTCACTCAGGTCTCTAGAAGGTAGTATACCCATAGTATACCCGCCCGTCACTAAAATGTTATTTTTTACTAGCGACCCGCTCCGGATTCGCCCAGGTTTACTATCCTTAACAAATTATACAACTAAATATTCCTATTGGTAAAAACCACAGAACACGGTTTTTACCAATAGACAGATGCATGCTTATTTATTTTTCTATGGTAAAAACCACGTAAAAACTGTAAGAAAATGCGTTCAGTAGTTTTTTGCCGTGAACAGACGGACAGAGAGACAGACGTGGCGTGGAACTTTGTTTTATAATATGTAGGTAGTCATAGTTACATATGATTTTTGTCACTTAATGTCTTCCGCCTGGGTAAGAGACTATTACCAAAGTAGGAAGCCATTACCCGGGTTGTAAATGCGTAAAATTAAAATAAATTAATATTTTAATTTTATTAAAAGCCCGTATTTTGAGTCCTGTTACAGGTTTAATCACCGTACACAAATTCCTGATAGCCCTCGGGAGTTAGGTACGTAACTCTAAAAGTTCTTCCCTACGCTCTGGTTCTCAGATCAAACACTGAGTTTCTCCTGTGACGTAAAATTGGATTTAACCTCTTGGTAACTACAGTTTGACTTAACCATCGTAGGAATTTTAACAATAAAATCTATGTGTCATTATCACAGCCCATAACAGCCCACTGCAGGACTCAGGGCTTCTCTCACGAAAGGGGAGGTTATTGCCATAATCTTCACGCTTGGCAGGCGGGTTCTAGATCGCCGTGTTATAAATGTAACAATGGAAAACGCTGCTGCTCATTTTCTAGTCTACGGGGCCTCTAGATCTTTTGCCTCGAAAACATTAGTCCCCTTGTACGACACCCACGAGTGTCAGGGGTAATCACAAATTGTAATAATATTTATTTAAGCAAAGGTCAATACCAACCGAAAAAAATTATTACCGTTTGTCTGACAATAATTTTGAGTTTTAAAACAGTAGTATACATTGATCAGCGTAGGTATGCCTTTTATTGTTATTGTCATTGGAAACCGATAAATGTTCTTGTGACACAGATCTACAATGTGGTTTAGGCATGGCTGCTATGCGAGTATTTATACATTAATTAAATTAAATGAACGTGCCAATAATGATTTCTCAGCGTCTAAGCACAAGCACTGTTTAAAGGGACATATTATTTGTAATGTTTTGCCGGATGTGGTGTGTCTAATTGGTTTAGCTACATATTCGAAGGAATTCCAAGAAATATATTAATGGATAAAGCTAAAACACTTTGAACATCATTATATTAACTAACCATTAACAAGAAAGGTTTAGCTACCTATGGTATGATTATACCTACTCAATTCAATTCAAAATATCTGTAATGAGTAGTCTTCAAACGGGATTCGAACTTGTGTCGCCCGCTGTCGGATGCTCTCGCCACTGGGTTTCCACGACTGTTTATGTATCATTTGTATGTGGGTAACCAGGATAGATCGCTGGTGTTATGCTGGTGAAATACGGTAAATAATGGCGAAGTTGCAGAGTTATAGTGTTGAGGGGTTTGCTGAAAAATATAGAATACCTGTCGACGATAAAGTTTATGTCAGCCCAATTATTTAAGGTAAAGTAATACCCACCAACGGCTTTCAGGATCCTTTCTACGCATTCGAGAGACTCCAAGGCTAGACGCAGTGCTGCAGACTTACCATTTTCTTCACCAAGACAACCTCAATTTAAATATGTAGTTAATCCTTTCATGGGGAGATATTATTACACAGGATTTGTGCTTACACACCCTATTATTAATTATGAGGCTTTAAGTCGACAATAGACTTTGAAAAGTAATAAAACATGAGTAGCTTAACTGCTTTTACGAAAGTTCGAGAAATGTAGCGACAGAGACAACGAGTGTAGCCGACTTATGAATTTACAAAAGGTTACTAGGTTGAAGCCACTAAAAATTGTAGTTTTTATTAGAGTATACCAAAAATAAATAATGAGATCCACGGGTTCTTGGTACTTTTAAACGAACACAATAAAAAAGCGACGTCCTTTTCGTACAACAATTTGGTTGTAACATATAATACAAAAATGCGGTACCGTCATTCTAAATAGCTGACATGCCTGCGTATTGCTTGTAATTACTAAAATTCCCATTCAAACTGGAGTTCACACGCGCATTTGTTGCTTGGCGACAGAAATTGATAAGGCAGCGGTAGATACACTATCCTCTCCAACATGTAATAAAACAAAGTCATGCCAGTAAAACCACACCGATATAATAATTATCCTCATCCGAGTATCCTTCGACACAGTCATCGCAGGTGGAGGTACACCTTATTCTTCCTCTACTTGGTCAGGATATAGTCCAGTCTCAGACTATCTCTGTGCAAATCATAAGGTTGAAAGCGGTACATTATTCTTTTTGTGTCAATTATTAATAAATAAAATAAAAATAAATAAAAAGTTTATTAAATCTTGTGAACTACATTTCAATTTTAGATGTAAAAACACGTTAAAGGTAAAAATAAAACTTTTTTTTGCCTGATCTAGGATAATATGATACCCTGTGTTTCAGGCATGAAATTACCTAATTAGATCTTAAATTAACAAAAAATGGTTTTCTATACATATTAAAATAATCAAGTACACATATATTATATCATAAATTAACTTAGAAACTAAAAGTTGGTAATGTTTTTATTATAAAAGATATTCGCGTCAGCAAAAAGATTCTATACTGGCAAAGAATATGTTCGTTATGTGCATGTTTGCACTTTAGGTATCTTATGATTTAAGGTTAGTGGGACAGCACGCGGTTATTGCGGGGCTAGTAACAAATATAAGAACTATCTATATACCTATAACATAATGTAAATTAAAAATAACTAATTAACGTTCAAACTAATATCTATCAATGTTTATAATTTTTTGGCGCCCTCATAATCTATTGTATTTATATATCTCTTCTCGGCCATTAGCTATGCGGGGCACTTAGTGGCACCCGTATTATGGTTGCTCGGCTTTTTGAAGCGCGAGCACGTTGCGCATTTTGGAGGCTCCGCTTTCATTGTGCACTCGTTTAGTGAGTGACCTAGATCACCGCAATGGCCGCACGTGATGTCCGTCTGACGACAAGTCTTAGCTGCGTGCCCATACTGCTGACACTTATAGCACCTGGTGACAAGAGTGAAGTCTCTGACAGGGCAGGAAGACCAGTTTACGAATACTCTATCTTGAGTTATAAGCGCCTTATGTATAAGAGCAGATACTTCTATTATGTAATTGCAGGTCTCAGCATCCTTTCTTCCCGACTTATGGGTTAACTTAACGGATGTTAAAAAGGTCTCAAGTGTCATATTAATCTTTTCTTCCAGGTTTTGATGAAAGATGCATTTGATGACTTCGGGCTCTTGTACGACACGGGTACTCCGATAACTAAAATTCTCGGCTTGCGTTTGTTGGGTTCATCTACAGTGAGACCAGAGAATGTCAGCTGGATAGACTGTTTTAGCTTCTCAACGTCGCTTTTGTTGTCAGTGCTGATTATGACCCCGCCATTCTTCGTCTTGTGTAAACCTCTCACGTGTAGTTTCATTTCTTCCGGCCGTATGAGTTTTTGGACGAGTGATTTGGTTTCTGCGCTTGACTGCTGTTTGTTGTCTGGATAAATTGCAATAGCGCTCACGTTAGTGGGCTTGATAAAGTCATTTTCCCTTTTTTTAACCATATCAGCGAAGGAAGCCCTACCTGTAGGCTGTGAGAACTCCCCAATGCTGTGCTTTAGCTCTTGAAGTTGCTGTGATAGGTTGAGTTTGTCTTGTAAATTTCAAGACTAAGATACACTTGAGCTACATTTTTCTTAAGAGCTTGGTACTGTACAGCCATTTGCGAGGTCCCACTACCAATCTTCCTGCAGAAGTTGTTTATTCTCAGCTTTTGGTCAGTATTTAGCTTCCACTCAGCTGATATAGCGCAAACTTTGTTCAGGTACTGTTCAATCGACTGCATCCAGTGTTGTATCTCAGGCGTCGACACAATTTCAACAGTTTCCTCCACGGCACGTTGTGGAGTGCTGGGCACAGGACGGAGGCGAGGAGAACTGCGCCCCATTAATCGTTCCATTTTGTTTTAATAAATAGCACGAAATTTTATTTGAATAAAAGAAAAACTGCATTATAATATTCACAAATTGTCACAAATAATTTAGTTTGGCACTTTATTACTGAGTACGATAAAAAAAACGAGGTCACGATTCCGCAAGTGATTACTTAATTAAATATTAGACACGTCCGAACCGAACGGTGCCATCTGTAAGTCTCTAATAGGTTAATAATAAAAAAAAATTTTTATTTATTTTTATTTTTAAAAGACACCTCATATAATATTCGTTCATGATCGCTTTAGAACACCGCTGATCAGTAAAAATAGTGTCTTCTTTTAATCGATTCTGGAATCTGAATAAATTTCAGTAACCAATGAAAAACATTACTACCTATTAATTAAAATGTTACCTCTCGGAATATAGAAAAGTTCTGACACTCCGTTAGAAAAAAGTGAGTCTTAAAAACGCCTCATAAATAACACTTAATTTGTCTACAAATTAGCGAAAAAAGCTTGAGCCACTTTTTCAGTCGCTGAGTGTACCAACATTTCTACTTCAGGGATAAAAATACTAATCTTACGCTAGGCAGTTGCGTACGTCACATTTTAAACGAAAACGACGCTCACGTTGTTTGATGACGCATAACAAAAACTACTTATAGAATAACGCTTCAGACAGTTAGAATAGAGCTTTTTTCCATTACAGAAACCGTATTAACTTCCTGTCACGTGCCACGCAACATTACCTACGAGCGTACGAGTAGCAATATTCATTATAATATCTCAGTTGATAAGGCGATCTGTTACGGTAGACACGAACCCACATTAATATCAACTGGAACCAATGAATTCGCAGGTGGTCTCAAAGTGATATATATTTTTTTTATTATTGGTGTTGTGGTATTGTAGGTGCGTATTTTACGTAGGAAACTGTACTTAAATATTTGTTTTGTAAATAAATTATTTTTCTTTGAAAAGCTTTACACTATTTCGCAAATAATTAAATATTACGTATTAAATGACTTCGTCCCTTAATAAAGGAACTGTTTAATATACCTGCCAAATTTATCTACGGTCATTTTGTTTATTTGTTTGTTTGTAACCTGTGACTTTGTACTGCCCGAATTAATGTACTTAACGATTTCAAAAACTCTACCAGAAAACTCAGCCAGCGCAGTAAGTAAACAAGAAAGGTATCAAATTGTTGCATATTTGCGCATAATTTCAGACAGGATGCACCCAATTTAATTAATTCTTTTTTGTCGTGTTTGTAACTGTCTGGACAAGGTTTGTCTAGAAGGATAGGTAGGGGTAGATTACCCTTTATTTTTAAATTGAAGCTACGTTATCGAAGTCGCGCCGGGCAGCTAGTCAAAACCCACCTCACCACAAAAGCCACCTCAACTCATGATTCATGAAGCAATGCTCCAGAGGCTAAAGAAAGATAACTGACGCCTCTCTCGGGGTCATTTTTATTATCGTAGTCGCCCTCCATTGTTTTCTCCATTTCAATTGAAACTCACTCATTTGTATTGTATTGACATTTTTAATCTTATCTTCTTATCTGAACTTCCAGCAGAGCTATTGCCTAACTTAGTGGACAATTGAACTTGACATATAATAATCTTACACTACTCTAATTTGATAGATGCTATAGCCGTGGCCAACGTAGATAGCGTAGTGTAGATTTATTAATGACAAATTCAGTTGCCAACTGAGTTAGACCATAGCCCAGCAGCTGAGTTAGCAAGTGACTGACACCCGTTGTTACTAAACTCGAATTAAACATTACCTGACTAGGAAACTTATAACTTTAGGAATGGTGTCTATTTCACAAAACCTCTACCTCTAGACGAGATTTATCAATGAATTCGCGTTGTAATGTTGGTAAACTGAACTGTAGAGTGCCACAAACTTACGTTCGCACATAACTACGGAATCGCGCGTCGGCGTCACTGCGTGAATATCCCAAAACTAGGGCATTCCAACAGCATTTTCTCCGCTGTAGAGTTTGCCCCGCACAAAAATGCAAAGACAACAATATGTGCCAGCCAAAATGTGCCAGCCGCCTAGAATAAGCACGTTACTTTTGGAGTTAGAGAGCGTCGGTGGCCGAGCGGTTAGAGTATCTGACTCGTGAGCCAGAGGTTCCGGGTTCGAATCCGCTCCGGCCATGTACCAATGACTGTTTTTTGAGTTATGTACATTAGTTGAATACTAACCGATGTTCTTACGGTGAGGGAAAACATCGTGATAAAACCTGCACATTCAGGCGACTGGATGTGTAACCATGATCCAATCTGGTCAGGTTTCCCTGGTAGCAGGGTCATAGAGGTCAGATGGCAGTCGCTCCACTGTAATTACCTGACCTGCCAAATCCTGGATCATGGTCACGGCGAACCCCATGCCCTCGAGCGCGAGAGCACAACCGGGATATTACCGCCAAGATGATTAATTAATTATTTTACTTTTGGATCTATAGCAACTGTCACGTTAGTTATGTTTAAAGTTAGAAACTTATTTGATGTACCTATATTGAATTTTTTTTAATTAGGATAATTGTCGGTTTCGTTCAGCTGTGGTTTACGTAATTAACTTATCTGAACCGGTGACGGTGTCGCTGTCGTTGACTAAAAAGTGACATTTTATTTATGACGAAATTCAATGTGGTTCCCACGTAAATAGCTCCGGAACGTAAAAATATCATTTTACGCGGAAGAAGACGCGGGCAAAGCAAGTATTGAATATTTGGTTTTGTCCCACCTGCCAGTGGCTTACCACGCTACACCAGCCTAATTGTGGTCCCATTTTATTTTGTCGCGGGGACCTTGCTTTACTTGCATATGAAAGACATCAACGGGGACTTCTTATTCTTTCATATAAAAATATATTTACTTAACTTTCCTCTAATTTCAATTGAAAGACTCCAACGGACCCCGTTGGAGTCTTCCTTTTTACCCGACTCCGCTGAAGCCTGGGATGGGTAATGAAACTATCAGTCTATGTTTTAAGCACCCGTATGGGTGTTTTGTATAAAACTACTTTATACGCGGTGAACTCTGCGGACAGGGGCGCCTTGCTAAAGGAAGTATCAGCCTTTATTTATAACACTTTATTTAGTAACACCTTTGACAATGCTTCAGCAGGCCTTCAAAATAACTATTCAAAAGTTATACAATAAATTCAGCAGTAGGTCATCAGCAACGCGATCCTCTTGGGCTAGCTATTTTAAGCCTTGCCATCCATCTATCAATGAGCAGTTTAGAAACATAAGATATATTTCAAGAGACAGAGTCAGTTTCTTTTATTGTAATATTTGTATCAGGAAAGAGGGATGTATTGTGACTAATAACTACGAAAAAGTAGGAAAGCAGACCCTGACGCCAATGATGATGAATTTGGACTATTAAATTTGATTTTAGGTATTTAAGCATTAAACATACCCATTTCCCGCAGGGGCCCACCCCACCTAGACCACATCATTCATAGCTTGTTTTTTGTTTTTGTTTAGAATGTTACTACTACACACCTACGCACTTATAAGGTGCGGTCCGAGCCATAATATGTATGTAAAGCAGTGTTACCAGAAGTACTCTCCAAAAAAGTACGTACGGGCTCCTAAAATAGTACGAAAATGGCTAAAAAGATACGGTTTACCTACTCTTCTATTTTATCGGGGGGTTGTAGCTAACAAAACGGCGTTATTTTGACAAGCCAAAGCCTTATTTACTCGCCGGTGGTGCCAGTGACCAATCTTTATATATATAATTCTTCTGTGAGTGTGTATGTCACTGAACTTCTCTCAAACGACTGGACCGATTTTGATGAAATTTTTTGTGTGTGTTCAAGGGGATCTGGGAATGGTTTAGATTCACAATTTTGATTAGATTCAATTAGATTCAAAATGGTCCAGAATGTTTTAGCTTATTAAAAAAAGTTTGAAATTTTCAAATTAAAGACGTGTAGACAGGACAACGTCTGTCGGGTCCGCTAGTAAATACGTAAAAATCAACCCATTCTTCAATGATTTTAGGGACAGGAAAGACAAGTGACCACCCCTCTCAGCTAAATTGGAGCAATGTGGTGCAAAGTTCGCCAAAGGTACGTCAGTCGGCCAAAGAGTACGTAAATCGTACCAAAAGGTACGATCTGGCAACCCTGCTTAAAGTTATTAAGTAGATACTGTAACGTGATCATTCCTTATTGGTGTTGACATCGTATCGTTGCTGTTTGTTTACATAGAACAGATAACTATATCGCGATATCACACAACGTGCTTCTATAAAGGGACGCAAACAACAAACGTGTGAAACAAAATGCTGTAAAGATTGGTAATTAGCGCTAGACCGTATTGAAGAAACGCTTCTTTTCAGAACTGTTGTTTAATTAGGTAGGTAATAGCCATGAACTCAATGGGACTAATACTAGGAAAATCGGATTCTACACGCATGTACGAAGTTCATTTGCGAGGGTAATCGACATCACCAAAGACTAATCGAATGCCAATGACTGGTCAAGCTCGATTTTGGATTTGATACGGTAAAATCAATCTTGAACTAGAGATTTTCACTACTCGAGTTTTCGCACATGACCTTGGAAGAGGACGTTGACGTATTCGGATAAGTTTTCTTTTCTTTAAGTAAGTAAGTCTTTCTTCTAAACTCAGTCACAAACGTGCAGATATTCCAAGTGGAAAATACTTTTTAAATGTTTTATAGGAAGCTTGATCTGTGCTGCTCCATACTGTTACAATTTTATAAAGATCCTGACATTCCTGACCAATTTGTATAGTTCTCGGGCCTCCCACGATAGAGGTAACGTCAGGACACTATTAACATCCGACGGTTCGACTGTCCAAAATATAAGACGGAATAGATTAAATTATAGTTATCTAATCTTTAATAATAGTGTACCCGTCGCAATATATCACGGAAATCAGTAACACAAATACACAATACACTATAAATTCGAAAGTTTGTATGTGTGTATATTTGTTATAACGCTGAAACGGTTGGATGGAAATATAATTTGGGTAAAGGCTTACCCCGAAATTCATAATTGTTCCCATTGAGTGGGTTTATTACAGAGTATTGCACTAGCTTCTAGAGCTAGAAGGCATATGACCAGCAGTGGGCGTCTTCCGGCTGATATGATAATGATGATTGCACGTGCAGCTAGTACATAGGTACTAATAAAGAGGAAAAGTTTGTATGTTTATAATTGGTTGATGTGGGTAATCCCCAAACTCATAGGGTACTTGTTATCCCGGAAAAATAATTTAATATTTACAGAGATCGGAACTGCGCGCGGGTGACAACCACCAGGTATATTAAGGCTAATAATCTATCTATTGTAGACCATAGTCTGTCCTGAACGCAATATACAAATCCTAGCTGTAACATTTGCATACAAAATGCCTGAAAAAAATTGTCTCTACACATGTAGAGCTATTGTTGTTTTCGCTGGAAACTACATCATATTATGCAAATAGGTAAGTAGGTATAAGTCCAGAGAAAAAACAGTAATGACAGGTTTGCCGTCACCAAAATATGTAGGTAGGTAAGTACTTATTACGACATAAATAGGCCAAGACAGTACCTTTTTCGGGCAGGGCATTTGGGAATTGGGAAATGGGAATTAAAATTAAATTTTTGTATAGTAATTGTCTTTTCATCAATAGGCAACGATTTAAAAGCGGCCTGAGTAGGGCGACCTTTCAGCATCACGCGATCGCCGAGCGTTCGTAGAATTCGTAAAATGATTATCTCCTGGATTGGGTTCGCTCATTGCAATATTTATTAGGAATTGTGTTTATCGTGCAATTAAAGAAGAAGCCCTAGCAATCAACGTGTATATTAAAAATCAACGTCTAACGTTATTCAAAACAGGGTTTAAATTTTATGTCAGCCGATATATAGGTACCTACCTACATAGCCTACGTATCTATCCAGTTTCATGGATCCATTGTTATATCGTACCTGTGCAATAAAAATGAATGAATACATTTTTAATAAATCTTGTGAAATACATTTCAATTTTACATCTACAAAAACACGTAAAAGGTTAAATAATAAATATTTATTGCCCGAGCTAGGATAATAGGATACCCTGTGTTTGAGACGAGAAATTACAGATTTTATTTTATTGATTAATATACAAAAATATGACAATATAATCATCATCATCATCATCACAGCTCATAACAGTCCACTGCAGGACTTCGGGCCTCTCCCACGAAAGGGGAGGTTGTTGCCATAATCTCCACGCTTGGCAGGCGGGTTGGAGATCGCAATGTTATACAACAATGGAAAACGCTGCTGCCCATTTTCCAGCCCACGATATAATACATCGATATAATATCATAACTTAGAAACAAAAAGTAGGTAAAATTTTAATTAAGTAAGATATTCGCGTCAGCATAAAAATTCGAAACTGGGCGTACTTTATTTTTATTATATGCACGTTTACTCTTTAGGTACCTTATAATTTAAGGTTAGTGGCACAGCGCAACTATCTATAACATTATGTAAATTTAAGTTCAAACTAATGACAATATATAGCAACATAGGTATCTTACCGTAGGAACTATAGCCCGCGGCCAGGCAGAAAAGACGTAAGACGAAGACACATCGTAGACACGGCGCCCCTTTAATTTCCTTCGTCATCATCATCTTGGCGTTAAATCCCAGCTATGCCCGAAGTGCGCCTTTCTGCTGTTCTTAGTCCACTTTGCTCGGTCTATGGCATCCTTAGTGGTGAGTCCATTCGCACGCATGTTATTCTTAACGACGCGGACGTCCAGCCATCTGTTTCCCGCATATGAACGTGGCCGTACCATCGAAGGCGGCACTATTGTAGCGCTGTGTATCGTGTTTCTGCGGCGCCCCTTTAATTTACTTTCATACAAAATGTATATAAGCGTCGCCAGGCAAAACATATAGCAAAGACAGAGCGCGGACACAAAAGCAAAAACTTACATGTAGGTACTTGATATTAGATACCTACCTACTATCTTATCTTGAAATTTTAGTTTGCTTCCTTGGCGCCCCTTGAAATGGACACATACGACCATAGAGATATATAGAAATCTTTGCATACGACAGCAATAGTAACACAACGTGTTTACTTACTGCACATATAACATTATTCAATACAATGCGCTCACTTGCACATACGTTGCAATGACTATTTCAAAGTTATCAGCTCTGCCGAGTCGATCAGCCATTACGAAATACTAAACTGGTTCGCAATAATTACATGCCTGTAGGTATATATAGACATATTATTTATACTTAGGCACCTGCAAAGTTCTGTAGAACGGGGAGTAGGTTTTACTTAGATATTTGAGATGCATTTTCATAATTGATGCATCGTGAAAGTCAATTTACTAAGTATCTACTGCGATTTTAAAATGATCACTTATATTTTTCTCTCACGTATATTATATCTAATAAATAGGTATGGACTTCTTCTGATAAAAATATACCTACTTAGCTACGTTTATCTAAATTATTGATAATTGACAAACAACTAAGTAGTTTATTAATGAGTAGCTATAGTTTTAAATTACGCACCACATACATAAAAATTGTAATCTAAATAATGATATTATAATATAATTATGTACCTATACATTCTAGTGCGTTGATCAAATTATCGTGCATTTCGGAGTTCTGATTCCGTCATAACAGTGGCTGCTGGTAACTCCAGTACCACGGCTGAGTCATAGTGGGCCAATTTATTTCGTGGTATAGGTTAATTTATAACTTTTTTTATGTAATACGGCAGACAAACAGGTAAGCAGGCCACCTGATGGAAAGTTGTCACCGCCGCCTATGGGCATCAGCAACACCAGGGGTGTTACCGCCCTATGCCTATACAAATGTAATAATCATCTTGTCGTCAGTACTCACACACATCCCAATTTCACGGTTCACTACCCGATGTCCACCTTGCCCATAATCCAGGATATGGCAGATCAGGTAAGGGAGTGGGTAATTACAACAGAACGATTGCCGTCTAACGTCTGTGACCCTATAACAAGTGAACCCCACTAGATTAGATCGTGGTTACATATTTAGTCGCCTGAATGCATCAGTTAGCATTAAACTAATGTACATAACTCAGAAAAGAAATATTGGTACATGGCCGCAGTGGGAATCGAATTCAGTACCTCTCGCTTACGAGTAGGATACCTTAACCACTCGACGCTCGACGGTGCTCCTAGCGTGTGCACTTTACTGTATAAGCATATTGTCAAATTCAGACCACTCCGCTTAATAGCTATAAAAACACAAAAAAAAACATAATAAAAAGTTTCGTTCAAATCCGTCTAGTGATTCCGGAGATAGCGCGTACAAACAGATAGACAACAATTTTGAATATCTTATTCTAGTTCTATTTCTTCATCACCCTAAACTATTTTTTTGTAAATATTACACAATACAATACACAGTTACCAAACATCTTGAAGTCCACGCGACCGAAGTCGCGGGCACAGCTAGTTAATTATAAAACAACGGAAGTAGGGGTAGAGCCTTATCATTACCACATTATGTTTGGTGACTCACTTTTTACTACGGTAGAAACATGAGAATGTTTGTAAATTACAAAGCTATTTAATGTTAACATTCATGTACCTAAACTAATTTAGGAGTAAACATTGATTTCGCGGAAATCTTTTAAACATAGTATAAAACAAAGTCGCTTCCCGCCGTCTGTATTTATGTATCCTTAGATCTTTTGAACTACGCAACGGATTTTTATGCGGTTTCTAACAATAGATAGAGTGATTCAAGAGGAAGGTTTATAAGCAAGACAATAAGGTAGGTCGGGGAAAGTAGGTGTACGCGATCGAAGGTTCGCCGGGTCTACTAGTACCAGATAAAATCCAATCTACTACGCTACGAACAGATTTGGATGAAATTTTCCATGGAGACAGACGGCAACCTGTAAAAAGACATAGTCTACTTGTTATCTCCACCACGGTAGCCCCTGTCTTTTAATATGATTTCATCACTATCATCATCAACCGTGTAGTTCTCATCACAAAAATGGACGCTGCGCTACGAAGTAAAGGGGGGGAATATGACTGTACACTAAATACGACACATCTATACTAATAATATTATAAAGAGAAAAGATTTGTATTGTTTTGTAATAAATAAACTCAAAAACTACTGGATCGATTTAAAAAACTCTTGCTCTAATAGAATGCTACATTATCACTGAATATTAATATTTACAGGTTTGCTCGCGAGTTCGTTTGCGTAAAACTTCGGTTATTTTTTGAGATAAAAGTAGCCTATTCTGGAAATCTTTTCAGCGGTTTAGGTGTGAAATCGAAACAGAGTTTAGCGTTTAAATGCATGGATTTAATCAGATATTGAACACAGATTTTGTGGTATTTCCGAAAAATCAATGTTTATATTTAACATAATCTTTGTGTATACTCCTAACTTAGTTCTATGAATGTTAACAATAAGTACTTATCTAAATTGTTTTGTACTATCATGTTTCTATCGTAGCGAATCTGACTCATTTACTCGTAATTTTCACCAAACATAATGCGATTATGATAAGGGTCTACCTACGATTTCATTATATTATAATTAATTAATTAATAACTGGTAAATAAATTACTTCAAGGCGTAACTTTATGAACGTAATTGGTTTAATACTTACGATAATAAAAGTAACGACAAAACGTCAACACTTTTAATACATATTAAATATAATTTATAAATGAACATAATACCTTAGAACGGTAAATATATCACATTTGATTTTTAACTTATATTTCTATTAGGGACACTGTCTATGTTCTAGCTATAGGTAGTCCAGTCCATTAACATGTAATTTGTTTGCACGAGACTGATCACTGGGAATAGTCATACACAGTCTGCTGTAGACGCAACGTTCGTACTCGTGCCGGTTTTGCTCGCGAGGTTTGTAGCTCACGAGCGCGCTGGCCCCTAGATGAGGGGCTCACATGAGCTGCCTCACGTACGGCAGCCCCGTGCCGATGCGCTCGTCCAATGCCAGCTCCGGCCCGTACTTGTCCAGTAGCTCCAGCACCACGCCGTTGGTCCATCCGAAGCCGCACTGTACCTGGTACTCGCCGCCGCCGCCGTGGTGGCCCGGTTGCACCGCGCTGTACTTCTCGAACATCGTCTTCCACGTCATGAATCCCTTGTGGTTCGCCCGGAGCCAGATCAGCGCCTGTTCGCGCGCAAGCTTCCGCGCCTCCGGATACCCGCTCGCCTCCAGCCCGCCGATCAATATACTCTGGAGCGGTGGCCACGCGTTCGGGTAGTCCCACTGCTGCGTCGAGTACAGGATGGAGGTCGGCACTCCGCCGGGGAAGTCCAGCGCACCCGATGACAGCAAGTACTTCACCAGGCGGGCCGCGTAGCGCGGCGCCTCGAACCTCTCGACGGCGCCCGCCCAAAGCGGCGTCACGCAGCTCGGGTAGAAGTGCCTCCGAGGGGCGCGCGCCTGCGCGTCGTAGTCGTACCACACGCCATCCGCCTGGTCCCACATCACGTCGTGGATAGCCGTCCGCCAGTACTTGGCGAGACTCCACCATTTATGAGCTAGTCGTTTATCCTTTAGCCGGTTGCGGAAGTCACCGACCAGTTCAAGCGCCCCGGCGAAGATAGCGTTCAGGTCCACGGGCAGAATGCGGGTGGCGTGGACGTCGCTCAAGTTGCCGATGGTGTGGTCCGCGGTCACGAACCACCGCGACGAAAAGTCCCATCCGCTCTCTGCTGCGCTCTTCATTTCAGCGTAAAAATCTTCTCGAACATCGATGGGCAACGGTTGAGCGTTATTGTAATCTTCACAGTATGATTCGGGGCGGGGCCCCCTTAGTTGTTTATCTACAAAATAACGTAATAATACATAGTTCTTTCCATTCACTTCTACAGTAACTTTTTTCTTCTCCAACCAAAACTGTAGTTCTTTTTCTACAGTAGCAACATTCTGTTTCAGCCAAGCGAGATCTCCAGTAGCAGCAAAATAGCTGGCCATCATTGCAGCGAGAAGGGGTGGTTGACTTCGGCCTAAATAGTAGATTCTGCTTCCATTTGGAATGTAACCGATAGTTCTGACTAAGTGGAGTAGATTGTCTATCATATTCTTAGCAGTTTCAGTCATGTTGCTGATGAGCAATCCGCGTACAATCCAAAAGGAATCCCAATAATATAATTCTTTGAACCGTCCTCCGGGCACAATGAATCCATTCGGCACACCGATAAAACTGTAGCGATCGGGATGTAGAGCCACTTCGGGATTTACTTTTCGCCCCAACTTTGGCCACAACGCTATCACATCTTTGCCAAACTTTCGAAGTTTAGGATCAGCAATTTTATTCAGAACCGGAGGATCGGGATCGTAGTCTGGTGGGTTCCACTGTATCAATTCATTTCCCTCCTGGAAGTGCGTCCTGACGAACTGTACTAGCTGGGCGTGACTGGGATTCTTATTGGTGTCGCGCATCAGTTTAGAAAAGTCACCCAAAATGTCGTTTGCCGGGAAGCCAAGTTTGAGGTCTACGAAAGTTTTGGAGTCTGGAAACACTCGAGCAACTTGCACTTTATGGAGGAGCTCGCCGGTGCAGTAGATGGACGAGTTGCAGATCGGGACTATCGAGATGGCGTGTGCGCAGGCGCCCAGCAGCCCCAGCACGGGGTACAGAGGCGCGTAACGCGCCAACTGGCGATGAAACATGATAACTTCGATTACACTTTCCGCCGTACACTATCGGGCGCATCGAGCACGGAAGCGCGCGATGATAAACATAACCTCTGACCGCGCAAGCAAGTGGATCTGGCGCGGCGTGCGCGAGGCGAGTGCTCTCGCGTCCGGTGCGCGCCCGCTAATATGCCCAGCGGGTGAGCCATGACCGATGGGTGCGAGAGTGCGAGCTAAACCGCGCGACCCGCCATCGCTTCCACACGGCTCCTGCCCGCTGTTGCGCCGCCCCCTGTCGCTGCTAGCGCTATCCCGGCCACTTTACAGTAATCATGTGCACGCATAATAATATAAAACTATAATATCACAACCACAACTTAAATTAATACGGCCGTCACGGGGTGATCGCTCTACATATTTGTACCGATCAGCGGTGTAATAAATAGTCCCTGTATTAGCACGTGCTGTCAAACTACCTGACAGGGCAGAAGTAAATTGTGTCAAATAACGTTATCAAACCACAGGCTAAAAATGTTCACGAACGTGATACTGAGATTTTATAGTTTCGATAAACAAAGAATTATTGCTTTTATAAATCAGATTTACCGCATTAATTCATTATTAATTTGTATACCTAATAAATAGTTGGAAATTTGTATTGATCGTAAGTAGACCCCACGCTGTAGAAACAGCGGTACCTATCGTAGTGGTAGCGTAGCCCCATGAATAAATAACTTAGCGACGCTACGATACGCAAGAACGATGCAGCGAAGAGTTAAGTAGTTCTTTAAATGTTTCGAACAAAGTACGCTAGATGGAGTTAAACATAATACTTGTCTTTACTACAACAGAAAAACACTATGTAGACTATTACTTGTATTGTAACGTAGTATTTATTTTCTATGCTATTACATAGATTCAATACTCCAATTTCACTCAGAAGCTCACTTGGTGGCGTAGACTTGGTGGCGTCCGTCGTCAGTTAAAAATAGCGGGAGCGCAATGGTAGCGTTGCGTGCACCATATCAAAAAAATTTAAGGGGTGGCTCTTTCTTTTAGTGTCAGGTTGTGTAACCAAGCGGAAGTGGGAATAGGTAAAGGCATAAAGGTGTCATATCCAGGTTTCTTCTTCATCATTTTGGCGTCCATATCCTTGTTGTGCTCTCGCGTGCAATGCACCGGGGTCCGCATTGACCTTAATCTAGGATATGGCAGACTGCCAACTGATCGCTACGACCCTGTTAACAGGGGAACTTGACCAGATTGAATCATGGTTACACATTTAGTCGCCTGAATGTCGCACTACAGTGCCACTTATCTGAACCAGCGGCCAATACTGGAACTAGGTAAGTGACGCAATTTTGAAATATCATTTTGTTGTCAACAACAGCGACGCCATCACAGCATTTTTGTAATGCACTAGCACATTTCTTTACCATTGGTGGTGGTCAAAAAGCAAATAAATAATTCATGGTCGTACGACCGTTGCCAATTAGGACAGCACCTACTCTTGCTGTAGTTTTAGGGCGCGGTCCGACTCTGCTTGGCATTGTCAGGCACTGAGCGGCTCTGTCCGGTCCGGTCGGTGTGGGGTGCATGTAGGTACTCCGATTCTGGGGCGGCCAACATATCGCTGTGTATTTCCTTCCTACTTTCAAAGAGGAGGGCTCTTTGACGATTAAAAGAGACATTTAATGTCGTACTCAATAAAGAAAGGAGACAGAATGAATTGCCTCAGACCACCAACCGACATAATGAGAGTTGTAATCGATAAAGCTTATAAAACGTAATGTCCTACCGTAATTATTTAAATTCTTAAGCTAGTCATTTTTGTCATCATCACAGCCCATAACAATCCACTGCAGGACTTCAGGCCTCTCCCACGAAAGGGGAGGTCATTGCCATAATCTCCACGCTTGGCAGGCGGGTTGGAGATCGCAGTGCAGTTGATGTAAATTTACCCAGAAAGATGCTGCTGCCCATCTTTCGGATTTGTCCCTTAGTCGCCTCTTACGACACCCACTTACGACACCCAGTCATTTTTGTATTTATGTGTAAAAAATATTTATGTTGCAAAAAGCTATTGTGTAGAATTGGCTAGACAGGTTTCTTTTTTCAACTGATACGAGTTCCGTATTTTACATTCTTACGATTTTCATTCACTTTGTACCAGCTGAATTTTAGTAAACAACTTCCATGAACTTCTATAAGAACCTTTGATTTGATTTGGTTAGCGTAAGCGTAATTTTTTTTTCAGAGACCATGAAGCATACTTTTTCGTCATTTTTTTTCTTTTTCTTTGATTCGTTCCTCTATGAATTTAACTCATGTCACAATAAATTCTGCATAACCTAGTAGCAAGAATCACAACAAGTAAATATTTTTTAGGGATTTATATAAATCCATATTACTTTTGCAGAATACTGCGAGCACCAAGAAAAACTATACAGAGAAATATATATTGTACTCTACTGAACGTACGCTGTAACTTTATAACGTTATATCACATACATAGATATCTAAATGATATAGTGTCTTTAGATCCATGCAACTTGCGAAAATTCAATGTAAAATAATAAAATCAACGATTTTTGGATCATTGGTAAGTAGATGTCTCAAAATTTCTTTTATATCTCTTAGACTGACTATCAGTGATTTCTTAATTTTATTTTATTTGACTAGCTAGGCATTTGGCCGCCACCTCACCTAGTGGTAACTCACGATGCCGCCAATGATGGAGCATGCCTGTCTAGGAAGAGCCTATTCACTCTAGCCTTGAAGGCGTCTAGAAAATCTAGGCGTTAAATCGACCAGCATTGCGGGTACCGCCATACACTAACGCCCAGTTTATGAAACACTTGTCAATGTTAATCATCGATTAAAATCTTGTCCGTCTCTATCTACAACTCACGATAGATAAGGATGGCGAATTTGAATTGGTGATCAATTAATGTACGCGAAACTGGGGTAAGTTAGTTTTCACAAAATCGCCGTAACGTCGCCGTCGCTTTGGTAGTGCGGCCTCGGTATGAGTTTTTTATGCTACTCATTGACAAGCGAGCAGATAGCCCACCTGGTGGTAAGTGGTCACTATACATTACATCTACAATTCATACAGTTAGGTTGCAGGTAACAAAAATGCAGAACCACAGGTGCGTTATCACGGACATTAAAAATCAGCGTTGGAGATCCTAGAAACACCACCCATATTATCTTCTCTAGCGACACTGCTGCCTTTAATTTTTTCGACATCCTTTTCCCCTACAGAGGAAGCATTCAACAGCCCCTTCAACACTTCTGCTTCCAGGTCCTCCTCCAGCTTCGTTACCTTGCCTCCAAATACTGAAAGATGATGTTTTGGCCGAGGTTTCGCCGGCATATCACTACTAACTTTAAATAACTACTACTAAGCACGTCGACCGATCTCTTCGCTGGTTTCCTTGCAACCCTTACCGAGGACCTTGTGAAGCTGACGCTGGGAGGTATAGTAAACACTTATGTATTGACGACGTCGTACACATGGTGCCAACCTCTGAGCACTTGCCTAAAAACTTGCCACTTTGCCACTTGGCAAAATCGTGCGACCCATCGAATTGTATGCATTACGCACTTTCTATATTCAGAAATTCAACTTTAAAAGCAAGCTAGGATTTGAAAGCAAAAAATGATATCGTCTTCTGAAGTTTTCCGTAATATCGCCGTCATAAATAGGTTCCTACATAATTTAATCCTCATAATCTACCGATATGTTTGGCAGTAGTACAGTTCCCCACAGCGAACTACTACACTATACCATAGTCGTTGGCTGGTTCCCTCCTCACCTGATCTCCTATACCTACATATAATCATAATATACGGTCACGGGATGCCAATAGGCTCTAGAGACTTCTCACTTCTCTAACAATAGAAGCCTGCGCAGTGGCGAGCTCGTGGCGGTGGTGAAGTTATTAGAACTTCAATACCAACTAAAAATATATATTTTCAGTCCGTTGCCAGCAAGGCAACTCGCAAGAGCCAGTCATCTTCCGATGAAATCACAGTTAACATCAAAATACAATAATCGTTTCTAAACTATGCGACCTTATGAGGAGCAGCAAGATCATCAACAAAATGATATTAAATTCCACAAGTTATAACACTCAGCATACAAATACACCAACAAACTGAATACATGAATTTGAATCAAATTCACCCGCACTATCATAATTAATTAATAATACAACCAGATGGACGATACTGTTTTGCAGTACAGTATTACAATTTATGTCGAAAGTCAACCTGGTTTCCATGGGAACGTAGCAGAACCAAATTTTATGCGAACGGAGCCGTGGCCAAAAGGTTGCAAGTTGCAAAAGCTCTCAGTTGGTTGCAAACTTATTTTTCAGATGTTATCGCTCTTTCTGGCGGCATTGACGCTGTGTAATACAGCACTGGCTGAGGACCTGCCCCCGAGCTGCAGCCACCGGGTTTACTGCGACAGCGATTTACTGCACCATATCCAAATGGCCCGCATCTTCCCAGAGTCTAAATATTTCGTCGACCTCGCAATGAAAGAAGACGAAAATACTACCTTGCATGCTTTTAATAATCTGCTCCGAGAAACTGATAAAGAACCCACTGTGAAGCAAATAACAGCATTCGTAAACCAATATTTCAATAGCACCGACGTACTCGATGATTGGACGCCTCATGATTACTCTGAAGATCCTGAATTTCTTAACGGTATCTTAGATAACGACTTACGCCAATTCGGCAAAGATATCAACGCGATTTGGCCAACGCTAGGAAGAAAAGTTCGAAATGAGGTATTGGAAAAGCCAAGACAGTATAGCCTTATTCCAGTAACTCATGGATTTATTGCACCTGGTGGTCGCTTCAAGGAATTGTACTATTGGGATACTTATTGGATCGTGGAAGGCTTACTTATAAGTGATATGGTTGAAACTGCCAAAGGAGTCATTGAGAATTTATTAGAACTAGTGAAAGCTATCGGCCATGTTCCAAACGGCAGTCGATGGTACTACCAAGAGCGCAGTCAACCCCCATTGCTGGTGGCTATGGTTTCTTTATATTATGAATATTCTCGTAAAGACAATAAGGGTCTTCAGTTCTTACAAGACAATATTGAAGTACTAGAGGACGAACTAAACTATTGGTTAGATACACAAGTAGTCCCAGTGGATAAAGACGATAAAATATATACTTTACTTCGGTATTATGCCCCAAGTCAAGGCCCGCGTCCGGAATGTTACTATAAAGATTACAGAAATGCCCAATATTTTAATTCGAAGGATGACCAAAATAACTTTTACATTGAAATAAAAAGTGGTGCTGAAAGTGGGTGGGATTTCTCAAGTCGTTGGTTTAGAAACAAAGATGGCAATCTCACGACCATAAAAACCACAAAAATAATACCCGTCGACTTGAATTCTATATTCACCAATGCATTGCAACAACTAGCCCGTTTCCATGTCGAGTTGAAAAACCCATACAAGGCTGCGCACTGGCGGTACCTCGCCAAGCAATGGAAAAACAACATCGAAAAAGTACACTGGAATGAAGATGATGGCATATGGTACGATTACGACATGGAGAACAAAAAACATCGCAAAGATTTCCATCCCACTAACTTATCCCCGCTGTGGATGAAGGCCGTTAGCGAAGACCTGTTCGCGAAGCATGCGCCTAGGGTGGTGCAGTACGTGGAGCGGTCGCAAGCGACCATCTTCCCCGGCGGGGTGCCGGCGTCGCTGTTAAACAGCGGCGAGCAGTGGGACTATCCCAACGCATGGCCGCCGCTAGTCAGCATGATGATTGTGGCATTGGAGAATTCTGGTACACAGGAAGGGTCAGATATGGCTTTTGAAATTGCGCAGACCTTTGTGAGGGCTTGTCGCAAAGGTTACGTTGAGGAGAATGCGATGTATGAGAAGTACAACGTGGAGGAGCCCGGCAAGGTGGGGGGCGGCGGGGAGTACCAGGTGCAGCTCGGCTTCGGCTGGACGAACGGCGTGGTGCTGGAGCTGTTGAAGCGCTACGGAACCCGTCTCACCGCGCACTAATAGCGACGTAAGTCTTTATTTGCTGTAACAATATTTTGGTAGTCGTCGTTCTCAAATGTCCCGGTTGTGCTTTTGCACGCGAGGGCCTAGGGTCCACCTTCCTACTTCTCCTTGTTCACCTCGTATCGGTGTTCGGCATTCTTGGTGATACATTTGTTGGCACGCATGTCATCCTTAACGGCCTTTCCTCCTCATGCCAGGCGGGGGTGGCGCAAGACTTAAGCGCTATCTCGAAAGTAGGCGTTTTATAGGTTTTAAGACTTTCGTGGTTATTCACTACACTTTCACTACACATGTTATCGGGTTTGTTACCACGGTTAGTATTGTTTTTACCTCGATATTTCGTGAGTCAACTCGTGACCATGACGCATGCAACTGCGTCGAAATATCGAGGTAAAAACAATACTAACCGTGGTAACAAACCCGATAACATGTGTAGTGAAAGTGTAGTAGGCGTTTTGTCATGTAGGCTTTGCGTGAAACTCCATTCATACAGAATCTTCAATTCCGCGACGTACATACTTTGTCTTATTGGAGCACAGCAATGTAAAAGAGGTATAGGTTCTTTGCTTGGGTTGCCAAAGAGCCATTGTCTTTCAAGAGTTTCTATCTCGTTTTTTTATATTTCAAAACCATTCAGTAATGTAGAGGCAGATCAAAACAATGGGCTATTACGGTTCTTCTTCTGGATGATGATGATGCAGTTTATAATAAGTAAAGCTTATGTTAAATCTTGTACAATATGCATTAATGTTCATTATATTATATTGCAATGATATTATATGATCTGTTGGTTTCTTTCATATATTACACCTGTATGAAATCCCTACTATTATAAATATATAGGATATTGAGATACGAGCAGGCCCAATTTTTTCTTTCTTTTCTGTCTATTCACGCAATGCGCAAAATCCGCCGAACAGATTTTTATGGAGTTTTTACAATTTTATAGCTAGGGGACTATCTTAGACTAAAATCGAAGCCAAGTTTCTTTCATTCTTAATGACCCTGAATACGTGAAGTGCAAATTTAAATAAATATATTAGCGATACTCATGAGCGCAAACTTCGGCAATCTGATTTCGCTTCGAGAAGCAGCGAGTTGCTTAAATATACCTATTCACCGTATAGGTTTTCTTTCAAATTCATTTCTTTGACAGCAGTTAGACTCTGGAATGACCTCCCGGTATTGAGACGGTGTATATAAGACGATGCTTTAATCCCTTAAAAATAGCGGTATACATTTTTTAAACAATTCGTAACACCCAAAAAGAATAGTTGTTTCTTTATTATCTTCTCCTGTGTGGTTGAGATTGCTATTATGGCACGATTTGCTATTTTGTTTTGCTTTCTCTTTTCTTTCTATTTTTTTCTTAATTCTCCATTTCTGTTAGGTAAGTAATAAGTAAGTTAAATTTGCTTACACCTACTTAGTTTAGTTAGTGTTTATAATTATGTTTGACCCCGCCCTGAAATTGTCATACCATCAGCTCTCCGGTTTACTGGTAGATCAAGCTATGAAGCTTTAAGTTCGCCGTTGTAGGTACGTAACAATGCATTAAGTTTCAATAAATAAATCTAAATTCATCATCAGACATCTTCGTAGTACTAGCATACCTTATTTCGCCGGCCCCTTTCCGCCACAGGGAAACAAGAACCGAAAAGGGCGAGCGTTTCATCCTTATGTTGTGGATCTTCCAGCTATCCGCACGAGCCGCATTAGTTCAACCTTTATAATGCGTACGGCTAAGGTATGGAACGGGTTGCCTGCTGCTTTCCTGATCATTATAATCTAGACGCCTTCAAGACTAAAGTGAATAGGCTGTTCTTAGACAGGCATACTCCATGATCGGTCGCATCGTCACTTAATAAATAGAAAATAAACTAAACTAGAGGTAATTTAAAATGGTTAATCGGGCAAAAGCTAAACTGTCATAAAGCAATTTCCACGCGGGCGAAAACTGTAAAAAGTCGTGTCTATACTACATTGAAGACAAAAACATTAAAGAAAATTTTGTAAGGATTATAGATGAAAAGGATAGTTTTTTGCCGGATACCGGATACCGAATACTGTGGCCCTAGCACAAGTGTGTCCGCGATAAGGCTTTGAACGAAAGAGAACGTTTGTCTATTTCTCTCAATACTAAGACGAAAGAGATAGCAATATCTATGTCACGCTTTTTCTCGCTTATCGCGCGAGAGCAACTTGTGCTAGGCCTACTGGTAGTGCTCTTATGCGCAAGGTTTGAAGGATAGCTATCGAAATTCTGGCTACTGAATATGTTAACAGGTTAACTAATGGCCCACCACCACCCATCTCTTTATTGCACCAATATAAAACACTATCTTTCCGTCCGCGGCTCCGCCAGCGTGGACAAACCAAAGCAGCAATAGACGCACCCCTACACCTGAGCGCAAGAAAGAAAACCTTGAGGGACGAATGGCGACTGATTGTCGAGCTCGCCACCAAACGACTACGCACGACCAGGAAAGACTGGTCGTGGTCGTCGAATCAGAATACCAAGACTCTGTAACGACTAAGCTGAAGATGTAATATAATGGCGAAAGAAACTCTACGGATTAAGGAGTTACTTTCTAATGCGCCGGTACGCCCCGGATGAAATAATAGATAATAATAATTTTAGTACTATAGTAGTAATTATTATAGTGCGTCGGTACCGGGCTGTCGAGTATCCAACTTGTAAGCGAGAGGTACCGGGTTTGATTCCCGCTGCGGCCATGTACCAATGACTCTTTTCTGAGTTATGTACATAAGTTGAATTCTAACTGATGCTCTTACGGTGAGGGAAAAATCGTGATGAAACCTGCAAATTCAGGCAACTGGATTTGTAACCATGATCCAATCTAGTCAGGTTCCCCTGGTAGCAGGGTCACGGAGGTCAGATGGTAGTCGCTTCACTGTAATTACCTGATCGCCAAATCCTGAATCATGGTCAAGGCGGGCCCGAAACCCTCGTTCTCGAGAGCACAACCGGGGCAATAACGCCATGATTTACTACTCATCAGTAATTATTTTAGGTACGCCCCGGATACGTCAAACTATCGCATTCGGGAACCCCAAACCGTGGAATCAGACGTCATCCTACCCCGGCTGTACTCGGCAATTCCCCAGCTGACGTGGGAGATTGTTTGTTCGGTTACCTAGTAAACTTC
Source organism: Blastobasis lacticolella (assembly GCA_905147135.1). NCBI lineage: Eukaryota > Metazoa > Arthropoda > Insecta > Lepidoptera > Blastobasidae > Blastobasis > Blastobasis lacticolella. Next base: position 6,341,206 of record LR990048.1, on the reverse strand, counting down.
TGTGCCCAAAACTCTATCACAATTATCGTATCTAAGGGAAAAACAATGCTAACAACAAAACATGCTATAACAGCATCAAACTCGGAAATCCCCAAGTCCGACCGAGGGATGAGTAAAAAACGCGGCAGCGCAGCGCAGCTCATCGTTACCACATCTAAACTAGTATTGTAACAAGTTCTCAAATTAAAAATGTATTTATTTCTTATCAAGCTTTTATCGTGCGTTCTATTTTAAACTCAATCGAAAACCAGGATGTAGGTTGGTCAAATTTTACTTGCAAGATTTTTTACGAACACAGCCGGACAGGTTAATAAATAGTTAAAATAATGTTTGTAATGAAATATATTTTTTCTAATCGCGCGGTGTAGTGAGACTTCCATGGGTAAGGATATTGAGAGTAGGATCTTCATGGACTGTCAAGACTCCATCAGACACACGCAGATCTGAGGTAAAAATCAGATACAAGGTCATACAAGTACGCTTCCCTGAGGAACACCAGCATTAATAATGTCAAGTTTTGTTGACTTCTCTTCTTGCTTTACGTAGAAAAATCGTACGTACGTAACCTTCATAAAAATAAAGTACAAAGCAGGCCATCATGCCTAACTTGGTAAATCTAGAAATGCAGCGCTGCAATACTTTTTATTGTCATAAGCTTTGTGAATTACTTAAACTAGGCATTGTCCCTGCTCTATGGTACTATGTTTTCTACTGATGGTTTCGAATTATTTCAGCCTAGGCTACCTATTTCTAAAAACTAATCGTTTTAAGAAAAGAGTTTCCAAAACCTTAGACAAGATGAACAGACTGATCGGCCTATAAGACGAGACTTTTACTGTCATTTTCCAGGTTTGGGTATCATTATAATCTTCCATTGTAGGAAGAGACATCGCCTCAATATACCTACACAATTGTACAGTTGGATAAAAATAGTACTGCAATGTCAGGTAGTTCGCGTAGAATGTGCAGGTTGCAGGGTGGGTTAAATTTATTTCATCGTAAGTAATTATATAATTATAAACTTTGATAAATAAGTCTTATAAATTAAAAAGAAAAAAGATATGTCGTCCAAACATTCAAACATTTATTTTTAACTATTATTTAAGAAGGTACCGTTGGTTATAGGTACAAACACGTAAAGTTAAATACATTTCTATACTTATCTCTATTTATTTCAATATATTAGATATAGTGCATCACAATTTCATCACGTTTCTCATTTATTATGTATGTACTTTATGTAGGTATTTTACATTATGACAAAGTAAATATTTTACTTACAACCATTTACAGCCTTTCAGTTAAATATTTATCTACCTAGCTTTAATGATGTGCATTGCTTTCATTCATTTTTCGATTTATCAGAGATATATCGATAATAAAATAATTGCCATTAAATAATTAAAGTTCTATATAATAATAAATAATAACAATATACCGTGCCCGTGCTGGTATATATGCCAATACAATATGTATAAGTTATAAAATAAATAATATTTAAATATTATTTAAAATTTTCTAGTGGTAAAGAAACACTTCAAATTTCTACACGCTTGCTCAGATAGTGGTTCATAGGGCATCAATTTTAGTAGGTGCGTCCTAGTTTTTAGTTGTTACCCTAGTGGGCTTAGAGATGCGAATCAATCCACCTTATAGTCACTGAAATCAAATTTTTGTGTATCAATTTTTAATTAGATTTTTCTGAGTTAATGCTTTTTAACATTCAAAGAGTTCTTAATGTTAAAAATTGTATCGGTAGTCTGTGCGGAAAGAGGACCGCGGCGTTCATGAGAACTAACATTTTGATTCGTATTTTACACCTTGACAATGTTCACATGTGGCGGTTCAGTTTCCGGGCAGATTCTACCTATCAGTAATTATTAAACGTAAACGAATAAATACATTATGAATAAAACTGAAATGAATGATGGATAATTATTTACAATATAAATAAATTCCTATAGTAATATAATAATAAGTAATAATTATCTTGACGTCAATATTACGTTTTTCTTAATTATATTCTGTGTCAACATCGCAAGCACATTATATGTTGTGCTCTCACACGCGAGGGTCCAGGGTGCGCCTTGACCATGATCCAGGATTTGGCTGATCAGGTAATTACTTATAGGTGTAATAATTACCGACACAAAATTTTAATAATACTGTATCTATAGTACAAGCAATATTTTCAACAGGTAGTGGAGAAAATATAATAATATCAATGAATATATTTTACAAATGCGTGACTATAAATATATCTAGGACGCTTAAAAATGCGACCGATAAAGAAAATTATGCAATTTAAATTATATTTTATGTTTATAACGTTTGAAAGATGATACCGTGTATCCTATTCAAATAATATTGATATTGATATACACGCGACTGGTGGACTTGGCACATTGCACCGTACACAACTTACTAAGAACCTAATATATAATTCTTGTTGAAAGCAACGCAGCTAAATGTGGTCTCATCGTGGTCGTATTAGAACATGATGAGCATTTTATGCCTACAACGGCATATTCTAAAATATATCTGTGATATGGACAATTTGAAAACGAAGACTAGTTATACCCATGGTAGGTATAGAATCTAATATTACCCTTTTTTCGCTGGAAGTAATATTAGAGGTATTAAATTCTTAATGTACCGTCTTAGGTGTAGGTAAAAACTGTGGAACAATACCGCAATGCATTGATACAATTTTTAATAAAATAATAATTCCAATTTTAGACAAATATGACAATCAAAATATTATTTCTAAATCCCGGATCTATGTCTCGTAACGACATTTATCTGCCGGAAAAGGGAAGGGAAAAGCGGAAAAAGGTATAAGGGCTACTTCATTTTAAAGAAGTCTAAACTTTCACAGCCGTCACTATGAACTAAATGAATAAATGGTTATATAAATTAATAAATTAATAAACTTTCACGTATTATGTAGATAGTATTTGAAATATACGGCGTGAACAATAAATGTAATTGATGCTACCCAAAACATAAGATTGATACTTTCTTGAGTATGCCCATAACTTCATATAATTTTTTCTTCTCTCCTAATTGGAGATTAGGTTACTGTAAAGTCAACAGTCGGTCTACTTATCTTTGCGATATCGTCGATTTACGCCAATACGACATTCTAATAGAAGCCATCTCATTGTCCAGTTAATGACGAAAATTTTTTGTTCTTTTCCATTGCTGGTCCGATAATTTTGTTACACAATATTTTTTTAAATGCTCCTGTTACAGGCCTCGCCATTTCTAGACTTAAATTCACTTATTAAATATAACATAAGTACCTAAGCCGTATTCGTTGTTATCTAAAATAAATACCTATAGGCCGCGAAGCCAGAGTTCACTGAAGCCCAGCGTAGAATTAGTTCATAATCAGGATGTTGAAAAGTAAAATGTCTGTCTACAGTTTAAGTATACTAGAAATGCACGACAACCTGTATGTAGGAATTATGTGGGGTATAAGCTACTATTTGGTCACATTTGCTTTCGGATTGGAGGCGGAACCGTTCGCGGTGAGGCGGTCGCCGTAGCGCTGTAGCAGCTCCAGCACCACGCCGTTGGTCCAGCCGAAGCCGAGCTGCACGTTGTACTCCCCTCCGCCCCCCACTTTGCCGGGCTCCTCCACGTCGTACTTCTCGAACATCGCCTTCTCCTCGACGTAACCTTTGTGACAAGCCCTCACCCAGGTCTGCGCAACTTCAAATGCCTTATCTGACCCTTCCTGTGTACCCGAGTTTTCCAGAGCCACGATGACCATGCTGACTAGCGGCGGCCACGCGTTCGGGTAGTCCCACTGCTCGCCGCTTTTGATCAGCGACGCCGGCACCCCGCCAGGGAAGCTGGTCCCTTGCACCCGCTCCACGTACTGCAACACCCTGGGCGCGTGCTTCGCGACCAGGTCTTCGCTGACGGCCTTGATCCACAACGGGGATAAGTTAGATGGGTGAAAATCTTTGCGATGCATTTTGTTCTCCATGTCGTAATCGTACCATATGCCATCATCTTCATTCCAGAGTACTTTTTCAATGTTGTTTCTCCATTGCTTGGCGCGGGTCTCCCAGGTAGCAGCCTTGTGCGGGTTTTTCAGCTCAGCATGGAAATAGGCTACTTCATGCAATGCATTAGCGAATATAGCATTCAAGTCCACGGGTATTATTTTTGTGGTTTTGATGGTCGTGAGATTGCCATCATTGTTTCTAAACCAACGAGTCGAGAAATCCCACCCACTTTCGGCACCGCTTTTTATTTCTGTGTAGAAGTCAGATATTTCATCTTCAGAATTGAAATATTGTGCATTTGTGTAATCTTCATAATAAGATTCCGGACGCGGCCCTTGACTTGGGGCGTAATATCGAAGTAGAGTGTAAGTATCATCGTCTTTATCCAGAGTGATTACTTGTGTATCTAACCAATAGTTTAGTTCGTCCTCTAGTACTTCAATATTATCTTGTAAGAACTGAAGACCCTTATTATCCTTACGAGAATATTCATAATAAAGAGCAACCATAGCCACCAGCAATGGGGGTTGACTGCGCTCTTGGTAGTACCATCGACTGCCGTTTGGAACATGGCCGATAGCTTTCACTAGTTCTAATAAATTCTCAATGACTCCTTTGGCAGTTTCAACCATATCACTTATAAGTAAGCCTTCCACGATCCAATAAGTATCCCAATAGTATAATTCCTTGAAACGACCACCAGGTGCAATAAATCCATGAGTTACTGGCATAAGGCTATACTGTCTGGGCTTTTCCAATACTTCTTTTCGAACTTTTCTTCCTAGCGTTGGCCAAATCGAGTTGATGTCTTTGCCGAATTGGCGTAGGTCACCATCGACGACGCCATTGAGGAATACGGGATTCTCGGAGTAGTCAGGAGGTGTCCAGTCGTCGAGTTCGCCGGTGCTGGTGAAATATTTATCTACAAATTCTTTTATTTGCTCTACTGAGGGTTGTTGTTTAGTTTCTTGAAGAAGTTTATCAAAAGCATCCTGGGTAGTGTCTTCGTCTTCCTTCATGGAGAGATCGACGAAAGTTTTGGAGTCCGGGAAGATGCGGGCCATTTGGACATGGTGCAGTAAGTCGCTGTCGCAGTAGACGGGGCGGTCGCAGCTCGGGGGCAGGTCTCCGGCCAGCGCCGCGCCACACAGTGTCGCTATTGCCAGTAGCCGCAGCAACATCTGAAAACAATAAAACATAACATATTTAAAAAATCTTAATAATGAAACAACAGCCAAAAGATAAATGGTTATTTATTCATAAGATGTTCGAGTACGAGTTTGCAGACCTTATGATAAAGAGAACGAATATAACAATATCTAAATTTAACATCAGTGCCACACAATATTCCCACAAGTTCCAAGAATTGTTAATGAAGCGATTTGATGGCATATTCAGCTAACGACAAACGTTTAAGTAAATTGCTTCACAATTGTTCGAGGATTTAAATTAATGGGAATAGTATTTTGCGTACCAATTATTTATACAAATAAAAACAGCATTTGTAAATAGGATGTCGTGCAATAAAAACTAAAAGAGACGATGTGGTTTTTAAAGAGCGCTCAACCATCACATCTTTTTGTTAAAGATAACATCATCGTCATTTAGAAAACCTCATTACCTACTCATTCAGTTCTAAATCCAAGATTTAAGTGCAAGGCCGTTGTGATTTTAATACAAATGGTGTTTAGCGTTAATAACTTGCTGTCATGAAAAGATAGAGTTGAATAGATGAGCACTTGCTATAAATAAGCACATTTATCTATTTGAATTTGCATCTAGAAAATAATATAGTAGTAGCATGATCTTGAGTCCTGCGCCTAAAAAAAACGTAAAAAAACTTGAATTCCGAATCAACTGCGCAATAGGTACTTTATTAATTTTCTAAAAATTATAGATATCTGCTGCGTATGTTCTGTTAAATAAGGCCTAACATTAAGGCCACACACGGCGGAAGTATGACAGTCATTTATATACATTTAAAACATGACGTTCCGCGTAACAACAGAGTTACTTATGTTTTTTTTATAAATGTATTCAATTAACAAGTGTTCGAGTATTCTTGCGCTCGACCATGAACTGTATCCTATAATGAGAACCAGCTGCACATTAGCATAGATTGGCGATTTTTTTTACTGTATTTTGGTTTTTAGACACAACCTTGACCTATTTGTGGGACTGGTTGTTGTGCGTGATGAAATGTACGCAATATGAGATTGCCAAAAATCATAGGCAAGGTTCGTTTTTTGCTCATACGAGTGGTCCAATTCGTATATGACTAGTACATTATGTAAATAAATAAATGAATATGCTTTGACAATTCACACAGAGCACCTTAGCCCCAAAGTTAGCAAAGCTTGTGTAATGGATATGTCGCAGCCATCTGGTTAAATCAGCCATTTAATGAGAAGGCTAGTCCTTTAATTAAACGCCGGCATTTAATTAAATGGCTAAAGTATAACTAGCCAAGTTGTCGAACGCAACGTCTAACTACTTGACTGAACGTTATTTAGCCGTTTTGTTAAAGGGTATACAGATGGTTGGTTAGAGTGACCATAAGTTCGCTGGTAAACTTAAATGATAAACTTTATTTAAGATAAAAGATAATGAATTAATAAAGATCACTTTTATTTAATAAAACATTATTAGTGGCAAGATATTTATTAAGTAGGTATACAATTAATTGTATTGTGAGTAGGTACCTATAACAGTATTTTACTCAGTAAAAATATTTAAAAAGACTTTAAATTTATAACTTATTTACTACTTGTAACTATGTAGTAGGAACAACAGCAACAGTGCACTTTCTCATTTTACAATATTAAATATAAAATGACACAAAAGTTTGGCATTTCTAATTAAAGGTAAGTATAAAAAGAAAATGAACATATTAAGTTATCTTAACTCTTACTTAACGTTATGTCAATTCTTACTTAAAAGCACGTAGGTGCCACATTTAAAATTTAGTTAAAACGAAAAAAATACTTTGCTTGCTGTGCGAGCTGTCTGACGCCAGATTTGTTTTGGTGACTACCAGCGCAGCAGTAGATAAAATTTGAACTAAATTTAAATCATCTGCCTTATTTTACTTCAGCCGTCTCCAAAGGGCTGGCATTAATAAGCCAACTAGTTAAACGTTGAGTGATGTTAGTTAAATCAACGATCGGCCTAGATATTCAGTTGAATGCCGGCGTTTAATTAACGAACTAGCCTTCTCATTAAATGGCTGATTTAACCAGATGGCCGCGACAGATATATAGTGTTGAACACTCCTTCATAGGATGCGCTGACGACATCGACTCATGAACAGGCTTAGACAAGATCTTGAAACGAAGGTAAACATGCAGAAAGGACTGCTAAAAACTGCTTGAAGTTGAGAATCGCCAAAACAGAGTAATATATGGAAGCCATGGATGACGTGGTGTGTGGTGTCGCCACTCAAGAACACCTCCACCCCATCTCTTCCTGTGGGTGTCGTAAGAGGCGGGGACTAAGACATAGGATGGGCAGCAGCATCCGTCTACGTGTTCAAGTACCTACTGCGATCTCTAAGCTGCCTGCATGGTGATTGGCATTACCCCCTTGTGACAGTCACGATAACGGCAAAGCAGGGGACGCGAAACAAGGCTACCAAAAATGACGACCCTTAGCCCTACCTACTAAAATGTCCAGACACTGAGAACCGAAAAGCTCATGGAACTAGGGGAAATTTGGGTTATCTAAAGTCTTATAAAAGGGGAGGACTCCTGAAGTCTGGAAATCTGCTCCACTCCCGGGAGGGTGACCAACTGTCTGGGTGGTGTCGGACTCCAAGCCAACGAAAAGAATAGCCGTGGAGTGCGTAACTAGACATCCATATGCATTATTTACTGCCGACACCCATTAGCGTATCTAGGGCTATTTCCAGGGGGCCCCTGAAGTGGCCGATGAGGCCGAGTCAATCGCCAATGTACACGTGGTGGGCACGCCCCCCCCCCCCCCCCCCCCTTTCTACGCCTATGCCGACACCCTTATTCCGTTGATAGTACATTCGCAATAGCTGCGACATAACAAATACAGGAGTTATAACCGTGTACGCTAACCGTAACAAACACCACCTGCATCACTGGTAATCGGTATTGAGTTCATTTTATGCAATCCGTCACCGATTATTCGACACGTAGTACGATATAGCCGTCATAAATGCATACAATACACGTGAACTAAAGCTGTCACTTAAGTCCTCCTACGTGTTTTCTAACATATTGATAAAACAGTGGCGGACTTTTGATAAATTACTCTTTTCAACTTGTATCGGATTGTTTTTATAATGAAAAAGTCTTATATACTAAAATAAGTCCTTCTTTTAGTATGTATGACTTTTTCATTTGGAAAATGTTTCTCATTGTAACAATTGTTTTTCATTGTCATTTGGAGTGGGCACTTGGGCCTTTCCTTGAGTTACTTTTTCTAAAGTTGGAAAACAAACGTCGTGTTTTTGCCACCAGTGTACAGACCGCGGCACGTATCTCGAGCGGTGACCGTTATTGCGCAGAAGTCAAAAATAAGGTGTCGTGGGGGATGAAGCGGGGCGCGGGGCGGCTGCAGAGTCATGCGTAAGCGCTGATTGGCTGTCATTAACTCCGTGCGCCGATTGGATTGGACTGTACCCATGCGCAGAAATCCCCTCCACGTTTCGTTCACCGCTTGACTTACATGGTACGACTCTAGGTGCATAACAGTTTATCAATTTGTGTCTTTTGTATGTTTTGTTGTTCCACATACAAAACAAATAGGCGATTATGAAATATTGAGTTATATCAGAGTCTGTCTGTCTGTTCGCAATAAACTCAAAAAGTACTAATCGAATATTCATGCGGTTTTCACCATCAGTTAGAGAATATCTTTCGGAAGGATTATATAATACATGTATAGTATAGTAAAGAAAAGCCGATAAACCCGGAGCGAAGCCGGGGCGAGTCGCTATTATTATTAAAACTATAGTAATATTATACCTTAATCGATTAGCAACAATTAGGATGACTATTTTTTTTATTTTTTTTAAATAATATGCTTGCATTTGACCTCAACTCACCTGATGGAAAGCGACGATGAGGTCGAAGATGTAGCATGCGTGCCTAGAAGCTATTCACTCTTGATTTGAAGACCCCAAGGTTATACTTATCGGGGAACAATGACTCAGGTAGAGAGTTTCAATCCTTTGCAGTACGCATAAGAAAAGTGGATGCAAAACGCTTAGTACGAGAAGGTGGGACATCTACCATAAATGAATGACGATATTTTGTCCCCCTCGTTGTTCGATAAAAAGGGCACGATGGAACAAGGTTGTGGAGTTCCTGGGAGCACTCACCGAAGTGAATTCAATAAAAGACCGAATAAAAGGCGAGATTCGACAAGCGAATCATCACCAATCAGTCTTTTGGCACGTCTGTCGATAGAGTCAAGAGCTTCCAGCTGATACTCGGCGGACCCATCCCAGAGGTGACCACAGTACTCCATACATGACCATATAAATTTAAAAGCTGTCCTGGTGTGAAGTACTTCCTCACTTTGGCGAGGACTTCAAGCTTTTTAGAAGCCAATTGGGCTCTTGACTCAACATATGGTCCAAAGTTTAGGTCTGATGATAGGGTAACACCAAGCAGCTCCAGCTTATCGGCCAAAGGCAACAACTCACCTCGGAAAGACGGTGTTAGACCTGCCTGGGTCTTGGAAGGATTAATCCTGACCAGGTTGGCTTCACCCCAGCCAGCCACAGCCTTCAGGGTCTCATTGATGCACTTGAGTAGTGCCTCTCTGCTGACCCGGACCCGAGCCCCAGTAGGTCGCGCGTTCGATAGGTACCTCTCTACAACAGTGCTATCATCAGCGTACCCAAGAATGCCGGGCTTTAGCAAATCATTAATGAGGAGCAAGACAAACTGTAACGGGCTATTGATGATGATGATACGTATTTAATTGTGTACGTATGTGTGGGCGGACTTTTCGGATGTCCGCCGCCCGATGATCGCGGATTAGGCATTTCAAAAAACAATTGCGCCATATTACGGCACGTGTAGCGTTGACTAGCACCTTCTTGTTTCTTATTGTGACTATGTCGAATTTCAGCTAAATATATACGAGTAGGCATATATGAAAGGCCTTGGGTGACCTAAGAAACGATGGATTGACATCGCTGAGTCGTATACGAGAGCCAACGGCCTACGATGCAAGAATGCCGAAGACTAGGCGAAGTGGAGAAGAAAATGAGTAGGAAAGCGGACCCTGGCAGAAACCGGGATAAGCGCTAGGACGATGATATGTAAATGGCCCTGATAGATTGTAATAATGCAATAAATCAATTATTACAGCATGAGTTTTCGCGAATAGTAAATGTACTAAATAATTAAAAAATAATACTTAGGTAATGGCTTTTATCTACAATTATATACCTATATATTAACCGAGTGAACGTCGATGGTCGTAAGCGAGAAGTACCTACCGAGTTCGAATCCCACTGTGCCCATGTACCAATGACTCTTTCCTAAGTTATGTACATTAGTTGAATGCTAACCGATAAGTGAAAATATTGGAGTTACAGTGAGTGAAAATATCACGGAAAGTACCTGCACATTCACTCTACTGAATGTGTAACCATGATCCAATCTGGGAAGGTTCCCCTGGTAGTAAGGTCACGGGTGTCAGATGACAGTCGCTCTACTGTAATTATCTGATCTGCTAAGTCCTGAATCATGGTCAAGGTGGACCCGGGGCCCTCGTGCGCGAGAGCACAACCGGAACATTAACGCCAAAATGATGATGATGAAGATATACCTACATATTAACATTTAGATACTTAGTTTTATACTAAATGTTTCACAAATTAATGGTACATTACGGAGTGCGTTTACGTAGTGCGTGTGCAGAAGACTGTGAATGTGAGAGAAGGATTTTTACGTTTTGAGAATAAATAATCGCGTTACGAATTTATATATTATAAACTAAATTTCACACGTGACCTGCGTATAGAAGTGGCCTAGTGTGGATAATATGGTTTGACAAATCCAGTTAACTTATTCAAAATATTCATTCATTCAACACAAAATACGTAACAATTATTAACAAATATCCTGCCGGTATCTGTAGCCGTATTCACAATGGATTTGGAAATCGGATTCGGATACGGAATCGACAAAGGACCCCGCAAAAGTTCTTAGGAAAATGTGGTTTCAGTTTATTTTGATGAAATTTTCATATGTTATAAAGAGTAGTATTAGAATGTTATATAGAGTAGTATTACAATGGGACTCGTATTAGAATAACTTTAATGTAATGTAACTGTTTATGACGTAACAATATGTGTTCTGCAGGTGTACCTTACTTAAATAAAAAAATAAGAGTAGTTTCCGTGGAATCCATCGGGATTCTGAATAATAGTTCTCGAATCGATCGACGCGGATTCGCCGCTCACGAATTTTGTGTCGAATCGTTCGGAAACGGTTTCGAGTCATTGTGAATACGGCTACAGGAAAGAGGTCTCGGAAGGACCACGAAGCGATGGATTTAAGTTCGCTGAGGAGGCAATGGCTAACTACGCGCGAATACCGAAGACTGTGTATCTCCTCGACTATAAGGACGAAAAAGAAAATTTATGAGTATTTTCATTCGGACAATGAACGGTGGCTCGTTTCGACGCGCGCACTTCTTAACACCCACAAATCCTGTTGGTCCCTGGGACTCTCCCTTGGAATGTGTCCGGCAGATTAGAATAGCGCCAACCCCTTACACTCGTGGGTGTCATACAAGGCGACTAACGGCTAATTTAGAGTCTCCGTCTCAGTCGGACAATCTCAGTCTCGAACTAGAAAATGGACAGTAACATTTTGCTTTTTATATTTGCAATAGGTACCTCCTGCGATCTCCAACCCGCCTGACAAGCGTGAAGATTATGGGAATAACCTCCCCTCGCGTGGGAGAGGCCCTAAGTCCTGCAGTAGGCTGTTATGGGCTGTGATGATGATGATGACCCTCCCTTAGCGGGCTGACACTACTGCACAATAATTCTGCCTCATCGGTCAACTCCTTAATTACTTCAATTTCTTTCGGCAGTGAGATTCACAAGTTCCTCATATTTGCATAAGGCTCCTAAATGGGATAACCAGAGATGTATATGTGCATATGTTATTTTAGTATAATATTATTATCAAGCAAAAAAATATGAAATGCTTATTTGTGTGAACCTTTACAAATCGATATTGACTCAAAGTTATCACAAAAGGGGAATATTATTACTAGTTATGATTATTAGTCCATATTTTCTTATGACACCTTTTTTTTTGCAAACTCGCTTTAAAGACAAGTGTGCCAGCAGCGTAACCTTTTTTCAGTTAAGGGCAGATTCTTGTGGATGTAGATACTTCGAAACTTAAACCTATACCTATATAAACCTAGAAATTGGAACGATCTCCGAAAATTCAAAAAAATATGGTTCGCTCTTAAATTATTTTATTTTAGAGTACAAATACCCACTTATAGAAATCTTCTACTATTCTGTTCACTCAATCAAAATCTCGCTTAATCTATATTAGAGTAAATCAATGTGTCGCTTGAAGAGTTTCTATCACGTGGTTTCTACCCAGATCTAAGTAAGTTACGCGTCAACAATGAATTAATTAAGCTCGTGCCAAATATTTCTTTTTTTTTTTATAATACCTAGGTACTCATTATAAGGAAGAGAGTGATAGAACCGACGGACCGCCGCCCATGGAATGCCGCAAACTACACTGTTTATACCTACAATAACAGTGTGCTAATTTGCTTCAAGAAACCAATAAACAGAGATCTCGATAAACACTATTTGTCAGTGCACGGCGCCGCGGCCTTGCCCTTGCGCAGTCCGAATCGCACGTGGCCAATGCCGGCTGGTGCGACCTCACGCTACGATGCGTTTTTGTTTTTGTCATTTCTTTTTTTCGGACCGAATCGAACGGCAATCACTGGCTGGTTTGTGCCACGAGCCGCTACAAAACAAATGTGTTTTTTTAGCAAAAACTTTAATTCGAGGCAATCAATGCTTGGCTGTACAGAATTCTTGTTTTATTGAGTTTCGCGACACGCGCGTAATTCTGAATGATAGTCCCAAATACAAAATTTTAGAAAAGATTCTGCTCTTAATTTTAAGCTCCGCGGAACATTTTAATGTTTCACGTTACCTGTTGCTTAGTTAAAACCAAAACGTAGGCAATAACAGGTGCACGAGTAGCACGCATTGTTTATCACTTTACGATCAATGAATGATTATATTGTCAATGAAATAAGTGCAGCATGACAAATAACGTGACCACGAAATGCATGATAATTTATGTATGTATTTTAAGGCTTTATTTCAGTAACAATATATACAACACGACAATGTTATTAAACCTTAATATTTTAAATAAATTATTTGCAACAGTATCGTTGAAATTCACATTCTGTGTTGCTTACATAATTCAAGAAATCTACCTATATCTGTGATCTATACTTAATTTACGTAGCGTAATTGATACGGCAAGTCGTGATTTTGTTACAAGTGTTATTTGTTTCCCACATAATATAAATTAGAATACATTGATTTTAGGTACACCAGAGCTACATTATCACGGCGCATCAACAGCCAATGACAGTTCACTGCACTTGTGCCTCTTCAACACATTAGGTAATATACTACTTCGCTGGATCAGCGGCCCGAAGTGGTTCTTGGCCTCCAACACAAAGATTCCCCATTTGTCTGTTTGATTTAGCGGAGTATACTGCTATTATCTCCACTCTTGGTAGGCGGATGGGAGCTCGCAGTATTGAATCAACGGAAAACGTGCTGAAACTGCTTCTAAATGTCGCCTAGGACACCCGTCGATGCTTAGCGTTATCGATATATTCTGCCTGAGACCAAGACCAGCACTCAAGCATTTAAAAATATTTTCCTCTTTTATCTAACCTGACAAGTATACAATGATATAAATAGAAGCAATCCGTCCGAATTCAAAATGTGATGATGTAACAAAATAGATAACTAAACCGCTCATGAGTTGTTTTTACATGCTTTTAGTTCATTTCTGTGGTTTCACCTGTATCGGTGCCGTCTATAATCAAATCTTGCAAGATAAATACCTAGTTTCCGATTGAGATGAAAATATACATACTTATGTAAGTTCGTTGACAATGACAATGCAATAAATACCATCAAACTGATCCATCCATCTAATGATGGAGATGGAAGGTGATAAACATGATAAACCTCTCTTGTTAGGGATCGTTTGTTGTTTTGAAAAATGTTTAACCTGAAGTGATGTTCCAGGCCTGATGATGAAACCGGGAAGGGTCATAGGAACTCCTAAACTACGCATGTTAAACACATCGAGTTTGGGCTCGTTTGGTTAGTCTTGACAAATACCTGAAGCGTAGATAGCTTTAAATTAAGACAAAACGCGCGTGTTTGTCATTTGAGAACTTGTTGAACGAATTATATACGATACTAATAAATACCGAATAAATTAAGTAGGTAGTAACTAAATTTTCAGATAAGATTAGGGAAATAGCCTATTGGGAGTCAACTAAGTACACTCGGGATTTTTCCGGCGGGATTGGGTACTGGACCACGGCTCGAAGGAATTCTATGTAATACGAATAAATACCGAAGAATGTAAGTAGGTTGGTACTTAATTTTTAAGATTAGGTTGAGGAAGTAGCCCATTGTTAGTCAACTAAGTGCGCGCTCGGGTTTTCCCAGCGGGATGGGTGAACCACAGCACATGGAAAAGGGTCAACTCGTCCAGCTGCCATATTCCAAGATTAGTGGGTACCTACGTCACTAAGATAAACTGATCTTTCTTTAGTTTGTTTTGACGAAACAATTATTCGCTTGACTGAACCAACTGCAACGATTTTTACTTAAGTACGTGACGAGTTTACTATTAACAATAAAATAATACCGGCCAAGACGCGTCGGGCCACGTGCAGTGTAGGGTTCCGTAGTTGCCTGTCAATATGTATGCTTAAAAGAGGGCTTTTTGATACTATAAAAACACATTACAAAGTTACAAATGCACCTAGCTCCTATACAACTTGTATGAAATATTTTCTAATTCAAATCCACTCTATAAGTTGGTTGATTATTTTTTTGTGATTACAAATTTACGTTTTACCGACATTCCTACAAAATTACGGTTTTCGGATTTTTTCCTTTACTTGTGTTATATCGCACTGCTTCTTGGCAAATTTCATGACTTTAATTCAACGGAAAGTAAACTATTATGTATTTTGATACCCTTGTGAACGTCAAAATATGCGGCATCAACGGAGCATACATATACGACCGGATCTTTTGATTGCGTTGACTTAGAAGTTTGATTTTTTCTCTATTCCAAAAGATTGTAGATCTGAGTATTTGACATTCATTATATTCAGCTTGATATCTCCACGCATTCCTGAGAAAAAGGGTATATAGAACCGGAACGGACGGGCAACCAAGTGATCCTTCCTATAAGGGTTTAGAATTTTTACTTTTGTCCCGACTCGTGTCTACCTCCATTCTGTATAGATATACTCTGTAGTTATGTTTATTTGTATTCGTCAGCTCTGCGCAGTCAATCGTCTGCACTGCCCAGCCACACTTTCATTTCATAATTATCTTACTCGGAAACTTGCGCTGTGCTCCGACTTGCTAGTCGGAGAGAAAGGTTACCTATGTAATAATGTGTATTGTTTTAAGACCTGATCTCTAGGCATTTGTAATTTAATCTAGGCACAGTTAAGATCAAACCCGGTGACTGCTTACCATCAAGCAGGCCGTAAGCTTGTTTGCCACCTAAATGCTATAAAAAAAGACATAGCCAAGCCATACTATTTGACCAAAAAGTAGGGTTTGTAGAGTTACGGGTTTGGCTCTTCGTTAGATCAAATAATTATTTTATAGCAAAACCTTTATTAGCTTGCGAGGCTTGTCGAACTAATTATATATGAACTGTTTTGGTGGGATTTCCGGGTATCAATAGCAGTAAATCATCCAAGTATCCCATAACAGAGCATCTCGAGGGCAAGGGCAGTGAAAACAGCCGTATACTCATTTATTAGTTAATTTAAAAATCTATAAGCGTGCGTTCAGAGTTCAGGAATACAATAGAGAGCTCATTACTTATTGTGTGACATATATGTATGCCTCTAACGACTTGTGACTCTGTGATGTTAGTCACTCTGGTATAGAGTTCTGGTTATTTTCCATTTTGACTGTTTATTTGCTTCGAATATTAGAAAAGAATAAAATTATTTTCTAATAATTTAAATAATTTGGAGCATAAGTCCTTTATAACTTTAAGAATCGTTTTCTTTGCAGCTACAGCAACAAACAGCGTACCTATTTGGTTCAAAGTTAGACATATTAAATTAACTGGAAGACGTGAAAGGCTAGTGTCCCCCGAGTGCGAGTGCTCCATGCAAACGTAGTTTTATCATATTTTCAATATTACACCAATGCCAATGAAATTTTTAACACGCTGCGGGAGTTTACATGAGCATGTAGATACTTTCTGATAAGAAAACCATGTCTACATTGTCCAGGTGTACCTAAATATGACCACGGCCCCTTGATGTACTTATCAATAGACAAGTGTCTATTTTCAGAAAAATGTCGAGCACTTTGTTTGTGAAATTGAATCACCAGTTGCCAGTTGGAGATTATCTACAATAAAACCACTCCTTATCCGTAAATGAGAAACGTACAATTTCAAGAGAAAAACACTTGAGATAAGTAAGTCTACGGCATTTACTCATATATCTAGGTATTGGCTCTTACCTACTGGTAAAGAAAATATTGAATCAACCATGAACTTAGGTACTGTTTAACATAAAAAAATACGTTAGATATGCTAGAAATTATTAGCCAGTATAATTCAGGAAATTCATTATAAAACACGTCTATCTAAAACATAGATATGATTCTAAAGGAACAGCATTTTCTACCTGCGATTGACGCCCGATTGACCATACTTTAGGCGACGCTTAAGTTCATTTAAAATATTTAACTTTAAGACACCGATTTTGTGACTCTTCCAGGCATATGACATTATTCTCCTCCATTCCATCCGATAACCCTTGTCTCTTTTAACCCTACTATGCAAGAAGAAGAGGCAATACGTACTATAAGCAAAAACAACAATTTCCTTTTGCGAGCGACGTTTACCTTAAAATCAATTCGTAATAAATACATGCAAATATATCGTCATCGTAGTCACAGCACCTCATTCGCACAGAGAGAGAAAAGTCTCCTCGAATACTAAATAGGGTTATGTATGCCGTAATGGTTTGGTGGTTTTGGTACCTCCGAAATAAAGAGAAAAAAGTGGCAAATGCTTCTCAATGCTTCCGGCTTGCCAGGAAACATGAGCTAGTGTCACGCGCCCAAAGCCCTTGCGTGCTCGCATTGTGCACCTACTCAAGGGAGAACTACGGCGTTGACATTGTCTATTCTGTATAAGTACAACAGTCGAAGGACAGCCACAGGACAAAGCGTACAGTACGATGTTTGGTAAATCAAGAAGATAATCTACTGGTAATTAGCAATTTTGTATTTTGATTTATTTTCCTCGTCATTCTTATTCTAATTACTGCATAATAGTGACCTTGTTTTTATTTGTTTCTTTTACAGGTACTTTTCGGATAATAATATTGTTAGCGAACAGTTAAAGGACTCGTCAAAACTTATAAGCCTTCATTTCCACAAGCGCTCATCCCACATTAGGAGTATAACTTCATATGTTATAAGGTCACGTCTTTTTCCCAACGGGGTACGCTGAGACCACATACAAACCGAAATTCGTTTTGATTTGTTGCTGCATGAAATAATGAGAAATCTTGTCATTCGTGGTAGATACATCACTCATAGAAGAAGCAGTAGAAGAGCTGGAAAACCGGGATAGACCGCTCAGATGATGATGATGATTCATTGTCTAACAATATCACTTAATAGACGAAGCCGAAGGTTTCGCCAAAGGTGGTTTTAATTATGTTTGACAAATAAATTGCAAAGTAATTTTTTCAAAATTGAACAAAATTTCTTAGGACTTTTAAACCTTCGCTTCTGCGTCGGCTTCAGCCGAAGGTTGTGGCGGTAGCCGATTAATCGGCTTCGGCTTCGGCCAGAAATTGACCTTCGGCCGGACCCGGTGTTGCTTTGGCCGGCTTGACGTCAACTTTGTCTATTTCTATGAGTTACAATTCTTTGTTTTATTGTCTCATTGTTTGGAGCACACACTTGGTTTGAAATTAGTGCGTTTAATTTATGGTAATTTATGATTATGGGAGATATTCTGTTGGAAACTATAAATAAATCAAAACAAAGGTTATTTGATCCTTTCGCCAGAGAGGCCCAAATGTGGCTTCGGTGGCAAACTTTTTTACTCTCTTCACGCTTCTGCATAACTCTGCTGATAATAAGTACATGAAAGGAAAATGAAAATTATTTATAGGAGAGGCTCTCCTGTGCGATAAATAATGAACGAGCTGGAGTGAATTTGAGCCCAAATCAGAATCTAGTACTAAAATTATATTCTTAGTAACAATTTAAAGGGCTTATGTTCTAAATAGAACTGCAGTGCGGAATGAGCGATCGATTTGTGGCGACCAAAGCGTTGATTGAGGGCGCTCCTCAGTCCGGCCTTCTAGGAAAATCGCGAAGACAACCTGCTACTGTTACTTATACCATCCTGTTGACAGATCACAGTTTGTTCGGACCTCAACGGCCGGATGAGCGAGGAGTTCGGTCGGGTAGCCAAACAGTGAGGGAGGAGAAATTCTCCGAACCTCACTGGTCGTCGGCCCGAATACCTCATCACTTATAAAAGTAGCCAGCACCATTCACCGGATCCGATCCGAAAACGTGCCATCAGCAACGATAAGGTCATCCAAGGCGAGTGCCACACCACACAGCACCGAGTCCTTATCACGGACGACCGGGTATATAATAGGCCTAATGCAGAACGCTTCGAAACGTCTATTAAGTGGTGGACTCTGAAAGAAGGCGGCCAAAAACCTCGTTTGGAGTAAGAAAGCGGAAACCATTAATGAGACCCATTATCAGACATCCATCCTGAAACTTGGACGCAAAGTCCTACAGGCACGTCGAAAGGCGGCCGGAGAATTGATAAGAACACAGGATGGTGGAATGGGGAAGTACAAAAAGGCCCTGGTGTTGCTGATGTCCATAGGCGGCGGTGACCACTTTCCATCAGGTGGCCCGCTTGCCTGTTTGTCTGCCGTATAACATAAAAAAAAAAAAAAAGGCTTGAAGGACAAAAAGACATGCTTGAAGGAAGTATGCGATATAATCTGCGGTATAATTGGAGATAAAATTTGATAAAAATTGAAGATAATACGCGGTTTAATCGGTTAAGTCAACAATAATGAATCATACGCGAATTTTCCATTGCATTTTAGTTCTAAAAAGTTCTTAATACTAACTATAAGAACTAACTACTTTCTATTATTTTTATAATCATTAACCTCATTTGATAAATGATAATCAATTAATATTTAATTCAAATGCTGCGGAAAATTTACAGAAAATCTAATAGTAGAGATTGTACCTTCCAAACTGACAGATAGAATTGGCTCACAATTCCATTATTTCACTGACATATTTCAATGTTTATATTTGCTTATCAAATACCTAAAAGGTTTCATACTAATTAACAAAATAAGTCCACCATAGATAACAACAGACACTTGCGCATTTTGCCGGGTAAAGTTTTTCCTTGCAATCCTTCGCTTTTAAATATGGTTGGTTGAGATCAGCCTTTTTTTTCTTAGGTATGAAAACGCGTTCACGTTTCCCGCATCACACGAATTGTGCCTACTGTGTGGCTACAGCCACAGCTACAGCCATTAGCATGTATAATAGGACCACGATAAGTCCGTATTGACTGACAGTAGTAAAAGTATAAAGTGTGGATATGGCAATAATCTGGGGATAATCTGTCCTTGGCAGTCCTTGTCAGTCCTTCTTGTAAACATTCAGTTATTTGGTCATGATTACCTTGAAGTTTTGTCAAAATTATTAATCGTGCTGAAAATTATCTTTCGCACGTCCTTTTTAATTGTTTTGCCCATTATTTAATAATATTTTTCATAACTCACGAAAATAAACAATCCTACAGAAATAAAATTGTTTGTTATAACTTTTATGAATGACGTTCTATGACGGATAAAAAATACCTACATTTATACAGGTAGTTAGTAAGTTTATATTACTTAGATCTATTTATTGTGGTTGTAATCCCACCAAAATATAAATGTGAAAATGGGACCTAGCTATGTTCACGGTTAGAGGCTTCGCAAATAAAATATTGTGTCAAGTTTGTCAACTTTTAATAAAAAAACTGCATTAGCAATTCAACCGCTCTCAACTGACGAGCTCTAAACAACTAAGGCCTCTTGGCCAACTTCTGTTCCGAGTTGCTTGTCATTTTTTACGTATAGCGGTAGGAATAAGCATCTCTAATAAAGGCGAATAAGTTGGTCTGTACAATTCAGCTAACGGCCAAGCCATACTTTCTGGCCAAAATATGAGGTTGGTAGAGTATGCTTTGTAGAGTTACGGGCTCGTCTCTTCAAGAAATCTCATTTTATTCGTCATGAGCATGACATTTTCGTCATAAGCTTGCTTGAAATGTTTTTGGAAAAATTATTTTTTTAAAGTTTGTACCTACCTACGGGGTTAGTTGTTGGTGGGAGTTAGATTGTGAACGCTTCTTCTGGTTCTTAACTTGACAGGCAACCAAAAGTAATTTATTTGATAAATCACTTTTGTTTCTTGTCTTGTCTTGTCTCTACAGGTTGCTGGCATTCAGTTTTTTACTTACTACGAAAAAGCACAAAATGTAGGTACATAATAATTAATCATAGGTTCTCAGATAGGTATCCAAGTTTCCAAACTTGTTTCAATCGATTATTTCAAGGTGACTACTAATAGTGTATACCTGTTATTGTGTCAATAAACTGTTAAATAAATAAATTATCAAACTAGACGGATTTTTTTTTGTATTTAGCAGTCAAACAGGTATGCGGGCGACCCGATGGAAAGTGCACCGCCGCCTATGGACATCTGCAACACCAGAGGCATTGCCCGCCTCTAAGGAGACCTCTTATATACTTCTTGAACGAGGTATTTATTGTAAGTTTATATATTGTCACTCGAATGCTGTCGCCGATAAGAAGTGTGTCGAGGATCAACCGATTTCATGGCGAACGGTTGAGTTATGAAACAATTATATTGCATGGGATTACTGTGCAATAGGATTACTGTTGGTACTGGTGTACTGATTAGTCACTGCGCAACGAAAGTAGTCCTTCGTTGCGCAGTGACTACGTGTTAGATATATTAAATTCCTCAATCATCGATATTTATTGATAAAACAAGAAACACTCAAGTTTTATTCAACTAACTTAATAACTTGGTACTCATCAATCAACTTTTTCGCGAGATTTTATTTTTACTTAATAAAATGAAAATTAATTCAAAATCATCGACGGTGTCATTTATTATAGAGGAGCTATCAATAACTGGATAAATTTTCAGAATAAGTATAGGTACCTCCTAATAATAACTTATTACAAATAAATAAATATACCGGTTTTTAAGTGTAGAACGATTGTATTTATTTATTTAAACATATCCATGAATCGCATCGTCGACTGACGTAAGCAGCATCAAAATTAGACGACCTGAGTGCTTCTATTGGTCACCATGCCGGTCGGTCACGCAGCACGGTTCGATTGCCGGATGACCAGAAATTTAAATTATGAATTTAAATTTCTGTTACGTATTATAATAAGTACGTATTAAAAAAGTTCTTATATAAGTAGCTTATCAATTATCTAACACAAATAAGCTTACTTTGGGAGTAAATGAAGCTGTGAATTTGTCGAAGTATATTATGATATTATACAATGCAGTGAACAGCTTATTCTTAATATCTTTGCAGTGGACTAACAAGCCCCGGCATTATGATAAAAAGTAAGTAAGTAGTTAAGTGTGTCACAGGATCATTGTTCTGAATCGTGACGTCGGGTTTGCGAAATTATCGAGGTCAGACTGATAGCATAACATTCAATCGGATTATGATATTATTAGGGACATCAATGCGTACTGGGCTAAGCTTTAGGTCACCTAAAATCAATACTGATTGGACGGCACTATTATAAAATACCTATATATCCTATATGAGATAGGGATTGAGACTGGAAGATTACTGGGCCCACCGAAAACCAGCGTTGTGGTTCGCGTCAAGCGGCCACAACATTATGCTGAGAAGGGTCCACTTACGTAAAATTGCTGTGTCGTGGAGTCCATGTGTAGTAAATGTTTCTTTCTTCTTTCTATATCCTGATGGATATATGGTCTGTGGTATCTATTCTTGCGACTTTCTCAGAGCAAAGGATATTGGGTACGCGCGTACCCAGAATAGGAAACTAAGTTGTTGCTCTATAAAGTTTAATTCATCCTAGAAGGATTTTATGCATATGGATAAAACTGCTTTTCGTCATAGTACAAAGTTCGACAAAGGTGCGTTTCGTCAAGTTTTAATTTTAATTTCATTTTTATTGTATGATATCTAACAGCACAATTTACATTTCATATCAAAATATCTTATATAAGCCAATAATAGAATACCACAGCGAATTTAAACAAATGTAAATTTAATGGTTAATATAGGTATTAATTATACCGCCTATAATACATAATATTAATACAAAAATATTTCGATAATAACATAAATTCATACTTATATGTATGAGAGTAGGCATATTCAGACACGTACTTTTCCGAGTGTGAACTTTATCCCTTTAGTGGATCTATCCTATCTCTAAGTATCTCTGTGATTTTTTTTCTAAACGTGGGCTTAGATAGTGAAAAAATATCTACCTCGGAGAACATTTCGTTGTACGTTCTTGCTACTCGTGAGAAAAATTCGTTTTGACCATAATTGGTTCGGCTAGTGGGCACATTCAGCAGTCTGTAAGATGATTGTCTTAAGCGACGATGTGGTATGTTTATGCGAACGAGAGAAGTCAGACAGGGGCAATTTAAATTTAAGTTAATTACGTCATGTAGGAACAAATAATCAAGAAGAATACCAAATCTAATAAATATCAATGTTACTGTCCATGATAAATACAAGCACTTTCGTGCGAGTCAAAACTTTTTTTTGTTTGAAATTTAAGTACTTGATAAATATAGATTTTCTTTATGTAAATGTTGTATTTTGGGTTCCAAATTATGCTTGCAAATTCTAGTATGCCGCGAGCGTATACATAATAAATTACTTTAATGCATAACATATTAGTGAATGATTTGCATATCCTCATTACGAATCCTAGATTTCTATAGGCACGATTAATAATTCCATTTATGTGATAATCAAAAATCAATTTACTGTCCAGCGTAAACCCCAGATCACGCATTTCAGATACCCTTTGGATTTCGTGATTTGGTATGAGTAAAAGGTTTCTATTTACGTGTGAACGTAACAACCACACATTTGCTGGTGTTAACGCTTATGCTGTTACGACTATAATACTCTGCAAGCCTGTTTAAGTCCTCTTGCAAATACACACAGTCCACTGCTGTATTTAGCTGCTTAAATACCTTTTTGTCATCTGCATATAAAATGTAGTTTGAATATTTAATACATGTATCAATGTCGTAGAGATAATCATTGTAGAGCAGGACCCAAATGCGAGCCCTGGGGAAACCTATCAAAGGTCTGTTTCCAAAGTTGTGTATGGTCAAGACATTTTCGTTAGAATAGCTTTTGGTCAAAGATTGAGAGCACCACGTGATTGAATTCCATTGGAGAAAACATATATTCGAACTGTTTATGCTATTAATTTATACGTGGGATAGTATTATAGTCGATAATTAGAATAATTCAGTATTAGTAATAATTTTATTAATAATTGTATAAATATTATTTACAATAATTAATAAAGAAGATTCCGTTCCTTTAAATATTATTAAAACAATTTAACTACCTTTGTAATTTATTATTTAGTAAATTACAAGTTGGTAAGTACTTAAACTAAAATAGGTAACAGGTGTTATTAATCCCCGACGAAAAAAGAGGGGTGTTATAAGTTGACGTGTGTATCTGTGGTTGTGTGTGTGTGTGTCTGTGGCATCGTAGCTCCCGAACGAATAGACCGATTTAAATGCGATTTATCTCTACTTAAAAGCCAGTATAATCGAGATTGTTCTTAACTTTGTTTCATTAAAATCGATTCAGTAGATTAGAAAATATTTGAATAAATGTAAAATTGGTAGGGAGTTATCCGACTTTTTCTGATGGTCAGATTATTCTTTTTTAGGCACATGGTCGGAAGGTCCATCTGATGGAAAGTAGCCAACCGTCGTCCAGGATACCTGCAACCTAAGGGGACTAGATGCGGTGCCAGCCTTTGAGGTACCTGTAGACGTACGTTTTGAAGAACCCTATTTTATAGAGCATGTTATAGGACAGAAATAAGGCGAAACGGAAAATATTAGCTGCAATACAATATCGTGTTGCACAATACTCATACCCTACATCGGCAGATACTTCGCTTTGATTTGAAAGTACTAGTATGTGCTCAAATCAATTTCATGGAAACGTGAACCTTACATTATGAGAACAACATAATAATATGATTTACAATATTCAGTGCGAGTATAACAATATACCTACTTCTTACTCTATCATACTAACTATAATTAGGACGGTAAAATAGGGTAATTCATAACCTCTATTTATAGGGAGATTATTGTTATTATTTTCTTATATACAACGCAGTGACGAACAAGCAGACAGCCCACCTGATGATAAGCGGTAACTGTCGCCCATAACATTTACGATTCATTGACTTTTTATTTGTGTACGTGTGGAGGTTAGGTCTGTGGCATCTAGCTATCTGTGGCATATAGCTTATCGGATACAAGCAAATCTTGCGAAGTTACTTTAAGGTACGAAGGAATGAAATACTTAAAGGAAACAGTGTGCGAGTAGAAATTATACTTTAAAATATTATTAGCTAATAAGAAGAATACTGAGAATACTGGCGTACATCGTACTCTTATACTTTAGGTCTGCCACGATGCGGAAGTTCGTACTTCGACATTCCGTAGTGGAGTCTTACACAAGTCTAATCGTATCAAATAGTTAAAAAACCTATCACGGTTGTACTCCCGCGCGTGGTCCCGGAGTCAGCTTTGACCATGATCCAGGATTGGCAGATCAGGTAATTGCATTGGATCGCCGTGCCATTTAACCTTCATGGCCCTGTTCACAGGGGAACCCGACCAGATTTAGTCGCGATCACGATGTTTTCTCTCACTGTAAGGGTATCGGTTAGTGTTCAACAAATATGCATAACTCGGAAAAAATCATGGTTACATGGCGGTACTGGGGATCGAACACAGTACCTCTCACTGACGAGTCGGACCCCTTAACCATTAGGCCATTGATGCTCTAATCGTATCAAATTATTATCACTACACTATAGAACGAAGTCACACACCGCGTCTGTCTATTTGTTCGCGATCAACTCGAAAAGTACCAAACAATATTTCATGCGGTTTTCACCAATGGACAGATTGATTTATCAGTAAGGTTTAGGTATATAATTTGTTAAGATTGTTATTATTCGTCAAAGCCGGGGGCGGGTCGCTAGTAGGTATGAGTTGCATCATGATTACTGGAAAATGTCAGTTTATCTCGTTGGCCTATAAGAAATTATTTTGTTATGGCATGTAAATAGTCTATTATCGCATATTATTAGTTATAGTGTAGGTAATATTTGAATATAGAGAAAGTATTAATACCATGTCAATAACTTTATATAATTAATTTAATTTTAAATGTTCAATCCTGGTAGACCTTGGTAGAGATGGGAGGACTACTACATACTAATATCAACATGATTTAAACGTTATCTTGAAGCAACAAGACATCTATCCAACCTGTCGCCTTCCACTGCAGACCGTAGGCCTCCCCCAAAGAGCGCCTGCGAATCGTAGGATTGGCATTGTCAAAGCATTCCAGACCTTGGATGTATCAACAGTCAAATCTTTGAATAGACTCTAGAACAGTCTCGAACAGTCTCGATAATCTCGTTGGCTTTTCGTTGTCCACGTAACGATAGCATCAGTTAAGCATCAGTTACAGTAAACGTACAAAATGTAAAATAATTATTTTGACTTAGACCGTACATTTGCTGCACAGTACACAGTACAACATGAGTATTTTAATTATTATTATACATCTCGTCTTTCGCCAAGGCTAGCGACCTCAAAAATTGTGACCACTGTACCCGCAATAAAGCAATTACGGCTATATATCGCATAATACACCTAATTACGTTGACCGGATTCTATGCGGTAATGGTAATTAGTTACTTGATATTAGGAATCCAATGTTCTTCTAGGATTTACTATATCGATGCGGTTGCGATGCGTAATTACAAATACTTAGGTGATTAAATAGGACATTACTACCTTTACATACGTCATTAGCAAGCTGTGGTCTTTATATGACTTATTTATATTGAGGTTTTGGTGTTATTTTCTGTACATTAATTCTTTTCACCAATTTTGCTCACCAATTGTAATTCTTATCAAGTACGTTGCCAAGGGGAAACAGATTATTATTTTCCGGCACCGTGCAATCTAAAGCATACTTGCTCTTATTGATTATATTCTTCTTTTTTTCATGTTGTATAGCTCTACCAAATTACAACGGGTAGAGATCATTCCGTTTCCACAATTTTTGCGAAAAATCTCATGTAATCCGTGCAAATGCTTCTATGCTAGAATTAATCTAGTTTAATTTCATCTTGGTGTAATTCACTTTTACTTATTGCGCATTGTTTGGGAAAAAACTGTATTAACGGTTCATTTACCAGCCCTTGGATAGGACTGGAAAATGTCACATCCTACTGGTCAATGACTTCTGCCAGGGTCCGCTTTCTTGCTGTTTCTACTCCACTTCGCCCGATATTCATTCATTTTCATGCGCAATAGGTAGGTTGAGTTCGTAAGAATTGTAAGTATATCTAAAAAGAAATCGTAAAAAAACTTGAAGAGGCCTAAATATATTTTGATTGCCTAGGGAGATACACGGATGGACGGCCCACCTGATGGACAGCGGCCACGGTCGTCTAGGAGATCTCCAACCTAAAGGAAGCGGATGCGGTGCCGGCCTTTGAGGTACCAAGGAAAGACTTCGGGAGAGAGCTCAACCCACATCATGCACGTGCATTTCTTTATCCAATTGTAGCTAGATACACCTTTATGGTTGATAGTTGATCATAATGACATCGGCCTTTGAGGTACCAAGGAATGACTTCGGGAGAGAGCTCAATCCACATTATGCACGTGCATTTCTTTATCCAATTGTAGCTAGATACACCTTTATGGTTAATAGTTGATGATAATGACATTGTAATAACAATATCATCTTCCTAGCGATAAATCCTTGCTCAGCGACTAAAGGTAAGTTTGCAAGCCAGAGACCGCTCTTCTAGGTAATAGAAAAGCTTTACTGAAAGCGGTTTCTTACGAGAATCCTTAATTAAGTAATTTTGGTGTAAAATTGTTTAATGCTGGTTATTTTATCTTGTCTTACCAATACTAATATAATAAATGCGAAAAACTACGGAAGGGATTTTGATGAAATTTTTTAATAACGTAGCTAGAATAAATAGTACATGGGCTATATTTTATCTCGAAATTCAATGTGGTTCCACCGGGAACAGGCCCGGATCGTAAAAACAAATTTTTACGCGAACCAAGTCGCGGGCAAAGCTATAGTCTACACTAATATTATATTAAAAAGGTTTGTGGTAGAATGCTATATTATCGCTGAGTAACATACAGGTACTTGTTATCTCAGGGAAATAATAGGGTCCCGCAGGTAAGTTGATTGTTTACAGAGATCCTAAATGCGCGCGAGTGAAACCCGCTGAGAACGGCTAGTTGAAAGTATTAACAATAAAATTATGAAACTATGTAAGTTTATCACTTATACAGTAAGTATTTCACTCTTTGAGAGGCCATTGATATTGCCACAGCTGGTGGCGGAAACCTTTGCGAAAATACCGATATTACCTATTGGTTTAGAAAACAATGGCTCGGAAGGAAAAAATAGATTACGTTATGGGGAAAAGACGTATAATGTCATCACAGCAATTCCTATGCCCTTGCTTATCAATACCTCCTTGAAATTATTTGTCAATTCAGTATAAACAGTATTCCTTCAGCAATTTTTTTTATGTAAAAGACTTAATTATGTACTAGGTACATCCCACAGGACCAGGCTATTGCTACAAGCTACGATTCTTCTAACACACCTGTTTTGCCTATTATTTCTTACATTGAGGATCATACGTGTATAAGAATAAGAATATTTTTTTTTTATTTACCTAATTAAAAATAGTACCTACGTAAGTTTAATAAATTGTATTTAATTTTCTTATTTTTAATTTACTTAGTTTCAGCACGTCTCGTTGAGGCAAGTTGTGACCAAAATGCTGGTCTTTATTTAGCAAAGCGTTTGACGATTACCATTCAAGGTGGCAATGCCGCCAGCATTTTGGGCACCTTTCATAATGGCAGCGGTTTATTAGATTAGTTTCTTAATTATTTATAGTTTTAGATAAATTTAGTTTTAGATAAATTTAGTTTTAGATTAACCTTTTAGTTAGTTAAGATTTGTTATATTTAATAAATAGGTACATGAAATGGCTTGTTAAAATTATAAAGATATTATAAAAAGTAAAAAAAAATTATATTTCATTTTAAAGTGACCAGACTCATTGTGTTAGTAATTTCTTAATATATTTACTGTTACTAGAGGAAATTAGTATTCTCAACAAAGTTAGATTTACTCTACATTATGTTAGTATTAGGCCACCCAATACTATCTTAATATATATGGTGTAGTTTATATATCTACCTATATAATTTACTTTGGGAAAATGAATAAATCTAAACCTAATTATATATATCGGGTAAATATATTATGTTATTATTTAACAATACAATTTGATAAGGTTACATACCTTAGATCCGATTGCCGGTACTTCTAATTTTCCAACTTCTACAGCACCTTTTTCCTTCCTACAGATTTCAAATTCAAACTTCGAATTCTTACAAATCCACACCGTATCCGGACGAAAAGAAAATAATTTAAAATTGGAACACGGCTGAGGCAGCGGCGCTTGGGGAACACTGTCGTTATCTAGTTATCGCGTTTCGTATCGTGTTTATCGTGGCATTGTTTCGTGTCGGGAGTGAGTGCTGCGCGTGAGATAGACGGCGTGCGACTGCCGCGGGGTTGCGTGGGCGACCTCTGATCGGCGATCGTGCGCGCGCAGCCTTTTATATACAGTGTTAAAGGATAAGTTCAGTGTAACGGATGCAGGCTCTTCTGCCCTATCTGATAACACGGAGGTGTCACTCGGTAATGGGAATGTGATAGGGCAAACAGTAATGAGTCAAACAAACCGTTGCCGGACTTTCATAAGTGTTTGTAAATAAATATTTAAATATTTTGACTTTGACTTTGACAATAGAGATTTTGTAGGCTGGTTTATTTATTTATTAAAGTACCAACAGATATAACAAACAATATAGTATTTTATAAGTTATTGTATAATTATGTATGTACGCATTCATTATATATTTAAGCATGTTACACACCTACATGTGTTGGTATATATGTATGTTCTATTAGCATATTCTATTCTGTATTCTGCACATCGTATCTGCATTCCTTCTATAACATCTTTTATAGCTTCTGAAGGCCTGCTGGAAGAAATATTTTTTTTAGAAATAAGTAGTGCCTGTTGTGTCGTTTGTAATTGTGTTTTTTCCTTTATGTTTTATTGTGTACAATTAAGAGTTTAATAATTGTATATTATTTAGATATAACGTTGCGTAACAAGGCATCGATGTACGAGTTAATATAAATAAGTAAATAAAGATACATTAAGATTGAATAAATAGAGAAAAGAAAAACAATTTATATTCGTAATAATAAATCATAAAATTTAAGTTAAGGTGTTTGCACAAACTAATAATTACAATTCAGGCACGCTACAAACACCGATAATTAGTAAAAAGATTCGTAATGAGGATCAATCATATGGAAGAATTTTATAGGTAGGGTGAGATGTCGAACAGTGAACCAGTAGTACACAGTTAGCCACCTCTAGCCAGATCATGCAGTAAGCGTAATCGTACTTGGTTTTTACCGCTCTTCTTGCTTTCCAGTTGGTAGCGAGCTCCAGTGCAGAACGCCCGCGACTCAGGGCTTTTTGTGATATTCAGCGTAAATATACGGAAAATCCTAAGTAGTAATTTATTGGCTTTTAACCTTATACTGCATCTTTTAAAAGTATTATTTTTTCTATTTCTGTACTGAATATCTATGCTTTGTTTGGTCGTACATTCATGAATCCTACTTTGATGAATAATTTTTTGTTGAATTTAATATCAGTAGAGGTGTGTGTGGTACATAGTGAGCCACTACACCGGCACGAACAGTGAGCCACCGCTCCACTGTGTACAACATCAAAATTCTACTCTACCTTTAATATTCATATAAATCAGTTACCGGTTATTTTTTTTTAGAGTGATTCCTTTAAAAAATGCGGGTAGGCTACTGCCGCCAGTCTTCTTGAATAGGTACATGAATTGGCTGGACGTCTCGTCTTCTTTCGCATGGTTTCAATTTAATGAAGTCTACCTCTACCCCACTTCTACATGTACCTACCCCTATCCGCGCCCTAACCGTACTCTACACGTACTCAACTTGCAGTGGATCTTAGTGACTCGAGTCACTAAGATCCACTGCAAGGCTCCACCAGTGGATCGAATCCCTACTCCATCACTTACTTATTTCTACATAATTTTTTTAGGGGAAACCCCTACCCTACCACACCACCACTGTCAGTAGACGCCTAAAATATAATAGGACCACGATAAGTCCGTATTGACTGACAGTAGTAAAAATTATAAAGTGTGGATATGGCAATAATCTGGGGATAATCTGTCCTTGTTACTCCTTCTCAGTCCTTCTTGTAAACATTCAGTTATTTGGTCACTATTAGCTTGAACTTTTGTCTAAATTATTAATCATGCTAAAAATTATCTTCCGCACTTCCTTTTGAATTGTTTGCCCAGTATTTAAAAATATTTTTCATAACTCACGAAAATAAACATACTTCCAGAAATCAAATTGTTTGTTTTGACTTTTAAGAATGACGTTCTATGACGGATAAAAAACTTGGCATAAGTTGCCATACAAATATTTTAATTTTTTTTTTAAATAAGCGATTCTGTCTGATCTCAAGAACTCTAGTGTAGCTAGTTGATTATTTATTATTATACAACTTTAAAAGATATCATCAATGACTGTAATTAGAAAATAGGGTCAATTATGTTGTTATTGATTTATGTTCATTTATAGTCTTCACAGTTATTTTGGTAAATAAAACTAATTGTTTACACATCTATAAAGAATGTATTATTATCTAATTTATCTACTATGCTAATAACTACGAAGAGGAAACGTTAATAATAGTGATCTCATTCGTCGGGCTCACTGTGTACTCCCCGATTTGCTGTAGACCAACCCCCTGGTTCAATGTGTGCCACGAGGTGGACACAATGAGTCATTTCCCATCTTTCAAAAAATCTGCGTTATCATTTTTTCTATAAATCTTTTTCCATTAACTTATATACAAAGTGAGAGTCAGATATATTACGCAATGACTAGACCACAAAACATTTCATGATATTGACAAACTTATGAGTTATGATTGTTTAACTTTTTTGTGGGTCACTGTTCGACACCTCACCCTATTTTTTTCTAATGGTAGTTTTAGTATTGTACATATTGTAGTGTAACTATGTGTATAATTACCATTTCACGATTAAAAAATCACTCTGCATAAGTACCTGATATTGTGAGAATTATTAGTGTTATTTTTTAAATATGAAATTGATTTTTTTTTATTCACTGTTATAGTTTTCGGGCTCGGATCCAGCATATAAGACTACAGCTACAGCTTTATTATTTGCGGCTATAGCTATTCTTAAAGAGAGTGATAAAATTCCAAAGTAAGTACATAGCATGTATTAATTACTTTGATGCTTGGGTATCGTAATTATTACACACCTTTAAAAGCGAACCATGCGATTTTCATCTGCGGTCTCTGTAAATTTTCGCTCGCGAATATCTCGCGGCATCATGTAATTTTCTCGGGGCCAAAAATTCCTTTGAGTCACTCGGGAATAATGTAGCTTCCTAGTGCCCACCCCACCCCGGAATGGTCCGGTGCCCACTCCAGGATCGGGTGCTCACTGACTGTACATTGGCGATTGACTCCCTGAACCCCCTGGAAAATAGCCCTAGATACGCTAATGCGAGAATCAGTTCTGACTACGGGTAAATGGTGACCGAAGGAGCCACATAACCTATAAATAGTAGGTAATACGTACCAACTATTTCTGTGATAGATAGATCGATCAGCATATTGCCGTCTACTGCTGAATGTAGAACGTCTACTGCCTGCCCAAAAGAGCGTTATTTTATCGGTCTTGGGCAATCCCCATACATCGAGCTACTGACCTTTTTATGATCGTTTGTCCTTCGTGTCACAGACAGGGCCTCCCACACTGCCCTTGCCTGGTCTCCCATCCATCACAAGTCGGCTCCATCGACAATCAACTCGTCTGGCGACATGGCTGGCCGAATTCTACTTCAGCACACTGATCCTACGCGCTAGAAAACGAAATTCTTGGTGCGTAGGTTAGGTTAAGTACGTACCTACGCGCTTTGAAAATATTTCCGAATATTTTTGAGTTTTCAATAGTTTCACGGAGATTGCCATGCCCACCATAACACAATATTTCGTAATAGTCCACTATTATACTTGATTCGTAAAGAAGTAACGAACTTAATTAATAAAAAGTAAATAACGAAAGTATCAAAAATGCATATTGTATCTAACTAAAATACACAGTAGTCACAGATAATGAACAAGTATACCTACCTACATCTAGCTATGGAACGATTAAGTGTTGTTAATTTTTCGTTTGATATAGGTACAAAATAATATGAAATATCGTCAGAGCGTTTGATTATGACTTAATCAATAATTTTTATTTTCCAGTGGTGGTGTGCTCACCAGTGGAGCAGCTTTCCGCGACACGACAATCGTAAATCAATTACACAAGCATGGAATTTTATTTGAAATTGAGCAAAATGGTGGTGATTAGGGGATCCCGCAAGATAATTTCAATCCAGATTTTTGCGGGACTGAACCATCTCAGTCCCGCTGGATCCAGGTATTCGCGGGATTCGTCAAGTTGGACTTAGACTTCAGTTATTAACCGTAATAAATACCTTATTGACCTCGTTTTCATGGTTTAATTTTAACCCAAATTAAACAAGCTTTTCGGTACATTTTAAATGGTTAATAAATACTTTTAGACATACATTGATATAGAATAAGATAAGAAGACTATCTTAAAGTCTATCAAAAAATATTAGATAGTAATTTTTTCTTTTGTTACTCAAACAAAAAATAACGCCAATAGAGTGCGTTGAAATGTTGCGAGACGTCACGCCTGAGGTGAAATTTTATTCAGAAGTGAAGTCACGAGCCCCCGAAACTTTGATACGCTTTATCTTTGTAAATTTTTATTGATTTGACAAATAAAAAAATCGTGTCTAATATTTTTTATAATCTAACTGACAGACCAATTAGAATTTTAATATGTTGATCCAATCATCATCCCTATTCTCTCTTCCGCGCCCTCGCATCGTTTAGTCAGAGCGAAGCCAGCCAGTCCACTCAACAAAGCTTATCTGTAGTCCAGGCCAGTCCAGCGGACTCCTGCAAAAAAATTTACCTAGATTAGTCCCGCAAAATGTATGCGGGATACCGGCATCTCGTTATTGCATTCCCTAGTGCGTATAGTGTTACTCGTATTTAATAAAAACAATGATATCGAGTATACAATGTATCATTCTTACTTATCTTTCTTTGTATATATAGGCAATAGGTACCTACTTCATATTTTATTTTCCTGCTAATATAACCTTGAAAGATACTCAGTATATTAGGCACCAACTCTAAAGATAAACGTAAAGTTGGTCTAGGACAAATACTCCAGCTAGATAGGTCCAATTTCGAGAAAGAGGTCACTCGACGAATTCAATTCGGTTGGGCAGCTTTCGAGAAGCCACGCCATATATTTTCGTCCTATTTGCCGCAGTGTCTCAAGACGAAGGTCTTTGACCAACATGTGTTGCCAGTAATGACCTACGGAACAAAACCGTTGCCGCTCACTATGGACCTTATAAGAAAACTCACTGTTACCCGTAGGGCAATGGAAAGGGCTATGCTCGAAGTCTCGTTGCGCGATCTAGGAAGCAAACTAGGGTCACTGGCGTAGCTCTAAGGATTGCCAGGCTGAAATGGCAGTGGGCAGGGCACATAGCTCGAAGAACAGATGGCTGATGGGGCAGTAAAGTTCTCGAGTGGTGACCACGTACCGGAAGACGCAGCTTGGTTAGGCCTGCCATAAGGTGGAATCATTTGAAAAGCGGCCAAAACGCGCAAAAATTATCTATCTACACTCGCAGCGCTGTTTGCTTGAAATCATGAGCGTAGCAATAAATTCTATCTTACATACGTTAAGTATACAACAGCAGGTCTATTCGAAAATGTAATGGACTGACTAAAATTTACGTTACGGACATCTTCTAGCAATAAAATGAACTAACTAAGGTATTACAACGAATGAGCGAGTGCAGCGAGCTCAACATTTTATATAAATTATAAAGTGCCAAAGTTAAGGAATATTATAGACTATTCTATCTTTTGAGGATACTACATCTACAAAAGAACTACGTCTATGGAATTTTAATAGTATGGCTGCTATAGCAACAGTTATTAGAAAATAAGAGAAGTACAAGAAAATTTAATAAAAAGTAAGAGGAGCCTCTGTGGCCGAGTGGTTAAGGTATCCGGCTCGTAAGAGAGAGGTACCGGGTTCGAATCCCGCTGCGGCCATGTACCTATGACTCATTTCTGAATTATGTAGGTAAAGCTCGTCTAAGCCGAAATGACGCGCCCCACTATCGCATTAACGCAACAAACAAATTTAAAATATGGACGCAATACATATACAAATGCCGTTGTTATTGGTCATTCAGTTACCGGTGAGACTCGTTCGATTGGAGCAGTCAACGCTCCCACACAGATGAAGTGTCGTTATTAATATTTGCACTCACACATCGAAATCAACTAATTAAGTAGTGGGGCGCGCATTTCAGCTTAGACAAGCTCTATAGTCTGGCATGAAAGTCGTGACAAAAATTGAGGGCGCCACTATCGTTAATATGGTATCATTGTACCTACTGTATCAGTCTGTGAACTTAAAATATTAAAAAATACTATCTTCACGTCTATGTCTGCCTCTATATCCAATTTCTTTGCGTCTATGCCTCGTATACTTCGACTAGAAAATTAAATACTTGTGTTAATTTTTACATCGCACGACAATAATGCTAAACAGTCCACTGCTGTCCACATCATGAAATCTCCACACTTAGCAGAAGGATTGAAGATCTACAGCTACAGTAATATATAAGTCGCCTTGTCCGACACCCATAAGTCGAAAAAACTAGTTCTACTCTACCAGACACTACAAGTCTTTTTCTGTATGACAATTTATTATTGACAAATGGACCAGGTCCAAGAAAAATAATAACGATGGAGACTGTTTTAATCAGAGTCTAAATAATCGGAATCAAGGTACTCCTCTAAACAATCAGGGTCATTGTGTTTTTGAATGTTGCCAGAAATGCTCCCAATCCCCGTTTCCTCCTCTTCAGAGACACTTGAACTATCACTATCGTCGCCATCTGCGATAATAAGTCTATCTATTTGATCATACATAGTTTGACCACGAGTTTTCATTACATGATTTACACAATTTTTCCATACTTGTGGAATAATTGAAGCGAATGCCTCTTCGGCTAACTTTGCGACATTTCGGCCACCAACATTTTTTTGGGCAATTCTTTCCTTCACTATTGCCCAAATCATTTCAATCGGGTTGAGATCGCAGTGGTAAGGTGGTAACCTTACCACTGTATGACCATGCTCCCCTAAAAGTTCGTCAATGTGGTACACTGGTTCTATTGGTATGTAGTATATAAAGGAAGAATTGTCAAATAAATAGTGTAGGCAAAATGTTGAAATGTTAAACAATAAATTACCTACTCTCAAACTGCTTGCCTACTTCAGCTGCCATATCATAGAATGATAGCCCTCAAAAATTTCTCTACTTTCTTGACAGAGATTATTTAACATGGGATTAATCAAAATAAGGAGAAATGTTGGAAATTGAAATAATAGTCTGGTATATATACATATATTGTTATTAATTTATTAACAGCAACAATGATTCACGTTATTACAAACTGCTATCCTTCTTCTGTCTCTCTATCTCTTTCTCTCTCTGTTCGACCTGCCACCGTAAAATGTAAGCGCCTCAGACAATAATTTCTCAAATTTGTCTGGCCCTGGGTTTCATTTCACCAGCACCGAATAGTCGTACGTTGCCTACTGGATTTAGCTCTGTGCTACAATACCTTCATTTATAATACGCCATACTGTACTTTCAGATACACCTGAAAACAAACACGTATTGTCAAACGACAAATATCATATGTGTATGAGAGGGTCATGAGCCTAGTCATCATTTGGCTAAGAAACGCAACGTCAATCGAAGCGCCACCTTGCGGATAGCTGGAAATACATATTATGTCATATTCGGCGCGCGGTCGCAACGAACACTTCCAATTCGACCATCGGCGAGTCAAGACGTGTAACTAGCTGCTCATCCATTGAAGAAAGAAGAAGTCTTTATTTATTGCCTTACGTCACATAGCCGTACTCCATAAAGGAGAGTGTGAGTACAGAAGGGACTACCAAATTATAATTTGTACAAGGGCGCACGTGAATAGATTCCCTGGCGCACCTTGCGTTTCGGCCTCGCGTGATGGTCATGGGTGGTGGCGGGTCTTCCAGTGACCCACGGGTTCGGTAGTCCCACATTGTAATCTGTTGCTTAAAAATATCCTACAGTCATCCTATGCTTTTATTGTAATATCGCTTTATTATCTCAATACACTATTAAACTGTTCGGTTGATATTTATTTTCACGAAACTATTCAGAAAATACCTTCTGATGGATCTCTCCCCTCCTAGAGTCTGCCCTAATCTACGACATATGTATATTATTTGAAAGAAACAAAAGGATCAAATCTGTGAAAGTGAAGTATAATTTATCGATTAATTTTTTTTAACCTCAAATAAATGTATCACATCACAGCCCATAAAAGTCCACTGCAGGACTTCGGGCCTCTCCCACGAAAGGGGAGGTCATTGCCATAATCTCCACGCTTGGCAGGCGAGTTGGAGATCGCAGTGCAGTTGATGTAAATCTACCCAGAAAGATGCTGCTGCCCACCTTTCGGATTTGTCCCTTAGTCGCCTCTTACGACACCCACGGGAAGAGAAATAAATGTATACAATACTACAAAATACACAATTTTCCTAAAATTCTAATTATTTCTAAAATATCACATTTTATTCAATATGTAGGTATGTTGATAAAATCTGAACGCATTTTTATAGCATTATTGCTATGAAAATTCTTTCACTTATGTAAAAGAATTTTCGAAGTCCATTTTGAAATAACAAAGTTATATGTTATCATAAGCTAATGGAGAAATCACAAAACAAAAATCGTGACTAATCCTTATTATGAAGAAGGGTCCTATTTGGAGGTGTTAGCGAAATCGCTTCTAATAGAGGAGGGCTGTCATTTGTCTATACCAGAGGGAGCTTAAATCTTAAACTTGTACAGATGTAAAAAGTGGTGTTTTCTACAAAAGACAATTTAGTCTTCAGACCTATAATGGTCCCCAGCACAATAACATCGCCTTTAACATAGCCTATCGAAATAGAGGAAAGAAAAGACTACGTTATACCTATCGCAAAAACCTCTTTTAGACATAGACATATATTTTATTTGGCAATCACTACAATTATATCAAACAAATTTTGATATTTTCAATTGAAGTAGGTTTTTTAACAATCCCCCATCAGTAATTGTTGTTGCTTGGTTGATTACCTGGAGAATGCAGCGTGAACTTCTTCCTGTAAAGGTGGTCAGGGACTTGAGTACTTACTAGAAATGGGCCGGTTATGGCATTGGCCGGCTTGCTGACTGACCGACCACTCGGTTACAAAAACGCCGACTAGCTGGCGAAGTCGATCATTGTTTTAGGTGAAGTTCGGATGGCATCGATACTCCCATAGGTATTGGGTAAGTTGATATATGGCTGCTCCCAGCCCCGAACAGTGTTTCCTTTGGACTATGAGATGGGATCGTTCAAGAGGTACATTAGAGGTCTCTTTAGAGACGGGTAACTCATTGATTACCTGTTTTCCGCCGTATAACTTTAAAAAATAGTAACGCCAGATTAGACACCGTTGGGCGACCTCTAAGAAAACCACGCTAAGTAGATTGTTGAAAGACTGATTTTGAAAGATTGTTTAGGTGGAAGATTGGTGAAAGATTGTTTAGGTATAACTGCTCACAGAATTCTCATAAGTACCTATCTTAGATACAATACAGAATTTGGAAATTGGTCGGTAATTAAGAATGTGGCAGGTAAATGCTACGGCCCAGCAATGGTAATGGTAATGGTCTGTTTTAATTTATTTGGATCTAGATTCTAAGGCACCCTAACATTGATCGATTGCTGTGAACATGAATAGATGCGATGTCTAATACAGTATTGGGGTTACCACCATCACCGCCAGATTCAAAGATCAGGTAATGGACAAGAAGTAGACCTTATTTCAACAAGTAGAAGAACTGTTTGACATCTCAAAAATGGGGACACAATATGTAAGCTAATTTGGTAACCTTGTTGAGACAGAAGTTCCTCCTAATTATAAAGTCAAGTTCTATACTAAACAATTCAAGTGAAAAGATAAACAAACATATACACGCATCCGATCTTATCATACTAGTCAGAAATAAGTTTGTAAGAAGCTCCACCTAAACGTTTCGAGGTAAAAGATGAGTGATTACTTCAAGTGAGTTTAGATGAGCAGATAGGTACTTTCTGATAAGGAAACAATACCTGCGTTGTCACGGTGTAGTGTAAATATACTTAAATATAAGTATATCTTCCTAGGGCGCACTCGGCCGACCCTTCCATTCACACACACAGTAAGTCGTCTTTCAATTTACCTCTTGCAATTCTAATCACATCATTATTCAGTAAATTCTTATAAGTATTCATCACTCATCCTATCATCTAGACCTAGAGGGTGACCCCATACAAACTCCGTAGGGAGGGCATTCATTTTCAGCGCATATTTTCAAGCTTATTCTGCCACATGTAACACTCTGTTTCGAACGTAAGCGCTGACATTATTGTGAATTTTATGACGCCGCCTGACTACTCAATACTGTGTAATAGTACCGGTAAGTATTTACAACAACATAATAATTATTAACAAATTAAAAAATTTATATTTTAAATAATTAGATATAGAGTAATTCCATCCAGATTATATGTAATTGTAAATAATTACATATAATCTGGACGCCTTTAAGGCTAGAGTGAATAGACTGTTCCAAGACGGGCATGCTTCACCTTCGGCCGCATCGTCACTTACCAACAGAGGGCCTAGTGTGAGTTCCGCTTCGATTTTACTTAACTATCGCGTTTGCGTTTACGTGAAAATTAGTATGGAAAAATATATAGCGCCGCCTAGTGGTACGTAAATGAAGTTTTTTTCTTCATACTAATTTCGACGTAAACGCAAACGCGATAGTTAAGTAAAATCGAAGCGGAACTCACACTAGGCCCTCCGGTGAGATGGCCGTATCAGTCGAATGCCTGCCATTCGACTGCCACATGCCAAAAATAAAATTATTATTTAACGTCACAACAATAAATTAACTCTTACCAGCTGAAACAATATCGACTTCGAGACACATTATTTAAATTAATTTTACTTTTAGCTAACAATTATGTTGTTTTTAATTTATCGTAAGGCTTTAGAGTTTCTACTGCTACTTAATTTTTTATATTCAATTTACATTTTGTCAAGTAGGCGAAAGCTTTGGCTGAAAAGGACTAAAAATCTACCGCTTGCCCGCTGTACTTGGTTGGCCCGCTGTATTCAAATATGATGTGTTTTATTGTCTGCTCAGGGTATCCACATTGGCACGCCCCTAACTCGCACCAACCCCATTTGTGCCATCAGGCGCGGATCCAGGATTTGGTTTGTCTTGGCCTTTTTAGTGGAGTGATTTAAACGTAGAAATTTTGGGTTCTAAAAGCTGCGGTGATTTTTTTATATTTTGTGTTTTAAAGGCTGGGGCCGTATCGCTCTAGCTCTGCCTTGCTGCGATTAGTCTCTACTTAATTGAATCAAGATGGCGGTGTACTATCGGAAATCGGCGGTACGGCCTCTGGGGTGATAAATGAATGAATAAATGAGCGACCGCAACGAGTTTGGTGAAAGGTAAGAACATTAACTGAAACGATGATAGCTGAATGGTAAGAAAAGTAACTGAAACCTATGAATGAGCGAGCGAAGCGAGATCGAAATCTTTGAAATTTTGGGTCTTGAAAGCTTAGAATTTCAAGCATTTTAGGTCTTGACAGATTGGTCAATAGTATGAAAAAACTAAAGCTCGAAATTTTGACATGTCGGTTCTAAAAACCTGGGGATGCAGTCTCGACATACATAGCGATCGAGAACTTATTGATTTCGGTCGTTATGTCATAACGATTAGATAGATAGATAATATACTCTTTATTGCACACAAAATTACAAAAAAGACAAAATAACAGGTCTCAAATACTGCAGACAAAGGCGGCCTTATCGCTACAAGCGATCTCTTTCAGGCAACCCTTGTCTAGAAAGAGAAAAAGATAAACATGAGTCAGACAAGCAACAAAAATAACATTAATCATCTAGGTAAACTACTATATTATAAGCTAATAATTTTACACCTACATACACCTACATATACCAAAATCGTTGCGGTCGCTCGTTTTAAAAGTTGCAAGTGATTAGATTTTATCATATTCCGGAGTCTGTAGATTCGAAGCTATCGATAAAGATAGGTAACTTAGCGAATTCAGCTTTCAATATAACGATTCTACGTTAGATATAGCGAACAAATTTGACAGTCCGCAAAGTTAACGATAAATCGCTAGAAAACACGTCACGGAGTACGACTTTGATGTTGCCAAAATGTCAATTGACAAGTAAACAAACAAAGAATTACAAATATATAATTTTTAATTTCCTTAGAATAGTAACATTACAGGAATTTTTATCTTCAAACGCTTAAAATATACAATGGATAATGGTACAAAACAATAGATAGGACAGTTTCTTGTAATTTCTTACAAATTTTAACTGGGAACTATTTATATTGATAAAAACAGCCCCTGACACAAAGACTTCTATATGGACCGGTTCATTGTACAAAGGCAATGACACCACCTGCGGGCTTTCAAATTTGTTCGCTATATCTAACGTAGAATCGTTATTTTGGCAGCTGACATCGCTAAGTTACTGATCTTTATCGATAGCTTCGAATCTACAGACTCCGGAATCTTTTAGAAATAAGTAGTGCCTGTTGTGTCGTCTATATGTATGATGTTTCTCTATGTATTTTACTGTGTGCAATAAAATGTTAAATAAATAAATAAATATTGATAAAATCTAATCACTTGCAACTTTTACAACCAAGTTGCATGTCCATCTTTTCTCCGTTTGTCATTGTCCTCTGCCGACCATTTATCATATTAATATGTACACAAATTATCTATGTACACATTATCTATTACACTACACAATAAATAAATGATCGGATAGGTATTTACATCGGTACTTTGTAATCTATGTTATACTTATAATTGTATTATATTATAATGTTTGTATTATAATGTTTCCTTGTATCTTTTTCAATGTTGTGGTGTTGTTGTTTGTGTTAATAAATGTTTTTTCTTTCTTTCTTTATATATATAACGACCGAAATCGATAAGTTTGCGATCGCTATGTATGTCGAGACTGCATGGGGATGCAGTCCAGGGGTAGAGTGATTGATAAAATGAATAAAATAATTGAACGAGCGCAGCGAGCTTTGAATTTTTGGTCTTTTGGCGCATCAAACCGTGAGCGATTATAAGCCAGAGTCGAGGCTCAAGGGTGCAATTGCACCCATTCCCCCCCTGGATCCACGCCTGTGTGCCATAGATACGCACAGGTTTCGACACCTGTTTTTATCCGGTTCAACAGACACCAGACACGCCGTGACTCTAAAGCCTGCTGAAAAGCCTGGTGGGTGTTGTTTTACATTCAGTCTGAATTGGGCATCGTCAGGAGCGCTCCACGCCCACACAGCAGTCCAAGCGTCAGAGAGATCCTCCTTAAGAGCTGCACTGAGAAATCTGAGCGCCAAAGGTTTACGAGTTTTCAACCGGGACACTTTAAAGTTGTTATAAAAATTATGCTTGTTAGGCGTTACTTTCAAAGTTTCTATCAAAAAAATGAATAAGAGCCTATCATTTAAATATATCAATTAAAGAGCCAGCTAGCCGTTTAATGAACCGGCTAAATAAAATTTCATTTTTACATATGGCTTACGTTACGCGTTAGCACAACCACAGCTCTGGTTAGGATCACGGAGGATATCGGGGAAGCCATGGAAAATACTAAACTAACCATCATTATTCTAATATATTTCTTAGAGAAATCTGCTTTCAACAATGTAGATCATGAAGTTACTGGCTATCTTTTCGCAGTTTGGGTTTTTATCCTCAGTGACAAGGTTTACGTCATATCTTCGCGGTCGGCAGCAGACAGTTCGCACTGATGGAGTAGTGTCCAATTGGTGCGATCTTGTCGCTAGTGTTCCGCAAGGCGGCATTTTATCCCATCTACTATTTTCTCAACCTTAAGTGCTCTCATTATCTTTATGCGGATGACTTGCAGCTGTATGCCAGTGCTGATGTTACGGACATTGTCGAGGCAGTTAATGCTCTGAACAGCGACTTAAACCATATTTATGACTGGTCTCGTAAGTTTGGCATTTCTGTAAATCGATCGACATGCCAAACCATGGTCGTGGACAGCTCTCGGCTGGCCAGTCGCCTCGGTTTGGAAAATGTTCCACCAGTCTATTTCAATGATGTTACTATTCCGCTTACCTCTTCTATAAAATATCTTGGTCTTGTTATCGACAGCACCTTGAGCTGGTCGGATCAGCTGACAGAGGTGAGCAGAAAGGTAACAGGGGTAATACGAGGCCTTTATCCTCTTAAATTTTTTATAGGTACGTTTCGCTATATTGTTGTTTCTGGTGTTTAGCTTTTTATTTATATTTTGAGTTTTAATTTGTAAATACTAGTAGGTAGAATTGTATATGTAATTAAGTATGTAAGTGTAATTTTGTAGTGTAATTTAAGTTAAAGTGAATAGCACCAACCCCTTACACTCGAGAGTGTCGTACAAGGCGACTAAGGTTTTCGAGGCAAATTAACCCAAATCAAAATTCATCTTCAAGAAACGTGTAAAAGAGCACCTTTCTCTATCTGTCTAATATATGTATGTATGTGTTTATGTATTTGTATGTATGAATGTATATGTATTTATTTTCAATGTATGTATGTATTTATTTATGTATTGTATTAGTTAAGCATCATTATTTTGCTTTTGCTACTGTGCACGTCTTTACT
Source organism: Blastobasis lacticolella (assembly GCA_905147135.1). Classification (NCBI taxonomy): domain Eukaryota; kingdom Metazoa; phylum Arthropoda; class Insecta; order Lepidoptera; family Blastobasidae; genus Blastobasis; species Blastobasis lacticolella. Next base: position 6,297,279 of record LR990048.1, on the reverse strand, counting down.
GCATTTAATTGTCACGATCTCTGCTGTAGGCCTGCTGGAAGAAATTTCTTTATAGAAATAAGTTGGCCTGTTGTGTCTGATATATTATGTAATATACTTTTGTAACAATCTTGTGTACAATAAATGGTTAAAAAAAAAGGTCTGGAGTCTCCGTAGGCTGGGAAATGGGCAGCAGCGTTTTCCATTATTATATTTATAACACTGCGATCTCCATCCCGCCTGCCAAGCGTAGAAATTAGTGCAATAACCTCCTTTTTCGTGGGAGAAGCTCTTAATTATACAGTGGACTGCTATAGGCTGTGATGATGATGGTAGGGAGAAACCATAGAAAAAAATAAGTAGTTAGAAAAGCTAAGTAGGCGGTGCAGACGCGCCACAACTATGAGCAAATGGGCTACTTTCTTCTAAAAGGCGCGAACGCACCGTCATTCTCTTGCGGAATTTAACAGAGTGCGCATCAAAAAAGCTGTGCCTAAAGTGTTAAAAATATGCCATCTTGCGCAATAGTTAATTGCAAAGCAAGAAGCTAACAGATTTCTAAAACAAAAGGAGTGATTTAATTTCACCGTTATGTCTAAAAACCTTGTATTTATCAATATTTTAGGAAATATATTAACCCGCGCTCAAGGGCACCTTGCGCCCAATCTAGTGCTGTGCACATGAACCGACCTTATCGATAAATTATTTTGTTTATCGAAATATTATATTTGTAGTAGGATTAGAAGGAAAAGATTCTTATTTCGATTGGATGTTCTTTTATTGTAGGTACGAGTATTCCTTGAAATTTTCGTCAATTGCGGACTGATTTTGATATTCGTTTTCAGTAGGGGCACAGCAGGGTACTGTAAGGGTACGGTAGGGGCACGGGTGGGGTAGAGGTGGGATGCAGTTACCTTAACACTAAAATAATATAAATACCTAATCGTAGACAAATTCACACAGCGCCATCTAGCCGTAAACTGAACAAAGCTTGTATTATGGGTGCTAGATAATTGACATAGTACTTATACACTTTTTTTTTAAATACATACTTATTAAACATAGAACACCCAGACCCGTTACAGAATTTAAAATTGATCATTTCAATTTCTGTCCGGCAGGTGAAACGAACTCGCAACATCTTGTATAGCAAACTAGCATGTTAACCACCGAACCACTCAGGACGTCACACACTATCGTTCTCCTGACATAACTCTGCTGTACTCCTGCCATACCTCTACGGTAAATCTACCGTACCCCTACTCTCTCTATCTCCTCTCTATGCGTCCTTCAACCCCGCCTCACCCCCCTCAATATAATAACATTTTCAATTCATTGTTAATTAATATATATTAAATAATAAATACCATAATAATAGTTAGAATTTTACCGAAATATTTATATCGATAATAATGCGATTTTGTCAATCCCTAGCGTAAATGTATATTCAGAAAGGATTTACAGCACACACGCAACGCAATGTGTGTATGTGGTAGTGGACTAATCACAGCGCTCCGTTTGACTTTGCGTGTGCGTGCATAATAAGCCTGTGCATATTCAGTTGCATGAGTAGTGGTAAAAATAGTGGGGTCGGGAACGGCGGCATCGGTTTCGGTACAAATGGCGAATATGCCATTTCTATCGTGTTCTGTGGGATATACCATACTATTTTTCCAATATGGAAGGAGTCGGAAAGGTTTGTTAGGACCCGTGTCATTCAAGATGACTAATAATACCTATTTACCTACGACTTTATCTGTAAAATTTCCGCTTTTTGCCTCTGTGTATTTTATTACATTTTTTATTTATTCATGATTGATTGCGCAAATATGGTAAGTTGTATTTAAAAAAAAAACCCCGCACTGCGCGCGAGTGACAGCCACTGGAAACGGCTAGCTCGTACTTAAGTTAAAGATTATGCACCAGATTGAAAGTAACTCTACCTAAAAGTTTTACTGACTGTAATCGTGAGATTTTCAATAAATTGTAATGTTTTGCAAAAGGCAATTCATAGGTCATACAGACCTAGTGTCTGTCTAGTATTTTAGACGCAAAACATCTAAGCACTCCTTAATTCTGAACTGTTTTTTATAATAAATTATTTTTATTTCAATTAGCTTTGAAATATTAAGTTAAGATTGTGGCAAAGCCCTTAGCATTAAGATAATTATGTAGAAGAGTTAAATACCACAAGGCGATTATGTTTCATAGATGATCATGCATTATATTATTTCCGTTACCTAACCGGAAAATTATAGGAATGCTCAAGCTTGATGGCAACTCCAATACCTCTATAAACACCCAATAAAAAACAAGTTGATCCAAAACTTGAGTTAATATTATATAGTAATATAATTTATACATTACGTAGTTACGAGAGGTAGGGCATAGCGGGGAATCCCGTTCGAATTGGAGCCGCCCGACTGGGGAAGTACCTCCACCTTACAGAATACCGCAGCTAAATAATACTCTTTTAAATAGTGTTGTGTTTCTGCCGGTGAGTAAGGTTTCCAGTGCTCCATGGGGTGGGGATTTGGGGAAACGAGGCTTTGGCAGTGGAGGGGCATTTGTCTTTTTGCTGCCAGATCAATGAGTTATAGAGGTGGGCAACGCATTGGCGATTCTGTGGGTGTTGCTAATGTCTATAGGCAGTGGTGACCACGTTCCAGCAGGTGGCCCGCTTGCCTGTTTGCCCACTATATATAAAAAAAAAGTTACATTAAAGCATAGGTACTAATGTAAGTACGTGAGCGTCGGTGGCCGAGCGGTTAGGGTATCCGATTCGTATGCGAGTGGTACCGGGTTCGAATCCCGCTGCGGCCATGACTCTTTTCTGAGTTATGTACTAAACTCATCTTGGCGTTAATTCCCGGTATGTACATTAGTTGAAATCTAACCGATGCTCTTCATCATCATCACAGCCCGTAACAGTCCACTTCAGGACTTAAGGCCTCTCCCACAAAAGGGAACGTTATTGCCATAATCTCCACGCTTGACAGGCGGGTTGGAGATCGCAGTGTTTAAATATAACAATGGAAAATGCTACTGCCCATTTTCCAGACTACGGAGACTCTTGATCTTTTGCCTCGAAAACATTAGTCGCCTTGTACGACACCCATGAGTGTAAGGGGTTGGTGCTATTTTACTCTGCCAGACACCACACTGCCAATGCTCTTACGGTGAAAGAAACATCGTGATGAAACCTGCTCATTCAGGCGACTGAATGTGTAACCATGATCCAATCTGGTCGGGTTCCCCTGGTAGCAGGGTCATGGAGGTCAGATAGCAGTCGCTCCGATGATCTGCCAAATCCCGGATCATGGTCAAGGCGGACACCGGGCCCTCATCGCGAGAGCACAACCGGGACATGAACGCCAGAGGATGACAACTTATCCGCCAAAATGAGAGACCCATTCTCTACCCGACTCAAGAACACCAATGGCCAATTGAGGTCATAATTTTTTATTTTTAGGTCGGTACGAGAGACAGTTTTGTAAAAGCAATTACATTGGCTAATTTATTGGCAGGTTTGCAAACGAGTTTTACCTCACTGATAAAAATGACAGCTAGGGTTGAACCTTTCTTCTTCCATCCGTTTTTTTATCGTCCATTAGCATATCGGCTGAGCAAGGACATGCTGAGGAAGGCTGAGTATCAACCAGCAGCTGAGGTCGGCAATAAATTGGCATACCTACCTAATAGGGAGATATCTATGCGTGAAGGGCAGATATGATAATATATTGCTTTTGCATTCGGATTAACCAGGATATATGCAAATATGCAATAATACTTAACCTGTGATGCGTCAACATAATTATGTCAGAATATTACCTAATCGGGCGGGTGGGAATGTCCTCGAGTGGAAACCACTTAATTTATACTGATTTACCCGTTGTCAACTAGTTCATTAAATCACTTAATTTTAAGGAAGTGTTTACACATGAAATGCATTTCATATTAGTTAAGCTTTTTATCATAATCATGGTGACGTTAATGGTCTCGGTCGTGAATGAACGAATGAATGTATAACGCTTTATTGCACATTTAAAAGAATACAATGGGTACTTAAAGTTAACAGCATGAGAAGCAACAGGCGGCAGGGTTGTGCCACGCGCGTGAGGGCCCGGGGTCCGCCTTGACCAGGATCCGGGATTTGGTAAAACAGGTAATTATAGTGGAGAGACATGACACTTTACATGGCGGCATTGGGATACAAAGCCGGTCCCGCCATTAGTTAAGCTCTTTAATTAGTCCAATATGGACGACCACGGCGAATTCGCGTCTGTAATTTTGTGGTAAAATTCGTCCAGCAGTGGACGTCCTGCAGCTGAGATGATGATAATAATGATCTATACATATATACATATAAAAGAAAGTCGTCTTAGTTATACAATTTGTGTTAGACTTTTTATAACTTAAGAACGGCTGAACCGATTTGGCTGAAAATTGGTGGGAAGGTAGCTTAGAACCAGGAAAAGGACATAGGAAACCTTTCATACTTTTTTTTTAATTGATGGGGAGGTGTAGGGTAGTTGTAGGGTAAGTGTAGGGTAGGTGTAGGGTAGGTATAGGGTAGAGTAGTTGTAGGGTAGCTGTAGGGTAGGTGTAGGATAAGTGTAAGGTAGGTGTAGGGTAAGTGTAGGGTAGATGGAGGGTAGGTGTAGGGTAGTTGTTGTAGGGTAGGTGTAGATTAGGTGTAGGGTAGGTGTAGGGTAGCTGTAGGGTAGGTGTAGGGTAGGTGCAGGGTAGGTTTAGGGTAGGTATAGCTGTAGTCCGCCTTGGCGGCAAGAGTCAGCCCTGGTACGACAGGCCTAGTGCGCAGGCAACTCGCCTCAAGCAGGATGCTTTTCGTGCCTGGACAGTGGCTCGGGCCCAAAAGGACCCTAACACCCACAATTTGAGGAAAAAGTATAATGCTGTATCGAGGTCTACAAAGAGGATAATGGCTGGAACAAAATTCAAATTCATCGGTTGAATTGGGAAGAGACTAATTAGTTAGATAGTTACCCATCTGGGAGTCGTGCTTTTTGGTCTCTCTCCAAAGCTGTTGAGGGGAAAAGTATATTGTTTCAATTTGTTTTTAAGTCGCAATAACCCAAAATGTAAATCACAGTTTACTGGCTCGAATATAACATCAAAAAAGTAATTTAAAAAACACATTGTGCACTCAACTGAGCAAAGGTTTCTCGTTAATCACTCTACCCATCTATGAATGCCAAGTTAATCCGTTGTGTAGATTAGAGAAATAAATGCCTGCTATGAGATTAGTAGAGCAGTAGTGAAGCTGTCCAGCTAGGTAAGTCAAATTTCGAGAAAGTGGTCAATCGACGAATCCAAATTGCCAGGCTGAAGTGGCAGTGGGCAGGGCACATAGCTTGAAGAACAGATGGCCGATGGGGCAGTAAAGTTATCAAGTGGCGACCACGTACCGGAAGACGCAGCGTGGGTAGGCCTCCTACAAGGTGGGTGGTGGTAAGTATTGTCTATATACTTAGATCTATTACTCAAACATAGCTAACTTCATAATTGCAATGACCTTGTATCATAGGCGTAGCGAGAAGGGGGGTCGAAATATCACATCGCCTGCGCCACGTGATAAGTCTAGATTTAACAGCCAAAATACCAAATTCAACAATGCCCTTCTTTAGTACTCTCAAGTAAGTGTAACTTGAGTTGAGAGTTAGTACCTAATTCTCAAATTAAGATCGTTTGTACATACTAGAACCCGACAAACAAGCTGACACCTGCCGGAAAACGGTCTCTATCGTTACCTACACTAAAACATATCGTTCTAGGTGAACGAAAGCCAATCGTGAATCGTCATTCATACGTGATGACCGCCGATTTGTATGCAAACCGCGTCTATGTACGTGAAACCTTGGTCAACAGATTCATTCTTCCTTTTGGCGAAAGGAAAACTGGAAAACTTTAACCATAGGGAAGAATCTAAACGAGTGACGTCAATGTTGATAGTGACGCACTTTGTTGTGACAAATGTAACAGTACCAAGTGTTACAAGGTCTTTCCAATTTGAAATAGTGGCTGGTATAGATGGGCCATTTGAACTAAAATGTGTGGAAATCTAAATATATAAAAAAAAATTGTTATGCCTCCTAATACCGTTGGTGATGCGAGGTGGACCAAGGTCTTCTGCTTGGGACCCTGAGACTGATTGAACAGTCTTTTTTATTGCCTAGGGAGGCACACAGTCAGCTGGTCCACCTAATGGAAAGCGTCAATGGCCATGACATCTGCAACTTAATGAGAGCGGATGCGGTGCCGGCCTATTGAGGTACTTACCTGTATACATGCCTTCTGCACAACACCATGTTGTAGTGCAAAGGAAAACCTTCGGGAGGAAGCTCATTCCACGTCTTGCACGTGCGCGGTAAAAAGGCTCGCGGTGCCCGTACCTACGTTACATCTAAATGGTGTGGATGAAATCTATCTCATATCGAAAAGTGACGGTGGAACCAAGTTAAACCGTTTTACGAAATATTCCCCCATCGTCGGAGGGTGCGATTGGGGAATAGTGACGGTGCAACATAGATTAACCATTTTGCGAAATATTCCCTGTTGCACAGACTATAGAAAACGCACAGAGAGCTAACGTCTCTTCGGGGGCCAAGAGCCAATTCAGGAGCACACGTTTTTAGCATAATTGCTGAAATACCGTCGGGTCCACTAGGTTTCCCGATGTCGAGGGAAACAAATGCACGTCTCACCGTAGTCTGTGTAAACTGCACATCAGGCATAATCTACTTACATCGCGGGATATTAGGCGGTGCATTTCCCTTGTGGTCAAGGGTCGAGTTCTCCGCAACTAGAGAATACAGGATTAATACTGTATTAATCCTCAATCCCCAGTCCTGTCTCTGGAGCCGATTGGCACCCCGTGACGGTATATTATTATATGAGAACGTGGGGAGAGATGGTGATGATGATAATGGTGATTAACTATCTATTAAATAAGTTCGAAATTAGGCACGGAAAGCGGGCCAGATTCCACCCATGTTATTTGCTATCTATGTCTACCTATCGCTATTGAAAACTGTACAATAACATGTATATTTAAATTTATGTAAAACCAGGTACTTACGGGCTATGGTTAGATATGGTTATCTGTTGGGTTATAGTTTTTAGTAATTGGTTTACAATGACGAATTAGTTACTGCATGCAAACGTTAATTAACGCTCTTTAGCGTAGTTTGTTACGCTTTGTATATGTTACGGGCAATGTGTATAATTCAGTCATTCAATAGAATGCCCAGAGAACGCCAAGAGCAGATCAGGCAAACACTTGCAGCTTAGGCCAATTTTTGGCAACGCATTGCTTAAGCCTCAAGGATACGTGAGAATTAGGTGCCTAAACCTGCCGGTTCCGTGGGCGGCTCAAGAAGCGATGGATTAACATCACTGAGTTGAATAGTCGAATAACCAGGGTCCGAAGCGGGAATTCTTGGCCTTAATGGGTCGAGAAATCGCAAAAATCCAGCATTGTTAGATCATACCTTTTGGTACGATTTACGTACCTACTGTTTGGCCATATGTAGTACCTTTGGCGAACTATGCTCCTCATCGTACTATTTCTTTGCTTTTGTTGCCCGCAAAATACGAAAAGGAGAACTTATCGATTATGACGTATCGTTTAACCTTATCTTTTTTGCTGCAGTTTTTGCTTTAAATTCGATATAATATAGGCCGAAGTTGAGATTTAAGGTTAACTCAACACCGAGTAACTTGAGGTTATTGGTCAATGGGAAAGGCGCGCTCCGGATAATTGGAGCTAGATAGATTAGGTTCCGTTTGGCGGAAAACAGACAAGCCTGTGTTTCAGCATTGTTGAAGATCATCAAATTGGCTTCGCCCCAATCGGAGACCGCCTTAATGCCGGTCATATGAAAGCATCCGCCGCCGGGATTCGTTCATATGACTAATCTCCCTGCCCCTATTGTCCCTGCTGGCTTTTGTATTTGAGAGATATCACCGTTAATATGCAGCAAAAGGGAGAAGAAATGACAAATTGAAATTGAAGAAATGGTAAACCGTACCTTTTTAGTACCGCTATCCATTTAGTCCAAAAATGTTGCGGTTTGGAAGCTCACGTAATGTTGCAATTTAGACATATTGCGACATTTACGTTGGCTGGTCCAAAAGTTTTTAGTCAATAGCTGCTATTGTTTAAATTTTTGTATCGTTTAAAGGCAAATTTTATTACAAACTCCTTGGTCAAAAATCAATAGCCGGCGACCATTATTTATTTTTTTATCGAATATTAAAAAAACATGCTGTCCATACCACAAACTATGAACTAATAACTGGTCCATACAATGAGCAGTTTTCCAATAGGTATCTAAAGCATTCCTAACCACTCACTAGATGGCGCCCCGACAATTTTGGTAATTAATAATCGCTTGAAATAGGTTCTTAGCAAACAGGATATAAACACTGGGTACGTTGTATTGGATAATATTTTATTTATCAATAGTTTTCAACCATTTTAGAGGTTATAATAATAATGGAACATAGTGCCAACTTCTATAAATATTTCTTTTTACATTTTGTTCAACCTTTAACAGTTACGTTTATATTAATAAACATTTTATTTTTAAGTTTAGTATTAGTTGGCTGCATGAAATCACATCATACAGATTATAAAAAGATTACCAAAATTGTAGGAGCGCCATCTATTGATGCTTTTTGAAACCAACTGACAATACCTACTGGAAAACTCCTCATTCCATACTATTTTGGTAATATGGGAAGCATTTCGTGGCAGACGTACTATAATTATATTATTAGGGTTAACGTATAAAATATCACTTGAAAATTTAATCAGCACATTTAGTGAATTGCCTCTATCACATGATATTGTCATTTATTAATTTTATAAGTTTAAACGTAAAAGTTTACTGTAACATGCTTTTATTTTTATTGGACGAAAACATTTCCAAGAACAACAATCCCGAGTGTTTACGAAATATATGATACTGGGTTTTCTCGTTGATTTAATCATCATGTGCCTACTGAGTTGTTTTCAATAATTAGATTACAAGAGGATAGTACCCCACGTGTGACTTTACATATTTTGTCACGTGGACAGATTTTTAAGTAGGCTGAAAATTAAAAAATAACTTGTATATATACTTGACTTACAACAGGTACTAGTGAGATTTGTACTAGGCTTTAATTGTTAATTAATATTCTAATGACGTATCTATTTTGTCTAACTTCCTTTGTTATCAATGAACTTAGTTACTATTTATGAGTTCACCGCGTGTCGGCTGCCAATTGAGATAGTTATCGTTGGATTTATCCAGTACACAAATTGTGAGGGAAAACATATTGGATTTTACCCGACCTTTTATCGCAAATAAAATGACTTCAATTGTGTGTCCGGGAGAAGAACTACCAGCTCGCCGAGAGGCTCTGTCGGGCATGAAATATCAATACAGAAGCCAAAAACTACGCACTACAAACGGCGTTTCATTTGGCATATGAGATAACAGAGACTACAAAATGATGGATATTTTAAGAATGGCGGGAGCCGAATGTTAACCTCCATATGGGTAAAATCGACAGCCAAACTTCGAGGACCTCGTCAACAACGAATTCAAAGAAATAAAGAACGTCCTGATACAAAGTACAATAAATAACTTTTCAATGAAAAAAATTCATACAAGAACCGTTACTACGACATCCCATGGGACCATTCTAGGGTCTTTTTGACCTCTCGAGGGACTTTAGTTCACGATCATTGAAATAGTGAACCTAGGACTATCGTAGTAACAAACAAAGACAGCGATTCAACGTACATCCACGCGAATTTCGTAGATGGTTTTAAAGACAGGAGTAAATATATTTGCTGTCAGGGTCCCACAAAACACTCTGTTGGGGACTTCTGGACCCTAATTTGGGAGAGAAATACGCGTATCATTGTAAGAAACAGATGATGAAGATAACGTTTGTTATGAGTATTGGGTCAGTTCTGAAGGGTATCAACTAGTTTTTGGCAGGTTTATCGTGAAAACATTCGAAATTGAGAAAGAGTTTGGTATCATCATCATCATCACAGCCCATAACAGTCCACTGCAGGACTTCGGGCCTCTCCCACGAAAGGGGAGGTCATTGCCATAATCTCCACGCTTGGCAGGCGGGTTGGAGATCGCAGTGCAGTTGATGTAAATCACCCAGAAAGATGCTGCTGCCCACCTTTCGGATTTGTCCCTAAGTCGCCTCTTACGACGCCCACGGGAATAGATGGGGTGGTGCTATTCTTTGAGGTGGCGGCACCACACACCACATAGTTTGGTATCACAAGGACATAACTCCGACTTACTGATGTTACATCTGGAGAGTATACGAACTGGCCCAATAACAGAACTCCGACTAACTTGAAAGAGTTTTTTTCTCTTTTCTCAAAAGTTAATCAGCTACTAGATCTGTTAAAAAAGAGAGCCACCTGTTACAATTTACTAGAGCCAGGACCCATAGTCGTTCATTGCTTGGCAGGAGTGGGCCGTACTGCGGGGCTATTGGCTAACTCAGTTGACAACTGTATTTGACACTAGATAATTCTACACCACGTCATCTACGTTGAAAACTGGCAATAGCGTCTACCAAAATAGAGTAGTGTCAGATTTTTTTATGTCAAATTCAGTTGTCCACTGAGATAGCCGGAATGGTCTGCGTCATCAATAACGCAGTAGACCAACTCGAAGAAGAAAGAACAGTGTCGCTTCAAAATACGGTGTTGAAAGTTCGATAATCTGATAATCGACTTGAAATGTTAAGGGAAAGAAACCTTTCGGGAGAGACATTCTTCCATGAAGTTTGGAGAGCAAACTCAATTGCTCTTCTACGGGGAGCGGCAGCATGGACGGATCAAGTGAGTCCAGAGATTTTAAACATCAAAAGTTACGGTGGTGAACAGTGTACTCATATTATCGTGAAGTGCCAAAAATCCCATGCTTTGGATATGATGGAAATTGTAATCCATCTTGGTGCTGACATCAACGGTCAAGAAGGGCTGGGTGCTTTCACTTCACTTCAATTGTGTGTCCGGCAGAAGCACTACCAGCTCGCCGAGTGGCTCTGTCGGGCATCAAATATCAATATAGAAGCCAAAAACTACGCACTACAAACGGCGTTTCATTTGGAAAAAGAGATAACAGACTACAAAATGATGGATATTTTAAGAATGGCGGGAGCCTAATGTGAACCTCCAAATGTGTAAGATCGTGAAGCAAGTAATAACAATGATGAAGAAAGTGATAAGTTATACAGGGTGTTACATAATATATGTATAAAGCCGTGAACTGGTTAGAGTGTTAAACATAATAAAACGATAGGTACAATTATTTCTGTTGTACGTGGAATTTTTGTACCTATCGTTTTCATACATTTAGCACTCTATACGGTTCACGGCTTCATACATATGTTATATAAAAAAAATTCACGTACGACAGAAATAATTGTACCTATCGTTTTATTATGTTTAACACTCCATCCAGTTCACGGCTTTATACATATATTATGTAACACCCTGTATATAAAAACATTAAGTGATCTCAGTTTGGTAAAAAAATAAATATCTAAATATTGTAGCTATTAAAGTTTATGTTTAGAGCTAAGTAACACTAGGTATCTAGATTTGAGTTTCTAATGTGTATCAGTTAGTTTTTGCACTTTGTGGCCTATTTAATTGTTTTTTTATTCGTTAGAGTTTATAGTTGTAATTGGTTGGGCATAGAAATAAGTGAAAATAGGTATAAGTTTTTTGAATTTTTTTTATTATTCTCAAAAGCAAGTCTAGAGAATAACAAGATATTTTTTAAATGAATGCTCGAATATTTTTAATGCGTATGACGTAAAAATCTAAAGTCTCTGTTCATTTTAATCAATTGAAATAAACTTATATGACGTAGGTAATATATATATATATATATCATTTCACTGACTAATAGATCTGATTCTCTGAGACTGCGCTAACTTCAGGGGAGAAAGGTATGCATCCTTTGAAATAGTACTTTTCTGTTAAAAAATGGTCTGGCTAGTGTTTTGATCTAGGCTTGAACAACACGTCTATTTTAAAAACCCCTTCTTGTACAACATTGTTAGCTAACTTGTTAGCTTTCCTTTCTTGATGCCGGTCTCGAGCATGAAGAAGAACATAACTGGTACATTGGGGACAACGATCCGTCACCACCCAAAAATCATCTTTATTCATAGTCAAGAAAAACTGTAAAGAAAATATTTAACTTCGATAAAGAATACAAAGGCCAGATTTAGAGATAAGAAATTTATCTCTAAAGAAGACATACCTCTAAAATAGAAATACATTTTCCTCCTGAGTTTGTTGGTGGTGTCGATGGGAGGATTCTTATTAGCCAAATCATTCTACGTATACATTGTTCTGGGAACATAGCAAGGAATGGATCATCTTGTTTTATCCAGTTAAGTCGCTGGTAAGTAGAAAGCGCCAAGATAGTTATTGGTTTTAATAGCCGTGATTTTAATCCTGTAATAAATAGTAACTCTTCAGGTAACACATAACTACAAACTAAACAAATGTTTATCTTAATTTCATAAATTATTGAAGGGACTATACTTACTGCTAAAAACACTTTCACTCTTCGAGCTTCAGTAGTGGAATAAAGGTTTTATATTGAAAAACACAATTTGTGAATACATGTAATTTAATTAATCATTAATTTACCTCCCATAAAACAAGATCCAGGAAAAGTTAACAAATTGGTGTGATACGTAGCCTAATTTTATTTTCATTAAAATATGTATTCTATTAGAAACTCGCAATAAAGTTAGTTTTGCCGTAAAAACTTGCCAGTCATCAAAATTCCCGTATTATAGCTAATGTATTTTGACCTTGACCGCTAAATAAAGTATTTTATTCACTGATAAGTACAGCCGATTATCTCAATATTTGCAGAGATTATACTCCAACTATTATTTTGTATTGTCGAACTCTGAATAAGTCATCAAACTTAAACAAAATAAAGCTGTTGTAGAAACTTCATGTACCTTTTTAAAGCGTGTCAAGGGAAAGCGATTAATTTGTCTTTCGCGGACTACTTTATCTGTGATGAATGTTAATGAAATTTTTTATTTCTGGTAAAAAAAACTTATTTTCTATTTGAAACATACTCCAGGGTGACCTCAAACATGAATCTAGACTAAGGCAACCGCCAACTGCCGTCACTTCAGAAAACGTCATCAAGGTGAAGTCGTTATAGTAAGACCACGCTAAGTCCGAATCGCTTTTTAAAAATAAATAAATAATATACTCTCTATGGCAAGTTATGCCATGTAATTTTTCCGTCATTCATAAAAGTCAATCAATCAATCATTTTTTTAATGAAATGGCAACGGGTCGTCCATAACAAAGAATTTGACTGACTTGAAAAATATTATTAAGGCGATTGGCACATTGGAACGCAGCAGCAGGGTAGATGGCGCCACCCTCTCAGAACACACTGAGTCCGTAAATTAAATTAATTTAAAATGGTTAAAACAAACATCTTGCTACAGAAATATATACATTCAGTTGATTAAACAGTGATAAACCTCTATTAATGTTATTTTGTGATGGAACTATTATATTAGAGAAATGCCACAACATTAACAAGCATGAGATTCAGGATGAAATGAGGATTAGATCCCAGGTAGTTTCCACCACTTTACATGAACTTCATAACTTTAGGAAGGTTGTATCTCGAATAATAGCCTTCTTTCTCAGAGAAGAGCAGAAAGTTACTTGTGCCAATTTCTATGGTCCGTAAAAATGATAGAAACTACATGGGTTTGAAACATAGCCTCCTTCATGGAGGCTATGGTTTGAAACTATATTTCATACTGTTCTCACAGCTAGTAATATTGTGATATTCTTTTATAAACGACTATACCCTGATAAAGTTTTCTGAAGTGACTGACTTTGGCGACTGCCTTGGTCTAGGTTCATGTTTCAGGTCGCTCTGACCTCGTTTAAAGTCATAAAATAAACAAACGACAATAGCATAGGCAAGGGACAATTCACCAAAAGGGCTAATAAAATTTTCATGTGATTCTATAAACGTTAACCCATATTTAATCGTACAACAAAATGCTTACCGCGTTACCACCGTCGTAGGGGTTAATTCTTGTAATTTTGTTGAGACATGTTATTTTTAATAATCGATAAAAAAAAATAACTAGAAGTTGTTGGCTAATAATTTTTGGCCAAGAAGTTTGTAATAAAATGTTCCTCTAAACGATACAAACATTAAAACAATAGGGTGTATAACAAGCCGTTTGCTAAAATCTTTTGGACCAGCCTAGTAGACTTTGTTTACTGGGACTAAGTTGTTTTCCATATTAAATAAATACTTACGTAATTAAATTTTATGTATTCAAGACAGGTGTTTGACTTATACTTACACAGTGGTAAAGTGACGGTGTAGCCAAAAATAGAATGCCTACTCTAGGTATAAAATTCAAAGTAAACGGAATATTAGTGCTGCTCGGCACACAAACTCTCTGGCGTCATAGGTAGGTACCTACCCCAGTCTTTCTCTTCAGCTTTCTGAGTGTCGTGATCACTGGTTGTCTTCGATGTATCCTGTCTCCGTCAGTCTTTTTCACCGCCAAGAAAACTCTATTCGTTGTAGCTCCTCAGTTTCCGGATTCACCGCTTACCATCTCTAAGAGCATACATATCCTAGGTGTCGACATCTACAGTGACGTCCAATTTCACAGTCATTTGGAAGAAAAGGTCAAGATCGCATCTAAAAAGATGAGTGTGCTTAATAGATCAAAGCAATACTTCACGCCGGGCCAACGGGTTCTCCTATATAAGGTTCAAGTCAGACCCCATTTGGAGTATTGCTTCCATCTATGGGCGGGAGCACCCGCATATCAGGTTGGTCTTTGTGACTCGATCCAAAAGCGCGCTGTGAGAATTGTCGATGATACTATGCTCACAAGTGGTATTGAGCCGCTTATCCGCGGAGGGATTCACTATTCACTCTGGCCTTGAAGACGTCTATATTGCAAACGTCCATAGGCTGCGGTGACTGCTTACCATCAGGCAGGCCGTAAGCTTGTTTGCCACCTTGGTGGTATAAAAAAAAGAAACAAAAAAATTTATAATGATCAGGGAACACACTAGGTATCTTCTAGGCATGCATGCTACATCTTCAACCTCATCGTCACTTTCCATCAGATGAGTTGAGGTCAAATGCAAGCCTAGTATTAATAAAAAAAAAAAAAAAAAAAAAAAACACTCGCGGATAATACGTTCCATTCCTTGGCCATATGCATTATAAAGGTTGAAGTAAAGCGGCTCGTGCGGATAGCTGGAAGATCCACTACATAAGGATGAAGTGCTCGCTCGGATCGCGTCTCTTGATAGCGAAATGGGGCCGGCGGAATGAGGTCGTGCAGTTCTCCGAAATGCAACCTGTAGAAGACCGATATAAGCGCAACCCTGGTGGCAGCAGTACTCCAAGCAGAAAACGTAATAAAATAAAATACCACATCCATCTCGTTTATGTCTCTCTCTATCTCTGGCTAGAATATAATTATACTATAAGACCTGTAATGTATGTACCATATTTAACGCAAATAAATAATTGAATTGAATTGAATCGGTGGGTGAGACCTGGGCTCTACTCTTAACAAAATGAATTTTTCTATGGAAAGTTATGATTCGGATCTTTCAAATGACATGAAGACGTATCATTGCCTCGTCTCGTCTTCTATAGCAATTCGATACTCAATCCCTGGAACAGCTTCCATCATGGTTCAGATGGGATTAAAAGACTGTTGACCTTGACAATGGACTGGATATCATGGAAACCTGACACCTAAATATCTGCTACCTATAGGATTGCTGGACATTCTGTTTTAGATATAGGTACCTATTAGGGACCTAATTATATTACGATCTAGTTAAAAACAGTGTTCAAAAATATCTACAACACAGTGACGTGACTTTGATTAGGTAAAAATAAATAGGTATAAGGCCATGCGGGCTTAAAGGACATCTTCAATGATAGTAAATATCTATATACCGTTTATATCTATACATCGTTTTATACATTGTATAAAACAAAGTCGCTTAAGGCCGTCTGTCCCTATATATGTATCTATATACACTTAGATCTTGTACGCAACGGATTTTAATGCGATTTTCAACAATAGATAGAGTGATTAATGAGGAAGGTTTAAAAAATGGGTAGGTAGGGGTGAAATAGCTGTACACGAACAAAGTCGCGTTGGGTCCTAGAAAGTGTGCCTAGTAGAAAATAAACAAGTAGGTACCTTCTCTACTAGAATATTTTAAAACCTAAATACCTAATGTTCGCCCGTGACTTTGTTAGCGTGAACCAGTTTTTCCGTATCCCATCTCGATTGTTTCTTAAGTTATACGGCAGACAAACAGGCAAGCGGGCCACCTGATGGAAAGTGGTCACCGCTGCCTATGGACATCAGCAACACCAGGGGAGTCACCAATGCGTTGCCCGTCTCTGAAGAGACCTCTAATATACCTCTTGAACGATCCCATGTTATAGTCCAACGGAAACACTGTGGCTGGGAGCTCATTCCACATCCGAATCGTACGAGCGAGAAACGTTATTTCGAACCTTCGCGTCGTGACCAACAGAGGGTCTAGGTAGTGAGGATGAGTACCAAGCCCACGGCGGGTGGTGCGATGGCGGAATTGTGCTGTGTGCTGTGGGCACCAGATCGAAAAGTTCCTCGGAACACTCCCCATTGTACAGCCGATAGAACACACACAGGGAGCCAAAGTCCCTTCGGTTTGCCAGTCGTTCCAACTTGCTTGTTTGTATGGGATCATCGCCAATTCGTACGGCGTGTCTCTGTACGGAGACCAGAGGATTAAGCAGGTCGGCAGTTTCACCGGCCCAAAGATGGGAACAATACTCTATATGTGGCGGCACTTGTGCCTTGTACAGCAGCAGGCTCTGCCCTGGGGTGAAGTATCGCTTGGACCGGTTAAGCACTCCAAGCTTCTTCGAAGCCAGTGTGGCCTTGCCTTCCAGGTGACTTCGGAATCGCATGCTATCCGATATGTCGACACCGAGGATCCCGATTCTTTTTGAGATGGAAAGGGGTGTTCCTTTAAACTGCGGCATTATGTCAAAGGGATATTTTTTGGTGGAAAATGCGCAGACCTGTGTCTTCGAGGGGTTGAATTGGACAAGGTTTAGTCTGCCCCCACTAAGCAACTTGCTCCAAGGAATGTTCGATATTCGACACAAGTCTAATCGATCTTTGATATCTACAGGTTCGTGCATTGCGTAGCAAGTTTTCTTCTCGCCGACTCTATCGCTAAAGCACTCTTCACATGTTCGTCAATCCACTGGATCACGAGAATGTAGAGGGGAGTATTCATCTATTGACGAACATGTGGAGAGTGCTTAATGTGGTAGTGCAAGGCATGAAAGTTTTCGTTCCAAATTCTACAGTGGCCCTTGGTGGCGGTTTCGGGCCATGCTTTGTTTTGTCATGTAAAGAGGCATCACGCCAAAAGTGGAAAATTTCAAGAGTCTAGCTGATGCACCTAAATATACAAAATTAACTATTGTTATAAGTTTCTTGACGCACAATCAGTAAGGATGCCTAAGTAAGGATGTAAAGATGCAATACTTAATGGATCTAAGTAAGGATGCAATACTTATGAAATTGGATTAATTATCATAAAAAACGTCTAAAACTACATCAAAAAAAGGGACCGTTTAACGAGCTTATCTAGGTTGGTAGTCCGCTTCCTAAATGCACGCGCCCGAAAGGCGCCGAGCACCGGTTCAAACAATGTAGGTACCTACTTCTGCGTCAGCGCATTGGCGCAGCACGGCCACAGCAGACACGGTTTCCGCCTGGCACCCTGCCGACGAACACAGACAGATCCCCAAAGTAGCTATAACCAGTCGTAGCAAATTTAGGACTTAACGGCAGAATTGGCTAGAGACTGCTCGTCTTCACATGCGCTTTTTGATCTCTCACCAAAACTGACGAAAGTAATTTCTGTATTTTACCGCTGCGTTATACTTGAGTCCCTGGGCCACGGCACTCATATACCTACAGACAGGAGTTTCCTCAACGCATCTATAGAAATCCTGTTCCAAAATGTACGCGCCCACGAGGCCCCGAGTAGGTACCGATCACAAACAGATCCCCAAAAGAGCTTTCTTTTTATTTATTTTATTATTTGACTAACCAGGCATTTGACCGCCACCTCACCTGGTGGTAAGTTGACAACAGCACAGTAACGGATAGATATCTGTCAGAGGCAAAAGCTAACAGGGATGACATTCAGTCTTGTCGAGAGGTATAGCCTCCTTCATCTTACGGAGGCTATGCGAGAGGCCATGGTTAGGCGTTTGAACGAAGCTCTCAATGCAGCCTTCGACAACGCTACCAAAACACAGGCGTGTTCTTCTTCCGCCAAGCGGAGTCCATTCCATCTAGCTCCGGCTTTCCGGAATGTAGCTGTAGAAATTACTGACAACTTACAGCTCCTTGGTGTTGAGCTATCAACCAATCTTAACTTTGGACAGTACATCGAATCCAAGGCTAAGACTGCAGCTTAGAAACTTTGTATTCTCTCGAAGGTCAGGCGGTACTTCACTTCAAAGCAGTTGCTTCAATTATATCAAGCACAAGTCCGATCATGCATGGAGTACTACTGCCATCTCTGGGATGGATCAGCCAAATACCAACTGGCGGTGGAAAAACGTGCAAAGAAGATAATTTGTGACCCGCAATTAATTGAGGCTAAGCTGCAGAGCCTCGAGCGCAGGGTTGCGTGTCTGTCGGTCTTCTACAGGTTGCATTTCGGAGAGTGCGAAACAATTGCACGACCTCATTCTGCCAGCCCCTTTCCGCCATCGGGAAACGCGATCCGGGCGAGCGCTTCATCCTTATGTCGTGGATCTTCCAGCTGCCCGCAGGAGCCGCTTTGGTTCAACCTTTATAATGCGAACGGCTAAGGAATGGAACGCGTTGCCTGCGAGTGTGTTCCCTGATCACTATAATCTGAACGCCATCAAGGCTAGAGTGAATAGGGTGTTCCTAGACAGGCATGCTCCACCTTCGACCGCATCGTCACTTACCACCAGGTGAGATGGCGGTCAAATGCCTGGATAGCCAAAAGTAAAAAAAAAAGAAGTGACGATACGGCCGATGATGCAGCATGCCTGTCTGCGACATAAGGATGAAGCACTCGCCCGGATCGCGTCTCCCAGATATCATAATCATCTTCACAGCCCGTAACAGTCCACTGCTGGACTAAGGGCCTCTCCCACGAATGGGGAGGTTATTGCCATAATCCCCACGCTTGGCAGGCGGGTTGGAGATCGCAGTGTTTAAAAAATAACAATGGAAAATGCTGCTTCCCATTTTCCAGACTACGGAGACTCTTGATCTTTTGCCTCGAAAACATTAGTCGCCTTGTACGACACGCATGAGTGTAAGGGATTGGTGCTATTCTACTCTGCCGGACACCACACGGCATATACCCAGCTATAATCACCTATAATCAGTCGTAGCAAAGGTAGGTATGGCTGGTGAGATACTAGCTCGTCTTTTTTATCCCTCACTAAAATACCGCTGCGTAGGGTTAATACGTGGCTACCTGGCTACGAGCTATCAAGATACAAAGGGGAAAGCCGGTATTCTGGGCACTCTTTGTGTCCCACTCGCTCGAGTTAGGATGACGGCGCGAAACTACCGTAGACTGTACTGCGACGCAAGTGTTCTAAGCTTGCTATCCAGTTTACTCAAAAGTCTGTGCGTGAAGTTCTTATCTCTCGACGTCCACAAGCCTAGTGAGCTCGACGGACGGCATCCCTCTCACTGTGCTGACAGTTTGAGCTCCCGCTGGCTCTAATCGTACTCCACTGGTTTTGTCCCGAACATCTGACTAATGAATTATCGGATCGCGCTGATCATCCTTACTCACACAACACCCCTCCTAAATTCCTTGCTGACAGCTCCACGGATTCTGTCTGTCTGATCCTGTTACTAATACTTGGTCGCCTCTCTCTGGCCGAAGTCCTACAGTGAACTATGGCTAGTGCAGTGACGAAAGCTGACTGGCACTGAGGACACACGTATATCATATCGTGGGTTGCGAGCGAGACGTGTGATGATATGGCAACCCGTTCTGAATATAGGTACCTATATATAACTTAAGCCTGGCCTGTTTGTTATATGGCAAATCTATTTTTCTATGCCTACTGATATAGTTAAAATAATACATACCAAATACTGTGTGTATAATTTGTATTTTAAACATAAATAGGTACTCTACGACTACAGTCATCTTTACATATTAATATTATAAGTCATAACAAAACATTAAATGAGAAACTTAAAACAAATCTTAAACAGAACCTACACTTCACCGACTTTCTAGTTGACTTTAGCAGACTTACTTGAATACTTCACACAAAGGAGTTCTAGTCAGTCTTGTAAACAAATGGTTGGTTATCATACCCCAGTTTGCGGAGATCTTTGGACACCATTGAAAGGTTCAGTATAACACTTCCATAAGATTCTGTTCTTAACACTGAAACAATTGCAATACTTCTAAATATCTTGATGGTTAGGATGTATTAAACAGTGACAAGTAGAGTAGTAGACAGCCCACCTGATGGTCAGCGGTAACTGTCGAACATAACATCTACGAGTCATGCATTAATGTAATAAAATAAAGCCACTGAGAAGAGAGTCCATACTTACAATAGTTCTCTTTTCCACTTGCTAGCATTTTGGGATCACTTAGTTCAGGGCACCTTCCTGTCAGCCATGTGATCCATTCTCCTAGCAAAGTGGCTGCCTGTGGTCGTACCAGCGGAGCTTCTACATGCCTCACCCCAGTCGTGGGTGGTAGAAAAGTTCTTGCATAACCTCTTAAGGAGTCCCCAAAAATGAAGTTCTGGGCCTGCACAGTAAGCACCACCTGAGGCCCTAAAATATTGTGTTCATTTATAATGGCTAATAGCATACCGATCCCACCTAGGGGTATAACCAAAAAGGGCAAGGGTGGACGATGATGGATCGACTAGTAGTTAACATAGCTAATGACCATAATCCTACTAATATTATGAATGTGAATATGTGTAAGGATATTTGGATGTTTGTTACTCCTTCACGCAAAACCATGAACGGATTTTGATGGAATTTCTCAGCAATATAGCTTATAGTCCAGAATACGACATAGGCTAAAATATTTCCCGAGATTCAATGTGGTTATCAAGTAATATAAATGTGAAAGATTGTAGTTTGTTACTCAATCACGCAAAAGGAAATTTGGCACACATATAGTTTATAACCTGGATTAACACATGTATAACCTGGCTTGGAGTAACAAAGTATGGAAAATTTCTGACAACACTTAACAAAGCTTGAATAACTGTGAAACAACTTACATCCTGAAATGTTAGTGCTACTGAAGACAATCTCTAGCGGTAGGTTGAAGACAACTTTCTCTGGATCACTACCACATCGTCCCATCTGGCTAGTTCCTGATGTCAACCCAGAAACTGGTTCCCAATCAGGACCCCAAACTATATCGTACTGTACGTATAGATTGTCATCAAAAATACCACCAGGAAATATAATACATTCCACCTGACCGCTAAAGGACACTAGGAACTTTGTTATTTCTCCTTCTTTCATTGATAATCAGCTTATCTTTTCATTAAATTGAAAGATTTTTCGTTTTCGAAACAGATTGACGTTTAATTGTTTGACATTTTGTAATCAAAACAAACCGTTGCTATGACAACGGACAAAAGTGTTGCAAAAAGAGAGAAATTTATTCACCGAAGTTAAGACCTAAATAATTACGATGCTATGTGTATGGTAAGTATTTAGAGTAATTTAATTTACTTACTCTACGCAAGAAATATACAATAATTTGGAAATAATGTTGGAAACCGGTTTCGTTTTTATACCATAGACAAGAGATAATAAACTTCCGCTGAACTGTTTTATCATACAGTTTCAAAATACACCACAAGATGGCGCTATATTTGCTTTGAAATCGCAATCGGCCACCATTGTTGAAGGTGAATTCGCTTCAAGTTTTATGAAATCTGGGTTTTTTGAAATCGTGATAGAGAAATCCAAGTTTTTTTCCTGTGATATACTACAATCAATACTCTATTTACCACAATCAACAACCAGTTTACCGCGAATGTGCATAATTTTAAAATATAAACGCGTCCAAAATGTCACGCGAAGTGAGCATCAAATTCGTGATCACCACACCACACTACAAATAAACTTGAATATCCTTTGATTTTGTGATCCAAGACTGTGAAAAAGTGTTGTCCTACTCCTAGGATATTTACGGAATTCAGTGGATCCTTAGTATCGTAACATATGTGTCTGAAAACGTATCATAATTTTCTGTACACGTCGTAAGGGAGCGCAGTTACGCGGGTGAAGGCTTGGAAGTTGCCGGCATCATTATGGTGGATTGAGGGGGTTGTCCCTGAAGAGACGGAGTGTTGGACTTGTCGAAGTTAGTGTCTCGTATGCCCTCAAATATGTCTGGCGGATCGCAGCACAACCCCAACGGACGACAGTCTCAGCTAGGCGCCGGATGGAGCCCCTTGCAGGTGGTGCTTATTGGTCTTGTTTTGTTTCACTACAATACCATCATAACCTATCCCTTATTTATTATGATACACCTAAAATTCATTTAATTAGCTAATCTGGGAACAACAATTTATTGTAAAAACAGTCAAACAAAATGTATATTACATTACATCAATAATTTGAATTGAATACAACATAACTTTCTCTATCAAACAAAAACCAGGTAAGTTTTGCATTATGTACTTGATCAGCTGTTTACATTGAATGCTAGTTAGTAGGTGAGTACATGTGTAACCCACACATGATTGGGTGTTTGTGTAAAGGAAGGAAGAAGTTGTTATAGATAACCATTGGAGCACAACATTGTTTAATTTAGTTTAAGAATATTATTACAGTAATGTTATTGTGTAAAATTTGTTTAAAACACTTTAGAATTAACTGTAAATATCCACTATTACAGTAGGTAGTAGGTAAATTATAAAACTGTATATGAAAATCAGAATCAGTAAATCTGTATTATTTTTACTGTGTTCAACACATAGGTTCCTATATCATCATTCATTAGCTAATTACTGAATTTGGTTTGAAGTAATTTCATTTTTTTTATTTTTTTTATAAATGCTAACTCTAACAGTATACTTATAGCTACATAAAGCTACAAAGAAACACTTGTTTATTATTTTACTTTGAAAATGTTTTATTTGTAAAGTTTGACATAGAATATAATTTAACCTAGCATCAATTAGTCTAAAGATCTAATTGGGTACCTTTCTCTTTATTCAAGTTCCAATATTTTAAAAATTTTTAGCATATGAAGCCAAAGCAATGTCAGAAATTAACTTTGCCACATTTGCTACTTTCCATCTGTGTCTACCTACCACATAACATAAAAACTTATTTTCCCAGTGATAACACACCTGTTATTCTGCCTTATTTAAAAAAAAATTGTAGATAGCCAGATGTTGATTTAGATGATTAAATATGTACATTTCAAGCCTAAGTACTTTAAATATTAGAAATAAAGTGTTGGTTTGGCTTTGGCATTTGGGACAAATAACATTGAGAAATATTTTCCAAAAAAAAAAAACAATCTAACCCAGGACTCATCAGACAGGAAAACTACTAAACTAACTAACTATAATGTGAGAGATGCTAACAGCTTACGACATGAGGGTGCCCAGAATCAGGCAAACAATGTTGGAGAAGAAAAAGTAGGAAAGCGGAGTCTGGCAGAAGTCGGGACTGACAGCTCAGAAGATGACGATGATGATGAATGTAAGAGGTGCCAAATATGCAGTTGCAGGTGGCGTCGTTCCTGAGCCGGGCGCCGCAAGCGCACTTGTCTTCGGAGCGTGGGCTAACATGGCACACGCCCACACCCCCGCCCCACCTGTACCACCCGCCCGCGCCCTCGCCACCGGACCCCTTGCAGGTATATATACATACATACTTACACACTCCCACCTGTATCCCACAGCGGTAAGCAGCGACTACATACATGATAACACATTAGTAACTCTCTGCCTGCATCACTGTCCTCCAAAAATTACAACCTTGAGGTTCTGTAGTTAAGAGTGAATAGGTATCTTCTAGCCGAGCTTGCTACGACATCCATCATCATGATCCATCAGATGAGATAAAATTTTTGTATATTCTCAGTTGCACATGATATACTACTACATTGAAGGCTATCAATATGCTATGCATGTAATTTGACTCTTTTGAAAAGCTGAAGGACAACAGATACTAGGATTTTATAGATGATGGTCACTGGAACATCCTTCAATAAAGCCATGACACCATACCACCAACCCTCTCTTCATAGTCATAGAACAGAATGCAGACAAATTAGATAAAATAACTTAATTGGCTTAAATTTTAATTTAACATTGCAAAATAAAATTTGTTTTATAACTGCTAATTGAGACATCAAGGTATAGCTGTTACATATTTGTAGGGGTCATCAATTCAGTTCCTGCAATTCAAATCCAACCTCAACCTTAAATTGTCAATGTGTCTGTATATCTTAATGTATTGTATTTTATTTTATTTTATTGTATTAATGTAGTGATACAATTGATTTATATAATGAATTCATTTATATATTTTTTTTTCTTATGAAATATGAATTATGTTTTTAAATGTTAAATGTAAACGCTTTGGATTATGTCTGTAAGTTTGCATTTAATTTAAATAAATAAGAGATGAAGAGTCCTAGATAAAACTAACCAGTATTATCTTAAACAAACTTGGTAATGAAAACAAATATTGTTTAATTTATTGAATTGTGGCATTATAAATAAATCACCCAGAACAACACAAATCCAATTTGTTTTGTTCAACTTTATTTGTGAAACAATTTTTTCTTAGAATTTGTTACACTTACTAGTTACTAAATATGTTATTGTTTTACCACATTGTGTTTATAATAATACTAGATTGTAGATTAAAACGCAAAAAAATTTAAGCACATGCCATTTGCTACCTCAATCAACAAAGTAGAGACATCTGATTAAACATTATTAAATGATACACACATATTTCGTAAATCGTTCAGATATTTTTGAGCGTTATACATATTTATTACATAATAATTTTAATAGTGAAGCTAGATAGCTGTCTTTTCATGCCCTGTCAATATCTGGTTTGGTACTTGGCACACTGCTTATATGCCACTTTCGTACATTATAGTTTCACTTTCTGTTTGTATTCCATTCTCTATTCACTGATCTCGTCTCGCCAAGCTACATACAAATACCGCGCCTCTTGCCCGTAGAGTGTAGACCACCACATTGCTCCACCAGGCGTTAAGACCAGTTTTTCCATTACACAACCTATCCGACTGGTGTCGGAACCCTCTCCAATGCTCACTACACTAAATTACTGAACCGATTTATTGGTAGAGCTCGTCTAGTCTAAGATGACGCGCCCCACTACTTAGTTAGTTGATTTCGATGTGTGAGTGCAAATATTGATAACGACACTTCATCTGTGTGGGAGCCAATGAACGACGCGTGTTCCTACGTGTTTGAATCTCACCGGCAACTGAATGGCCAATTACAACGGCATTTGTATATGTATTGCGTCCATATTTTAAACTTGCTTGTGTGCGTTAATGCGATAGTGGGGCGCGTCATTTTAGATTAGACGAGCTCTACAAAGTTATGAACCCTCTCGAGTTTTTAAAGAAAACCGAATCGAAATCAGCGCATCCGATCGGGAGCTACGATGCTACAGACCGAACAGACCCACAAATACACAAGTATTTATTACACCCCTTTTGCGTCGGGGTTTAAAACACACCTGAATAAACTTCAAGAAACGAGCCCATATGTTTCCAAAAGCAGGCACCGTATCAGCGACTCCCAGTGTTGCGAGTGTCTATGAGCGGCTGTGATCACATTCCATCAGGGCATCATGTCCGCTATTTTTAGTTATCTCACAATTCGACTACAATTCGATTACTCGAGACAAATTGGGTATTTATGCAAAAATCAAAAGCGCAGTGGAGTCATAATCGAATCAACTCTCAATCGACGCGCTCCTAGCCTTCGAGGCTCGCCTTCTAAAATCTACTTACCAAGAGACTGAACAAATGAACGTGAAAATTGCACGATTGATTTGCTTTAATTTATTTCATTTTCCGTTTTTTTTGCGTACATATACGATTCTAGCACAAATCGAAAACCAATCGAATTTTATTGGTCTTTTGTTAGTAGCAGAATACCGAAAGCGTGTCAAACTAGGATTGAGCTGCGATTATCCAATTACAATTTAATCGAGCCATTAGCAAATTTGCGATCTCGAAGCCAAGGTGACCCGCTCATTTGCCTCCCTTTATTATAGAAAACACACTCATAACTATACACATTACTAACGCCCGCCTTACTGTACTACCGTAGGGTCTGTTGCAATTGCAGGCGATGAAAGCGGCGGGCGCAAACTCGGTGTTCCGCCACACGGCCACCCCGCCGGAGCTCTACCGACACACGCCGACGCCTCCCGACAAGCACTTGCTAAGGTGAGTTTGGCCATGTTTTAATAGCAATGTTTTAAGGTCAATTTTAGTAACGTTAGAATTTGGACATGCGACAATTTGTAACCGACAAATATCTCTGTTACACCTCCCGATGAAGGATCTTATTATGTAAAATGTAAAAAATTATCGCCGTCGTCTTCCTTGGTTTGGGTCGTAAAATCCTAACAGAGTCTACTTAGAGATATTTCGTTAGACACATCCTCCATATATGCACAGGGTACTACCATAATCCTGCCTGTTGCGTCATCTATAACTCTGTATTTTTCCTCAAAGTTTCATGTTTACAATAAACTGAAAAAAAAAATCTTCACGATTGGCAGGCGGGGTATGCGATCACAGTCTTAAAAATGCTGCACATTTTCTCGTTAAGTCCGTAGTCACTTTATACGACATCCTCTAATGCATGAAGCAGACATATAATATGCATTGAAAAAGATGAGAAGAACCCAAGTGTGTGATACTTAGCTGTTAGGCTACCTTAGCTGTTAGACCAAGTACACTCTCTCTGCTCAGACTCACAGACTACAGACTCTAGTAGCTGTGTACATTTTGCTGTTCTTGTTAGACATTGCATTTTAATTTTAATGTGGGATTTTTAAATGTTAAGATGACCATGGTTGCGTGATACATGTCTCAATGTGCACACGGTCCAGGGCATACGAAAAAAACAATACACAACTTTTTCTTCAAAACCTGTGTTTGACTTGTATAAAGGATATGGCTGGATCGTCGTATTATCTTTTGCTGCCAAGCAACAGTTTTGTTTCGATTTGAAGGATTAATTTACCAATGTAATTGAAGGCATTATCAGGCTTACACAGTGATTGATAAGACAACGTATCTGCAATTCTTGCGAACTGTTCCATATTATATCGAACTTAAGCACCGCAACAAGTTCGCCACTCGTTAAGTGTGCCTCTTAGGACCGTTGGCGAAACGAGATAGACCAAAGTCTTCCGCTGGGGGAATCCTGAGCCTGGCTGAACAGTTTTGGGTGCCAATTGACCCTCCGTGACGATATATTTTATATAATAATTACTATACATACATATAAATTATAATGTTCTTTTCTACGACGAATTTACAGCGAGGTTTTCAGTAATTAAAACCCGCATAAATCGCATATCCACTTGAGCTAAAAATAGCTGAAACAACTAAAATGCCATTTTGTTCATAATACATATCTTTACTACTAGGCTATCATAGCTAAGTCAGTGGTTGTATATTAAAATCGAACAAGATAATAGGATATCGAAATTGAGCTAACAGTTACCTATTCTATTTTTAATATGTCCTATAACTAAAGGATATATGTCATCTTACAAAATCAAAAGAACTGTTAAATTCTCGTCTACACGCTAATCAATTACCATACAAACATAACTTATGTACATAATTAGCGGACATGTGTCGGTTTTTTGCCATTATCTCAAGCCAACTCGTATGCTGTATAGCAATAAAGTAGATATTTGTTGTTGTATTTGGAATTTTCTAATTCTCTGTTTCATTTCGCGGTTTTCTAACTACGCGGGTTATGTCTCAGATAAATAGGTCAATAAAAGAAAGTCCATACTTCATTCGCGTTAAGAAAATAGTTAGTCTTCGTTTTCCGCTTTCCCTAGCCCCGCCCCGCGACCAATCGGGTCGCAACGAATTAAAAAGCTAATTTCAGTGACCAGTGGAAGGCATAAAATAATAAAAATTGATACCTTGCCGGGTGGTATAAACAGTAAATTCTAGACTGGCTGCTTAGCAAAGGGATATCCTTGACACAGAATCAGAATCAAATATTTTATTCAATATATGTATATACAACACACTTATTGAACGTCGACACAATAAACACTTTATTTTTAATTTGAGACAATTAAGTTAATTTTGATTCATTAATAAACTTAATATTTTTATTTTATATAAATTGTTTGAATTATTGCTCAACTCTAATAACAACTTTACTCACCATTTTCTTAACGCGAATGAACTATATTTAGTAGTACAGGTAATGGGATGACAGTTAAAACCTACCGTCGTATGTTACAGACACACGCCGTCGCCGGGAGATGTCAAAGGCGAATTGTACCCACACTTGGGACCTGCCAGAGGTGAGTTCATTGTACTACAACTTGTTTTCACAGAATACTTGTATAAGTGGAGAAGCTACACTCCCTTATGGCTGTTTTCACTAAACTTAAGAATCGCCGAAGTTCCATCTTAACTAGTTTTAGCTAATCAGCAATGTCCAAATTGAGATAAGAAACAACTTGGGCGATTCCTAAGTTTAGTTAACACGGCAATTAGTACACCATTTATGTTATTAAATTTTATTCGAAATGGGACTGGGCCAGCCATGTTGCCCAAATGCTCCTGATTTGTAGGCCAAGCACTGAGAAGGGGGTTATTCCCATCGGACCGGATGTGGTCGGTTGCGAGTCGTAACTGACTACTCGAATGTTTTACATGGTCCGTTGCAACTCAAAAATGTTATATAAATATTGGCTCGACTCACGTGAAATGAGTGGAAAGCACTGGCTAAAAATAGTGGAAAAATGGGAGACAGGCCTTTGCCCTGCATCGGGAGGCTGATGGCTCCAAATAATAATACTAACAAATTTCCAGTGATTCCATCATTCCAAATGGAGTTTGGTTTAAATAAGTGTGCGGACATGCACGTGCAGCGGGGGAAAGTTGCAAATACAACAAATTTGCAACTTTCCGAGACGATGTCTTTCAGATTACTGTCTGAAGCCGAAACTTACAAATACTTTGGTATGTTACAGTCTTTGGGTATCGTGGACGAGGGTGTAACAAAAGTACTTAATAGTCTTTTGTCGGGTATCAACAAGGTGTGCTCCTTCAATGCTTGAGTGATGCATTGTAGGAGCTCTGCTCACATACTCATTTGGCATACTAAGGTTGGGGTCAAACGAGAGTTGGACGCCCTGGATAGAAAGCCCCATCTTCTGCTCACTACGCACCGTATGTTGGAAGTCGTCTAGGTCGTGGCTTTTTAAATGCCAAGCACCTCTACAATCGTGAGGTGTGCAGTCTTTGAGACTTTTCTTAACAATTAGTGTGGGATGCGTCGAGTAAGAAACAAAACGGGGATATACAGGGAATAATAATAATATTTCAGAAGTTTAGAAAGCCCTGAACTTCTGAATTACTTATGAAGCCTAGTAGAAGAATACTAGATACTTATGACATGAGCCTTAGCGCGTTGTAGGTACTTAACGCGGCAGACATCGTGCAGTGTCAGTGGCCTGCTGTTGTAAGATGAAGGCGCGGTAAGTTCCTACAGTATTTGACGTGCATGATAAAGGCTTTAATAAGGGTCATAACATAATCATCATAACACAATTCGCTCATAACTTCAGAACACACTTGAATAATTCCAAATAAAAAACCTATCTAATTCTTTTTTGTTGTGTTTGTTATTGCCAGGACATAGTTTGTTTTAAAGAAAAAAAAATATCGTATGATAGGTGGGGACCGGTAGATATTATTAAACGAAAACAATGCGAACGAAGTCGCGCCGGGCAGCTAGTTTTATATACCTATATTTGTAATAAGCACTCTTACAAATTACGCTATGGTACAAATCAAACAAACAGTACTACAATCTACAAAGCGATCACTTGATCATGTATTCGTATGAAATTCTTGTTTTTCCTGATTTGAATATAATTGACTTATTATGGCGCCTTGTAGTAAAAGTGAAGTGAAACTTGTACCAATTGATGAGCGTAATCTTGTAACGATTTGTTTGATATGCAGTTCAAGTTTAATTTCAATTATTCCTGCCTGCTTTGTTTGTATTCGGTATGAACTTTAGATCGGAAAAGGTGTTTTCTGTTATGTACGGCAAAATGTCTGCGTATAACCACTGAGTTAAGGAAATTGACTTTCAAATTTGCGGTCTGCCTGCACTTATTTTTGTGGTACAGTCAGTATCAATAATAGGTAAGCGGAATATAATAAATAATCATGTTTGTGTCAATATCCAAAGGTTGTGGAATGAGCTCCCTGGAGAGTACAACATTGAGTTCTTTGAGAAAGGGGTGAAAATGTTTTATACGAGATCGGCAACACGTCAATGGTGTTGCAAACGTCCATAGGCAGCGGTGACTACTTACCATCATTCAGGCCATTTTGCCACCTTAGTTACACAAAACTTCACATGTGCAAATGCCAAATCTTGTATATTTCATGTCTTTATCGCGCATAAAAACACCTACTTAGAAATAGGGCTCATAGTATATCTACATATTTTTTATCATCTGCATTTCATTCTTATTAATGTAAAAAAATACGCTATAATTGATTGACGTCACATACAATCAAAAGAAACCCATCTCGTAAGACAATTCGACATGTATTCTTGCTAACCGTTGACGATGCCGACATAAAGAAACTGGCAAATCTGTTCTCCACGATATGACATTCTACAAAAACGTTTTTTTTATGTTATAAGGCAGACAAACAGGCAATTGGGCCACCCGATGGAAAGTGGTCACCGCCGCCCATGTACATCAGCAACACCAGGGAGTTACCAATGCGTTGCCTCTGATATACCTGAGACCTCTAATATACCTAACCCACCTCCACCCAGGGTCCTATCGACCTCTCGGTCATCCGGACCGCCTCAGACCTAATCACGGGTGATGCGCACGCTTACTTGCCGATGGCTCTTTGGGCGTGAGCGCTTTTAACACCCACAAATCCTGTTGTTCCATATGCAATCTCCCTTAGCGGGCTGACGTCACAATACACACTCCTGCTCGGCCAGCTACCTTACTCCTTCGCCTCTTGAACGATCCCATGTCATAGTCCAAAGGAAACACTGACTGGGAGCGTTGTAGAAAAACCCTTGATCGCTCACCCCCACGCCGCCTTACAGAGAAGCTGCGCCCTGAGGAGTTGTTGGCGTACGCGCGCGCCGGCGGCGGCGTGGACCTGTCGGTGGGGGCCCGCGCCGCGCCCACGCCCGCCACGCCCACGCCCACGCCCGCGCTCTCCGTGCGCGACGCGCCCACCATCAACAGTCTCATCGCGAGAGCGCAGCCTAGGTGAGGATAGCACTCTACGCTCACTCTAATCTACATATAAGAACTGCTAACCTGGATGCCTGTTTTGGTGTCCAAATTATCAATAACTAGAATTAGCTTTCTAATGCCTGTCACTTCTGTCTCTAGCAACTTACCAGAAGTGTAAACGAGACAAGTAGCGAACCCGAGCGCTTGCGTGGATGCGAGCGGTTTCAAATCCCTAAATACTCCTTTTGCTTAATTTTTGTTGCGTGTTCCAAGACAGTAATAGTTTGTCCTTGGGCGTATCAGGGTGTCAAATCTTAGTCGCCGTTGTAGATCCTAGCTATACAGAATGGAATGAGTGGTGGACTAGGAATTTGTTGAAGTCGTAAATGTTAGGCTACGGGTAGAGTTATGACTGCAACCGATTGTGTTGTAGTCGGAATTCTGAAGGTTGATGGGATGGTTGTGAGATGGGTCTCGGTTTGCGAGCACCATAAAGCCGCAGAGAATGTACCGAGCGAAAGCTCGCGATTTAGTAGCTTTTTCCATATGGATACGGCTACACTATGAGCGAAGTTGTCAATGGTGCGCAAGCGGAATGTCGCAACACGCTTCGGTGTAGTATGGGGACGGCGCGGCGGACAGAATTTTAATCATAGAGTGGTATACCACAATTTTGGTCGGCAACTGGGTTGGTGATGCCCCCCTGGTATTGCACACATCCATAGGCTGCTGTGTCAGCTTACTATCAGGCGGGCCGTAAGCTTGTTTACCACTGTAGTGGTATAAAAAGAACAATATTTGGCCGCCTGCACCTCATCATCACAGCCCGTAACAGTTCACTGCAGGACTTAGGGCTTCTCCTACGTAAGGGGAGGTTATTGCCATAATCTCCACGCTTGGCAGGCGGGTTGGAGATCGCAGTGTTCTAAACGTAACAATGGAAAACGCTGCTGCACATTTTGCAGTCTACGGAAACGTTAGATCGTTTGCCTCGAAAACATTAGTCGCCTTGTACGACACCCATGAGTGTAAGGGGTTGGTGCTATTCTACGCCGGACACCACACGGCCAATATTCTATCAATGCAACTCATTCACACCATCCCCCTCCCCGGCAGGCATCCTCACGCGCGTGTGGACGCCCTCCTGGAGCGGTTGGTGACGTCGCCCGCGTCGCCGCACTCGGTGATCATGCACTCGCGGGCCGCGCACACGCCCTCGCCGCCATCCTCCAACGAGGTGAGTGACGGACAGGCTGTACGAGTGGGGTTCTGGTTGATTGATTGTTTGTGCTGGTAAGGCGGCGACTAATCTGATCCGTGTGGCCAGTGTGTTTGCTACTCGGAGCGTCGAGTGGTTACGGTAAGTACGAGTCGTAAGCGAGAGGTATCGGTTTCGAGAGCTACTGCGGCCATATACCAATGACTCTTTTCTGGGTTATGCATATTAGTTGAATGCTAACTGATGCTCGGTGCTTACGGTGAGGGAAAACATCGTGATGAAATCTGCACATTCAGGCGACTGAATGTGTAACCATGATCAAATTTGGTTCCCGTGGTACCAGGGTCACGGAGGTCAGATGGCTGTCGCTCCACTGTAATTACCTGATCTTGCAAATCATGGTCAAGGTCGACTCCAGGCCCTCGTGCTCGAGAGCATAGCCGGGACATTAAAAACAAGATGATTATAGTGTGTTTGTAACTCGGGTAACTCACGATGCACAATTCCAGGACTCCGCCGACTCGTGCGGCGCCGCGCCCGGCTCGAAGCGGAAACGGAAACCGGAGCGCACCGTGCGCATGCCGGTGGCGGCGGCGACGACGGCTCCCGAGGCGCCCACGCGGCTGTCCCCCGCCGCGCCCCCCGCCTCTGCCCCCGCCGCCGCCCCCGCCCCACCCGCGCCCCTCGAGAACGGGGACGCGCACCACCGCAGCCGCCCGCCCTCGCCCCGCCCCGACGACAAGCCCGCCACGCCCCCCGACCCTCCCCGCCAGGCCCCCGAACCGCCGGCCCGGAGAAAATCGCGCTCCGGCTCCTCGGAGACCATCGACGACATCGCTGCCATGATCGCGAGCACCACCGCGGCCGTCGCGCCCGTCGCGCCTGTAGTCGAGCCCGAGCCCGCCGTCACCGTGGACAAGCTGAAGAGCGTGCTGGCTAGCCCCGACGCGAAACGTGATGCTGAAGCTCCCGCTGAGATTCGAACGCCGCCGAGGGAGGAGAAACCCGTCGAGAAGGAAGCCGAAGTAGTCGTAGCAGCGGCAGTGGAGGCGGCGGCGGCCCCGCGGCGCCGCAGCGCCCGCACCTCAAACGCGGAGTCCGCCAACGTGCCCGTCGAGTCCCCCTCCGAGGCGAAGCCCGCCGAGCCCGAGGCCAGCGAGGCCCCGCCCACCGCCAGCTTCGTCGAGGTCGAGAACCAGCTGGAGAAGATGTTCGCGGGGATCGAGGAGCCAGCCGCCGACGCGCCGAAATCCAAGCCTTCGAAGACGAAGAAGCGGAGAAAATCGGCGCCGGCTAAAGGCGAGACGAAGCGGGCTAGGCGGGCGTCGCGGGCGTCCGCCGGCCACGAGAGGCGGCGGCCGGGGCGCGGGAAGCGGCCCGCCGTCGCTGGGACGCCGGCCGTCGCGCCCGCTGCTGGGGACGCCTACGACTCGGGCAGTAACGCTAGTTCCGGACGCTCCAGGGGACCCTACATACAGGTATGAAAATTGATTCCAGTTGCATACAATTTGGAGACTTAATCCACACACGGTGACTTGAATGAAAGTAAAGTGAAATATGTTTATTACACTTAGTTGTAAGGCACAAAAATACAAAACATACAATAGAAAAACTAAAAATGTTAACGAAATAAATACGCCAAGTGTCATTAGCCGTGCTATGGAGAAGTGCAATGGGCCGCACTCAGTATACTGCCACAGCTGACGCAGTGGCGCTGGTTTTCAGTGCGCCCCAATGAATGTCTATATTTTACCTAAAATTGACGTTGAAATATCTACAGTCTATCTCATGTCACGTTCCAGATCCGCGGTCCCCGCGACTCGCCGCTCTCGGTCTCCGTGATGAACAACGCTGCGGCGGCAACGGCCGAAGACGAGGAGAACACCGTTTCTCGCCGCGGCCGGGGCGAGTTCCGGAACGGCCTTCGGGTTCGCGGCCTCCACGCGTCCACTTTAGGGCTCCGCTACGACGCCACCACGCCGGACGCGACGTGGCTGTGCGCGTTCTGCCAGCGTGGGCCGCATGCGCCGCCGTCGTTGGGAGATCTGTTCGGACCGTATACGGTCACCACGGATTGTGAGGAGTTCAGGTGAGATATGGGCAGTGTGATATTGGCTTGGTATCTATAGCGGACGAAGAGTGTGAGATGTAGAGGTTCTCGTATTGGTTGGATTTATAACGCTAACCCGAAACTGCATATTCGTTTCCCTAGACTTATGTAAGAGCAGTGTATGGCGACCACGTCGTGGCCTATATACCGTTCATAGTTTTTCAAATACTGTGATGTTTGTAATACTTCTAGCGTGGTTTATATGAAAAAAAAAAAAAGAACTAATATATTAACCTTCATGATTTATTACTAAATAAATAAAGTGGTTAAATATCTCCCTCGAATGCCTTCGTTAAACTCTCACGCGAACATTCCCACTGACTCGTATCCGTACCACCGCAGGGCGTTGGACGAGGCGACGCGGCGGCGCTATGAGGGCGGGTGCGAGGTGTGGTTCCACGAAACCTGCGGCGTGTGGGCGCCGGGGCTGGTCGCGGGGGGGGCTCGCGTGTGGGGGCTCGCGGAGGCCGTGTGGGCGTCGCGGGGGGCCCGCTGCGGGAGCTGCGGCCGGCCCGGCGCGGGCGTGGCGTGCGTGGCGCGCGCCTGCCGAGGACGCACCCACGCCCCCTGCGCCACACCCTCCGGCTGGCGACTCGACGAGACGGACTTCCGAGCGCTCTGCCCCCGCCACGCCTAGCCATCACCCCCGCCCCCGCCGCCCCCACCGCGGCCCCGGTGCATACAGCTCCGAGCGGGACACACGCTCCGAGTCATCCCGCTCACCGACCCGACGCGGCCGAACAGTGATCGCCCGATCTAAGTGCTCGTGTTTTACGCTTCTGTGTTTTTTGTGATATACTCGTTCTCGTATCTGATGTGCTTGAATCTCCGGGTGGCGCGGGATGCGGACGGCGGCGCCCCGCCTATGACTCTGATTCGATAGACTCTTACCGAGGAGTGTGATCGCTGGACAGCCGGCCGGACCCTCGCGGCTCCGACTCCTCGACCGTTTTAGCTATTAGTTTGGCAATTGCATTGTATCATTATTGACATCTCTTTTTCTCTCTCTCGTTTACAAAACATTATACCTAGAATTTTAAAATGTATGATAGTTAAACATTTGTAGATAATAATTTATAGGAAACTATGAACTTTGTTACTCAGAATGAACAGTGACACACACATATGTACAGAATATTTTACGATATACATTGAAATTGAATAATGATGTACACAATTTATAATAATCTTGAATTTTGAGGTATTCTGTAAATATAGATAAATGTACATAGCAGTTTTATGCATCGAGACACCATTGAGAAAACTGAAATAAAATGGAAACAATATTTATGCAAATAACGTGACCTTGTGAACCGAAGGATGAAGTAGATTGTAGTGGCTACAGTACAGTAGGCAATAAAAGCAATGTTTGTAATTAATGAACAATCCGTTAAGGTGTTTTTGAAGCATAATGAGTTTTTGTCACTCAAACAAAGTACAATTTTGCAAGAAATACATTGAATGACTACTCGATTGCTCTATGGGTAAGGTACATATCTCGATAAGACCCGATTACGTCTAGTAATATCGTTAACGTAATATTCATTCATTACAAATCTAGCTATCACTATGTAAATTCTAAACATAGTGCATATTTGTTTTAGGAATACAGGCTATTTAATTACCTAATATTCAAATAATTTGTCAAAATTGACTATGATCTTTTAAAATTTACGCATAGTATATTGTTTACATAAATATGTAACAATGCAGTGATATTGAAAACAATGTTACTCATGTATTAAAGTAATAATATTTTATGTAAAGTAAACAACTGTTTAGTTGCCATTTAGAATCAAAACTAGTCTAATTACATAGTGTCTTGTGATTAAAATATTATATATATATATTTAAAAATCGTTTGGGTCTATTAAAAGGTAACAATTTTAGCTTTGTAATTGTATGTGACAGTACTGCATTGTTATTTGAGTAAATTTAAATAAATACACAATCATGTGTAGCGTACTATACTTAATAATGGTTCATATACCGTCAAATTTACGCTTAAATTTTAGATATGCGTTTATTATTTTATGGAATATTAGGTATGGTTTTATTGAGAAAGTATTATATATTCATGCATGAGTAAGATTTCATTTTGATATTTGAAAATACCGACTTGATTAACTTTAAATAAATTTGTTTAATTATTAATTTTACTCTTACCAATACCATAGCTGTTTAATATTATTTCTAACGATTATTTATCATCATCGTCCTAGCGCTCATCCCGGCCTCTGCCAGGGTACGCTTTCCTACTCAATCTTCTCCACTTCGCCCAGTCTTCGGCATCCTCTCGTCGTAAGCCGTTGGCTCCCGCATTCGACTCAGCGATGTCAGTCGATTTTTCTAACGATTATTTATACCCAATATTTCCATAAAATAATACTAGCATTCCAGAGGTAGGGGTGTAAGGAAGCCAAGTTGGCAGGCAGCCAGGCGGTGGATGGTGAAACATCGTGTACTTTAATTCCAGTGAATAGAGATAGACTGTATTTAGAAATTATTAAGGTACAAATTTACTGTAGGATGAATCAGGCCAGTTAGTGTTTTCGAAGAATATTCGGACTAGAGACAAACGAGAGACGAAACAAAAGTGTAACGAACAAGTGAAGATCACACACAAGCAACCTAAAAGCCTTCTTTTTAAAATGGTGTAAGATTTTTTTAATGAAACTCACGGCAAATGATTACTTTATTATGTATGTAATTGTTATAAATTATATTTATCATGACATTATAAGCAAATTGAAATACAACATGTTTAAAACGACGATTTCTTTTTCTTTCCTGGGAATGGGGATGGAGTGTCGGTGGCCGGGCGGTTGAGTATCCAACTCGTAAGCTAGTTACCGGGTTCGAATTCCGCTGCGGCCATGTACCAATTACTCTTTTTCTGAGTTATGTACATTAGTTGAATTCTAACCGATGCTCATGCGGTGAGGGAAAGCATCGTGATGAAACCTGCAAATTCAGTCAACTGAATTTGTAACCATGATCCAATCTGGTCAGATTCGCCTGGTAGCAAGGTCACGGAGGTCAGATGGTAGTCGCTCCAATGAAATTAAAATATCGCCAAATCCTTGATCACAACAGTCCACTGAGCCTCCTCCACATAAATGGAGAGTTTTGTTTGCCATAATATGCATAATACGCTCAGCTGGCGGCTTGGAAATCGCAGTATTCAAAATGCACAACAGAAAACGTTGCTGCCCATATTCTGGTCTACGGAAGTCTTAGTTGGTCAGCCTTAAATGACATAAGTCTCCTAGTACGACTTCCATGTGGCGGTGTGACATCCGGCAGTGTACTTGCCTAAAACATGGAGCAGAACCTTTCGGCACCTACTGTATGGATCTTGTGGCGGGTAGTACAGTG
This sequence comes from Blastobasis lacticolella, assembly GCA_905147135.1. NCBI lineage: Eukaryota > Metazoa > Arthropoda > Insecta > Lepidoptera > Blastobasidae > Blastobasis > Blastobasis lacticolella. The sequence continues at coordinate 6,258,892 of LR990048.1, read as the reverse complement.
TTAGTACACTGGAGTTTATCAGCAGCAAGCACTAGTTCAAACAACGCCTCAAAACACTCCCGATAAAGCGATAAAATATAAAGAGACTCAACATTTTTAGCAGTAGGTTAGAACCTCAGCGTCTAAGATTCAGCTTGCACACCTTTTTTTTTAATTAGACTAACCTGGCATATGACCATCTTACCTCGTGGTAAGTGACGGTGCGGCCTAAGATCGAACATGCCTTGAAAGCGTCTAGATTATAATGATCAGGGAACACTCGTTCGCAACATTCCTTAGTCGTACGCATTATAAAGGTCGAACCAAAGCGGCTCGTCCGGATAGCTGGAAGATCCGCGACTTAAGAATGAAGCCGATGGTATGGTGGAAAGGAGCCGGCGGAATGACGTCGTGCAACTGCTTCGCACACTCATAAATGCAACCTTATGTAGAATACCGAAGGCGGTCACCAAAGAAGAAGCTGAGATTGAGCTGCCACGGCCCAGAGATGGCGGAACATTCCATGCGCGGCTTAGCTTTAAAATAGGAGGCGATGTTCAGGCGTAAACTGTCTCGCTCCGCTCTGAATAAGCTTAATATTCTACCAGCATGTCTTCACTGAACATATTAGTATAGCGTTACGAGAAATCGATACGTCGGGAGTGGCCTTTGCCCACGAAATGATAAAAATAAACAGTAGACTTTATATATTTTTTTTTACAAAACGATCTCGCTTACATGCAATTTACAATCATAGAAAGAGCAGGTTGCTACTACATTCGTGTCGCAATCAAACTTCCAATCCGCTCCATACGCTATGCTTTCATGTTCTAGATATTCACACACAACTGCAATATCTTGCTCTTCCCTCAGAATTCGGAACCCTCCGTACATACACGCCGCTAAGATGTATTTGGGCGAGTGAGGGTGCCATTTTAACCGCCACACGCCACCGTTGACATCCGTTTCCGTGATGCAGCGTTTTAGGCTCCTCGCGTCCCACAGGCGGACCTTTTCATCATAGCTGAAATGACAGTTTTAGGTGAGTGAGGAGCACTAGGCTTAGTATTATAGGCGGATGAATAGGTAGGTGCACCAGCTTACAAATAAGATAGCTGAAAGGTGTCAGACACACCTGCTACTAACGAGTAAATGTCCATTTGCACAAGTGTTTAGTCTAAATTTAATTTTTTTTGCCTAAGCTACGCAACGGATTTTAATATGGTTAACCTGTACGGATTACTTCTTCCAAAGAATCGGTGCATCAGGAGGAAGTTTTTTTACAGTAGGTATACCAGGCAGGCATTTAACCGCCATCTCACCGGATAGGAAGCGACGATGCGGGCGAAGATGTAGCATACGCATCTAGAAACATCCTATTCAATCTGGCCTCAAAACTACAAAAAGTAAAAAATTGTACTATTCGAGGTATACTTTAAACAGGCGAACATTAAATTCCTTAGCTGTATGTATTAGAAAGGTCCAAACAAACCAAAGCGGTTCGTGCGGATAGCTGGTATATCTCCTACATAAGGGTGGAACGTTTGCACGGCTCTTGTGCTCCAAAGGTAAATAGTTAGTAATGGGGTCATGTAGGGGCGTATCGTCAGTGTTTAATTGTTCGAAACCAGTCCGAATGCTGTATGCGTCGCCGAATACTGGGCGAACAAAGTGTAAGGGTGGGTTAAGTCCATCGACTCGATACAAAGAAAAAGTGAAAAGTAAGTATAGTCATAAGTTTAACATACCTGCCAGTCAAGAGCTGGTGTTCCACGTCCGTGTGGCAGCGGACAGCCGTGACGCCGGCCTCGTGATCTTTGTTGATGGTGACGGCGGCCTCGGGCACGCGCACGTCGTGGCTTTTAAAGATACAGTCGTCGCCACCTAAATATAAATAATGAAATGCTTAGACAAAACACAGCGCCACCTAGACCCTTGTACTATAAAGCTTGTACTATGTGTTAATTTCATGCATAGGTACTTATTATACATAGTAATACTCCGACCCGTAAAAAAAATTCAAATTCATTATTTCAATTTCTACGCGACCGGGAATCGCACCCGGGACCCCTAGCGTGACACACTCAAGTCTTATTATGTAATCTTGTCTAATATGTAATCTTTTATCATCATCCGAGTGACCAATCCCAGCTTCTGCCAGGGTTCGCTTTCAAGCTCCTTCTTGCCCACTTCGCCCGATTTTGGGCATCCATACGTCGTAATCTGTTGGCTCTCGTATCCGGCTCGTCAATATCAATTTGTCATTTACCCAAGTAAATTATCAGTATAGATAATGGATAGTGTAGTAGCAATCAGGATAGAAATCTTCCGCGAAACCTCTATCCTGATTGCGGCAGGTTTAAGCACCTCACGTAACTTTATGCCTCACGTAACGCCGCCTATGGTCATCAGTGTAGCGACATCTATCGCTCCAACAGGGAACTTCAACAATAAATAAATAAATAAATAATAAATATTCGTGGACAAATTCACACAGCGCCATCTAGCCCCAAACTAAGCAAAGCTTGTGTTATGGGTGTTAGATAACTGATAAACTACTTATATAATTTTTTAAATACATACTTTTTATACATAGAACACCCAGACCCGTAACAGAAATTAAAATTCATCATTTCAATTTCTGCCCGGCCGGGAATCGAACCCGGGACCTCTTGCGTGGCAGACCGGCATGTTGACCATTGAACCAGGTCGTCAATACTCACTTTACGAGTACACGAACACAAGGTTGACAAGCATCCGCACATAGATGGCGCTAACCGTCCTGCATCGCGCTAGAGAAATGTGCCAACTTCCACGGCATATACACACAACTTCCGACGATCAACTGTCGGGCCCTTGGTCCCCTGGTCACAACACCCGGCCAGGTGGGTAATTACCCTTTTCTACCTTCCCACCATCTTCGCTTGCCAACATTGGCGGCTATCTTATCCTGCACCGCCAAAGTGTTGACCCCGACGTGATCCTTACGTCTTCCCTACCTGACTCCCACACACAGCAGTCACAGCCTTGACCATAGTCGGCATAACGCGTTCTTCCTTGTCGATCACCTGCGGCATCTCACTGTCCCCACCCAGTCTCGACTCACTGCAGACTTGGGAACAGCATCGCTTCGGCACAGCTCACAGCGCAACCTCACGCCAGAGCTACGACATTGCTCACCGCATCGCCACACTGACTACGCTTCATACGTCAGCTTCAGCGTTTCTCGCTTCGGTATCGACCTCCAGTCTCCGGGGGGAGTACTGTAGCGACATCTATCGCTCCAACAGGGAACTTCAACAATACTCACTTTACGAGTACACGAACACAAGGTTGGCAAGCATCCGCACATAGATGGCGCTAACCGTCCTGCATCGCGCTAGAGAAATGTGCCAACTTCCACGGCATATACACACAACTTCCGACGATCAACTGTCGGGCCCTTGGTCCCCTGGTCACAACACCCGGCCAGGTGGGTAATTACCCTTTTCTACCTTCCCACCATCTTCGCTTGCCAACATTGGCGGCTATCTTATCCTGCACCGCCAAAATCAGCAACACCAGGGGAGTCACCAATGCGTTGCCCGCTTCTGATGAGACCTCTAATATACCTCTTGAACGAAATAGTCCAAAGGAAACACTGTGGCTGGGAGCTCATTCCACATTCGAATCGTACGAGCGAGAAACGTTCTTTCGAACCTTCGCGTCGTGACCAACAGAGGGTCTACGTAGTGAGGATGAGTACCAAGCCCACGGCGGGTGGTGCGATGGCGGAATTGTGCTGTGGGCACCAGATCGAAAAGTTCCTCGGAACACTCCCCATTGTACAGCCGATAGAACACACACAGGGAGCCAATGTCCCTTCGGTTTGCCAGTGGTTCCAACTTGCGTGTTTGTATGGGATCATCGACAATTCGTACGGCGCGTCTCTGTACGGAGTCCAGAGGATTAAGCAGGTCGGCAGTTTCGCCGGTCCAAAGATGGGAACAATACTCCATATGTGGCCGCACTTGTGCCTTGCACAGCAGCAGGCGGCCCTGGGGTGAAGTATCGCTTGGACCGGTTAAGCACTCCAAGCTTTTTCGAAGCCAGTTTGGCCTTGCCTTCCAGTTGACTCTGGAATCGCACGCTATCCGATATATCGACATCGAGGATCCCAATACTTTTTGAGATGGAAAGGGGTGTTCCTTCAAACTGGGGCACTATGTCAAAGGGATCTTTTTTGGCGGAAAATGCGCAGACCTGTGTCTTCGATGGGTTGAATTGGACTAGGTTTAGTCTGCCCCACTGAGCAACTTGCTCCAAGGAATGTTCGATATTCGACACAAGTCTAATTCGGCTCTCCGACACCTCGGAACGAGGGACATTCGCTCGGCCAGTATAACTAACATCTCCCGTACTGTCATCCGCATAACAATGAATACTGGGGATATTCAGCATATCATTGATATGCAGAAGAAACAGCGTGGGAGATAGCACTGAACCTTGGGGTACTCCAGCATTTATAGTCTTGGTATCGGAGCAGCATCCATCGACAACGACTTGGATACTCGGTCCAGACAGGAAGCTGGATACCCAATTGCAGAGCCCCTCGGGGATACTGTTCTTCGGGAGTTTTGATAGAAGTGCCCTGTGCCAGACCCGATCAAATGCCTTGGCTATGTCAAGACTGACAGCCAGAGCCTCCCCCTTGCTCTCGACAGCCTCAGCCCACCGGTGCGTTAGGTACACCAAAAGGTCACCAGCTGAGCGACCATGGCGAAAGCCATATTGACGGTCACTGATCAGCTGGTGGTCCTCTAGGTATCCGAGGAGCTGGATATTGATAACCCGCTCCATCAACTTAGAGAGCAAGGAGGTTACCGCTATAGGCCTGTAATTTGATGGGTCTGAATTATCACCCTTCTTGGGTATCGGATGCACAAGAGCTAGCTTCCACGAAAAGGGCACCGTTCCAGAGGTATAGGAAAGCTCGAATAAGCGTATTGGCACGGGAGACAATTTGGGAGCACATTTTTTTAGAACAATAGCCGGAATGCCGTCAGGCCCACTGGACTTCCGGATGTCTAGGGAGAGAAGCACACGTCTTATAATTTTTTTGGGTGAAACGAACTTCGGGCATGCTGCCCTCATACCGCGAGATGGTAGACGGTGCAGCTCCCCCATCATCCAGATTTGAGTTTTTGGCAAAGAGATTACCCAAGAGATCGGCTTTCTTCTTTGCCGTGTGGGCCAATTGGTCATCCGGCTTGCGCAAAGGTGTAAAAGAAGTCCGACAAAAGTTCCCCTCAACAGCTATGGAGAGAGACCAAAAAGCACGACTCCCAGATGGGTAGCTGATTAGTCTCTCCCCAATTCCACCAATGAACTTGAGTTTTGCTCCAGCCATTATCCTCTTTGTAGACCTCGATACAGCATTATACTTTTTCCTCAAATTGTGGGTGTTAGGGTCCTTGTGAGCCTGAGCCATTGACCAGGCACGAAAAGCATCCTGCTTGAGGCGAGTTGCCTCAGCACTAGGCCTGTCGTACCAGGGCTGACTCTTGCCGCCGAGGCGGACTACAGAGGATGGGATAAAACATTCCATTCCCTGCAGTACGACATCAGCTACAGCGGCAGCACAGGTGTTGGTGTAATTTGAGGAAAAGCAAAGCTGTATCCACGGGTACGACGCGAAGAATTCTCGCAATCCATCCCAGTCTGCTGAGCCATAGTGCCATACGTTGCGTGACCCACTGGGGCGAGCCCGTTCGGGTATAGCAAGAGGCACCTCAGAACGGACCAGGCGGTGGTCAGATGTCCCAAGAGGAGCATCGACGGACACCCGATAACCGTCTGGGTGGGAGGTCAGCAGAAGGTCTAACAAAGAAGGATCACGGCCCACAACATCCGGTAAGTAGGTGGGTTTTAATACCAGTTGCGTGAGACCATTGGCCAGAGCAAATTCGCGGGTGGATCTCCCGGTAGGGTTGGGCGGCTTGACCCTATCCACTCAGTGCGGTGACCATTAAAGTCTCCTAAGACTACCAACTCAGCGGAAGGACATCGCACAAGAACTTTGTCGGTAGCGCATTGAACGTGCTCGAAAAACCGATTTGTCTCACCTACGCCGTGACGGTTGTTGTATAGGCATGCGTAGACACGGGTAGAACCTCCCTGTTCCACGCACACCCACAAAACAGATTCGTCACTTTGTTCAATGGCAAGACGCCGACAGCATATATCACCTCTGACGAATAAGCACACACCAGCGCGAGGAAGAAACCTGTGTTCTAACTTGTACCCAGGATTATGGAGATACGAAGTGTAGGCCGGAGGTGATGTCTGCGTTTCAGTCAGGAAGAGTAAGGCGGGCTTCGCCGTCTCAAGGTGATGTACGGCGTTCAGGTTGGAGTGGAGGCCCCTGATGTTGCAAAAATCCACTCGAAGTGTGGAAAGGGGTGCCGCTGAAAAACCCTTACTCCTTTTTTTACGTTTTGCCATTTGTATTGTTAGAGGGGTGAAAAAAGGAGTGCTGTAACATTGGTATCCGCCAGGGCAAAGATGTTTTGCTACAGGACGCTGCTGAGGGATGGGTTGTGTGAAAAGCTGGCACGAGGGATGGAAGGGCCCCCGATCCCCCCTGAAGATACCTGTCGGGACCACTCCGGTCTCCTACCCCGGCACGACAGGCATCCCCAGGATTTTTCGTGCAGTTGGCGGGACAGCCTCCCGGGCCGGAGGTTAAAAGTGATGCCCAGGTTCGGGTCCCCTATTAACTGGCGGGCGGCCAGCGACGAGCCAGCGTACCTATCCTATCCTAGGGCTTACGTAGCACGTGAGCAAACCAGAATAAAATCTTTATGCTGACTAAATAGGCAGGTAGGGTGAGGTGGTAATAAACCAGTTGTACACAATGAATAATTGTAGCTGAAAGCAATATGCCTACTGAGTACTACACCTTTTTATGTTTTTGTATAGCGCAATCTACAACTATATTCACTCACACTAGAATTCGTATTAACCTACTTATAGTTACTTGGACTAAACAAATAATATCAATATGAACTCACCTGTATAAAAAATATCACCATTCCAGTAGTTGAAAGCAGCTATCCACGCTTCGAATCCATGCGCCTTCCACGATCCAACTTTCTCTATTCCATTGTCAACAATTTTGAAAATTGTCACGCAACCCGAAGAATCGCTCACGACCACTCTAGTTTCTTCTGAAGCTGTTCTATTCGTCGACCAATCAACAGATAGACCTAATATACCCTGGCCAAGACTGACTTCAGTCCATAACTTCAAGCTTAGTGTTCCTTGATGGTCTATTAGTTGATAAAGCTGCAAGAATCCTCCTGAGGTGACCGCCGCTAAGACCACGTGTTCAAATATTCTATGATAACTCCACTTCTGGTCCAAAATACCAGTTGTATCGATGGTGTGAATTGGCGTGAGCTCCGTGGTATCGTTGTCGATTACGAATAAGTAGATTCTTCCAAGTCTCGTCTGTTTACATGCTTGTTCAGCTGAAACAGATTTGCATTATATAATATGACTACCTAGACTGCAGAGTGACTGTGAGTGTAAAATATCTATAGGTACTTATGCCTAAACTCAGCGTCAATAGAATCGAGGACCAAGTTGTCCCGATAAGATAAGGGCAGGGGGATGATGAGGATGGGGTTGAGGCAGGCGCGGATCCAGGGGGCATGGGTCATGGGTCATGGGTTTGTCATAATATTTACCAATCTTTCAATACCTAAACATTTTAAGCTCGCTGCACTCGCTCAAATATTCATTTTAACCATCACCCCTTTAAGAACTACATTGTTAAAAGTTTCGTGCGCGCTCCGATTGCTAATTCAATCATTTTAATTTCTTTTATTGTCTTTTATTACGATCAGCATCACACATCATCACAGCACCTAAGCCAAAATGTCAAAAATTTCGAGCTCACTCCACTCGCTTATTAATGTATTGCTAACCCCAGCTTTTAAGACTCAAAATATTAAAAATATCAAGCTCGGTTCGCTCGCTCATTCATAGGTGTCAGTTGCTTTTCTTACCTTTCACTAAGCTCGTTGCGGTCGCTGATTCATTAATTTCCCTAAGTTAGTTTTGTAAAGAGTGATCTTTGACCATTGCTGTTAAAACCCAAAATATCTTAAATGTCAAAAATTTCGAGGTCGCTTCGCTCGCTCATTCATAGGTTTCAGATACTTTTCTTATCATTCACCTAGCTCGTTGCGGTTATTTATTGATTTTTCGATATGATTCATTGATTTAATTAAATTACTATTGTGAGGGTTACCCATTGCAGTTAAGACCAACAATGTCAAAAATGGCGAGCTCGCTTCGCTCGCTCATTAATTTAATGATCACCGCAGCTTTTAAGGTCCAAAATGACAAAATATCGATCACGCTCCGCTCGCTCATTTATTGTTCACCCCACCAAAAAGGGGTAATTTTTTTACTCAGTGCGCTCGCTCATTGAGTAGACAATACCTATAATTTTTACTTCCCCCCCCCCCCCTCAACCAAATCCTGGATCCGTGCCTGGGTCGAGGACATTCGAATGTTCGCTTGGACTGGACCAACGGGATCTACTACTTTACGACGGATATAGGCTTCCGTCCCGCAGTGTTGTGGTAGGCAGAATAGAATATCTATCGCACAGCAACCCGTTCGACTTCGGGATGTCGTACATACTTACACTGCGACTAATGTCTTTAAGGGCTGCCCAGCTAGAACCTCCGTATAGGTACAGAAAATAAAAGCAGCAATGTTTTCCATTGTGTATTTAAATACAAGCCTGCCAAGCGTGTAGATTATGGCATTGTTTTCAGAAAAGACGATGAGAGTACATACATAGGTACACACGCCAATATCCTACATGGTTTGGCAGAGACTATGCATGTGCTACAACCTACCATCCAGATTCCTGACAGCTCTAAGACTGATGAATTGCAGACCAAGTCGCAGATAAAGTTGTAACAACACCTCGAGCGTCCGCTCCGGGCACTGCTATTGCTGGCCTTTCAGGCATTCCGTCCGTCGCGTGTGCCACGTACTTAAATCGCAATGGAATAATCCGCACGCGGCTCTTACCCGATGCAGCGGAAGCCCGAATCCCTTAAGAAGTAATAAGTATATTATACAGTCCACCGCCTCTCACCAGCAGTGACGTCAGCCCTGTCATCGAGCTGATAGGTGCCGCAGACGACTACATTGCGGTAGGGCTCCACCGGGCACCATTCACACGAGTCGGCGCTGTACATGGTATCCCACCGCCACCGCGTTGTCCAACTCGGCTCCATCTGGAAGAACCACCACAAGGTTTTAGGTTTTTGTGGACATAACCCGTTTGATGGCCGGTCAAATAGCACCAACCCCATATTGCCGGGTGTCGTAAAAGGCGCCTAATGTCATAGAGGCACCATCTACAATCTCCGTAACCCTGGAAATGGACAGCAGCATCTTCTATTGAGTATTTTCAGTACTTACTTCAATCTCCAATTTACCTGCTTAGCGTGGTGATATTTCCCTTATTAATGTGTATAAGACATGCGATGGGCTGGTGATGTGATTTGTGTGGCACTTGTTATGCAAGTTGTGGCCGGGAAGACAGGCTAATAATTATAGTTTGTATAATAATAAAATAAAACTATGATAATTATTTTAGACCCATTTATTAGTTTATTATAATAAAAATATGTCCATACATGAATAAATACAGCAGACTAACACTATATCTCATAAAATGTAATAACATCGATTCACATTTCGTATAAGTAGTATACCAATATCTCCACACTACACAATATAATTTGCTAAAATTTGTACTGTCTTATGGTTCATCTCTTATGATTTAGTTGTATATTATTGTATTTTGAAGACCAAAACATAAATTATCAATACAAGATATGATAACCCATTCAATTAAACTTTCATAAAACCAGTAAAGATCATTAAGTTATAATACAAGTAAAATAATCAGATATTATCATTATAATGTGAAAAAATACTTACAAGATATAGAATAAACAAAATCTTTATAAAAATATTGAAATGGATTTCAGAAATACATTAGATTTAATGTAAGTACATTTTATTCATTAATGGTAACTTATTTTGTAAGATTAAATCTACTTCGTAATTTCCCTTACATCTAAATTATATCGAAAATTAGTATACTTCACGGCAGTTGGATCCACTTGTATGTATAATGTAACTGTAACATATATTTATGAAAGAAATTGCATAGGAACGAAAACGATAAAATATGATTGACCTTATTAAAATCAAACTATATACAACTTAACTCTAATTGAAATCATAGTTAGCAAATCAATGAGCACATCCTTAAAACCTAGTAAATATCCTATATGAGGTCACAAGTGTTTTTGTATTACTTTTGTTAATTTATTACACAAAAAGTCAACTCTATTTTCAGCTTTTAATATCATTTGAATATTGCTCATAGACCCTACAAATACTGTGCTTATATATTTCAGAAAAATTGCCATATTGTCTTATATATTTATTTACTGTAAAGTTAAAATACTATATTTGCATTTCTTTAACTATTGATTCACAAGGAAGTCGCTGCTTATACACCACAACAACATTATAAACATTAAAAATATTAATATTTTGTTTGTATTTGAGGTAGATGGTCACAATAAATGTTGCAATCACAGCCTGTATTCTGTCTAGACACTTCTCTATTAGTCTAAGCTTCGGTCTATTGGTATATCACATGACATATTACAGGAAAACTAATATTAATTAATCAATAAAATTGAAATTATGTATTATGCTTTGCGGTGCAATTAAATGCAATTAAACATATTTTAATAATAAATATCAAAAAACTTGTATTGTTTGAAAGAACTACCATTCACTAATATAAAAATATTACTGAAATGTGTAGCCCAATGTGACCTAAGCTCCAAACAATGAGTAATCGATTTCTCAACTGCCAAGTCTCTTATAATTAAGCCTTACGTCTATAAAATTAAATTTACATTTAAACAAAAAAGCATTTATACACAAAGTTACTTGTTTGAACTTTTGAGACAAATATTTACGAGGCAATCAATTTGAAAGTACTGTGAAAAAAATTAAAGATACATAATTCTTGCAATAAAAACGGTGTTTCCACATATTAATTTTTTTATTACTTGTGATAAAAGTTTAAAATGTTGTGTTCTCATTGTAAAATATCACACTACTTTTATTTTACCATTACACTCATTATGAGACTAAATAAATATAACATATTCATAAATAATATTTGAATCTTTTAATTTAATTCTAAGTACCCTGAATTATTTATATTCCATTTAATTCTAACAAGTTAGATGCTAATCTTCTGTTAGAGAACATCGTGTAAAATATTTTTTGTTAGATAATTATTAAATAATTATTTATTTTTTGTTTTATGAAAATATTTTAATCACAAGTCTTCCAAAAACATTAAACAAGACTGTAGCAAAGTAAATGTCGGCACAAGCAAGGGTTGAATCTGCAAACCCGTATATCTCCAGACCACGCCATTAAACTAGCAGGACATTAAACTCTTAACATCTTTTTCTTCCTTCCAGATAAGAACTAGACAACACGGGTTTTTTAAGTTTTAGTTTATCAAGATTTTGTTTGACTAAGTGGACTACAGAATCAAGCCTAACATTGGCCTATCCACCATAAGACATGGTCTTTATTGAACTACACTAATATAAACTATGATACACTATGTTATTGTGTGGAATTCCATTTTTAATAAACAAGACTGGCAGTCATAAAAATCTGGATATTTTAAAATCTAAACAATGAGGTATACTAGGAAATTGACTGTGAGGTTCCTTTTTTCAAAGTCCTACTGTCTAGCAGATCTTTCAGTTTCAATCAGGCACTCCCTGACAAGAATGCGCGCATGGACAATGCCTCTTTTAAGGCGCTCAGCAGAGCTGCGGCTTCCTGAATAGCTGGGCCGTACTTCCTTACCCATCTCCTCGATAACAGCCAATAATTGGGCGTATTTTGAGGTGCCATCTTTATCTTTCCCGTTCGAGGAGGGTGAAGCAGCAGGCACAGTTGATATGGTTGCATGACTACTGCCACCATGGCCCAAGTCTTTGTGCATATTCTTCCCGCTCATAGGTATTGCGGTGACAGTGACATCACTCAGCTTTGATTCCACAGCTTGAATGTCCATCGCTTCCATCTCTCACTGGAAAATATATACAGCGTTAGCAAAATAAAAGATGCCGAAAGAATCGATCAACGAAACGAAAAACTTACCAGCTACACATAGGACACATTAACAAAACTGCGATGCGAAGTACAGGAATCACATTTACAACACGCGAGAAACTTTTAGTAGGTAGATAAGAATTTATATTTAAAAATAATGGTAATGTAAGACATACCTATCCGATCACCTTCGGCTACTTGAAGACACCGAACAGACGAAATTGTGTTCCAAACGTGCAATTAATAACAAATAATGTGCTAAATTCTAGAATATGTAAATCTTTGTGTAAACACAATTGATTTCCCTAGAAATTAATAGTAATATTTCTATTTTTGCTAATAACAAAACAAATTCCACAAATTACCACATTGACAAATAGCTTTTTTTTTTAAGTTTATAGTCCAACAAGGACAGTAACTCTATTACAGCCAAAATAAGTTGATAAAATTATTATTGTATTATTATAAATGACTTTATTTTCTTATTATACTTTATTTAGAAAAATAAATGTAAAAAAATTAAACTAAATATTTAAAAGAATTACGTTTCGTTGTTATAATTCGAAATTTGTTTTTCACAAATGTCAATTGCGAGCGAGCGGACGGAACGTGAATTGGGACGAATCGTTTCGCTTTCGGTTTTCTTTCTGTACTGCGGCTGGAAATCTTTTAACTTCTAATCCTTAAAAATTCTAAATATAAATAGGTACTGAAACCCCGTAGTATGTTAAAAAGTAAATGCATTCAGAAACGTATTATCTTCTCACGGACTCGTAAATAAAACTACGATTACAGACAGATAGCCCGACGGATGATCGTGATGGGCTCAATTGATCAAATGAATTAATGTAAATAATAAAACAATAAGTGGTCGTGGTCTGTGTCAAATGGTTTCACTTGCCGATGAAATCCAGCCGCACCAGCGGGTGATTGGCGGGGCATGCGGGTTGACAGGGAAAGTGTGATAGTGGTAAATATTTGATCGGAATGGCCGGAGACGGCGAACGGGCTTCGAGGCCTACTTCTCTGCTGCTGGAGACTCCGCCGCCGGAGCGGGAGCCGCTGCGTTTTGACGTGCAGCTGGTAGGCGCGCCACCCGAGGTGGAACAGCTTGTCAACAACATCAAGCAGGTTGCTGAAGAATTTCTCTACCACTGGAAAACTTTCCCTATTGGTGAGTGAGTTGTGATGTGTATTCTCTATTAAAGAAAAATAATCATCTTTACCGAATCCCACTAGGTGTTTCTTTCAATAATATTGTCTGAAGAAAAATTTGTAACATTAGATTAATTGTTTCATTATAATTTACAAAATTAATCCCTATATTTATAATACTGTAAAGTAGATCGTAAATATTCCAGCCGCCGAACAGATCAAATATAAAATTGCAATAATAAATATTTTCATCATAGTGCTTCCACCATCCCGGTTTTCTGGTCCTGGAAATCGGCCATCAGACATAATAGTGGCACCACCGTGCGATGAGCTTGATGCTGCAGCATTGGATGCAGGTCTTGAGCCCCATCCCCTCTCACCTAAGCAGCTACACTCTATAAGGGAAAAGGGGTAAGTTAACTAATTAATTATTGAAGTGAGCTTGTTATTTAATCAATAAAAGTGTGGACTGATTCTGGATATGTCATATTAATAACAAAATTATAAAAACAGCTTTTCATAGCAAAAATTTAAATTGATTAGTACAGAAACAAAGAAGTTATAAGCTTTATTCTACAATACATATCCCATATTCTACAATAGGTCCCAGGATTAAATCCTGGGTGTTTTGTTATGCTATTTGTTTGATTTCTATGAAAAAACAGGATTAAACCCATTTTGATTCATGTTTTACAAAATGCGTTGCTTAAGGGACAAAGTATTGATCAAACAATTGAGAATCAATCCAAAATAACAAAACACAAACTCAACATACAATTAAAGTTATCCTCTTGATTTTGTTGTACAGACAATAAATACTGCTCTCCTATTACTGCACAGCTGCATGTGAACTCTAACATATTAACAACAATTACTTTTTTAATTAAACACATGAGAGCCATTATGAGTTGATTGTGGGAAACTCAGTTGTTTAAATTTAATAGTTACACCCTCAGACTACAATTTGAAATGGTCTGTGGTTACACAGTGCAGAGTTTCAATAATGCTGCAAAGCTTCAACAATGCTTGTACCTATAAAAATTATCATGAGTATATATTTAGGTAATATTAGTCAATGGTTGAGAAAAACAGGTAGTATAGGAAAGATACATTTTTGTTATGGAGTATCTTTTCACTATGATGCACTTGATAGAAGTCATAAACGAAAAACCTACACTAAAAGGAAATTCCAGGATATTTCGGCGCCCCCCATCTGGGATCGAGGGGGGACCACTCAATCCCAGGTGATCGGCTTCTTTAGGCCATCACTAGAATTGTCTGAACACATTGGTGCAAACTTTGTTTAGTTATTATAAATGTCCATGGGTTGTACGAAAACCACCATATCTTTCCTGTACTACATGTCTATACAGAGATATGAGACTTGTGCTGACTGTTGCCCATAACGCCTTCAAACGGTGACTTGAGGATCGGGAGACTCCATAATTTGGCTAATCCTCTGGTGGTCTAAAAATCTGTTCCACTTTGTAGGGAAACAGATAGGAGGTTCAACCACTCTTTGTAGCAGCTGCAAATGCTAGCTAGAAAAAGCATATGACATAAAAAAAAAAAATAGAAAGGATCTCTATAGCTGACCTTAACATGTTGGCTGCCTGCCATATAACATGTAAAAAAATAAAATATACCCTTAAAATCAAGCTTCAGACTTTGTAGCTTGATTGGTGGGATCAACCCTCTAGTGATGCTCATGGGCACAAAGGAAATATTACATTATCCCATGGCAGCTAATGCAAGTTAACTTCTGAATACTTTTTTGTGCTACTCTGTGACCATCCAGCAGACAGATCTGATGGTAAGCAATAACTGCCGCATATAGCAACGATGATTCATGTACGTAGGATTAATTTTAAAAATAATGAACTGCAGGTGCATTGCAGGACTAAGGTAAAATGCCTTATGCCTGTGATTGTGCTACCTTATCCTTGAAACTGGAACACAACCACGCAAGGATTGTTGCTTGTCGGCAGAAATAGATAAGGCGGTGATACCCACCCAGAGTCCTACCACCAACTAAATACTAGTTCTATGTAGGTATTACGCACAATACCAATTGATTAATTGTAGAGTTCGTAAGCCGCTTACGATAAGAATTTGAGGTAGGATAACCTGTAGCTATTGAGATAAATATAGTTTGATTGTAATAGTATAATATTGTTATGAATGCTTCATAGCGCATTAGATTACCTACACTACAAAGACATATTGATTTACATTTTACACAGATTACCTACTCATTAATCATTCGATCCACTTCATCGATATTTACTAGTTTCATTATTAACTTCATTAAGATGCCTACCTTTAGGAGATTTTATGTTATACGTTCCGAATAGTACGTTTATGTGCTGATAAACACAGATTTATTAATGAACCCTGTTTCATTGTCAAGAAACGGACAAATCTACGAAACTTTTTGATATTTGAAACCTCTTGCTGGTTTGTCTTCGGCTCTTTTCGCGGGTCATGACTACGCTTTGCTACTGAACAATCCTCGTAAATAAATATATCCTACATTGATTCGAATTTATAATACAATGTTCAGATATTCTTAAATTATTCGTCGTCATATTTGCTCTATTCACTCTACACAAGAATACGCTATTTATATTGTTTTTTGTTCGTTAATGTTGATGATATCATTGTGAATTGGTGTACAAATTGTGTCACATAATGTAAATCCAATTTTCAATTTGAAGTACAATACCTAAACTAAAGCTTACTCTGAAGGGCCTACATATCTATGAAACGGTTTTTTTACAAAGCTTGCACAAGGATAAAGTTTTTAAGCCGAAGAAGCTGAATGCTAAGCAATTGGAGTCGATACGCGAATGGGGGTATGTCCTTCGATATTATATACCTATGTATGTTATACTTTATGTGTGTATTCTTATTACTATCTGTTACTTGGTGCCAATAGTTTGTGTATCCTAAAATAATAGTCAAGTAAAAGTTTTCATTATCATCCGGAGACCTAATCAATCAATCACTTACGATCCAACTGACCGACACAAACCGACTTATTAGCTCATTAGGAACGTTGCTGTAACATTCCACGTTCCAGAAACCTTAAATGAAACACAGGAAATTAGAGTCTATAAAAAGAACACAGTAACAATGTGTCTCGTCGCCGGCCTGCCACATGGTTTGATATTAATATTGGCACCAATGTCGTTGCCCCCTACGAAGCATGATCCCACGCACACTGCATTCACTAATCCATATCATTGTTTTCTTCTATGTTTTTTTTTTTAAGTAAGTACTGTAAACTTTCATGTATCTCTATGTTATGTTTATTGTATGATATGTATATGTATGTCTAGCTTTCCGTAATAACTCGTTCGTAGACAGTTTTACTATCGAAGGTCAGTAAATTCAAAGCATGAATTCTTCTTCTTTCCTATGATACTGAAAAATGTAATTCCTTTCGTCTTGTAAATTTAGCTATTAAGATTAATATTTAATGCTCTTAATAACTATGTATCTTAATACTAGTCGTCAGATGTAAACAAAGCACTATGAAGTTTGTTATCATCGTACTTCGAAGGCTTACATTAATATTTCTCGTTGCATGATTCTCGATATGACTGGTTCAGAACCTTTGCAAATTCAGACGTTGCAAGACTATCGCTATACATATACATGGGTACGTGTGATTTTAGTTGATATGTTGATACCTACTTAGACACAGTCTTAGCATGTAGTTTCTATTAATCAGTTTTCCGACAAGGAGTAAATGAGACGAGTATACATAAGGATATTTCGCTTTATACTTTGAGGTTGCGTGTTTAGCCTGCCTCGTTCTATCAATTGCACTGGAGGTTCTATATTGGTCAATTTAGAGCATGATATAGCTACTGGGCGCTAGACTACTCTCTGACCTTGGACTATCGTTGGAAGGTCATGCTATGATATGAATCCCAATGGCAGAAATAGGACACTATGAACTGTTTACAAATTTATACTAGGTGTGTGACGTGATGAGTACATACGTTAATTTCATTCAGAGATGGTAGGTGTTTTTAGGTCATAATATTATTCATATTTTATTCTTGATCGTGCGCGGGCTAAATAATGCCGGATTTCGCCTCGTAAGCTCATAACAAGCAAGCAAATGCATAGCATGTTAAGCGGGGCTACTTCAATGAGAGCCCTCTCTAATGTATTGAATCCATAATATAAATTACATCTCTTCCGCCTATTCTAAGTTTGTAGCGATATGCATTAGAAGGTTCTACGGTCCCAACAGGGTAACTTTGTGTGCCTATTAATGACACAGCGGTGAATGATCAATATTTTCTTTCTCTTACCCCTTACGTAGTTTAGTATGAACTTTTGTAGCAAGCATCTATACATAGTATAAAACAAAGTCCCTTCCCGCTCTCGACGCTTAGATCTTTTAATTTACGCAACATATTTTAATGCGGTTTTTAACAATAGATGGAGTGATTCCAGAGAAAGAGTAGGTAGGGGTGAAGTATGTGTATGGTAGGTGTGAGGCAGGGGTAGAACGCCATGCGAACGAAGTCGAGCCGGACCACTAGTACTTAATATAAGCAGAAAAGAATATTCAGTTATTGTTCATTCAGTAGTGAGATTTTCTAACTCTATGACGATTAGAGCGGTTTCGTTTTTGAGTGGTAAGCGTCTTGCGTAAACTGTCCTTATCACTGTACCCAGCAAGATAAAACAGCATAGGCATACATACCGTATGGAAATTAAACATATCTTTGTTTAGGAATAATAATATAAATCATATATTTGATTTATCGATAGGCGAAGTACCGTAAATCATCGCTATACCAAGCTCCATTTCAAAGCCAACCACTCCAAACGAAAGCTCCCCATTGTCATAGCGTCTGCTCAAACTAGTAATGTCACAGACGTTCCGATTTGGCTGAAGCCGACCAACCGTCAGTTGCATACGATACTAATCCTTACGCAGTATAAAATAAAGTTGCTTTTAGGTCCGGGGGTCGTGGTCGGACATCCGACCAAGGTTGGCTTGCCCGCACTTCCGAATTAATCCAAAAACGACTTTATTTCGTACTAGTGTCGACTGCGACTGACGATTGGTCGGCACCAGCGAAATCGGAGCGTCTGTTACTAGTACCACTCTTGACCCCATTACCCTCCGCATTCTGACACGCCCATCTTTCCAGCGAGTTCGAGGTGCCCTCCCGCCACTTCCCCGGCCAGACCCACGTGTGGCGCGTCGCGCCGTGGCTGCAGCGGGGGCGGCAGCGCGCGCGCGACGAGCTCTGCGGGCATGTGGCGCGCGCGACGGCACTCGTGGTGGTCGTGGCGAGGGATCGGCTGCTGAGAGACAAGCCATTCTCGGTGATCGCTGGGAGTAAAGATCTGGTCGCTGGCTTGCACAGGTGAGACAAGGCTCATCGTGGTTGTGGCGAGGGATAGGCTGCTTAGAGACAAGTCGTTCCCGGTGATCGCTGGGAGTAAAGCTCTGGTCGCTGGCTTGCATAGGTGAGACAGGGCTCGTTATCACTTGGAGAGAAGGCGTAATATCGCTGTGCGTTAGTGTACTATGCCACTGGATTTAGGCGCGCGCGCGTCGAGCTCTGCGGGCACGTTGCGCGCGCGACGGCGCTCGTGGTGGTCGTGGCGAGGGATCGGCTGCTCAGGGACAAGTCGTTCTCGGTGATCGCTGGGAGTAAAGCTCTGGTCGCTGGCTTGCATAGATGAGACACGACTCATCGTTAGTCGGGGGAATGTTGGAATATCGCTCGGTGGGGAGGCTAGTGGACTATGCCACTGGATATAGGCTTCCCCCAATGAGCGTAATGCCCACTAGGTTTAGGGCACCCCAATAAGCGACATTAGGCTTTGCGGTCGGTTTGTCACGTCCAGCCTACATTTGCATCCTTTAGCAAATCGTCACCCTACATGCGGGCTACCGAGCTGCCTTGCTGTGATTGGTGCAGATTGTGTTGTGGTCCCCAATCAAGAACTCGACGTCTACCCACCAATCGTTATTTTTAATAAATAAATCATCTTGGCGTTAATGTCCCGGTTGTGCCCTCGCTCATGAGGGCTCGGGGTCCGCCTTAACCATGATCCAGGATTTGGCATATCAGATAATTACAGTGATGCGACTACTATTTGAACTCCGTGACCCTACTACCAGGGGATCCTTACCAGATTGGATCATGGTTACACATTCAGTCGCCTGAATGTACAGGTTTCATTATGATGTCAACTAATATAACACAGAGAAGAGTCATTGGTGGCCGCAGTGGGATGCGAACCCGGTACCTCTCGCTTACGAGTCGAATACCTTAACCACTCGACCAGCGACGCTCCTGGTTTTAGTTTTTTTTTTAAATATTGCATCAATATATCAGTTGCGGACAAAACCTTGTAAGTAATTACTTTACGTTGTTTTAGTGTCGCTTAATACCGAATGATCTGTTAAAATACTTTATGTTTCTAGATTGCTCGATCTGGTCATCGGCATGCCTTCGTTAGAAGCTCGCGATCTAGATAAGAAGATACGCGAGGAGCGATCACGATATTTAGTGGCTGAACTCATTTGCAAGGTAAGATAATTACTGAAAAATTTAACATACAATGATGGATTATGATTACATGAATTCCAGAGCACTATGTATACTTAGTGAGCGTTGCGGAAACTAATCTATACATCGTCATGCTTTCTTGTTACTTCTGTGTTTATCCATATTTATAAACGCAAAAGTATGTCAGTCTGCTACGTACGATCGTTGCGTGGGTTTTGCAGTTGATATGTAAATAGGATTATGTCCTAGTTTGTCTGCGTCTACTACCCACCCCCATCCAGAGTCCTATCGACCTCTCGGTCATACGGACCGCGTCAGACCTAATCACGGGTGATGCGCAGGCTTACTTGCCGGTGGTTCTTTGGGCGTGCGCACTTTTAGACACCCATAAATCCAACTGTTCCAAATGCACTCTCCCTTGGCGGGCTTTATATGCATCTAAGCCATAAAGGCGGGAGTTCGTAACTGACTACTCGCAGCAGCAGCAGACGAAGTATCGTTCGCGGCGACGTGCCGCCCGACTGCAGTCGGCAGCGACGTATTTCTGTTGGTTATTATTGTTACATGGGACACTGAGAACTGGCGCCGCGCCGTAGTCAGCTACGAACGAGCACCTTTAAATGAATTTCAATTCACAACATCACATGCTGGTTTTCAATTAACCCAAGGGGGACTTACGCATTTTTGCTTCACCAGTTAGATAGCGCTACTAGCGAATGAAGTCTGTCAAATAACGCCGTCTTATTGGCTAAAATGTAACTGTCAACTTTCAGCGTTTGTTTCTGAATAGCGTACGATGTATTTTGCCAACTGTCAATCAACCTTTGCCTGGATCTGACGCTTCAGTAACGTCACCTCGAGGAATTTTTATTAGCGTTAGCTCCCTTTGAGCGCTACAGAACACAATGCTTGTCGCGTGGCACAGTTGGCAACCTGGGTTTGCAACAGCCCCCAAGTAATACAGACTTACAAGGATCTTTTGGCACATGGCCGAAATCAGAACTACGACCGCCATCTTGGAACGCATCACTTTTGGCAGACAGCTGCAGTTGATACTGACAACCACGCCCTCGTCCAAGTGCCAAACGATCCCTGTAGGTCTATACAACAACCTTTGCCAAAACAATGACGAATCTCTCCCTAAACCAGCCGGAACACCAGGCCGACGTGGCATCGTTGGCGGCGTGGGTGTCTCGAGCAATGCGGCGCGCTGCAACCGAGAAATGCGGCCGCGAGGTGCCGCGACGCCCGCCGCACGCGCCCTGCCTCTATACCACGCCGCAGCGCACGCAGGTATGGGGGATCTGGGGACATTCCCTCTAAATCTAGGTAGCACAGTTCCAGGTGGTGGTGGCGCTGGGTAGACGCGCCCTGCCTCTACCACCCACTAAATATCCTTACATACCGCAGTGCACACACGCATGGGGGACCTGGAAGCCTCCCCTCTAGACTCCGCGGTAGGACAGTTCCAAGGTGGTGAAGGTGGTTGCGCTGATGACACGCGCAGCCAGCCTCTACCACCTACCAAAGATCCCTACATACCACGCCGCAGCGCACGCATGTATGCGGGACCTGGGGACATTTCCTCTGACTCCACGCATATTACGCCGTAGCGGACGCAGGTATGGGAGAGAAACCTTTCTTCTCTCCACGGTAGCCGAAGCACCAGACGAATCAACTTATTGGTGGAGAGCCATTATTCCTCCCTAGTCTCTTGCCTGTCCTGTTTTATAGGTATGGGTCCAGCCGTTTACTGCTGGATCTGGACCTCGACAATTTGCGTGTTAGCCTTAACAAATTATTACTCTATGCTATTTACTCATTCATTCCACAGGTTGACCTGCGTCTGTACCGGCGTGAGATTTTCCGTCGTGCTGCTCCTCATCTTCAGGCTATCCTGGAGCGCGAGGCGCGCGGCTGGTTCCTCCACTTCCGCGAGAGACGAGCCGCTCTCCTGGCCAGCCAGAAGATGCCAATGCAGGATATTGAGGAGGTAATTCAACACGACTATAACAACATTACGAGTACATAGGCGATTGTCGGCCAAATAAAATCTCAAGTTTTATTTATTTATTTATTTATTTAATCCTTACAATATTTCGTACATTCTGTCTTACTTATAGTTACCCTGCCAAACTGCATAACAGTTTGTTGGCAATGGTGTTTCTCTCGTAATACAATCCGGATAACGCTTACAACTGGTTAACAAATTCATCACTTAGTTTTACTTACACAACCAACTTGTAATCCTGTGCATACACAATAAATGGAGCAATACAGATAGTTCATTACATACCCATATACTACACCACTATACACCCCGGGATGGGTCCCAAGGTATACAACGGTGCAACACATGATTATGAATATATATAATTTTCATACTACGCGCTACGACTTGTTTCAATCTCCGCGATGTAAATACTTTATCAGAGGTTCATCTGTTCGACTCTTGATCCCCTGGTCACAACGCCCGGCCAGATATGTAATTATCCTTTTTATTTTTATTTATTTTATTTGTTTATCAAAAGACGTACTCTACATCTAACATCTAAATCTAAGGTATTATATTAAGGTAAGGACGATGATGATTATGCACATTGGCAATCGTCGTCCATATAAAATCACAAAGTTTCCATACTTCGCTCTCCAACTTTTTTCAGTCTCCGCGATATATTTCATCCGACTATCATCTGTTGGTCTCTTGGTCCCCTGGTCACAACACCTGGCCAGATGTGTAATTATCCTCATTCATGTGTATTGCTCATTATTCGCCATAGTAACATACGATCGATTTATATCAACGCAGTCGCCATAAATCGGCGGCTCTTTGGGTGGCTCGAAAACATACTTATTTCGAAAGATACAACCTACGAATCTACCGCCGGCCTTCTGACCCCTGTCCACAGCAACACGAATACTTACTGGCTGGTCTTATGTAATTTTCAATAATTATAATTTACTGTACTTACCTTAGGTTAAGGATGTAATGAGGATCCGAATAAAATACTGTCTATGTCTAATAACTAATTATTCTTTTCCTTCTCCGACGCTAGGCTGGATTCCTTTCTCAACTTAACCGGCAAATGTTTACATCGTGGTATGTCCTTATCGTAGGAGGTGCGTTTGGCCGCGATGCGCGAGTACGTGTCCCGCGTGTGCCTGGCGGTGGCGGCGAGCGGGCCGCTGCGCGCGCTGGGCCCCGGCGTGCCGGACCTGCTGCAGCAGCAGCTGCGGGCCGCCGTCGCCGTCATGAGGTTAGTGGCCACACACACACACACACACATGCACACACACACACACACACATACACGCACGCACGCGCACACACACATACACGCACGCACGCGCACACACACATGCACGCACGCCCATACACATATACGAAAGGAAGAGACGTAGCATACTGGTATTTTTTTTTATGCATACGCTATCATACGGACACGCACACAGTCAAAGGCGCAAAGACATACAGACGTGCTAACACATTTACACTGTCACAGACACGCAAATAGTAATAAACATTTAGGCACAGGCACACACACACAGCCCTACACACTGCAGGTTCGAAGCAGGGGCCGCGAGCGGGCCTGCGAGTATAAATCCGGTATTTACATTGACACATACACACACCATGTATGTATGAACCCAAAGACCTTTTCCCGCGCACTGTCATTGCCGTCATACGCGCAACTAACATACGCGCTTATAACTTACTAGTGGACCCGGCGCGACTTCGTACGCGTACACCTATTTTACCCTTACCTACCCTTTTTTTCTTACTTAAAAACCTTCCTCTTGAATCACTCTATCTATTAAAAAAAACCGCATCAAAATCCGTTGCGTAGTTTCAAAGATTTAAGCATACAAAGGGACATAGGGACAGAGAAAGCGACTTTGTTTTATACTATGTAGTGATAAGCGCACACGCTTACACATGCAACGCACACTTTCTGATACGGCTATTCCTCTGACAGATTTATGTGACAACCGGGACATTAACGCCAAGAATACAAATTTCTTTACTTTTAGTTTTTGTGTGTAATAAGGAGTTTATCCATCGATGTGCATGTCTTGGCATATCGGTAGACCTTAATTAATTACTGTCTACCTTCCCACAGGGCTGAAGAAGGCGTCCTGAAGAAACTGAACAGCGGCGTGGCGGCCGCAGAGGCTCGGATATGCGCCGCGCACCCCATACTCTCTCGCGCGGAGGCGTGGAAGGAAGAAAGGTGAAGTTCTACCTGCTCTAAATGTATGGATGGCCTTTTTTATTGCCTTGGGAGGCACACGGACAGACGTTCCATCTGATGGCAAGCAGGCCACCGTCGTCCTGGACATACAACCTACGGCGAGCGGATGCCGTGCCAGCCTTGGATGGAGTGAGGTTAAGTTTAACGGTAAGTTCGCTCGCGATTGACAGGACTTCGTCAGCAATGCGCGTCCGGCAGTAACGATACAAATATATACTGTTACGGAGTGCCAAAAGGATCCCACTCGGCTTATGCTGTGAACCACGAGGCGTCTCACAGCGCTGGTTTTCTGTGGACCCTATTTTAATAATCCTGTTTCACTCTACTCTCTACTCGCAGGCTAGAATCAGCTCGAGAGAAGCTCCGGCAAGAGTTGCGATGGGCGCCCTTGGAAGACGCCGCGGCCGCAATGCAGGCGAACAAATTGCACCAACATCGGTACTTCCTTCTGAGGTATCTGGCCTTCCTGAGGGATCGGGAGCCACTGCTTATGAAGGTCAGTATTTTTAATTTACTACCAAGGATAAAGTGAATAGACTGTTCCTAGAAAGTGATGCTGCTGCATCGTTACTTACCACCAGGTAAGATAGCGGTCAAATGTCTGGCTACTTAAATTAAAAAAAAAAACATTAATTAGTTCGCCTACAGCACAGCGAAAGTTTGTGGATGTAGATTTATTATTTCCTCACAAAAAACTACTAAACGGGTTTTGATGAAATTTGGCAGTAATGTAGCTTATTGCCCCGAATAGCCCTATGTATATAATTTATCCCAAAACTCTATGTGGTTCCCACGGGAACGGGTCCGGAACATAATCACAGCATTAACGCGCGCAAAACCTAGTGTTTTATACTAATTAAATTGCCACATGGCCGAAATTTATTAAAACCCATTACAAATAGACTAATATACTGACAAATTAATTACAATTAATATTTTACGTACTTCATTCGCATCGCAATCTGGATCATCGTGAAAATCAGCGCTGTGATTGGCTGTTGCCCTTCATAACAATACACTGAGGCTGGTCCAGTTTGGTCCGACGTCATTTCGCTCTAATTAGCTTTTTTTGTAAATTCAATTTTTAATTCTTTTGGATGCGTATTTGATCCAAATAAAGATTTAACAACGTTTTAAATTATCGCGGTTATTATAAAACATTTGAAGGCTATGTTCCGGGTTTCCTACCGCGTACCTTTGTTGACGATCGTCCCGTGACCATGACGCATGCAACTGCGTCGAAATATTGGGCTACTCGTCAAGCAAACACGAACCCCGGAAACCCGGAACATACCCTTAAAATGTGAAATAAAGATATATCTGTCGCAGCCATATGGTTAAATTAGCCGGTTAACTAAACGGCTAGCTCTTTGAGCAATTATTTAGTTGATAATTCGCCAGTTTCATAAGATTTTAAAGTGATGTTGAAATAACGATATTGCCTCGAGTTTACGCAGCTCTTCCACACATTGTTCCAATGCTAACCTACCCACAATAACTTCAAAGTATAATAATAGTTTGCATTAGGTTACTATTCGGTTAGTTTAGGCTAGCATTATGACAATGAATGGAAGAGCTCCGTAAACTCGAAGCAATATCATTCATTTGACTTTACTTTCAAAGTTCATGAATTTGTCCAATTTTCAATTAAATAACTGCTTAAATAGCTAGCCGTTTAATTAACCGGCTAATTTAACCATTTGGCTGCGACATATCTACAACTCAAACGAAAGTCTACAACTAATCCGTCCGCCCACCCAGGAACTACGCGCCGCCAAGACCCCCACCCGCCAATTCACGTGGGCGACACGCATCTGGCTGCCCAGAAACTGGGTGGTCACGCGGCACTTCCGAGGCCGCTCGGAACGGATCCCAGCCGTACTTTCGGCCAGGGCCACCTCCATCGTGACCCCCCGCTCGGACCCATCACAGCCAGTGTTTTTGGTGGATAAGGAGCAGGTCCGGACGACCAGTACTAGGTGGCCCGGGTGGCGGATCATCAATCTTGCTCACAGGTCAGTAGTTACAAATTAGTGGTTGTTTATTTGGAAATGACAGTATTTCTAGGCCGCTCGGAGATATTCTAGGGCCACCTTCATCGTGACCCCCCGGTCGGACCCCTCGCAGCCGGTGTTTTTGGTGGATAAGGAGCGGGTCCGGACGACCAGTACTAGGTGGCCCGGGTGGCGGATCATCAATCTTGCTCACAGGTCAGTAGTTACAAATTAGTGGTTGTTTATTTGGAAATGACAGTATTTCTAGGCCGCTCGGAGATATTCTAGGGCCACCTTCATCGTGACCCCCCGGTCGGACCCCTCGCAGCCGGTGTTTTTGGTGGATAAGGAGCGGGTCCGGACGACCAGTACTAGGTGGCCCGGGTGGCGGATCATCAATCTTGCTCACAGGTCAGTAGTTACAAATTAGTGATCGTTTATTTGGAAATGACAGTGTTTCTAGGCCGCTCGGAGAGATGCTAGGGCCACCTCCATCGTGACCCCCCCGTCGGACCCATCACAGCCAGTGTTTTTGGTGGATAAGGAGCGGGTCCGGACGACCAGTACTAGGTGGCCCGGGTGGCGAATCATCAATCTTGCTCACAGGTCAGTAGTTACAAATTAGTGGTCGTTTATTTGGTCAAACAATAAAGCTTGTTTGTTTTCTTTTTACTATCAAATTTAAAACCTCTCATCGTTATCAGTTTGAAAATATGCCTTATTTGCTTAGATTTAGTGCGAAATTTCAGCGACGCGACGCCCACGACACGTTTGCACTAGGCACTCTGTGCAGGTATGATTTGCCAAAAATGTAAAACTTATATTCCCTGTAGTCAGCGCACTATTTAAGTAATTTGTGCTCCCTGGGCACCAGGTCCTGGTGCTGGGGCTGGAACATGATGTTCCTGCTGGGCGTGGTGGTGCCGTGGTGCTCGCCGCTCGCGCTGCGCACGCTCACCAGCGTCAAGCCCTTCGTGCCCGACTACGAACTCTCACAGGTATACACACTTTTGTCATTTAGATGTTAGATACAATGCACTGTCTGTTGGTAAACCAATACAATAAAGTAAAACCCAGTGTCCTGACTTCTCACCACATTCGCTTTCGCCCAACCGTCTAGTCAGGTCCACCGAACATTGCTTTCGTTAGCCTGTACGTAAACGGGTCTCATCATCATCTTGGCGCTGGCTCCCGGTTGCGCTCCCACCCGTCACGCCAGGGCCCGGGTCCGCCTGTACGTAAAATCTACGTGTCTCAATCTGTTTGAACCCTGCCCCTGCTTCCCCAGGTGAACGGCACGCTGTTCCCTCTGCGCAGCAGCGAGACGCAGACGGTGTGGTCGCGGCTGCTGGCGCTGTGGCGGCACGTCTCCAAGGAGCGCACGCGGTTCGAGACGGAGCCGGACACCGGTCAGTGAGGGGGCGGGGCTGCCGTGGCAGTGGCAGTGGCACCGGCACGCTGTTCCCTCTGCGCAGCAGCGAGACGCAGACGGTGTGGTCGCGGCTGCTGGCGCTGTGGCGGCACGTCTCCAAGGAGCGCACGCGGTTCGAGACGGAGCCGGACACCGGTCAGTGAGGGGGCGGGGCTGCCGTGGCAGTGGCAGTGGCACCGGCACGCTGTTCCCTCTGCGCAGCAGCGAGACGCAGACGGTGTGGTCGCGGCTGCTGGCGCTGTGGCGGCACGTCTCCAAGGAGCGCACGCGGTTCGAGACGGAGCCGGACACCGGTCAGTGAGGGGGCGGGGCGGCAGTGGCAGTGGCACCGGCACGCTGTTCCCTCTGCGCAGCAGCGAGACGCAGACGGTGTGGTCGCGGCTGCTGGCGCTGTGGCGGCACGTCTCCAAGGAGCGCACGCGGTTCGAGACGGAGCCGGACACCGGTCAGTGAGGGGGCGGGGCTGCCGTGGCAGTGGCAGTGGCACCGGCACGCTGTTCCCTCTGCGCAGCAGCGAGACGCAGACGGTGTGGTCGCGGCTGCTGGCGCTGTGGCGGCACGTCTCCAAGGAGCGCACGCGGTTCGAGACGGAGCCGGACACCGGTCAGTGAGGGGGCGGGGCTGCCGTGGCAGTGGCAGTGGCACCGGCACGCTGTTCCCTCTGCGCAGCAGCGAGACGAATACCTTCCAGACTTGATGCTACTCATCAGCCCTAAGGGCTGGCGTCTGCGGCCCCGTCTACACCATTACCATCAAGCGATCCACTGGCTCTTATGCCTGCTTTCCTCCGGTTAAACTAATATTGCAAAGATTAACAGTTTCTAAGTTTGTAATCTCCGAAATTAGTGAAAATTATTTCACTAATAGAAAGTTACATTCTTCCTAAAGGGCCCCATTCATTAATAGTCCGTCTGCAGTCCCTAGTCTTATCGAGCGGCCAGCCGGCAATGGCTTGCTGCGACGTCTGCGACTGCATACTGGCAGTTGGGAGTCGGCACGATCTGTAAAACTGAAGTCACTAGACTGACGGTTGGCAGGCCGCATTCCGACTACCTGCTAATATGTGCTTATTTGGTCTCAAGGCCGCGGGACTGTCTGTCGACGCTGACCGGAATCGTCAAACGGTCACACAGTCGTCAGTCCGAAATCATAAACGGAACTGTTAGTGTGTGACCTATTGCGAATAACTGACAGACTTATATCGTCCGGCGAACTGGTAATCTGTACTTATGGTCCCCGGGAGAATAATGTTAATGGGATCCCGCGGGATAGTTTAATGTTCACAGAGGTCCGATCTGCGTGCGGTAAAAAAACGCGTAATCTTAGTCTTAACATAAAAACGGTTCGTCCACAGGCCTCCTCGGCAAAGGCCTGAGTCGGCAAGCGAACCGCCTATGGAACTACGGGGTCATCGGCGGCGCGGGCTCGCTGTGCCTCCTCCTAATATTCCCCATCGCGGCGCTCGCGGCGTGCGCGGTGTGCGCGGCGTGCGCCTTGGTGGCGCCGCTCGCCGCGCCCGCCGCAGCGATCGCCGCGCACACCGCGCACGCCGTGGTCTATGACAAGGACTGCCCGAGGCCTAGGGAGCTGAATAGGTGAGTTGATAAGTGTTGGTTGTAGCGTGTCGGTTGTGTGGGAGTGTGTAGGAATCGACGTGGAGTGAGCTCTTCGCTTTTAAGTGATTGATATGAAAAACTGAGCACGCGCGATTTCTATTTTTTTTTTAAATTTATTAGGTGATATGATTCTGTCAAGCCTGAGGAGCCCGCCTGGGTGAGTACCATCGCCTTATCTATTTCTGCCGCCAAGCAACAATGCTTGCATTGTTGTGTTCCGGTTTGAAAGATAAGGTAGGCAGCGAAATTACAGACATAATGCATTTCATCTTAGTCCTCACAGTGACAACACACCTGCGGTTTTGCATTTTTGGTACCTGGAACCTAAATGTAAGAATCGTAGACGTTATGGGCGACAGTTACCACCATCTGGTCATCATCAGGTGGGCTGTCTGCTCGCTTGTCACTGAGTAGCATAAAAAAATATAACAAAACCGTCGCGTAAAATTAAAAAATAGAGATTGGATCGCGTACGCGTAATATCAGATTCATATCTATCGGTCGGTGACTAGCTCGACGGACCAAAATGTAGGGTTCTAAATCCTAATCCATAAAATACCATAATACCATTAAAACAAATTCTTCGAAATTCGGTTCAATATATTTCAAATAATAGTATAATAAGCAGTACTCAGTCGTTGCAACGTAACCGGTGCACGAGCCTGCTCGTACATTACATTACTTAAGAGCTTTTTTCCTTATAATTTTTTTCTGTACAACGTCAGCTACAGTCTCACATGCGCATTGATACGCAGGAAGAGTAGGTACAAAGAAAAGATGGATGGATTGTGTGATAAGGGATATGAGTGTGCGAGAAGTGAGCGTGAATATGACAGCGGATAAGGATGAATGGGGAAAGAAATCATACTGTGCTGACCCAAAATGAATAGGATAAAGGCAGGCAAATGATGATGATGATGTCAGCTATAGCCTCACAACGTTTCTTTCAGATACTTCGCGCTGCTAGAAGTGCTCATACTCCAGATCGCCGTGAAAGGTGTCATCCAGCCTTTGGCGGCCGCGGCGGTGGCCGTGCTCTTGTGCCCGCTCTGCGCCCTTGTTTTACTAGTCGGTGAGTAGTCGGTCTTGTAGCTGTAATAATAAGGAAGCGGGTCGATTAGAAAGTTATAGCATGGAGAGTAAAACTAAATTTGATAAAAATATAAAGTGTAAAAAATATAAGTTAATTAAGGAAAATTTAGCTTAGCCTCACCTGTTAATAAAAAAATTTAATAATATAGGTTTTAAGACTTTGGTGGTTATTCACTACACTTTACAATTGAGGATACAAAAACGAAGGTTAAGAATAGTCTTGCTTTTTTGTTGCGACATTGTCTGTCATAGTTGGAATTATATAGTGCACGTAAGGTTTGCCTGTTATTGGCCTTACATTTATGTTAATTGTTATTGTTACTATAGTTTAAGAGCATTGTAAACAAAAATGTAAATCTGTTGGCAAATTAAATAAATTAATTAATAAATAGTGACCGCTACTGTGTTGGCCCATGACAAACAATGGGCTCTCGACCCTGCTGATAGTCTCACTTGCCGATACCGCTGCCGCTTCAGTGCGAAGAGGGTTTCGGGATTTTAAAACCCAGATGGCGCTTCTAAGTGAAGTGCGTTGTCAAAATACTGCCGTGCTATTGGAATGTAGTATAGTGTGTAGTGGAATGAACAGTGAACGTTTCAGTAGCGCCCACCATCATGCTCACACAAGCTGACGGTGTGCGGACAAGTCCACGACCTTCTGTGTACTTTATATCATACCAGCATTCGCCCGCGACATCGTCTGCTTAAACTTCAATTATGTTCTGCGGGGCTATTGGCTATCGCAGTGGACAGCTGAATTTGACAATAATTAATCTTACACTACTGTAATTTGGTAGACGCTATAGCCAGTGGCCAACATAGATGATGTAGCGTAGAATGATCTAATGTCAAAGTCAGTTGCCGAGTGAGTTAGATCCAGCGGGTATAGCCCTGCTGGATCCCTTCCCATGGTAACCGCATTAAATTTGATGCTATTTTGGGCTATAAGCTACATAATTGCCTATTGTCATTTTACCAAAATCCGTTTAGTAGTTTTGTTATGAAAGATTGATTGTGATTTACTCGTGACTCCATTCTAGACTTTTATCCTGAAGAGTATAGGCAAAGGGGTTGCACCCATACAGCCAATTTCTATCATTTTCCTTGGAACTCCGTTTTGATAGAATACTTCAGCACATTAAACTTTTTTTTTGAGGCTTAGCTGCAATCGATTTTCAGAATAAAAATTGATCAGAACGATAATATGATGATGCCAGTATGTATTTTATCAGACCTTTAGCTAGTAGAGGTTTATGGAATTTTTATGAATAAGGAATTCTAAAATGCGTTTTAAAGGCCTGATAAGTGTTTTAGCTAATGAACGTTTTAAACCTACCATAAGGTATTTTTATGAATAAAACCGTTTATTTTTATTTACTTTGGATGTATATTTGGGCCAAATAAAGATATGTCTATCTCTATATCCCCCCCGCAGGCAGCGTGGTATGGTGGTGCCTCCGCTACGTGTGGGAGGCGGCGTGGTGGGCGGGCGTGGTGCGGCGCGCGGCGCGGGTGCCCGCCCACGACAGCGCGTTCGCGAAACGAGTCGCCGGGCCCGGCCTGAAGACGCATACTTATTACGAGATCACGTGAGTGTTATAATAATAATAATAATAAATATTAGTGGACAAATTCACACAGCGCCATCTAGCCCCAAACTAAGCAAAGCTTGTACTATGGGTGCTAGATAACTGATATACTACTTAAATACTTTTTAAATACATACTTATTATACATAGAACACCCAGACCCGAAACAGAAATTAAAATACATCATTTAAATTTCTGCCCGGCCGGGAATCGAACCCGGGACCTCTTGCGTGACAGACAGGCATGTTGACCATTGAACCACTCAGGTCGTGTTGGGTGTTGCTGGGCGAACGACGGGTACGGTGACGCTCGTAAGTGCATTACCACCTTAAAATTCATATTCCTGTGCAGCTGGTAAAAGGTTTTACAGCATACTATTCGAAAGGGAATAAAGTAGAAAACAGTTTGCAATAAAAATAATGTCAAAATCACTTTCAGTTTTCCTTTTAAAAGTCACAATGGGTTTTTGACTTTAAAAACTTGACATTATGTGCCAATATTTTTATTTATTGTAACCTAAAATTAAAAATAAAACTTTGAGGCTGTTATCGAAAATTTGTAATTTATTAGACAGTATGGAAATTCATTAAAGCAATTTTCATTTATTAAAATTAGTTATTGGTGCCTGAGGGACAGCTAATAGGCCCTTCTTTTAATCAATTCCATTTGTTTAACTGTGCACTTAATATCTTGTATGTGGCAGTAGCTGCAAAACATTTTTTTCTAAAAGTGTTAATGCACTTATAAGCGCGACTGTACGTATGCTTTTGAAAACACTAATATTAGATTTGTTATACATTGTATATATAGCTAGCCTATATCTCATCCTGGTGTTATATGTATTTTTTCAATATCTCACCTCCATACAGTAACTTTCGCGTGGTGCCTCTGACGTGGCATGTCGCCGCGTGCTGTAGCATGACATATCGGCGCCTTGTGCCACACTTCCTAACCGGTGTACTATGGTACAGGTGTGCGCAAGCGCTGGCGGCGCTAATATCGCGCGCAGAGAGCGAGGCGCTGTCGGCCTGGGCGCAGGAAGCGGAGGCGGCGGCCGAGCGCCCACTTCGGGACTACCGCCAGTTCGTGCAGGCCTGCTTCGGGCCCTTCGCGGTCTCCATCGCCAAGGTAGGGCTGCTAGCTCATGCCTGGTCGTCTCTGACGCATGTTTTATAACACTCCCTCTCCATCAGTGCAAAAACGTACTGAGTGCAGCGGTACACCTGTAGCTTATCGTATTTATGCCATTATGAATAAGGAAATGAAGATGGATGGTGATAATGAGGCTATACGAAGAAGAGGCCAGAAACTTCAAACCAAAATATTCTGTTTATAGTTTCTGTAGTTCGTCCATAGACTTACGGTAACGGCTTACCATCAAGCGAGCCGTACGATGACTTTTCAATCCCCGATCAAAAAGAGGGGTGTTATAAGTTTGACGTGTGTAAGTATGTATCTGTCTATTTGTTTGCGGCATAGTAGATCCCGAACGGATGAACTGATTTCGATGCGGTTTTCTTTGTTTAAAAGCCAGTTTAATTTGAGAGGGTTGTTTATTTAAAATCGATTCAGTAATTTAGGAAATATTCAAGTATAAATATTCTTTTTCGGGGGGTTTTCTGACATTTTCTGTCGATTAGCTTATTGTTATTAAAAACATCCGTCTCTTCCCCAGGTGGGCGCCTACAAGCAACTGGAGAAGGAGTGCGCGGAGATAGTGGGCTCCCTCCGCGAGAAGGTGGCCCAGCGGCGGCGCGAGCTCTCGCTGGGGCTGTCGGACGCTGCTAGGGCACGCGTGAGGATGCCCGCCGCTGATCTACGGGTGAGGATTGCTTTGGCAGGGGAAGTAGGAACCAGTCTCAGGGTCCCACGCTTCGCCAACGGTTAAACAGTCTCGTGAGCCGATGGGCATCCCGTGGCGTTGAAAGGCTGGCGGTCATTGTTTTGCTTGGCATTGTCGGGCACACACCGGCTCTGTCTGGTATTGTCGGACACGGTCCGGCCTTTGACGGCGTGGGGTGGATGTGCTCCGGTCCTGGGGTGGTCAACATGTCACTGTGTGTTTCCTCCCTCCCTACTTTCCTACCCCCTCCTCTTTGACGATTGAAGAAGATATTACTTCCTACTCTATAATGAAATTTTGATTGATTGATTGATTGACGCGTGTGGTTGGTCGTGCGGCTGCCGGACTGGCAAACCCAATTTCTGGCTTCTTTGTTTCGCTTAACGTGGTTCCCGCATTTTGTGAGGGGAAGAACCAGGGTCCCGAAAGACCTCGGTCAACATCGCTTCGCCAATGTCTTAAACAGTCTCATGAGCCGTTTGACATCCTGTAGCCTTGTAAGGCTGACGTGTGGTATGGGTGCCAGCGCGCAGTGGAGGCCCGCGCGGCGTAGAGCGCGCGGCCGCTGGACTGTTAGGGGCCGCGGGCGCTGGCGCCTGATGACTGGCACGCACTCGCTGCCAACATCCCAATCTATTTCTCTTTGTCATGGTTTGCCCCATTCCCGAATTTTCATGAGGGACGTAGGAACCGCTCAGCGTCCCCAGCGAAAGACCTCGGTCAACATCGTCGCCAACGGTCTCGTGAGCCGTTTAACATCCTGTAGCCCTGTAAGGCTGACGTATGTGGTGTGGTTGTAGCGTGCGGTGGAGGCGGGCGCGGCGGAGGCCCGCGCGGTGTGGGGCGCGCGGCCGCCGGACTGGTGGGCGGCGCGGGGGCTGGCGCCCGACGACTGGCACGCACTCGCCGCCAACACGCTGGTCGAGGTAAGCACTATTGGTTTATTTATTTTCCAACGTATTTAAATTCCAAAAGTAATTTTTTTTTTTTTTTTTTGGTTTGTTGTAGGAGCTAGTTTTTTGACGAGGTTTTGATCGTGTGAAAATGAAAATGAAAATTAGTACATTAGTAAAGCCCGGACTCGCGCGCGAGAGCTCAACCGGGTCTGCTGCCAAGATGATGTTGAATTTCATTCGTATTTGTGAACATGATCAACAGAGACAGCAGAAATACACATTTTTAAATAGTTCGCTTTTGATAGTTTTTTACGCTAACCTTTAGTATCCGAGCATATTAATTGTTTGTTACATACTTAGCTAAAGAGTTAGTATATTAGAGCCTCGGTTTGTCTATAATGACTGCGTTGCCGGCCGCACTGATGTCGGCATCCATAACGGCCCAGCATTACAGCTCGCAGCATGGACAAGTTTTAAGCACTCATACCTACCGTTTCCATGTCAGGTGTTCGACACGGACATAGTGGTGGCCCTCGGCGCGATGGAGGCCCGGGTGCCTTTAGAATCTGGGGAGGCCGCCCGCGGCTGGGCGGCGCGGGCCGCGGCCGCTGCGGCCGCTTCGAGAGAGAGGCCGCCGCCGGACGTGCTGGCTGAGAGAGAGGATTGGCGGCATGCGCATGGTAAGGGGGTAAAGGGGTCAATGGGGAATGAATCAGCATGTTCTGTACACCTATTTTGGACGGGAAAAGAGGTAAGCCGACGCGGGGATTGAAGAGGCAGGAGCATGGAGCATGGTGGTCAATGGAGATTGAATCAGCGTGTTACTCTATGTTCTTTTACTTTTTAATTATTGCTACTTTAAATATTGTATGTCCGAAATGGGCAAACTGTTGAGACTCACAAATATAATTTGTAATACCTAAATGTACCTACGCAGTTCAACAATAAACTTAGCTTTTCTATTCTATTCTTGACACCGATTTTGGGCGTGGAGGTAAGTCGACGCGCGGTTGACGCAGAAGTTTCAGTTGTTTAGGATGACTCCGAAATGCGAAAAAATACGCGTAGATAAAGATTTAAAATGTTTGGGGAATGCAGTGTCATGGCTTTCTCCATTGGTTACTGTTCTCCATGGGTAAAGGCATGACACACGCGTGATTTACATGCATAGGCGTAGGAAGGGGGGGGGGGCATATTAGTTCTTTTATTATGTTCTTTCCAGCTCGGTTGAGCTAAAATACAAAATATCCGAGCTCGCTACGCTCGCTCCTTCATTAGTTTATTACTTGTATTAAATTCGCCCAAGTCTTTTGAAAATCAAATCCAAATCATTTTAATTTCGGTAAATTTTTTAAATCGTACACCTTTCCTTAAACATTGTGAGCTCGTTCTTTAAATGTGTTCACACCAGTTCTTTTGAGCCATGATTCAAAAAAATTCGAACTCTACATTCGCATTCAATTCAGATTATGTGAACCAATATATCAAGAATTCAAAAATAATTATAGTTAGTGTTAAATAAGAAGAGACTTGGCGGGTCACGTGGTTCGACTTGCGCTGCATACGATTACCTGCGCGAAATCCCCTCCACTGCCATTTGACAAGTCTCTTCTTTCGTGACGCGGCTTATACAGAGCTCGACTATGTAAAACGAACGCCTGTGGCTTGGCTTGTATGGTGGCTTTAATTGTGCTGATTCGTGCTCACTGATTGGCGATCGACTCGGCTTCATCGGCCACCTCAGGGGCCAGGCCCCCCCTGGAAAATAGCCCTAGATACGCCAATGCTTACTTGAGGCGCAAACGAATTTGCTGCAACATGTATCCAGCGCGTATACGGTGATAATCTGCTAATTAAAAATGTCGTTTTGTTACCACCCATTTAATATGCTGCATCTCTCTAACACGAAAAGGATGCCTTCGATGCCTTCAATGCGTAAAAATTTGCAGTAATAAACGCTTTTTACACATTTTAAGGATATGTTCCGGGTTTCCTACAGCGTACCTTTGTTGACGAGTAGCCCGATATTTCAACACAGTTGCATGCATCATGGTCACGGGACGACTAGGAAGGAGGACGCGGTAGGAAACCCGGAACATACCCTTAAAATGTGTAATAATAACCGCGATAGTTTAAAACATTAAACGCTTTTTGCATTGCATCAATTGTATCACTTTTTCTCTCTCTCGCAGCAAACGTTTTTTAACAGTGCCATTTTCAGTCAGTGTTGGATTTGTGAATTGAACTATTGTTGTGGTGTGTCAGCAGCCGTGTGGGGCGAATGGGGCGCCTGGGGCGAGTGGTCGGGCAGCTGCCTGCCGCGGGTGGCCGCGCCCGCGCTCGAGCCCGACGCGTTCAACCCGCGCGCGCCGCCGCACCCGCCCGTCCCGCACCCCGCCGCCGTCGCCCTCGTGCTGCACAACAGGTGGGTGGCTGCCGGCTGCCGGCTGCCGGCCGACACACACACACACACACACAGCCCGACGCGTTCAACCCGCGCGCGCCGCCGCACCCGCCCGTCCCGCACCCCGCCGCCGTCGCCCTCGTGCTGCACAACAGGTGGGTGGCTGCCGGCTGCCGGCTGCCGGCCGACACACACACACACACACACAGCCCGACGCGTTCAACCCGCGCGCGCCGCCGCACCCGCCCGTCCCGCACCCCGCCGCCGTCGCCCTCGTGCTGCACAACAGGTGGGTGGCTGCCGGCTGCCGGCTGCCGGCCGACACACACACACACACACACAGCCCGACGCGTTCAACCCGCGCGCGCCGCCGCACCCGCCCGTCCCGCACCCCGCCGCCGTCGCCCTCGTGCTGCACAACAGGTGGGTGGCTGCCGGCTGCCGGCTGCCGGCCGACACACACACACACACACACACACACACACACACACACACACACACACACACACACACACACAGGCAAACACGTACACTTTACACACACTCAGAAATAGATTTACGCCTCGCATCATGCGGGCGCCCTCAGCCCGCGTGCGCCGCCGGACCCCATCCTGCCAACGTCGCCATCATACTGCATAAGGGTGGCTCACATTCACACGACCATCTTCCCTCATCTGTTATTCAAAAAAATCGTGGATTATATGAGAGAATATAACTCAAATAAGAAAATAATATGGGTTGCCTACTCTCACCCTGATCCAACTAAGGGGTTGCCATGAGATAATCTACCCCCATTTGTTATTTAATCGTGTTATATGTCAAATGAAAGCTCCCTATCCAACAATTTAAGGTTGATTATAAATAATTACTGAACTTCTTGGATTTCTTAACATTTTTGTCGTTAGTTTAGCTGTTTTAAATGTTTACTTTAAAATGTTCCAACAGAGAGTCCGACAACCCCATACCCCTGGATTCTGAGGGTTGCGCGGAAATACTGAGGAGCCTCGAAGACGCGCCCGACTGCGACGACAGGAGAGGTGAGAAACACTTTATACTATGTTAATTTGTAACAAAAAAAAACGCGTCCTATATTTTTTTATAATAAAATTCAGTCACCAACCCTCGTGGTTGTTTATTCCCTTTTTTTCTTTTTAAATAGGCATTGGCAACTAGGGCCATTAGCCAAAAACGAAACAAATATCACATTTTTCAATAATGTCCTAGCTTTAGGGACTCTGTTGAAAAATAATGTTCAATGACGTTTATTTCAAAGCCGTAGCCATGTCTTCACTTCCCAACAATAACGATAGCAAGATATTGCAGTTTCTAATGCGACTTCTTGGAGCAACCCGAAAGCTCGGTTCCGTGCTTATTATTGCATTTCTGCATCACTAGGGTGCTGCCTTGGTATACTGGCTTACTCTTGCTGTAGTTTTAGGTGGTTTTTCTTAATTTTACTAGACATATTTTTTTTCTTTTTATATAATATATTGAGCGCGGTCAGGCTTTGCCTGGCATTGCCGGGCACGGTCCGGTCGTGACTGGCGTGGGGTGGGTTTGCTGCTGCCATGGGGCGGCCAGCGTGTCACTGTGTGCTTCCTTCCTACTTTCCTTCCCCTCCTTTTTGACGATTGAAAGAGATATTTAATGTCCTAATCAATAAATAAATTTTGAATTTTGAACTATATACTTTAACATTTAATTTGCTACTCATTAAACTATCACTAATGTGAATCAAAACTCGAAATATACAATAAGAATCATCAATCATTCAGTAATTCATCAAGATCTCCAACCCGCCTGCCAAGCGTGGGGATTATGGCAATAAGTTCCCCTTTCGTGGGAGAGGCTCTAAGTCCTGCAGTGGACTGTTATGGGCAGTGATGATGAATAAGAATCATAACTTCACTACACAAGTTCCGCCAAAAATACCTTTGTTTATCCCTTTCGACTGTGTCGTAGAAGTGGAACGGTACCGCGGCGGGGGCAGCTCGGAGGGCAGCAGCGAGGCCGGCAGCGACGCCACGCCCGACACCGACCACGACCAGGACCAGGACCCGGACCAGGACCAGGAGCCAGATCAGGACCAGGACCAAGACCAGGACCTGGATATGGCCCAGTGCCGGGGCCGCGACGAGGAACAGGGACAGGACGCTATGTGCATGTATGTTCGCTACGATTAATTAACTTATGAATTGAGTTGAGTTGTTTTTCCTTAGGAAAATATTATATACTTGTTATCGTGCACAATTAACTGTAATTAATAGTTGGTGGCATCGAGTAGTGATACATAATTGATGTATCATCATCCTAGCGATAAATCCCTGCTTCTGCCAAGATCCGCTTTCCGACTCTTCCTAAATAATATTAACGAAAACTTTTGGAGGAGGTATGTGTCCATCAAAAAGTACTAATATAGGCTGTTGATAATAAGCTGCCGTAACTGCTTACTATCAGGCAGGCCTCAAGCTTGTACGCCACCTTAGTGTTGTTTAATTATCTTTAGAAATTACGTGGTCGCTAAGATATTTGAGGCTACTGAATATGTGAATAGCCAGTTTGAATATTCGGCAACAAGTAACAGAGAGGACATACAGGCTTACCACATTTAGAAGTGGCATCAACAATACAATACGTACAGAAAAATACAACCTAGCGTGGACTAAAATTTATGTTTCTCGTGATAAGACGAACGAATAAAGTACACTATTGCCAACCATTCTGTTTCCTCGACTGTACTTCGCCATAACTTAGTAGTATAAACATGATACTATAAGGTGCGTTCTCCCAGGGTATCGCCAAGCGACGCTCGCGCCGCCTGTCGCTGGACCCTGACCGGACGCGGCGTGAGACTCCGAGCCGACCTCGCCAGTCCCGAAGACGTCACTCTAGACACCGACCGCTCACACCACGGCACCTCCGTCTGAGACAACACTTGAAACACCGGCGGCACCTCCGTCTGAGACACCGGACGTAACCTGGGACGACACTACTGGGTGAAACACTATAGACGTCGCCTCTTTACATTGGAAAGTAAGATTTTACTCTGGTCTAAAGCTGTAGGTGTCGTGAGGTAACAGATGACGTCACGTCATGTTATGACGTCTTATCGTGTGCGATGATTTATTTAATTTAGTAAGATCGAGCCGTCCGAGAGACTTATGTGACTTGCGTCGGCAATTATGAATTGAGAAAACTTTACATACCTACTCTCCGAACGAACGTCGTCGTAAGAGTGAGATGATGTATCTAGGTACGAAGGTATCCTGCAAGCTTTATCAGTTATCTATCGCAACCTGTTACCTGTCCTATCCAGGTGTAAAAAACTGTGAAGAAGAGATAGAAGGATATGAAGGAAAAGCCTATTGGGCATGTGATTATGGTACCATTTGCGAAACCTGTTGTAAACATTAACGATAATGACTACTTTTTCTTTAGCACTGTGATTTAGAAAAGAAAAGGGATTTTAGTGTAAAAAGTTTACTATCCTAATAGTACAGAGGACAGCTACAATGCGGCTACTGCCAGTACACTGCTTTAGGTTAAGTGATAATTTATAAGAGCAGTTGAAAATTATTAGGGTTAGAATGTGCTGTAAAGATAACTTGTACGACGTCTACTAAAATAGTAGAAGTATGGAACTGCCAAGTTCCATACAAGCCTCTAGCTTCGCAGTGGTAGATGAGAGCAGGAGCTCTTTTTGAACGGCTTGCCTCGAGCCGAATGGTTTACAATTTTGATTTTCGGCATTTATTAGCAAGACTATGATTTTAGTTGTAGTTAAAAAAATATGAATTTTTCATCCGGAAAATAAAAATTAGAAACCGTTCGACTCGAGGCGAGCAGTTCAAAAATAGAGCCCTATAGCTTTTAGCGGTTTGTAATAACAATACAAAACAGCTTTAAATGAGAAACTACGTAGTTATATTAGCAGCTTATGCGTCTTTCGACTTTGATTTCACACATAAATCCCATCCTTTTTAGCAACTGATTGCGAAACTCAGTTGCCAAAACCAATCGGAAAGAAGGCCATTCATGTTTTATACAAGATAGGGTTCAAAAGTGAAAAATGCTAGCTGACGACAAAATGGTTCAGCCCTATCTCTCTGATGTCTCTAACAACATCCGTGCACGTAAAGTTCCTTTTAGAAACGTCACATCTTTTATTGAGCGACATTTTTCACCTTTGAGCCTAAAATGAACCCCATTTAAATTGAAATAATCATTCTTTATAGATTCTACGTAGAGTGTAGGTACCTACATTTTGGCTAAACCAAATGACGCTATTATAGAGGTGACCTAATTATGCATTTAAATCGCGAGTTAATGTTATGACAATTTAGGCGCGCTGTGTTAAAAGAAATCTTCAATTGCTAGCTCTTTATTAGAATTTACATTAAATATGATACAGCAATAAAAGCTCGTTACTAAATTACTTTAAGCAATTATTATGTAAGGATCACATTAATTTAAGGTTGGAAATGAAAAGACTTGACAAATATTTGCTGAAGTGCACTTCTATCGAGCAACGACAGTGTGTATTGCAATACAGTAAAGTTCAAATTCGTAAGGTGTAGGTTTTAGAGGCTCTAAAATTGATCTTCTATTTTAATTTTAGATCTTATTTCTATCGAGTGATGTGAAAGTCCGAAATTAATGCATTTATCCCGATCTCTTTACAAGAACGGTTGCCAAATTTTTATTAGGATCTTTGATGAGATTAAAAAATTATTTTAGCACAAATAATTATTTCATTTTTTACTTTATACGAGCATATAATTAAATTTATTTAATTTGTTTCTATTTATATGAACAAAACTATAAAGGCATTTACTTTCTCGGTTATTATCAACAATAATATTAGTTTCGACTCGTTTTGATTTGAATTCTATGGGGATTAATTAGTATAATTATTTTACACTTATTAAATACATAATACCATGCCCTTTATACAGCTCAGCTAACAATTATTGCTAAAAGAGTCAAGAAAAAAGGCCTATTACAATATTTTCTGCGCCTAAATTACAACGACAACTCTTAACAATATTGATAAGTAAATTAAAATAC
Source organism: Blastobasis lacticolella (assembly GCA_905147135.1). Lineage (NCBI taxonomy): Eukaryota > Metazoa > Arthropoda > Insecta > Lepidoptera > Blastobasidae > Blastobasis > Blastobasis lacticolella. The sequence continues at coordinate 6,216,778 of LR990048.1, read as the reverse complement.
TCATTTTTCTATTTAATATTTTACTGTAATTAGTAACACTGGTTTTTATTCTGTACTTTTTTATTTTGTAAATAATTATGTAAATTATACAAAAATAAGGAATTTAATTAGGACATAAATTATTTTCGTGTTTTGTTGCCTATGTTAACGAAGTTTTATTTTGTGAAAGGGCGCTCTCAATTAAAATCGCTATTTTGGGGAATTATTAGGTTTGTGGATCATGAACTTTAAGTCTGGGACCATAACAGAAAATGAAATATGATGTAGCTAGTGTTGTCCCTAAGGCACTTCAAGAAAACCAAATATTATGCTAACAAAAGTACCTTCATAGGTAACTTTATAATGTGAAACAGAAAACTGCCGAATTTACTGAAAACTGCAATTGTAATGATAACACTTTTGGTGTAATTTCTTGTCTTGTGTGGCCTAAATAGACAGATTTATGCTACTTGCAAGTATTTAGGTCCTTGTTTCGTAGGGTTGTCACGTTAGTCTGTAGGTTTAGTGAGCACTGAACATATTGCCTTACTTTCATATGGGATTAGTCGAGTAGAAGTAACAAATTTAAGCACGTATTAAAAAGAAAGTGAAATTACTACATATTAAAATTGGCATAATTTACTGTCACATTGTCATCCCCTTTAATGTTTTGAAAATATTTCGAAACACAATTGCGATAAATTTAGATTGGTGGACTAATCCCGTATATATTCGTTATTAGAATACGTAGATTAGAGTATGCACGTAAAGCCGGCCATGTAAGTAACATTGTATAGCACCTATTTAATTTATGCTAGCATAGTACGCTTACATTAGCCATTGCCTAACGTAGCATGTTTGTATAAAGCTCGTTAGTTGACATTTTGCGTCTGAGAAAATAAATTTTAAAAGGTTTGCAGTTCCCTTTTTTACAAAATTTTGTATCTCGATTCCAATGAGAATAAATATTTATTGATTAATTTCCTGTTTTGAAAATAATAATAATGTTACTGTGATTGCGAAATACTTCAATTCTGTCCATGAAAGCACGGAAATGCCCCAGATTATTATTATTTACGTGTTAGTGTCCCACCGCCTATTTCACTGTGTGCAGTACCTACAGTTTGTTTCAGTGTCACAATTTATTTATTTGCTTTAACAACGGTTTGACCGCATTTTCTTGTAAGTTAGGATATGGAGTATATTTGTTATTGTAATTGGTATGTTGCAATATGTGACCGTAATATAAGTTTAGATAGGATTAACAATTATTCTAAGTAATTTATTTAAATATAGAGAATCACAGCAAATGCTCTTATTGTTATGGTGATGGTCTCTTGTATATTTTCATATACAATGTACCTGTATTTTGACAACCTGACGAAGTAAATTATATTAAAACCAATTAACTGCTCCTGAAGATAAAATGAAAATATCCCTAATACTAAAAAACAATAAATAAGCAATGGGATTTTAAATATAAATAATCTTTATTTCATTTAGACTTATGTGCTAGTTACAATGGTTGAAACCACTCTTCCAAATCGAGTACAGTTACCTTAGCTAAAAAACTTATTAACATTCGTTATAGTTTTGTTAAATTATTAGTTGCATACTCAATTTTAATTTTAATTCACGTTATTATTGAATAATTTAAGCCCTAAGGATTATTGTCTGCCCCTCTAAACGAAATTTACGTGTATTTTAATGTTGCTTATCCCTTATACTAATAATAATGATACCCTTGCTATCTAATTAGGAATTTCAAACACTCTATAGCATATTTTTTTAAAGTAAGTAATTAAAAACTGATTTAGCACTATTGGCCCATTATTTCTCAAAATATAATTTACTAGTTTTAGTTATCCAACCGGCTGCGACATTATATACCGCCTGATACTCGATTACCTATCTTTAGCGTATCTAGGGCTATTTTCCAGGGGGGGCCTGGCCCCTGAGGTGGCCGATGAAGCTGAGTCAATCGCCAATGTACAGCCAGTGAGCAGTAACTGTAGAGTAGTAAGTGTTCAAAACTGTTTTGGATAGGTATCTGGCTGGACATGCTAATACGGACCCTGACCTAAAAATTCATCAAGTTGAAGTCAATTTGTACACTATTTAATGTTTAACCTAAATATAATTGCATTTGCTGTGATTGGTTTGAATGTCCACAGTTATAATGTATGTATAATGGTGACAGTAAATTGATGGCCAATACAATAATAAATGTTTTATTACATCTGAATACAGCATTTAAAATTCGTTTATATATGCCATAGGACATGGTGAATGATTTTAATTGAAAATAAGTACCTGCATCCGTCTCCCTCAAATACTCGTAATGCAAATGAAGAGTTATAAATGTGTACATTCAAATATAAAATATAAAACAAAAACTGTAACTACGAAATCTTTAAAGCTCTCTTTTAGATTGTAAAGATAAAAATGGGTGAATAACGTAATAATTATGAATATTAAGAATTATAATATAATTAAATTGACAATTACAGTTACTATTACAAAGAAGTCTGCTACTTTATGTATTAACGCCACCTGAGTTCGACAAATTGAACACTGATTTTGTGTGTGATGGTATTCTATACTCATATATTTCGTTAATGGGCATCATTATTTTTATACGTAACCTGAGGGTCTAAAAAGGCAACATTAGCGTTTCATATTATAATCCATATTAGAGTGCCACAAGCTTATCTGATCCGGTGGCCAATACTGGAACTAGGTGACGCCATTTTGAATGGTATGTCAATGTCAACAACAGCGACGCTGCAGATAAGTTTGTGACAAATTAATATGAATCATATTATGAAACGCTAATTAGACGCCCTGAAGTATATTTCAAGCTTTACCGATTTACGTAGGTAGTACGCAACTTTGGACGTGATCAAGCGCAATTTAGTGTTCATTAGTATAGCTAAACGATAATTATAAAGTCACTACACTGTCATCGCACATGTTATCGGGTTTATTATCACGGGTAGTATTGTTTTTACTTCGATATTATAGTCCTTAGGAGCGACTTCACACGTCGGAACCAGTCTACTCGTGACTATGACGCATGCAACTACGTCGCAATATCTAGGTAAAAATAATACTAACCGTGGTAATAAACCCGATAACATGTGCGATGAAAGTGTAGGGAATGACCACGAAAGTGTTAAAACCTATATTATATTTTCACCACCACTAATCCGTCGTTCTGGACTAAAGTAGGTACATAAGTAATATACTACTAGGTTTTCGTTAATTATATTCATTATGGCGTTGTTCACTTGCTTGGAATTGACGATGAGAGTTGTTACCATGGCTTGATTAAACTAGAAAATAAATAAATAATATAATTTCCACGACTCGGTATTAGCCGGTCTTAGCTTACTGAGTGATGTGATGAGGCCGCACTTTAAATATTAAAGTATCCGTACATTTTTCGAATTGCTTCGGTACTTCTTGAAATTTGATTCATAGGAATCCATAGATTAATTGAGTTTAACCCACTTTCGCTATGATAGGAGACTACATATGTTAAGAAATTTCTTTCTGAAGAGCTATGGTATTACTCTCATCATATTCCGATTATATGCATTTTACTAACAAGCAGCAAATCAAAACCAGAATGTAAAATATTGTTCTTTGTATTATGTTGCATATTATATTATGCCTTTGTTTTTATAGATAGAAAACCACACTGCTCATTTTAGTTTCATAATAATATTAGCTAGTCTACAATTATCATCACAAATTGTTTTTCTTTTCTTTTTATTCATAACGTTATATAATTTTAAGTCAGACCTCTTGTATTTATTAAGTTACAGTGTCCAAAGTATTAACAATAATGTAAATTATAAAGCTTCAGCGATTTTGATATTTGAAAAATATAATATTGCTTTGTAGGTATTTGGCAGCTACCTATATCCTAAATTACCAAAATTCTCCGTCCTATGAAATTTTTGCATTAAAATATTTATTTTCCTTCTGTGCCTACACCAAGATATAAGCCAAACGATAGGTACATAGCATAAAACTGAAATGGATTTTGTTTGTACTTTGCAAGAATATTGTGAAAATTATATGAATAAATTTTTTGAAAATATTTCGATGTTTTAATTCAGTTAGGTCCAGTTACACTTACCTATTCAACTTCAAGAAGTCAATCGATGGCTCCAATCCAACGGTTGCGTTAGCTATAGAACTTGCGTACCCTCAGACAAGGTCTCACGACAGTGTGTGTTGCCGAGGAATATGAACATGGTGGCTTAGATGCTAACGGCCTTATTAGAAAGCTCGGAATTCTTCTACGTGGAAAGGAAAGAGTTGTGTTCGGAGTTTCTGTAACTAAGGGTTCAGAAACTTATCCGTAGCAGGGTCTGTAGTCACCGACATAGGTTTTAGAATCGCAAAATTGAAGTGACTGGCATGATGGCAGGCCGCATGTCTCGCAGGACCACATATCGCCAATCGTAGCGTAGAACGGCTCCCTACGAGATGGATGGACGGCCCTGTAAGGATTACAGACTTGGATTTCTTCATGAGGGAAGATTATTGGCCGAAGGGTGTGGTGTACCGGCGATTCCGTGGGCGACCCAGAATTTCCGGTGCCGCCGAAACGACATTAGGTATCACAGAGATTAAGTGAAAAGTGTTAGAATTTAGTTTCGAAATTTATTATATTATCTATTAGTCTATTGTTAATTTTATAAGTGGTATTGTTGTATAGGTTATATTATTTTGTTTGGCTATAATGTATTGTTTATTGTTTTTATAATTTTGTATGTTATATGTATTATATCTATGAGCCTCTGAAGCCTGATACAAATAAATAAATAAATTACAAACTAGATCGTTGTAATAGTCTTGGAGGGTCTATGTCCAACAGTGGATGTCCTGGGACTGGGACGACTCAATGGTATAAAAGTTTCCTCATGTAGGTACAACATGAGCTATTATCACTAGCTATGCGCGTACAAATCGGAGACGGTCGTAAGTCTAAACAGGATATACCTTTCCTATTTATCCGAGGGCACGTTGCAAAATATATAAGTTGCACTGCGGGCCAATGACGCATCCTGGACCTTTTCCGAGTCATATCATGTTAACCTTAAAAATTGTGTATTAACTTGCCTAGTGCATCTAAGAAATGTGGAATCAGAATAGAATAATACATTTAATTGTCGGGGCGAATCAGCTAGGATCTCCATAGATTGGATGAAAACAACGGGCAGCTATGGGGCAGCAATATTATGTTTAGTAATTTCAATGCAACTTCTACAGCCCGCCTGCGAAGCGTGGAGATTTTGCCAAAACTCTAATGGAGCAGTCTCAAATGCAGCAGTGGACATAGCCTGTAGATGTGATGATATATGTAGTAGATATTTGCGTTGCATGATGCACTCTAGTCCAACTGTGGAGTGTTAGAGGCGTTGATGATAATTATCGTATCGAATTATAATTATTAAGTAGTATGAAACTGGTGTTACTGGGGCGAATGAAATAAAACACACATTTTTATTGAATGGAATTTAAAATTTATTAAACCTACCTACCTAAAGTAATAGTTATAATCTTCACATCTCTGTTACACATTTGTATCACATGGATTTGAAAATTATTTTGTTTATAAAATACCTACTATGATATTAATAGAAGCTTGAATGTATTAAATATAAAAATTAAAAACATAATTTATTTGATCTCCCAGCGTGTGTGACGCGCAATTGGTTACTACAACATTAACTATTTCTAATTTAACAATAATAATTTGAAAGAATTTGTTGGAGCTACCTACCTAAAGATTAAATAATTGAAAAAAAAATTAAATATAAGAGGTGTCGTTATTATGCGTACGCAACAAGGATGGAAACTGAACAAACGCAATTGGTCCTAAGTAAAATTTAACTAAGGTAAAATGCAAAGTTTCTGTAAATAAGGATTACAAATGTAGGATTAAAATAAATTGCTTACAAATGCGACATTCATCGTAAAACAATAACAAGAACCACACCACGCCTGCAAACTATTTGGAGCATGAGATATTTTGCGTTCATTAAATTACGCACAAATAATAAAAGCTTTCTCGTCACACTTTGAGAACAAAAAAATACTTCGCAAGGAGAGTACTAGTTAACGTAATGTTTTAAAGCCTCGTGGTTATTATCTGTATTTTCTGGGTTTGTCTCTTATCGCGTACCTGGGTACGACTAATCTATCGCTAGCCAACACCGATCCGACTACTCGTAAACCAAGGTACGCAAATCGCAACCCAGGAAATACATTTAACATGTTGGGTGTTTTGGCACAACAATGTCGGTAAATCCGCCGTTTCATAGCCAAATAAAATACACGCCCCTATACCGATAACTCCATGTCGAACGTCCCCTGACAACCGCGGCATATGCGAATTATTATATTCAAATCAAAGTGTGACTACGAAAACAACCACTATAATTTATATAAATATATTCAACCAATAAATGTTAAGATAATATAATAAATTTCTTCAATTAAAGTCTTTCCATGTGATAAAGGTTCTATATAAAAATAAATGTGCCTCTAATACACATCTAAACTTTAAATAATTAGAAATACTTGTAAGCTATATACTATAATGCTATGGCCACACAGTACATTTTGTTTTCCACATGCAAATACATCACTCCTTATAGGTACGTATGTTTGAGACTCGCTTTACGTCTAATCCTTAACTTTGTGACAGTTTAGACTTACAAGATACGCCGGTATCTATTTTACGCGAACGGCTGGGCGGCCGAGAAATTCCAGTTCACATTTCAAAGTATCGGTCGTTCGAGCGAACTAACCACTTATGAGCGATGCAGATACATACAGTATCGTAATGTACTATTAATCAAAGTTAATTGAGTCGAATCGCTCGCTTGAAGTAGGCCGTCAAGCCGCCTAGCCAACTTACACCGAAAGTTCGTTCCAACACAAAATGTGCCGTGCCGACATAATAAATATTAGAAATTGTAAAGGCGACTGAACAGCGGAGCGGGCGAGGGCTTGTAAATGCCCGATTCCACTTTTATTCAGAACAATACCAGGGAATAGTCAATGTCGATGTATCTTTACCAACCCGCTCCACAAGGACCGCGCCAAATATGTCAAATATCCGAATATGTCAAATATACTAATATTCCAATCTGATTATTGAGTAAAGGCGGCTGTGGTTATATTGCTTTAGATTACAATACACGACGCTTGATACTACACACTTAAAATAACGTCCATTATAATTTGAAAACACTACTTACTCTAAGTTATATCTAATTTAATTTGTTATTACTAGTTTATCATATACCAATACAAAAAATTTCAAGATTTTCAAAATATAGGTATATATTTATCTTTATAAGGTATTGAAATTAAAAACGTATATAAAACTGTTCGTAAATATAGCGTAGTAAATATTATGTTACCATACGTGTAGTTGAGTATAATAATTAAATCAACGTAATTATTGATATTGACCCAAAAGACGGTACTTCCGAGGTTGTGGCGGCCGACGGCGCAAACTCGTCGTCTTCACTAAATAACGGCTAGAATAAATGAACAAATTGAAAGCAAATCCAACCGCAGCTATTGCCCAGAGTCGTCAAACGATTGTAATAAATAATAATATTCGTTACAAATAACTATTAGCGCTTCGTCAAACGTAGCGGTGCATCAAAAACCGAAAAAAGTTGCTCGTTCGGCATGTCCTATAATAAACAAAAATTTTAAATCTAAATGCAGTTGGTTAATGCAATATACCTACACCGATAAAATGTAACAATAAAATGGGAATGTAAAACTTAAAATATACTAAATCTAATAAAGAAAATTCAACCAGTACCTTCGTTTGCATCAATATGGCGTTAATTCCGCGTTTCCACTTAAAATATTCGATATATCCGTATTGGTCCTTAGATGTCGAGGCAAATTATATTGTGCTGTGAAACAATTGAAGGAAGCAAAGTTACAGTCGCACTTCTCCTTAATTATTAAGTAAAAAAAAAACAACAATAACAACATCTGATCGTAGTTTGCTTGATTATATGTAGGTAAATATCCTAAACTGAACTAAAAGTCAGTTTGAATAATGATATAAAACTATAAACTACTTTAATAATCTTCAATTATATTTAGTATTTACCGTGGCCGTGCTTCCACCAACATCACCGTAATATCAAAATGTTTAGTCTGTAAATCTCTTATTCATAAAGCTATAAAATGTCATTAATATAATAATTTTCCCGATTATTGGTGCAACCATGACCACGGCGTTAATTCCACGATAAAACACCATTACAATGTAGACCTATAATAATATTTTGATGTTTATTTTATAAGTAAAGCAATAGTTCACTAATACACATGAATCTAACCAAAAATTAGTCAACATCAAAAGCATATTATTTTATCGTTTTGTCGTTAAACATCAAACTCCCTACGCGGTGTAACCATGCACTAAATAATATTATATTCGTTTTATGAAAAATATTAAATATGAATATGATATACGATGTAACATGTTAGTATAAAATGTATGAATATGTCTCGTCAGTTACAAAATTTTATTAAATTGTAAGCTTTGGTGTAATAATTTGAACGAATTTAGTGAATGTTAAACAATATTACCAAGTCTTATGTACTCAAATATGCCGACCGCCGTATCATCAGTTCGGGTCGCATCAGACGCCCAACATCGTCAGGTACGGTCGGACCTATTCTATTACTAGTCAATCGGAAATTAGTTAATTTAGTGACAGCAGTAGTTAATAGTAGAGTTCATTTTTTCATTCGATAAATTCACCAGAATAAGTCTCGATCTTTTCGCTACAATTAAATAACCTATAGGTATAATTATTATCAAGTGATATATCCCCATTTGAAATCCCCACACTACCCGCGAATACAAAAATATCAATCAATTCAAAGCAAATCACAATTCGGACCGGGGCCGTCGTCCCGATCGCACCGGCGTCAGATCGAATCCCCGGCGGAGTAGAGAGCTGGATGCTACTGGTGGGGCGGCACGGGCGTCTGGCAGTAGGGGCACTCCTTGGCGGTGTCGGAGCACGCGTCGCAGAGCACGTAGTGGTTGCACGGCCCCAGGGTCACGCTGCGCGGCTGCTCCTCGCACACCATGCACTTGGTGGCCGTCTCCAGGTACAGCACCTTGTCGATCTCCTCGAGGTCGGCGCGCTTCTGCGCCTGCAGCGCCTTGAGCGCGGTGAGCGGCAGCCCGCGCAGGTCCCGGCGCGCGGCGGCCGCGGCGGCGGCGGCGGCGCCCGAGGCGGCCGAGGCGGCGGCCGCGGCGCCCGCGCGCGCCGCCTCCAGCTCGCGCCGCAGCGACAGCGCGTGCTGCAGCGCCTCGTCGCGCTGCCGCTCCGCCAGCGCCGCCTTGCGCGCCGCGTCGTCCGCCTCGCGCTGCCACGCCTCGCACGCCGAGCGCGCCTGCGAGATGCGCTCGTCCCAGCGCGCGGCCGCCGCGCGCGACGCCACCACCTCCTCGCGCAGCCGCGACAGCTCCGCCGGCGCCGACGGCGACGACGCCGCGAACTCGAACGGCCCGCCGCTGCCGCCGAAGCTGCCGGGCTTCATCGCGTGCGAGTTGAACAGCCGCTCGGTGTCGTTCGCGTAGCGCAGGAACGGCGGCAGCGGCGACCCGCCGGCGGGCGGGCTGTAGCGCAGCGCGGAGCGCGCCGCCGGGATGTTGACCGGCGCGGAGCCGCCGAGCAGCCCCTCGCCGTCGGAGAGGTCGCGGTCGATGGAGGCCACCAGGTTGAGCGGGTCGTCGAGGTGCGGGTCGTCGAGGGCGTTGCCGACCACCTCGGCGGTGAGCACGGTAGCGTCGAAGTTGGAGGAGCGCTGCGTCCACACGGACTGGTGCTGCGGCGGGCGGTCGTCGGGCGCGAAGGGCAGCGGCACGAGCGCGCGCGGCTGGCTGCCGGGCGCGCGGCCGCCGCTGGACGCGCCGCTGGACGTGGACGCGCACTCGGAGCCCTCGCCGCTGCCGTTGGCGTGGTGCGGGGACAGCGGCCGCCCGCCGCCGCCGCCCAGCAGCCCCACGCCGTCGCAGCCCTTCTTGTCGGTGGGCAGCGCGGACGACAACAGATCCGCCAGGTTGGTGCCGCAGTCGAGCGGCGCGCCCAGGTCGCGGGCCGCGTTCAGGTCCTCCGCTGTAATACCGAAATTACGACATTAGATTACCATGCAACATCGAGACGTCGCGCCGGTAAAGCTGGGACAGGTTCCGGTACTAACGTTCGACGTGGGCGAAAGCGCAGAAGAGGCCGCGCGGGCAGTAGCCGGCCTGTTGCACGTCGTTGCACTTGGTGGACTTGTATATCTCCGGATGGAACTGCTGCTCGGTGCGCGTATGACAGTAGCCGCAGTTGTCGCCCGCCTCACAGTTGCTGGGCTCCCCCCACTCCTCGCCGTGCTTCACACTTGGGCACGGCGTGCTGCGGTACTTACACTTCCGAGGTGATCTACGTTTATCCTGCAATGCGATCACAAAGTTTATAACAATACCAAATGGACCAATGAGTGATATTGCACATGAATATGAGCAGAACTTACTTTACTATTGTGATATTGAGGGCAGGCATAGCCTTGTCTACATAACCTAGGTGGTCTTTTACAGGGTTCCGTTTTATATGAAGACAACACGTAATTTGTATCTGAAACGGTAACAAAACAAAATTATTAGAATTCATCTATTTAGCTTATGCAGTTATGTCCAAAGAGTGGCATTTATTTATGAAGAATTCAGCAAGTTATCTATTCAAACTGACATTAGCATAATCACAAACCACTATTCTGTTAACAAAACAATAATAATTATACAGGGTAAAGGACAAACTAAAAATGTTTATTCGCAATTAAACATCATGAAATATAGTTGCGAAAGCTTTTGAGAAAATATGGACTACTTAGACATCAGGAAAACACATCTACACTATACTACGAGCAATATGGGGTCCAAGAAATACAATTACCCCACAGGTTATCTTTTTTGAATATTATTGTTCACATAGTTGAGGTGCAAGTTCATGAAAAGAAACTCGAAAGTGCTATGCTATGAATGCTAAAACTGAATTATTCAAAGACCAAGCCACGGGCTACAGCCTAAAAAAGTTACCTTGCCACTTGGGGTCTTCATTCATTAGATTGCGTTCCCTATCTAGAGCGTTGGGGGCTGCGGCGTCCGCGTCCGCCGCATCGGGGTTCTCCAGCGCTTGGAGCTCGCGTACGTCCAACACGGGCGGGCGCAAGTCCGGCGCTCCGTGCGCGAAGGCACAGTGCGCACCATTCTTCGTGCAGAGCCCACGTGCGTCCGTGTCGTGCACGCACATGCACGTCTTGTAATAGCGCAGGTGGTAGCGCCGCTCCGTGTCGCCGGCAGTGCGGTGCAGGTACGGGCACCTGGGCACGTTGGAGAGTGTTTAGTTATACTGATGAGGTTTGAAGTTATTATTATTATTATTATTATTCCTGAACAGACAGGCAGTTGGAACAACTGATATGTCTGTATCTCATTATCCTCAACCCATTGACATTCTCAATTAGTTATTTTTGGTTTTCTTGTAATGTTCATCTAATTGATTCTTAAAGGCGTTGGTACTCGGTGCTGATATAACTTGCTCAGGTAACTTGTTCCAAGGTGTCACGACTCGAAGTTGTGCGAGGATGTGGTGAGAGTACCATTAATAAAAACATAATGTAATGTAAGGCAAAATTAAAATAGATCATACAAAAAAGGTTAAATAGCCATTGGTTCCTTTTTATGTACACACTATATTTAACTAAATAGCAGCATTTGGAAATTGCAAATGGGTTGGAAGTTACAAATTAGTGTTGTTTTAAATATATGTAGGTATATTGATAATAAAGATTATTTCATTATTCATGGATATAATGGCTGTGTAACACTACTAATTATCCACAAAAATTATTCTAGAAAATATGCTGTTTTCGATAAGAGCATAATTTCTTTCTTCATACGTAAACATTTTAACAATGATTACACCATTTAAAATAGGTTTTGCATGGTGTCAAAACCATGGCTGGTTGTAACTTTATCACTAGCCATTCAGATCTCTGTAAACATTCAACTACACTGTGGCATTTTTTTATTTTTTGGGTCCAGAAGTTCTATATAACATTCAGGAATAATGAAGCTTCCTATAACTGAAACAATTTTCAAAATCAGTTCAGTAGTTTTGGAGATTACCCCCAAATATAAAACTCACAAACTTTTCCTCTTTATAATATTATTATACAACAAATATATTTTAGAGGCTTTTTCTTTTTACATAAATGAGGAGTTTTCCAGTAGGCATCAATAGATGGCGCTCCTACAATTTTGGTAATATTTTTATTATCTGTATGATGATGGCAGTGATTTCATACAGCCAACTAATACTAAACTTAAAAATAAAATGTTTATTAATATAAACATAACTGTTAAAGATTTAACGAAGTGTAAAAAGAAATATTTATAGAAGTTGGCACTATGTTCCATTATTATTACAACCTCTAAAATGGCTGAAAACTATTGACAAATACAATATTATCCAAAACAACATACCCAGTGTTTATATCCTGTTTGCTAAGACCCTATTTCAAGCGATTATCAATTACCAAAATTGTCGGGGTGCCATCTAGTGAGTTACCACTAGATGGCACCCCAACAAGGAATGCTTTAGATACCTATTGGAAAACTGCTCATTGATTCTAATACTGATATTGAACAATACCTTCATAAATCTGATAGGATATTTATTTATTTATAATATGTAATAATACATAATATAAAACAAAGTCGTTTTTCTCTAAGTGTCGCTCTGTATTATGTATGTATATATGTATGCTTACATCTTTTAAACTATGCAACTGATTTTAATGTGTGTTCCAACTATAGACAGAGTGATTCAAGAGAAAGGTTTAAACATTCGAACAAAGTCTAATAATAGAGAGATTAGAGTATGTGTAATAAATAATTAGGTTGACTGACCATTCTATAATACTAAGAAAAATTCATTGAAAATGATTTCAACTGAAATATTGATATTGCACATAAGAAGCCAAATACAACAAAATAGTTAAATGCCAATTCAACCAACACCTGTTCCAATATACTATAAAGATATTTGCTATAATATTATTGTCGGGCTTATCCAATACTTTGAAGAACAATGGGACACTTGCATAATATACTACAAAAATAGGTAGCCTCCTCTGAACATACTAAAGCAGTAACATGACATGAGCATCTCTATTTGGCAGGGTTATGATACACTTATTAGTAAACAAGTTTTCTTTTCTATCTAAAAACTTAAAAAGAGATGACCATACGATTGCTTGGATTAATATGCTATGAAATAAATGACGGTATCATGAACAGCGTAGAAAATAGCAATTGTGGTACAAACAAAGCAACAATGACAAAGATACTCACTCATCCCCATCTTCGCAAATACCCGATGTCTCGTTATATTTGGTACAATAATTATCTGCACTATAATTGAAAGATCCATCTCGTTTCCTAACTGGTCTTCGCCTTCTTTGATTATTGAAATGCCAATGAAAACACGTAAAAGGTCTATGTTGTGTACATTTGTGTTGTAGAAACGATGGACACTGCTCCACTCGAAATTCCTTTAGATATCTGCAAAGTAACAAGGTAGAACTCAATGAAAACCACACCACACAAAACTATTTATCCAACACTATCACAATAAGCACAAAATATGAAATAAATCAAATAATTACTTATAATGATTTGGTTTTTCTGTTTGTGCTGTCAACAAAGGCTTTGATTCCGACGGCATTTTGGAAAACTATTATTGCGCCTCTCGCGTCGCGCAGGGCACGCTCACCGACGACCAATTAAAATTCGATAGAAGGAAGATCACGTGATACAAAGTAATTTACGAATTTAGAAAAACGTAAGTAAAAGCTAACTTTGTAATTATTAAAAAATAAATTATTAATGTTCTATGTACGGCCTTGAACTTCTAAAAATATTCGCATCTCAGTCAAAAGAAGCGATGAAGAGAAAAAAATTATATACCTACGTGACCAAAACCATCATTGACAGAACTGTCACGTATATGTTTTCCATCTGTCTCTTTCTACACAAACATATAAACAGGTTGGAAAACAGAGACAAAAAATAGGACATTTTTTTCGCTTCAAAATGAAAACAAAGAACGAAACGTAAAGAATTATATCAAGAGTAGAGAACTTCACTCACGATCACGATACAAATTATTTTAATATTTTGATAAAGATAATATTATTTTATAAGTAACACTTTTAATAAATTTATTACAAATTACTTAATGATTATTTTAGAAACAATATCGATTTTTCTATGTGAATTTTGACAAAAACCGGTAAATTTTGAAAAAGTTATCGAACAAATAAATGTTTTTTTTATTGTGCAACATTTCCATAATTTTACATCGACCAATGACGTTTTGCCTTTCTAATAATTTCTCATCTATTCCTCCAATAGAAACCCCTACTTTATGGACCAATAGCATCGCGTAAACTCTCTTGAGGCCAACCAATCCAAGCCCAAGAATTTGGCGTCACCATTCGCCCGCCATCCATTCTCTCAGACGCCATCTTGAAGCATATGATCATTGTTGTCCCGCTTGCTAGTAAATAAATTGCATTTCTATTCGTTGGATTTTGATAATTCTCGTGAAAGGTATGTAATAAAGTGCATTTACTATTGTTTTTTCTATTCCAAACATAAAATCCATACTACCATTTAGTGTAAACCCATAAAACTGTTGTGAACCAACGAAGCTCTTGCGATAGTTATTGTCGTTGTTAAAATACTAAGTGATTTAATTTTCCAGTGAATCATGGCACGTACAAAGCAAACAGCTCGTAAATCTACGGGAGGCAAAGCCCCCCGTAAGCAATTGGCTACCAAAGCCGCGCGTAAATCGGCGCCCAGCACTGGTGGAGTGAAGAAACCCCATCGTTACCGCCCTGGTACCGTGGCCCTTCGTGAAATCCGTCGTTATCAGAAGTCCACCGAGTTGCTCATCCGTAAACTGCCATTCCAGCGACTTGTGAGAGAAATCGCTCAGGATTTCAAAACTGACCTTCGTTTCCAGTCTGCTGCTATTGGAGCTCTGCAGGTTTGTGCACTTATCTCAAGTACTGCTTTTGTATAGAAACCGACTGCATTTGTGCAATGTGTGCAAAAAATGTGCAATAATTCAGATATAGCTTGTGAATTGTTACCGTCCATAAACTAACATGAGACTGATCCATGGCTTTTTATTTCAGGAGGCAAGTGAAGCTTACCTTGTGGGCCTGTTTGAAGATACCAACTTGTGCGCCATCCACGCCAAGCGTGTCACAATCATGCCTAAAGACATCCAGCTTGCCCGACGAATCCGTGGCGAGCGTGCTTAATTTTATATTATCATAATAGTACTACTCTTAACATAAATTATTTGTAATTCAAATAGACATAAATTCCTTAACATTTTATGATAATGTCTCTTCTTTTATTTGTTTCATAATAACATTGTAATCATAGATGTAATAAGGAGGCAGAACTGAATTTTTTTATAATACATTCTATGTATAAGTTTTCTATAAGCTTGTGTGAGATACTGATACATGGAGCATTAATTTCTGACATTATCTGTTGTTCTAATCACTTCCAACATACTTTAACTATCAACTACCTCTCAGTATCTTGTACAATCATATAGGCCTTGAGTAACTGAGTAATGCCTAGGTAGTGAATAGGCAGTCTTCGGACATTTATGTCAGTGTGGAAGTATCTTGATGCACTTTGTGTTGCGAACTTGGGTGTCAAATAAATAAATATAGAATATGGTTTGTTTTCTTAAAACCTAGCCTTTCATCATTTGATTAAAGATAAGCTGTAGAGCATCGGCGTAGGGTTGCCCATCTGACGGGCTACTACAGTGCGAAGCTGTTGCACGTCCTCATTCTGCAATCGCGAGACGCGATTCGTGCCAACGCTTCCATCCTTATGTCGTGGATCTTCCAGCGGCTTCCGCATGAGCCGCTTTGGTTCGATCTTTATAATGCGTACGGCTGAGAAGTTGAACTACCTACGAGTGTCTTCCCTGATCAATATCATCTGGACGCCTTCAAGGCTAGAGTGAATATGCTGTTCCAAGATGGGCATGCTCCATCTTCGGCCGCATCGTCGCTTACCCACAGATGAGATAGCGGTAAAGTACCTGTCTAGTCTACAATAAAAAAATTAAAATTACTTCTGAAATATATATCTGATATTAGGTAACTAGATATCAAATTGAGTGCCCACATTATGACATATATCTGGTATCAAGGTAATTTCTAGGTAACTAGTATGATGTCATGTGTGCCCACATTGTGACGTCATACTAGTATAAGTATTGCAACATCTTTACAATTGTTAACTAATTAATTAATCATTCAGACTAGCGATCCGCCCGCGATGCGAAACCGTCGCACACGGTTACCTACCAAGCTGAATAGGATCACCCAAACATGACCTAAAAATTTCATCAAAATCGGTCCAGCCATTTCAGAGCCCATAGAGAACATAAATCATTTATATATTATTATATGTGTAGGTATTGAATAGGTAGTCTTCGGACATTTATGTCAGTGTGTGGAAGCACCTTAATGCACTTTGTGTTGCGAACTTGAGTATCACATAAATAAATGTAGATTACGGTTATTGTTTTCTTAAAACCTAGCCTTACGTCATTCACCTCTGAAAAATATATCGGGTATTAAGGTAATCTCTAGGTAACTAGTATGCTGTCATGTGTGCCCACATTATGACGTCATACTCATTCGTCATCATGTATAAATAAATTGTCAATAAATTATACTACTATATTGCAACATCTTTGCAATTGTTAACTAATGAATGAATAATTAAGACTAGTGACTGTAAACTGAGATGAAACGGATATCCGGTATCCGACCTATCCGGCGTTAATTTACTATCCGGCCGGATACCGGATAGCAAAAAATGTATGAAAATTACATATAAGTGATTGTATCCATAGGAAAAAAGTTTTCCCAAAAATTATAAATAGTATTCCTTTACCAAAGCACTGTTGATTAGGTACCTGCCCGTTGTTCAGTATAGTATGTATGTAGGTAATCAAAAAATATTTTTTGCAAAGTTAACCTATCAAAAGTAAATCTTAGGTAAATTTTATAAATTGGATTAAAATACGAATAGCTCCTACGTTAAGAGGTATCATGCGGTTTCGTGTGTCTTTTTATGCGAGCTTAAGATAATCTTTCACTACACTCTGGTTCTCGATGCTGGGACTAATTACCTACCCGTATTTCGAATCGAAGATACCGCCCGAGGTCGGAAGAATTGTTCAGAATAAAGTTCAAATTATTTGTACCTATTCAACGAAGACTTGAAATCACGTAAACACATGCAGTTGTCTAATATCCCCCCCCACGCTCATAGCTTGCACAGGCTTATTCAGAGACTATGTCCTGTAAAATTACCGGCCTCCGGATATCCGGCTTATGGGGTGGCCGGATATCCGATATCCGGCCAAACAACTATCCGTTTCATCTCTACTGTAAACGAATGATTATATCATTAAGACTAACGACTGTTAACTAATGATTGAGTCATGAATCTCCCAAACATGGCCTAAAAATGTCCTTAAAATCGTTCCAGCCATTTCGGAGCCCATAGAGAACAAATCGATATACATATATGTTGTAGTATGATGTAATGTGTGCCCAGATTACGACGTCATAGTACTATATTATTAACTGAATGAATAATTAAGGATCATGGTCAAGGTGGACCCCGGGCCGTCGTGCGCAAAACCACAACCGGGATTTTAAGGCCAAGATGATTTTTATCCTCGGGAGTGCGGGGTGACGAAACTTAACTTTATGAAAAACGTACCTACACAGGTACATAGTCTCATCAGTGAGGTCTTGTATCAAATCAAGTTAACATCGCGCATGGCAGGAGTGCCAGGAGGTTGCTGCTTTGCTGATTGTAGATACCAACCTAGTACATACTTACGCTCGCATTATCCCTATCAGTGTGATTGGACTGGACTTCGAAAACCGGAAAATGCACGCAATAACGCACAAACAACCCCAATCAGTCTGTCAAGATTGGAGAATAGAATACACAGTATCAAATCACCCATAGTTGATTTGAAAGACTCAACTCCCATCGTGCATTTTTACGGGCTGTCGATGATGCTGTTAAAATAGATGCAGGAACGTGAAAGACGTGGGAACACGAAGCCCAAACAATAGATATCTAGGGAGTTAACAATGCCCCCGAAAGTCTATTGTTAAGCATCGACGCAATATTCTACTTATTCGCCACCTGGCCAAATTTAGGTAGGGGCATCCTGGTGCCATGGACTATGGATGAATGGGTGGGCTGAGATTAGGAAAAAATATTTATCGAGATTTTTCCTGATCTGCGTAGAAAGACATGATCACCCATAGGTATGTTTTTCTACGCACAGATATTTTCTGGTTTGCTACTGTAGGTATTTATTACCTCATCATCACAGCCCGTAACAGTCCACTGCAGGACTTAGGGCCTCTCCCACGAAAGGGGAGGTTATTGCCATAATCTCCACGCTTGGCAGGCGGGTTGGAGATCGCAGTGTTTCAATATAACAATGGAAAATGCTGCTGCCCATTTTCCAGACTACGGAGACTCTTGATCTTTTGCCTCGAAAACATTAGTCGCCTTGTACGACTCCCATGAGCGTAAGGGGTTGGTGCTATTCTACTCTGCCGGACACCACACGGCACCGACGCACCAAATTTATTTATTATTTATTTTATTTAACAATTTATTGCACACAATATAAAGTATACAGAAATTACAAAATAAATTTATTACCTACAAAACGAATATACGCGACCCCCGTTTCAAAATGATACCATCTTTATGCGCCAATTTTATTCCATTAATAAATAATCAAAACTTTACGTTTCCTACATAACATTCACAAAAGACACGGCACTGTCATGTAGACGGCACCGTAGATGAGTGTCCATCAAGGACTCAAGTCAAACGGAAAGGACCTCAGCACAATGATCTCCTTCTCATCGCAGCAGTAAATCCCGGCTCAGGGACTAAGGTACTGCCGGCCAGGGTCTGCTCTTCAGCTCTGCTCAGGGTCTACTTAGAAATAGAATCTATTGATTGGCGCGACCGGCTAATAGCCATCTTCCCCGCAGAACCCTATAGGGAAAAGCTAGCAGAAAGACCGAGAGCAGGTTAGGTGGGTAGGGTTTACTTGGGCTCCTGTGTGTGGTGGGGTCCCGAAACTGCAAACGACGGTCTACTTAAACAAATATATACTCTTCTCTAAGGTACCTATTATAATAATCATCTTGGCGTTAATGTCCCGGTTGTGCTCTTTTGAACGAGGGCCAGGGGTCCGCCTTGACCATGATCCAGCATTTGACGATCAGGTAATTACAGTGCAGCGACTACCATCTGACCTCCGTGACCCTGCTATCAGTTGCCTGAATTTGCAGGTTTGATCACGTTTTCCCTCACCGTAAGAGCATTGGTTAGTATTCAACCGTTAGTTGATCGGTTAGTATCGGTTAGTAGTACATAACTCAGAAAAGAGTCACTGGTACATGGCCGCAGCGGGATTCGATGCCGGTACCATTCGCTTACGAGTTGGATACTCAACCGCCCGGCTACCGACGCTCTAAGGTACGCTCTTAAGTACCTATTATGTCTGATAATGTGGGCGGATCTAAAAGGACTTTTCTGCTAGTATTTTCTCCAATGATGAAATGTGGTGGCTGGCGGATGAAGATGCAAACCAATCAACTTCTATTAGTGTAGCGATAGATACATATACATCATGTCGGCTCTCAGTACGCCACCTTCACATTGTTCAAGCAAAAAAGAATATACTTACGTAAGTACAATAGTGTGTCTTTTTGTACCACGACAGCACCTCAACCTACCTTTGAGCTGTCTTCGATTTGAAAGGGCATCAATAGTGAATCATGACAGCTCATTTTAAACAGGTATGTTGATGTGTTGCGTCTTGTACTTTTCTACAACCCACATTACATATTAATCATTCCATTACAAACTCTAATTTACTTAATAATATTTAATCAATGCCTATTAAAAGTAATCTAATTTAACACAAAATAAATAAAGTAACTATACACTTAATCTACGCTGCAAGCTTTGCTTCTTCCAATTCAATTTCATTAAGCCTCTTCTCTATATCAGCAACACTTTTCCCATGTTCTCTATTGAATTTGTAAGCTTGTATTAGTTGCTCTTTCTCTAATCCTTTTATTCTTTCATACAGGGTTTTGTCGAATTCTAAATCCATATCATTTTCCTCCCGTAAGACACAAAAGTAAATCAGAAAGACAGTTAAACTGGCAACTATTGAATAAGGTTGATACCAAGGCATGGCATTCACATTAACCTTTTTAATAGTTGGTCGTACAATTTTTCTAGCAGCAGGACTTGAAGAGAATTTTATTGGCTCACTCTCATTTGGTACCACTTTACTGCTGAAGCATCTGTTAAAATTAGAAGTACACCTCCTGAAAAAATAAACAGATAATGATTAATTTAGGGTGAAATACATAATTTTTTTTACTTAATTGCACAAAAATGTATACAATTAGTGGACTTAAATATATCATAAATACTATATGTATCATTATACTATATCGAATATTAATATACCAAGGCAATGGCTCAGATGGCAATATAGCCATCCTATAGGATATCCTCATAAAAGGACATCATGCTGTAAACCTTAAATTTAGATTATGAAATACTATGTTTAGCACTAGAATATTTGAAAGGAGGCAATTGAAAAAAAACGCCATTTAGAAAAAATCTATACCGAGAGAAATTCAAGTGTCTACCAAGTTCACAAGATAAATGTGTTTCTCGTATATTGTATTTTTGCCATACGAATAATAAAAACAAGATAAATAACACCTGTGACAAACAGTCAAGAAAGAGAATACATATGTTAAGGACCGCATTGGCTAGACCCAAATTGTGCCTTTGGTGATTCTGTATATTTAGGGGCTCGGGAATAGGAATTACATTATGAAATATCTAATCCTTACCGACGGAATAGAATAGATTTTTCATTCTATTACATATTCTATTTTTCACTTAATAAGAAATTATTGTAAGTGTCATACAATTAAAGATTTCTATTTCTATTTCTATTTCTATTTCTATTGACGTGGTTGCATAAAGTAATTAATAGAATAAACATAAAAATGCTGTACCTGATCTGTAATATATTACGTATCATTTTGAAGCACTGTGTTTAATTGTAGTTTTGATATTCTAAATATCAGTGTTTTTAGCGAGTTCCATGGAAGAGCCAGCTGATCTCGACATTGACAGTGACAGTAGACATTTGACACGATTGACGGATTGACAATTTAGTCGAACATGGATTATGGAAGCAATATATGCCCTCTACGGAATCAATAGTTCATACTGGAAGTTAAAGAAGGTACACCCCATTTGCACCCACTGCTTCCGGAACTCAGACAGAGGGCTTACCTTGAACTCTTATTGCAGAACCTAAACAGAACTGCCTTGCTTAGAAGTTAATGTGACACGTATAGCGCTGTCTCGTTCTTAGCAGGGCAGTTACTGTTCTCTTTAGGTCCTGCTATAGGAGCTCATGGTAAGCCCCCAATATACTTCGCAGAGTACTTATCTTTCTATACCTACATTGGTATGCATGCATCACAAACTACAAGTCCTAATCCGGATCCATGCCCACAGACATAAATAATGGCACCACTGGCATCACTGCTTGGATGTGACGTCCTGTAGTTATCTAAGCATTTTCCCTTATAAAGTTAGGTCATTATCATCCCGGCGGTCAATTCCGACTTCAGCTGCCAGGCAGGCTACGCTCTTCTAAAATAATACCTAGCGCTTTAATTTAGCTATCAGTAGCCGTATTCACAATGGCTTGGAAATCGGATTTGGATACGGAATCGACAAAGGACCCCCCAAAAGTTCTTAGGAAAATGAGGTTTCAGTTAAGTTTGATGAAATTTTCATATGTTATAGAGAGTAGAGTTTCCGTGGAATCTATCGGGATTCTAAATAACAGTTTTCGAATCGATCGACACGGATTCGCCACTCACGAACTTCGTGTCGAATCGTTCGGAAACGGTTTCGAATCATTGTGAATACGGCTACAGACGGACGATATAGAATCTAGAAGTCGCGCAACAAGTGTTTCTATATTGTTTGTCGTGCAACTAAAGTCGGATGAGTCGCGTTATAGGTACCTCTTTGAATAAAAGCCAAACAAACCAGGTGGTGGAGTATAGGTAGGAGGAGGTTTATTTACATTTGTTGTGAATTGTCCATACTAAGGTTTTATCTTCTATTTCCTAAGGTTCAAATTAAAATTGGAGGTCTTCTCTAACGAATATCGCAGAGCGTTCTTAATTCTGAAAACCATAATTTATTTTATAGGGATTTAGATCATATTGAAGAAAAATAAGTGATTTACACACGCTCATAATTATTACTTACCTAAGAAACTCTTCTCCTGAATCAGGTTCTTCCATAAGGCGTTTCCTTTCGTCTACAGCTTTTCCCCGCCTTTCAATGGCATGTCGCAATCTAGCTTCTTGTATTTGAGGTTCGAAAACTGGATTGCATTCCGAGTATTTCTTCACGTGTGGTTGTAATGTAATCTCTGTAGTAGCTGGTTTCATCAATAGGGCCCACACATCGCATTCGTCGGAAACTTCTTGAACAGTTTTCAAATAAGCTAAACGGTTCTTGTTTAATTCTTGTATTTCTCTTTCCTAGAATCATCAATATAACTGTTATTTAAGTACCTAGGTACCTTCGTAGGAAGTCTTCGATTGAAACCATTTACGAAACTGCGGTAGGTATCGTACACCGCCGAAGGGTAATTAACTAGGTATGTATAGGTACCTACCTTAGTGTTTATTAAGTTTTCAAATTCTTCGTTAGTAGCTTTAAGCTGTTCGGAAAGGGCATGAAGCCGTATTTTGTGTACAATTTGTTGGGACCGAAGTTCACTTATTTTTATAACCATCTCAATTTTTTCTTGTTTGAGTGTTTTAACCTGGGCGATAACTTCACGAGCTTGTCTTTCGAGCGATTTCTTATTTGAGTCATCTGAACCAAAATAACTTGTGTAATTAGGTGGGTAGCACTCATCATACATTTTAATAAAATACCGTATAATAACTTACATTCACGTTTTGCTTTTAATTTAGCTTCTTTATTTTGTTCCTGGCGTTTGATTTGCTCTATTGTTAAAGCTACTGAGTCATCCATTGTTGTTACAGACCGTTGTTTTTTCTAACTAAGAAACGAACTACTTAAAAATAATGAAAACAATTGTTAAAATGTTCAAATGTCACAAAGATAAATTTAATTTTTAATCTCAGCTGGCCTAACTCAACAAACTTTTTTTTTTATTATAAAAAAAGAAAATTGCAATTTTATACTGCCAGCTATTTATAAACCGCCTAGAGAGTGTATATCAAGGGTATATAATAGCTACCTACTTCCGTTTCAGCGAAGGAAGGATGGTAGCACAATAATACCTAGGGGAAGGTGGCCTAACATGGGTGCCCCGCCTAATGCGCTTATTACACATTCCTAAATTCAGTGACTGAATTTAGAAACAAAAAGCGTGAGAGCAAATCAAAGTGGAATGTATTTATAATACAATAAGGTCCATTTTTGTATCACTTATATTAGGTCACGCGTCGCTCCGCATTTCAAAAATCCGAGATACAAAAATGGACCTCATTGTATGAGTAATACTCGTACATTCCACTTTGATTTGCTCTCACGCTTTTTGTTTCTGAATTCAGTGACTGAATTTAGGAATGTGTAATAAGCGCATAACGCCGATTCCTTTAACTCTCGCTCTGACACTCGTCTGTTTGGCCTCCTCTGCCGAGGGGAATTCTTCTATTCGAATTCCCTCTAACGGGAAGATTAAAAGTGAAAGTTCAGCATACATAAGTAGGCATCGTCAGGGCTTTCGTTCAACCAGTCTCAGGGTACCGAGCAGAAGACCTTCGTCAACTTCGCTTCGCCAACTTTATTATAATCATCATCATCATCATCATTACAGCCTGTAACAGTCCACTGCAAAACTTAGGGCCTCTCTCACGAAAGCGGAGGTTATTGCTTGCCATAATCTCCACGCTTGGCAGGCGGGTTGGAGATCGCAGTATTTAAATATAACAGTGGTAATTGCTGCTGCCCATTTTCCTGACTACGGAGACTCTTGATCTTTTGCCTGGAAAAAATTAGTCGCCTTGTACGACACCCATGAGTGTAAGGGGTTGGTGCTTTTCTACTCTGCCGGACACCACACGGCCATGTATTATAATAGCATAGAGAAAATAAATTTTACATGACACGAATGTCCAACCAGTGACCGTTCTGTGGAAGGTAGAATTTTTTTGATTGAAGGTTTTATCAATAGCGTTGCCTAGGGACTATAGAGAGAGAAAAATAATACGGGTAACCAGGGCCCCAGGGAATTTTAAATTTAGTTTTTGTACATGGTGAATATAAAATCAGGTATCTACTAAAATAATTTATAATAAAAATGGAAAAGCCTGATGAAAACGGATACGTAACTATTCAGTGGCCCAGTAAGAATGTTCCACATGGCGGAATTTTTCACACACGGGTTGTAGAGCCATCGCACGCGCGTCAAACATTAATTAAAGGTAAGCGAAATTGTAAGCGTAGGTATAACTACTTAGGTACATTGTAAAGAAATGATAAGCAGACGGTAACAGCTCATTGTTAGGACTCAACGAACCTAAATCATCTCCAGGAGGGCTTTACACACGTTTGTAGTGTTGACAATATACCTAGCGTAAATAATAAATGGTTTATTCAGCTTTAAAATAGCTAGAAATTTTAGTCCGAAATTACCTAGCAATTAAGCGGACTATCTACGGGAGCTTGTTTGCGCGCGAAATCGATTATCCAAAGTACGAGGTACCTACGCAGAGTCCGGGAACTGTGTGACCGTAACGTTTTAATCGAACTTCAGCACTGCAACGAGCTCGCTCCTCATAGGATGTGCCTCCTAATACGGTTGACAAGGTCTTATACTAGGGAACCGGTAGAACAGTCTCAGGAGCTGATAGGCATCACGTGACGGTACCTTTACCAATATATTTTTAAATTGTTGTTCACACTGTTCTGCTAGAGCATCCTCGTGTCCGGAGGATTTTGCCACAATCCTCCAGGTGGGCAGGCGTTCTACTACTAAAGTTATGAAGTATTATGAACCCACCCTCGGAAGATGAGGAACCCCTGCGTGTGCGTATAGAGATCTTACGCGCGGTGGCAAGATTGGAGTGGCCGTCGCTGATGTTCACTGCATATTACTACCTAACTACTATATTTTTAGAGCTGCTAGATGAATCTAAGATTAATATGACGTTGCGCGAGAAGGCCTTACTAGCGCGAAAACAGAAGGAAGATGAAGAGCGAGCTCTAGAAGCAAGGTTTGCTCACCGGAAGCCTCGCGTGCGTCCGCGGACCTCGCGCCGGCGCTCCATGTCCGAGATCAGGGACTCCGGCGTGTTTAATAATGAAATTCCGTAAGTTCAAGCATAAGTAAACATACGAGTAGATTCCTATACTTTTAAAACTGGTGGGGAGGAAGTCTCGCCAACCTTTAACTAGTCTGAAAAGCAGATATAGGATTCCAATCCCGGGTGGTGAACTAAGAACAAATTTACCGTTTCTATTCTGAGTCCGTGCTTGCAACCGATGTGGAATGTATAGGAAACGCGGTTTCTCAGGAACACTGTTTAAAGGATCATTGTGATAAGGCTAGGGGCGTCGGTGGCCGAGTGGTAACAGTAGGTATCCGACTCGTAAGCGAGAGGTGCCGGGTTCGAATCCCACTGCCGCCATGTACCTATGACCCTTTTCTGAGTTATGTACACTAACTTATGCTCTTACGGTGAGGGAAAACATCGTGATGGAACCGCGCATTCAGGCGACTGAATGTGTAACCATGATCGAATTCTGTCAGGTTCCCCTGGTAGCAGGGTCACGGAGGTCAGATCGCAGTCGCTTCACTGTAATTACCTGATCTGCCAAATCCTGAATCATGGTCAAGGCGGACCCCGGGCCCTCGTGCGCGAGACCATAACCGGGACATTAACGCCAAGATGATTGTGATTAGGCTCGGGTAGTAGCGGT
Organism: Blastobasis lacticolella; assembly: GCA_905147135.1. NCBI lineage: Eukaryota > Metazoa > Arthropoda > Insecta > Lepidoptera > Blastobasidae > Blastobasis > Blastobasis lacticolella. The sequence continues at coordinate 6,190,488 of LR990048.1, read as the reverse complement.
TGCCCACCCACCTACCATTTCATCCACCTACGTTGCGCCTGGAGGTGCAGCGCGCTGCGCGAGCTATAAATACTTAGTAACATCTCCTAAACTAAACCACACTGCTAATTATTAACTCGTGCCCTGTTTTTAACTCTCGATTTAGACACGATTTGTTAGTATTAAAATTCAAAATATCTTTATTGATTAGGGCATTAAGTATCTCTTTCAATCGTCAAAAAGGAGGAGGGTAGGAAAGTAGGAAGGAAACACACAGTGACACGCTGACCGCCCTATGGTCGCAGCAAACCCACCCCACGCCAACCACGGCCGGACCGTGCTCGACAATGCCAGTCAGAGCCGGAACGCGCTCGATATATTATATAGGTATGTCTAGTATAATTAAGAAAAACCACCTAAAACTACAGCAAGAGTAAGCCAGTCCACCAAGGCAGCACCCGTTCACGAGTATAACGCAGGGTCCAGCTATCGTCCAATTCAACCATATTTCAGGGAAAAGGGCGCCCCGGCCCCCACCACGCCACCGCCAGACAGACTTTAAAGTGAGCGTGCATCACACATGCTGCATGTGATAGGATGTCGCTCCCACCCTACTGTATCCTATTCCTACCCCTACCCTATCCTACCAATGCCCCTACCCTACCACTATCTTACCCCTACCCTACCACTATTTTACCCCTACCCTACCCTATCACTACCTTACCCCTACCCTACCCCTATCTTACTCCTACCCTACCCCTACCCTACCGCAGACAGGAGACACCATGTGTGGGAAAGGAAGGAAAATTAACGCCGGAAAGGAAAATTAAGACAAGTGATTACCAACAGATACAAACCGCCAAAGAAAGGAGAAGACCGGGAGAAGTTGAAGGAGAGGCTGGCCGACATGATGGCTTACGGCGAAGTCCCGGAGAAACCTGCGGAGAAGGTTGCTCCAGCACGCACTAGTCTTCCACCTAAACTTCCTACAGCTAAAGAGCAGTGGAATGAATGTAATTATGCCTATGAAAAATTCATAAATCTATAGTAGATATCGCGCTTAGATAGAGGTTCCTCTGGTAAGTGAGAGGTAAGGGAATGAATGCCTTGGGCGGACCTTGAGACGGGAGCATGAAAATGCTGTATAATATCTAATATTACCGGAACACTATCAAATTGCTGAGCCTAGCCTGCTATGAAACCCGTCCTGCATCCAAACTATACTAGATTGCTTAGTACATCATTAAAATGTATGCACGCACTCTGTATCTACAATAATTATATACCTAATAAATACGAAAACATTTCAGTGCTGACCCAAATCCGGGAGCGCGTTGAATGGCTGGCCGAGATGGAGGAGCTCGGTCACGGGGCGGAGCATCGGGAGCTCATCCACGATCAGATCGCGGAGCGTATGCGAGCCATGGACGTCCTGGGCATTGAGGACAGCGAGATCTCGTCGACGCGCTCCGGTTTCAGCAGCGTCAGGAGCCACATGTCCACTTCAAGGTCCAACGGAAGCATCAAGTCACATAAAGGTCAGTCGTAGTATTTGCTTATTGGCCTCTTCACGCCGGAGACACGAGTTTGCGGCCCAATGAGGCAAGCGATTTTTAGACTATTACTATGCAATAATAGAGGTCTCGCATCCGACTCAGCGATTTTAATCCATTGCTTCCTGGGCCTCCGACGGGACCCCTTTGCCGATACTGGCAGGTTTAGGCACCCATTTTCCAAGTACCACCACTGGGGCTTATACAGCACATAACCAAACCAGCGCAGGCGAGTGTCCCCAATCCTATTTGCGATAGCCCACACGCCAAGGCTGTCACGGTTGTACTCATTGCAATTTACATACTCTGCCAAGTTCCGTGCACATCTTCAGCGGCTTTTTCATTTCTTTTACGTTCGTTAGCGCTGGGTTGGTCTGTGCCGCATAAACTTCAGGCTTACGCAGCACAGTATACGACCAAACCAGCGTACACGACCCTCTTCAACTATAGGGCTTAATTCACACCAGAATGGCAGCGTCGGCAACCCATCAGTCGACAGTTTCATTGTCACACTAATCTGTCGCTTTATCTCCATTAGGAAACGCATAGTATCACCACAGAATACTAGTATCGCTTGAAAAAATCGGGCGGCCGTTGGTGGCGAACACACAAATATAGACTGTATTGGCTAGAGATAAAGAATGTGCCACACTTGCGGATTGCTTCCACTCTGGTGTGAATTGAGCTTCACACTCACTACCATGGCTGCGTGGATGTAGTACTCATTATACACTTAGTCAAGACAGCTAAATGTGGATTTATCTAATTTTGTAATTGTAAATAAAAAATGTATTATCATTTCAGTATGTACAGCACGTTCTAATACAAGTCAAGCGAAACAATTGCCCGCAAAAGGTTCTGCACGTCAAGAACATCGAAGCAGAGAACTAAGTGCTAATGTGAAAACAGCAAAGGAAGAGAATGTATCTGCCTATGCAAAGCTACCACCCCTTCAGTATTCGCCCAGACGTCGTGTGTGAAATTTTTATAAAGATTATATGAATCATTTGATATTCAAAATTTAAAATATAGTCTCAAATACAAAGGTAATTTTAAAATTAAATACTGTTTATTAATCTTCATCGTCACTTATTATCACAGTTCTAATTTTTTTTCTTTTTGGTTCATTATTTGTCAGGTCTAAATTGCTTGATTTTTTATTTGTTTTATTTCCTGATTTCAGTAAGTTATCTTTAGGAACAATTGTTCCTTCATGAATGTCTATGGCTTCTCTGGGAGCTGGTTTCTCTAATTCAAATAATGTGTATTTTCTAACAGCCATTTTAAATTTGAAATCGGGATCATTAACCAAATCCATATTTGGGCCTTTCTTTATGTAACTTATAGTAGAATATGCAGTGAAATGAAAATCTTCAACTAGGTAGTTCTCAACTAACAAATATGCAATTACATCTTCACCTATATTTCTAGAGAAATTTGGTTCTTTTCCTTTGTGCCTTAAATTAACAGGCCCTTTTAGGTACCATGCATCCAATAACTTCTGGGCTGTTAATTTGGTGTCCTGTTTGTCAGCATTCACTATAATGTTAGCCAAAGTTCTACAATTCCCCTCAAGATTTATTTCTTTTATATTGGTATTGGGATTACTACAAACATCACAGCCTCTTTCGTCCGAGATCCGTTTCGAAGCAGACGTGTTGTTGAGTGTTTATTAAAAACGAAAAATCCTTACAATCAATTCTAGCCGTTAATAAAACAGTTAAATATAAGTAAACAGTGCAAGGTTGTGTGCGTATTGTTGCGAAGTCTACGCCGCTGACCAGTGTCTACTACACCCCTCACCTCACCTCGGGTAAAAGAGACAGTTGACATAATTGCTTTCTCACCTGCTGCTGATAGCACCGTCCGAAAAAAGGTAACTTGCCTGCGACGCATAGATCGCTACTTATAACAAATAACAAGTCGAGAAATAGTGCAAAGTACCTACGCGCTGGGCGCACGATCGTTGTTATTACTGACTCGTCGCGTTGATACCTACCTGCGATCTTACTGCACGGCGCGAGGCGTTTTTGTTTACATAGATATTGCATCTCCAATATCGGCAATACAAACAAGTATTTAAACAACACTTTGGCGATTACTGCTGTGAGTTGGGATTGGAATTATGGACACTTCAATTGGTAGATCTCGGTCGGAGTCGGACTTGGATGTTTCTGGCGATAAGACGCCGACTGCTTATGTTCTTTCACGGAATAAGAGGAAAAGGGATGAGGAGTTGCCTATAGATTTTGCAGACTTTAAGGAGGAAATAAAGAGCATGATGACTTCCTTATTTTCACAGCATAAATTGGAATTTAAAGATATTATTCCCACTCTTAAGGAAATTCAACAAACAAATCTTAATATCGAGTCTTCTGTTGCATTTCTGTCCGCGCAGAATGAAGAATTCAAAAAGAAGATTGACTTACTTGAAATTAAAATTAAAGAGGATAGAAATCATATTACTTTATTAGAGGAAAAAATAGAAGACCTACAGAGGGATCGCCGCAAAGCGAACTTCGAAATTAAAAATGTACCGAATACAAAAAAGGAATCCAAGGAGGACCTAATTGAAATGGTCCTGTGTCTCTCTAAGAATGTTGGTTGTGAGCTCAGTAAAACTGATATTAGGGATATCTATAGGGTGCGTGGAAAAAAAGACACCACTAAAAATACCCCAATTATAGTGGAAACCGCATCGACCTTGGTTAAAACGGAAGTACTAAAGAGCTGCAAACTATTTAACACCAAACACAAGTCAAAATTATGCGCAAAACATCTGGGATTCAAGTCAGAGGAAGAAGCTCCCATTTTTATTTCTGAAAACCTATCTCCAAAAGGGTCACGCCTATATTTTCTAGCGAGAGACCTTGCAAAGTCAATGCTATATAAATTTTGCTGGACGTCTTACGGAAAAATTTACATAAGAAAAGACGAAAATGCGCCTATCATACAAATATCTAATGAGGCCCAAGTTCAGAAACTGCTGCAAGTAACATGACTATCCATAAATATGTTCAAACCCAGTCAATTATATCATACTAACCATTACGAAATCCTGTTTTTGCTTGTACGGAAACTTATATCATATTTCACTTTACACAATATTAAGTTTATGTTAATTTTTTCCACTGTCGCTAGACACAAAACTCTTCTACCTATATCATGCATTCACACAAACATTACACACAGACAAGGTTCTAACCTTAACACTAAGAATATTACGCTTCATAGTATCTGTATATCCTGTGTATCTTATTTGCCCTATATGTACTACAAAAATAAAAGCCCACTCCAAAGTATTTCATTTATTCACTATATAAAATATAAAAGTATTCACACAAATACAAAAACATACTTCATAGCTGAATTGGAAAATGGATAATTCGTTACAAACTTTAAACGAAATAGACGAATCTAAACCTGCCTTTTCCACGATCTGTGACGTTGAGGACCTGAATAAACACATACCACACTCTGAAAAAGGAGTTACAATTATTACTCAGAATATCAGGAGCATCTATAAGAACTTAGACGACCTACAGGTCACGCTTTCACTTATAAATATTCCTATAGATATAATCATTTTGACAGAATGTAGACTTAGCAGCTTAAAACCTATTCCTATTCTTGCGGATTACTCAGCCTACTCTACTACTCGACATGTTAACCAATGCGATGGTGTGGTCGCCTATGTCAAAAATGGAATTCCAGTATCTGTAAAAGAAATAAATTTAACTCATGCATCTTGCCTAGAACTCAAATTTACAGAAAAAATTATTTTAGGCATATATCGCTCACCAGCAATTTCCAACGCAACGGCTTTTATAGACTCTCTAAACCAACACTTAACAAAAATACAATCAAATAAAAATATTATCATTATGGGAGACATTAACATAAATTTAATTCCAAAACCTGTAGAGCAATCAAACGACCGTAATAACAGAAATGCCTATTTGGACATGTTAGCAATGCAGGAATTATCACCAGGCCATACTCTTCCAACTAGAGAGAGCAATTGTTTGGATCATTGTATGGTAAAGTTGGAGAGGGATAGATTAGATGCCAGAGTCTTAGTCCTGAATACCTCAATAACAGACCACTGTACAGTTCTCCTTAACTTAAATATCTTTTGTAATAAGAACAAATGTAAAAAAACTAAAACTACTATAGACTATGATGGGGCTTTACTTAGTTTATCCCAAAAAAAACTCTCTCAGCTATTGGTATGCGATGACCCGAACATAGTGACTCAACATTTTATTGATAAATTAAAGGAATCTCTACAAGAAAATACAGCCGTAGTACACTTGCCTAGAAATAGACGCATTATAAAACCATGGATCACTTCTGGCATCCTCCGTTGTATCCTAAATAGGAATAAAATGCAACTAAAGGTTCGCTCTGATCCCTCAAATGAGATTGCTAAAATTACTTACATAAGGTATCGCAATTTTTGCAATAACTTAATTAAAAAGTTAAAACGCAAATATGAAAGAGAGCAGTTAACTAATGCTGTTAAAAGTTCAAAAAGTTTCTGGAATAATATAAAACATATAACAAATTTAAAACAAAGTAGATCTGATAATTCTGAGTTGCTTGGCATCAGGTACTCACCTGAGGAATCTGTCCATCACATAAATGACTACTTTGCTAATATAGGGAAATCTCTAGCACAACAGATTACATCCAATGAATTTAATGTAGCTAGATATGGCAGTAACACTATTTCACCACTTTCGTCTTTTGTTCTGCTGGAGGCAGATGAATATGAGGTCTACAGAGTGTTAAATAAACTTAAAAGTGATAGCGCTCCTGGGTGGGACTGCATTCCAACAAAATTTTTGAAATGCGCTGGGCCCCAAGTTATCCCCATTATAACCCATTTAGCCAACCTTTGTTTTAGACAGGGGGTTTTTCCATCTCTCCTGAAAAAATCAATCATAACACCTGTGTACAAGGGTGGTGACAAAGACGATGTCAACAATTACAGGCCAATATCTATTTTGCCTTCACTATCCAAAATTTTAGAAAAGCTTATTAATGATAGGCTAGTAAGTTACCTTAACAAATATAATGTACTATCCGAAGCACAATATGGTTTTAGGTCTGGAAAATCAACAGAGGATGCCATTACAACTTTAACGTCACACATCATAGATAATTTAGATAAAGGCAGAAAATGTCTAACCGTGTTTCTAGACCTAAAAAAGGCCTTCGACACCGTCTCTGTTACCTCGCTTGTGGATAAGTTGGAAAAGATTGGAATAAGAGGATTGCCGCTATCTCTATTTGAGGACTATCTCCGTAATAGGACCCAAAAGCTAAAAATCGGCTCCTATGTCAGTGGAGAAAGTGACATCACATACGGCGTGCCGCAAGGGAGTATTATTGGCCCAACGCTTTTCTTAATTTATATTAATGAGTTGACCAACCTGATGCTACCAAATGCTCATATTATTTCCTATGCTGATGACACCGCGATCGTGTTTCATGGCACCTCATGGTCAGAAGTCCATAGACATACGGAAAAAGGTCTTATCAGCGTGGCAGCTTGGTTGGAAGACAACTTGTTAACATTGAATGTGGCGAAGACTAACTATTTGTGTTTCAGTATTTACAATAACACTCAACCTGACAATAATTTTAATCTAAAAATTCATAAATGTAGCGATCCAGACAGCAACGATTGTGATTGTCCAAATCTTACTAAAGTGAGATCGACTAAATATCTGGGCGTAATGATTGACCTACGGTTATCCTGGTATTCACATATTGATCTGATTTCGGGAAGGGTGAGAAAATTAATATGGATTTTTAAAAAACTAAGGCATATAGCTAATAAAGAAATACTAGACCAAATGTATGTTGTGCTGGGTCAGTCTATTCTGAATTATTGTATTGCCGTCTGGGGAAGTGCTCATAAGACCAGATTTATTCAGGTAGAAAGAGCTCAAAGAGCCCTTCTAAAGGTGATGTACTTCAAACCCAGGATATTCCCAACAAATGAATTACACAGAATTGCCGACAAACTTACTGTACGACAATTGTATATTCTGCACACGATACTGAAAAAACACAAATCCACTAAATATGACCCTAATATTTTATTGAGACGTAGGAATAATAGTGTGATTTGTTGTCCTCTGGTAAAAACCAACTTTGCAGCAATGCAGTACACTAGGATGTCGTCATTCATATACAACAATTTAAATAGGAATCTTAACTTCTACCCTTTGACTAGACAGGAATGTAAAAAAAAGGTTACTATTTGGCTTAAAACAAAAAATTACGAAGAGACTGAATCTCTCTTAAAGATAGTAAATTAGAGACTTGGGTAACGTATTTAATATATTTACATTATTTAACGCGTTTATTTATTTACACGTACATGCAAGCAAACACACAGAGACACACACACACGCACACACACACTCACTCACTCACTCACACACACACACACACACACACATACACACACACACACATACACGTACACAATGTGCGCACATACGCACATAACAATATGATTTTGATTGTGAGTTTTGTATTTAATTTAAGCTTTGTTTTGGTCACGAATGTTATCTAGTGAAATTTAATTATGTAAAAGAGCGAGATTCTCCTGATACAAGTATTTATATACTTAATAGGAGATCTCCACCTAAATTAGATGTGTAAATTTAAAATCGAAATAAATCATTTATTATTATTATTATTATTATTACATCTTGTTGCAATCTGCATCACCCCAGTCTTCATCGAAGTGTTCAGCTATCATTTGCCTTCTACACAAACTGCCATTGAGACAGTATTTTATCATACCATACAAATGATCCAGGCTGCCTACTGAAGAGAATACCATGGTGCTCACTTTAAAAACATCTTGCATTCTGTACAATGTGACACATTCAGCTCTTGACCCATCTCGGCCAGCTCTGCCACTCTCTTGGTAGTAGTTTTCCATAGACTTGCTAATTGTGTGGTGTATGACAAATCTCACATCAGGTTTATCTATTCCCATTCCAAAAGCTACTGTAGCTACAATAGCCTGATAGTCTTTGTCATGCCACTTTGTATGGACTGAGGATCTTCTATCTGCTTCCAAATTTGCATGGTAACATCCAACACTTAGCCCTCTTTTCCGCAGCCCATTTGATATTTCTTCACAATCCTTGATACTATGAGTGTAGATGATACCACTTTCACCTTTATATCTATATTTTAACAGTTTTTCTAGGATCTTAAGACATTCTTCTTGAGATGATGGTTTCTCTAAAATCTTGTAATACAAATTAGGTCTATTAAATGTTGATTTGATAACTAGACAGCCAGGAATATTTAGTATTTTCTGTACATCTGTAAGAACATGAGCAGTAGCAGTTGCTGTTAATCCTAATATAGGAACATTTGGAAACATGTTTGACAGTATCCCAAGGAATTTGTAATCAGGCCTAAAATCATGGCCCCATTGTGAACAGCAGTGCACCTCATCTATGGCAATTCGTTGTAGCCTACCATCTGCATAGCATTTCTGCAAGTTTGACATAAATCTTTTGCTCTTAGCAAATCTCTCCGGAGTTACATAAAGTAACTTAACCTGAGTAGTTTTGTCCTTCAATAAGTTTAAAGCTGCAGAACTGTCTTCTTTTGATATGGTGCTAGTTATTAGTTTAGCTGGTATATCTTTCTTTGTTAGAGATCTAACCTGGTCTTCCATTAGTGATACTAAAGGTGATACAACTACTGTTATACCTGGTTTCACTAATGCCGGCAATTGATAACACAGACTTTTCCCTGCTCCAGTCGGCATGACAACAATAGCGTGTTGACCCGATAAAGTTGAATTTATAGCACTTAATTGCTTTGGCCTGAATGAATTTATCTTGAATATGTTTTGAAGAGTTTCTTTGATATCATTAGACCACTCGTAGTTGGTTCCTGACCAATCTACACTAGCCAGATTATCTGATTTCAATTTGTTTATCGAATTTTTCAGTGCCGTTTTCTTTTCATGTAGATCTCGCTGCACTTTCTTGATTTTTGCTAATTCTGCGTCGACCTTCGCAATTTCCTTCTCTACATTTCTTACATCTTTCTCCAATTCTTCGATAGTTTTCATTTTGGTGCAAGACTTACAAAATCATAGAAGCCAAGTCATTGAGCAACACACAAAGTACACAAACAGAAATACCTATTAACTTAACTAACCTCAAAAGTATTCAAAACGAACTAAACGTCAAAACAAATCGTTTTTTTTTCTTTTTACTTAGATAAGGTAATGGGTACTATATCAATACAGCCTTTCGATATTACCCTCACCGCCCGTTTCTACCTGGGTCGCCTCAACTGTATGTTGGGTCGATTCAGTAAAATGTCCCTCAGGAACAAGCGAACCCTCTACAAGGTGTGCATTCGACCGGTGTTGACATACGCCTCCCCCGTCTTCGCTCACGCGAGCTCCCACGTCATTAAGAAACTGCAAATTGTGCAGAACATCTTCTGCCGTAGGGCAACGGCGGCTCCATGGTACGTCCGCAATGCGGACCTACACCACGACATGGACCTGCCTACCCTGCAGCAGTTTCTTAGAACGCTCTCCGAGACCTTTTTCAAGGCCGCGGAGGAGCATCCCAATCCGCTCGTGCGAGAGGCAGCAGCCTACGCTCCCCGCCCGGTCTCCGGCCACGTGGTACGGAGACCGAGACACGTCCTCACAGATCCCCCCGACGAACTGTCGAGCGCCCTGAACCTCCTCCTGGAGGCTCAGGACGACTCGACAGAGCCCCTCCCTGCCGTTTCAGCGGCCCCCGTAGGCCCCCAATCCCAATCCACAGCAGCGGGACCCCCTTCTGGGGTCTCGCTATAAATTCTCCAGCGTATGCTCCGTAAGGAGTGACGTTGAGCGCACCCCGTCCCTACGGGGTGTAGCATCCGATAAAACCTGAAAGGCCCTTATGGCTACAGGTGCTTCCAGGGGGTGTTTAGTACGTATGCGCCTAGGTTTTTTTGGCGAGTCGTGCATAACCAGTCCGGCCTGCCGGCTGGGATACTCATGAGAGTTCACCTCCTCCCTCCCAACCGTTATACCGGAGGGTGCCCATTTCTTTGCGTTGGGCAAAAAAATAAATAAAAAAAATTAACCTCTTTGGCAGGCTTCCGTATGTATATTTTGTTCCGCCTGTTTGTCCACCTAATTCAGAATGTTATTATGGATGACGATGTGAGAATGGGTCTACCTACAAGGGGAGGTGTAAAAGTACGGTACCCCAGTGACAGAAAAGGAGAGGAGCTAATGGAAACCATGTTACAAGGAAGAGGATGAATAAATACAAACAGAACAGATGATAACACGAAAAGATGGATGGACTGTGTGACAAGGAGAACTTTCGAAGTAGAAATTAAAAAATCAAACGTCATTTTTTTAAATATTTATTCGTGTGCTTGCGATAACCCGCTTGGGTTAATTAGCAAATTTACATGTCATTTATATGATAACTCCTCTTAAATCAGTTTTAAAATTCGCATAACAATTCTTCGAATATGTTAATCATGATGAATAATTATGTTTAGTTGATTTGACGCGTTCAAATTATTTAATCAAATTTCAATTTTTAGTTCGACTAAGTTCCACGTGCGCAGTAGACGTTCCACGTGCGCAGCACATGTTCCACTTGCGCAATGAATTCAACGAGTTAATATATATCACCATAGCAATAAAAATATTCATATTTTAATGAATTTATGATTAATGAGAAAAATTAATGATCTAACTGTCAGAAAAAAGGGAAATACAACTTTTGTATTCTAAATATTTTCATACTTTACATTTAAATCATATTGAAACCCACAATACAACTAAAAGTACTTATCCCTCGATGTTAGTCACACGAGACTGACCTTGAGGTCTTATCTGCCTATGTTATCTCGGTCAAAAGCGCATTTTATTAACAACAAACTCTTTGCTGATAATTCAGTTCAACACATTTTGATTTCAAATAAAATTTCTTGTTAGAACCTGTCAGAATTCAAATCACAGATCAAACAAATACGAAAAATATTTGAGTCGTAAGATGACAAGCCAAGAGGATACCAACATTCTTGAGCTATTTTAAAACTTGCGGCTCAACGGATTACTAGGAAAACTAATTACAGGAAATCCAACACCTCGCAAGTACGTGCGAGGATTAATTAACACATTCGCGCAGCTCACACTATCAATTCTGTGCGTGTCTGGGTGTCGGTTATTGATTGCGGGAGTTTTTCAAAATTTTACTTATGCCTTTTGATTCATTACTTCAGACCGGATGTGCATAACGTGACCCAAAATTACATAACTAATTGACCAATAATAATAATAACAGTTGTAACAATACAAATGATACAATAAAATTGATTACAATTGAAGTTGGTCTTAACCGAGTCTGCCTACGTCAATCATTATGTTGTTCCATTTATAAACAAGCGACGAGAATGAAGTGCTTCAGTATTCGCTCGCGATTTGTGGAGGAATGTGTCCGCCGTACCATTCTCCCAAAGCTTCAAACTTTAAAAAATTAAATCGTGTATTAAAATTTTTAGTGTGAACAGTGAAAATAATTTGTGAACAATGGGTGAGAACTTCAAACCTGGTAAGTATTTATTTTTACTAGATTTTTACTAGACCGGACTAGTCGTCTACGCTCAGATCATTAGAGCGCAGGGTTCCGTGTTCGAATCCGGGTGACGTCAAAATTGTAAAATGAAATTAAAGTAATTTTTTTTCTAAATTATTTTGATGTTTCTTCCCTAGTAATAGTTTAATTTACAATTTTCCAGATGTGAAACCCCAAGATCCGATCCAGGATGCAATGGGAGTGATGGGTCGCTGGCAAATAATAATCACCGTAGTGATTTCCTTGATAAACTTCCCTGCAGCGTGGAACCAGCTTGCAATCGCAGTGATGGCGCCAGGAAGAAATTTCGAGTGCGCATATCCTTTGCCATACAACAAGAGTATTTCTCGATGGGGATCTTGTTCCGTCAAAGTCGACGAGAATTTGCCTCCAGTAGAATGCACGCACTTCATCTTCGATGAAAAAAGCCCTTTCAGATCGACTATCGTCAGTGAGGTGAGCCTGCGATTACCTATAATCTTTTTAAATTCTTAATTTCGGTCTATTCTTATTCTTTGAATCTTCCAGTGGGACCTGGTATGCAACCGCAAGTATCTCTTGAGTCTGGTGCAGCCCTTGACTCAAACAGGAATTCTCCTTGGCAATTTGGGCTTTGGGATACTAGCTGACAGGTAAATACTGTGCATCGCATCAGCACTAAATTTGAAACGAACAAATTAAGCTCTGAAGATTTGTAATTTATAATTAATTTCAGGATCGGTCGGAAGATTCCTCTGATGATTGCTGTGGTGCTCCAGGCGATTTTCATGATAATAACATCATTCATGCCCTTATTCCCAATGTTTTTGGCATTCAAAACCCTCTCCGCCATCGCAACTGGCGGAACAATGCTCATCAGCTTCGTAATCGGTAAGTACTGATCTAAAAAAACGTTTTGCTATATATCACACAGTTCACTAACAAATTGAAATTTCAGTGATAGAAATCATCGGGACCGAAGTCAGGTCCAAGGTTCTCACACTGTACCACGTGCCATTTGTGCTTGGAATTCTGACAGTTCCATTGTTCTCTCATCTGGCAAGAACCTATGATGGCTACTGGCTGATGATCTCACTTCCCTCATGCCTGCTTCTATCCTACCACTGGTAAGTCATAGCAACCATCAATTCCCAATTCTTCTTCAAGCGAATCCCGTACTATACCTTGTCTAAAATAGGATGATAATTTTGACAGATCACAGTAGGGATGTGGTTGTGTAAAATCGTTAATGAATCTATTCGATTATCGATTATCATTCTCATAGAACTTGGAATCGATAGTTGCATGGTTATTCTATACGTATTATACAAAATAAACTATTTATTTTCTTCTGAATTAAAAATTAATAATACGACATTAAAATCCCTTCTACAACGACGATTATGACACGTGCGTATTTCTATTCGGTCAGTCATCCTATTACGTAGAATACGCGCGACTCGAAATTGTTGTTGTGAAAGGTCTGTTAATGTGAAATCCAAACAAAGAATAAGAGTTAAATTAAAAAAAAAAATAAGGTTACCTAAATGTTAATTTTAAATGTTCGATTATATTAAATCAATATCGATTTTCGATTGTCTGTTGTTATTCGTTATTCGTGGCACTTCACTAAAGGGGCGGGGCCTGTCTATGAAGTAAGACATTTTCCGTAGTACATTTTATCGAAAAAAAACTTAAAACTTCATAGGCGTGCGCCATAGACCAACAATTAGTGAGCTGTCAAAATTATCATCCTATTTTAGACAAAGCATAATGCAATTTTCTGGCATAGGCTGATACCCGAGTCTCCTCGTTGGTTGCTGGCAGTTGGAAAAGTTGAACAGGCTGAGAAAATTCTGCTCAAGGCTGCCAAAATCAACAGAATATCCGAGAGAAAAGTGATAGCTGCCATAGAGAGCCATGAAGCATTGATACCATCAACCATAACGAAAATTGACACTACGGAGAAACAGAAAACCTACGGAGTCATCGATCTGATCAGAACTCCAAATATGAGGCTCAAAACCATCTGCATAGTCTTCAATTGGCTCAAATGTGGCATGGTGTTCTTTGGCATAGAACACTACCTAGGCCACATGAGCAATAACGTCTTGAGCGACCTCGCCATCTCAGGTACAAACTGTCTAAACCTTCTCCAACAATCTGAACAATCTTCTGCTCCATCTTCACACTGTATTTCATCTTCCAGCTGCCTTCCAGCTCCCAGGGCTACTGATAGTCTTCGTCCTGATTTCGCGTGTGTCCCGGCTCAAGATTTTGATCGTCGCGAATGTGCTAGCAGGAATCAGCTTGCTGCTGATCATTCCGTTCTACAACAGCGACATTGCAAAATTGGTACTGGTGACAGTAGCTCTCACCTGCATGACCATCAGCTTCCCGACGATTTACTTGTACACCGGAGAGCTCTTCCCAACAGTTGTAAGGAACATCGGATTCGCCGTTTGCAGCGTCGCTTCGAAAACCGGGAGCATTTTCGCGCCACTTCTTATTGACTACGTAAGACCTACTATTTTTTTATCTAAACCACTCTAATTATTAATTCTAATTTATAATTTATATTATAATAAATTTAATGTTCGATTGCATTCAGGTGGATGATCTTGCCTACTGGGTGATTCCTGTAGTCTTTGGAATAGGACCAATCCTGGGCGCCATTCTCTGCATATGGTTGCCTGAGACCATGAACTGCAAGCTGCCAGAGACCATTGAAGATGGCGAAAATTTCAAGAGGCAAGTATTGAACACCATTACAAACTACTTGAAAAACAAAATACTTGTAATTTGTGCTAATTTTTTTTTTGTTACAGGAACAAAGAGAAGAAACCAGCCGGGTCGCCGATATAGTTCAAATTATGCCTCTTAGATAATTGTAAATAATTAATTATTATGATGTTAGATACTTATTATCGATGTAAATATAATTTGTTACTTTTGATCTAATATTTAAGTTTGTAAATACATTAATTGTAATATTAGGTTAATATTAATCACATCCTGAAGCCATGGCACCCTCA
This sequence comes from Blastobasis lacticolella, assembly GCA_905147135.1. Taxonomy (NCBI): domain Eukaryota; kingdom Metazoa; phylum Arthropoda; class Insecta; order Lepidoptera; family Blastobasidae; genus Blastobasis; species Blastobasis lacticolella. The sequence continues at coordinate 6,175,287 of LR990048.1, read as the reverse complement.
GGAAGTAAGGATACAAATGTATACATTTAATGCAATGCTTATAATGCAATTACAAATAACTATTCTATAGCTAAACTTTTTTTTTCATACCTTATCCAAAGAAAATAACATTTCTTCTTTACTGCTGATGGCTGACCTGTTGCAAATGTACCGTAAATGCTACAGTAATTCTAACAGTACATTACAATTGAGATAGAACAGCTGTAGATAACCTCAAATATAAAATGTATATATTTGTTATTAAAATCTTGAAAACGTGGACAAAATTATTAAGATGTTATATTTTTAAAAAATGGATGAGAATCTACATAATGATAAAATATAAAATTCAGGTACTAGGTATGAGAAATAACGATACAATATTTATATACTTTGTACCATGAATATATTTACAATTTTCCTGTTTACATAAAACTGGTCAAGGTTAAACAAATAATCAGAAGCTTCATATGCAAAACACTAAGTGTAAATTTGTAATTAGACAGTTTCATGTAATTGTGATGCATCATCATCCAGAATTTGATTGTAGCACGTGGTATATCTCTTTCTGATTCATAATACTGAATATTGCATCATACAAATAAATAAACAGTAGTAAATATTGTGCGCAGAGGAAACTGAATGAGATACCCACGCAAACTTCCTAAAATAACCTATGAGTCATCTCTTCGATAAGCTGGACACGAAACACTAGTTCCATAATGGCGCGTATCTGAAATTCGCTTTGAAATATTACACTCCTAGGTCGCAGTGACAGTGCAGTGTATTATCGTACAACTGAGTAAATATATTGTGAAACGCATGAAATTTGCGTCAGTCACTCGTTTCTCATTTATTCTGAACTGATGTAATATTCACTCTCACTGTCCATTGTAGCAGACAGAGGCTTTAGCATTGCAGCGCCATCTATGAGAAGCATGTAGTACTTCTTCAGCTCATGTTACACAAGACTAATAAAAACTGTGAAACTCCGGCAGACGTCCCGTCAAGTTTATTTTTTGATATTTTTTTTCAATTGATTGGTTCTGGAATTTACCGGAATATTGGTACGATTAGATTGATGCGCATGCTCTTATAATTAGCACTCAAGTACAATTGAGAAGCCGTCAACCCAAAAATCAAGCGACGTCTTTTTTGCTGCGACGCACAACAATCCAGTAGAAATGATTGACATTCTAAAAACAATATGACTTTGAATCGTTTGATTGTTAGTGGGCCATTTACCCGTAGCCAATTTTACAAAATTTTTATTATTCATAACAATAAACTGCGCAGTACTTGGTTCTTCACATAGCATCAGTTCTGCACATGACGGTTGACGTCAGCTCTTATCAAACAATATATATCGTTTGCCGATTAAACATCTGAGATAACGAAAACAAATGCGCAATATGCAGCGTAAGTAGATTAAAATTTTTTGATTACAAATCATAAAATACTTATATATAATATTAATTAGTAATTTGTTGTACTTCGGGGATTAAAGGATTTGAACTGTTGAGTATTTGATAAAGTTATTAGAAATAATTGATCAATTTTCATTGGACATCACAGCGTCATCTTTTGAGAGCGTCTCAAAACAATTGGCGCGAAGCGCCCCGTGTCTCTGGGGCGTAACTTAAATTATTTCTGACCAATTATAGAGTTCGAGTCAATGTTTACGATCTAAATATCTGAGCTATGAATTTAATTAGTCTCTCAATTGCTAATTAACGATCCTTTTTTAATGATCTATGTGTCGATTAATGTAAACTGCTAGAGCTTTTTTAATACTGAACAAAAATACTGAACAAAATAGAGTTTGTAGGTTTCTCGGCACATTTCTTCTTTGCTATCTACAAATTATCAGTTTGATTTTCATTGTAGTCCATTATAACCTCCATTCAGTTTAGAATGGATTCATGTATCCTTACACATCCCAAAAAATCTAAAAAACAAAGTTACTAACTTTCAGGTTAGAGAATTTTCCTTGTGAACCTAGATGACCTCAATAGGGTGAATTGAAGAGATATATTCGATCGACCCCATCTAGTGAAATAGGGTCAAGGGCAGGTGGGTGTATACATAATAATAATCTTGGCATTAATATCCCGGTTGTGCTCTCTCGCACGAAGGGCTGGGGTCCGCCTTGACCATGATCCAGGATTTGGCAGATCAGATAATTGCAGTGGAGCGATAGCCATCTGACCTCCGTGACCCTGCTACTAGGGCAACCTGATAAGATTGGATCATAGTAACATATTCAGTCGCCTAAATGTGCAGGTTTCATCAGGTACATAACTCAGAAAATATTCATTGGTACATGGTCGCAGCGGGATTCGAACCAGGTATCTCTCGCTTACGAGTCGGATACCTTAACCACTCGCCCATCGACCCTAAGGGCAGGCGGATGTGAAAATAATAATCTCGGTTGAAGAATTAAGCGTACTTCACATGTCCGCAGAAACTTTCGGCGAAACTTTTGCCGGGATTTTGGTCAACCCCAAAGAGATTGGAACGTTAGCGACCTTCTTGCCAGTCTATAACCATGAAGGTCGCTAACATTCCAATCTCTTTGCACGGGACTACACGAATATAGGCGAATACTCCCTCTACATTCTCGTGTTCCCGCAGAACTGTCCACATGTGGAGTGCGCTTTACAGTAAGTCAATAGGTAGGTATCTACCTTCAATGGATTTTAAGGAGAGTTCTTAGGTAGATGCCTATTTTATTCGAGTTCGCTTTCTAATAAAACTGAAGATATTATGCAACTAAAACGACCTGATTTCCAAAATCAGTAGCTAAATTAGACTATTTCTGGGTGACCCGACAATTTCACGAAAACTAGGATTCCTGGGAAGTTAAAGTTCAATGAGTTTCACAGAGTGGGCAGATTACCATAAAGTTACTATAGGTATAAAACTGAAGATATTATGCAACTAAAACGACCTGATTTCCAAAATCAGTAGCTAAATTAGACTATTTCTGGGTGACCCGACAATTTCACGAAAACTAGGATTCCTGGGAAGTTAAAGTTCAATGAGTTTCACAGAGTGGGCAGATTACCATAAAGTTACTATAGGTAGGTATTCTTTGACATCAACAGAGAGTCTACGTAGTGTGGTTTGGGTGACTAGAGTACCTACCTAGTCCACAACACGTGGTACGGTGTGGGGATTGTGATGTGGGCACTAGATCAAAAAAATCCTCAGAACATACCCCATTGTAGTGACTGGTACAACACATCCTTTTATCCACGTTCGCAACTGTACTTACATCCCTCAGAGAGATAAATATACTCGCATTATAGACCTAATTTATTTGCTGTGGATTCGATTAGGAATGTATTAGTAGTAGTACTTATATTTGTACGGAGTAGATAGGTCCATAAATACGCACCTACCTATACACTTTAGGTAGTACGGTATACAGATTGTTACATGATAAACTGTTCTAATTTAATGTGTACTTGCATTGTAGTGTTTGTAGTTTAACTATAAGTATCCGTGTTGAGAGGAGAGGAAGTCGCAATAAAGAAAACATCGCAGCGGGGTCATCGTACATTGCTGCTGGTAAACATGCGGGTTGTGTTCTTGTTCTTAACATTTAAGTGAGTTTCACTACTGTTTTTCATAGGTGTTTAAATTATTTTTATTATCCTTTGATATAATATTATGAGCGTGTCTTTTTCCTGCGCTATAAAAAGTTTTTAAACTATCGTCGGCCTACAGTCGAAATGAGAATCTTTTTTTATTTTTTTAGTCGCATAAAAAGTGGTGCTTAGTTCTTGCTTTTAACATAATATTAGTGGTGTTTTTAATTTTTTTTTAGTGTCATAGCACTTATATCCGCATCAGTTGTAACTCTGATACTGGCACGTGGTGGTTCTAAAGGAGTGCGCCTGAAAAATCTTCGTACAATTGGTGGTGTGAGTTTAATACGACGATCTATTCATACAGCGAAAATAGCAGGGTTGGAGGATGTTACAGTGTCAACGGATAATCCGTTTATTGCTTTAGAAGCTTTGAAAAGTAAGTGCCGTAGTAAGTTTGTTGCTAACAACGACAACGTTTCAATTTTGCTTTTTATAGTACGTTCATTTTTATAGTATTTTCATTTGTTTGTAGGTGGAGCCAAATTATTCCATAGAAGTTCTGTAACAGCATCTGATATTGCTCCTTCAATATGGGGTGCCGCTGAATTTATATTCTTCAGAAGGAATGCCTCAGTGTTAGTTCTGATTCAAGCCACTTCTCCCTTGTTGAGACCGAAAGTGCTTATTGAAGCAGTTAAAAAAATTAATGATCCTATAGCTAAGGATTGTGTATTTTCTGTAACCAGGTAAAATGAATAGTATTTTGGACTATGTAAGTTGTTGCGGTACTACCCATCTAGCACTTATTTGAAGTGAAATTTGTGTGAGGCCGTCCTATTAGCAAAAAAATTGGGTAGTAAGTTTTAATTAACAACAATTGTTATTTTACAGAAGTTACAAACTGCGCTGGTATATTTCAAACGGAATTGCTAGCCCTGTCAATTTTAATATAACTCAAAGGCCTAGACGACAGGACTGGAATGGGGAATTAATAGAGTCAGGAGCCTTTTATATTACAAGAAGACACCTTCTAGAAAATGGGCAATTTCAGAACAATAAGTACGGAAATTTTAAATTTTTGAACGAATTAGATTTGCGCGAGAATCAGTTTCTGAACGCAAATTTAACTGTCAAAAAGTTTTGAGAGGGGGAGGAGGAAGTTGCGTGGAAAGTTTGTTTATGAAAATTCGACTGCTTTGGGTTATTGTAAATATAAATTTATACAAGAACTTGTTTCAGTTGCACAGTAGTGGAAGTATCACCCATAGAAAGTTTAGAGGTGGATACGCACCAAGACCTAATAGTAGCGGAAGCGCTACTTACATCTAACTTTGACGGTAATAACATTATTTTTACGTAATCGTATTATTTGACTAAATGACTGCTTTTTGTACTTAATTTTCTTAAACTTAATGTCTTAAGATCACATTCAACTTAATTAACTGTATAACTATAATTTGATATAACATTTCCACAATACATTTAATGCATCTATAAGTAAGTAGGTAGTACCTTTGCGATGTATTTTATGTAAATCGACTTTCATAGTTTCATATTTTAGAAATGATGTGGAATGTTATGAATGACAACACGACAATACGACAACACATAAAAACATTAAACCGGTAATTAATCGCATATTCGATTTGAATATACACATAGTAATAAAGTTGTTTGAACAGGTGCTTGGCAGTCATAGTCACACACATTATTAAAATTATTGCATTCTGCATTTTTTTTGTGTTTATCATCATCTCAGCCGTCAGTGATGAGCCCAGCAGGTACAATGTAGATATCTCCAACAGCTTCTCAGATCTTAAAGTGGATCCTTAAATTTAAAAATAAATACCCTCAGGTAGTGTGGAAAGTGTTAAAATCGCAAAGCCACCTCCCATTGTGTTGTATAGAGGACCTCCAAAAATTGTCACAACTCATTGAAGAAGTGATCTCAAAGGAAGACTATACCTACAAAGTAGTCTCAAAAAACCAACTTATAATCTCGACAAAATCTGTGGAGAAATATAAGGCCGTGATAGACCTGGTGCGTGCTAAAGGCCTTATTGGACATACTTTTGGTAGAAAAGATGAAAGAAGTTGGACATCCATTATCAAACATAGGCCTCCTGACTTAATTGGTTGCTAATTTGTGTTTAATAATGTGATAACTGCCACACATACAACATAACTCTTTTCTAACTTAAAGTTTTTTATTTCAGTCAATAACAACATAAACAATTAGAAAATAGTATACAATATCTGTAATGGCCAGCAATTCAGAGACAGTAACTTATGAAAGTCTAGAGTCTGTTGACGTAATCAGTGTGGAATTAGTGCCAGAACGCAAGGGTCTTATATTGAAACACTGTGAGTACTACGTCAGCTCTAGGAGACATGGGACGACAGTCACAAGGAGATACAATGACTTTGTACAGCTCTGCGATATTTTAAACGCCAAATATCCTTACCGGTAAGTTAAGTGTTTTATTTTTTTACTTAAACATTATCCTGTGTTCAGGACCAATTTGTGTATTCTGTAGCAATATTTCATATTGATAAAAGATTCTTAATCCCTGAGATGAACAAGGGTATTTAATGTTATTATAAATTACATGATGGCGGCTAATGCTATATAAAGTGTAGCCTACGCGGATGAAGTCATGCTATGATAATTATTATGTCTGAAAATATGATAACATAGTAGATTAAAATATTTTAGCTCCACTCATATTGTATGTATATTGATTGTAACTAAAGGGGGCGGTACAGACAAATCAACATCCCGCAGGCCTCAGTTTTTATGAGCTTTTACGTGAATCAGATTATTGAAGAATAGATCTTCTAGAGCTTAAAAAGAGTAGTAAATATTTAGAAAAAATTGGAATAGCAGATTGCTAATCTAAATAAACCTCCTCCATCTTCCTTAACCCAATATAAGCGACAGGACTCTTTATGGGCTATTTTTATTTGCGACATACTTGGTTCATTCGGACATTTTGGTTTATTATTTTACAAAATTTGTAATAATCATTCGACCTTGTTTCCAACTTCCAAATCTGATAAGCACTTAATGACATGCTATTATATTATGACCACACAATTTACGAGGAAAATGTTACAATAGGTACGTAGGCTACTAACTATATGCCATATTCTGGCAATTACTGTTTAATTACCTTTTTTAATTTCCTATTTATTTGCCAGAGAGAAAAACATTGTTAATACAACTACATGTATGAATCAAATCTCTAATCAGTCCCACATACATACCTACCAGACTCAAACATTACATTTAAATATTATTTACACTTTCGTGTTATTTGTTGTAACTAAAATCTTTATGTAAACGCAATAATCTTTATTACACATATGAAACAAGTAAATAATGTAAGTGCATTATACATATAGGTTTGTTTGTTCGTAAATTAAGAGGGTCGGTGGCCCAATGGTTATTAGGGGCCGACTCGTAAGCGAGAAGTGCCGGATTCGAACCCCAGTACCGCCAATGACTCTTGTCTGAGTTATGTACAGTACATTAGTTAGAACACTAATCGATGATCTTACGGCGAGGGAAAACATAGTGATGAAATCTACACGTTCAGGCTATTATTTGTGTAACCATGATCTAATCTGGTCAGGTTCCCCTGACTAGATTGGATTACCTGAACTGCTCCAATGTAATTACCAAATCCTAGATCAAGGTCAAGGCGGACCCCTGGCCCTCGCGCGCGATTGCACAACCGGTACATTAACGCCAAGATTATTACTTTTATATTTATTATTACTTATTCTTAAATAAGTATCTAATAACAGAACTCCAGAGGCGACGAATATAATTCCCTCCCACGATTCGTCTGGTGACAGTGCGTGATGGGTCCGAAATTGTTTTCCGGATCCAGTAACCACGAGATGAGGCAGGCGGGTGTCTCTAGGGAATGCTAATTGGGACTTTACGTGACCTACATACCGAACAACTACTTTTGGTAGTTATTTTGGTCGTTTAGGTATCGTGAAAGCTTGAAATTATTAAGGAAAAGATCGAAACCGCTTTGATTCAACGTTTTGAGTGCCTTGCCTACATACATCTCAGATAAAGGAGGCTATGGTACATATCGCTAAGGAATGGAACATGTTGCGAGTGTTTCGCTGTATATTTAATCAGGATACTTTCTTCTATGAATAGATTGACTGCGGTTTAGATTCGGCTAGTCATTTACCACCAGGTGAGATGATCGTCAAATGCCTGGCAAATAGTTCTTACAATAAAAAAAAAACGTAATGTAGGCACACGTAAACTGTAGTTCTTATCTCCTCACTGGGCACACGCTTTTCGTGAATATTCTTCTGCGATTTAGGGCTATGACGTCATGTAGCTTTGGCTTACAGTCTTTAGATGATGCTTAGCGATAGGACATACCGGACCCACATATGTCGAAAACTCCACGACAAAGAACAGAACGAATATTAATTAAACAAAGCTAAAAACAACCTCGATAACCAGTTTAGGTTTTCAAAAAAATAAAATCGTTTGATCCGGTTGGTACACACATACGCACGTCAAACGTTAACATCCCTATTTTTGCGTCGGGAGTTTTTGCGAGTAAGCAAAAACATGGAAAAGCAAGTCAAATGGAATGAATGCAAATTCCGCAAACGGAATTAGCTAGTCAGCACTAAGCGAAATACCAGTCCAGGATGATCTGAACAACTGCGTAAGTAATATATCTACATTAAAAATCGACATTGCAGCGCCGTATGCCGTTTACCTCCGAAAAGGGTGGTGGTTGGCGGGGGCAGTGCGCACTTTCTGCAGCGGCGGCGCGCGGCGTTGCAGCGCTGGTTAACTCTGGTGGCTCGGCATCCAGTGCTTGCTCATGATGCTGACCTCCGAGCTTTCCTCTGCGAAGTGTCCTTGAAGCTCGAGAAGCCGAAGCATGACGAGTTCATGCTCGCTGGCACGCAGGAGCAGTCGGTGAGTTTTAAAGTCTTAGGGATTATATGAGGTCTGTGAAGAGTGTCAAGGGGGAGCTACTGTTGCTGTTACTTGCTGTTGCCAGAGTAAGAAATGAGTTCTTAAAAGGCCGCATTATGGCGGTACCTCATACATCCTGGTCAGACTTTATTGCAAAAGGAAAACTTAGGCACGATTCACTAACAAAAGATTAAAAATAAAAACTTGATTTGAACGGGTTGCACAAACAACTTGTTTTTTGCTTACTTGATTTTTTTGATGACTTTCGGTTATCTTACTAAGGATAATTAAAGCATTATTATGATAAAATTATATCGTAACTAGCGATCCACGTGCAGTTTGCATTTTTACTCCTGTTTAGGTCTACAATGAGGAGTTTTCCAGTAGGTATTGATAGATGGTTTCAAAAAGCATCAATAGATGGCGCTCCTACAATTTTGGTAATCTTTTTTAAATCTGTATGATGGTGGCAGTGATTTCATGCAGCCAAATAATACTAAACTTAAAAATAAAATGTTTTTTCATATAAATATAACTGTTAAAGGATGAATGAAATGTAAAAAGAAATATTTATAGAAGTTGGCACTGAGTTCCATTATTATTACAACCTCGAAAATGGTTGAAAACTATAGACAAATACAATATTATCCAATACAACGTACCAAGTACTTATATCCTGCTTGCTAAGAACCTATTTTAAGCGATTATCAATTACCAAAATTGTCGGGGCGCCATCTAGTGAGTGGTTAGGAATGCTTTAGATACCTATTGGAAAACTGCTCATTACTCTCAATATCCGGATGTTACAAAATGACACATCAGACCACCTGCAAGTCATTTCAAATATATTCGAAATAGGTTCTTATCCCCTGTTTTAGGGAGCTATACCAACTGATGAGATGCAAGCGGCCTTCGCGTCAGAGCAAGAGCAGCTGAGACTGTTGCAGCTGGGCTTGGGCCGGCTCTACCAGATATTTGAAAGAGGTTGGTATTTCCAGGTCTTGTGTTACATGCGTGTTTGACATATTGAATCCAAAGTTAAGGGCGTCTATCACCAAATTCTTAAGCATTTAAGCTTAAGATAGATAAAGATAAATATATTTATTTTCAGTAAGTGTAGGTACAATAATTGGTGTTAACAAAATTATAATCTCGTCCCAAGAACAGACAATTAATCCTTTCGAATATGAAAATATTGAGTACGTACATAAACATTATATCCATTAACATTATATCTAGTGTTACTTATTCAAAATCAGCTTATTTACAGAGTCTTATTATATATTAACCAACATTTTAGTTTTTTCTGTAAAAGTTGAATAGGTTTTCTTTTCAGACTTTCAGGCAATGTATTATAATATTTTAAAACAAATAGCTGGACAATTTTTACAATCCTTCGTTGTTTTTGGCACTCTAGATTATTCAAGCTTGTTTATACAAGCTTCATCTTATTCCTAGTACATCTTGGATAAATACTTTCGGCAGTAATGAATAAGTTTGGATTACGAACTTAGCTATTTCGAAAATATAGAGGTTAATATATTTTTGAACTTAATTTATTTTTGAGTTGTTTGAACACCGTTTTGCAAGACTCCCAACGCGGCATTCCACACATTGCACGCACACATTTCTTTTGAGCTATGAAGGCTCTTCGGAAATCAGTAGAATTATACCTTAGAGTCCAATCAAGATGGGTCAAGATGAGATAATCACTCATACAAAATGACGTTAAACTTAATTCTTTAATGTATTTAAGAATTTGGTGCAAGCCGGGCTAAGTAGAGGTCTATATTTAATTTCCTACTATCCATCCAACTAACGATGTAGATAACAGGCGCCCATATCTAACTAACATCTACCACTAATGGTATGGGAATAGAATTAACTTGTGATGGAAAAATATACATTTATACCTGTAGTGTTTTTTATAGACAATAATTTAGTGATGGACCATATTCTCGTAGGACGCACTCTTATCGAATTATTTACGAAAAATATAAAAACCAAAAGAACCATAGATAGCAGGTACATATATTGTAAGGATATTTATTAGAATTATTACCTTCAATTTGCCGCAATAATAATTTCTGTTGTAATTAGTTTCACCTCTAAAACTATTTCTACCTTTTTTCTTCCACTACATTACCTAATGCGATTAGGTTTCATGTAAAGATGTTTGTTTTAAGCGGGAACTACACTAGATCCACGCCACGCCATATGTGTAAGGAATTATGGTCCTTATTTATTTCCGTATAGGTATCTCTTTGTCTTTTATTCTGTATCCATTCTCCCCTTTCACGAGAGCCTGTCGTGGATCTAAACTAATCTATCTCTGAAATCTTAATCGCGTACTATCTGGTCGGCTATCAGTGGAGTCTAGGTGCGAGTCGGAGCGCACGGACGTCCGCGAGCTTGGCGCGGCCCTGGCGGCGCTGGTGGCGCCCGCGGCCGCCATGCGCGCGCGCCGCCCCGAACTCCGCGAGGCGCTAAGGGCTGCTGCCGAGTGAGTATATGTCACATGACATGCACACATCTGTTTCCCATAGAGGTAGGCAGAGATTGAGTGCTGCAAGCTACGATCCAGACACACCTCTTTTGCCCATACCACTCTTGAGGGTACTTCTGAGCTGCCCTTACATACATCATACTCGCTCGTAATAATGCTCTAGGGTCATGTGGTCTACTGAATCAGATTGTCCACATTATCAGAATGACCACTGTATCAAAATTTCTATTGTATTCATATCTCTCTTTCACTATCCACTTTGAAAGTTAAAAAGAACTAATATGACGCCAATGGGAAACTTCTAACGTTGATATTGAGAGAGAAAAGACACGGACGGCTCCTAATTTTCACTCTCTTTATCGCTCTCCTACTACGACCTATTCGGACCGCAATGGATTAATGTACCCCCTTTACTATGCAACACAGTTTAGCGACGCGTACCTAAAACTTTGGTAGGTATCGGAGGACGCGTTCTCCGCCCAGCACGATCTCACTCGATTTTTCTTAACACTACCAGCATAAATAATGTTGTTATCCAAACTCTTGATTCGAGCTACTCTCAGAGACCACTGGATTAACGGACGACCCATAGTACTGTGCAACACAGTCTATAATGAAGAGCGATGTCATCCAAACTCTCAACCTACACTGGATCAATGTACCCCATTTCACGGTGCACAGCCTAGCGACGCCTACCGGCAGTCTAGCAACTCTGGCAGGTTTCGCTCGACGCGCTGGCCATCTATAGCATCTGGATCAACGTACCCCATTTCCCTACACACAGCCTAGCAACCCGTACCGGCGAATCAACCTCCTCAGCCGACGAGCCGAGCCAGCTCTGGCAGGTGTCTCTGGATGCGCTGTCGGCCCACCGCGAGCTGGGCGAGCGGCTGTCGCGGGGACTGCACGCGGAGCGCGCCGCGGCCGCCGCTAGCGCATCGTTGTCGCCCGCCGCGGCACTGCTGAGGGACCGGCACCGGTACGCGCTTAACTGCGGTTTTGAGGTGAGCCTACCACTTGCACAGTGCACAGTATAGCGACACGTACCGGCGAATCCACTAGAGCCAGCTTCTGGCAGGTGTCAATCGACACGCTGTCGGCCCACCGCGAGCGGCCGCCGCCAGTGCGCCGCTGTCGCCCGCCGCGGCCTTGCTTAGGGACCGGTACGCGCTTAATTGCGCTTTCGAAGTAATTTTAGCAAGGTTTCTTGGTAATATGGATATTTTGTGTCAAATAATTTATTGATTTAACGATTTTTTGTGCACAACGAAAGTTACAATAATATGAACATAAAGATAATAATCACAGAAAGTACATCTTATTTCTAAAAAGAATATTTTTAGGACACGCCGAGTATGAAACGAGGTGGTTCATGGTTTGCGGAAATATGCCACAGTCGCACTGAGAACTGTCATTTTAATTTTTATTGTATTATACCTTTGTAATGCGCACGGCTAAGAAATGGAACACGTTGCCTGCGTGTGTGTTCCCTGATCATTCAGGACGCCTTGCATGCTCCATCTTCGGCCACATTATCACTTACCACCAGATAAGATGACAGTCAAATGCCTGGCTAGTTCTTATAATAATAATCAGACCCGGGAGACAGTTCGGCATGACTGCGGAGTACGTAGAATTATATGTACTTGACAATCGCGATTGTACGTCTTGGTATGCTGATTGACGAGAATTGTCATCATTATCACGTTGACGCGCTTTCGAGTGTCTTCAGTGCTTTACCTACCTATAATATAAATGTCACAAATGTTGGGGTCGGCAGCGCGTGGGTGATACCCCTAGTATTGCAAACGTTTATATGCTGGGGTACTGCTTACCATCAGGTAGGCCGTAAGCCTGTTTGCCGCCTTAGTGGTTTAAAAAAGTATCACCCCACAGAGCATATTTTTAATGCCTACTGATGGAAAGTGGCCAGAATGGCTTATTTCTCTTTAATTGTTTGTAAGTTTACACAAAAGTTGTTGATTTGTAACGACTCTGCCGGTAGTGCCATACCAGCCATGTCTTACAAAAAATAATTTCTTTATTGGTAAACTTGTTCACTGAGTCCCATTTTGCCGCCCACAGGAGGCTCGAGTGGCCCGGGCGTACGCGGAGGCGGCGTTGGCGGCGCTCCCGGAACTCTTCCACGCTCAAGGCACCGCGCATGCCAGCATCGCCGCACTATGGGCCAATTTGCATAAAGTCCTCACAAGCCAGGGGTCTAAACCAGCTCTATGATCGTGGAACAAGCAACTCCGTGGACCAATGAACCAATGCAGGTGGACAATGAACCAATTCTATTGATTAATGAAGTTATAGGTATACCCAGGGCCCAAATCACCGACTTTGTGATCGTGGAACACACAACCACCTGTGAACCAAACTCGTGGTTGGACCCTGGAACAGGCAGCAAATATTCCGTGCACCCATGAACCAATGCAGATGAACACTACGATCGTGGCACAGGCAGCAAATGTTCCGTGCACCCATGAACCAATGCAGGACAGTGAGTCATTTTTTTGTTAGGACATAACGAGTATAACGAAATCCGTACTAGACCTGTCCCGGTACACACTCGGGGAACAAGAATGAATGAATGAAACACTGTATTGCATACGTAGGTACAGAAATCAGCTGAACCACGACATAATTGGTCTAGCTAGAATCTAGAGACATGAAGAATGTGTGTACGGAATGAAAAGGGTAAAAAGCAAGAAAATTATTTTATTGGGACCAATTATATATCTCGAATATATTTTAAAGTAACTAATTTTACAATCATATTTTTGTATTTCAAGTTATAAGTAAGTACATGTATATTTTGAATGATGAATGTTGTATAAGTTTTGTAAGCAAATATGTATATTTACAGTTGTTTTTTTAATGAATTGAAATATATTTTTATAGGGAATATATGTTACGAAAGAAAGCAATACCTAATAAAATAAGCATATTAACTTGTATCTTTATCTTTTATTGGATTGGTGTGCCCATAAAATTGTCGTATTGTGCCTAAAGGCACAATTATTTCTTAAGTCTGCTAGCTAAAGACCTCAGAAGTTTAGTTAAATTATGTTACACGGTGGTTGTTCTATAGGTAAGCCTCACATGTCTGCTCATTTTTAAAGAATCAACTCTACCTATTTTGTGATCAAACTGTAGTCACATTAAAACAAATGGTTTATTTTATTATCTCTCTTAGTAGGTAAACAGTTGTAATAATTGCAACGATAGACGTTACATAACACGACATGACACAATACTAATATTCGATCACTCTATTGTCGCATCTGAAGGTGCCGTCCCACTATTGCGTGAAGCATTGTCTAGTCCCACTTTGTCTTTAAAAGTTTACAAATAGGTATTGTCATTGTTTATATTTGCGGGGGGAGGCGGGCGCTCGCCGCTAGTAGGCTGTGGAGCGAGCTCGCGAACAGATGAACGCACTGCTGCTGGCCGCGTGGCTGAGCGCGGCCGGCGATGCCCTTGCGTGGTCCGAACACGCCCAGGACGGCACCTTCACCTCCTTCGAGACCGGAACCCCAGAGGATCGGATGTACCACTTCAACAAACGCTACCAGCCGCAGTACCACCTCCACACGCGATCCGGGTGGCTCAACGGCCCCGCTGGACTGATCTACTTCAACGAGAAGTACCACCTATTCTACCAGTACCACCCGTACAATCGCGCCTGCTCGCACGTGACCTGGGGCCACGCCGTCAGCGCCAACCTGGTCGACTGGGTGCACTACCCCCCGGCGATCGTCCCCATAGAGAAGTACGAGATCCTCGGCGCCTACGGGGGCTCCGTCGTCCTACACAATAACTACATGACGATCTTCTACACGGGCCAGATATCGAAAGATAACAAAACCGAGCAAAATCAAAATATTGCAATAAGTGCCGACGGCATAGTGTTCCAGAAATTCCTATACAATCCTGTGGTAAAAAGAGCGCCCGACAATGTGAATCCGTCATATTTAAAAAACCCGAAAGTGTGGAAATATCGAAACACGTGGTACATGATCCTGGGTTCGATGTCCGACCAGAAGCACGGGCAGCTGCTGCTGTACAAGTCCGCAGATATGTTCAACTGGAAATTCAATGGCACGCCCGCTGAATCCTACGGAGATATGGGCTATTTGTGGGAGAAGCCAGACTTATTCGAAATCGACGGCCAGGATGTGCTAATAATGTCCGTGCGAGGAATACTGACTGAGCGCTTCCGTTACAAGAATGTGTATCAATCGGGTTACGTGTTCTGCAAATTCAACTACGCAACTGCTCGTTTCGAGGACACGGAAGTGTCAACGTCTACGTTCGTCGAGCTCGACTACGGGCACGACTTTTACGCGCCGCACACGATGATGGCGCCCGACGGACGGCGGCTGATAGTGGGGTGGCTCGGCATGTGGGAGACCGGGATGGAACGGTCGGAGGGGTGGACCAGTCTGATAACGCTGGTGCGCGAGCTGCGGCTCGACAGGGCGGGGCGGCTGCTCATGGAGCCCGTCGCCGAGCTGACGGAGCTCCGCGGAGAGCTCCTGGAGGACGCCTGGTACGTCCCCGGGGAGGCTTTTCGGGCGGGTACGAGGAGGTTCGAACTGATAGTGAAATCGTTGAAGAACGCTAATAAGGTGCAGTTGATTTTGGAATGGACCGGGAACTACCATTATTCGTTGAAGTACGTGAGTTCGAAGCGGAGGATGAGCGTGAATCGCGGGGGCGCGGACGGGCTGCGGCAGGCCGACTGGGCGCCGCTGCATGATGCGGTGGAGTGGCGCGTCTTCGTGGACTACAGCAGTATCGAGGTGTTCTGCGGGCGCGGCGAGCTCGCGTTCTCCAGCCGCATCTACCCGCGGAACGCGATCACCATCCGCGTGGCCGGCGACTCGCAGCTGCACATCGTACAGTACCGGCTGCGGCGCACCATCCGCTTCGGGGGATTTGGCAAATCGAAGAACACTTATGCTTCATTTTAGCTTAGGAACATACGAGTTAGGGTTGAATACCTATGTTTTTTGCAACTTAATTTAAATACTTTGTAGTAATTCAATAATTTAAGACAATGGAAATGAAGATCACTAAGGTCTGTTAGGTTAGGTTAGTTACTCCCTACCCTAGCGTTTCTACCTAAAAAATTGGGAATTATTATAATATGCTTTCCTTCAGTACATGTAGGTATTGGGAGTATTCACGTGCTCGTCGCATTTGCTATTAATGATTAGGTACTGGCTGTTTCCTCGCGATTTCATGCGCGTGGAATTCAAGACATTATGAAATTTAAATTCTCCCGTGGGATCTTGTTGGAATAAAAATAATAACTAAATTAACAGGTTCGGCTAGCTCATACTCCTCCTAAGTCGGTTCCTCAATGCTCGATATTCTAGCCAGGACGTTCTTCATTTCCACGAGTCTCGTTCGTTCTCACGTCATTTCTAGGCACCTGGTTGAGCCTTCGGCCTCTTGGTCTTCTGCCATCCACAGTGCCGGTTACGATGAATCTCTCCTAGTTCTTGGTATCTCGGCAGCCTATGTGTCCAAAATACTGGATTACCTACTCTGTAGAGGCATTCGAGATCCAGCCCCTTCAGTATGGATACATTCGTTCGGAACGCTGTCCAAGGTATTCGAAGCATCCACCGCCAGAGCCATATCTCAAACTCATAATTTAGTTGTCTGTCTGCGGTCTTAATAGTCCAGGTTTCAACCCCATAGAAAATCGAGAAGACAAGAGAGCGGACAATGGAAATTTTAACTTGCCCATAGAAACATAAAATATCTGCGCTCATATGAAGTATTTTTTGGTGTATCGATTCAAATGTCGTCTACCGGCAATGTATACTTATCTTCTAATCTATATTTACCTACTTCCGGTTCCGAAAGATATTGATAGGGAGCCGGTGCCGGCAGCGGAGGCAGTCTATGATTTTATAACATCACTGGCTGTTTCCCCGCGGTTTCTACGCGTGGAATTCAAGATATTATGTAAATTACCTACCCCACGGGATCCTGTTGGGATAATAATTTTAATAACGCTATATCCGTGGCGGAATACTGGTCCTCCCAAATTTAACCTGCCATAAGACGACACGCCAAAAAGAAGAATAACTATAATGAGCAGTTTTCCAATAGGTATCTAAGGCATTCCTAACCACTCACTAGATGGCGCCCCGACAATTTTGGTAATTGATAATCGCTTGAAATAGGTTCTTAGCAAACAGGATATAAACACTGGGTACGTTGTATTGGATAATATTATATTTGTCAATAGTTTTCAACCATTTTAGAGGTTGCAATAATAATGGAACATAGTGCCAACTTCTATAAATATTTCTTTTTACACTTCGTTCAACCTTTCATAGTTATGTTTATATTAATAAACACTTTATTTTCAAGTTTAGTATTACTTGGCTGCATGAAATCACTGCCACCATCATACAGATTTAAACAAGATTACCAAAATTGTAGGAGCGCCATCTATTGATGCTTTTTGGAACAAACTATCAATACCTACTGGAAAACTCCTCATTAAGTAAATAAATTATTGCATAATTTTTTTATATTATCTGTGTCTGTTTATGTTAGAATTTATGGTAAAAGGTAAATGTGAACCAAACCAAATGGTTCACTGTGTACCTACGGTCTGCACTGCAGACCATCCCGTGTGGTGTCCGGTCTACCAGAGTACATACCTACCTAAGTATCTAGAAGGTACTCTCAGCATTGGCGTATGTATCTACGGCTATTTTCCAGGGGGGCCCGGCCCCTGAGGTGACCGATGAAGCCGAGTCGATCGCCAATGTACACAGTAAGAGCTTTGGAATCGAAAGTTGGCACTTAGTAAAGTCCTGAGTATCCTAAGTTAGACTAAGTATAGTCAAAGCATTCATACTGCTATACTGTACTATACTTATATATAGTCTGACAAAATACCCAGAACTTATTTCGGCTGAACACGAACACGCTCATTAACGAGTGAATTTTATTAGTATACTAATTGTTGATTAAGAATTTATTTCGCAAGATCTATACATTTATTAAAGTTAATTGCTGTAAGCTTTTTAAATACTGAACAAAAATACTGAACAACATTTCTTCTTTGTTTCCTACAAACTGTCGTTTTGATAACATTGTAGCCCATTATGAGCTTCAGTCAGCTCAGAATGGATTTTAATGATCTTCTACATTAATTATGTGAGATGGGTTGTAATACTAATATATTAACATGTTACTAATAACAGCAGGAAATACAGTGTATTGATATCGCTACGACAAAACCGCTTAATTGTTAATATTTCAATACAAGTACAGTCGATTACTCATAGCGTGGACCAATTATTTTTGTATCAAACCACATAGAGGCGAATATTGTTATAAGTATACTTCACTGCTTTTCCTTATCACAAATTATCCTGGTTGGTAACACGCTGTACGGATCAGTTTTAAAGTAATCGTCCTACAGGACGTGGTGTTAGTTCCTTTGTTCGAATATTCAACTTCTCAGATAATGCGTAAGAGATTGTTTGCTTTCTGCGCCACTTGCTGCAAAGGGATGTGAGTACAAATCTTCTAAACACGGAAAAAAATTCTGGGAAAATTTATAATACAACTATAGTAATTCTGGACTGTACTTTAATTACTGGCAACTTTCAAATATTTTAGATGAAAATTTACTATTTGTATAAGAAATTTTACGATTTACTATTGTAATTTTTATCGACAAATTAGTTTATTAAATTCTGCTAGTGCTGTCTCTGTATCTTTCCAATGTAACTTTTAAATTTTACAATAGTTTGATTGAAATATTTCCAAATTAGTATTAGTATTTGTCGTAAGAAGCGCTCGTGTACGAGTTACCAATTAATGAGTTATATTGTATATGCTACACTTTACGATTAGGAGCTCGCAATAGCTTTCGGGCTAAGTTCTCGCTTGTCAAAAGGCAGGACCGGGTTCGAATCCAACGCAAAGCAAATATTTTCACTATTATATTTGTGTGCCTTGAATTCTATCCTCTCTCTCTCTCTTGCATATATTATTATTTTATTTAAATGCTCGAAAAAATTCTACATTGCCGACTAAATTTTACGATAGTCCTGTTGGAAACTTTACTAAAACGACTAGTATTATTTGCATTATTTGGTTAATAAAATTTCCTATAGTACAATATAAAAATTAGTATATAGAAAGTATAGTCCACCGTTATGATTCTATTTAATAAGAATTACAATTAAATAGTTGAATCGTAAAAATTCCCCGATATTTCTTTCCGTGTACTTGAACTATTGTAACCTTATGCTTTGTAGTTATATTTTATATTATAAAACTGGTCTTTCTTGTAGAGTTCCACGTCGACCAGAAAAATCGAAAGCAAAATCCCTTCCGGATCTAACCAAAGACCCAGAGAAGAAAGAAGATTTTGCAATGAGGCGTGCTAGCATTTAAAGTTAAATTTACTATTGTGATCCCAGTAATGTAGAAGGTTATTAAATAATTGTTTTCTAAAAATAGTTTTTATCTAATCACAACGTATTCTACTGCTATTAGCTCTAATTACAATAAAATACAAGCCATTAGCTAATATAATACAACCTTAACATTACACATAAATTTCAATCTCAAGTCAAAGTTTATCATTTTCCTGCGATAACACTTCTATCTAGAAATCATAGTTTTGCTCAGTATGACTAAGCGTTGTTGACCAAAGCTTTACGAGCTGTCATCAGATAGTCCATCAGTGATAAAATTAACGTAAGCTGCACCATTGAGCCTCAGAAGCTGCATCATCCTGCAATCTTGCGCCTTGAAGGCTATTTTGTAGGCAGTTTCGTAATTAAAGTTAACCGCTTCTTTTTGGATACTAGACTGCGTGCACAGCCACTCAGCAAGTTGGTAATTTCGAGTTTTTACGGCGACATGCAGCAAAGTATTCCCTGTTCTAAGCTCCCTGGCATTTATTATATCTTCACCATTTTCCACGAGAGTTTCTATTTTCTTGACGGAATTCTCTTGGTCTTGGATCGCGATATGTATCGATTTTCGCCCAAAACGGTCATAAGTAAGCTCAGGTTCATGTAAAGCTCTTACAGTACCTTCCATTGCAATTTACGTCCACGGTTCAACAAACTCAGAATGTTACTAGCAGTTTCAAAATCACGATCTCGATTTCTGACGTGCTGTCCTGAAATAGAATAAGATTAGAGCACACCCAATATGTGACAGCTACGCGAAATCATGAAGCGCGTGCGTGAACATGTTTTCAAAATAAACTACAATTTAGACATTGTTAAGCCTTCTACATGATACCAAGGTCTAGTGTCAAGTTTAATGGATGTTTTTACACTTGGTCCGGGATCAAAAGACCTGTACTGATTATCAAAACTATAACAATGATTATAGAGTTCCACGAATTTCCGCACACATGTTCCCTGATAAAAATTGGCACACTTTCTGTAGTTGACACATGCTTACGTCAGTTCATTCAAGCCCTTTGGAATGCCAAGGTTACTACGCCTGATATTACACGCGGCCATTAGCTTGGTAACTGTTTATCAAGTTGTTTTTACTATTGATAGCTTTAATAACAACGCAAAAAGTGTAGAACTGATCTATCTCAACGAGCAGAGAACAAACAATCTACGATTGTTTACTAAATCGGATTGACGTCAATGTGCGATATGCGTAGTGACCAAGCAGGTGATTACACTCAAGTCCTTGGATGATACCTAAGGTCACAGTTCCCGATGCTTGTCAGTGAAGACTATAACCATCGATTTTATTGAAGTGT
This sequence comes from Blastobasis lacticolella, assembly GCA_905147135.1. Classification (NCBI taxonomy): domain Eukaryota; kingdom Metazoa; phylum Arthropoda; class Insecta; order Lepidoptera; family Blastobasidae; genus Blastobasis; species Blastobasis lacticolella. Next base: position 6,154,447 of record LR990048.1, on the reverse strand, counting down.
GTTTTGGATTTGGACCAAAGATTTTCTATTTTTAGTTTTTCGTAGAGTTTTATTTTGAAACTGTGTCACACCTCCCCTTTAGTTTTGTGTCGTAGCCTACTTCCATCCAAAAAGTTTGTCTTATCTGCCCTCTGGTGGTCTCTTTTGTGACCTAACATCCGATCCCTGATAAGCGCACGTGTTCTTTAGTCAACAATATTTCCAATAAAATTGTACTGATCTGCGCTATCATGTCATTAGACAGACTCATTTGGGTAATGGCAGTCGCTCCTATTTTGTGCACCGGAATGCCTATGGTGTGAGTAGAATTCTAGAAAAAGTGATCAGTGGCTTTAGTTTTGGAGAATTAACTCCAGGTATTCTTGCAGAGTGGAGGAGGAACCGGATGAGAGGAAGAAAGATGGACTCTTCTGCTCAAACTCACCGTGTCCTACGACTGGACTTTTTTTGTTCGTTGTCACGTTCATGTTTTTGTTTATAATGAGCTGCGGTCTCATTAGTTTTTATATTGCGCAGTACTTAGTATCATGTATCAAAAGTGTTGTCATCTCATCAGTTAATTTAGTAAAAAATTACTTGTAAGTATTAAATTTTAAGCATTTACAAGTTTTTTGACTTTGTGCTATCAATAGCAACGTAAACACCACGTAGGTTGTTTGTTTACTAACCTTTTCGGCGAAATAATCGCACAAGCAAACATTTGATGAGTATACACACGCCTACGTGGTCACTGGAGCTCAAAATGTCGCGTTTGTCTGGACCAGTCGTGCCAACAGTTCGTTTTTTGGGTTAGGCTGGAGTAATGGAAGTACAATACGCAGAAATCGTCTACGTGGAATTGAAGCGCAACATCCATATCCCCCTTGATTGGCCGATCCAAGGGATAGAAGGACTTGTGCTCTATCTAGCGGAGAAAATTATCAGTAATTTTGGATCCCTGTACATTCTACAAGTCAACAACATACCTGCTAAGCTGATCCGACGTGGTGGTGTCTATGTGTTTGAAAAAGTGCCTCAAGAGTAAGTATGACAATGATTTTAATTTTCCAAAGAAAAAATAGATATTCAACCGGATTTCATTTCAGAAAAATGGAAGGTTCTCACCTGTATGACGTCGTATTGCCGATAGGTGGCCAAGAAGTCAGAGTGGAAATTTTCAGCGGAGAAAATCAATAATATTGTGCAACGGCTTTGACGAGCGAAAAAGAAATGCCTTATCGCACAATATCTCCTTGCTTTGAGTAAGTTGTTGTTTGATTAAATTTACGTCACTATGTTATTATTGTTCTCCAGGTGTATCAAATTGTAGATATTTTGCTTTCAGGCAAAAACGCAGTACTGCCAACGACCCTGTTTCACGTCACTGCATGTTACGGAGGATTAAGCGGTTGGTATTATTCTGCAAAATATTTACACAATTTGAAAATGTATTGACTTGTAGTTTTTTTGGATTTTCAAATGGGCACCAGAACAAATGTATCGTTTTCGAAACAAGGGGAATGATAGTGAGAATTTTAAAAACTTTCTAACAAACAACTTTCTTCTCATTAGCAAACAAAATCAATGAGATTATTTGTTGCAGGTTATCAAGCAAAACTATACTTCTAATATTGGTCTTAGCTTACCCTTCTATTTGGAGCTTAGTTTTATCTTCAAAGTTTTAGGTCAACAAATGAAACACATCATAACATTGTGTACTTTCATTCACAAAAAACATAACAGCTGATAGATACGTCACTCATAGACGATTTTTTGTGCCTAGACAAGTAGACAATTTGCGTCGAATATTTGTTTCGTAGCTTCAAGGCAAAAGTTCGTTGATCGATAGCGAAAACCAGTTGTTTATTCTTGGACAGTAAAGCTGAGATTTGATTATATAAAGCTAATTTTCGTAGTACTTACTATCACAGAATTAAATGCTATGGTTTTTAGATGACAATATAACTTAAACAGACTTAGCTTATCCGTTACAGATACATCCCACAAATTGGACAGGTTTCAATCCCCGAGTCTATTTCTTCAATGTCCACAGTTTTTCTAGGATTCATTGACTCATGTAAATCCATTTCGAAGACAGAATATTGGAATGGATTTGGCTCAGAACTTGGATCACCAATTTTCTTGAACCATGAGCGATAGTTGACCATGACGAATTCCGCCTGGACGCCGTTCAAACACCCTCTAAGGCCTTGCATTGTCCTGTGGGTAATCTGCCAAACTGCCATAATGTTGGCTAGTTCCTTCTGCAGCGTCATAGGCGAAAATGTTTTCCACTCTTTTGGAATTATTATTTCCAGGGACATGACGAAAAGGCACTAGGTCAGAACTTTGGTATTATATACTTCACTGAAACATGAGCTAAGTCAATACAAATACGAGAAATTTATATTAAATTATTAGACGTCTGTATAACACAACTACTTGATTTATTATGAATCATTCGGACGCAACAACGCAGTGATATGATAACTTAAGAAACAAGTTAATATAGTCTTTGCTTATCCAAATTGTAAATATTGTTTGATTATAATGTGATACTTTGATACAAAGCGGAGCTTGTTTACTAAGTAATGAGATCAAGTTCAACAGAAAGGTGCTTTCAATTGATTAAACCGCCGACAAGTGCCACAATTTACTACCAATCACACGCTTATTGACGTAGTTATGGTCAGAACCAATCCAATTTGAGAATTTTGTTTTATTAGTTCAAACAAACTCCGCCCAAAAGATAAAAAATTGACCAGAGAAAGTTATGATAGTAGTTTTGTAAATTTTTCAGAAGAAATATTTACATTTATTTTGTTTTCTATTAGTAATAGAAGAGAGGGATATATATTATTATTTATAAATATATATATATCTCCTGAATTATCTAAAAGAAGAATAAAATATTTATAAAAATTTAGTATCAATTTGGCAGAAGGAACGGAAACTTTCATTAGCTTACAATTTGTCTCCAATTGTCATCAGCGTTTTCAAGTGTCTCCATCTCTGATTACAGGAAGCAGTTAGTATCCAGTGATCTGACATACCTACCATCAGTGTCGTGCCATGTCATGACATGAGACGGGTTATAGGTATTGTAAAAATTAATTATTCAAATTTTTCTTTTATTAGACATGATTTAGGGGATATATATAAATATATATTAATGTATATATCTCCTCTATGACATTACTAATAATAGATAATACTTTTAGAAACAATTATTTGAATGAGCAAGCTTTTGTCACCAAGATAATAGCCGCCATATTGTGATAACTGATGACAGTTGAGGATATATTTTTTTTCCAGTGTGAGATTTCGGTATAATTTTTTTGGACCAGACATTAGAAACATTTATTCTTACCCAGGAATTATTGATCGTAAAATGGATGATAACTGGACCAGATCCAAGAATCTGCTGGTTCCTAAAATATATACCCGACACTCTTGCTACTAATTTTCACATGGTAGAGCTCGAACCCACGAGCTATCGTTAGGCAAGTACTTCTTTCCTCCAAACTGTACCAGCGTACGGATGTTAATTTTGTCTGTCGGTTTTTTCATTAATAAATTACTTTATGTAATTATTTTTGAGCATATTCCGTGCATTGCGCATATGGAACACATCTCGCGCATCTGGAACCAATCCCGCGCAGATAGTAGTTAAGTACCAAAAATAGGCATTTTCTATACTATTTTTTAATTTTTTAACTAAAACATCACATGAACAACAATAAATTTATTTAAAAATAGTAAAAAATGAGTATCCAGCGAACATAATTAATTTAGATCACATGTCTTCACAGCACATTGTTTAATTAAGTCTGAAAGTAATGGAATTCTTTGGAATACTTAATTCAAATACTACTATAATCTACTATATTAAAAATAGGACTTTAATTCTGGAAAAAATAACGAATTTAATACTTTTAGTTGAGATCCAAGTCTAACTATTTAAAAATAAGGGTCGTTTTCATTCTCGTCATATTCATCTGATGAAGGATAAATATTTGAAATAGGAATTTTTGTGAAGATGGCACCTGAGCTTGTCTTTATCCAACGTGTTTCATAACGGATCTGAGAAAAAATAGTTTAGTTATAAAATTGGCGCTACAAAGTTTATAGACGTATAGGTTTAATAATTTATTTTTTACTAATTGCATGCCTTAAGCGCGAGCGTAGGTATGCTCTACTCTCGCCTAAAAATCGAAATTACTGAACAGTATTGTAATCATCACGATTCATGAGTGACTATACACAATATAAATATATGCTTAATTCATCACGATCCGTTTGACCACCGTAAGGAAACGTTTTCGTACGAACATTATACATATTGACAAATTTACAATAATTAGATCGTAGTTATCAGTATGTAGAGTATCTGGTAGGTCAATGGAGCCATTTTGTAATAATTACGGTACTCTGTTTACGATTCACTGCATCGTGACGAGAGCGATATTTTTTTTTCCGTGTAGATTTGTATGAAATCTACTAATTAAGAGTGGGATTTCAAGACCAGACTATAGAGGGTTAATTCCGGGCTATGAAATACGGATTGTAATTCATGCATCGGAAATCCTGTGTTAATATTAACTTAGATCCTTAATTGAACGTACCGAATCAGCTGGTCTTGCTTGGACTACCATCAAAATTGCCGCGCAAATTATAAGGCACAGAAACAGTTTCAGGCTGGCCATTTTCTAGTTATCTGCAACCCAAAAATCATCCTTGTAGCATTTAAAACGAAAAAGCGAAATTTTCAAAATTGAAAGGCATCAAATTACGATAAAACAAAAAAAAAACTTACGTGAATATGAGATCGAAGTGAACACTATAAAATTATAGCAAAAACTAAAAGTCTAGACAAAATTACCGTCCATTATATACCCAGCAAGCGCGCGAATTTTTCCTAGACACAAAAAATCGACTGGGGTGACATTGCAATCAGTTGTTTGGTCTCGAACTATTTATTTTTTTCTTAATAACTGTTGAATGAACGCGCTCTCAAGTTCGCGTCAATTAGTACTAGTGTAGACCTAAGCTCTATAAATTATTGGACATTTTGTAGAACGAAATTTATTTGTATTCATGTTATTTTAACTTTAAATAAAAAAGATACGATTGAGACATTCTAGTTCTATTAATTAATTATTTTTTAATAAAGAATGCTTCGCGCCATTTTTTTTAACTCAGTACAATACCACGCAAGCGTTGTGAACGGACCTAAGTTTACTATATAGTATATATAGATACTATATACCTTTTACTTAAAAATTCTAAAACATCTATATTTTATATTTATCATCTTGATCAACAAATTGATTGAAATGGAATTTAGAAGAGAACAGTCCTAAAAAGTTACCTAAATTTTTGGCCACTCTGACGCTGTAGTAGACGGCATTAATTTATAGATCTCGTTGCTCCGTATAACTATTAATAGAAAACCGCATGGCCGAGGCATCATACGTTACCATGTGCCAATTAAATGATACTAGCTCCATGTTACTACATGATTCCACCAGCGCCCAAGTGGTATGGCCTAATGTATAAAATCTGATAAATAACTTGATAAAGGTCAGTTTTTGCTATTTGTGACTGTTTTACACGTTGAAGACATTTACAAAAAATTATGATCAAGAGACTTATAGATAAGACTCAAAACTACTAAGGAATTGTAAAAAATCTTTATTTTTGAGGTTAAGTATTTTCCAGACGCTCGAGCGTAGCATTTTATAGCATTGAAATCTCTAATGGACAATCCCAAGTCCCAATTAATTTCTTTCAGACGTCTTGGCAGTATCAGGACTGGCAGAAAGCCAGAGAAAGACATTCTTTGATTTTTAGTTTACAATTTATATCATTTTATGATGTAGGAACACGTTTCAGGAACTTACTTGAGTATAACTAGGAAATTATTTGATGCGCATCCACAAAAAGCCAGTTATTGTTAATGTCAAATGAATTTTATTCCAGCAGCTGATTGTTCCAGACTTCCATTATGTCAGTTATGGTTTGAAACAAATGTAATTAGATGCACATGAATATCAAAGAAAATCACTAGTTTCAACACTTATGACATTTTTAAAAGACCTTTTGCTTTTTAAATTAATAAAAACAATGTTTAACTACTGCAAAAGTTGCGCCTAAACATTTCACTCAGTGTAACAAGTTAGCAAAATCTTATAATGTAACGTAATGTCAGTCAACCTGAAATTTTTAAGTTAAGTAACTATCAACTACATTTACATTTGAAACGTCTGAGCTATTGGACTTGCGCTGTAGATTTTGACTAGATGATCAACAAAATCAGTGAAATGTCACAGATGGTTTATATTACTTCCATTTCATAAACAGACAAACTTAACCCCATTCGACGTACGCTTCTATATAAGAAATGTAGACTCCATACAGTGAAATACAATAAGCTCGAGCAATCGCTGACGTGTGATTGAGATGACTTCACGTCTGTCTTTGTTTTTGCACCGAGACCCAAAACAAAAGCGCAGTATGTTTTCTTCCGTTCTTCAATATTCGTGCTATTCAGATCCTTAGCTATCTTCATGTACTCCTCGAAGTTTTCGATGTTTCCAATGAACACACACTTCCCCTTTCCCAATTTGAAGCAAATTGTCGGTCCAGTAGCGTTTCTATTGTAGCTAGCTGGGCAGCAAGGGAGTTTCGAAGTCAAGCACTAGAAAATAACGATACTAGTTTTCTCGAAGTTATTGAGAGTAAATTGCACGCCTCAAAAGACCAAATGTACTTACAGGTTGTCCCAAAGGTATACAGGTTTTTTGGGTTTTCTGATGGCTGATGAGGTATTGCGACGTAATGGGCTCTATAATAATAATTGTAATTGTCGCGAGTATCACAACTCTAATCATAATGTTGATTTACAGGATTTTGTCTAAAATCGGAAAAATTAACTCTGAAATTTAACAAACTGGAATATTACTCCCGAAAAGACGTCGTACGGCTACGAGGTCAGAAAGGATATTTATTATTATCAATGCTAATATTGAGGTGGGTTGCTGCATACATAAATTTCTGTTCATTACAGAAATCTATAATGGGTTTAATATACAATGGCTTAAGTTACAAGCGAATTTAAACGTTAGTAATCACTAGCAATTGCATAGGAAGAAACAAGGACTTACAAAATTTGGTATTTTAGGCAGAAAACAATTATTTTTAGGATAACATTCGATTAAATCGTCATGGAACATATAAACGAAACACAACAACGTTTAAAACTATTTATTCTTATATAATTCAATTGATATTCGATATTCACAATATAATCATAGTTTACCTCAGTTGAGGTCGCAGAACCAGAAACGCTTTGAACTCAACAATCGCTATCTTTGGACAATTAAGCCAAGCTTGTACTCGATACGACGTCATGCCAACCTACCTTTATGGAAATTAACTTTTTAGGTGTATGAGGTAAATAAGAGATTGTTTCAAAAATGGATCAAAGGATTGTTGATACAAAATTATACAAATAAAACCTTTTCGATCATTTTAGTTAATTAGGGTATGTCAGTATAATTTTTCCAAACCCGCTGATGATAAAAGCCGGTCTTCAATGACTTTGGATCCGTAATAGAGGTCCAAAATTTTTTTTTGAGTATCTCTAAATTGCTGCCGTTGAGTTTCTTTGCCAGTTGATTGTATATATTAACGCCTGACCCAAATTTGAAGCAAATCACTAGATTGCCACATTACTTTCAATATTTTTCTAGCAACAAGTCTCTCATCTCTGCAATAATTAAATCATTAATTATTATTAACTAGCAAAGAGTAAGACATAAGTCACGAAAAAGAAATTTCGGTTTCTTAAATATAACTCAATTTTCAACGTTATTGTCTTTGGATTGTAAAGAGCCTGAATTTCCTTTCACACGAGAGAACAACCTAAAATCATACGCCATCTAGCGGCGTTTGCTTGAACTGTCATTGTGAGTCAAACCTCCATGTCTGAAAGTACGACAGAAATACGGCAGATGGCGTAATTTCAACAACCTGAATATACAAGTTCATTTAACATAATTCACATGATTTTAAGAGAATTGTATCTATCACTTGATATTCAATAGGTTCCGCTCGTAAAATTGTAACGTAATTGAAAAATTAACTCAATAACATACTCACATTTTTGTCTACATGATTAAACGTTGTGACTTTAAGATTATTCAATGCCGCGACGAATGTATGCACTTAGAAAAGTATGTTGAAACCAAGAAAATTTCTTCTTCTTGAAGAACCCACTGCAAATCCAATGTTACTCACAACTACAACAAAAGCTCCAAACAACGATGGATCTCAACCTAGCGCCGTGATAAGGGTCTTGACCTAATGATCTCAACAAGAGACTGATTTTTAAAGGAATGTTCCTTTTTTAAAGCATTCGCTCAAAAGACATTCCAACATTCCTAACAGCCATTATTATGTGCCTTTTTTTTATATTCCTAACGTTATATATTTGTTTTCTTATATAACCAACCAGTGATATTGATTGTATTAATCCATTAGCTATAAGAGCTCTTAGAAGCTAAATTGACTGTAAAGATTATACTTAATAACATTCTGGTTGTGCTATTCATTGTGTGTTCTATCGTCGCTTAATCGCAATCTAATCCTAGCTTAGTATTTGTATCAATATACTGCATTTCTTACCCTTGTACATACTGTTTTATTTTTCAATCCCCACATTGGAATATATTCAAAACTCGATTATTTCTTCTCTTTGTGAGTAAATTGTCACATTGAATCATAGTCAAGAATTCGGTGATTAAAGCGATTCGAGTGACGTCATTTATTGCTTTCACAAAAAAAAAAAATTTGCTGCCAGACTTTTTGTACGTTAATTTTTATGCTATTAAAGTGCCACGTGTTTTCTAAATTCCTACTTGAGAAACTTTCCTTGTACAGTTAGTGAGCACGAATCAGCACAATTAAAGCCACCCAACGCGAATCCAGTATTCAAGTTAGGCGTTAGTTTTCAGTTGTCGCTCGGTAATTCTTTTTGAATTTTTATATGTTGGTTCTTATAATCTGAATATATGAGCGGTGTGGGCGATGTGAATGTTTTAAAAATGAGCTCGAAATTGTTTGAATCTTGGCTCAAAAGAACTGGTGTGAACACATTAAATGTAACACAAACTAATGAATGAACTAGCTCACAATGTTTGGTGAGGCGTACCTATACGATTTAAAAAATGTAAGCGAAATAAAATTATTCGGATTACATTCTCAAAAGACCCAGATATTTTGGTACATTGACTCCTAAAATCCGGGTTGATTATGCGTACAGCATAAATGTATAATGAAATGAGCGAGCTCGAAAATTTTTGAAGTTTTGCTCAACTGTGCTGGAATGAACATAATAAAAGAACTAATGAATGAGCGAGCTCAACGAGCTTGGGATTTTATACGGCGGTTACATAATCAAAACTTCCTTGTAGTAAATTATGAAAAGACAACAAATGAAATAACAAAATTTGTAAGATAAAAAAAATGTTTCATTTTGAATTGTCTCAAGTTTATAATCCAAATGTATGTTTCATCAAATAGACGACTGACCAAAAGTTGTTAATGTTTTAAAGTGCCAAATCATCCCTAATCAAATTATATAATCACAAATTATTTCCTCCACAGTATTTTACTCCCCTTCCTTAGTCTAATGGTTAGAGAGTTATGATTCTCACAAAATCGAATCTATCAAAAACATCGTTTGTGTTTTGTTAGTTCCAGCGAGTTCTAGAACCAATTAACAGGCGTTATTCACTAATTTTAACTTTATGATTTTCAACGATTTGATTAATAGTGTAATAGATAAGTAATTTAAACGTTGGTATACCAGACTTGGGTCAGTAGAACTTTTCAAATGTCAAATGACTTTATGAAAGTGATCAGTCTTTTTAAAATTTACTCTTATATGTAAATACGGAGTCGTAAAAGTTGGTGTGATCAATGAATGAATAATTGTAGCTTAGGTGCTGTGATGATGTGTGATTAGGGCTTGCAAATATTCGAAAATTAAAGTATTCGAATATTTTTGCTGGTGATATTCGTATATTCGAAATATTGTGAAATCTAGAATCAGGGTATTAACTACGTTTTTAATGTAAGTTTGAGCAATTGGCCGTTAGTAAATGTATCCAAATGTGCGTGAAATGGATTTCTACATGTACGACTTGCCGCACCTTTGAATACATTTACTAATTGTATAAACCATAATTCTATTACTAAATATTAACAAAAAATTATTTAGTACGGAAATCGTATTCCCCTTAACTCTCGCGAGGCGAGAGTGTATTCGGTCTCCTTGCCTCGCGATTCCCTCCTGTGTGATTCCGAACAAAGCAAAATACAAAGTACCTGCCTCGCGAGAGTGAAGAGGGCCCGCCTAGCCTTGTGTCATCTCACGCGAGATTGCCTCGCGAGGCTCTCGTGAGAGTGAGGAGGTAGCATTAGGTCAGTGAGATCCTAAGATCAGGTATTTTACGAGATTAGTACGTTAAACGATTTTTGACTTAACAAGAAAAAGGAATGAACTTTATATCATGAGATAAGTGATACAAATTAAAATCAAATTACATATCAACTTAAACATTATATCAGACAGAATGCGTCTCGCATAGCAGAACACTCAAGCACGAGTCCCCGAGCATTCGGTGGGTGCGTTCACACGATCCGTATGATTAAATACCACACAATTTAGACACCAGTACGTAAATTCTGATTGTTTAAAAACATTCGAATTTTACCTAAATTACTATTCGAATATTGAAATGAGGCGAATATTCGAATAATTCGAAAATTCGATTGCAAGCCCTATGTGTGATGCTGATCGTAAAAAAACAATAAAAGTAAGTAATATAAGTTATTAAATGAGCAATGAGCAGTTTTCCAATAGGTATCTAAAGCATTCCTAACCACTCACTAGATGGCGCCCCGACAATTTTGGTAATTAATAATCGCTTGAAATAGGTTGTTAGCAAACAGAATATAAACAGTGGGTACGTTGTATTGGATAATATTGTATTTGTCAATAGTTATCAACCATTTTAGAGGTTGTAATAATAATGGAACATAGTGCCAACTTCTATAAACATTTCTTTTTACATTTCGTTCAACCTTTAACAGTTATGTTTATATTAATAAACATTTTATTTTTAAGTTTAGTATTAGTTGGCTGCATGAAATCACTGCCACCATCATACAGATTATATAAAGATTACCAAAATTGTAGGTGCGCCATCTATTGATGCTTTTTGAAACCAACTATCAATACCTACTGGAAAACTCCTCATTGGAGCGCGCACGAAACTTTTCACGTTATAGTTTTTATAAGCTGGGGTGATTGTTAAAATGCAATTTTAGGTTTAGAAAGATTGGTAAATAGTATAAAAAAAACTGAAGAAATTGTTGACATCTTTGTTCTAAAAAGCTGGAGTGATTGATAAAATCAATAAAATAATTGAGCGAGCGCAGCGAGCTTGAAATTTTTGGCTTATAAAACCGTGGGCCTGGGCACCGCTGGTACCGCTCTAGTTACGCTACTGGCGGCAAGCCTCAAACAGGGCAAATACTGTTGGAGGCAGTATACGACTTTGTGCCGTTCGTTGCAGAGACTGCACGGGGGCCCGCGGTGCTCGAATCAGCATAAAAAACTGTATCAGGAGTTGGGGCATCGGTTGAGGCGTAGGGTCCCACGATCTGGACACTTTTTGGGTCAGCAAATATCACTCGCTGTCCATCGGGGGAACATTTGACTATATGGTACACTGGTGGTGGACTAAAAATTTTTCTCTTATGTTTGTTACCCAACATTTGGACGCCCCCCCCCCCCTTTCTACGCCTATGACTCTCAGCTGCAAAGTAGGTGTGGGTATGGTAGGGGGTCCGTTCACTCTGCAGCTAACAGGTCTACCAAGCCTGTCTCTTTTACTATCTATGTCTTACCAGTAGTTCCTCCGTAGACCAGAGAAATAGGCAGCAGTGTTAAGTAGGTACCTACACACCTACCTAATTACTTACCTAAGCTCTTGTACTGGGTAGACGTTACCCTGCTTTTCCGTAGTTATGGTGCTCTATGCCTGCGTAATAAATCATTTACCATCAGGCATCAGGCGAATTGCTTGAGGGTTTGCCTCCGACTATTAAAAAAAAATTAATAATAGGCTCGATTTATTAATCGGTGTAGATAAAGGTTACGTACACTCCAACAAACAGAAGGCTACAAGTACACAGTGGATCAAAGAAAACTTACGCATCATGGTATAGTGCATGTGTAGCCTTTATTTGTTCGACCGTACTCGTGTAACATGTAAATTAATAAATAAACAATTCCAAGCAGAACAATAAGATGCGTCGCTTCGTAGACGATCCCTTTTTCTAAGGCTTTTCCTTTACATTATCGCTCCCATCCGCCCACAAAAATACGTACAGTGAATTTGTATTGCTTTAGGGCAAATTTATAAAATTCAATCTTATGGTATCGTCTTTAGAGTGAAATTTAAACGACAAATTTTTACGTTAGTTCTACGCGAATGACGTCATAAAGCAGCTGCGACGTCATTGAATGGTGGACAAAGATTGTAAGTTAGTAGATACGACTTTTAAAATGAGAACGACCTAGTAATAAGTAAACTGCCTACGCCAGGATATTTATTTATACGTCACAGAAAATGTTGAAAGATAAGATTCCCCTATCCTATTTATAAATCATCATCATTACTTACCGTAGTACTCCACTATAAGAAATTGGAAAGTTAACTACTTTAGTACTTTCTTCCTTAACTATACCTATACATGCATGAAGCCGCAAGCATCTTCCCTAATGGTCTGTAGTTAAACTGGATTATAGGGGTCTGGTATACTTGCGCGAATGGGTGTATCTTTAGAACCGTAAGACAGATACTTGAAATTTTCATGGATTGTGTTTCTATGGCCGCTATAACAATAAATTATAAAAATATTAAATGTTGTAAATTTCGGTCTTCTTCTTATCGTGTCAATAATTAATAGGTTAAATATTTAAATTTTTATTTATTATTATGTACTTATATTTTGTTTTGTGGTGTGTGGTGCCGCCACTTAAAAGAATAGCACCACCCCATCTCTTCCCGTGGGTGTCGTAAGAGGCGACTAAGGAAATAACCCGGAAGATGGGCAGCAGCATCTTTCGGGTACATTTACATTTACTGCACTGCGATCGCCAACCCGCCTGCCAAGCGTGGCGATTATGGCAACCCCCCCCCCGATGACAAGCACACACAGGCCACGGCCCCCAGTACCCGGCGGCCCCGCTATTCCGGACTATGGTAGCGGTCACGGTAACGGCGGGGCAGGGGGTGCGAAGAATCACCGGATGCGACCAGGCTACCACAAAGCACGACCACTGGCCCTGGCTACATACAATGTCCAGACACTGCGGACCGACGAAAAGCTCGTAGAACTGGAGGAAGTGGTAAGCAGATTAAATTGGGATATTATAGGGTTATCTGAAGTCCGAAGAAAGGGGGAGGACTCGATAATCCTAAAGTCCGGAAATCTGCTTTACTTCCGGGAGGGCGACCAACTGTACCTAGGTGGTGTCGGGTTCCTCGTCCACAAATCCCTCGTGAACAACATCGTCAAAATCGAGAGTGTGTCGTCTAGGGTAGCGTACCTTATACTCAGAATTACCAAGCGGTATTCGTTGAAGGTCATACAGGTCTACGCACCGACTTCGACTCACTCCGACGATGAAGTGGAGGCTATGTATGAGGATATTTCAACAGCCATGCATACCTCCAAGACACATTATACCGTTGTCATGGGGGATTTCAACACGAAACTGGGCAAACGAGGCGGAGACGAGTTGAGAGTGGGGCAATTTGGAGTTGGAAGTCGGAACGCCCGTGGCCAGATGCTGGCCGGCTTTATGGAGAAGGAGGGACTCTTTATAATGAACTCATTTTTCAAGAAGCTGGATCATCGCAGATGGACGTGGGTTAGTCCCGATGGTGTCACAAAAAATGAGATTGACTTCATCCTATCTACGAAACGGCATATATTCAATGATGTCTCGGTGATCAATAGCGTTAAAATTATCAGTGATCACCGCTTGGTAAGAGGCACATTGAATATTAATCCCCAGCTGGAAAGATCGAGATTGATGAGGTCCACGCTCCGGCCTATACCCATCCAAATCCAAAACCCCGAGAGCTTTCAACTCGAATTACAAAATCGCTTCGAGTTCCTAGGAGAGTGCGTCGACGTGGACGACTATAATAACAGGTTCGTGGAAACTGTCTATACGGTTGGGTCAAAGTTTTATAAGGCCTGCCGTACAAACAGAACAAACAAAATCTCTGACGATACCCTCAAACTCATCGAAGAAAGACGCGGAATGACTCTGCAATCCCCTGATGATGTCTCTCAATTTAGGCGACTTAATCGACAGATCTCCAAGTCTCTGACTCGCGACATACGCCGCTTCAATACTACCAATATTGAGGCGGCGATCGAGCGGAACAAAGGCTCTAAAGTCTTTGCGAGAGATCTGTCGATTGGACAGAGCCAGTTGACGAGACTGAAAACGGATGACGGCAGAGTTGTTTCGACCAAGTCCGAGGTTTTGAGGGAAGTCGAGAGGTTCTATGGACAGTTATACACGACAACACGGGCACCTGTTACCAGTATGGCAAAAGACCCCAGAGCCAAGTTGACCCGACACTACACCGAAGATATCCCGGACATCAGCCTGTACGAGATTAGTATGGCTCTCAAACAGCTTAAGAACAACAAGGCGCCGGGTGATGATGGAATTACGGCTGAGCTTCTGAAAGCTGGTGGCAAACCTGTGCTTAAGACCCTTCAGAAGCTGTTCAATTCCGTCATCCTCGAGGGCAAAACGCCGGAAGCATGGCACAGAAGCATAGTGATATTGTTCTTCAAGAAAGGTGATAAGGCTCTCTTGAAGAACTTCAGACCAATATCGCTACTGACCCATGTCTATAAGCTGTTTTCGAGAGTCATTACGAATCGTCTCGCACGCAGGTTTGATGACTTCCAGCCTCCCGAACAAGCCGGATTCCGAAAAGGTTTTAGTACCATAGACCACATACATACGCTGCGGCAGGTTGTACAGAAGACCGAAGAGTATAACCGGCCATTATGCTTGGCGTTTGTGGACTATGAGAAAGCCTTCGATTCGATCGAAACTTGGGCGGTGCTCCAGTCTCTACAGCGGTGCCAAATTGACTATCGATATATCGAAGCATTGAAGTGTTTGTACAAAAACGCCACTATGTCAGTTCGTCTCCAGGACAAGACCACAGAACCTATTCAGCTGCAGCGAGGTGTTAGACAAGGTGATGTCATATCTCCGAAGTTGTTTACCGCTGCACTGGAGGATATCTTTAGGCTTCTGGACTGGGACGGACTTGGCATCAATATTAACGGCGAGTACCTCACGCACCTCAGATTTGCTGACGATATCGTAGTCATGGCTGAAACCCTGGAAGACTTGGGCAAAATGCTCGATGACCTCTGTAGTGCCTCTCAACAAGTAGGTCTTAAAATGAACATGGACAAGACGAAAATTATGTCGAATGTCCATGTTGTGCCTACTCCAGTGACAGTTGGAGGCACTCCACTTGAAGTTGTTGACGACTATACATACCTAGGACAAATAGTCCGGCTAGGTAGGTCCAATTTCGAGAAAGAGGTCAATCGACGAATCCAACTCGGTTGGGCAGCGTTCGGGAAGCTACGCCACATATTTTCGTCCCAATTACCGCAGTGTCTCAAGACGAAGGTCTTTGACCAATGTGTGTTGCCAGTGATGACTTACGGAGCTGAAACGTGGCCACTCACTATGGGCCTTATAAGAAAGCTAACTGTTACCCAAAGGGCAATGGAAAGAGCTATGCTCGGAGTTTCTTTGCGCGATCGAGTCAGAAATGAGGAGATCCGCAAGCGAACCAAGGTCACCGACATAGCTCTAAGGATTGCCAGACTGAAGTGGCAGTGGGCAGGGCACATAGCTCGATGAACAGATGGCCGATGGGGCAGTAAAGTTCTCGAGTGGCGACCACGTACCGGTAGACGCAGCGTGGGTAGGCCTCCTACAAGGTGGACCGACGACCTGGTAAGGATCGCAGGTACCAGCTGAATGCGGAAAGCACAGGACCGGTCTTTGTGGAGATCTCTGGGGGAGGCCTATGCCCAGCAGTGGGCGTCTTCTGGCTGATATGATGATGATGATGACTTATATTTTCCCAGACCAAAACCAATTTTTTAGTTATTAGTAAGAGGTGTTTTGTTATTTCTCTATAGTAATGCGCAAGTCCGACTCACGCTTGACCGGTTTTTATTATTTGTTGTTATACTCTAGTATTAACTCTATTTTTAAACAAAGCTTCGTGTTTATATGTGTTACAAACACGTAACTACGATTAAACACGTTATTACGATAAAGAAATATCAAAACATTTCTTATGAATGCCGACGAAATGGAGGACTCCGCTTTATTTTCACAATTTCTTAAATGTTGATTGGCAATTTGTTTGGGATTTGAACCCCGTTTTCTAACTAGTTCCTTCAGACTTATAAACAGGTATAACTCCGAAACTACAATTAATTGGAGTAAGTCGTCATAGTAACTATTATTCTACATTCAAATACCTTTTCAACGAGGTATCACTTATTGTTTTTGGGCCTGGTTAGTAATCGGGTACTAAAACGCCCATCATCCTTTTTATTCTTTGTTGATTTAGTGGCCATAGAAACACATATTCTATGAAAATTTGAAATATCTGTCTGTTACTGTCCCAAATATACATCAATCCGCGCAAATGTCTATACCTACGCGCAAAAGTATTGCAAATGGATTCGTGTAAGTGTTCTGATGGCGATTACAACATACTACTACGAGTGTACGACGGTCAAATGAGCCCGCGGGCATAACACGCTGTGGGCTCAGATGACCTCCACCAGACCAGTAGCCGTATTCACAATGGCTCGGAAATCGGATTCGGATACGGAATCGACAAAGGACCCCGCAAAAGTTCTTAGGAAAATGTGGTTTCAGTTAATTTTGATGAAATTTTCATATGTTATAGAGAGTAGAGTTTCCGTGGAATCTATCGGGATTCTGAATATCAGTTTTGGAATCGATCGACACGGATTCGCAGCTCACGAATTTCGTGTCGAATCGTTCGGAAACGGTTTCGAATCATTGTGAATACGGCTACAGACCAGATGATTATTGATTGGTTTTGCCATCTCCATGTTTTCAGGCGCGGGTTAAAGCTGTCAATAAATAGATTTTTCCATCCGATAGTCTTATCCAACTAGATATCGAACAGAAAAATTTTATGTCTATTGCAAGCTTCAGAATCGCAGCCATCCATAGTACGACACTGTTGGATAGAAAGGGTATAACGTAATAACTAGGTACATGCAAGGCTACTATAATTGATAATCTAGCAATCTATCGTCATCGTTTTAAATTCACTTAATAAAATAAACGGCCTGCATTATTACCCAATGCCCGATTTACACGTATTAGGTTGTCAAGTACTTAGTTAACTAAATATTAAGCGGCTTAATGCATGTAAACAAAGGATTTAGATTAATTTAGTTACTAAATTCGTTGCTTACATGCATTAAGTGGTTTAATATTAAGGCAATACTTACTTAAATCTACTTAATTCGATCTTAAGGGACTAGTAAGTTTACTTTCTGTCCTCTGACTACTCTTTGAATCGAAGGTTACCATGGTAAAAAACTTTACCAAATTTTGAAATACTCCCTGGGAGCTTCCTGGAAACACTTGTGCAATGAGGAGTTTTCCAGTAGGTATTGATAGTTTGTTTCAAAAAGCATCAATAGATGGCGCTCCTACAATTTTGGTAACCTTCTTTAAATCTGTATGATGGTGGCAGTGATTTCATGCAGCAGGGGCGTAGCTACCGCCGTATCTGCCGTATCAATTATACGGGGCCCCCGGGCCATAGGGCCCCCAAACGTGTGTAAGCAAAAATTCGTTATCCATCATTTCAGTTAAACTTTCCCTATTTCCCGATAAAAATAATTATTTTATAGAATTTCAGACCAGGGTCGGAGGCCCCTCCGCAAAAAAGACAATTGAAATCAAGTAATACAATCCGTTTTCATTCACCTTTCGTTAAAGAGATATTTATCATTTTTATTGAAAAAAAACAAGACAACGTAGTGCCCTCCACGCGCACTCATTTATTACTTCATTGAATTTTGGGTAAAATATCAGATTATTAATATATCAGATGGCAAAAATGGTAACAATTTTGATCTCATATTGAAAATTTCATATTTTCGGAATTATCGGTAGCACCAAAGGCTTAAGAAACTCCTTACTCCGTTCTTTCTTAAACGGGTCATATGAACGTGGCTCATAATATACCTTGGCCCACACGCCCATACGCATGCATAATCGTCTTGGCTCACACGCAATCAATCTTTGAATTTGTCTGTTTTCAAGTTAATAATAGAACGTTTTGATAGCCAAAATATCAAGAAATTTCGAGTACTTACGCTCGCTCATTAACTGCTCGCGAAGTTGATTTTATTATAAATTCTCGTCAAAAATTTTGAGTCATTTTGCTGATTTTACGTAATTTTTTATTTAAATCGCACAAGGCTTTAATGGATAAATTACAAAAATTTCGATATAAGTTATAATCGCGCAAGGTATTAATATAGCCAAGCCAAAGGCCAATATATCAAAAATTCCTAGCCCTACCTAGCCTCGCGAAACTGACTGTTAGAGACTATTGTCACACAAACAAAGAGCTCGCTATGCTAGTCCATTTATTGACTTAAGCTGAGACTAGGATTTAAGTTACTCATTAGTACCCCCCCCCCGTAGTTTGGGGGGGGGGGGTATCCGCTAGGGGAGCCCCAACACAATAATTGATACGGGGCCCCCGAAGGGCACGCTACGCCACTGTCATGCAGCCAAGTAATACTAAACTTGAAAATAAAGTGTTTATTAATAGAAACATAACTGTTAAGGGTTGAATGAAGTGTAAAAATAAATATTTATAGAAGTTGGTACTATGTTCCATTATTATTACAACCTCTAAAATGGTTGAAAACTATTGACAAATATAATATTATCCAATACAACGTACCCAGGGTTTATATCCTGTTTGCTAAGAACCTATTTCAAGCGAGTATCAATTACCAAAATTGTCGGGGCGCCATCTAGTGAGTGGTTAGGAATGCCTTAAATACCTATTGGAAAACTCCTCATTGCAGTTTTTGTAGTAGCTTGTAGAAGGTAATTGCGAATAAATCGATTTTTAGATGTAAATACTACAAGGAAAGTGTAGTTATTAACAAATTATATCGAAAACTTATGAACCTAGAAATATATAGAAAAACTTTTGATTCCGATAAATTAATGGGTAAATGAGATTTTTATACTGGTATTTGCCTAGGTGTCAAGTTGACAGCTAGCGAGCGGGCGGGGAAAGGGGTAGGGTTGTTGAGTTGTGCTGTCAGCTGAGTAGTAGTAGTGTGTGTGCGTACGGGGACGAACGGGGAAAGTAAAGGCTGTATGAATGAAGGTTTTTTGATAGAGTTGCACAAAGTACAAGTACGAGAAGTTCTGAAGTTTAGACGTGGATTATTGTAAGCGGTACAAAGTTGACGACTTGAATTTTTTACTACACATAAGTCATAATGGCAGTGTTTAAAATGACTAGACTTACGGTGCATATAACAATTGCAACTTTATGTTTTACCTTCGTGAATTCAGATCAAGCGCTCAAATTTTACGAGGAAAAGGTGAGTGGTGCGATACGTGTGACAATTCCTCAGAAATCCCCTTTTTTTCAATGTTTGACAATATCAAGGTAACTAACGCTAAGTGAATGGTAGGTAATAAAACTTAACTATGACTTAACTTTTACACTTAACTGTTTAGAAGATGTTAGTGATTTTAAAAATGTGTTTGTAATCCGCACACAGACTATTTTGTTTACAGAACGTCCACCAAGCACAAGATTTGACAAATGAAAATGTTGTGGCTCTAGCAAATTTATCTGATATGAATCATTTCAAGACTGTCCTGAATGAAATACTTATACCAAGAGTGGTGGGCACTCCTAACCACGCGAAAGTACAAAATTTTATAACAAATCAAATGACAGGCCTGGGATGGTCTGTTGAAGAGGACGCTTTTACTGATACGACCCCCACATTTGGAGCGTTAAACTTTAAAAATATTATTGCTACATTAAACCCCAATGCAGAGAGATATTTGGTGCTTGCCTGTCATTATGATAGTAAATATACAAGGGAACATACTTTCATTGGTAAGTATTAAATATATTTAGTAGGTAATAGTAAACTTTGCTTTCTTTAAAAAAAATTGTTACTACATTTTTGTATTTATTGAACTAATCTAACCAACAATACTAGTTGAAAAACAATTTATAAAGTTTTGATACCAACCAGCAATAGGTTCTAGTTAATCCGAAGACATTTTTATATTAATTTCTTTCCTACGTCAACAGGTGCTACGGACTCTGCTGTACCATGCGCTATGATGATAAATCTAGCTAAAGTGATGTCCAAACAATTGGATTGTTTGAAGCAAGACCGCTTAAGTCTTATGTTTATATTCTTTGATGGAGAAGAGGCATTCCAGCATTGGGGTCCAAAGGACTCCATTTATGGGGCAAGGCACTTGGCCAGGCGTTGGCAAAAAATGCAGTTTAAGGACGGTGCTAATCATCTACAACGAATGGTGAGTTACTATGTTTTTTTGTTTGATATGTATAAAACGTATCTAACTCACCATGTTAGGTACGTTTTGTATGTATGTTTTTTCTTTTATTTTAACCACTAAGATTTTAGAAGTATAATTATTTGTCTACTAGGTTTTGACCGAGACTTGGTCATCCACACAGCTTTAGCCTGTGACTTTGTTTAGGTGATTATTTTAAAGGGCCTCCTAATTTTATGAATGCTAGTATTAGAATAGAATAGAAAACATTCTATTGTAAACATTGACTATAATTTCTTACGTACAATGTTGACAAATATTCCAAAGAAATGTTTTGTGTCTGCTTATGTCTCATTTTATCATAAGAATTATCAATATTACTACGGTCTGTCTGTTCGCGATAAACTCAAAAACTACTGACCGGGTTTTCATGCGGAATGCGGAAGGCACAGGACCGGTCTTTTTGGAGATCTCTGAGGGAGACCTATGCCCAGCAGTGGGCGTCTTTCGGCTGATATGATGATGATGATGACATATTATAAGCGCCGCGTCTGTCTGTCTGTTCGCATTGCGCACTTCGTGATAAATTCAAAAACTACTGAACGAATTTTTATGCGGTTACACCGATAGACAGAGTGATTTATGAGGAAGGTTTAGGTGTGTAATTTGTAAGGTCTACCCATGCGAGGCCGGGGAGCGTCGCTAGTAACAAAATATACTTAAAAGATTCACAAAAAAAATCTTCGGTTTTATAGAATTTATAATCCGTAAAAGCACCGCGCACATTGATGATCAAATCACACATTGGCAGCGCTTTTGTATGCTAAAAATCAATGTGTCCATTATCGATATCTTCCCGTGGGATAAGGTTCCACTTACGGCGAAGGTGCTCAAAGAGTTGACGTGTTAAATAGGATTCAAATCCGGGGACTGGGCGGGCCAGTTCAGGGCCATGACATCATTTCCTTTTATCACTGAGTGACGTATCCAGCCTTATGTGGAAGAGCATTGTCATGCACCAATATAAAATCATGCCCTATTTGCATTGATTGATCATCGGTGTGGTAAAATTGGTCTCAGCACGTCATCGCGATATTTTTCAGCAGTTAGGGTACACTGTATCCTAATGAGGTCATATCAGTCCTCCCGCCAAGGCGTATTCCCGTCCATACCATGATTGTTCCCCCTTAATATGGGTGGACTTCTCCAGGGTGCCGAAGGTGGCTATGCATGTACCCTGAATGTATTCGAATGGTAATGGTGGTGTCCGAAGCGGCTTACGGGAGTGAATGCCAAGTTCATGCAACCTCCTCCACCGTGTTCTTCCGGCAGCATGAGGACCAAACTGGAAAGCCGTAGAATTCGATTGTCTTCTGTTGCTATGTTGCATAGCGCCAATAAAGAATTACTAGATGGTTTCATTTTACCATATTACAATTAAAAACAATGAAAAACGTTAAAGTATGACGACGTAAAATTAAATTCCACAGGTTTTGTCCACAGAATTCAAATTGTTGAAATTCTTTTGTTTTTAATTTCAATTTGGAATAATAATGAACACAAAATTAAATGTGCCAGCAACAACTTGACATTAAAATATTTTTTCCAAAAATTGGCTTGACCGAGCGGCTAACTCGAGTGCGAATGCCGATGACGCAAATCACGATAGCGCGAAGACGATTGCGCGAAAGCTTGAATGCGGGATGGTTCATTTGTTTGAAAAATCAATTCCGCGAAAAGTGCATCCGTATTCGAGACTTCACGGATAATATCGACGAGGCTCGCATGCGCTTGGTTGGCCACAAGCAGAAGTTTGATTAGCCTCGAAAGTACGAAACGGTATGAATATGTTAGAACCAATAGAACATTGATTTTCTAAAGTAGGCACTTATGTATGTAGGGCGTAAGCCATGGTATTTCACGGTTTTATTTACCTATCATTTTACTAGCATTAGTCCGCGACTTCGTCCGCGTAAATTTCGGTTATGGCGTTCCGGGTCCTCATTATGTGCTATTCTGAGCTATATACTCTTAAATCCGTTCAGTAGTTTTTGAGTGAAGGAGTAACTAACACCCATACAAACTTCAGTAACTTTATAGGGGAGCAACTATTTCGCGACTTGTGGGAAAAATGTAAGGGGTGTAAATAAACAATTATATTTAAACATTTTTACAAACTTTCGCAATTATACTTAATTACAGTATGAAACAAAGTCGCAAACAAAAATTTGTATCTATTTACGGTTAGATTTTTTAAACTGCGCAACCGACTTATAATGCGGGTTTCGACAGTAGATAGAGTGATTCAAGTGGAAGGTGTATACGCAAGAAAAAAAGGGTAAGTAGGGATAGGAAGCAATGCAAACGAGGTCGCGCCGTGTCTACTAGTAGATAATAAGGGTCAAAAGGATTTGTGTATACATATTTGATCACAATCTCAGTGTTTTTCCGTTACCTCTATGTTACTAATTCGGCTGAAATTTATACATAATGGCGGAATAAACCAAGTCTGATTTTACCAGGCATGTACCTAGCTGTTGGTCCAAATAGCGGTGTAGCGTTAGACCTAGACCTTGATTGAACTGTCGGTTTTTTGACCGTTTTCACCAATGAATAGAATTAGTTATTCACGAGTATCTGTCGTGATTGTTCAAGGCTGGGCTGAGGTCGCTATCGCTAGTAAATAAACTAGAATAAACATGTAATCAAGGCAAACCGGTGGGGTAGTAGCTGTAGCTAGACAATCCGCATTGAAATTAAAACAATGGCTATGTTTTTGCTCGAAATTAGGAGAGAGAGTGTGTGTATAGAAAGAAATATATCTTAATGGAAGTGTGTTCTATTCATCATCTACGCATTGCGTCACATTCTTTCACCACCCTAGGATTTTCACGGGGTGTAAATCGGCTCTCGAGACTGTTAAATCATGGCTTAAACAGTCTCAGGGCACCCAACAGACAACAGAATACCTTGGGCAACTTCGTACAGAACAAACTTGTACTTATATTGTTTTAATATGGAGTTTTTTCAAACAGCAATGAATTGAAAGAAAGAAAATTTATTGGAATTTAACTGTTATATGTTCATGTGGTTTGATGAGCTGTGTTGATGTGTCAAGTCGACTGACTTGACTGATATATCAACACTTGTTCCTTTTCTTTTTATATTTAAATTTGCGTTCAGTTGATAGCCAACTAACCTTTCCATAATCTGTTCACCTCCCCGGTACAAAACTCATTTTGGTTAAAATGTCGTCAACATAATTTACGAGGGGGTGATAAAATCAAGCCGAGTTACGGCATAATCTTCCTTAACGCCCTTTCTTCGTATATTGCCCTCTACTTTGTACCTTCTAGTAAAATGTCCTGTTGGATTAATAACGCTTTAGTTTAGTAGTTAAAACTCTCAGGAACTATAGTATCTTCCCAAACTACTACCACTATAATAGCCTTCGACGAAATACGTAAAATCCACTCATAATTGTAGGTATAATTGTAAAAACTCGAACCGCACCTGATTCTCCACACATTAGCTTAAATAAGATATTATATTATATCTAATATTAAAAACTAAACCGAAAATAATAATCAAAATACATTTAAAAATGTAATGACCATTGAAGTATTCCACACCGAAGTCCCCCGGAATTGTGCCCAGAAAGCTAGCTCCGTTGCCTGCAAACAAGATCTCCGGTTCTCCGGTCACCTGTGGTTTCATTTAGTCTAAATACAATCTGTCATCGTCATCATCTTGACGGTACCTACTCTCAGTTGGTCTCTCGCATGGCACAAGAGGGCCCAATGTCGGCCATCCTACTTCTCCTTGTCCACTTCTACGGTCTTCGGCATACTTGATAGTACAGTCAGCTGGATAGTGAATGGATCCCCTAGCATATATTAAATGTATAGCAGGGGATCAGTTCTTTCCGCAGCTGACTGTACCTGTCGGAGGTGGCATGGCCAGAATTCGTTTCCTATAAAATGTGTCGGTCTGCTATGTCACGGACGTTGAAGGTTACCGCGAATGTTGGTTCGATAATAGAAGGTACAAGAAAAAAAACTGTGAAAATAATAGCTCTCTCACTAGAAATTACGCT
Source organism: Blastobasis lacticolella (assembly GCA_905147135.1). Classification (NCBI taxonomy): domain Eukaryota; kingdom Metazoa; phylum Arthropoda; class Insecta; order Lepidoptera; family Blastobasidae; genus Blastobasis; species Blastobasis lacticolella. Next base: position 6,129,593 of record LR990048.1, on the reverse strand, counting down.
ATTGCTATTCCTTTTAATCGATTTAAAATAAAATTGATTGAAAATAAAACCTGGCTATTTTTAATGTTTCATAGTGTTTATAATCGCAGATAAGGTAATTCAATAACACTAATTTGCAAATAACGTCACTGTTGCTCTAACACCACTTTTATATTAGCTACATAAACGATAAATTCAAGATAGGTACCTAATACAAAAGTACGATATTCACTTTGCCGGGTGCCATTTTTTGAATAATAACTACATATAACCAGAACAACCGGCTACGCTTCACGCAACACGTTTCATCAAACAATACAGTTATATAAATCAACAAGTTTCCCGCAATTGCGGCTAAGCACACCACTCATCTTCATGGCCACTCATGGCCGTGTGGTATCCGACAGAGTGGAATAGCACCAACCCTGTACACTCGTGGGTGTCGTACAAGGCGACTAATGTTTTCGAGGCAAAAGATCTAGCGTCTCCGTAGGCTTGAAACCGGGCAGCAGCTTCCATTGATATATTTATATACTGCGATCCCCAACCCGCCTGCCAAGCGTGGAGATTATGGGAATAACCTCCCCTGTCGTGGGAAAGGCCTTAAGTCCTGCAGTGGACTGTTATGGGCTGTGATGATTTATAGACATAGACATGATTTATTTTGACATCACAAAGATTGTTTCACATAAAAAACATCCTAATAAAATCTTGCAAGTTAAATTTGACCCTTTTCCTGTTTTCCGATTGAGCTGAAATTTTGCACACTCATGTAAGTTCGGTGACAATGCAATGTTATGATACCATCGAGCTGGTTTGATGATCGAGACGGAATGTGGCCATAGGAACTTCTAAACTACGCAAGCTAAACCCATCGAGTTTGGGCTCGTTTGATTAGTCTTGACAAATACTGACTGATCATGGAGAACGCGCGATAAAAGCTAGCTATGAAAAACATATTTTTCATTTAAACTTGTTGACAATGAATCATATTTTGTTAATGATGAAGAGACTGTAAGTAGCTTTTGTGTCAACGTGAACGGTCGCTCCGTGAATTATAAAAAAAAAGAACGCAATGAAAACCCCACAGTTATTATACTGTGAGGTATTGGGAATTCCAATTGCAGGTCGCTTATTAAGCTTAGGTAAGCTTGCCACCTTAGTAGTATAAAAATAAGGTCGCTTATTTTCAATATTTTTTAAAGAGTAGAGAAAGACATCCGTCAAGGAGCTCGCTTGTCCTTGACAGAATATAGGTACATAGTTAAAAACCGACTTCTGGTTTCTTTGATGCCAATTGAATAACATTTACATAATAAAATGCTACTACTACTGGTTATGATATAATTTAGTTTAAAAGACTTAACGTGTGGAAAATTGTTAAAGCCTAAGTACCAGACGTTACGTTTTGGCTGGAGCCGACCAACCGTCAGTTTCAGTCGATACTAAACCTTACGTAGTATAAAATAAAGTCGCTTTTGGGTGTGTGGGATGTGGTCGGACACGAAAAACTGCAAAGCTTGATTTTTATTATCATAATTTATTTATCGACATTACCATATTAGTTTCAAACAAATGAAAAATTGGATTAGTCACTTCAAAATCATAACCACAAGGATGCGAAAGAAACGATAATACTGTGCTAGCAAACTTGCAGCCAAAAGGAGCCTAATATAAAACTACAGTAGTATAATGCCTGCCTATAAAGTTACAATATATGTATTTGGTACCTAGCTCATTCATTGTTAACGCATGACAAATTACGAGGCAATTATGTTACGGTTAGTTAAAAGTACACACGTAGGTGTATAATAGTCATTTTTATATCTGCAATATTACTGTGAAATTTATAAAATTCACAATAAACTTCACATTGTTTAGATTGACTTCATAATGCATACATGCTTCATGTATACACGTATGGTAGATATGCATTACGAAGTTAAAATTACTTAAAATAGTGGCAGTGGTACGAAGGTCATGTTAAGCGACCAACATATTACAAATAGATATTAAAGATTTATGAGTTGATAATGTTTAAAAATACTTTTTAATAAAAAATATAAACGTAACGTAAATAGATGCATCTACTGACTGCTCGCATAACTCCAAATGAATGAAAAACGTTCCTTACTAATCACGTAACTTGCAAGCCTAGAAAATGTTTTAGTGTGCATAGTTCATCAGCTGATTGATGAGTGGCACTCATCAATCAGCTGATGAACTATGCACACTAATGACCTCTCAGTCACCCGGTAGGTCATTGACACTGTCGCATTCGTTTACTATTTCTTTTCACATAATTTGAATCATTTTGTCGTTAGCGTTCTCCTCTTGAAATATTTCACATTATTATTGTAAGACCCTATTACCAGTATATAGTACAGTCAGCTGCAGAGAGAACTTATCATTAATGTACCTATACTAGTGGGGTCCATTAAATAAATAAATAAATTCACTCTGCAGCTGACTGTACTATCATGTTTCCTCTCCGTGGGTGAACAAAATAGCATGCTCCGTTGGATACAAGATTGTTATACTTTCAAGATCTTATTATGCTTATCTGGAGGTAAAATGAAAAAGTCACGTAATGGCCATTAGGGCGACCCTTTCGCGCATCACATCATTTTCACTGTCTTTCCGTTACTTCATTTTCAGGTTGTTATTGTTATTACCTACTGCATTGTCTATTACAATGCCTCACTCAGAGCTTGTATAGCAAAAAAAAAACAACTAAATGCGTTCTAGAGTAAACAAAATTACTCGTGTGTAGTGGGGTTGATGAATTATGTGTAAAAAATCATCATCATTATCATCTTGGCGACATGTCCCGGGTGCAAGGGGCCAGGGTCCGCCTTCCTACTACTCCTGGCCCATCTCGCTCGGTCTTCGGCGTACGTAATTTGCCGGTCTGCACAAGACGGGGCCATATTCAGCTTATCTGCGATGTCACGGGCGCCAAGGCTACTCCGAATGTGGGCGTTTCGAACGCGATTCTCCCGTGAAACTCTACACATCCACCGCAGCATCTTCATTTCCGTGACGCGCAGATCCTGCTTGTGTCGTTCTAGTAGGCCAGTAGGTAGGACGGGGCCAGTTCGCAAAATTATGCTAACATAATTCGAAAACGAAATACCTACACTCCCGACAAAACTTGTTTTGATTTTATATCAACCAGCTGAATATTGAAACGCCTCAAAATATTTAACGGCTACTTGAACTTTGATCAGCTCCCAAAATGGAAATTTAAAATTTAAAATCACGTAAAATTAACAGACCTGCCTATTGATCGATAAGGTGGTTCTGGTGAGTTAACAAGACTAGGAGAATTATATTTCACGACGGTTAGCAGCTATGAAGAATGCTCATATTAAAGTAGATTTAGGTTCTAGAAGATATTGTTACAGCTTCAAAGAGAATTTCAAATATTACAAACTAAAATAGACTAAAGGTGGTTAACTAATAAAGTCAGAACTCGGTGTCATGCACTATGATGATCGTGCAACAAGACGTGCAGAGTTTCGTTCAGGGCCTCCAATAGATGTCTCCAAATGTCAAAGTTGATTAAAAACAAGGTTCCTGAACTATGCTGCGACCTACAGTCCGTAAGCCTGTGTAGGGCTTTTCACTGTGTTACTCCACATGAGAATAGGAGAATATGGCTACTGGTTCTCCAGTTCAGACATTATCCAGCCGGTAAATAAAACCCATTAACATACCGGTAAATTGATATATAGGACGTGAACGCAAATTTACGAGAGCCTGAAATCAGAGATGAAACTACCAACTTACGTCTTGGCATAAACGCGGATTCTCGTATGACATATTGAAAAGTTTCAAATCGATATTGCGAATATTATTAAAAAAGGAATACGAGATGGAGGCTATGGAGATACTCGTACTAGATTTTTGACAATGAGCTTTGACAGCCCAGAATTTTGTCAGCGTGGCTCACACCAAATTAAAAATAGAATAGAGGAAAAACTTTGGAAAAAGAAAACGGACATCATCCATAAAATCTACGGGGAAGCAAAAAAACTAAAAGTTTTTAAGCCACAAGACGATGTAAAAACGGACACGGTCTGCACACAGAACAAAAAAATCCTAAGGCCCCAAGCCCGAGACGCTGTAGCAATATTTTGCTACAATACATAGATAGGCACAGACAGCGGGAAATATACTACTATGTACCTTTTCCTGAGCTCCATACAAACGAAGTTTGACCATATTTTCAATACTACGCTATCAAAGCCAATGAAATTTAGGCAAAATCTTATTCTTAATTTTATTGTCGAAAATCGATTTCAATGCAATTTTTGATAGAGAATTGTCATTTAAACAATTAATGTCGAATTGGAGATGTCGCAGCGCGAAAATAGGCCCCTGGAACAACCGAAGCACTACTAACATCAACACAGAATATTTACTAATACTAACCGTACTCCAAACCCCGCGGCAAGTGACATGGGATGCTTTGATCCCGGAAAATAAGAGGATCCCGCCCACGAGACAAGTGAAGGTTCACAGAGTTTCGTGTTGCACGCATGACATAGCTAGATTTTAATAATAAAAAAGTGTGTGGGAGTTTATTTTGTATCTACTTTTGGTATATTTGTCATGTATTGCTATCAAAACTGGCCTTTCTTTAATAATCGTTTTATCAGATAACAAGAAAGGTAGCACGAACGATTAGTGAGTAAGCACCACTAAATTAATCGATAATGCTGAATTACGATATTTGCGTATTTAATCATAGTTATAGCAATTTATATGTTGTAAATTGCAATCATGGTGTTTTAACATATTTTCTAAAATAATCTATTTCAGTACTCGTATAAGTTTTGACCTTGATTCCTAAACATTAAAACTAGAATTGATATAAATCGTTGATTTATGTTGTGTGCTGTGTGTTTCCCGCCAAGAGTAGAATATAACACTTTTTAGATTTGAAGAACGCTCTTATTCAATAGTGGGCTGTTATGAGCTTTTGGTCGCACGGAGTAGCACCACTCTCTCTATCTCTCTCTCTGAAGAACTGTATTTTCTATGGTTATTTCAACCCATTGTTCGTGCAGTGTCCAGTACAGTGGAATATGTATAAAAGGTCTAATTGTTTATTTCTTCAAATAGTTGTTTACAACAAATGATAAACCTGATAAACAATAATAATATTCCCGGTCGCACACACACTTCGATAGAAGCACCAATCCATTAGCACTTATCAAGAAACGGACGTTCGTACCTTTCTTAAAGCCCGACCGGCAAGTCATTCGCGACACTCCCGGTGTCGTGGGACTTCATGGCATGCCACCCGCCTGCGATGATCATTTACCATCAGGGACGTGATCACCGTTTGCCTCAGGTAGATGTGCTTTTGTACAAAGCGACTTAGAAGTAGAAAATGAGCAGAAACGGGGCCTCAAGTCCGCTACTTTACTAATGGCGGGAATGAATTCAATGCAATCGCAGTTCAATGGCAGTTTAACAAGTTTTTGGTATTCTGTTACAATTAAAACTGCCGTTGAGCTGCTATTGCGATCCAATTATAATTGCCTAGAAAATTGCCCGACTCAAGGCCCTGTTCAGTTGTTTTAAACACCTACCCTACAATCTACGGGGTAATTTTTCATCGTCGTTCAGACTTCGGCTGTATCAATGGGTCAAAATCCGTATGCCAAATCTATTAGAATATTTACTAGTATAGATTCTTTTTCCACTATATCGTAGATAGTCAATAAAAGAAGATAGTTTCGTGGTTCATGCTGAACGTTTTTGTAGGATGGTTATCGATTATTTCTTATCTTCAGTTACAAATGTAACCATTTATCTCTGTGTCTGATTGTAGTAATTGGATTTTCTGCACATTTCACTCTATCAGATGTCTACACGGGGAGTGCATCGTAAAGATCTGAGAATATTGATGGTTGCAGATTATGCAACATAGGTAATTATTTATTCTAGAATATTCCTATACGTCGAGCGATAATGTTTTTATATGTACCAATATTTTTAGTAGGCAATATTTTAATTTCTAATAAGTTTCGAAATAAAAGCCCAATAAGTAAATTCGGCTATTATCAGTTTTCGAAAATAAAATTAGTTTAATTATTGTAGCCACGGATATCGCTGGTAAAGTATTATTTTGGTTTTTGGGGGGAAATGAATCAGGTTATCAATGGATATAACGCTGTTATTCGTGGCAAATACAATCTGATCACATTATCCATGGATACAAACCCCTATTTTGGGTTGTGATTTTCATCTCACAAGCTACAATCCTGATTTTATGGTTACGTAATAGGCACATTTGAATAATTTAGATATAAGAACATATAATAAGAGTGTGTATGCGTGAGATTTAATTTTATGTATGTAACATAGATTAGGTACTTGTTGTAAACAAAATACATGACCGCATCCCGCGGCGCTGCGTATAATGAGAAAATGCATTTACTGCAGGGATAATACTCACTAGCTTCCCTTTCAATTGTTGTGGTTACAAAAGATTTCTCTTTGTAATACCTATTTAGAATGTCTTTCTCAATGAATTCTCCATCTATTGTCCTGCAGGATGTGCTGATGCTGTTAGACCTGCTGGGTGCTCCAGACCCGGTGTTCTACAGCTACTTCCAGTCCACTGAGAAGTGGTATGTGAGACTAGCAGCTGCGGAACAGACCCTGGCAGAGCTGGGACAGTTACAAGCCTACACGCGGGGGAAAGTGGAACAGACGTACTTCAGACTTAGCAGCGCAGGCGCCTTCATTGAGGACGACCACATCCCGTTCTTGAGGAGAAGTGAGTGTTTCAGTTGTACTTTTTTATTTATAAGGTTATAAGTTTGACGTGTGGCTCCGTGGCGGTGTGTGCAGGTTTGTGGCATCGTAGCTCCCGAAGGGATGGACCGATTTGGATTCGGTTTTTTCTATATGAAAGCCAGTTTAATCAAGATGGTTCTTGGCTTTGTTTCATTAAAATCGGTCTAGTACTTTAGAAAATATTTGAATAAATGTTGAATTGGGCGAAGGTCAGATATCCGACTTCTTCTGTCGATCGGGTTATTACTACTACACTGTATGGTATGGTTTGGTAAATATCATATTAGTTATGGACTGCGAAACCAAGATAAAAGTAGCCTGCATCCTATTCTAGGTAATGGTTTATGTTTCATACAAAATTATATTTACTTACTCCGCTGGGTCAATAACCGAAAGTAGATCTTGACCTTCTGCCGAAGATTACGCTACTTGCTCTGATCCCTTGATCAAACAAAACTACTAAATCGTTCCCGCTACGTTTGCTGCTGATTAGGATAATCGACATAGGCTTATCCTATGTCCAATGATAATATACTTTAACGATATTGAAAGGGCGACACAGGGTTGCGATGTAGGCAAGTCCTTGTAATTCATGTAAACGGCAACGGGCGGAACACTTGCGCGGAAGTCACTTGACCTAAAAAAAGACTTATGCGCGAATTGATGTATTTTTGGAACCGTAACAGACAGACGGTAGGTTTTGTACCTATTATAATGCGAAACCAACGCTTCCTGACCCCAGAACAAGAACGTTTTTCTTGGCTTTGCAAACATTATTTCCGATTTCAGCACGAAGCAATTAGGGTATTTTGTTGCGTGATTTTGTGTTATTGGGGCTGAAATAAGCCGTACTCGAAGGGAATTATGGCGTCGCCTTTAAGTGAATTGAATATTATGAATCACATATTAATGAACTAGTGAACCTGGCGCGACTTCGTTCGCTTAAACCACATTTTTTTTGCTTACAAACCTTCCTCTCGAATTATCGCAATAAAATCTGTTGTGTTGTTTAAAAGATCTAAGCGTACATAGATACATAGGGACAGAAGGCGGGTAGCGACTTTTTTTTTATGCTATGTATATGATCTGTTTAAACAGACTTGTCTTATTTGGTAAACAAACAATGCCCAAAATCACGACTTGCCGTATCAATCACGATACGTACATTATGTATAGATGTCGAGAATTATATAAGAAACACATAGAATGTGAATTTCAACGAATAATGCTGCACATTATTCATTTAAATACATGATTTCCTTAACAAAATAAGACAAGTTAGTTTGGACAGATTATAGATATGCACATTGTTTATAGATCTATAGATAACGATATTGAAATATTAAATGGTTTATTGGTTGATTAGGTATAGGTGTAAACGTGCTTTATCTCTAGATTCATTGTCGCTCTTCTGCAAGTGACGTTGAAGTCAAAGCCAATTTGAAAGTTTATTAACATTAAAACTACATCATTGTAGTTTGTAAATACACACCTATTGTATCACTTTAGAAAAAGTTAAAATGACAAATCGAATCAATGAAGGTGCAAGATAGCTTCGTAATGTATCGTTCAGTTTCAAAGTTGTTCGCTTGACAAAAACAAGTGTTTCGAAACTATCTAATCTTATCTGAAATCTAATGTAGTTTCCGTCTCAGTCGATGCAGTTGTGAAACATCAATGATAGCGTATTAGATAGCCGCCAACATTAGGTTTTACCATAAACTCCACGCTTGATAGTAGGCCATAATGTAGATAACGAAAATTTGGTACAGAAAATTCAGCTGCCTACGGTCTTAGTTGATCTGTTTCGCCCGAGACATTAGTCTAATTTTATAATGTCTTTACGGATTTTTACCCTGTACTTTGGTTAACGAGTAGCCTGATATTTCGACGCAGTTGCATGCATTATGGTCATCGAACGACTGACTAATTAACCAAGGCATATACGCGGTAAAAACTGTTAAAGATACTATAAAATGTTCGATAACATAAACATATAACGTCACCCCTTTTTCCCGTAGGGGTAGACAGAGACCATTTTGTTCCACTTGCTATTGTAAAACATTTTTCATTGAGAAAACAAAATCAAAAACACTTAAATGCACGTCATACCTATGTCGCAGCCAAATGGTTAAATTAGCCGGTTAATTAAACGGCTAGCTATTTAAGCAGTTATTTAATTGAAAATTGGCCAAATTCATGAACTTTGAAAGTAAAGTCAAATGAACGATATTGCCTCAAGTTTACGGAGCTCTTCCATTCATTGTCATAATGCTAACCTAAACTAACCGAATAGAAACCTAATGCAAACTATTATTATACTTTGAAGTTATTGTGGGTAGGTTAGCATTGGAACAATGTGTGGAAGAGCTGCGTAAACTCGAGGTAATATCGTTCTTTCAACATCACTTTAAAATCTTATGAAACTGGCAAATTTACAACTAAATAATTGATTAAAAAGCTAGCCGTTTAGTTAACCGGCTAATTTAACCATATGGCTGCGACACCTATACCAGAGAATATCTGACATAAATAATATCGTAGATGGATGGAGTGCGCTGAGCCTGCATTATTCCCCAGAGAAATATGACTGCACTGCTAGTTTATTGGACCATATTGTCAATGTTAGCATTTGAAATTAACATTTATTACGTTTACTGTAATGTAGTTTTTGCCTGCAATCGTGGTCTCACATGGGGTAGATTAGATTAGGTACTTTATTGGATTATTTCCAACGAGCAAAGCTTATGATAAAATTATGTTAACGTGAGGCACGTGGTCGGACGTTCCAGATGATGGAAAGCGGCCACCATTGTGAACATCAACCTTAGGGTAGTGGTTGCGGTGCCGGCCTTTGAGGCTCCTGTAGACCCTGCTTTAGAACCTCAAGTTATAGCGCAAAGAAAAGACTTCGATTTCCCTGTCCAGATAGTCTATCGATATCTCTATGAGTTTACTCCACATCTTGCACGTGCGTAGTAAAAAGACATCTAGCTGCTTGACTGGATTGGGTGATAGTGAAATCCATTCTATCGTGTTTAATAGTACCTACCTAAGGCGTTAGTATCAGTCAGTATTCTGTGCCTAATTTAGATACGTATATCAATTTCTGTTACCTACTATCAAGCATGGACATTTTGGCAGTGCTCTCCTAGTATATATTTCACGTCGACCGTGTGCCCCCCGATACAACAGTCCCACCCGATTTTTTTTGATAGCACAAAAGGACATAGACCGGTTCCGGTCGCCTGGCTCTGGCACAGCGGGGTCGTACGTAAACCTGGGGATGTAACGTAATTAAAATCAATTAATAAGCGAGCGTAGCAAAGCTCGAAATTTTTTACATTTATTGCGGGGGGGGGGGGGGGGGGGTAATTGAAATTTTAAAATACAACTTTTTCTACGCGGGTTGTTTGCACGAGCGCGACGCCCCTGTGAGCGCGAGACTCTTGGCGGTTGCCCTGCTCGACACCCCCTGAGGTCGCTACTGAACATGTACATGTACATTTAGGCATGACATAGACATAGACAGCACTATTCAGTTCCACGTTACATCCCTAACCTAAGTCCTTAACCTATTTTTCTTGCAAGCATTATACAAGGCAATGATAAACAATTTAATATTTTGTAACATTGTTGTTACAAAATATTAAAGGTCAGAGCGCGTGAATAGGTATACGATAATTTTTACTGATAATGTGGATTACGATACAACGATGACTATAAATCTTATTATTTTATACGATTGTAGACCTACTAGTCTACCTACTAGCATGACTAACAGTGTGGTGATCGCCTTAGTAGAATAGGCACCCCCTTCTACAAGCCTCCTTCTTGTACTTCACAAGCCGCCTAATACAAATAGAGGAACACTAAACAGAACCTGCAATATCTAGATCAAACAATGGGCAACACTCTTAGGCGTTGTCCTAATCGGTTGTGCGACCACAACCGTACCGTTGTGGATATATGGTATGATGGATGTCGCCCGACCAATAGGAGACCTCAAAACCGTCCATCTCACGATCATGGTTGGATAATAGGAGACCATAAAACCGCCTCGCATGATGGTTGCGCGTTGCCAATTAAGACAGCGCCTTACCCTGTAACGTGACCTCCTGAGATGTGGAGTAGGTTCACGTCTAACAGTGAACTGGTGCAGACTGTTTACGAACAAACGCACCTGCGGATCTGCATTTTTGTTACATGAAATCGATGTGCATGAGTTGTAAATGTTATATACGGTAGGTATACAGGCAAGTTGGCCACCTCATGGAAAGTGGTCACTGCCGCCTACGGACATCAGCAACTCCAGGGACGCCATCAGCGCGTTCCCCACCCTTTCAATCAGATGGGCTTGCTTGTTTGTCACTGAGTAGTACCTACTTATAACAAAAATTGATCCTTCATCCATCCTGGTGTTGCTTATGTCCATAGGCGGCGGTGACCACTTTCCATCAGGTGGCCCGCTTGCCTGTTTGTCTGCTAAGTAACATAAAAAAAAAAAGTATTTTATAGTATTCCGATCTCACGCATTGTGCGATAATTTTAGATATTTTTTTGTCTACACTTGCGTAGTTTGGACGTTATCTCATCTCAGAGTCGAAATGACCTCGGGGACACATTTGTCCACCGAAGTGAACTATTATAATAATGTTATTCATTTATTCCAACCGCAATTCCGCATAATATTATGGATGATAACGTGTCACGTATATTAACGACATGTGGCGTCACACCGGATAATCTGGTGATGTAGGTGTACAATAAATAGATTAGATTAAGAAGCCATTATCACAGTGGCAATTCGTGATTGATTTATCTTAGCTTGTTTATTTATTAAGTCCCTGAAAGAATGTTTTATCGCAACAATAATGTCAAAGTACAAGAGATCACAGCTTATGATAACTGTTGGGACTATTTGGGAGTGTCCCTGCTCTATTTTATACCAATGCTGAGACGAAATTAATTTAGGGCTTCATCTCCTTGACTTGAATGGTGCTCCGGGCACCTACATGATGCGTATTTCAGTAGCCGTATTTTCAATGGCTCGGAAATCGGATTCGGATACGGAATCGACAAAGGACCCCGCAAAAGTCCTTCGGAAAATGTGGTTTCAGTTAATTTTGATGAAATTTTCATATGTTATAGAGAGTAGAATTTCCGTGGAATCTATCGGGATTCTAAATAACAGTTTTCGAATCGATCGACACGGATTCGTCGCTCATGAATTTCGTGTGGAATCGTTCGGAAACGGTTTCGAATCATTGTGAATACGGCTACTGGTATTTGTATGATTTCGTGAGGTCGTACGATCACCCGGGGGCCTATTCTCTAGTTTTCGGCAGTGTCTCTAGCCACAAATATCTATTAAAAAGTTACTGAAATCGCTCTTGAAAGCAAAAACTTGATTCTAAACGATCTTCGGTAACCCTTACTATCGGAGATCGTTTTCAATTATATTTTTATGGAGATATTAGGCTAGGGATAATGTCGAATCCGAGATATCACCGCGCGAGAATATTCCCCCAGTGGCCCTAGCACAAGTGTGTCCGCGACAAAGCTCGCGCCGCGAGAGAGCGTTTGTCTCTTTCTCTCAATACTAAGACGAAGGAGATAGCAATACCTATGTCGCGCTTTTTCTCGCTTGTATTGCTCTTTTTCTCGTTTATCGCGCGCGAGAGCACCTTGTGCTAGGCCTACAGGATTTTGTATGACTTTGTGCCCGTAAAATTCGGTTAAACTGTGTTTTAGTCTACAACTAATGTGTTATTCTGTGTTAAAAGCTACAACACTGTATAAATTCATAAATGTCCGTTCTTATTAACGTTGAAATTAAATGGTACTAGGTAGATACGTCACTGTCGCACAATTGTGTATATCGAATTCAAACGCTTTGTTCTAAGCCTTCATAAATGCATAGGTACATAGGGACAGACGGCGTTTTATACTATACATATATGTATAGATAGACAAAGAGGCTTTGTATGGTTACGCAGTTTAAAAACAGATGTTACCTATTTCATGACAAAAGGTTAGACTACCAAACTAGGCCACCAAGCAATTTATTTTCTTGTCCCTACTCCCTCACGAAGTACGTTCAAATTAGGAGGGTTTCTTGTAGGTATTGTAATTTGTAAAGCCTTCAAGGACGTCAGACGAACCTAGGGTTGCCAAGATTTTTAAAATCAAATATAGTATTTTCTAATTCAGTAGCCATAAAAATATAATAGTATGGGATTATCTCATTAAAAAATATAAAGTTTTTTTAATAAAATATATTTAGTATAAAATTGGCCCTGTGGTGTCCGGCAGAGTAGAATAGCACCAACCCCTTACGCTCATGGGTGTCGTACAAAGCGACTAATGTTTTCGAGGCAAAAGATCTAGAGTCTCCGTAGTCTGTATAATGGGCAGCAGCATTTTCCATTGTTATATTTAAACACTGCGATCTCCAACCTGCCTGCCATGCGTGGAGATTATGGCAATAACCTCCCTTTTCGTGGGAGAGGCCCTAAGTCGCAGGACTTGTTACGGGTTGTGATTATGATAAAATTGATCTTCGGTAAGTTATTAGCTGGTCCATGATTCGGGTTTAATTGACTTATTTCTGGATTCTTAACATTAAAATTCAGGACGCATTCCGTTTTACGTCCGTTTTCCGTCTCAGTGATACTGAAAAGCGAATTTGCTTATAAGATATAGTAGTTTCGCCTACTATATCAAAATTTTAAAATAATAGTAAGGCGACACCTAAATTTTTTTTTTGCGCCCAGTGCAAAAGAAATGGGCACCCTCCGGTATAGCGATTAGGAGGGAGGAGGTGAACTCTCATGAGTACCAACCGGCCGGCCGGACTGGTTATGCACGAATCGCCAAAAAGAACCTAGGCGCATACGTACTAAACACCCCCTGGGAGCACCTGTAGCCATAAGGGCCTTTCAGGTTTCATCGGATGCTACACCCCGTAGGGACAGGGTGCGCTCAGGGACCGGGGTGCGCTCAAGGGACGGGGTGCGCTCAATGTAACAGTCTTGTAAATCGGATGCTACACCCCGTAGGGACGGGGTGCGCTACCAAAAACAGTAGGATACTATATTATATAGTAGGGTTGGCAACCCTAGACGATCCCGCCAAAGCAATACCTACTTACCGACTTGGCTCGACAAATTAAAAATGCCATTCACACGACGCGACGATCGTTAACAGCACAGTTTTGTCGAAACCAATCTCTTACTCTGCTCTTACATACAATTAGTAGTTTCTGTCGGTTAATAAGGTCTCCAGTGCTCCATGGGTGGGTGGGTTTGGGGAACCGTGGCTTTGGCAGTGGTGGGGCATTTGCCTTTTTGCTGCCAGAGCAACGTGTGATAGAGGTGGGCAACGCATTGGCAATACTATTGGTGTTGCTAATGTCTATAGGCAGTGGTGACCACTTTCCATCGGGTGGCCCACTTGCCTGTTTGCCTACCGCATGACATAAAAAAATAAAAAGGTAGGTATTGCTTTATTAGGTAAGTACTTCATGTTCATTTAATCGAAACTGGTGGTTAGTCTTGTTAGCCTAACTAACATCATAAACGTGAAAGTCTTTACGTCGAGCTCCCCTTTTGCTTGTTACCAAAATACAGGCAAGCATACCTATAATACTATAAAATTCATGACTTAAGTACCTAACTTAGGCACATTTGTGTAAAAGTTGAACTCTAATCAAGTAGGTTGTATTTCACCCGGCAGGGTGAGGTCACGAGGTGGCGTGAGATTCACCTAGGTCACCTTAGTAGAAATTGTGGTTTTATCCCGTGTAGTACCTATATTACTCTGGCTGGAGATACCGTCTAGCAAAGGTTTAAGCTCTAAACTGACTATCCCGCTCCTGTCTCACGCTAAGCTTTTCATTCCAGAGGTGGACATCCTGCACATCATCCCGAATCCGTTCCCGAATGTGTGGCACACCGCCCGCGACGACCACAGCGCTCTAGACTACAATACCATTGAGAATCTGAACAAGATCTTCCGGGTATTCGTCGCAGAGTATCTTCATCTGAACCCCTAGCGACATCTAGCGTCTCACTGGCGTCTCCATCTCTACCATCAGTACTTAACGCGGCGAAGGTAGGAAAGTGGGGGCGGGAAATAGGATCTTTCGCGCCATTTTCGACTTAGCCAATCGGGTGATAACAAAATAGCGTAGTTAATCCAGTCGGATATTGTTATTTATTTTATTGATGTATTTAAACTTATTTATCATGGTGCGTTCAGACGCTCAAAGCGACATTTAACGAGCACAAACACGGGCACAAGCATGTAAAGAAGCTGTTAGTGCACGCGCTCGTGCCCGTGCTCGCGCTCGCCGCCGATCGCGGCCGTAGTGCGAGGCTACATGACGTGCATCTGAACGCACCATTACAGTGAGTGAGACAAGGATCATAGGAGCGTCGCTGGTTAAGGGGTCTGACTCGTAAGCGAGAGGCTTCGACTCTTTTCTGAGTTATGCAGGTACCTTAGTTGAACCCTTCGATACTCTTACGGTGAGGGACAAAATCGTGATGATCCCTACAATCTGGTGAGGCAGTCGCTCTACCACAATACATTGAAACTAGTATATTGTAACTCTACTGTAATTACCTGACTGATCTGGAAAATCTTAGATTAAGGTTTAGTGCTCTCGAGCACAACCGCACAATAATGAGATCCTTGTCGCACTGTAATCGAGCAGGCTCCTTAGCTTTGTGTTATTTTTAATGATAATTTTTTTGCGTTTTTGCACACTTTTTTGGGTGATTTTAATTGTGTTTTTATAAGTAGATAAATTACACAATCGTTTTTAAATTATATTTTACTTGTATATAATTGTATATTAAGTAAACATCGAATTCCTATAAAATAATGACATTATCCAGTTTTAGAGATAATTTTTTTCGTATTTCTGAGAAAATATTTATGAACTTGTAACATTTCTTATGTACCTAAAGGATGTTTTGTAAGATATCGCCGCGTTATTCTTTTTTATACCATTGGTTTATAGCTCTAAAGAGTGGTCAAAAACTTTGATTTTTGAAGGTAATTTTAGCCAGTTGTGTGCTTTTATGCTCAAGATCATCATTAAAATGGCTTCAATATTTTTTAAATAAAGCCTTCACCATTTCATGTCAACAAAATATTTAAAAAAAATGTTTTTTGGGGTATTTACACATTTTAAAAATCATGTTATATCTACTTATAAGTAAATTTTTATAACATTTAAAATGTCCAAGTACCTACCTCAAAAACACTCTACCTATAATATATTTTATATTTAATACATATTTATATTATATTTAAATTATGGCATGTAAAAATAATTAGAATTATGTGAATATGTATAAAGAAATTAATTCCGAGATTACTGTAGTTATTGAACCGATAAGAAATACTTCAAACATCACGAATATTATATTATACATTCTGTATTTTATTTTATAACGCCAAAGTATCTGGTGCTTGAAATATAAATATTTGTGTAAGTACATTTAGATAAGTAGTTTACTCATTACTTGTTATAAATTTAAATGTAAAGTGGTCCAGCAGTTTAATATAGGTTTAAGTAAAAGGTATCTACATAAAAAAGACCACAAGTAGTACTCCTTTGCAGTCAACTGTCAGACAGCAGTAAAGGTTTACTTCTGACATTTGGACCCTTTTAGGTCTTCATCGAAGTAGTTACCGTTTAATATTTTCTCTAGGCACAATACATAATGATGCCTATATAGTATATATATATATATATATATATATATATATATATATATATATATATATATATATATATATATATATATATATATATATATATATATGTATGTATTTACATCCCAATGTTATTATCACAAGACATATTTTGTTCTGAAGAAATGTAATTTTAACGCATTCTAAAATGTTAGTTGTAACAAGTTTAAGGCAGCGTTACTCGCGGCACAGTTATGTATGAGCATCTATCCTTCTACGAAAGCGGTATGAAACTCTTAGTGATTGATGTATTACCTAATTTTTTTGCTTATAGGCCTCACGAATTTCACTTCGAATAAGTGCTTCATTTTGATTTTGTAATATAGATCCTTCGTGAAAAGTTACAGTGATACTACCGTGACGTTTATTATTCCCCATATCTTATTAGCAAAAAAATTGGGTAGTAGCCGCTTCAGTCTTGTAATATAGTCTTTTATGTATATAATTGGCAATTATTTAAGTTCGAAATAATTATTCGGTTGGTACTTATAATATACAATGTAACTATTACCGTCTGGTATCTACACATAGGTTACCAAAAAGTAATATGTTTTGCTTCTAGAATTTCGCCTTCAAAGTTTTTAATCCGGTCTATATTGGTAGGTATTATCAATTATATTTTCAACAAATTTTATAAAACTGTTATAAAATTTAATTGTATCTAGTTATAGTGCTTTACTAACCCGAGGAATTCCTGCCTAAAGTAAAAAAGCTGCCGGGCATTTAACAAACCGGACAACAAAGGCTTTTGTAATACAACTCTGGCCTATGCGCCCTCTGTGATTACGACAGCCTGTAATTATTTGCAGAGGGTTTTCCTACGTCACAGCTACAAAATAGACTTTCTGACAGTAGGTAATTATTACTGGGACTTGTATATGTATATTTGTGAGTTTTGTGATTAAACCTTCTGAGCTAATGAAGTAATCGTTTGCTTGCGTCAATACCTATCTACGTTCTTTCGTTAGCGTTCGCCCAGTTCGCCAGTAAAAGGCACTAATTACCATGATAAGTTAACCAAACTCAGCGCTCCTTGGTTCATGTAAAATTTACATGAAATAGAGCAAGAGCCCATGAGGGCCAGACCTTCCTATTGTCCGTAAGTATGAAAGTTTTTCCATGTGTGTCCCCAACACAGGTAAGAATGATCCCCACCCATGAAACCTGGTATTAATCCTTATCAAAATCAATTACTTCATATTCACGACTGCTTCAATACCTTTATATAACTTTTTGAATTATGCAATTCAGACATTCCATTCGAAAGATATCACGAGTTTAAAAATGTAAATATTAGAAAAAAGTCGCGTGTTCGCCGCTCAGTCCGCTCGGCTATCTAGGCAGCACAGGGTACGGGAGGGGAGTCAATGTCATAAAGAAATAAAGTGCCGCGCGGCACTTGCGTATTGGAATTGCAGTGACGACGAATCTGAAGATATTGGCAACAATGATGAAAATAATTGAATACTTAGTTGAAAAAAATTATTTTTCTGTGAATTTTTTATCTTCTAAAAAATTTATCTTTTGTATAATAAACAATTAAATTTTAATAACTTTGAAATTTCAGTTAAATTACTTATAATAAACTTCATAAAAATAAGAAATAATATGAACTAAGTGATTAGACTTTTGATATGATTGATATTTTTATAAAATTTTTACTGATTATAGATTAAAAAATTTATTATTCAGACTGTAATAATTTTATTTAATTAAATTTCTTGATTAATTATAAAAAAAATCACTAAACAATTTGGAATAAACGATAGTATATGTTTAGCATAAGATTGCAATGAACTGAGCGCTCTGTCTCACTCGCACCAGTTGTTGCATATGAGTCCCACTCTCGCAACTATTAGGCACTTTTAATGCGTCTGGCAGGATTATAGAACCCAAAAAACTGTCTGGCTACTGAGAAAACTCAGTTTAATAATTCTCTGAATAACATTTATAAAATTCAGCTTTCCTAATATAAGGTAAGTATAATTACAGAGAATTATAGTTTAGGGGTGTCCGGCGGAGGGTTGTAACTATACTATATGTCTGGCAATGAGCATCGTGAGTATTAATGCTGTTGCGAATAAAATACAAAAAAAATTAGCTTGGTAACTTAATAAATTGGAGATAAAATTTTATACACCTTTGTTACCTCTTACCTGCCAAAGGAACCACGATCCAGGTTTAATGGGTGGGGATCATTCTTACCTGTGTTGGGGACACACATGGAAAAACTTTTATACTTACGGACAATAGGAAGGTCTGGCCCTCATGGGCTCTTAGACTAAAACTGTCACTTCCCCTGCTAATTCAAATACCAGAGGCTACAGCAATGCCAAGTGTCGTAGCTCCGTTTTCGACCCAATGAGCAGTTTTTCAATAGGTATCTAAAGCATTCCTAATCACTCGCTAGATGGCGCCCCAACAATTTTGGTAATAGAAGATCGCTTGAAATAGGTACTTAGCAAAGAAGATATAAACACTGGGTACGTTTTACTGGATCATATTGTATTTATATCAATAGTTTTCAACTATTTTAGTGGTTTTAATAAACGATTACAAAAATAACAAACATTAATTTGACTGAGTCCGTTCGTTTTATGGAATCAAGAATGAACGTAATTCAAAAGGTTTGTATTGAAATGGAACATAGTGCCTATTTTAATTGTTTGTACATTTCTTTCAACCTTTAAAAGCTATGTTTATATTAATAAACTGTTTATTTTTAAGTTATTATCAGATGGCTGCATGACATCACTGCCACAAACACACAGATTAAAAAAAATAGTACCAAAATTGTGGGAGCGCCATCTATTGATGCTTTTGAAATCAACTGACAATACCTACTGGAAAACTCATTGTTGAGTCGGCCGCAGCGAGTGTGCAGTTGTCAAATTAACTTTTTTGATAATAATAATATTATAATTACCGTCGCGAGGTGCCAATCGGCTAACGAGACTGTTTAAAGAGTTGTTTGATGAAATTGCTATATTCATCCTTTCTGATGCAGTGGACATTCTGGTACAGGAGACGTTATGATACAGTAGTATATTTTGAAATAGTGGACGTTCTTATATGTAAAACGTCTGCTGTCAAAATAAAACCTTGTCACTGTCTGAAATAGATTCGTCATTTTACAGCAGTTTTTCCTGTCCAATAGCACGACAGTATTTTGACAACATACCTTACGTCTCCCCAGCGCCATCTGAAATCGTGAAAATCGTCTTTTCGGAACTCCGTTTACCATATGTTTGCTGCGTGGGTACCAAAGAGATTGGAATGTTAGCGACCTTCATGGTTATAGACTGGCAATAAGTAGTGCCTGTTGTGTCGTCTATATGTATGATGTTTCTTTTAGAAATAAGTAGCGCCTGTTGTGCCATTTATTACTTTGCCTGTTTTTCACGATGTATTTCCTGTGCACAATAAACTGTTAAATAAAAATAAAAAAAAATGTTTCTCTGTGTATTTTACTGTGTGCAATAAAATATTAAATAAATAAAAAATAAATAAATAAGGTCGCTAACATTCCAATCTCTGGTGAGTACGCACCAAACAAACCACGAGCGTAAAGTTGCGAAGACCTACGACGCCGACAACGCAAAATAAATCCGGAATTCTAAGTTTAACACATTTCGAACGCTGCTCATAAGTATTATTAACTCAACAATTACGTCCTTGTGGCCTTAAGGAGAAACCAAGAATTAACCTACGCTACGCGTGTGCGCACGACGCACCTGGCCGGCCCATTTAATACGCGTGTTACGATATTTAGCACTGCTGTTGCATCTCTGGTATTTGAGTTAGCAGTGGAAGTGTTAAAATTGTGCCCAAGAACATACGCACGCTGTTTATAATTATTGATCTCACAAACGTCTTCATATTCCATTTAGAACCTACTTATGACAAACATTATGTACGATTATAAAAATAAATAAAGGGTTTGTTCCTACTTTCGTTTCGTTATGCGGTGGTCCTAGTATCTCTGAAATAAAATAATATATACTATTTTATGGAAAACCATTTATTAAAAAAGCCATATTCCAATAAAAGTACTTAGTATTGACTTAAAACTATAGTTTGTGTAAAGTATACTGTGTAACGTATTACATTGTTGTTTTATATAATTTATCAATCAAATTGTTAATAAAAACATTTCATTTAGTAATAAATATATTGAAAAGTAAATAATTGCAGCTACTGCATACTGAAATTTTAACAAGTTATTTTCAATCACGCTGCTTGCTTGCTTCAGCTATGATGTAAACATAGATCGACTCAAAAGACTCAAAGTCTTGAGCTATTATTTCATTCTGTGGTAGTTTCTATTTACAAAACATTTGTGACTGAAATACTTTATCATATTTGATGTTTATGATGTCCTAAATCAAGTATCTAAATTTTACACAATAAATATACTAATTTCTGCATAATATAGACACATGTTAAAATTTAAAGCTATAATTTCCGAAATCTTACAAAATTCCATTAATAAGTGATATTATTAAACTTCAAAATTATGTAAAGCATGCTTATAATATTTGTTTGTATGTAAAGAAAAAGAAATATAATATATTGCATAAATTGATCAATGTTCTAAATTTATTTACCCATCTTTTAAAAAAACGGTTGTAAAATATATTATTTACTTCATACTTAAGTTAAAATTTAAAACTTTTTGGATAGGTTCACATTGCACAGTCTATAAGGGCGTACGCTGCGTTGAGCACGGCACAGGTTGTAATTCAATGCGGGTTTAGTACACGGCGCAAAAGAATGCCCAAAACGCCGGCCAGCAATTAACTCGTTCGAGCGTGGGCTCAACAATTGAGTCGTAATCGCGTTACGCGAGTGCGCACGACTCGTCTGGCCGGTCCATACAAACTCAATGGGGCTCGGCTCGTGCACTCGCGTAGCGCCTACATGGACTCAGCTGGCCGGCCGTCCGCACACATGTATGGTATATTTAGGCGGCCATATAACTAGGCGCACGACTCATTTGGCCGCGTTTGTTAGCACCGCCTCTGACTCTTTGATATTTTTGTTAGCAGCTAAAGTGCGCGGATCCCCGCGTTATGCTCAACGCAGCGGACGCCCTTTAAGTATAAAAAATTCTTAGACAAAATACTAAAATACTTAAAATAACTTGTTAAGTACTACTAATTAGACAATTAAATTAATTTTATACTTATAATAGAACTTTAACGAGAAAGAATTTTTAGAATGTATAACAAACCCAAAACCAACAGTACCTGCAGCTTTGCTTCCATCAAACCCCTACCATACATTTGAACTAATACATTTAATGTATTGTAGGGGGCTTCATTCAATCTGTAGCTACACATAGGTACATAATAATGGTACCATTTGTATTTCGGTAAGTAAAATAAGATAGGTACCTACTTATTTTAACATGTTATTGGTTATTGTTAGTGGTTTTTCATATTTTTTCTGCACCACATAAACTTGAGACTTGTATTAGAAAAGAGTGTCTAATATAGACCCTTTGAATTTCATCATGGTTTTCTTTTCCATATCTGCCAAAACATCATCAATATCTTTGGAGTTGTTTGAACTACTTTTACTTTTATCGTCGCAGTCTCCAGAACTATCAGATTTACATAAAGGTTTAACTATACTATCTGTCATGGAATCACCGATATTGTTAACTTCGTGTTTATCCGTTTGCACATTACATAAATTGTCATTTTGTAACATATTATTATCTAGCCTTATATTAAAGTCTTTGTCTGTTTTATTCTTATCTATTATATTTTGGTGCGTTATAATGGTATGATCTGATACTAAATTTTTATCAACTTCACTAAGTTCTAAACTGATACAATTGTTGTCTTTTATGGATATTTTTTTATTATCCTCATTACTTTCCAATAATTTACTTTCTTCAGTAAAATCATTAATGAAATTCTTGGTATTCGAACAAGTAAATTCATTACTTTTCTCTTCATTCACATTCTCAACTATCTGAGCTTTTTGGATGTGTTCATTTCCTTCACAGTTTTCGCTATCGATAAGCTCGAGCAAAGCTTGCTTAAATGTGGTTGGCGGTTCTGTAAACTGCTTCATTAAATCTACACTATCATCCGAATTCACAGTGGATTTACTAATCCTATTATCTATGCTTACTTCAGAAGGAATTGGTTTTAAATTCTGTACTTGGTCTATCTCTTTTTGATTATCATCTTCTCTTGCAACTATTGTAGTTGATTTTTTAACAATTGTGTGACCTTCTAGTTTTTTAACAATCTCATTATCATCATCTTCAATTCGCCGTTTTTTAGATCTTTTGACCTTGGTGCCAGTAGGGTCTTTGTTTTTCTTGGATACTTTCTTTAATTCAGGTTGTGTATTCATTATCTGGAAAGAAAGCTTAGAATTCACCACTTTGGTAAAAATACAAGGTTTTTTATTCACAAGGGGAGTAATTTTAAACCAATATTTACCTCACATCCATCTATATCATTTCTTCTAAGAACAATGTCCTCTAGGAATGCATCAAGTAGAATCGATTTTTCAAAGACATCATTTGGCCTATTCGTCTTTACTTGGAAATCATCAATATTAACTCTTCCGTTTGGGTGGATCCACTCATAAATTGAAGCAAAACTATGTAGATTTGTCTGGAAATAAAAATGTACCGGGTTTATAATTTGTCTGTTATAATATGTTAAAATATTTTTCTGTTTTCAAGTTTAGCTTGTTTTACCTTCATATCCACAGAAGTGCACCAAATTTTGAAATCTGCTTTTAAGGTTACTTTCAGCATATCATGGAAGGTGTTATCGTGCACTATTACGACAGCCCAATCGCGCCGTGCAAACGCCTTGGCCTGCTGCATCGTGTTAATATGAACTGAGCCTTTTGTATATGGGTTTGTACTCTCCACAGCTATATCTGTAGACATCAGTGCAAAAAAATTAAAACAATTAGTAGTCTGTCAAACAGATCCTGGCAGTGTAGAATTTAGACACTCCTTAATATGGCCAAAACCGAAATACATTATCGTACTGAAATGTTTTAATCCTTTAGATTCCAATTCCAGACTAATTATACTGCTTCTCACTGTAAAATAAATTTAGCGGATTTGGCCGGATTTGCCATATTATTTACTGGATTAACACTTATATGAATTAATAAAAAATAAACCTTGAATTCCAGTGTAGTTAATGAAATAATCTTTCCATTTTTGTATGTCATCATCATTGCACAGGATTAATATGGGCTTAATCAAAATTGAACGGATAGCATTCAGGAATAACACAATTTGTAAGCCTTTCCCATAGCCTGCTGGATCATTTAGAATCACTCCTGGTTTCTTCTGAAAATTATATTTTAAAATATAAACATGTCCTAATATTAAGTTCACATGACTACATTTGTGTATAGTATGGAGACACTAGAACAGGGATGCCGAACCAATGGCATGCGTGCCACAGATGGAACGCGAGCAAAATCTCATAGCATGCCAATAATTTAAAGAATTTATGGATCCCATCAAAAATACTAATCTCAAATAAGGCCAGAGATTCAGGTGACCAACCCTGAATGCTCATTTTACAGTGTTAGGAAAAGTACGGGACAACCAGAACGAGTTTATCATAAAATTTATTATTTATCTTGTAACAAAATGGCAATAATATTTAAGCTCTGCTCGCTCATTAATTTATTTGTGCTTCTTTGTATTACTTCAAATTTGCAAGCTATTAAATAGGCAAAATGCAAAATATTTCGAGCTCACTCCTCTAATTTCAATACAATCATGTATTTTTTTAACTTAAATGATAAAAATTTGCAGTATATGGGCTAAACTAACCCTGTTCACTTTTTGTTCACTTATCGCTAAAACTAAGTCGAGATTCATTGATGGAATGTCATGAGCTTATAATTATTTGATTTTATAAAATATGGCATGTTTCCCATCCCTGCACTAGAATCTTAGGGCTCAATTCAAATCAAAATGGCAGTGGAAGTGGCAGCACAGTAGTGAGCAGTTTAATTGTCCCACCATTACAAGCTTTCCCGCTTAAATGATTTGCGGTCATCCCAGGCGCCGTGAGCCGTGAGCTTCTTCTTCTCTTGAAGCTGCCAGCTACTGCCACACCAGTGCGAACGAAGCTAAAAAGCTTTCTTTTATGACTCCTATATTTCTGGATTTATTACTAGACCTACTGTAGTATTGACCAATGGTAGGGGTAGGCACAATCTTCTATGCTGCCTGACACCATAGAGCCATGCAACTGCCATAAAAAATGAACTGGTCTGCACAGTTTAGAATTTCCGCAAAATTGAGATCTAAGGTGGTAATAATAATAAACTCAATAGTGACTAACTAAGGGGGGTTAAAATGGTGATAGGCCTTGGTGACCTGTATTTGCAAATAAATACCGAGATAGAGCCAGTAGCGTACGTTCATGTGTGCAAAGTTGAACTATCGCCGCGCACCATAAAGTCCTATCGCACACGTCCTCGCCCTCGTCAGCCTGCCGCCGAGGACTGGGCTCATAGTAAATGGGCCGTACCTCCTGGGCAATGTTGTATGTCAAACAAGCTTTGCACACTACCTCCTACCTTGTGACTGCAATAGCAAAGTATGAAGGGTAAAGGTGACCCGTCGGCGCCTCAAATCCGACTTACTAGCTAAGGGAGACCCTGACAAGAAAACCAGTGTGGGGCCCGAAAGGGTCTCCCCAGACCGTAGACAGTAGCGGGTTTTCTCGTTGGCCCGGGTATCTGAGCTTCGCCACTTGGATTATGAGGAAGGCATCCTCTATAAACAATGCCCCTATATCCTATGGTAAGGTACGTGCCGAGAGGATGCATGGCTATTAGGTGAATCAGTCACAAGCGACTAAACTCAGTGTACCAGGCGACCCGCTGTTTTAATTAGCCTTCTCTTCGGGAATGGGCGTCACCCCGAGCGCGACCTTCATTCGACCCTGCTCGTGGGAACATCATGAATACTAATAATGGCAATTTTAATGAAACAATAAACCAAACCCAGGAGAGCACCCGAAATGCCGGAGAATGCCTCCCTGAGAATACCTCGGGCAGCTCCACAAATTCTGGAAGGGGCAATACACCCCAATCTGCACCACATGAAAACAATAATAAAAACGTGCAACAGGCTCAAGCCTACTTTTGCAATGACCTAGATCTTCGTCGCTGGGAAATGCTACAAGTATCAGGCGAGACCTGCCCCCTCTGCCACATGAGGAGAAGCAGGCTGACAATAACGACCAAAACAAAGTTTGCCATCCCACCTGGCAAAGAGTACCTGCACAACGTAACTCTAAAAAAAAGATGCATATGCATAATTTACCAACCACAAAAAGACACACTAGCTCCTAACAAGTCGAGATCAGCACATCAAACAGATATAGTGATCTACCGATGGATGATACAGAGGATCTATCAGAAGCTACAGAAGATCAACATCAGACTACCCAGAGCAAGAAGGTACACAAACCGCCACCGATAATCCTCTACGCCATTGAAGATTTGCCTAAATTAACCGAACTGCTGAATACCGGTGTGCCCAGTGGTACCTACTCTTATAAAATCATCAACAGAGATCAACTTAGAATTGTAACAAAGGCAACAGAAATCTATAAAGACTTAATAGAACACATCCCAAATAACGGTTTCATTGGTCATACCTTCACTCAAAAAGAAAAAAAGTGCTACAGAATAGTCATAAAAAACTTGCACCACCCTACACCTAAAACAGCTATAATAGAAGAAATAGAAAAAACGGGCAACAAAGTTAGAGGTGAGGTCATATAAGTATATAAAGTTAGAGATTGCAATCTCTAAAAAAATAAGAAACCACTGAATATGTTCTTTGTAAACGTAGAACCAAGCCCAAATAACTCAGAGGTGAAGCACATCGAATTTATTTATCACACAAGAGTTAAAATTGAAGATCCCCGGAAATCTCACGAAATCCCACAGTGTGCCAGGTGTCAACAATATGGACACACAAAAAATAAATGTATGCGTCCTTATCAATGTGTTAAGTGTGCGGAAGCACACAAAACTACAGATTGCCCTAAGAAGGATAAAAATACGCCAGCTACCTGTACACTTTGCTTCGGCGATCATCCCGCCAACTACAAGGGCTGTCAAGTTTACAAAGATATACGTGCGTGAAAAGCGACGCAGATGTCGAATACCAAAACAAATCCAGCATTAAGAAATAAAAACAAGATGCTCCCTCCGCCGCCAATGGAAGAATTTCCACCACTTAATACACAGAAGTATTCTGTACAAAACACAAATAACGCTGCTGCTAATAACAGACACAACTCACACTATACCATGTCCTATTCCAGAGCAGCTAGAAACATGGAAAAAAATTCAGAGGAATTACAGCCTCAGCCAGCAAATTTGCTTGAACAAATCCTTGTCAAGCAAACAGAAAAAATGGATATACTACTGCAACAAATGAGCACCCTAAAGGGGCTTTTCACGACGCTAATAACCCAGCAGCGGAAATGAAATTTCTACGTGTTTCTACATGGAACATAAACGGCCTAGCTCCTAATAAGCTGGAAGAGGAACTATTCCTTGAGCACAATAGAATAGATATTCTATTAATTTCGGAGAGTCACTTGACTAACCAGAAACTGATCAAGATCAATGAATACAATATATATTATTCTAATCACCCCGACGGTACGTCCCATGGAGGAGCTGCCGTAATAATTAAGGAAGCTATAAAATATCACTCCCTTGTCGACATTAATTGTCCATTCCTGAAAGCTGTGGTCATAGCAGTGGATGACTGGCAGGGAACACTTAATGTTGCTGCAGTGTACTGTCCACCTCGACATAGAATCGACGAACATATGTTTACCGACACTTTCGAAAACTTGGGAGTAGTTTTATTTCTGGCGGGGACTGGAACGCTAAAAGTACCCACTGTTATCTGGAGGGAACCACTCGAGACTTTGTACAACAGTAGAACTGACTGGGACTCTATTCGGGACTATTACAACAAAAATATAAATCTGTCAATTCCTCTCAAAACCAAGGACGACGTTGACAACGCAACTTGGTATGCCACTAACCTAATCCAAAGAGAGGCTTAGCTATTGACTCCTTACTTAGGCCACAAACAAAATATTCAAAATACCACCCTGTGGCGCTAGCACAAGTGTGTCCGCGACAAAGCTCGCGCCGCGAGTGAGCGTTTGTCTCTTTCTCTGAATACTAAGACGAAAGAGATAGCAATAGCTATGTCGCGCTTTTTCTCGCTTATCGCGCGCGAGAGCAACTTGTGCTAGGCCTACTGGAACTTCAAAAAATGATAGTTACCAAGAGAAAGCTAAGACGGCAGTGGCATATGAGTGGAAGTAGTCAAGACAAAAGGGCACTGAACAACGCGCAAAAGGAATTGAAGCGAATGCTAAAAGAGAATAAAAATAGTCTCCTCACAAAGCTGATGATTACTCGCTGTGGAAAATCACAAAAACCCTGAAAAGGACAAAAGAACACATTGCTCCATTAAGACAATCCAATGGTAAATGGTCAAGGAAACCATCTGATAAGGCAGAATTATTCGCTCAATTTCTAAAAGAGGCTTTCATGACCCTATGAAACCTACCCTATGAGCCTGATCCTCTGTGCTCTGAAAAGGAGATTGATGACATCTTGAACAGGACCAAACAAATGTTGCTACCATTAAAACTGGTAACACCAGCAGAAGTGAGAAACTGCATACGCTGATCAAAAACAAAGAAGGCACCAGGCTTTGACTTGATTACAGCAGAGATACTGAAACAATTGCCGAGAAAAGGAATAGTTCTCCTAACAATCTTATATAATGCTTCTAAGTTATAACAAGCTCCTAATATATAAAAGTATCATAAAGCTAGCATGGACTTATGGCATTGAACTCTGGGGATCGGCAAGCCACTCCAACATCGACATACTTCATCGATTCCAAAACAAAGCCTTAAAGACGTTGGCTAGTACACCATGGTTCATAAGAAATAAGGAAGTAAACGAATATTTAGAAATGCCCACTAAAAAAGAGCAGATAGACAGATCTTGTAAAGCTTACAAAGACAGACTGGAATGTCTTAAGAACCAATTGGCTCCAGTGCTATTGTAAAACAGTGTATTCTGATTAAAGAGAACAAGACTAGCTTCAATCTAAATCTAGCTAATACTGAGTGAATGTCACATCATAGGATGTGCTAAATCTTCAATATAAATTATGATGTCAACAAATTTAATTATACCTTACTGGCTGATTATGATTTGTAAATGGACAAAAGAAAAAAAGAAAAGAAAAAAAAATGGTGACTAACCTTTTTAAATTGTCTGTATAAATACCTGATACCATCAATGTGATGCTGTGGCAGTAGTGAGTGGTAGTCAACATAAATATCATTTTTTCCATTTTTGGATAGGTAAAGCCTACCCAAAGCCTGTTGGCTGTGCATTTCTACAGCTGTAACAAATTGAGACCATTTTAAAAACTAGAAATTTGTCAAGTCATTGTCTACCAATCAAAGTGATTTAACCAAAGTTGACTAAAAATAAAATCACAATAAATATTATGCAAAATATGTTTTTAGATACTTACTGGTGACCTACACTTTAGGGAGAGTTTTGGTTCAGTCTGTTCAGGATAGACAGAGTCATGATTAATATGTACAACATTTCTAAATAGAATAGAGCTACAAACACTGATACACTAGTTTTGTGCACCTCTATGTCTTCAAACTCTTGCATAGTATGCCTGTAGCGGTAGACATGATCCCAAAACATGGACTCGGCTTTATTACAAAACAACAGCACAGCACTTGTGCTAAGCAAAAATATGATACAAACACTTTTTTCCGGAAAGCATTCTAATGATACATCAACATTCTGTAAATTAGTATATTAGAATATGTATAAGGCAGCTATTGTTACAAGTTGAGAGCTTAGGCTGGGAGGGACCAATTCTGCGACAAATTCACAAAAAAGCCAAGTAGGTATAGCTACAAGCTACAAGATTTCTTGACCATTCTTGACGATTTGATTTGATTGATTCACGATTCACTTCACTTCAGTCCTTCAGTCTTCGATTCACCTTGACTTACCGTCAGTTGACGTATGACGTGATCACGTGACGTTCGTTGGCCAATGGCATAAGCCTCCTTCATTGAAGAAGGCTATGCCAATGGCCGTTTTATATTCGCGAAGCGAACGTCACAACAAACAAACCAATAGCGATTCTAAAGAAGACCCGATTATTGTAAGAAGTACCATTAGAAAACTAACTTCTTCTTTTGGTTGCATGAGCAGTTTTCCAGTAGGTATTATCAGTTGGTTTTAAAAAGCATCAATAGATGGCGCTCTTACAATTTTAGTACTTCTTTTTAAATCTGTATTAAACGGGCCTGGGGTCAGCCTTGACTAGGATTTGGCAGATCAGGTAATTACACTGGAGCGACTGCCATCTGGTGCGGCAGAGTAGAATAGCACCAACCCCTTACACTGAGACTTGTGGGTGTCGAACAAGGCGACTAATGTTTTCGAGGCAAAAGATCTAGTAGAGTCTCCGTAGGCTGGAAAATGGGCAGCAGCGTTTTTCACTGTTATATTTACAGCATTGCGATCTCCAACCTGCATGCCAAGCGTGGAGATTATGGCAACAACCTCCCTTTTCGTAAGAGAGGCCCTAAGTCCTGCAGTGGACTGTTATGGGCTGTGATGATGATGATGATGACTGTCATCTGACCTCCGTGACAGTGCTACCAGGGGAACCTGACCAGAATGGATCATGGTTACACATTCAGTCGCCTGAATGTGCAGGTTCATCACGATGTTTTCCCTCACCATAAGGGTATCGGTTAGTATTCAACTAATGTACATAACTCAAAAAAGAACTCCGTTTATTTACCGCAGTGATACCTCTAGTGATGAACCTCTAAGAGATTCTATACTTCACCGACTTCGCGGAAAAAACGAACCTACGGAAATTATAGGCTGAGCGCGTTAGCTCTAAAAGGTTTGTGAATAAAAAATGCGCCGATTGACGCCCCACCATTTGAGGACTTTCAGTTATTTTTTTTAGTGCCGTACAAAAGTAGGTAATTCAATTTTTATTAACAGCTCCGGAGCGGCTAATGCTGGATGTATCCTCTTGACCTTCGTCCCACTTGACCCTGCAAACAATTTCTCTCGTGGCGTCGCGACTTATACAACATTAGCTTTTGATGATCATCATCATATCAGCCAGGAGACGCCCACTGCTGGGCATAGGCCTCCCCCAGAGATCTCCACAAAGGCCGGTCCTGTGCATTTAGCATCCTGCGATGCTTACCAGGTCGTCGGTCCACCTAGTGGGAGGCCTACCCACGCTGCGTCTTCCGGTACGTGGTCGCCACTCGACAACTTTACTACCCCATCCGCCGGCAATAGTCCTGAGTAGATGTGCCCCTGAATTGTCTCCTATTCCCACGCGCCTGTATTGCCTCCCACTTGAGACTGGTATTCCAATGCCTGCCAATGTGCAGCCCGTACCCAAAAAAGGCATCCGCGCCGACCATGTCAACTACCACCCTATTTCAGTCACTTCCATACTTAGAAAGATTATGGAATGTGCACTGAACAACAAACTCCTTGCGCATCTTGAAGGTAACGATTTCCTCAGCGATCACTAGTACCGATTCGGTCGGTCTACGGACCTTCTGGTGTACGCCACACAATTTGAGAGAAATGGCGAGGCCCTTGCTGTGTCTCTTGATATCTCCAAGGCCTTTGACAGGGTTTAGCATGCGGGCCTTCTAAGTAAGCTTCCTTCATTTGGTATTACTGTTGGCTTTTGCACCTGGATATCGGATTTTTTTAGTAGACTTCAATCCCTGTAGTTATCGATGGCTATTCGTCTAATTTTCAGGCTATCGATGCGGGAGATTCTCAGGGATCGGTACTGTTCGCGACTTTATTCCTGCTGCATATTAACAATCTGCGAGCGCGGCCCGGCTCTGCCTGGCATTGTCGAACACGGCCCGACCGTGGTTGGCATGGGGTGGGTTTGCTGCGGCCATAGGGCGGACAGCGTGTCACTGTGTGTTTCCTTCCTACTTTCCTACCCCCCTCCTTTTAGACGATTGACAGAGATATTTAATGTCCTAATCAATTAAGAAATTTTGAATTTGAATTTGCTTGTACCAGGTTCCTTTGGGTACGCAGACGACAGCACTGTAACAGATAGATATCTGTCAGATGCAAAAGCCAACAGGGACGATATTCGGTCTTGTCGAGAGGCCATGGTTGATCGTTTGGACAAAGCTCTCGAGGCAGTCTCTGATTGGGATGAAGCTAATCTGGTGGCGTTCAAATCAATCAAAACTCAGGCGTTTTTTTTTCTCCAACTTGTCGGGATGTTCTTGTAGAAATTACCGACGACCTACAGGTTCTTGGTTATTTCGGTATGTGCCATAGACTTACTATTTGGTATACCAAACTCTTTGGTAAGTGCACATTCCTGATTAGCTATTATTATTTCGATGGTCTTGTAACATACTATTTAAAAAAACAACTATCAATGTCAAACAAATGGTAAATGGTTGACGCAGGCTTGCCAGATTCGGGGTTTATTTCGCAGTTCTGGGGAAAAAATTGACTCCTGGGGAAAAACTGGGGAGACAGAATCTTTGGAGAAACTTTTGGGGGAAAAAGTCATAGGGGAAATATTAAGCCCCCTGCAAGTAACAATAAGTTCAATAGCGAAAACGTCTACTCAACCGTTGACGAAGACATTGAATTGTTAAATTTGTTTAGTGAAGTTTAAGAACCTTTCATTTATTAATAATAAACGAAGAAATAATTTATTTATTGTGTACCTATTTATTTGTTAATTGCACCAAATCAAGTTTGGGGGTTTTTTCTGAAAAAGGTATCTATTTGGGGGAAAATATTTGTGAATCTGGGGAAATATGAGAAAACACACCTGGCAACCCTGGGTTGACGGTCCGGTCGGATTTGATCATTTGAGTTTGTGTGTGGGATCCGCGCTTTCTGTGTTTTGTATAATAATTCAGGGGTTTTAGCGAGTAAATCTGTATTGTTATGTGCAAATGACTACATTAGCTTCCTCGTTTTAAGTACCAGTTTTAATTATGGAAATTACCCGGAAAAGTAAAGTTATTTCTTTTTAGTTAACTTAACAAATCCCATGTGCAAGGTGTTCTAAATATTGTTATTTTTGCAGATTTCAAAGAAAATTTACCCCTTATTGAAGAATCTATAAAGAAGGCGGACTTTTTGGTGATAGATACGGAGTTTACTGGGCTCATAAACGGTCGTGATGTGTCGATGTTTGATTCTCCACAAGTTTACTATTCGACTCTGCTGAATGGTGCTGCAGATTTTCTGTTGATCCAGTACGGTCTCTGTGCGTTTTACTGGAATGAGGAGAAGCAGCACTACATGCACGATGCGTATAATTTCTATCTATTTCCACGGGGTCGGCCTGGACCAGAGAAAGTTTTTCTCTGCCAGAGCTCCAGTTTAGATTTTTTGGCTGCACAGGGATTCGACTTCAACAAACTCATTAGAGAAGGTAAGATTAATGTGTGTTGGAAATACGCAAGTGCTTGAATTTATTCATATTGATTTAATATATAGTGGTACTTTGGTGAAAATCTATCTTGAATGATAATTTGGACGAGGTTGTTACCTACCTCTATACACGTTCAGAACACGAAGCGATTACTACTGTGCCTGTGCACAAAGGAAAAAAAACCTTAATTTTTGTTGTTGTTTATTTTCGTGTAATTTTCCATCCATGGGCTTGCTTTTGGAATTGGAATAATAATGCTTAGAATTTTCAACTGTACAGTTCGAATTTTGTTGGTCTAGTCTATATTTGATAACTATGATCAGGGTGTTGCAAAGACATGCATTGCAAGAGTGACAATAGTTATTAGACAGGTGCTGCAAGCGCATAGTAGTTTACATTAATAAATTAATTTTATTGCTTAGTAGGTATTTCTTTGATGTAGGTATTGCTTGCTTGACGGTGCAGTGTTGGTGGGATATTATGGGTCCCACTGAAAACCAGTATTGTGGTTGTGGCAAGATGCCACAACATTATGCTAAGGAGGGTTTACTCTGGATGCTTACTAAAAGTGCCCCTGGGAACCCTATAATGAGAATGATGAGTGTAATTATTTTTTAATGTATAAAAATCAAATATAAAATCAAAAAAATATTTGTGAAATTTATTTTTCAATATCTCAAATACTGAGTTTACTATAAATTTTCAAAGTTGGACGTTTTAAATATCAGCGCGAACTTGACCCCCCAACGCGTGATGTCACACGTCTGCCTAGATGTCTTTGTTTGTTCGCGTGCTAACGAACTCGTGGAGTAATTTTTAGACGTGATTGATATTTTTAGAATTATGGATAAATAAATACCATATACATTTTAATTTACCTTTATGTACTAATACAACGGTTAGCACTCCAGATAAACACTTTTTTATGTCCCCAGGTTATGCCCTGAGTCTTAAGTATTTTAGTGATAATTTCTTTTAAACAGTGTGCTTTTGCCAATAAAACATGAGGCACGCAGATGGATTACATAAAATGTCTATTGAATAGAAACATAAGACGAGCTAGGACAATACAAAAAATGCCCTACCTACTTTTTCCCTTTACCCTTGTTGATGTATGTTTTATGGTGTTGTCAATTGTATGAGATGTTATTGACAAAAAGAATTTTTATATATAAAATGTTATAGTTGTTATTAGAGATGAAACGGATAGTGTTTGGCCGGATACCGGATATCCGGCCAGCCTCCTAGCTGGATAGCCGGATATCAGCTTAACATAGTCGTGATCGCAGGGTGGGACTGCATGTGATTTCAAGTTTTCGTTAAATGTGTATAATTTGAACGTTGAACTGAACAATTCTTCCGACCTCGGACGGATTCGTAGTTTCGAAATACGGGCTTACACATTAGCCTCTAGAATCGAGGAGGACAATTAACATCGTATACTACCTCAAAATATTGAGAAGGGTAATTGCGAGAGGTACTTGACTTTGGAAAAAGTATTACACTAAGTACATTATTATTATACTAAACAACACTTGTCAAAACTACACACGTCAGAAATGCGCATTTACGCTGGTCAGCGGGTCACCCCTTTCGGGTGCCTTTTCTCGACTTTTCAAAGTCTTTTTGAGTTGCACCCTTTGGTATCCTCTAACCGCACCGTCGCCCCAAAGACCACCATGGTGCAAGTACTTGCACCGCGGAAAACCCCGCACGCCACCTGGCTGGCATAGGTCTAACGGGACCTGAAGGACAATATTATTGACGCCGTTACTACTCAGAATAGAGAGAAATGGTGGAAGCAGACAAGAAGAGCCGACTCCAGATAATGAGAAAAGGCGTAGGACAAAGAAGATGAATCTATGGAAAAAAATTTAAAGTTTTGCTAACCTACAAAATGAACGATACGAGTAGTTACGTAGGTGCCGTACATAATCAAAAGTGCTTTGATTCCAATTTTAGAATTTTGAGACGACTATCCGATTGCGTCAGAAGGAGGGCTATGTTTCCGAAGAACAAAATCACTTTTATGGACTTTTCATAAATTTTTTACTATCCGTTATCCGGCCGGTTATTAAAGCACTATCCGGTATCCGGCCGGATAGTAAATTAAGGCCGGATAGGCCGGATACCGGATAGTAACCGGAAATCCGTTTCTTCTCTAGTTGTTATATCATACTTGAGTGTGCATCATATGACATGTTCTTATTTTTTTTGTATACATGGTGGCCCATTTAAATCGGTCAGTATGGGCAAGTCTGAAACTATAAGACATACAAAGATTTGGTCTTAAGAAACTTTCACACTGATTTTAGTGACGGGGTGGCCTTGTATTGCTCATATCTTTGTCTTTAATAAATTTCCGTTGTAATCCAACTTGCGATAGTTTTGGATTTATCCAATAATAGACTACTTCTTCAAACGGGCTCCGCCCTACGTCTCCTCACAACCACAACCACCTCTTCTACTTCATGCGCAACCTTTACATTCCAGATTTTCAATTTTATTCTTAACTTAATTACAATGATATGCTGTGGCTCGAACTTTGTGTTCGGGTGTAACTCTTGCTTTTACCGTGCACTATGAATGTAGTATTTTCACATACTCTATTGCTCTGTCTCCATAACTGTCTGTATGCGATAACAGCCTTGTAAAAATAAAACACGACATAGGTAAAACGCTCCTGATTGATTAATTGGTATTACTTTTTAATCAATAACCCACAGCAATCTGACAGCACTAGTACATACACTATGAGTAGGCAAAGATTTGCCGCGTGGCACGCATATTATTTTTATACAATAAGCTCTCAAGCTCTGGTAGTAAATGTCAGAAATAACTATGTCTAATCTAAAACCTACTTTACCTAGATCTCTTCTTATTGGCACTCTCCTATTTTTAACATATCTCTTACAAATAATGCACTACTATATTAGCTAAATTAAGATAGGTACCTACACATACCTTGTAAGTTTTTGTCCTTGGATTTCTACACTGATATACTCTGATGAGTGTCGGTGGCCGAGTGGTAACAGTATCCGACTCGTATGCGAGAGGTACCGGGTTCGAACGAGACTGCGGCCATGTACCAATGACTCTTTTTGTGAGTTATGTACATTATTTAAATACTAACCGATGCTCTTATGGTGAGGGAAAACATCGTAGTGAAACCATCACATTTAGGGGACTGAATGTGGAACCATGATTCAATCTAGTTAGGTACTCCTGGTA
Organism: Blastobasis lacticolella; assembly: GCA_905147135.1. Taxonomy (NCBI): domain Eukaryota; kingdom Metazoa; phylum Arthropoda; class Insecta; order Lepidoptera; family Blastobasidae; genus Blastobasis; species Blastobasis lacticolella. The sequence continues at coordinate 6,093,217 of LR990048.1, read as the reverse complement.
ACAGGGTCACGGAGGATGGCAGTCGCTCCACTGTACTTACCTGATCCGCCAAATCCTGGATCATGTCCAAGGCGGACCCTCGTACGCGAGAGCATAACAAGGACATAAACCAAGATGATTATTTATTAAATTTATAGTTAATTATAGTTAAATAATCCGCAACCATAAGTAAATCAACTTTCGGCAGATTATTTGAATGCTAACGTGAAAATCCTGGTTCCATGCTGTGGATGGTTGGGTACCGGAACAATTTACCTAGTAATCTTAATAAAAAATAACATACGTATCAGAGTGAAAGAAAGTACATAAGTTTACAGAGCGCGTGTGCACATATTGTCGCTGAGCTACATCACGCCGGCCGACCGCGTCCGCCGTTGGTACGACCGGCGCGGGCGCTGTGACGTCATAGCCAATACTCGACGAGCGCAATAAGTTTTCGGGCGTTCCAATATTGATTTGCTTATAAAACATTCAGTTTTCCTGATATCGACATAATTTTTTCAGATTTTGTTTTGTTGATTCTTGAAGTTTTTGTTAGGGCTAAAAAAGGGAATAAAGAAATTTCATTTACATCTTCCTCATTGTCCCCGTGTTTTATGTACCGTTTTTTTGTGTTGTAATTGTATTGCAAATTATCGTGTCATGGCGTACTTTGTAATAAATGTTTTCTTTCCGTCTTTCTTTCGTATGTGTACCTTTAATTTGTATAATTTCAGTAAGAGAAAGATTCCTATATTATTATTAACTTCTGAAAACACTTTTTGCTTACACATTATTATACCCTTCAGTAAAGGGTCCTATTATGAACTTTATGTAATCAAGCTATTTTCTATCTATAATTTATTACTCTTTATTTATAGGCATATCATATATGACAGAGCCAACAGAGACAAGATTGAGAGAAAACTTACTGGAAAGACAGAAATCGTTCTCAACTGCCAGTGACACCATCCTTATACCAGACGAGAACAAGCAACAGATTGAGGACATTTGGTAACAAATATTTATTTATTTGAAAATTTTATTTAATTTTAATTTTTATAAGATTATGTATGGCAAACCAACACCGACAGAAATTTGGATAAACTTAGTTCAACGCCAAAATCTGATATATCAGACGTCTCATTTTCGTGCCCACGACGCCAACGTCTGATATACCAGACAAGAAAACAAGTTAGAACCAACCTATTTTTTATGTTGCACTCATTGTTAATGCACGAACATTAACAATGAGTGCAACATAAAAGCTAAAATTGACAGAAGAGTCGTTTATAGCTTTAGTTTTATTTCAATAAAGACAAACCTCCTTTTTAGCCTAAACTCAATTGTATTTTATTATGGCCTCTCTGCGCCAAAGTCTGATAATATGAGACAGTAGTGATGTTACCAATGAAAAAATGGTAGAATGTAACCACCCAAAATGTTTATTGTAGTTTATTGTAGTAGTTTATTGTATATTATTATTAAACAAATCCACGAAATGACCATTACGGAAGAATTAATTAGGATTTTGGAGGGAAATGACAACGATGGTGAATTTGAAAGTGATGAAGTATATTTTAATGTTGAACAGGTGAGACCTTCGGAGATGGATGGATGGATGTTTGTTACTTCTTCACTCAAAAATTACTTAACGGATTATGGTGAAATTTGGCAGTATTCTAGTCCATGGCGTTCAGGGACATGTATTTATTTATTTATTATTTTATTTTATTTATTTATTTGCCAACACATTTAAACTTTTTGGTACGTTAAATATTACATGAAAAATCGTAAACAATTAAATGTAAATCTAATAACAGGCAAACTTACGTTCACAGTAGTTTTTTACTAATGTTTTTTACTAACACGCTTTTCTCAATAGATATGTCGTTATGAAATGTACAAAACACATACTTAAAACATTTTTGGATTTTTTTAAACAATAACGTCTACAAAATCCTACGTCAGTCTTATAACGGGTGATTTTTTAAGAGGTATAGGATTTGATTTTCAAAAAAAACACAAAAAAAATTAAAAATTTGATGAAATCTTTATTGGAATCGATAGAACGATCAATATAATTTAATGTTTGAAGATGATTTCATGCAAATGCTGGCCGCGGCTCCGGTTTAGATGGCCCATTCGCAAGGCCCAATTTCGGCACACTCTCTCCAACATATCAGCATATCGTTTTACACCCAAATCCTTTCGCAAAATTTTCCACGTAGTGGAGTAACAGAGGCCCAATTGCTGCGAACGGCGGCGAATCGACATTTCACGGTCATCACTAACACTGGCGGATACAGCCGCAATATTTTCTTCGGTCCTCACTCTACGTATGCGTGTTCGTGGTTTAATGTCCAATAATGTAAACTGGGTTCGAAATTTAGTCACAAGCTTCCGAATAGCTGCCTCAGTAGGCCGACCAAACTGCCCATAAATTGGAAGAAGTGCGCGATGCACTCTCTTAACCGAGCATGCATTTTGATAATAAAATTCAATAATTTGCAAGCGTTGTTCGTTCGTAAGTCGATTCATGGTTAAATTATAGACCAAACTGAACAAGTTTGACAATGACACAAGACACGATTCACGCGTGATCTGTCAAACACAGTGTTGCCAAAAAGATACCAGCAAAAAAATCACCCTTTATATCAGACCAATAGTGATGCAAAAGTGGACATCTTGTAATATTTTTATGCGCAGTTAAAACATCGCGAAGGCATAAAGGACATTTAAATTTACCAAAATGTATCATGAAATCATTAATTATGCTAGAAAAGCTATTAAAAAGCATCACTTTAAAAATATAGATATGCATTATATACACGACACTACCTAAACTAATTTTTGGGTCGTGGCCTGTGGCGAGAGTATTTCGTAAAAATCCGTGTCGTGGAAAGGGTTAAAGGTTCACACTTACAGCACTAGTTTGACAATAAACTGTAAAACTACAACTAATCGAGACATGCATGTGCATTCTATGACAAAGTAACGTGGTAAGTAAGGCAGTACATTATGACTCTCATTAGTTATTATTTCTAAACTAAAAAAATAAGAGGTTGGCCTTGTCCACCCCAAAAAGGTCCAGTGCCTACCATAGGAGATACCGATTCGAAATTATAGGCTGGACACATAAATAACTTCAATATATCACACTCTTTGCTGGATTCAAAAGCTAACTGTTTTATTATCAATTGTCATTAATTATAAGTGTCTGTGTGTTTGCTGTTTTATTATTAATTATAAGTGTTATCAAGTAAAGTAACCTTTGCAACTGACACGACAACACAAGCTTTATTGCTTGCTTCCATTCCTAACCATGTTTTTCTCCTCCCAGCAAGCGGGTGCGGCAGTTCCTCGACGAGAAGAAGCTGGACGAGATGGAGATAGACAGGTGCAACGCGTTCATAAGGCGGCTGCTGTTCCAGGAGCTCCGGACGCGGTTCGGCAGCGAGGCTTTCTTTGAGACCAAAATATTGGAAAACAAAAACAGGTGATTATTGCTGATTTGTACTAAGTTTAAAAGGATAGCTACTTATTTAATCATTTAGTAGTACTTTCAAACACAAATTCAAGCTGAGTCAGCAACATTATTCCCTACGAAAATTATGAAAATTGTTGTAACTATCTCTATATCGTAATCATCTCGGCGTTATCGACGTTATGTCCCAAACTGCATTAATAAAGAATATGCTGTTGCAGTTCTTAAGTTTTATAAATGGCCTTTGTGTTTACTAGGCCAATATATCGAGGATTCAAAAAGTGGTTCATCTTACATTATTTGCGCCAAAACATATTTTTATAGGATCTTTTGCTATCGTGTGGTTAAGCTAATTCTAAGTTTGCGACCTCGAAATTGGTGGGAAAAATTTTGGTGGTCGAAAAACCTCTAAGTCGGACATTTTCCAGTTTTTAACTTAAATCTCTAGAACGGCGGCCTATAGAAAAAAATCTTCTGGTACCAAAATTATGTACATAAAATTCAAATTTTCATAATTTTCCTCAAACACTTTTTCAAGTACCTAAACATTTTCTCGGATATGGCGTTGTGTGGTTACCCTTTTTTTAGGGAAAACTACTTTCATACTATACAGGGTATAAAAAGACCGCTAGCATTAATTGAAATCTCATATTTTACCCATGAAACTAAACAACTTTCCCCAAATATACCCGCGGAAACTCATAGGTTAGACAGAAATAGAGATTAAAAAAAATGTATTTTTGTACTAAAAAATATCAAGTATCGATAACTAAATCGTTCACAATTAATTTAGACACTCAAAGTTCAAATTTCAGTTGAAATAAATCCACTTTAAGTAAAAGCACGCAATGTAAAGCGTGCAGGCCGGCCGGCCGCACACGTCAGTGGCCACTGGTCGCGTGGGCGAGCGAGAGGCGTGCGCCGGAAGATGTACATTGCGCAACGCAATTACGCGTCGCAATTAATTATTTATTTTAGGTAGCGAAATTATGAAGTCATTTCCGCGGTTTCTTGTTTCTTGGGGAAAGTTGTTCAGTTTCATGGGTAGAATATGGGGTTTCAATTAATGCTAGCGGTCTTTTAACAGCCTGTATACAGGTGTCCTTACGCTCTGGACAAAGTCGAATACTACTAGTTGAGTAGGGTATTTAGAACAAAACTGCAAAGTATCATGACAATCAGTCCAGTATTTACAGAAAAATCATCCGTTTTAAATTTATCACTCAGGAGCAGCCTGTATAGTCGAGGCTCTATGGGATCGCACCCTTACAGAACCTTAAAAATTTTTATAGAGCTATGGCCTTCACCACATTTATTCCTTAAGTAATTCTAAGCATTACTAGTGCGGGCCCCCATGAAAAAAAATGCTGCGGCCAATGGCGAGCGAGGTACAAAGGAACCCTCCGCCCACCATGTTTTTAAAAATTCTGTAATTTTCCCGCTGGCTACTAAACAAGTTTGGTAAAATTTTCGTATAAAATGAAGATGTAGAATTCATTGCCGGTATTTATTTTAATCATTTTCTTGGAATGTTTTGAATAAATCGTATAAAAGTAAAAAGTTAACCATTTTTTTTCTGCTTCGGAGATAACAACTTTTGAACAACATAAAAATATAAGAAACAAAAAATACCATAAATAAGCGTATTTTATGCCGATTCTAAAAATATAAACTTCAAGAACCTCTTGCAACTAAATGTTGGTTAAATAATTCTGTAACGTTGCGGTGGTGACAAATCCCTCTAAGAGGCGAGTTACCTATTTACAAATTGGTCTGTATTATCGCCTGATAATACTATGGTAAGTTTGGTATCATTTTTATATAAATAGAATATGCAGAATTCATTTGAACTACTATAGGTCCACAATAGAAGCTATCCGCTGCATTTTTGAATTAACGAATACTGTTGTCGATTCACTTCTCTCAAAAGGTATAGAAAGTCTTTCAGACCTGTAGGAAAGCTATTGTCAGGCCAATCAGTGAACCAGAAGTGAGTGATTTCTCGTGACGTTATATTGGTCACATTAGTGATCTGAAGCTGGGTCCTGGTAAAGCTCATTTCTTCTTTCACTTTAAGGGTTTTTATCACAAATCTTCCAATGGTTACCGCAGAATTTTCAAGATTTAAAATTATTCCACGTACGACAGAAATAATTGTACCTATCGTTTTCATACGTTTAGCACTCCATCCAGTTCACGGCTTCATACATATATTATGTAACACTCTGTATATATATTTGGTGTTACTTATTATATGTATAAAGCCGAAAGGGTGTTAAAGTATCGCTTTCAAAGAGTACACTGGCGACTTCATATTATCCGGACATAGAATTTTAAATTTTATAAAAAATTATTCATTTTTAAAGATAAATAATATCGACTACGTTGAAGCGCAGCTCTATATCAAGTTGATGATCATATAAGAAGCAGTTTAACAAGCTCGTGCGCCCCTATAAAAACAAAGCAACCTCCTTAAGCCTACCAGGAGCCTAATGCTGCGTACACACCGGGCGATGTGTGACGCGCACCCGTTTCGGCCAACGATTGTCGGTTGGCGTGTGCCGGCCGGCAATCCGCAGTGCAGCGTGGCGGTAACATCAAACGGATAGAAGCAATCATCCAAACGCAGTTTGGGCGGATACCGAAGGCCAACGAACAAACGTGCAAATACGAGCCCGGTTCCCAAAACTCCCAAAGATCGTTTGCTTGACCATGAAATGCAAGTATTGGACCTTAGAAGTCCAAAGAATTAGGCCGACAGCCCTTCGTTGGCGTACGTTGAGTGTGTACACACCATAAGCAGTAGTTTTATAACCTCGTGCCATCTGCCATATCAAAACAAACCAACCTCCTACATCTTACTACCAGGCGTCGAACTAAATGTTACCTACTTATTACATGAATAAGCTCTACCAAATTAACTAGGAACTTACCTACACTAATTATTTTCAATAGGTAGGTATTTTAAATAGTCGGAGCGTCGGTGGCCTAAGGTTACGGTATCCGACTCGTACGCGAGAGGTACCGGGTTCGAATCCCACTGCCGCCATGTACCTGACCAAATTGGATCATGGTTACTTACACATTCAGTCGCCTGAATGTGTAGGTTTCATCACGATGTTTCCCTTTACCATAAGAGCATCGGTTAGAATTCAACTAATGTACATAACTGAGAAAAGAGTCATTGGTACACAGCAGAATTCGAACCCTGTACCTCTCTCGCTTACGAGTCGGATACTCTAACGCCCGGCCACCAACGTTCTTGAAAAACCTACTTAAGATAGCTACTTAACTGAAACAGAATTCGTTCAATTGACAAAATCGTTATACACAGATAAGGAGATATCGAAATATGAGATAAGCTGGGTTACGAAATAACGAGGCTCCAAATCATTGATGTCACATCCAAGAATGTACGGGAGATTACCCATTACGGGTATACAAATTGGTCGAACAACTCTATTTCTTCAGATCCGAACGAATTTCTAAGCCCTTTATTTTGAGTGAATAAAAAATGAGAGCAGTTAATCAAAGAAGCCTCCGATAGAAACCAAACAAAGTCAGGACCTGTGATTGTTCATTGTTCAACAGGAGTTACGGGAACATTTTGTGCGATCGACAACGCATTTAGTCAAATCCGAAAAGAACGGACAGTTTCGATCCCGAATACAGTGCATCGAATTCGGAGGAAACGACGCTCGTGTGTTCTAGAACCAAAGCAGTATGCATATTGCTACAGTTTAGTTAAACATGTGTTGCTTAAATGCATTGCTAAACGTAGTACATCGTATTTCACGGAGATATGAGTATAAATAAGTTCAACTGTATCTAAATACTCTTTATTTATCTTTAATTAATGATGTTATATATAAGAATCTCTTTCCACTATTGTAAAAATATATTTATTGGGTACTTATAAGATTAGAGGCTAGACATGTCTTAGTTTTAATTATGTTTCAATAAAATGTATTTATATTGCAGCTAATTTATTGACTATATGACCTAATTTGTTTCTCTTTAAAAATATCCTCAACAGTACCAATAAAGCTAACCTTGTTTAATATCGCAATAACTAGCTCCTATTTTCTAGCTATTTTCATTTAAATATGAATTGTAAACTTATGCAATAGCATTCATTTTCCGATGTAAGCTCGGTCTTTATTAACATTTAAATTGATTGTGATATCCCCGTATGACCCAATATTGACGTCTTTTACCGCTAAATTATTTATTTTTTATTCATGACAAGCCATTTACTGAATTAAAATAAAAAATATCCGGTGAAAAACTAAGTTTCACCTTGAGGAGCTCCCCTGGTCATAAGTTATACAAAGTTTGCGAACGTACTAAAGACCAGAGAGTTTGCCAGGAATGCTCCTTGCCAGTTCAGGTTTAGGCCGGTCGGTGGCACCATTGATCCAATATTTGCCCTGAGAACCGTCCAGGACGCCTACTGCAGTAGAAATCCAACCTCTGCATTTCTCGATCTGGAAAGAGCATTTGATAGTGGATCAAAATCTGTGCCGGAGGCGAACATTAGAATTATCCAGGTCATGTATGTCAATACTCTGAGGCCGTGTCTCTCCCCGATTGCAGTAGGTATTCACCAGAGTTCAGTCCATTGTTTGTACTTCTACTGCGTTATGCTCGATGTTTTCTCAGTTGAAATTCCGTACACGCTTCTATGACTCATGGAATACGCTGATGATATCGCACTTGCGAGCAGGCTTAGACAGGCTCTTGAGACTAGGGTAAACTAAGGAAGGAACTAGGGATATCTAAGGAAGTGCTAGAAAACGAAGGATTAAATACTCTATGGATATTCACCATGGCATCGGACTTACACAAGAAATGATTGCAAAAACATCTTCTAATTGGCTTTGCTTTATCACTTTATGTTGATACTAACGTTAACAAATAACAAAATGAAAGATAAATAAAAGTAGCGAACCATCAGACTGGAATTCCCGGGCGTAGGATATCGTACGCCTCTGCACACCTTTCTTATATCATTAGCTGAAATAAAACCATCCTTGTTCCGAGAATTAATTAATCGCAGCTCCTGCTTGTTTATGGGGTGAGTTGTATGACCGGTGTTTTAATACCCGTGAAGGACTTAATGAGGACAAGATACTTGGATACCTTTGTCTGGAGCCGTTGTTAGGTGTGTAAACAGCTATTTGGGGATATGTTTTGCTAAATTAGATCTGTTATTGTTTTCGGTTCAGCAAGGGAATGTTATAAATGATAATAATATCGTTTGTAGCAACAAATAAAACAGTAAATACGATGTTGGCGCTTGTCCCGCGCCGCGGCTGTCTGTCTGGCTGCCTGACCGCGATAAACTCGTTATTGAGTGAACGGATTTTCATAGGATTTTTGCCAATAAATAGAGTGATTCGTGTGGAAAGTTGATGGGTCTTGCGAAGCCGGTGCTAGTCGCTAGTGTTACATAAAATCTCTTTGGCTAAAAACATTACTGCGCGAGTGGGTGGTGTAAGACCATTACGGCGAGACTTTCAGATCAGATTAGGTACAGTCTTGTTATGATGTTGATCACATTATGCTTTCTAAGAAATCTAGAAATCAATTAAAATTGAAGTACCTATATCGTATATAACTTTCGCAATATTGAGGTGCTTGTCACAACCGCAAGTTTACTGAATTTTTTACCAACTATTTGTACTAAGAGGTTCTTGAAGTTAGAATTGTTAGAATCGGCATGAAATATGCTTTACAAGGGTATTTTTTTCGTTATTATTTCTGCTTCATTTAAGAGTTATTAGCTACTAATAGCTAAAAAGTTTGGATACTTTTTACTTTTTTACGATTTATTAAAAAATTACTATGAAAATGATAAACATAAATACCAGAAATGGATTCTGCATTTTCTATTTATTTGAAAATTGTACCAAACTTACGATAGTAGCCTGATAATACAGATCAATTTGTTAATAGGTAAATCGCCTCTTAGTGGGAATTGTCACCACCGCGACGGTACAATTTTTTTTACCAACTTTTAGTTTTAAGAGGTTCTTGAAGTTTATATTTTTAGAATTGGCATGAAATACGCTTTTTATAGTATTTTTTGTTTGTTATATTTTTCTGTTGTTTAAAAGTTATAAGCTCCGAAGCAGAAAAAAATGGTTAACTTTTATACGATTTATTTAAAATATGACTATGAAAATAATTAAAATAAATACCGGCAATGAATTCTACATCTTCATTTTATACGAAAATTATACCAAACTTGCTTAGTAGCCAGCGGGAAAATTACAGATTTCTTTAAAATATGGTGGGCGAATGGGTCCTTTATTCCCCCCTCGCCCCTGGCAGCAGCATTTTTTTTCTTGGGGCCCGCTCTAGAAATACTTAGAATTACTTAAGGCATAGATGTGGTGAAGCCCATAGCTCTATAAAAAAATTTAAGCGTCTGACCAATAGAGCCTCCACTAGTATGTAGTTGCATAGTCTAGGAAGTACCCTAAACATTGCAAACTCTTTTGAATTGCATTAGAACTTCGAACCAGATGACAACCTAAATAAAATTTTATAAAATGTATTATCATCATCATCATCCGAGCGGTCAATCCTGGCTACTGCCAGGGTCCGCTTTCCTGGTTTGCTTTCTCCACTTTGCCGGATCTTCGGCATCCTCACGTCGTAAGCCGTTGGCTCTCGCGTCCGACTCGGCGATGTCAATCCATCGTTTCTTGGGCCTGTTGGGATCTCTTTCCTGATACGGGTAGATTGAGGCACCTATTTCTCACGTATCCCTGGGGCTTACGCAACACGTGACCATACCAGCGCAGCCATGCCTTTTCGATCTCATCCGTGATATCTCTTACGCCAAGGCTGCCACGGATGTACTCGTTACGCACTCGATCCGATCGCGTAATGCCACACATCCCTCGCAGCATTTTCATTTCGTTGGCGTGGAGTTCGCGGCCGTGCTTCGTCAGCACCGGCCAGGTTTCGCTGCCGTAGAGCATCACAGGCCTAATTATGCTCTTATATATTAGCCTTAGGGATTTTAGGGACACAGATGACCACCGTGATCTCTTATATCTGTTCTATTCACAGCTTCGTTCCCTATACGGATGGTTTCAAGATCCGCGCTGTTTTGGCGACGTTTAGCTTCAAAACACCGTTTTCTAGCACTGCTTTCCACGTGTTTACCTTGGTCTCAAGATCCTGCCTAAGCTTGCTCACTAGAACGATGTCATCAGCGTATTTCGTAAGCCAAGGAGGCGTCCTGAATTTCCGCTTGAAGGACATCGAGCACAATGCAAAACAAGTAAGGGCTCAGCACTGAACCCTGGTGAACACTAACGGTAATCGGGAAGGGATTAGTATGGCCTACGATGATTTTGACGACGGCCTCAGTTTTAGCGTACATGTCCTGTATAATCCTAATGTACGCCTCGAGCACAGACTTTGATCTAAGAGCCCACCAGATTATCCCACGTGGAACACTATCGAAGGCCCTCTGCAGGTCGAGGAATGCGAAATGTAACAGTTGATTCCTACTGCAGTGGGACTCCTGGAGGACCCTGAGGGCAAAGATTGGATCCTTTGTGCTGCAGCCCGGCCTGAAGCCGTATTGACGAGCGAAGTCTCTGGTCTATAATACGTTCATAAAGCTTAATTGTGTGGCTCATAAGCTTGATACCTCAATAGTTGCCGCACTCTTGCACACTGCCCTTTCCTTTATAGATTGGCGCAATAATATTTACGCGCCACGCGTCAGGTATAAGCCCCGTAGCTATGATTCTGTTGAATAGTTCAGTGAGCATGAGTATTTCTTTTCCAGGTTTCTATGTGTAATCCGTCATGGCCAATAGCTTTTCCGTTCTTCATACGGGCCAGACACCTCTCCACCTCGTCAGGGGCAATCGGGCTTATCATGCCAAGGTTTGCAGGAAGCTGTGGTGGTCTCACGTAGTTATTGGCATCGTTTGACAGTTACTTGAAATGACAGCACCAACGGTCTTTAATAGGGTTTGCACTTGTGAGCAACACGCCGTCTGTGCCTTTAATGGCAACACATTTTGTCACATCCAGACTGGCTCGGCTCCGCGACTTTGCCATTTTGTAGACGAGCTTTTGCCCCTCCACAGTATCCAACGCATTGTAGAGCGGAGCCAGCTGGACCGACCGCGCTGAAAAACTCCGGTCTTTTTGTGCCTTACTGCTTCCTGCACCTCACTATTCCACCATTCCGTATCAATTATTCGGCCACCTTTCAATGTGTCGAGTACTGTTCGTCCGAGTTTGAGGATGGATTTCTGGTAATTACACTAAAGCTCATTGGAGGTTTCGCCCTTTGTGCTTCAATCGAGGCCTTCGGCTGCCTCCATGAACTCCTGGCTCTAGCTTCTCAGAGTCTACCACTAAATAGACGGTTTACAGCGTTCTGCCGTAGGCCGTCTACTATTTACCCGGACGTCCATGACAAGGACTCGGTGTGGTGCAGTGAGGCATTCCTTGCACTGGGATATATGGCCGATGTCACGTCTTCGGATAAGCAGATAATCAATCTGTGATTGGTGCGGGCCACTTTTGTAGGTGATGAGGTGTTCTGGTCTCTTCTCTGAAGAAGGTGTTGACCACAACTAAGTCGGCGGCCAGTGAGGTTCGGGGAATATGTTCTTCCTCACTGTTTCGCTGGCCGTAGCCAAAGCCACCGTGCACTCGACCGTACTCCTCGCTCCTCTGGCCCACGTGGCCGTTGAGGTCCGCACCAGCCACAATCTGTTCGGAGGATGGTATACGTCGTAGGGTGTCCTCGAAGCTATTCCAGAAGGCAGTCTATTCGGTGTCGGCGCAGCCGGTCTGAGGAACATAGGCGCTAATGAGGTTCATTGTTATCCCCTTAATTTGCGCCTTCGAGTCCTTGAGTCGATCGCTCACTCTGCTCACCTCCAATATGCCTTTCCGGAACTCGTTGCCTACCCTTCTGCTGATGCGATGTACAAAAGCTTGTATTCCTGCCCGATTTCCTTCGACTCGGAGCCCCGAGATCTCGTCTCCTGTAGGAATGCCACCTGAACGCGGCGCCTGTACAGCAAGTCGGCCAGCTCCCGAGACCGGCCAGTCAGAGTGCCAACGCTTAGTGTGGCAAAGCGGACTTTCCCTGCTAGGCGCTAACTTCTTTAACCCTGCCCGCGCGTGACAGGGTAGTCCTAGCCCACTTATCGCAGGTGTAGGGCGATATGCCTGCGCGTCGTTTAACGGCGACGCCCTAGCATGATCTGTCTTTTTCATAGCACACCCTTCCATACTTTTTTTTGCGGTGTTTGGCTTTTTACGTGCGGCGACTACCACCCGGCCCGCACAACCCGTTAGGGGAAGCCGGTTCGCTAGAGCCTCGCCCGTCTGTCAGCAGGGGGACCGCGGGCAGGTGAGATTGGCTTGGGCCCATGAGATGGTGATTGGGCCCCATAACCCCCGAAAATTTAATATAATTTTACAATAAAAAAACCCTGTTGTGTCTTTTGTTCTGTTATATTTCTCTGTATATCATTATTGTGTACAATAAACAGTAAATAAATAAATAAATAATTTGACATGTGACATAACGTCACGCGTTTCTCATGTGTCATGAATGTGTTGTCGTGATACAGTATGTTGTAATTGTTGCCAATTAAGTTACAATTTAATTAGTTAGAAAAATTGTTTTACTTTTTATTGTCTAATTAAAGAAATACCTATTTTATGATGCTGGTGAGTAGCAGTCTTAAACAGGGTTTCATTATTTGTCCAGAGGCTAAGGTCACCTGTATATGAAAAACATAGTACTTATAAAATATTTTTTATTTTTCATACAATTCTCTAATAAAACCCCCCATCACCACAACAGCAATACTAATTTTTCTCTCGCTTGCTACAGGGTGTTGAAGGTGACCCGCGTGACGTCAGCCACCGACGGCAAGGACCGCGACGCGCAAAAGCGCGAACGTGAGTTGGACGACTTCGAGGAGGCCGTCGGCTTCTCGAAGGTCGCTCGCATGATCAGCCAGTCGGTGAGTCGTGGTATATTCAACTACTTACTTCGAGAAGGTATACCTTGATTGAGAACTTACAATATTTATTTGGGTCTTTGGGTGGGAAATATTTTTCGTCCCTAATGGAGCTAGCTTTTTGCACTAAATCAACAATAAAGAAATAAAGAAAAAGTACCAACTTCATCCCTAGTGGCGCCATGTAAATTGCCTTTTCTGAGTCATGTATATATATTATACATTAGTTGAATACAAACCGATGCTTTTACGCTGAGGAAAAACATCGTAAGGAAACCTGCACATTCAGGCGACTGAATGTGTAACCATGATTCAATTTGGTCATATTCCCAGGTTAACAAGGTCATGAAGGTAAGACGGCAATCGCTCTACTGTATCCTGGATTATGGCCAATGCGGACTCTGGCCCCTGCGAGAGCATAACCGGGATATTGACGCCAAGATGATTATTAGTAGATATACTAATATTTTTCGTTTTTATCGGATCCCCTTGCCTTTACTAAATATCTGCCGGTTAATCACAAAAATATAACCTTCGCCACGTTTTCTCCTTGCAGGAAAAGCTTATAATAGGCCACAATATGCTGCTAGACATACTCCATACCCTGAACCACTTCTTCCAACCCCTGCCGACAGACTACGTAGCATTTAAGGAGTTCGCTCACTGTATGTTCCCAAGGTAAGAAACCATGTTTATTGTTACATCTTCCTTATTAAAAATTAAAGTCTAGCTACTTTACCTTCTATCTACCTATTTAATTTACATGTGAGTTTGTTTGAATGGACAATGAATACATAAATGGAGCTTATTCTATGAATACATTCCACTTTTATTTGCTCTACGCATTTTGTTTCTGAATTTAGGCTACCTGAATTTAGTCAGATGTAATAAGCACATTAGATGAAGTAGCCTAAGTTTTGGTCGTCCATGTGCTACCTAATTCTTCCATGCGACGCTGTAATAGTATAGCTTTCTTTTATAACCAATAGCTCTAACTTTTATAGCTTAAATATTTTCTGGAACTATTCATATTCATATTCATATACAAACAACAACTTCTTCATATAACTCTTAAGCCGATACTGAACAACTTGAAAGGACACCTATAATTTATTGATTATTGTTTGCCTACAGACTGTTAGACACAAAATACATGTCGAGCTTGCCCCCTTTCAAAGACAAGGTCAACTCGAGTGTGCTACAACATCTGCTGGCTACGCTGTCGGAGCCTCCTTTCTCACTGCCGGTCACAGGTCAGTTTTATACATAGTAAAGTAAAAATTTATTTACACTTTCACTATACTCGGAGATGAAATTCAAGATAAAAATGTAAACAAATCGCCACTATAAAATAAATCCAAAGGGAGGATTATTTAAAATCATTGAAGTATTGATAATAATTATCACATTCAAAATTAAATTAAATCGTATCCTGTATATAAAAAGACCGCTAACATTTATTTAAACCCCATATTCTACCCATGAAACCGACCAACTTTCCCCAAGAAACATACCCGCATATATTAAAAATTCCGAGTTTACACATATTATCGGGTTTGTTACCACGGTTAGTATTGTTTTTGCCTCGATATTTGGACGCAGTTGTATGCGCCATGGTCACAAGTAGACTGGTGCCGCTGTGTGAAGTCGCTCTTAAGGATAGACATATCGGTCCATCCTCTTTCGGATTCTTTCGGTCGGTGACTGCTTACCATCAGGCAGGCCGTAAGCTTGTTTGCCACCTTAGTGGTATAAAAATACCCTCACTTCGAATTCCGATTCCGATTTAGTATTTTAGATTTAGATTAGTATTGCCTTAATAAACCTAGTGGAAACTCTGTCCTTATAAATACATTATTTTTGTTATTTCCTCCGCCACACCCAATTTAATTGGCGCAGCCGGTAGGAATTCAACAGTTGAATCCATATTCATCGTCTGTTTCTACGGTTAAGTTGAATCCACCGAACAAACAAATATATTAAGAAGAGGTGAACGTAGTCCCTGAGGAGTCAAGCAGCGACGTCACGGGAACGGGACCAGGACCAGGACCAAACAACGGACCAGGACCAGGCCAGGAGAGGACCAGCACCAGAGGACACTTCGGCAAACAGACAATATTCCGGATTGTGAATACAAATTTTCACCATTTTTTTTTTTTTTTTTTTATGTCATACGGTAGTCAAACAGGCACCATTCCTTGTCTTTCCGCACTATCTTCATCATCACAGCCCGTAACAGTCCACTGCAGGACTTAGAGCCTCTCCCACGAAAGGGGAGGATTATCCAACAGTTGTATGGCAGAAAACAAAAACCTTCCTCCATCCCCAGAATCGATCAAAGGCCGCGGCTACCAGCGCACCGCGGACAAACTCCACGAGGCCGGCTACGACGCGTACGTCACCGGCCTCTGCTTCCTGTCAATGCACAGTCACCTGTCACGCATGCGAGGCGAGCCGGGCGACGCGCGAGTCTCGCCCGTCCACTCGGCGGCGCTGAAGCCGTTCGTGAACAAGCTGTTCCTGTCGAAGACTGCGCATCAGGACTCGCCGTACATGAACCTCACTGGGGATGACCGTGAGTGACGGCTTTTTTTTTTTTTTTTTGGATTTAGTGGTCGAGGACAGGGGCACGCGTTACTCCAATCGCATGATGCGATTACTCAGGAATGACGTCACAGAATTCGTACCGCGTATCAAACCGCCGGCAAAGTGAACGAAATGAATGAGCGTAGTAAAAGATCCGTTTCGCTTTTTTTTAAACATCGTATTTTTTAAATGAATATAAGGCTAGAACTGTACTTTATAATAGAATAATTTTTAATTATATTCGTAATTTGTCATTGTTGGTACATCAAATGTTGCGATTGGAGTTACGCGGTGCCGCCCCAGGTATGAGGCATTTTGTCTTAGTCCTCGCAGTGAACGCTATGAGGTTTTGTATTTTTGCCACTTAAACCTAAGGGCGACAGTTAAAGCGGGCGACAGACCTTAAGTTTGAACTGCCAGTTTTAACTGAATAGTCGAACTGTGTCCACACATCTGTGTCTACGCACCTGTGTCTAGATACCTGTGTCTACACACCGTTGTGCACGTTGAGATGAGTTTTTTCAGTTGTAATCTGTTTTCGCTTGAAGTAAATCACGGAATCACTATGGACGCTGTGGCAACTACTTGACAATATCGAAAAAAAAAACATGTAATTTTTTAATAAAAATTGGTTATTGTGCGATATACTGAAGTTTTTAATTAAGTAGACTCAAAATTGACAACATTTCAATATCAATTGGTAACACTTCGTGTGGTGCACCTGTAGACAGTAGGACGCGCTTGCACTGTACTCGCTCTAATTTAAACATTCACTGTCTGGGCGCTTGCCACTCGCCACAGTACTTGTACTCGCCACTGTCCTTGACCAATGTAAATCGGGCATAACGGGTATCGGTGCAAGGGAGGCGACTGTTGCGTTCTGTTGACTGTTTCCAATGCGATATCTGACCCGCCTACCAAGCGTGGAGATTACGACAAAACCCCACTGATACGACTTGGAGGAGACCCAAGTCCAGCAGTGGTCTTTTAAGGGTGTTAATGTAAACCCTTGTCTTACGGCGCCCATAGCGGTATTGTGATCAAAGTGTACTAGTATCTGGGGCCCTATTTTTGAATCGCTCGCCTCGATTCGAATGGTTTTCCATTTTTATTTTCGCCATTAAAAATTCAATATTTTTAAGCATGGTGGTTTTCTGTACTACTCGCATTTCGATATTGCCAATGTGATTAAAAAAATATTGAACTTTTCGTGCCGAAAATCAAAATTGTAAACCGTTCGAAACGAGGCGAGCGATTAAAAAAAAAGCCCCGAGTGTTTAGGTGTATTAGGTAAGGGTATACAATAAAAAATAAGTATTATTTATCAAGTGGTAGAACTCTGTCAAGCCTGTGAGTGCCTGTGTGAGTACCACCCCCTTATCAATTTTTTCCGCTAAGCAACAATGTCTGCAATGTTGTGTTCCAGTTTGAAGGATAAGGTAGCCAGTGAAATTACAGGCATGAGGCATTTCATCTTAGTCCTAACAGTGACAACGCACCTGCGGGTAATTTTTGTTATCTGCAACCTAAATGTATGAATTGTAGATGTTATTGGCGACAGTTACCACTTACCATCAGGTGGGCTGTCTGCTCGTTTGTCACATAGTAACATGAAAACATTTTTGTTCCAGCGACGCCGGCTAGAGACCACGTTTTCCACCTGACGTTCCCCAAAGAGTGGCAGCGGAGCGACTTGAATAATGTTTTTAGTCCGTTCGGTAAGTTGCTATGTTGCTTTATGATAAGTACGAAATGATTGCTCTGGTGTATTTATGCTAGGTCTCTCTGTCGGCGACTGTACGGCAAAGCTTTAGACGTTTGTATATTGTGTAGGTACTTAAATTCTATTCATCAAATCGTGAAGTGGTGAAAATTGCATCGTGGGTTGACGGTTGATCCTATCATCAACCTATCATGTGTTTCACTGTAAATAACGAACCGTAGCATGGACAAACTATAAATCTATGTAATCCAGAGCAATAGGTGTGGGCGTGGAGTACATAGTTAGAACGACAAATTGCTACCCATATCAATCAAATAGATCCCCAGATCGAAAGCTTATTTATATTTGAGTATTTGCAGATTTTTTTTAGTGTAATGTGAAGAAAGTCGTGACAAGGAACTACTTGCTCTTGCAACAATAAATTTCCCTCCAACTGAGTACTTCAACTGTCACACGATAGGATGGTGGCGCCCCATAAAATTTTTTACGACTTTCTTGGTCATCTTTGGCTTAATGTTCTGGTTGTGAATTCGCGC
Organism: Blastobasis lacticolella; assembly: GCA_905147135.1. Lineage (NCBI taxonomy): Eukaryota > Metazoa > Arthropoda > Insecta > Lepidoptera > Blastobasidae > Blastobasis > Blastobasis lacticolella. Next base: position 6,074,884 of record LR990048.1, on the reverse strand, counting down.
GCGAGGGCCCGGTGGTCCGCCTTGGCCATTATCCAGGATTTGGCAGATCAGTTGAGCGACTGCAATCTGACCTCCGTGACCCTGTTCATAGGGGAACCGAACCAGATTGGACCATGGCTACACATTCAGCCGCCTGAATGTTCATGTTTCATCACGATGTTTTACCTCCACGAAACAACATCGGTTATTGTTCAAATGTACATAACTAAGAAGAGTCATTGGTATATGGCGGCTCTGGGGTTCAAAGTCGGTACCTCTGGGCACGAGTCGGACCCTTAACCATTAGGCCATCAACGCTCCACGACTTCCTTACTTTCTTGACCGTAGATGGAGAATACTATTCTTGACAGACCTTAAACTAGTAAGAGACGTTCCGTTTTAGCTGAGCCGACCGACGGTTAGTTACAGTTAATACTAATCCTTACGCAGTACAAAATAAAGTCGCTTTTACGTGCGGGGGACGTGGTCGGACAGAATGTTCATTCTCACACCTTGGAGCCAAATTGGTCGCGAACTGTGCGGTTCCAGAGGAACTTTCTCCCACGCACACTAAGGTTGTGGAATGAACTACCTGGAGTGGTTTTCCCTGGAGAGTACAACATGTAGTTCCTCAAGAAACGGATGAAAAGATTTTTACGGGGTCGGCAACGCGTGAGTGATGCCCCTGGTATTGCAAACGTCAATAGGCTGCGGTGACTGCTTACCATTAGGCAGGCCGTCAGCATGTTTGCCACCTTAAAAAAAATAAAAAATGGACGCCCGCGCAATTGAACTAATAGCGACTTTATTTTGTACATCGTAAGGATTTATACGCCGTATTGGCCGTGTGGTGTCCGGCAGAGTAGAATAGCACCAACCCCTTACACTCGTGGATGTCGTACAAGTCGACTAATGTTTACGAGACAAAAATCTTAGAGTCCATAGGCTGGCAAATGGGCAGCAGCGTTTCTTTTGTTACATTTATAACACAGCGATCTCTAACCCGCCCGCCAAGCGTGGAGATTATGGCAATAGCCTTCCCTTTCAAGGGAGAGGCCCTAAGTACTGCAGTGGACGGTTATGGGCTGTGATGATGAAGGATTAGTATCGACTGCAACCGACGGTCGGCTCCAGCCAAATCGGAGCGTCTGTTACTAGTTTTAGATAGGCGCTGGTGGCGCTGTCGTGGCGGGAGCGCGCAACGCTCCACGACTTTCTTTACCGTAGACAGAGAAGAGAGACCTTATCTGTAGCTTGAGTTTCTTGACAGACCGTTACACACAGTTACTTGGCAGAGCTTCTTTGTAGCCTGAGTTTCACGCAGGCGCGGTAACGATCCAGTTCCTGGACGACACCTCGGCGCTGGTGGCTTTGACGCGGCGGGAGCGCGCGCAGGCGGCGGTGCGGGCCCTTCGCCGCCACCAGCGAGTCGCTGTTGTAAAGTTCGCAGACTTCGTCAGCGGGAATGCGCATGGTCTTGGGAAGGTATGACCATTCTTTTTTATGTCATATGGTAGGCAAGCAGGCAAGGCCACCTGATGGAAAGTGGCCATGCTATCGAGTTCAAATCATTTATTCAATTATGTGGCAGTAAAGTTCTCGAGTGGCGACCACGGTAGACGCAGCGTGGGTAGGCCTCCCACAAAGTGAACCGACGACCGCAGTAAAGATCGCTGGTACTAGCTGGATGCGGAAGGCACAGGACCGGCCTTTGTGGTGATCTCGGAGGCCTATGCCCAGCAGTGGGCGTCTTTCGGCTGATATGATGATAATTTAATTATGGACGTCATCGGTAGGTAGAGCTCGTCTAGTCTAAAATGACGCGCCCCACTACTTAGTTAGTTGATTTCGATGTGTGAGTGCAAATATTGATAACGACACTTCATCTGTGTGGGAGCCAATGAACGACGCGTGCTTCTACGTTTGAATCTCACCGGCAACTGAATGACCTATTACAACGGCATTTGTATATGTATTGCGTCCATATTATAAACTTGCTTGTGTGCGTTAATGCGATAGTGGGGCGCGTCATTTTAGATTAGACGAGCTCTACATAAATCATAAAAAACATCTGTAAGTAGGTAGGTAGTACATTGCTTAAAGGTAGAACTAGTGTAAGTACTAATTATTTAATATCTGTTCTAAATACAACAAAATGAATTACTTAAAAAGTATACAGTGACATATTGTCACAGGTATTAAAATGTAAAGTGAATTCCATTTGCTAAGTAATTGAATATTATGTCATACTTGCTGCAGTGTTACACTAAATGATCAAATTTCTTTGTTTCAAACTAAACTCGCGTTCTTTACACATATTATTATATTAGACGGGACTTGGACGCGACGTACCTTTATGATTTGAACAAATTATAAAGGTACGTCGCGTCCAAGTCCCGTCTAATATAATAATATGATCAAATTTCATAGTTAAATAGGCTTGATCAAGCCAAACTGATCTTGTATTGGGTAATCTAACCATTTGCTCCCTCCACAGTTGCGGCACAAGAACCAGGAGACTCTTCATCCTGCGCAGACGATCACCCAAGCGTGCGTATTACTACTGTTAGCGCTAGGATTGTTTTTAGATGTTGGCTTCCCAATCTGTCTGTTCGTAGTAGGCGGGCTCTGGCTCCTTTACAAGACAGTGCAGGCATTAATTTGGTAGAACACATGCATGATAATTGCCACCAAGTATACTAGAATTATCACAATACTTGTGATAATTCTGTCATGACCAAGATATGACTGAAACTGGCATGACTGTGTAACTTACGGATGGTTGGTGGCAATGTTGAGGCTATGTAGTAAACACTATGTTGTTGTCGAAAGTTGTGGCGAATGTTTCTAATTGGCGGGAAATAACGCACATCGGCTAGTTGGGCTGCGGAGAGCGTCGTCTCTGGGCCGACGCTGTGCTTTTGAGAGAAATTATAACATTCACGGCGTTAGGTGTATTCCTGTCTCCAGTATCCGTATCACCATAGCCGACAAGAGCGATCTAAATTCAAATTAAAGTGCTCTGCATATGGCTTCAATTGATATAGCGTGTAACCATTTCGCTTGTGTCAATATTTTTAAAATTAAGCTTTATGACAATAGAGTAGTTTGATATTCGATAGTCCTGCATTACTCTTATTTAGTATTCCATATGGCCAGTGGCCGTACGTAGATGATGTAGTGTAGAATCAAATATCAAATGGCAAACTCAGCTGCCTACTCAGCCTGAATTGCTGTGGTTTCGGAGTGTTGTTTAGGTTGTTTTTTTTATAAAATTTAGTAAACTTTTATATAGACGTAATAGACTCTTAACAAGTATTGTTTTATTTTGCTATTCCAATTTCAGCCGTATACTTAGGGAATTATGTTGCAATCGGATCGCTATTAAGGGGTTACGGATCATGGGGACAACACGAACACACATTGCGTCACAGACGAATTCGAAATTGGTGATACTCACTTTTTAATTTAATTTTTGATTGTGTATTTTTAAGCAATATTTAAGGCTAGTATTTCTGCGATATTACAGCTTCATACGCGTAGGGTACGTTATGTAGGCATTTAATTAATGCAGTTATAGTTTGACCTCTATTTCTGTATTTTCTGTGGAAGAGATTTAAACTCAATAATAAAAAAAGGATACTCAAAGGTGTGTCAATCTGATGGAAGGATGCTGGTCGATTTTTAACTCTGTTTACCAGATTCATAAGGTCCATTCTTTCTTTTACCGCTCTGTATACAGATGATACGTTATAACGTATCGTACTTTTAACTTGCTTTTGGTAATAAGGCTTCGGTAATCTTAATGTTCATATAACTTTCATTGTGCACAATAAATGGTTAAATAAATAAGGCTAAAACATAAATATACTTCAGTTAGGAAGTTAGCATTTACTTTAAACAATTAAATAATTATTTTAAATGTTTTAAACCAAATAACTTGCTCGAAATAATGGCGTTTTTATCGTCATATTGTTTTGTCGTGTCTTTGACAATAATATATTATTATAATAAGACAGAAGACGAACTACCACTTACATAGTATGTGTATGGTACCACTTACATATATCATCAAATAAATGTTAAGGGTTTATGTTAGACATTATACTCTTCCTTACCACACAGATATTTGATATGTTGATATTGTGCTCAAATTCACGAGTCGCGACCCGAGGTAAAATTTGCGCAGCTGTAACATGTTTTCCGGTAAGGTCAAAATTTTGATTTTAATGCCAAGTTGCAAAATGTCAACATAACGATGTATCTGTAACATTGATTCTATTGGAAATGGGTAAAAGCTTGACAAATACACATAATTTTAATTTGTTTGCCGCATGGATGTTTGTTGTGTACTTCTTGTGTAATTAACAATACGGTGGATTGAAATAGTTTAATAGGGACGATGACTGGGTCAACATTTTTAAATTCAATGGTCAAATACTTTTTGATAATCGACAATTTTTTTTTAAAGTCATCATAGCTTTTACCAGAAACGATTGTAACAAACAAATCTTACTTACCTTTATGCATTTTACAGTGTTCTGAAAATAATGGCTTTTGTTCCTGTTTCAATCCAGCAAAGTATTTGTCATGCCATAAAGAACGCAGTGACCCAATATTTAAGATTTGATTAGAAGAAAGTTGGTCAAGTTGGAGGTTAGAATTATTCGACCCACTTTGCATTGCTTACACAAGTAGCTTGATGCATGATTCGGTAACTGAATGTATACCATTTTTATTTTATTATCTATGTGAATGTTCTACTCATTGTATGGAATAATAACAAAGATTCTGATCCTGGTTCCCTATTTTTGAAACAGCTCGCATCCACGCGAGCGCTCTTGTGCGCTACCTATTTCGTTCACACTCGTGCTAAAGTGCTAGAGATAGAAAAGAGAGGCATTAGAAGCCGAGCGTTCCCATGGATGCGAGCGGTTTCAAAAATAGGGCCCTGGTTCTGATGTATAGCATGCATGACCCCATGTAACGGCAGGTGTGTGTCCGCGTCCATATCGTTCAAGCAAGTTCAATCATTCATTCTTTTGAGTTTTGGGTCACTGGGTGTTTTATAAGTTCCATAACATTGTATGTACTTACTCACATTCTAACATCAACTCTCATTGATTGTGTGTATGGTTTATGCTTATTTCGGTGATTTTATTTTACCACACAATTTTTATGAAAATTTGTTTAGCGCCTCTTATAAAACGGGTAGCAAAGTTGACGGAATAAAATTCCGATAAACTTAATCGCTGAAATATTGACACTTGGAGAGCTGTATCCACTACTTGTTTCACAATGATACCCAGCAATGTGACTCTAACGTTTCTTAATTATAAGACATAATTTAAGATCTCATATTTTAAGGGATTTTATATTAGTTTTCTTTTTGAATAAAGTTTATACTTGATTATGATTTCATTGTTTTATTTATCTATGTTTGTGGTTGGAGTCATATTGTTGAACTCATTTGGGAAGGTACGAGAAATTATTTTGCTAAATTCGTAACTCCATCTTTTTGGTAAACTTGCATTACGTCATCCAACGACGACATAACCCAAGTGGACACATTCTGCCATGCATTATACAAACAAACAAACAATTATTATTGTGTCAAAACACAGGGGTTAGGCCATACTGATTGGCCTGTTCCAAGGCCTAGTGATGGGATGTGTTGGTTGCATTCGTATTATTATTCCGTATTTTCTGTATATTCTGTCGTTGCAGTGGTCATACCCATTTTGCAGATTTCATTATTACTTTACTTATCAGTGTCCAACACCATCAATGTTTTTGGTTCGTTTATAAATAAACGTTTATTTTAATGATTTAAATGTATTTTCATCCAGCTTAATTCGGTTATAGCGATCGTCGAGGTGTAAAATGGGTGAAAGTGAGTAAACGAATTTCCGATATTTTTTGCGTATGATCAATGTGTCGATGATTTCGAGGGGTTCTGTTATACCGATGAACATCAATCATTCCTAGGCCGAACGTAGCCAAAGAGTTCCGACCGTCAATCGCAATAGAATTACGGTGCGCTACGGTGCGATTTTCATGGCTAGATGGCACCGGTCGCGGTGTCTGAAATTGGTTTATTCCTGAAATCCTCCCTTACAAATCCCTACTAGCGCGGATAAGAAAACTAAATAATCTATTCACAAGTTCTGGCCGGAATATTGATGTTGTACCAACTTTTTGTGTGTACGTAAAATTTTGCCTCAAAATATAAGTAGGTACTAACCGAATAAAATGCGCGTAATGCGTATATTATAAAATGTGTCTAAGCAAGTTTTGCTAACCGTAATCCCAGCTTGCAATCACAGCATCCACACTTTACTAGGTACATCATGAGATAAAAGTATTTACTCTGATATGTCAGATGGTATAAATCCATCCAGACACCTGCAAGAAAAGGCAGACACGTCGCCGTTTACAAAGCAAACAGACTCGTACATCTCAGCCGGTCCAAGCACATTCCCAAGCAGATATAGGGATATAGGTATGCGGGTGTTCATTAGTTACTGAAATGAGCGCGGTCCGCGGTGTTCCCAATACAATGTGGAGCGGGATTCCTGCGGCTATTGTAGTCGGTGTTGCGCGCCTACAGCGATTTAGCGCGCGCTATCGTGTCAGCGCATCTATGAAGTGGCCATGTTGCAAGGGACATGGGGATTTACGTTGGTTTTATTCCGCCTGAATTACATAAAACTACATAATAAGCACTACGTGTTATAGAACAAGTCTCTCGCCGCGTCTGTCTGTTCGCGATAAACTCAAAAACTACAGAACAGATTTTCTTGCGGTTTTCACAGAGTAATTCGTGCGAAGTCGGGGCGGGTCGCTAGTGTAATATAGAAACGCGAGTTAATCCTTAAAATTGGTAAACAGTGACTGACACCAACTTGATAACTGAGCTAAGAAGTAGTAGAGCTCGTCGAGTCTAAAATGACGCGCCCCACAGTAGTGTTAGTAACTAAGTATAGTTAGTTGATTTCGATGTGTGAGTGCAAATATTGATAACGACACTTCATCTTTGTGGGAGCCAATGAACGACGCGTGCTCCTACGTTTGAATTTCACCGGCAACTGAATGACCAATTACAACGGCATTTGTATATGTATTGCGTCCATATTTTAAACTTGCTTGTGTGCGTTAATGCGATAGTGGGGCGCGTCATTTTAGATTAGACGAGCTCTACCTGCTTATGATTTTATTTAAAAAAGCAAGACTGAGTTTCATTTTGAGATCGTTTTAAATGAAATCGCACGTGGTTATAACCGTCTTCTTGTAACCTTATAGATGTCGGAAAAACACGTCCGACAAGTTTTTTATAAAACAAGACTAAGTACCAATTAAGCTTAGTTAAAAAAAAACTCATCGAAATTGGTTCATCTGTTCGGAAGCCTCGATGCCACAGAGAGACACAGAGCTAAACACGTTAAACTTACCACACCTCTATTTTCGGAGGGTTAAAACTCCCAGTCCGCCTCCCACCAACCGGCATGGCCACCGTCCCGGTAGCCTGGACAATGGCGCGTGGCGATACCGGCGACCCCGCGACCTCGCGCGCGCGCTTCCGCCATCTTGCATTTCAATGCGCCCGCGCAGCGCGCGCGCTCATTTGCATCGCTGTACACGTGCGATCATCCACGCGCGATCCTCATTTACTGGGGGCCTATTCTCGTGCTGCGACATGTCCAATTCGACACGAATAAGTGTTAGAAATATGCTTTGACAATTCACACAGCGCCATCTAGCCCCCGAATTAGCATAACTTGTGTTATGGGTGCCAGAGAAATGATAAACTAGTTATATATTTTAAAATACATACTTATTATACATAGAATACCCAGCCCCGTAACAGAAATTAAAATTCATCATTTCAATTTCTGCCCGGCCGAGAATCGATACCGGGACCCTTGCGTGGCAGTTTGCGTTTTCCATTGTTATATTTATAACACTGCGATTTCCAACCCGCCTGGTTTGCCCGCCGCAAATTATGGCAATAACCTCCCCTTTCGTATTAGAGGCCCTAAGTCCTGCAGTGGACTGTTATAGGCAGTGATGAGGTACTCTACATTATGTATTGTATAGATACGTACATACTTTCTCGAAGTTCAGACCTTCAACGTTGCTAATCTAATCAATAGCCTTTTTCCAGCAGAAGACATAATGTTGATGTCAATTGTTATTTGATTTACAGTCCGACCGCTTTTGTATTCCTCGTCTTAATGTTTGATGCCAAATCGTATGTGAGGAGTCTTACCCAACACATAGCCGAAGAATATTCGTATACTGGCTGAATTCAATGATTCAATGAATTCAACATCACGCATCGACTCTCAATATGTACTAGATTTGTGCGGCGAATCCGTTCATTGATCCGGAGGCCATGTCCAGCAGTGGACTGTATGGTGACTTCATTCGCATTTTCGTCTTTATGGGCATTAGTAGCCTGATAAATTATGAAATAAAATTAATAAATAATCAGCTGTTGGACAATTTTGACGTAGTCAAAATCCTTTCAAGAGGTGTTCCGCTCGGATTTCTTAAGCAGAATTTAGTACCAATATGCGTGTCTCCACATCATCATCATCCTAGCGCTTATCCCGACCTCTGCCAGGGTCCGCTTTCTTACTCATTTTTCTCCACTTCGCCCGCTCTTCGGCATCCTCGCGTCGTAAGCCGTTAGCTCTAGCATCCGACTCAGTGATGTCAATCCGTAGCTTCTTGGGTCGCACACGGGGCCTCTTTCCTGAAACCGGAAGGTTCATGCACCTATTTCTAACGTATCCCTGGGGCTTACGCACCTGGGACTTATGAAAACGTGTGTCAGCCGATCATCGCCCGGTAAAACCAGAATATTGCACTAGGGCCCGTGGTCCGCCTTAACCATCATCCAGGATTTGGCAGATCAGGTTACAGTGGAGCGACCATAGTTACACATTCATTCGCCTGAATGTGCATGTTTCATCGCGATGTTTTCCCATACCGTAAGAAAATCGGTTAGTTTTTAACTAATTTACATAACTCAGAAAAGAGTCATTGGCACAAGGCCGCAGTGAGATTCGTCGGATACCTTAACCACTCGGCCACCGACGCTCCGACGAGATTCAATATTCATAAATATTTAAAGCAAATTTTGTGTCTAACATAGTAAGCTTATAAGTTGAGAATCCGTGACTCGTCGATTCGGCGATACCCGCCCACCAGCCGCGTCCATTCCCCACCGCCATTAACAAAATGTCGGACATTTTGATTTCCCTCAGCTTTCATAGGCAGAGGTATTCGGGATAAACGCGCTACACAACTCTACGTTACGAGGCACTTAGATTTGAAGTGTTATTGACGCAGATTGTGAATATTGATGGGCATTTGTGCGTATACTGTATTCGGACGTGTTGGCCGGATTTGTTGGCATTAAGGCTGTGGTTATAAACGTGTTCAAATTGCATCAAAACTGTAAACATAGCTGTGATTATTTACTAGCGGGCTTTATATACGTGTGCCTATCTGTCTCTTATGATTTATAGATATCTCCATTGCTATAAAGGGGAAGATCGCGGAATATAAGGCACTTTTTTTTTTTTTGCTTAAGTAGCCGTAAGATAAATAGCGTTCTCTCATATTAAAGACCACATGTAATAAATCATATTATGAAAATAGAATCTAAAAATCGCCGAAAACTTGCCACGGTCTGAATGCACATGGTGTGCAAATTTTTGTCCGTTTATTTGTACGTTCGTCGCAAACTAAAATTTGATTTTTACGAAATATTTATCCTTTGACGTCTGCGCTGGCCTTTCACTGAAAATTGCCTTCTTATATCCACGCATATAATAATAAGTACAAAGATGACTTTATTACAAAATAATATATTAACAGCTCAATCAACTTTAATTAACTTTAAACAGTTCTGTGCGTCTACAATCTAAGTCCAGTCGTTACACTCGACGGTATCTTCTCCGCAGTCGATTGAAATAATCGAGGCAGGAAATATAATTAGCTTGAACATCGGATTAATTCCGCTGTAATGGTCGTGACGTGGTTCGGACGAGTCATATATCCTTTGGGGCTACTATCTGCGATCTGGAGAAGGCTTGCAAGCCAAGGGATTCACTTAGGCTGCATTTCCACCAAGATTTGCAAATTAAGAAAGCAGCGTTCGCTTAAAACCAGCGTCTAAGTTAGTGTCAAGACAGTGTAGGTTGCAGAGGTCATTCTTATTGACGAGGAATAACGTTGGTCAAAGTACACTACCCTGAGGCACCCCTTAGGAGACCTCGTCACGCTGAGGGCGTGATAGTAATTTGTATAATTTTTTTTATAATCTCTGGTGTACTTCCGTAGTCCAAAAACAATTTTACTTGCATGTCATCACTGCCATCTCCAAATCGCTTAACCGGCGCGGCGTAGAGCAGCCTTTACTGATATGCAGCGAATTAATAAAGGCTTTTCGATCTTACTGAAGTGTGGCATCTACCGTTTTCCAATAGATGGATTCTCTGCTCTTTTGTTGCCGAGATATAATATATATATAACCCACTTTTGTTGGAAATCGACACACTGTTAAATTTCAACTGTTTCATTCACAAAAACACAATAATTGAGCGCAACTACAAAAACAATGATCGTGAGGAGGCGTCAATTATCTTTCTACAGTATAGTTTTCCTATCGACGGCATATTAGTTACTTTTACGTCATATTTAGTACTATCTTTGCCGCGCTTTTCCTATTGAAACGTGTTTTACGTAGCTTAACTTTACCCATCTCTCTGTTGCGAAGGCGGCCTTACAGCGATGCTATCTCGGCATCTTCAACTATTAGATTAGTATAGCGGCAGCGACGGCTGTTCTGTAGAGATGTTTGCTTTGTCAATCGGCGTAGATAGCTTGGTCATGTTTAGTTACGAGTATGCTGAATACTATTAATAAGTTTGGACTACTTTGTAAGGATGTTTGGATGGATGTTTGTTACTCCTTTACGCAAAAACAACTGTTTTTACTGTGTACTGATTTTTATGATGTGTGGATGGATGTTTTTTACTCCTTCACACAAAAAGTACTGAACGGATTATGATGAAGTTTGGCAAAAATGTAACTTATAGCCCAAACAAGCACATATGCTACAATTTATCTCGAAATTAAATGTGGTTCCCACGGGAACGGGTCCGGAACGTAATAACCGAATTTTATGCGGAGAAAGTCGCTGGCAAAAGTTGTAGTATGATTAAATTTGATAGTCACTATCGAAAGCGAATAAAATTTAATGCAATGTAAACAGTTGGTTGTAGTTCTTCGTGTAACCGCTAGAGGCGCTATAATATAAAGTTCGCCTTACAAATTCTTTAGCGCTCGTTTGCGAGTATCGAATTGAATCATTACTCTAAACTCTACGTCCTCGGATCGCGTCATTGTCACCACGGCACGACTCGTGACACGCAACTGCGTGTTTCCTTTGGACTATGATATGGGATCGTTAAGAGGTATATTTGAGGTCTCCTTAGAGGTGGGCATCAACGCATGGGCAGCGCCCCTGGTGTTGCTGATGTCCATAGGCGACGGTGACCGCTTTCCATAAGGTGACTCGCTTGCCTGTTGTATAAAAAAAATTACTTACTATTCCATATCATATATAGATATGATAATAGTAGAGGTTCAACTCTGATGACTGTTACTGTTGAAGTAGTGATGTGTGGTCACACAATGTAGTCTCAAGGAAATGTAGGCAGTATTTTCCGCGCACTTGCTGCAATGTATACGAAACCCGCTGAGTGTTAGTGAGATGTGCACGCGCTGAAAATAGCTCCATGCCACGCTATGCCATAGGGGCTGCAAATAGATGGAGCAATGGACTAAACGCATTACATATGTGAATTGTTTTTTATATGTGCTCTTTGCCAGTACACGTTTTTTTAAATCTTGAAATTGAAAGAGGCCTAAGCCACCCTCACCTGCTCGTGGTCCCCCAGCTGACAGATGAATGAGAAATCCTCTAGCGAATCAGCTTTTCGTGAAAGCCCTCGTATCGCTATCTCTTTAACATGACATTCGTATTGAAATAGAACCGAACAAACGTTGACAGGTATGCAGATCCAAACAAACACAACCGCACTTCGTAACACCAAAGCCCATCTGAAAACCCGCGTCACAGATTCAAAAGCGCACACCCTCTATAAGGCGTTCGGAATGCGCTTGCCGCGCCGCAAATCAAAGTTAAGCAGGATGTAGATCCGAGATGCCTGCATTTGCCACGGCTTTGCGTTTGTTGAACGGAACGCGCCGCTCAGAGTCGGGCTTGACAAACTGGCGCCATACGACTTCTGTCGCATCAGATACTTAGTGCAGATAATGTGCGGGATTTGTTGCAATTATAGGACGTAAATCGCGTTTTATGGTGCAAAAAGCGAGTGATCTGCATTGAAAAGGATGGGGCGACGCGAGCTAGGAGCGGCGTGCGGACTGGTTGCGGCCCGGCTATTATGATAGCGCGATGATAGCGCGTCGGGTGTCACTCGGCTAACGGGCGCTTACCACACCTACCTGCACTTAGTCTTGTCGTGTTAAGAAAACGAATTAATTTTAATAGTACGGTTTTTTATTGTTTCCTACTTGGACGAAATGATTTGTATGCAGGTGGCGCCGCCATCGGAATGCCAACTTGACAGACTTTAGTAGCTCCGATACCGCGTACACTGCTGTTGTTGTCCGCCGTAAATAAATCTCGGACAAATTGTTCAGCGCTATATGTAGGTAAATGAAAGTCTGACAACGTAAGCTATAAATTTAGATTTCATGAACACCTCAAATGAGATCAAATTTACGATTGGTGGTGTGTTTGTTGAATTATGTTGTCACGGTCTTGCAACCAAGCAAGTTTGTTGCGTTTTGTTTAAGTTTTATCGGCCATTGGGATATGGAGCGAGGGTCGAGGCGTGTCAGTGAAATAAATTTATGGTTAATTGCTGTATAACAAACTCTTTCAAAAAGCAAGTATCTGGTATAATACTCGGTATTTCTGTACAGCATTGTTTAATTTTTTACGGTCTTTATTACAATCGTAAGATGCATAATGTTACAAACGTTATGCATCTTACCCACGTTGTTGGCAACGAATCGCTTGGAATTTTTATTGGATCCTTTAGTTCAAAATAGTGTGAATGGATACTACCTACGATCCTGTGTGAATAGACTTATAACTATTGCGTTACCCATTCGGTAGCAGGCGGATTAATGCCGCCTCCCGGTAACCCCTCGGTCCCCCGCGAACGCCCGCGGTCTCCCACGATCCCCGTGAGTAATCGCTGCCGCCGCCGGCGTAACGAGTGCGCATCAATTCCTTGTCGTCGGCGACATCGCGCGGCCGTGTGTCCTGAGATTAACCTAGGCAGTCTAGGCAGTCCAGTCCAGATATTAGTTTTGAGCTAACAAGAAGTGGGAGGGCCGGCAGTGGCCCGCTGGTTGATTCACGCTGCGGTGACATTGCGCAGGTCGTCCGGGCTATATTTCGCCCCAGGACCTGTTTGGTTTGTTCGGCTGCTTCCCTGATGATGTTTGATGTAACGATATCGGGGACATGGTGCTTGGTTTGCGTGCTCTGGGTGAAGTATTTGGCGTGGGAATCACGCGTTGTAGCTACAGTTTGCATGTTGTAGGTACTTAAATGTGACAGTAATATTGAGAAAACTGTTAGTTTATAATAGAGCGTTTGAAAATTTGTGAACTGTTACACTGTAACGTGATGTTTCACTGAACTGAGCTGATGAAGCCCCACGGAACGTTAAGCACCGCACGCAGAGTGACCGTTTCGTACTCTGAGGCTAGTTAACACCGCAACAAGCTCGCCATTTGTTTGGTGTGCCTCTTAATAGGCAATTTAATACGCAATTTGTGTATTATCTTTTTAAAAACTTATATCATCACAATTTTTTTTGTTTTTATGCCATATCTGCAATAAATAGTAGTGAGTGTAGAACGGTCAATTAAAATATTTGGGATCATGTATGGTCCTGTAGTTTTCTTATTACTCAACCGACAGAAAATGTAGGAAAACTCGCGACCAAGTATACTGTTAATGAAATGTTTCCTGAACTATTAAACCTATTTCAATGAAACATAGCTAAGAACCATATCGTTTAAACTGGCTTTCAAACAAATGAAACTGCTTCGAATTCTGTCCATCCATTTAGAAGAGATACATAAGAGACAGATAGACAGATCCACAGATATACACGTCAAACTTTAACACCTCTCTTGTTTCGTCTGGGGTTAAAAATACAAGACCAAAATGATAGATGAAATACGGGAGGTCCTGTAAAATACAGGACCGTTTTGGTCAGTCTATCCGCTGAGGACTTTGAGACTTGTCGAACAAAATCGGGAGGCGATTGGCACCCTGGGACGGACGTTGGTTTGCTGAATATTGTTGCAATTCACAATTTTTCGATAATCTAGATGATTGACTAACTAATTTCACAATCTTACTATACATGAAAGATCAATATATTTATGATGCATAAACATTTTCATTTGCTCCGGGAAGTCATTAAGCCATATAAAGTGACGATTTAGTGTCAGACATTTAAAGATTTGCTAATACACCGACGTAGGATAGTTAGGGAAAGCCCATATTCGGGCAACGTTAGAGTGGACGTCGCGGGTGTCGCCTAATGGCGCACATGTCCAACTAGTAGCAGTTCGGTCAAATCTCGGTCGTTTCGCACATCGGCTATCGTCGATCTGACGCGGGCGGCGGGCGCGGCGCGTCATCGCGGCCTAACGGGCCGATGGCGACGATACCGCTTTGCGCACACGCCGCCGATGCTATCGATCTCATTAGCTAATGGCGGGCCGGCCAATTACGCTGACTGACGTGTCCGGGGCAAATTGGCCGATTCCCCGACCGTGTTCCGCCGCGACGCGTCATCCCGCGCCTAGACACTTCCATGGGCGCCGGGGGCCGCCGCCGCTGACTGACGGTGCACCAGCTGCTCCGCGTTCGACCCGTGTTACGGAGACGTATAGACGCATGCTGGCTGCTAGTATGTAAACATACCTGAGGGAAAGCGTACTCAGCGTCGTAACCGCGAGATATATCGTTATTGCAACCGTGATCGACCGATGGACTGCGCGCGGGCGACGGACGACGTGTCGCCGCGCGCGGCGATTAGCGCGCCTTGTTAGCCTGCGCCGGGCTTACATGACGTCACTGCGTCACCCAGCGCGCCGCCGCGCGCCGGCTCGTACCGCTCAAATTTATTTCCACCGACACCTGATACGATAACATTACGGATATATTTCACTCACTTAACGCCGGAGCCGGACGAAACGCGTGTAAGCTTGTAAAGTGCGCCGAGCAGGTTGCCGCACCCTAACAAGGCGTTTTGAAATATAATTTTCGCGCCGCGTTTCAACCGGCGGGCGGCTATCTCGCTATTTATGCCGGGGCCGACACCTTTTGTGGTGAACAATGTCCGAAATCGGTGTTATCTCCATGTAGGCCCGTGCCACGGGCAGTTACAGGTGATTTACCCACCGTTGGGGCTTGTCGCCGTGCGCCGCTCAATAAATACTGGTAGCGCGACGCGTCGTAAACGTTCGCCTGACGGCGACGCCCCAAACGCGCCCTTAACTCGGTATTGGGTTACGGACGTAGCTAGCAATGTTTCTTTTTAACACCTCGTAACTCTTCCTGGACCGTGGATAGACAAAGTGTTGGCTGCGTTGTCCTTTTGTGTTCCGAGTTCAGCTAGCTGTGATAGGGTCACGGCACCAATCGTTCTTGGTCGCCCGATAGATACTGTGGCTTTGCCATTTATTTTTTCCATTTCTCGTTTCCATAGGCTTTATAAGTATTATAATGTCAAAGTTACGTATGGTGTCTATATTTCGTTGATTTAATTAAATATTCTTTATTTGACAAATGTTAAACTTTAAAAAATCTATTTGATCTTAGAGCGTATATCTCCCACTTTTTTACTGTCCACCGATCCAAAGTAGGTTTACGGCAAAAACGTTGTCCTTTGAGGCGTTTCGACACTAACGGTGTGAAGAAGTTCTGTATAAGGCCTCTGGGGTCTCTAACACGGGTATTAACATCCGCGTTAGGCTGTATAAATAAATATGTTGCGGCAGTTTGCGGCCGATGATGGAGGCTCATTAGGAAACAAAAGTATAAGCGGAGGTCGGCTGTCGGCGCCGCGGGCGCATCCGCGACGTAATTACGCGCCTGCCGCCGCGGACAGCTACCCCACTCTTGAATCTATTTCAGCACTCATTACTTAAATAATTTATTGCATCTGTGTTGTGTTATTAAATGGTCAGGTGGACAGGTCAGGTGGCAGGTTGGGAAAGCTAGGGGGAAGATACACGTGTCGAGCCCGCAGGCTTTTCAGTCGTACACACATTACCTGCGTCTTTCATCTGTGGTGTAGATTTACAGTTTAGATGCAACTATACCCCTTCGACGAGCACTTTTTGGTCACATTAGGTTTTTTAGATTCAAGCTTAATATTCCCTTGTTATGTCACCGTTCAGTAGTAGGGTATTGATTATTTATGGAACGCGCCCGTTCGCGAACCAGAGATAAAAATTAGGTGCGCAAAACCCTTCAACGCCGGGAACAAGCCTTATTAACGGGTTAGGTGGAAAAAACGCGGAATTGCCGAGTTACAAGTCAATCAAAGGCGGCAGTCGATGCGGTGGGAGGCACCGCGCAGGCGCGTCGCGGCCCTTATACGGCGCTGTGTTTGATGGATGAGCATCGGCGATGCTCGACTTTGTTATGCCTCTATGACCATCCCGCTTTGTCCCTTTTTGCTCACGCGGTAATTGGAACGCAACCCGGCAATGCATTCGCTTAAAGACGGAATGGAGATTGATGTGTTTGAATGCATCACGGCCCGCGTTATACGCCTGTTCTGTGTTCTTGTTTTTGTGGCAGTTTGTTTATTTTAGAACTGTTCTGCTTGATTCAGCAATGGTTTGCAATATACAGGCCTGTGCTTTAAGGGTGCTGTTTGAGCGTGACACTCGCGCGGGCGTACGCTCCGGGCGATTCAATACAATACAACATGTTACATGTCAATTCATAACACATATTGTCATTGATTGGTACATTGCGGGTTTAGTGCATGGTGCGCGACAGAATGCCTGAAAGGCCAGTAATGCAACGCCCGAAACGTACGCACGCGCGCAAGTCATGCTCAACGCAGCGCACGCCATTCAAAAGACCTTCAGCGTTCGACTCATTCTATAATCCGCCCCTACGCTGCCACTCTGGATTCGAAGTTTGAACTATAAATCTGCGTTTAAACCCATCGGTAGGTAAAGCGTGCGCGAATCGTGACCGTTTTCCTTAGAGTAATTTGACTGCGCGCGCGCCGTGTCCGCCGACAGGAGAATGCGATGCGCGACCCGACGCCCGCGCCAGCGATTACACACTGGCCAATTAAGACTGAGGAATTGGTAAAAAAAATAAAAAATAAAAGCTCGTGGATGCGAACGTCGTGAATGTGGCAAGGATGGAGTGTTACCTAATTTTCTAAGTGTAGGTTTCCTCATTATTGAGGTATTGGGTGGAGTATACTTTCGTAAGCGGGCAATAGTTTTCGCATTCTTATTGTTATTTTAAATCGCCATCGCTTTAAATCTCTTCCACATATTATCACTTAATTATTTCAAACAGATTTAACTTCATAAAATTATTGAAGTATAAAAATACTAATCAAAGATTAGACCAAACTTTTATCTTTATTCGTAAGAAGTGGAGATACGACAGAAGCTCTAATTTTATGAAGTGAAGTGGTTGTACTTGTGTACAGAAATGCTAATACTGAGTGTATTTTTATTTCCAGATTCATTCCCGATACAAACACGAGCTTGAGACAAGGTAATTTACAAATATACTACAAACCTAGCTTACAAAGTAATTTTATAGTTCGGCACAATTTTTTTTACGATTATTATGATTGCTGTCTGCCACAAGTGCATTGCGTTGGTTCAAAATTTATATTTTTACACGTACGAGTATCAAAAGACATAAAATACAAATGAATATACATTTGACTTTGTCTCGTGAGTGCCATGCTCGTTTAAAATCAATAAAATCCGTATTAATCATATGCTATTTTCTACAAAATGAAAAAAAGTTAAACTTAATATGAAAAGCCTTGAAAATTTAAGTACTTTTGGTTCTTGGATTACACAGGTCTATTTTAGTCACCCGACGCATGCTGCCTGTTGATTATAGAAAAATAAATTATCTTGGCGTTAATGTCCCGGTTATGCTCTCGCGCACGAGAGAGCCCGGAGTCCGCCTTGACCATGCTGTCTGTTTACAATGCAAAAATTACGTTATAATTTCAGTATCCTGTAGTTTCGTGCAGAGTTTTACCGAAACATCCTAAAATATACCATTTGGGACCGCATGCTGAAATGGGATATGGGCCGAGTTGACCAAGATTTGCATGTCACAATAACATTTAAAAGAACCATAAGCTTTCCTGCAAATTTGCAGGAAAGCTTGCAAAATGATAGCATATGAAGGGTACGGAGCAAAAAGAAGCTCATCGACAATTAACGTTCCTTAATATAAAAAAATAACGTAGGTAATTCGAGAAAATGGCTGTTGAAAGTTGGTTTGCTTTGGAATTGACGCCTTTTAACCCTGTTAGGCTTTTTTAATCATCGGACTTAGCGGGGAATGGGGCCTTTTTAGTTTATCCTCGTCATATGAAAGTCCGGTTCAAAGTATATCAAATGCAATTGTGAGTTTGATTTCATAAGAAATATCAATGAACCCGTTTTTGCACTGTAGGTACTTTTCATGTGCTTTTCTCTGTCCCATATAATATAGGACAATGTTATGCAAAAAATCAGCCTGCATAGCATGACCGGCTTTGTATCATGAGATCTAAATTTATATCTCGCATGCTTCAACGCAAACTGAAAAACTAGCTACAGTTATGACACAAGCCCTCATGTTACGAGTGCAGGTCATAGCTCCACATCAACATAGTAACTATCATATAGGCGTGAAGATAGGACGATATGTCATACATAATTTACTTAACCAAATAAGACAAGTCAGTTTAAACGGATCATAGCGAAGTTTTTCATACTTGACCGTATCTCAATTACGACTAGGTGTGACATGGCGGCCAAAAGAAAGACTGCTAGCATCCCGGCCACTCTCTAGTCCAGCAATAATACAGAACGTCTCGAAGCGCATTTCGGTCAATCGAGCGTTACGAATTAGTTTTTAGACTTGATTTTTTTATTTTGACTTACCGGTTTGAGGCGGGTCCGACACGCGTTGACGCATAAGTCTAAGCTGCGTAGGATGACTCCGATTGGCGAACAATTCCTTGACATATACTAAAGATAAAACGTGCAAAGAATTTAATTTGTGATCCGCAGTTGATTGAAGCAAAGCTGCAGAGCCTCGAGCATCGACGTAGGGTTGCGCGTTTGTCGGTCTTCTACAGGTTTCATTTCGGAGAGTGTGCGAAGCAGCTGCACGACCTTATTCCGCCAGCCCTTTTCCGTAATCGGGAGACGCGATCCGGGCGAGCGCTTCATCCTTATGTTGTGGATCTTCCAGCTATCCGCACGAGCCGCTTTAGTTAAACTTTAATAATGCGTAGGTACGGCCAAGGAATGGAACGCATTACCTGCGAGTGTATTCCCTGATCATTATAATTAAGACGCCTTCAAGGCCAGAGTGAATAGGCTGTTCCTAGGCAGGCATGCTCCATCATCGGCCTCATCGTCACTTGCCACCAGGTGAGGTGGCGGTCAAATGCCTAGATAGTTTAAAAAAAAAAAGAAAAGATATGACACCGTCAAATCAACCACAGGTTTGTCAACGCAGCCAGCCAGGGCTGCGGTCACGCGTCGGCCGCCGCTCCCGGAGCGAGTGGAGCGCCCGCGCTCACACAGCGTGTCCGCTCCCGTACATGCTCCGCCTGCCAGGAAGAGGACTTCTTCTGGCGTGTTTCAGGTAACCACATCGCTCCCGAAGTTCTTACCCAAGAAACTTTACACTAAAACTTGGATTTCTTACCTAATCTACCAAATTGATCATGACCAAGGCGGACCCCGGGCCTTCGCGCAGGGAGCACAAACAGGGATATTTATGCCAAGATGAGTATTTTCTAACTTACTAACTTACCTTTTTTATTGGACTAGCCATACATTTGACCGCCATCTAGTGGTAAGTGGCGATGCGGACGATGTCCAGATTATAATGATCAGGGAACACACTCGTATTCAACGTGTTCCATTCCTTCATTCTTTATAAGGCATGTCTACAGACATGTACTTCTAAGGCCGGCACCGTATCGGCTCCCCTTAAGTTGCTGATGTCGGAAGTGGAGGAAAAAGGTATTGGAAAGCCGTACTTATGACACTCTCGAAATGTCGACTGTCCGCGGGTTGGAGATTTCTGAGCTAAAAATAGTCAAATAGAAAATGCTGTTTCCCAATTTTTGGATTGCTGAGGAAGCAGATCTGCGTCTATGACATTAGTCGCCTTTTACGAAACCCGTCTGTGTATTGGGTTAGTGCAACATCTTCTCTGCCGGTCATCATACTGTATTTTCACGGATTCAAATTGATGTTTCGTATTTACTTAAACTGAAATTTTCATACAAGCAATTTTTTCAATTGCTTGGATATGACGAATGCGAGTTCTATGAAACTTTGTAGGTACCCGATGTATACCTACTCGACTAGTAAATTGCTTTTTCACCCGTAGATTGAAATTCAGTTGCATGTCATGAAGCCCTTCCCCTTGCAATGATATTCTGATGATTTGTGAAACCTTTACTTCGTGGCTATAGATTTACTTGTATGCTTTGTTTATAGGTTGACGAAGCCGAACCCCCAACAAAGAAGGGGGAACCTCTCGAAGAGTCTATGAAGAAGATCGAAATGATCACCAACGGCCGTCGGAAAGACAAGGAAAAGTCGAAAGAGAAACCGAAACAAAAAGAAATTAAAGAGCCAGAGCCTGTGCAAGAGAAATTTGACAGTGCAGCTGAATCAATGTGTGTATCAGCTTTCAAAGAAAGTGATACTTGGGATTAAGAACCTAAATGATAAGTTTTAAGTGTAGGAAATAAAAGACGTTAACGTATCTAAACGTAAATATATTTGGTCGTTTTATTTTAAACAAATTCTAGATACAACAGCCACTAATTATTTTCTAGTTTCATTATATTAATATGAATCGTTACAAACACTTGGGTAACAATACTTTTATTTAAACATTTTTAGTAGAAGCGAATCATGTCATATCATTAGTATATTATAATTGAAAAAACATCATTGAACACAGATTAAAATACATACACGAATACGTAGGCAAGCACAATAACTTATGATATTATCATGTGGCAACATCACATTATTCCATTACATACACTACACACTATGGTAAAGTACGAATAGCGCAGAATAGTCTTAAACCAGTCTTGCATCGATGTAAACAAATGGGAATATTAAAATGATAATCACTGTTGATTTGTAGATCGTTTTAGGTTATTTGCTTACAAAACTAAAGCAAAATTAGGGAACCATGATTCAAATTCACAGTTATTTTTGTTTTGACAGATTAACGAGTAGCGATTGTGAGTTGTTTACATCGATGGAAAATTGGTTTGAGACAAAGTTTGGGCATTGGGCACATCATATTCATTATCTGTCATATTCGTAAGTCTAAACGAAGATGACGAGATAGTCCTTGTGATGGGGCAGGGTTGTTTGTCGCCAGCACGTTTGGGATTTCCAAGGGCATTGCAAGGAGGAGGCACATGTCGCTTGGAAACCCCAGCTCTGCGGCGACGCGTCCTGCCCGTTGTGTTCGCCTGTGGGAATAAGGATGATGACAGCTATTTATGGACAAAATATGAAATAAAAATAGCTTTATAACGGTCACAAACACTGAAAACGAAATTAAAATCGGCTAATAGACATAGGACTCATATGATATTAGATATTATTGTCTATCTTGCAAAACGGAGATATACAGGGTGTTTCATAATACATGTATAAAGCCGTGAACTGGATGGAGTGCTAAACGTATTAAAACGATAGGTACAATTATTTTTTTCGTGCGTGGAATAGTAAGCGAGAAAATGACTATCGAACTTTTACCTTTTCAATGTCGATAATCGACATTTTGAAAACGAAAGACCGCATCTCTAGAAATCAGTTGTAAAAGGTCACTCAAGTTCATAGTACTAGGCGCAATGGGATATTAAGGAGATCTAAATTAGCCGTTTTGTATTTTTTGGTTTGAGGGTTCTGTACAAAAAAATACTGTAATTTTAATTTAAAAGGTTAAACTTCTCCTTCTAGGATCATCAACTTGAAATAGAGCTGCGCATCAACGTAGTCGATATGGTTATTTTTCTTTAAAAACGACGATTTTTTATAAAAATTAAAATTCAATGTCTGGATAATATGAAGTCGCCAGTGTACTCTTTGCAAGCTATACTTTAACACCCTTTCGGCTTTATACATGTATTATGAAACACCCTGTATTATTAAAGAAATTAAAACGTGTTTTTAAATGGCAATACTAAACCGTGACGTCATGGTTTTATATCGCCCGCTCTGTTTAATAAGGAATTTAACGTTCACATCTTGCTTAGATATTTTTGAAGATTTTCAAAACCTAAATTTACATTTCTTTTATTACAAAAAAGAAATAACCTAATTACGTTTATTTGGTTTATATTATGTTTGGTACATTAATTAATTTAAATAAAATTCCATAAAAATACAATATTACAAAGTCATCAATACAATGCCAAAACTTAATACTAATTTTAACAATATATCTATGTCAGCCAAATAACCCACCCCTGACCGCTCCCGGTGCAAAGGTGCCCATCACGCTCGCTGCATTACCGCGTTGAATCGCAATGGCCAACCTCTGCACCAAGAACGACCTGGAGCAGGAGTCACCCGTGATATCTCCGAGCCTACGGCCTATTTCCCCCACAAAGCTCTTAGCCTCTGCGCTCCAACAGCCCAAGGTCTCCACGGCCACCGGCACAAAATGGTAGTGCTGCTCCAAGAAAGCGTACTTGATTCTCTTTTTAGAACTGGCGTCCTCGGCAGCGGCGGATGGAGAGTGAACGGAAAAAGAAATTAGTTATCAACCATATTTGGCTCGATCCAATCCACAGCGGATTGGCAGCGGTCGGCAGCGCAACGGCCGGAAATTTCACTGTACTGTCATACCATTTCACGTTTTATCTCCTTTAGAAAATGCATAGTAGATATTAGTATCGCTTGAAAGGCTCGGACGGTCGCCGCTGGTGACTGAGCGCGCCTCGGACGGGCCGAGTGGATGCCAATTGCGTCCCGCGACAGTTGCACGCCCGAGGTGGGCGACTGCGACTGGTTTTTTTTTTTATTTACTGGGCAGGCATTTCACTGCCATCTCACCTGGTGGTAAGTGACGATGAGTCCAAAGATGGGGCATGCCTGTCCAGAAACAGCCTATGTACCTATGTATGAGTGAGCTGTATTGGCCCAAGACAGAAAACGGGCCCTCAAATCATTCGTGGCGCCGCCGCGCCGCTGGCAGCATTTTGCAGAGCTGGGCGCTGCTGGTAGCCGCCAACCGCTGCCACTCTGGCGTGAATTGTGCCGTAGTTTTACAAAAGTGCCAGGTAATTTAGAATTTTAGATCACATCAAACAAGATGTGATCTGAGTTCAGAATACTGACATCAACGTCACACTAATCGAAGTTATTGATGACGAAGTCGTCCGGATTGTTAAAAAGGTAAAACTTCACTGCACTTTAGTGTCTCTTATTATCTAATATTATTCCTACCAACCTAATCTACCAAACATTATAATTATTACGCATGTCTTGGATAGCCAAAAAAAATATATATTATTCTAGTTGGTCTTTTTGGACCTGGGTAGGATAGACAATAAATTAAACCACGGTGGTTGGAATGTTAGGAGCTTTTGTGGGATGATAGGAATGTTAGGAACTTCAATTGTGAAACAAGGATTAGGATAACATCCCACTCAGGATCTTGTAAGTGCTTAAATTTATCTAATATCCCATACCCCAGGACAGCAGCTCGGAAGGTATGTATTTAGAATGCAATGGATGGTCTATATCATCATCAGCCTATGCTGATGATGGTGATGAATCAAGCTTTTTTACATGGTTAACAAGGCACGACTAATATCCCAATACGATACTATTAACCACCAGGCTATATATTCGCTTTAGCCACCTTAGGCCCACTTGTGCCAAAACTCTGGGTTAAATCATTAACTCGGGGCTTATGTAGGTAAGTATTGATTTTTTAACACAGTTCAGTATCTGTAGAAATTAACCTAAAGTCAAAAAACTCAAGTTTCCCAGCACAACCCACGAACGAATTGTGAATGATTACTGTTCTCTCTCGCCCCACAGTGATTTGTATAAGTATATTGCCTACTTTACAATACGTCATATTTGAAATGGCAGTCATGTCGAATTTTGAGTTGATATCATGAACCTAGGGGTAGTTGATTAACTCTGGCATATCGGTGGTTAAAAGTTTGAATAGCCCTTTTTTAAGTATTTTATATTTACAATTAAACACCAAAGAAAAAATTACCTCTGAGTTAACCATGATAACCCAGCTTGGCACAAGTAGGCCTTAAACCTATTCTAGATATAAAAAAACTGTCATCACGGAGATTTTAGGCTGAGTTGTCAAAACAATAACGGTAGTTGCCGGATTACAAAGACGCTGAGCTTTGAGATGTAGCATTCGGGACGCTGCTCTGCCCGTTTCATAGTCGTGACGTCACACTCAGTCACGGAGTACGGCGTTTTTGTGCGGATTCGAAGTCGGCATTCTTCCGGCTCGGCCACTTTGCCTTTTTAATCATTTATACGGGTTCATCATCACAGCCCATATCAGTCCACTGCAGAACTTAGGGCCTCTCCCAAGGGAAGGCTATTGCCATAATCTCTACGCTCGGCAGGCGGGTTGGAGATCGCAGTGTTATAAAGATAACAATAGAAAACGCCGTTGCCCATTTTTCAGTCTATAGAGACTCGAGATCTTTTGCCTCACACCCACAAGTGTAAGGGGTTGGTGGTATTCTACCCTGCCGAACACCACACGGCTAACACGGGTGCTATTCTACTCAAGTCAATTGGTAGTAAATTACAGAACGACTGATACCTATTAAAGGCTGCAGGTTGCGTAGAAAGCGATGGAGAGGGTTATGCTACGGATACCGCTAAGGGATTGTATCAGGAACACCGAGATACGTAGACGGACCGGCATTACGGATATAGGAAATAGGGTTGCCAGATTGAAGTAGCAATGGGCTGGTCAATACATGAAAGACACGGACGGACGCTGGAGTCAAAAATTTACTTTGTCACGGTCAAGAAACCCTGTTAGACCAAAGGCAAGGTGGTCCGACGACATCACCAAAGAGGCCGGGAAGATGTGGATGAAAGAGACTTCCTGTCGATCAGGATGTAAGAAGCTATTGGAGGCATATGTCCAAACGGAGGAGGACGGAGAAATGCTGATAAAGAAGACTATACCTACTTAATGGAACTCTACGATCAACATTGATATAAGAGCTTTTGCCTCGAAAACATTAGTCGCCTTGTACGACACCCACGAGTGTAAGAGGTTGGTACTATTCTACTCTGCTGGACACCACACGGTCAAGTAATGTAAAAATGTAACGGAATAGATTTGAGTTGATGCAGTATCTCCATTATAAAAATATTTATCTACACTCATAGCATAATGTTCCAATTACATATTCGAAAACAGTCGTTTAAGGGTAGACTTTTTTCACGCCAGACTATAAAATTTTAAAAAATTACTTTTCGATACAGCATTTCCCATACTATTTTCATTACAGCTGTATCGTAAAATAACTTTTTAATCATTATGCAACACTTTTATTTTTTAATTTTTTGTCGGGCGCCGGGACACGGCGTAATGTAGGCTGAATACTCAGATGTCTTTAACAAATTCAAATTCAAAATTTAAATTTTCCTGTTTATATTCTGTGTAATTATTTTCCCGCTAAACAGAATATTTATTGTAATTGTTGTAATTTGTGTTTGTGAATGTTTTTCCTTATTTTAAGCAAATAAATAGATAAATGTGACAATAGTTAAGTGAATTTCCCGCCGCTTGATATCCTCGACGCGTAGATACAACAGAACTGACTCGCTTACTTCCAGCTAAGTTGAGAAAATTATAGGTACGATAGTTTAACATAAAAATCGTGCGTTTGGATGTCGCGTGCGGATTACGTTGTCGCGCTGAGCCGCACACAATGCGCGCGCGCCGCCGACGGCAAAGGGTCACCGCGGCCGCAGACCACGCAGCTCACTGACGCTTGCTTTCGTTTAATGTGGTGTTCAACAGTTTTTCATTCAATACTGGTACACGCGCAAAATGTAGGATTTTATAGATTTTATGTTTTTCCATTAATTGGTACCTATAGGGCTCCCATGCGTTTTAGCGACTTTACATACATAGAGTACACGTTCACAGAGGTTCAAATACAGTGTAGGACATTGTGACAGGAGATGAAACAAGGATATATTGTTACATGCCGGAACGAAAGCAACAGTCTTCTGTATGGGTGTTCGAAGGCGACAGCAAATCAACAAAATTGAGGCAGGCGAGAAGCGTAGGCAAAAAATGATTGCGTTTTTTTCTCCCGGACGAGTCCTGTTGAACGATCCCACTTGAAGAACAAAATACCCAATGTCTTTGAAAATGTTAGGGGAAACCGATTAAGAAGTCGCATCCATTTTTAGCTTTTCTGACCCATCCTGCACACAGTCCAGACCTGGCACCATAAGATTTCTTTATTTTCACATAAATCAAAGATTTGATAAGAGGTTTGACATTTACGGGGCCGGAAGAAGCCGTGATAGCTTTAAACTAGCACGTGAAAAGCATGCCCCCAGGCCAATGATCCTCATGTTTTCAAAAATGATTTGACCAAATGAAAAAGTATTTAAAATGTGATGCGGTATTTGAAAATTAGTAAATATATTACTTTACATGTATTTAGTAGATTTTACGCAAAACTTTTAATGCACCCCACGTAGGTAACATGAGCTTGCGCAAACCCTCCCCTCTTCGTCAAAAATGGCCAAGAAGATTACCGGCTACTGCATTTGTATATTTTCCGCACAATATTTATTTATTTATACTTCATGCACAAACAGTACATTGGCGGACTTAAAGCTAAAATAGCATTATCTACCAGTCTACCAGGAGAGATAACAGTTGACAAAAGGTATGCGGTGCAGGAAGATTACTTACAAGTAAAGTAAGTAAGTAGATATTCCTATGTTACAGGGAAAGGTGGAAAGCACAAGACCACGCGGAAGATTACCGATGCGCTGGACCGACCAAGTAAAAGCTGCTGTTAATGGTAGGTACTCTTTATGAGTGTACTAGGAAAGCAGCAGTTCGAGAGGAGTGGCGCCAGATAGTGAAGCGTGCTGCCCCAATCCTCAACCGACGACCACGACCGAAGTAGCGACTTAGAAAAAGATTTCATGTAAAGTACGTTTCAATAGAAAACGACATGTAGAGTACGACAACGGTAACTATTATCCACAGAAAACGAAATATACTTTTTAATTATTTAATGTAGGATTACAAAAATCTAAAGAATAATCTATACTTATTTACTTATATTACGTCAATTTATTTGAATTTCTGTGGATTACCTACTTGTCGTAATCGTGCTCTACTTTTGTCTTTTTTTATTGAAACGTATTGTAAGACAAACACGGTGTCACTGTGAGGTAAGAACATTTTAGGTTTACGACAAAAATAGATAGGGACTTGGTACACGTCTAGGCAGATTCATCAGGATTGACAAGAGCCCTAGACACCAGTCTTAGGCGCTGTCATAATTGGCAACGATCGATCATGGTCGTGCGACTAGCGGTTTTGAGGTCTTCTGTTGGTCCGGCGACGTCCATTGTACGACATGGTCGCACGACCGTTGCCAATTAGAACAGCGCCTTAGGACCTTTACCTCGCGGGATCCTCTTATTTTTTCGGAATCGTTACCAGCAGGTACATAGTTGTTCCCGAGAGAATTCAAAATTGAATGATTTGTAATAATTTTAGCTCTAACCAATGGCTGCTCATCGTCTCTACTTTCAAGTACTCATACCTCTCAACTAGAGATGAGACGTCTGCGAGATGAGCAATCGATGCCTGTCGGCGTCTGAAGCCCAGCCAATGACAGTGGTTTGGACATCTGTGACATGACACCGGTTAATTAAGAACCGATGTTCGTCAGAATAAATTAATGGAAGGCCATTCTTGTATTGTTCACTGAGTACACGTTTTGGCGTTGCTGTAGGTAATAGCGCTAACTATCTATGAGGTCCTGTGGTGTTCCGATAAACAGCGGCTGTGGATACACAGAGGGGTTTTAGTGGATAGGGACCATTTTCGGGCAATCCCATATGTCCATGTCATTACCCCGGGTGAAGGGGTATCTTTCGAAGATTTCCCCTCTTAAAAAAAGGTAATAGGTGCTACTGATCGTGGGCGACTGAAGCATTTGAATAGAAGACTGAGCAACTGTGTATGCCGGTCGGTAGGATGGACTTAAAACTTTGTTTGTGAACTAGTAGTTTGGAATCTTTACTATTCCCAGTATAGTCTTTCTGTTCACGCGACGTTCAGTCATCGAATTATCTAACTAAGATTTTATGTTATCCTTTTATCCGATGTTTCTATCCGACGGTTCGATCACTTTTCAGTTATCGTCATCAAGGGTATTAAGGTTGTCTTTGAAAGTAACAAAGTTATTTCATATAAAACACTAAAAACACAGTAAGTAAAAGTAACCCTCCCAAAAGGTCAAATTGTTTCAGAACTTAACATGTAAATTACGTAAAATAACATGTTATTATAGTAGTATTTTTACAATTTGACTAGCCAGGCATTTGACCGCTGTCCACCTGGTGGTAAGTGACGATGCGGCCGATGATGGAGCATACCTGTCTAGGAACAGCCTATTAACTATTTCCTTATACTTAATACAATAATAATAATTCTTTAACACATATATTGCGGTGGTGCTTCTGACGAGTCGGCTTCTGATGCTGTGACCCACCGCGGCTTGGGACTTAGCAGGCCAGTAGGGAATGCAGCCGACCAGACCGCTAAGGCCCTCGCCGCGAGTGGGCTGATCCGCTTCGGGTATCTCAGGGTGGCTTCTTCAATTTTCATCAGGAACAGGACTTAACTTCCTGTTATAAGGGCGGCTTACACCAAATTCTTAAACGCACTTAAGCCGATACTTAAATAAAAACTGAATACAAAAAACGTTAAACGTGTTTAAGAATTTGGTGCTAGCCAGGCTAAGTTTAATTTATCTAAATACAAATTAGGAACGGGCTTAAGATAGTTAACATCTGTGTTTTCTGTTAATGGCTTAATTAGAGCGTAGCCCCTCGATAATATGAAGTGGTTGATAAGTAGTTGCATTTTGCTTACAAAATTTAAGGGTTGCAACATCTTATGGTATTCGTACCGTAGGTATGGCAACTTTATCAAGCAGTACGGACGGTATTTTGTTACAATTTAAATAATAGCTCTATTAAAATACATAGGTAGCTTATTCATATTCTATGTAGCTGGGCTTGGTATGCTCATGCGAAGTTGGTAGATAGGGACAAATTAATGTGCTTCTTGGGACGAAATCAGTTGGCTACCGACGCGTCTATTGATGTCTTCAAGTATCTCGAACAATCTGTAACAAACAAAATATTCCGTTATTTTTATGAAATCACGCATGAAAATTATGTAGAGTTTAATACTAGTTAGGTCATCTTAGGGTGCGTCCAAATCTCGCCAACGCGCCTCGAATGTGCAGTTGCAGCAACATGATTTGAATGCACCCTTACAGATATAAAGGGATGAAAGTTATTTTTGCTAAAAACGGCCGTTTTTATTAGAGCGGAATTCGTCTCTAAATAGATTATTTTAACTCTATTATTATGTTGAACCGACCTCTTGAACCTACTCCCTCTCCCACGTCCCACTTCCTCCCTTCTGACAGTTCGAATTCGAAGCCGAAGAATCCAACTGAATTTGAAATATTTCCTCTATAACTGATGGATGGTGTGCATTCACGGTACCCATTATTCGCGGGTGTGGGCAGGAAGGCCTGGAGCCTTATAATAACTTGATGAGGTGTGGGCGGCACCTCACAGGTAGGTAAAGTATAATAAATATCACCAGCATGTGATGCGATGTTGTATATATATTTTGGTTTTAAGGGTAACGCAGGAGTAAGGAAATAGACGGAATGGAAATAGCGCAATGGAAAATGCTTTTTCTCTGATAGAATGCCACAGTGACAGAAATGCGGTTACATTTCGTTAATTTTAAGATTAATTATGTATTACTTTTTTTATTAGACTAACCAGGCATTGCCCCCAATCTCATCTGGTAGTTAGTGACGATGCGGCCGATGAAACATGCCTGTCTAGAAACAGCCTGTTCACTTTAGCCTTGATTACTACATTAATTTTAAAGTTGTGATGTGACTATTTATTCCTACACATTTACAATGTAAAATATGTGGTTGTTATTGTTTTTAATCCTTCATACAGGCTTTTTTATACCACTGTTATGGCAAAGAAGCGTACGTTCCTACGGCACATCTGATGGTAAGCAAGCATTTACCGTAGGCAATGGACGTTTGTATTTTTTAGCAAAAATATTGCAATATCCGTGTTACCGGCATGACATTTATCACCATAAATAACGCTTGCTCACATGTTTTATTAAATTCTAAGCCAACGGAAAAGCACACTAATCTCTATTTGCTTTGTAAGTAAGTATCTAAGTCGTTTATAGGTATTGTATGTAAACTCTTTATTGCATCAAATACCTTAGAACCATATAATAAAAGTGATATAAAATACCTTGCATAGGCGGGGATATCCCACAATGGGATTTCTTACAGCTAACCTTAGATAAGCTGAAAGGAGCTTTAACGAGCGGTGGAGGCAACAATGAGTACCTATACTATAAACGAACAAAGTAAATTAACTTAACCTAATTAAATATATTTAAACCTATAAAAATACACATATATAAATAACTATGCCTACACTTTACAATAATAAATACTATAAATATATATTTATTATACAAATAATGCTCTATTCATAGCCGAGGAGGTGTTTTTTCACAAGTTCCTTGAAGGAACATAATGTGCGAGCATTCTGAACGTCTGTCCAGTCTGTACAGTCTGTTCCCTAACTCTATCACCGGGCATGTTACTAATACCATAGTCTATAGAACGCCTTCCCCGCACTATTTTGTGCCTACCTACCTATCAGTTTATCTCCTGCTATTTAACTCCTGCACATGACATTTGCTTGACGCTTGAGTTTTCCTTAAATTTTATTAAATTTATCCATATCACAGCTTTTAATTTTTTTGAATATATTACTAACTAACTAAACTAGCTTTGACGACCTGAGTGGTTCAATGGTCAATATTGCCACGCAAGAGGTCCCAGGTTCGATTCCCGGCCGGGCAGAAACTGAAATGATGAATTTTAATTTCTGTTACGGGTCTGGGTGTTCTATGTATAATAAGTATGCATTTAAAAGTATTTAAGTAGTATATCAGTTATCTAGCACCCATAGCACAAGCTTTGCTTAGTTTGGGGCTAGATGGCGCTGTGTGAATTTGTCCACGAATATTTATTTATTTATTTATATAAGATTTAACTGTTTCCCGATTCAAAAAATAAATTATACTCGTATTCTTCGATGGAAACTTAGGGACCAGACTGTACCACGTAGTCATTCGTCCCACTCGCGTCGCGACTCCCGGCGACTCGTGGACTAATCGCACCCATTGCCGGTTCACGAGCTGTGCAAATAACACCAGTCTATGGACTGCCCCGGGCAGACACTGCCAGGGAAACTGAGTGGACACCCCATAGCCATAGCCAGGGCTGCCTTTAATCTGAGGCCTGCCTCGGATTATGACAAATGACTAATTACAACGCCTTTCATTTTTATACTAGCTTTCCGCGTGGACGGGGGGGAGTAAAAAGTTGCCAAATTTATTCCAAATCAGTTCAACCGTTTAGGCGTGAGGTAACAAACATATGTATGTTTATTAAACACATACAAATAGTAAAAGGTAAAACATCGAAACATTTTGAAGGAGGCTTCATTGTTGTACGGAGTTCGGCGCAAATACTAAAAAAATCCTACTTTTGATGATTATTTCTATCAAGATTGTAAGGATTATTAAATTATGTTTCATTAAGAAATATTTCAATTTGGATTTCGTTTTTTTTTATATGTAGGCAGGTTTCCGTCATGGACACTTGGGAAGGGGACCCAGGTAGTGCCGGTTTAGTTAATTTGGTTTTCGTTTGTTTATCACTGGAGCTCAGTCAAAACCTAGGGAAGTCCTCACTTTTCGATTGCGGAAGCCTTGGATAGCAGGGGCCAAGGAAAGTGCCCAGTGCAATGGAAAGATGGCCCTGCCCATGTTCCATGCATAACAGGCCGGTGTACGGCCCCGGTCGTTATGAGAATAGCAACCTATATTAGCCATGTCGCGCAAATGTCATCGTATTTGCAAACTGTCAAATTACCCGAACACCCTGAGTACAAGGCACTACGGACGGCAGAGTTATCGCTGCCCGTCTGTTGTAATGCACAAACGTCTCCATGTGAATGGCTCGTGCTTTAGCGACTTTGTATGAAATACATGGAGGATATTCAACGATGCGAGGAATGTGATACCTAATTTCGAATCGCTCTCATACATCTTTTAACACTGACGTGTAAATTAACATAGCAATAACTTGTCATGAAAATCAATTTCGCCAATGCAAATCCATACATACAAAGCGAGGAAACATCGCGTGAACCATTTCTCACAGCGGGTGAAGGGAGCACAATAAATGTCGCGACGCTATGCACAGTGCCTGAGGGGAATCGATGCATTGGAATCGAATAATAGAAATCGACCGCC
The DNA here is from genome assembly GCA_905147135.1 of Blastobasis lacticolella. NCBI lineage: Eukaryota > Metazoa > Arthropoda > Insecta > Lepidoptera > Blastobasidae > Blastobasis > Blastobasis lacticolella. The sequence continues at coordinate 6,041,832 of LR990048.1, read as the reverse complement.
GACAATGATTCAGATTTCGATACGTACGCTACTATATCGGCTGTTCGCGCTGATGCGGAATTGAGTGCTGACTCGATTACTCCGCCGAATCGATTATTCGCCTGTAACGAATGTGGTGCTCGGGGCCAACGTAAATAGAACCTGGAGCCGGCCAACTGATATTTTCCTTCGGATCGTTCGATAATACGATATTGGTTTTTGTATGTACCCACTCAAAGGCTCGTGGTTGCGGGTAATGTGCTTTATGATTGTGAGAAAATGGGACCCATAAATCAGATACGGAGATAGTTCCGATAGATAATGTTGTAGTTGTCTTGGCTGTTATGTCCTGAACAGACACTTCCTGTTCTTGGTGACTGATCATCTTGGTGTAAAATAATAGGTACGGTGGGCATCCAGAAATAAAGTCTCGTCATCATAAACTCCACCACTGGAAGTACACAACTGATCATAGTTAGGCCTCTCCCAACTACTTTCATACCAATCAACTCTGCACTTCTTGCAGGTAGGATGTATAGACACTTAGATATACATACAGCAAGATAACTACAATGTGAAGTAATACCATAGTTTATTAGTTACACACCATCGATAAATCGCGTCCTTCACTCCTAGTTAACCAAACAATGGCTTCCATGTTCCGACCGTTAGTCGTTTGTTTAAAATATTATCGGTTAACAAAAGCGGTGGTATCGTTAAGGCGCGGGTGCTCGAGTTATTCATATCTGATACATTATTTATGTGCGATGCTAACGGGCGGCGGTAATCTTCTAATGACTAATGCAGGAACATGCATCTTGCTTGCTCCTGCTATGCGCTGCGTTCCTGGTACTTCTGTATCCCCTTTGGAATTCATACCTTCTTATGTCATTGCAGTAAGAGCGAAAATCGATTCGTGGGGAATGCGAATACTGTTGTTCGTACAAATACTAAAGCAAACTGTACTAAGCTCAAAGTAGAGATGGAAACAGTAATTGGAGGGAACTGTTGTTATTTTATCGACGTATCTGTGTTCCTATTACATCGTGTTGTTAAATATTCAGTTTCCCACTGATCGTTAAATAAGATAAGATTTTGCGGACTAATACTTAGTTTAGGCTAGATATAATTTAAGTACTTATGTACTTTAAACTAGCCAAATTTCTTATATACCTGTAGGTACATTAAGAATTTATGTAAATCGTAAGGTTACTAAGATGTATGAATGTGGAAGAGGCAAAAGAAATGTTTCAGGATCGTAGCTTGTGACACTCGATAGTCTGTATGTAACTTTCTAAGTACTATAATTACAGTGAGCCTAGACATATATTATGAGAATATTTTACATAAATCGACAGTGACAATAATTCGATACCACCCATGAATTACATCTTCCTCCCCAACAGCAATAAATAACTTACCAAAACAAACATCAGTGCAGGGACGTCGCTTTACTACACAAGCGAGCATAAATAGGCCGTATTGCCACACTTAACTATTAATCAGGGGGATAATAAAATTTATGGATCGCATTATTCAAGCACGCTGTATCAGGGCATTCTGAGGCCTGCACCACTATACCTGTTCTAACACCTGTGGCCCGCGGCGTGAGGATGGAGCGCACCGCAACACTTGTTGCGAATCAAGCTCGGTATCGCATCAGGGACCATTGTAGCAGAAAATGATTATGGCCTGTTGGTTCGTTGATTGGTCGGCTTGGTTTTGGTTTGTCTGCCTTTAACGGTTTACAATTGTCTTTTGTACAGCGGGTTTAGTGTAAAAGCATGTGAATTTTAGATCGTAATATCTACTTAGGTCATTTTGTAACTTTATCTTAGTTTATTCAGCTTCGTTAGAACGATAACTTTGTCCTTGCAGCAAGGGCACTCATCATATTTGCCGATTTTATCACGGCGCTTACTTATCACATTGCTAACGACCGCTATTATGTGGCATATGGTTAAATAGTTACCCATCAGAAAAAGCCTACTTACACATTAATATTTAGTTTATAAGACGGCAGACAAACAAGCAAGGTAATTTCAAGCATAGATGTTCATGTAGATAGGTACTTATAATTTTAAGTTTGTTCTTTTAAAGTCCTTACGTATCGATTGCTATCGAACAGGCCATCGAACAGTAAACGACGAAGGTTTTAATGAGTCTTCAGAACTGATTTAAAAAATAGAAGAATTGCACCATATTTGCTATAAGATTCCCTCTAAAATCATTACGCTTCTATATAAAATACGATTTACAATGCAGTGCCATTCCTCTTATTCCGTTACGCTACATAGCTTAATATTTCCCTCACCAATCGAGTACACCAGGAACCCATAATGCACAACACGGTCAAAACAAAGCAATGCAAATAAATCAGCGGCGCGGTCGTGCGGGCTGCGCGCGCGCCGCCTAATTAGAGAGATGTCGCGTGGGCCTGCGCAGGATCAGCTGGTACGATGCTGCTGGTCAAGCAACGTTCGTTCGTGCCAAATAACACTACATGTCATGTCATGCGCAGTGGTGCTGAGCTGTGTGCTAAGTTATTTGCGAATTGTGTCACAAATGATAGGTATATTTGATACTAGGGGGAAGCAGACGAATAAGTGTTCTGGGGTTCTATTTTGGCTCGCGTGCGCTACTGGTCTCTTTCATATTCATGGTAAGTTGATAGATATAGAAAATACAGAATCTCTGAACATCGCCGCCCAAATACACCCATGGAGTAGCGGCTGTGTTGCCGTCCTTTGTGATGTACTTCCAAGAAAAGAGAAGCGAAATAGATCTACCTATATTAGTTATCTACTTGTTCTGAGAGTAGGTATTCTTGAGAGTGACAAGTATACATATAATATGATTGTTATTTTCTAAGCAAGTTCTGGTACTTATAGGTACTGAATAATGTGTTTTTTTCATCGTGTGGGATGTCATATCTGGTGTTATATATACGCTGCGGTCTACCAGAGAAATGCGAGAGTTTGTGGGAATAGACCTGTGTTGCTTTTTCCACCTGCGCAGACGACCAGAGCTAAACCGAAGATCAATTCTTTCGAGTGACACTGCACCGGCATAGGTGCACTTACGTGCGCGTACTATATGATGCGTGTGATACTGTCAGCTGCAGAGAGAACTGAACACTCTACCATACATTTAGTGTATGCTATGGGGATCCATTCACTCTGCAGCTGACTGTACTTGGTACTTTTCGCTAATTTCGACATATTAGACGTGGTTGTGATTCATCAAATACAACATTTTACCTTTTTCACTTTGCTTTTTTTACTATTTTGT